>CM070579.1:7500000-10000000 GCA_036346355.1 Rhipidocladum racemiflorum
CGGGCGCCGTCCGTGGGGACCGACTTTCCTTTCGTGAGGAATCCTGAGGATGACAAGTTCCCAAAATCGCCAGGCCTCGGCGCCCGGAATCGAGGAAGAAGACAAGCGATTCTTCGACAATGGGGCCGCCGACGTTGTCGGCCTTGAGAATCATGACTGTTCCCGGAGCTTCTCCAGGGAAACCGCCACACCGGAGCAGTTCTTTCGCTCCCAGCTCGACGCCCTCTCGGACGACGAGTATGACGGGCTATACGATGGTATGGACATCCACGAACTTTTCGAGATCGACCAGGGTACCGCGTCACGGGGAGACACCGAGATGTCACCAACGCGATCCCTCCAATCCCGTGAACATCTTCGTTGCGGAGGAGGATGGAAATGTCGAGCAAATCCCGGCCGAAACGCTGCCTTCACCGCTACGAAGCGGCCAAGGAGCACCTGCAAGCATCTCTGAATCGGACACTGGCCAGCTTACGCCGGCAAGTCCGTGGTGGCCCGGCCAACAAGACCAGGGCCGAAGTTCGTGAGAATTTCCACGCGTACGGGACTCCGGAGTTCGCGGCGACGGTTTAACGAGCTCGTTACCCCGCTGCCTCTCGAAAGGGGAACGCCTTCAAGCCTTGGCCACGGTGGTGCGCAACCTCAGAGAGTTTCCTGAGCAGGTCGACCTAGAAGCCATGGGTGCGGCTGTGGCCGACGACCTCGAGGAAATTGCCACAGACATAAAAGCGGCGGAAGCCTCCCGAGAAAGGGACGCCCAGAGCAATTCCTGGGAACGCCGCCGCCAGGCGTCCGAGCGCCTCCACCCCGACGACTCGCGCAGTCGTACCCGGAGTGACCGGCGCGAACGCTGATCGGCTCTGAGGGCACCGAGCAATTCCTGGCTCCTCGGGACCAACGGAATGCGAGTCACGCGTAACCGGCCGAACATTCCTCTTCGGGCCACTCTCCATCTTACAGGCATAGGGAGGTATTCTCTCGCCTGGGCCCGCGAACCTCGGGCTCGGCCGGTGGGGATCGCCCCGACCGCCGCGCTCGCAATGACCGTCCCGACAGTCCCGTTTTCGGGTGCAGGGCGTTCGCGACGTCGCTACGACGTGTGACCTGGCCAATAAGGTTCAAGCCGGGTCACATCGAGAGATTCGATGGGACTCAGAACCCCGACGAGTTTCTCTCGATCTACACCACGGCCATTCTAGCCGCCGGAGGTGATGAAAGGGTCATGGCTAACTTTCTGCCCACAGTGCTGGACGGGCCGGCTCGGACGTGGCTATTCAACCAGAAGGAAAACTCGATCCGGTCCTGGGCACAGCTGAGCGGCACCCTCCGGGCCAACTTCCAGAGCTGCTACGTCCGCCCGGGGAAGGAGCGCGACCTCGAGCGTCTGATACAGACGGAGGGCGAGACCTTGCGCCGCCATTCGGGGCCGCTTCATGCAAATACGCAATTCCATCCCAAGCATCTCGGATGAGGCGGTTGTCCGGCTTTCAAGTTTGGGGTCCGAGACGCCCGCTTTACTCAGACTCGAAATTCACCCGACATCACGGCCAACGAGCCGCTCCGCATGGCCGATCGTTATGCCAACGCGACGCAGGCACCCAATGGAAGAAGCTGCCGACGGCGAAAGCCGCCCCTCACCGGACTCAAGGCGCTAAACCGAAAGAGCGTGAGCTCGATCGAGAAAAATCAAAAGAAGAAAAACCTCCGTCTCCGACATGGTGGCGGCCATCGAACGACAACGACAACGGCCGACCTCGCAATCGTATAAAGGAGGAGCCGCGAAAGGAAAGGGCCGATCGGTTCAGCGGAATAAATGAGCAAAACCAGGATTTACCAAGACCGCGGCGACTAGCGGACGGCTAGCGCTTATTTTTGCCCGGCTTCCACCAGCGACGGGCACGACTCGCGGAATTGCGTAACATGGGCCTCCCGCCGAGCAATTCTACGATGGCAAGGGTCCCATGCCCACGCCTCCCAGAGCAAGAAGGAGACGTCAAGGGAAAGAAGCCCGCCGAGGAGGAAGATACGGACATGGAGTACCAGGAGCCGAGAAACCACATCGCCGTGATATTCGGGCCCGCCGCCTATGGGTCTCGACGAGCTGAAGGAGGCCGCACGCGAGGTACTCCGTGTCACCCAGGGAAGCCTCCTGCTCAACGGCTCAAGTGGTCCGAGCTGCCCATCACCTTCTCCAAAGACGATCGCTTCGGGATGACGAAACCCGTGAGGCTCCCGATGGTCGTTAGCCCGACGATCCGCAATACCGCGGTAGGACGAGTGCTTGTGGATTGCGGGAGTTCCTCGACCTGATATCGGCCAGGGTCCTGGACGAGATGCAAATTCCTCGGTCCAAGATCAAGAGCGTCGTAGTCCCTTTCTACGGGATAGTCCCCGGCACCTCGGCCAAGCCGCTCGGGCAGATCGTCCTGCCCGTAACCTTCGGAAGCCCGAGCAACTTCCGAACAGAATTAATCACCTTCGAGGTGGTCGATTTCGAGTCGGCCTACAACGCCATCCTGGGCCGACTAGCGCTCGCCAAATTCATGGCCGCCACGCATCACGGATACCAATGCCTGAAGGTTCCCGGCCCCGGCGGCGTGATCTCAGTGAAGGGAAGTCCGAAGGCGGCCCTAAACTGCGACGAGAAGGCTCTAGACATGGTCGGGCAGCGCTCAGCGGACCCGACCAAGAGCCGAGGAGTTCCCGACCCAGGGCTACCCTCCGTGCCGGGGAGAAACTAAGGCCATCCTACTGCACGACGCAGAGCCGTGCAAGGTCGTACACGTGGGGGCTTCTCGAACCCTAAATAGGAAATCGAAGCTCGTGACCTTCCTCCGGAGAAGCGCGGACACGTTCGCTCGGGAACCGTCCGACATGCCCGAGTCCCAAGGGAGGTCGCCGAGCACAAAGCAGCGCTTCGCTCGACAAAAGCCTTGCGCAGAAGCTCAGCGCTTCTCCCTAAAAGCAAGCCATCATCGAGAGGAATCGACAAGCTCCTCAAAGCCGGTTTCATACGGAGGTCGACCATTCGATTGGTTGGCCAACCCAGCTTATCGTGAAGAAAAAGGGGGCAAGTGGCGATGTGTGTCGATCACACAGATCGAATGCCGCATGCCCAAAAGACAATTTCCGCTACTCCTGATAGACCAGCTTGGTCGACGCAACGGTCGGCTCCGAGGCGATGAGCTTCGGGCGCCTACTCAGGCTATCACCAGATCGGCATATCGCCTCGACGACGAGGAGAAAACATCCTTCATCACGCCGCTTGGCACATTCTCGCTACACGACCATGTCCTTCGGCCTAAGGAACGCTGGAGCGACCTTCCAGCGCCTCATGCAGAAAACCTTCTCGGACCAAATAGGTCGGAACCTGGAAGTATATGTAGACGACATAGTCGTCAAGAGCAAGATGGCCTCGGGTCATGTACCCGATCTAGAGGAGACCTTTCATAACCTCAATAAGCATCGAATAAAGTTGAACCCTGAAAAATGTGTGTTCGGGGTCAAGGCTGGCAAAGTACTCGGCTACATGATCGGTCCACAAGGAATCGGGGCCAACCCTGAGAAGATAGAGGCCATCGAGAACATGCGCCACCCGCTTGCACGCTGGAGGTTCTACCCTCGACCGGAAGGATGGCGGCCCTAAGTCGCTTCATCTCGCGGCTCGGGAATGCGGCCCGCTTTTCTTCAAGGCGCCCGGAAGCACGATGGTTTCGCTGGACAGAGGAAGGCATCGCTTCTTTCAAGAATTAAAGTTATATTTGTCAAGACCCTGGCCTTGACCACGCCGAGAATGGGAGAGGTTCTCTTGCTCTACCTGGCCGCCACACCCCAAAGCGGTAAGCGCCGCCATAATCGTAGAACGGACGGGTGCGGCGCCGATCTACTACATCGGCGAAGTCCTACACGGACCAAAGGAGCGTTACCCGAGGTCCGTAAGCTCCTTTATGCGCTCCTCGTGGCCTCGAAGAAGTTAAGACACTACTTCCAGGCCTACAAAATTCGAGTCCCGACCAACTTCCCGCTTAGAGAGATTCTAGGGAATCAGGACGCAAGCGGACGGATCGCGAAAGTGGGCCATGGAGCTCGCCGACCGAGATCGACTCTCGCCAGACGGGCGATCAAATCCCAGGTCCTAGAGGACTTCCTAGCCGAATGGACAACCGACCCTTCTAAGCTCGAACCCGACTGCATCGAGCACGGCTGTCGGGTCATGCACTTCGACGGATCCCGAGCTTACAATTGCTCGGGGGCTGGAGTGGTCCTCGAATCCCCCCAGGGGAGCGGATCCAGTACGCCCTCCAACTACATTTCGGCGCAACGAACAACGCAGCAGAATACGAGGGTCTGCTAGCCGGACTTCGGGCGCGCGCAGACGCCGAGTCCAACGACTAATCGCGAAGGGCGACTCGCGGTGGTTGTCAACCAGGTTAACAAGGAGTATCGCGTTCGATGACTCGATGGCGCTTTACCTGGTTGAAGTAAGGAAGATGGAAAAGTACTTTAGGAACTTCGAAGTACTATACATCCCCAGGAAGGACAATACCCTGGCCGACCATCTATCGAAGGTCAGTTCCGCCCAGTTTCCCGCTCCGGCGGGGGTGCTCGTCGAGCACCTCTATAAGCCCTCCATACCCACCGAAGAGGAGGCAACCGAGACGGGCGGTACCATCTCCTTCCTCGAGCAGGGTGCGAGTTGGATGACGCCATTCATCCAATACCTCGTGCACGGGACACTGCCCGAGGAGGAAGCCGAGAAATCCTGGCTAGTAAGACGCTCCTCAGCCTATAAAATGGTCGAGGGCCTCTTATACCGCAAAGGAGCGCTTGGCGTCCTCTCCAAGTGCATCACCCAAGAGGAAGGCAAATATCTCCTCAAAGATATCCACGACGGGATGTGTGGAGCTCACTCGTCCTTTAGGACCTTGGCGAGCAAAGCCTTCCGGTTGGGTTACTCGGCCGACGGCCTGGCCGACGCTGGCGCTCAATAGTGACCACTTGCCGATCTTGCCGGTTCCATGCCCGGAAAGTCCATCACCGGCATATGCATCGCAAACCATGCCCCTAACCTGGCCGTTCTCGCTTGGGGCATCGACATACTCGGTCCATTTCCCAGGGAAGGAAGGGTTGTAAATACTGCTCGTCGCAATCGACACCTTCACTAAATGGATCGAGGCCGAGCCTATATCAACCATCTCAGACAAAGCGGCTAAAAGGTTTTTCCGCAATAATGTAGTGACTCCGCTTTGGCGTGCTCCGAGTCGCCTCATCACGGACAACGCGGCACTCGATTCACAAGCGAGGTGTTTCAGGCTTATTGCGAGGAGGTCGGGACCAAGATATGCTTCGCATCCGTGGGCCCACCCGCAGAGCAATGGGGCGCCGAGCGCCGCGAACGGGCAGATCGCCCAAGGAATCAAGAAGAGAGTCTTCAAGAGCCTCGACGGCATGGTCAGGCCTGGGTGGACGAGCTACCTCCCGCCCTCCTGGTCGGTCCGCACCACGACGAGCCGAAGCTCTGGTGAGACCCCTTTCACCAGATATGGCGCGGAAGCCGTCCTACCCGCCGAGGTTGTCCTAGGATCCCCAAGGGTGCACCTAGCCGATAGCATCGACACGTAAGGCGAGCGCCTCGACCTCGACCTCGCTGGAAGCAACTCGTGAACGGGTTCGCTGGCGATCCGCGGTTTACCTCGCAAGCTCTCCGCAGCACGCCGCTAAATCGATACGACCAAGGACCTTGCACGCCGGGCGATCTCGTTCGCGACGGGTCCAAGACTCACAAAGCCAACAAGCTAACGCCAAGATGGGAAGGTCCTTACACGATCGTCTCAACAAAGACGCCCGGGCTGTCCGCCTCGCGATGGAAGATGGTCGAGAACTAGCTAGCACTTGGAACATCGACCAACTGCGTAAGTTCCATATCTAACTAAACCAACTTTACTCCTTTAAATAAAAATTCGACACCCGACCTCCCGGTCTCCCTCGTTCTCTCTCGCTTTCTCTTTCTCTCTTTAAACCTCCCGCGAAGTGCCGTGATCAAACTCGATCCGGTATCAAAGAGCGGGCTCGGACGTCAAGGCGCAAACGAACGAGCATCCTACCGCCTAACATCGGACCACCAGAGCTCGACCCCGAGGGCTTTCTTCTCGTAAGACGACCATCTTTTCACGGCAGGCCTCCGCCGCAGACAAAGGGTCGCATGAACACCCCTCGGACGGTTCCTATCTCAGGTCGGCCGGTGAGCGGCGTAGACGCACCGTATAAAGTCACACGGTCCCCGCAGGGCTCTATTCCGTCAACAAGGTTGTGTTTGCAGCCTACGCCCACGACCTCCGTTGGCGGCGGGGGCTATAGGGATACCGCGTGGCTACGACCTAGAGGAGTTTCGTGGCTACGACCTAGAGGAGCTTTCGCACGAGGTAGTCACTCCCTAGTACGATCATTCGCTAGATCGCGTGACTATCGAACTCCGTCGAATAGGAAGCAACGGGATAGGGCATATCGTTGTCGTTCCGAGGGAGACAAAACAAAGAAAAATAAGACATCTATCAAACACGATCATGTTGTGCCCAACTTGGCAGCTTTTTCGCTAAAGTCTTTTGCAGGAATGAATTACAGAAGGAACGAGTTACAGGAGGCCGGCACGCTTCTCGTCCTGCAGAGCGACGAGCTCGTCCTGCAAGGACTCAAGCTCGGACTCGAGGTCAAGCACCCGCCGACGAGCTTCACGACCCTCGCTTGCCGCTTGACGAAGCCGTTTGGACTCCTCCCGTTGCTGGTCGATCGTCCGTTCGGCGCTTCGCGCGGAGTCACGCAGGGACGCCACCGTTGCCTCGAGCCCCGACCTCGCCGCTTCACTGCTCGAGGCTCTCCTTGAGGAAGAGCGCGACTCCTCCATCTTCTCGCCGAATCTCGGCCTCGAAGACTTCACCGGCGACCAGCGCCGAGCTCCGCGATCCTAGCGCCTTGCTCGGCCTGGTGCTTCGCGACAACTTCAGCGACACGGCCGCGGCGTGGAAGTCCTTCATGGTGGTCTCCAACACCTACGCAACAAGGCATCTCGGTCGCAATGGATTTTTGGGACAAAAACATATAAGTGTTAGAAGACTTACCTAACAAAGCCGAGCCTCCAAATTTCCTCCTCGAACAGCTCGACGGGGTCCTCCGTCCCACTTTTACTCCTCGGGCGGGGCTTGAGCTCCTTCTCCTTGGTCGAGCGCAGGTCTTGAGCTCGAGCTCCCTGCCCCTCGGGGCGGAGACCTTGCCCCGAGGATCCACCCCATCTCCTCGCAGAGGGACGGCCTCGAGAGCAAGGATCACCTCCCGCCTCCTCTTCCTCCCGAGCAGGAGTTGCGCCTGGGCTCCTCCTCCTCGGCATCCGGCTCATGGGGTCCTCCGCCGAGCACGAGGTCTACGGCCGGGAGCTCCTCCCGGTAGGCCCCGCCTCCTCGGGTGCCCGAGGTTGGGCCATGGCGGCGATCTTCCCAAGACGAGATCGACGGAGGCGCCGGTCGGGCCGGAGGTCGGTGCCTGGTTGGGCCGTGGCGACGCTCTTCGGCACGAGATCGACCGGAGTCGCCGGTCGGCAGCCGTGAGGTCGATCTCGCCAAAGCGGCCTCGGCGCAAGACGCTCCTCGGCTGAAGTGAGCCCGACCACCCGACGGATCGGGCTCATCCCCATGGCGAACGGGTGGCCGGGCTCTTCCTCGCCTCGGCGAGCCCCTGCTCGGGTTAGGGTTCCTCGATCCCGGCCGACGTTGATGTCCGGCGAGCATCGCGGGATCGGGAGAGGTCTCGGCGATCTCTTGGAGTGTGGCGCCGATGATGTCGCCAGACCGGCCGTGAGTCCTCGCGAGGAGCTTCAGCCGCATGCTCGGCACCACCGCCCTCCTCCTCGTCGTCATCTTGAATTATGATGTGGGGATGCCTCCGCCACGGCCCGAAAGGCCGGCAAATGCAATCTTCCTCCGCCTCCTCCTCAGAGAGACGAGCTCTGGGGCCCGGGTCTCCAGGGCAGCAGGCTCCTCTACCTCGGCATCCGCACCACCAGCGGCCCGTGGGAGATGGGCCTCCATGGCCTCAGTTCCCACCTCGGCCTCGTCGCCCACAACAAATTTCGGCAGAAGACGGCAAGCTCCCTCTCTAGCACGAGGTCAAGAATATCGTCAGCCATTGCTCCAAAATCCCATAACTCCGCACCAGCTGCCACACCCACTACAGACGATGTGGGGTTAGTGTGGTGCCGGAGGGGGAGTGAGACGAACGAGATAGGGATAAGAGGCTGACCTCGTTCGGCATCTTTCAGCTGGCCTCGAGCGCGATTGAGGAGGGCAGCCATGTCCTCACGTGCCTTGTCGGCCCTAGCAACGGAAGGGTCGACCTCTCCCAAGTCGGCCTCGGTGATGGTCGGCGTTGGGCGTGGTTGGGGCACAGCGGACGACCTGCGGGACCTCGGCACCAGGGGGACGGGGTCTAGCTCGTCCTTCTCCTCCTCGTCATCCAGAGGGGCCGAGCTCGAGCTCACCCGCGCGAGCTTTGCCTGAAGAACCGCGATCTGGCTCTCCAGTGCCTCCTTCCGCGCTGGACCAGCCACGGCCTCCTTCTTCGCCAGCGCGGCAAGCTGACGCAAACGAGCCATCAGCTCGGGGTTATCCCTGGTGTACTCATCCATCCACAGTTTCAGTTCGCTCACCTCCTGCCGATCGGCATACTCCAAGTGACGGCGGGGTGAGCGGTTGCTGACCGGGTGCTACTGCGTGCGCCTAGGCGGGGACGGCGTGGCCGACGGAGATCGGGCGCGGCGCTTACAACCCGCCTGTTCTTTGGTCTTTCGACCTCGTCCCGCCGGCCGCGACGCCAGTTGGGCCACAGCGACCTCGAGGGCGACCTTCTCCTGCGCAGGTGGATTCGAATAAGTCGGGAAATTTCGAAAGAAACCTGGCCTGAACAGACCTTCGGAAAGGGTCCGGGATAGGGAATTACCGCCTCGGTCCGGTTAAGGACGTTGTTCGGGATCTGGCGGCCCTCTAGGATTTCCTTGGCCTTGGGAGTGCCGAACATCTCGGACACCCTCATATCCACCCAGTCCTCCGGCGGAGCTGCTACCAGACAAGGAAGGACGGTGAGCTCGAATGTCCCTTATTTTAAATTAAAAATCCAAGGCGGTAATGTACCTGAGCGTGATTCACGGGTGATGTCCTGCCACCCTTCAACCTTGAAGAAGGGGTGCACCCTCCGCCTGAGGGGGGACACCCGGTTCCTGACGTAGTCCCGGGCAACATCCCGGCCGGACAGCCCCGAGCAAGTAAGCTCATTGATCAAAGATGAGCACCTTCTCCTCCTCGGGCTGCACGGGGATCTGGGTCTCAACGGCACGACCCTTGGCGCCGAGTAGGAAAGCGAGCCGCCTCGGCCTTCCTCGAGATAG
This sequence comes from Rhipidocladum racemiflorum, assembly GCA_036346355.1. NCBI lineage: Eukaryota > Viridiplantae > Streptophyta > Magnoliopsida > Poales > Poaceae > Rhipidocladum > Rhipidocladum racemiflorum. The sequence goes on from CM070579.1 coordinate 7,509,431, forward strand.
AACCAAGAGTCGGCCCACCCCGACACAGTCCTTGAGCGTGAAGCTTCGGGTACTCGTGACGCGGGTAGGTCGGAGGCGGAAGTAAAGCGGCCTACTGCGAAGGGTGCCTGTGCGCGAGAGGGTGTAGAAGTGAAGAAAGAGGCTAGGAGTAGGCTCGACGCCCACGAACCCTTCACAGAGATGTGCGAAGATGGCCATGATGAGGATTGAATTTTGGTGGAGGTGCACGATCTCGCACTCTCAGAATGAGAGTACGGCCTCAACGAACTCACTTTCGGGCGCTCGAAGCCTGCTCATGGCATAGAGCTCGGTGGAGACGATCTCTCCTTCCTCCCCATTGTGGGCTCTCCTCGGCACCGGCGGCTCTCCATGAGCCGACGCCGAGGTATTTCGCCTGGCCAAGGATCTCCAGCTTGCGCCTATCAAGCTTGCTCACGCCGAACTTTGCCATGGGAATAGAGAAGGCGATCAAGGAGAAAGACGAGTGCTGAAGTGAAGAAGTATGGGGCGCGCTAATCGATTGAAAGGACAAGTGAATCTAGGGCTCCTCTTCTGGGGTTTAAAAACCAAACGAGAGAACGAAGAGGTTCCCGCCGTTGTGGTCGAGGAAGCCCTAAAGGCGCAGGGGCAATTGAGACGTCCACCACACAGGGAGCGACGCGTGGACACGCAAACCAAAGCTGTCTGGCCAGGCGACGGTTCCCGAGGGGGAGCGGTTCGTACTGACCGAATGAAGCTTCCAAGGGAAGGAACCGTCGGTAGGATGGGAACTAGTTCGCACGCCCAAGGCGCGGACCGAGCCTGCCTCCCGGGCGGACTAATAGCTCTGAGGTCGGGCAGCTGTCACGCGACCAGCCGGCTGGGGCTCGGGAGGCGGTAGGCTCGAGAGGAAGGTCTTTTCCTAAGGCCTTCTTCCACTCGAACCCTGGGGCTAGTCGTTTGGGTCGGGTAGACCCCACGAAATTACCTCGGTGCCACGAGGGGCGCGGCTCATCGCTGCTCGAACCACGGAAGGCCGCCTCTCGACGACCTAGCCAGCGCCACGAGCAAAGACGAGGTCGCTCGGCCTGGTCACGAGGAGGTTGTTCCAAGGAATAGCCTAGCCAGGACCTTTTGGGAGGTCGCATGACCTCTGGTGGACCGATAGCTCGTGCTCGGGCCGAAGTGGCCGAGTTCGGAGTTAGACGGTAGCCGACCTGACGTGATCCCGAGGTCGGTAACCACCCGCTGCGTAACCTCCGCTAGTAGTTCGCGATCTCCGCGGGAACATGGCAGGAATGTAGGACCCGTTAGTTACCACGTTGGACCTGGTCGGACGTGAAGTTAGTGGGTTTGAACAAGCACACCCCTTTGTAAGCTATAAAAGCATCCCCACCATGAAGGGGAAGGACAACTTTTTCTGCACAAAGATATACACGAGCTGGAGTAGGGCTATTATCTCCTTCTTGAGAGGCCCGAACCAGGGTAAACTACAGTGTCCCTGCCCGTTGAAGTCCAGTGAGTCACTCCTCTGAGTATCCCATCACGTGAGAAGGGGTCGCAGTTGGTCCCTCCACCAACAAGTAAGCTCGGCGGGGGCCTGCTCCCCAATCGTCGACAGTTACCAAGGTCACCATCTACACCAGGGAGGATACGAAAGCCAATCGTCCTATCAACATCACTGTTGATGATGGTATCTAGGAATCCACTCGCCTCGCACTACAGAGGATTGCCCATGACTACTCCGATGAGCTGAGGGAGTCAGCGTTCTGTCTTCATCCCCAGGAGAGAGGTGCCACCAGTGCCTCGATTGACTTAGAGGGAGACACCGCGGTCGTTCACCTCGCCAGGTTCACTGCAGCATAGGAGAAGGTAATGGACAGCATGGTCCATGAGCTGCAGGAGGCATACAGTGCCTTGGAGGCCGTCGAGTTGAGGCTACAGGAGACCAGAGCCCTAGCTTCACAGAGGATTGGAGAGCTTGAGGAGGCCCTGTACATCAGAGAGCAAGAGGATGAGTTGGAGTTAGAGGATGAGGATCCTGAGGAACCAGCCTATGAGCCAGAGCCCGAGGACGAACCTGAATCAGAGTAGGAGCCAGAGCCTGAGGGACAGGGTTCTTTGACTACAGCAGTTGGAGGACATCAGGACCGATTTGTGCCGATGCTTGATCACCGCCAGTGTATCCCCATGGAGGACCGCAGCTAGGATGGCTAGATGAGTGATCGAGTCTAGTCTAGTAGTTGAGACTCAAGTGTTGAGTCATGTCTTTTAAGTTAGTAAGAGCCGCCCTTTAGGCGTTAGATTCTTGTGTGCTTAGGTTAATTTGGTTTTTCATGATTGCTGAGTGTGCAGTATGTGTTGCAAAGCCCTTAGGCATTATGAGCAACCATACCAAGTTGTTAATAAAGATTAATTAGATTTGGATTTTAAGTTACACATGTTTCCCCCGCATAAATTTCTTTGCTACTTGTCTATTCTTGTTTCCCTCTTTTCTTTAAACTTTAGAGTGGTCAACAGATGGTTAACACCCGTGGAAATAACGGAGCTAGTGGAAGTGGATCTCGCCCTAGTGGGAACTATATTGATGAGATGCCTTTTCCTCAACCTGCACCACAAGTGGATATGCAGAACTTTGGAGCTTTTCTTGCTGCCCAGACCAAGCTGATGCACAACATGATGCAGTAAGTGTAGCACCTCACCAACCAAGCTGTTGCCTATCAAGCAAATCAAGCTAACCATGGACAGCATTCCCACTCTAAGCTGTTAGAATTTATGAGGACCAATCCGCCTACTTTTTCTGGGAACGCCAATCCTTTGGAGGTAGATGATTGGCTGAGATCAATTGAGAGGAAGCTTCACATCACTCAGTGTATTGGGAATGAGAAGGTACTCTATGCTTTTCATCAACTTGAAGGTACCACCGCTGAATGGTGGGAGAATTACTGTGCATCCTATGAGAACCCACAAGAGAATACATAGGAGTTTACTGCTGCCTTTCACCAGTACCATGTACCGGAGAGTATCATGGATTTAAAGAAGGAAGAATTTCGAGCACTCAAGCAAGGAAGTCAGTTAGTGGCTGACTACTTGAACAAGTTTACACAGCTTGCACGCTACGCCCCTGAGGATGTAGTGACCGATAAAGCAAGACAATCTTAGTTCATGAAGGGATTGAATTCTGAACTGTAAGTGGGACTGATCACCCATACATTTCCTGACTTCTAGGATTGGTCGATAAGGCTTTGATTATAGAGGATAAGCGCAAAGAGTTGGAGGACAATCGTAAGTGCAGAATAGCACAGCAGGGACCTCGCCAAGAAACACAGAGACTGGGGGTTGCGCCTAACCAGTTCTTCAAGTTTCAACCTAAGAATACTTTCAACACACCATCCCTGCACCGCGTCCATCTGGTCAGAGTTCACAGACACCTGCTCAAGCTGGTAATCATATTAGAGGAAATCCACAGATGGTAGGCAAGCATTGCTACAACTACAATGAGCTGGGACACTTTACCAACAACTGTCCCAAGAGAGGAGGTGTGACACCAGTCCACTTCAACTTAGGGACTACACCTGCAAAGGCGCCTACACCAGGCATGAAACGGGGAGCCGTACAAGCTGGAGCTACGCTCAAACAACTGTGAGAGGCAGAGTCAACCATATTACAACAGATGGAGCCTAGGATGCTTCGGATGTCATACTGGGTAAGTTTCTAGTTAACTCAGTACCTACAACAGTTATGTTTGACTCTGGAGCTTCGCATTTATTCGCTTCTCAAGGTTTTGTTGTTAAAAATGATTTGGATATTGTGAATCTTAAGTGCATGCTTTTTGTCCAGTCCCCCAGATCAGAACTCCGAACTAATGTAGGATGTTCTGTGGTAAGGTTACTGATAGATGGGGTAGAGTTCCTAGCAAACCTTATTATATTGGATACCTATACCCTATATGTCATATTGGGAATGGAATGGTTGTCCAAACACAATATTGTTTTGGATTGTAGAAGAAGAGTTGTGTCAGTAGAGAACTCAAATGGTAGAAAAGTGGAGTTTTAAGCGACCACAGATGGAATGGTCAATTGATGGTTAACAGTGTAAAGGCTGTTAGTTTAGAAGAAGTACCAGTGGTCAGCGAGTACTTGGAAGTTTTCCAGAAGATTTTCCTAGTATGCCGCCAGACAGAGATATCAAGTTTGTGATTGAATTGGTACCCGGTACAGCCCCAGTAGCTAAGAGACCCTATCGGATGACTACCGATGAATTGGTAGAGATGAAGAAACAAATTGAGGAATTATTGGGAAAAGGTTTCATAAGACCAAGCTTGTCGCCATGGGGAGCGCCTATCTTATTTGTCAAGAAAAAGGATGGCTGTTTCATGATGTGTATTGATTATCATGCACTTAATGATGTGACGATAAAGAATAAATACCCGCTACCCAGGATTGATGATTTATTTGATCAATTAAAGGAGTTAGAGTTTTCTTCAAGATTGATCTTCGATTAAGGTACATCAATTAAAGATTCGAGATGAGAACATATCGAAGACTACATTCTCATCAATATATAGACATTATGAGTTCACAGTAATGTCATTTGGATTGAAAAATGCACCTGCATATTTCATGAACACGATGAATAAGGTTTTCATGAAGTACCTGGATAAGTTTGTTGTCATGTTCATATATGACATTCTTGTCTACTCCAAGATGAGAGAAGAGCATGCAGAGCATTTAAAGTTAGTTCTTGAGAAGTTGTGAGAACAACAACTATTTGCTAAGTTTAGTAAATGTGATTTCTGAAAGGATAAAGTGGAGTCTATTGGCCGTGTAATGACTACTGATGGAGTTGCAGTTGACCCAAGCAAAGAAGAAGAAGTATTGTATTGGGAGCAACTGAAGACGATTACTCAAATCTGTAGTTTTTTTGGAATGGCAAGATATTACCGTTGGTTCATTGAAGGATTCTCAATGATTGCTAGACCACATACGCAATTGTTGAAGAAAGAGAAGAAGTTTACATGGACACCAGAATGTGAAAAGAGCTTTCAAGAGTTGAAGAAGTGGTTAACATCAGTACCAGTGCTAGTGTTCCCAGACGTTCAGCAGAGCTTTGATATTTATTGTGATGCTTCGCATCAAAGACTGGATGTGTATTGTACAGAATGGAAAAATAGTTTCATATGCATCAAGGCAATTAAGGTCGCATGAAGAAAATTATCTGACGCATGATTTGGAGTTAGTTGCCGTGGTGCATGCTTTGAAGATATGACATCATTATCTCATTGGAAACAGATGTCAGATATATACAGACCATAAGAGTCTAAAGTATATCTTCACTCGATCAGACTTTAATATGAGGCAGAGGAGATGGTTAGAATTGGTTAATGACTATAATGTAGGGATCCATTACCATCCAAGAAAGGCAAATGTGGTAGCTGATGCTCTGAGTCGGAAGAGCCACAGTGTAAATATAGTCCTTAATCATGACCTTAATATGCTAATGGAAGAGAGTTAGGAAGAGTTATGTAAAGAATTTCAGAAGCTAAAATTGAAAGTGGTACTAGAAGGATTTTTAGCCACTATAGAAGTGAAGCCTACTTTGGAAGACGAGATCAGAGAGGGTCAGAAAGATGATGACAAGATTAAGAGAATTAAGACCAAGATGGAGGAAGGCAAAGCCAATGATTTCAACCTGGATGAGTAGGGTAACTATGGATTAAAGGTTGTGTCTGTGTACCGAACAAAAAGGAGCTGAAACAGTTGTGTCGGGGATTGAACTATTTACCATAAAGACCATCTTGCCCCAGCAATCCAAAAGCCACCGACCATACAATACCCTTGGGGCATGCCCGAGGAGAGCGCCCGAGCAACCCAATGCTCGGGCTACGAGCATACGCCTCCACCTGCTTAATCCTGAATGCTCGCCTGCGAGCGCGCCGGGCAGGTACGGGCAATCATGTTCGGATAGGCTCGACGGATGCTCGGGTGGATGGTCGGGGTGCTTGGCCAAAACCACTAGGAAGGAAAGTGGCGACCAATCCGCCGAAGATCCAAGGAAGATGCGCCAGAAATTCAAAACGGGGCGCGATTCAAGGACTCCAGATCATGGGTGCGGAAGATATGGATGCATGGCGTAATTACAGGATGTAGTTACCATGTGAACGACTTAGGACCTTGTATTTAAACCCTCCTGACCCCTGTGAAAAAGGGGAGACGAAAACAGTGTACGCAGCTTTACAGAACTCAAATCATATACACTGGAGTAGGATTATTATCTCCGCGGTGATAGGCCCGAACCAGGATAAACACTGTGTCTCTCCCTCATCTGAGCATTGCTCGGACGCTAACTTCCCTCTCGTGCGAAGGGGCCTCTGTTGATCCCTCATTCAACAAGTAAGCTCGGCGAGAGCCCGTTCTCCAATCGTCGACAAGTTGATTCTTGAAGAAGCTCATGACTCCAAGTATTCCATTCATCCAGAAAGTGGCAAGATGTATCAGGATCTTAAGGAGAGATTCTGGTGGCCAAGCATGAAACGTGAAGTTGCCGAGCATGTTGTCTTATGTGATATATGTCAGAGAGTAAAGGCAATGCATTAGAGACCAGCAGGATTGCTGCAACCATTGAAGATACCTCGATGGAAGTGGGAGGAAATCGGTATGGACTTTATTACCAGTTTACCCAAAACTCAGAGTGGATACGATTCCATATGGATCATAGTGGATCGTTTGACCAAGGTTGCCCATTTCATACCTATGAAGACCACCTATTCGGGAGACCGTTTAGCAGAGTTATATATGTCAAGGATTGTGTGTCTGCATGGAGTGCCAAAGAAGATAGTGTCAGACAGAGGTACTCAGTTTACCTTGAGGTTCTAGAATAAGTTGCATGAAGCAATGAGAACCCGTCTAAATTTCAGTACAGATTATCATCCGCAGACAGATGGTCAGACTGAAAGCTTCAATCAGATTTGGGAGGATATGTTAAGAGTCTGTGCCTTAGCTTATGCTACTTCGTGGGACAAATGTTTGCCTTATGTTAAGTTCAGCTATAATAATAGTTATCAAGCAAGTTTGCAAATATCACAATTTGAAGCTTTGTATGGCTGTGCCTCTCATACACCATTGAATTAGAATGAGACAGGAGAACATCTTGTCTTCGGACTGGATATTCTCAAGGAAGTTGAAGAGCAAATTGCTATGATCAGAGAAAGATTGAAGATTACTCAGTCAAGACAGAAGAGCTAAGCTGATAATCATCGCCGAGAATTGAGTTTTGAGCCAGACGATTTTGTGAATATCAAAGCTACCCCTCTTAAAGGAGTAAAAAGATTTCACGTTAAAGGAACGTTTGCACCTAGATATGTTGGTCCATACAAGATCTTAAGTCGCAGAGGTGAAGTTGTTTATTAGTTGGAATTGTCGTAGTCATTAGCAGGAGTGCATGATGTGTTCATGTGTCATAGCTGAAAAAAGTGTCTTCGAGTATCGGCTAAGCAGACACCTTTAGAGTCAATTAAGCTATGGGAAGATTTTACTTATAAAGAGCACCCAGTCAAGATTTTGGACACAGCTGAACGAGAGATAAGGGACAAGTTAGTTCGCTTCTGTAGAGTTCAGTAGAGTAATCATTCAGTAAGTGAAGCGATCTGGGAGCATGAAGAAGACTTGAAGTTAGAATTTCCTAACATATTCCTTAGTGAGCTCTGAATCTCGGAGTCAAGATTCTGTTAAGGGAGAAGGTTTCTAACATTCTAAATTTTGCTTTTATTACATTTAATTAGTTGTTTGAATTTTTGAGTATTTTCTAGAATTTATTCAAATTTAGGGCTAGATGTTTTGCTTTTTATATGAGAATTTCTAGCATATTTTTACTTTTAATAAAAGATCCAATCTAATGGCGGTTGTAATTAGGGCCCACCAGAATAAAGGCTAGATGTTTTGCTTTTTGTAAGAATTTCTAGTATATTTTTACTTTTAATAAAAGATCCAATCCGATGGCAGTTGTAATTAGAGTCTACTAGATTAATCTAGATGTTTTATTTTTTATGAGAATTTTTAGTCTATTTCTTTTTTGTTTTAAGTAACTGTTATGAGTTTTTAGAGTAGTGCTTCTATGCTTTTCCTTCTAGTACAAGTTGCACAAATCTTGAAGCAAGCGAAGGGGTAAGTAATCACCATCTACCCTTCATTCATGCTTTAATAGTTGTGCAACTTTTAAAAGGAAGAGCATAGAAGCACTTCTCAAGTTTTTAATATATAATAGATTACAATCAAGATGGGGCTTGATGACGGAAACGCGGACTCTTACAGAGCTACTCCTGCGCCCCTATTTCTTTGCAAGCTAAGCGTAGAACAGCCATCCATGGGCAACAAAATTAGCCTCACGTTCTACAAACTGAAGCGAAAACTCAGAAAATGGTAAACTCTAGAACTTCGTGGAGGATGCAAGCAAGGCAAAATATCCAGTGCAATTAAAGTTTTCGTGTAATCACTATACAACCCTACTAAAAAATGTTTCAAAAAATTCTAAAAAAAAAATCATGGATGTACATCTCAACTTACCCCATCTATGTATAAAATTTCATGATCAAATACGTACTATGCTAGAAGTTACAAAAAAGATAAATTTTCGCTTGGAATCTTGCTACAGTAGACAGCACAAAATTTGTTTTTTTTTTGTAATTTCTAGCATAGTACGTATTTGATCATAAAATTTTATACGTAGATGGGGTAAGTTGAGATGTATATCCATGATTTTTTCAGAATTTTTTGAAACTTATTTTAGTAAGATTGCACGATGATTGCACAAAAACTTTAATTACACTGAATATGTTGCCTGCAAGCAAAGGGCCATCAATTCCCCATAATAAGTTTCAACAATGACTTTTACATAGCCACTTGGTCTGGCAAACAGAGATCTTCGTGAACCCACCAATGCTAAGATGCAACGCAGCGTGTATTACAGCCTATAGATTTTCCAACGACATGGCGTCGCGCTGCGTCCCCGTTGGCGCACCCCGTCGTATCTTTACTATTATAAAGCAGCAGTTGGTGGCAGTGGTGAGTTCTATCCACGTCATTAATTGTCCTGCTTAATCGTCCTACTTAATTGCCCGGCTTAATTGCCCTACGCAAAAAACGAAGCGTTGCTTTAATTAGCCATCTTTCGCAAGAAACGAAGCGTTAAAGATAGATGTTTGATCTTATGAAATAATTTTTTTATTTTTTAATCTTTATTTTTCGTTATCAATTTTGTTTTTCGTAGCAACGCACGGGCATGTAACTAGTACTACCTAAAATATAGGTCGAAGGTTTCCTGGATGCTCGGCCCCCCACGTCACCCCTCCCCCCACCCCACTCTCTCCCTTTTTTGCAAAAAAAAACCTCCGATTTTTTGGAATTACGGATAGGTCCTTTACGTTTACGAATTAGCCCTTTGCAATTTCCTGTGGGTGCAAAATACTTTCCCCCGTTTTGCGTTTAGGTCCTCCGTTCGCCGTTTTACACAAAGAGCCTCCCATTAAATACGAATTGCAAACGAACCCTTTCCTACTTTTTCATAATAGCGAACAAGTCCAAAACTATAACAAATAGGTCCCTGCACTTTACGTTCAGGTCCTTTCTTCGTTTTTCCCGAAAAAAATATTTTCGTAGTCCGTTTTTCCTCCGGGCCATGGGAAAAATGTTTCTGTTGTCTGTTTTTTCTCCGAAAAAAAAACAAATTTATTTTTGTTTCACGCGCGCAACGTGCGCCGCACGTATTTTCCTAGTAGCTCAAATAATTTAGCTCCGTCCTTCAATTGATATGGCACCATAGCACAACCGTTGAGGGCTTACTTCCGAGTGGACAGGTTGGGTGTTCGATTCCTCACCGTGCGCGTGGGATTTTTCATGCGTGGCACCTGGGACCCGGCGCGGGATTTTTCACGCGTGTCGCTTGGGAGGTAAACTACAAAATTACATCTAGGCCCTGAGGAAAACCGGGAATTGATTTTTTTTTCCACACGTTTTTTTGCGCGAAGCACCTCCGTAACTACAAAATTACATCCAGGCCCAGAGGAAGCCGGGAATTGATTTTTTTTCCATGCATTTTTTGCGCATAGACCCTCCTGAAAGTACATAATTACAGTTAGGCCCCCCAAAAACCGGTAATTGATTTTGCCCGCTGGAAATTACATCTAGTCCCCCAAAAAACCATTAATTGAAGTTTTTTTTTGTTTTTTTGCCTATGGAAAATTTTTCCTTACATCTAGATCTAGAGCCCAAAAAAAATTTGCCTATGGAAAATTTTTCCCCAAAAAATTGGAAATTAGATCTAGAGCCCAAAAAAACAAAAAAAAATGATTTTTCCTCAAGCTTTTCCATCCTAAAATGTCCACGGGCGCGCGGCACAGCTGACATATTAGTCCATTTTGCCCATTGAAAACTACATCTAAGCCCTTCAAAATACCGGGAGTTGAACTTTTTTGTTTTTTTCCATATCAAAATTTTTTCCTGACACAAAAGTCACCCAAAAATCGGAAATTACATCTAGAGCACCAAAAAACAAAAAAAAAGATTTTTTTTCCCTCAAGCTTTTCCATTCCAGAAATGTTCTCGGGCATGCGACGCGAGCGACATATTAGTCCTTTTTTTCCAAGGAACCCTGGGACTTGTGAAAATTACTTTTATCGTGTGGGGGTTTTTTTTTTGAAAAGCTGTCAAAAACTTTTCAAAATTACATATTACATATTAGCCTCTCTTTTTTTACGAGAAGCCACCCAAACTCCATGCAATTTTTCCTGCTTGACATATCGCAGCTGGTGCGACAGGCACCATATGCCCCCACATCTAGTATATACTATGTCAATAAACGCGGCGCACGCCACGCGCGTGAACGAAAAACGAACCAGCGTTATTTTTTTAGGGAAAATAGGATTTTTTTTTTTGGAAAAATAGACCGGGATGAAAAATGGACCAAAACGTATTTTTTAAATTTTTGGAGGGTCTCAAAGGGCCTTTTCTAACGGCAAAAGGACCTAAACGTAATTACAAATTTTTAAGGGACTTTTTTGCAACGGCGAAAGGACCTAAATGTAATTACGCATTTTTAAGGAGCTTTCGCATGAGGCGATACGTGGCATAGCTCGTTGAGCTCCAAAGCCCCCAACTTTAATATATAGGATATATTAGCACCCTTATAGGGGAAGAAGTTGGGGGCCAATCGGCCCCCCCACGTGTCCCCTCCTTTTTTGCGCAAAAGTCCCTCCGGTTTTTCGAAATTACGTTCAGGTCCTCGCGCGATTTTTTGTGAGAGGGAGATATTTTTCCCGGTTCGCGTTTAGGTCCCTGGTTTGCCGTTTTGCATGGAGGCCCTCCCGTTAAGTGCGAATAGCGAGCGAGCCCTTTACTAATTTTTCAAAATAGCGAACAGGTCCAAAATTATAACAAATAGGTCCTCGCGCTTTACGTTCGGGTCCTTTCTCCGTTTTGTCCTAAAAAAATATTTTCGGGGTCCGTTTTTTCTCCAGAACATGCGAAAAATATTTTCGGTAGCCGTTTCCCCCCCCCCCCCCCCCAAAATGTACAACCGTTTCCTTTCTCTGTTTTGCTTGAAAAAAATGTTTTCGTGATCGGTTTTCCTCCGTTTTGCTCGAAAAAAATGTTTTCGTGATCAGTTTTCCCTCCAGGGCATGTGGGAAATGTTTTTCGTGCCTATTTCGCCCCAAAAAAAATTGTGAGACCATTTCCTTTATCCGTTTTGCCCGAAAAAAAAATTCGTCATCCGATTTTTCTCCGGAGCATGGGAAAAATGTTTTCCTTGCCCGTTTTTCCAAAACAAAAAATATGAAAAACCGTTCCCTTTCTCCGTTTTGCCCCAAAAAAAAGTTTTCGTCATCCGTTTTTCCTCCGAAGAATGGGGAAAATGTTTTCGGTGGCTATTTCCCAAAAAAAAAATAAAATGGAAAGCCGTTTTCTTTCTTCATTTTGCTTGAAAAAATTTATTTCCGTGAACCGTTTTTTCTCCGGAACATGAAAAAAATGTTTTCGTTGACCGTTTCCCCAAAAAAAAATGTAAATTCGTTTTTCGTCCGTCGTTTTTCCGTTTTTCCCCGCTTTTCCTCATTTTTTTATCAAATTTCGCACGGCGCGGCGAAGCGCGCGGCTCTAACTAGTATTATACATAGTCTGTAGCTTCCCATAGTCATGGCCCAACGACTGCGTGTAGAGAGAACCAGGAGCGAAAGCAGCCGTAAGCACAAACTCTCATTTCTTACACGGCTGGTGCTAAGACATTCTTTATCTGGCACAAATGAAAACCACAAGGCTAAGCATGCACAGAGATTTTCAAGAGAACTTCAGTACAGACTACAAAACTTGTCATCACTTGTCAGACTCTTTGATCTCCATGTTATAATCGTTGGTTGTTTAGTCTGCCCACGTTCTATCTGCTCTGGGCAACAGCAATGGGTAATGGATTTGGGCCAACATAGCTGAGCTCAACCTTTTGGGGCAGAAGGTGGTAGCTAATGGACATCTCTTCGAATATTTTCTTTAACTCCATGACGAGCTCAGATCTCCTGATGTTCTTCTCCCGGATGTTCTGGAAGTTCATCGTGTGCTGGACACACAGAGACATGTTGATCTTGTTCACATCCAAGATGTCCTTTAAGTTTACCGTGTGGACAGGGTTCCAGTGAGTTGGTTTGCTTTCTATGTACCTGAAAGCCCAGAGAACCAGTGACAACCGATAACTTGGATCAAACGAACATGCAATCAAGTTCAGACAACTAATTCTTTTATCCTACCATATACGAACATGCAATCAAGTTCGGACAACTAATTCTTTTATCATACCATATACGAACATGCAGTAAAGTTCAGATGACTAATTTTTTATTAATACCATATGCAGATTTGCACATCCATGTATGAACAACTACTGAACTACACACCTCTGGAGTTCAGATATGCAGAGTATTGGTGGCAGTTTTGATTAAGAACAATGTTTGGAATAAGACAAAGTATGAAAATGGATATGAAGTTTAAGAATTTACCCTTTAATTCTGGACTTCAAAGCTCCAATGCTCTCAACTGAAGTTGAAACATCAATGGCAAAGTCGATGGTGTCAAACATGTTAGGGCTTCGGTAAAAGTTGCTGATTGGCTTTGTAGACAATACAGAGTTAGGATAATATATCTTCTCATTGTCGTGCTTCAAGAAAACAGTGGTTAATATATTCATTTCTTCAACAACCATCTATCAACAATGTAGATACATGTCAGCATCATAACATGAAAGATCAACGAAAACAGGGTGGTCTAGGATTGACCTGTACTCCGTCGATGACACAGCGGTCGCCAACATCAAACGGATGCATGATGAATACAAATATAAGGGCTTCAAATATAGTCTTGCAGGCATTTCCAAATATGAATACCACAACTAGAAGCTGAGATGAGATGAAAACAAGAATCTTGGTTGTCGCAATTCCCATCAACAACAGAGTGAGGATGATGATTACAATAGTGACTAGAACTCTGATGAGGTTGTGAAGTTGCATAACTGCGGTTTTTGTGTCATTCAGAGAATGCGCTAGTGATTTCCGGTCAAGGTATGCCTTTACCTGGGAGTAAAATAACAATCAGGTAAGCAAACAGACGACTTTCAAATACAAATCAAGTTTACCTATGTTGGGCATCAAAATAGCAGAGACATCAGCTCTTGCTATTTTGCAGTATCATGTATCGCTTTCAAAAATTAAATGATTTACCAGAAAAAAAAAGAATTAAATATGACTTGTTACTTATTAGATGCCTAAAAAGAAAACTACACAAGGTGATCATAACGAAGCAATCATAATGTTCAGATTCTGTAACTTCCAAGTTATGGTTCAAAGGATAAATCACATCCACAATTCTGACTGCTGCGGGTGAAGTGATACTAAAATGCGAAACATTGAACATTTGAACAAACCTACAAATGCCCCCTATGACTTCTGAAATAGAACAAGAGTGAAAATGTGGTTGCGTTTGAGCTTTCCATTACCACCCAATTCTTCAAAGCAGACTTTTTTATCTTCCCTGTCTCTGATGCCCCCTCAAACATTGGAAGCACCAAGCCCACCTCCTCTTTGGTGAGAAATCTCAGCAGGTCCACCCCCTCAATGTACCTGCACCAATGAAACATGGGACATGTTGAAAGATCTCTACCGAGAAGAATAGACTAGTGAGCAATCATAATCCTTCTCACTTGTAACCGGGCCTTGCGACATTCTTAAAAATGGCATAAGCCGCAGCCTTCGCCTCCCACTCACTATTTATCTCCTTATCCTTCTGCTCCATGCCATCAACATCATCAAAGCTCTCAATACTATGAGATATTGTTGTGAGCCTCGAGCTTCGGATCGCCGTGATCAGATCTTTCATTGTCCAAGCCGACACCTTCTCCTGGCTCATCCTCCTTAGTTTCGCAACATCGATCACCTCCGACACACCTTTCTCCTCCTTCGCCGTGCTGAAGCTCACCCGACCAACTCCGCTGCCCTCCCGCCCCACATTCTCTGCCACCTCCATCACCGGCGGCCCCGACAGCGTCTGAAGAACGTACTGGTGGAACACGCTCTCCTGGATCCGATCAAAGAACGCCTTCCGGTGAAAAGTTGACGCGATCACCTTCATGAGGAAGGTCTTGACCACCCAGATGACCGATCCGATCAGCACGGAGGCGAGGAACCTGGAGACGTAGTTGAGGATCCTGGCCGTCTTGGGCGGGCGCCCGAGCTCGCGGTCGAAGAGCTCCGACCAGGCGATGAGCACGAGCGCGAGCCAGAGGCAGACCTGGACGCTCCTCTTCAGCCCGAACACGAAGTAGAGCACCTTGTCGCGGAGCAAAAAGTTGCGCTCGATGAGGAAGACGAGCAGCGTGACGAGCAACCGGCTGACGAGATGGCCGGAGAAGACGGCGATGACCATGACGCACCACTTCCAGATCTCCAACCCCCACACTTGGCGCCCCTGCAGCGGCCGCACCACGAGGCTGACCACGAGCAGCGCAAGGAAGAGGACGAGCACGGAGAGCTCCAGCGCGAGGCGAACCCTGCGGCGGCATCCTGCCGCAGATGCGGAGGCCGGGGCTCCCTCCTTGCGGAAGACGTCCTCATCGTCGTCGGCGTCGGCGGGGGTGTGAGGGGTGGAGGCGGGTGCCCCCGCGGCACGAGGTGTCTGGGAGGCGGAGGGGTGGGCGGGGGAGGGATGGGAGGAGGATGCCCCGGGCGCAGGAGGGGTGGGCGGCTCGACGAAGCGGGACTTGGGCTTGGAGAGCGTGGAGCGGCGGCGGAGGAGCGCGGCCGAGGCGGGGGGCAGCGGCGGGCGCAACGGGCTCGAGCTCAGGGGCTTCTCGGTGTTTTGAGGGGGTTTGGGGGCATCAGCCGCGGGGGGGTTTGGCCGGTGGTGGTGGTGGTTTTGGTGGGCCTGGGGTTGGGGTTGGTCGGGCGGGATGAGGAGGACGAGGTCGGCATTGACGGGCTTGCCGTCGGCGTTGGCCTTGGCCGGGTCCATGGGCGCGGCGCCGCGCGCGCGGCGGACGCAACCGCAGGTTGGGAGAACGCCTGACTTTTGGGGCTTTGAGACGAGGATGAGGAAGGCGGTCGGCGGGACTGGGAGTGATGGGGTGCTGGTGAAGCCGTGAAGGCTTGCAGCGTGTTGCGGTGGTGCCGTGGGAATGGGGAGACGGGAGGTGCCGTTTTTGAAGTCGGAGCCCAACGAAACAAATACAGTGACAGTGAAAGCAGGTGCGCACTTCGGACGCAACCGGTTTCAAACTTTCAACTCGTCTGGGTGGCCACAGGGTCCGTCGAAAACCGGTTGAAAATCGCGGTTTTCGACCGTATCGAGCCGGTTCGAAATCATAAATCGGTCGGTAAACCGGTTCAATTTTAAAAAAATTTAAAAAAATTTGAAAAAATTTATGCGATGAAAACCAATCGAAAACCGGTGAAAACCGAGCGGTTTTTCGAGAAAACCCCTCAAGAAACCGATAGCCCAAAAGGTTCAACTCGCCGAGCGGTTTTTCGATAAAACCGACCGGTTTTTATTTTTTTTAAATCTGATTTGAATTTTTTTGTTCAAATGCTCGGTTTCGAACATCTTCGGTTTTTGACGATTTTCGATCGATTTTCACGAAAAACCAAAGCCGAACTGAGTTCGATTTTCCACCTCGAAACGGTTTTGTCAACCCTGGGTGGCCGTGCCGCCGTTCACCGGTTTGCCTCGTTCGTTTTCTCGTTCGCGGCTTTGCCTACGCCTGGGGGTCACGTATCTTGTTTCTTCCTCGTGCAGTAACCAAGCGAAGTACTCACGTAACACTAGGGTTAGTGTCCGAGTCTGGATTTTGCTGGAGCTTTGTTCAACTTAAGCTCAAATAAGTTCGATAACATCAACAATTTAAAAGTTCGTGAGTTTTGAGCTTTTTTTCACATATCTAAATACCATTGTCGTTTTTTTTATTTAGTTCGAAGAGGAAAAAGACTATACTGTTATTTAGGAGGCTTGCAATATAGAAAATTATAAGCATGTTTATTAGAAAGGGAGTGTCAAATAAGAGTTAATGTTTCCTGTTCATAGTATTTGTATCAAAGCGTTTCTACTCGAAATATAATTGAGTCTAATAAGAGTACTTTGAATCAGTTTTTTTTCGTGGTTATTATTGCCTAATAAAATATCTTGACTTAATGGGCTTGAAATAGCACATTCTTTTGTCTTCTCACCTACGCATCTCTTGAATTGTTGTCATCAGGCTTGTACACGTGAAGGATGCTGACTATCTCCAGCAGCTTCCCTTCCCCTCCAAATCCCTTCGCGAACAGATCTGTCCAAGGACTTTCAAGTAAGCTTCAACTTAAGAAAGACTAGTAATTCTTTTCAAATAGCTTAATTTTTAAGTGATTTTTAACATAATTTAGAAATTATATATAAAAGCTAAAAGCTGGAAACTGAGTTAGACCTACTTTTAGAGTTTATTGCTAAAGAAAATTAGATATTTATTAAATGGTCTTTTATAAAAAGCTGCATCTACATTTCAACCTAGAAAGCTGAAAAGCTACATCTCCCTCAGACGGTTCCCTAATCTAATCTATTAGCTGGAGAACTTCGGCAGCAACCAGTCCAACCACATGGCACCGTACCCTCCGTAAATTCCGAAAGCAACCAGCCCACCCACGTGGCACCTTTTTTTGTGCTCTCTATAAATTCCAAAACTACACTTAGGTCCTTCCACGAGTCCTCTAAGGTTATTTTTGTAAAAGCTAAAATTACATCCAGATCCTTCTACGGTAATTTTCCAAAAAAAAAAAAAGCCTCGTAGCTCCTTATTTTCACGAACAAGTCCTCCACCTGTCTTTTTTGCAAAAAAAAAAAAAAGAAGAAAGAAAGAAAGAAAACCGTGGTGACTCAAATTCATCGTCGACGGTCCATTTTTTAACAAAATCCCCCAAAAAATAGGAATTACGTTAATATCTTCCTACTGTTTTTTTCGTAAAAAAAAATCACCAAACCATATTCATACCGAGCAACGGGGGGCAAGATTCTACCTAGTGTTTTTAAAAAGTTCAATAATAATAAAACTCGCTACAACTCACAACTCACAAGTACTGAAATGTATGGCAAGCATATTGGGCATTACCTCATTAGCTGTGACTAGAGTTCAGGTCAGGCCTAGCGCCTCAGCCGCAAGGATCCAAATCTCTCTGCCGAGATTTTGGATTTTAGATCCCCTCGAGATCCTAAATCTCGATCGGGACAAAAAAAAAGTATAAATTGCTACAGTAGCAGTCTAGATTTCGTTGAGATTTCGGTATTTTCGGCCGAAATCTCAATGATTTTGACTGGATTTTCATTTTTTGTGGGCCGGATTTGATTGGATTTAGGGTCAAGAACATCCACAAAAAATTTTGATACGTTTTTTGACCATTTTTTGGTTGATGCAAATGGACCGAAATCTCGGATTTCCCGGTTCAAAAAAGACCAGATTTCAAATTTGATTTTTGAATTTTATCCGGATTTTATTTGAAATTCCGATATCTCGCTGAGATTTCGGATTTTGAACACCTCCCAGATTAGGTCCGAAAATGAAATTTGAATCCTTGCCCAGCCGAAACCAAATGCAAAAAGATTCCTGAAGGCTTACAGTCCAGTAGTATTTAGCAACCGATTACAACACCGCCTCAGGCCAACAGTTCTCCACCTGCACAGAGCATCAGGTACTCCCTCCGTTACTCGATACATATCATGCTACTCGATTCTTATCATTCTACTTTCAAACTTTATTTATAAATATATATTATTCTATAATTTTAATATAATTTTTTACATTTTTTTTTCTTTTATACCTCTCCCGTCTAGTGGCTCAGAACGCTTAAAGAGTTATTGATAGCTAAATATAGAGAAAGTTGTTGACAGGAATATATAAATACCATTTTAGGCAACGATACAGTTTTAACACAACTTTGACAACTAGATTTTATTATAATATATTTAAAAATTTTAATAAAATTATAATATTATAAAAAGTAATTTTTTAATACAAATCGACGTATATAATTTTATGTATCAAGATCTCGAAGTTTCCTTTCCTCCATGGCTGAAGTAGGAACAGTAGATCAATCTTTTTGTCGGATGACAACTAGCTAAACAATGTTGGTCCTGACCCCTGAATGGTCCTGATCGATATCCGTGCAATCCAAAGTGCATTATGTGCTAGTACAAAAATAAGGTGACCAAATCTCTGTACATACTCCGCAGTTAAAACGCAGAAGTAGTGCAATTGTGGAAATTGATGGATCGATGTGGTGAATGCGGTTCATGAGAAGACTTGACGCGAGTTCGGAACCAAGGATTTCTAGCAAAGAAAAGAGGAATAATTGATGATTTATTCTTATTTATTTGTATTATTGATTATTTGCTATGTGATGTTTTACTGATATGTGGACATTAAAATCATATGTCAGTGAGATATACGAGACAAATGATCAATTGCACCAATTAAAACGGGCAAATCATCAATTCCCCACATATATTTTTGCAAAAAAAATAGTTCATTCTCCCACTGCGGAAAGCACGGCGACGATATGTGTCCATTGCCGCGCTTGGCCAGCACGGAACCAAGCGGACACCGCGGGAGCTCACGCGGGTGCGGGAGGACGCACTTCCGCTTTGTGGGAGCACGGTAGGTGTCTTCCGCGCCCCGGGTGGCGTGGCAGCAAGCCACGCGCACACTTGTCGGCTTGCCCGCACGCGCCGCCCGCTCTCCCGCTCGCTTTGCCGCGCTCCCGCGAGCTCTCATGGAGCCCGCTTGGCTCCATACTCCCTAGGTGTTGTAGGGAGCACATGTCGTCTGTCGTGTCTTCTCTAGTAGTGGAGGAGACTTTTTACCAAAAAAAAAAAATTACGTGAAGGTAGATATAAACAGTATTCATGAAGCGAAGGCACTAAGTTTTTAGAATACACCGTAAGCTGACTAGCTGAGTACCGTGGATTGATGAGCACTAGTATGGGATAATGTTAAGTGGAAGTGAATATACTAGTACTCCTGCTGCAACTTCTATAGACAAAATGACGACCAACATGCTACGACCTCCGTTTATAAATACTTGACATTTTGGACTATATATTTTGTTTTCTAATAGTTGACACTTCACGATTTTCAAGGCATCCTTTCCCAAATTACTCCTACTAATCCTACCTATTCTCCCTACTTTTGCCGCCTTTTGTGCCGATCAAATCACTTTTAATTAATTAACTACTTCCATTAATCACGTAATTAATCGCTTTAATTATTAAATTACTTAATTAGTCAATCTACCTATGTAGGCAAGCTCGGTAGATCGTGACCTGCCGATCTTATGCAATACATCAGGTGATACGTAGGAAAATTTTGTATTTAGTACAACTTGTGACTCGTATTTACAAAACGATATAACAGTTTCGTGTATTTATAAATAAAAAAACAGTGATCTCCGGAACCTGAAAAACCAAAAATGCATATCCGAATCACCAAAAACCGGAGAAGTTATATCCGAAAAATGAAGAACCGGACAAGGCCACACCACGTCATCACCGGTTCACCATAAACCGGACAAGGGACACGTGGCAGCCCCAGACCATCTCCGATTATTGCCTCATCTCCGGTTCTCCGTAAACCGGAGATGGTCTGGGGCTGCCACGTGTCCCTTGTCCGGTTTATGGTTAACCGGAGATGGTCTGGGGCTGCCACGTGTCTCTTGTCCGGTTTATGGTGAACCGGTGATGACGTGGTGTGGCCTTGTCCGGTTCTTCATTTTTCGGATATGGCTTCTCCGGTTTTTGGGATCCAAATACGTCATGTCCGATTTTTAGTGATTCGGAGATGCATTTTCGGTTTTTCAAATTCTAGAAATAATTGGGTTTTTTATAAATACACGAAGAAACTGTTGTATTGTTTTATAAATACAAGTCACAGGTTGTACTAAATACAAAATTTTCCCTGAAATGTATTGTGTGGCGTTGCTTGGGCAGTCTAGAGTAAACTACCAATTCACTCGGAGATAGATTTGTAAAAAATGTGTGTCGGTGGGGAAAAAATGCTAAGGCTTCGCTACAAGCACGCGCTGCGTTTTGGAAGGCCCGCATGGGATGGGAGTACGGGGGGAAAGCTGTCACGTGCCACGTTTTGGAAGGCCCGCATGTGCACAGTACGGAATTTTTTTTATAAATAATCATTTTTTATTTGGATATTACAGAAATATACCTACAATAATTTTTTTTACACAAATGACCTATTTTCGCGCCACGTAGACACGAAATGGAGGGAATTCGCGCCACGTAGACACGAAATGGACTTGTCGCACCACGTCACCGCGAACGCCCATTTCGCGCCACGTCCGCGCGACGGGCAGCCCGGGCAGGGACGGCGGACGGGCAGCCCGGGCAGGGACGGTCGGCCGGCTGTCCAAGCGTGGAAAAAAAATGAAAAAGCAGCAGAGAAAGAAAAAAAAGGAAAGAAGAGGAAAAGAGAAAAAAAAGAAAGAAAGGAAAAAATATTTGAAAATTTATTTTTAAATTTATGGTTAGGAGTTTTTTTTCCTCAGCATTTTAAAATTCATTTATGTTCTTCTTTTCCTTTTATTTCGGTTATTATTTATGTGCCCATACCAGTAACCACCCCGATCAGGTAATTTAAAAAGAACTATATCATAACTGGTTCGAAAACAAATGACCCAATAAGGAGATAGTAGATTATGCGAAAATCCACCCGTAGCTTACACCACCCAATTCTTTACCCCCTCGTCTCGTGATAGCCCTAAGCCCTAGTGAATTTCCAAAATTTTGTTAAGCTATAAGTATTCGTAATATCTCACAGAAAGTATTATGTTGCATGCGAAATTGAAATGTACAAATTAAGTTTAGCTAAAGACCCATTTATCAATTATGAAGAAACAAAAGCGTTTAAGCATTTTCAGTAGTCCGTACAATATCGTGTTTAAGGTTTTTTTTTTTTGTAAGAATGGATGAGATTTGCTATTTGATATATGGGCTAGCATATTATGAAAAAATATTTTATGTACACCTTTGTTTGCATCTAAAACGCACAAGCTCAATAACCCTAATTTGGGGGTAATTTTTTGTAATAATGGACGAGATTTGTTATTTGATATATGGACTGGCATATTATGGAAAAATATTTGATTTACACATTGTTTTCATCTAAGACGCACTAGCTCAATAACCCAAAGTATTATCGAGTACTCCCAAACTATAGCGCTTAAGCCTTTTCGGTAGGCCGTAAGATATCGTGTTTTAGGGAAATTTTTTGTGTCAATGGATGTGATTTGATATTTGATATTTGGACTGACATATTATGGGAAAAATTTTGATCTACACTTTTGCTTTCATCTAAAACGCACCAGCGCAATAACAGTAAGTATTATCGAGTACTCTACAACTGTAGCGCTTAAGCCTTTTCGGCAGGCCGTAAGATATCGTGTTTAGGGTTATTTTTTAGTAATAATGGATGAGATTTGATGTTTGATATATGGACTGGCATATTATGGGAAAATCTTTGATTTACGCCATTGTTTACATCTAAAACGCACTAGCTCAATCACCCTAAGTATTATGGAGTACTCCGATAAGATATCACGCATGGTCCAATACAATACATAAGAAATTCATAAATGCAAAAATACAATACGTAAGTACATAAGCCTTAGGTAAACGACACAATAAGGGTCCTTCTGCTACACTACTGAGTGCACCGGGGATATTTCCCCTTACGCAAACCATCGGGTCCTGCCGCCCTGGCCCTAGCCGCCCTCTCGCGCTTCCTCTCACGCTCAGCCTCCAGCTGGCCCGCCAGGCGCAGCCGTTCGGCCTCCCTCTGTGCACTCATTTCTTCGGCAGCCTTCATGCGCTTCTCCTCCTCCTCCTACTCACGCCACTGCTGCTCTACCATAGCTCTACGATGCGAGTACTCCCGATCTCGCATCCTCTCCATGTCAGGCGTCTGCTCCGCGTCATAGAATTCGACGAACTCGCACAACGGAGGCTGCAATTGCATATAGTATTACCGTATCAAGGTTTGCACGGTTTGATGTAACATGAAATGCGAGTACGCACATACCGGGCTTCTCCGCCGCATTCGCATCCCCACCGTTGGCTCGGAGTCGCGGTTGCGGCAGCTCTAGTATCTCATACCGTATGTGTATGAGTTGTCTACAGACTGTCGAAAGCGGCATGGATCCCCGCATAGGCACAAGCGGACCTGCGTGCTTTCGGGGATGGCTACGACTACGCTGTGGCGTGGGGGCGAGGCAAACTCCATTGGCACCGGTTGGTTGGTTGGCGAACTTGGTTGGGGGCGAGGGGAAAGCTTGCTGTGATTATTTGGAGGCGACCACTCGGCCTTAAATAGGCAGCCATAGGGTAGAGTGGCGGACTTAAGAAAAGATCAAATCCGCGAGCATCGGATTCTTCTGACGCTTTGCATGCGATGGGACAAAAGCATTAATGACACGAGTTTGATTTGCCAAAAGCTGACAGAAATGTACAATCAACAACAAACATTACAACGCAGAAATACAACGTAGCAATACAATACTCAATCGTCGACCTCATCGTAGTCCTCTCCCTGGTCACCTCCCTCTCCCTGGTCACCTCCCTGCCCCTGTGCAAGAGGTCTGGTACGCCTCTCCTGTGGACGTGCATCTGCCGGTCGATGTCTGGGCCCTGAAGGGGTCCACCGGTCTGGTGGGTGCCTGTTCCGGGCTCCAAGCACGGGTGGTACAGGAGTGCGGCTTGAAGAACTCGGGTCTGTAGGGTGTGTAGGCGTGGGGGTGCTCGGGTGCGACCCAACCAGGACGTCCGGATGCGTCAGACCAGCATACTCCGTGTCGAAGTCGTCCGCCCGCGTGTGCGGCGTAGTCTGGCCCTCCGGACGGTAACCTGGAAGTACTACAGTCAGTTCAATTGACGAATATATTTGAAAGTAAAATGTCTTGCAATGTCAGTTTACGGAGCATATTGAACACACCTGGGGTCTGAACGAAGAAAGGAGTAGGCATCCTTGTCGTGCCGCCAGTGTATCCGAACGGGTGGCCTGTCATACACGACTATTAGTTACCACGAAATGCAATGCATGTTTAAGTGAGAATATTACCTGCCCCGAAGAACGGGGCCTGCTGCTGCCACGACAAGCTCCCAGGCTGCTCCTGTGGCGGCGGCGGGTACGACAGCGTCCGAGGTCCGACGGGTGCTGTCGGGGGCGGCGGTGGGTACGACAGCGTGGGAGGTCCGAAGGGGGGTGTCGGCGTCGGTGGCATCGGCGGCGGTCGTGTACTAATCCTCAACGTACAAATCGTACACCTCGTGGAACCTGTGTGTCTCTGTGGGGACTGGCACGCCTCGTGGAACCGGGACCTCCTGCCTGAGTCCCAGCTGCCTCATTACCCGGTGAACCGAGTAATCCTCAACGTACAAATCGTACACAAGCTTCCGTCGTGTGATCGAGTACACAAGATCTCGCGCACAAAGGACGGACAAACCGCGGCGGCGCGCTTCCGGACCTCCGCTAAGGTGTAAGGCTCCCACCGGACACGCTCGGGTCGCAAAAGGTCGAACGCCTCGGTGAAGTGTGCGTAGACACTCCGTACCTGCAGACCAGCCCATTGTGGCTACAGAAGGTACCGATAAAAAGTTAATACAAAAAGGCAGGAATGCGAGATTGCATAGTACAAAAAACATGTACGTACCCGTCTGCGGCACCAAAGAGAGCCCATAGTAGGGCGGTCCACCTCCGTGTCCCCGTAGAACTCCGGGCCGTAGACCCGGTCGTCAACCCATGGCCGTCCAATCTGGAACCGCTCGAATGACCATAGCATGAGCAGGAGTGGGCACCCAGAGAGGATCGAACCGAGGCGCGTCCTGAGGCACACGTCGCATAGACCCCGGTAGGTGGCACAAAGTACAGCTGACCCCCAGCTGTACTCAGGTACCTCGTGGGGGGCAGCATCCGCTATGGCCCGTGCGATCGGGACATGCCTAGCGTTGACGCTGTCTCCATGGGTCGTGGTGAACATCACCCACCCGAACAACCACAACAGGTAAGCCTCCAGGTGCCAGCTCACCTGGTACTCCGTGGCATCCCCAGCCATCCTAGTTACCTGCAGTAAGGAAAGCTCACTGGTTACACAGATAGAATAAATCGGACCGATTTCGAACCGTGCCAACACATACCTCTAACTGGCGAAGCCACGTGAGAGTGGGACCGTGCCTCTGTCGTGGGTGTAGCGGGGCGTACTGCGGCTGGCCTTCCTGTGCCGGGGGGAGGACTCCTGCGAAGCGAGCAAAAAGGTCATCACGCCAGTCGTCATCCACCTCGGCTGGTACAACCGCCTGCCCAGCGATTGGGAGACCGGTCAGCATCGAAACATCCTGCAGAGTGGGCGCCATCTCTCCGCAGGGCAGGTGGAAGGTATGCGTCTCAGGCCGCCAGCGGTCCATGAGGGCTGTAAAGAGGGATCGGTCGAAGGGGAAGCGTCGGGATCTCTCGACGACGACGACCTCACCATCCAGACCTTCGACCTGGTCCTCCTGTGTGGCCTCCACCATCCGTGCAAGGGGAAGTAGTCCCGCCGCCTCCAGTCTGCATAAATGAATTACAAGTCAGAACATAACGTGTAACAGAACTCATTGAGTACCAAAAAAATTGCTATGCTTACATACCTGGGTAACCAGCGGTCGTCAAGGCCCCATGCACGTACTGGAGTCCGCGTGGACAGGACACCAGGATCCGTGCCCGCTCTGGTAGTAGCATGCAACCGTGCACGGTGGCTTGCGTCCAAGTGACGATCAAGAAGCCCGTACGACCAATCGCAACCCTCGCCCACAGCCGCCATACCTGCGCAAAACAAACAAATTTATAATTTATAATGCTGAAATCAAAGGTAGACAGTAAGTGAAAGGGGAAAATAGGCTATATTTGCTAGAATTAAACTAAGAACAACTAACATAACTAGCGATGATGACAATCTGAACTAGCAGATGCAACGAGCAGAAGATTTTCCGTGACCTAGAACAAACACAGGTAGTTTTCTTCAATACATAATCAGACGCAATTCTTCTAATATTACAAGTAATCACTCCTCGAAGCATGAAATACAGAAGGAACATAATTGTTTTTAGGAGTCATAGCCATAAGAATTTAACGTACACATGTACGATTATTACATTCCATAGAAACGGGAGGAACCCCAGACGACGGCAACACGCCTTAGAGGCATATACGTCAAGACCCTCCATCTGAGACGCTCTTCGCAGGACATTTGTTCTTCCTGTGGCCGTACTCTCCACACAGGACACACCTCCGGACAGGGCCTCCAACCTCGGACTCATCCATGTCGTTGCGGATGCGGCGCGTTTGGCGACGACCTTTCCCGCCCTTCACTCTGTTAATATCAAGGACCCATCTGCGCGTGGTATTGTCAATTTCAGTGAAGTTTCCGGCAACACGAAACCCATGTAGTTCACCGGACCACGTTTGAACGACCGTATCCGCCATGTAGTACGGAGAAACAAATTGTACACTACTCATTTGAATCGCTCACAGCCGCCAAGACATGTGAACAAGGTTTATGCAGAAGGTACGGCTTTCGGCAAGTGCAGGTGCACATGCCATCCACACCACCGCCCAAGCTCACTTCGTGGGTGATTCTCCCACTTGACATTCCCAACCCCTCCATATTCCTCAGTGTGACCTCAAATCGTAACTCCGTCGTACCCATGACGACGACTGAATGTACGAGGGCCTTCTGAACCTTCTTCGCCATCCAAGCTGTAATGACGCTGCAGTACGGACTCTGAATGGTACTTGCATGCAGCACTGCCGCGGCGTGCCGTTCCCGGAAATATCTCACTGTACCGTACAACATACCTTCGACGATAGCAACAAGGGGCGTGCCACGAGGACCCCTTATTACCCAGTTGTATACCTCGGCAAGGTTGGTTGTCATAACCCCATACCTTGCCCCAAGTGTGTCGTACAACAGTGCCCACTTCTCAACCGGTTCAGACTCGATCCAGTGCGAGAAACACTTGATGTTTCTCAAAAGCCTCCTTCTGATGTTTGGCGAGTCAATATCCGGTAAGGGCTGCAAACGTTGTGGTGCCTCCGAAGTATTGCCCCCCGCTTGTCTCTCTCCGTCACGTATCTGCTTGCTAGTGAGCTCATCAAGCTTCTCCCAGATGGCATCAAACTTTCTCTGCTGATTTTGCTTGCATAACCTTTTGAATAGGTTCATCAATTTCTTACTTTTGAAATATTTGAACAGGTTAGCCGCCATATGTCGCATGCACCACCGGTTCTGCAAATCCGGCCACGAAAAGGGCTCTTGCACATCTTCCTGCATCTTCTTTATCGCTTTCATCAGCCCAGCGTGGCGGTCGTGAATTATGCACACATTGGGCCTATCCTTCACAACCCCGATCTTCAGATTTCTGAAGAACCAGAGCCAACTCTCGTAATTTTCACCTTCCACGAAAGCAAAGGCTATAGGAAGTATCTGGTTGTTTCCGTCCACACCGATGGCCGTCGACTTGGCCCTTGTACTTGCCCGGTGAGGAAAGTCCCGTCCACGCACATAATCGGTACGGCAATGCACGAAAGCCTCCACACAAGGTCCAAGTGCGATGAAAGCACGCTCCATAACCATATAGCCAGGCGGGTTCTGAGATTCTCTATCATGTATTGCAGTATACGTCCCGGGGTTTCTTTCCTTCAGGACATCTAAAAGTTGGGGAAGATTATCATAGGATGCCTCGAATGTACCAAAGCGTTTCTCCAATGCCTTCTGCTTCGCCCTCCACGCTTTGGCGTAGCTGATTTGGTATTTATATCTGTTCCTCACGGCAAGTACTATGTGCTGTGCCTCCATGTCAAACTTCTCGACAATCTCTCCATACATCACGTTCGCGATGAAAGATGATGTGAGGTTACGATGTCTCGATGTTACATTGCTTAGAACACAACTGTGCTGCACCACCTTCGTGACTACCCAGTTCAACTCATACTTGGGCCTGTGGGCATGAACACGCCAACCACATTCGGCGTTTTCGCACTTCACCGTGTAGCAATCTTTACTGGACTTCACAACCCTCGCCGGCCGCTGCAAGCTCATCGCCCAGACCCTTATAGCATCCTGCAAAGCGGACTTCTCCGCGTACATTGCGTGCACACGAACCTCGGTTGGTCGGTACTCACATGTCGAGTCAAGGGCATCATCGACCGCTAGGTCTTTCGCTTCGCCCCTTTTCCAGGCAGCAGGAACATGTGCGGACGTACTGCCATCATCGTCTGAGGATGATTCATCGTGTTCGTCCATCACAAGTGCCTCTTCTTCCCCCGTCGCCCGCAGATTGTCTTGCTCTAGCACATCCACTAACCCTTCCAACTCCTCCCCTTCATCTGCTTGTCCCGTCGCGGCAGCCCTAGATCGAATATTCTCATCAACTTCCGCCGGACTTTCTGCTTGCACCGCGACCGGGGTTTCGTTACTTGGCAAGTCTGTTTTGACCGTCGCCTGCACAAAGAGGACAAAACCCCAGCCACGCCGTCTTGATGAATTGACTTAGTTCCTCCAAGACTGAGCCCGCTCCAACGGTCTAAGCACCCATACCGAGTCGTGTGTACCTCTCGGCCACAAGCATTTAATGCTCACATCGTGCACTATAGGATTCAATGAAAGGTTGTGACAAAGCCACCCGCACAAATCTTCGAAACTCATTTCATCCGGGTTCTGATGGTACAAAATACACTGTTGAAAGCTACTCAGATCTACCCCGTATTGCCCCTCCTGAACCACTCCGTCATCGTAAAACACTTTGAATGCATCCATAGCAGACGTAGCTACTGCATATAAAAAATTGTTTATGATATGCGCAAGTAATATTTGATATACCTACTGCATAATTTGAACTGCAATAGAGTTGTGAAACAAAAGAATTTTAGCTGCATCCTACCACACTACACACATTACAACGATACAAAACTACAGTTTTTTGCATTTTTCCATGATTTTAAAAAATTACATGATTTAACATGAATTTAGAAACTTGTTTCACTCAATTTGAACTTATAGATCAAAAGTTATCACCATTTCAACATATTCGATTTAAATAATTGAGGATAAAATTGAAATTACGTTTTAGTTCATACCCTAACAATTTCTGGTGTGTGCTGCAATATTTGGTTCATACCATAACAATATTTGCATAATAACTTTCAAATAGCATACTACATTTTACTTAAAAATTTATCTATGCTCGCAACAATTTTTCCTATCCTTTTCTACTTTTTCTGTACATACCATCTTTTTTTTCTATCTAAACCTACTTTTTCAAGTTTCATAAGTAATTACTAACTCTATGTTAGTTTTCCTCCAATCATTAAATATTGTAACTAATTTATATCTACGACAATATTGTATTCGATTACTTATAAAAAAATTCTATTTCTTCCTATCTAAACCATAAATATTTACTAACTACTAAGTTAATTTTACCCATCCAACAAAGCATTTTTTTGCTCTAATAATTAAATATTTCAACTAATATATTTCTAGGCCAATATTATATTACGTACCAATATTACTTGCACATATACAACAATATTCACACATAATATTATAAATTACGCATAAAAGAAAATTATTTACATAATACAATATGTTAATAAACTATAATATATATAAATTACACTAACAAAAAATAATTATAAAAATTACTCACCGGCGAACGACGAACGAACGAAGAACGAACGACGAATGAACGAAGAACGATGAACGAACGAAGGAGGATCACAAAAATGTGTTGCCTCTCCTCCTCCTCCTCCTCATCTTCTTCTTCTTCTTCTTCTTCTTCTTCTTCTTCTTTTCTTTCCTTGTTCTTTCTCTTCTCCTCTCTGGCTTGGACCGATTTCTCTTCTCCTCTCTGGCTTGGACCGAGCGGTCGGGAGCCGCATTATTGCGCCCGGCCAGCCAGCCCCCCGCGGGCCCCACCTCTCCGCCACTGCCACCGCGGCCCCGCGGTCCCGGCTCTGCCCGGCCCGCTCGTCGCGCCACCTGCCCAGCCCCGCTCCCGTCGCGCCACCTCGGCGCGAATTGCACCAGTGCGCCTGCCCATCGCGCCACGGGGTCGCGAATTGCGCCAGTGACCTTCATTTCGTGCTTACGTGGCGCGAAAAGTCCTCATTCGCGCTGATGTGGCGCGAAAAGAGGTTATTTGTGTAAAAAAAAATATGTACGTATATTTTTGTAATATCCAAATAAAAATGATTATTTATAAAAAAAATTCCACAGTACGCGCGTCCGCATGACTATAGTAGTGATGGATGGCTGGTGGAGTCGCAGTAGAGGCAGGCAGTCAGGAGCGTGCTGTGGATTCTGCAGCGGATTGACTGTGGCGTGGCAATGGTCATTCGTGGGGCACTGTAACACCTAAAATATCTAAATAAAGTGAATTCAAAATTATGATCTGAATTATGGCTTCAATTTGGATTTAAATTATTTTGTGAAATTCTCAAAAAAAATTAACATTTAAGTAAATGTCTTTAATAATCAAAATGTGGTTTTCTAATTTTAAATTTTGAATTCGGATAAACATAAAACTGGTGAAAATTTGTTTAAATCCTAAATGACACTTAGATCACTCCCAAAAAGTTTCAGAAAATTTTAAAACCATTTAGTGCTTGAGAAAAATTGAAAACAACAATAGTTTAATGGGGTAGAGACACTATTAGCATTTTTATAAATTCTAGGTGTTTGATCATCATCTGAAATTTTTATGAGATCATCATAATGTCCTCAAGACCCTTCACAAAAATTTGCAAAAATTCCCAACCTTGTTTTCTAGCTCAATTAAATCGGGGAATACTCTCAGCCAAAAATCAAAAGATTTAAAACCTTCTTCTCTTTCTCTCTCTCCTGGTGTCTTGGGCCCACTTGGCAGTGACCGTCGCTTTGGGACCACCTCACAGCCCCTTTGGGCCGCTCACCCTCTGCCACTGGCATCCTCCCTCGCATGGGCTCGTTTGTCAGCGCGCAGAAGTGCGAGGCGAGCGGCCTCGTGGCCGACCGGCTTCGTCTTATGCGCGGCAGCTTCGCCACCCCGACTGCGCACGGACCCCATCGGCAACCGCCCAAGAAAACCACACCACGCACCCGTGTGTGCCGCATACGCACTCTCACCGCGCTGAGTGTTTGGTCCCACCTGGCAGCTCGCCTGCGCACGGTAGCACCACGCCTTCTCCGCGGGGCCCCACTTCCGCCACACCCTGCCTTGGTGCGTGAAATCCGTGCCGCCATTTCGCGCCAATGTGCCGCTTCTTGTGCGTAAGACCATCTTCAACGCTTTCCCGGGAGGCATTCCCGTTCCCGTCGCCATGGGAAAGCGCAGGAGAGAGAGCGTTCCCACGCCCTCCAACGGCGTCCCTCCGGAGCCGATCGATGCCTGGGATAGGAGAGAGGATCCCTCTCCCACGGGCGTCGCTCCCCATTCCCCTCACGGCATCTCGCTGCTGGTCTAGTCAACTGCCGAGGTTTCGCGCGCCGGCGCGGAGCGGGCGGATAGCACGACGGGCGGGCGGAGCGAGGAGCGCACGGGATCGACCTCCTCACCGGCGGGAAGGGAGGAGCCGCAGCGGTTGTTGGACGGCATCATCAGGTACCATCTCTGAACCTTGGTGTTTTGTAGATCTGAAACCCAAATCAGAACTCCATCGAATGGATTCATTGGGGAATAGAGTAGAATGGATGCACGATTGAATGGATTCATTGGGGAAAGAGTTGAAAATCCGAACTGGCGGTGCAAATCCGAACTAATTGTTTGAGGATTGGTTCATTCGTTGGAACATAGACCTGCGAATCCGAACAAATTTCTGTGATAGACCTGGTTAATTCATCTTCCTGATAGCCTGAACTTGCATACCAGTTAGCCTGAAGGGATAGACCATTTAGCAGGGATTGAAATATGAACTGCTCCATTGAGATTGAAATCCGAACAAATTTCTGTGATAAAAGTCTTAAATGTGAAGTTGTTATTGAGACTGAAATTAGCCTGATGTTGCAGACCAGTTTTTCAGATTGTATGTGATGCTCTGTTGGTATTGTCGAAGACAACTTTCAACCCGAAATTTCAGTCTATTGATCTGTTCTGCAACCTGTGTTGGTATTGTCCAACTGCTGTTTGTCGGACTGAATATTTTCTATGAACCAAGCTCCATGTATGTGTGCAAATCGTCCTGTGCTTCAATGTGTGCAGACTTTGTCTATCTCTGAACCAAGCTTGGCATATGTGTCGAGTATACAGTAAGGAATAGGTGCATATAGAGATAGTAGTATGTGTGCAGACTTTGTCTATCTCTAAAGCAATGAAAATGACTCCGCACTGATGAATGTGTGCAGACTTTGTCTATCTCTGAACCAAGCACCATATAATGAATGTTATGATGTATGAACTTTATGCTTAGTTTCATGGAGATCGCAATTGCATCAATCAATTAAGCCTGAGCATATTGTCTGCAGACTAGTTAGAGTAGTACAACTAAAACCGAAACAATCGATTGTATCCAGTATGTTCTATTGAACGGATGCATCATGGCTGAGCATCATAACGAATGGATGTTTTATGTGGTATTGCGGAGTCATTTTCATTGGTTTGAATGTACTATGATTTCTGTATATCATTACCTGTCCATAGTACTTGTCGTACGTGCTGTTTTAGATGGAAATCGAGACCCTGCGAATCGTCATCTCCAAGCTGCGAGATATGCTGGAGGACAAGGCGGAGCATCTATGGAAGCTTGCATGGGACAACTTTAGTCCTACTGATGCCATTTGGGCCATTGACATTAACACGGCACTTCTTCAGGTCGAGGCCATAGCTGACAGCTTGGAGCAGATGTCCTTGGACACAGTAGCCTATGGGACTGGACCTCATGTCGCCCTGATGGATGATAGTACACTTGCTAAGGGCGTTGATCCGGACGACATCGTGCCTGCAGACTACGAGGGCGTTGATCCGGACGACATCGTGCCTGCAAACTACGAGACCTCTTCAGGCTCTCTTCTTAGCGATTGGTCCATCGAGTCCGATCATTTGGGGCACCTAGTTTAGATGTTCACATCAAACTAATTGTTTAAGTTGTAATGTATTTTGGACCATGCTGCTATCAACTTCTATTCGGAACCCTTCTAATAATAAATGTGATGTATGTTGCATGCTACTTCCATTTCATGCTATCAATTTCTAATGTATGTTGCATGCTATCAACTTCCATCCATGCTCCCTGTATAATGTAGATCATGTTCACCATTTATTATCTGTGTATTAGTATTATGCTATATAATGGGTCCATGTTAGGAATATGCTTGTATATGGAGCTGTGGTATTGAGTGTAGGTACTTATGAAATATTTCATGTGACCTTAATCTAAATAACGTGATGTCAATGTTCAGGGAGGATGTCATGGACCCATTCTTCGCAACAATGATGGAGGATCAGTCCGGGCAGATATCATGGCCCTCGTCACCTCAACGATTGATGAACACGAATGATGAAGGTAGTATCCCACCTGCAACAGAGGTGAATGCACCCAATGCTCCTAGTAAGGAAGAACGTCGAGCTCGGGCGTCGGGAACAAAGAAGGGGAAGAAAGCAATGTCCAGGACAGAGAGGATGAAATGGACCGTTCACGAGGATGAGGTCCTCGTGTTGGCCTAGCTGAATGTGAGCCAGGACCCCATTGTGGGCAAGGACCAGGCATCAGAAACATACTGGGCTCGCATTGCCAAATATTTCAATACTCACAAGAAAGAGCATGTGGTCGAGAGATCCATCAAGGGAATGGTGAACCACTGGGCTTTGATCAATGAGTCCGTAGGCAAATATGCCGGGTATCTTTCTCAGATAGACGGTTTGCATCAGAATGGTACCACCGAGCGTGACAGGGTACGCAGCATATACATATCTTAAAATGTTACATGCTACCACTCATGCCTGTTGCTAATGAAGTGTTTTTTCTGTGTTGTGCATGTCCGTTCGCTGGAAAGATGGCTAATGCAGCGAGGATGTACCAGGAGGTCGAGGGTAAGGCGTTCGCCTTTCCACACTGTTGGGTGATCCTGGCTGAGCACCCAAAGTGGGCTACGCACATGGGCAACAAGAGGCAGAAGACTATGCGCGAAGGACCTCATGGTGCGAGTCCGGGCGGGTCGAACAACACTCCAGAACAGTTCGACCCATTTGGTTCAGGCGACGAGTCGACTAGACCCACTGGCCGGGAGGCGGCAAAGGCGGCAAGGAAGAGGGGCAGTAGCTCGAGTGCATCATCGGTGGGTCTGTACACGGAGCAGTTCGACCGAATCAGCCAAGCCAAAGAAGCTATGGTAGAGATAAAGCGTCGACAATTGCACTTGATGGAGTTGGCGGAGGACGAGAGGATTATGAACATTGATTTGAACAACATGACCGGGCCAACTCGTGAGTATTATCGGAAGCGGCAGGAGGAAATTTTGAAGAAGATGGCATCAGATCTTCCTTGATTGTTGTTGTGTGCCTTGCCTTCAATCGGTTTAGCTGTTATTTTCTGTATGGACCTTGTTATTATGTGTTGACACAAAATTATTATGTGCATCGATCGTCATATGTTGTGTATGGACCTTGTCATTATGTGTTTGGACACTCTTATTATGTGCATGGAAAATCATATTTTGTGTTTTAGGATGATATTGTGTGTATGGATGCTCATATTTTTGGTCTTACCCTTATATTGTGTGTATGGATGCTCATATTGTGTGTCTTACCCTCATATTGTGTGTAAGAATGCTCATATTTTTGGTCTTACCCTGATATTGTGTGTATGGATGCTCTTATTTTGTGTCTTACCTTGATATTGTGTGTATGGATGCTCATATTCTATGTCTTACCCTGTTAGGGAATGTGGATATGCATAACAACTAAACATGTTGACATTATGAAACCTTGCATGCATTACAGAAAGGTAAGTACGATACATAAGACGGTCCATGATACAGAAACTCATAATACTACTCACCGTGGCGGGCCCAAAGGTGTTCGACCAGGTTAGCCTATAACCGATGGTGCAGTTCGCGGTCCCTTCGCCTTTGCGTTGCTTCGATGCAGTGCAAGACCGACCCTCCGGGTGACGTCCTAGTCAAGACAGGGGTACCCATATAGTCAAAATACTCCTCCTGTGGTGGATCGTCCCTCTCATCCTCGATAACCATGTTATGCAAAATGATGCAGGCAGTCATTATGTACCAGAGTGTCCTCTGGTTCCAGGAACGATCGGGACCCCGTACAATAGCAAACCTAGCCTGGAGCACTCCGAAAGCCCTCTCGACGTCCTTCCGTGCTGCGACATGCATCTTCGAGAAGTACATCCTCTTGTTTCCCATTGGGGCAGGAATGGCCTTCACAAAAGTGGCCCACTCAGGATATATGCCATCGGCGAGGTAGTATCCCATATTGTATTGGTTTCCATTTACATAGTAGTTGACCTCCGGAGTTGAACCATCGTTGTCCCTGCTAAATATGTTAGAATGATGTAGCACATTAATATCGTTCAAACTACCGGGCATCCCGAAGAAAGCATGCCAGATCCATAGGTCGTACAAAGCCACAGCCTCCAAGACTATGGAAGGCTTGCGGGTATGCCCTGTGAAACCCCCCTGCCATGCTTTCAGGCAGTTCTTCCAAGTCCAGTGCATGCAGTCGATGCTACCAAGCATCCCTGGGAAACCTCTCTGCTCACCAACTTGTAGGAGTCTTACCGTGTCAGCAGCGTTGGGAGAACGGAGATATTGAACGCCGAACACCTCCACCACCGCCTTCACAAACTTCTTTAGAGCTTCAAGCGCGGTACTTTCCCCGATCCTCATGTACTCATCCACAGCATCGGCAGGGACACCGTACGCTACTTGCCGGATTGCTGCAGTCATCTTTTGTAGAGGGTGCAAGCTAAGCTTCCCGGTGGCATCCCTTCTTTGCTTGAACCAATCGTCGTGTGCTTCGACAGCTTCGGCTATGCGTACAAAGAGGGACCGGCTCATCCGAAACCTGCGTACCACAAAATCATTCATTCTTCGAAAAAAACACACATCATGAATGCGTCATCTTTTTTGCTAACATATCGCTATGAAACACACACCTCCGCCTGAACAATGTGTGCCCGTACATAGGGAAAGTCGCGAAGTAATCAGCATGGAGCCTAGCCGCTCCTTCACGGTGACCTCTATTCGTAACCGCATGTCCGGGAACCGAGCCCCTACGACGGGGCATGTTTTTCGCGGCCTCCTCCTCCTCCGCTGCTTCAGCCATGAGAAGCAAAACCTCGTCCTCATCAGTTGACGACGACGAGTAATCCTGACTTATTTGATTCACAGACATCATGAACCTGGGGAATAGGTTGGCAATGTGTTTTGGGGGTGGGCAACCAGATGCATGGAACCCCATCATATATAGAATTGCAAGGATGGTTGGGAGGGGATAAGAAAAAGTTAGTTACACTTTTGGAAAGGGAAGGGAATGAGGAAGGGATGCTGTTGGAGTCATTTGCTGGGAAGGGAAGGGAAAGTGGGAAGGGAATCCCTTCAAGGGCTGGGAAGGGAATGAAATGCTGGGAAACGGTTGGAGATGGTCTAAGCACCCTCCTCCCTTCCCCTCCGGCTATAAAAGTAGCCTGACTCCCTTCGAGCCCGCACACTCCCCACCACCTCCCTCTGGCGACAATCACCGAGCTTCCACCTCTGGTGCTCTGCTGCGGTTGCCTCTCCGCCGTGACAAATTGAATGGTAATGTCCCGCGATTTTTCAATTAAACTTGTAGAAAGCATCTTCAAGCTCCTCTAAGCCCTTTACCCTTATTCTTTGAAGCTCCCCGCCACCGAAGAGCTCCTTCCTTGATCGCCCCGCACTGCCACTGCCCAAGCTTGCTAACGCGCCACTCTGGAGCTGCTCCGTCACCGCCGACCGAAGCCCGACGCTCACCTCGGCTCCTTCCTCCTCGGATCAATGACTAGCCCAGCCGTCCCTTTTTCCACCGCCGGTGAGCCCATGGCGGCATCCCTTATTCCGGCTCACTGTCATGTGGGTCCACCATGTCAACCACCCTCATGGTTGAACCAGGAAAGGAAAGCACAAAATGGGCAGAATGCGCTTTCCCTTCTGGAAAGCGTATTTCACTATTTTTGTGATTTTTCCAAACCGTCGCTTCAAACACAAGTAACTTTTGAAATTCATATTCAAATGGAGTAAAAAAAGTTTATAATTTTTTATAAAATTATAAACTTTCTAAATATGCAAAATATTTAATTTTGGACCTTTGTTCAGAATTTTGAATTCAAAATTTGAATGAAACCTATTATGTCGACGATTGGAGAACGGGCTCCCGTCAAGCTTACTTGTTGAATGGGGGATCAACAGAGCCCCGTCGTGCGCACCAAGGAGGTCGTTCGAGCGATGCCAAGGTCGGGAGAAAGAAAAGGGGGGACACGGTGTTTATCCTGGTTCGGGCCTCCTCTCACGGATAATGACCCTACTCCAATGTATTGTGTTCTATCTCTTCGTCCCCCTCCCCGTTACAGATCTTCAGGGTGGGTTTAAATAATACGACTATAGGTACAAAGAAGGCAACTACCTCCTGGGATCACGCTATGTATCCATATCCGTGACCCGGCCCTTGATTCGTCTTGTTGTTTGAATTTCGGGTATGATCTCCCTTGATCTTCGGCTGATTGGTTGTCTCCTTCCTTCCTCGTAGCGTTCGCCGGGCCCTCCGACCAAACACCTGAGTAGGTCGTGGTCTCTACGAGCATGCTTGCTCGTGGGGGGGTGTTTGGTACTTCTGCGAGTAAAGGTGCGGACGCGTATGCTCGGAGGAGAAGGAGGGATGCTCGTTTCATTCTCCCGAGCATCTTCTTTTAGTATTGTCTGGTCGGTGGGCTTAGCTTTTTCACGGGGGTACCGTGGTCTTTTGCCAGATAGCCAATCCCCGACAGCTAGCCCCCGAGGTTCAAGCGCGGAACCCTCGGGCTTCCCCTTGAGCCTAAGAAGACTTGAGAGGGGATTGAATTTCTTTTGGTCGTGGCTCACGACCATTTTACGTCGGGAGACGAACTTCTTTACCCGCCGCGTGCTTGCTCCGCGTGGGCGCGTCGTTTGGTTGTTCTGTGGTTCCTTCTCTGAGAAGCCTCCACACCTTGATGCGGCGGTTTCTCGGAAAGCGCGCTTTCTCCGACCAGGTGTCGCTGCGTGATAGGCGGCGATTTTTAACCTGTCCCTTCACTGTCTTTTTAACCCTTTCTACCGGGAGAGGTCAGAGTTACACCGTGTCTCTTTGCTCGTCTTCGGCCAAAAATCTTCCAAGAGCCCTAGCGCCCAAGAATCCTCTTCGCTTCCCTTCCTTCTTTGGCCATGGCGCATTTCAAGGTTAGCCAGATGACCCGAAGGAGGGTCCAGGTGCTCACGGACGAGGGGTACGTCGACCCAAGCTCGGGTCGGGTGCCTGGGAGCGATGCAGCGCCGGCACCACGGGAGACGGAGATTGTCTCCTGCGAGTTGTACGCCATTAACGGGCTTCGTCTGCCCGAGAGTGACTTCCTCGCCTCCGTGCTTGCCTTCTGCGGGTGCGAGATCTCTCATCTCCACCCCAACTCCATCCTTTCTCTCGCAATCTTCTCCCATCTTTGCAAGGCTTACGTGGGTGTAGTGCCCACGGCTAGCCTCTTCTTTCACTTCTATTCCCCCTTCCGCACCGGCCGGGATGGCTCACGGCTATGCGTTTATCTTCGCCTCCGGCCCAACCGACCATATGAGTACCCTCTTGTTGCTTTGAAGGACTCGGTGTCGGGTTGGGCCGACCTCTGGTTCTACCAGAAGAAGGCGGAGGGGTCCCAGTTGGTCTATACTGGGGAGGACGCTCCGCCCTCGAGGCAGCGCGCCGCTTTGTGCAACCTGAGGAAGAGCGGGTGCTCAGGACGATCGGTGAGCTTGCCCAGATGGGGCTCACTGGTCGGGATATCGCCCGGGACTTTACCTTCAACCGGGTGTCCCCCCTGAGGCGCCGCGAGCACCCCTTCTTCGAGGTGACCGGGTGGCATGACTTCACCCGTGAGGACAACGCAGGTATGTTCCTGGACCTCTTTCTCGAGCATTGTTGCTTTCTGGTGATCGGTGCTATATATTTTTTTTGTTGTAATCTTCGGTCGTGACGCAGCTCCGAGGACAGACTGGGTTGACGAGAGGGTCGCCGAGATGTTCGGTGCCCCGAAGGAGAAGGAGCTGACGCCCAATCGTCAGATCCCCAAGAACATTTTTGACCGCGGTGACGCGGTAAGTACATCTTCCTGCTTCCGTCCGAGGGCATGTTTTCCGAGCTTACTTCTCCCTATTTCTGTTTGCAGGAGAAGGTCGCCCTTGACCTTGCCGTGTCGAGCGCTGCAGCGCTGCCGCAAGCCAGCACCCCGGCCAGGGGTTCCCGCAAGAGGTCGGCGGGTCGAGGTCGCCAAGCATCCGCCTCGCCTCCCCACGCCAAGCGGTCGAAGCGTCGAGCTTCGACCAGGACCCCCACGCCACACCTTGAGTACGCCGACCGCCGGGAGGTAAGCGAACTTCGAATCTGGTATGATGACTTCAAACGGAGGAGGCCGGAGCTGATGGGCCGACTGGAACAGCTCGCCGAGCAGGCGAAGAAGGCCGAGGAGGAGGCCAGGTCCGGCCCGACCAAGGAGCGGCTGGAGAGGCAGATCAAGGCCCTCCAGGACCAGCTTATTCGGGTGGTCGATGACCCCGAGGAGGAGGAAGAAGAGGAGGCCACCTATGCTCTGGTCAGAAGGAGCAGGAGGTCGACCTCTCAAACAACCTCGGCGCTGGAAGAGGTCGATATGGACGACGTCGACCCGGCGATGGCACGTGCCAGCGACGCCGCGGAGGAGCGCGTCGTGGTCGTGGCCGTGGCCTACGAGGCCGCCGCGGGCAGGTCGCCCGTGGCCCGAAGCGAGGAGGCCGAGGAGGATGGCGCAGCTCGCCGGGCAGAAGGTAAGCTCTTACTTCATTTTCTTGTTCTATTCTTGTCTTGCGATTTTCTTCGGGCTAACCCCACCCTGTTCGGCGTGGGCGTGATAGCTCGGATGTTGCTTTTGGACTTCCGTCAGATGGCTGAGGAGATTATCGACTCTGCAGTTGACGCCGAGCTCGACCGCGTCGTCGACCAAGTAATGGTCGAGATGGGGGAGGAGTCGGTGCCAGCTGCGGCCTCAACGGAGTCCGAGCTTCCCTCGGCGGGGCCCGAGCTTCCTTCAGCGGACGTGGAACCTACTCCGGCTACGGAGGAGCAAGAGCCGCAGGGGGATGAGGACCAAGAAGCTTTGGCCTTGGTCCCTTGCGAAGGGGTAAGCGCAAGCGAGCCCCAAGCGACGGGCTCCGATGGTCAAGGGGTGCTCGCTTTCGACCCACTGCCCTTGGCCGCGAGCCAAGAGGAGGAGCCGGTCGCTGCCGGCCAGCCACCTCCAACTGCGGACCAAGGGGGAGATGCGGCCGTGATCGACCAGCCACTTCCAGCTGC
The DNA here is from genome assembly GCA_036346355.1 of Rhipidocladum racemiflorum. Classification (NCBI taxonomy): domain Eukaryota; kingdom Viridiplantae; phylum Streptophyta; class Magnoliopsida; order Poales; family Poaceae; genus Rhipidocladum; species Rhipidocladum racemiflorum. The sequence continues at coordinate 7,549,555 of CM070579.1, forward strand.
GGAAGTGGTCGTCGAGCCCGACCAGCTGCCTCCGTCCGCGGACCACGGGCCGGAGGTGGTCGTCCTCGACCAATCGCCCCCGGGCGTGGAGCTCCCATCGCTTCCGGTCGCGGAAGCGCAAAGCGAAGCGCTGCGATCGGCGTCTAGCCCCTTGGCGGCGGGTAGAGGAAGGCGGCCACGAGCCGCCTGTTGACGCAGAAGACCATCCTCAGGGCGTCCTGGGGTTGGTCGAAGGAGGAAACGTTGCTCGCCCTCTGGGAGCACCAGGTGCCCGGAGGGGCAAGATCTGACGTGCCCGGCTCGGGATCAGGATGGCCCTGCGTGGGTTAACCCCTTTTTCCAAGCTGGCGTTACCGACCGCCAGCGGCTCCAAGACAAGCTGGTCAGCCGGGCTCTTTTGGTAAGTGCTTCGCTTTTAACTTTTTACATGAGGCGAGCAATCTTCAAGGGGTTATTCTTGACCTTCCTTCCTGTGAAATCATGTGCTGAAAAATTGGCTTTGAACTAAAAAATTAACTTAGATTTGAATTTGCAAAATGTGCTTGTTCATGTGTTTTGACAATTTGACAAGAAACAGTAAGTTACGCATTAGCGCCGGACAAAATTCTCAAGAAACAGTAAGTTTCCCATCTGCGACAGACGGTGTTTTTGGGTCTCATAGAACATGTTTTTGAGCCCATGATCAAGTCATTTTCACATGTACAACGGACTAATTCTTTTTGTCCGTCGTGAATGGACTTTTTCTAGGGTTTTACTTTTGTGAAACCGAGCGTGACACGCTTGCGGACAAGCTTCGGGGTCCGTTGTGAACTTGTTTTGAGCTCATGACCAGAAGCCATTTTGCATGTACAGCGGACCAACTTTGTTTGTCCGTTGTGAACGTGTTTTTCCGCGTTTGGTTGGCTTCTTGGAGCGAAACTTTTCTATACAGCGGACCAACTTTGTTTGTCCGTCGTGAATGCGTTTTCGCTCAATTAGGTTTTGAGCGATTTGGATTTGAATTTTGAATGTGAATTTGAAATTTGTAATGATTTCATGATGCTTCTTTTGAAGTGGACTTTATGCAATACTCATGTGAGTAGTTGCATGGATTGACATTGAGTCAAGTCGTGGACTTGTGCTCGGATTTGTTTTAGGTTTGTTCATGTGCGGTATTGCTCGAAGACGAATGTGGTCGATGACGGGACCGGAACTAGGTTCATGGAGGAACTGAGGTTCGGGACTAGGTTCAGGAGGAACCGAGGTCTTGGTGGTCAAGGATGTCATGCGGACGTTCGGGCTAAGAGAATGGTGCACATGAAGAATGGTTAGTCACGTGAGAATGGCAGGAGGTCATTCGGCGTGCAAAGTGTTAGTCACGTGAGTATGGCGGTGGCCATACGCGTGCAAAGTGTTAGTCACGTGAGTATGGTAGGGTTGCCATACGCGTGCAAAGAGTTGTACTCGGCCTGGTTGGGCCAAGTAGAGTTGAGTTGGATACGGATTCCTTCTAGGGAATAGGAATCGTATTCGTAACTCTTTGTGGGTTGGTGCTTTAAATAGGTGGGGGGTCTCCTGTTGAAAGGCATCAAGTAGAGCTGAGCGCATCAAGCTTTGAGCTTGGTTTTAGGGTTTGTACTCTTTTGATGAGAGTATTTTAGACAAGAAATAAAGATCAATTCTTCCAAGATTTTTGCGTACACAAGATAACCACGTCGCTTCTGATTTTCTGCTTTTGGTTCTTGTTTGCATGCTTGTTCTAGTTCTAGATTGGTTTTTGTTCTTCAAGTTTTATCTTGATTTGATCCATCAAAAACCTCTCTAGGATATTGATCTAGTGTTTCTCAAAGTCTAGTTGATCAATCTTTTGTCGTTCTTGTTTAATCTTGAAGTTTTGATTAGATTGATTCTCGTCAAGTTCTGGATCAGCAAGCTTGCGAAGCTCATAACTTTTGATCCGTAAGTCCGATCGAGCTGATTCTTTTTGGGTTCGATTCGTATTGGAATATAGTTTCTTGTGTCCAAATTTCAGATCGTTTCAACGGTTGGATCTCCGGGAATTCTCGTTTTACCAAACCTCTGTCATTCTGTTTTTGTCGAAAACGAGGCAATTATTTGGTTCTGTTTTGGGGTGAACTTTTAATAGGTCAAGAATTTGGTTTTAGCTTCCGCACAATCATTCACCCCCCCTCTGATTGCTATATTCGTATACTTCGATCCTACAAGTGGTATCAGAGCAAGGTTTTTCTAATCTATCTTAATCGGTGATTAGATCAATGGATCATTATTCGACAAAACCTTGTGTGTTCAATGGTGTTGATTTTCAGTTTTGGAAGGCCAAGATGGAGGCGTTCATCCAAGCTCAGGGATTCGCAATTTGGGAGAAGGTCTACAAGCCATATGAAGTCCCTCGCAAACGACAACGCCAACGACACCAATCGCACACATGTTGAAGCAAACAAAGAAGGCGCGCAACCTGATCATCCAAGGCTTGGGACGTAGCGACTTCGATCGTGTGATTCATCTTCGATCTGCATATGAGGTATGGAAATCTCTTTGTGATTACCATGAGGGTTCTAACACTATTAAAGAGGTTCGTCAAGATCTTTACAAAAAGAATACATGCGATTTGAGATGAAACCGGTGAGTCGCTAGATGACTTCTTTGCACGCTTTCAATAAAATTCTTAGTAATCTTCGTCTTTGTTGGAGTTAGCTTTGATGATGCCGCTAATGCTAGACAATTGCTTGGTGCTTTAGACATGTCTATTTGGGAGATGAAAGTTACATCCATTAGAGAATCTCTGTCATGAGTACACTTACCTTAGATGTTCTTTATTCCAAGTTGAAAACTCATGAATTAGATATTCTTGCTAGAAAGAATGATCATAAATCAATTGCTTTGACATCTCAATCTAGCATATCTCATAATGGTGCTGCTTCAAGCTTTGCTCTATCTTTCTTGTCTTCACTAACCGATGAACAGATTGAGCAATTCCCAGAAGAAGACTTGTCACTACTCTCTTCTCGCTTTAACAAAGCTTTTCAAAATGTGAGAATGAAAAAGAGAGGTGGTGGTGGCCCTCCAAGATGCTATGAGTGTGGTGATCTCGACCATATTCGTCCAAAATGTCCTAAACTTGCAGGTAAAGCATCAAGGGAGGAGAAGGACAACGACAGAAGAAAAGAGAAGAAGTTCTCTTCAAGTAATAGAAAGAAGAAGAGCTTCATCAACAGCAAAGTTGTCCACCGAGTTCTTTCCGCTCTTGAACAAGTCAATTTGAGCGATGTGGATTCGGAGAGCAGCGAGGATGATGCAACTCCAAGCAAGCATGAGTTGACGGGGTTGTGTCTCATGGCCAAAAGCGGCGGCGACTTTAGAGGGCGATCATGACAGCAACTTCAATGAGGTAGATCCTTCTACGATGAATTAGCTATTCTTTGTTGCTCGTCTTGGTAAATTGCTTGATAAACGTGACAAGAAAATTAAGAAACATGATTTTGTTGTTGAATCATTGAATGCTGAAATTGCTAGACTTAAAACTTTGATTCCTGATGATGATGCTTGCAAATCATGTGACTTAATTTGGAATGAGATTACTTCGCTTAGGAAAGAACATGCTTCCTTGATTGAGAAAATTAATGATGAAAGTGAGAAAAATGAGAAACATATTAAACATGCTAGCTGTTTCACTGATGATTTGCATAGTTTAACTTCTTGTTCTAAATGCTCAACTCTTGAATTAAAATTAAAAGATGCAAATGCTAGGGTTTCTCAATTGACTGATGATCTGCTTACACATGAGGTTCTTTCATGCTCAACTTGTCGTAAGCAAAAAGGAAAAGTGAATGTTCCTTGCAATAATTGTTTAACTCTTTCTCGAAAAGTTAATTACTTGGACAAATCATTAGAACGTTTCACTAAAGGAAAGAAGAACCTAAACATGATTTTGGATCAATCAAAAGTCAGCACTCATAACAAAGGTTTAGGTTTTGATTCTTATGCTCATCATAAATCACATGCTCCCACTGTTGTTAAAACACTTGACGGAGGAAAATTTGAAATTGTCAATGAGCCTAAGAAAATTGTCTTTAAGTCTGTGGAGTGTTATCTTCTACTATGATGAATGCAAATGTTGCTTCTACTTCTAAAGCCAAACATCTGTTAAATACACTTGCACTCATTGTGGTAGAGATGGACATTTAGTAGATTTTTGCTTTAGACTAGCCAAACAACAAAAGAAAGAAAGAGCTAAGGCTAGGTCTAATTTCAGAAAGGCTCGCTTTGCTTCTCACTACGTGCCTAGGGTGATGCAAGCACCTTTTGTTGCTAGAAACACGGGAACAGGCAAATTTGATTTTGTGCATAAGGCGCTTGTGTTGTGCCTCTTGTTGTCCGTCGTGTGTCTCAAGATCGATTCCTAAACATCTTATTTCTAACCCCAGTACCGAGACCTCGACACTTTCTGCTTCTATGTAGGCTTCTCACGCGAGGAGGGAGAACATGTGGCTAGTGAATTTCGGATGCTCACTTCATATGTTCGGTGATAAGATTTGATTCTCCTTCACTCGTGCATCTCATCTTTGAAAGTGTTGCCTTTGGAGATGCTTCTTCCACTTCATTTTATAAAAGGCACTAGTTCAAATGATGCAGTACAAGTGCATATGTTCAGTGGGGAGAGTGTCTTTGTTCATAAAGATGATGATAATCTTTGTTGAGGACGAGATAATTAGAGGTTTACATGAGAGACTCTTCCCACGTGCTTGTGTGTGCTTGTTTTCAAGCTTCCCACGTCGCGTCACATCGACAAGCTATCAAAAGGATTTTCAGGTATCTTCATAGAACTCAAGATTTTGGCATTTGGCTTTCTGCTTCCTCATGGATTAGTTTAAGAGCTTTTTCGATGTTGACTTTGGAGGATGTTGATTTGATTTGGTTCGTGCCACCTCTTGAGTAATCCCTTTTCTTGAGCATATTGATATTGGATTTCACTTTCTTAAAGATCATGTTGAAAAAGAAAAAATTGTGCTTCACCATGTGGATCTTGAACATCAATTGGCAGACATTTTCACAAAACATTTGTCTTCTTCTCGTTTTGCTTTTATTCGGGGAGAACTTGGAATTGTTCATCCAATGGGATTGTTTTGAGGGGGAGTTTCTTTGCCAAGTTCTTTCACTTAATGAGCTCACTTTATCATATTTCTTTATATGTTATGTAATTGAGCTAATATATGATAATCTAATTATCTCACTTGAACTAAAAATGACATTGCGGAATTCCTGACTGATTACCTATAGCTAAATACTCTGTGATATCTTACTCTTCTAGGCTTGATATTGAATCCTCTTGACAAATTTGGGCTATGAAGCAAGTGTGGTTTCAACTTTACTCTTTCATAAGACCTTTTAATCACTTTTGCATGTTTATAATCAAAGAAAAATGAAAAGAAAAGGGAATCAATAAAAAAAAGGTTGTTAAAAGCAAAACCTCAAGTTATGAGCTTCAGGATGCTTTCCCTAAAAGATAAGATGTATGCTTCAAGCATGCCATTCCCTCAAAGATAAGATGTATGCTTCAAGCATGCCACTCCTAGAAAATAAAAGAAGTATGCTTCAAGCATGCCACATGCAACTTATTGTTTAAAGATTAAATTGGTCCACTAGATTGGAGTTGAAACTACTTGCTCGCCCTGATTTGTTATTTGCTTCAACTTTGAGCCTTTGTTTTTCTACTAAAGGTTTTGCTTAGTCTTGGCTATAGTTGACTGAATTGAGGTTGAGATGCATGTCATTCCCTAACCTGCTAAAATCACATCAAGATCATGTATTTTGCATATTATGTGATATATAAGGTTATATGATCGAATGAGCTCATCTTTTCCTATCTTGGCACTCCCTTGTTTCTCCTTGTGAAATCTTTGCTACAGGAAAATTTTTGAACCTGTTCTCTCTTTTACTCTTGATGAATCCATTGTCAAAGGGGGAGAAATTTGGAAATCGTTGAAAAGTTAGTTTAAGGAAAAAGAGGGAGAAGAATAAGGGGGAGTTGTTTTTGGAAATTTGAGAAGTTTGGAGAATTTTGAAATTTTGGCCACATTGCACATTCACACACATTTTACTTCTCAGGGGGAGATTTTGTTTTGCATTTTGGTCAAAGGGGGATTTCTGTGTTTTCTTACTTTGGTCTTTGATCCTTTGGATTTCAAAATCTTTTGTAAAGTGAATGCCAAATGATTCAATTCTAAGTGGTGTTGCCAATGTTTTCATCAAGGGGGAGATTGTGAAATCATGTGCTGAAAAATTGGCTTTGAACTGAAAAATTAACTTAGATTTGAATTTGCAAAATGTGCTTGTTCATGTGTTTTGACAATTTGACAAGAAACAGTAAGTTACGCATTAGCGCCGGACAAAATTCTCAAGAAACAGTAAGTTTCCCATCTGCGACGGACAGTGTTTTTGGGTCTGTTGTGAACATGTTTTTGAGCCCATGACCGAAGTCATTTTCACATGTACAACGGACTAATTCTTTTTGTCCGTCGTGAATGGACTTTTTCTAGGGTTTTACTTTTGTGAAACCGAGCGTGGCACGTTTGCGCCGGACAAGCTTCTGGGGTCCGTAATGAACTTGTTTTGAGCTCATGACCAAAGCCATTTTGCATGTACAACGGACCAACTTTGTTTGTCCGTTGTGAACGTGTTTTTCCGCGTTAGGTTGGCTTCTTGGAACGAAACTTTTCATATACAGCGGACCAACTTTGTTTGTCCGTCGTGAATGCGTTTTCGCTCAATTAGGGTTTTGAGCGATTTGGATTTGAATTTTGAATGTGAATTTGAAATTTGTAATGATTTCATGATGCTTCTTTTGAAGTGGACTTTATGCAATACTCATGTGAGTAGTTGCATGGATTGACATTGAGTCAAGTCGTGGACTTGTGCTCGGATTTGTTTTGTGGTTTGTTCATGTGCAGGTATTGCTCGAAGACGAATGTGGTCGATGACGGGACCGGAACTAGGTTCATGGAGGAACTGAGGTTCGGGACTAGGTTCAGGAGGAACTGAGGTCTTGGTGGTCAAGGATGTCATGCGGGGCGTTCGGACTAGAGAATGGTGCACATGAAGAATGGTTAGTCACGTGAGAATGGCAGGAGGTCATTCGGCGTGCAAAGTGTTAGTCACGTGAGTATGGCAGGTGGCCATACGCGTGCAAAGTGTTAGTCACGTGAGTATGGTAGGGTTGCAATACGCGTGCAAGAGTTGTACTCGGCCTGGTTGGGCCAAGTAGAGTTGAGTTGGATACTGATTCCTTCTAGGGAATAGGAATCGTATTCGAGAACTCTTTGTGGGTTGGTGCTTTAAATAGGTGGGGTCTCTGTTGAAAGGCATCAAGTAGATCTGAGCGCATCAAGCTTTGAGCTTGGTTTTAGGGTTTGTACTCTTTTGATGAGAGTATTTTAGACAAGAAATAAAGATCAATTCTTCCAAGATTTTTGCGTGCTCTGATAACCACGTCGCTCTGATTATTTTCATTTTGGTTCTTGTTTGCATGCTTGTTCTAGTTCTAGATTGGTTTTGTTCTTCAAGTTTTATCTTGATTTGATCCATCAAAAACCTCTCTAGGATATTGATCTAGTGTTTCTCAAAGTCTAGTTGATCAATCTTTTGTCGTTCTTGTTTAATCTTGAAGTTTTGATTAGATTGATTCTCGTCAAGTTCTGGATCAGCAAGCTTGCGAAGCTCATAACTTTTGATCCGTAAGTCCGATCGAGCTGATTCTTTTTGGGTTCGATTCGTATTGGAATCTAGTTTCTTGTGTCCAAATTTCAGATCGTTTCAACGGTTGGATCTCCGGGAATTCTCGTTTTACCAAACCTCTGTCATTCTGTTTTTGTCGAAAACGAGGCAATTATTTGGTTCTGTTTTGGGGTGAACTTTTAATAGGTCAAGAATTTGGTTTTAGCTTCCGCACAATCATTCACCCCCCCTCTGATTGCTATATTCGTATACTTCGATCCTACACTTCCCTTTTCTTCTTTTTTGCTCCAAGTTTGCTGCGAAGGCTATGGAGGACATCGATGCCTCCGCCGTTCCAGCAGAGGAGTTCTGGGCGTACCATCGCGAGCAAGATGCCAAGATCGCCGATCTCGAGCGTCGGGTCTCCGAGGTGCGCGAGGCCGACCTGAAGGAGCTGGAGTCGGCGAAGAGCCTCATCGCCGGACTTCGGGACCAGCTCTTTGAGAACGAGACGGCGAAGAACACTTCGGAACAGAAGTGTGCCGACCTCGAAGAGGAGCTGGGGAAGTTGCGGCAGAGGCCCCGACTGCGTGGCCGAACTCCAGCCCGAGCTCGGGGCGCGAAGAGGCCTAGCTTAAGGAGGTGCAACGCCGGGATAAGCGGTGAAGGTCGTCTTTGCTCGGCGGAAAGTTTTGGACTCTGGAGGCAGAGGTCGACTCCCTTAAGGAGGAGCTTGTCGCCCTTCGAGGCAGCGTGAGACTTAGCTCTTCTTTTATTTTTAGCTCGTGCAAATCCTGTAAAAAAGAAAACAACCTTTTGGGTTAAATGAGCAAACTCACAGGTGTTTGGGTCCTTGCCTGTTTTTCTCAAGTTCGCCTTCAACATATGCTTACATGATCCCGGTTCTGCAGAAAAAGAAAACAAGTTCCTGCATAAGAGCATATAGCATAGATACGAGCAAAGGATCCTTGGAAGAAGGGACGGAACGTTCCTATCATACGGAGCCCCTGCCATGGACAAAGGTCGTGCTCTCACTGCTGCGAGCACGAGTTTGTTCATGGGAAAATTTAAGGGTCGCTTTGGTCGTAACGATTTTTGGATGATTTAAATAGGTCGGTTGTGTCGAGAGAAGTGTGAGCACAGAGTAGACGAGCTTAAACCAACAATACGTAGAGCCGCCATACCCGAGTGGTCACTGAACCGGGCTTAGAGTGGATGCTCGCGCCCGACCACGCATCTGACGAAGAGCTACTGTGGAAAGTGAGCGATTGGGCGAGCATCGGCCGGGGCCAAGGGAAATGGTGCGCACATACTTGTCGGATAAGTTAAATCTGCGATCTTTGGTAGACGGCGATGCTCGTTCGACAAAGCGAAAACAAAACACGAGGAGAAATGTTTTATTGGAAAGAACGCAAGGGGCGCGAGATAGGAGTACTCGTCTAAACGTAGAATTTACGTGATTGATCGATGTTCAGTCTTTGGTGAGCTCCCGACCATCTGGCATCGCGAGGCGAACAGCCCCCGGGCGTGCTGTAGACACGACCGTGTAGGGTCCCTCCCACCTTGGGGTCAGTTTGTTGGCTTTCGACAGGTCTTGAACTCTTCGTAAGACCATGTCGCCGGTTTGTAGGACCCTAGGTCGGACTGTCTTGGCTGCGTGCCTACGAAGAGCTTGTAGGTAAACCGCAGACCGGAGCAACGCCCGTTCGCGTGTTGCCGGCGAGGTCCAGTCGACGAGGCGCTCAACCTCTTGATCTATGGAATCGATCGATTGCACCCTTGGGGAACCCGGCCACGATTTCGGCGGCAGAATGGCCTCCGCACCGTAGACGAGTTGGAAAGGCGTTTCGCTTTGTGGCTCGACTTCGTCGTGGTGCGACAGACCAAGAAACGGCGGGAAGCTCATCCACCCACTTCGCTTGTCTTTGGTTGAGGGTCTTGAAGACCCTCTTTTATGCCCTGGACTAGCGCCCATTTGCTCGCTCGGCTGCCCGTTACTCTGTGGATGTGCCACAGAGGCAAAGCAGACCTTGGTCCCGACCTCCTCGCGATATCTTTGGAATAGTTCACCGTGAACTGGGTCCGTTAATGCGTGATAAGGCGGTTGGGTATCCCGAACCGAGTTACCACATTCTTTGCGGAGGAATCTCTTGGCCGCTGGGCCGAGATGGTCGAGCAGGCTCGGCCTCTATCCACTTAGTGAAAGTGTCGATGGCCACGAGCAAATACTTGCGACCTTTCGACCGGGAAAGGGTCCAGGGACGTCGAGCCCCAGTCGAGAATGGCCACGCAAAGCGGTATGGTTTGCGGGCGTATCTTTGGTTGGCGGGCTTTGCGAGCATGGAATCGGCATGCTCGGCAGGTCGTTACGATTGACCGTCGCGTCCGTCAAGGCCGTAGGCCAAGAGTAACAATCGGAAGGCCTTGCTCACAAGCGCTTCGAAGACGAGTGAGCTCGCACATTCCTTCGTGGATATCACGAAGAAGGCATCGCCTTCCTTCCGAGAGACGCTTATCTGGAAAGGATTCCTAATGCGCCTTTCGGTATAGGTCGCCGATCGATCTGTCTTGAGAAGATCGCCTTGTTAGCCGGAACGCTCGGCTTCTTCCTCGGGCAATGTCCCATGCGCAAGGTATTGGATGAATGGCGTCATCCAATTTGCACTTTGCTCGAGGAAGGAGACCCTACCAGTCCCCTGGTGCCTCCTCTTCGAGAGGGAATGGAGGGCTTATGTAGGTGCTCAACAAGCACCCCCGAGCGGTGGTTTGAGAGGAACCGACCTTAGACATTTGGTCGGCCAGGGAATTATCCTTCCTGGGGATGTAGATTACTTCAAAATTCTTGAAGTATTTCTCCATCTTCCTTACTTCGGCCAGGTATAGCGCCATTGAGGTATCGAACACCGATACTCCTTGTTGACTGGTTCGCGACCAACTGTGAATCGCCATTCACAGTGAGACGTTGGACTCCTAGCGATTTACATGCCTGAAGTCCGGCCCACAGGCCTTCGTACTCCGCCGCGGTGTTGGTCGCGGCGAAATGTAGTTGGATGGCGATCTTGAAGTTGTTCTCCATCCGGGAGACCAAGACGACGCCCGACCCAGCGCCAGACGGCTCGGGATCCATCAAAATACAAGGTCCAGGAGTTTTCCCTCGAGTCATTGGTTCCGCTGGCTGGTGGTGCCGGGGCCGACCATTCTGCCACGAAATCAGCCAAGACTTGTGATTTTATCACCGTGCGGGCCGAGAACACCAGCTCGAACTCGGCGAGCTCCATTGCCCACTTGGCTATGCGACCACTGGCGTCCTGATTTTTCAGGATTTCCCTGAGTGGGAAGCTGGTTGGCACCACGATCTTGTGTGTTTGAAAGTAGTGGCGCAACTTCCTGGAGGCCATCAGCAACGAGTACAGATGGTTTCGGACCTCGGGTAACGCTCCTTTGGTCCATGAAGTACTTGGCCGACGTAATAGATAGGTCATTGGTACCATCTCTCTCTCGCTAACACCGCGCTTACCGCTGGGTTGCCGCCAAGTATAGTAGCAATTCTTCCCCATTTGGTGTGACGAGGATCGGGCGGCTTGGAGATGTCTTGTTTTAGCTCTTTGAACGAAGCGACCGCTTCCTCCGTCCACGTGAAGCCATCATGCTTGCGGAGGGCTTTAAAGAAAGGTAGTCCTCGCTCCCCCAGCCAGGAGATGAATCGGCTTAAGGCGGCCATTCTTCCGGTCAAAGCTTGTACTTCCTTCACGCACGTGGGCGACCTCATGTTCTCAATGGCTTCGATTTTCTCCGGGTTTGCCCCGACGCCATGTGGCCCGACCATGTAGCCGAGCACCTTGCCAGCCTTTACGCCGAACACGCATTTTTCTGGATTTAGCTTTATTCGATGCTTATTGAGGTTACAGAAAGTTTCTTCCAAGTCAACAACGTGACCCGAAGTACTCTTGCTTTTGACAACTATGTCGTCGACATAAACCTCCAAATTTCGACCTACTTGGTCTGTGAAAGTTTTTTGCATGAGGCGCTGGAAGGTTGCTCCCGCATTTCTCAGACCGAAAGACATGGTCGTATAGCAGAAGGTACCGAATGGGGTGATAAAGGAAGTCTTTTCCTGGTCTTCGCGCGATAGGCTGATCTGATGATAGCCCGAATAGGCGTCTAGGAAGCTCATGGTCAGTGATCCTGCCGTTGCGTCCACCAATTGGTCTATGCGAGGCAACGGATAGTTGTCTTTTGGGCATGCCGCGTTCAAACCCGTGTGATCGACGCACATGCGCCACTTGCCTCCTTTCTTCCTGACCAGAACTGGATTGGCTAGCCACTCGGAGTGTTCGACCTCTCTGATGAATCCAGCTTTTAGGAGTTTGTCGAGTTCCTCCCGGATGATTGCCTGTTTTTCCAGGGAAAAGCGTCTAAGTTTCTGTCTCACTGGTTTTTTGTCAGGCTGAACTGCTAGCCTGTGCTCGATCACCTCCCTTGGGACCCCGGGCATGTCGGATGGTTCCCAGGCGAACGCATCCGACCTTGCCCGGAGGAAGGTGATGAGCTCGAGTTCCTATTTGGGATCTAAGGAAGATCCCAAATGAACGACCTTGGCCGGTTCCGACTCGTTGAGCGGAACAGCCTTGGTCTCTCCTCCAGGCTGGAGGGCAAGTTTAGGCCGGGAATGCTTCGGCTCTTGGTCAGGGCCGCGAGTGGGTAACTGACCGACCATATCCAACGCTCTTTCGTCGCAATTGAGTGCGGACTTGTAGGCGGAGGAGCCCCCGAAGATGACCGCTATGTGATTCTGTGGTTCTTGGTATTTCGTGTCATCCTCACTTTCCTCAGCGGGCTGTTTACCTTTGCCATTTTCACCCTGCTCTGGAAGCGTCGGCATGGGACCCCTGCCGCTGTAAAACTGCTCCAGGCGGTAGGTCCACGTTCGGCAATTCCGTAGGTCGTGCCCGTGCGCCTGGTGAAGCGGACAGTAGAGGTCGCCCCGTTGGTCTGCTTGGTCGCCTCGTTCTCGAGGCCTGTGTGGTTGTCCTCTTCCCCGAGCGTTAAACCCCCGGCGCTGCGGCTGGGTTGCTCGGGGCTGTTGCTGTTCCACCGCGGCAACCATGGCTGGCGAGGGTTGCTTTTTCTTCTTCTTCTTGATCTTCTTGTCCACAGATCAAAATTGGCAATATCTAGTACTCCAATGCCTCATCTTTCATTTTAAGTAGATACAATTGGCAATATCTAGTAGCATCATCAATAAATGTTATAAAGTATCTTTTCGCCACCTTAGTTAATACTCTATTTATCTCACACAGATCAAAATGAATTAAATCTAATGGGGTTAGACTTTTCTCCCCTATAGCCTTGGAAAAACTTGGAATTAAATTGAGATTAACCAAATGAGCAATTCTATCATAATTAATATGACATAAGCAAGAGTGCCAAATAGTGGCATCTCCAACATTATTTGCCAAATATAAAATTGTGTTCACAAGGTTACAACCATCAATAACAGAAAGGCAGAACAGATCTCCGTGATCATAGCCTTTACCAATAAATAAGCCAAACTTCAAAATAATAGATTTATTTTACTAAGAAACTAGCCGATAGCTATCACGAGATATAAGAGAACCACTGATGAGGTTCCTATTCATTCCAAGGCGTGCTGAACATTCTTTAATGATAGAGTCTTTCCTGATGTTAACCTCATATATACTCTACCAATTCCATGCACAGTAGCCCATGATCCATTCCCAATTAAGACGGAGGAACAACTGACAACCTGATAAGAGAAAAACAAACTGAAGTCAGCACACACATGTAGATTAGCTCCTGTGTCAATCCACCAATCGATTGATTGACATGCTTGAAGAGAAATAGGTACACACCCTGACTCTCTAGCCTCACTAATAGTAATATTGGTAGATTTCTGCTCTTGTTGACTGTCATTTCTTCCCTTATGCCGATGGCATTTTCTAGCTATATGGCCAAGCTCACCGCACACAAAGCAAGTAAGGTTCGTCTTGCTCATCTTCTTTTTTTTAAAGCTAGTTGTCTGCTTGGCTTTTCCTTTATTCTTGTCCCCCCACCAAATTTCCCGTCCACAAAATTGGCATTTGAGGTGCCTTCTTATGAGGGATGAGGGGCATCCTTGGCTCTTGCCTACTTCTCAACATCAAGAGTTGTGATAAATTCCTCATACTATCTCCAGCAATTTCCCTTCATTCCATTCCCTTCCCTATTCCCTTCCCCATATTCATTCCCTTTATTTCCTACCATCTCCAACAGCATCCTCTCGAAGGATTTTGTGAAGGGATTGGAGAGATAGATTCTCTCTCCAAATCCCGTCCGAAGGGAATCGTGAAGGGAATCCGTTGGAGCACTTGGGATCTGTTCGCGAAGGGATTTGAAGGCTGAAGGGAATCCACTGGAGATAGTCTCAATGGTAATGTACTCCCTCTTGTGCTTCAAGGTCATTGCAAAGCTCCTCCAAAAAAGAGGTACCTTGGCAATTATGCCACCAGCCATAAACTTGCTTGGAAAACCGCAATCAAAGTGCCTGAGTTCCCATCCAGAAGCTGGAGCTCATGAGCCTATTCCACTACAAAACGATTATTCACCATTCTTTAACCATGTTATTGCTTATTCACATATAGCTCTCGTCCAGCATCTAACGCCGCATATTTGCAGTCTAGGGCCTCCCACAAATCGGCAGCACTAGTGAGGTGCATGTACATGTCACATAATTGATCTGAGAGGAGAGACAGCAGATAGTCAAGACAAGTGTCATTATTCAGCTCATAATCCTGCGGCTGCTCTGCAGTGAGGGGCCGCATGGGGGCTATCACTCACCACAGCTTCATCGACATGAGCAAAAATTTGGCTCTTGTCTGTCACCTCTTAAAGTTCTCTCCTCTGGACCTTTCATGTTTTATCGCATCGGATGGTTGTGCCATATTAGGTTTTTGGATTGTTGAAAAATTAACATAGAGTAACATTAATTTAATTCCATATATACACAATGAAAACATGAAAATAAACATTGCTCTAAAAGATGATTACTAGCAACCACCTAGCTAAGCAAAATGGTACTAAAATCATATACCCTCAACTCAACCCCCTTTGGACTTCTTACATTGAATTAATTGGAACACTTTATACTAGCTCCTAATTCTTATTACTGATCCTGTCCAAATGCCCAGGTCAGTCCCATTTGTAGCTCATCTTTTGCCTGTCCAGTGTCAACATTTATTAGAATGACTATGCATGGTACGTACGTATGCAATTTGTGCACTTTACCTACACTTTTCGACCAACCAAATCATCTAAAAGTGAGAGTGGAGAGTAGACAAAATGTTAGTGAGACAAAGTTTGAAAATTTTTTGTAAATAAAAGTTGTGCCCATAACTATTGCTGAGAAATGCATTAGCAAGTGGAGTAGAGAGTGCAGTCTTTACAGAAACGACGTCATTTTCGAAAGATGAAGCTCCAATGTTCCAAGACATGAGATGAGGGCCGGGAGCTTCCATTCCATATATATCATTCATCAAATTACACTCACGAAGGGGGCTTGATGACGGAAACGCGGACTATTACAGAGCTACTCCTGTGCCCCTGATTCTTTGCAAGCTAGCATAGCACAGCTAGCCATAGGAAACAAAATTAGCCTCCCGTCCTACAAACTGAAGCGAAAGCTCAGAAAACGCAGCGCGGTAAGCTCTCCAACTTCGTGGAGGCTGCCATAGGAAATAGAAGTCGTTTCAAAGGGCCATCAATTCCCCGCAATCCGTTTCGACAATAACTTTTCCATAGCAACTTCGTCTGGCAAACAGAGATCTCCATGAACCCACCAACGCTAAGAAGCAACGCACATGTTATACAAAGTCTGTAGCTTCCCATTGTACTCATGGCCAAACGACTGCGTGTAGAGCGAACCAGGAGCGAAAGCAACCGGTAGCACAAACTCTCATTTCGTACACTGCTGATGCTGAGACACTCTTTATCGGGCACAAATGAAAACCACGAGGCAAAGCATGTACAGAGATTTTCAAGAGAACTTCAGTACAGACTACAAAACTTGTCATCACTTATCAGACTATTTGATCTCCCATGGCATAATCGTTAGTTGTTGGTTTGCCCACGTTCTATCTATTCTGGGCAACAGCAATGGGTAATGGATTTGGGCCAACATAGCTCAGCTCAACCTTTTGGGGCAGAAGGTGGTAACTAATGGACATCTCTTCGAATATTTTCTTGAGCTCCATGACGAGCTCAGATCTCCGGATGTTCTTCTCCCGGATGTTCTGGAAGTTCATCGTGTGCTGGACACACAGAGACATGTTGATCTTGTTCACATTCAAGATGTCCTTTAAATTTACCGTGTGGACAGGGTTCCAGTGAGTTGGTTTGCTTTCTATGTACCTGAAAGCCCAGAAAACCAGTGATAAGTGATAACATGGATCAAATGAACATGCAATCAAGTTCAGATAACTATTTTTTTTTTATCATATCATACATGAACATGCAGTCAAGTGCAGATAACTATTTTTTTTATTAATACCATATGAGGGTTTGCATATCCATATATGAACAACTACTGAACTACACACCTCTAGAGTTCGGATATGCAGGGTATTGGTGGCAGATTTGATTAAGAACAATGTTTGGAATAAGACAAAGTATGAAAATGGAGATTAAGTTTAAGAATTCACCCCTTAATTCTGGACTTCAAAGCTCCAATGCTCTCAATTGAAGTTGAAGCATCAATGGCAAAGTCGATGGTGTCGTACATGTTAGGGCTTCGGTAAAAGTTGCTGATTGGCTTTGTAGACAATACAGAGTTTGGATAATATATCTTCTCATTGTCATGCTTCAAGAAAACAGTTGTTAATATATTCATTTCTTCAACAACCATCTAGCAACAGTGTATATACATGTCAGCATCATAACTTAACATGAAAGATCAACAAACACAGGTAATGAAAACAGGGTGGTCTAGAATTGACCTGTACTCCATCGATCACACAGCGGTCGCCAACATCAAACGGATGCATGATGAATACAAAAATAAGGGCCTCAAATACAGTCTTGCAGGCGTTTCCAAATATGAATACCACAACTAGAAGCTGAGATGAGATGACAACAAGAATCTTGGTTGTCGCAATTCCCATCAACAACAGAGTGATGATGACGATTACAATAATCACTAGAACTCTGATGAGGTTGTGAAGCTGCATAACTGCGGTTTTTGTGTCATTCAGAGAATGCGCTAGTGATTTGCGGTCAAGGTATGCCTTTACCTGGGAGTAAAATAACAATCAGGCAAGTAAACAGACAAATTTCAAATACAAAACAAGTTTACCTATGTTGGGCATCAAAATAACAGAGACATCAGCACTTGCTATTTTGCGGTAGCATGTATTGCTTTCAAAAATTAAATGATTTACCCGAAAAAGAATTAAATATGACTTGTTACTTGTTAGATGCCAAAAAGAAAACTACACAAGGTGACCATAAAGAAGCAATAATAATGTTAAATTCTGTAACTTCAAGTTATGGTTGCATGTGTTAGTCCAATTCTAGATTTCCACTATCGCTAAGGACAAATCACATCCACAATTCTGACTGCTGCAGGTGAAGTGATACTAAAATGCAAAACATTAAACATTTGAACAAACCTACAAATGCCCCCAATGACTTCTTGTTAATTCTATTTGCCATATATGTGTGTGATGATTAATTTGACAACAATATTTGTAATGGAATAATTTATTTGTAGTAGACCAATCACCATTGTACTATGTTTTATTGTTTTTTCTTGTATCAGGAGATGCAGTGTAGGTGTTTGCGATGTGCGCAAACTGCAGGTCGGGGAGAACCCGCGGAAGAGGCGCATACTAACAAAAGCACACGAGTGCAACGAGACGGGACGCGAAAAGGTCCACGAAGATAGACAACTCAGTATAGCGGTCAGCGGGCCATGCGGGCGAGCGAGCCACGCAAGAGTAGTGAGTAGGCCGTGCAGGTGAGTGGGCCGTGCGTTTGCATGTGTGAGTATTGGGTTTTGTGCATGCATGTATTAAAACGGGCCTACTTGGGCCATGTGTGTATGCATGCTTGCATGCATGTAATTACAGATAACTAATCAGGTTGAAAAGGGATAAGGTTGTTCGGCCGCAAGTTGTAGGGCATATGCTACTTGGCTCTGTGCGGCAGCAATAAAAAGGAACATGGGAGTCGTACTCGACTTTTGACGAGCAGTAGCAAGGCGACGCAAGAAATAAAGAGGAAGAGGACGTGCAGCTGCATAGAAAAAATAAAAGTGATGTGCGGCAGCAGACTACGGGAGGCCTCTGCATAGGAGGGCACTAGAGCTACTCGTGGAGCTAGCTGGTGAAGAGCCAAGGTTCCTGACGGTGGCTGCGCAAGAAGAAAAGCAAGACAAAAAAGAGATAAAAAGAGGAAAATTTTGAGAGATTATTTGAGGGTTGCACTTTCATGTAAAGGGACCTTTGTGCGTATTCTGTAAAATTTTGAGGAATAAATCAGTAAATATGAATTCCGATCTACTAGTTTTTGTTCTTCATGTTTTCATACAATTGCTTTCTAGTTTGCTTGTTTAATCTAGTTTTCTTCCATGGTATTAGATCCATTATCCTACATTGATTCTTTCAGTTTGATCATTATTTTATTAATTTCCAAAATAAATAACAAGAGAAAAAAGGAGGGAAATAGATCTAGGTGTTAGTTTGCACCAATCCCCACCCCCCCTCTTCGTGCGCCTCGATCCTTCAATTGGTATCAGAGCGAGTTGTTCTAGGTTTAATAAAACAATTAGGAGCAATGGCACAAGTTGCTCTCAAGTGATAGTGTTGAGAATGATCCATTGGCATCTCTTGGGAAGGATGTTGATATTGCTGATCTTTGTGAGGATAATGATGATGATTACAACATTGATGACGACAACGAGGTAACAAAATCTAAAATTTATAAAGCTTTTCTTACACGAAAGAATTTCAAATGCCATGATTAAGAAATTTAAAGCATTAAAATTGGAGTATGATAGGGTTCTTTTTACCACTAGTAAAAAAGGTGATAATTGTGACTTGTGTAGAAATGAAAAGGAAACATGAAAAACCGTACAATTCATGTGAAACTATGAAAATTCAACTTGAAAACATTACATGTGATGTATGTGAATTATATAAGAGTGATAATTCATTGCTAAAATCTAAGGTTTAACCTTGTGATAATTGTACTACTTTGCAAAAAGAAATTGATTCTTTGAAAATCCTATCGACTAGAAAATGTTCTAACTTGGAAAATGAAACTAAAATATTAAGCCTGATCTTGCTCAACAAAACAATTACTTGAAAATGACTTTGGAAAAAATGACAAATGGTGAGGAAAACTTGAATTTAATGCTAGATACATCAAAATGTTCATTTAAGAAGAAAGGCTTAGGCTTTGATAAAAATTCTTTCACAACTAAGCACATCAAAGGTCATTCCAAACACGCATGATTTTCAAGATGATGTTTCTATAAAAAGAATTCAAACTAGCATTGTGAAAGAATGTTCTATTTGTGGAAATTTTGGACATATTTCAATGAATTGCTATGGTTTTTTAGGTCAGAATTTTTGGGATAATTTTCAAGATGTGAAGTGCTACAATTGCAATAAGAACGGTCATATTGCTAGAAATTGTTTTTCACATCGTAACTGCCATTATGTTGTAAAGACATGAATTTTCAGAAAAGGAAAAATATTAAGTTCGACCTTTATAAGTCTCAAAAACAGCAAGCAAATTTGTGCATCACACCTATATATAATACATATGAACTAGAAGGCCGATTGAGACAAATAGTTCTAACTTCTAAAACATTATGGATTCCCAAGAATTCTTTTAAAAACAGCGAAGTATCAAAAGTGTGGGTACCTAAACATATTCTCTCATCTTAGAAATAAAGATAAAGGGCTTGGAAACCGGTAACTAACTGTCATGTACTCTTTTGATTTTGTGTTGAAATATTGTAATTGTTTGCATTCATTTGAATATTGTTGATGAAATTCTGATTGTGTTTGCTTGTACATTTTCAAGGATTAGTCCCCGTCGGGGGGTCAGGAACGGGGAAATTAAGCCCCGCATGTGGGGGTGGGGACAAGGACGGGGAAGCTTTGGTTATCGGCACTCGGGGATGGGAGGGCGCTCCCTGTGAGGATTTCCCCGTTACCACCCCTAGGGACTAGGGAGGCCTCTTCATAGGAGGCACTAAAGCTGCTCATGGAGCTGGCTGGTGTAGAGCCAAGGTTCCTGGTAGCAGCAGCAGATTCCCTCCTGGTGGTGGCAGCGCAAGAAGAAAAGCAAGATTAAAAAAAAAAAGAGAAAAGAAGAAAAAAATTGAGAGATTATTTGAGGGTTGCGCTTTCGTCTAAAAGAATTCTTTTGTATTTTCTGTATTCCTAATTTTGATGAATAAATTAGTGAGTATGAATTCCAATCTAATAGTTCTTGTTCTTCATGTTTTTGTACAATTGTTTTCTAGTTTGCTTGTTTAATCTAGTTTTCCTCTATGGTATTACTCCCTCCGTACAACTTTATAAGGCTTATTTTTTGAATGGTATTGTCCAAGAAATATAATGTGTATTTCATATTCCAATGCAAAATTAATGTGAAGTTCGCTCTATACCCCTAATAAATATCCATCTTTACTTTATATTCTCTACATGCATGCATTGAATATAGCGCTTAGTGATAATAATTAGAAGTAATCTAGTCATTTTCAATGTCTTATGGTCTATGGAGGGAGTAGATGATTATCCTAGATTGACTCTTTTAGTTTGTTCATTATTTTATTAATTTCAAGAATTACCAAAAACAGAAAAAGGAAAATTAGATCTAGGTGTTAGTTTGCGCCAATTCAAACCCAATGAAATTGTGGTTGTGTTTGAGCTATCCATTACCACCCAATTCTTCAAAGCAGACTTTTTGATCTTCCCCGTCTCTGATGCCCCCTCAAACATCGGAAGCACCAAGGCCACCTCCTCTCTGTTGAGAAATCTCAGCAGATCCACCCCCTCAATGTACCTGCACCAATGAAACATGGGGCATATTGAAAGATGTCTATAAAGAAGAATGGAATAGACTAGTGAGCAATCATAATCCTTCTCACTTGTAGCCGGGCCTTGCAACATTCTTAAAAATGGCATAAGCGGCAGCCTTCGCCTCCCACTCACTATTTATCTCCTTATCCTTCTGCTCCATGCCATCAACCTCATCAAAGCTCTCAATACTATGAGATATTGTTGTGAGCCTCGAGCTCCGGATCGCCGCGATCAGATCTTTCATCGTCCATGCCGACACCTTCTCCAGGCTCATCCTCCTTAGTTTCGCGACATCCATCACCTCCGGCACACCTTTCTCCTCCTTCGCCGTGCTGAAGCTCACCCGACCAATCCCGCTGCCCTCCCGCCCCACATTCTCCGCCAGCTCCATCACCGGCGGCCCCGACAGCGTCTGCAGAACGTACTGGTGGAACACGCTCTCTTGGATCCGATCAAAGAACGCCTTCCGGTGGAAGGTGGACGCGATCACCTTCATGAGGAAGGTCTTGACCACCCAGATGACCGATCCGATCAGCACGGAGGCGAGGAACCTGGAGACGTAGTTGAGGATCCTGGCCGTCTTGGGCGGGCGCCCCAGCTCGCGGTCGAAGAGCTGCCACCAGGCAATGAGCACGAGCGCGAGCCAGAGGCAGACCTGGACGCTCCTCTTCAGCCCGAACACGAAGTAGAGCACCTTGTCGCGGAGCAAAAAGTTGCGCTCGATGAGGAAGACGAGCAGCGTGACGAGCAACCGGCTGACGAGATGGCCGGAGAAGACGGCGATGACCATGACGCACCACTTCCAGATCTCCAGCCCCCACACTTGGCACCCCTGCAGCTGCCGCACCACGAGGCTGCCCACGAGCAGCGCGAGGAAGAGGACGAGCACGGAGAGCTCGAGCGCGAAGCGAACCCTGCGACGGCATCGTGCCGTGGATGCGGAGGCTGGGGCGCCCTCCTTGCGGAAGACTTCCTCATCGTCGTCAGCGTCGGCGGGGGTGTGCGGGGTGGAGGCGGGTGCCCCCGCGGTGCGAGGGGTCTGGGAGGCGCAGGGGTGGGCGGGGGAGGTGTGGGAGGAGGATGCCCCAGGGGCAGGAGGGGTGGGCGGCTCAACGAAGCGTGACTTGGGCTTGGAGAGCGTGGAGCGGCGGCGGAGGAGCGCGGCCGAGGCGGGGGGCAGCGGCGGGCGCGACGGGCTCGAGCTCAGGGGCTTCTCGGGGTTTTGAGGGGGTTTGGGGGCATCAGCCCCCTGGGAGTTTGGCTGCTGGTGGTGGTAGGCCTGGGATTGGGGTTGATCGGGCGGGATGAGGAGGACGAGGTCGGCATTGACGGGCTTGGCGTTGGCGTTGGACGGGTCCATGGGCGCCGCGCGCGCGCGGCGGCGGTTGGGAAAACGCTTTAGTTTTGGGTCTGACTTTCAGACGAGGATGAGGAAGCGAGCGGCGGCGGCGGGAGTGGGACTGATGGGGTGGCCGTGACGGGCGGGCGGTGGCCGTTTTTGAAGTTTGAGCCCAACGAAATAAAGAAGGGACAGTGAAAACAGGTGCGCAGTTCGCCCGGAATCGGTTTCAACTCGTCTCGTTGGCCGTGCCGTTCATCTGTTTGCTTCGCTCGTTTTACTGGTCACACGTGTTTCTTCCTCGGGAGTCGGGCAACGGTTCAGTAACCAAGCAAACTACTCGTACGACTAGCCGCTTTCCAACCCTGACCTATTTTTTTCAAAGGTGCTTCTATGCTCCGTTTAAAGTTACATAAATAATAAAGTATAAATATCTACTATATAAAGTGAGAGTTTCTTCCCACGTCATATTAATTGCTCTGTTTAATTGCCCTGCTTAATTGCCTTACGCAAGAAACGAAGCGTTGCTTTAATTAGCCAGCTTTCGCAAGAAACGAAGCGTTAAAGATAGATGTTTGATCTTGTGAAATAATTTTTTTATTTTTTAATCTTTATTTTTCGTTATCAATTTTGTTTTTCGTAGCAACGCACGGGCATGTAACTAGTATTAAAGTATGAACCAGTGATTATTTAACTCTTCGTTTGCTTCAAGATTCATGCAATTTCTATTAGGGCATCTGCAATGGTGTAGTCAATTACTAGCTATAAAAAATGTATATGCCATCTATAGATAGCTAATAGACAACCTCTCCAATGGACTAGCTATACCATTGTCTACAAAATTAAATATGGGCCCATATATAAGAGGTGATAAATGCTTTGGAATCAGCTATAGCCTGACTATAAGTTAGTAGTAAGTCTATACATCTCTCTTCTTTTTCTCTCATCCACATAAGCAAAATGCTGAGTTGGCACCCTTATAGTAAGCTGAAGTGGCACCATTGCAGATGCCTTTAGAAGGAAAAGCATAGCAGCACTGCTCTCCTTATTTAATAGTCTCTTATAAAATACTTACATATTTGGCGTTCTTCGATATAAAATACAGTCAGATCATATTTATTTGCTGCCACACCTGAGAAGCGTGGGAGCAAGCAGGCGAGCAAAGTAGTAAACGCTGCTACGTCTAGGGAGCGTCAGCACGTGAGTTGGCAAGCACGAGAACATGCACAGATGCACTGTTGCGGACGGGAAGCACATTACAGTGGTCGGGTATTGTGGAGTATATGGGCCTCGGGTACCTACATGAGGCAACAAGGGCCCACCAAGAGGAGGCAATCCAGGACGGTTGTAGGGGTTCGGGAGTTATTTGGACTCTCACCGACATGTCCTACAAGAAAGGACAAAAGACTGCAACTGACTATTGTTAGAAAGGATACGATTGTATTCGGGAGATAGAATCTCCAGCGTGTAACCAATTAGGAATCCTCCTCGTAACCGACTCGGATCCCTCCGTCCTCTGCTTATATAAAGGGGGCAAGACACACAATATGTTAGAGACATCTCTCTTAATCTTACAACACAGGACTAGGGTATTGCCTCCTTTGTTGAGGGCCTGAACCTATCTAATCCCTTGTCTTGTGTTACCATCGAGTTTGGATCCAGCGCATAGCCCCATATAGATTATTGCCGACAACAAACGTCGACAGTTGGCGCGCCAGGTAGAGGGAGCGCGAAGATCAATCCCAACAAGCTCGATGGCTTCCATCAATGGAGATAGCATCATCTTCGCTCCCGGTCAGGTATTTTGCTTCGGGAATCTCCACTTCACCGCCGACAAGCTCGGCACACTCGCCCTTTTGGACTCGGATAAGATCCAATCTAGGAGGAGCTTTGACAGCGTTTCTACCGGGCACAGTAAGGACCCGGCCAGGGATGAGTCTCTTTCCTATTCCTCTAGCACGGAGACTGATTTCCATACAGTGTGTGTGATTAGGGACAGGCGCTCTGAATCACAATATCGGCGGGAGGCCAAAGAAGCAGCAGAGACAGAACGTCTTCGCCATGAAGCCCAAGAAGCGTGCACTCGGTCGCTCCAGACCTGAGCCCGCAATGCCAACGAGGACATCTTGCATGAAAAGGTGGGAAACCAGTCAGTTTTCTGCACGCCACAGCAAAACATCATTGCCTCCAAAACGCTCCTCGACACCTTGAGCTCAATACTCGAGCCCGACAGCCCGGCTGCCCTGATTATGGCACAAGTCAAAGCCATGGTGACGGCGGCAGCGATACAGCACAACCAACAAGATCAGGAGGTGACAAAGCCTCCTCGTGCACTTGTGGAGACACACACTGCAAGCAGTCGGACTGACAACAGTTAGGAGGGAAGCAGTCGGCGTAGGATCCCATATGGCAGGGACGTGCGCTCGACCATCTACCGCAACCTCCACCTGCAGTGCCCAAAAGACCCATTCGAGTTGCCTCGCATCGACCAGGTGGTGGACTCAACCGTTGGCTACGAGCTCCTGAGTTTCTTAGATGCCTACTCATGGTATCACTAGATTAGTCTTAAGGAAGAAGATTGCATCAAGAATTCATTCATCATGCCATTCGGGCCTTTTTGCTACGTCACAATGCTATTCGGGTTGAAGAACGCTGGCGCAACCTATCAGCGCGCGATACAGCGGTGTTCTCACACTCAACTCGGACGCAACATGGAGGCATACGTAGACGATGTCGTGGTTAAAACTCGGCTAAGGGGAGATCTCATCTCTGACTTGACTGAGACATTTGAAAGCCTAAGGGCTTACATGATGAAACTCAACCTCGAGAAGTGTGTTTTCGGAGTCCCTTCAGGAAAACTGCTCGGCTTCATTGTGTCCCACCGCGGCATTGAGCCAAACCTAGAGAAGATCAATACCATCTTGAAGATGAAGCCATCGACTGGACAGAAGGACATCCAGAAGCTCACAGGGTGCATGGTGGCACTCGGCAAGTTCATCTCTCGCCTAGGGACGCGGGGAATGCCGTTCTTCAAGCTCCTTAAGAAGAAGGACAAGTTCCAGTGGACCCCAGAGGCTCAACAGGCTTTCGAGGACTTCAAGATGTTCTTAACCACACCTCCAGTATTGGCTTCCCCAATGCCAGAGGAACACCTTATGCTTTACATAGCAGCGACGATTCACGTAGTCAGCGCAACAATTATTTTGGAGCGAGAAGAGCCGAGATACATGCAAAAGGTACAACGTCCAGTCTACTTCGTTAGTGAAGTATTGGGCGAATCCAAGGTACGGTACCCGCAGATACAGAAGTTGCTATACGCCGTGTTGATCACTTCTCGTAAGCTCAAGCATTATTTCCAAGAGCATGCAATTTCGGCGATCACCGCCTTCCCGATCGGAGACGTACTCCACAACAGGGAGGCCACCGGGAGGATTGCAAAGTGGGCAGCCGAGTTTGGAGCCTTTGAGATCACATTCAAGCCACAGACCGCCATCAAATCCTAGGCACTCGCCGACTTCACCGCCGAGTGGACGGAACTGCAAAACCCTGTAGCTATCAAAGAGCTCTAATACTGGATGATGCATTTCGACGGTTCCCTCACACTCAACGGTGCGGGAGCAGGTATAGTGCTTACTGGCCTCTTCGAAAGGATAAAAGCTGAAATATGTCCTTCAGATTCATTTTCTAGCATCAAACAACGCCGCCGAGTACGAGGCACTCATCCATGGGCTCCGTATCACCATTTCACTTGGCATCCGGTGATTGGCGGTTCGCGGAGACTCTCAACTCGTGATCAACCAAGTGCAAAAAGACTGATCATGCGTTGATGAAAAGATGGTCGCGTACTGTCAAGATGTGCGCAAGCTGGAAGACAAGTTTGACGGGCTAGAACTCTCTCATGTGCTTCGCTGGGATAACGAGGCAGCAGACGAGCTCGCTAGATTGGGCTCCAGTCAGACAGCAGTACCGATTAGCATATTCGTCGAAGAGCTCCATAAACCTACGGCAAGCCTGCAGCAAGTGGACAAGCCAGAGGAAAAATTAGCTGATACAGAAGTGTTGATCATCAACTCCGACTGGACAACCCCTTATTTAGATTATTTGCTAAAGGAAGAGCTCCCCGAAGATCGCACACAGGCGAAGCGCGTCGCACGCAGGAGTAAAAGCTACATAGTGGTCGGGGAGGAGCTCTTTCGAAAAGTGCTTCCGGAGTACTCAGATGGTGCATATCAGAACAAGAAGGAAGGAATCTACTCAAACAAATTCACTCAAGGATCTGCAGGCATTATGCAGCGTCTAGGACCCTAGTCGGGAAGGCTTACCACTAAGGCTTCTTCTGGCCAACTGCGGTAATGGACGCAGAGGACATCGTCCGCACCTGTGAGGGCTGTCAATTTTTTGCTCGGCAAACTCATGTGCTAGCACAAGAGTTGTAAACCATTCCAATCACCTTGCCATTTGCAGTTTGGGGGCTCGACATGGTCGGGCCTCTAAAGAAGGCACAAAGTGGTTTCATTCACCTCTTCATCGCCGTTGACAAATTCACAAAGTGGGTTGAAGCCAAACCTGTTGCCACCATCACGGTAGCAAAAGCCAGAGATTTTTTCAAGAGATGGTGATCTGTTTCGGCGTCCCAAATAGAATCATAACCGACAATGGTACTCAGT
This sequence comes from Rhipidocladum racemiflorum, assembly GCA_036346355.1. NCBI lineage: Eukaryota > Viridiplantae > Streptophyta > Magnoliopsida > Poales > Poaceae > Rhipidocladum > Rhipidocladum racemiflorum. The sequence continues at coordinate 7,576,359 of CM070579.1, forward strand.
TCAGAGGTGCCGAATTTCAAGACTAGTGCAAAGAGCTCGGAATCAAAATCTGCTTTGCTTTTGTGGTGCATCCGTGGAGCAATGAACAAGTCGAACGGGCCAATGGCATAGTTTGTGGGGGGCTAAAAGCAAGGGTGTTCGATCGCCTCAAGCCATAAGCTGCACGATGGGTCAAAGAATTGCCCTCGGTACTCTGGGGGCTAAGGACTTCTCCCAGTAGAGCAACCGGGCAGTCACCCTTCTTCCTAGCGTATGGCTCAAAAGCGGTTCTACCTACCGAATTAGAATTCGGATCCCCAGGGGTTTGCATGTACAAGGAGGGTGAGTCGGAACAAAACCAAGTGGAAGACCTCGACAAGCTGGAAGAGGCCAGAGACATCGCCGCAATCCAGTCGGCCAAATACCTCCAGGGCCTATGTCACTATCACAATCATAATGTATGGGGTCGCGCCTTCTCTAAAGGAGATTTGGTTCTACGAAAGAATCAAAAAAGCGAGCACAAGCTTTCCCCATGTTGGGAGGGTCCCTACATTATCAACGAAGTTACACGCCCGGGGGCTTACAGACTCAGGCGCGAAGATGGCATGGTCATCAGCAACACGTGGAATGTAGAGCATCTACGTCGCTTCTACACTTAAACTCTCTACTCAATTACGTTACTATGAATGAAGTTATTTCTTGCCTTACGACTTATTTGTTGTTCAACTAAGCCCTAAGCTGGGGGCTACACGTAATAAGTGTACGTTTGCACATACATGCGTTCCCGAGATAAAAATTTCTTGCCTTACTACTTAGTCGCCTCCCAACCAAGTAAAAAGTCAGAGGCCACACTTAATAAGTATACTCTTGTGTGAACACGCTCCTTAAGAAATGTCTCTACTTGTATCCAGGTGGCTCTCAAGAAATTCCGAGTGCACGAACACTAATTGAACGAAAGGGAGGAGTGGAAAACTTTAGTCACCCAAAAAGCATGACCGGGACAAAAGGCCATGAGCCAAGTTTCGGTACTCGGGGACTGGACTAATCGGGCAAAGTACACGATGTAAAAGATCAAATCACTCGAAAAAGGAAAAGTAAAGCTAACAAGTGACGAAGACGAAGTTCCAAAACCCAAGAAGTCGATTGAACATTTTGCATAACCTCCAAGTACCTAACTACAACCACAGCTCCAGATTTTCTACCAAGTCGGCAGAAATGTCTTAAACAGCCTCAAGAAGGGCAGCGACTTGGTCGTCATCCGTCGTGCTAGGGAAGCCTTCCTTGACAGCCTGGAGATCCACTCAAGGATAGAGGGACTTCACAATTGCTAGGGCTTGGCTAGCTCTCGTGGTCGTTGTCTTCCTCAAATAGGCCCTAAGCGTCTCGGACGCCTCCTGCAGACGTCGGAGGACTTGATATTCGTCGCCTGACTTGCTGGGGTGTAGGAACTCTATAATCGGCTCCGAGGCTTGGTGGAATGCTGCATAAGTAGCTTCTGCTGCCTTTGCTCTCCCGTCAAGGGTACCGAGCTGCGCCTGCGTCCTATCCTTGTATTATGCAGGCAAATTGGGCTATCGTTAGAAACACCGTGAGAGTGGTGGAAGTGAAAGAGAGGCCAAACAGAGGAGTGCACCTGCCAGCTCTCGCGCTGACTCCACTGCATATGTCCAGGCTTGAAGCTCCGATATCTCTAGAGCCTTGAGCCGATCTTGGAGTCCCAAGATGGCGAAGTCCCAAGCTAAAAAGCAACCACCATTAGAGAACAGCTACTCGACGATAGCAACATAAATAAAATACCTACCTTGGAGGGAGCAAGATACGTCTATCTTCTCCAAGTGCAAGGACTGAACTTTGGCTCGAAGCAATCAAAGCTCACCCTCGCATTCGGGCTTAACCTGCACTAGTTCGGCCACATACTCCTTGCGCGTTTTTAATTTCTGGAAGGACTCATTGAAGAAACTCGGATTTCTTTTCAGAGCGGTCTTCCAGGGACTAAAAAGAGCAGGAAAGGATGAAGACAACGTAACACTGAAGAGAAAAGAGAAAGGGCCGAAAGGCTCACCTGAATTAGCCGGGCACACTTGATGGAGTACTCAAGGAGCTCCTCCCTCTCCTTCTTCTCGGCTGCATCATCGACCTCCCCCCACTCGCCCTCCTCACCAGCCCACGCGGTTTGAAGGAGAAAGGGCTCGAGACGCGGGGATGGTTGGCCGCTGGAAGGATCTCCTCCACTTGGGGGAGAGAGCTAGTGGTCGGTGGCTGGGCCGCCGGACTTGAAGGCGACCCAGGACTCAGGCGCGGTGGCGAGGCAACCCGCGCCGACTCAGGAAGTACTTCGGCCTCTTCAGGCACGTTAGCACTCGGCCTGGGCCCCTAGGCCTATTTGAAAGCATCCTAAGGCCCCGTCTCTTGGGGGGCCTCAGTCGGAGCCTCTACAGGGACCTTAGCCGGCACATCTGCCGCCACGTCATCCGACGGCTGCCTGGAGAAAATGATTGCCCAACGCTCGAATTCACGAAGCAAAAGCAAGATTCAATAGGAAAACTAACCTGGCAGACCGCTTTATCTTCAAACCAAGCCCAAACTGAACGGAAGGACCTGATCACAGGTTAGCTCCTAGAGGCTTCGGAGCGGGTTGCGCCGGAGGTGGAGCTGGGGGATCCCGGATAACGGGGCCTCCACTCAGGCGCCGGGGGATTGGAGGCCCCTTAGCACTCGGATCCTGGACCGAATGCTGTGCCTACCCTTTCCCCTTCTTGGCGCTTGGATCCCCGGTAGGGGAGCTAGCCGGCCTCTTCCTCTTGGGCTTTTTTGGAGGGAGGGGGTCTGGGATCGGAGCCGCAGAGAAAAAGGCGATACGGTCCTACAGGCAACAAGGAATGCAGCAAATTAACAAGACTATTCAGAGATCGAAGGTTAGAAGCCAAAGAGTGCGGAAGACTGTTACCAGAGGCGGGAGGTTTGCCAAATTAAAGGGCGCCGGGCACCCCGAGGTGTCGGTCTGGGTGCCTGTGGCGAAGAAGTCACCTAGCCTCCGGTGCAATACTTGATCCGGGATCCGCTCGGGTGTTTCCCGAGTGGGGTCACCCTCCCCGCTGTATTCGTAGCCCTGGTGGATCCGCTCCTTGAGGGGTTGCACTCAGCGGAGGACGAAGTTAATGGCAATGCCAACTTTGGTCAAACCCCCCTCCTTCAGCACATTGATCGCCCTTAGCAGCTCCTCCACCTGGTCCATGTCGCAGTCGGGAGGGGCTGAGACCCAAGAGGGGGAAAATATGGACTTGCGCCCGACAAAAACAAGGAGGGAGGGATCGGAATTGGCACAATAAAATCACTCCCGATGCCATCCCTTGTTGGAGGTTTTGAAGGGGATGGAGAAATAAGACTTCTTCAGTCCGTCTCGAAGCTGGAGGCTAGCACCCCCTACTACCTTGGGAGCATTCTTGCTCGGGAACGGCTTGAGAAGAAAAGGATGGCGAAAGAGGTTGAAGTGGGGGTTGATGCCAAGGAAGGCCTCACAAAGGTGAACAAAAATAGAAATCTGAAGGATGGAATTGGGGTTCAGGTGAACCAGCTCAATTCCGTAGAAGTGAAGGAGACCTCGAAGAAAGGCGTAGGCTGGAAGACTAAGCCCGCGAGGGAAAAAATATTCTAAAACCACCACCTCGTCAGGACGAGGGGTGGGAAAGGGCTCACCAGCCGCAGGGCGAGCGTCGACCAAAATCAACTCCGGGAGGACTCCAGCGGAGACCAGCTCCTCCAGACGCTTCTCCGTCTCACAGAAGCAACCCAGTCCCCGGCCAAAGAGGGCGTAAGAACGTCACTGGAGGCCGTGGAAGACATCTTGGGCGCAGGAGAGCGTGGCGGCGCAAAAGTCTGGAAAATGCAGATGGGGAAATTTGGAGATGAAGGGGCGAATTTGAGAAATAAGAAGTACAACCCTTCGCCTGCACTGAAGTCCTAAAAAGACGGGCCACGACATTACGTTCCCTGCCTCTGGGCGGGGAAAACGTTTCGGTTTTCGTAAAACGGCTCGAACTCGAAGCTAATCGCCAGTTAGGCTTCAATTTAGGTCTCGAGCCCGGACTTGGTCAAAGCTTCGAGGGTACGCCACCGGTTGGGCTGCTAATCGTACAGCTATGAGCATGGGGCTAAAGGCTATATGACTCGGTAGAAAGTATGGATACCACGTTGTCGAAAACCTTTTTACGGTGCGCCCCAAGTCGGGCTGATCTCCGATATCCTAATGGATAAAGATGTGGTGCACCTCAAGTCGGGCTGATCTCCAATATCCTAATGGATATGGCTATGGTGCTCCCCAAGTCGGGCTGATCTCCAATATCCTAATGGATATGGCTATGGTGCGCCCCAAGTTGGGCTGATCTCCGATATCCTGATGGATATAACCATGGTGCACCCAAAGATAGGGCTGATCACCACAACCCCAGTAATTGTATTGGGCATCATTTATGACATGCCCCATGTCGGGCCAATTGCTGGTTGCCGCAAAGTCGGAGCAGGATGTCATGAACTCTTTGAGTAATCGTCTCCGAGGGTATATGGGTTATTGGCTGTGCATCATGGCAGCAGAATACAAGTACCACTCGGCTAAGACTTATTCAAATCATGGTGCGCTCCAGGATGGGCTGATCACCAGTGTCCTATTGGACACATTGAGTGTCACTTGGCGTTCTCGACTGGTGGGGCTCTATCGAGTTCTTCACAATCTCCTTGCCAGTAACAAAGTACTTGGAAGAGGACTAGTTAGGAAGCTGTGCCAAAAGGATGGGAGCACTCGGCGCCCAAAGAGGACCAATCGGGAATCAAAGCAAGGAGACTAGAAGCACTTGGTGTGAAGCAGAACTCGGCTGGCTGCAATCTGAAGGGTGGCGACTCGATTTTGAAGCACTTGGGGGCTACTGTGGAGTATATGGGCTGTAACATCCTCAATTTCGGTCTGCTGCTAAAATTTAATTTAAATTAAATAAATTCAAAAATTGGATTTCCCTTGGTGTTTAATTTAACCTGGCATCCCTATCCGTCCGAAATTGGCCCTCAATTCTCCTTCGTCCGAAAGATCAAATTTCCGGATTCCAGTCCGTACCCGAAATTCCGCCCGAGTTCAAAAATGCTCCAAAAATCCCGAAACCTGTTGCATTAGGTTCCAATTATTCCAAAAACATTTTGGGAATTTTCCCAAGATTTTTGGAACCCCGCGGGTATTTTATCGCTCGCGGCTTTCCGTTAAATGCCCGCTACTCGCCCCAGAATATTATAAACTACAAATTTCATTCAAATTCCACGAAACCAATTTTATTGGGTTCCACATATTCCCTAATGGTTCTAGGATTTTTTCCGGAAATTTTAGACCATTTTTGCTAATTTTTCTCTAGGGCGTTGCTTTTACGTAATTCTCGACCAATCGCGGAGCGACACGTGGCAGCACTATTCATGTTTCTTCAACCTACGGGAGAAACGTTCCAGAGGCAAGAACTTCAAGTTTCCATTCTTGGCTTCATGCCTTCAATCACTCTTAACTCCTCCATCAATGCACCAAATCGCGAACGGCCGGATCCGTTGGATTCGTAGCGACGAAACCTTGCTATCCCCCATGATCTTCAGCCCTAATTTGCGTCGGGAATGATTTAATCTACCAAAAGCTGAAATGCATTCAAATTGCAATTACTCAGCCATTTCAACTCAAAACGACGTGCTTCCACCGCTCAAATCTTCGTATTAGAGTCCTCTTCCCGGTGGTAGCACCCTTCTTTTGCATCTCCAACTCATTCGTCCGGGAGAGTGCAAAAATCGACGAGGAACGCCGTTTTTCGTATTCTTCGGTTTCATCGTCATATCTTCTTCTCCGTTGAGCCATTTGGAATTCCGGTTGTTTCATCGTGTTCGTATGGTTGCCGTGCTCATAACCCCTTCATCAATTTTAGGTTTCATCAAGGTTTGACGGCGAATTTCGAGTTTGAACCCTTCCGGCCGAACCGTCGTTTTTCGCTGATTTCATCATCTCCGTTAATCTTTGCTTCGATTCCTTGCAATCCTAAGCCCCTCTAGATGTTCTCTAGATGATCCATCATTCATTTGGCCTCGTCATGTTTCAATGTTCGCAAAATTTTCGGATTTTGGGAAAAGTTGGAGCTTCTCTATTTTGGGCCTTGCCCCGCCCCTCCGGCGACCTCGCCGCCGCCGTCGACACCCCCCCGGTCGTCGGCCGCCGCGCCGCCGCGCCGTCGCCCCCACCTTCTGGCCCGGCCCGCGCCTTGCGCCTATCGCCGGCTCGGCCGTGCCTTGCCGCCGCCTCGGCCGCCCTCGCCATGCGAGGCCACGCCGCTATCGGCTGCGCCGGCCTCCAGCGCGCGGCTGCCGCCGTCTTGGCGCCAGCGCCGCCGCCTCCCGGCGCGCGCCCACCGCCGCTGGCAGCTCGGCCCCGTCGCGCCACCCCGCCGCGGGCCCCTGCTCGCCGGCGCATGGAGGAGTTGCTCCTCCTCTGTTTTCCATGGCAAGGAGCATGGGGAAGAACCCCCATCTCTATGACAGTGAGGGTCCACATGTAATAGACTCAAACCAATCCAAAATTCAGGAAAAAGAAGATGCCAAGGAATATTCCTCGTTTTTCTTTTTCCCTGTTTTTCGAAACTTCGGAGGCTTATAACTTTTCCGTCCGAACTCCGATTAACCCAGTTCAAATTCCTAAATTCATCTAAATTCAAGATCTACCTGCCAGTATAACTTTTATAATTTTTTGGATTTTATTTATTTTATTGTTATTTATTTGTTGTATGCTTTTGCGTAGTCGAGGAACTCTTGAGTCCGCCGACCACTCGCCAGGACTTCAAGAATTCGACATCCCCGCTGCGACTGAAGGCAAGTCCCTTGACGCATTTTGATCCCATGTTTGCAAACGATTTACAATGTTTTATAAACATGCATTGCTATCTTTTATCATCGTATGTCAAATATAAATGATTAGTTAATCCAAATTGCGATTACCTCCTTGATTATTGTTATCCATGCTTAATTGTAACCCTAGGATTCTTTGCTATGTCATGTCTACCTTATGTTGCGACATTTGTTGACTAGAACGGTAGATATGCTTAGTACCCGAATTGATGAAAATGACTCATGGGTGGGATTATATCAAAATTTTGATTTAAGATGTGATTTAAGAACTTTAGTAGAATATTTGGTACTGTTTTCATAAAATAGAAATAAAGTGGAAAAGGATTTGGACTTGGGCGGATTGGAATATCGGGTGTGTGCGGATTGAGCACTAGTTTCCAGTGTGCAAGTACCGCCCAAAGTCAACTAAGGACCGACACTTATGACTGTCCATTCTGAGCACAACCGTACTACCACATGTCTATAATGGTACGACCTGGCTAAATAATTTGTAGAAACCTATCTTAGGCTCACCGAATGGTGGAATGTGAGTGCCGGATAGAGGCAAGACTGTTTTTCTCACACGGCGCAAGAGGGGGCTTCTGTACTGGGTGGATAGAACCCTAACAGTGGTGAAACCTCAGCGGATGGGTCGGGTTAGGCGTATACATTGTAAAGGCCTTATCATGATCTCTCTGCCAACACACCAAAGGAAGTGTGTTAATTGCATGGTAACAAGAGATGATCGTGTCTTGTGGGTAAAGCTGTACACCTCTGCAGAGTTAAAACTATTCGAATAGCCGTGCCTACGGTCAAGGGCAAAGCAAAGAATGCTTTCATATTGGTAGACTTTGGTTTTGGTTTTAAAAATAAATGTTGTTTTGGGATTCGGGAGTGGTTAGAACTCTTGGGTGTTTGTTGGCGGATTGAGCCAACCAAGTAGATGGAACCTGTTTTATGTCATGACGGATAGAGTCATGTGTGGATAATATTGATCTTTTTAAAATGTGGCGGATAGAGCCTTTATACTAGTGATGGTGGATAGAACCCTCACTGAAATATTAAATAATTCAATTGTTAAAATAATTGCTAAAATATGCTTTGTGGAAATTATTATTAAGTAAGGTTTGATATTCGGCTTTCTACAAATAAACCATATTAAGCCTTCCTTGGAAAGCCCTACATGTGCATACTTTCCCAGACTTGCTGAGTACTTTTGTACTCACGTACTACATAAACTATTGTCATCAGAAAACTATCAGGACGCCGTTGAAGATGGTGAGTACTACCCGGAAGAGTTCGAAGAGGATCGCCTGGACATCTAAACACGTTCCTAGTCGCCGCCTGTGGTGCTATTTGAGTTCCGCTTCTTGTCGTTTTGTTTTCGCTGTCGTGAACTCTGGTCAGGTGACCATTTGATGTAATAAGTAGCCATGTGGCTAATACTTTATATTTATGTTACAATTGCGTTATGTTCGGCAATGATACTTCACTGTTGACTGTGTGTACTAGCTACTGATCTGGGACTAGTACAGAAATACACAGGAGATTTTGGATAGCCGATCCGGGGTCTCACATGGGCCCCGGGTACCTACATGATGGGCTACAAGGGCCCACCAAGAGGGGGCAACCCAGGACGGTTGTAGGGGATCGGGAGTTATTTGGACTCTCACCGACATGTCCTACAAGAAAGGACAAAAGACGGTAACTGACTATTGTTAGAAAGGATACTATTGTATTCGGGAGATAGAATCTCCAGCGTGTAACCAATTAGGAATCCTCCCTGTAATCGACTCAGATCCCTCCGCCCCCTACTTATATAAAGGGGGCAAGACACACAATATGTTAGAGACATCTCTCATAATTTCAGAACACAGGACTAGAGTATTACCTCCTTTGTTGAGGGTATGAACTTGTCTAATCCCTTGTCCTGTGTTACCATCGAGTTTGGATCTAGCTCATAGCCCCATGTAGATTATTGCCGACAACAAACGTCGACAGGTATAGGGATGGCAATGGCCCCATTCCCCGCTCCCCGCTAGGGAATTCCCCTATTACGGGGTGGGATGGGAGTGTTTCCCCCTCACGGGGTTGTTAACGTGGAAAATTCATCCCCATTGGGGAAAACGGGTACGGGGGCGTTCCACCGCTCCCCGTCCCCATTACCCAGCCCCGCCTCCACTTGCATCTGCCCCATCGCTCAGCAATTTGCAAAACATACCAAATGGTTAACTCCATGCAAAAACCAAACAAGAAGGTTGAGCTTGAGTGAAACTGATTGAGTTCATCAACACATGATGAAGCTCAAGCAAAACAACTCGACCCCTCCTAATAGTATGGCGATCTACCTAAACTAGACACACTATCTAGTTTACCTTTGCCGCACGTGATCTCCTTTGAGGTTTTTAAGATCTTTGATCTTTTTTGGTTCTCCCTAGGATAAGCACCCTTCTTGTTCATTCATTCTTGATAAACCTTCTCTTCGGGATCTCCTCTTGTTGCTCATCAACACATGATGACACCCATGTCTCGTTTCCTCATCTCAACCATTTAGACAACAATAAGGAGTAAAGACTTAAACAACATTAGAAAGATCAATAATATTCAATTCATTTCTTAATTTTGAAAACCTTGCCTCATCCAAAGATTTGGTAAAAATATCAGCCAATTGGTCCTCAGTTCTTACATGACTAAGCATAATGTCTCCTTTAACAACATGATCTCTGATAAAATGATGTCGGATCTCAATATGCTTAGTCCGTGAATGTTGGACCGGATTGTTTGCTATTTTCACTGCACTTTCATTATCACAAAGAAGAGGTACATTTTCAAACTTAATGCCGTAATCAAGAAAGGTTTGTTTGATGAATAAAATCTGAGCACAACAACTGTGGCGACCACATATTCAGCCTCGGCAGTAGAAAGTGCTACAGAGTTTTGCTTTTTGGAGCACCAAGATACTAAAGACCTTCCAAGCAAGTGATAACCCCCAGAGGTGCTTTTTCGATCTATTTTGCAACCGGCATAATCAGAATCTGAGTAGCCAAATAATTTGAAAGGAGCACCTTTAGGATACCACAAGCCTATAGTTGAAGAGTGCTTTAAATATCTGAAAATTCTTTTTACGGCACTAAGATGTACTTCTTTAGGAGCAGACTGAAATCTAGCACACATACAGACACTAAACATGATATCAGGCCTAGATGCTGTCAAGTAAAGTAAGGATCCTATCATGGATCTAAAGAGTTTTTGATCAACAGACTTACTTCTCACGTCTTGATCAAGATGTGTGTTAGTTGCCATAGGTGTCTTGAGTGGCTTGCATTCATCTAATTTGAAACGCTTGAGGAGATCTTTGGTATATTTTTCTTGTGATATGAAGGTTCCTCCTTTTAATTGCTTGATTTGAAATCCAAGAAAGAAGGTGAGTTCCCCTATCATTGACATCTCAAATTCTTTTGCCATTAGCTCACTGAATTCCTTGCAAAGAGAGTGATTAGTACAACAAAAGATGATATCATCAACATAGATTTGGCAAATCATTAATGCACCATTGAAGTCTTTTAAAAAGAGTGTTGGGTCAACTTTCCCAATTTTGAAATTCTTTTCTAGTAGAAAGTTCCTAAGTCTCTCATACCAAGCTCTTGGGGCTTGTTTCAGTCCATAGAGAGCCTTAGATAACTTATATACATGATTTGGATATTTTAAGTCTTCAAAACCAGGAGGTTGCTCAACAAAAACAGTTTCTTCAATGATTCCATTAAGAAAAGCACTCTTCACATCCATTTGAAATAAAGTTATATTGAAATGACATGCAAAGGCTAAAAGGAACCGTATAGCTTCAAGTCGAGCAACAGGAGCATAAGTTTCTCCATAGTCCAATCCTTCTACTTGAGTAAATCCTTGAGCCACCAATCTTGCTTTGTTTCGAGTGACAACTCCATTTTCATCTTGCTTGTTTCTGAACACCCACTTTGTTCCTATGACATTGTGGTCTTTTGGACGGTCCACCAAGTCCCATACCTTGTTTCTCTTGAAATTGTTAAGCTCTTCTTCCATGGCAATAATCCAATCAGCATCATCTAAGGCTTCATCTATAGTTCTGGGCTCAACACAAGAAACAAAAGAGTAATGTTCGCAAAAAGAAGCTTGCCTAGATCGAGTTTGAACACCCTTACTAAATTCCCCAATAATTTGGTCCACGGGGTGATCTTTGGCAATAGTATGATGACTCTTTATCGATTCAATCCTTCTTGATTCTTTTCATCTTCTTCTTGTAGTGATCCATTTTGAGGCATCATGGAAGTTGTTGGTTTCTCATCATTGTCCTCTCTAGGTTTTACTTCACCAACTTCCATCTTCTTCATGGCCTCAATTAAGGCATCTTCACTGCATCGCCTAGATTCTCATGCTCACCTTGTGAACCATTAGATTCATCGAATTTTACATCATAGGTTTCTTCAACCAAACCAGTTGAATTATTAAAAACTCTATAGGCTTTAGATTTAGAAGAATAACCTAGCATAATACGAGTCACACCTTTTCTGAAATTTACCTAAGTGTGTCCTCTTTTTGTAGATGTAGACCTTGCACCCGAACACACGAAAGTAAGTTACATTTGGTTTTCTTCCAACCAAAGAAATTGTAAGATGTTTTCTTGAGTAGTCGATGTAGATAGAGTCTATTGATTGCATGACAAGTTGTGTTGATGGCTTCACCCAAAAGCATCCGGTGTTTCATATTCATCCAACATGGTTCTTGCCATTTCAATAAGTGTTCTGTTTTCCTTTCTACTACACCATTTTGTTGAGGGGTATATGTAATGATAAAATTTCATGTTTTATTCCTAACTCATCACAAAAATCAATAACGTTAGTATTAACAAACTCAGTTCCATTGTCACTTTTGATTTTCTTGATGGGGCAATCAAATTCATTTTGGGCCCTTTTTGCAAAATTTTTAAAGATTTTTCCAACCTCACTTTTACTTGGTAAAAAGAATACCCAAGTGAACCGAGAGAAGTCATCCACAATGACTAAACAGTATGAGTTACCACCTAGGCGGCATAAGAGGTTGGGCCAAACACATCCATATGCGGCTGACTCTAGAGGTCTAGTGGTGGACATGATATTTTTGGTAGGATGAGAGTTTGCAACTTGCTTACGACTTGACAAGCACCGCACAATCTATCCTTTCGAATTTTACATCTTTCAAGCCCACCACTAGCTCATTTTTAAAAAGCTTTTCAGATTTGACATACCTACATGCCCAAGACGTCTATGCCAAAGCCAACCAAGAGAGGCTTTTGCTATGAGACAAGTCGAGATGCATGAGGAGTTAGAATTGAAATCAACTAGATAAAGATTTTGAAATCTAAAACCTTTGAAGATAAGCTTTTCATTTTTGTCAACAACGATTTACTCCATCAAGAGAGAAAGTACAATGGAATCCAAGATCACACAAGCGTACTCACAGATAAAAGATTAAAGTTCAGGGAATCAACAAGAAGCACATTGTCAATCGAATGATCATTTGAGATAGCAATCTTACCATTTCCCTTTACCTTTCTCCTGCTATTGTCGCCAAAAGTGATTTTGTGACTAGAATTACTTTCCTTTTCCACTGAGGTGAACATTTTTGATGAGCCGGTCATATGTTGAGTACATCCACTGTCAATTACCCAATGATGACCACCACTTTTGTAGTTCACCTAAACAAACATAATCATTTCTTGATTTTAGGTACCCAAATGCTTTTGGGTCCATGGATGTTAGTTTCAACAATTTTGGGGCCAAAAGGATTAACAAGCAAGGATTTGGGCACCCAAACAGCTTTAAGCTTCCTATCTAGATTAGAGGGGCCGACAAACTTCACATTCATTTTTCCCCTAAAATCTTTAAATAACATGTAGTGAGCATCAACCATGCAGTTTCTTTTAGCCTTTGTGTAGGATCGAAGTATACGAATATAGCAATCAGAGGGGGGGTGAATGATTGTGCGGAAGCTAAAACCAAATTCTTGATCTACTAAAAGGTCAAACTTAGCAATTTTTGACCTTAACTCAAGATTTTCCAACATGAGACTTTTATCACTCCTATCTTCCTGTCTCTGACCCTCTTGTATGCATGTGAGAATTTTCTACTAAGAGGGCAATGTCACTCTTTGGAAACGTCTCTAGCTGCTCATCGCTCATCTTGCAAAGAGCGAAGAGGGAAAAACCAAGAGACAACTTAGAAGTGGATCCAGTGGGATCGGTGATCAAGACCATCGACTACGACTTCGTATTCTGAGAGACAATGTCAATCTCATGAGTCTTGAGTCGGAAATAAAGCCCGTCAAAAGTTAGAGTAGACAAGTTGGTAGTGTCCTTAATGGTGGTCATCTTTATCTCCCAAACCCAAAGATCGAGTGCAATCAAGAAATGATGAGCGTTCTCAAAATAAGAGTATGTGCAACCTACAGCATGAAGATCGCTCAAAATCTTTGTATTTGCTTCTCCTGATGGTTGGTCAAATAATAAAAACGTTGTATTTTCCGGTACATCATTATGGATTGGACTAGTCTTTCTGGTAGCTATTCTGAATTCTCTCATTTCTTAAATTAGTATTTAGTAGCCCGATACAAAATAAATAAAAAGGCCATTTCTTCGAAAAATGCGACGGTGTGAGACGCATTAAAATGCAATTTGCGTTCCGAATTGCTACCTCTTCTCTTTCATTATTATGAAATTCCATTGCCATTAGAATATTGATTGACAGACAATTAAAAAAAAGAAAACTCAAATATAATAGAATATAAAATGAAACGGTCGACCAGACATAGGCAGTCGACCAGTGGATATACCCTATAAAATATATCCCGTAGCGAGCGTAGTTCAATGGTAAAATATCTCCTTGCCAAGGAGAAGATACGGGTTCGATTCCCGCCGCTCGCCAGCTTTTTCATGAAACAACCAAAACACTCATCCAATGTCTCACTAGCATGCTGTTTATATTTGTTATAGTCACACTTGTACTGATCCTGTCTCACCGTCTTGATATGGGTGATGCCCTTATGGTAAGTATCGAGGGTTACCCAGATTAGGTAAGCAGATCGTATGTGATGGATTCTGTTGTAGTCACTACGTCTAAGGCCCTGGATGAGGATGTTCCTTGCCTTAGTGTTCGCCTCAATGTCAGCCATATTTTCGGCATTGATGTTTTTATTGGCAGGAACCTCATATGGGAGCTTCACCTTCAGCCAGATCATGAAGCCTCGGGTAGTGATGTGTGGCTCCATTCTTGACTTTCAGAATGGATAGTCGACTCTAGAAAAGATTGGAGGCTTGGTGGAATACTTGTCCGACACCATGGCTCTTAAGACCGGTCAAGATTTATAAAAGAGCAAAACTGGCTCTGATATCAATTAAAAGACCGAAACTGGCGACTAGAGGAGGGTGAATATGAGCTAAATAAAATTTTCCACCTTAAAAATATTTTCTAGAGCACTAGTGCTATAGAGCAAACAATAGGTTCAAGACCACCAAGAACAAAATGAATGGAGGAAGAATTTCAGCAACTCGAATGAGCAGAAATCTCAAACTTGACGATCAAGAAACATTCATAAGTTTATTTCCACTCATTCAAAATTGATGAAATTTGAAACATAGGAAGATAAGGTCCTCAAGGTCATGATTCCAAAGGGAGTCTCGAAACAAAGCCCAAATGGGAGACATATCTAGCTCAACATCCATGCTGCACAAAATAGAGGTTTCATAAATTTGACTGTGAAGAAACCTCAATAACTTTTGATCTACTCAATCAAAATGGATGAAATTTAAAACATAGAACAATAAGGTCCTCGGAGTTATGATTCCAAAGGGATCTCAAAACAAAGCTCAAATGAGTGACCAATCTAGTTCTACATCAGTGCTGCAGAAAACAGGGATTTTAGAAAATTGATCTTAAAGAAACATCAATAACTTTTGATCTATCCGACCAAACTTTATGAAATTTAAACCATGACTAGGAAATTACCTTAGGACTATGATTCCAAAAGGAATTATAAAGAAAAATCCAAGGTATCAACCTTTCATGTAAATAGTTCAAGCTGTACCAAAAACAACGATATCAAATCAAGAACTCGGTGTTGCAAGAATAGCTTGAGTAGTAATGATTTCTAATGGATATTGCTGGGTTGGAACATGATTTAAATGAGTTTTTTAACCTCTTATACATCCTAGATCCAAGAGAACTATAGCAAGTAGAAGGAGGGGAAGCAAAGCTCAAGTTGCAAGAAAGAACCAAGCAAAAATGCAAGAACTAAAATAAATTTGAGAACATAGATGAAATATAACTTGCATTGTTTTGAGAGGAAGGTTTACAAAGCCTCACAATTAGGTGGGCAAATCTTAAAGCAGCACAAGAAAACCAAAATCCTTCTCACAAGCTTGGTGATGGAGGCATACCCCACCCCTCTATTTATAGCACACTAAGAGCAACCTCCCCACTTGGATGACCTTCTTGGCCCTTGAAAGGATCGGTATGGCCTAGAGGGAGGGTGAATAGGCAATTTAAACAATTTAAACAAGATAAACTAAACAGTTTAAAGATAAGATCTAAACAGATAAATTGATTAAGCACCAACAGACTAATAACAACTTAAGCAATAGAGAGATATGAAAAGACAGACAATCACACAGAGACAAGCGAGATTTTTCACCGAGGTTCAGAGAGAAATCTCCTACGTCCCCGTTAGAGCACTTCCTCAGAAGTATTGCTCCACCAGTAACTCGCAACAGCAGTACTGGATTTGTCACTTGTGTGACTCTTTTACCACTTCGGTGAGGTGAGTCCAAACCTCTCACAAAGACAGTGGCCTTCCACAATCACGGTTGGACAGGTCGCACTACAACCACCAGTAAACCGTCTAGGAACAGCTAGTTCCAAGAGTAATAGACCATCCACAAGCCCTGTCTCTTGGTTCACTAGAAACTACTGAAACTAGACTTTACTTGGAGCTGTAAGAAATTAGGTTTGTGTTTTTCAGAGTTGAGCTTGATCTCTTTGAGGGCTTTTGAGCTTTTGGAATGCTAGATGTCAAAGAGATGTCATACCATTTTGGGAGAGCCTCTGAACTGTTTAAATAGGCTACAGGAAGGAAATAGCCGTTATTGGCAACAGGTAGCCGTTTGCCAATGTCAGACTGAAAAGACAACTCAAAAAGATTGAATCTGACAAGGTTTGA
The DNA here is from genome assembly GCA_036346355.1 of Rhipidocladum racemiflorum. NCBI lineage: Eukaryota > Viridiplantae > Streptophyta > Magnoliopsida > Poales > Poaceae > Rhipidocladum > Rhipidocladum racemiflorum. The sequence continues at coordinate 7,592,454 of CM070579.1, forward strand.
TAAAGAATACAAGAGGCTCAAAGTACTACGGACCCAAATCAGCGAAAAACACATTTACGTCGGACCAAGAAGAGTTGGTCCGTCGTACACATGCACTGAGCAAAAAGGGGTCCGTTGAGAGATAACGAAATGCACGTTTGCGACAGACCTAAAAACTTGGTCTGTTGAAGAAGGCAAACTTACTGATCATGACCCAAGAAAGGAATTGGATACAAGCAGCAAACCAGTAAGTTTTAAGTTTACTACGGACCAAGGAAAGTGGTCTGAAGCAAAAGGAAATTTTTGGTCCGTTGAAGCCTTAATACACTCAATTTGGTTTCCAAGAGAAAGCCTATCTGCACCGGACCCAAAAATTTGGTCCGGCGAAAATGGGAAACGCTCGGTTTGAGTTCAGTTAGATTTTGACTAGAAAGGGATATGAACTCAAGACAAGATTTTTAGAGGAATCTGAAAAGATTTAACCTAAGCTCCAAGTAGTCTTAATAAAAAGTCCTAGGAACCAAGATTTTGAACTTATGCAAAATCCCTCTTTATAGTACGATTGAAAACTAGGAATAACACACCTAAAAGACTTGAATCAACTCCCAAGTCAAAGAACTAGGAATAAGGGATCCTTAATCTTGATCCTCCTTTCTGAGGAAATCCACTAGAAACTGATTTAGTTGAACGTCAAGCACCAAAACCCAACAAATAATTTAAGTAACACAATAGGGGGCCTAGATGCTTTCAGCCCTTTAAGAAACCTCATCAAAGGTTGAGATTCACTCCTCCAATATCCACCCTTGGATGACTTCCATTATCCATAAGGAACCTCATCAAGGGCTGTGATTGACTCATTCACTCATACATGGGCTAACCCACAACCCAACAATATAACAAGTTGTATCCATACCCACTACCTTAACCACTACTCCATCCACGAAGCCGTCATCCAACGATCCTCCTTCACTTTAGTATTGCTTAAGCTAGTATCATCACCGTCCACTTATCATCCCGGCTTGCAGTGACACCCCGACATCAGTCATCTGCAGCGTCACCCGACAGTCTAGACCTCATCTCTCCTAGCCTAGTCCCATCTCCTCCGCTCACCATGACCTAGATCCAAGTCCTACAACCATCATAGACAAGGAAACACATCACATAGCATTATCCAACAAAATATTAATCAACAACAGTATCAAATATTTTATTCTAGAAAATAACTATAGCTTCACAAAAGTTGGTAGTCCTACCTGCATTGACAGCAAACCAAATTGCTTCAAATTTAAATACAATTCAAATAAAACTCAAACTTGAGCACCACAATCTCAAATACAGCCAATTATTCATCACACACATGGGTAGACCTCCACACGGTCCTTCAGTTTGGCAAGAGCAAGAGTAAGAGAGCATGCCCTTGCTCTTTATGTCCCTCTCGTCGGGATCAAGAGATCGATCCATGCCAACTCTCCCCCAGCATGGGAGACTATGGTATGGATGACCGTCATCTGGATGGTACGCACGGCATCGAGGATGCCTTGTACATTCCCGAGTGGATGAGCTTCGATGCTGCTACATCGGTGCATCCCGGACGGGGGTCCATATCAACACTGAGCTTCGATGTTGCTACATCGGTGCAACCAGGACGAACGTCCATATCTAGCAATCGATAGGCGTGGTGCTGGTGACATATGGATAGAACCATTGAAATTAGGGATGGGTGTGTGGTAGTATATGCTATTTGTAAATACTATCAAGCTAAATTATCTGCATGTACATGTGGTGAAACAGGTCATCTTTAACGACACGTGGAGACTTGCTTGAAGAAGATATCGGTCAGACGGAGGCCAGGCGAGGGCGTCCAGACACAGTCCATAAGTTGTTACCATTGGTTGCAATTGTCATCATAAACCTGGACTACGACGTCGAGGTTGTGCTTGCATTTTGGCCAATGTTCAGGGAGGTATGCGTACTCACATAGTGGATTTCCACTGGATTAGGAATCTCGTGTTTTGAGTGGAGGATCGTTCCTGGGGGGATTGAGGTTAAGAGAACTATAGATGCTTGTGTCCCCGAGGTAAGGGTTGCGTCCTCAAAACCCTAGTTGTCCCAGTCTTCCCCTCCCTCCCCTTGAGTTACCTGCTATGTCCGTCATGCTACACATGGGTAGTTGGTTAGTGGTGCATGGGGATCTTTATAGGATGAGAATGGTTGGCTTGGCGTACATGCGTTTGGTTCAAGGGCAAAGGTTGGATGGGATGGGGCTATCCACCCTGGTAGGGGTGCAACCATCAAAGTTCATATTTGGTTGGGTGGATGGGATGGAGTTATCTACCCTAGTAGGGGTGCAACCATCCATGTTCATGTTTAGTTGGAGGGATGAGAGATGGATAAGATGAACTAATTTTTTGTTTGGTTGGAGGGATTAGGGTGGATAGATTGGTTATGATGATTTTTGGTGATATTATCATCATTTGAACTGGAGTGAAACATGGACATATCAATAAACTCGAGTGTTGAACTCTTCTTATTCATTGGTACCTGTTCATGAACTAGCAAGCAATAGAGTATAATGGGATTGGTCATCACTGGACTACGCTAACAAATGAGCCAAACAAGTAGGGTATGGAACTATTAACTCTATGAAACAAGAAGCATAGCAGTGAACCAAAATCTTGCAAGTGCCTTGAACTAGCAAGTAGGGTATGGAACTATCAACTCTAGGAAACTTAATACTTGTCGAGTTCAAAGCACAAGCACAACATGTCAATTTTACATGGATGGTATCTACATTAAGCAATGCTTTGCACACCACTACATCGATAGATACAAACAAACGCACACACTCTTGTCACTCACCTCACCTACAAATGCCAAGGCCACATCGATTACTCTGTACTTCTTCCCTGGACGTTCAACTAACCTCATAGCAAGGACTAGACAGCTTTGCTCCAATCTAGCAATTACAGCATCCCGCTCATCCTGCTGTTGTGATTGAACAATTTGTGGAGCAATATTAACACAACAAACATATCTTACATAATTATTAAATAGGGGAGAAAAAACTGAATTAACTAAAAGCCCAGGGATTGTACATTATTGATATGTATGCACATTCTAAATTTAGCTATCCTTCCAAAAGGGTAGCTTGCTACTTGTGAATGTGATATTTCATTTGAAGCATGAATAAATTTGTAAAGAGTGAAACAAAAAGTATTTGAAGCATAAAGATCAATCAATTCAGTAGTTTGTTCTAATCATAAAAGAATTAAGTAGTTCAATTAAGCAATATCCTGTTTAATTGATAGCTTCTAGGACTGATCGATATTGAAAGAAATTGCAAAAGCTAATTATTTTTTCAACAGGTGCCACTTCTTTCAACAAAATGGCAACATCTCAATCATGTGCAGCTTCTTCAATTTAACCAGAAGGCCAAATTCATTCCAGTCAGGTTCAGTACAATCATCGATCATTAGAAATGCCTACTATATGTTGATATTATGACAGTAACCCAAACTTACACATGTTAATATGGACTATACTTATGACACATTGACATGACATCAATAAGAGCATCTCATTTCACAAATTACTATATATTGATGAAAATCATGGAGGTAACCTGAAGAAACATATTAGAAGAAACATATTGCTTTGGACATGCAGATAGTTGGTCACAAGGTACAACTAAAATGATCAGATGAAATTAGGGAAACCAGAAGCCCATAACATGTCTTCTTACCTTTGAAATTGCTATTGTTTCATCCAAACCTAGTGGTGGTGTGTCTAACAATTCCCCCAATTTTAACTCTCCAAGATTATCAAATAAGATGTCAATTATAGAACTGAAGTTAGTAAAGCAATTAAGTTTAATCACAAAAAACAAGAGCCACTATATTGAACGTATTGGGAGGATGTACAGTACTGAAAGCAAAAGTGAATAGAAATATGGTCGTGCACCATAATTTTGTTAAGTTAGGTGTTGCATAGCACTCTTTTGATGTTCACATACTAATGTTGGAGAAGCGCACGGCCAGCGATGCTGCGCAACTCGTCTTCTTGACCACTCCATTCCCCCTCGAGCATGTAGTACCACTGCCGCATCCCGGACACCATCTCCTCGATCCCAAGCTCCTCAGCTCCCTCCCTCGCCGGCGGGTAACCTCCGTCGCTGCTGATGTGCGTAGCGACACATAGCGGTCGAGGTGCTTGCATGGGGACTCACGGATTGGGCCTGCACAGGTTGTGTCAATGACAAGCGGCCTGTCGAGGCGCCAAGGTGCGGGGAGGCAATTGTGAGCATTGTGGCCAGTGGAGGATGTGGCGGCATCGTGCCCTCCTCACCCGTGCTCCGCGTCGTCCCCTCCTTGCCAGTAGCTTTCCCTCCTCGGTGCCTGGGTGGGGATGAATGGGGAGATGAGCCTGGGTGGGAGGCGTCGAGGTGAGTTCATGGGGGCAACTATGAGTGGTGGGATGGGCTCATCCGACCGAAGGATTCATGGGCGAGTGGGATGGGCTCATCTGGCCAAATTCTTTGGATCCCTCCATCTAGCATCTTCAAAGCATATTCTTGTTTGTTGGATGCCCTTATCGACACAGTCCATCCTACTAAATTCCTGGATGATTGCAAAAACAAGGATCACCCTGTCCCATCTAGGATTTGCCCTTGAACCAAACACATCCTGAGGTCGTCAACGTCGCGCTGCCTCAATAGTCAGGACATGACTCACTTCAAGGTCTCGCCACCACCGTACCTCGCGTTAGATCGGAGGTCACCTCAAGAGGTCATCATCAACACTGCCCCAGGCCTGCGTCCACTCCTGTAGAACTACTCATGGATCTGGTGTCGCTGCTTGCCTCCATCTTCTTTCTTTCCTCATGTTAGTAGCACTACCCATCCTTCCCATCGGCTAGGCTCACAGATCGGGTGGATGACCGCCCGGAGCTACTCATTATTGAAGCTTCCATTGCATCGCCAGCCGCCAAATCCTACTCAACTTCCAATCTGGCTATAGCACTACAACCAAAGCTAGTGGTGGTGTGCGTTTGGTTCCCTGTATTAGGGTGAACCGAACCATCCCATATGGGATATGGCCTCGTCCCTGCGTTTGGTTGGTTGAACGAAATCATTTTATATTGGATGAGGTGGTATAGATTCCAAGAATATTCTCAAAATCTGCTGTACCAACTGGTACGGCAAAATCGACCGAACCGATCGGTACAGGACACATTGGTTCCTCTCATCCAACTTGCGTGACGTCACCTCCCATCCTACCCCGTCGCCGTGCTCTCTACCCTCTCCTTGGTTGGCCTCCTTGGCCGCGCCTTCATGCTCTTCTCCACCATCCTGCCACCCACCGTCGCGCGCCTCAACACCCTCCTGGGCCCGCTCCTCCACCACCGTTGCCTTGTGCCCTCCCTCCTCGCCGCACACCCCTTTGCCCCGCGTGACACCGTCACAGACTCCATCCTCACCAAGTCCCTTTACCTCATCTCCGGCGTTGACTCCACGTTGCATCTCCTCTAGGGGCAGTCGCTGCCCTCCCTCCATCGAGAAGTTGTGGCGCATCATGGTCGACGCCATGAAATCGCCCTCGACGCTATCGTGGAGCTTGCAGGAGCAGGAGCAGGGGGAGGAGACACACAGTGTCAAGCACGGTGCACGCGCTGATGCGTGGGCTCAAGGAGGTCAGCAAGGGAGGCCGGCGAGGAGGGTGGTCGTCGGGCTGCACAAGAAGTTCCCGGACCAATTCGACGGGCTGTGGAAGGAGCTCGGGTAGGCGACAGGGTTGTCGAGAGCAGGCAAGAAGGATGAGGAGGACGAGTAGTCGGCTAAAAAACTTGCACTGTCCCTCAAGCCAAGCAGTATCTTGAACCATCTAGGATCATTTAATCCAAACAACCAAACAAAATTTCGTACCATCCCATTTAGACAGCCAAACACCTTCTCTGTACCATCCCATCCATCATGTACCATCATATCCCATTCACCCTCATAGGTCCAACCAAACACAAAAGAGCCGGTGGAGCTAGGGTTTACTGCAGCCTCCCTTTGATGGCCAAAAGAAATTAAAAATGAGAGATCCATATCCATCCCAGAACAGAACGAAAAAGAAAAAAAAAAAGTGAAATCCTTCGATGGCTTGGCTTAGCAAGGGCTCGAAGCCCAATGAAACCATGAGCATCAGCCCGGCCCACAGGAAGTACCCCGGAACAGAAGCACGGCCCACCGAACCACCAAAATAACGTTTCACCCCCTCTTCACCTAGGTCAACCGCGGAGATCCCAACGCACAGGCGCTCTCATTGTAGAGGCAAATCCGTCATTTCATAAATCACATCTCCCCACATCGATCCCCTCACCGCCCTCGCCGTAAAACTCGTGCACAGTGCCCACACCGTCTCGCAAACCCAACAGCGCCTTATAATTTTCAATTTAATTTAAATCTTTTTTATTTATAGCCACCGCTTAACTACGCACCCACCCAAACTAGCCGGCCCCACCCACCCACCCACCCACCCCGACCAAAACTCAGGGCCTCGCGTCGTTTGATGCGATTCCGCCGGCGATCGCACGCGGCACCACCACCACCCGCTCCTCCGGCGTAGCGTTCGGCGATCTCGCGGCGGGCATGGCCGGCGCCGGCGGCGGGGGCCGCACCTCCGACAAGGCGGCGCGCGCGGCGGCGGCGACGACGACGACGATCCAGTCCACCATCCAATCCATCAAGGAGGTCGTCGGCGGCCACTCCGACGCCGACATCCTCTCCGCCCTCCGCGAGTCCAATATGGACCCCAACGAGACGGCGCAGAAGCTGCTCAACCAAGGTGCGGTCCCCTCTCCCCCCTGGCCTCCCCGATCTGGTCTCTTCGATCTCGCGCCGCTGCCGCGCGCTGAAAGCTAGGGTTTTGGGCGTGCGTGCGTGCGACCCGCATTGGTTCGATGCAGCCGTTGCTCGCCTAGTTTTTTGATTGGTATTGGCGGCTAGGGTTTTGGAGCTGATGGGATCTGTTGCGGTTGCAGTGGTGCCGTTTGTGACTTCACGTTTGATTTGAGCTGGATAGATTGCTGTTTCGAGGGGTATATCTGTTTATATGGACGAGTCGGTGCGGGATTGTTTATGCGTAGGATTAGTGACGAGAGCTTTGATTTGCAGATAATTTTGATAAATCAACAATTTACGCATGTTCATATGCCATTGATCTGTCACTGGTTTGGGTGTACGAGAAATGTTAAAACTGTTTACCTTAGTTATGTTAGTCTTCAATTTGAGGTAGCAAGAGAAGGGCCGTTTGTATTGGTAGCACTAAGTGATGTTTGTGGGGTTACTTAAGCTTACTACATTGTAAAGGTTGGATTTTGATGAATTCTTTCTAGGAAGTAAATCAGATTAGAGATGCTTGTAACACGGCAAAATATCGCTAGTGTTTTACCATAAAATTGCGTTGCTCGGTGCAAGCATCTGACGTTTTCTTTGTTTTGCAGATCCATTTCATGAAGTGAAAAGAAAAAGGGACAAGAAAAAAGAGGTATACATTTGTAGTCTTTGTAACATTTGAATATGATGTTGAAACGAAGCTTGAAAAATACAATGTCCCCTTTAGTTCATAGCCAACTTTGCTTATGGTTAGGCTTACTGCACTATTTTTTGTGTGCCCAAACTGGCCAATGCTGTCAAAAACAAAAGGTGGACATGAGGATCTACCCGCTAGGCCCTTAGATTGCCTGAGATGCCCACCCCCAAGAAAAAAAAACGTGCACCTGAGAGAAACACTACGTGCAAGCATAAAGAGAAATATTTATTGCCTGTGTCCATAGCTTCATATGTAACCCATAGCTGCCTATTGCTGTTGCTGTGGTTCTCTTTTCCTTTTTTTTCCCTGGTTTGCAGCTTATGGTTGAAAGAACCTAGATCTAGGGAACCTCCATTACCTTATTGGCCATTCTTTTGGCTTATGTCATCTCCTTTTTTACAATTGTTCATATTTTTCTAGCCCAAACTGCAAAAAATGATCGCCTTGCCTGAGCCCCAAGGTGTGTGCCTGTGATGAAATTGGCCATTAACAACTTATTTATAAAAAAATGGGTCTATGAACATGAGTAAGAAAGTTTAGCGAGCCACAATTGTGGCAACAAACCAAGTTTACTTAGCTAAGGACGTGTGGTGCTTTTAAATATGCCAATCCGATTCATTTTTGTATTCAGTATGAATGCTATTGCCAGGTTTGCCCGGTGCTATGATGTGCAGTTTGAAATTGACTGGATTCCTAGTCTATATCTTTCATTTATCCAATAACCTTGTTATATTTTTTTTGGCAGTGAGTGCTATATTTTGATTGCTTTTGTCTACTGTTATCAAAGTTAGTTTTTTTATCCAATAACCTTGTTATATTTTGATTGCTTTTGTCTACTGTTATCAAAGTTAGTTTTTTTTTAAAAACAAATTTACTTTGGCGTGTCCCGACGTTTAACTAACATTTCATCATGCTTCCTTTTGTGTTGAGGTGATCTATGGACTGCACCTGGCACCTGGGTGGCCTTGACCAAGCTTTTTTTAATCCACTTTTTAATATATGAATTCTTAGGCATGCTTGTTTTTACTGAAGTATATGTGTTGCTGTCTCAGAGTGCTGGCCAGAAGAGCTTCGCTGATACTGCAGCACAAGTTGAGCATGGTTCACAATGGACGAAGCCACACACTCAAAGGGTTGATAATGATCAAAGGAGAGCTTACAACCAGGGACAGACATCTGGTAAAATAGTTAAAACCCACCATTTATATATTTTGTCATAACTTGTGTAGATTAGAGGAGATGTGTTTCTCTCTTAAGATAGCTTCAATCAGCATCGTAACCAACTTCCAGCAAACCAGCTTTCAGATTATGCAAACATATAACTTCTTGCTTGCTTGTTGCTACCTTGTTTGCTGCTAAGTTGCTATATCATATGTGTCCACTTCGATTTTCTGCATGGTGCTACTGCTGTTACATTTTCAGTTTGTTGCCAAATCTAGATTTTTTTTCTCTGTCACCATAAGAAATTGGAGTTTGCACCCTCAAGATTGTTCTCTACTGCGTCATCTTTCACACCATTTTGCATGATGTAGTGCATCTATTTTTATTACTATGATTCATGCAACAGGTTTTATTCCTTGTTGCCTTAAAAAAACTTTTTGTTCCTTTTCAATCCTTGTTGTGTTTGTTCCATCTAATTGGTTTGCACCTAATTGGTTAACACATGGCTTGATGCAGGCCCTAGTCGGGAATTTCGGGTTGTGAGGGACAACAGACATGGTGTGGTGGAAAACAGACCAGAGCTAGGACACAAAGGTTCAACAAATGTAGAAGTGTCTGACAGGAGGTATGACTGGCTTATGGTTTTCTTGAAATTACCCTTCTTGCCCAGTTGGCCTTATTGTTTGTTGTACCAATTACCATACCATTTATTGGTGTTCCCAAGACATGACCATAAGTCAGTCTTGGTCTGGGCTAAAGCATGGCATTTTCCGCTTACAGTTTAGGTCTTTATCATTCAGATCTCACTCATATTCATTTGTGCACTTATTTGTTCATCAAACAGTGCTGTGTTGTATAGTATTTTTTGTAGTTCAATTGTAATTGCAGACTGATTGCAATAAAGAGTAAAATGCATATGTTGATGTACTGAAATAAATTGTGGTTAAACAGTGTAGTTGAATTGACTGACACTATAGCAAACTGCATTCTTTTTTAGTTACATTTGTTCTAACTTCTATGTCTAGGCTGATGTATTATTTTTTATGGTTTATTGAATGGTTATAAAGATTGAAGGCAGTAATGCTTAATGCTTCATTGGCATTGTAGTGGGTTTACAAAAGAACTTCAATTTTGTTATTTTTGGATACACTAACTAATTAGCAATCCCTATTTTAGAGCTAAAACTAAAATACTTTACTAGGGCCTTATTTGGTAGAGCTCTAGTTCCCACTCCACCTCAGATCTGAAACTTATAAGCTAAAATAAAGTGAATTAAGTTTATATTTTTATTCTAAAATGTAAAAAAGATGACCCACCTAAACATTCTTAATATACCCATAGCTTGAGTTCCACAGATCTGGTGGAGCTAGAAATAGTCAACTCCACTAGATCCACGGATCTGATGGAGCTAGAGCTCTGCCAAACAGGGCCTAGAATTCGCGAAGATTCCCCTACCAATCTAGCCTGTGCATAATCCATAAATTTCTAACCGTTAGTTGTCTTGCACGCGTGCATCTTAAAGTTAACTAATACTTTGCTTACTGGATTGTTTCTCCCTAGTGTGGCTGTAGTTCAGTCTGATCGGAACCGACCTCCAGCTACAACCTTAGAAGGCCAGATTACGAATCAAAGTGCAAAGCAAAGATACAACTCTGACATGCCTCAGGCGAAGAGGGAGGCTCAGGGTACTGCTCAGAAGCATGTGAGGCCATATTTGAAGAACTCTCAGAATGAGCAACACCTTCCAACTTCTGATCCAGTTCATGCCCCATCCAATTACAAAGTTACTAGAGGAACCACTGGATCTATTCGACGCCAAGTTGGGGTAGTTAGTGCCTTGGGGCAGCATTCTGGTCGTTCTGGTTCTCAGATGCATGTGCCAAGTGGTTCTTCTCATGCACATATTCAGAGGGGGAATTTTGCCTCAGCTGGATCATCTGGTCGTCACTCAGCTTTTATGTCTAGAAACATTCAACCCAACCAGAGACCTGCATTAGACACCGTACTTCGTGGCAGGTCTGTTGGCCGATCTTTTGTTACCCAAAACATCAACAGATATCACCAGGGTTCTGCTAGCCACCAAAAGGGTAACATTCTCATTGATGTTTATTCTGTACATTTGGTCATCAGCAATGTTTATGTCTTAATTCTGCTACCTCCTCTGTTCTTATATAAATATACCTTATTAATGCATTACTGCATTATAGAAGGTTCACACTCTTTGTTTATTGGTCACTAGACAAAACAAATTTAATGAAGTAACAAGAAACATACACTTATTATGGTTATGATGGTCACCTTATGTGTTAGTGCACAAGTAAAAAAAGAAAAGAAAAGAAAAGATGTGTGTCTTAAGTTTTGTTGCCAGCAGCATTTGTCTCTAAATTTACAATTTTACATGAATAAATAGTAAAAATTAGTAGTTTAACTGGTTTTAAACTTTCAATCGGTTGTCTTACTGGGTCTTCTAGTTGTCTACTGTCTGTTCCACTAAACCACACGTGATCCTCATTTATATGTTTTTATATAAATGCAATGCTTTCACATGAAATTTCGGGTTAACTGTAGTTTTCTAAGTGTTACCTTCCGAATATCACTATTTTGTAGAAAAAATCACTAAGAAATCCATGTAGTGCGATGTGTAGCTTAATTTTTTTGTTTAGTCAGTAAGGTTCTTTAGGTAAACAAGCTTATAAAATGTTAGACGGGTATGAATAACTTCTGTCGTCTTAGAGGTGACTGTAAATCTGTAACACATTTTTTCTGTCTCTCTGCAGCCATACCACCAGCTAAGGAGTGGAAACCTAAATCGACAAAAAAGTCTTCCGCCACCGATGCTGATAACAGTGGAACTGATGCAGTATCTCCTTCAGCTAGCAACACTGAAAGTGCTAATGTCCTGTATGTGAACAGCTTGTGTGATCAGATTTCTCAAGTTAACATGCATGAAATGGAGCATGTGATTATCCCAGAACATCTCCGTGTACCAGAGTATGAGCAGACAAGATTGAGATTTGGCAGTTTCACTCCTGGGTTTGATTCAGACCAAGTACCGGCCTTAACCTCACGTGAATCTGAACAACCAGAACAGTTAGGTGAACCTTTGCCAATTCTATAAATCGATGGTCATTTAACAATATCCTGAAAAGCATTACTTAAAAATAAGTACCATCAAGCCGCTCCTTTGAAAGTTCTTGATTATTGAATAGAATTGTACTATATTCAGCAGTTCACATCCTGTGGGCTTTACTTTGATATTTTTTTAAAATGTGACCACAGTAAATGTTTCTGAAACCTGCTATGCATAGAACCAGCTGATTCTGTTAGATACTTAGATGTAGTCATTTGGGGCTTTAGATTCTTTTAATGGTTTCACCCTGGGTCGCAGCAGGATTATATACATTTATAACTTTTTGTATGATAGATTATAGTAATGCTCTAATTTAATTTCCAATTGATGATTCTATCATGTCATATCTGAATGCGCATTCTGGTGAGAGGAGTTGGTAATTTGGTGAATATTATATTGTCTGATTCCAATTTTCTTCTCTATATCTAGTGTACAAGAACCTGTTCAATTGGTTGTCCAAGAAGACATGTTGGGTGCTGGACATGAAGTGGATGAGCAAGCCAGATCTTCACAACTCAATCTATCCACATCAACAGCCGAGGTTTCTTTACCAGCATCTGAGGATAGTGAACCAATGAATGGTCAAGAAGTTGAAAATGATGATGGCCTGGGGATAGTTCAGAGTGACACTCCCCTTGGAGCGGCGGATGGCCAAAATATTCAAAACACCTCAAGTTTGACTGCCTTTGCTGTAAGTCAACGAGGAAGAGTTAGTTATATAAAACTTAAACATTGCTATTTTTGTATTGCTGATGTCAAGATGTTTGAAGCATTTGTTTGCCATTTTATTTTTTATTAAAGCTTTTTATTAGACAGGAAAATGTTGATGTTTATTCTCAGAGAAATCATTGAATCTTGAATGACAAGTAGAACTTATATTTTTGCCAGGCATATGGTCATGAAGACACTAATATGCATCCAAATAATGAGGCACCGTTATACGGGCTTGTGGAGCCTAATGTACATCCGCAGGTGCTGTCTTCCCCTTCTCAGGTAAATGTACCACCGAATTTAGTTGGCCTTAGGTTTCCCTGTATGCACATTAAATTATAATGTTACACCTTCGCTACTTACATGTTTTCTCTGTCTTCAATCAGGGGTACCCTTCAGAAAATCTAGATGCAGATAATGCTGTGCAAGTGTTCAGAATGCCAGAATCTAATGTTCATTCACAAGTACTTTCTTCCACATCTGAGGTAGCACCTGTCACCTTGCTAACAGTTGGTTAACTAATCCAGTTTTTGACATGTGATACCATTGGCATCATTTTAATTTAACGTTATGTCTTGATGAAAAGTACTATTATCACATGATGAAATTTTGACATGTAATGCCCTTTATCTGTTGGGCTTTTGCAGGCCCTAAGTTCACAGATTGTGAGTGGCGGCCCTGTTGCAATACCGTCGCAACAGCAACATATATCCCAGCCACAACCAGCAGCACAATTGTACCCTCCAGTCCATATGCAACATTATCCGAATTTCATGCCATATCGTCATCATCTCTATTCTCCAGTTTATGTGCCACCCATGGCTATGCCAAACTATTCAACAAACGTCCCTTACCCATCAAATGGAAATAATTATCTTCAGATGCCAGGTGGAGGTTCACATTTAACGGCAGGTGGCATGAAGTATGGAGTTTCACAGTATAAACCAGTCCCGGCTGGCAACCCTTCTGGTTACGGAAATTACACTCATCCAGCTGGTTTTACAATTAGTTCTCCTGGTGTCATTGGAGCTGCAGTTGGTGTTGATGATGTCAATAGGATCAAGTACAAGGATAACAACATTTATGCGCCAACCCCACAGGTACAAATTATGGATGTTGAATCTGAAATTATATACGGCTTAACATTATTTTTTTGCTTCTTACACAATACTACTTGGTAGATCATTGGAAGTACTAAGGTACTACCAACCTGCTTTGTTTGTTGCTTAGTTGTGTACTTGAGTTCAGAATCACCTATCCTTGCTTTTTAGTAAAGTGAAAAACCAGATGTGAGAAGTGGGACAATATTACGTGATTACTTCCATTCCTTTTTAAGTGACATTTTTGGCTTTTCAGTCCATGATACCTGACTTTGACTCTCTTTTTTTGTAACTTTATCTTATTATATACTAATAACATTATGATATTATGGAAGTATTTTTAACGACAAATTTAATGATATAGTTTTTATGTAGCCAATCTAGATAGTTGTAAACACATTAGTGGTCAAACTTTAGATTTGACTGCATGGATTCTAAGGTGCCACTTAAAAAAGAACGGAGAGAGTAGTACTGTGAAAATTAAGCAGGGCGATAGCTTGGTGCCAATAGCAGGCTGGCATCCCCCTTTTCTTTACCGTTCAAATATTATTCCTTTTGATATATTTAAGTAATGCGCCTTCACTTTCTTGCAAGACCTGCCCATTTATTTGCTAATTTGGATATCTTCCACAGGTAGAGACATCTGATATCTGGATTCAGACACCTAGAGAGATCCCAACTTTGCAGTGTCCCCCATATTACAACTTATCAGGTCAAGCAACACCTGGTGCCTTTCTGCCAAATCCTGGGAATGCATCTTTCAACGCTACAGCTCAATCCTCTCATGCACAGTTCCCAGGCTTGTACCATCCGCAGCAGCCTCCCTCAATTGTAAGTCCACATCCCATGGTGCATCAACAGGTCCCATCTGCCATTGGTCCCAATGTTGGAGTTGGTGTGGCTGCACCAGCCCCCCAAGTAGGGGCTTATCAGCAACCACAGCTTGGTCATATGAATTGGAGACCCAACAACTTTTAAAGGTGGTTTCTTAATTATCTGTAATTAGGGGGTCACAAGAGCCTTTATGTAACAACAATAGGCTCCTTTTAACAGGAAGAACCTTTGTTTTTAGTGCAGCTCTTTCTGATCTATTTAAGGTATAACAAGGTTTTTGTTCGCTTTTCTTTTCTCCCAGGTGAATTCAGTATCCCATCTGAACTGGTATGTAGATTGTGAGCTAAACATTGGGCTAAGTTCTCGAGCACAGATGTTTGCTTTTTTGTTCTTTACTTTCCTAATATATTTTTCATGTTTATTGGGTTGGGCAATTTAGCATCACATGCACAATTGTGGTGTGATGCTATTGAATGCAAAAATACAGTGTTTACTGTGCTAGTCCTGTTGGGTACCCTTCCACACCAAGAATAATTAGGTGGCGCATCTTGAATGGCTTAAATCGAAACAACCTTCACCTTTCAATCCACCCTTAAATATCTCCTTTTTTTTTACCAGTCCTGCATCATATATATTTTTATACTATTCTGAAGAGTTTTAACAATTATTCCTAGATGACAAAGGAAATTGCTTTTACTATGCTGAGAACCATTAGGACTTTTTTATTTGGATGTGGTTTTTAGTGGGAAGTTGGAATTGATATGCAACTCCGCTATGTAGTGCCTGCTAGTGTATTTTCTTTGGCTATTAAAGCAATAAACTAGAACTATGAAGCGCTCGATGGGATATGGCAGCTCGGTTCTTTTTTAGCTGCCATATATGCTGTATTATGCATTTTGGTTTAATATTGTTGGTAAGTTTGTTGTTTAATGCTGCTGCTTCCGTTTTTGAAATGTGTCATATTGTTGGCACATTTCTTGTTTGGTTCTTCCCACAAATAGCTTATGTGGATCTGAAATGGCATCAGACAGTGAATGAGGTTTTCCATGTTCTTGTAGCAGTTGTAGGCTTGTATATGCCTTGTGAACAGCGTAGACATGCTATATATGAGTTGCTTGGTTGTTCAGCCTGTGGGTTTTGTTCACTATTTTTAACCTCTAAAATTGCTACCTACTGGAAGTTGTACAGTCGGGCGCCCTTGCTGGGTGGGAATCGTTCTGTGATCACTATAAATGTCACCTAAGTTTCTTTTGCTGTCATCAATCTATCTGCTTGTAAATGCTAGTTGCTGTTGAACAGACCGTTTATGCGTGCATGTCTTTCTGTTTCAATTCAGTCCAGCAATGGCAGCTGTTCCATGCCGAAGTGTAGAAGGATCATCCGTTAGCCAATGGTATCGCGTTATGATCTACACGTTGTAAGGATACATATTGTGCTATTTGGGCTTCTCTATATCCGTTAAACGAGATATTTGTTTGCTTAGTGCTGAAATGGTAATCTGGTACCTACCTTACGGGTGAGTTGTTAATTGAACTATTTTCCGTGATTTTTTTTTTTGCAAAATTTCTAAGCTGCAAACAGGACCTTATACCTGAGCAGCCGAGCTACAGCGAAATTATTACTAACATGCACGCTAAGATTAGTCTGGCTGGTTTTTATCCGCCTGCGCATTGTGTGTGCGCCACAGCTAGGGGTGGAATTTTAACTCGAGGCTCGGCTCGGCTCGACGCAATAACGAGCCGAGCCCGAGCCTAACGCGTGGCTCGTTTGGCCAACGAGCCGAGCTCGAGCCAACTCGTTAGGTTCGTTAGGCTCGACGGTCATATGAATAATGTATATCAAGTTAGTATTACTATTACTAAAAGATTACATGTTAAATGATATTACTAAAAGAAAACCAATAACAGAAGATGTATAGTCATGACTACATGCTACCGATCATTAAATAGCCAAATAGAAATGGATGTTACAGATCAACAGATGAACAAATAGTCAGGCCCACGCGTCAGGCTGGCTCACGAGCCGAGTCGGCTCGAGGCTCGACCGAGCCCGAGCCGAGCTCAATTTTCAGCTCGGTCAAGATAACGAGCCGAGCCTGGCTCGACTCGCAAACTGACGAGCTCCGTCGAGCCGAGCCCGGCTCGGCTCAATTCCACCCCTAGCCACAGCAGCCGTGCCGATCAACCTCCGGCATGTACTCATGCAAGGGCGGAGCCAGCCTAGGTCTATATCTCGGATCGAACCACACTTCTTTAAGTCAAGTTACAATTTTATTGATTTTTTTAACAAAAGTTTGCATGCACTTACTATGATATGTCTTGGACCTAGGTCGGATGGCCTGCGCCCTGCCTCCGCCCTCATCTCTCCTCGTTTCGATTTGACATCTCAAGTAGGGATGCAAATGGGCCGGCCCTAGGGCCATCTTTGACCCACTCTAGTTCATTTATTTGCACTAAAACTTAAAAAGTGGAGTAAAAATTAAGTTTTTAGTGCAAACAAATGAACTAAAGTGGGCCAAAGAAGACCCTAGGGTCGGCCCATTTGCATCCCTGATCTCAAGGAGGGGAATGAAGAAAGAACAGTTCATTTGCCCGCCCATCCCGATCCAAACTACGTAACTTAACCCTCACATTCCACGCTGGAACATATCGGACCAATTTCATAGTCCACAACTCCACATCAACAAAAGAAGAGCCAAATCAGTGAGAAGGGGGTATGTCTAACAAGTAACAACCATGCACTTTGTGGAGGGTCATATGCTACAAAAGTGCTTATGGGTATGTCTAACAACCATGCACTCTGCATCCATACCCTAGCCAAATCACTCATGTCCCTATTTGCATTGGGGAGGAAGATGCACACCGGAGTGGAAGAATAAGTACACCGGAGAGCAAGAAGAGGATGACCAAGGCGCATCAGGGAGGAAGTAATACACACCAAAGATGACGGAGAGGAAGAAGTGCACACCGATACAAACGAGGACGGGAAGGGATGGATCCAAATCAGCATGGTCAAGGAAGACGGATTCGACAATGGGGCGGTGTACCAAATTTGGTGGGGATGGCCTGATTTGGTGGCGACGGTGGTGGGGCCGATCGATTCGGCGGCAACGGAGGTGGGGATGATCCGACGAGAGTGTACTCCTCGATGGCCAGCTCAGGTATACTCCTCGGAGCCGGTGTGGTGGAGGAAGTTGGTGAGGAGGACGACACCGGTGATGAAGAAAATGAAGATGGTGGACGGAGACGCTGGTGTGGACGAAGAAGACGCTCGGCATGCTACAGATCTAGCTTGTCTCTTATCGCCGTTGCTCCTGTCACCCGTACTCACCACCCGCACTTGCCGGTCATGGCCGCCACCGCTGCGCCGTCGCCTCGGGCGATCTGGTCGTCTCTCTCGAATCTGGCGAAGAGAGGGAAAGAGGTGTGAGAGTGAGGACGGAGGAAAGAGAGAAATGAGGTGAGAGATATTAAGTAGAGACGACAGTGCATATGCTACATACTATGTAAAAATAATCCTCTCAAAAAAAGAAATATTTGGTACTCTCTCTGTATTTAAAAAGCTGATGTTTCCGATAGAGTGATGATCAAACTTTTAAAACTTTTAAAACTTTGATTATTTATATATTTTTAAATATTTAAATGGATACATGAAAATTATATGCGTAGACTTGTCTCGAGAAATATTTTCATAATATTATAATTTTATCGAGTTTTATAAATATATTATAATAAAAATTAGTGGTTAAAGTTGTGTTTTGAAGATCATGTCGATGTCCGAAACTTAGCTTTTTGAGGACTAGAGGAGTAATACATAACACTCTTTTTCAAAACTATGGCCCTGTTCGTTTAAGCTTCTGGATTATGGATTTTGGATTATGGGAGAAGTTGTTTCTGATTATGGGAGAATTGGGCTGAGCCGACTATAACTTTTAGGTTCTGGACCGAGCCGACGAGAATCAGTAAGAATCAGTGTGAATCAGGATTCAGCCAGATTCTGATTCTATATAGAAATCAACTTCTGATTCTCAGAGAAACTATCCAGAATCTTTCCGTTCAGCAAATAATCAATTTTATTTTAAAGCAAAAGTTGTCTAGAAACTGAAACAAACGAAACCTACGTTGCAAACTATTGAAGCTTAATAGCAAAGAAAAAAAAATCTCGGATAATTATTGGAGCTGACTTTCCAACTATTACCGCCGTCCGGCCTGGTGCGGAGCCCGTTCCACCGAGTTCGAGATATTCGGACAACTCCCAGGCCGAGCCGGAAGAAATCTTCAGAGCCCAACACATTCATCCCTAATCTGCCACGTCCCACGGTCCCGACTCCCAAGCAGCCGCCGGCATGGGGACGCGGGAGGTGTACGAGGAGAAACTCCGCAGCGGCGCGCACCTCCACCGCGACCCCACCATCAACCCTGGCCTCGGCACCGCCCGGTGCCCACGCTGCCTCTCCCTCCTCAACCCCAGCAGCTCCGTACGCCGCCTCCTCCCCTTCGTCTAACTCGTCTCAGACCACCGTTCCTTGATCCTGACCGGTTGCTCTTTTTTTGGACGGCGGCGCAGGGAGAGGGCCACTGGGCAGTCACCCCCGTCCTGCACGACGCCGCCGCCGTGGTAACGCGATATTTTTCTCTTGCTGCTTAATTTCCGGCTGCCTGACCAAGATCCATGTAGCCCTGAGTGCTACTGGGGGGAGTTCGTCTCTAACTTGTACGTTATCTTGGTTGTTTTTGTCTGTTCTGTCGCTGTATGTAGGCTGGTTCGGGCGCTGGCGCGATGCTCAGTGCTGTGCACGGGTTCAATAAAGGTACCTTGCCGAGTTCTTGGTGTTTTCTACCATCGTTTCGGTATTAGCCAGGTGCCCTGAATGAGACATTGATTTTGTGGTTTTGGAACAGGGATTCCGTTTGTCCAGAAGCATGTGAAGGGGCCCAAGTGGCTGCATTTGCTTGTTGGGGTAAACTTTGATTTTGGTTCATGTGACGCTAGTATAGTAGTATGCAAGTATTTCTTTGATTCAATTCGGGCTTTGTTGGTTGTTACCTTTACATTTTTGTCATGTCGTGTTAGCTGAAAAGATTGATAGATCTTCTTTCATCTGCAAACCTGTCTTTTATAATTGTTATGCTGGGGGATGTTGTGAAGAAATTATGGTGCAGATTGACCCTAATTCTTTTAGAAATAAATCATCGCAGCAAACTCTGTTTGATTCATGGTTCTGTGGAACCTGCTATAAGAATGAATGGAAAAACATCCGAAGTTTTTCCTGGTTATTGAAAGAAGTATATCCTTCATCCAGACAAGAAAACTATAGAAAATTAAGTTGCTAAACCTGTTCCTGGAGATCAAGCCTGATTCAATTTTGAACAGGGTTGCATGTAGCATTTAAGAATATGAATAGGGCTTATGCTGAATTTAATAGGATCCTATAGTCCGCTATCTTGGGCATTTGCTAAATTCAATAGGTTCCTCTTGTCCGCTGTCTTGGGCATTTACTGAATTCAATAGAATCTTTGACAAACAGTATTACTTAAAGAAAAGAACTAGTCCACTGCCTAAGGCTGCAGTTCAAATGCTCAATTGGCTGGACAAATTTCTAAAAATAGAGAGAGAAAAAAAAGAATCTTGAGAAGAGCATGAACGTGGGGTATCTGCACTTTAGGCATTAGGAAGTCAGCCTTAACATAATTTCAGATTAGCTGCCGGATTATTGGGATTTTGACGTGTTATAAAGTACTCACTTTGGACATTTTCTGTTATGTGTTTTCAACACAACTGACAATAGACATGTGTAGATCCGCTTGATTTTTGTCGCTACTGGCAGTTTGCGTAAGTTAACATTGTTGTTACATGTTCAATTAATGGGAGATGATATATTTTTTTTGTACAGGTGCCTCCTTTGCTCTTATTCTCTGGTGCCAGTGCTTTATTGGGCGGTAAGTCTTTACAATAACAAGTACTGTAATCAGCATTTGTATCCGAGAAATGTAATAATCTTTGTGAAATTGTCGGTACATAGTTGATAACTCTTTCCTTTTGCTATAGTCTGATAATTACACCAAATTGTCCTCATGTTATAGAGAGATTTGCAGCTGAAACATGAAAAAGAAATTCTTCATTTTTTTTATGCAGTGGTTTATTTTCATTATGAAACTTACAACCTGTAAGCATTTTTTACGGCTTGTCAGAAAAAAAGAGGGCCATAAGAAATAATGGCATCTACTAGGGGTGGGTAACAAGTTGGCTTGGCTCGGCTCTGTCAAACTCGTTAAGAAACTTGGCTCGGCTTGTTAAGCAAACAAGCAAAAAAACCTAGTCGGCTTGGCTCGACCAAAGGGCCCGTTACGTTCGTTAGGGACATGAGGATGCCAGAGCACGGAGGTGGAGGAGGCCACCAGGGTGCTAGGTAGCCGGATGGCGGAAGCGGTAGGGGCAGCTGGGCGGACGGAGGGGATGTGATGAGGCCAAAGGTGGAGGGGGTGACCGGAGGGTGGAGGTGGATGGCGGCATCGGAGTCGCTGCTGGTCCCTCACGAAGGCCAAGAGGCAGCTGTGTCTGCATGTGTGCTGCGGCTGTGCTGCCGCTGGCTGGGTTTTAATTTCACCGAGCTTAACAAGCCAAACGAGCAACTCACAAGCTGGCTCGGACTCGGCTCGTTAAGCTAACGAGCAAAACATGCTGCTCGGCTTGGCTCGCTTATGGCACGAGCTCGAGCCGAGTCCTTAACGAGCTGAACCAGCTCGCAAGTTTTGAGCTTTTTTCCCACCCCTAGCATCTGCCATCCTTTTTGGTTTGTGTACGGTTTTGGATCAATTCAACTCTATAAACCTTGTTTGGATTTTGGCATAGATTCCCAGCTTTTCATTTGCAAACCCTATAGTAAAGTTGTGATCCACACCTACTTATCACTACCAGAGGATGAGTCAGGAGTCAGGACTGCATAGGGTGCAGAAATAGAGATTTTAGGTTCAATAGAAAGGAATTACGTTATCATGGTGGGATCAGGACGTCAGGTATGGTTTTTACAAACTTCTGTTATCCTAACCATGTAACAATTGATAGCAGATAAAAGTTATACAGGACCTATATTCTGTTCTGTCCAGTTCCTTCCACGACCCAGTTCTACCAGCCTAAAAACATTTTATGTTAACTAAACGTAATGTCAATTGCCAAACAAACATTGGCTTGTGCTAACTTAGCTTTGGTTAGAGTTAACGATAAATCTTGACCTAGTTCAAGTCCAAATAAAGATGCTAAGTTCCCTCAAAAGTTATTTCTAATCTTGGCCACAACTAATTGTTAGATTTAGTCTTTTCATATACTTAATTATGTATCCAGTGTCACAGAATTTGCTCTTCAGGAAGTACAACCAGAATGTCAGGCGTTTAGCAAGCATTTGTTAGCATAACAATCATGATTAGGTTAGGTATTTTCAACAAAGGGGAGGGAGGGAAACTACAATACTATGAGCCGATTCAGATTGTATAGAGCTTGTTGAAATCAGTATGGATCCTTCCCATGATAGGCACTCCAACGAATTAATCTCCTTGTTTGGAAGGAATGGTTGGAGGTGCTTCAGCTCTGTGTAATAGTCATTTCCTTTCGGTGCCGTGTGGATTCTTCATGAACAATAATAAGTATTCCTGATGACCTTCCTACGACCTGCCTCTGAATACCTGCCTCCTCAGAGGGAACTATGAAAATTTGAGGCATCCTGATTTACCTTAGTAAAATATGGCTTCCATTTAATTCTTTTCATATATTTAATCGACAACTTAACATTTGAAATATCTGCTTTGCAGCATATGGTCTCCCGACGTTTGCTCAGCTCACTGTGACATCATATTATGCCGCATCAAGTGCCTCTCACTACGCCGTTTCACAGATCACCCGCCAAATCGAGAAGGTCCATTTATCAGAAACTGACGATAAATCTAGATGAGTTGTTGGGAGTCAGTCTGATCGATACACGTCATGTCCATGGTTCTGTATAGTACTCCCTGCTTCTCCCGTGTTGCAGCAGTGTGATAATTTTGCTGTGTTACATGGACACAAACCTGAAGGCATACTATAGTTTTAATCCTTTACTTCTCAAGTCACGCTAGTATTTTTTTCTTGGCTTCATTATGGAGTTGGGGTACCTATTTTGTCTCTTGGATAAAATATCGTCGTCTCAAATGGTTATTCAGAATGCAATCTTTTACATTTGCTCTATTCTCTCTTCGATAAATGTCGTCGTCTCAAATGGTTAATCAGAATGCAACTTTCTGCAACCCATGTATCTGTATCATCGATGGTAACAAACATCTACGATAAAAGGCCCTTTCCATTAAGAACGCTGGAATTTTTCTTCTTCAGATTAGTATATAAATTGAACCGTTTCTTACGAAATTTACACGAATTCTCGTGCGTGTTCCTCACCTTCTGCATATCCTAAACATTATCGTGATCCAAACACAGAAAAGAATGGGAAAATCTAAAGGTATGTATAGTGCTACATATTTGCTCTGTATAAACCTATGCCTTGAGTGATGTGGAAGAGGGAGAATGAGAGAGAAAAACGATGTCTATGTTGTAAAACTAGTCGTTCTCTCCCTCAATCAACAGCACACCCATAGGAATACACGAATAAATGTAGAAGCGTAAGTAAAAACACACACAATGTAAGAGAAAAACTCTCTCTTTATTAGATTGATTTTTCTGTATAAGGCAATGCCCAATATATGATAGAAAAACCGCTGAAGATCAATTCGGATTTACCCACCAATGGATAGAGTCATTCCATACTGGAACATGGATTATATCCATATCATAATACCCCCCCTTGGTCGAATACCGTGTAATACACATGTCTCATTAAAAACTCCTTCCAAAACCCAGTGAAAAAATAGGGATGAAGATAAGAGTACATTGCACTCGTACTCTGTGTTGCACTAAGTGCCTCATTAAAAACCTTCATATGAGAAACTTCAGGAAAGCTTGCTAAGGGAAGAGCACAACCTATAATCTTCAGGATTATGTAATGAGTCATGCTTCAGGGTTTTACTTCCCTGAACTTTGCATATCTCTAAGTCATCCCATTTCAATGCCATTAACTTATCTTTGAAAAATAGATTTGGCAAGGACTTCGTGAACAAATCTGCTAGATTTTCACATGACTTAGTTGTAATATCTTTACCTCATCATTCTTCTCGAATTCATGATGATAAAAAATTTTAGGGGCAATATGCTTTATGATATTGCTCTTTACAAAACCCAATTACATTTATGTAACACAAGTAATATTATCTTCATAGATAATTATAGGGGTATTGATGGTATTAAGACCATATGATCTCTAGATATGGTTAATTACATGTCTCAACCAAACACACTCACGCGAGACTTCATATAAAATTATAATCTCTAAGTGGTTGGTAGAAGTAGCTACCAATGTCTACTTAAAAGATCGTCAAGAAATGGATGAATTAACCATCTTAGAAAAATACAAAAACCAGCCTTAGATTTGTCACTGTGGGGATCAAACAGATAGCCAACATTCATATATTCCGCATGGTTAAGTCTTGGTTCTTCTGGAAAAAAAATCCAAGTTCTTGAGTAGGTTGGAGGTATATGAGTAAAGTTTTGACACCAACCCAATGTCTTCTGGTTCAGACTACAGTATTTCGCGCTAGCAAATTTACTGCGAATTCAATACTAGGCCTTGTGCAATTTGCAATATACATAAGTACGAGACTTCAGGTCCTAAGACTTTCTTATTTTCTATCTTTGGTCTACAAAGGGTCTTTTATCCACTTTAAGGGATCTCACAACCATGAGGGTCTTTAAAGGATGACATTTATCTATATTAAATCTTTCCAATACCTTTTTGGTATAGATAGACTGATGTACAAATATTCCTCTGGGAAATGCTCTAGCTGCAGGCCTAAGCAACATTTGATTTCACCCAAATCTTTCATCTCAAAACTCCATCATAAGGTAAGCACTTGCTTCCTTTATTTCTTTTATGGTTCCGATGACATTCAGATCATCAACATATACCGAGATGATACATAATACATTCTGGGATTTCTTTATGAACACACAGGGATAATATTCCTTCTTCAGGAGGAACCCACTAAGTCGGTTGTACCACATTCTCGCCGACTATTTAATCCGTATAGCGATCTCTTTCATTTAATGCTATACATGTTGTGATTTTGGGATTCGGAATTGTAACTCCTTCAGGGATTCATATAAATATCCGTATCTAATCACTCATATAAATATGCGGTTACTACATCCATCAACTACATTGATAAGTTTAAGCTTACTGCCATTAATATTAAATTTCAAAACATTATTTCACTCATTACAGGACAATAGGTTTCATCGTAATCAATGCCGGATCTCTTCGTGAACCCTTGTTCTACAAGCCTCGCTTTATATCTCACCATTTGGATATTTTCATTTCACTTTAGGATGAAAAATCCATTTGATCCTGTAGGGAATACTTTAGGAGAAGCGAGTGCGGCCTCGATTGCTTCTTTTCATTTGACCCTATCTGAGCACTTCTGGCACCCTGCCATGGACTTTTGTTCTGAATCCAGATATTAGCAATTTTAGAGGCAAAATATGTCGACAATTATCGTCTTTCTTTTATGCAATTCCCCTACATCACTTCAGGGATATCTCTTCATTAATTTCTTCCAGCTCCTCATGATTTCCCACAACGATAGTCTGGGTGTTCCAACTTCCCAACGTTGGATTGTGCGTGTAAATATATGCTGGGGTTATCATTTTCAGAATGGATCACTTCAGTGATGTTACCAACTCCAGGATAGCTCACTTCAGGGATTTTCTCAACATCAGATTGAGCTTCTTCCACTGTCATGAGTATTGTTCTCATTTGTTCGGTTCTCTATTTCTGCGGACATTTTCGCGAAATTGAATCCCATGCACCTGGAGGCCTCCCCCTCATATTATCATGAGGCTCAAGAGTGATTTTAATATCCTTCTAGGATATTTTCACTCTTTCAAGTGCATATACTGCCGGTATATGAGATCTTTCTACTCTCTTATGATCAGTGAAGATTTTTGGTAGATTATTAGCTTATTTATTGCAGATTTATTACCCTCTGAACTTCAAATTCGGTCTCTTTGGTGCGTAGATCTAAGGATTTGGCATTCTTTAATGTGGTACTCATCTCCCCTTAATGCCGAAAACATCCTTAGTGCAAATAGCGTATCGAACCTTGTACAGATCACCTATCGTAGGCTCTAGGTCTTTAAATATTTGATGGAGATTCATAACCTACATAGATCCCTGATTTCCTATGAGGACCCATGGTGGTACGCTGTGGTGGAGAGATTGGCATGTATACATCACAGTCAAATTTTTGCAAATGGGAAATACTTAATTCTTTTCCACACACTATCTGCAACAAGGAAATTTCATGATGTGCAGTTGGTTTGAGTTGAATTAATACCGCAGTGTATAGCACTGTGTGGCCCTAACAACTGGTGGGTTGCTTATTATTCTGCAAGATTGGCCAAGTAATAATTTCTATTGTTTAATTTAATGACCCCGCAAGGCCATTTTCGTGTGGACATGGGGTATGAGACGCTCTATAATAATTCCTAGAGCCATACAATAATCATTAAATGCTTTTGAGGTAAACTTGCTAGCATTGTCCATTCGAACATACTTGATCATTTCTTTTGGAAAGTAGGCTCTTAACTTAATTATTTGGGCAATTAATTTTTTCAAAGGCATGGTTCCTAGTAGATAAGAGACATACGTAGGACCAATTAGTATAGCATCTTATCAGTACCATAAAATATCTGAAAGGGCCTGACAGGGCCTGAATGAGTCCATAGATATCACTTTGAATTTTCTCCAGGAAATCCAGTGATTCTTCCCTAACTTTTAGGTAAAAAGATCTAACTATAAACTTTCCTATAGCACAAACAGGGCATAAGAAATCTTCAGGTCTAGGGAAGTCTTGATGCTATGGCCAGCAGAATTACTAATTATTTTTCTCATAATATTCAACTCAGGATAACCGAGTTGATCTGCTAGTTCTTAAATATTTCTTGGTTTTCATCGCAACATAAACTTTAGGTTTTATATGTGCATAGTATAACTCGGAGGGAGTTTTTCAACCACATATTTATGACACACATTAATCTTAGCCATGAGTAGGTATTCTGTACCATCCTCTTTGTCTGTCTGCATATAAAGACCACTAAGACCAATGTCTTTAAAACATAAGTGAGTACGACTGGACTTAGGGTATAATATGGCATTCTTCCAGTGCAAACTACAAGAGCATCGCTTCTGGCGATAGTCATAAATTTTTAAATCAATTAGTGTGGTATAACTATTTTCTAAACAAATTTCTTCCTCCGTTGTTGGATTATACTGTGTTCTATATTAAAAGTATAACTTAATAATCAGACAATTGTTGCATCGAGAACAAATTGTAGAATATAGAACAAACACAACACAATTAATCAAATATTTGGGAAATAGGAATTTATTAAATTTTAAATAATAATCACTCAACAGGAGCGTGGACCAAATGTTCATTCAGGAACTAGGGCCAGACTGATGAGGAGACTTATAAGGAATATGTGACATCGACTAACAAAGTGAAGGAATACTTAGGAGACTAATCTATGTCTCCGTATGAGCCGTAGGCGTCCTCTTGGAACTCCTTCAACTTAATAATTTTAAGAACTATATCATCACACTTCTCAGTGCCCGTGTTAACAACAGGTTGAACGGTGAAGTATGGCTCGACATTGTTTCCTTGGGTCTTATTGATTTTTCAGTGGATTTCGTATAAAGTTCTACCACATGCTACGGGATGCAATAGTTGCACAATCAATGGTCAGTGCATTTATACCTAAAGCAGGGTTATGTAGGGGTTTACAGCCTTGTTAGCCGAGTCTTGCTTCTGGAAGTTCCCTAACCCTTTACCTTTACTCTTCCACTATGGATTGCTTCTTCCCCTATCTTGATATGCCATTCTTCCATTTATCCCTTTTATTCTTTTAGCCTTTTCTACGGCCATGGCATTTGCTAGCCTGCTAAGCATTTGCATGTGCTTCAGGCATTACATGACTCTCATTAGGAAGTACGTGATGATTCTCCACTAGGAGTTCATCACGCTTTTCTCCTTATAGCAAAATGCATATAAGCTCAGAGTACTTCTGGTACTTTGCATGATGATACTATTATAGTAGCATCCTCATGTTGGGGTAGAAGTTTCATAATATTTTGTCGATTATTTTACCATTAATAACTTTCCGGTTACGTAATGTTAGTTCAGTGACAAACTTGTGCATGGCAAAGTTATGTGCTGCCATAGCCTTTAAATTCCTGAGAGTGCGAGAGGGTCCATTCGTGTTGTGCTTCTGGTAACAAGATGGATCTTTGCTAGTTCTATATTTTCTTTCGGGGAATTAAAAAATACTAGCTGGTCATCTTCCATTAAAATATATGACCTTCATGTTCGTATGAAAATGGAGTCTCATGAAGTGCAAGGCCGTACACATGGCAGTTTAGGGAAAAGCCAGGGTACCAGCTTCAGGCTGGACAGAAGCAGCTCTAGAAGTTGAGCTATCAAATTAATCTTAGTATTCGTTGCCCGAGTAAGGTAATTGTTGCCGTTCAGGGCAAGCACAATAGATTCCCTCTATGCGATGTCCGACATATCATATTTCTATTTATGCAACATGACTTTTACTGCTGGTTAAATCATTATATTGCTTGCTCACTCTTCAATCAGTAAAGCTTGGTCTATATCTCTTCAATAGATAATTATATAAAATTTTCCAGAATTTTTCTAGCAGTTTCTATAGTTTTCTGCTAATTATTTAGGCAATTTTTAGAATTACTAAATAGTAATAAATAAATAAATTTTAACATGAAATTATGCTAGGACAATAAATTCAGAGACATAAGGCTCCCAATATTTTATCTAGAATTTTCCTAGCATGTTTATGATTTTTTGTTGATTACAAAGTAATTTTCAGAATTACTTAACAACAGAAAAACATGGAATATTTTCCAGAAAAATAAATCCTAAGCCAAAAATATTCTAAATGTGTAATCCATAAATTTTCAGAATATTCTAGCATTTTCGTAATTTTTCATTAATGATTAAGCAATTTTCAGAATTACTTAGTGATAGAAATTAAATTTCAGCACATAATAAACAAGGAATAATGTTACAAAATTAATCCCAGGGGTATGAAACTTCCAATATGTGCAAAAACATAATTTTGCCAAATTTTTCGGTAGTCCATACAACTAAAAATCTAATTTTCAACTTTTAATAACAAATTTAGAATTTATCAATTAATTTTTTAATTTAATCAACATCCAAAAAAATAAAAAAGGAAAAGGGTCGTGTGGGCGGCCCAATTGGCCCACGGGCCCAACAGGTCCATTTAACCTCATTAAAACCCCGACGGCTAGGTTTTGAGAAACCCTAGCCTCCGCCTCTCACGTGTGCGCGAAAAACGATGGGCACTGGCGCGGTGGCAAGACAGCGAGCGATGGCGGAAATCAGGGCCGAGGCGGCACGGCCGACAGGGCCGAGCGGGTGTGCTCGGGCAGCAGCACGACGGTAGGTCGCGGAGCAGCGACGGCAAGACAGCAGGTCGTGGAGCTGCGACTGGTGGGCCCGAGACAGTGTATGCCGGTGGGGTCGAGCGCAACGCATGTCGGCGCGGCCATGCAGGAATGAGGTAGCACCGATCGGCGGGGCTGAGCGTGGCTACGAGCTAGAGGGAGGTGAGCACAGCGTAGGCCGGTAGGGCCAAGCGCGTCTACAGTCCAGTGGAAAGCGAGCACAACATAGGTCAACGGGGCCAAGGCGGTGCGTCTCGCCAACATGGCTCCCTTGGTGTGGATCTGTAACACCCCGGCATCTAGTATGCCCTGGATGTCACCAAATATAGCATAAGAAGCATCTAAATACCACAAATTAGGATAAATTACAGCAAGAGCGCAAATGCTAAACCGAAAAAATTTCGGCAGCATCTCCTTTGTTTTTCCATGGTACGGAGAAACAACAAGAATATCTCAAGATATACCATAATGGAAAGCATCTAAAACAGCAATAACAGGTGACATAGCAGCAATTTAAGTCTAGCATAACGAATATAACCACTCCATGAACTAAAACGAAGTAATGGATATAAACAAACACACAAACAAATCATAATCCTAGTTTCATCACCCTAAATTTATTATCACAACTCCAGAAAAGTAAATATTGTCTAATTATGAGGAAGTTATGTGATGAAGTGCTGTTAAGCCCCTTTCTTGCATGCTAGTGTCATGGTACCTAAAAACATCATAAACACAAGCGTGAGTTCATCACTCAGCAAAGTGTATTGCAATGGATCAAAGGAACAGATTTCAATAACACCATGTGTACATCTCATAATTGACATCATAAGTATTTCACATTCGCATGGTATTCATCTCATAACATCATTATCCATGTATGCAATGCAATGCACATGTCTCTGTGAAGCACATACCGGTATTGCCGAGTGCACACCCGTCAGTGTGCACCCTCTTCCCCTTCCATCCCGTAGATGGAGGGTGCCTACTCTTACTGACTCGCTCCCATACACAACCGTGGATGGGACTACGAGGTAGGTCTTTTGTGTTCACTACGTGTGAACACAGAGGCCCGCATCAGAATGGGTCGCCTCTTCCATTATGAATGCACATATGACATGAACATGTATAATCTCGCATAAACATTTAATACAATGATTTCATAACAAGTATATAAAACCATATTCAATATATCGTAGGAAAACATCAATCATGGCAAGTTAGTGTATCATGTAATCATATTGCACCAAAGCAAGTCTAGCAATCATACAACCCTAACCCATTCCAATACACTTGCCTTCAACCGTGGGCGACGGATTGGCGAGAGGTTGAGGGCACTCCCGGGGTCACACCACCTGCACATAGGTACTACACACTCAAAATGTTCCCACAAAACAGTACATGAACGATCCCCTAACCTGACTCAGCAAACCACACCTAAAACCCGAAAACAGAGAATCTGTCCCGACGGGACAACGGGATTCCAACTAGCATAACTTGATTTCTAAGACTCCAAATTAAGTAAAAGAGTAAATTTTCTAGTATCTTAGGAAATTTCCTAGCTTTTTCTAAGTATTGGGAAAAACTGATTCAGCCTCTAAAATTGACTAATCTACAGATCAACACGATCTGTCCCAATCTCGTCACAGTTTTGAACACATTCGGTAAAACAACCATAACTTTCAAACGGCTGATCGGAATTTCACGTTCTTAGTGTCCACTAAAAGGTATTGAAATTACCTACAACTTTATAAACAGGCGGATGATCAAATTCCGAATATAAAATTGCGAAAACTTAAGCCCTAGGTCGGGGTGCAAATCTGCCCGAGGACAAAACGTGGGACAGCAATGCAATCTCCCTATTCTCATCTAGGAACAGCACCTAAACACCAAATTTAACCATGGAATTACCCATCTAAAAGCACCTAGACCACCCCGAACAAGACCCCAAATCCGTACCTCTTCTTGATGGATCACCCGGTCGACGAACACCTCCTCCTTGCGACCCGATCTCTCCTCCAATCGCCGGGAACGCCGGAATCGCCGAGAACGCCGGATTCTCTTGGACGGAGATCTCCCGGACAGTAAGATCGCGTGGAGGGAGAGGCTCTAGGGTCGGCTAGAGGAGGGGAGGGAGGTGGAGAGGAAGGGGGAGGGGTGGAGGCGCAAGGGGGTGCTAGGGGGGTGGCAGCTAGGGTTAGGGAAGGAGGGGGGGCGCACATAGGGCAGGGCTGGCGCATGGGAGGGCCTTTTGGCAGGAAATTTCCCCCCTTGGGCCCCAAACACTCCCCCACCAACGGCCCACTACATCCCCCTAAGGCCCAACTAGCTCCTGCTAGGCCCAAACTTCCCCGGAAGGCCCAAATTCTCCCCCGGAAAGGCCCAGCTAGCTCCCGCTAGGCCCAAACTTCCCCGAAAGGCCCAAATTCTCCCCCGAAAAGGCCCAAACTCACAGGGAAGGCCCAAAAACATGATAAAAAAATCGTACCTTAAAGCCGACATCGAAAAAGTCTCATATCGTCATTCCGTGGTGTCACAGGATCCCTCCACGACACGGCTTCCTCGTCGCAAGTGCGCGGCGACGTGGTCACCGGGGCCGGAGGCTAGTGCTTTAGGTGAAGGCACGGGCGACCATGGGCGGCGACGTGGATGCGTGGTAGTCGAGGCCTGTTCGGCTGTTGGTCGACGGTGCGGTGGTGGCTCGCTGGTGTGACCGATGTGGGCACTTCGAGCGCTAGTGCCTACAGTAGATTGGAACTTACGTAGGGCTCACCGCAGTGTGATCGTGTGTAGCAGGGTGATGTCGATGTTGTGTAGATTGACATAGGCAGACGATGACGATCGGCCCTGGTAGAAACTTCGTGCTTTCATCCATGCATGCAAATCCGTCTTTGTTTGATGAAGTCGATCTCTCGTACGAGCAGTATGCAAAACAACCATAGATGGATCCATGATTAGTATAAAGAAAATAAGATTGATCTACATGCAAATAATATAGAACGACAAACGCTGGCTTTAGCCTTGTAGAGATTCGTGCTGATAACGTCTTGTAAAACATAGTCGTTCTTCCCCTCAATCAATAGCATACCCACAGGATCATACGAACAAAAGTAGAAGCGCAAGTAGAAGCACACACAATGTAAGGGGAAAAGCTCTTTCTCTTTATTAGATTGATTTTTTTGTACAAGGCAATGTCCAATATATAGTAGAAAAACCCCTGAAGATCAATTCAGATTCGCCTACCAATGGATAGAGTCCTTCCACACTGGAACATGTATTCTATCCATATCATAACAGTCTAATATTTAACAAACAGTTTTATAGACCACTTTATATTATATGTACCATTGTGTAGATAATCTATCAATTTTATGAGATACAATTACAGACAACTATAAAGATGATCGATTGTATGGGTTGTCTTTAGTCCCGTTATATATAACATGAATATGTATTACAAACAACCATCGTCTAAACCACCGTACATGCCCACAACTGTTGAATTAGGGCATGTACAATAATGCCACTTCAGTTTACTCTTAGCATGTACATATTAGCTTTGTCCTATGTAGAATAGTGAGAAAATAGGAGGAGACAAGAGCTGGCTCTTATTTGGTAGCAAGCATTGCACGGGAACATAGGTATATTAGTTATGTACAAGAGAAAAGAGATAGTTATTGTGACACTACGGAATGACGATTTGAGTCATTTTCGATTTTGGCATTAAGGAACGACTTTGGTGTCATGTTTTTCGGCCTTTTCCATGAGTTTGGGCCTAGCGGGAGCTAATTGGGCCATTGGTGGGGGAGTCTTTGGGCCCTTGGGGGGGATTTCCAGCAAAACAAGAGCCCATGCGCCAGCCCCTCTCCTTGGTGCGCCCCCACTTCTCTCCCACACAACCCTAGCCGCCCCCTCCTCCATCCCTTGCGCCTCCCCTTGACTCCCCTAGCCACCACCTCCCTCCCCACCTCCCCTAGATGGCCCTAGGCGAGTCCACCCCCACCCCTTGCTGCCACGCCCTTCTCTACCGTTATCCTCACCGTTGGGAAGCTCCGCGACGAGAGGATCCGGCGGAATTGGCGCGTGGAAGGAGATCGGGCGACCGGGAGGAGTTTTCATCGGTTCGTTGTTCGTCGGGCTAAGGTATGGTGATGGGAAATCCTTGGGGTGGATTAGGTGCTGTGATAGAGGAGGTTTTGGTGCCATTAGATCTAAAGGTTGTGCTGCAAATAGTTAGAATCGATAAAAACTAGAATTGGGGTGATGTTCTGTTTCGGGCAGATTGGATGTCCGACCTAGGGTTTGAATTTTCGCAATTTTAGAGGCGTTTTCTGGTTGGTCGTATGTTGAGAAAGTTGTAGGTAATTGAATTACCTTTAATTGTACACCAAGAACGTTAAATTCTGTCTAGCCGTTTAACAGTTATGGCTATTTTACCGAACGTGTTTAAAACTGTGACGTGATTGGGACAGATAATGTTGATATGTAGATTAGACAATTTTAGAGGCTGATTCAGTCTTCGCGAATACTAAGAAAAAGTTAGGAAATATCCTAAGCTTTGAGAAAATGTACTTGTTCACTTAATTTGGAGTCTTAGAACTCAAGTTATGCTAGTTGGAAGCCCGCTGTCCCATCGGGATAGATTCTCTATTTTCGGGTTTTAGGGATAGTTTGCGAAGTCGGGGTAGAGGATCGTTCATGTACTATTTTGTGGGCAAGTTTTGAGTGTGTGGTACCTATGTGCAGGTGGTGTGACCCAGGGAGTGCCCTCAACCTCTTGCTAATCTGTCGCCCACGGTTGAAGGCAAGTGTATTGGAATGGATTTGGGTGTTGTATGATTGCTAGACTTGCTTAGGTGCAATATGATTACATGATAGGCTAATGTGCAATGCTTGATATTTGCTTATGACATGATGAACGTGGTTACATATTGGTTATGAGTTCATTGTATTACATGTTTATGCAAGTTTATACATGTTCATGTCATATGTGCATTCATAATGGAAGAGGCGTCCCATTCTGATGCGGGCCTCTGTGTTCACACGTAGTGAACACGAAAGACCTACCACGTAGTCCCATCCACGGTTGTGTATGGGAGCGAGTCAGTAAGAGTAGGCACCCTCTATCTACGGGATGGAAGGGGAAAGAGGGTGCACGCCGACGGGTGTGCACTCGGCAATACCGGTATGTGCTTCGAGGAGACATGTGCATTGCATTTGCATATATGTTGATGTTAATGAGATGTGTACAATGAGATTATGACATGGTTATGATGTTGAATATGATATTATGCCATGATTATGAGGTTAATTATGAGATGTAGTGATGTTAGCATTGAAACTGTTCTCTTTGTTCCATTGCAATATACTTGCTGAGTGATGAACTCACGCTTGTGTTTTATGATGTTTTAGGTACCATGAAATCGGCATGCGGGAAAGGGTCCTAGCTACACTTCTTCATGTAGCTCCACACATTTAGACAATTTTATCATTTGGAGTTATGATAATAAAATTAGTGCGATGTAACTTGGAGTATGGCTTGATTGTGTGCTTAATTTCATCTTTTGCTTCGTTATAGTTTGTGGAGTGGTTGGATTCATTATTTAGACTTAAGATGTTGCTAAATCATCTGTTATTACTGTTTTTGATGTCTTTTATTATGATATATCTTGCCATAATATTGCTGTTGCTTCAAATTATGGAAAAATCAAGAAGATGCTGCCGAAATTTTCGGTTTTAGCATTTGCGCCCTTGCTGTAATTTATCTTTATTTGTGATATTTAGATGCTGCTTCTACCATGTTTGGTGACATTCAGGGCATATTAAATGCCGGGGTGTTACAGTTATTGCACATCATCTAGAGCCAACCTTTAGAGATAGGTATTATACAAGCTAGCTTTAGTGCTTACTCTAGATGATATGGATGAGAAACAATGTAAGTAGTGAGCTTTGTTATTGTACTTGCACTTGTGAACAGTGGATATCACCTCCAAAACCCTTGTAAGATGAAACGGGTTAACTAGGGTATGTACAATGGTACATGTCAGCTGTCTATAAGGGTATACCATATGAGATTTTGAATGATGTGGAGAGAGAAGGAAGAGAGAGAAAGATAATGTCTACTATTTAACAACGACCTTATAGACAGTTTTATACTGTATATACCATTGTACATACAGTTTATTAATTATATGAGAGATCATTACAGACAGTCATTGTAACATCTGATCCCGAACTTTTCAAAAAGAAAAAATATATAAAATTTAAAATTTAAAAATAGAATTGAATAAAAATATTAATTGGAATCAAAATATTTGATTCAAAATATTATCTTTTCTCCACATCTTGGATTCCAGTAAAGATCAATCAACATAATTAATGTCTTTTAAATTGAGCAAACAAAGAAAATAAAAATTTAACATGGTCATGTTTTGAATTATCATCTTTTCGAAATTCTTAAATCTTTTAATGATTGAAAAATCATTTAAATTGAATTAGTAAAAGATGAAAGTAAAAAGATAAAAGTAAAAAGGTAGAAGGTAAAATCTCAACAAAAATCTATAAAGATAATATTAAATAAGTGAAAGGTTCTAAAATGCAATTATGGCTAGCAAGGTAATCATGACTTCATTAATTAATGAAGTGAAATTTAATTAATGTTTTGACTATGAATTGTGGAAAAACAATATTACATTCTTAAAAAAACAATCAAAAGTAGTGTGAACATATTAATAAAACAATCAAAAGTAGTGTGAACATATTAATTATGGACAAGAAGTTTAATTAAGGTAATTTGACTGTGAATAGTACATTAACAGATAAAATAAATCAACCACTTTTCCTAATGAAAAACATTCATTACATGAGGTTGAACTACAACACACTAAGTATATTGATACATCACAATTTACATTTACAACAAAAAGAAAATACATGAATCCTTATAATGGCATACAACAATTATATGAATTACAACATACGACTATTCAATTACAAGTCTGATCACAAATTACATTTGTAACACCCTGGCATCAAGTATGCCCTGGATGTCACCAAACATGATAGACACAGCATCTAAATGGCACAAATAAAGGTAAATTACAGCAAAGGTGCAAATGTTAAAACCGAAAATTTCGGCAGCATCTCCTTTGTTTTTCCATGATTTGAAGCAACAACAATAATATGGCAATGTATAGCATAATATGAG
Source organism: Rhipidocladum racemiflorum (assembly GCA_036346355.1). NCBI lineage: Eukaryota > Viridiplantae > Streptophyta > Magnoliopsida > Poales > Poaceae > Rhipidocladum > Rhipidocladum racemiflorum. Next base: position 7,628,776 of record CM070579.1, read on the forward strand.
ACATCTAAAACAACAATAACAATTGATATGGCAACATCTTACGTATAAAATAATGAATCCAACCACTCCAAAATTATAACGAAGCAAACGATGAACTTAAGCACCCAATCATGCCATACTCCAAGTTTCATGGCACTAATCTTGTTATTATGTCTCCAAATGATAAAAACTGTATATATGTGAGGAGCTATGTGTAGAAGTGTAGCTAAACCCCTTTCCCGCATGCCGGTTTCATAGTACCTAAAAACAGCATAAGACACAAGCGTGGGTTCATCACTCAGCAAGTATATTGCAATGGAACAAAACGAGCAATTCAATGCTAATATCTCTATATATCATGCTTAACATCATAACCATGTTCAACACTCATTGTACACATCTCATTATCATCATCATGTATGCAATGCAATGCACATGTCTCCTCGAAGCACATACCGGTATTGCCGAGTGCACACCCATCGGCGTGCACCCTCTTTCCCCTTCCATCCCGTAGATGGAGGGTGCCTACTCCTCGCTTCCATTCACAACTGTGGATGTAATCACGAGGTAGGTCTTATTCAATGGCGCTCCGGATTAGTCATAACTTTCTCACCGACCTTACTGGACTAGTTATGACTTTCTCACCGACCTGGCCAGTTCTCATGCCATGTATGCAAATATATCATAAACATAAACAACTTGCACATAAACTCAACTAATCATTGCATAGCCTCATAATAAACCATTTTCATCATGTCACAAGCAAGAGTCAATCATGGCATCATATCATAAAACATGTGTAAATCATCTCATTATCAAACATTACGGTTCCCTAAGCCGCAACCACTACAATACACTTGCATTCAACCGCGGGCGACGAATTGGCGAGAGGTTGAGGGCACTCCCGGGGTCACACCACCTGCACATAGGTACCACACACTCAAAACATGCCCACAAAATAGTACAAGAACGATCCCCCCCGACTTCACAAACAACCCCTAAAACCCGAAAACAGAGAATCTGTCCCTACGGGACAGCGGGCTTCCAACTAGCATAACTTGAGTTCTAGGACTCCAAATTAAGTAAACGAGTACATTTTATCGAAGCTTAGGAAATTTCCTAGCTTTTTTTAAGAATTGGGAAAAACTGATTCGGCCTCTAAAACTGACTAATCTACAGATCAACACGATCTGTCCCAATCACGTCACAGTTTAACACGTTCGGTAAAACAGACATAACTTTCAAACAGATTATTGGAATTTTGCGTTCTTGGTGTCCACTGAAAGGTATTGAAATTACCTACAACTTTCTCAACAGGCGGATGACAAAATTCTGATTCTAAAATTGCGAAAACCCAAACCCTAGGTCGGATGTCCAATCTGCCCGAAACAGAACACAATGACAACTCTAGTTCTCATCAAATCTAACCAATGGCAGCACAACCTTTTGAACTAAAAGCATGAAAACCTCCATTAACAGAGCACCTAATCCACCCCAAAGGTTTCCCATCACCATACCTTAACCCGACGAACGACGAACCGACGAAAACTCCTCCCGATTGCCCGATCTTCCTCCATGCGCCAATCCCGCTGGATCCTCTCGTCGTGGAGCTCCCCAATGGCGAGGACAATGGCGTGGAAGAGCGTGGAAACAAGGGGTGGGGGTGGAGCTCTCCTAGGGCTGGCTAGAGGTGGTGGGGAGGAAGGTAGTGGCTAGGGGAGGCAAGGGGAGGCGCATAGGGGAGAGGGGGGTGGCGGCTAGGGTTTGTGGGAGGTGGGGGTGGCACATGGGGAGGCTGGGCAGCAGCTTTGCTGCCCAAAAACACCTCCACATGGGCCCGTTCTCTCCCACCCTTGGCCCACAAGGGTCCCCCAAGGCCCAAGTTAGGTCCCCCAAGGCCCAAACTCCCCCGGAAGGGTTTTCTACACTGCCACTAAAGTTGTTTCGGGTTCGAAGTATCCAACATCCAACCATTACTTCCATGAGGTGTGGTTAGTTAAAAAAACCTTGGAAAATGGAACTAAAAAAAAGAAACCCTACCATTGTGTCCATGGTAAAAGAAATGAAAGAGAAATTTGACAAGTACTGGAAAGAGTTGTATGTGACATTATAAAATGTGACATTATAGAATGTGGCATTATGGTATGAGTTTATTCCACGCTTTCTGAGTTTTTCTGTGTGTTTGGGCTTTTTCGGGAGGGATTGGGCCTTAGGGGATTGAGTTTGGGCCTTAGGGGGCTAAGTTTTGGGCTTTCCGGGGAAGTTTGGGCCTTGGTGGGGGGTTTTTGGCCCATGTGGGGGGAGAGTATCCTGCTCAATCCCTAGCCCACCTCCCCCTCCACCTCCCTAGCCGCCCCCATCTCCCCCATGCGCCCCTAGGGCCGGCCACCCCCTTGCACCCCCCTTAGGGTTTCCCCCCTAGCCGCCACCCTCCTCTGCCCTAGTAGCCCCTCACCTCTCCTTCCTCGGTGTTCTTCATTTCCTCACTCGGTGGATCATCGGTCCGGAGAACTCCGGCGATTTGCTGCGGTTCCGGAGGAAGGAGCGGCCGGACGGAAGAAAGGATTTCGTCGTCGTTCGAGTCTCCAAGAAGAGGTAATGAATCGCGGTTCTTTTGTGGTGTTCTAGGTGCTGCTAGATGGAGGAATCCATGCCTAGAACTCTCTTTTAGGTGCTGAGATTAGATGGGTTAATTTGGATTTTAGATCTGTCTCGCGAGTGGCTCTCGGCCAGGTTTGACAGTCGATGTTGGGACGCATTTTTGAGGATGTTAGAGTCATGATATGGTCGGCCGGCTGTTACAAAAGTTGTAGGTAATCGAAATACCTTTAATTTAACATCGAAAACGCTAAGTTTCGTTCAGCCATTTAAAAGTTATGATCAATTTATCGAGCCCTGTCCAATCTATGATGTGATTGGGACTGATTGTGTTCAACTGTAGATTAGAGGATTCTAAAGGCCGAATCAGTTTTTGCGTATACTTTATAAAAGGTGGGAAATTTCCTAAGGTTCGAAAAAATGTACTCGTTTACCTGATTTGGAGTTTTAGAACTCAAGATATTCTTGTTGGAAGCCTGCTGTCCCGTTGGACAGATTCTCTGTTTTTCGGGTATTAGGAGTGGGTTGCGAAGTCGATGTAGTTGATAGTTCTTGTGTTGTTTTGTGGGCATATTTTTGAGTGTATTGTATCTATGTGTAGGTGGTGTGACCCTGGGAGTACCCTCAACATCTCACCACTCCGTCTCACACGGTTGAAGGCAAGTGTATTGTAGTGGTTGTGATGATTCGCAATGAAATAGTTTAACCATGTGTTTTGATAAGATGCCATGATTGATTCTTGCTTGTGACATGATGAGTATAATTTGTTAAATGGCTATGCAATTGTTAAATCGAGTTTATATGCAAGTTATTCATGTTAATGGCATATGTGCATGCATAAAGGAAGAGGCGACCCATTCTGATGCGGGCCTTTGTGTTCACACGTAGTGAACACGAAAGTCCTACCTCGTAGTCCCATACACATGGTTATACTGGAGTGAGTCAGTAAGAGTAAGCACCCTCCACGAGATGGAAGGGAATGAGGGTGCACACCGACGGGTGTGCACTCGGCAATACCGGTATGTGCTAAGCAAAGAGGCATGATGCATTGCATTGCATTGCATAAATAAGAATGTGAATGAGGAAGTATGTGAGAATGTGAATGAGAAAGTCTTCATGGATTGTTTCCATGGTTGTTGATTGGTATGACGTATGTATATGAATTGTTTTTGTTTTGTTCCATTGCAATACACTTTCCTGAGTGTTGAACTCATGCTTGTTATTTAATGTTTTTTTAGGTACCTTGAATCCGGCTTGGGGAAAGGGAGCTAGACTCACATCATCACTTAGCATCACACATTTAAATAATGACATGCTCCTTCCATAGTTGTGATGGTTGTCTTATCCAGTTAGACCTTGGACTAATTACCTCATTGGTTGCCTTGAATAATCGTTTACTTCTTAATGGTTTAGGTGACGAATAAATATATGTGTTGAGCTTGAATTGATGTTGGAACCATGGATTGTCATGTTATTGTTGTCTCCCATTATGCTATCTTGTTATGCTATCATTGTTGATGTTTAAAGCCATGGAAAAACAAAGAATATGCTGCCAAAGTTTTGTTAAAGTCATTATTGTAGTTGCTGTAATTTTTACCTTTAAAGATGACATTTGGTTGTTGTTTTTTCTTTTGTGGTGACATTCTGGGCATACTAGGTGCCGGGGTGTTACATTGTACTTGGCTAATTGCATAGCTGTCATACTTGATTCGAGGTACAAGTATGATTATATTGAGTTTCGCTTGGAGATGGCATTTGGAAGTCATGCTGAGAAGCACCTTGATGAGGTTAATGAAGCTATGCGAGTCCTTTTTGATGAATATGCTGCTAAAGTTAGAGAATCTCTTGAGCATTCATCACAAGGGATAAATGGTGATGATGATGTGGAGGCTGAAAATGACCCTCTTGCAGATTGGGATCAATACTTAAGTGCCAAAAAAGTTCAAGCAAGCAATGAGCTTGATATATATTTGAAGGAAGAGTTGTTCCCTCGTAGAGAAGCTCTTGATATTTTGCAGTGGTGGGCATTACAGTCTCCAAAGTATCCCATCCTTTCTTGTATGGCACGTGATGTATTGGCTATCCTTGCTTCAACTTTTGCATTTGAGTTCGCATTTAGCACTAGAGGAAGAGTTATTAGCAATTATAGGAGCAGGCTCCGGTGACACCGTCGAGGCTTTGATTTGTCTTCAAGATTGGCATAAGGCAACTAGTAAGATCATTTTTAATTATTTCTATCTTGTTATTTTACTCGATAATAATCGTATATCGATTTCCGACTTTCCAATGTTTTAAGCTCTTCTCACCAAAAGAACACACCGGCAGAGGATATAGATGATGGTGATGACTAATGAGATCCTGTTACTACAATGGTCTTGTTTACATCGTAGCATCAAGTATGTTTTGATTGCATTAGCCCTTTCTCCCTACTCTTATTGTGCTGATGGATCCTTGTTTCCTCATAGCTAGTCACCACACAACACCTTTTCCATTTGGAGTGAAATATAATTGTTTGATTACTGGGTTCCCCATCCAGGTACTTCGCACTTATTTCATCATTATGTTTCCTTTTCGGGCATTTGAACGACTACAGGTTCATTCATACAATAGGATTAGGATGATCTGTGTCTTCTTTCTTTCCGATTTCTCATGCCCTTTACGATTGTGCCATCTTGGTTTATAATTATGTCTTATACTCTGAACATTAGAGTTTTCTTGGCTTATACCCTGTTCTTTTGCTGTAGGCTGAGCTATTAAGAGGGAGAACTGGGAACTTTGAAAGACTGTTTCAATAGCTGGAGTTCATGCTTCCGTCAGTCTAAGTATGGATCGTTACAGACAAAACTTGGAAAATCCTAAAGTGGAGATCCAATGTTTTTTGAGCCAAGAGTCGTGCTAATAGCTATGCTTATCATTGTTTGTGGCATGTTGTACTGATATCCAAGTGCTAATTTTTTTTGTTGAATATGGAAATATTCATGTCAGATAATTAGTTGTTAAAATGCTTTTATGAGTATACATGCCTACATGTCTTATGCATTGTTGGTAGTGAGTTGTGGGTGCCGCATTGAATATCATAATGATTGGTGGGCAGCTGCATTAGCCCGCATAAACTTTAGCGAACTATGCGGGTAAGTGCCACATTGTCCGCAACCCATCCCACCTTCATCCTAACCCACAGAACTTCTTCTGCCCCCTCTCGGCGGTGCCATCCGGTGGCACCGAGCGATGCCAGATAGGCCGCAGTGGCCCACGCATCACCCTGGGGCGAGTGGCCTATCAGAAAACAAAGGAATCAATTTGAAGACATCTTTCTGAAGAGGCTTATTCAGTCTTTGGATGGTCCAGATCTGAAGATACCTTTTCATTTAATTCAATCGCATGGCTGTAATTGAATTCGGTAATTACTATTCACTGTAATGTAATTGTCGGTTAATTACAGACTGACTTTAACTCAAGTGAAAGAACATAGTATAAAAGAACTCTGAGTTGTTACAATTCTGTTATGGAAAAAAGAATTTAATGCATTTGCTTGTCCTTGTTCTTCCCCTTTACTTTTCGCAGAGTTGTTTTTCCCTTTTCAGCCGATTCTTCTCTTGTTTTGTTTGGGATATTGATCTGGTATTGAAGTTGGATTCCTCCAGATCCTGACATTTTGGTATCAGAGCTCCGTGATCTATGGCCGAAGTGGAACTGGTGTTGTTCTTGAGAGGCGAAGGTTGGGGAACTTGTTTCCTTGGTAAAATTCCTGAGCCTGATCAAGCGGAAGGTGATTCCCTGCAGCGGAGATGCCTAAGGTGGGAAAGGTACTAGACGAGGAACTGGTGGATGAGATAGAGAAATTGAAAACTGAGATGTCTCAACTCCACCAACAGCTATGGGAAAGTTCTATTGTGGCCAAGGAGCAAATGGATGGGTTTCAGTGGCAATTAATGGTAAACTCCACAAAAATCGACCGGATGATGGAGATGTTGAATTTGTTGATGGATAAAATGGAGCAAAAAGAGGTAACTAGTACTTTGGCGAGGAGGGATAATGATACGGGTTTAATGGGGCAGTCGGAGAGGAGATTATCAGTTTCAAGAGCTAATGTATATTCCACCCATGGGAGTGGTCACTCTTATGCTCCCACCTCTTCAATTGGGAATATCAAAAGTATTAATTTTCCACCTATACCATTCAGTATTCGTCAAAGTGCTAATAGTTGTTCTGTAGTAAATACCTTTGGAGTTAGTGTGTATCCCTCAATGATGCCTAACGGAACCTTCAATCCATAGTTCATCGCATCCAATCCTCCTTACCTGCCAGTGCAGCGACCTATTTTCAATCATTCTTATCAGCCACCATCCTACTCAGTACCTATCAGACCCGACGCCCAATGGGGACACTCAATGTTGAGATTACGTGAATGGTCAACTCAACCAAATGATGACATAAGCCATCATACTAACAGTTTTAGCAAAGGGCCAAAAGTGGAGTTTCCAAAATTTGATGGAAGTAATCCCGAGGCATGGATTAGAAAGGCCGAGAGGTGTTTTGAACTGGGAAAAATGCCAGAAAGGCAAAAGGTGGCAATAACAGAAGTATACCTGACTGGGAGAGCTGATCAATGGGGTAGCAGTAATCGAATTGACACCAGTGCTATTTCTTGGCCCCAATTTTGTAATATGGTATGTCACCGATTCGCTGCTAAGACAAGGGTAGAAATCACTAAAAATTTCAGAGGATTGATACACATGGGAAACATAGAAGTCTATATTGATAAATTTGAGGAAATGATGGGTCTGGTTAAGAGGAAAACTCCTGGTTTAACTGAGGGCTATTTCATTGACTATTTCATATCTGGCTTAAAGAACTACATCAAGGTACCCTTGAAGTCCCTGAATCCACAAACATTGGTGGAGGCATATGCACACGTGAGGAATTATGAGAACATTATGACATATAAGAAAAGTAGTGGATGGACATCTGGAAACCAATCGAGGACAAGTCTACAAGGTGGTTCATATCAGAGGAGTGAAGTAGCTGCAAAGAAGGGCACTATTGATCGACTTGAATCAACTAATAATACCAAGTGGTCTGGAGGTAAATGTTTTAAGTGTTAAGAGCCTTGGGTACCAGGACACCGTAAGGTTTACAAATTTAACAAGCAGATTCACCTAGTCAGTATTGAAGATGACAAGAAGGAGCAGAATCCTGAAGGAGAGTTTTGTACTCCTCCTAGCAGTCCCACACATAAGAAAATAGATGAGGAATTGTTACAATTGTCAGTGCATGCAGTAACAGGTACAAGTTCTTGCATCACTATGTTTACATTGAAGGCATACATTGGGAAGGTTGTTGCCATAGCCTTGGTGGACAGTGGTAGTACTGCTACTTTCATTTCTCCAGAATTGACAGTAACAACAAATTGTGAAATTAGCAACCACTATTCAGAACAAGTGGTAGTAGCTAATGGTATGAAGATTGAATGTAATCCTAGGTGCATGAATTGCCAATATTTTATTCAAGGAGAGGAGTTTCAATCAGATTTCTGAATATTACAGCTTAAGGGATATGACATAATTTTTGGAGCTGTCTGGATTTATCAACATAGCCCTGTTAGCTTGGATTTGAAATCGAGACAATTTTGGATTTGTAAAAATGGGCAGAGAAAGATAACGTTTGAAGATGAGACTGCGCCAAAGGGAGATTGCATTATAAATGAACAAAAGGTAAAGAAAATAATGGAGAACAGAGTTGTAGGAGCTATAGCTAAAATTGTCCTCACAAAAGAATATGATGAACACCCAATAACAGCTGGGGTAGATAAGGTTCTGGATCAGTTTACTGGTGTGTTTGCTGAACCTGTGGGCCTACCTCCTGTAAGAGAATGCGATCATTCCATACCTCTAGTGTTAGATGCAAAGCCGATGAATATTAGGCCATATAGACTCCCACACTACAAGAAGGATGCAATAGAAGAGTTGGTAGAAGAGCTATTGTAGACTCAAGTGATCAGACCTAGTGTCAGCACGTATTCTTCACCAGCTATTTTGGTCAAAAAGAAAGATGGAACCTGGAGGTTATGTATCGATTATCGGCAACTCAATGCTAACACAGTCAAGAACAAGTACCCCATTCCACTAATAGAGGATTTGTTGGATGAATTACATGGAGCCAAATTCTTTTCAAAGATTGATCTGAAGTCAGGGTATCATCAAATTAGAATGAAGACTGAAGACATTTTCAAAACCGCATTCAGTACCCATATTGGTCACTATGAATATGTTGTGATACCATTTGGGTTAACCAATGCTCCAGCTACCTTCCAAGCCTTAATGAATAAGATTTTGGCGAAATTCTTGAGGAAGTATGTATTGGTGTTTTTTGACGACATATTGATCTATAGTGCTACCTTAATGGAACATCAAATGCATTTGAAGCAAATTTTGGAAGTATTAAGGGAGAACAAGTTGTTTGCAAAGAAGAGCAAGTGTGTTTTTGGGCAATCAGAAGTTGAATATCTAGGTCATGTCATCAATGGAGCTGGAGTGGCAACCAGCCCAGAAAAAGTCATTGCAGTTCAAGAGTGGCCTGTGCCTAAGAACATCACTCAGTTGAGAGGATTCTTAGGGCTGGCAGGATATTACAGAAGGTTTGTTAGAAATTTTGGACTAATATGTCGGCCATTATTCAATTCTTTGAAAAAGAATGCATTCCATTGGGCCGAAGAGCAACAACAGTCATTCGCTGAAATTAAAAAGGCCCTAACTCATGCCCCAGCCTTAGCACTACCTGATTTTACCCAACCGTTTGTTTTAGAAACCGATGCCAGTGGAAGTGGGCTGGGAGCAGTGCTCATGCAGGGAGGCTGACCTATTGCATATATGAGCAAGGCCATTAGATCCAAAGCAATGGCCATGTCAATATATGATAAGGAAGCTCTAGCCATAATTGAAGTCTTGAAGAAATGGAAGCATTACCTGATTGGCTCAACCTTGGTAATCAAAACTGATCATCAGAGTCTACGGTTCATAGTAGATCAGAGATTGGCTGAAGGAGTACAACACAAACTTGTCATCAAGTTGTTGAGCTATAACTACAGAGTGGAGTATAAGAAGGGAAGGGAGAATAGGGCAGCTGATGCCTTATCCCGAGTTATGCATACAGAGGAAACAATGGCAATTACTACTGTAATACCAGAGTGGATAACAAAGGTCATTCATAGTTACCAAGGTGATGACAAGTGTGGGGAATTGGAGGCTAAGCTAAGAATAGATGCAGATGGGTTTCCTCCATTCACTTTAGACAATGGCATAATAAGGTACAAAGGAAGAATTTGGGCAATAGCACAGATTTGAAGAAACAATCACTACTACAGAATGGCACATTACTATCGGTTTTTTTCGGCCATCACCGTCGGTTTTGGTGGCGATACAAAGTCCAACGACAGTGATAAGGTAGATATATCACGATCGGTTTTTAATCCGACACTAATAATACATTATCCTTTGTCCGGTTCTTTTTCTGAACCATTGTGATATTGCACTTAATCACAATCGGTTTTCTCTTAGAACCGATTGCGATAAGTATAATATCACAATGTCGGTTCTTATCTAGAACGATACAAATGATTACATTATCACAATCGGTTCAGTTGTAGAACCGATGGGGATAATAATAATATCAATCGGTTCTTTTTAGAACCGATTCAAATTATTACATTATCTGTCGGTTTTTATGCAAACCGATTGTGATCGTATCACATATCCCAATCGGTTCAAGAAGAACCGATTGTGATCTTGTACATATCCCAATCGGTTCGGTAGAGCCGATTGTGATCTATGCCTATCCCAATCGGTTCCAACAAATAACCGATTGTGATGATGTTACTTGCCCATCGTCCAAAAATGGCCTCGCATTGACAATATGACACATTCATCACAATCCACAATATCCGCAGAACATATACATCACAATCTACACACATTGCATTAAAATTAATATTGTTTACAATGTAATGCGATCACATTCACATTCGGATAAATTTTGTTTACACTTTATGGACTAGTATTTGCTTGAATGGTCTCTATATCTACCATCATCCGTTATAACCCTGTCATTTCTTGGCATAAATGGTCTCGTAATTTCTTGAGATCGGCGTTGGTTAGGCTCTTCAGGTTGATATCAATGTCTGCAAAATAGATAGTAGTGCACTAATATATTTAAGTCTTAAATTGGAACTAAAACATCTTTGATAGTATTATGCTTGTAAACAAATATCACATAGACAGTAGTGCAAATAATCTGCTCTATACCTTAGGAAAAAGATGTGAGCGACCAACCAAAATCAGGATGTGATGCATCACGTAAAAGCCGCATAGATCATCGCACCCTTGTTGATGACACTGTGAACAAAGAAACTTAAATTAGGAGACGAATTAAAAATAGGTGTCAGAAAAAATCCTATGATAGACACTTGTACCTTGAAGCGCTTCCACTTTCGAGTTTGGTGCCTTGTTTATCATTGTGTCGGCCACGTTCGAAACAACGTAAGACATGAAAGCCCTATACATTGGAGAGATGCCATTGAGGTTAAAAATACGTAGCGTAGTTCAATATGTAAAGTGTTAGGTTAGAGGAATGTACTTACCTTACGCAAAATGGCTCGATGCATATTCCATCGGTCTATTTTAAGGCCGAGTTCAGCGTGTGAACCTTGTTTTGACTCGGAACAACCACAAGTAGAACCCAATGGTTGCTTATTAAGCGGTACACAATGCAAGAGAATAAGTTAATGCAAGGTTGAAGTGTGTACATGTAATTGAATTGTATAGTAGTACATACTCCTGGTGGTATGGGAAGAGAATGAAGTCCTTTTTGCCTCCTCATGCAATGCACGCTTGATGTATCCTGCAAGGAACTCCGATTGATACTTAGCCATGGTCGCGAGACTTACCATCTCCGGTCGACAAACCCGGCCGAGGTGTCGACCCGTCACGACTTTCATTGCCTCATGATCCTGCAATTCATGTCAATTGTTAAAAAATATAATACAAAATCAATAAATAGTCATCGATTGAGTATGGTGAGACTCCACAGCGCCAGGATCGTATGGTAGAAATATCAGCCCGGCTTTCAAGTGTACATAAAAATCTGAGATCCTCAAAGCCAGGGAAGGTCCCATCCTCGTTGCCGGTGGAATTGGCGCTCGATACTTCACTATGAAATCGTGGCGAGGCTCGGGTCCTCATGTGACCTATCGATGTACCATCCATGTAGGTGGCAGTGAACAAGCCCAAAGAATTCAATTAGTGGCTTGGGGAGAAAGGGCTTTCCATGTATGTACCGCTTGTGATCATCGAGGTGTTACGTGCCCTCCGACAACTTTGCCTTCTTCACGGAAGGACTCTACGAACTCTGCTTTGTATCTTCGTCATCGTGGTAGAAGTCCTTTTTGCGCCCCACCTGACCAAGATTTGTAAGCTGCGGCGTGAGTCAGGAGAATTGCCACAGCGTAGGTGCGAGGTGGAGGGCTACGGCGTGAGTCGAGGTTGTGTAGCACGGCAGGAGCATGCGGCGAGCAGTGATAGGTAGGAGGAGCGAGGAAGCAGGAGCGATAGGAGGAGGGAGGAGCGGCAGCGAGTAGTACCAGGAAGCGGCGTGATAGTACCATCGATGCTTGATAGCAGAGAGCAGCACCGAAGATGATTACTAGCGATACTTGATAGTAGCGCAATCGTAGCGATAGCGATAGCAGCGAGTGATAAAGAGTAGCGATAGCGATAGTACAATGATAGCAGTAATGTTGATAGTACCAGCGATAGCAGCGGGAGGTGCTTGCACTCGACACTGCGTCGCGAACCACTTGATGAGCGACATCCGTGCTTGCCCAAAGTGGTGATATCTTAGTTGAGAACTTCGAGGGCATGAGACATGTAAACATCGTGGACATAGTCCTGCACCCTCATGTAGCCCATCCCCAAAGGTATACCATGCACCGTGTCATCCTCCTTGCTTGGAAATGCAACCCGCGCGACCTCAATGCAGATTCCGTCGGAAATCCGATCGGGACTAGCCGGCACTTGGCAGGACCACGCAGAAGTGATCAGCATCTTCATCATAATCTGTGTTAAGCTTACTCATGTACCTTTTGGTGCAAGCAGTTATTACCTTGAGGTGTGGAATGCAGTTCCTTATTAGGCATTTGCTAGAGGCGTAGCATAGGCGATGGTTGAGAATCGATTCGGAGAACATCGCCATCATCTCGACCATCATCTCGGCCTTTAACTCCTCCTTCAACTCCTCCTTCATCTGCGCCTAATCCGCGCCTCACGTGCTTCCCATGATCTTGCCACAGCCTTTGAGCGCTCTCCTCTACAAAGAAGGACCTCTTCGTATACCCAGCGTGCACACCGCCCTTATGATCGGGCTTCCAGGTGCGAACACAGGATGTCCCTTGACCCTTGGCTTTCAAATGCTCCTTGCTCTTTCTGCGGAGCTTACCTCCTCTGCAGCAGTCGCAAGTATAAATTATTACTAAAATACAATGGGAATATAATATGCAATGTACTATGTTAGATATCTTACGATGGTCGTGACCCGATGTCTGTGCGGTCGCGGGGTTTGGAAATGACAATCGGCCGTCGAGAGGTTTTCTTAGCCCTCGCTAATACCGATCAGCGTGCAGCTCCTGCATATGTGGGAGTAAGGCATCGTTGTCCCGAAGGTTGCACACTCCTCTCGCTAGTCGCACCAGCTCTGCCTTCTTCCTACATACCCACCGGGAACCGAGGTGAGTGCGCGTGTGTGTTACGCCTCTGTATAGCGATATTCTTCTCTCTCGGCTCCTCCGCCTCGGCGTATTCCTCATCCTTGCAAACTCCTCCCAAACCTCGGGTGTAACAAATGGATAACTTTGGAAGGAATACGGTCTTTCAACACACTTGGCATGCATGGTCACCACCGAAATGCCTCAAAGCCACACCCATTCTCTTCAAGGCGTGCCGTCTCGCATTGATTTCATCTTCCTCCGGTATAATCCATTTTCCCTTAACCGTCCCACGGTCGGTTCTTACGCTCGTCGCACTTCCTTCCTCCAGGTCCTTAATTGTGATCGCTTCGCTCACCAATTGGCGAGAAAAGAGAGTAAGCGCCCGTAAACGAGGCCAGGACCGTGCAAACCCCTCTGGCATTGAAGCGGAGCACTTGCGGCGTTCTCCTGTGGCTCCTTTATTAGGTCCTCTGGCCTTTCTAACCTTCCTCGATGGGGTAGCAGGACCTTCTTCTCTCTGGCGCGTTGAGCCGGTGCTCTCTCTTGCGACATTTCTGAAGTAAGTGCGTATATGTCAAACCTAAACTTCATGAGAGGAAGCAATTCAAATTTCAAATAATAGAAAACAATTCACATGTCTATTTGTAGACCGACTAAGGCGTACGTACCAACGATGACTCCTAATCTCTAATTAGGTTAGGTCCTAATCCCATTCGAGGATATGTGGTTCGAGCAAGTTCCTAGTATTGTACAACTCTAGAAAATTTCGACATCTCATTGTTCTCCAAATACACGTCCTCGAGCAGGTCAAGAGGGTGTGTATTCGAAGAACACCAGGGGGAGATCTTTCGCGAAACTTTCTCTAGAGTTTGTACACTTAGAACTTGCCAGCCATATCCTCGAATCCAAGCGTGGACAATTGAGATTGCTTATTTATAAATATGCCATTTTAGCATACTTATAAACAAGCACCCTCGAACGGAGGCGCATAGGTTACGCAATCTAAACTGATAATAAAGTGCGATAATATAGCATGTGTTACAAGTTTCAAATTGCAATGATGGATTGCTCAGTTGCTATAGAAGGGTTGCTAAATTAATTAGTAGTCCAACTTCTAGATGCCAATATATCATGGCTATTACATCTAAAAATTTGGGATTACAACCCTAGAACACGACCTTGCTCTATACGAGAAAACAACAAGTACAATAGATAAGAGAATGAATATAGCACTAATCTAACCCTACCACAATGCATTAAGAGCAAGTGCCACCAAATTGTCACTAAGAGCATAAAGGAATAAGCATGACCTTTGCTCGACCCTAGAACAATGCATTAAGAGCAAGTGGCACCAAATTGTCAGCTAAGATGATGTTGTTCTAGGTCTAGCAAGTTCCTTTAATGATCAGTTAATCAAGCCTCATTCAAAAGCAATCATCATCGAGCTATTTACAACCAATTCTGACCCGATCAGAAATGCATCTTACGGTCTGTGGCCAGAACCGAGTCGGCAATGGGGAGGAGCCGATGGGGGGCATTGGGGGTGGAGGGCCGGGAGGAGGAGCCGGGAAGGGGGAGGGGCCTGGGAATCGCCGGAGGGGAGGCGGGGAGGAGCCGGAGGGGGGGCGCAGGAATCGCCGGAGGGAGGCGCCAGGGAATCGCCGGAGGGAGAGCCGGGGGAGGACCCGGAGGGGGCGGCCGGTGGGAGTGGTCGAGCTAGGAGTGTGGGATCGAGCGGAGGAGGCGCCAAGTGGTACCGCCAGATGGGGCCAGCCAGGGGAGGCCGGAGGGGGAGGCGCCCGAGGGAGGGAGCGGAGGGGCGCCACGGGGTACCAGGATGGGGAAGCGCCGGGGAGGAGGCGGAGGAGGCGCCGGTGGGAAGGTGGTCGAGCTAGGGTTGTGGAATGAATTGAACGAAAATCGAGTCATGGCAAAATGAAGCCCGAGTATCTGCGTAGAAATGAAAATACTCACGGGTTTTATCACGATCGGTTAACCAAAGAGACCGATCGCAATATGTGGAGATATACGTAGCCGGTTCTATAGAAAAACCGATCGCTTAATATGTTAGTATACGTGTCGGTTCTATATAAAAACCGATCGCAATATTTGAGATCTGTGCAATCGGTTCTATAGAAGAACCGATCGCAATTATACTATCTGTGTCGGTTTCCTAAGCGAACCGATTGTGATGACTATGATCCAATTTCTATTTTTTTTTAAAAGCAGTAGTCTTCATTCAAAAAGTCGAATAATTCAAATCTTTATCAAATTTGCTATACTATAAGATCCATTTGACATATATATTCCACAAATGCTACATTAATACAGGGAATTCTTACAACTTAATTTATTTAAAATACAACCCTTCTTGATGATCTACGCGCATGTAATGTGTTCCATGTGTGCTTAGTCGTCACCGCTAAGACATACCCCATCTGCAAGCGGAGGTGTTTCATCAAATTGGTTGTACTCTTCTTCATCGACATTTTCAACTCCAACAATCCTCCTCTTGCCATGAAATGCGGCGTGCAACCTCGGATTGGCGGATCACGTAGAAAACAGGTTGAGTTGCTTGCTGCGAGGGCGAGCGGTTCATCTGTAGGCGATCTATTGGATCAACAATTGTAAACACTGTCTTATCGACCTTAACTCAGTGAGGAAGTCTCACACCACTTACATCGGAACAATGGAACTTGGTATATTAGTAGTCGAGCTCCCATATTTCTTGATCATCCAGTAGTATGATTCATTGCGGTTGGCGATCCTCTAATTGGTGATCATCGGACAAAGCATCTATGCTCACACCAGCATTTTGCTTGTACTCTTTTGCTTCTTGACTTTACGATTATAAAATGTGTAGCCATTAATATCGTGAACCTTGCCATGTATACGTATATTAAATCTTGGTCCGTCAGCCAACCATTTGACAGCCCTAGTACTAACGGAGACCTTCACCTTTTTTTGAACCATATGAGGAATCGATCGTTGTGTTCTCGTATGATGGAAAGCTCATCCATAAGTGGATTCTCTTCAGTAATATCAACTTGTCTTGTTGGATGTATGGATGAACCTGCTTGTGTTGCAAGGCTTGTGAAATGCGCTTTCTGGTTACATATCAAATTGTGGGCTCATTAGATTTGACCCAATGGTTCCTTTGCCACCAAGTCTGCCCTCATGACGAGATATAGGAACACCAATCGGTTGTCTTTTACCTAGGTAGTCCACATGAGAACTCAATAACCTCTTGAGTCCCATAACCTTCAATAATACTACCCTCGAGGCTTGACCTATTC
This sequence comes from Rhipidocladum racemiflorum, assembly GCA_036346355.1. Classification (NCBI taxonomy): domain Eukaryota; kingdom Viridiplantae; phylum Streptophyta; class Magnoliopsida; order Poales; family Poaceae; genus Rhipidocladum; species Rhipidocladum racemiflorum. The sequence goes on from CM070579.1 coordinate 7,645,405, forward strand.
CTCACGTATGACTTTAATATGCCCATGTACCTCTCGAGCGGATACATGTAACGCAATGCGGGTCCACAAATCTTAATCTCTCTAACAAGGTGAACAACGAGGTGGACCATGGCGTCCGAAGAACGACGGGAAATGCATCTCAGCTGACAAAGTGCGCACCACCTCACTCTGTAAGTTGTCTAGTATATCGGGATCAATAACCTTGCATGAAATCGCATTGAAGAAATAGCATAACCGTGATTGCCAACCTGGCGTCATATGGTAGGATATTTCGATTGCAACGAGGGAGCATTTGGGTCATCAAGACATGGCGATCGTGGGACTTCATACCGATCAACTTCAAATCATCCATAGACACAAGCTTCTTAATGTTTGCGGAGTAGCCCGATGGAACTTTAATATCGTGGGAGACACTTGCAGAGGTCTTCTTTCTCTTTCTTGGATAAGGTGTAGCATGCAGCGGGGATGTCACGGCCCTTTTCCATCCTCCTCCATCACTTTGCAAGCTTGGGCACGATCCCCATGTAGGTCATATCAGCGAGCATTCAAACCATCCTTGGTCTTCAGTATGTTCAGCGGGATGCCTACCAAATTATCACAAACATTTTCTCAACGTGCATGACATCAATACATTAGCGGACATCTAACTCCTTCCAATATGGTAAGTCCCAAAATATCGACCTCTTTTTCCAAATGGTCCTAGAGACGAGCAGATTTACGGCTCTTACCATCTTGAACATCGATATCCTCTACACGTGAATATACTTGCCTTCAGGTCATAGGCTGCGGGGCTGCCACGAACTTCCCTCTTTCCATCAAATTTGTCATCCATCTTACGATATGATGACTTGGGTAGAAACCTCACGGTGACCCATGTACACGTTTTCCTCGGTCGGCTGACCCACAAGCTATCGATGTCCTCTTCACAAATTGGACAAGCTTTGGCTCCCTTCGTGCTATAGCCCGCCAAATTACCAAAGGCTGGAAAATCATTTATGGTGCAAAATATCATGGCAGTAGGATGAAGTTCTCTCTTTTGTATGCATCCACACCTCAACCCCCACATTCCACAATTTTACCAAATCCTCAATTAGTGGTGATAGGTACACATCAATATCATTACCCATTTGTTTGGGACCTGAGATTAGCAGCGACATCATGATATACTTCCGCTTCATGCATAACCAAGAGGCAAATTGTAGATACACAACAAAAGCGGCCAAATCTTGTGGTCATTTGCTCATATTACCAAAAGCAGTTCATACCATCCGTACTCAATCCAAATCTTATGTTCCTCATCTCGGCACCAAACTCCTCATGTTGCCAATTAATGTTTCTCCATTGAGCCGAATCAGGCGGGATGTCTCAACTTGCCATCTTCCTTTCGGGATTCATAATGCCAACGCAACAATTTTGCCTCTTTAGGATTTGCAAATAACCGCTCTAAACGGGGAATGATGGGCAAATACCATAACACCTTGGCTGGTGCCCCTTTTTTCACATCTTCACCGTCGTCAATTAGGTTCTTACGCTTCTTGTCATTACGCTTCTCATTTTGTTTGTATCGGGGTACACCACAAACAGGACAAATGCGCAGTTCCTTATGGACGTTGCGGTATAGTATGCAATCATTTGGACATGCATGTATCCTTTCTATTTCCATTCCCATGGACATAATAGCTTCTTAGCTTCATAAATACTTGTTGGCAACTTCGTTTCCCTCTGGAAGCATATCCGATAGAGAAGTATTAAAAGTGCATTGAAACTTGTATCTGTCCGCGGTGTTTTGCCTTCAGTTCAAACAATGCAAGAACCGAACCCAACTTGGTGTATTCCCTTTGCAACTTGAAAACAATGGTTTGGCATCGTCATCCATCAAGCTTTTAAATTTTGAACTCTCTTTCCGTGTAATTTCCTCCACATCCATAACATTTGATCTAAATTATCGTCATCGAACATATCACGCTCCAACTTCGTGATCGGCTTCGGCATGTCTTCGTATGCGTCTTGCAGGTACTACCTATCTCCCCATGATGGATCCAACACGTGTAATTCCACTCCAAACCACGTCGAATCAAATGCCCTTCAATTTGGTGAGTTGTTAAATCTCCTGAGATTGGTGCAATCAATACAAGGACAATATATGAACTTTACACCCCTCATAACCATATCTTCTATACGCAATTTTTATGAACTCCTTAACTCCCCTCACGAAATTCGGCACTCACACGGCTTTTGTGATACATCCATTCTTCACGGTCCATCTACAAGTAAACCGCATAAACAATAAATTAATAATGCCACTAATCAATGAAATAAAAGAAGGTTGAACCCGAAAACAAAGTTTTTTGTTGAATGATCTTATATAAAAGCGATATATCTGTGAGCCGACTAAATGCGTGCGTACCAACGATGACTCCTAATCTCTAAGTAGGTTAGGTCCTAATCCCATTCGAGGATATGTGGTTCGAGCACGTTCCTAAGATGTTGTACAAACTTTAGAGAAAATTTGAAGCATCTCACATTTGTTCTCCAAATACACGTATCGACAACATGTCAAGAGGATGTGTATTCGGAGAACAGGCGAGGAGATCTGCCGATGAAACTTCTCTCTAGAGTTTGTACAACAGCAATTAGGAACTTGCCCGAGCCATATCCTCAAGCTAATCAAAACGTGGACAATTCGAAGCGCTTATTTATAAATATGCCATTTTAGCATACTTATAAACAAGCACCTCAAACGGGAGACGATAGGTTCTGTGGCCTAATTAACTCACATTACTCTATCATTGATCATAGTAATTATATTGACACAATTATGACATGTAATGTACACATTGACCAAATAAAAAACTAATTTAAGTCCTATCACCAAATATTGAAGGGATTTATAAGAATTAATGCTGATCACCTTCGAGGAAAGCCACAAGCGAGGAAATCTGGCTCTGATCAAGCTAGCTAGGGTTTCAATTAACTTTAACCTTCAACATGCGATCTCCTACACCCCTCGTTTTCTCAACCATACACTCTGCTAATGACACCAAATCAAAAATCGAATAATGTATGTTAATACAAAATTGAAGGGATTCGAAGGAATGGGGCCCACCTTTTGAATAAAGCCACAAGTAAGCTAGGCGGGAAAATAGAGAAATGCCTAGCGAACCAACTCGACGAGTTAATAAGTTCATCCAGAGTCGAGATGGTACATATATAAACCTAGCGAACCTCATCACAATCGGTTCTATACAAGAACCGTTTGTGATTATTTATTATCACCAAGTAAACATATGTAAAACCGACGTGATAATTTGGATCCCTCAACACTGTCGGTTTCTTTATAGAACCGACCACAGAGATAATGTATCTGTATCGGTTCTAAAAAAGAACCGAAGCTGCAATAACATAGGTCATCACGATCGGGTTCTGGATATGAACCGAAACACGGATGTCTTGCACCCCCTCGTCTTCCCGCCAATTTGGCCGTTCAAACATATAGCTCCTTTCATATAACTCCTTTCGCCGATATCGGTACTCTTCCAAGGTTTGATCGGCGTTCCTTTCTTCTGCGCAGGTCTAACTTCTCTGCAAGGAGCGTCACGGTGACTCCATATAAGCTCCTTTCGATCTCTTTCATATAGCCCCTTTCTTCTGCAAGGTCTAACTTGATCCTTTCGTCGACCAGCAATGGCGGCGCCTCCTTCTCGGCAAGGTCGAGGAATCCGTGGAGTCAGTCACGTTCCTCGGCCCAGCCCTCACTTGGCCGGCCTACGCCTCGGCCTCTCCGCGCTCACTCCGTGGCGCCGGCGCCTGTCTCCATCCCTCCCAGCGCCTCACCCCATCCGGCGCCTCCAAAGCCAGGCGAAGCGCCGCAGCGAGATGGCGATCAAGACGGCGGCGAGGAGGAGGAGGAGGGCGGCGGCGACGAGGAGGAGGAGGAGGAGGGACGACGGCGGCGAGGAGGGCGAGGAGGAGAAGAAGGAGGAGGAGGAGGAGGAGGAGGTGGAGTACTGCGCCGCCGTCACCATAGGGACCCGGCGCCTCGTCTAGATCGGGTTCATCATCGAGGATGAACCATCACTAGTCGCGTAGTCTCGGTGATACCGACTCTGGCGACTTTCGGGTGACTCAGTGACTCAGGTAGTAAATGTAATATATTAGCTGTAATATATGTTTAATAATTATAAACAATGGATGTGGTGATATATATTGTAATGAAAGTACAATCTGTGGAAGACTAATGTTATATATATTTTGCATCACTACATGTGTCTATATAAATTGTCAGAGTTGAACCGCTTGAGTTGGGATTCTAGCGAGCGGTACTATTCATCGTCAGAAAAAACAAGTTGCACAAATATTAAAGCATGAATGAAGGGTAGATGAGGTGCGTGTTGGGATTCTAGCGAGCGGTCCGTGTTGGAGTTTGTTTTTCTTGTTCCCTGAAGGAAATGTGAGGATCTCACTGATCGGTTCTGGAAAAGAAATGATTGTGATAACCCCTAATGCTCATCACAATCGGTTTCTTCCCAAAACCGATTATGATAATACCATCTCATTGCAATCGGTTCACGGAAAAGAATGATTGTGATAACTGTGCTCATCACAATCGGTTTCTTCCTCAAACCGATTGTGATATCTACTCATTACAATCGGTTCTATATAAAAACCGATTGTGATAAAACAATGATTATCACAATCGGTTCTTATCTAGAACCGATTGGGATATATCGATCACAATCTGTCGGTTCCCTCTCGAACCGATTGTGATAACCTGTTACCAAGATTTCCAAATGGAATATACTTATCACAATCGGTTTTTTACTCAAAAGTTTAGAACCGACACAGATGAAGCGATAGTAATGTGTCATTCTGTAGTAGTGAATTACTAGCATCTTTCCATAGCTCAGCTCTAGGGGGACACTCGGGTGAGAGAGCAACATATCAGAGAATCAAATTATTGTTTTACTGGCTAGGAATGAACGCCACCGTTAATGAATATGTCAAGTCATGCACAGTTTGTCAAAAGAGCAAATCAGAGAATGTGCCATATCCGGGGTTATTGCAGCTGCTACCCGTTCCCAAAATGGCATGGACACATGTAACTATGGATTTTAGAGAAGGTTTGCCCAAGTTTGAGGGAAAAGATGTGGTGATGGTAGTGGTAGATCAATTCACAAAATATGCTCATTTCATTTCATTTCATTAAGTCACCCTTACACAGTGCAACAAGTAGCTGATCTCTTCCTGGATAATGTGTACAAGTTGCATGGGCTACCAGTGATGATAATTTCGGATAGGGACATAATATTCACTAGCACACTTTGGAAGGAGTTGTTCAAGGCAATGGGAGTGAAGATAAGGTTGAGTAGTGCTTATCATCCGCAAACGGATGGACAAACTGAGAGGGTCAACCAATGACTTGAAAACTACTTGAGATGTATGGCATTCTCCAGCCATAGAAAATGGCATTCTTGGTTATCTCAGGCAGAATGGTGGTACAATACATCTTTCCATACATCCCTACAGATGACTCCTTTCCAAGCATTGTATGGAATGAAACCTCCTATGGTTACCGAGTGTTCACTATTTGATTCGATCACTGAAGAGGCCAGGAGTCAATTGCATGAAAGGCAAACTGCCCTCGAGACCGTCAAAGCCAACCTTGAGAAAGCAAAATCAAGGATGAAATTCTTTGCTGATAAAAGGAGAAAGGAGAGGTAGTTTGAAGAAGGAGATATGGTCTATCTCAAGATGCAACCATACCGGCACAATGCACTGGGATTACACCAAATCTTGAAGCTACACACTAAATTTTATGGACCTTTCAGAATAATAGAGAAGATTGGAAAGGCTGCCTATCGACTCCTATTGCCAGATGGTTGCCATATTCACCCAGTCTTTCATGTCAGCCAACTAAAAAACCACATTGGACCAAAAGCCATTCCCAGTAAAGATCTTCCACTGGTGGACAAGGAAGGAAATATCCTAACTGAACCAGTCACAGTCTTAGAACGACGGATGGTGCCTCGAAACAATATGTCAGTGATTCAATGGAAGATTCAGTGGGCTAATGTACCACCAAATGCCACGACTTAGGAAGATGCAGATTTCATAATCAAGGTTTTTCCACAATTTGATCCTTGAGGACAAGGATCTCAAGGAGGGGGCAATGTCAGGTAGCGAAGGAATCAATCTGAAGACATCTTTCTGAAGAGGCTTATTCAGTCTTTGGATGATCCAGATCTGAAGACACCCTTTCGTTTAGTTCAATCACATGACTGTAATTGAATTCGGTAATTACTATTCACTGTAATGTAATTGTCAGTTAATTACAGACTGACTTTAACTCAGACGAAAGAACATACTCCCTCCGTTTCTTTTTATAAGGCGCATTTGGTTTCGTTAGGACAAGACTTTGGCCAACAATTACTCTATTAGCATATAATTTTTATGACACAAAATTGATATTAGCAGATTTGTATTCAAAAGTACTTATATATAATTATGATTTTGTATTGCATAAATGATATATTAATGAAATAATCGTTGGTCAAAGTCTTGTCCTAACGAAACCAAATACGCCTTATAAAAAGAAACGGAGGGAGTAGTATAAAAGAACTCTGAGTTGTTATAATTCTGTTACGGAAAAAAGAATCTAACGCATTTGCTTGTACTTGTTCTTCCCCTTTACTTTTCGCATTCGAGTTGTTTTTCCCTTTTCAGCCGATTCTACTCTTGTTTTGTTTGGGATATTGATCTGGTATTAAAATCGGATTCCTCCACGTCCTGACAGGCCTTCCCCAGCGATGGCCACCACTAGGGGTGGAATCGAGCCGAGCCGAGCCGAGCCGAGCTCGGCTCGACCGAGCTCGCCAGTTTTCGAGCCGAGCCGAGCCCGGCTCGTTGCATACATCGAGCTCAATCTTGAGCTCGGCTCGGGCTCGCTCGAGCCTCGAGCCGGCTCGCGAGCCGGCCTACAAGGGCACTGGCAAGGGCCCAAATGCCCTTCATTCTCACAAAAAAACAAAGCTCCTCCATCCATTCTCACCGTTCTCAGGCTCCAGCCTCCTCTAGGGTTCGGTTAAGAAGCAATTTCATATTTATGGGACGCCTTTTTAAGCACAGATGGTTAGACTGCTCTTTCAGTTTATAAAACTGCAAACATGTAATCTGGAAAAAGAATACTCCGCTTACTTTTATCTGTGCAAAAGTACTGACATTTGAAGTACTAAGAAGAGTAAACTCAAAAAGTAAGGTAAGACAAGCATTGCTCATTAGATGTCTAGCATTGGGTATACTGATTACTGTATTGTGAATTCATACCTTATATAACTCAATGACTGTCGAGCCTAACGAGCCTAACGAGCCGCTCACGAGCTGGCTCAGGCTCGGCTCGTTGGCCAAGCGAGCCAGGCGGTAGGCTCGGGCTCGGCTCGTTGGCCATGCGAGCCGAGCCGAGCCGCACCGAGCCGAGCCGAGCCCGAGCCGAGCCTCGAGCCTCGAGCTAAAATTCCACCCCTAGCCACCACTGTCCGGAGCCGCGGCGTTGGCTCGTCCTCCTCTTCTTCGGCGTTAAGATCGCTCACGCCGTCGTCGATGTCGGTGCTGTACGCGCCCAGCTCGCCGTCGTCGCTGCGGGCCTTGTCGGCTTCGCTAGCCATGGCATGGATCGGTTTAAGTTGTCGGCGCCTCGCCCGCGCCGGCTAGTATTTGCGGCTGGAGTCCTCACGCTTTTATGGAGTTCATACGTCGGTGACGCGAGTTGCCGCGTGTCGGTTGGTTTCCATCAGGTGTGCGGGTCAGACAACCGACCACTCCTGTTCGGTCCTATTATTTCTCTTTTGCGACGACATCTTTCTTCGCAACAATCCGCGTACTAACAATCTTTTCACAGAACCCTTACAGAGTTGACATGAGGCGATGCTCCACCTTTATTAAGTACTAGTTATATGCCCGTGCGTTGCTACGAAAAATAAAATTAATAACGAAAAATAAAGATTAAAAAATAAAAAAATACTATTTCATAAGATCAAACATCTATCTTTAACGCTTCGTTTCTTGCAAAAGCTGGCTAATTAAAGCAATACTTCGTTTCTTGCGTATGGCAATTAAGCAGGGCAATTAAGTAGGGCAATTAAGCAGGGCAATTAATGTGACGTGAGAAGCAATTAAGCAAAGCAATTAAGTAGGGCAATTAAGCAGAGCAATTAATGTGACGTGGGAAGAAACTCTCACTTTATATAGTAGAGATTGTATTAGCCTAATGCCCATATTTTACTATGAATAAAATTAATATTACTCAATACGTTAAATTATTGTCGCTGAATTTAGTTTGTGTCATGCTCTTAGCTTTATCACAGCCTAGTCAAGTTTCATCTCGGTGCACAACATATCTGTGATGTCGCACCTCTGTTAGGCACCATGAACGAAAGTTGTTAGAGGTAGTTAATTTATTTATTATGGGGTAATTTTTTGTTTTTTCTTTTGAGAATTTGTAGGGGTGGAAAGGGCATTTGAAGAGAGCTAGGTGGAGGTTGAGAAGGTGAAGACCGTATCATTTATCATCGTTCGTTTACGGTATGTTTGGTTAATTGGATGAGGTTGAATGGATGGGATGGTCTTATACCATTTGGTTCTATTATTTTGGGTGAATAGAATGGTTCAGCATCTAGAGGGAATATCCCTTAAATTTGTATCACTTGGTCCAGGATGAGATAGTTTCATTCAAGTAACCAAATTGTTGACGATTGGGAAACAGGTCCCCGTCGAGCTTACTTGTTGATTGAGGGATCAACACGATCCCCTTTTTCGATGAAGGGATTACGTCTGAAGAATGCTCAATTGTCTTAGGATACCCGAAAGATGGACACAAGGGTTTAATAACCCTACTCCAGTGATGTTGGTATTGCTGATTATTTCAAACGGTGTTCGTGCGTGTCTATCTCTACGTGACTCTTTTTTAGCGACCAGATTGACCAGATTCAACTTTGACCTCTATCTCCCATATAAGCATAGAGGTATTTATAGCTTACAAAGATATCTAATCTAATTACAGCCGAATAATGGGCATTTGACTGCATCAACCGTGGCTATAACCGAAGCCTTGATTCACGCTACATTCCCATCGTGTGCGTAACGACACCACATCATGGCGTAATTAGCGGTACTCGAGCGTTACTGCTGAACACAACCTTCCAACCATACATCTCGCGGGCGAGCTTGGACCGAGCACGCTTGATCCTGGCCGAGCATGGATGCTCGTGCCTCGAGCATGAATGCCCAAGGCTGAGTGACGAGCCTAGTCTGACCGGGTGGACCGGCCAGCCAGGTCATGCGTGGGTCATCCTCGGGGACATCATCCGAGGGTATGCATAGTAGGTCGAAAAACGGCTGCCAGGGTAATATGGTACTTATGAAAGTTATCCAATTAATCCCCGACACAAACTTATGTATGACTTTTTTCTTTAACCATCTCATACAAGTACCATTTGATACAGGCAACCAAACACACCCTTAGAACAGTAAAGATTACATGTATCTATCAATCTATCATATAAACGTACATTTGTCGAGTGACCATGCGTGCGTGATAATTTTGCGAAGCTAATTGTTGAAAATGCGAATAGTAATAAACTAGTAGTTACTGAAGCAACATATTGCCATGTATTAATAATAGCTCGTAACGCAAGTTTATGACTGGTTATAAAGATGACCTTGCCTGATCAGGTACGGTTGATCTGATCGATATATAGAGCTGCCCTGATGGTCTTCCAAAAGGTCGAGGCATATGCCCGTCGCATCAACGAACGTAGTTGGACTAGAGCCATATTGGAAGAGTGTACCATGAAAACAACTTCATCATCCAACTCAACTCAACTGATCGATGGATCGATCTCGTTCTTAATTATGCCATCAAGTAGAGCTGAAATATAGCCAAGAAAAGACACATGAGAACATATACTGTGCTCCCAGGCTGTTTCGTGCTGCCTATACTCCCAGGCGCCGATGATCAAGAAAACTGGACACTTGCTGGCCTCGACCTCTTGAGGGTTTTTATGAAGGTGAACATAGATGGATCAGCTTTCATCGAGAACGAGCAATCAGGAGCGACGGTAGCTATTGTGCGGAGCTGCAATGACGATTTCCAGATAGCCTAAACAATCTGGTATGGCCATGTAGCGAGCGTCGTGGATATTGAAGCTCCGGTATTGCGTGATGGAGTCAGGCTAGCAGTGGCGTCCCGGCTTGTGAAGGTGATCCTGCTGGAAACATACGCAATATTTTTATTTCAAATTTTATATTAAGGCAAATATAACAAAAGACTAGAGATGCATAAAACAACAGGTAACACATTGTACTTCAAAATATGCTCAAGTATTAATGTAAATTAACAAAGTCGAAGATCATACGAACGACTTACAGTTGGGCTTGTTGAAGAATAGGAAGCAGTGTAGCGCAGACGTGGTCATGGAAGTAGTTGACGTTGAGCAAGAAGCAAAGCGGTCGCGTTGAAGTGCTACCCAGAAACTTTATTGCCGCCTCGTGCATGTGAACTTTGTGGTAATGGCTCGAAGATACTGCTCACCCTCATGGTGCTCGTCGAGGAGGAAGACCGGTGAGGTTCAACCGCTCAACACAACAGTACAAAATTCAGAGAGGAGCATGAAGAATGGAGGAGGAATTCAGCGTGTCTTGTCTGGACGTCTCCAGGTGTTTTTATATACGTGCATCAGTAATTGGTATCATTATGTCAGTTGAATGCGACAGTTACTAGTAACTGATTGCATAATATCAATTAACTCACTAAAAACTAACGGCATTTATGACATTTACACTGAATTGAAATATATGTTTAAATCATATTTAAACAGAATGAATTAAGAGATAATTGCAAGATTCAGCAAAACAAAAGATGAATTCAAATTGCCAGGAGACACACTACGATGTGGTGCGATCGCTCATCACAAGTCACAAGTCACACAATTTTCACGCGAAAATACACGAATGCACGTGCGTGTGTTTAGCCACTATTCACTCTATGCATCCTCATGCCAAGTGTCACATTAATCAAGAGGTGGCAAGGACTCTACCTTTTAAATTACCTTTTCCTCCACTTGGCTAGGCAATATGGTACTAAATCATCATGTTTTGGAATTAAAGGAAATGGGCCACCCATGGGCCAATTTCTAACCATCCCCCACCAATTCCATAGCAAACAACAAAAAAGATAACAAAGATCGTTGTACTGAAGTGTTGTTAATATACCGATCTTTTGGTGTAAGTCCCGTACGGGTTGAACTTGCATCTAGATTAGTAAAGTTCATCCTCTCACAGCTGGTGAATGGATTATGTCTTGAATTCACAGCTTTTTGTGATCAAACTTCACTTGAAAATCATAACAGATACTAGGCAGCCACTAAACCATGCCTAAACGGAGCGTTATATGGTCATGCTCCCTTATTTTTTCATGAGGTTCCTAGAGAATGCCCCATCCTCGTGAACTGCGACCTCACAATTATGCCCAAGTAGGTGTATTCATTATAGGTATCCTATAGATCAATACCTTTTTCTCTCATTTTGACACTAGAATACTTAAGGCTTTAAGCCAACCTTCTATACAGTCGTGAGTACTTTGTCTATTAGGACACAGGTACAATTTAATAATATGTATTATCTTGTTACAACATCAACTTGTTTTTCCTATTACCTAATTCACGGGATCTCTAATCAGGAAGGTATGGGTTACCATTGTGTTGTAACTCAAGTGAGCCTCATACTCATGTCCATAGACGCAATGGAAATCACTTTCCTTTGAAGTCTTTTTGTAAAAGGATCTGCCAGATTTTTCTCAGTACGATATAATTCACAGCAATTACTCCGGAGTTTCTCAATTTTCTAACAGATTTGAGCCTACGCTTCACATGTCTGCATGACTACATATTATCCTTAGTACTCATAACCTTAGTTAACACTGTTTAGTTATCGCAGTACATTAGGATCATCGGTATTGGTTTCTCAACCAATGGGAAGTCCAACAATAGCTCTTTAAGCCATTCAGCCTCAACAATGGCTGTATCAAGTGCTACAATTTTAGTTTCCATAGTTGACCACGTTAATATGGTTTGTTTGCAAGACCTCCATGAAACCGCAGCACCAGCAAAGGTAAAAACATAACCACTTGTAGCTTTGATCTCATCCGCATCAGAGATCCAATTGGAATCACAATATCCTTCTAATACAGATGGATACCTAGTATAGTGAATTCTGTAAGATGTTGTGCCTCTTAAGTAGCGCAACACTCTTTCAAGTGCCTCCCAATGATTATCTCCTAGGTTAGATGTAAACCGGCTTAATTTGCTCACAGCAAATGAGATATTAGGTCTTGTGGCACCAGCTAGATACATAAGGGACCCAATAATTTGTGAATATCTCAATTGATCTTTCCCTAACCCTTGATTTTTCCAAAGCTTAACACTCAGATCATATGATGTTAGGGAAATTCTGCAATTCTCAAAGCCGAATAGGCTCAATATTTTCTCAGCATAATAGGATTGGTGCAAAAGGATCCCATCCTCATTCTTGATCAATTTAATATTCAGAATATCATCTGCTTCTCCTCATCCTTGATCAACGACTTTGATACAGAGATTGTCGAAAAAGAGCAAGGAAAGCACCCCTTGATCATATTGATCCCAGTTTTATAATCACTTAAAATATTGATTAAAATTTGCCTGCATGCTTTATGTTTAATCACAATACCTATTTTGGGTTAATGGTGTTATAAACCTGCAATGATGAATTTCCTTAATCAGTATTGACATGTGATCCATGACAACCATAGATGATGGTTAAACTCATAATACTAGATTGGGAATAATCATTTATTATCTGCATATGCTTAGTACTGTTTTAGAAATATATTGGTGCCATATACACCCACATTCACAACTCTTTATGAATATTCTAAAGGTTGATTATGAAAGTAAAGGACACTTATATTTTAATAAAAATGAAATTAAAACTATATTTCGACATGGGTGATTATTGGCAATAGCCAGTTGTACAAAGTTTTAACTTATACGTAGATATGGGAAGTTTTATCGCCCAAGTCACATTAAAAACCGAACTAATGTGTTGTTTTCATGTCAAGATAACCGTACAGCTATAAGGGTTGGTATGGGACGGCCATAACCTATTAAGTTATTTAAAACTAGCTTTGCATATTAGAAGGTTGTAGCAATACCGGCTTTTCGGGTAGGTTTGCTCGAAGGGACGTCCACACCAAGATGATTTGGAACCAACGTTTACCAATACAGTGGTGTACGCCTGGCTATGGGGAGAAATAGTTGTTTTATTTGAGCTCAAAAGATTATTATGTTACATGTGATTGTTGTTTCTACTATAGCAAGGGTTTTACATCACCGGACTGGTGCAAAGCTAAGTTTAAATAATGTAATGGTTATGTATGATCTCTTTGCGGCACACCAAAAGAAGTGTGTTAATTAAGCTTTGCAAAAAGAGATGATCATTTCTTATGGGTAAAGCAGTACACCTCTGCAAAGTGTAAAACTAATCGATTAACGGCGCTCACGGTCATGAGCACTTAGTAAAGTCATCACATAGTTAGATGTTTTCTATTTTAATAAAAGTGAGACAACTGATTTAGAAATTAACATCCTTATTATTCTTCTTTATGCTCATTTAATTGTTGCCATGACGGCGTTAAATGTTTTATTTCTCACTAAGGACTGTGAGTTTACTCACGAAGGGCTTTGAGTAATTTATTACATTTATGTTATTTACTACTTGTTATTTTAATTACTCATCAAATTGTTTTCAATTTCATTTATGCTTTCAATTTACTAATTAGTAATTACAATTTAAAATTTAGCTTCATGCAAAATGAACCGTATCAGCATTTCATTTGCATCAGCTTGCATATATTCAGGTTTTGTAAAAGTGTTGTGAGTACTTTTGTACTCAACTTGCATTACTGTTGTTTTTAGGTGAAGAAATAGATATCCTAGAAGTCGTTTACGTTAACGGAGATTACGGGGTTAATGGCGATGATTCTTTCTAAGATTTTACCTTTTCTGTTGCCTATGGACTAATGGGTTAGCTAGCATACAACAAAATGAAAGTTTTCCTGTGTTGTGTACTTTTGTTATATAACATTATGTAATAGACTTCCACTGTAATAAGATTACGCAACTTTTGTTTTGCTGTGTTTTCAAATTGTGTCAGTGCGTGCTAGCTACTGATCATGGGATTAGCACAATATGCATTTTAGAACCTTTCTTTTATATTGCACTGTAGCATAAAAGGGAGGGTCTCACATGCAGCTTATATGTATTGGTACTATAGCTAGGCTAGACATTGTAGCGGGTTATTATCAGTGGTGGATCTAGGATTTTAAGTTAGGGTATGCCGAGTTAATACTATAATATACAATTCGGTAAAATCCAATGAACAATTCGGTAAACAACTACAAATGTTGTCGAGAAATTCAGTATACAAGTATAAAATAAAATAATTAGAAACATGATAATATAAGTATAAATTACAATATAAATAGTTCGAACATTCTAAGTATGAAATATGCATAAAAGAAGCTTACGCACCTACAATAGTTCAAAGAATACAATATTACTTCTTGTGCTTCTTGTCTGGCCTCCGCCTTCTAATAGCCATCAAACTCTTGATTATATCATTTTCATTAACATGGAAGAAAATATCAACGTGACTAGACAATCATCCAAAAGACTATCACCTATTTTATTTCTCAACTTATTTTTGACTAAACTCACTTCAGAAAATTCTCTCTCAACACTTACCGTCGCTTACTCCAGAGAAGCAATACCAATTTTAGTAGCTAGTAAAACAAATCATAAATTATATGCCTCTTTGTTTCAACAAGCTTAACTGAGAAATCAACAAGATTCTCTAGACCTTTGAATCTATCTAGTCTTATGTTGTCAATATAGTTATCAAGTTGCAACTTAAACTTTATCAAATCGGTACTTGAGATGATGTCATTACGGTAGAACTCATCAAGTCTACACACCTTCTATGCATCAAAAGAAGCAACGAGTCGGTAGGATTGAAGGCTAATATACAAAAAAACAACTCCAGAAATCAGTTAGCAAAGTAGCAATTATATTTGTATCTACTCTATAAAGCAATTAGCAGTCTTGCACTCAAATCACCTGTAGGATCGATATACACTAATATATCAAACAAAGGGGGGTAAATTTTGCACTCAAATTGCTAAAACAATTTTTTATTGATTCTCAAAACACCCCTAAACAAATTATAAAAAATTGCTTCGATTTCAACAAAAAAACAGATTGACACATGTTAATTAAAACATTAATTTCTGAAGATCTAACCGTTGGATTGATCTGACTTTTTAACTGTAGAAACTAGATTCAATTTTGAAACTAATCCAACAAGAATCAGCTCAATCGGATCTATGGATCTAAAGTTATTACCTTCATAAGCTGACTGCATTAGATAGTGACGGAAATTGATCATATGGACTGTATTGGGCCGAATCTACAGGGTATGCCGTGGCCCACCGGCATACCCTGTAGATCCGCCCCTGGTTATTATATCTAGCATTTGATTTGGATCTTGAGTTATTATTTATTGGATGGTGATGAGCTGGAGGGAAAATTAAGGTAAGGTACTGTTCGCATCTCGGACCTACTCGGCCGTGTGAATTGTTGGCGTGTTTTAACTTGGCCAGGCAAAAAAAAAAAGGATAGTTAGATTTCAGACCAAAATTGTCTCCGTTATAGTAGTTAATAAATTTAAAACTAAAACGAGTTAATTTTGTATAAAAAAATATTAATGAGATTCGATTCAATAGTATTTTGTTAGCTTAAATTTAAAATAATTATTTAAATGATAAATAAAATAATTTTATATTAAATTATATTAATTTTGAAACAAGTCGGTAACAACTTGCTCAGCTCAATAGCCCAGCTCTAGTTTTAACTAGAAGTCTAGAAGAGTCGTTTCCGAACAGGAATCGAAGATCGTACATAGTCCACAGTAGCTCTGTCGCGGCACGACGTACACATCTCCTGTTCAATCAAGTATAGATCACGTTTGGCATTAGTTATCCGTTTATGTCAGATCCGGCCCGTCTGGTACTGGAAAAAAAACACCACATGAATGCGCACGTACCTGTATACTGCATGTGTAATCTCTCGATCCTGTTTGCACCCATTAACTCTTCTACGTACAGGGATGCATGCACTAGCCCAAATTTGTACGTACCTATATACTGCATTTGCATGATGAACATTGATTACACCCGCTAGTACATATATATGTTATGAATATGACTTGTATTTAATATGAGGGCCAATGGCCACAATATATAGAGTACATAGGGGTCCAAGAGATAAGGCAAGGACAAGAGATGAGGTAATTATCTATAACAGATAATATATCCTTAACACCCCCCACAAATGCAAGGCGTATGCAATAGCATTGCATTTGGAAGGGATGAACTAAAATATGAAAAATCCAAAGTCATAGTCCTGAAGAAACCGTCGTAGCATGTAACTCTTGAAACATCGAGCTGACGAAGAACAGCCAACGAAGAACCCAGTCGATGATGAAAAGTCGACGAAGAAGCCAAAATCGATGAACCGAAGTCGAAGGTAGGGCCGAGTCGACGAAGAAAAATCGACAATGAAGCCAAATCGACAAACGGAAGTCGAAGGTAGGGCCGAGTCGACGAAGAAAAGCCGACGGTACGAGTCGACGAAGAAGAACCGACGAAGCCGACAAAACGAGCCAAGCCGAGGTAATAAGTGTTGATAGAATGAGTCAATCCGATAAAAAGAGACGAGCGACGACAGAATCAAGATGCTAGAAACTTGGATGGACGCAACGGAAGCAATGATGTTAAGAAAAACTCAAAAATAACTAGGGGCACTAGTAGCAGCAATCAATGGAGAGCCAGCAAGCCAAGATGACAGCCAACTCCATGAGCCGAAGAGCCAGAGCCGACTGGAAAACATAGCCATGTAGAAGCCAGACCATGTAGAGCAAGCCTCTTCTCCGGATGTGAACTGGTCAAGAGATGTCTTCACAGTATATTGAACTGAAGCAATAAACTCCGGTCGATTGGCTTGAATTGAACTGGACCAATAGAAACCCGATTGACAAAACAGAGCCACCAGAGTTGGACCCGATTCGATCGAGACAGATCGATGAACGGGCGCCGGTCTTGGTGGACGGGCGAACGGGCGTCGGCGGAGGAGGCCGGCGGCTCGGGACTGGAGGACGGGCGCGCAGGCCGAAGGCGGCGCAGAAATCGAGACGATGGCGCGACCGGCTGAGGAGGCGCATGGTCGGGAGCCCAAAGAAGCTCCCCGATACGCCTCCAGAAGCTCCCCGAGCCGTCCCCCAAGGACCGCGAGGGCATGGCGCTCAACTGCTTGGAGGCGCCCCTGGACGTGGACATCAAGAACGGCGACGGCATCTTCACCGGATTCTCCACCGAGTTCGTAGGCCGCGCCTGGGACCTCGCCCAGGAGGACGCCGCAAAGCTCGTCTCCAGCCAGCCCGTCGACGGCATCGTCAAGCTCAAAAGGGCGGCAGCAGGCGGTGGCACGCGGATCTAGAGGCGCGTCGAGAGATTCCTGCCTCCGGCGAGCAGGAGCGGACGGTGTGAAGAAGATGCTCCGCCGGCGAAGACCGAAGGGGTGGACAGAGGAGAAGACGTCCGTGCGAGGCGCGTCGGGATGGCTCCCTTCTGGGTGGTGCAGATGGCTCACGGGCTCGGCGAACAGACGTCCGAGCGTTGGCGCGTCGGCGGACGACTCGGACTGGAGGCGCCGAGGAGAGGCATCGGGCGATCTCCTCTTCAAGCAGATGGATCCGACGGCATCTTCAAGCGGCGGGAGGAGAACAACAGCGGGCAAGACCGACGAGCAAGATCGGCGGAAGGGACGAGAACGCAGCAGGCCACCCTGTGCCCAGTGATGTAGAGAGACGGCAGCCGCACGGACGTAGAAGACGTAGAAGAAGCACCAGGCGCCGAGGATGCTGCGAGAAGGCCGTCCGATCGAGCAGCTCTGTACAAGAGCCGACGAGTGACGAGGTCGACGAGATCTCGCCGTGCGAGTGCCGCCCCGGGAGTCACCTCCTCCCAGGGCAGCAGATTAGATCTAAAATAGCGGAAGAGAGAGGCTAGGAAAAAACCTAGAGCTCTGATACCATGTTATGAATATAACTTGTATTCAATATGAGGGCCAATGGCCACAATATATAGAGTACATAGGGGTCCAAGAGATAAGGCAAGGACAAGAGATGAGGTAATTATCTATAACAGATAATATATCCTTAACAATATACATCACAACTATAAAACAACACATAGGTGATATTTTATTTGTGATAATTTTTTTTGGAACCATTGCAGATAGAATTGTTAGTAGCGTTTTTTTTTAATTTAAAAGGGCGGAAAGACTATTTGTGGCAGTTTGTTTTAAAACAGCTACAAATAAGAGATTATTTGTGACGGTTTTTCTTTGGAACCGCCACACATACTTTTCGAACTATCACCGACGGTTTTAGCTAAAAACCACTAAAACCGCCATTGATAATGATGATTATTTGTGATGGTTTTATCCCAAAAACTACCACTGATAATACGAGTATTTGTAGCGGTTTTTGGATAAAACCGCCACTAATGGTATTATCTGTAGCGGTTTTAATTTAAAACCACCACAAATAATAATCCCTATAAATACCCCCTGTAGTAGCTCCATGTGGTCATCTTCCTCCCCGAGAACAAACCAAAATTTTTAGATTTCAAACTTCGTTTACAAAGATTCTTGTGCTTCTACTACCTATAGTTATTCCAAAGTGAGTAATTTGTTGTGACATATCAGAATGTGACTTTATAGAATACGGCATTAGGTACGATTTTATATCGCGTTTTCAGGCCATTTTTGGGTGTTTGAGTCTTTCCGGGGAAACTTGGGCCTTGGAGGTATCTTTTTGGGCCGAAGGTGGGGGATCATTGGCCCATGTGGAGGAGGATTTGGGGCAGCAGCCCTGCTACCCCTTGCGCCCCTCCCTAACCCTAGCCGCCCCCATGCCCCCCCCCTTGCGCTTCCACCCTTGCCCCCCCACCTTGCGCCTCCACCTCTCCACCCCATAGTCGGCCCTAGCAGGGATTCATCCCCTCCTTGCTGCCACACCCTCCCTCTCCGTTGATCTCTCCGTTGGGAAGCTTCGCAACCAAGAGGATCCGGCGGATTTGGCGTGTGGAAGGAGATCGAGGCCGGGAGGAGAAGGTTTTGCCATTCGAGTGGGTCTTCGAGGGAGGTAAGTGTTGGTAGATTATTTTGTAGGGTTGTGACGCTGGTTAGAGGGAGAATCTATGCTTAAAATTCATGTATAGGTGTTGTTTCTAGATGGGATTAGGGTAATTACAAATCTGTCCAATGTTGTGATCTCGGGCAGATTGGATGCTTGTGTTTAGGGCTAGGTTTTAGCAATTTTAGAGGCGTTTTCTGATCGGCCGACTGTTACGAAAGTTGTAGGTAATTTAATTATCTTTAATTGGACACTAATAACGTTAAATTATGTTCAGCCATTTAAAAGTTATGGCTGTTTTATCGGGTGCTGTCAAATCTGTGACGAGATTGGGACAGATCGTGTTCAAATGTAGATTAGACAATTTTAGAGGCTGATTCAGTCTTCACGAATACTTAGAGAAAGTTGGGAAATCTCCTAAGATTTGAGAAAATGTACTCGTTTACCTTATTCGGAGTTTTAGAACTCAAGTTATGCTAGTTGGAAGCCCGCTGTCCCGTTGGACAGATTCTCTGTTTTTTGGGTTTTAGGAGCGGGTTGCGAAGTCGGTGTAGATGATCGTTCTTGTACTGTTTTGTGGGCAAGTTTTTGAGTGTATTGTACCTATGTGCAAGTGGTGTGACCCCGGGAGTGCCCTCAACATCTCGCCACTCCGTCGCACGCGGTTGAGGCAAGTGTATAGTAGTGGTTATGGCTTAGGGAGCCGTAATGTTTTGCAATGATAAAGTTTAACCGTGTGTTATGATAAGATGCCTTGCTTGATTCTTGAATGTGACATGATTAGTATGAATTGTTAAATGGCTATGCAGTTGTTAAATTGAGTTGAATTAGATGCTAGTCATGTTTATGTCATATGTGCATGCATAATGGAAGAGGTGACCCATTCTGATGCGGACCTGTGCGTTCACATGTAGTGAACACGAAAGTCCTACCTTGTAGTCCCATCCACGGTTGTGTGTGGGAGCGAGTCAGTAAGAGTAGGCACCCTCCACGGGATGGAAAGGGAAAGAGGGTGCACACCGACGGGTGTGCACTAGGCAATACCGGTATGTGCTAAGAAAAGAGACATGTGCATTGCATTGCATTGCATGAATGAGGATGATTATGAGATATTTATGAAGATGAACTATGATATGCTTATGATGATGTGTTTTGATATGTAATAATGATGCTATTGAATAATGTTGTTGCTCTATTCCATTACAATACACTTGCTGAGTGATGAATTCACGTTTGTTGTTTTATGTTGTTTTTAGGTACGATGAATTCGGCATGCGGGAAGGGACGTTAGCACCACGTCTACACTTAGATTCATTCATTTAGACAACTACACACTCTTATTCGTAGTTGTGTCATTTATTTTAATGTGCTAAATTTGGTTCATGTTATAACTTGTGCTTGGATTTATTGTTCACTTCGTTTTGGTTCATGAAACGTTTGAATTCATTATTCTGGACTTAAATTGTTGCTATACCTCCTGTTATTGTTGATTTAGCTATCATTCACTATATCATTGTTTGTGATATTATTACTGTTGCTTCAAACCGTGGAAAAACAAAGGAGATGCTACCGAAATTTAGTTTAAGACATTTGCGCCCTTGCTGTAATTTGTCCTTAAATATGTTATTTGATTGTTGTTTCTTCCCTGTTTAGTGACATCTAGGGCATACTAGGTGCCGGGGTGTTACAGTTGGTATCAGAGCGGGCATTAGGTCCTTGGAACATGTATTTAGTGTTATACCTTAGGTTCAACTAAAAATGTGATGTGGGATAACCTAGAAACATGGCATAGGTTATACTTAAAATTTTGCCATAGATAGCAACATTAAAACTTGTGTAAGTGGAATAATTAATTTAAAATTTGACACACTTAGTTGCACAGTAGGATGGGGTTTTGGTTCATCATTGCATTGTGTTTTGTTTACTTGATGGAAACTATGTATATCCAAACGACTGTATACTCTATCGCAAAGGCTATGAAGACACACATGTATGTCTGGTATGCAAAGCATCATGATACAAGCGTAAGGGCGATGAAAACGAAGGCATTGAGGTTAAGAAAGGAGCTCCCGCTAAAGTGGTGTGGTATTTGCTAGTAATACCTCGTTTGAAGCATTTATTTGCAAATAAAAAGCACACCAAATTGATGCGATGGCACTCAGAAGAGCGTAAGAGGGATGGAAAGCTGAGACACCCTGCTGATTCTGCCCAGTGGAGAACTATCGATAGGCTCTTCAGGGAGAACTTTAGAAATGAACCGAGGAATATAAGGTTTGGATTGAGTACAGATAGAATGAATCCTTTTGGTAACATGAGCAGCATTAATAGCACTTGGCCCGTGACTCTCTGTATCTACAACCTTCCTCCTTGGTTGTGTATGAAGTGAAAGTACATTATGATGTCACTGCTTATCCAAAGGTCGAGATAACCTGGCAACGATATTGATGTATACCTACAACCATTGGTGGAAGATCTTATGATACCGTGGAATGAAGGTGTACAGGTGTGGGATAAATATAAACGAGAGTACTTTCACTCTATGTGCATTGTTGTTATGCACCATCAATGATTTACCTACCCTAGACAACCTGTCTGGCTGTACTATAAAAGGAGCCAAAGTCTGCCCTAGTGCCTGGATGAAATTGAGAGAGTGTGGCTCAACAACTCGAGGAAAATAGTGTACATACATCACCGTAGGTTCCTTCGCAGGAATCATCCGTACCGTAATATGAATAAACAATTTGACGGAACAAAGGAGGATGGTTCAGCTCAAAGTCCTCTTCATGGGGAAGAGGTATATGATATGGTTAAGGATCTTAATGTTGTACTTGGAAAAGGGGGGGTACTAATAATACATCGAGGTCCCGTACTAAGAAGACCACGTGGAAGAAGAGATCCATACTTTGGAACTTGCCCTATTGGAAGGACTTAGAAGTTCAACACTGCATCGACGTAATGCATGTGGATAAGAATGTATGTGATAGCGTGCTTGGTCTTTTACTGAATATTCCTAGCAAAACAAAGGATGGACTCAAGGCATGAAGGGACTTGGAAGATATGAAAATCAGAGCCGAGCTACATCCTTAAGACAACGAGAAAGGCCGACTTTACCTTCCCCCAGCTTGTTACACTCTATCAAAGATAGAGAAGATAGACCTCTGCAAGTGCTTGCATGGTGTGAAAGTTCTATCCGGTTACTCCGCAAACATCAAGAAACTAGTATCGATGAAAGATTTGAAGTTAACTAGCATGAAGTCTCATGATTGTCATGTGATGATGACACAAATGCTCCCAATTGCAATTAGAGATATTTTTCCTGACAAGGTCCGAGAGGCAATCATGAGGTTGTGTTTCTTCTTTAACGCGATTTCACAAAAGGTCATCGATCCCGTTGGACTTTATGAACTGCAGCTTGATGTGGTCAAGACTCTGTGCCAGCTAGAGATGTATTTTTCTCCATCATTTTTTGATATCATGGTTCATCTCATTGTTCACCTTGTGAATGAGATAAATATTTGTGGGTATATGTACCCGTTCGAAAGGTATATGGGTGTTCTGAAGAAATATGTAAGTAATCGACCTCAGCCGGAAGGCTCCGTTGTAGAAGGTTATGCAAATAAGGAGGTTATTGAGCTCTGCATAGATTACATGGACGAGATCCAACCAGTAGGAGTGCATGTATCTCACCATGAGGGCAGGCTAGCTGGGAAAGGTGTAATTGGAAAGAAATCCACAAATTCTTATTATCATGTTTTGTTCGAATAAGCCCATTTCACAGTCTTGCAATTGTCAGTTGAGATATCCCTGTATATGGACACACACAAGGATAAGCTACGGAGGGAAAACCATGGACAATCAGAGGTTTAGACAACAAAAGAGCACAATTCTTTGTTCAATCATTGGTTCAAGGAGCACATGTCTAATGAAGTAACGAGCGTTATGCTGAGGTGGTTGGCAAAAGGGCCTTCAGGTACAATCATGACATGGCAAGGATACGACATAAATAGACATACATTTTACATGAGAGCTCAGGATAGTAAAAGAACTTACCAAAATAGTGGTGTCTGTATAGATGCCTACAGCAACATGCTGATCATGGACCCGGTGGACAAAGATGAAGAGGACTATGAAGAGCTGATAAGTCTAACGAATAAGGCGTTCAAAAGATATTATAAAAAGAGCTCGAGATACCGCCCATTCTAGAAATCCTTTTTAGTCTGTACTAAATTTTCGGTACCCACGCAAACAATATTCTTACATCGCATTTTGTAGTAAATAACTCCTTCCATGACATTTTAGTTTATACAATTTTTGAAGTGTCACAAGCAGCCACGAGGCACAAATTTATGTGGGTACTTCATATGCCAATACATGCGCGAAATCTTAGGTTCTACAATAATAGACAATGACGTAGAGGTTTGTCATGCTAACATCACACATTGATTCTCACCACTAAATTTCTATTATATACTCTGAGATTTATTTTTTCTACTTATAACGTCTCAAGTTGCCTACGTGAGGACTGCCTCCTATTGAAATCCAAGCCATTCAGGGATAGCTTGCCTACTTTATCATGAAGGAAGTCATCAATAAAAAAGGGAGAGTTTTATGACAAAGACAACAATGATCCAGTCATCTATACTCATCTTACACATCATTCGTCTCCAACCAATACCGAAGGCTCGTAGGCTTGTAGTTTAGAAAACTAGTTTAGGCTTTTATTATTTAAATTTTGTTTCATTACAAAGTGTAAATTGATGTTTCATTCTAGCTAATCTTATGCTACTTTGTGTATGCATCTGTTACAATGTGTATGATATATCTGTTCTTTGTGTATGATATTTCAGAGGGCATGGCTAGCGCTTCCCGAGGCTAGTCCGAAATGCTAATTTTTTATTTTGTGGTCTAGAATTATTTGTGGTGGTTTTTTGGCTAAAACTGTCACTAATAATCCTATTATCAGTGGCGGTATTATCCAAAATTTCCACTGATAATCCCATTATCAGTGGCGGTTTTATCCAAAAACCACCACTAATGTTATGACTATTAGTGGCGGTTTGGCTAAAACCGCCACTCATAATATGAGTATCAGTGGTACTTTTTTGGATAAAACCACCACTGATAATAGGATTATCAGTGGCGGTTCTAGCCAAAAACTGCCACTGATAGTATTATTTGTGGCAGTTTTAAAACTACCAATGATAATCCATGATTATCAGTGCTACTTAATCTGTGACAGTTTGAAAACTGCCACTGATGTCAGTTAAAAACCGCCATTGATAATGATTTCTTGACTAGTGCGTACTCGATCGATCATATTCTTCTTTGCAATAGTTTCTAGAAGTGCATCAACGAGACCACAACCATCTCTCACTACTACCGAAATGTTCATTATGGATGGTTTTAAAACCTCATCACAAACATTTTTGTGAACTGTCAGTAAACATGTATCAGTGATAAGAACGACACATCACAGCCGATTTTTGAACCGTTAGAGAAAAATAATATAACAGATGGTTCTAGGCTTGAACCGTCTCTGATAGTATATTATTACAGATAGTTTTAGGATAGAACCATATCTGATAGTATATTATCATAGACGGTTCTATCCTAAAACCGTCTATGATAGCTATATATACCTCTAAGCACCTGTAAAAGCAAATGTTGATGGATTCCAAGGTAAATTCCAATTCATCCACAGTTCATCCTAAAAGTTAGCATCCTTTAATTTATCCATCCACTCCATCCTCAACCTTGAATGAGAATATTATAGGTAGCCTATTTTCACTCTGGTATTATGCAAGAATAGGATTATTTTCATGGTTCTCTATTCTATCAAATATAGAGTTGATTAAGCCATCGAGTATATGATGATTTAGTCAACTCCACATTTCATGAAATAGAGAACCATCAAAATAATCCTGTTTCTGCACAATACCAAAGGGAAAATAGATTACCTATGGTATTCTCATTCAACGATAAGAGGGCGAAGTGAAAAGATAAATCAGAACATGGCAACTCTCAGGACAAACTGTGGATAGAATTGAATTTTACCTTAGAATCCATCAACATTTGCTCTCATAGATGCAAGGAGGTACTTAGCAAGAAAGATATCCATTTCAAAAATCAACTCATATATATTTCAAAGAGCGCAATCAAACTAAGCATCTTTATGGAATAGAAAATCTCTCAAAATGAAAACATGGATATATATAATTGCCAAACAAAATAGGTATATCGACCATCTTCTAAACATTTAAGGATTCTAACAGAGAAAGATAGAGAGGGGGGCACACTCATGTACATGATTGCCTTATATATGCTTTCCTTTTGTACACTCATGTACTCTATATATTCTGACCATTGGCCTCATATTGAATACAACAAGTGCTATTCATACTAGGATCATGCACACATAACATTAGTGTTCATGTTTTACAGTGATACATTTGGGTTTTGATAACATGTACACTAAATTCCCCCCCTTAAATTATACTTTTCAATATCTGAACTGAGCAATTTGGACAAATATATTTATAGTTATCAATATTTTAGCTCTTGGATTCTTGGCAACCTATCATTGAGACAGAATACTGGGGCATATGAACTTAAGAGTATTTGCTGAATATTACACATGCACATACAATTTTCAGACTGTCTAGATTTCTTTACAGGTGATATGTAAACTATCTTCACTACAAATGGTAGTAGTACTTAATAGTACATAATACTAAGTATGTATGTAGCTACCTGAATTTATCCACTTAAGCAAGTATGTATCTTTCCACAGAAGATATGTAGATGTACCAAGTAGTTAATTACACATAAAGGTTATAATAAGTATTTATAGTAATAGATCCGGCAAAAACTATATCAGGTATATCGATCATCTTCTGAACATTTAAGGATTCTAATGGAGAAAGATAGAGAGAGGGAAAGGGAGGCACACCACCGAACTCGATTAATGATCCAACAGAACTACAAAGTTGAAAGACCTAATCCCATGTTCAGATCAACACGGAGGCCAAAAAAGCATAGGGAGAAGCAGAATGAACAAGAGCCATAGTCACACTGAGCACTAGCTATGTTGGAAAATGAACCTGTTCTCACTTATCCTGATATCGATCGATGCATACAAATGAAGATCCGAGTGCAGGGGGTCGGGGAGGTCATCGAGGGGAGGACATCAGGGAGGTCTCCGAGGGGGAGGACATCAGGGACGAGGTCGCCAAGAAGGTGGACGTCGGGGAGGAGGTCACCAAGGAGATCACTGAGAGGGAGGTCACCGAGGAGGAGGACGACGGGGGTCTAGGGTTTGGTGGAGGTGACACATGCTAAGTGCTAAGGTCTGCGTGAGTAACACCGACATCTTTATCACATACAGTTTCTAAATAGAACCGTCTATGATGTTATCACTGATGGCTGCACTGTAAAACCATTAGTGATGTTTCTCATCATAGATGGTCTATCAAAACCATCTATAACAAAGCGTCTAATATAAGCCTTTGTGTAGTAGTGTCTGCCATTATGCTGGTAGAGTTATGGGTATACGACTCCACCCATATATCAGAGTTAAAATTCTAGTGTTCATCTTTATACATACATGAGTGCGTTTTTAGTAATAATTTTGTGAGGTCCTCGATTTATAGCTGGACTTCCTCTTTCTATGCGTATGCTAAAAGGATACACTTATTTGTGCGTATGCCACTACTACATACAAGGTCATCATAGACGATTCTAAAAGATGATCATAGATAGTTTAATGAAACATTTGTCAACATGTGTCAGTGATGACAACGATGTATCACAGACAATTCTTGATCCATCGTGAAACTCACATCACAGATGGTTCCAGTAAAGAACTGTCTGTGATGTGGGTGTGATATGTCATAGACGGTTCCTTATGGGGAATCATCTGTGATATTAGTTTTTACTGATAAATATTTTTTTATTTATTGTCTAGCCTTAGGAAATGCTAGCCATGCCCTCTAAAACAAGCATAATACACAGATTATATGACAAACAGATTATATCGCAAGAAGACTACACATCACAGATTATATACATAACCACTTCAGAAATCAACTGAAATGTTATATTAACCAATATATCATAGATTACACAACCATTTCAGAAATCAACTCAAATATTGTATTAACCAATGGAATGTGCAATTACAATTCACAAATTCAATTAACCAATAAAATGTTCAAGTTTCACAAATTACGCAGCATGGAATATGCCCTTTGGAGCTATGACCTCACGCATCAAGAAGTTCGATAAGCTTTCTCGAATTGCCTCTAGATGGTCCTTTTTCAACGTAGTTGCATCACTGATGTTCTTTCTACCTGTAGGTGATTGGAATACTTTCTATAAAGACAGTTCTACCCTGATAGCAGCGTTAGCTGACCGTCAATGCCCTTGGACGTTGTTCCCATGGAGAGACCTCGAGGGACCCAATGCTCAAGCCGCGAGCACTCATGCTCGTCTTTGAGCAATCATGCTTGGCAACAATTATCTAGGCTGCCCATGAGCATCGATGCTCAAGGATGACCAGGAGACCAAGTCAAGGCCAGGTGGGTTCCCGGGGGATGGTCGAGGATCGTGTCCATCCCACAAATGAGAAAGTGGCTACAAAAGCGCCAGGATCTAGGGTAGTTGCGCCCGTAATGGGAACATAGCAGAAATCAAGGCTTCAGTTATGGTCGCAGTGAAATCAGAAATAGGCGCATTATTTGGAAAGAGTTACCAAAACATCTTGTATATAAACACCCCCGGTAGAAAGGAGGGCGACGATTCTTTTAGCTAGCTCTGACGCGCAAGCACGCAAAGGCTTGTCGTACAGAGATCCAATCAGTAAGGCAAATCACTGGAGTAGGGTTGTTATCTCCTCAGTGAGAGTCCCGAACCAATATAATTCTCGTTTTCTTATTCTGAGTGTCCACGCACTTTGCTACATCGTCCGGACGTCAGCCCTTCACGGGGGAAGGGGCTTAGGTTGATCCCTCATTCAACAAGTAAGCTCGACGGGGGCCTGTTCCCCAATTGTCGACAGCTAGTGCCGTCCGTGGGGATCGACTGTGTCAAATCCGTCCGTGAAGAATCCCTGGAGATGCCAAATTCTTAGGACACTCAGGTCCTCTGCGCCTTCAACGGCGTCGAGGATGATGACATGTACTACGCTAGCAATGACATGGCCGGTGTCACCAGCCTGGAAGGTCACACCGAAGCCGGGAGTCTTTCCTCGGTAGCTGCGGTACGAGAGAAGTTTCTCCGCTCTCAGCGCGATGCCCTTGAGGATGACGAGGAAGATTACGATGGGCTCTATGATGGTCTGGATATCCCTGACCATATCGAGCCCAATCATGAAACGGCATTGCAGGGAGACACCATGATGTCACCTTTGCACTCATCTTATTCCCGCAAAGTCAATATGACAGGAGGAATCACAGACCCCGGGTTGGAATCCTCGGGGGCTGTCTGTCGCAGCCGCTTTGAAGTGGCCAGAAATCACCTGGAGACGTCTTTAGACAAGACCTTGGCAAGCATCCGACGCCAAGCTTGTGAGAAGCAGGTTTCCAGGCCAGAAGTCCCAGTCCATGAGAATTCCCACGGATGTCGCACCTCAGAGGTCATGCTCAAATGACGCCCAAGCTCGCCACCACCTGTTCTTCAGAACAGAGAACAACTGCAAGCCCTGACGGCGGTCGTGCGTGATCTCCGGAACTTCCCCGAGCAAGTGGACTTGGAGGCAATGGGTGCGGTCGTTGCCGAAGACTTAGAAAAGCTCGCCGTGGACATGAAGATCTCGAAGTCATCCCATGACAGAGAGGCCCGGAGTATTTCCCGGGAATGTCGGGAGAACCCCCCCTGGTCCGCTCCTGCCACGGAGAATTTGGGAGCCTTGCTCGGGAGGGCCATAGGGGACACGATCGGTACCGTGCAGACGCTCGGAGCGATTTCCAAGCGACCTAGAGGTATCAAAGGTATGCTCATCATGACTATGAGCATACGGAATGTTCCACAATGGAACGAACTCTGGCGTGCCGGCCTCGGGAAGTTTTTTCTCGGCTTGGTCTGTGTGTTGGGAGCCAGCACAGCGATGGTCTTTGGGTGCCGGGCATTTACAGATTCTCTCCGCAATGTCTCGTGGTCGAACAAGTTCAAACCCGGCCACATTGAGAGGTTCAATGGGATCTAAAACCCGGATGAATTCCTCTCGATCTACACCACTGCGATCTAAGCCACAGGGGGAGATGAGGGGGTTATGGCCAACTTCCTCCCAACGGTCCTTGATGTGACTACACGGACATTGCTCTTCAACCAAAAAGAGGGTCAATTCGCTCATGGAGGCAGCTTAGTGCCGCGCTCTGAGCAAACTTCCAGAGTTGCTATATCCGTCCGGGCAAAGAGCGCGATCTCGAGCGCCTGATCCAGACAGAAGGTGAGTCTTTGCGACAGTTCATCCAGAGGTTCATCCAGGTACAGAATTCAATTCTAGTACGCCATACAACTACACTTCACCGTGACCAACAACGCGGCAGAATACGAGGGCCTCTTGGCCGGACTACGAGCATGCAAAGCGCTCAGAGTCCAACGACTCACTGTGAAAGGCGATTCGCAGTTGATTGTTAACTAGGTTAACAAGGAGTATCAGTATTCCGATAGCTCAATGGTGCTTTACCTAGTTGAATTGAGAAATATGGAGAAGTACTCCAAGAACTTCTACGTACTCTACATCCCTAGGAAGGATAATTCCCTGACTGACCAATTATTGAAGCTCGGTTCCTCTCAAACCGCTGCTCCGGCGGGAGTGCTCGTGGAGCACCTGAACAAGCCCTCCATTCACTCTGTAGAGGAGGCACCAGAGGCTTGCGGGGAAGTCTCTCTTCTCGAGCAGGGCGCAAACTGGATGATGCCATTAATCTAGTATCTCGCGCATGGGACACTGCCCGTAGGAGAGGCTGAGCATTCCCAGCTTATAAGGCGATTCTCCCCATACAAACTGATCGAGGGCGCCCTGTACCGCAAGGGAGCACTAGGAGTCCTCTCCAAGTGCATCTCTCAAGAAGAGGGCCTATTCCTTCCTCGAGATATCCATGAAGGAATGTGTGGAGTTCACTCTTCATTCAAGACACTCGTGAGCAAAGCCTTTCGATTGGGTTATTACTGGCCTATGGCCATAACCGATGCTCGGTCGATTGTGATGACTTGCCGAGCGTGCTAGTTTCATGCTCGTAAGGTCCATCAACCAGCATATGCGCTTCAAACCATCACGCTTTCGTGGCCATTCTCGACCTGGGGGCTCGATATTCTCGGACCTTTCCCCCAGGGACAGAAGGGCTGCAAGTACTTGCTCGTAGCTATCAACACTTTCACCAAGTGGATCGAGGCTGAACCTGTGTCAACCATCTTGGCCCAGGCGGCCAAGAGGTTTTTTCGCAATAACATGGTGATGTGCTTCGGGATTCCCAACTGCCTCATCATGGACAACGGCATCCAGTTCACCAGCGAACTGTTCCAAGCGTATTGCAAGGACATCGGGACCAAGGTCTGCTATGCCTCTGTGGCACACCCACAGAGCAATGGAGCGATCGAGCGAGCAAATGGTTAGATTGTCCAAGGGATAAAAAAGAGAGTCTTTAAGAGCCTCAACCAGCATCAGCAGGCATGGGTGGAAGAGCTTCCTTCTGTCCTTTGGTCGGTTTGCACAACAGCAAGTCAGACTACGGGTGAGACCCCATTCTAGCTCGTTTACGATGCAGAGGCCATATTGCCCACTGAGATCATTCTGGGTTCCCCAAGGGTGCACCTGGTCGACAACGTCGACCAAGAAATAAAGTGTCTCTTGGACCTAGACCTCGCCGAGGCAACACGCGAACGGGCATTGCTACGATCCGCGGTTTTCCTACAGGCTCTTCGTAGGCACGCGGCTAAGTCGGTTCGACTAAGGACCCTGTAAGTTGGCAATCTCGTCCTACGTCGAGTTCAGGATTTGTCCAAAGCTAACAAGCTGACCCCTAGGTGAGAGGGTCCATTCACGGTCGTCTCAGCAACACGCCCGGTGACTATTCGCCTGGCGATGGAGGATGGTCGAGAGCTCGCCAGCACCTGGAACATCGATCAACTATGTAAGTTTTACATTTAGTTTGTTTATTACTGCACTTTGTTTTATGCAATTCAGCGGTTATTTCCTATAAATTTTTTTTGGTTCTTTGGCCTCCACGAGTTCCATTCTTCCCAAGATCTTGTGAATGTCCCCAAAGTTCCTACCCATTGGTAAGCTGACCCAACCTCGCGCAAGGGCAAACTACCCTACTCACAATCTTGATGATAGAATGAACACGTACAGGCCAGAACACGCGCTTCAATCTCATTCTCTTAGGCTTGGCTAGTGTGCGTAAGAACGACGAATGCATAGGCACCATTGTTAAGTCACTAAGCTCACCACCAGAGGACTCAGTCTACGTAAGCCGATCATCGTTCGCAGTAGCTCTTCGCTACATGATACGATAGCACGCAGATGCCCTCTCGGACGGTCCTGAGCTCTAGTTCGACCTACGCGCACTCGGTAGCCACGAGCATTGTCGGGCAAGACGCGCGTTTTTCCCTGTCTTCGCCGAAACTATGATTGCAAAACTAGGGGCATGAGTCAAGACGCATGGGGGGATGTAGCCGTGCGTGTGTTCCTTTCTAAACTTAACCCATGATCACAACTCGGAGAATGGCGCTAGGTCGTGAGCGTAAGGGCATGCGCGATTGTTTCCTATCTCTCCTATGGACGAGCTCGTGCTCATAATTAAAGTGCACGACCTTCGTTCATAGCGGGGGCTGGTAGGGACGAACTACCATGTTTTTTCTAAAAAAACGTGCGCTCATTTATGTTTTTTGTCCTTTACCATTTGAGCTTTCTGTCTCCCTCGTCCTACTCATTTCGTTTTCTCCTTGTCCAGGGCGTTCGCCAACCATGAAGAGGAGATAGTTGGAACAAAAAGAAGCAAGAAAATGAAGGGGGACAAGTGTACCAAGAAGCGATTCCTTTCCAAAAGTATCTCAGGTTTACATTGGGGGAGATTACACCCTCTTGCATTTTTCTTCTTAAAGGATCTCGAGCTCCTACCTCAAGGAGTTGAGCTTGGCCTCAAGGTCGAGGACTCGCCGGTGAGCTAGGTGCCCCTCGGCCGCTCCCTGGAGAAGTCTCTTCACTTCCTCTTTTTGCGAGTTGGCCGCTTCGGTGGCCACCATCACCGAGTCAGTGGCATCCTTCATGGCTCACTGTAGCTCATCCACCTCTTCCTCCATCTCTTTAGCCTTGGTATCCAGGATCGCCTTGCTCAGCAAGCTCTGGAGAAGCTGCTCCCTGAGCTCCGTGGCGAACTCCCCGGTCTAGCGCAGCTCCTCCCCGCCCAAAGCCTTTATTGTGGCCATCGTTTGCTCGAGCTCTATGACTTTAGTGTCCTGCTCAGCGATGCACTTGGTGAAGAGCTCCGGGACGATGGTCGCTGCGTCGAAGTCTCTCAAAAGAAAACCCAATAAGTCCCTGCTCCCTGAGAAAGGGAAAGCATATTAGATAAGTTAGAGTGCCTTACCCAGAGGGCATGGCGAACCCAGTTCTCTCGGACATGTTCGCGCACATCCTCTGGCCGAAGATCGGTAGGGTCTCTGAAGCTGGCCTGCGGTGGGGGAAGATTCCCCTCCTCCAGAGCAGGCGCTATGCTCGGAGGAGGTTCGGTCTTATCCTGGTCCCAAGCATCAGTAGTGCTCGGCGACACAGGGGTTGGGTCTTATTGATCGTGTGCCTCCTGGAGATGTCCTTCCTCCAGGTCTTGCTCCTCCTGGGGATGCTCTTCCCCCAGGTCGTGCTCTTGCCGGGAAGCTCTTCCTCCGAGTCAAGCTCCTTCTGGGAGGCTGTTCCCCCAGGGTGGGCTCCTTCCGGAAAGACCCTTCCTCGGGGACCTTGGTGCTGGACTCACGGGCACCCTTCGTGCTCGAGACCGCTAATTGGGCTTTGGCGTCGCTCGGGCTCGGGTCCTCGGGCTGCTCGTCTCCTTGGGAAGCTTGCTCCCCTAGGACTGGGGGTACCGCCTCGACCATCAGAAGGTCATCGGGGTGCTCCTCGTAGAGCACCTCGGACATCACGAGGTCGATGGTGCACTGGAGCTCCTTCTCTACTACAAAATCAAGGATCTCATCAGCCATATGTGTAAAATAAAAAATTCCCCTATAAGCTATTACGCCCATGTCAACAGAGTGGGGTTAGCTCGAGCATACAAAGGAGGAAGAAAACGAAGAAAATGCAAAAATAGAATGCGAGCTTACCTTCACCGAGCTCTATGGCCTCGCCCTTGGGGTCCTTAGCTTCGGTCATGGAGGGCTTTCCCGGAGGTGAGGGTATCGACCACGAGCTCAGCCCTTTCCTTGGCCGCATCACTGGCCCTCGCCATCGTGGGGTCGACCGCCTCCATGTCGACACCTTCTATGGACAATGCCGGGCGTGGTGACCTTACGCCCGGCAATCTTCGATGCCTCCTGATCAAGTGCAGTGTGTCCTCCTCCTCGTGCTCTTCGGTTGTAGAGCTCGAGACCACCTGTGCCGGTTGGGCCTGGAGGGCCGCGATCTGCGCCTCCAGTTGCTCCTTGCTCGCGGGCATCTTGGCCGCTGCTTTAGCCCGCTTGGCTTCCTCAGCGAGCTGTTGCAAGCGTGCCACCAAGGCCGGTTTCCTCTCTTTGAAGTCGGCAAACCACCACTTTAACTCCCTTACCTTCTTCATGTCGGCATATTCTAAATGCCGTTTGATGGGAGCCTTTCTCGACGCCACTAGCCTCTTCGAGCGCTTAGCGAAAGGCGGTGGAGGGGGCAGCAGGCCCCGCTTGCTCGTTGCCTTCTTCCTCGTGCCCACGACGCGAGCTCCACCATGTGATAGTGGTGTAACACCCCGGCATTTAATATGCCTGAATGTTACCAAACACAAGCTAAACAACATCTAAATACCACATTTAACATCAAATTCCAGCAAAGGTGCATAGACTAAAAACCGAGATTTCGGCAGCACCTCCTTTGTTTTATCATGAATTTAAGGAACAGCAACAATATAGCATTATATGGCAATAAGAGAAACATCTAGAACAGCAATAAATAAAGTCTTAACGACAATAAGAGACTAACATTAAGCTCTTAAGGTTCCAAGTGTCAAACAAACAATAGAACTCTCATTAACCAAGCTAGGACTTAATCTTAAAGATCATCACACGCAATTTATTATCAAACTAAATGAATTGACTTGGGGAAACATTAAA
Organism: Rhipidocladum racemiflorum; assembly: GCA_036346355.1. Taxonomy (NCBI): domain Eukaryota; kingdom Viridiplantae; phylum Streptophyta; class Magnoliopsida; order Poales; family Poaceae; genus Rhipidocladum; species Rhipidocladum racemiflorum. The sequence goes on from CM070579.1 coordinate 7,680,046, forward strand.
GTGAAGCAACGTGTGAGCGTGTGACTATTCCCCTTTCCCGCATGCCGCTCTTCATGGTACCTAAAACAACAAGAAAACACAAGGGTGAGTTCAAAACTCAAGCAAGCATACCGCAATGGACAACAAGCATAACAACAAGTCAATAACATCTTTCATCATGTATAACATCTCATTCATGAATACTTATCAATATCATCATCAATTTGTATGCGATGTAATGCATTGCTCGACCCTCTCGAACCTCATACCGGTATGGGAAGTACACACCCGCCGGTGTGCAATTTCCTCCTTCCATCCCGAAGATGGAGGGTGCCTTTTCCTAAACACCACGTGGATGGAATCACGACATAGGACTTACTCAATGGCGTCCCGGATTAGTCATAACTTTCACCGACTTGCCGGACTAGTTAAGACTTTCTCACCGCCTCGCTTCTATCTCATGACATGCATGCAACCATGCCAAATATCATATTCAATTCACATATTAACACATGGCATCATAATATGTTAAACATGCTCATCATATCATATCAATCATTAAAACATGGCAAGTGGACATATATCATGTAGGCAATTCCATCTAATTTCAACATGCAACCTACAACTTGCTATCCATCACAACACACTTGCCTCAACCACGTGCAACGGATTGGCGGGAAGAAGAGGGAACTCCCGGGGTCACACCACCTGCACATAGGCATCACACACTCACAATCATAACCTCAAAACAGTACACACGCCCCCATCTAACCCGACATTGCCAACTACTCGCAAAACCTAAAAACAGAGGTTCTGTCCCGGCGGAACAGCAGCCTTGCAAAAGGCATAACTTGAGTTCTGGGACTCCAAATCGAATAAACGAGTACACCGTCGCGAAGTTAGGAAATTTCCCAACTTTTTCTAGTTATAGGAAAGACTGATTCGGACTCTAAAATTGTTTAATCTACAGATTACCACAATCTGTTCCAGTTACGCCACAGATTTTAGGCGCTCGGTAAAACAGCCATAACTTTCAAACGGCTGATCGGAAATTAACGTGCTTTACGTCCACGGAAAGATAATTAAATTATCTACAACTTCCTAGAAGTCCGTACGGTCTGATTCGGATTCTAAGTCGACGGAAACTCGAACCCTAGTTCGACTGCTCAATCTGCCCGAAAACAGAAACGTGGACAAGTTTAGATCTAACCCAAATTACTTCAAACCAGCGCCCAATTGATCTAAAACTTGATAAACACCTAAGAACAGTACCTAGATCAATTTCAAGGATCCCCATGATCATACCTTTGCCCGAGCGAAAACTCCAATCAATCTCCTGAATCTCTCGCAGACCGCTTCGCTCGCCTCCACGCTTCGCCTCGCTCCTTGCTCTCGCTCCTCGCTCCACGGGATGACTCCACAAGGTGCAGGGGTGGGGAGGCCACCCTAGGGCAGCAAGGGTGGAGGGAGGTGGTGTGGAGGTGGAGGAAGGGGAGGGGGCGATGGCTAGGAGGGAGGGGGTGGCGGCTAGGGGCTAGAGGGGGAAGGGAGGAGAGGTGGGGCGCATATGGGGCTGTTGGGCGCAAGGGGGCAGGGGAGCCCCTTTATCAGCCCCACACCCTGTCCAAGTCCAATTAGGAGCCCTCTCAATCCCTCTCCAAAGCCCACCAAGGCCCAAAACTCCCCCTAACGCCTAAAACTCAAACGGCCCTAAACGGCCGGAAAGGCTATTAACCTCCAATTCTATGGTTTTAAACTTAATTCCACACTTCATACTGTTATTAACCTTATCATACACGATAAATAAGGTTACGACACTCCGTGGCGACATACCACTTCATTCGGCCCAAAAACGCGAGAAAACCCTAAGCCGAAAGGTTTTATTCTCTAGTTTCACCTTCTATAACGTCACACCAAACCATAGTGTCACATTCTTCCCCCCTTCAACAGGATTCGACCTCGAATCCGAAGGACGCCATAAAAACAGCAACAAAGTCCCCAAGGGACAAAAGGCTTCTCTGGCAGACACAAACATTCGCACAACGACTAGAACCAGGAAAGAAACGATACAAACAAGTTCCCAAAACCAACACTTAAAGAAAAAGTGTTGATCTAGCTCAACTAAGGGCAACCGCTCACAGCTCAACTTTCAATTCAAATCCCAAATAACTGTGTTCAACCTCGAAGGGCCAACAACCCAAAACGCCTCGAATCCTCACGACAAACACCTCACACTTCTATCACAACCTACCTGACTACTCAACGCAATAAACTCAACATGACATAATCAAAGGAAGTCACAATTCCTTTAACGACCTCTCTTCATTCCCGAAAGTTTCCATCTAGGGAATAACTCATTAAGGCACACTAGCCCTTCCGATACACGATCATACTAACATTTTATTCCATCCTTTCCTGTGCAAGACTCAAACCCAAAACAACTAGTGAAGACAACTCGCTCACAGGCAATTATCACCGATCTACCAGTCAACTTCACTTCCACCCATCGCTACTCTTAGTAAAGGTTAAACCCATACATCATCCACCTCCATCACAAACCACCCTTTACTCAAGGTTCACACCTAGCCCAAGCTAGGATCGAAAACCTTACCAAACCACAATTGGTTCCTTTCTTAAGAGGGTCTCGCCACACAAAAACACTTAGCTATCAAGCCCAAGTGTACACACAACAACTCAAACCCAAAGCTAATACCATTTTGGAAAGAATTCGGCAACATCCAAGCCAAAACACAAAGGAAGCATAAATCCCCTACATCACAACCAACATATCGTAAATTGTTCATTGCTTCTTTTCATACTAGAAAGCAAGGAAATCTCGCTTCATGACATAAATGCACACTCTTCAGTGAGCACTCGGATTAGTCATATCTCCATATATGACTTTCACCGACCGCTCAACGACTCTTTTATCATTTAACATGTAAAAACGATGTCATGTTTACTTTTCACCATTCCCTCATCATGTAACCACTACCGAATAGTCATTCACATGATGACTTCGCCTCTGTGATCATATGAATAAATCTCGAATAACATCGAGAGTTGCGCTAATTCATATAAACTATGACGGCAACATCGTTAATCAACAAAACACCACATCGTGTGAAAACCCATCTTCGATTTAACACTAGCTTTGTAACACCTCGCAAAAATCAAACTCAACCCTTTGGAACAGTAACATCGACTCCAAAATCAAACATCTGCGGTATTACAAGCGCCATAAATTTTTATCAAAAGAGAGGGAAACTCAATCCAAAAGAAAACTCTTCACTAACCAAATTCACTTAAGAAACATTCATAAAAATCCAGACTTGTAAAACACCAAGACACCGGACACATTTTCCAAATGACTCCAACTCTAGTCAAATAGAGTTACACATCAAGGGCTTAACTCAAAAGTTTCCAACACAACCCTTTATGACCATCTGCTTCCTTTTAAAATTAATTCCAAAGATAAATCGCAAGTAACGCGAAGGGCGCTGATCCACTCAAAAACTTTTGGATGTAAACTCAAACTCACAACACGAACTAAACAAATTACCAAAACCAAAGGTCGACACCAACCACTACGAAGTTTTGGGAAACTCAAACTCAACATAAGGAACACCTCAACCGAAAGCATTCAACCGAGATGGCAAACAACCAATCCAAGTTTCAAAGGTTTTTAGACAACAATTTCAAAGATGAAAGGAACCATCTCTAGTACTCCACTACGCTTTCCATTAAAGACTTCAATATGTAAATATTATCTCTACAAGACAAAGTTCATAACTAGGATTCCAAGGCATACATTCATTAAGGATGAAATTGTACATCATGTTAATTATCCAAAGCTCACTCCATCGCAACATGTTAAAATTTTCCTTTATTTTAACCATGGTTTTCCAACGAATAATCTAACAGTTACCACAACTACTTAGTCATCAATAACAACAAATGGGCATAATCATCAACCAACAACATTACTTTTAGCTACCCTATACATAGGTGATAAATAAAATTACCACCACACAACATACCCCACTATTTAAAATAGACCGAATACTAGCATTAACACTACCATTAACAACATCATTAACAATAAGTCTTATGTCTTCTCCATTGATATCAATACTAGCATTGTAGCGACAAATCAAAAGCATACTTCCAAAGGTACTAGTAGTTTGCAACAACATAAATAGCAACTCTAATCAACATCCAAATTAAAGTCACTAGTCAACACGATTAAATTTCTATTAATCCATTAGATTAGAACCTCTTTAACAACCAAAGAAAAGTTTCTTTTACAATAAAGAAGTCTACAACATCTTAATGTTTTAACTATGCATCAAAGTTTAAACTTTTAACATTAACAAGGATCATAAGCACATTTAAAGCAAGGCACAGATTCTAAGCATGTACATTAACACATTTAATCATTCTCGCTAAGAGTAAATCGCAACACTAGTAGTCTATTTATTCTCAAGCTAGAGATATTAATCACATTGAATTGATTCAACTCAAAATTTAACTTAGCAACACATCAATCCATAAACCACATTGCTACCTACTACAAGACATACTAAACATCAATTCTTACTAGGGACAAACGATCTCACCAAAAGACACTTTGTTTACAAGATTTTAGTTTTAAAACTCATCCCAAATTGTAATGAGACTTGACTCTCAAAATTACAAAGAGACAAATCCAAACTTTGTCATGCAAAGGAATTCTCCAAAACCTTTTAAATCTCAAGGACTCCCATGAGGAAAAGGTTGAAAGGCAGTTTTCTCGAAAGGGAACCAAGTGCTCCATTAACCCTTTTCAACTAAAACCTTAACTCCAAACTTTCACAAAGCAAGAAGAGTTCTTCAAAGATGATTTCTTAAACCAGTAAAATGACGAAATCAAGCACCACTTACTCTACAAAGACACGAACTTCAACCCGACAACCAGGTCTGGTATAACTCGCAATAACTCCAGTTAACCTCGAGAAAGACAAACGCAGGATAAATTTGAATGCTTCTTCCCATAAAGCCATCAACAAACTAATCATTAAATCGAAAGGCGCCCAAAAGAAGCGCAACACTAGACTCTCTTCTTCGCTCTTCAACCAAGGAAGACAAAACCACACACGCGACAATGAACGATCCGCAAAAACCCAACATTTTTCATTTGATTCAAATCAACTAAAGCCAAGAAAAGTAAACGAAAATCGATCGTCGAACGGCAAAGAACGCGTAAGGAATCCACCACCAAACTCTTTTATTTGACGCAAGTCAACTACCCGATCTACACAGAAAGGGTAAGCACTCTTCTCCATAGGGGTTATCAGTTCTTCGGTGATGGCGCTAACCGCCACACCGCACAAACCTCGCCTTACTATGAACAAAAGAGGACCAAACCCTTCAAAGACCAAAACCCCACTTTTAACACCACAACAGGAACAATTCAATCATTTATCTTATTGACATAGCATCATGCATTGTCAAAAGAAACATTCAATATCAAAGCTTAAATACAACATTTAAGCATAAAGCAACGATTCCCATACCCTTTTCCTACTGTGCATCCATTGTGTGTCAAATTTTTAGATTAGTTATACCACTTTTGCAAGTTTTAATGTTGCTATCCTATAACAAAATTTTAGTTAAGACCTAAGCCATGTTTCTAAGTTATTCCACATCACATTTTAGTTGTAACCTATAGCATGACACTAAAAATTCACATTACAAGGACCTACAACCCGCTCTGATACCAACTGTAACACCCCGGCATTTAATATGCCTGAATGTTACCAAACACAAGCTAAACAACATCTAAATACCACATTTAACATCAAATTCCAGCAAAGGTGCATAGACTAAAAACCGAGATTTCGGCAGCACCTCCTTTGTTTTATCATGAATTTAAGGAACAGCAACAATATAGCATTATATGGCAATAAGAGAAACATCTAGAACAGCAATAAATAAAGTCTTAACGACAATAAGAGACTAACATTAAGCTCTTAAGGTTCCAAGTGTCAAACAAACAATAGAACTCTCATTAACCAAGCTAGGACTTAATCTTAAAGATCATCACACTAATTTATTATCAAACTAAATGAATTGACTTGGGGAAACATTAAAGTGAAGCAACGTGTGAGCGTGTGACTATTCCCTTTCCCGCATGCCGTTCTCATGGTACCTCAAACAACAAGAAAACACAAGGGTGAGTTCGAAATCGCAAGCATACCGCAATGGACAACAAGCATAACAACAAGTCAATAACATCTTTCATCATGTATAACATCTCATTCATGAATACTTATCAATATCATCATCAATTTGTATGCGATGTAATGCATTGCTCCCGACCTCCGAACCTCATACGGGTATGGGAAGTACACACCGTCGGTGTGCACCTCTTTCCTCCCTTCCATCCCGAAGATGGAGGGTGCCTACTCGCCTTCCAAACACCACGTGGATGGAATCACGACATAGGACTTACTCAATGGCGTTCGGATTAGTCATAACTTTCTCACCGACCTTGCGGACTAGTTAAGACTTTCTCACCGCCTTCGCCTCTATCTCATGACATGCATGCAACCATGCCAAATATCATATTCAATTCACATATTAACACATGGCATCATAATATGTTAAACATGCTCATCATATCATATCAATCATTAAACATGGCAAGTGGACATATATCATGTAGGCAATTCCATCTAATTTCAACATGCAACCTACAACTTGCTATCCATCACAACACACTTGCGCCTCAACCACGCAACGGATTACGGGAAGAAGAGAGGAACTCCGGGGTCAAGCACCACCTGCACATAGGCATCACACACTCACAATCATAACCTCAAAACAGTACACACGCCCCATCTAACCCGACATTGCCAACTACTCGCAAAACCTAAAACAGAGGTTCTGTCCCGGCGGAACAGCAGCCTTGCAAAAGGCATAACTTGAGTTCTGGGACTCCAAATCGAATAAACGAGTACACCGTCGCGAAGCTTAGGAAATTTCCCAACTTTTCTAGTTATAGGAAAGACTGATTCGGACTCTAAAATTGTTTAATCTACAGATTACCACAATCTGTTCCAGTTACGTCCACAGATTTTTAGGCGCTCGGTAAAACAGCCATAACTTTCAAACGGCTGATCGGAAATTAACGTGCTTTACGTCCACGGAAAGATAATTAAATTATCTACAACTTCCTAGAAGTCCGTACGGTCTGATTCGATTCTAAGTCGACGGAAACTCGAACCCTAGTTCGACTGCTCAATCTGCCCGAAAACAGAAACGTGGACAAGTTTAGATCTAACCCAAATTACTTCAAACCAGCGCCTCCAATTGATCTAAAACTTGATAAACACCCTAAGAACAGTACCTAGATCAATTTCGGATCCCCATGATCATACCTTGCCCGGCGCAAAACTCCAATCAATCTCCGCTAATCTCTCGACCGCTTCCTCGCTTCCACGTTCCTCGGCCCTCGCTCCTTGCTCGCCTCGCTTCCACGGGATGACTCCACAAGGTGCAGGGGTGGGGGAGGCCACCCTAGGGCAGCAAGGGGTGGAGGGAGGGTGGTGTGGAGGTGGAGGAAGGGGAGGAGGCGCATGGCTAGGGGAGGGAGGGGGTGGCGGCTGGGGCTAGAGGGGGGAAGGGAGGAGAGGTGGGGCGATATGGGGCTGTTGGGGCGCAAGGGGGCAGGGGGAGCCCCTTTATCAGCCCCACACCCTGTCCAAGTCCAATTAGAGCCCTCTCAATCCCTCCAAAGCCCACCAAGGCCCAAAACTCCCGAACGGCCTAAAACTCTAAAACGGCCCTAAACGGCCGGAAAGGCTATTAACCTCCAATTCCTATGGTTTTAAACTTAATTCCACACTTCATACTGTTATTAACCTTATCATACACGATAAATAAGGTTACGACACTCCGTGGCGACATACCACTTCATTCGGCCCAAAAACGCGAGAAAACCCTAAGCCGAAAGGTTTTATTCTCTAGTTTCACCTTCTATAACGTCACACCAAACCATAGTGTCACAAGTGGCTCGATCGCAGCCACCGCGGCTTCAAGGGCGATCTTCTCCTGGTAAAAGAAAGCAGGAATGTTAGGAAAAGCTTGGGACAAGTTCCCTCAAGCATGGCTTGCAGGAACACTTACCACCTCACCCCGCTCAAGAACGTTGCTCGGAATCTGGTGCACGAGCTCCAGTTCCTTGCCCTTGGGGGTGCCGAACATCTCAGCAACCCGCTTCTCGACCCAATCTCTTCTCGGGGCTGCAATCCGATCAAGGTAAGAGTTCGAGCAAGTAGATGCCTTTGAAGGAAACAGAAAACAGATGCACCGATCATCAGAAAAACTTAGCCGAGTCTGCCTCGCGGGTGAGGTCCTGCCACTCGACGATCTCGAAGAAGGGGTGCTCCCTCCTCCGTAGTGGGGACACCCAGTTCCCGAGAAAGTCCCGGGCTATGTCCCGACCAGTCAGCCCCATGTTGGTGAGCTCACTGATCATCATCAGCGTCTGCTTTTCCTTCGGTTGGATGGTCGGGCGCGGTGTCTCGACCACCGGGGTCGGCTCCACAGTATAGCGGAGGCTGCTCCCCTCCACGGCCCTCAGGTAAAACCATTAATCGGCCAAACCCACCACCGGGTCCTTTAGTGAAAGGCTCGGGTACTCGTAAGGGCGGTTGGACCGGAGCTGGAAGTAAACGCAACCAGCGGGGGTGTTCTTGCCGGTGCAGAACAAAGAATAAAAGTGAAAGAAAAGGCTTGCTATAGGGCACAACGCCCACATATCCCTTGTAAAGTTGCGAGAAGACCGCCAGAATAAGGATAGAATTGGGGTTCAGATTAGTGATCTCACACTCACAGAAGGCGAGCACGGATGCGAGGAACTCACTCTCAGGTGACCGCAACCCATTGACGGCATAGAGCTCGCAGGAGACCACTTCCACGTCCTGCGGCGCCAGAGCCTCTTCACCGCCGGGTGCGCACGCCGAGTCCTCATCAATGTAGCCGAGCTTGACGAGCATCCTGAGCCTCCTCTTGCTCATCTGGCTAACTCCGAACTTCGCCCTTGACAAGAGAAGGGAGAAAGCGGAGCGCAAGAAGGTCTTGGGTTCAAGGGTTTCTGAAAAAGCTCGAGCGCGAGTGCAGGTAAGTTTTCTTCGTCGTACCATTCAAGTTTATAAAGGCAATAAAAAGCCATTTCTACTGCCATCGGCGCCCTTTCATGAATCGACACGCGTCCGTTATGGCCGTTCCTGTAAAATGTCCAACCGTTACAAGAGGGCTTCTCAGAGAAGGAACCAGCGCGACCTTTCGATTTTTCCCGAGCTTCTTTTAATCCAGACACGGGGCTCGTTCCCCGTCTACCATGCTTGCCTACGTGCATGACGTGCTCGGATGCTACAGTAGTGCTTCACTGCGAGATTCCAATCCCTCCATTGAGTCTTTCAGACTCAAGGGGAAGGTCCGGCCAAGTAGTTTTCCACTTGAGCCTCGGGGGCTAGCTGTCGGGTATTTGAATACTTTCCATAAACACAGTTCTACCCTGATAGCAGCGTTAGCTGACCATGAATGCCCTTGGATGTTGTTCCCAAGGAGAGACCTCGAGGGACCCAATGCTCGAGCCGCGAGCACTTGTGCTCGTCTTTGAGCAATCATGCTCGGCAACAAGCATCTAGGCTGCCCACGAGCATTGATGCTCAGGGATGACCAGGAGACCAAGTAAAGGCTAGGTGGGTTCCCGGGGGATGGTTGAGGATAGTGTCCATCCCACAAACGAGAAAGTGACAACAAAAGCGCTAGGATCTAGGGCAGTTGCGCCCGTAATGGAAACATGGTGGAAATCAAGGCTTCAGTTATGGACGCGGTGAAATCGAAAATTGGCGCAATATTTTGAAAGAGTTACCAAAACATCTTGTATATAAACCCCCTGTAGAAAGGGGGGCGACGATTCTTTTAGCTAGCTCTGACGCGCAAGCACGCAAAGGCTTGTCGTACAGAGATCCAATCAATAAGGCAAATCACTGGAGTAGGGTTGTTATCTCCTCAGTGAGAGGCCCGAACCAATATAATTCTTGTGTTCTTATTCTGAGTGTCCACGCTCCTCGCTGCATCGTCCGGACGTCAGCCCTTCATGGGGGAAGGGGCTTAGGTTGATCCCTCATTCAACAAGTAAGCTCGATGGGGGCCTGTTCCCTAATCGTCAACAAAAGTAATATATTCTCTATTTTGATTCTAGTGTTGTTTGGTACTTCTGCTTTTCTTGGCTAGGTTAGTCTAGTCAATTTTAGTTTAAATGCAATAAGAAAATATTGGTGATCCTTCAGTTCTGTTATAGATTATAATTTGGAGTTGTAACACTTATTGTATTTTTTACATTCTGAACAAGTTTTTCTCCAGATTGCTCTCACTTTATTGCTGCCTCTGTGAATGATCTATAATGCTTTGGGTCTATTTATGAGCTAAAATGATTAAATTGTAAATATGGCCTTGAACCAACTTTGTTGCTTCCTGTTAAATGGTAGAAAGTATTGATTGATACTTCACTGTATATGGTTCTATTGTATAGCATCTGCTTGAACTGTTTTAAATATTTTTGCTTATTGTTTGGCCAAATTGTTTTAAAAATTGTTGTATAATTTAGGAAGATAAGAGTTCAAGACCATATTTGCTTAGTTAATTACTTAGCTCAATTGTGATAATTCGACCCAGATTAGAGGAGGTAAGAGCTTGTCTCTAGCAGCCCTAAATCAGTAGCTAAACACTTGACATAAACACTTGAGCTTCACATGGCACGAAGCAAATTACACATGCTAGTGTTAGGTTCGATAAAACAAGACACGAAGAAAGAATAACACTTATGCACTAGTTCATGAGAACACTGGTATTGAGAAGTAATTGAAGTTATGTTCAATTGTATTCATTTCTCTGTTTCTTTTCTTCTATAAATCATACTGACCCTCCCTCGCCCATGTGGGAGGGTTAGTAAGATATATAGAAAAAGAGAGGCAGGGAGTGAATACAGTCGAGCATCTCTTCAATTACTTCTAATAAACTAGTGTTCTCATGAACTAGTGCATAAGTGTTCTTGTTTCTTCGTGTCTTGTTTTATCGAACCTGACACTAGCGTATGTGATTTGCTTCATTCCATTTGAAGCTTAAGTGTTCATGTCAAGTTTCTAGCTAGGAGTTCCTAGTGCTTGTCTCTAGCAGCCCTACATCGAGTGGCGAGGAGGCTAAAGATTTAATCTTCAAGCAGCCCGACACCTGAGAGCAAATTAAATATTCTTTCATTACTTGTTCATACTTTTGGGTTAGTAAGAAATAGGAATCTACAGTCGCTCATACATGTTTTATCGAATCTGTAATTTTTGAAGAACATTTGGTTTAATATTCTTTCCCTTCTCATCTAAAAATATTCTTTCCTTCCTCAACTCAAAATCCCATTCCTAGTAGATGGAAGAGTGTCATAGACCATGGCATATGGTTCATGGTTCATATGGTTCATGTATTGCCATGGGGAGACAGATGTTTAACATGGAACTAGCCGATTGCTTAATTTTGGAAGTCAATGATGTGATCGCAGGGTAGAAAGTAATATATTCTCTATTTTGATCCTAGTGTTGTTTGGTGCTTCTGCTTTTCTTGGCTAGGTTAGTTTAGTCAATTTCAGTTTAAATGCAATAAGAAAATATTGGTGATCCTTCAGTTCTATTATAGATTATAATTTGGAGTTGTAACACTTATTGAACTTGCTATTTTTTACATTCTTGAAATCTTGCATTTTTCCATTCAATTAGCTATTGAACTTGCATTTTTTACATTCCTGAAATCTTGATATGCATTGAGATTAATTTGAAGTGGCTGTATTTTTTACATTCTGAACAAGTTTTTCTCCAGATTGCTCTCACTTTATTGCTACCTCTGTGAATGCTCTATGATGCTTTGGGTCTGTTTATGAGCTAAAATAATTAAAGTGTAAATCTAGCCTTGAACTAACTTTGTAGCTTCCTGTTGAATGGTAGAAAGTATTGATTGATACTTCACTGTAGATGGTTCTATTGTATAGCATCGGCTTGAACTGTTTTAAATATTTTTGCTTATAGTTTGGCCAAATTGTTTTTAAAATTGTAGCATAATTTAGGAAGGTAAGAGTTCAATGCCATATTTGCTTAGTTAATTATTTAGCTCATTTATGATAATTTGACCCAGGTGTAGAGGAGGTAAGAGCTTGTCTCTAGCAGCCCTAAATATGTAGCTAGACATTTGCCATAAATACTTGAGCTTCAAATGGCATAAAACAAATCACACATGCTAGTGTTAGGTTTGATAAAACAAGACACAAAGATACAAGAACACTTATGCACTAGTTCATGAGAACACTAGGGTAATGTGAAGTAATTGAAGTGATGTTCGACTGTATTCATTTCCCTGTTTCCTTTCTTCTATAAATCATACTGACCCTCCCGCGCCCATGTGGGAGGGTTAGTAAGATATATAGAAAAAGAGAGGCAGGGAAGTGAGTACAATCGAACATATCTTCAATTACTTCTCATAAACCAGTGTTCTCATGAACTAGTGCATAAGTGTTCTTGTTTTTTCGTGGCTTGTTTTATCGAACCTAACACTAGCGTGTGTGGTTTGTTTTATGCCATTTGAAGTTGAAGTATTCATGTCAAGTGTCTAGCTAGGAGCTCCTAGTGTTTGTCTTTAGCAGCCCTACATCGAGTGGCGAGGAGGCTGAAGATTTAATCTTCAAGCAGCCCGACACCTGAGAGCAAATTAAATATTCTTTCATTACTCATTCATACTTTTGGGTTAGTAAGAAATAGGAAGCACAACGACATAAATAAGATTGATAGCAAGAATCAGTAGTCGCTCATAGAAGTTTTATCGAATCTGTAATTTTTGAAGAACATTTGGTTTAATATTCATTCCCTTCTCATCTAAAAATATTCTTTCCTTCCTCAACTCAAAATCCCATTACTAGTAGATGGAAGCGTGTCATAGACCATGGCAAATGGTTCATGGTTCATGTGGTTCATGTATTGCCATGGGGTGCCATTTGGGGCTCGATTATTCTACTGTACTCACTTCCCTACATCTCTTGTGCAATACATATCGTACTAACCCTCCCACATGGGCGAGATCCTTCTCTTTCCTCACCCCTTCCTGCGCCACCAACTATTTTCATTCCTGTTAGATGCCACATTTCCTCAAACTAAATGGACTTTATATGTTCTTTTGTAGTTCGCCTGAAATTATTTTAACTTACAAAGAAGATGGCGTCCCCTAATTCGTCGTCTGAAGGATGTGATGATTAGCTGACAAAATGAAAATCGACCCGTGGTCCAAGAGGAGCAAACAAAAGGCCAACAGACCGATATACCATCACAGTGATCGATCGAAAGGATGGGTCCCCTACAGAGCCAAGAAAGGCAGCGCATGCATTTCGGTCATTGTGTGGGATAGTCGCACGGGAACGGGTCCCCATCACGATATCATCGTGGAAGTCACTGACTGATGAGAGTCGCAACGCCCTGCTGACATAGATTCTATCATCGTTCGACATCCCAGAAGATTCCGCTCTCCTAGTGCAACGGTATGCATTGCTAGTGGCAGGAAAGGCGTGGAAGACCTTCAAGAGCACTCTTGTCAATGAATATGTCAAGAAGGACATGACTCCCTACTCTAAGTACGGGTTCATTGATGAGGACATATGGCGGCGTTTTGTTGAGATGAAGACGACGGATGAATTCGTGCATCAAATTGAAGCACACAAGGCCCTTCAGGTGAGGAACACTCACCCCCATAGTCTCGGCATTTTTGGCTACATGGGGAAGAAGGTGCAATGGGAGAGGGAGGACGAGGAGGCCTCCTCGCCATTTGCATCGATTGTAGACCAGCGCGCCAGAGAGTGGATAAGAGTGAGGACAAGTGCCACGTCTTCTGCAAATGTCTCCTTTAAAAACCGCATGGTCGAGGAAGTCTGCCAATGCCTGGTAATATATAAATCAAATTACCAATTTTGTACATAATTAGTCTATGACTTCATAAGTGAAATAACTTGTCGGGATCTTGCAGGTAGAGTTGAGTACACAATCGGGCGATGACTCTTTTTTGCCGGACAGGGAGAAAGATGCACTATCCATGGCCTTGGAAAACAAGGAACACCCTGGTCGCACACGAGGCAAAGGGGTTTTTGTTCCATGGAAAACTGGATTCCTAGACGACTCGGACAAATAGCGAAATAAAAAGAGAACTAAAGCCGCGTGCGAGTCAAAGATTATAAAGAATTTGGAGGACAAGTTGAGAGGGCAGTTGAGAGAAGAGTTGACAGAAGAATTTTATGAAAGGATAAGAAGCCTCGAGGAAAGGCTCAATAATCAAGAAATACATACCGCGCAAGCCCCGGAAGTATGTCTGCAAGTCAGCCTCACTACCCGTAAGAGCAGTTGTGCATCTGTCATTCACATAGATGAACACAATGGGGATTTTCCTGTCTGTTACATTAAGGTACTAATATATCTCTTGAATGCTCCGTAGATATAGCTGTTGGACACATTAGCTAATTGTGCATTGTTGTGTAGGAGGCTACGCGGTGCAATCTCCAAGTGAGAATTGCCAATGGCTCCTTTGCTCTTACGGCTGCTTGGGGGATCGCGTATCCATCCACTAAAGGGGCGTTGGTGCACGATACCATGATAGCACCGAGTTTCATGAAGGTCAATGTGGACGGGATACATGATAGTTTCAAGATCGTCGAGCTACAGAAGCCACCAAGCGATAAGATCGTGACACTGAGGGATGCCATTGGCACATTCATCCAATGCCCCAGCAGCGGCATCTCCCTGATCGCCCATCCTGTCACAGAACTACCCAAACCATCTGATCCGCCTACTTCACCTGATCAACGGACCATCATCTCGGAACCCGTGGTGTACCATGGTGGACTTGATCTACATAACTTTGATTGGTTTCCTGCCCAATCGTCTCCTGTGAAGGCTCCCTATAGTAAAACAAAAGGCAAGGGCAAATCGAAGATCACGAAGACCGTCGACTATCCGATTACCCCGTTGGCCCGGGTATACAAGCTAGGAGAGGATTGGCTAACGACAAATCACCTAAATTCACTTTGTTTGACTTGCCATAAATTGCATTCTTGGTACATTGAACAAACGAAGAAGCCAGTACTAGAACGTATGACGTATATCATGGTTAGCTTCAAGCATAAGCATCTGTTAAATGAGACATCGGGGGGCATCTTCGTGGTCGATTTTCAGGACTTGTTCCATCTCTACAACCTCGACGCCTCGATGTCGCGCTCTTGAGATGCTGAACATTGTAAGTGTATGCTATCACAATCTACATTCGTCTAATAGCGATAAATGTCTCGCTTCGAGTATCATGTTTCTATATATAATTCGCCTTTGTATATATAGAAACATGATACTCAAAGCCAGAATGAACAAACAATTGGTGGGTTTCCTCGACCCACACATAGTCTCAAAGCAAACAATGGATGAAGATAAAAACATGGTCCAAGAAACAGTTTGTCGGTTCTAAATATTAACCATCTGTGGTATTCTCTCATCACAAACGTTTCCTATTTAGAACCATCTGTGATTTATATTTGCACAGACGGTTGAAAATTCGTCTGTGATGATTTCTTTCATCACTGACTTATTTTTACAGACGGTTCGCAAAACCGTCTGTGATGAGGTTTGTGAACCGTCTGTGATGAACTCTCCTGCACTAGTGGTGTGTAGGGATGAAAACGGATTTGATAGTTTTCGATCGATACGGATAATTTTCGGATACGGATTCTGTCGGATCGGATATTTGTCGGATAGTATCGGATCGGATACGGATATTTTTTTGTCAGATACGGATACGGATTCGATAGCTCACTATCCGTCGGATATGGATACGGATTCGGATAATCCGGATAGTGATAGATCGGATATTCGGATATACATGTGGGCTGGGCTAAGCTACTCTTTTGGCCCAAAAAGGTTACTAAATTTTAACTAGTTTTCTAATTTAATTAATCCATAAATCAAGTTTTAATTATTAAAATTAGCAAACTAGCTCCAAAAATTATGAATTTTTTTTGATAAAATTCCCAATATAGTCTATAATTTTTAAAAAAAATATTTTTAAAATTTTATCATATTTTAAATTTTCTAAAAAATTCAAAAATTGTTGTCTTTAATAGGAAAATATTATAAATAAGTAGCTAAAATGCATAAAAACTCATAAAATACATAATTTATTATTTTAAATATAATTTAACAAATAATACAAATCTTGGGGTCATTACATGTAAGTGTTATATATGGTAATTAAGTATTATCAAACTTTTTGTGTGTTCTATATTTGTTTTCATTTGTATCTCTGAGCAATGATCACATTTATTTTGTGTTTTGATCTACATGTATGATGATTTAATCGTATGTACGTGATGAAGTAAGTCTTACATAATTTTGTTTGCAATATGGTATCTAACTATTGTCTAAGTGAATAAAAATGCTTATATTTATTCAATTATCAATAATGTTTTAATCAAATCAACTAGTTATGTATTTTCGTTGATTTTTTATGTACAATCTAAAGGATTATCATGTTCCGATAAATATTCGTAACCGTATCTGATTCGATTCATATTCGATCTGTATCTGTATTCGACATTATCCGTATTCGTATTCGTATCCGGACTATCCGTATTCATATCCGAATCCGAGAAAAAAAAATGAAAACAAATATGGTAGAGCCACTACTACAGAACCAGCTTCTACAAGCGGTTCGGAACCACTTCTAGAAGCGGTTTTACAACCGCTTCTAAGCAACCGGTTGTGATACCTCGAAGGGTATCACAAGCGGTTCTAGGAACCGCTTGTGGTGGTGCGACACCAAACGGTAAAAGGCAGTAATAATATCGTGGGAACGGGATTCGAACCCACGACCAGCACTCCATCCTCGTAACTCGTCTCATCCATCTAGCCAACGCACCCACGCGTGCTCTCTGATAGAGTAGGGCACGCATTCCTTTTATTATTTCTAAAACTGGGCTTCTACAAGCGGTTCGTGACACGAACCCCTTCTGAAGGGGGTCTTTAGAAGCGGTTCGTGATACGAACCCCTTCTAAAGCTTTAGAAGCGGTTGGGGATACAAACCGCTTGTAAAGATCTTTAGAAGGGGTTCGTGTCACGAACCGCTTCTAAAGGTGAGGCTTTAGAAGGGGTTCGTGCCACGAACCGCTTCTAGAGATCCCCTCCGGCCTGTTGCCATGAACCGCTTCTGTTGCGAGCATTACAACCGGTTCGCACCAAACCGCTTCTAGTAGACCGTTTGTGATGCCCGATTTTGTAGTAGTGAGCTATTATCCGCCCGTATCTGATCCGTTTTCACACCTAGTGGTGTGGTAGGAAAAAAAAGATATCCACAATATTAAGACGACAACACATGTATATGGCAAACTGTCAATCAGGCTCGATCTCTGCTGATTCTACGTACACGTACGCCGAAAGGCATCACGTACACGACGTTACGTACTACACGCTGCGATTAATCAAAACCAGCATAGGTACACACAACACAAGCACACATGGATGGACACAATGATTTCCACTCGATCGTTGTGGTACGTACGTACGTACAACATACGCGAGAGCAATGGCGCAATTAAGTTCGCAAACGCGGTACGCGTACATGCATCACCCATGTGCATGCGCACGTAACGTACGTGTACTTGAGCAAGCAAGCATGGCGAGATCGATCGATCGGGTTTGACAAGGCATGCACATGCATGGTCGCGTACGTACGCGCGTGAGCGCGTCTAACTCGTTCGGACGCTTAGCTAGCTCGCGCGCCCGCAGGGCCCGCGTACGTGCGCTGCCCACGAACGGCATCACGCGCGGTACGTGCCGCGTGCACTGGCTTCGGTCGGAGCTAGCGCGCGTACGTTCGCAAGAGCGTCTCGGTGTGAGTGCGCGGCTCTTGTTTAATTTCCAGCCCCCGGACAGATTGTAATTTAGTCTTGCGAAAATGAATGAAAGCACTCAGCTAATTCGTTTAAAAGAAAGGCAGGCTAGCTAGCCAGACCAAACTTGTATATATACGTACATGCATGAATATATATGAGCTGTTTGATTCGAAATATGACCAAATTAATTAATGTGTCGATCTATATATGGATTGAGGCGAGAGCATTATAAAATTCATCTTTTCATAAAGTCTTACCGTGACCGTAGCGTCATACCAGTTTTTTAGACGGCGACAATAACTAGCTAGTGCAATTAACTTAAGCCACGTACAAGTTCAAATCCCTGAAAAATATATCATGGTGAAAAAAATCCACGCAAATAATACATCTAACTTAATTATGATCGATGAAAATGAAACTTAAATTAGCACCCGAGAGACAAGATGCATGCCTCTCACCGTTTGGCTATCCTACGGTCGGCTAGTCTCACGAGTTATTTTTTATGATTTGAACGTAGCTTTATGTACCGCTGATCCGTTGGACCAAGATATATACCGTGATCGTGCATGCATGTTATACCACTCAGCGGCAGTTTGAGGCCGAGATAGTACGTACCAGTCCAAGGTGTGATGTTGATGGTACGTACGTTGGACAAATGGAGGCTCTTCGTCGACGTGGTAGCTGCATGCATGACCGTGAAGAAGAACTACGCCATGACCGTGAAGAAGAACTACGTGAACGACAGGTCGATCAACCCAACCGTCCGATTTGAGTAATCAAACGAAGATGGACGGTACACGTACGACGCTCGATCGATCGATCGTTTTTTCTAAAAAAAATGCATGCAACTTTTGCCTACCGGGCACACAGTCTTTATCTCGGCCAGGTTATTGCAACTTTGCCTACCGGGCACAGTCTTTATCTCGGCCAGGTACATGCAACATTTGCCTACCGGGGACAGTCTTTATCTCGGCCAGGTAGACTACGTACGTACGTAGTACGTGGTACACATATGCATGCATGATTCTGTGCTGCAAGAGAATTAGAGAAACACACTAGCTACGTACAAACGATCAATCGTTCGTACAGCATCTGAACAATCCCTCATCAACTCCTCGTTTTTTCGGCTTTGCTATAAAAACACTCGAGTAAAAAATTATTTTTACGGTTCCAATTGATTCTCTGACTATTGGATAGAGCTCAAGATTCGTAAGCTGCCGATCCATGGATGTCTTCCGTTTCCAGCTTTGGTAAGGCGACAGTTAAGTGATTGATAGATATGCTCTCCAACACTTCTGTCTATAAGAGCATCTCCAGCAGAGCCCTTAAACCAGCCCCTAAATCTTAAAATAAGGAGTGTAGTAAAAAAAAAAACAGATCCAGCAGGGCCCCAACTCAAGCCCCTAAATTTGCCTCCTCAGCCCCAATTCCTAGGAGCCCCCAACTCAAGCCCCTAAAATTAGGAGACCCTAAATTTGCCTCCTCAGTCCCAATTCTCAGGGACACGAGTACATCCCCTATTATTGAAGACAGAGAAATACATGAGAGGCTTCGAGATGATCTTATTGAGCATTTGTGGGCAATTCACAGCGCTTCGTAGTTTGATTCATTGTTCGGAGTTTCTATTTATCTATT
This sequence comes from Rhipidocladum racemiflorum, assembly GCA_036346355.1. NCBI lineage: Eukaryota > Viridiplantae > Streptophyta > Magnoliopsida > Poales > Poaceae > Rhipidocladum > Rhipidocladum racemiflorum. The sequence goes on from CM070579.1 coordinate 7,699,662, forward strand.
TATCATGTTTTAAACATTTTAAATTTAAATTTGAAATATCATGTTTTTAAATTGTAAATGTTAATATGCTTATGTTTTATGTATTACCAATATTTTTGATTAAATTTTAGTGGTGTCAAATGAAGATTATACATAGCGGATATGTCAAAATAGGAGAAAAAGTAAAATAGGGGCTGAGATTTAGGGGCTGTTGCTGGACTTGTACTCTGAAAACAGGGCCCCAAAAAATAGGGGGAGTCCCTAAATCCAAAATAGGGACCCTGTTTTAGGGGCCCTTGCTGGAGATGCTCTAATATATTAAAAACTCGTGATAAGTCTTTTAGAGCTGCTAAGAGAAGAAGAGAACTAGACTAGAAATTCACACAAAAAACAAAACAAAACATCTAGTCCTTAATTTAGTGTACCTAACTAAGTTGAACTATAGCAGCTATATATTTAATGTAATTGTTTAAAGAAAAACAACTTACCATCCATCTAGCGGAGTAGCGGACTTAGGTTACAATGGCTTAGATTAAAAGAAAGAGTTCATGCTAAGTATCTAAAAATAATAGAAATACAGAATAAAAAAAAGAAGAAATTAATACGGTGATTTTATACAAACTCAAAATTAAAACATGTTCATGGTTGAAAATCAAAATTGAATTAGTATTCCAATTCTAACATAAAACTGATATTTAAATAAAAATATAACAATAAAAATTAATAGAAATTGGGAATGAAAATAAAGAACTCCAAATTAAAACATGTAAATAGCTGAAATTCAAAATAAAAATTAGGTGCAAATTGGCAACTGGATTTCAATATGAACTCCAACCGAAAACTGATATTTAAAACTAAATAAATATAAAAAATCCACAAAAACTCATAATGAAAAATAAAAATTAATTAATTAAAAATATGATTTTCAAACAAACTCCAAATTAAAATTTAGATTAAAAAACAATAATAAAATTTAGATTAAAAAATAAAAGGAAATTAAAATTTTGATTTCCAAATGAACTCCAAATTAAAAACCCCTACTTATATAAAATTCAGAATAAAAATTAGATGTGTACATTGCAAAATTTTCATATTTTATTTTAATTAATTATTTGTGATTTTTTGAGACTTTTGGGGAATTTTTTGGAATTTATAGATGCATTTTTCTATTTTTTGTGTTATAAAATATTTTATTCGAGAAACATAAAGCCAAAGTTATGCAGGTTCAAAATATTTTTGAAAAATTTCGTAGAATTTTAAACTCTATTTAAGTACTTTATAAAAGTCTTTTTGTATTATTTTAAAATCAAAAATGAAAAAAGAAAAAGAAAACCTCCGTACCTTTTTAGGCCAAGCCTGTTTGCCCCGCCTGTCTTCACCGTTGCCCAGTCAAAGCCACCGCTAATCCCACCGCTGTTGCGCCACCCCACCTCTGCCTTCTGCCCCAGGCCGCCATTTCCACCGCCGATAGGGCGCGCCCTTGTGCGCCCACCATGCCCTGTCACTGTGCACCGGGCCCACCTGTTGGCCACATGGATTTCCCCTTTTCAATTTTATTCGCAAAATTCTATTTATGATGCAAGCGTGACGTCATAATCAGGATTTTCCTTTTGAAAATAATTGAGAAGTCCAAAAAATATCACGGACATCAACATTATGCAATAAATCAGATTTTCTTTTCAAAAATAAATCCAAAAAACAGGAAAATTCAATTTTCTTTATTTTATGTGTTTTTAAACTTTCGGGAGCCTATTTTAGCCTTTTCGAACTTCATTTGGATCCATTTTCTTTCCAAATTCATTTCAACTTATAAATTTTTTCCTTTATGCTAGTTTGGTATTTTATTTGAATTTACTTTAATTTTATTTTAATTTGGACTTTTTTGAGTATAGATCTCGGAGAGTCGAAGGAGTTCACAGTCGACGATTTCAAGCAGCAACTTGTCAAGCAAGGAAAGTTAGACCCTTGATCATGTTGATCCCATATTATGAACTATACTTTGATTAAAATTATTGCATGCATAAATTTTATTAGCTTATTTTAATCCCAAATTTAAATGCTTAGTTACTCCCGATTGTTATGATGTGAGCTCCTCCCTTTTATGATACATATTATACCATTTCCATGATTAGTAGCTAGCATATACTGTCACAATTTGAAAACATAGCCATACAAAAAGTTGCACAATTTATTACAGCGGAAGTCATTTTACATATAATGTTACATAAAACAAAAGTAAACCAACAATGAGAATTTTTCATCTTGTAGTGTTCCATTAAGCCAATATTCTACAATCAACTGACGAGGTGAACCCTAGGAAAAAAAACATCATTATCTTCCCCGCATCCTGCATCAAATTAAGTATCGTCAGGGAATTCTGATTCTTCACTTAAAAACAACAATAATAGCAAGGTTGAGTACATTTTGTACTCAGTAGGACTTGAGTGTTTGAATATGTAGGTTGTTCCTAGAATAAGGCTTCTACGATTATTGAAAGCGAAAATTTGTGAAAGTAATTTGACAGGTATATAAAATAACAAGTATGTAATTATAAAGGTACTAAGTAAGAATAACATAAATGTAATAACTCACAGTCCTTCGTGATCGTGAATCATCTAATCCCAACATATGACATGACATCTGAACACAATCTTTGCCAACACATGGCACAATAGCTGAATTCAATCTTGCCAACATATGTCAAGCATTGAATCATATGTAGGGTATTGATTTGTCGACTTATGCCAACCCAGGTTCACTTTTTCTCCGATTTTGCTACGCATCACCTTCTTTGGGAAGAAATGACCTTTACCTCTATTTAATCAACTCAATCAGGTTGATTAGATCTATCATTTACTTTCCATCTAAATCGGCTCAAACAGTTGACTGGACTAGATTATTGTTGAATTATTAGATCGGCTTAATGGTCAATAAAATTATATATTATCCTCTTGCCGATTGTAGGATCAAATCGGCTGGCACGCCTACACCCAAAATTAAACCCGGTGTTTGTGTGTGTTGATTACCGATCAACCCTTCATCACATTTTTTGGCATCAACACACTTTTGGCATGCCCGGTGGGATCATCGGATGATAATGTGATTTCATCGACTTATGCAAACCCAGATTCGCTTTTTCTCCGATTTTGTTGCGCATCACTTTCTTCGGAAAGAAATGGCATGTACCTCCATTTAATTAACTCAATCAGGTTGATTAGATCTGTTAGTTACTTTTCATCTAAATTGGCTCAAACAGCTGAGTGGACTAGATCATTGTTGAATTATTATATCAGCTTAACGGTCAATAAAATTATATATTATCCTCTTGCTGATTGCAGGATCAAATTGGCTGGCATGCCTGCACCCAAAATTAAACCATGTGTTTGTGTGTGTTGATTGCGGATCAACCGTTCATTACATTTTTGGGCATCAATACACTTTTGGTACGCCTGGTGGTTCCATCGGACGATAATGTCTTCTGCTAGAAAGCCAATCTCTCCGTCCGATGTCAGCACTGAAGTGATAATCGTCCCTACATTAGAAGACTTGACACCAAAGCAGTGAAAAGAAATTGAAGATCAAAAGGCTGTGTTTGAGCATATGATGCTCAATTGCTATCAGAAAACCCGACGAGGTACCAGGCAAAAATCCGCATTGCCGATGGTCAACTTCAACGGCAAGGAGGCTTCAGATGCTGCCAAAGAAGCACAGGTAAGCGGATATATGCCCGTTCAACTAGGTACCTATTCTTTCTAATTATCCAGATGATTTTACAAGTTTGCCACCAAATCGTGACATGGAGTTTGTCATTGATCTTATAGCTGGTACAGCCCCAATCTCTAAATGTCCCTATCGTATGCCACCAAATAAACTAGTTGAACTCAAGAAATAGCTTACGGAACAACTAGACAAAGGATTCATTCGTCCTAGTTCATCCCCATGGGGTAGTCCCATTCTTTTTGTCAGTAAAAAGGATGGTAGTCTACGCATGTGTGTAGATTATCATGTTTTGAATGTTGTTACTATCAAAAACAAATATCCCCTTCCTCGTATCAACGACTTGTTTGATCAATTGAATGTTGCCCAATTTTTTTCAAAGTTAGATTTGAGACACGGATAATATCAATTAAAGATCAAGCCAGAAGATATGCCAAAAATAGCATTCACTACTCGTTATGGCCTATTTGAATGTGTCATGATGTCTTTCGGATTTACTAATACTCTTGCTAGTTTTATGTGCTTAATGAATAAGGTTTTCATGGAGTATTTTGATAAGTTCGTGGTGGTCTTCACTGATGACATTCTCCTCTACTCCAAAAATGAAGAGGAACCTACGTAGCATCTGCGTATGGTACTCGAGAAAATTCGAGAAAATAAACTCAATTCTAAATTCGAGAAATGTGAATTCTAGCTCAAAGAAATTACATTTCGTAGGAATATCCTATCAGAAGGTGGAATAGCAGTTGATCCCAGTAAAATCCAAGCTATTCAAAACTCGGAACAACCAAAGTTAGTTCCTCAAATCCGAAGTTTTCTTGGTTTGGCAGGATATTATCGTCGCTTTATTGAGAACTTCTCTAAAATCGCCAGACCCATGACATAACTTCTGAAGAAAGAAAAGAAGTTTGAATGGACTCCTGAATGCGAAAGAAGTTTTCAGAAATTAAAGAAAAGATTAACCACAGCCCCAGTGCTAGTGTTACTTGATGTCCATAAAAGTTTCGACGTCTATTGTAATGCATCATGCAATGGTCTAAGTTGCGTGTTAATGAAAGAAATGAAGGTTGTAGCTTACGCATCTCGACAACTACAACCTCATGAATTGAATTATCCTACTCATGATCTAGAGTTAGCTAAAATTAGCAAATTTAAAAAGTTCATCTCAGGCACAATCCACATTAACTAAAATTGGAAATACAAATATAAAATAAAATTATCAATTTAATTCCATACAAACTCTAAAGTAAACCGTAAAAAACAAAAGTTTGGGATAATGACTCAAAGAATAGAAAATGGTTTTTCTATCAATTCCATCCTAAAACTAAAAAGAAATCCAGGACAAGTACGAACCACAAATATAAAAAATTTGGAAATAGCTAAATTTTGGAATAATAATTAAATTAAAATTTACAAATTAAAAGACTGAATTCATGTCAAGTAAAATGAAAATTAACTAAATTTCTTAATAAAATCTAAAAGGATATTATTAATTTGATGTCCATACAGTTTCCAAAGTAAATATCACAAAATTAAAACTCAAAATAAAAATTAAAAAACATATATTGGTTGTCTTATACAAATTCCTTGCTAAAACTAAAAATAAATATACAGAAAGTATGATCCAAAAACATGCAAAATGAGAATAAAAATTAAATGATGATTAGCTAAGTGGGTGTTATCTATCATACAATAAAAACTTAGGATGCATGGTTCATTACATTAACAAAGAAAAAAGAGAATTATTTTATAAATTCTCATAAAAAAGAAAAAAAAAACATCTAGCCCTTAATTTGGTCTACACTGAGTCCCTAATTATGTTTAGCAAGCCATAGCCAATGGATGTTATGTTATAAATAATATAACTCAAATGCCGGGAAGAATTGCAAAAAAGGATCCGTAAGTTCCGTAGATTCGCGAACGGGTCCTCCACCATTTTTCTCGTTCTCGCAGAAGGGTCCTCTGAAAAAATTGAAATTACATCTCAGTCCTTCCACCGGTTATTTGCAAAAAAAATCTGTAGTTCCGTAGATTCGTGAACAGCCCATCCGCCAATTTTTTTTGGTGAAAAAAAGAATACCACTCAAAAAAAATGAAATTACGTTGAGGTCCTTCTACTTTTTTGCAGAAAAAACCGGAGCAAATTTTTTACGGTGCGACGTAGCGCACGATTCTACTAGTGAGAATAATTGCTAGAAATTCTTAGAAAAAGCAAAGTATCTAGCTCTTAATTAGATGGACTCTTATTATGGTTATAAAATCATAAAAAATGATTTTTCTTGATACATGGACGTGTGGACAAAATAACGTAACATGGATAGTTTGGGTATGGGGTGTGTGGGCCAGCATTTAATAATTTGCAGAGTGAGTGGCATTCTCTCTTAACATTCATAGGACATTATTTCGATGGAGGGTGAATATGATTATTGTCTATACTATTGGAGATGTCCTTATGAATTATAATTTAAAAAACACATATTTACAAAATTAATATATGAGTCTGACAGGATGTATTTGTTAAAAGGAAGATGGCTTGACTATAAACAACATGTAGCTATATAAATGATTGACAAATATTGCCTCCCCAAAGATACAATCTATATTCTTTGTTTCAACATGTACTACTATACATTAATATAAAAATGAAACAAATTCTACAAACATGGAAAATATTAAATTGAATTGATAATGTTCTAAATATTCTAATATTTGAAGTCTTCGTGTGATATGCAGCCCTTTATTTTGCACATGTGGTTCTTTTATTATCCATCGCAATTAAATATGAACTAAAATTGGTGCGTTTGGTTGCATGTACTAAGCGGTACATGTATGAGATGGTTCAAAAAAAGTCATCCATGCGTTTGGTTGCTTGAATGGAACCATCTCATCTTGGATTAAGTGGTACAAATTTGAAGAATATTCCCTCTAGATGTTGAACCATCTCATTCACTCAAAATATAGGAATCAAATTGTACAGGACCATCCTATCCCATTCAACCTCATTCCATGAACCAAACACAGGACGATCTATGTGCTACATTTGAAGCAAGAAGTATTGCTGTGTGCACTGCTTACCCCACACGTGGGCCGGCACAACCAAAAAAATGGGAACACAATACTGAATATTCTATGTCCAAGGGTGTATGTAATTTGGGTTACATGTTATTTTGGTCCCCAGTTAAGCAGCAGCTTCCAGTGACGTATTGCCACCAAAATGTTATGCCAAACAATTTCATCAATAGGGTCAAGTCGTACAGTTGGATTATTGTTCTGTATAGTGTGACTGCTAACTGAATTATTGAATCGCAGTCATCTAGACAGCGTGAACTGTCCAAAAAGCAAAGTCGGATAAATATATCAATCATCGTAAACATGACAACAAACATCATCGAACACATGACGACAAACAAAGACCAAACTGTCTTGAACAATATAGCTCACACCTCACAGTATAGTTCCTCCCTTCCTGGTTAGCAAGTACTGTCTCCTGTTTTTTTCTGAAGGATTAGCAAAACTGTCTTGAACAACGAGCCCTGGAGCTCAGAAGACGTCAAAATCAACGTCCGTGCAATAAATAAGTCAATCAGCAAGCGCATATGCGCACCAGAGTATATCGGACACGATTGAACCTCCGAACTAATAACAACCTCCTGCTACCTAAAAATGGACTGGACTAATCGAAACCCAAATCTAAACACTAAATACACCTACCGATCAATGTAGGATTAAGGCTCGTGTCGTGTTGCGACTTATGAGCAGCACTGCAGCAGTGAATTTAAAGGCAAACACGAGTACAGCAGTAGACACGCATCATGATCACCTGCGTACGTATATGCCTATGCTGCCTTTGTCGAAAGCGGAAAAGGCAGAGGAAAAAAAAAAAGAAGGAGAACCGAAGAGACGACGTCGCACAGGTCACCGGCCATAACGTTGGGTCGCATTCAGTCAGGAGGTACCGAGCCACCTTCGGAACACAGGGATTTCTTCTGGTTTCTATAGAAATCAAATCGTTTTTTTGTGCAATTCTTGTAAAATTAACAGGGACTAATCGGTTTACGTGAGCTGTATTTTAGGTTAAATATGTTTGGCTTTTGCCCATGCGGCCTTTGGCCCATTTGGCCCACACGGCCAGCCAACCAGTTGGCTTAAGCCAACCGAGCCAGGACAAACCTAGCTCATCGTAAGGGAGAGAGGGAGATCGCAGGAGAGCAGCAGCGGCGGCAGCTGCGCTTTGCGCGGGCGCATGGGGCGCAGGGAAGCCGGATCCCGTCCGGTCTTCTCGGCGTTCGTTGCCTCCTTCCCCGGTGCGGCTCCTTCCTTTATTATCCTCAGTTGGTTCGCTCTCCAGAGCAAGGAAAAACTGGTTAGTTCTCCCTCTGTCTACACCTTCTTCTCCGGTGATCCTCCGGCGACTTGCGCGGTTGTTCTTTCCTGTTTGTGCCCCCCTTTTCCTTCTAGTCTGCCTCGTGGAAGCCTCCTTTGAGTGGAACCCGAGGGTGTGGCTAGGGACAAGGGTTCGGTTTGGGTGAGAATACTCGGTTGCGCGGGTTGATTCCGGTGGGATTGCGCCGGTGGTGCGCCGGTCTTGTGCCGTCCAGTGGGTTGATTTACGATTGGGAGCTGGCTGTGGTTGCTTCGTGTGCCGACCATGTCTTTGATCCCCTTTGGCCGAAGGGCTGTGCTTGTGGCTTTGTGCAGATCCGCTGGTGCATCTTGGGATTCTTGGTGATACTTGTAACTCAAGAATCAGCGGCATTGTATCTCCGAAAACTTGCCGGTGACTGCTACCTTGTGACGGCAATATTGTTTTCTGGGACAGCGTCTTCGACGTGCCTTGTCTGTTCTTCTTCGCTGGTCTGAATCCAGTGGCTTAGTGAGTATTATGTTGATCAATTTATCCTTGCAACTATTAATTTGTATGCTTTGGATGAATTGATGCCACCGTGGGTAATTTCTCTGTGAGGAGTCGGCTTTGTGAGACAAGGTTGTGACAGTAGTAATAAAATGTGAAATTAATTAATCTGTTGTCAAGTTCCTTTACTGGATGTTAGATTGATTTACCTAGTTCAGTGGTTCTGTTGCTTCTCTAGTGTTTTACCTACCGTTGGCCTGTGACTTGTTTTACTCTTGATCATCATTCTGACAATGCTGTACCTGGCTAAGAGTAGTATGTGTCTGTCCTAGTAACTCATTAACAGAAGGTAAACTGTGTTGACAAAACTGAGAACTGATTTCAAATTTTGCTAGAAGTACTGTCACAACTAGTCTATGATCTAATTGTCCTTGTGGCGAGGAAGGCTAATCTCTTGATTAAGCAACCCGACATCTGAGAGAAATAAAACTTTAAATCTTCTTGAGATTTTATCTAGTTGATTTGATATGGCCAAACACATGATTTCATTGAGTAACCTGTATATGTTTGGTTATAAAATGCTCAATTTAATTAGTGCTTTGAATGAGTTGTATGTCTTGTTGTACTGTTTTTCAATTGTGGTAGATGATCAATCCACTGTGGTACTGTTCATCCTGTTAAACATTACATATGGCAGTAGCTCTGTTCTCTTTATATTGGGAATTAAGTTAATGAACATTTTGCTAATACCGCATTTCTTTCAACAATCCAGAAAACAATATTTAATGGCCTCGAACTCAGACGTAGTTAAGCCCGATGTGTTTGATGGCGCTAGCTTTAAGCGCTGGCAGGCTAGGACTAAGCTATGGCTAAAGGACCTCAAACTGTTTTGGGTCATCTCCGATCCCCCAATTTATCCCATGGCGGAAGAAGCGGCGCTTAAGCGCTGGGAGGAATCGAACCATTCAGCCTTAGCTAGACTGTTGGCCGTCATCTCAAATAGGCTTTTCGATGTCTATTCGCACTTTACCTCAGCAAAAGCACTTTGGGATGAGCTAGATCAGAAATTCTCTGAGGGAGACAACGGGAATGAGTCATTCATCGCTGAGAGCTATCTTAACTATAAGATGGTAGAGGGCAAATCAATTCTGGATCAAGTCCATGAGCTTCAGCTCCATGTGAGGGACTTGAACCAATATGACTGCCTTCTGCCAGAAAGCTTTCAGGTGAATGTGGTATTGGCTAAGTTACCATCGTCTTGGCGTGACTTTGTGACCGCTCGCAGACATATAAAGGAGCGGATGACTCTCTCTGAGTTGATGTACCGCTATCAATGTCGTAAGAGCGTGTCTGCACAAAGGTAAAGCCTTCCCAGTCTCATGTTCAGGCTCATCATGTGGAGTACAAGAATGCTAATGCTGGGGCGAAGAACAAGAACAAGAACTCTTCCCAGACTAAGGCAAAGCCAAAGAAGATGAAGAAAAAGAAGGAGGAAATAGTCTGTTATGTTTGTGGCGTGGCCGGGCACACAGCTCGTAGATGCCGCGAACGTAAGGGCAAGGGTACCTTCGGTGATCAGCAAAGCGGTCGCAAGGCCGAGGCACATGTCGCACTGGCTCCAACCAGTTCAGACGGGTATGTACCTAGAGCCTTTATGGCTAATCCATCAACTGATTGGTGGATTGACACAGGTGCAACTCATCATATTTGTGTTGATCGATCATTGTTCTCTTCTTTCCAGGGTCAAGGTGGTGGATCCGTATTAATGGGTAATGGCGCATCGGCACTTATACGCGGGATTGGCCAGGTCTGCTTGAAGCTCACTTCAGGCAAGACGCTGATTCTTCGAGATGTGCTCTACGTGCCAGCCATGAGTCGGAACCTCATTAGTGGATCCTTTCTTTGTAGACAGGGTCTTAAATTAGTCTTTAAATCTAATAAGGTCGTATTGACCAAATTTGGATTATTTGTTGGGAAGGGATATGAGAGTGGAGGCATGTTCTGCCTTTCTATCTTGGATCTTAATAACATTTCCATCTACAATGTGATTTGTAATAAAGTGCATGATGTATGGCATTCACGTTTGTGTCATGTGAATTTTGAGGCTATTATGCGGTTGAGCAAAATGAACTTAATCCCAGATTATAATTATGAGAAGGGCTCTAAGTGCGAGGTGTGTGTGCAAGCTAAGCAACCCAGAAAACTGTTTCACACAGTTGAAGGGCGAAGCACCTCACCACTTGAGCTAGTCCATTCTGATATTTGTGAGATGAATGGCATTTTGACCAAAGGTGGCAAACATTACTTCTTAACTCTCATAGATGATGCAACTAGGTATTGTTACATATACCTGCTTAAATCAAAGGATGAAGCACTAGAATTCTTTAAAATCTATAAGGCTGAAGTAGAAAATCAACTAGATAGAACAATCAAGCGCTTGAGGTCGAACCGTGGAGGAGAATACATCTCCAAGGAATTCTCTCAATTCTGTGCAGAAAGTGGAATCATTCATGAAACCACACCTCCCTACTCTCCCCAGTCAAATGGGATAGCCGAACGAAAGAACCGAACTCTATGTGACTTGGTTAACTCCATGTTACAAAGTTCAGGTATGTCGGCCAAATGGTGGGGAGAGGCAGTTCTCACAGCTTGTTATGTCTTAAATAGGGTGGCTCCTCGCAATCGCGAAGAGACACCTTATGAAGGATGGAAGGGGAGAAAACCTAACTTGTCCCATCTTCGGACTTGGGGTTGTCTTGCAAAGGTCAACCTGCCTTTACCGAAGAAAAGGAAATTAGGTCCAAAGACCGTTGATTGTGTCTTTCTAGGATATGCTCATAATAGCACAGCCTATAGGTTTCTAGTTGTCAAATCCGAGACGAGCGAGATTGCTCTCAATGACCTTATGGAGTCTCGCGATGCGACATTCTTTGAAACAATATTTCCTATGAGAACAAATGAAATAATTACACCAGATGGCTCTTATGAGCATTACTCTATTCCTCCTGAAGTGGCTGAGCCAACTCCTGATTTGGAGCTTAGGAGGAGTAAAAGACAGAGGACAGAAAAGTCCTATGGTGATGATTTTGCCGTCTATCTCGTGGATGATGAACCACGAACTCTTTCAGAGGCATATGCATCTTCTGATGCAGAGTACTGGAGGGAGGCAGTCCGTAGTGAGATGGACTCCATCGTCGCTAATGGAACTTGGGAGGTCACTGATCTTCCAGTTGGGTGCAAACCAGTAGGTTGCAAATGGATCTTCAAGAGGAAGAGGAGACCTGATGGTACTATTGAGAAGTACAAGGCCCGCTTAGTGGCTAAGGGTTTCACTCAAAAAGAAGGTGAGGACTATTTTGACACTTATTCTCCTGTGGCTCGTTTACCCACAATCCGTGTGCTTTTAGCTCTAGCTGCTGTGTGTGATCTCCATGTCCACCAAATGGATGTAAAGACCGCTTTCCTTAATGGAGAGTTGGATGAGGAGATTTACATGGTACAGCCGGATGGATTTGTGATTAAAGGTCATGAGAAGAAAGTGTATCGCTTGATTAAATCTCTGTATGGTCTCAAACAAGCCCCCAAGCAGTGGCATGAGAAATTTGATAGCACGCTGACGTCTGTTGGCTTTTGTGTAAACGAAGCTGACAAATGCGTGTACTATCGGTTTAAGGGGGGCAGAGGTGTCATTCTATGTTTATACGTAGATGACATATTACTGTTTGGAACCGACTTGGATGTAATTAAGGAGGCAAAGAAGTTCCTCTCCTCAAACTTCGATATGAAGGACCTAGGAGAAGCTGATATAATTCTAAACATCAAGCTTATAAAGGGTGCAAATGGGATTACTCTTACTCAGTCCCATTATGTGGAAAAAATCTTAACCCGTTTCGGGCACATGGATTCTAAGCCAGTTTCCACACCCTATGATCCATTAATGAAATTGTGCAAACATACTGGTGAGGGAGTTAATCAACTCCAATATTCTCAAGTAATAGGATCTCTAATGTATTTATGTAGTGCCACTAGACCTGACATCTCATATGCTGTATGCAGATTGAGTCGTTATACGGCCAATCCTGGAGATGATCATTGGGTAGCATTACATAGAGTCCTCAGGTATCTTAAAGGTACCATGAGACTCGGGATCCATTACTCAGCCATCCGGCTAGCCTTGGAAGGATTCGATGATTCTAATTGGATCAGTGACTCGGATGAAATGAAAGCCACAAGTGGATATGTGTTTACTTTGGCTGGTGGAGCTGTGTCTTGGAAGTCTGCAAAACAGACTATAATTACACGCTCTACTATGGAGGCTGAATTAGTTGCACTTGATTCAAAGAAAGCAGAGAATGGCTTAAAGAGCTTCTTTCTCGACCTACTGGCCGGGAAAAGCCGATACCAGCAGTCTTAGTATACTGTGATAACCAGACTGTATTAGTCAAGGTTAAGAGTAGAAAAGACAATATGAAGTCCTCGAGGCATATAAGGAGAAGACTTAAGTCTACTCGGCATGCAAGAGAGATGGGTGTTATTACTGTAGAATACATCCAGTCTAATAGTAATCTGGCAGATCCTTTCACAAAAGGACTGTCAAAGACAACTATCCAAGCAAATACCTAAGGGAATGGGCCTCATACCCTGCTAGAGGTTTCCAACGGTGGCAACCCATCCTGGTTGAGCGGCGATCCCGTGAAACAGGCTCTGGGACAACTAAACTGTGTGGAAATCAGAAGCACATCTCTAAAGGGTCCCATTAGCTGTTGTGCTTTTCTGTATGGGAGGTTGAGGTACACCTCTTAATAAATTCAAAGCTTTTTGGCTAGGAAATTGTCCTACAGAATTTCCTGAAGAATTTACCTATGTGAGCTGACCGTGGGGTCGCGGTCTGGGAGAGTTCGGGGGTATACTCTCTAGTGAGCTTATGAAAAGATACAAGGACATGACCGTAAAGTCCTGCCCTGGTAAAGGTGCAACTTTTCTGCCAAGTACTATGTGTTACCAGAATGAAGGCTCTCACAACAAGGCATTGGATCAAGGCGTAATCCTCCATTGCCTGTGCAGGGCTGGAGTTCTTTTAACTAAACTTTGGTTCAAACCATTTCGGTACCATTGTTGAACAATAGTATATTAAACAAAGTTACACAAGTTCTGATCTTAGACATGTTGAGGCAAAAGGGTGGGGATTGTTGGGCTTTTGCCCATGCGGCCTTTGGCCCATTTGGCCCACACGGCCAGCCAACCGGTTGGCTTAAGCCAACCGAGCCAGGGCAACCCTAGCTCATCGTAAGGGAGAGAGGGAGATCGCAGGAGAGCAGCGGCGGCGGCAGCTGCACTTTGCGCGGGCGCATGGGGCACAGGGAAGCCGGATCCCGTCCGGTCTTCTCGGCGTTCGTTGCCTCCTTCCCCGGTGCGGCTCCTTCCTTTATTATCCTCAGTTGGTTCGCTCTCCAGAGCAAGGAAAAACTGGTTAGTTCTCCCTCTGTCTACACCTTCTTCTCCGGTGATCCTCCGGCGACTTGCGCGGTTGTTCTTTCCTGTTTGTGCCCCCCTTTTCCTTCTAGTCTGCCTCGTGGAAGCCTCCTTTGAGTGGAACCCGAGGGTGTGGCTAGGGACAAGGGTTCGGTTTGGGTGAGAATACTCGGTTGCGCGGGTTGATTCCGGTGGGATTGCGCCGGTGGTGCGCCGGTCTTGTGCCGTCCAGTGGGTTGATTTACGATTGGGAGCTGGCTGTGGTTGCTTCGTGTGCCGACCGTGTCTTTGACCCCCTTTGGCCGAAGGGCTGTGCTTGTGGCTTTGTGCAGATCCGCTGGTGCATCTTGGGATTCTTGGTGATACTTGTAACTCAAGAATCACGCATTGTATCTCAGAAAACTTGCCGGTGATCGCTACCTTGTGACAAAGAATATTGTTTTTACGGGACAGGCGTCTTCGACGTGCCTTATGCATTCTTCTTCTTGATGCGAATCCAGTGGCTTAGTGAGTATTCTGTTGATCAATTTATCCTTGCAACTATTAACTTGTATGCTTTGGATGAATTGATGCCACCGTGGGTAATTTCTCTGTGAGGAGTCGGCTTTGTGAGACAAGGTTGTGACAGTAGTAATAAAATCTGAAATTAATTAATCTGTTGTCAAGTTCCTTTACTGGATGTTAGATTGATTTACCTAGTTCAGTGGTTCTGTTGCTTCTCTAGTGTTTTACCTACCGTTGGCCTGTGACTTGTTTTACTCTTGATCATCATTCTGACAATGTTGTACCTGGCTAAGAGTAGTATGTGTCTGTCCTAGTAACTCATTAACAGAAGGTAAACTGTGTTGACAAAACTGAGAACTGATTTCAAATTTTGCTAGAAGTACTGTCACAACTAGTCTATGATCTAATTGTCCTTGTGGCGAGGAAGGCTAATCTCTTGATTAAGCAACCCGACATCTGAGAGAAATAAAACTTTAAATCTTCTTGAGATTTTATCTAGTTGATTTAATATGGCCAAACACATGATTTCATTGAGTAACCTGTATATGTTTGGTTATAAAATGCTCAATTTAATTAGTGCTTTGAATGAGTTGTATGTCTTGTTGTACTGTTTTTCAATTGTGGTAGATGATCAATCCACTGTGGTACTGTTCATCCTGTTAAACATTACATATGGCAGTAGCTCTGTTCTCTTTATATTGGGAATTAAGTTAATGAACATTTTGCTAATACCGTATTTCTTTCAACAAAATAAAGCTTAAGAATTCACCGTATTCACAGCGGGCGGTGCAGTACGTCGAGCAGAGCGGCCGGAGAGGAGAGGAGCCGTGCCTGGGACCGTATCGCGAGAAGAACGTGGCTCGTTGCTCTTGTCCCACGTACGTAGCACAAGTAATTATACACGGCCGACGCATCGCGAATTGCGATTGCCTGGTACTTGCTACATACTAGCTGGAAGGCTAGTGCGTAGGCTAGTGGCAGTAGTACTCGCAAACAACCCATGTTTGTGACTCCCACAAGGGTGGCGGTAGCTTCGGAGAGCACAGTAGATCGGTTGGGACTGAACTCAACTACTACTACGAGTTGCCTTTTTCTCTGACCGGGTACTTTCTTACCGTGTCAGTCCTTTCCGGCCTGACATGACAAAGTGGCATCTGGCGTGCAATGCGGACGCGTCAGAACTGCTATTAAAACCGAGTAGCAGTAATTTTATACTCCGGGAACATGCTCAGTAAGATTAATTCAAGATGCATACAGTAAGCTTTTGAAACAGTAAGATGAATGCAGTAAGGTCCCGGCACATCCAAACGAGCCCTTGGCCATAGGCCAAGCGACAGAGGAGCTAGGGAATGCCACGGTGATGGCACATAGGTTATTAATCCGTACACAAGGCCGATATATATCTTGAGATCATGCTATAGGTGTGCTTAATTATATGAGATCGATAGAGGTTATGTGCTTAATTAGCTTGATCCTGTAGATGGAGCATCCAAATTAATAAAGCTGCGGCCGTAGTGGGGCAGACTCAAAAGTGGGTAGACTAGAGACCATTCAAAAGTGGGTAACAGCAAAGCACGCGCGGCTCGACGATCGTCCACCTTAATTTGACAGTTGATTAGAATCCGAAAGGTTCAGAATTTTAGATCGATCCGAGTGACAAGTTACGCATGGACACAGTTGATCGATCTACACTTCTCTAGTTCTGTTTCACTGAAACTTGCAATCTGTCTCTTCTGCTGGGCCATCCGAAATGGGAGGAAGTGGATAAGTGCATGGAGTGGCGAAGAAAAAAAATCACCTACAGTAGCCAACTAGTAGGGGTGAATCTAGAGATGCCGTGTATGTTCCAGCACCTTTAAAAATTTAAGAAACAACATAAGATTTATCTCTTCAATATGCCAAATTTGTTTATAAATTATGAAGGACCGGAATGTATATCAAAGTAGGGTGAATAATCTCAAATAAATCCCCCCCCCCACATATTGAACAAGAAAAACCAATCAAAGATCAGAGAATCAAAAGGAACCAAAAAACCTTTTTCTAAGATTACTCGTGGGTCTTTGATGATCCAATTGATCTTGCATAATCACCCACTTATCACAGCAATCAAAAACACAAGAGATGATGTCCAAATACACAATCTACAAAAACTTTCTTCTCAAGCACAAAGATCAATTTCTTGCAAAAGAAAAAAGAGACATAAGTTTTGCCCAGATGATTGGGATATGATTTGGAAAAGGTTCATGCATCAATCATTCATCCTCAACAAAAGATCCAAAAGCATGTAGAATGAGGTGAGGCAAATCCAAATGTGCGGAAAGTAAATTGCAAGAATTTAAATTGCGAAAATTAAATTGCTTTAATTTAAATTGTAGAAAAGTAAATACTGAATTTAAATTACTGAATGTAAAGACATAATATAAATGTGGAATTAAATTCAGAAGTAAAGGAAAATAAATTTTTATTTTTCTGGTTGAAGATTTACAGAGCCTCACAACAAGATGGACAAAGCTCAAAGGAACTCAAAAACCTTCAAGGGAGAGCCACCCCTCTTCCCCTCTATTTATAGCAACTTTGGAGCAATCTCCACCATTGATACTTTCTTGGCCATCAAGAAACTTCATCAAGGGTTGAGATTCACTCCCTCATACATGGGCTAACTCACAACCCAATAGCATAACGAGTTTTGCACACTTTTCAAAGCGAGCTAACTTAGCCGCTACTCTATCGTCTAAACCGTAATCCAACGGCTCTCCTTGATACGAGCAGCTCTAAGATAGCATCACAGCCATTTCCTTGCCTCCATGGCTTGGAGCGACTCCATCTTCGGTCATCCTCCGGCGACCACCGACCGTCTGGACCTCCGACGCACTTTGCCTAGTCCCGTTCATCCTCCGCCTTACCATGATCTAGCACCGTTATCTTGCAACCATAAAAAACAAGGAAACACATCACATAGCAATGTCCAAAATGATATGCAGTAATAATCCAATTGCTCAAATTTCAAATCTAATTCAAATCAATCTCAAACCTAAGCACACCTAGCTCAAATACGATCAACAACTCATCACAAAATATGCATAGACCTCCACATGGTCTTTCAATCTCCCACTTGAAGAGTATATTGATAAATCACCCAAAAAAGGCATAAAATTGAGTTTGAAAAGTATGGAAGAAAGCAATTTGTGACACTATGGTTTGGTGTGACGTTATAGAAGGTGAAACTAGAGAATAAAACCTTTCGGCTTAGGGTTTTCTCGCGTTTTTGGGCCGATTGAAGTGTTATGTCGCCACGGAGTGTCGTAACCTTATTTAACGTGCATGATAAGGTTAATAACATTATGAGATGTGGAATTAAGGTTAAAACTATAGGTTATGGAGGTTAATAGCTTTTTCGGGCCGTTTCCGGGCCGTTTTCGGGGTTTTGGGCCTTCCCGGGGGAGTTTTGGGCCTTGGTGGGCTTTGATGGGATGGATTAGGTCTCCGTAACGGACTAGAATTGGGTGTGGGGGCTGGTAAAAGGGGTTTCCCTGCCCCTTTGGGGCGTCCACCCTGCTGCCTTTGCGCCCCTTGAGGCCTTGGTGCGCCCCCCTCACCTCCCCCCACTTGCCAAGCCCTAGCCGCCCCTTCCTTTTGAGCCTTGCGCCTCCCCCTTGCTCTCCTCCATTGCCCCACCTCTCCACCACCTCTCCTCCACCCCCTTGCTGCCCTATGGTGGTCTCCACACCTCTGCACCTTGTGGATCCATCCGTTGCAGCGAGGAGCGAGGAGCGAGGAGCGTGGAGCGAGGAGCGATCCGCGAGGAGATCTATTGGAGATTCGTTCGTTGGGCTAAGGTATGATCATGGGGATCCTTGGGTTTGATCTAGGTACTGTTCTTAGGGTGTTTATGAAGTTTTTAGATCAATTGGTGGTGCTGGGTTGGAGTTCTTTGGGTTAGATCTAGACGTTGCCACGTTTCTGTTTTCGGGCAGATTGAGCAGTCGGGCTAGGGTTCGAGTTTTCGTCGATTTAGAATCCGAATCTGTCCGTACGGACTTAAAAGAAGTTGTAGATAATTTAATTATATTTCCGTGGACATAAAGCACGTTAAAATCCGATCAGCCGTTTGAAAGTTATGGCCATTTTACCGAGCGTGTTAAAATCTGTGACGCGATTGGAACAGATCTCAGTAATCTGTAGATTAGACGACTTTAGAGTCCGAATCAGTCTTTCCATATACCTAGAGAAAGTTGGGGAATTTCCTAAGCTACGCGAGGGTGTACTCATTTAATTCATTCGGAGTCCCAGAACTCAAGTTATGCCTTTTGCAAGGCTGCTGTCCCGACAGGACAGAACCTCTGTTTTAGGTTTTGCGAGTAGGGAGCAATGTCGGGTTAGATGGGGGTTTGTGTACTGTTTTGTGGGCATTATTGAGAGTATGTGATGCCGTTGTGCAGGTGGTGTGACCCCGGGGGTGCCCTCTACTTCCCACAATCCCGTCGTCCACGGTTGAGGCAAGTGTGTTGTAATGAATAGCGGAATTGTAGGTTGCTTGTGGAGATTAGATGAAAGATTGAATACTTGCTATGATCACTTGCCATGCTTGCTGTTTTCCAATGATATATTGAGTATGATTATCATGATTCGATGCCATGTGTTAATATTTGTCATGATGAGATGCCATATGTTTATGTACATGTGAAATATGATAATTGGCATAGTTGCATGCATGACATGAGATAGGGCGAGGGCGGTGAGAAAGTCATAACTAGTCCGGCAAGGTCGGTGAGAAAGTTATGACTAGTCCGGAACGCCATTGAGTAAGACCTACATCGTGATTCCATCCACGTGGTGAATGGAAGCGATGAGTAGGCACCCTCCATCTTCGGGATGGAAGGGGGGAAAAGGGTGCACACCGACGGGTGTGTACTCAACCATACCGGTATGAGTTTCCAAGGAGACATGAGCATTGCATTACATCGCATACATATTGATGATGACAATGTTAAGTGTTTATGAATAAGATGATTTACATGATGGGAGATGTTATTGCCATGTTGTTGTTCTTGTTGTCCATTGCAATATGCTTGCCGAGTTTGAACTCACGCTTGTGTTTTCTTGTTGTTTTAGGTACCATGAGATCGGCATGCGGGGAAGGGAAATAGTCACACGCCCACACGTAGCTTCACCTTAATGATTCCACAAGTCATTCTATTAGTTTGATAATAAATTGCGTGTGATGATCATTGCTTTAGTGTTTAGCTTTACTATTTGAGAGCTTATTTGTTCTTTTGACACTTGGAGACATTAAGTGCTTGATGTTAGTCTTATATTGTCGTTAAGACTCTATTTATTGCTGTTTTAGATGTCTCTCATATTGCCTTATAATGCTATACTGTTGTTGCTCCTTAAATCCATGTTAAAACAAAGGAGGTGCTGCCGAAATCTCGGTTTTTAGCCTATGCACCTTTGCTGGAATTTTTATGTTAAATGTGGTATTTAGATGTTGTTTAGCTTATGTTTGGTAGCATTCAGGCATATTAAATGCCGGGGTGTTACACAATTTGATTGCAAATCCATACTTGGTCTATCTAAAACAGAAACCAAGTTCATGACCAAGTAGGCAAGAAGAATTCGAGAGGAAACCAAAGAGAAAGAACAAGTTTTCCATAAATACTCTAAAAATCAAGAAAAAAACCACAAAAGCTCAATTTTGCTCGTGATCCAAATAAAAGAAAATTTTGACAACATGATCATATGAAAGCATTTTTTATTTTCTTCCCTCTAAGATGCATTTTTCATGTTTCCCCTCCCCATTTTGGCAATATAGGCATCAAAAGAACATGTATGCATGAAATGCATCCTTAAATGAGCTTTGAAGATTTATTCAAGTGACCATTTTAGACAAAGTATGACACTAAGCTACTTAAATTCTGATTATGCCAAACTAAGTCATATCCCATTGCATATTTCAATTTTTGCTAGCTAGCACAAAAGAAATTATGCTATTTTTTGCATGACTTCAACAAGAGCAACAATCAGTATAATTTCAAGACTAGAAGCAAAGCTATACAAGAATCAAATAGATATACTAGAGTTCAACCTAGTCAACACATTAGGAAGCTGTAAGTGCATAAGAGAACCCTCTTGCTCAATCATCTTTTAAATGCAAATTCTAAATTTTAACATACACAATGCGGTTTAGAGAGCTTATCCTAGTGAAGCACAACATCAACTAGGAGCCATCGACAAAGGCCTCCTAGGCTTCACTCTCCTCTGCAAACCTTGAGGTTAGAGAGTTTATGCTAGTGAAACACAACCTCGACTAGGAGCCATCGACAAAAGTCTCCTAGGCTTCACTCTCTTCCTCAATTTTATTTTTGCATTTTTCAATTTAATTGACTCCAGACATATTTGACCATCTCAAACAAGAAGCTTAAAAGAATGGTCTTGGTCATACATAATACATCCCAAGTTCATCCCATGTGCAATGGAAAGCAGTCTCGTGAATGTAAGGTGTTGAGATCAATCTTAGCACACACAAGACAATTTTTTAACATTTTTAGCACTTAGATTCATAAACATTTTGACGATTCTAGAATACAACAAACTAGCTAAACCCAAGTTACACTAGGGATTCTAGTAGAAACCCAAGATTTCACAAGGCATAGTATAAGCACCTAGTAAAGAAATATAGCAAGTAAAAGTTACAGGTTTTCATCAAGTTTTCATTAAAGCTCAATTTTAAGGTTCAGCAAGCTTAGCTTGATGAATTAGTATAATTTGGATAAGACTAAGCTAGCAAAGATTCTCAGAAAAAATAGCAAGGTGCATATAATCATAATTAATTCAATTGCATAATAAACAAAGCTCGAAAATCAAAAAAGAAGTCTATATGCAATGCATGATGATCAGTTGCTAGAAACTCCTCAACAAGTGAGTCAATTTTAGCACAATTTTGATTCAAGTTGAGTTATTAGCATAATTAATTGTAGAAATGTCCAAATGAACTCAACTGAAAACAGAAATATAGGATGCGAAGGAAACGTCATGAAACTGACAATCTAGGTGGACTATGGAGCATAGATAAGATGGTGAAGAACATTATAGCTCAGACTTGCTCTCATCTTTCCCATAAGACTAACATAGGAAACGTAACTCTACATACTCGAGCTAGGGAGTACACAAAGACCCTGTCTACCCAGGGGGGCCAACACTTGCTAGACCTACAAGACTGAGGGAACTCAACCTAGAGAGAAGAGAGATAACTAATTGTGCATGATAGCAACCTATAGCATAAGATGATAGATCCATGTAGAAGCATGCCAGAAGTCTAACTGAAGTGAACTCCAAAGCTAAGACTCAGCCCAAAAGCACCCAAAAAATACAAACAAAAAAGGAAATGCTGAAAATAAATATGATACGTATAATACAAACTAGCTCCCCCTCAAATAATGTTGTATAGGCTCACAACATCAAGATGTCCTCTCAGGGCAACAAACCTAAAGCTATATGTAACACCCCAGCACCTAATGTGCCCAGAATGTCGCCACAATGGACAACAGTAACAACCAAATAACAATAATTGAATTTTAAAAAAAAACAGCAACTTCGCTAAAGATCTAAACAAAATTTCGGCAGCATGTATTCTCTTTATCAAGATTTTAAGCATCAATAATAAAATTCATAGCACAATAGCATAATAAGAGTCGATAAAAACATGGTAAACAGGGGTATCATCAACAATTCAAACCAAGAAGATAAATTTAAACGTCACATTGTGACCAACTACGGAATAAACATTTAATCATAGCAACCAACACGACATAAAGCCACGATACAGTTCATTCAAGTAACCATCACAATGGCGGAATGGGTATGAAGTTATCTAATTAAGTGATGCTAAGTGAAGACGTGAATCTAGCTCCCTTTCCCAAATGTCGTAATCATGATACCTAAAAAAATCATTAAACAACAAGCGTGAGTTCATCACTCAGCAAAGTGTATTGCAATGGAAACAAAATAATATCAGTTAAAATACATACATTCTTCAGGTCACAAACCATGAGGAACAATTCATAAAAAACTTCTTCATTCATATTCTCATTTATGCAATGCAATGCATCATCCATGCTCACTCTTTGCTTAGCACATACCGGTATTGCCGAGTGCACACCCGTCGGTGTGCACCCTCATTCCCTTCCATCCCGTGGAGGGTGCCTACTCTTACTGACTCCCATTCACAACTGTGGATGGAATTACAGAGTAGGTATTTCTCAGTGGTGCTCCGGATTAGTCATAACTTTTGTGACACTACGAAACGGTGAGACATTATAAAATATGATATTTGGGAGTGAAACTTTGCGGCATGAGATTAAACCATATTTTCTATGTCGTTTTGGGTCGTTTCCGGGAGGTTCGGGCTGTTTTAGGTGATCGGGCCGTGGGGAAAGCAATTGGGCCGAAGGTGGAATGAATTGGGCCCATGAGGGATAGCTTTAGGGCAGCACACCCTGCTGCCCTGCCCTGTTGGTGCGCCTCCCTTGCCCCAAAGCCGCCACCCCTCTCCCCATCTCCTCCTCTAGTTCTCCTCCTCCTCCACCTCAAGCCGCACCCCCTCCTTGCGCCCCCAAGGACGCCTCCTCACTGCCACAACTCGCCTCGCTGCTGCCCTTGCCGTGGAGGAACTCCGCGACAGTGGATTGACGGGATCGGCGCGTGCGAGGAAAACCGGGGAAGAACGCGAAGATTCGGCCGTCGATTCGTGATTCTCCAAGAAGGTAATGGGGATCTTGTGGGGTAGATCTTTGCTGCTGTAGAGGTGTTTACCATGTTTTTAGATCAAGGGAGGTGCTGCCATGGGGTAGGATTGGTGAAATCTAGAGTTGTATTCACGTTCTGGTTCGGGCAGTTTGGGAACCCGAGTTAGGGCAGGCGTTTTCGCAATTTTAGAGTCCGAATCTGGACGACCGCCTGTTGAGGAAGTTGTAGGTATCGTCGAGACCTATTTTGTGTATTTTTTTGAGAATTTTTAGAGTTACGGTCTGGAAGTTATGTCCATTTTACCGAGCGCTGTCCAATCTGTGACGAGGTTGGGACAGTTTGTGTTCAACATTAGATTAAACAATTTTAGAGGCCGATTTGGCTTTTCCCCATACTTAGAAAAATCTAGGAAATTTCCTAAGCTTCGCGATGGTGTACTCGTTTAATCGATTTGGAGTCCTAGAACAGAAGTTATGCTCATTGGAAGGCTGCTGTCGAAGGGACAGATTTGCTATTTCCTGATTTTAGGAGTTGTAAGCGAAGTCGGGGTAGTGGGATGTATGTGTACTGTTTTATGGGCTTGTTTTGAGTGTGTGGCACGTGTTTGCAGGTGGTGTGCCTCCGGGAGTGCCCTCAACCTCTCGTCACTCCGTTGCCCGCAATTGAAGGCAAGTGTGTTGTGTGGATTGTATGTTATATGTGTTGCTAGTTGTGCTTCGTAGTATTTGGACTAGATAACATGTTGTCTTGCCATGAATTACATGTATTGCTTGATATGAAGCCATTATGCCATGATTTAAATGTACTTATTGTTGATAAGTGGATTACATGCCATGTGATGATATGCAATACTCCTATATATGTGTACGTTGTTGTCCATTTTGCATACATGGCATATTTTCATGGCCGGCCGGTGAGATAAGTCATAACTATTCCGGGAGGTCGGTGAGAACCGTTATGACTAGTCGGGGCTACTTTTGAGTAAGTCCTACATCGTGATTCCATCCACCGTGGTGAATGGAAGCGAGTGATAGGCACCCTCCATCTTCGGGATGGAAGGGGAAAAGGGTGCATGCCGACGGTGTGCACTCAACCATACCGGTATGAGTTTTCAAGGAGACATGTGCATTGCATTGCATGAATGGAATATATAAATGATGATGTTTATGAGATGACGATGAGAATACTTATGAGTTGCTCATGAGATGAATATCTTGATGCTTAAAAGATGTTTGGAATTCTAACTATGATGTGATATGATGTGCCTTTGGAGGTTGGTGATGATGGTTTGTTGACTTGATCTTGGTTTTTTTTTCATTATAATACACTTTGCTGAGTGATGAACTCACGCTTGTGTTTATGTTGTTTGTTTTCTTTAGGTACCATGAAATCGGCACGCGGGAAAGGGATGTAGCTTCACTCCTCCACGTAGTATCACAATCTAGCTAATTCAACCGTTTGGACACGACATTAAGTTTACAATAATCTTTGGTGTAAGGTTTTTATGTTTGGTTGATTTTCCCTCATGTGTATCATGCGGGATTAAGAAGTGAGTGGTTTCATCATCTTGGACTTATATTGATGCTTATTCTTTTGCCATCGATGCCAATTGAAATCCTAGTTGATGAGTAGTTATTGTTATCACTGCATATTGATATCTTGTTTGTCCTACATAGTGATATGATGTTATGTTGATCATTTGCATGCTAAAACAAAGGAGATGCTGTCGAAATTTTCAATTATTCAAACTGAGTACTTGCTGTAATTTACCTTAAATTATGGTATTAATTGCTGTATGGTCTATGTTTGGTGACATTCTGGGCTTACTAGAAGCTGGGGTGTTACAACTTTCTCACCGACTTTACCAGATTAGTTATGACTTTCTCACCGACCTGACCTGTCCTCATGCTATGAATGCGGACGATGCAACATTGACTTTTCATCATTCATGGATATCACATTCCAGAAATGATACATGGTAACAATCATGGCAATCCCATCGGCGGATAAGTTATAAAAACACAGCCACATCACAATACACTTGCCTTTAACCTCTCAAAATGGTGTGGTGAGACGTTGATGCCACTTCCAGGGTCACACCACCTGCAAATAGATACATTCCACTCAAAAATATGCCAACAAAGAACCACAAGACTACTGTAAGACCCTCACTTTTATGCTACAGTGCAAACATAAAAGCAAGGTTCTAATGTGCATACTGTACCATTCCCATGATCAGTGGCTGGCACGCACAAAATACAATTTGGAATCACAACCATACAAAAGTTTCATATTTTATTACAGCGGAAGTATTGATACAATATGACCGAGAAGGTCGACTAGACATAGCCAAAAAAATCAGATGTCTTGTAGTTTGCCACATAATCCACAGGCAACTGACAAGGTAAAGCCTTAGAAAGAAACATCGTTAATAATCCCGTTTTCCTGCGTCAGAGTAATTGTCGATGTTCCTGTCTAAAAACAACGATAATAGCAAGGGTGAGTACATTGTGTACTCAGCAAGACTTGTAGTGTTTGCAAAACCTGAAATATATGCAGGCTGAATAGAAAGTGGGTTTCTACGGTTGTTTTGCATGAAGCGAAATTTTGAATTGTAAATACTGAATAATAGAGTGAAAGCGAAACTTGAAAAGGAAATGAAATAACAAGTATGTAAATACAAAAGTAATATGTACGAATACCATAAAGGTGATAAAAGTCTCACATCCCTTTGTGAATGATAAACGTCCAGTCCCAACATAACTATAATCAATTTAATTTTGCCAAGCACAAGGCACAACAGCTGAATTCAACCTTGCCAACAAAATGTCAAGTGTTGAATCATCTGTAAGGGTAAACTCACCAATTCCAAATTATACGGGTCAGTTTTATAAAAGTATAGAAAATGTCTAGCTATGTGATGACTTTACCAAGTGCTCATGACATGTAGCGGCTAATCGATTAGGTTTAGACTCTGCAGAGTTTGTACAGCTTACCCACAAGATATGTTCTCCTTTGTGGCAGATCATTAGCACACTTCCTTTGGTGTGCGCCAGAGAGTTCATAACGAAACTGTTCGTTACTTGGACCTTAACTTTGCACTAGCCCAATGACGTTACCCACGACTATGATGGAAGCAAACAAGCGGTGAAGCAATAGTATTCAGAGCCCGCGGCTCAAATGGTACAACAACAGCCCCAATTCATAGCCAGGCGTACCGTTTACAACGGCAGATGCCAACACCTCGGTGATGACACCTCCCTCGAGCAAACCTATATCCGAATGCCCATGCTACAACCGCCTACCAATGTGCAAAGCTAATTCCCAAATAATTTAATAAGTTAAGACTGTCCCCACTCCGGTACTTGTGGATGTACGGTTATCTTGGCACGAAAACAACACATCATTTCGGTTCTTATACGACACGAGGCGATAGATCTCCCCTATCTACGTGCATCATTAATTGCACTTAGGCTATTGCCAATAATCACCCGCATCAAAATCATAGTTTTGTTTTGAAAAGAAAGTTTCAATAATCACAATATTCCAACATGTCCATGAACAGAGTTCATCATGTCTACAATTTAAGTTCTTCACGAACAGTATAACCATCTATCCGTGTTCCCAGTCTAAAGCATGGCTAAGCATATGCATGTAATAATCAAATATACCCATTTTGACATCAAGTGTCTATCCACGAGCTAGGGTTATCAAGGTTCACATATCAATATCAATTGAGGGAGTTTATCAATGATAAGGTATTTCTACCGGTACCCAAAAATAATTTTATGGAACATAGCATACGCAAGCAAGTTTTAATCAACATTTTAGTTAATTATGAAAAATTAGGATCAATATGATCAAGGGGTGCTTGCCTTGCTACTTGTTGTCTTTAGTGACGAGTCGAAGACGTCATCTTGAGATTGTCGACGACGAAGTTCGAGACGTCGGATTCTACACGTCGTATGGCGGAAAAGATAGCAAATAGCAAATAACATTTTCAATAAGGGCAAAAGGAAATCAGATGGAAAAACCAAATATAAAACATACATAAAACAAGCATGGTTGTAGTTAGGGTTTTGAGATCACATAGCGAACGCACTACTTTCACATTGTAGTCTTATTCTTGATTTAAGGGTTTGAAGGTCGCATCGCATACAACATCTATTCCTTATGATTCATTCTATTTTATTTTACGATTTCAAGAAGCTAAGATTGTGAATTTAAATACGTTAAACTCCGAATTCAAGAAGCAAAACTTGTTTGGATTAATAGAAGTATACATTGCTTACAAGTTTCTTAAACCTTACTATTCATAATATTCCTTTCTTGCAACTTTATTATGAACGGGTTTTGCTCTATTAGGATTTAGATCCTTAGCAAGAAGAAATAAGAATATTTTTCTAGATTACTTCAGATCATATCCTAAAGACCATATCTAGGCTATTCTTCACAAAATTTGTATTTTAGGCAGAGATGTTTTACTGCCACCGAACAGGCTTAAATGATCACAAAAGTAACGCTAATCGGATCAAGTTTCATTCTAACTTTGTAACTATACTATATATGTTCTTCCACTCATTTTTCTGGTATTAGCTGGGGATGTCTTTAAGAATGTTTTAGAGTTAATTCTACGATATTTGGCTTTTATCCGAGATGTTTTCTATATAAGTGATCACTAAGGTTTAACATAGCCCTAGCTCAAATATGTACCAACAAATGATTTATACGAGTTGGGTTTACCGAATGAGACTATTGGTTGAATTTACATGGTTACACCATCATTCTTATGGTGCAAGCATTTTAACTAAAGTTCCCTTATGCGAAAATTATTCAATAAATGTGCTGTTTAACCATAACACTTAAGGTTATTACACTAACGGGATTTAGATGCAAAGCAAGATTAAATTTAAATATTTTTCTATAATGTGGTAGTCCAAATACCAAAGAGTGGTCCTGAGTTATTCCTCCTAAAATTCTCATTTAGACGAGATATTCTATGGGCTGTCGAAAAAGTCTAAGTGTTACTAAAGTCCACGCGATAACATCTCTGTTTTCATTCTAAATTTGCAATAACATCTTCCAAGTTTATCTAACTATTTTTCAGGCACTACCAGGGGATATCTCTATGAGTGTTTTAAAGTAATTTTCGCAACAATTTACCATAATCCGCGATGTTTTTCTCACCAGTATGTATTAAGGCTTTATACTAAATTTTACGCATCTAGCACCTAATTTATTATAACCTTATATCAGACTTGATCAAATAAGAATTATCTTATGCATGATTGGGTACCATGGTATTAGCAGGGCTTAAGAACGGTCCTCACTTTATTTTGAATTTATTTGAAACACTTACAATTATTTAAGCTTAAACCTTTTTGTGCAATGAATCTACAGGATTTAACTTAATATAGAAACTTGTTTGGTTATCTTAACTAACATCAACTCCTAGGTTTCGGCTAATCTGGTATAGACTATACTATTCATAGATTACTCATTTATCTGCAAGGCATAATTGAGTTTTCACATGAGGCATAAGTATACAAGTTTAATCAAATTGTTCTTAGCTTTAGATCCTAACTTGTATGAGGTTTACAAAATATCATCCTAAGTAGGGAAGGAGTATTTTACCATTTATGGGAGTTGCCTCACACCGGCTGACCATTAGGGCCCTCGTTGCGGTGAGAGAGAGAGCAGAGCAGAGCATGTGGCTAGGGCTCGACGGCGACAGAGCTCCGGTGGGTCTTCGGCCAGGGTGAAGGCACGAGGAGCACGAGCACACCGAGGCGCGCTCGAAGGTGGGCTTTGTACAGTTCAGCGGTGTCCGGAAGGGGGCTCGCACCGAGGTCGGGCGGCTAGGTACCGCGGCGTGCGGCAGTGGCGCTAGTCGCGCCGGTGGAGGAGGGCCGATGGGTGGTGACTAACGGAAGGGTGAGCATGAGGGTGGCGTAAGGAGGCCGAAGGAGAGTTCGGCACCGAGGAGGAGCTCCACGGTGAACTGGTGGCGGCAGCGGGCAGAGCTCAGTGGCAGTGATGGCTGGCTTAGTCGAAAAAGGGCCGTATGGACAAAGCGCCGGGCAGCTGGACTTGAGGAAGAAGGCGGTATGGCTTTGGCTAGTGAGAAATTAAGCAGAGCTCAATTTGGGAGAAGGATTGGAGGGAGTGTGCTGAAGAAGAATTGATTTCAGTTGCTTCAGTAGTCGAGTAAGGCAGCACATATAGGGGCGATGGAGTGGAGCTTGCGGCCGGTAGAGTTTCTGGGAAGGTTGTGGAGTTCACAATGGAAGCTTGGATGGTTTATATAGGTGGATTAGGCGGTTGTGCACAGGGTGTAAACACGAAGAACAAGGACACCGGCTGGCTCTAGCGTTTTCTCTGAAATTGCTTGCCGTGGCAGCTCAATTAATAGACACTGAATGGTTTCTTGAATGCCCTGCCGTGAGAGGTATGGAGATTTCAGGGACATTCTAACATATGTGGGTTCTTATTTGAGTATGGCTGGTGGATTTAAGGGACACCAAGGCGGTTGCTCCAGTGTTTGGACACTGCAAGGGGCGCCGCAAGCTAACTCGATGGACGCATGCGCTGCTGTGGCGAGGTGAAATCACCAGAAGGGAAGAAGCTGGAAGGGGCTCGGCTGGTTAGTGCTCTACCGAAAGAACAGAGAGCGATGAGGAAAGACATAGAAAAGTAATAAGAAAATGGCAAGTGGCTAATGAATTAAATGAACTCCAGTCGGCAACTAGCAAGGAAAATGAAATTGCATTCCTCTCCTCTGGTCCGCTGGGATCAATTAATGGGATGGGCCCACTTGAAAGCAAGGAATGCTAATCAAATTTTCGGACAGCATGGGACACATCAAGTTGAGCATTTATCCGAGCGGTCAACTCACCTCTAGAATTTTTGAGACTTTTTGTGGAGAGTCCCGGATAAGTTTTATAACCCCAGTAAAATTTTTGAATTAAAATAGTTTATGGTTTATTTATAAAAATTCTGACATTGCTGACCGCACAGGAAAAAGTATTCGGTTTTTGATTTAGTTTAAGATCTAAATTAGCATATAGATTTTTGAAACTTTTACTGAAGGTGTGTATATATATCAGGGTTATACCATAATAATTTCAAAGTCAAAATCCTAGTAGTTATTTTATTAAAATTCGTTTACTCCATTTTACAGATTCTCAGGATGGGAATAAATAAATATGAATAAATAGTAAAACCAGTTATTTATTTTTGTAAATTTTCGTGGATGAGGATAAGGTTACTGAGCTCACATGGTAAAAATC
The DNA here is from genome assembly GCA_036346355.1 of Rhipidocladum racemiflorum. NCBI lineage: Eukaryota > Viridiplantae > Streptophyta > Magnoliopsida > Poales > Poaceae > Rhipidocladum > Rhipidocladum racemiflorum. The sequence continues at coordinate 7,730,220 of CM070579.1, forward strand.
CTAGGTGCTGTAAAGGTCTAGGGTTTCCTACAAAATTCGGGAAAAGTGTTGGTCAAGGATATGCTTTTTCAATTATTTTATCTTATCATCTTGCAAAATGATTTCACCCCTACTTTTGACCGGCCAAAGCAATTTCTACGGCATTCTAAGGTTATCCAAGAATTTACCATGGTAACTTTCATCTTTTACCATTTTATCTTTTACCTCTTTATCTTTTACTTCTTATCTTTTTATCAATTCCCTTTTCAAAGAAGGAAATTAATAAATGATTTTAGATTTTTAGAAAAGATGTTTATTCAAAATTAAGATCATCTTTGAATATCATTTTAATAATTTGTTTCTTTTGGAAAAGACTTTTCCAAATTGAATTTACTCTTTTTATCAAGTTTTAGGAAAAAGATATGAGGATATCAAATTTCAAATTAAATTCTTGATTCCAATCTAAAATTGCTATTTGATTTTATTTTCAAATATTAGATTTTCATTTTTCTAATTTTTGAAAATGTTGGGATGTTACAGACTACCCCCCTTAACAGGAATCTCGTCCCCGAGATTCGCAGGGTTAAAAGGGTGAGTGGGAATTGGGTGTTAAATTGATTTGCCTACTTATTCGGAAAGATACAATGATCAATTTGCGCATCAAGAGTTTTCTGAATTGATGAGATCTAAGGGTAGGCAAAGATCTTTATTAATTTGAGATATAAAGAAGATAATATGGACTTCGAATGGATGAGGTGGCAATTTAGCTTATATGCCATCTCACCTAGCTTTTAGTGGTCGGATATCGTCCAATAGGTCGAAGGAACATATCTTTGCAGATTTGAAAATGACAACCTCTACGAAGTTGTGAAATCCTTAGGTTTACATGATTACTGAGTTCATATCAACGATGGTTGACACAACTCGGTTGGGATTAATTTTTTTTTTCTCAAATTGACTTCTGATCATGTCAACTTGCTTTTGGGTTTCCTGAATAGAATTTGATCTAAAGAACTTTTATTTACTTCAGACCCAAGAAAAGGGTTAGGTTATGCACTTTTCTTTTGTAAAGTGCTTCAAAAGGCAAAATTTTGAAGGCTTGGTTGAAAACTATTTTGTAGGAGATGAAAGCATAACTTCTCCTTGTTAGTGCTATATGATGGCACACAAGTTTTCAACATGTCCTCCAATACTTCGGTTTACTTTATTTGCATGTCTATTAGAGGGTGATAAGTTGTTCTGGGATTCAGCTTAGCCCTTAGCAATTTTTGCAAATTTTTCCGAAGTTATGTTATGAATTAGAAATAATTGTCCATGGAAATCCTAAGAAGATGGACAATATTTTCTAGATAAGGTTCTGAAAACTTTGTCATTTTGATGCATGGTTTTTGATCGGTATAAAATAAACAACTTTATTTATCCAATCGGCGATAACTAATATGGAATTATGCCTTTTTCTGGCCCTGGAAGGCCAGTAATAAAATCCGTATAAGTATTATTCCACTTCTATTTAGAAACCTAAAGGAGTTGTAAAAGATTAGCAGTAAATTGATGTTTGACTTTAATTTGTTGACATATGTTACATCTTGCAACATAGTTAGCAATATCCTTTGTTATGTCGGATTACCAATTTACCTGCAGTAGGCTTTTTATGCAGAAATGTCTTATCTGGACTTTTGTCATCCCGGATTCAACTTTCTGCTTAAGCTCTTCAAATTTTTGGATATTTATTCATCCTTGAGCTTGCTTTAATTTGGGTTTTAGGAGTTAGCTACACCTAAAGGTTAATAGCAAATCCTCCTTTGGCTATTCCCAAATTAAGCTTATGAAATTCTTTTATCAATTCAGACTAATCGGTAGGAGTTGATACGAAAATGCAATGAGATTTACGGTTTAGAGCATTAGTTACGACATTAACCTTATCAGGATATTGATAACCATTAAGACTGTAACCTTTTATTTGTTCCAACCACCCTCCTTGCTTGAGATTGAGGTCTGATTTAGTGAAGGATTGTTTCAGGCTCTTATGATCTGTTTAAATACTGCATAAACTTTCGATGAGGTAGGGATGCCAGATTTTAAGAGTGTGAACAATTGCAACTAGTTCCAGATTATGAGTAAGATGGTCGAGCTCAGGAAGTTAGGGTTGACAAAGAGCATTCGTAAGCTCGAATAGCATCATAGTTGACCAAGTTGTCGATGCTAGGGAAGAAGTATTGATAGAGATGTCATTCAGAGTATGATAATTCACGCATAGGCGCAAACTACCATTCTTTTTATTGACAAAAAGAATAGGACTAACCCAAGAAGAAAATTGAGAAGAACAAACTTTGTTGTCCAATTGTTCCTTTGGTTGCTTCTGGTGCATAATGAGTTCACTAGGTTTGGATAAACCAATTGGTTAACATGTTTGAAATAGCAAGAGGTTGCTTGTCAAACTTATTGATCTAACGGAGTGACTATGGTTGAGATGCTGGTTCATTAGAACTATTGAGAAATGGTGGATAGTTAGGATAGAAAGGACAAGATCCGATTGGGTTATAAGGCAACATTTCGTTCCCTAAAAATTTTATTAAATAGAGTTTCTACAATTTAGAAGAGATGAGGTAGTTGATTTGGGCCTACTTTCCATTTGATACAATTTGACATTGTTATTATTGATCGAGATCGTCTCGTCGTGAATTTTCAACCCAAGGGTTTAATATTCGCGAGAGAAATCCTTACACAGAATTCATCACAATGAATAACAATACAAAAATTACACTCAAGACTAACACAAAGAAATCTTTAAGTTTATAATTATTATTCTATTTTTAAGTACTTTTATTTGACCACACTATATTTAACCTTACGTGACATAACTTTTCATTGTGATTCCATTCCAAGGTAAGGTGATAAGGTGGACACTTTTCACGTGCAAAGGAATGGTCAATTGTTACTTATAGAAGCAACTGGATAGTGACAGAGCTAAAGTGGCTCAGGTATTTTCTGTGATTGCTAGTATAGCGAAGTCTTAATCTTGATTCATTTGTAGGCAGTGTAGACTCAATCATAATTGCGGTGATGATAAAGATTATGGTGTTAATTCTTTGGAGCTGGTCCTGACAAGGTTCCTACTGTCTAGCGTGAGTAGCATGGGAACAATAAGGCATTATTATCTTCGTGGTGGAGTTTGGTTATATATATAAGACTTAGAGAAGATTAGTAACTGAATTAGTATACAGGTGAGAAGTTCTACAGAGAGAAGAGGTAAGTTATACAGGAAGTTTTAAAATTCCAATCTATTTTCTGTTTATAAGTTGTTACATAAGCTTGGGCAATAATCCTCTTTCCAAAGGTTTAATCAACTAGGATATCTACATGTTAGAAGGGGAAAGATAGACATAGAGAAATAATTAAATTCTAAGTCTATCTTTTATAGAAGATAATGTTCTATTCAAGATCTCTTAATTATAATTTCTTATTACTTTAAGGGTTGCGACATCGTGAAGTTTTTAACTTTATGCCCAACATTCACGAGTGCATCCCGGGAAGCAATACAAAAAGTAAACAACGAAACATCAATAAGAAAGACGCGCACTTAAACTGTGACACAAGGAAGTGCTAGGTTTTTTTTTCCTATTAACTTAGTCCTACGTGATCTTTTTACGAGAGTTTTGATATCCCACCAGAGCTACTCGTAGCCTGGATGATACTACCTCTCAAGGTAGACTATTTGGTGATAAGTTTCTTCAAACTCTTGCATCACTTGTTGGGGATGACAATCCGAAGTTTCCACGGCATGGAAGAAGTTGATGGAGTATTGCCGTTGTCTTCCCGAGGTTGTTGGCGTGGATGCAGTAGTCTTCCTTGGTTATGTAGGGAGGAGAATAATGATATATCCCCGACATTCTAAAGCTAGTGACAGCGACGCACTACATGTTTTAGCAGTCAACAGAGACCGTTAAGTTATTTTTAAAAGGATTCGTTAGCAGTATTTAACATGAAGATAGATGAGAGGAAGAATTCTTATAGGATGGTAAGAATATAGAAGTGAGGAAAAGAAAGTCCTATAGAAAGGAAAAAGTATATAGAGATATAAATAATTTCCTATGGAAAGAAAGAGTATATAGAGATTCCAATTGGAAAGGAAAGAATTGATAACAAATGATATGAGACAAGAGAAGGTTAATAACATATATAGCACATTTTCATTCCTAAATATAAATTTGTCAATTTCAAACTTTAAGTTTCAACTAGCGACCATTCTATCTAAGGTTTGCCTGCAGTCAGCATGGCTCTGATACCAAACTGTAAGACCCTCACTTTTATGCTACAGTGCAAACATAAAAGCAAGGTTCTAATGTGCATACTGTACCATTCCCATGATCGATGGTCGCACGCACAAAATACAATTTGGAATCACAACCATACAAAAGTTTCATATTTTATTACAGCGGAAGTATTGATACAATATGACCGAGAAGGTCGACTAGACATAGCCAAAAGAATCAGATGTCTTGTAGTTTGCCACATAATCCACAGGCAACTGACAAGGTAAAGCCTTAGAAAGAAACATCGTTAATAATCCCGTTTTCCTGCGTCAGAGTAATTGTCGATGTTCCTGTCTAAAAACAACGATAATAGCAAGGGTGAGTACATTGCGTACTCAGCAAGACTTGTAGTGTTTGCAAAACCTGAAATATATGCAGGCTGAATAGAAAGTGGGTTTCTACGGTTGTTTTGCATGAAGCGAAATTTTGAATTGTAAATACTGAATAATAGAGTGAAAGCGAAACTTGAAAAGGAAATGAAATAACAAGTATGTAAATACAAAAGTAATATGTACGAATACCATAAAGGTGATAAAAGTCTCACATCCCTTTGTGAATGATAAACGTCCAGTCCCAACATAACTATAATCAATTTAATTTTGCCAAGCACAAGGCACAACAGCTGAATTCAACCTTGCCAACAAAATGTCAAGTGTTGAATCATCTGTAAGGGTAAACTCACCAATTCCAAATTATCTGGTCCAGTTTTATAAAAGTATAGAAAATGTCTAGCTATGTGATGACTTTACCAAGTGCTCATGATCATGAGCGCGCTAATCGATTAGGTTTAGACTCGCAGAGTTTGTACAGCCTTTACCCACAAGATATGTTCTCCCTTTGTGGCAGATCATTAGCACACTTCCTTTGGTGTCGCCAGAGAGTTCATAACGAACTGTTTCGTTACTTGGACCTTAACTTTGCACTAGCCCAATGACGTTACCCACGACTATGATGGAAGCAAACAAACGGTGAAGCAATAGTATTCAGGAGCCCGGCTCAAATGGTACAACAACAGCCCCAATTCATAGCGGCGTACCGTTACAACGGGCAGATGCCAACACCTCGTTGATGACACCTCCCCCGAGCAAACCTATATCCGGAAGGCCCGTGCTACAACTGACTACCAATGTGCAAAGCTAATTCCCAAATAATTTAATAAGTTAAGACTGTCCCATTCCAGTACTTGTGGATGTACGGTTATCTTGGCCTGAAAACAACACATCAGCTCGGTTCTTATACGACACGGGCGATAGATCTCCCCGTATCTACGTGCATCATTAATTGCACTTCCGGCTATTGCCAATAATCACCCGCGTCAAAATCATAGTTTTGTTTTCAGAAAAAGAAAGTTTCAATAATCACAATATTCTAACATGTCCATGAACAGAGTTCATCATATCTACAATTTAAGTTCTTCACGAACAGTATAACCATCTGTCCGTGTTCCCAGTCTAAAGCATGGCTAAGCATATGCATGTAATAATCGAATATACCCATTTTGACATCAAGTGTCTATCCACGAGCTAGGGTTATCAAGGTTCACATATCAATATCAATTGAGGAAGTTTATCAATGATAAGGTATTTCTACCGGTACCCAAAAATAATTTTATGGAACATAGCATATGCAAGCAAGTTTTAATCAACATTTTAGTTAATTATGAAAAATTAGGATCAATATGATCAAGGGGTGCTTGCCTTGCTACTTGTTGTCTTTAGTGACGAGTCGAAGACGTCATCTTGAGATTGTCGACGATTTAAGTTCGAGACGCCGGATTCTACACGTCGTATGGCGGAAAAAGATAGCAAATAGCAAATAACATTTTCAATAAGGGCAAAAGGAAATCAGATGGAAAAACCAAATATAAAACATACATAAAACAAGCATGGTTGTAGTTAGGGTTTTGAGATCACATAAGCGAACGTACTACTTTCACATTGTAGTCTTATTACTGATTTAAGGGTTTGAAGGTCGCATCGCATACAACATCTATTCCTTATGATTCATTCTATTTTATTTTACGATTTCAAGAAGCTAAGATTGTGAATTTAAATACGTTAAACTCCGAATTCAAGAAGCAAAACTTGTTTGGATTAATAGAAGTATACATTGCTTACAAGTTTCTTAAACCTTACTATTCATAATATTCCTTTCTTGCAACTTTATTATGAACGGGTTTTGCTCTATTAGGATTTAGATCCTTAGCAAGATGAAATAAGAATATTTTTCTATATTACTGCAGATCATATCCTAAAGACCATTTCTAGGCTATTCTTCACAAAATTTGTATTTTAGACGAGATGTTTTACGGGCTACCGAACAGGCTTAAATGATCACAAAAGTAACGCTAATCGGATCAAGTTTCATTCTAACTTTGTAACTATACTATATATGTTCTTCCACTCATTTTTCTGGTATTAGCTGGGGATGTCTTTAAGAATGTTTTAGAGTTAATTCTACGATATTTGGCTTTTATCCGAGATGTTTTCTATATAAGTGATCACTAAGGTTTAACATAGCCCTAGCTCAAATATGTACCAACAAATGATTTATACGAGTTGGGTTTACCGAATGAGACTATTGGTTGAATTTACATGGTTACACCATCATTCTTATGGTGCAAGCATTTTAACTAAAGTTCCCTTATGCGAAAATTATTCAATAAATGTGCTGTTTAACCATAACACTTAAGGTTATTACACTAACGGGATTTAGATGCAAAGCAAGATTAAATTTAAATATTTTTCTATAATGTGGTAGTCCAAATACCAAAGAGTGGTCCTGAGTTATTCCTCCTAAAATTCTCATTTAGACGAGATATTCTATGGGCTGTTGAAAAAGTCAAGGTGTTACTAAAGTCCACGCGGTAACGTCTCCGTTTTCATTCTAAATTTGCAATAACACCTTCCAAGTTCATCTAACTGTTTTTCAGGCACTACCAGGGGATATCTCTATGAGTGTTTTAAAGTCATTTCCGCGACAATTTACCATAATCCGCGATGTTTTTCTCACCAGTATGTATTAAGGCTTTATACTAAATTTTACGCATCTAGCACCTAATTTATTATAACCTTATATCAGACTTGATCAAATAAGAATTATCTTATGCATGATTGGGTACCATGGTATTAGCAGGGCTTAAGAACGGTCCTCACTTTATTTTGAATTTATTTGAAACACTTACAATTATTTAAGCTTAAACCTTTTTGTGCAATGAATCTACAGGATTTAACTTAATATAGAAACTTGTTTGGTTATCTTAACTAACATCAACTCCTAGGTTTCGCTAATCTGGTATAGACTATACTATTCATAGATTACTCATTTATCTCGCAAGGCATAATTGAGTTTTCACATGAGGCATAAGTATACAAGTTTAATCAAATTGTTCTTAGCTTTAGATCCTAACTTGTATGAGGTTTACAAAATATCATCCTAAGTAGGGAAGGAGTATTTTACCATTTATGGGAGTTGCCTCACACCGGCTGACCATTAGGGCCCTCGTTGCGGTGAGAGAGAGCAGAGCAGCATGTGGCTAGGGCTCGACTGCGACGAGCTCGGTGGAGTCTTCGGCCAGAGTGAAGGCACGAGGAGCACGAGCACACCGAGGCGCGCTCGAAGGTGGGCTTTGTACGCGGTGTCGGAAGGGGGCTCGCCGAGGTCGGCGGCTAGGTACGCGGCAGTGGCGCTAGTCGCGCCGGTGGAGGAGGGCCGATGGGTGGTGACTAACGGAAGGGTGAGCATGAGGGTGGCGTAAGGAGGCCGAAGGAGAGTTCGGCGGCACCGGAGGAGCTCCACGGTGAACTGGTGGCGGGCGAGCTTCGATGGCGTGATGGTGGCTTAGTGAAAAGGGCCAGTATGGACAAAGCGCCGGGCAGCTGGACTTGAGGAAGAAGGCGGTATGGCTTTGGCTAGTGAGAAATTAAGCAGAGCTCAATTTGGGAGAAGGATTGGAGGGAGTGTGCTGAAGAAGAATTGATTTCAGTTGCTTCAGTAGTCGAGTAAGGCAGCACATATAGGGGCGATGGAGTGGAGCTTGCGGCCGGTAGAGTTTCTGGGAAGGTTGTGGAGTTCACAATGGAAGCTTGGATGGTTTATATAGGTGGATTAGGCGGTTGTGCACAGGGTGTAAACACGAAGAACAAGGACACCGGCTGGCTCTAGCGTTTTCTCTGGAAATTGCTTGCCGTGGCAGCTCAATTAATAGACACTGAATGGTTTCTTGAATGCCCTGCCGTGAGAGGTATGGAGATTTCCAGGGACATTCTAACATATGTGGGTTCTTATTTGAGTATGGCTGGTGGATTTAAGGGACACCAAGGCGGTTGCTCCAGTGTTTGGACACTGCAAGGGGCGCCGCAAGCTAACTCGATGGACGCATGCGCTGCTGTGGCGAGGTGAAATCACCAGAAGGGAAGAAGCTGGAAGGGGCTCGGCTGGTTAGTGCTCTACCGAAAGAACAGAGAGCGATGAGGAAAGACATAGAAAAGTAATAAGAAAATGGCAAGTGGCTAATGAATTAAATGAACTCCAGTCGGCAACTAGCAAGGAAAATGAAATTGCATTCCTCTCCTCTGGTCGGCTGGGATCAATTAATGGGATGGGCCCACTTGAAAGCAAGGAATGCTAATCAAATTTTCGGACAGCATGGGACACATCAAGTTGAGCATTTATCCGAGCGGTCAACTCACCTCTAGAATTTTTGAGACTTTTTGTGGAGAGTCCCGGATAAGTTTTATAACCCCAGTAAAATTTTTGAATTAAAATAGTTTATGGTTTATTTATAAAAATTCTGACATTGCTGACCGCACAGGAAAAAGTATTCGGTTTTTGATTTAGTTTAAGATCTAAATTAGCATATAGATTTTTGAAACTTTTACTGAAGGTGTGTATATATATCAGGGTTATACCATAATAATTTCAAAGTCAAAATCCTAGTAGTTATTTTATTAAAATTCGTTTACTCCATTTTACAGATTCTCAGGATGGGAATAAATAAATATGAATAAATAGTAAAACCAGTTATTTATTTTTGTAAATTTTCGTGGATGAGGATAAGGTTACTGAGCTCACATGGTAAAAATCCTAGGTGCTGTAAAGGTCTAGGGTTTCCTACAAAATTCGGGAAAAGTGTTGGTCAAGGATATGCTTTTTCAATTATTTTATCTTATCATCTTGCAAAATGATTTCACCCTACTTTTGACCAGCCAAAGTTAATTTCTAGGGCATTCTAAGGTTATCCAAGAATTTACTATGGTAACTTTCATCTTTTACCATTTTACCATTTTATCTTTTACCTCTTTATCTTTTACTTCTTATCTTTTTATCAATTCCCTTTTCAAAGAAGGAAATTAATAAATGATTTTAGATTTTTAGAAAAGATGTTTATTCAAAATTAAGATCATCTTTGAATATCATTTTAATAATTTGTTTCTTTTGGAAAAGACTTTTCCAAATTGAATTTACTCTTTTTATCAAGTTTTAGGAAAAAGATATGAGGATATCAAATTTCAAATTAAATTCTTGATTCCAATCTAAAATTGCTATTTGATTTTATTTTCAAATATTAGATTTTCATTTTTCTAATTTTTGAAAATGTTGGGATGTTACAACTACGAACTACATCGGCTTCGCGACACGCTCCTAAAACCCAAAAAACAGTAATCTGTCCAAACGGGACAGTAGCCTTCTAACAACCATAACTTGAGTTCTACAACTCTAAATCAAGTAAACGAATACATTTTATCAAACTACAGGAAATTTCCCATCTTTTCCTAAGTATTCAGAAAATATAATTCGGCCTCTAAGCTCCTCTAATCTACAGATGAACACAAACACTACCATTCGCGACACAGATTGGACAACGCTCGGTAAAAAGGCCATAACTTTTAAACGGCTGAACGAAACTTAGTGATTTTGGTCTTCAATTAAATATAATTAGATTATATACAAATTTCACAATAGCCGGTCCCCCAGAAAACGAATCTAAAATTTTCTAATTTGCGTTCTAATAGAGCACATAAATCTGCCCGCGAATCCAGAATCTGTCCCAAAATTGGATTTATCTCTAACCTCAACTTCCCAACGTGAAAACCAGGAAATAATCCATATAAACACTCCCAAAACCAACCTCTACAAGAAAAGAAAACCCTAAGAAAGAATGATTTTTCTTACCCAACCATTGGATCGAGTATAACGCGAGGAATCCGCCCGATCTGCAGCCCTTTTAGCGATTCGATTCACCGGGGACAGCAATGGGGATCAAAAAGAAGAATAATTGGAAGAGGAGGCTGGGTGGAGGCGCCCAAGCGAGGGGGCATCCAGGGGGTGGAGGGGGAGAGATCTAGGGTTTGGAGGGGGAATCCCCCCTCCCTTTCAGGTCCAAAAAGGCCTAACTAGAAGGCCCATAAACTAAAAATACCTCTAAAATTCAGATTTTCTCCCCTAAAGTTCTCTTGGAATATTATATTCTCACTAAAGTTCATCTGGGATATTACACTATCCAAAGGCTTCATGAAGATATTAGCAATCTAGTGGTCACTCTCCACAAACTGGAGCACTATATCACCCTTTTCCACATGGTCTCTAAGGAAGTGATGTCTAATGTCAATGTACTTGGTCCTGGAGTGCTGCACTAGATTCATGGCAATATGAATGGCTGAAGTGTTATCACAAAAAAGTGGAACACTATCAAAGACTAACCCAAAGTCCTGCAGGGTTGATCTCATCTAAAGCACTCGTCTACAGCAACTAGCTGCAGTAACATACTCGGCCTCTGCGGTGGATTGTGCAACTCTGAACTGCTTCCTAAAAGACTAAGAGATAAGAGAAGTGGTAATGAATTGGAAAGTGCCCGAAGTGCTCTTTCTATCTATCCTACAGCTATTAAAATCAGCGTCTAAGAAGGCTCAAAGGGATAGACATGAAGAGGAAGAGTACCAGATATCGTAGTCAATGGTAGCTCGTAAGTACCTGAAGATGTGCTTCACCATCTGGCGGTGCGAGATGAGAGGAGAAGCCTAAAATCAAGCGTGCAAACACATAGAAAAGTTTATGTCCGGTCTCAAGGCAGTGAGATACAAGAGGGATCTAATCATGCTCCAAAAATCCTTCTGATCACTGGCTCACCATCCTCGTCAGGTTCGAGGACAGCAATGGTGTCCATAGGAGTCATCATCGGCTTTCCGTTAGACATATCGAAGCGCCTTAGGAGGTCTCGAGTGTACTTGCCTAGATGCAAGAAAATACCCTCCCGAGTGTACTTAATCTGGAAGCCAAGGAAGTAGCTCAACTAATCCATCATGCTTATCTCAAACTCTGTGCTCATAACTTCTGAGAATTGAGAGACAAGAGCAGACGAGGAGCCACAAAAAATGATGTCGTCAATGTAGATCTAGATGAGGAGAAAGTCCAAGTCTACATGTCTGATGAACAAGGTCTTGGCTACCTTACCCATATCAAACCCATGACTAAGAAGGTAGGACTTGAGCCTCTCAAACCAAGCTCTAGAGGCCTGCTTAAGTCCATATAGGGCTTTGGAAAGCTTGTAGACATGGTTTGGGTATTTGGAGTTCTCAAATCCTGGATGCTGCCAGACATAAAGGTTTTCCTCAATATAGTCATTAAGGAGTAAACTCTTGACATTCATTTGATAAAGCTTGAAGCCCTTGGATGCCGAAAATGCAAGCAGGATCTTAATGGCCTCTAGTCTAGCTACAAGGGTGAATGTCACCTTACAATCAAGACCCTCAACCTGAGTGAATCCTTGAGGGACTACCCTAGCCTTGTTCCTGATGACTACCCCCATCCTCATTTTGTTTGTTCTTGAACACCCATTTTGTCCCAATGACATTATGACCTGATGGAGGCTCAGCAAGCTACCATACCTTGTTCCTCTCGAAATTCTCAAGTTCTTCATGCATAGTATTAATCTAAGAGTTCTTCATGCATAGTATTAATCTAAGATTCATCAGATAATGCATGAGAAACATCCTTCAGATTAAAAGAAGCAACAAAGGTAGAATGGAGGTAGAAGGAATACAGACCTAATTTTGAGCATGTGACACACTCGAACAAATCACCGATCACCTGATCAGGTGGATGACACCTCTGAATATGGCGGGGAGGTCTAGATGTACAAGTTGCCTCTACCTCTTGCATGGAAGAGTCAGGAACAGAGCCACTGTCCACTGAAGAGTCAGAAGGTAAGGACTGGTCTCCCTGAGGTGCAGAGATAGAAACAGGAGGCACCTCAGGTGTAGAGGGAACTGGATCAGGCTAAGAGCCATCATCCCCATCATCCTCATCCTCTACAAAAATGGTCTCAGAGAGAGGGCGGGAGCCTAAAATATTTGGTCTAGCAACTAGATTAGCCTCATCGAATGTCACCTCACAGGTCTCTATTACCCGACCCGTCTCACAACTCCAGACCCTATAGCTACGCGAAGAAGTTGAGTAACCTAAAAAGATGCCATTGAAAGAACGCGACTCAAGTTTATCTAAGTTATTAGACTTCAGAAAAAAGCACTTGCAACCAAAAACAAGAAAATGTGAGATAGTAAGCTTTTGCCCATATCTCAACTCATATGAAGTGCGGTGCAAGTGTGCCATCAGGAAAACTCTGTTAGAAACATGGCAAGCATTAGCTACAGCCTTAGCCCAAAATTTTCTAGGAATGCTGTACTCATCTAGCATCGTTCCGGCCATCTCGACCAGGGTCCTATTCTTCCTCTCCACTACTCCATTCTGTTGAGGAACATATGGAGAAGAGAACTAATGCTCAATACCCGACTTAGTATAGAAACTCTCAAAGTAGGAGTTCTTGAACTCCGTGTCATTTGTAACATCCCTGAATTAATTAAACAGTAAAAATAAAATATTTAAATGAGAATTTGATTTATTAATATCTTTCTGCAAATTTAAAAGTTTTTGTTAAAAGATAATTGAATTCTTGAAATTTAGAGAGGGAAAAAGTTATAGAAGATAAAGTAGCCTAACATAAATCTTGAATACTAGATTAATCTTGAGAACTCCTTGATTAATCAAAGGGAGTAGTGTGAACACCCTGGAACCATGAATGATCGATTTTAATTAATAACTTTGATTAGAGATAGTACATCAACAGATAAAGTGAATTCATTATCATTTCTGATCCAAATCATTCATTACATGAGTTTAAACAACAACATTGTTTATTGATACACTGTAGCTTACATTTGCAATAAAAAGGAAATATAAAGATCTTTACAATGACATATAACAATTATGCGGAATACAGCTCTTACAATCCTTCGATTACATATACAATTACAATTACAACTCACATAACTATCCAAATACATATTTGGTTACAAATTACTTCTCAAAAAGTAAAATACAAAACTATAAACTGCAACTCCTATGCTGACTTGATCTGCATCGTGTAAATCTGCATATTCAGTTGCACACATATAAGTATAAGAATGGAATAAAATGCATTAAGTTAGATACAATAAATAAATAAGAAAAGATTGCCGTCAGCTAAGTGAATCGCTCAGTGAGGTACCCTAGATTGTCCGGGGGCCAATCTGGCTCCTCTCACGATTTGTTTTTGCATCACTCGGCAATTTACAAACCTGTTAAGCCGTAGACGCAAATATTCAGAAAATACCGCGAGGTAAAAATATTTTACCATGGTAAAACAGTAGAACCTCAGTGAGTAGAGATAAAGCCAAGCAACAAAGGCTCACGGACAGCACAACTCGTTCCCGAGAACAGTAGAAATCACTAACACTTGAGACCAAAGGTTAAGACCAAGTCCAAGCAGCCGGCCACTCAAGACATCCATTCAACCGAAATCTCCAGAGCATGCCCGGACCAGGTCGGCAGCCATAAGGAGGTCATTTAGGCCACAAGATTAAACATTTTATATGTTTCAATCTCAGCTGAACCCTCTAGGACAATTCCCAGTAACTCTCCCCGAACAAACCAAATGACCATCCAAGCCACAAAGAACATAAAGATAATTCTAATCTTTTGTGCACTGACTAGATAATTAATAGATATACTCATTACAGCCGCAAGAATAAGGGCCATTCAAACCCTATTGCAACTACACCAATAAGGCTATAAAAGCCACCCAAGCTCATGTACCGCCATCACAACCCCTCCTTTAACTCAAGCAAGCCTCAGGAGCGTTCCGGCCAGGAAAACCAAAGCCCTAAGAGCTAGAACAAGAAAACAGGCTAGCCGAGCTTAAGACTCCAAGAAAGCCAGGAAAGACAAGATTCAGAACTGGCGTAAGAAATAGCTAAGTTGGGAGCCAGGGGAAACGAAATTCCAGAAGCAAGAAGGGAAAACTAAGCCGAATTGATATCCATTCATCTACTCCTTTCTGCACAAGTAAGTTCCCACAAGTTCTATTCCATTAGAAGCATCTAATTGTATTCAATTAGTATGAACATGAGCTAGATTAGAAAATGACAGTGGAAGGCTAAAGGAGAAAAACATAGATGTGGTCTCAGACTAATGTTGATATTGTGGGGGTTGCACCGCATGCCTCTAAGCCTACTCGTGCTCCCCCGGCGCACGACAAGGTTTAGGGCATCGTCACGATGCCGTCCAACTCATGTATCATCTTTTAATCGACATTATTATTTTCATCATCGACCATAAGGAAATACCAAATATGCTTCGATTAGTGGTTGCAAATAAGCAATATTATACGTCCCCGCCATATTGTCTCATTTTCTTAAATGCGACAATAACTGCAGGTTTCGCCACAATATCACTATTTGCCGTCCAACTAAAGTTAACCAACAAAATTCCATTGTTTGGCCTAGTATCAAATCATCATTTACTAAACCAATCCATATACGAACACAGTTCTACAAAACCTCCCCCAAATACCCTCAGATCATGATCCATTAGTTTATAGTCATAGCTATTAAGCAGTCATTGGCATCAGGATCATTTGCCCTTGGACCCTGACAAATAACCAAGTCACATAAGCAAACTACGATTTAAGGTTGTATAGCACCAGTAGACCTCACTATTTCGGAATTTTGCACACATCTAACAGATTGATAGAATCCAATACTAAAAGAAGTGCTAGTCACATATGAACTAAAATATATATATATATATCTGGTTAGTATTATTCAATAACTTGAGTATATGTTATAAAAAAATACTCCAGAAGGTCCCTGCACTGAAGTTTATTATATATGCATACAAATACTACT
This sequence comes from Rhipidocladum racemiflorum, assembly GCA_036346355.1. Lineage (NCBI taxonomy): Eukaryota > Viridiplantae > Streptophyta > Magnoliopsida > Poales > Poaceae > Rhipidocladum > Rhipidocladum racemiflorum. The sequence goes on from CM070579.1 coordinate 7,745,734, forward strand.
TGGAGCTTCACGTGCACCATATCAATTCCACTTATACAGTAGGCAGCTTAGATGGACCATGCATGAGAATAAGTATTTCAATAAACAGAGGCTATTACTAACCCATGCAAGCTATTAGATCATGTAGAATCAAGCAAAACCTTATTCTACACATAGCCTATCAGGGATCAAAGTCTCATGCATCATCAAACTCTTAACTACTTCATTTACCCCTCAGTGACAGACATCAATAAATAATTAAAACTACTCAATATAGTCAATTACTCAGGAAACAAGTATAAGAGATAGTTATGAGTCAGGCCAAGATCTACCCTATTGCAAATATTGAAGTTCATGCATCATATTTAGCCGCATTTGGCAAAGGCAAAAGGAAGTAGAGATCGACAGTAGACAAGCCAGTGCAAACAGATAGTAATCAGAGCATGAACCCTACCTCTAATCCATGATTCACCTAAGAAGTAATGAGGGGAGTAGCGCTACCAGTTACCAAAGAGGAGGTGGGGGTGAAACCAGAGGTGATGCGGGGCTTGGCCCCTAGAAGGGTGAAACCAACTGTCGCCATGAGCCAAGTAATACTAACCGGAGCCACACACGTTCGCAGGAGGTGGAGACCCTAGCGTCGGCCATGGCCGGGCCCGAGGGTGAACCGGCAGGGTCGAGGGTGCGGCTCTGCGCCTGGTACGGTCGAGCCGAATCCATGTGCCGCCGCAAATCCGACCGGAGGCACCAGCGTAGGGCGGCCGATTTAGGGGAGAGCCAGGAAATCGCCCAGATTGGGGGAGGAGCAGAAGGAACAGGGAGATTTGGGGGAAACTTGGAGGAAGACGCTAGAAGGGCGAAGTATCCAATCGGCCGAAGAAATGAGGAAGAGAAGAAATAAGAAAGAAGAAGAGAGAAGGAAAAATAAATAAATAAATAAATGAATAAATAATAATAAAATATATATATAGGATTAAAATCATTCTAAGTAATTGAAACTTAGTCAATTGACATATCATTTATATCCGATGCATACCTATATGTGTTATATTTAGACCTAGATACAATTCACTGGATTCATGAAATGAATTTTAAAATTCTACGAAGTCTCGAATGATCCCAACATGTGTATATATATATATATAAAATTATAGACATTTCATAATTGATTAAGATGAATTAAACTAGTGAATAATTATATTCTGATAATATATGCTTAGAATATAATTGCAATACACATATAGATCAACATACCTAATCAACTTATTTTATAGGATCATTTGATGCTACAATAATGATTTAACACTAGCCTATCTTAATCTCTTATAAAGAAATATTTCCGTCATAATATGCTTTGCATCTGAATCCTATTAAAAAATGACCCTACGAGAAACGAATCCTGAGATTTGTAATACCGATGCATATGCATAAGTTGAATCATGTAAATCGTAGTTACTCTCACACCTGTTGTTTTATGAACTAATTAATATTAGTACAAGCAGCTCCACACCCTGAAAATGAATTTTAGTGTATTTAATCTTACAATCTTAGCTTCCTGAATTCGTAAAATAAAATAGAATGACTCATAAGGAATAGGTGTCGTATGCGATGCAACCCTTAAACCATTGATCAATGACAAAGATTATAACGTAGAAATGATACACTTATACGTTCACAAACCCTAATCCATACTCGTATGCTTGTTTTATGTAATGATTGCTTATTTGATTTTCCATCTGATTTCCTTTTGCCCTTATTAAAAGTGTTATTTGCTATTTGCTATCTTTTTCGCTATATGACGTGTAGAATCCGACGTCTCGGACTTCGTCGTCAACAATCTCAAGATGACGTCTTCGACTCGTCGCTAAAGACAACAAGTAGCAAGGCAAGCACCCCCTTGATCATCTTGATCCCAGATTTCATAAATCCACTAAAATGTGATTAAGAATCTCCCTGCATGCTCATAATTTGATAAACTATTATTTTGTTACTTGGTAGATATTAACCCAAATTGATGGATTCCCTTAATCACATGGACATACGATCCATAAAAACCCTAGGAATGGTTAAGTTCATTAAATTGGGTATAATCGCTTATTAATCTGCATATGCTTAGCACTGCTTTAGATTAATGTCATAAACATTTACACCCACACATCATTCTTTATAAAATCTTTTATGGTTTATTTAAGCAAAGAAAGGATCTTGGTAGTTTGATAAAAATGAAAATAAAACTATTGCTTCGACGTGGGTGATTATTGGCAATAGCCAGGTTGTACATGTTTTAACGTGTACGTAGCTAGGTGGAGTTATCGCCCATGTCATTTTAAGGACCGAACATGGTGTCCCGCGATCCAAGATAACCGCAGTACATCCACAAGTACCGGATCGACAGTCTTAACTTATTAAATTATTTGGAAATTAGCTTTGCACATTGGTAGGCAGTTGTAGCACGAGCATTCCGGATATAGGTTTGCTCGAGGGAGGTGTCATCACCGAGGTGTTGGCATCTGCCGTTGTAACGGTGTACGCCTGGCTATGAATTGGGGCTGTTGTTGTACCATTTGAGCCGTGGGCTCCTGAATACTATTGCTTCACTGTTTGTTTGCTTCCATCATAGTCAGGGGTAACGTCATTGGGCTAGTGCAAAGTTAAGGTCCAAGTAATCGAACGGTTTCGTTATGAACTCTCTGGCGGCACACCAAAGGAAGTGTGTCTATATGCATTGCCACAACGGGAGGACATATCTTGTGGGTAAAGCTGTACAACTCTGCAGAGTCTAAAACTATTCGAATAGCCGTGTCCACGGTCATGGACGACTTGGTGAACCCACACTAAGTTAGTTGTTTTCTATTTTTGAAAACCTTGGTAAAAGACTTTGGAAAATGTTTCACGACTGATAAATATCACTTGTCGTTGTATTTTCTTTTGTAAGACCATGGAGGGTCTTGTTCGTTATTTTACTCACAAAAGGGCCGTGAGTAAAATGTTACTATCCTTTTTATTACTTGTTATCTCAATTACTTATCAAACTGTCTTAAAGTTTTATTTACGCTTTTCATTATTATTAAGTATTACTTCATTCAAAACTTTCGCTTTATGCAAAACAACCGTAGAAACCCACTTTCTATTCAGCCTGCATATACTCCAGGTTTTGCAAACACTACAAGACTTGCTGAGTACGCAACGTACTCACCCTTGCTATTATTGTTGTTTTTAGACAGGAATCCTCGATGTGCATCGCGACGCAGAAAACGGGATTGTTAACGCATTTATTCTTTCTAAGGCTTTACCTTGTCGGTTGCCTGTGGATTATGTGGCAAACTACAAGACATCCGATTCTTTTGGCTATGTTTAGTCGACCTTGCTCATCATATTGTATCATTACTTCCGCTGTAATAAAATATGAAACTTTTGTATGATTGTGATTCCAAATTGTGTTTTGTGCGTGCCAGCCACTGATCATGGGAATGGTACAGTATGCACATTAGAACCTTGCTTTTATGTTTGCACTGTAGCATAAAAGTGAGGGTCTTACATCATTATCACTGCGTATAGCTTGTAAGGCACCTGGGAGCTCAATAGACAACCTACGGATTAAACCCTTGAAGTGGGTAAAAAACTCATCCTTTGAGGCCATGAAAAACACCCAAGAACACCTCGCAAAATCATCAACAATGACAAAGAATATACCATTTTCACCCGCTGATTGCACTCTAGCTGGACCAACTATGTCCATGTGTAAGAGCTATCCCAGTGCGTCAGTCATCACCATGGTGACTAGGGGATGTGAAGCGTCAACTAACTTGCCATGTCAGCAAGTAGAACACAGTAAATCTTTGACCATCTTGAGTTTAGGCAAACCATGAATGAGATCCTAGCTGCTAACTGGGGTCAAATGATCAAAATTAATGTGACCAAGTTTCCTATGCCAGAAGGAGAGATCACGGGACTAAGAAGCAATCAAGCAATGAAGAGAATCTCCAGACGAAATAGAAAATCAGCACAGAAAACACCCAAATCTAGAAATCTCGCAAACTAACCCCCCAGAAGAATCGAGTATTCTATAGGCATTACTCTTAAAGCTCACCTCGAAGTCGTCATCGATAAGTTGAGAGACAAAAAGCAAATTGTATTGCAGCTTACTCATTAAGGCAACATCCTTAAGAATAAAATTCTCATTAATGCAAATAGTATCTTTAGCGATGACTCTGCCTGACGAAGTATCCCCAAAAGTGATCAACTCATCACCGGGAGCTCAAACTAGGGTAGAGAACCAACGAGAGTATTCGGTCATATGGCGAGAACAATTGGAGTCAACGATCCATAACTCTCCTGTGACATCCCAAAATTCAATACAGAATAAAATGCAATATTAAAATGTGCATTTGATTTATTATTAAATTTTCTAAATTTAAATGCCTTTTTGGTGAATTACTGGTTGAAGGATAATTCAATTTTGAATTTTGGAAAGAAGATAATGGTAAAAGATAAAAAGGTAAAGAGGTAAAAATGTGAGAAAATATCCAAACTGCTGTAAAAAATCTTTATTGCATGATAGAAACCTATTTTGATGGTCAAAATTTGTGTGAAACCATTAAATCCATGAAATGATTAATTATAATAATGAACTTTAACTCTGACCAGAACAGCAAAATATTTTTGTAGAATTCTTTAAACCTCTCCCTAAGTTGAAACTTTTACCATGTTATATTCATACCTTGAAACTCATCTGGTAAAATTGATAAAAATTAATAACTAAATTTACTATTTATTCCAATTTAATCTTTCTAAATCTAAAAATCTATAATTTGGAGTAAAATATTTATAAGAAAATAAATAATTAATATTTAGACTTTACATCGCAATCTCGTGAGGACCGAGGCCGGTACACAATGCTCTGACACACCATTGCCTTGTCACCTTATCTAGTGCCCATATTGTGACCCGTAAAACTCGGTCGTGACCACTGCCGCTTTTAGCTTCCAAGGCCATGAGCATCGAGCCACTTCCAAACCCTGTAAGAACTACCTTAAAGCCCTATAAAAGCACCAGACCACCTTGAGGAACATTGCTAGCAATCCTCCCTTGATTAAACCTTCCAATTTCTCCTCCTTCCACAGCTTCGGCAGAACCTCCGCCACTCCAAGTTTTCAACCCCATTTCCTCCAGGTGCAATCACTCTCCAATTCCTTCAGACAGAAGCTTTCCCGATTAGTCACAAGAAAAACACTTTAGTCTATTTTGGCCTCCAACCATTGTAGCCCCCTTGTCGCGCTGTTCGTCCTCCGCAGCTCCGGTCGACCGTTGACACATCGCCTCAAAGTATAACTTTTAAGGTGAAATCACCAATTATGATCTAACTACCTCACTGATGCTTTTTCCAATGTTGTTCACCCTTGAAATAGATTCTATGGCCATCAAGGCCTGACATCGATGAGGCTCGCTGCTAGTTTCCGTTAAGCGCTATACTCCGACCACTCTAGGTACTAATTAGTCCCTTCCCTAGACTCACACCATCACGTAGATGTTCACCGTGTCCTCAGCCGCGCACCTCCAACCCTGGCACACCACCAGCGAGGTTCACCGACCGCTTGCTCTGCTCGCTGTCATCGCCAGGCGAGACCCAATAGTCAATCTCGTGCGCGTGTTTTCCCTCACTAACTGGCCGACCCCACCGGCCAGTTGCCTTTTCACGCATGCAATCATGCACAATTCGCTGACATGTGGGGCCCAGTCATCAGCGATTATAGCCCAATTCAAAAGCACATGCGCGCAAATTGAAGGAATGCGCTTTCAATGTATGAAAGTGTATTTCTTGATTTTTCCTGATTTATTCAAACCGAGCCACTTTAAACTACCATAAATGTTAAACCGTAGATCCAAATCAAATGAAACAAGTTCCTAAATTCATGTTAAATCATGTAGTTTCATATTATGCAAAAATATTTGAAGTTTGATTAGAAATTTAAATCAGAATTCAAATTTTAATTGTAAGTTTGAAACTAGCCTCATATAGAATTTGTGCAATTCAAGTTCAAATTGAATGAAACCAGTTTCATTAGAATCCTTGTGTTATAAGCTTTTTGAATATGAAAATAAATTTAGATTTTGAATTACAACTTGTTCAGATGATGTCCAAATGAAGTGAAACAAGTTTCTTTATGCTAGTTAGACAGTAAAGAACACGATTTTGAAATAATACTTAGGGTGTACCATGCTACTTTTAATTGCCCCCAACCCAGTTGCTTTATGTACTAATTTATATTAGTACAAGCAATTTTGGCCTCTTGAATTCGAATTTAATTATAATAAAGTTCACAATCTTAGCTTCTTGAATTCATAAAATAGAATAGAATAATTCATAAAGAATAGTTGTTGTGTGACCCCAAACTACTGCAACGCGAACCTAACACTGTCACATAAAATCATGAAACCCTAACCCACAACCATGCTTGTTTTATGTATTGATTATATTTAATTTTACATTTGACTTCCTTTTGCCACTATTAAATGTTGGTATTTGCTATGTTCTTATTCGATGACGTGTAGACACCGATGTTGATGACTTCGTTCCCGAGTTCATCGAAGAACAACAAGGCAAGCGCCCCCTTGATCATATTGATCACAGTTTTCATAACTATCTAAAATATTGATTAAGAATTTGCATGCATACTTTATGTTTGATAAAAATGCTTATTTTAAGATTACTGGTAGATATAAACCCTTATTAATGAATTTCCTTAATCAATCTTGACATGTGATCCATGACAACCTTAGATAATGGTTAAACTCATAATGCTAGACTAGATATAATTGTTTATTATTTGCATATGCTTACCACTGCTTTAGAAGGATACTGGTGCCAGATACACCCACACCCACATTTCTTTATGAACTCTCTAAAGGTTGATTATGACAGTAAAGGATACAAATATTTTAGTAAAAATGAAAATAAAACTATGGTTTCGACATGGGTGATATTGGCAATAGTCAAATGTACATTTAACATGTACATAGACAGGAGGAGATTTATCGCCCAAGTCAAATTAAGGACCGAACGTAGTATTGCGTGATCCAAGTAATAATCCTACAACCATGAGGGCTGGTATAGGACTGCCTTAACCTACTAAGTTATTTAAAATTAGCTTTGCACAATGGTAGGCTGGAGTAGCACAACCTATTAAGTTAATTAAGCTTTGTAAAAAGAGATGATCAACCTACTAAGTTAATTAAGCTTTGTAAAAAGATATGATCATTCCTTACGGGTAAAGTAGAACACCTCTGTAGAGTGTAAAACTAATCGATTAGCTGTATCCACAGTCATAGATAAATTGGAGAACTGACACTAGTTAGATGTTTTCTATTTTCATAAAATGGAATAGATGATATGGAATAAATACTTTTGCAAACTTTCTTTCTGTTCAATTAATTGTTGCCATTACGATGTTAAAGTTTTATTCCTCACAAAGGGCTGTGAGTTTACTCACGAGGGTTGTAAGTACATTATTACTTTCTGTTATTTATTAGTTGTTATTTTAATTACACGCCAAATCATTTTTATTTCATTTATGCTTTCAATTGAGTATTTAGTATGCATTATTCAAATTTCAGCTTTATGCAACATAACCATAGCAATATTTCATTTGATTCAGCTTGCATATATTTAGGCTTTGTAAAAGTCCTGCGAGTACTTTTGTAGTCAACTTGCAATACTTTGGTTTTTAGGTAAAGAAACAGATATCCCCGAAGACATTTCCTTTAACGCAGATTACATGTTTAATGATGATGGTTCTTTCTAAGATTTCACCTTGTATGTTGCCTGTGGAACTTGGGCTTCGAAGGCATACAACAAGATGAAAAAAATTTACTATTGCTTTACTTTTGTTATGTAAGATTATGTAATAGACTTTCGCTGTAATAAATTATGCAAGTTTTGTATGGCTGTGTGCGTGCTAGCTACTGATCATGGAACTATCATAGTATGCACTTTAGAACATTTCTTTTATGTTGCATTATAGCATAAAAGGAAGGTCTCACATTTCGCTTCCCCATCCTACGAACCTGTATCAACGCAAGAGAGAGAGAGAGAGAGGTGACTCAATACTGGGCAAATAAGAGTAGATCTAGGTACCCAATACTGATTCACACAACGAGTAGAAGTGCCAGTCACAGAAGCAGAAGACTGGGCTCTAACATCTCTCCACGGCTCAACTCTCACAAAACCAGCAGTAGCATTAGCAAAAGGTCTAGAAGCTGGTACTGGATTGGTTTGCTAGTGTGCAAAGGCCGAACCATCCCAAGAACACTGCCCACACTTCCTGCCAGCTAAGAACTCACGCCACTGATATCCACCTCGATGGAAAGAATAAGGAATATCAAGGGGATGGTGGAGGGACTAACCACAAACAACTCTATGATGAAAACTCAACTGAACAGCATAAAAACTGAGTCCTTGACACTGCCCAAAAATAGGCGACTCTCTAATCTGTCAAGAAGTCGTGTGTGCCTTAGAAGCACTCAGAATCTGGGGATGACCCTGAATACCCCTAAGGGCATGAACACACTCAGACAATGTGATCTTGGTGTGTCTGAAACAAAAATCAGTGAGATGTCCATCCTTCTAATAGAAGGTGCAAGTATATCTCGCCTTACTAGATGCTAAAGCTGCAGGTGATGTCACCTTCTCGTCAGAGATCCCGTGTATGATTCCGGCTGACCTAATTAAACACAGCAGTGCTAGTTCTAAGAACAACCACTATCTCTCCACTCTTGGAGGCACGCACAACTGTAGGCGAATACACACGTGCATGCTGTAGGTAGTCAAATTCTAGACCCTGATTAAATCTACTGATTTTGGATTGGTCTAGGATGAGATTGAGCTTCTTCTTGCCTCCAACAAATTTCTCGAGAGTACTCATAAGATACTCACACTCCCAGAAAAGGAAGGGATAGGAAGAACAGGGGGGAGGAGTGGAAGAAGAGCCAGAAGAGGAAGAATGAACAACGCGTATACTCCCCCTATGCACGGTTACCTCAATATTGAGGGCCTCACAAGAGACACAAGGGGCATTTCTAATCCTAACAGCCTAGGCTTCTAACTTCTTCCTAAGCTCGATATGGATTTTATCCAAGTCCCCCTCAATCTCAGCACAAAGCAAGCAACCATTTTGTGACATAGCCAGTAAGTCATTAACAAGTTTAGCACAATTGACTTCTAAAGCATTATTGTCAAGTTTTAGTTGTTTACAGCCATCACATGAGCTGATTGGGTTCTTAGAAGCATTTAATTCAAGTTCATTATTTCTAGAAGAAATCTTCCTAAGGTGAGTAATCATGGAATCAATTTCAGCCAGGAGTTTAGGGTAATTTTCACAAGATGCAGGTGTGTGACCATGAAGAAAACTAGTATCAGCAGGAATGACATCAATAGAACTAGTGTTAGCATTCTTCAACCTAAGACCCTCAAGCTCAAAAAGCACACTATCATGCATGATCCTTAGGTTCTCAAGCTCCATAAGCAAAACATCACACAAAGAGCAATCAGTGTCATGGGAGGAAGAAGATCTAAGCGAAGCTAGCTCCCGTGACAGACTATCTACCTCCTTCTCTAACTATGAACACCTTGACCTAGCCTTAGCATGAAACTTTCCTAACTTACAGAAGGTGTCATTAAGCTCATCATATGTGGGTACCTCATCAGAGTCACTATACAGATCATCATCGCTGATGCCATTGGTGTCCACCATGAAGCACATGTCAGAGAAGTCATCGCCGCTTTTGTTCTTCTCTCGCGGATCATCCCCGACCTCGTCGCTCCACGTCTCCGTCAAAGAGGTCGATGTCATCGATTGCAGCAAGGATGCGGTGGAAGAGCTTCTTGTTCTTTGAGAAGTTGCAGTACTTCTTCTCTCACGTCGGCTCATGAACTGGAGGCTTCATGTTACGGTTATTATCGATGTAGTCGTTCTTGCTCGAACCACCTTGCTTGTTCTTGCCCTTCTCAAGCTTGGTGCAATTTACCCGAATGTGGTTGGGGCCACCACACTCATAGCAAGTGATCATGCCACCTCTCTTCCTCCCCTCACCCTCTTGTATGCATGAGAAAACTTGCGAGCCAAAAGAGCAATCCCACTTTCTGGAAATTTTTCCAGTTGATCATTGCTTAGCTCACAAAGGGCAAAAAGGGAGAAATCGAAAGAAAAATCAGAAGAGGATCATGTGGGATTGGTGACCAAGGCCATCGACTGCAACTTTGTCTTGCAAGAGACGATGTCAATCTCATGAGTCTTGAGTTGGAAGTAAAGCCTATCAAGAGTCAGAGTAGACAAGTCGGTAGTGTCCACGATGGTGGTCACCTTCATCTCCCAAAACCGAAGATCAAGTGCAGTAAAAAATGGTGAGAGTTCTTTGAGTCAGAGTAAGTTCACCGTACTGCACAGATATCACTCAAAATCTTGGTAAAATGATCAAAACACTCTTCTAGGGTCTCACCAGCATCTTACTCAAACTTGTTGTAGTCACGAATGTACTGATCCTACCTCACCGTCTTAATCTGGGTGGTTCCCTCATCGTAAGCATCGAGGGTCACCTAGATTTGATGGGTAGATCGTAGATAAGAGATCCGATCATACTCACTGTGGTTAAGTCCCTGTATGAGAATGTTCCTTGCCTTAGCATTCACCTCAACGTCAGCCATATTCGCAGCATTGACGTTCTCATCGGCAGGAACCTCGTACGGGAGCTTCACATTCTGCCAAATCAGGAAGCCTTGGGAGTGATATATCACTTCATTCTTGATTTTTAAAAAGGAAAATCAACTCCAGAAAAAATTGGAGGCTTACTTGTCTATCGCCATAGCTCTTGAGACCAGTAAAGATCTATAAAAGAGCAACACCGGCTCTGATACCAATTGAAGGACAGGAATGGCGATCAGAGGGGGTGAATGATCTAAAATAAATTCCCCCCCCCCACCTACTGGATAATAAAAACCAATCAAAGATCAGAGAATCAAAAGGAACCAAAAAACTTTTTTCTAAGATTGCTCGTCGGGCTTTGATGATCAAATTGATCTTGGATAGTCACCCACTTGTCACAGCAATAAAAAATACAAGAGATGATGTCCAAAAACATAATCTACAAAAACTTTCTTCACAAGCATAAAGATCAATTTCTTGCAAAAAGAGACAATGTTTGCCTAGATGATGGATATGATCTGAAAAAGTTTCATTCATCAATCATTCTTCCTCAGCAAAAGATCCAAAAGCATGTAGAAGGAGGGGATGCAAATCCAAATGTGTGGAAAGTAAATGGCAAGAATTTGAATTGCGGAAATTAAATTGCTTTAATTTAAATTGCAGAAAAGTAAATACTAAATTTAAATTACGGAATGTAAAGACATAATGTAAATGCAGAATTTAATTCAGAAGTAAAAGAAAATAAATTTTTATTTTTCTAGTTGAAGGTTTACATAGCCTCACAACAAGGTGGGCAAAACTCAAAGGAGCACAAAAACCTCCAAGGGAGAGCCACTCCTCTCCCCCTCTATTTATAGCAACCTTGGAGCAATCTCCACCCTTGATACTTTCTTGGCCCTCAAGAAATCTCATGAAGAGTTGAGATTCACTCCCTCATACATGGGCTAACCCGCAACCCAATAGTATAATGGGTTTTGCACACTTCTCAAAGCGAGCTAATTTGGCCGCTACTCCATCCTCTAAACCGCAATCCAACGGCTCTCCTTGATTCGAGCAGCTCCAAGATAGCATCTCAGCCATTTCCTTGCCTCCATGGCTTGCAACAACTCTGTCTTTGATCATCCTTTGGTGATCCCTGACCGTCTGGATCTCCAACGCACCTCGCCTAATCCCGGTCATCCTCTGTCTCACCATGACCTAGCACCGTGCAACCATCAAAAATAAGGAAACACATCACATAGCAATGTTCAAAATGATATGCAATAATAATCCGATTGCTCAAATTTCAAATCTAATTCAAATCAAACTCAAACGCGAGCACACTTAGCTCAAATAAGATCAATTACTCATCACAAAATATGCATAGACCTCTATATAGTCTTTCAAATTGGTTCCGATTTCGGTGGTTTAAGAATTTTTAAGACCTTAGAATTTTTTGTATTGTACTTTTAGCAAATTTTAAATATATATATATTAAATTTATGATGTTATAAAATCATTATACAAAACTCTAGGATTAAAATTTTCCAGTTCTACTACCGCCAACTAGCCATGCTTATGGTACCATGCAAATTCCATGTGGTCCTCTGAGATCCACTAACAATCGGAGAAAATTATGGCGCGCACTCACGCAGCGTAGACCAGTACAGTACGTAGCAACATGAATTTCCCTAAATAATGCAGGACCCAGCCGGTTCCCCGAGACTAGCTTCCTTTACCGATCTCATATCATTGCACATGGAAACCACAGCATCAAAGTCCGAGCAACAAAAAAAAAGTCATAGAAGGCCAGCATGCAATGCATGCAGGGAAAGCGAGAAAGACAAGCATGCATGCATGAATCAACTGCGGAACAATGCATGCAACACGTAGATCCCACAGAAAGCTAACCCAGAATCATGTCGAAAGGACAGGTAATAAACTATCAGAATTCGGAGAGCAATGTTGTAACTTGTAACTAAAGGTTGAAGGAGCTTTAGCCATCCATCTTTCCTGTACAGGGGCCTAGTAATCATGCGGCGGCAGGTGCTAGCATAACAGCGAGCAAGCACAGGCGCGCGCGTCTCCCCGGCCGTCCCCGGGGCAGGACAGGAGGACCACCTCCATCTGTGGTCATGCTCTGAAAAAAGCCAGCCCGTCCTAGCTCCATTGATGAAGAACCCAAGGCCACAAGCAAACACAATCCAATCGATATAGAGAGAGACCATCCATGACCATGAGTCGCAATTCATGTCGCATTATGCTTCATGATGCCCATCGTTCGAATGATTTTGTACCCAAAAATAAGTCAAAATTTTCCATCTTTGAATCTCAATCCAACGGATCCATTGCCTCCCCATTTGCTAGAACTACCCCAGCTCCCAGTTGCTTCCCATCACGACTCCACCCCCGTCGCCTCCCCACTCAACCCCGGCTGCCCCGTTGCCTCCCCCTGCCACCGCCCACCTCCTCGTCTTCCGCCATTGCCATCGTCGGCCTCCTTCTAACCCCTGCCCATCTTTCCCCATCTCCGGCCTTCCCCTCTCTACCGCCGCCCACCGCTTCATAATGCTCATCGATTCTTGTCTCTCCTATCGCCTCCACCACCTACCATCATCCTCCCGACCACCAGCCAGCGGCGCTGGTCATCCCGCCACTTTAGCCTCCATCTAATTAATTTCAGTTCCTATAAACCCTAAACCCTAATCCAGTGAATCTGAATCTTGATCCGACAAACTCCATCCTAACTCGCCACCGCCGCAAGGGGAACTAAGGGGGAATATTGAGTTCCCTTGCTATATGTCCTCGAGTGCTTTTCCCGTGTGGCGGCCGTGGCCCTCGGGAATCCTTTCCCGTGTTTTACATAATGCTTACCTACGTTAATTTCTTTACTACCTCATAAATACAGCTACCAATAAGGATATTTGAAAGAAAAGTTGTAACAAAACCCTCAAATAACTATTATTTTCATAAAAGAACTATTGCATCGAATGCACCTAATGTATCCTCATAGACAGTTATATTAATGTACGTACAGGCACATGCATGCAGTGCAGTACGCAGATGTCTTGTGTACTTGGTGATTATTCCCTTGGTGACAAATATATACTCTCTCCGTTTCTTTTTATAAGGCGTATTTGGTTTCGTTTGGACAAGGCTTTGACCAACAATTACTCTATTAGCATATAATTTTTATGACACAAAATTGATATTAGCAGATTTGTATTCAAAAGTACTTATATATAATTATGAATTTGTATTGCATAAATGATATATTAATGAAGTAATCGTTGGTCAAAGTCTTGTCCTAACGAAACTAAATACGCCTTATAAAAAGAAACGGAGGGAGTATTGTTTTGGACTTCTACACGATCTCTAAAACACAATCGATCTTGACTTCTAACTTATATTACCGTATATTTACAGAACTCAATATATAAAATGGTAATGTTAAGAAAATACTTTTTAAGATAAATATATACATATTTTTATATATCATATCTAAATATTTAAAATGAAATCAATAATCAAAATTTCAAAAATTGAACAATACATGTTCTAAAATGACTCTACCTTGAGGGAGTAATTAACGCCCCAGCTCTTGCGTACTTTGGTCCCCTCCCTGCAAATGCCCGCCTCGTCTGTCTATAAGACCACACCAACCCTCACCCATTTGGCCATTTCTTGCACACACACCCACAGGCAAAACAAAACAAAACAAACAAAAAAACTCTTACGTTGTTTGTCGTTTGGGAGACGCGAGTCGCCATGGCCGCGCCACATGACATGCACGGCGTCGACTCGTTCTCGCAGCTGCCGTTCGTCCGCGCCGCCGCGGTGCCGCTGCCGCAACGGGACGTCACCATCCGCCTCTTCGGCTGCGACTTCTCCAACGACGTTGCTGGCCAGCTGCCCAAGGAGGCAGCGGCCGCGGACTCCGACGGCGCCTCGTCTGAAGGGGGCGCCGGCGGCGGCGCGGCGGGGGAGACCAGGAAGTTCGAGTGCCACTACTGTTTCCGCAACTTCCCGACGTCGCAGGCGCTGGGCGGCCACCAGAACGCGCACAAGAGGGAGCGGCAGCATGCGCGGCGGGCGCACCTCGAAGCCTCCCTAGCCGCGCACTGCGGCACCTACCTGCCGGGGCACGTCTACGGCCTGTTCGGCTACGGACACCAGGCCGCCATGTCCCCGCTGCTGCCGCAGTACCCGGTGTGGGCAGGCGCCGTGCCAGGGATGTACGACGGCTTAGGCTCCGTGGCACGGCCTGCACCGTACGGTGGCATGGCCTTGCCGGGGATGTGGAGGGCGTCGCCGGTGGGGAGTGGTACTTTTGGTGCAGCCGGCCGGCACGACGAGGCGACGGCAGTGCTGGGGTCGGGGGTGTTGGCTGGTAAGGATGAGAAGGTGGATATGAGCGTGGTGACGTCACTGTCGTCGTTGCCATCGTGCCTGTCCGGCCGTTCGCCGGCGGAGATAGGTAGGTCTGAGCTGGGACGACAGAATGAGGCGGTTGTAAGCTTGGACCTCCGTTTGTAATTCTTTACCTTGTTTAGATTCATTGCTTGTTTAGGTTACTCTGTTTTTTTTAATCAAAGGCTTTGAGTTAGATTGCAAATTTGATCGCTACTATGAATAATTTGTACCGTTTCACCATTTTAGGTAAGGAGTTAGTAGCTAATTTGTTGTTAACTCTTATTTACTAAGTTTAAATCGAAATGACTTCTTAGTTTGAACTTTCAAAAAATCAGTTTGATATTATATATTATGCAGTTTTTTCTAATGAAAAGTGTTTCTATGCTTTTCTTTTTTGAAACTGCACAAATATTAAAGTATAAATGAAGGATAGATAATGATTACTTACCCATTCGCTTGCTTTAAAATTTGTACAACTTGTATTGAGATGGCAAGCATAGAAACACGGCTCTTAAAAGTGAATTATATATTGTGCAATTATGTAAAAACCTCCTTTTTATGCTACAACATAACATAAAAGAAAGTCTCTAAAATGCATACTATGCCAGCCCCATGATCAGTAGCTAGCACACAGTTTCACAATTTGAAAACACAATCATACACAAAGTTGCATTAATTGTTACAACAGAAGTTCTTTTATATATAATAATATATAAAGAAAAAGTAAACTAGCAGTGGAAATTTTTCATCTTGTAGTGTGCCATTAAGCCCAATATTTTTACAGGCAATAGACAAGGTGAAACTTAGAAAGAATCGTCGTTATTAAACCCGTTTCGTGCGTCAAAATAAGCATCTACAGGAATATCGGATTCTTCACTTAAAAACAACATAATAGCAAGTTGAGTACTAGTCTTAAGACTTTTACAAAACCTAAAATACATGCAGGTTGAATCAAATAGAAGGTTGCAATAGTTATTTTTGCATAAAGCTAAATTAAATTGTAAATACTAAATAGTAGATTGAAAGCATAAATGAATAAAAACAAATTGACAAGTACATAAAATAACAAGTAAGAAATAACATAAATATAACAATTGACTCACAGTCTTTCATGAGCAATAAGGTGTCCAATGCTAACACGTGGAAGAATTTAAACAACATATAAAGAAAATTTAACAATGTAATTCTATTCGTACCATCTATCTCAATTTTTATGAAAATAGAAAACATCTAACTAGTGTCAGTTCACCAAGTTACTCATGACCGCAGGTATGGTATTTTAAAAAGATTTAAACTCTGCAGAGGCATACTACTTTACCCATAAGAAATGATCATCTCATTTTGCCAAGCTATTTAACACACTTTCTTTGTTGTGTCGCAAAGTGATCATACTTAACTGTTACATTACTCAAACCTAACTTTGCACCTGCCCAATGATGTTAAACCCTTACTATAGTGACAGAAATAAACATTTATATAATCATAAAAATTTTGAGTTAAATATAAATTAATAACCACTTCTCTTTATAGCAAGGTGTACACCGTTGTATCCTCTTGCAAGCCAAAAAAATATTAGGGGATCAAACTAGTATGCCTCCTCGTTCTCCCCATCCGTCCGTCCACCACCAAACCCTCCCCTTCCCTCCCATCATGGCGGCACCCAAACCCAACTGAGTGTACCAGGCCGAGGAGGCCAAGCTCAAATTCGAGGCCGACACCACCTTAAGGCCTTCTCCCATCCACCGTCGAAGACCAAGACCATGACCATGACCGTAAGCCCTACTCGCCAGCCGAGGCCGCCTACGACGCCGAATTCGACTCCAATGATGACCGCTACCCTGCCCCTCCCGGCCCAGCTGTCGACCCCTCCAAGTTGTTAGACTTCCCAGGCGTACATACGCACTCAAACGCTCAAGAACAGAAATAGCGGGAGGAAGAAGATGATGAATAGTAGCACGAGAAAAGCAGTGCGCCCAAACGCTTGCAGCGCACACACGCTGCACTCTCTGTTTTTTAAACTCACGGGTTACATGCCCTTATATAGTGGGCGGATCACCTAAACATAGAAAGCCTAACTAAGGAAACAAACCTATTGAATGATCTGATTGCCTATTGTATCATGATTTATTGTCTTTCATGACACGACAAATCATTAATTTTTGGCAAGTCTTGATTATTTTCCAATAATCTCCCCCTAATCAAGACTTGTTGACTCTTATTCGACACTGGATGGAGAACGCATCTCTTCGATGCATTAACGCCAAGATAAACGCAAGACGACGCTGCCGCTTCCAATGCATCCACAACGGCCCCTACTGCATGCAACTCCTCCACGCTACGTACGCGGCAAGCTGCAGACCGACTCAAATGCATGCATGCCCCACAACTCGGATCGCCACACGATCAGCACACGACACAGTCACGCCACCAGCTGCGCGCACGCACACGCCGCTGGGTTTATTCCCAACAATTATCTCCCCCTAAAACCAGCGTCGCCGTCCCGCACTTATAGGAGCGTCGCTTCCTCGTCGGCGCTAGCGAGCAGGGCCTCCTCCTTCTTCGGCTTGCGGCAATCCCGAGCAAAATGGCCATGAACGCCACAGTTAAAGCACTTCCCAATCGACGACTTGGATTTCTGCCGAGCCTGCCACTCGGCCGCCGTGAGCAAGAGCTGGTCATCGCGTCGTTCGTTGCCGGCATGAGTGCGCCGCCGGGAACGCTCGTCAAATGCCTTCAGCTTGCCAAGCGCCTCCTCGAACGCCATCATCTCGACGTCGCAGAATTGTTCGATCCCAGCCACCGCAGGATACAGCCGATCGGGGACGGTGTCGAGGAGCTTCTTCACCATGGCGGCGTCGTCAAGCGTCGAGCCAAGACTGGCGTATCTCGCCGCCATGCCGCTGATCTTGCCGGCGTAGTCGTCCAGCGGCTCCCCCTCCGCCATGCATAGCTTGTCGAACTCGCCCTTGAGAGTTGAAAGGCGAGCCGCCTTGACGCGATCGGCGTCGACAAACCTCGTCTTGAGGCTGTTCCATACCTCCTTCACCGTCGTCTTCGTCGAGACTTGCATGAGGATGTCCTCCGGCAACGCTTGGAGAAGCTGAGCCCTCGCCGTCTTGTTCTTCCGCTCGTCCACCGCCACACCTTCCGCAGGAGACACCACCTCCCAGAGGCCCTGGGCATCAAGGATTGCCTCCACCTTGATTGCCCATGCTGTGTAGTTCGCCGGCGAGAGCACCGGGTAGGACAGCGACACCGTGCTCCCCCCCCCCCCGGCACCGTGAGGGACCATCGCCATGGCCACAGGCAAGATCTTGAGGCTCTGATACCACTTGTTAGACTTCCCAGGCACGCACTCAAACGCTCAAGAACAGAAATAGCGGGAGGAAGAAGATGATGAATAGTAGCACGAGAAAAGCAGTGCGCCCAAACGCTTGCAGCGCACACACGCTGCACTCTCTGTTTTTTAAACTCACGGGTTACATGCCCTTATATAGTGGGCGGATCACCTAAACATAGAAAGCCTAACTAAGGAAACAAACCTATTGAATGATCTAATTGCCTATTGTATCATGATTTATTGTCTTTCATGACACAACAAATCATTAATTTTTGGCAAGTCTTGATTATTTTCCAATACAAGTCCACCGTCGGCCCCGGCATCGCTAGCGATTCTGGCGTTCTGCCAGCGCCCCCGCCACCTTCACCATCGTCGCCAATGACCGCAACTCCAGCAAGCTCACCACTGGCAGGCGGCAGCGCCCACGTCCACGTCCGAATCTCCCCCGCCGCCGGCATTAGCGGCGATGACCTCGATGGCACTGTCAGGACAACAGCGACGGCCCATACGCCGTCACCTACGTTGTCCCCAAGCGCAGCAACTACATGGTCCACGTCGACCTCGAAGGCTCGCCCGTCATGGGACCCCTTCCCCATCTTATTCAGCGCATCCACCGTACGTCGGAGCCCCCCACACCGCAGAGGTTGGCGACGAGGCGAAGCGCGGTGGCCGGGTCGGCAGCCCACGGAGGCTGTCGGTGTTGCTGGGCACGACGTTGAAGAAAAAATCGAGGCAGGGCCCCCCGAGGACACGAACGTCAGCGAGAGGTTCTCTGTGAGCGCCTTCCCCTCCCCTGGCCCAAATGGCTCCACTAGTCTCGGGTAGAATCGAGAGTTTGGGTTCAAGGAATAGGTTGAACCTTGGGTGCAACCCATTTAAAACCGAAAAACTCCAACTATAACCGATCCAAATTAATCAACCCGCTTCATAGGTAAACCCAAACCAAATCAACCCGTTTCAACTCAACCCATTAGCAGGCCTAGTACCCCCGCTTCGCTGAACCACCGTCCGACTCCGCGCCAAACGGGCGAAGAAGGCAGAGCAAAATTACGAGACATGAGCCGTACGCACGTAGTTCTCGAGCCCACCGGCCGGTCGATCCCTTGCGTGCGTCCATGTGGGACGCATGTGCCGGCCGGCCTTAGCACGTCGGGAAGGGCGTCTTCGCACGGCCGCCGTGGGGGCGCCGTACGTGCGGCCGGCAGTACGTAGTGTTACTTCAGCTGCCGGCAGCTCGCGGAACCACCGTCCATCCAACTCTGAGCTCTACTTGCAAAGAAAAGGCAGGACAAAACCAGCGGACGGGAGCCGTGCCCGTGCGTAGTGGTGATTAATTGAAACTCAGTCTGTCCTCGGCTCGCTCTTATGTGTATCGTGAGTGATTCACCGGTTCATGTTTAAGAGCTGGCAAAGGAATTGTTGATCTGTTTCTCGGTGCAGTTTTGCTACAAGTGCATGCGGCCGCAATCACTATATATCCAAAAGCCCAAAACGTTCATCTTGATTGGTGCACAGTCTTCCCATATGTACTGTGTAGTATGTGTACAAATATACGTGCCACCACCACCATGCGTATTCAGCAACAAAACATGCCTCCCCCCCCCCCCCCCTCCCCCCTCACATGCAAGTGCAACTGTTGGCGAATCAGCTCCTGAATAAAAAGAGGTGATTGTTTGAAGGAAAATTGAAGTGATGCTGTATGAAAAAGTTGCGCGTCTATGCAATAGTGGCCTCCCCTGCTATCTTTCTTTCCCACAACGAATGGCAAGGCCCGTCTTGCAAGTAAAATTTGGGCATCATTTCAGCCCATAAATTTTGCGCCGAAATATGCCAGAAGGCCAGAACATGGCCTAATAACACGTACGGTTCTTTCCGGCACACCCAATGGACCTCTTTTGGGCCTCATGGTCGATTATTAGGCCAGACACAGATCAGTACAGCACGATCCATCGTGAAAACGGATCGGATAGTTTTCGATTAATCCGGATAATTTTTAGATACGGATTTTATTAGATCGGATAGTATCAGATCGGATATGGATACAGATTTTTTGTTGGATACAGATACGGATTCGATAGATCACTATTCGTCAGATACAGATACGGATACGGATTCGAATAATCCGGATATTGATAGGTCGGATATCTGAATATGCATGTGGGTTGGGCCAAACTACTCTTTTGGCCGAAAAAGGTTTATAAATTTTGAAATTATTTTCTAATTTAATTAATCTATAAAATCAAGCTTCAATTATGAAAATTGGCAAAGTAGCTTCAAAAATTATGAAATTTTTTAGAAAATTTTTTGACATAATCTATCATTTAAAAAAATATTTAAGATTTTATTAGATTTTAGATTTTTAAAAAAAATTCAAACACTGTTGTTCTTAATAGAAAAATATTTTAAATAAGTAGCTAAAATGCATAAAAACTTATAAATACATAAGTTATTATTTTAAACATAATTTAACAAAGAATACAAATCTTAGGTCATTACATGTAAGTGTTATATATTTTTTCTACAGATATGGTATCTAAGTAATATCAAACTTATTGTGTGTTCTATGTTTGCTTCTATTTGTATCTCTGAGCAAGGATCATCTTCATTTTGTATTTTGTTCTACGTGTATGATGAACTAATCGTATATGCGTGATGAAGTAAGTCTTACATAATTTTGTTTGCAATATAGTATCTAACTATTGTCTAAGCGAATAAAAATGCTTATATTTATTCAATTTTCAATAATATTTTGATCAAATCAACTAGTTATGTGTTTTTATTGGGTTTTTATGTACAATTTAAATGGTTATTATGTTCCGATAAATATTCGTAACCGTATCCGATTTGATTTGTATTTGATCCGTATCTGTATTCGACATTATCCGTATTTATATCCGGACTATCCGTATCCGCATCCGAGAAAAAATATGAAAACAAATATGGTAGAACCATTATCCGTCCGTATCCGATCCCGTTTCACCCCTAAATCCATGGCATGAATCCTCTGGAAGAAACAATATATGGCAGGAATCCATCCAGTATCGTAAAGCTGTTGCATTCGCATTTGCAGCTTCATTTTTCTGGGATAACTTCGTGAACTAATCAACTCCTTTGTGGGAAAAGGATGCCATGTGTAATCCTTATCCATGTTGTTTCTGAAACAGGGCTTCGATCTTGCCTGGACGGAAGCACGACAGACTGACAATAATCCTTATACTTGCATCACATTTTTCTTAATTTGCTGTGTCCGAGTCCGAGATCTGGTGTATCATTCTCCTCTCGCATCTTGGCAATGCCTGCGATAAAAGTCGCAATCGAGAGCGACCTTGATTGAAATACCCTAAATCTTCCAAATAGTTTTTATTTATAGCTTTATTCACATTTTAAGATTTATGAATTTTTTTCGGATTTATTTGATTGAATTTTGAAAACTTTCCGTTTTCGGAAAAATTCCTTCACCGGACGCTTTCCTTTCTTGGCCAGTACGCCTTCTCCTCGCCCCCGCGCCTCACCCACTCGGCCGACTCCCACTCGCGCCCACGCCGCTCGAAAAACCGCCGCCTCGCTTTTCCCGCTTCGACTCCGCTGCACCGCTGGCCACTTCGCCCGAACCCGCGTTCGCTCCGCCCCAGCGTCCCCGCACGATGGCGCCTTGCTCCTGTGCATCTTCCCCGAGGGAAGGGCTGCCATGGCAGCCTTTGCCTGCTGCGCCGTCACCTCGCCGTAGCCCTAAGCCCCGTAGGGCACTCCACCTCCCGCCGCGCACCACCCCGAGCCCCGCGACGCCGTCCCGTCCCATCGCCGCGGATCCGCTCGGTCCCCTTCGCCATCATGAAGCCGACGGCCTCATCGACCTCTCCCGACCATTTAAAGCCCTCTCTGGCCTCCATTTCTTGCTCCCCGAGACCGCTTCGCCCTCCTCTCTCGATTCCCCTCTCTCTCCCTCGCTCCCGTGCCCTCCCGTGGCCGCTCCACGGGCGCCTTCCTCCTCTCCGTGGCCGTCGCGCTGGCCAGCTCGCCGCCACTCGGCCTCCCCCGAGCGGTGCCCTAGCAACGGGGTGAGCTCCTCCCCCTTTTTCCTTCAATTCCCGTGTGAGCCGGCGACCAAAAACGCGAAAACACACTCCCTCTTCCCCAGCTCCGGCGGCTAGCGCCGTTCGGATCGGCCAAGGCACGTCGACCTCCATCGCCAGCAGCAAGGCCCCACGATCGGCCTCACCCCTCAGCGCCCCAGTGGCCCACTGCCCGGCCCGCCCGACAAATGCCCCATCGCTGCCAAAGGCCCACGCGCCAGCCTCTCTCCCTCTCTCTCTGCGCACCGGGCCCACCTGTCAGGGTGGCCTGGCCGTGGGGATGGGCCGGCCCAATGGCCTTCTCACGCGCGCGCGTACCGTGGGCCAAAAGCATTTTTGTGCAGGCCCAAAGAAACAGTAGCATTTTTCCATTTTTTCTTTCGGATTTTAATTCCCAAAAATCGTTTTAATTCATTTAAAAATCCAAAAATACTCCAAAAATTTCCAAAAATCCAAAGTATACCCAATTATACTTTTCCGATCCGTTTCGAGACGCTGAGTTCGAAAATGGTCTCCGTTTCGCCAAACCAAGTCCCCAAAATTCCAAAAAAGCCCCTCCAACCCATTTCCGGCTTATTTTCTCTCTCTTTGTTTTCTCTTTTCTTTTCTCTTCTTTCTTTTGTATTAATTATTTATTGTTTATCTTATGGTGGATGTTTATGCTAGAACCGACGCCCGAGCAGTACCAGCTTCAGGAGCAGACACCGGAGCAGGATCAGTACCTGGAACAGGAGCCGGACCCACGTGAAGCAGAGTACGACTACACCGACTCCGAGCTAGGAAACCCCTCCGCCTCGCAAGGCAAGCCATACTCCATTGATCATTTTGAACCCAATATTGCCTAAAATAATTAGCAGTTATTTTCTACCGCATTATTTCTGAACTATATGTTGAAATATCACGAAGTTGGTATGTTCGAATGACGTGATAGCTAGTTAATGCCAAAAAGGCTCATGGAACTTCCTTGAAAAATATTGAATACTCATAATCCATTGTAACCCTAGGAAAATAACTATTGCCCGTATTCGGCTGGATATTACTACTGTATTTTATTCACCATTTTTAATGCAAAAATGAAATGTCGATGGAACTTGGTTTTGGAATGTTTATGAAACGTTGCGGTCTGGGGGACAGTATTGGGCTAACCACCGGGTGGGTGTTAGTCTGATCCCCGGCCAAGGACTAATACCAAGGTATGAACGGATGATGGTACATTGGATACCAGGGACTGTGGAACGTAATGGTTTGGTCTATGTAAGGACTTACAACCTTGGGCAAAGTAAATAACTTAAGAAATCGTTCAACCACAGGTTGGGCCGGTCAACTACGTTGGCTCGACTCAACGTAGCTCGGTACATTGTACTTTCCCCGGAATACCTATAGGAGCAGGGTTACCTTCCCGGTGTGGGAGATGGTCCGCGATTATGGGGGTGGAACGAAAATGTGCACAAGGAAAGTGTGGCATTTCGGGTTCACAACGGTAGGTGTCCACAGTAGGCGGGATCGCGAACTCCACTCTGGCCAGTGGGGACCCCGGGTTAATGTGGACCGAAACTCTACCGGATAGGGGCTAAAGGGGAAAGATCCAACGAAAAGCTATGATAACCTCGATCGGACCGCATGCATAAAAGTTGCATGTTAATCGCGTGGCATTAACGGTCGTGGAATCTTGTGGGTAAAGCTAAACACCTCTGCAGAGTGAATTAAATGGTATTCGAATACGCCATGCTTCTGGTAAATGAAGCTGAGTTAAAATGGGGTGACTCCCGAACCTGAGCTCAAGTAGTTTTGATTAACAAGTGTGGAAGTATATAACTTTGGAAACCCCCCCCCTTAATCTTATTATTATGGATTGTGTTTTAAAGGAAAAGTCAAATATTATGATAACTTGCATACACCAAATGAGACATACAGCTATCTCTTGTTATCCTTCGCATGTGGTAATTAGGTTTCACTGTGTGGCTTGTTGAGTACATTGTAGTACTCACTCTTGCTTAATTAACCATTTTAGAGTATCAAGATGCTGGAGAATTCCAAGAAATCGTAGATGGCGACACCGTGTGGTTTTAGTCTCGATCTTCGCTCAAACTGCCTGTGGAAGTTCTTTTGTGATGTAAAGACTATGATTTGTGCTTGCCGCGCTACTGTAAACTCTGGTCATTAGGCCTTACTTTGCTTAAAACTGTTGCTTTTGGATGTTAACCTGGTAATGTACATTTGGTTCCCTGCGGTTAATCTTCCTGGGTAGCCGTAGTGGTAATTAAGCGGCCTCCCTAAAAAGGGCGGTCCGTCTCAAGTGGTATCAGAGCCTAGGTTTGACCGTAGATTGAGACCCTAGATTGGGTTAAAGATCTTTTTGCAAATAATTAATTAAACTTATAAACAAAATGAGTTGTGAAAATATAAGTATTATTGCTGTCCCTTCTACCTCTTTCTACCTCAACCCTCCTAGAGTTCTTATTTCCGGTTTTGTTTTAATATTTCCCCTTCTTAACTTACTTCAAATTTTGCGTTGATCACAGATGGTTCATCGTACCTACCCGGACCCGAGTGTTTTTGGTGGATGGGCCGATCTGCTATGGAGAATGATGCAGCAGGTGGGAGCAGAAGATGAGCACCGTCCCGAGTTCCATACACAAGAGATGCTCCGGGATGAATTCCGTTGTCAATGGATGGTATGGGTCGAGCTACAGCCCCTACCACTCCGCCTTGGGGTCCCTCGTCGGTTTGTGGGGAGACGACTTTACGAGTCTGCAGCAATTCAGGATGCCGCCCGCCAAGCAGTGCACTATCTTCGAGGCCACTTCGAAAGAGAATTTGATGACGGCCAATTTCAACTGATTCCCCAGATATGTGATGCGCCCCAAGGAATTGGCATCTCCTTCCCTCTCGAGGAGACAGACCCGAGGATCGAGGAGACCTCTGACTATGTGTTACTAATGGAACGCCAGTACAACCGTGTGCTTCGAGAGAATAAGGAACAACATGAGCATCTACATCAGATGTGGGATCTGGTGGATCAACAGGAGGGCCAGTTGAACCAACTCTAAGCCCAGGTGGACCAACTGGTCAATCAAATAATGCAGATCAATCTTATTCAGCAGCCAGTCGGGCCCCCGGTAGAAGAGCCCTCGGTGGATGGACCTTCGATGGTGGTCGACTGTAACATCCTCAAATTTATAAAATAATAAAAATCAAATATTAAAATGATAAATAATGTTCTCATGCATTTCTTGATTTTATGTGTATTTATTGAATTGTTTGATACTTGTGATGCTTGCTTGGACTATAGAAAGAAAAGGGAAAAGAGAAAATATAAAATGGTAAGATGGTAAGAAATGGAAATTACTATGGTAATTTCTTGGTTAACCATGCTAAGCTCTAGAACCTGCCCTAGCTGGTCAAAAGCTCATGTGAAAGCATTTACAAGTAAAGAAAACAATTTAAAACACTAAACCTCACCTCTGTCCAGACCCTTGTCAGAATTATGGAGAAAAACGTGGAGCAATCTAGGCCTTGGAATTTTTAACATAAGACCTCAGACATATCACCTTCATCCACAAAAATTTTCGAAAATGATTAAGAAGGTTAGCTATTTATTTGCATTTAAATAAAGCAGATCTAAAATTCTGCAGAAAACAGTAAAAGAATTTTAGAGAAATAAATAATGCGACTTTAATGTTGAAATTTTTATGGTAGGTCCATTGTATAGAACCAAACCTTCAGTAAAAATTTCAAAAGTAAATATGTTGATTTGGTTCTATAATCAATTCAAAAACCGAATTAGATATTTTGTGCAGCATACAATGTCAGATTTTTAATTAAATAAATATAGTTCATTTTAATATCAAAATTTTACCCGAGGTAGATAATCCATACATCAGCTTATTCAAAAAATTTCGAAAAATCTGGAGCTGGTCTGATCCGTGCATTAATGCATTTAGTGTGCTGTCCGAGAGGAAGGAACTGGATTTCCCCCTCCTCTCTCTCTTTCTCTTCCACGTGGGGGCCACGTTTCCAGCGGCTTGGGCGAAATCATCGCTGCCGACAGGGCCAGATGCCTCCGTGCCCACATGTCAGCCTTTCCTTCTTTCTCTCTTCTCCCTCTGCCGGTGGACCTTCTTTGGCAGAACCTTCTTCTTCCTCTCCTTCTCTCTGCTCTCTCTCCCGTGTAAAGCTAGGTTGGAAAAATCTCCTTACCGCCTCATTTCTTTGGCGTTTCTCAGCTGCATTTGAGCTCGTTCAAAGCCGCGCTGTCCTACCTCGGCCGTGCTGCCGCTCAAGCACATTAAGAAGCCCTCGTGGCTAAAGTTGGACCGAGAACGGCCGCCGCAATTTCCTCTCCGAATCAATCTCGCTCCTTACCGCCTTCCCTGCCTATTTAAAGGGGAGGAGTAGAACCTCTAAACTCCACTAAAGCCGGGTGTCACACCCATTCACCCCCCACACTCTCAAACTCACCTAAACCGAGCCCTTCTTCTCCATCTCCGGCGGAACCCGAATTGGGGGAAAATCAGAATTGACGCAGTACGGTAAGGGAATGTTCAAATTGATCGCTCCTAAAGTATCCTTGGATACTTACGAAACCTTTGCGCAGTTTGTTTCAGTCCGAACCACGCCGGAGAACTCCCACACCGTGCGACCTCTTCCGCCATCGCCGCCGCACGGTGAGAACACCACCCATCCACTCTTCCTTCGGTTCAAGTACTTGAATAGTATCCCTAGAGCCACCTAGAGCTTATGCGCATGATGATTAAACCCGAAACGCTTTGTTTAGCCATCGGGTCGAATCTCACCGTGGACCTCCGCCGGTCACCGTCGCGCATGCAAAATCCCTGAGCACCACTTGTATCTAGAGGTTGTCCTAAGTGCGCACGAACCCCCTAAAGCCGTAGCCGCCGGCCAAACCCGATCGACGTCGCCGGAGAGCCGCCGGTGAGGCCGTCGGCCATCTCCTCTACGCCGTGTCACTGCCAAGCGGTCCTAGGTGTCAGTGACTGCGGCCCGATTCAAAAGCCCAGCCGCGCAAAACACTGAAAATGCGTTTTCCTTTAAGGAAAACGTATTTTCCAATTTCTTGAATTTCAGTGAACCGAATAGGTTAAAATGCATATAACTTTTTATCTGTAAATCCAAATCAAGTGAAACTTGTTTGTAAATTCATTATAAATCATCTAGTTTCATAATATGTAAAAATATTTGAAACTTGTTTAGCAATTTAAACTTGAATTTAAATTTAAAGAGTGAAATTTGGATATGTGGCATGTAGAGATTTTACAAATAAAGTCCAAATTGAATGAAACCAACTTTGTTGGAATCCTTGGGTCAAATAGTGTCTAAATATGTAATTAGATTTGAATTTGGAATTAATTTGTGAAAATTTCACATTAGGACTTTAGTTAATACATATATTTAATATAGTTGCAATAACTTAATCAAAAAGCAACCAAAATGAATGAAACTTGTTTCCTTGTGCTCATTACACTAATTAGGATCAGATGGTAATATGAAAGTTAGGGTGCACCATGAACTTTCATTATGTATGATTAGGATTGCTTTGCATACTAACTCATATTAGTACAATTGATCATACACCCTGAAAATGAATTTCATTATATTCAACTTTACAATCTTAGCTTCCTGAATTTGTAAATTAAAATAAAATAATACATAAAGAAAAGTAGTTGTCCTACGTACCTTTATCCTTAGACCGAAACCATATAACTTGGTTAATTCATGAAATGATGATTGATATTGGACATCTTGATTGTCGTGGAGTGATTTCATTTGAATCTTTCAACTGCTTTCTTTGTTGTTCATGTATTTGCTTCTTTTATCGATATTGAAGTATTTCGTTTGCTATATTTTTGGTCAACGTATAGACGCTGAGACTACCGACTACGCTGTCGACGACACCGATCCAGCTTACACCGCTGAGGAGCAAGGCAAGCACCCCTTTGATCATTCTTGAACCCAGATTTTACAACCAGATAAAATGTGATTAAGAATCTTCCTGCATGCTCATATTTTAACTATTTATTTCACGCTCTTGGTAGTTATAACCCAATGTTGATATATTATCTTAATCATATCAACATAAACCCCATGATAACCATAGGAATTGATACTCAATTAAAAGATGGGCTATAATGAATATTAATTGCATATGCTTAGCAATGCTTAGAATGGTACGTTGACATCTACACCCACATACACACTTCTTTATGAAATCTTTTATGATTTATTTAAGCAGTAAAGGATAGTGGTACTTTGATAAAAATGAAAATAAAACTACTGTTTTGACGTGGGTGATTATTGGCAATAGCCGGTTGTACATGTTTTAACGTGTACGTAGTTAGGGTGGAGTATCGCCCATGTCACTTTGAGGACCGAACGTAGTGTTGCATGATCCAAGTAAACCGTACATCCACAAGTACTGGACTGGGACAGTCTTAACTTATTAAATTATTTGGGAATTAGCTTTGCACATTGGTAGGCAGTTGTAGCACGGGCATTCCGAATATTGGTTTGCTCGAGGGAGGTGTCATCACCGAGGTGTTGGCATCTGCCGTTGTAACGGTGTACGCCTGGCTATGAATTGGGGCTGTTGTTGTACCATTTGAGCCGTGGGCTCCTGAATACTATTGCTTCACTGTTTGTTTGCTTCCATCATAGTCAGGAGTAACGTCATTGGGCTAGTGCAAAGTTAAGATTCAAGTAATCGAACAGTTTCGTTATGAACTCCTCGCGGACATACCAAAGGAAGTGTGTCTTATAGCTTGCAAAAAGGGAGAACATATCTTGTGGGTAAAGCAGTACAAACTCTGCAGAGTCTAAAATTATTCGAATAGCCGTATCCACGGTCATGGATGACTTGGCGAACTGACACTAGTTAGATGTTTTCTATTTTTGAAAACTTTGGTAAAAGACATTGGAAATTGTTTCACGACTGATAAATATCACTTGACGATGTATTTTCTTTTGTAAGACCATGGAGGGTCTTGTTCGTTATTTTACTCACAAAAGGGCCGTGAGTAAAATGTTATTATCTTTTTATTACCTGTTATCTCAATTACTTATCAAACTGTTTTAAAGTTTTATTTACGCTTTCCATTACTATTCAGTACTACTTCATTCAAAATTTTCGCTTTATGCAAAACAACCGTAGAAACCCACTTTCTATTTCAGCCTGCATATAATTCAGGTTTTGCAAACACTACAACTCTTGCTGAGTACGCAACGTACTCACCCTTGCTATTATTGTTGTTTTTAGACAGGAAACCTCGATAATTATTTTGACACAGGAAAACGGGATTATTGATGACGGTTCTTTCTAAGGCTTTACCTTGTCAGTTGCCTGTGGATTATGTGGCAAACTACAAGATATCTGATTCTTTTGGCTATGTTTAGTTGACCTTCTCGGTCATATTGTATCAATACTTCCGCTGTAATAAAATATGAAACTTTTGTATGGTTGTGATTCCAAATTGTGTTTGTGCGTGCTAGCTACTGATCATGGGACTAGCACAGTGTGCACATTAGAACCTTGCTTTTATGTTTGCACTGTAGCATAAAAGTGAGGGTCTCACATCGACGATCCGCCGCCCCCAGATGTCACCATGGAGGATGAAGAGGACCCGGAAGAACGCTTCTTCTACGGCCCCGACGAAGGATGGATCCCTTAGATTGTCAAGATCGTTAAGTTTAGATGTGAACCCCTCTTTATGTATTAGAACTATCTTTTGGTATTGTAAAATAGGTGGTGCCCTACCTTAAAATGGTATGGCATACAACCTATGCCTTGTATGAAAAACTATGATCCCTATCCTTGTATTTTGGTTGCAGTAATGTACCGGAATTAATCCTACCTAACTCAAAGAGTTCTCTCTCCTTTCATCTAAACCCTCATCTGTTCATTCTAACCTTATCTAAAAATCTTAACTCCCGCTTACCTTTCACTTCCTTTAAAAACACTGCTGCAGGCCGAAAAGATAATCAGAAACAATCATGGTGAGACCCAATTTACGAGGTAACAACAACGAAGAAGGCAACTCCAACGCTGAGCAAGCTAGTATGGCTCAAGTATTGGCCATGATGGAACGTAACAGATATGAGGCAAAGAGACATCAGACCCAGCTAATGGAAAGAGTCTTAGAACAGCTAGCAGCAAGGCCTCAAGGACACCCTCAGGGCAACCACAATGGACAAGAAGGCCACATTGGAGGGACAAAGTGGTCCGATGTCCAGAAATCTCGACCACCTATCTTTTCAACACCAACAGAACCATTAGCCGCGGACGACTGGATCCGTGACATAAAAAGAAAGCTAGAAACCATCCAATGCACAGACAAGGAGCAAGTATTGTTTGCCTCACACCAGCTACAGGGACAAGCAGCAGCCTGGTGGATGAATTTTCAAGCCACCAGGAACGAGCAGGACACCTCATGGCTTGAATTTGAGGAAGCATTCCGCAAAGTTCACATTCCGACTAGACTGATGGCTTCTAAAAGAAGAGAGTTCCTAGCCCTCCGGCAGGGAGGTAGGACTGTTATGGAATATCTCCAACAGTTCAATCAGCTTGCCCGCTACGCACCAAACGAGGTGGACACTGAAGCCAAGAAAATGGAAAGATTCTCTGAAGGTTTACAGAAGAACTTAAAGTTCCATATCGCAGCCCTCGAATTTAAGGACCTGGTAACTATGGTCGACAAGTTGATGATGATAAAGGAAGTTAGAAACGACTTGGAAGACACTCGGAAAAGGAGAGCCCTGCAGATAAGGTTTCAGGCTCCCAACCAACTCAGAGGAAGAGCTCCAGCCCCCAAACCCGGTTTTCCCTCTAAGAGACAAGCGGTAGGAGGATCCCAGCCAGTTCCTGCTCAAAGCCAGCCAGGAGTAGTAAAATGCTTCAAGTGTGGTGGAAATCATTACTCCAATAACTGCACCAAGAAGACTACGGGTTGTTATCACTGTGGTCAGGAGGGACACTTCAAACAGAATTGCCCGAGAAAGAATCAGCCAGCTGAGGTGGCCAGATCACAAGTGACAACAGCTTCAGTAAACTCCAACCAAAGAAATCCTACCGACCGCAACCACAAAGAACAGGATGCTACAAGGCAGAGCACCCGCAAGAAGCGAAGGGAGCTCCAATCTGAACAACTCCAGAAACTTCCAAGGCAGGATCAACCACATGTCAGCTGAGGACGCTGCAACCGCCATCGACGTGATTATCGGTAAATTTCGAGTCCAATCTCAAATGGCTTTGATATTATTTGATCCTGGAGCAACCCACTCTTTTATTTCAATGGCTTTTGCATGCAAGCATGGTTTTCCGTATTTACCGTTACAAAATCCTTGTGCGTTTCAAACGCCGGGCAGTAGAATAAATGGCTCGATATAAGAGCGAGAAGTTAGAAATAGTACTTCAAGGAATTAAATTTACAGCTGAACTGTTGCTATTAGAGATAAGCGGACTGGACGTCATCCTAGGGATGGATTGGCTGTCCAAACATAAAGCAACATTGGATTGTGAAAAGAAGTTGGTAACAGTTATCAACAATGAGGGGCAATGGGTGACCGTAAGGACCAACCCTGATTTAGAAAAGGGCAAAAGAAGAAGCCTTAATGCCATAACCCCAACCATAGATCAAGTACTCATTGTTCGGGAATACCCAGATATTTTCCTAGAAGAATTACCAGGAAGACCCCCAGAAAGGAGCATAGAGTTAACCATAGAAGTGGCACCAGGAACAGTACCCATCACCAAGCGCCAATACCCAATGTCGGCAATGGAATTAAGAGAACTCAAGAAGCAACTGGACGAATTACTGGAAAAGGAATTTATCTGATCAAGCATATCACCATGGTCCTTTCCAGTCCTATTTGTCCCTAAGAAAGATGGAGGTGTAAGACTCTGCGTGGATTACAGAGCGCTAAACGCCGCAACCATAAAGAATAAGTATCCCTTACCTCGGATTGACGACTTATTCGATCAACTCAAAGGAGCTAGAATTTTCTCGAAAATAGACTTAAGGACCGGATACTATCAGCTGAAAGTCAGAGAACAGGACAGGGAAAAGACAGCGTTTACCACCAGATACGGACTGTATGAGTTCACAGTGGTCCCATTCGGACTCACAAACGCTCCAGCATATTTTATGAATTTGATGAATCAAGTGTGCATGGACTATCTAGACCGATTCATCGTAGTGTTTCTAGATGACATACTGGTTTACTCAAAGACAGAAGAAGAGCATCAAGAACATCTGCATCTGATTCTAGAGAGACTCAGGGAACATCAATTGTATGCCAAGTTCTCCAAATGTGACTTTTGGATGAGAGAAATTGCGTTTCTAGGACACATCATCACCGAAGAAGGAGTGAAAGTGGATCCAACAAAGGTAGAAGCAGTGATGGAATGGAAGCAACCCATGTCAGTAAAAGAAATCAGAAGTTTCCTAGGATTAGCTGGATATTACCGAAGATTTATTGAAGGTTTTTCCAAAATTTCCAAACATCTAACCCAGCTTCTCAAAAAGGATAAGCCTTATCGATGGACTAAAAAATGTGAGAAGAGTTTCCAGACTTTGAAGACGAAATTAACCTCAGCACCAGTACTTGTACTTCCTGACCCAAGCAGGGAGTTTCAAATTTACTGTGACGCATCAAAACAGGGATTAGGCTGTGTTCTGATGCAAGATGGGAAAGTAATTGCTTATGCTTCTCGACAGTTAAGACCACATGAAGAGAACTACCCAACTCATGACATGGAATTAGCTTCAGTGGTGCATGCACTTAAGATCTGCAGGCATTATCTATTGGGAAATCACTGCGACGTGTTCACAGATCACAAAAGCTTGAAGTATGTGTTCACCCAACCAAACCTGAATATCAGACAAAGAAGATGGTTAGAACTAATCAATGATTTCGACTTAGAGATACAATACCACCCCGGAAAGGCTAACGTAGTAGCAGACGCACTAAGTAGGAAATCATGCCATCACATAGCCATGACAACAGACATCTCACAACAGCTGCAATTTGAAATGGAACGGCTGAACCTGCAGATAATCGAGAAAGGATTTTTAGCCTCCATTACAATTCAGTCAGACCTACTCAGTCAAATCAAAACAGCTCAACAAGAAGATGAAGAAATCCAGCGATACCGCAAAGAAGTGAATACAAACGGTCCGTCGGAATTCTCAGAAGATGGACAAGGCATATTACGATTCAGTGATCGTGTATGTGTTCCCAATAATAAAGATATAAGAGGATTGATTTTGACCGAAGCTCACTCATCTCAGCTCACCATACACCCAGGCAGTGCGAAGATGTACAATGATTTGAAGAGTGAATATTGGTGGAAAGGCATGAAGAAAGAGGTAGCCGAACACGTACTGTGTTGTGACGTATGCCGTAAGGTTAAGATCGACCATCAGAAAACCGCGGGAATGTTACAACCCTTATCGATTCCTGAGTGGAAGTGGGATGAAATTGGAATAGACTTTATCACAGGATTACCCAAAGCACAACAAGGATTTGATTCTGTATGGGTAATAATTGACAGACTGACTAAAGTAGCACATTTCATACCAGTCAAGCAGACCTATGGCAAGGATAAGCTAGCAGAGTTATACCTGACACAGATAGTCAGATTACATGGGATTCCCAAAAAGATTGTGTCAGACCGAGGAGCACAATTCACGTCAAAATTTTGGAAGAGTCTACATGAAGCCATGGGAACAGACCTAAACTTCAGTACAACATACCACCCACAGACTGATGGACAGACAGAAAGGGTCAACCAGATACTAGAGGATGTGTTGAGATCCTGCGCCCTGACATACGGAGCGTCTTGGGTCACTTGTTTGCCATTTGCAGAATTTTCCTACAATAACAGTTATCAGGCCAGTCTAAAAATGGCACCATTTGACGCACTTTATGGGAGAAAATGTAGGACCCCATTAAACTGGACTGAGGTGGGAGAAAAGCAGTTATTAGGGCCACAGATTGTGCATGATGCAGAAGCCCATGTAAGAATCATCAGGGAAAACTTAAAGATAGTACAAGGGCGACAAAAGAACTATGCAGACATAAGGCGAAAGGACATCAGCTACCAAGTTGGAGATTTTGTGTATCTAAAAGTAACACCATTCAAACCTGTGCATAGATTTTAGATCAAAGGAAAATTGGCACCAAGATATGTTGGACCATATAAGATCATAAACCGAATTGGAGAGGTAGCCTACAAACTACAGTTGAGTCCTGAATTGTCATGAGTACACAATGTATTTCATGTGTCACAATTAAGGAAGTGTCTTCGACAACCCACAGAACAAGTACCATTAGAGGAGATTGACCTACAGAATGATCTGACCTATACAGAGGAACCAGTCAGGATTGTCGAGACAGTTGAAAGGAAACTTCGAAACAAAGATGTCAGAGTCTGCCGGGTATTGTGGAAGAATCACATGCTCACAGAAACCACATGGGAAAAGGAGTCGGAATTGCTGCAGAATTTTCCCAACCTCTTTCCCTAAGAGGAATGAATCTCGGGGACGAGATTTATTTTAAGGGGGGTAGGTTGAAATACCCTAAATCTTCCAAATAGTTTTTATTTATAGATTTATTCACATTTTATAGATTTATGAATTTTTTCGGATTTATTTAATTGAATTTTGAAAACTTTCTGTTTTCGGAAAAATTCCTTCACTGGGTGCTTTCCTTTCTTGGCCACTACGCCTTCTCCTCGCCCCCGCGCCTCACCCGCTCGGCCGCCTCCCACTCGCGCCCGCGCCGCTCGGAAAACCGCCTTCGCCTCGCCTTCGCCGCGACTACCGCACCGCGCTTGGCGCTTCGCCGAACTCCGCATTCGCTTCCGCGCCCCAAGACGATGGCACCTTGCTCCTGTGCATCTTCCCCGAGGGAAGGGCTGCCATGGCAGCCTTTGCCTACTCCGCCGTCACCTCGCCGCAGCCCTAAGCCCCGTAGGGCACTCCACCTCCCGCCGCGCACCGCCCCTAGCCCCGCGACGCCGTCCTGTCCCATCGCCGCGGATCCGCTCGGTCCCCTTCGCCATCATGAAGCCGGCGGCCTCATCGACCTCTCCCGACCATTTAAAGCCCTCTCTGGCCTCCATTTCTTGCTCCCCAAGACCGCTTCGCCCTCCTCTCTCGATTCCCCTCTCTCTCCCTCGCTCCCGTGCCCTCCCGTGGCTGCTCCACGGGCGCCTTCCTCCTCTCCGGCCGAGCACCGTCGCTAGCCCGCTCCACCGCCACTCGGCCTCCCTCGAGCGGTGCCCTAGCAACGGGGTGAGCTCCTCCCCCTTTTTCCTTCAATTCCCGTGTGAGCCGGCGACTAAAAACGCGAAAACACACTCCCTCTTCCCCAGCTCCGGCGGCTAGCGCCGTTCGGCTCGGCCGGCCAAGACGGCCAGACGACTCGTGCCATCCGGCAACCGGCCCCACCGGCCACCTCACCTCCCACCCCCGTGGCCCACCCCGCCACCGCCAAAGAACCCCCACTGCCAAAGGCCCACACGCCAGCCTCTCTCCCTCTCTCTCTCTGCGCACCGGGCCCACCTGTCAGGGTGGCCTGGCCGTGGGGATGGGCCGGCCCAATGGCCTTCTCACGCACACGCGTACCGTGGGCCAAAAGCATTTTTGTGCAGGCCCAAAGAAACAGTAGCATTTTTCCATTTTTTCTTTCGGATTTTAATTCCCAAAAATCGTTTTAACTCATTTAAAAATCCAAAAATACTCCAAAAATTTCCAAAAATCCAAAGTATACCCAATTATACTTTTTCAAACCGTTTCGAGACGCTGAGTTCGAAAATGGTTTCCGTTTTGCCAAACCAAGTCCCCAAAATTCCAAAAAAGCCCCTCCAACCCATTTCCGGCTTATTTTCTCTTTTCTTTTCTCTTCTTTCTTTTGTATTAATTATTTATTATTTATCTTATGGTGGATGTTTATGCTAGAACCGACGCCGAAAGCAAAGCATCTTCAGGAGCGCATACCGAGCAGATCAAGACTGAACAGGAGCCGGACCCACGTGAAGCAGAGTACGACTACACCGACTCCGAGCTAGGAAACCCCTCCGCCTCGCAAGGCAAGCCATACTCCATTGATCATTTTGAACCAAATATTGCCTAAAATAATTAGCAGTTATTTTCTACCGCATTATTTCCGAACTATATGTTGAAATATCACGAAGTTGGTATGTTCGAATGACGTGATAGCTAGTTAATGCCAAAAAGGCTCATGGAACTTCCTTGAAAAATATTGAATACTAATAATCCATTGTAACCCTAGGAAAATAACTATTGCCCATATTCGGCTGGATATTACTACTGTATTTTATTCACCATTTTTAATGCAAAAATGAAATGTCGATGGAACTTGGTTTTGGAATGTTTATAAAACGTTGCGGTCTGGGGGACAGTATTGGGCTAACCACCGGGTGGGTGTTAATCTGATCCCCGGCCAAGGACTAATACCAAGGTATGAACGGATGATGGTACATTGGATACCAGGGACTGTGGAACGTAATGGTTTGGTCTGTGTAAGGACTTACAACCTTGGGCAAAGTAAATAACTTAAGAAATCGTTCAACCACAGGTTGGGCCGGTCAACTACGTTGGCTCGACTCAACGTAGCTCGGTACATTGTACTTTCCCTGGAATACCTATAGGAGCAGGGTTACCTTCCCGGTGTGGGAGATGGTCCGTGATTATGGGGGTGGAACGGAAATATGCACAAGGAAAGTGTGGCATTTCGGGTTCACAACGGTAGGTGTCCACAGTAGGCGGGATCGTGAACTCCACTCTGGCCAGTGGGGACCCCGGGTTAATGTGGACCGAAACTCTACCGGATAGGGGCTAAAGGGGAAAGATCCAACGAAAAGCTATGATGACCTCGATCCGGCCGCATGCATAAAAGTTGCATGTTAATCGCGTGGCATTAACGATCGTGGAATCTTGTGGGTAAAGCTGAACACCTCTGCAGAGTGAATTAAATGGTATTCGAATACGCCGTGCTTCCGGTAAATGAAGCTGAGGTAAAATGGGGTGACTCCCGAACCTGAGCTCAAGTAGTTTTGATTAACAAGTGTGGAAGTATATAACTTTGGAAACCCCCCCTAATCTTATTATTATGGATTGTGTTTTAAAGGAAAAGTCAAATATTATGATAACTTGCATACACCAAATGAGACATACAGCTATCTCTTGTTATCCTTCGCATGTGGTAATTAGGTTTCACTGTGTGGCTTGTTGAGTACGTTGTAGTACTCACTCTTGCTTAATTAACCCATTTTAGAGTATCAAGATGCTGGAGAATTCCAAGAAATCATAGATGGCGACACCGTGTGGTTTTAGTCTCGATCTTCGCTCAAACTGCCTGTGGAAGTTCTTTTGTGATGTAAAGACTATGATTTGTGCTTGCCGCGCTACTGTAAACTCTGGTCATTAGGCCTTACTTTGCTTAAAACTGTTGCTTTTGGATGTTAACCTGGTAATGTACATTTGGTTCCCTGCGGTTAATCTTCCTGGGTAGCCGTAGTGGTAATTAAGCGGCCTCCCTAAAAAGGGCGGTCCGTCACATTGATCTGTTTAATTAAGACGAGGAGAGCTTTTTTGAGATCATGCCTGATACTTTTATGGTTCATGTTTGGCCGACTGAGATTATGACTAGAACCGATATTTGGGGTCCTGTCTGAAAAGCCTTTCAGTTCCTTCCTGACGAAAACAAAAGTTATCTCTCTACTATTGTATATGCTGAGGCGTAAGCACTAGGGATGGCAACGGGACCATTCCCCACCAGGAAATGCTCCCCTGTCCCCATCTCCGTAAGACTAACCATTCTCCGCTCCCCATCCTCGTCCCTGACCCCGCCGTCCCCGTCCCCGTTAGGGTATACGGAGACCCGACGGGGAAAGATCCCCGCCAACAACCCGAATAGACAAGTTCAAGTTCTGTCCATACTCGAAGTCTCCAATAGACAAGTGAACATTGAAATTAAAGTTACAAGTCTGACAAGGGTACATGAATAAGATGGCACACACTATTAGTCTATTACACCAAATACATGCAACATG
This sequence comes from Rhipidocladum racemiflorum, assembly GCA_036346355.1. Classification (NCBI taxonomy): domain Eukaryota; kingdom Viridiplantae; phylum Streptophyta; class Magnoliopsida; order Poales; family Poaceae; genus Rhipidocladum; species Rhipidocladum racemiflorum. The sequence continues at coordinate 7,784,308 of CM070579.1, forward strand.
CTCACAAAGTCAGAACTAACTTCTTTGTAGCAACATCACATTGCCAGCTCCTGAAAATGGAGAAAGTAAATTTCAATGCGTATTTATCAAGGCACAAATAACTAAAAATTACATTACCTTTAGAATATTACCCGCATCCCTTCTGATATGTCCTGAAGAACCGTCCAAAAGCTCGCAGGAAGACCATTTTTATCGTCTGCATTTCACAAACATAAAAATTTAGTGCAATTTCATACAACCAACCAAATTAAATGCTTTATATACCTTTGTATTGGTTTCTAAGCCAATCCTGTGAGCACATTAAGGCCTCTAGCATCTCAGGAGTAAGACGGCTGTGATGCTCGCTAAGAACTCTTCCACTTGTGCTAATCTAGCCCTAGCATCTCACACAGAGCCAGACACAGTGAGCAAGATCTAGCCCTGGACGGCTGAACGGACCTGGTCGTGGACTGGAGCAATGCTGGATGCCGGATGACAGCCGGACGCCTGGATGCTAGGTCGTCGGATGAAGGGCTGGACGCTTGTCGCCACTCGCCGCTGATTCAAGACTCCTCGAGGTGGTGCGCTGCGCGCGACTGCACAAGTCCTCAAGGTGACGAGGTGGTGCGCAACGGCGAGATGCTCCCTGGCCCTGGGGCGGCGGCCAACAGGGCCTGCGAGTTCGCCGAGCTGGGATCTGGTGTGGGGCTGTGGGCGGCATGTGGCGGCTGCCGGCCGTGGCCGCGAGGCTAGGAGGAGGCAGGAGCCGCAGGCGGCAGGAGGCAGGACTAGGTTTGGATGGGGAATTTGGAAATTGGAATAGGGACCGGGCCACCAGGGAATCGGGTCGAGAAGTCACCGTCGGGCTCGGCCGCTCAGGTGCTATATTCCCCCCTCGTGAGGCCGAGTGGCCGACTGAGAGACTGAAGTGTGGGCCCCACCTGTCAGAACGGCCCCCGAACAGGTCGTGGGGACCGAGGGGGGGGCGATGGAACGTACCCAGCCCCACCATCCCTGATGGGGATTATTTCCTGCCGATATCTCTTTTCCCGTGGGGAGTATTTGCTCTCCATCCCCATCCTCCAATGGAGGAATTTCCGGCCGGGATCGGGAAATGGGGCCTATTGCCATCCCTAATAAGCACTGTGCCCGTGCTTCCTTCCTAAGCTGCATCATTAGCTATCCACCGACTCTCCCTCAAAAAAAAAAAAGGTTATAACCACCAAACCAAAAGTGGTACTCGTACAGTAAATCTCTTTAACTACCTTCGTACTGGACGAGTACATGGTTTGTTAATATCTGTGGCAACGGTGATTAAAATTCGGGAATCACGCGATGCGATCCACGCTGCACAGTTATGACTTCTGAACTCGATCATTCTGCTGCAGACCGATCTTAGCCTGACCGGCCGGCGTGGATGGATTAAACACCTCAGACAGAGACGCGTGTGGCCGGGCGCAGAGCGGGCGACCGATCGCCCAGAACGGCCGGCCGGCGACGACAAAGCCCGCCCCACCGGCCGGCGCCGTCGTTGGCGCGCCTCCTCTCGCGCCCGGCCCCGCGCGCACGTAGGTACTACCACCAACCATCCGCTCGCGCATGTTGGCAATTCGTACCGGCCGTGATCGTTGTTCGGTTTTGGTCGCTACCTGCCTCGACCTGTCCCAGCTCCAATCATCCAATGTTCGTCCAACGCCTTTCGATCTTTGAAGGCCTGCTTGTGAGTCACGTGCCGTGAACGGCCGATGTGCACAACGTGAGATCGACAACGCAGCAAGAAACACAGGTATCGTGCGGTGAAAGTTCAAAACCGGTAAGCTAGCTAGCTGTTAACGCCCTTGAAATTGAAATTTACTCCCTTCGTCCAGTATTTTTTTTTCTTATCATGTAGATAAAAAGATATTTAAAATAATCAGACTATCTACAATTATTACTCTAAACACTAATTTAATACATGTTTGTAGAGAATATTAAATAAAACTATATATTTATTGAGATATGAAAGGAACATCGCACTAATTTTACATTGAAACATTAAATATACTTTATATTTATAGATAATATCATTAAAAAATTACAAATTAAAAACCTAGACGGAGTGAGTATCAACTACCGGGCCGGCACATACTATATAAAAGAAACATCACACTAATTTTACATTAAAATATTAAATATACTTTATATTTATAGATAATATCGTTAACAAATTACATGTTCAAAACGGAGTGAGTATAAGGCTATTCCCAATGGGTAGTATCATACTCATTAAATAGATGCCACATGGGATTTTTTGCTGATGTGGCAAAGCATTAAATAGGAGGGAGAAGAAAGCTGTATCTTGAGCAAGATACTGCTTTGGCACGATATCTTAGGCTATGGCACAGAATCTAATACCATGTGCCCACTTTCATAGACACAACATCACACCAATTAATTATTTTAACCATATAAATATGATACTATGCATTGTAGAGAGTGTATCTTCAATGCAGTATCATATTTTTATCCTATGTGGCATTTTTGGATATTGAAGTATGACACTTTGCACTGGAAATAGGCCGGCACATATATACCAGCACTTATTACGTGCGAGGGACAGCCAGAGTGATGTTGTCGCTGTCTCGCTAGCTAATCTGACCTGGAAGCGGTTTACTGCACATAACCTCCATTAATTGGGCGACGGCGCATGCACGGAGCCCGCCCGGGACAGGTGGACGACCCGCAGGCTGCGGGCCGCGACTCCAAGGGAAACGGAAGCTAGGGATGGTCACTGACTAGCTTATGCTGCTGTACGCTACCCCGTATACGCCGCTCACGTGAGGCGGTCTCCTCCACACCCGCAGACGCTGATGTACGTTGTCCAGGAGCCATACGAACTACTTACTCCTACACTGTTTTCGATCCGGCAAGTCCGAGTTGCTTCCAAACGTCTATAATATAATATCATTCGTTTCCTGCATTAGTCAATCGTACCTATACTACCATGCAAACTTGCTTATGGTAACGCGGAGAGAATTCGTTTACAAAAAGTTCCCCGGTGAATTCCGTGCGGAAGCAAGTTCGGATTTAGTCTCTTTGCCGTTGTTTTCATCTATTTGGCACCTTCCCTTCGGTTTTGCAGATTTAACCCCCTCTCGATGCGGCTGCAGTGGCATACGATTCTGTCTTTTACTATGTTCCATACTGCGAGAGGAGAATGGCAACTCGGGTGGATCTACCGTAGTAGCTGACCTACCTCCCTACTAGATCATGGCAAGACCTCCTGCAACGCTATCGGACCACAGCATCCAACGGCAACAGATCGTCTTGCCGCTCTACCTGGCCATCCTCCCGCGCTCATGCTTAAAACTATGCTGAGGGGCCATAAAAGCTAAGGCTTCTTCCGTATGGGCACAATAGTCATCGGGACCATTATCAGTAGGCTAGTGGAACATGCACAAGTGCACAACATACAATCTCTACTAGTGCACCGCTACTTTCCACTTGCAAGCAACACAATACTGTTGCAATAAAAATGAGAAAAACTACCCTACGATATTGTTCGCGCTAAAAACGTGAGGTAGGGTTTTTAGCCTCAAACACACCGGACGAACACCGGGTTCAAGCGTGCCAGTCAATTTAACCTGCAATTGACAAGGTAAAAGTCGTAAAATCAATCGGAGATGATAACGAGCAATTATCGGCGTAACTCCGGTCGGCTAAGGGCCGATCAGGGGATAACTAGATTAGCCGATCAGGACTAATCCGATAATAAAGGTAGATTGGCTTTGAGAGGCGATGCGCAACAAAACAAAGCAAACCTGACATGGGTGTAATCGGTAAAGATCAACAATCGGCGATGTGCAACTTTATTAATCAAAATGAATTACAGAGGAAAGACTACAAAACTAGAGACTACTCCTAGTTGATAGGAAAATAAGGGAAAAGTAAAGCGTGTTTGTGGGTTGGCTCTGGGCGTTTTTCCTTCTCGCCTCTAGTCCTCTTATATAGCACTCGGCCTGAACGTATCCTCCTCGGCCTCTTCAATCACCCATATCGGCCTCAATCTCTCCTTACCATGTTAAGTCCGATCGTATCCGACTCAATATCTTATTCTACCCGTATCGGACTCAGTTTCCTTTGAATCGCGGCCCTCCAATCCAAAACGGTATCAACTTGCTATAACCGATATATCCTTTATCAAAATCGATCTCCACGAGATCAGCCTTGCCAAATTTTGGTGCAAACATATGCCCCCCATTTTTGGAAGATAACTTGTTGTCTTCCAAAAATCGTGTCGGCTTTACATCGTCGGTTTCCTTCATTTCCTGTATCCTTAAGCGTTGGAGCCGTTTGCGCTGCAATCGACTAAGATCAGAGGGGCACCATCTCGGCTTGGGTTCAATCGGCTTTCGAAATTTTCCAGCCAGATTGCTGGTTTCGCCGCTAGATTCTAAAGAATTGGGAGCACCGTCGGATCCCAGAGAATTTGGGGCTTCGGAGGACTTGCCTTGATTTGACGTGGATAGCCTTTCATGAATCGGCTTCTTATTCTTCGGTCTTGATCAACTGTGCACCGGTCTGGATAATCTGTCTTTGACCGATCTCCTTGGCCAATTCCCTCTGGGGTGCTGCATTGGACAAGATCGCGCTGTCGGCAATGCCGTTCTTCTTTCCCAACAGAACTGCCAAAAGGGACACTGCCGATGGGCTTCTTCCTCGTTATTTGGCCGATATAAGTTATCTAGCCGATGAGGACGCTGTTTTTGTTGATGGCTTATTCTCTTGTACTTTTCTAGGAGCTGAGAGAATGTTGGTTTAGGCCTGGTTGCTGCCCTTTTTGGTGAAGGCCTCTCAGCCTTATACCATCTCCCGATTTGCAATTCTCCCTTTGGCTTGGTGGTCCTAGAGTTCCGACCATCCCGATCGGCTTCTATTTGCATTGAGCCGATTGTTATTTTTATCATCTCGCCTTGGACGCCTGCTTGAATATCAACTCACCAAGTCGGCTTACTATCTTCGCCCATCGGTTCTTTTCCTTTGCGTGAGCACTGGATCATGTTGATAGGAAAAGGATTGGGGTTCAGCTGCATCGTCGGCTCTTCCGAAAATTATAATCGACCATTTTCTATAGCCGATTGTATATTGTCTCCATTACTCTTGCATTCATCTTGGAAGCCATTATTATTGGAGAGATGACTTTCTTGAGCCGATACTCGGTGCAAGAGGTAACTTAAATCAGCGAATTCTTGTCCGCCGAATTTTTCTTTTAATAGGGGAATTAACCATTGGAAAGCCAAATCGGTTAATTGGTCATCAGGTAGTGTGACACTGAAGCACCGATTTCACACATCTCTAAATCTTCTGATATACTCTGAAACGGACTCGCCGAACTTTTCTGCCGGACTGAACTCAGATCCAAAATTCTAAGCTCAAAGCTACCAGAGAAGAAATACTCATGGAATCGGCTTTCCAAATCGTTCCAAAAGTGGATCGAATTTGGGGCAGGTTTGTAAACCATGTAAAAGCAGTCCCTGACAAAGATAAAGGAAATAATCTAATTTTTAGGCCGTAGGACTGGGCAGCTTCGCCGCATTGGGCAATGAATCGTCCGACGTGTTCAAGGATGGTGATAGAATCATCTCCCAAGAATTTTGCGAAATCAGGGATTCTATAATTGTGCAGATAGGCCATCCGATCTATGTAATCTGGGTACGACTTTCTATAGCCGGTTACCTTCCTTTTGGGTTGTAAGCCAAATTGATCCCTTGATATGGTGGAAATTTGATCGGGCCAATTGATGTTATTAGCCGACGTAGTTCCTGGGCTGTTCCAATTACCATAGTTTGCTTCCTGCCCCCCGAGTGTAAACTCGGGCTGTCGGCCAAACTACATCAGCTGATGCCTAGGTAATTGATCGTAATCGTTGTTTCTTATAGCCGACACCTCAGGCATAGGTACGAACGGCTCAGTGTATGTTACCACTTTGTGTGGAGCCTGATTCCTTGGCATAGTCCCCTGGAATTGTGGGGCCCTGTCTGCCTCAACAGGGCGAGATGCTGATTGAATAAGAATATTGGCCGGTGGCGCCATGGGCAAGCAAGTTGTGTTCAATTTCACTGCATCAGTGTGTGCATAGTAACGTGTAATCTCGTCCGAACGAGCACTGGGTGCCAACACCATAGGTTGGGTCGACATCATCGCAGGCGTCAGAGTCGACCCTTTTGTCGTGTTGGTGTTTTGTGCTATGGAGAAAACGAGATACGATGGGAGTGGCTGTAAGGGGTCTAACAGTCCCCCAGATGAAGCCAATTCCTGGGCGATTGTCTTAACGTTGTCTTCAATCATCGGCTTTAAAGTTGTAACCAAAGCCGATGACTGGTTAATTAATGCATGATGCATAGATTGTTCAATCATAGCCGATAACTCGGCTTGAGCCGGCATGTATCGGCTTAACGGCTTGGTCGGGATGCCGTCGTCGTCGATGGGGTTGAGCGTTGGGAGCGCGGTCTTCTGGGTAACACCCCATCGGGTCTTCTGATAGCACTCCAGCATCATTTCCTCTAGTGCTGCCTCCCTGTCTTCAATTTCTTTACGTTGCTCCGGCGTCAGATAGGCCAAAGTTGGCACGATTACCTCGTCGGAGTCGATATCAGCAGCCGCTGCAGATTTTTCGGTTGATATCATATTGGCTTCTCTCGGGTCCCACCGGGCGTGCCAAAATATTTTCGCGCCAAAAACGTGAGGTAGAGTTTTTAGCCTCAAACACACCGGACGAACACCAGGTTCAAGTGTGCCAGTCAATTTGACCTGCAATTGACAAGGTAAAAGTCGTAAAATCAATCGGAGCCGATAACGAGCAATTATCGGCGTAACTCCGGTCGGTTAAGGGCCAATCAGGGGATAACTAAATTAGCCGATCAGGGCTAACCCGAGGATAAAAGTAGATTGGCTTTGAGAGGCGATGCACAACAAAACAAAGCAAACCTGACCTGGGTGTAATCGGTAAAGATCAACAATCAGTGATGTGCAATTTTATTGATCAAAACGAATTACAGAGGAAAGATTACAAAACTAGAGACTACTCATAGTTGACAGGAAAATAAGGGAAAAGTAAAGCGTGTTTGTGGGTTGGCTCTGGGCGTTTTTCCTTCTCGCCTCTAGTCCTCTTACATAGCACTCGGCCTGAACGTATCCTCCTCGGTCTCGTCAATCACCCGTATCGGCCTCAATCTCTCCTTACCATGTTAAGTCCGATTATATCCGACTCAATATCTTATCTTACCCGTATCGGACTCAATTTCCTTTGAATCGCGGCCCTCCAATCTGAAACGGTATCAACTTGCTATAACCGACATATCCCTTATCAAAATCGATCTCCACGAGATCAGCCTTGCCAAATTTTGGTGCAAACACCTATCTTCGTATAGTCGTGACGTTCGATTCATCATCCAACCCACCCTCATGGAAACCTCTTGAACTTAGCCCAATCAAAACATCTCTAGTCTCCATCTCCGTTAGTCTCTTTCCCCTCTCCATTCGTAGCATTGAGCCACCGTGGCTATGAGGAGGTGTAGGAAGTGTAGAATTGAGGATACGACTAGACGAAGAGTGAATAGCCGTTTATAAAAACTTCTTACTAACTAGATATGTCCTATTTATCTCTAAGTCAAAACATAAATAAAGTGTGGAAACGAAAGATTAAAGCCCTGTTTGTTTTGACTTTTTCATCAACTTAAAAGCCAAAAAGCTAAAACCGAAACAAACGACCGACTTTTCAGTCGGTCTTTGAAAAAGTATAAAGCCTTTATTGAATTAAAAGCTAAAAGCCAGCCAAAATGTGCTTTTTTTTTTTGCTTGTGCGGAATGGAAATACCTATAGTCGATCCCGTAAAAATGCACAAGAAATCGGTCGGAAATTTAACAAAAAGTTTTATTTTCTTCTGTTCAAGAAATTCTTTTACCCCCGCATCGCTTCAAAGCCAAGCCAATCGCAGGCTCGCAGCAACGCCTGAACGCCACGAGACGGCCACTGAAACGAAGCCAACCCGCACGAGCGCGGCGTCGCCTCCTGCTTAGTTTAGAACCAATGCCGCTTGCGCCCTCGCCAATGGCGACTCCGGTTCCCTCGCGCCGCTAGATCTCCGGCCGCGGTGGTGGCCATGGCGTCGCGGCATCGGAAGCCTTCCTCTGCTGCGGCGGCGGCGGGGAAGGAGGCGCCGCAGTCGGGCTCGCCGACATCTACCACCACCACCACGACGTCCTCGTCTCCGTTCGCGGTGGAGCTCCCACTCAACACGCCCGAGGCCGAGGCGTTGGACGAGCCGGAGGCTGAGGCCGAGGCAGCGGCTGCCAAGGAGAGCGTCACCGTCACCGTCCGCTTCCGGCCGCTCAGGTTTGGTTCGGTTGCACGCGGTCACGGTTGTTGTTGTTGTTGTTGTTGTTGTTGGGTTTGGATTCGGGCAATGTGGATTGATTTTGGTGGTGGTTTTGTGCGTATGAAAGCCCGCGGGAGATTCGGCAGGGGGAGGAAATCGCGTGGTATGCGGATGGCGAGACCATCGTGCGGAGCGAGCTGAATCCCAGCATCGCGTATGCCTACGGTATGTGTGTGAATCGGTTCGGGGTTTTGGGGGGTTGACTGAGTAATTTTTTAGTTTGATTAGTGAAACTTACTGAATTTGAAGTATCAGAGATGTGAGTGGATTGTTTGGGGGCGGGAAGCAGTGGCTACTTCCTTGTTTTAAACTATTTAAGGGTGTAACAATTGTGTTCTTTGGCACACATGCTGGAGTAATTCATTAAGGTCGATAAATGATAATGCTCGAATTTTTTGTTTGATTACACAAGCTAATGCTTTGGTATCACATCTATGCACAATTGTTGCATGTTGCTGATTGTTTCTTTTTCCCCTTTTGCATTATAAATGAGCCAGAGTTGAATTCTGCATGCAAGCCATTGACCGTGCTGCTGTGTGATCCACATTCAAAGTAAACATGATCGAATGACCATGCATATTAGTGCAGAAACATACCTAAACACTGCAGCCTTCGATGCTTCATCCCATATTACATTTAATCATCAAAGAGTATGTCCATGATTTATCCTGAAAACAGCATATTTTCTTATCTAAAAAAAAAGATAAGTAGATGAAGTATTATGAAAAATGAGGAACTCTATTTACCCTTGCATTCTATCAATAAGTTTCATCCGAGGGAGTTAAATTCCTTGTGTTTTGCTGGTTTATACTAAGAAAATTACATGCCCTAATTTGCTTTGTAGTTCATCTACATCTGTTTTTTTTTTTCTACACGTGAAACCTACATCAAAACCACCTTGATATATACTCCCTCCAGTCTCAAATAGTTATCGTTTTTGACATTTGTGCAATCAAAATTTTGAAACTTTGACTGTCAATATATTTTTAAATATTTAAATTGGATACATAAAAATCATATGTGTAGATTTGTCTCGAAAAGTACTTTCATACTATTATAATTTTATTGGGTTTTATAAATATACTATAATAGAAATTAGTGGTCAAAGTTTTGTTGTGGAGACTGTGTCGATGTCCAAAACGATAACTATTTGTGACCGAAGGGAGTAATTGCTTAGGTAAATTATCTTCAATGGAAAGATCAAAAGCATTTTTTTTGAAGTCACTATGGGAGGAACATTCGCAAGGCTGACAACACAGCACTCTTTTCAATTTTAATTTTTCTTTATTTCATATCCAGATCAAGTCTTCGGACCAACTACAACAACACGCCATGTATATGATGTTGCAGCTCAACATGTTGTTAGTGGTGCCATGGATGGAATAAATGGTATTGATATTTTGTTCTCTTATTACTGTTCTGTTTTTCTTTTTTAAATAAATCTTGTATGATTACAAGAATCAAGAATCAGTATTGTTTTCTTGTCAACTATTGAAAAGGTTGCACTTGTTTATTTGAGTTTACAAAATGTTTAGGATTTATTTGAGTTTACAAAATGTTTAGGATATCTTAGGAACATCACTGTAGTCTGTGCGGTTGAATTGAAGAAATTATTGATCGTTCACTGATTTGTATTAGTCTTCAGTGGTGAAATTAGGAACCATTACACATTTTTTGCTTCTATTGTTTAGGGGGAATGACAAACTTCCGTTTCTTTTTTACTGTCACAGGTACAATATTTGCATATGGGGTTACAAGCAGTGGGAAGACTCATACAATGCATGTAAGAACATATATAGAAACGAACTTGTTTTAGATACCACTGTTTCTAAAGAAGTTATGGAATTAGATGGTCTTGTGACTTGTGCTTTGGAGTATGCCTCATAATGGGAACAGTCCAAAATATTTGGAGTAATATAGCTATGATCTCAGCCTCTTGTTGAGATGTAGAGCTTGTTCTTGTAAAGTTGAAAAGTGCAATTTAGTGCTTTGCCTTCCATTTACGTTATAAATTCGATACTCTTTCATGGCATTTTGCTTTATATAGATCACAAATGCTCACCACTCTGCAGAGTTAGTTTTTTGCTTGATAATCTTGTGATATGTTGTGCCATCTTTGACCCTTTTCATGAAACAAGATAATTGACACATCTCTTTCGTGGAGCATATCATTTGCACTGATACACATTTCTCTTTCCCATTTTCTTAATAAACTGTAATATGCACACATTCCAAAACATTTCTTAGTGTCTTCATATACACTTATTTTATGAGCAGGGAGATCAAAGATCCCCAGGGATAATACCTTTGGCTGTGAAAGACGCATTTAGTATGATACAAGAGGTATTCAACCAAGTCTTTGTTTTGACATGATGGGTCTAAATTTTATACTTACATTTGTACTGTTGTCTTTCTTTGTAGACGCCAAATCGAGAGTTTCTCCTTCGTGTATCATACTTGGAAATTTATAACGAGGTTTGTTGCCCTCAATTGTGTATTTTCAATGGTAATTTTATCTAGGTAACACTTCTGTTTGTACTATCTTATTGTTTTCATAACACCCACACCTAATCAAAGTTCATATATCAAAATAAAAAGTACAAACCTCAATGTTACATAATAATAAAGGGCTGCACGTCACACATGTAAAAGCATTTTTTTGGGAGGGGGGAGTGATCATAACATCATTATAGTACTACCAAGGTCTGCGAAACAGGGTTGTTTAAGTGGTATATTGGAAGATGGAAGTATATACTTGTGCATATACATACATACATACATACATATGTATATGTATGTATGTATATGTACTAACCAGTACTGCTTATTTTTGGACTGATGATAACTGCTGCCAACACTTGTAAGTATTCCCTATTGAACACCAGGGTAGCTGCAGTTGCTATTAGTACCTTATAGACAGTGCAGTGTTGTCAGTCATAGATCCTTCATTTAGGTTCAGTGGTCATTAAGCTAAGCTTGAGCTCAGTTTGAAATTCTGATACAGTAAAAATGAGAATCTGGACCTCTTTTTTCATTTTTATTCCAACATTTGAAGAGTAAACTATAGAAAAGAGAAAAATCAGCATAGTCATCTGTTGCCATTTGGATTTTAAGTAAAACTTGTAATCCAATTTATTCATAACACTTTTGGCAAGTTAGCAACAAAAAGTAGTACCAGAATTTGGTTAATGCAAGTATGATGCCTACCTTTTTGTGTCTGCCTGGTTTACTTCCGGGAGAAGTTGCATATTTGTATCTAGGGAGGTGATTTTCTAAAATTATTTCCAAATGCCATGCTATTTATTTTGAATTGAGTGACTTTTATTCTGAACTAATCAACTAACAGTGTATTCTTCTGTACTCATTGTTTTATATTGTATTAATTGAGAGATTCACGTATTATAGGTTGTCAACGATCTACTAAATCCTGCAGGGCACAACCTAAGAATTACGGAGGATCTTCAGGTATGAAATAATTCCTTTCTTAAGTAACAGAAGTCTTTGTCATACATGTTATTGTCTCCTTTGGTCTTCACAATCTATTGTTGTACACTTTTAACACCCATAAGTCCAAAATGCTTGTCTCCAAAATAGTATCATCCATGGTTTACAAGAATGTAAGTTTTTAAGTAGTGGTGTGAATGTTTAATTGGTCTAGGTGCAGGTCAATTTTCTTCTACTCAACATTTGAGTAGATTTTGACCAGCGAATTTGCTTAAGTCCTGGAGAGTTTCCCCTGTCTAGAAAATCACTTGGTGGATGCAGATGAACATGAAATTAATCTCAAATTTAATTACATTGCGGATCACACATGAGCTGCCAATTGCTTAAGTTGAATTCAGCGTGCCATTGTTTTGAACTATATTGCTGATTGTTCTTGTTTGTTATTAATTATCTCAGGGAACATTTGTTGAGGGCATAAAGGAAGAAGTAGTGTTATCTCCTGCACATGCTTTGTCCCTTATTGCAGTTGGAGAAGGTTTTTTTTTTAAATTAATTGTCTGTTTGATGTATCATGTACCTTTAGCAGCATGATTCTGTCCATAATATCAGCACGACTAATTAGCAAGGATAACCCTTATATAACAAACCATCTTTTTTAGTAGATACCAAACAAACTATCATGAAATGAAGTTCAATGTGCATAATAGAATATCTGATGAGAATTGATAATGGAAAACTAGCATTTGGAGATTATCTTTCCAGCTTCCATAGAATTTCCTGTGTTATTGCATGTGTCTAGTTTTGTTATGAATCAGCACATCTAGAGAAATATTTTTAGATTTTATAATTTATATGAATTGCAAACATGTCATTTTTTTTACTTTTGGCATATCTTCTTAGAGAGAGAGAGAGAGAGAGAAAGAGGTCTAATCGTGTCATGAATCAGCACACCTGGAGAATTATGATTAGATTTTATAATTTATATGAATTGCAAACATGCCAGCGTTCTACTTTTGGCAAAGAGAGAGAGAGAGAGGCATAATTGCTTAATTAGTATATGTTATCTCACTCTTTGTTGGTTGCTACTATTTTGTGCCAGTTAAGTGCAGTTGTGGATCAATGTACTTAACGTTTATTGTGTTTGTTCTACTTTTCAGAGCATAGACATGTTGGATCGACTAACTTCAATCTGCTAAGTAGCAGAAGCCATACAATTTTCACATTGGTAATAAGAGTGAAACCTTTTATGTTCATAAATTAGTCTATTTCTATATTTTTTTTACTTTAAAAATCTGTGAAGCATTGTTATTAAGGTGTCGCCTAGGCGTCCAGTCGCTGGATGAGGGCCGCCGTGAAACGTCGTCTCGCCTGGAGAAGGAGATCCGCCGTCCTCACCGTCGCCTGTCGCCAACACATCGCAGCGCGGGAGGAGAACCAGGCGGCGGCGCTCGCGGAGGAGGAGATTTGGGCAGTGGCGCTTGCGGGAGGAGTGGCGGCGGGCGGCGGTGCGACGCGGGAGGAGTGGCAGCGGCGCGGCGAGGGAGGAGTGGCCGCGCGGTGTGGCACGGCGTGGGAGGAGCCGCGCGGGAGCAGGAGAGGGGGAGCGGCGCGTGACTTGGGAGGGGGATGGAGTGAGGGAGAGAGAGCGAGTCTGGGGTAGTTTAGGGTTAAGTTATGGAGGGGGTGGCTGGGCCTGGGCCGAAAAAACAGGGAAAAAATTCAGATTTTATCTATTTTTCTTTTATTTTTTCTTTTTTTTACCTTCGCCTAATCCCCGCCTAGGCGCTTAGGAGACCAGGCGGTGGGCTGGCGCCTCGCCTCGCCTCGTCGCCATGATAACCATGCTGTGAAGCACTTCTATTTGATGCATAAAAAATCTATGTTGAGATTAATCTAAAAAATCTCTGTTGAGATTAATCCATAGCATAATTTTTATTCCAGTAGTGGGACTCATATTAAAAATACCTGCATTTCACGTTGTGGGTTCATCTTTTATACTCTTCAATTTATTGTTTCCTGCAGACAATAGAGAGCAGCCCTTGCGGTGAGTCCAATGAAGGGGAAGCAGTTACCTTCTCGCAGCTGGTGGGATCCTTTTTGTTTTTTCTTAGTCAATCGCTCTCACTACTATAATTAGTTCTACATAAGTTATGTACCTGCATTACATATACACCTCACATCATTAGTGCATCATATGAACTTTATGTGCATTAATGCAGCCAAAAGATGATGATTTCTTAGTTTTCTCACTCATTTGCAGAACCTCATCGATCTGGCAGGTTCCGAGAGTTCAAGGGCTGAAACTACAGGAGTACGCCGAAAGGAAGGGTCTTACATCAATAAAAGCTTGCTGACTCTTGGAACGGTGGGTCTCATTCCTATAATCAGCATGTGATGACATAGATCTTGCCATTAGTATAGAACTGTAGACATGTTATGCTCATTCTATTAAAATTCTGTAAACATATTCATTTGTTGTCTCTGCAATGTTTGTGTTGACTCTGGCTTTGGGAGTTTATACACACTAAACCCTGCCTGAATTCCCAAAGTCACCTCTACATCACTGTATTGAGTATTGCTTATTCCACTTACTGGAGACATTTTAAAGCATATTAGAAGGGGGTAGAGCAACTCAACGAGAAAACATGACAATATAGTTTCATGAGTGTTTCCATTTCATGTGATTTAGTTATTTGTTTGTTTACAACTTTATCTAGTAGTTATGGCAACCAATTCAATAATCTGAGTTTATTTAATGCTTCCCTTCATTTATTTGCAAGAAGTTTGTCAAGTCATGCAACTTTGTTTTACCTTTTTAACTAAAAGAAGATGTTTGCATATTTCAGGTGATATCAAAACTAACTGATGTGGAAGCTACTCATATTCCATTTCGAGATTCAAAATTAACACGGTTGCTGCAGTCATCCTTGAATGGTCAAGGACGTGTTTCTGTAAGTTTCTCAGGGTACTGCTTAAAAGTTAAAATCTGTTTATTATCATATCGATCATTCGCGCATTGACTTTTTTTTTTGTGCAGCTGATTTGCACAGTTACTCCAGCATCAAGCAACTCTGAAGAGACTCATAATACATTAAAATTTGCCCACCGGGCGAAGCACATTGAGATCCAAGCATCACAAAACAAGGTGGATATGCTTGTTTATCAGATTCTTTGCCTTGTGTTTTAATCCCCTATAATAATTATTTTTGTACCCCTTATTTGTAACTACATTCATGATTTGCAGATTATGGATGAGAAATCTTTAATAAAGAAATACCAAAGTGAAATTCGTCATCTAAAGGAAGAGTTAGAACAACTGAAAATGGGTATTCTTACTGGCAATCCTTTCAAAGACACAACAGAAGATAATATAATTCTTTGGAAACAAAAGGTGTTTTTTTACTTATTGCATCTTTTAATACTTAATCATTTCGTTGGCTTTCACTTTATTTATTATATTTGAAGGAAATGTTACCTTATCTGTTGCCACTACTTGGGTGTATTACGCCTTTAGTATTATTACCTAATGTTGCATATATGCTTCATTGGTGGGTCTTAAGTTCCTAACACAAGTTATTCATCACATGAAAAGCTAGAAGATGGCAATGTCAACCTTCAATCTAGACTGGAACAAGAAGAAGAAGCTAAAGCTGCTTTGCTCGTAAGGATACAACGCCTAACAAAACTAATCCTAGTTTCGACGAAAGCAACCCAGACTACTAGATTATCTCAATGTCCTGGCCCAAGGCGAAGACATTCTTTTGGTGAAGAAGAGGTCTGATAATTCAGATAATGTTACAAAATGTTATAACTTATATCAGCTTGACTTATCTTTTAATATGATGTCTTCATTACTTTTATTGCCTTTATTTTTTTTGTAAAGTTTGCCTGCTAAAACTGCAGCTCGCATATCTCCCCTATAGAAGGCGAGATATCGCAGTGGATAATGAAAGCAACAAGTTGTTTGTTCCTATGGAAGGATTCAGGGAAACACTTGAAAGTTCTTCCAAGGAGGAGAAGAAAAATCGCAAAGGACTCCTTAACTGGTTCAAACTGCGGGTATACAAATCAGATACTGTTTGATCCACCGCATTTTAACCATTATTTAGCATAGTGAACAGTTGTATTTCTGTTTTCCTTTTGATATTACTTGTGATACCTCATGCATTACTTATATCAAGCTATATGGTCTCATAAGAATGGTTACTATAGACAATGTGGTCAATAGTGAATCACATCCTCATTAATTGTGTAGCCTTGTATGTAATATCCAATGCGCCATGGCTTTATCTGCAGCATCATCTATTCCTAAAAGAAGATAGAAGTTGAATTCTTGGGAATTTCTTTAGTATGGATAAGCTTATATTTTATTTCTGGAGCCAAACTAGAAAGAATGAGTGCTAGAATTCTGCTTCTTGCTGATCTTTATACCATATTAACTGTATGCAGAAGTGTGATAGTGGTTCTTCTACTCTGACAAGTTCGGATGGTGACAAATTTAGTTTGACCAAATCATTCACTGCCCCTTCAACACCTCTGGTGGGTGGAATTTCCTTTCCATTGGAACAAAGGATGTCTAATTCTATGCTTGCTGAGAATGTAGCAGCTGATCTGTCGAGTGTCGGCCATGGAGAAGTTCCTTCTGACAGCCTTCCTGCAGAAGAAACACCTTTGGTACAAAATCTGAGCACATTTTTTCTTTGTTTTTGTTTCTTCACTTAATGTTGGTGCGGAATCTGAGCACATTTTTCCTTTGTTTTTGTTCCATTAAGAAAAAAAAAATTGGTTACCGTTCTAAATACAAAACGAAAAAAGGGGGAAAACAGATGTTGAAGTAGGAGTAATGGAACAACATTCCAACAACAGGCTGGGATTCAGAGCAATTCATTGCTATAAGTTGTACGGTCTATTGCAAGTCCGTGAGTAGATAACCTAAACAAATCATGGTGGCATGATCTGTTATATCATATGGTGACAGGTCAGCAGAAAAACCTCAGATCATGTTGATCTATTGAGAGAGCAGTTGAAGATTTTGTCAGGGGAGGTTGCGCTCCATACAAGTGTTCTAAAGCGCCTAACAGAGGAAGCTGGAAGAAGCGAAATGAACGAACAGATTAAGGTGACCTCTCCCATGGTCCACTTTTTAGTATATTATTATAAGCAATATTTGTTTTTGTGAAAAATATGACTTTGTGTACGTGAAGATGGAAATGAACATGGTCAATGATGAGGTTAAGGTCAAGAAGCAGCTGATAGCATCTTTGGAAAGGCAGATTGCTCATTCATTGTCAGATAGTGAAGGGAAGCTTGATAATTTAGAACTTTCACTGGTAATTTTATCAGGACTCAATTTGGTTTTCAACTTTTTTGTTCTTTTAATTATGTAAATATAGCAAACTGTTGCACTGGTTTTGCAGTCTTACACTGAGGTACTTGAGCAACTCAATGAGAAAGCCTTTGAACTTGAGGTACATAAATCATTCTTTTATATATGCACTCTTTTAGCAGTGGTGAAAGCCCCATGTTGGCTAGATGCTCCTTGGGGCATCAAGGCATTGCACTGAACTTTTGTGTTGTATTCTCTTCTTCTTAATACAAAGGCGCGCAGTCCTCCCGCGTGTTCTTGAAAAATGTCAGCAAAACAGAACGGACACTAAGTTTATGGTATTTTCAAGAATGAACTTTGTAATTCTTGGGGACAAAAATGTCATAACGGATAGGTAATTAAAAGAACAAACTCGCCATTTTCCCAAGTATTCCAAGGACTTAAATAAATGAACAACTAGAATTCTGATGTAGTGATTGCAGTGATGTACTGATGTTTTCTGAACCAAAATTTTCTTTTCCTTCACAAGAGGAGAGCAGTAACAAATCTGGATGTCGAAAAATTCAATGAAGAGCAAAATGCTTATCCTTTCTTTCAAGTGTAGGACTGATTATAGGCTATAATTTATGCAAATAAGTTAGGTTTGTTAATAGAATACTGTTGAATGTGCTGTGATGAGTTTGTTTCTCAATTTTTGAAGGATCGTTTTCTGTATTTACTGCAGGTAAAGACAGCGGATAACAGCATAATGCAAGACCAGCTAGATCTAAAGGTACAAATTTGATTGCAAATTTAGTGAAATAAGAGCAAAAGCTTGTGTTACTTATAAATTTGTCCTGTCATCAGGCAAGCAAATGTGAGGAACTGCGAGAAGCAATTGCTCACTTGAAAGAACAGCTCTCCCAAGCTCTTGAAGATAATGAGTTATTGTCAGAAAGCATCATATCGCAGCAGAAAACAGGCACTGGCCGTGAAGTCGGATTACAAGTTTGCAACGAAAAGCCATTATCCAGAGATGCATCTGAAGAACTGTTGGAAATAACATTACAGGTTTGCCTTTTCTCTGCACTCTGGTCTAGCATCCTTTCGTTCCAATGCAAGTCCAATTTTTGCGTCCTGTTAATTGAAGCCTGTAGCTAGGTGCCTGGCAAATATATCCTATTTTTACTGCATCTCATGGTAAGATTGATCTAGATGACCCTTTACCTTTTGCCCATGCGTGTCATGGTGACACACCTAACCACATCTTTCATTGCTGGTAATTAGTAATACTGTTAGTTTTTTCTCTGGGCTAATCCTGAGTGTTGGTGTTTCAAACGGAGGCATCAGAACAAGAAGGTTTCAGTGTGAAAAATCTGTGCATTAGTGTTTTACTTTAATACTTTATACTTTTATTGTGGTTTGGTGAGGCTTATTTTGGAATGAGCTTTGTTCAAATTGGCAGCCTTTGTTTAGCTTTGATGCAAACACAATTTCCTAGTATCGCCTATTACTGAATTTCCAAAGCATGATTTTTCTGTTCCATCTATTTAATTCACCACATGACTAATTTGAATTACTTACATCACTCATTCTGATACTTTAACTGAGGGGGTGACCAAAAGAATGGTGCTCTTATGTTACTTATGCTCTCTATTCAGTCAGGGGTCGATGAACTGAAGCAGAGATTGTGTGAACTCACTGAAGCCAAATCTCAACTAGAGGCCCATAATCATAGGCTTCTAGAGGAAAGTACATATGCCAAAGGCCTGGCCTCAGCTGCATGTGTTGAACTGAAATCACTCTCTGAAGAAGTCACAAAACTTATGAAGCACAATGAGAAACTTGCTAGTGAGTTGGCATCAGCAAGAAACTCAACTCACCGAAGAGGAAGCCATGGTCCGAGGGGTGCTAGAAGGGACAGCCACATTAAACGGCACGATCGAACCAGCTAGCAGAAGAGAAATCAGTGCAAGCTACGACAGAGAACAAGCTCTGGAGGCCATGCCCATGGAGAAGGACCAGAGAGAAGCGGAGCTCCAGAAGAAAATTGAGGAATCAAAGCAAAAGGAGGCCTTCCTGGAGGGCGAGCTTGCAAATATGTGGGTTCTAGTTGCAAAATTGAAGAAGCCTCAGGATGACCCGGATGCCATATATAACAATATAATGGAGCATGATCCGGCCTGAAGATGATCATGGTAGAAAATAATCATCTAATTATCGGATCTTTGGCAATGTGCTTTGCTTGCAGGTTGTGGGGTTTTTTATGTAAGTAATTGTACGAGGGTTCTACTGCAGTGCGAATCAGCGTCTATTATCTGTATATTCGTTGAATAAGCGTGTTTCCATGTAAATTGTATCTGCATGGTTATGCCTACATTAAGTGGATTGTCATGCCGGTCGGATTGGCTGACAGCTTCGATCATCCGCGACCAGCATTATGGTGTGTAGAATGTGGTTGTATATTCATTGTTGACAGTCTACAATTAATTTCAAACATGTGAATGTATGTACACTAATTACTTGATCGTCAATCTTGCCTCGTTTTCAATCCCCATTTCCTCTGGGTTGCTTGGTACAACAACCAGGCCGGGGCTTTGGGACCATGCTACATGATTCTACATTTTGCACACTTAGGGTGTGTTTGGTTCGCTGTATCAGGTTGAACCAAACCGTTCCGTACAAGATTTAATTTCGTTCATGCGTTTGGTTTACTGAACAGAATCATCTGGTACGGGATGAGATGGTACAGATTCCTAGAATATTCCTTGAAGATGTTGTATCGTTTGATACGGTAAATTCGGCTGAACCGATCTATACAGGATCGACCGGTACCATCCCATTCAGGATCATCCTATCCATCCTATACCATTCCATCCTATTTAGCCTGATACATCCAACCAAATACACCTTTATTGTTTCTTGTTCTTGGTAACAATGTGTGCATGATCTGGTCTCTGGAGATTATTGTGTGGCCACGGTGGCATCCTTTCTTGGTCGTCGGCTGCATTCTGTGGGTGATCGGTCTTGAAGAAAGAAAGCCGGAGCGATGTGCCTCATCCGCTCGATCATAGAGCGCAGGTTTTCTCGATTTTTGCAGGCACCGGCCGGCTCGTGCGAAGTACGTATAGCACAGAGCGTCAGCACCTGAACAATTGCAGGTGGACAAAAGATTCGTGTGTTGCACAGCCAAAAGTCTCGCTTTTGATCTTACGTGCTCTTATGGTTGACATACCTAAAAGTGTGGCGATCATTCGTGTCCTGTAACATCTGGGGCGGAACCGGCCGAGCTGAGCGGTTTGCAAGTCAGCCTGCAGGGCTGCGTTTTTGAAACATGACGACATCGGCACTCGCGCTCGGAACAGAAAACCGCGATGAAAACAAGCACAAAACAGCAGAAAATTAACCGCGTCAGTTACGTCATTTGCCTGCCGATTAACCATGTTACATGTGTCTCTGTCCTGTTGCAGGGCAGGGTTTCCAATATCCTGCAGTTAGTGGGCGGCGAACGAGCGTCGCCGCATGCATGCGTGCCTCATGAGGCCGCCTAATGATTGTCCGATAGGATATACACTACCTAGAGTCGCGCACTACATTTTGAATTTAATTACTTTAAATTAGGTTTTGGTCGAAGACCGAAATTGAGAATGTTACAAACCTACCCCCTTAGAGAGAATCTCGTCCACGAGATTCGGACGGAGAAAGAAAAAGATCGGGAAACTCGGCTCTGAAGATCCTCTTCTCGCTCCCAGGTGGCTTCCTTCTCTGAATGATTGCTCCACTGAACTTTACAAAACTTGATCACTCTGCTTCTGGTTCGACGCTCCGCTTCATCCAAAATTTTGACCGAGTACTCTGGATATGACAGATCTTCTTTCAACTCCATCTCTTCATATGACATCTGATGCTCAGGTACCCAGAGACATTTCTTCAGCTGAGAAACGTGGAAGACATCATGCGCATCTGATAGCTGCGGAGGTAGTTTCAACTTATAAGCAACTTCTCCTCTTCTAGCAACCACTGGAAACGGACCGATGTAGCGGGGTGCTAACTTCCCACTAACTCTGAATCGGCGCATTCCTTTGAGAGGTGACACCTTCAGATAAACATGATCACCAGGTGCAAAGCTTAATTCCCGTCGGCGGTTATCCGCATAACTTTTCTGCCTCGGCTAGGTGGTTTTCAGATTCTCATGGATCATCCTGACTTGCTCTTCGGCTTCCTTCAGGATATTATGTCCAATAATCTATTCACCTTCTGTCTCTTTCCAATATAACGGTGTTCGGCATTTTCTTCCATACAGAGCTTCAAAAGGTGCCATCTTCAGACTTGACTGATAACTGTTGTTATAGGAAAATTTCGCATAGGGCAAATTCTGATCCCACGAACCTCTATAAGTCAAAGCATAAGCTCGCAACATATCTTCTAGGATTTGATTTATTCTCTCCGTTTGACCGTCCGTCTGAGGATGGTATGCGGTACTGAAGTTTAAATTCGTGTCCAAAACCTCACGTAACTTCTGCCAAAACCTCGAGGTAAACTGAGACCCTCGATCTGACACGATCTTCTTAGGCACACCATGCAAACATACAATTTAGCTATGTAAAGCTCTGCGAGTTTATCACCAGAATAAGTTGTCTTTACAGGGATAAAGTGTGCTACTTTTGTCAATCTGTCCACAATAACCCAGATTGAATCATATCTGGACTTGGTTCGGGGAAGGCCTGTGATAAAATCCATTCCTATTTCTTTCCATTTCCAAACAGGAACTTGCAAAGGTTGCAACAATCCAGCTGGTCTTTGATGTTCTGCTTTTACCAGCTGGCAAATATCACAACGTGCCACGAAATCAGCAACTTCTCTTTTCATATTGGACCACCAATACTTTTCTTTCAAGTTCGAGTACATCTTGGTACTTCCTGGACAAATAGAATAAACTGAATCATGAGCTTATTTCAAAATCAAATCCTTGATCTCTTTTTGGTTAGAAACTACTATTCTTTTTCTGAACCAAACAGTACCTTTCTCATCTTCAGAGAATCCAGGAAATTTTCTTTTCCTTATTTCATCCTTTAGGTATGTGATACCACTATCCTTCTTTTGAGCCTCTCTAATTTGATCTTCCAGGGTTGATTGCACTTCAACATTGAAAATACAACCTTCATTCACCAACTCCAAATTAAGATGTTGGAATTCTTCATAAAGTGCTGGCTGGCTTTCTTATACCATAACATTGTTGCGGCAGCTCTTCCTGCTCAATGCATCCGCAACAACATTAGCTTTTTCGGGATGGTAGTGGATTCCGATATTATAATCTTTTACCAAATCCAACCATCTTCTCTGCCTCAAATTGAGATCTGACTGAGTGAAAATATACTTCAAACTCTTATGATCTGTATAGATCTCACATCGATTTCCAATCAAATAGTGCCTCCAAATCTTGAGTGCATGCACAACTGCAGCTAACTTTAAATCATGAGTTGGATAGTTTTCCTCATGGGGTCGCAGTTGTCTTGAAGCATAAGCTATCACTTTTCCTTCCTGCATCAGAACACATCCAAGACCTTGCTTTGAAGCATCACAGTAAACTTCAAAATCCTTATGAATATCCGGCAGAACAAGCACTGGTGCTGAGGTTAACTTTCTTTTCAGTTCCTGAAAACTCTGGTCACATGATTTCGTCCATTCAAACTTCTTCTCTTTCTTTAATAACTGGGTGAGAGGTCTTGCAATATTTGAGAAACCTTCAATGAGTCGTCGATAATACCCTGCTAAACCAAGAAAACTTCTGATGTCCAGGACTGACTTAGGTTGCTTCCAATCCAGAACATCCTTTACTTTTGCAGGGTCTACTGCTACTCCTTCAACGGAAATAACATGTCCCAAGAAAGAAACTTCTTTCAACCAAAAGTCACACTTACTGAACTTAGCATACAACTGATGCTCTCTTAACTTTTTCAAGACTATCCTCAGATGGTCTTCATGTTCTTTCCTACTCTTGGAATAGACAAGAATGTCATCAATGAAGACTACTACAAACTTGTCTAGGTACTCCATGAATACCTTATTCATCAGGTTCATGAAATAGGAGGGTGCATTTGTCAAACCAAATGACATCACCGTAAACTCATACAGTCCATATCGAGTAGTGAAAGCTGTCTTCGGTATATCCTCTTTCCTTATCTTGACCTGATGATATCTTGATCTCAAATCAATTTTTGAGAATACTTGAGCTCCTTTCAACTGATCAAATAGATCATCTATCCTTGGCAAATGATACTTATTCTTTATTGTGACCTCATTTAGGGATCTGTAGTCTATGCACATCCTCAAGCTACCATCCTTGTTCTTAACGAAGATAACTAGTGAACCCCAGGGTGACGAACTTGGTCTTATAAACCCTTTCTCCTGCAACTCTTCAATCTGTTTCTTCATCTCTGCTAACTCATTAGCGGGCAGCCGATAGGGTCTCTTTGAGATAAGAGTTGTACCAGGTACAAGCTCGATTATGAACTCAATGTCCCAGTCTGGTGGCATACCAGGCAAATCTTCTAGGAATACATCTGAGTATTCATTCATTATAGGCACATTTTCCAGCGATGAACATTTCAAACGGTTCAAGGTACTACCCCCCTTAGAGGAAAGATTTGTCAGGAACTCTACCCGAATTCCCTCAGGACTAGTAAGAGAAATAGCTCTACTTGCACAGTCTATCTGACCCTTGTATTTGGTTAGCCAATCCATTCCAAGGATTACTTCTATACCCTTAGTATCCAATAAGATTAAGTTCGCTAGGAACTTTACCCCTTTTATAATTATATCTATTTTTGGGCAAACAGCAGTTGTTCTTAACTCTTTACCAGGGGATTGAACTAGCAAGGGATTTCTAAGCTGAACCGTATCCCAACCATGCTTTTTAACCAAGTACTCTGATACGAAGGAATGCGTTGCACCAGAATCAAATAAAACTGAAGCAGGTACCGAGTTGACAAAGAACTTACCATACACCACATCCGGTGCGTCCTGGACTTCTTCAGCTGTGATGTGGTTAACACGTCCTCTTCCAACGGTGCGAGGAGTCTGCGGTGTTCCTCTCCCTTGAGCTGGTGTGGCCCCCAAGTTGAACCGAACTGGGGTCACAGCTTGACGCTTCTGGGGACAGTTACTAGCATAATGTCCAATCTCTCTGCAGTTAAAGCATTGAACTCCTGTTGTAGCCGTGTTGTTCTTCTGAGCTTGATTTCCTGCATTGCTAGCAGGAGCTTGACCCAACGGACGAGGAGTAGACATTGGGGTCCTAGCAACATTGGGAACTGCTGGCCTGCTGGACTACTGCTGGAAGGTACGAGGCCTAGAGTTGCTTGCACCTCGTTGAGCTTGGAACATCATTTTCCTCTTTTTGGACTTGAAGAGTTGGCGTTGAGCATCTTCTTGAATCAAAGCCTTTTTGACCATATGCCGGAATGAAGGGAAGTCATTGGAGACTAGCTGAACTTTGATGTTAGGGTCAAGACCCTCCATGAAGCGCCAAATCTTAGCTTCATCAGTGGCAACATCCGCAGTAGCATATCGGGACAGCTAGGTGAATCGATTCAGGTATTCTGACACTGAGAGATTCCTTGGTTGCAGTTTGTGGAATTCCCTCCTCTTCATTTCCATAATCCCCTTGGGGATATGGGTAGCACGGAATGCTTCAACAAACTCATCCCAGTTAATGGCCTGGGCGTCCTCATAGGCAGCAATGTAATTCTCCCACCAATTAGCAGCTGTTCCTTTCAACTGATGAAAGGCATACAGAACACTCTCATACTCGTCACACTGCGCCATATAAAGCTTTCTCTCAACCTCCTTAAGCCAATCATCCGCTTCAAGCGGATCAACAGATCCAGCGAACGTCGGGGGTCTGGTCCTCATAAACTCCCCAAACTTAGATTGGAGTGGCTCAGCTACGGCTTGAGCTGGTGGCGCTTGAGGCTGGTTGAGGGCGTTCTGTGCCAGAGCCTGCAGAAGTTGAAGTTGCATGGCCATCATCTGCTCCAGGTTTGGCGGTTGATTCGGGGGTGGAAGTGGTACTAGTTCTTGTGTGCCGGAGGCGGCGGCACCTGACCATCAACCTGATGATGCTGTTGTTCTATCGGGCCTTCATCCTGAAACCGAACTCTTCCACGACCACGACCACGACCTCTACCACGGCTCCTCCTCTTCCTCTGCCACGCCCTCTGTCTGGGTTCTCCATCTGGAACAGGGAACTGAGAAAAGCACAAGGGAAGAGGGAAAAGCAAAGGTAAGAAAACAGGGGTTAACAACATCCACCAAGACAAAAGCACACAAGCGAAAGGAAACACCAACTGAACTCTTCAATTAAAACAAAATAGTTTTATAAAGATTGATGAATCACAAATGCATAGAAGCACGATACAGTCCATCACAATCATTTATTAATCGTGCTAACGAAACAAAAGAGGGGCTCTCCAAGCTAAAGCAACTAGCTACTCCCATTGCTCTCCTCAAAGACACGCGGGGATGGATCCTCCTCACTCCTGCTGCGGGAAGAGTCCTCCTCACTCCTACTGCGGGAAGCACTCGCAGCCTGGGTAGGTCTCGGCTCTCCTGGAGCAGCCAAGAATCCCAGGGGGATCCCCAAAGACGGCTCACGATGCACAGACTTGCGCGTGGTCACTCTGAGTAGTGGACCTCCGCGACGCTTGACCCCCACGACGTCCGGGGTCAATCCTCTCAGTGGTAGATCCTCCTGGACTGGAGTTGGCGGTGGTGCTACTGCCGGCTGTGCCTCCTGCATAGAGGCCGGTGGAGGAAGGGCAGCTGCCTGCTGAGTCTCCTTCAGCTGGCGAATCTCCTCTCGGGCTGCAGCTAACTCCCGGTACGCGTCCTGGAGCTCATGAGTGGTGCTAACATAGGCCTCATCCTGCGCCTGGATGAGCGAACCCATGTGCACGATCGTCAGATCAGCCTCCCGATCCACACTCCTGAACCTGTTGTGACATCTCCCCTCCTAGAAACAGGGAAAAAGCCGGTATGGGGTATCCTCCAGCCTATCATTGTAGCTATTCCCCAGGTGGAGGAGGGCCTGCCTTGCAGCATCCTGTAACGCATCTCCCATCCTCAGTCGCTCCGAAGTGAAGTAGAAAGGACGATCCTCTGCCTGTCATCGACTCCTGGCATAGACCAACAGCCTGACATTCCACATGCTGTAGCCGATGCTAGGCACGGAAGTGCAGCGATACTCCGGGCTGTGGGGAAAACCCAACTCCTGGAGCATCAACGAAAGCTCCTCGCAAAACCCTCCAGCCATCGCAGCATACGTGGTGTAAACCGACATCTACACATTTTGAAGCAAGACAAGATTAATAACCAATTTTAAATAACAGATAAGGTAAGCTCAGGACACTAAGACAGAAAGGATAGAAGCAGAGGCACTTAAAATTTTACAAATATCTTTTATAAAAATAATAATCTTTAAGTCATCCAGACTCTGATACCACCGCTGTGAGACCCAGGATCGGCTATCCGAAATCTCATGTGTATTTCTGTACTAATCCCAGATCAGTAGCTAGTACCCACAGTCACAGTGATGAATCATTACCGAACAGAACAAAATAATAACATAAATATAGTGTATCAGCCACATGGCTATTTATTACATCTCTCGGTCACCTGACCAGAGTTCACGGCAGCGGAAACAAATAACAAAAAGATAAACCCAAACGACTCCATAGGCGACAACTAGGAGTGCGCGCTTAGTTGTCTTGGCAATCTTCATCGTACTCCTCGGTATAGAACTACCTTCTTCAATGGCATTTTTGAAGTTCTCTGATGACAAAAGTTTGTGTAGCATGTGAGTACAAAAGTACTCAGCAAGTCTGGGAAAGTATGCAACATGTAGGGCTTCCCAAGGAAGGCTTATTAGGATTCTTTTGCATAAGGCCATGTTTTATCAAACCATACCTAGTAATAGTTTTCACAAAGCAAATTTTTGCAATTATTTTAACAATAGAAGTTATTTATTATTTTAGTGAAGGTTCTATCCACCATCACTAGTATAAAGGCTCTATCCGTCACATTTTAAAAGATTAAGGTAATCCAACTCATGACTCTATCCGTTATGACCAAAACAGGTTCCATCTACCTGATTGGCTCAATCCGCCAACAAAACATTCGAGAGTTCTAACCACTTCCGAATCCCAAAACATCATTTATTTTTAAAACCAAAACCAAAGTCTACCAGTACGAAAGCATTCTTCACTTTGCCCTTGACCGTAGGCACGGCTATTCGAATAGTTTTAACTCTGCAGAGGTGTACAACTTTACCCACAAGAGTTATTTTACTTTTGATGTTGGCCATTACACGCTTCCTTTGGCGTGCGACGAAGTAAAACAACACAAGGCCTTTACAATGTATACGTCTAATCCGACTCACCTGCTGAGGTTTCATCGCTGTTAGGGTTTCATCTACCCAGTACAGAAGCCCCCTCTTGCGCCGTGTGGGGAGTACAACGTGCCTCCATCTGGCACCCACATTCCACCAACTGGTGAGTCTGAGTTAGGTTTCTACAAATTATTCAGCCAGGTCGTACCCATTATAGACATGTGGTTGTACGGTTATGCTTAGAATGGATAGTCATAAGCATCGGTCCTTAATTGACTTGGGGCGGTACTTGCACCAACCAAAACCAGTGCTCTATCTGCACCCGCCCGACATTCCATTCCGCCCAAGTGCAAATTATTTTTTATTTTATTTTTATTTTACAAAAACAGCAGTAATACCATGCTAATATTTCTCAAATATTCTTTAAATCATACATTTGATGAAATCCCACCCATGGGTCAGTTTAATCCATTTTGCAACTAGGCATCACTATCGTACTAATCAACATGTGTCGTAATATTATTTAAGCATGATATAGCAAAATATCCTAGGGTTACAATAAACATGGATAACAACACCAAGGCGGGAATGACAATTTCGGAATAGCTACCATCCTAGATTTAACATATTTTAATAAGAGTAGCAATGCAATTTATAAAACAGTGTAAATCATTTCAAAACATAGGACCAAGGTGCATCAAGGAGACTTGCCTTCATTCGCGGCGAAAGTCTCGAAACCTTGAAGTTCGGTGGCGGGGTCAGCGGACTCGGCGAGATCTTCGGCTACGCGCAAAATGGTACAATAAATAAATACCATAAAATAAAATAAATGCAAAAAATTACAAAAATTATAATGGCAGGTAGATATTGAATTTAGATGAATTTAGAAATTTAAACGGATCAATTTGGAGTTCGGATGAAAAAGTTATGAGCGTTCAAAATCTAAAAATTTGGGAAAATGGAAAATCGGGAATATTCCTCGGAATCTTCTTTTCTAATTGATTTTCTGATTTTTCCTCTCTCTTGCTTGTGGGACCAAGCTATCATAGAGTGGAGCTTCTTCCCCAAATGCACAGAGAACAGAGGAGCTTGAGCTCCTCATGTGCCGGTGAGGTGGGGGCCACGGCGGCCGGCTGCGGCGCGGCACGGCGACGGTCCGGCGACGCCGGGGAGGGGCGGCGGCTGGCAGGAGGCGGCCGGAGTGGCGCTCGGCGACGGCCAAAGCGGGCGGCGGCGCTGGTTGTACCGCAGTAGCCGCCTGGAAGAAGCGGCGGTGCTCGAGGGGTGTAGGAACACGGCCTGGCGAGAAGCCGGCCGGCCGGTCGGCCGCTCGGGAGGACTCGAGCGGTGGCGCAACAGCGCTAAAGCCAGCGGGCGAGGCGCGGAGGCCGAACGGGGCAGCGCCGACGGCCGGTGGTGGACTGGGGAGGTGCGGCGGCGCAAGGGGGTGGCGGCCGGCTTGCTGGAGAGACGGCGGCGAGTCGACCGGATAGAGCAGGGGTAGTCGGGGCCAAACCGAACAGGGGCATGAGCAAAACCTAAAATTCCAAGAAAATATGACATGGAACCCGCAATCATAGGTAGCATGGACTAGAGGACATCTAGGGGAGTTTAGGATTGCGAGGAATTACAAAATGAATTACCGGAGGCGACGAATTTGCCGAAGAACGACGGTTCGGCTGTAAATTTTCAAATGCGAAATTTGAAGTTGAATCTTGACGAAACCTGAAATTCCTTGAGGGGTTTAGTTCATGGCATCCATGCGCACGCAATGGCTCAAGCGGACTCAAGTTTGACTCACCGGAGCGAAGGATGCCATGGCAATGTCAAAGAACGGGGTTCGGCGTCGGTTCTTGCGATTTCCCGGACGATTGAAGTGGAGAGGGAAAGGGAGAATGAGAGCACAGGAAGGACTCCAAGACGAGGGTTTGAGAAGTGGAAGCTCACGGAAAGGCGGAGTAATGACCAAGATATTGCCAAATAAAGGATTTCAGTTTCCAAACGAAATGCGACGTTTCCAACAGATTTTAAGATGATTTAAGGCCGGGGACGGATTCTCCTCGCCGAGATCTTTCCAACGGATCCACCCATGCGCAATTTGGGGCTATAACTAGGAAGCTATGAGGATTTTAAGTTAGGGCACCATGCGCGGGAGTGAGTGGAGCTTCTCTGGACAGTTTGATCGATTGGAGAAGATGAAGCTACAGTGCACGGGTTAGGTGGCAGCTCCTCATTGGCCGAGAAATAAAGAAGCGAATGCTCGCGGGATAAAATAGCAAAAATGATCTAAAAATCCCGGAAAAATTTCCAAAAATACTAGGGAATATTTGGAACCCAATAAAATTAGTTTCACTGATTTTGGATGAAATTTGAAATTTAGACAATCCCGAGATGAATAAAGGGCATTTGACGAACGGCCGCGATAGATAAAATACCAGAGATATTCTAAAAATCTTGGAAAAATTTCCAAATTCATTTTAGAATTTTTGGAACCTAATGCAATAGGTTTCAGGATTTTTGGAACATTTTAGGACTCAGGTGGAATTTCGGGTACAAATCGGAATTTGGAAATTTGACTTTTCGGACGATGAAGGATTGAATTTCAATTTCGAAAGGATAAGAATGCCAGGTTAAATAGAACATCGAAGAAAAACCAAAAGTTGAATTTAATTATTTTAAATTAGGTTTTGGCTGAAGACCGAAATTAGGGATGTTACAAAGGAAAAGTTTTGTGTTGTTTAGTCTCAAGAAACTCGGTTGAATGTGTGGCTTGGTGTGTCGTTGCACTTGCAAGTGTTTTGGCAACCTTCTGACAAAGGTTGGATAAAAAGTAATGTTGATGACAGCTTTGTTGAGGGCACTAGACGGAGAGGAGCAGGCTCGATGATCAAATATGATAAGACACGATCTTATTATCGTCAAAAGGCGAAGCCAGCCTAGGCCCAAGCCTTGGGTTAGGCAAGCTGTTCTTTAGACGATTTATGATTTTAGTACTTTTTTAATAGATTTTTTGTGGGCTTTCCATCACAGGCCTCGGTCCATGGCTCTGCCTCTAATTATCATCATGGCATTACTTGCCCAATGATGATCAAAGGTGATAAGGATTAAGGGCACATTCCTATTGTCATCATATCGTCACTTGCCCAAGTGTTTGTCTACTTTGGAGGTGGAGTATGAAGCTTGTTGCAAGGGACTTTCTCTTGCGCGGCAATGGCACCATGGCCTAGCTTTCTTGGAAACTGATTACGTGGGTTGTGTTTCTGTCTTCGTCTTCTTATGACAATCATTTCAAGCGGCGCTAATCCAGGACACAAAAGACCATCCGATCTCAAAGGTAAAGAGAATTCAAAACAAGGTAGCAAACAACTTGCACAACATGCCATACATATGAGTTCCTTCTTTAATGATTCCTTCTTGTGTGACTCAAGTGCTATATGTCTAGGTCGAGTTCATTCTTGTGTAGAGTGCTTCATGTTCAATGATTATAGCGCACTGACGATTCCTTCCTGTTTAAGAGAACACTACTTCCCTCTTTAATTAATGAAATACTCCCTCCGTTCATTTTTATAAGATATATTTTAACTTTGCACTAGGATTAATGTTACATTGAAATTGAGAAAGGTGAGAGACAATGACTTAGATGTCCTCACTTAATTATCTTAGAAGATGAAATATATACTTTGTGTGGGTGGTAATGAATAAACACATATGTTGAGAGAGAATAGATAGGGATATAGAAGGAAAGATCTCATCAAGTAAAGTGCTTCTATGCTCGTCAAAAAAAATTGCACAAATCTCAAAGCACCTATACTTTGTTAAGTCTAAGGACAGATTAGTCACTTAAGGGGTTGTTTGGTTGCCTGCATGCACAGATTTGCATTTATAAATATAGAATCTTGCTTTTTTCTTATGTTTGGTTGCCTGCATCTAGTTTTGAGCCTGGCTCTCTGGATGCAAGATTCTCTATGCAGCCTGGCTCTGGAGATACGGAGAAAATGGGCATATCTCTGGATCCAGCGTATGGCAGTCTCGTGTTCTGCGCAAGGGACCACTGTCTGCCACAATAGCAAACTATGCATGCGGTGCCTTATGGGTAAGTAAGTTTTTTTTTTTCATTTTTGTTTATATCTTTTGATTAGTATCTCCGATTACCCAACCGATTTTAAAAATAGGTTCCTGACATTTTTTCGAACAAAACTAGACCAAACTTGCTATATAAATTTCAAAATATTTAAATTTACTAAACACTCAACCAAACACCGTCTCTACATCTATGCATCTCATATCCCATCAGCCTGGCTGAGTTGAACGGGTATGCTCGTGAGAGAAGGCAACCAAACAGCTCTTAAGATTACGATTAAGGCTTGTGGATCCAAAGTCCAATCTGAGAGGGCCCTAACCCAAGGTGTCCACCTCCCCACGATCCCCTTTCACATCATAACTACTCCAACGCATGGCCACCCTCCGTCTCCCGTCGCCGCCGCCTCCTCTGCCCAACTCGGGTCCCATTGCTGCTTCCTCGCCTCCCAGCTCACGAACCAGAGTCGCCATCCTCCTCGCCTCACAGTGCATGATAAGCACATCGTGAACTAGATAGAATTACAACCCTTTCTCAAACGATCATTGGTGTAACTACGGTTTGTTGAATCTGCTCACCACGTGTTGGATGCAACGCATCTGCCAAGATGTTCTCACTTGATGGTTTAGTCATTTCAAGTTGCAGATATAAGGATGACGAGCAAATGCAGTCATGTAATTGTTGAGATTTACGATCTTAGCGGGAAGACATCTCCTGCTTAAGTGTCTAGTTAGTTTACGCAGCTAATTGTGCAGTGCGATTACACTTTAGGCCTGCGGTGTTATCGTCCAAGTTTGGTCTTTCAGGTGCGTGATTTATTGCTTGGCTTTATTCGTACTTTTTAATGTGATCTGAATTCTCAACAGCATACATAATGAGATTATGTTGTTTGAGCTTGCACACGAAAAAAAGAAAGCTTAATTTCCTTAGTTTGAGTGCCGGATAAAATGTTTATTGAGAAGTCATAATGCAATAAGTTAACATAGTTCCAGAAGAACTGTCTCATAGTTGCAATATGCAACAAGTTAACATAGCTCCAGAAGAACTGTATCATAGTTGCAGTATATAGTTTCTGGTTGAGTGATTTCTAGTAAGTCATGACAAACATTGTTTGATTTTTCACTTATGAAAGAGTATACAGGTATGGTCTATACATAATTATCTATTATGACCACAACTCTTTGTCGTGGACTATTCATTTCAATTTGCATTTTTATGGATGCATGTGTGAGCTATGTCTGCATTAGGGCAGTAGAAAGAAAATTCTAAAATTTGCGATCCATTCACTAGTTAACTACATCACGTCTAGACTCTAGTCCTTAGCCAAGATGACACTCCACAGAGTTTGTGTCAGCAAAAAATAGTGGGGTCAGCGGGAAGGAGCGGTGCCGACCGGAGAGACGCGGGGGAGGG
The DNA here is from genome assembly GCA_036346355.1 of Rhipidocladum racemiflorum. Lineage (NCBI taxonomy): Eukaryota > Viridiplantae > Streptophyta > Magnoliopsida > Poales > Poaceae > Rhipidocladum > Rhipidocladum racemiflorum. The sequence continues at coordinate 7,817,331 of CM070579.1, forward strand.
AGTTTGTATGTGCCGTAAAAGTACTTGGGAAATTCCGACTGACTTATAGGGAGTATTTTGCAATTTTTCCTTTTCTACCGTTGGGATATATAGTACAACCCAAGAAACAAACATCGTGCATTCATTCCCTTCATTAATCTACTACATTCATCTGACAATATTCCTTAAAAAAGATACATTTTTCTGACAGAGTTCTTTTATAAATGAGCGACTAGAGAACGTATAGTGTAACGGTATAGTAATAAGTTTTATACAGTTTCAAGAGAATATTTGATAAGTTTCATGTTTCAGTGAGTTTCACGTGTTTTAAAAGATTTCAAGCCAAAGTTTTCAATGACTCAGATTTGAAAAAATCAAGTTTTATGAAGTTTCAATAAGTTTTAGTAAGTTTTAACTAAGGGTTTTAAGAAGTTTCATCAAGATTCAACCAAAATTTTTAAAAGCGTTTCAAATAGGTTTCGACAATTTTCAACCAAAATTTTGGTTAGTTTTAGGGTTCACCTGGCTATGATGGTACTAATAATTTGCAGTGAAGCCACCTGACACCGTTTGTGGTCGACACACTCTCTTCTTCGGCTTTGTCTAGACTACCATGGCTATCAAATTCGTGCTGAGCTCCACGTCGCGCATCCATCTCTCTCTCTCTCTCTCTCACTCTCTAGCTTCGGCCCAGTGTTATGGGACAAGGCTTGGATAGGGTCTACGTCCGGCGCCACGCCAGCGGCTCAGCACCAAGTCTTGCGGTCCGGCGTTAGAGCGAGGACGTCAAGACCAACAGTCCGGCGCAAAGTCTAACAGTCCGGTGCCAAGGCAGCGATAGTTGATGTCAGGCACGAGATAGAGTCCGAATAAGGTAGGCTTGTTAGCCTAGGAAAGTATCTCTAAATTAGTTATTTCTTGGTAGGAAAAATATCTCTTTTGTGGACAACTGATCCGTAGCGATCAGGACTGCGTTGTCTATATATTGTGAGGGAATAAAGGAAAAGGGTATGCTTGGAGTACCACAAAAACAAATCTCAGGCGGTGGCTCCGAAAACAGCCAACACAAGTACGCAGGAATTACCAGAACGACTTCCACGAGTAACTTGCGACCGGACTCGAGCGGTACCAGCTTGTCTGTAGCGCGCCAGCGTCGAGGTCATAACAATTTGGTATCAGAGCAGCCAGGCGAATCTGGGGGCATGGCGTTGTCCTCGGATGACCGGGTGACGGGGCTGGAGAAGGAGATGAAAGAGGTGAAGGCCATGTTGGGGGAGATAATGAAGTTGGTAAAAGAAAAGGCGCCGCTGGGCGAGTCCAGATTGGTGGGAGCGGGAGAAGGCCAATCTGCGCGTCGACAGCAGGATCACGGCCTAGGCGAAGTCGGTGAGGATTCGTATGTGCCTCCGCCAAGAAGGAACGCTGCTATGGGTCTCCATCCGAACCAAGCGCGTGACAGGCAGGTGTTGGGTAGGAGGAACGATCAAGGGCGGCGAGAAGAGGAAGAAGATCAAGATAGAAGATGGATTCCCCGTTTTCCCCGTTTTGATCTCTCGGAGTACGACGGTCAGGAGGACCCCCTGAGGTGGCTACGAAGGTGTGAACGTTTCTTCCGGGTGCACCGTATTCAGGAAGAGGACTACGTTGAAGTTGCAGGGCTCCATCTCACAGGAGAGGCGCAAGAGGTTCTTGACAATTGGCAACATGAGGAAAATTGGATTGCGTGGGAGGAATTCTCGGAAACCTTTATCCAACGCTTCACTCGGCATTCAAGCATTGGACCGTGGGGCGACCTCATCAATCTCAAACAAGGCGGGAGCACGGTGGATGAGTACGCGAGGGAGTTTCAGAGGCTGTTAGCCCGAACCCCGCGTATGAGGAGGTTGGAACAAATTGATACATTCTTAGCGGGTTTGTCCGTGGCACTGGGAGCGGATGTGAGACGGGAAAGACCCCGAGACCTCGCCGAGGCCATTGGATTTGCACGCGAGGCAGAAGCAAGGAAGGCGGCGTGGATTGCGGAGGCAATGCAGCGTGACTTCGCATGAATGAGCTTTCGGTAGGAGGAGGATCGGCCTTTTCGATCGAAGCGCCTACCAATGCGAGCTTACCAGCAGGCGTAACTCAGGGAGTCCCACCCACGGGGTCCCGCGCCGGTGCAGCAACGGGAGGCCGTGCACCCTTTGCACCAATAGCAAGCGCCCAAAGTAGCGCGACATCAAATCCAACCAGACTGCGTCTCACTGCGGACCAGTTAGCAGAGAGGAGAGCCAAGGGATTGTGTTACAATTGTGATGAAGTTTACACTCGAGGGCACAGGTGCAAACGTCTCTTCCATTTGGAGATTGAAGAAGAGGCAAAAGACGAAGAAGAAGAATATACGGCACCAGTTGACACTAATATTTCATTATCAATGATTGCCGCACTCGGGCCCAAATAGGGAGATACAATGCAAGTAGAGGTTATTCTGGAGGGAGGACGGTGGCTTGGCCTCATAAACAGTGGAAGCACCCACAATTTCATAAGTGCTTACGTCGCTGGACAGGGGAAGTGGCAGCAGGCAGAGGGCACGCCACAACAGGTTCGGGTAGCAGGAGGCTCCCATCTACCATGCCTAGGCACCGTGCCATCCGCAGTATTCGCAATTCAGAGCCATGAATTCGAGGCTCCGTTTATTGTGTTGCCAATTGATGGATTTGATATTATTTTGGGAGTACAATGGTTGCGCACTTTAGGGGACATCAAATGGAATTTTGAGGAGCTATCCATGGAGTTTGGACCCCCTGACGCTCGCATCTGCCTCCAAGGAATGCAAAGGTCACGCAGGCCAGGACTGATGCATACGGAGCTACAGGAGACCACGGTGATGCAGGGATTATTGCCCTCATATGGGGATATCTTTGAGGAACCAACCGGGTTGCCTCCCTCTAGATGGTGTGACCACCGTATCACGCTGATCGAAGGCACTGACCCGGTGGTAGTAAGGCCGTATCGATATCCATATCGCCAGAAGGATGAAATAGAGTCTCAATGTGAAGCAATGTTGAAGCAAGGAATTATTCGACCAAGCCGATCGCCTTTCTCCTCGCCCGTATTATTGGTTAAAAAGGCTGATGGCACTTGGCGCTTCTGTGTGGATTACCGCGCTCTCAACACAAGAACTATCAAAGATAAGTTCCCCATCCCAGTGGTAGAAGAATTGCTGGATGAGCTTCGCGGGGCTCGTTTCTTTTCCAAACTCGACTTACGCTCAGGCTATCACCAGGTCCGCATGAAAGAAGAAGACATCAACAAAACAGCTTTCCGCACACATCATGGACATTACGAGTTCCTTGTAATGCCATTCGGGTTATCAAATGCGCCGTCTACTTTTCAAGCCCTCATGAATGAAGTTTTACAGGACTTCCTTCGCAAATTCGTCCTCGTATTCTTTGATGACATACTAGTCTACAGCCAATCCGAGCAAGACCACCGGCAGCATCTTCAATCAGTATTAGATCGGCTACGTCTCCATCAACTCCACTTGAAGCAGTCCAAATGCGCTTTCGCGCAAGAACGCATTGGGTATCTGGGGCACATTATTTCTCCCAATGGGGTAGCAGCAGACCCGGAGAAGTTACACGCCGTTACATCATGGCCGTACCCAACGTCAGTTACGGCACTTCGAGGTTTCCTTGGTTTGACAGGGTATTACCGATGATTTATCCAGTCATATGCCAGCATTGCCGAACCTCTGACAGCCTTACTAAGGAGAAATAACTTTGCTTGGACTCCGGCAGCACAAGAAGCCTTCCACCGTCTTAAACAGGCCCTGAGTTCAGCGCTAGTGCTACAAATGCCGGATTTCACCGCACCTTTTATAGTCGAGTGTGATGCCTCGGAGCGAGGTGGAGCCATTTTGCGGCAAGATGGTCACCCAGTGCGTGCTTGATCGACAGCGGGCGGCCGCCACAGCGACTTGCAGCTTATGAGCGTGAACTCATAGGGCTTTCCAAAGCAGTACGACACTGGAGACCCTACTTGTGGGGTCACCCCTTCATTGTCCGAACCGATCATGCCAGTCTCAAGTTCCTTCTCGAACAAGCTCTAATTACACCACCGCAACAACATTGGTTAAGCAAATTGATGGGCTTTGATTTTCACGTGGAATACAAGCCGGGTAAACATAATCAAGCAGCTGACGCTTTATCAAGGCTACATGCGGAGCACCCCCAGTGCGTGGCTGTTTCTGTACCTCAGAATGTCACGCGAGCACAATGGCTGGACCGGCTACGCGAGGATCCCGTAGTCAAGGACTTCATCAGCAAACTCAGCACGGATTCAACAGCTTCTCATTCGGTTGATCCCGAGAAAGATCCACGTTGGGAGGTGCGCGAAGGATTGCTATACCGCAACAACTGCCTGTTTGTACCGCCTTCCTCAGCACTGATTGACCCTATCATTGCATCAGTTCATGACCTCACCCATGAAGGCATCCATAAGACCCTACACCGATTGAAGGCCACTTATTGGTGGGAGCGCCAGCGTGCATCTGTGGAGCAGTTTGTGGCCAAGTGTAGAGTGTGTCAACAAAATAAATCCAGTACATTGGCACCAGCCGGGTTGTTACAACCACTACCCATCCCGCGCCAGGTGTGGGCTGATGTTTCTATGGATTTCATTACAAACCTTCCTAAATCTCAAGGGAAGACGGATTTGTTTGTGGTGGTAGACCGCTTGTCAAAGTACGCTCATTTCATTCCCTTCAAGCGTCCAGCCGCCGCCCCAACTGTGGCACGCTTATTTTTTGATCACGTGGTGCGCCTTCATGGTCTTCCGGACTCAATTGTCTCGGATCGCGACCCGGTGTTCTTGAGCACTTTTTGGCAAGGCTTATTTCGACGGAGTGGTACAACATTGCTAATGTCCACAGCATATCACCCCCAGACCGATGGGCAAACGGAGGTGGTCAACAGGACTATTGAGATGTACCTCCGATGTTTGACACTGTCCCATCCGGCTTCGTGGGTGCAGTGGGTTCCATGGGCAGAGTATTGCTATAACACTTCCTTCCATTCAGCACACCGATTGACTCCATTTGAGTTAGTCTATGGCCGGCCTCCTCCTCCGTTAACACCTTATCAACAAGGCGCCACAAGCATTGACGCCGTGGATTGCGCTTTGGTGGATCGCGACGCTCTCCTTCAGCATGCCAAGGACCTTTTATTGCAAGCTCAAAATCGCATGAAGCAGCGATATGATCACGGCAGGAAGTGGAGTACGATGTCGGGTCATGGGTATGGCTCAAACTCCAAAAGCGCAGGACAAGCGACAGCTAGAGGTTCTGCAGGTTCTTCCAAGCTTGCTCCCGATTTTATGGACCATATCGAGTACTTGGCCGCGTCGGACGGTGGCATATCGGCTACATCTTCGGAGTCTGCCAAGATACACAATGTTTTTCCATGTCTCACTTTGCTCAAGGCATTCTAAGAAGGAACCCACGGTCGGCTAGCGGGCCGCCTGGACATATCGATACCACAGCCACTCCCGGTCGGCCGGGCCGGACGCCATCCTGGCTCAGTGATTTGTCGAAGAAGCGGCGCCCGATTTCGTTCAATGGGCGGCGAATCGGCGGAAGAGGCGACATGGATGGATGCGATCACACTGGCCCGAGCATTTCCTAATTATCCGCTTGAGGACAAGCTTAGTCCTTCGTGAGGAGGAGTAATGTTATGGGACAAGGCTTGGATAGGGTCTACGTCGGCCATACGCCACGTCCAAGACTAAGTCTTGCGGTCCGGCGTTAGGCGAGGGCGTCCAAGATATGATCGGCGCAAAGTCTAACAGTCCGGTGCCAAGGCAGCGATAGTTGATGTCAGGCACGAGATAGAGTCCGAATAAGGTAGGCTTGTTAGCCTAGGAAAGTATCTCTAAATTAGTTATTTCTTGGTAGGAAAAATATCTCTTTTGTGGACAACTGATCCGTAGCGATCAGGACTGCGTTATCTATATATTGTGAGGGAATAAAGGAAAAGGGTATGCTTGGAGTACCACAAAAACAAATCTCAGGCGGTGGCTCCGAAAACAGCCAACACAAGTACGCAGGAATTACCAGAACGACTTCCACGAGTAACTTGCGACCCGGACTCAGACCAGGTACCCGCGCGTACGAACTGGCGCACTTCGCGTCGGGTCGTAACACCCAGCTTTGTGTCACATCATCGACAGGGGCGGACCCTCCCTTTAGGCATGGTGGGGCGGCCGCCCCAGCTACTTGATCAACTTAAGACCTTCATTATACATGTGCGAAGAGTTAATTATTTCATTACTTGTCATGATCTTGGAAGTTTGACCGTGAAGATGGTTGAAACTAAAAAACATCTGGCTTTTCCATTGGTCTATCGCCTTATTGAGTTGGCATTGATCCTACGGGTAGCGGCATTGGTTGAAAGAGCCTTCTCGGCTATGCACTTAACTAAGACCGATTTTCGTAATAAAATGTCTAATGATTGGCTCAATGACTTTATGTTGCGCTACATTGATAAGGGCATTTTTAAAGGACTTGATTGGGATAATATTAAGAATAGGTTTCAAGCCATCAAAAACCGGAGAATGGACTTGCCAACAAAACCTAGACAACTAAGACACGCTTAGTGCTTAAGTAGTGCTATGTATTTACATAGTATTAATCACTTTTTAGTATATGATCACTTTATTATATCTCACTGGTCCTCATTGATCTATTTCTTAAATCGACAGGAATATCTATTATCTTTTGATCATTTGATGAATTTTGAATTATATGGTTGAAAAATTAGTTTTTACTCTTCATGTGAGAGGTATCATCTTAAATCTTCTTCTATGTCGTTCATTTACCGTTTACACTCTAATGTGTGTGATTGGAATACAAATGTGGTGTCCATGCGGTATATTTCTACTTTTAGTTAAGTTTGTTGCTGAAGTTCGCCCCACCTAATTTTTTTTGCTGGGTCCGCCACTATTCATCGAGCCATCGAGCTGCACTGCCACTGGATCCGCCCGTTCGGAGCCGAGGGGTGGAAAAGCAAGTCAATAGGGGAGCTGGTGAGGTCCCGACAACTCCACCACCAGAGCAAGGGATTATGCTTGCTACCGTAGCTGAGCTCGGTGCGAGCTTGCGATCGCCCGCTGCCTCCCATGCTCAACGCAAGCCCACAATCCCTCGCACGGTTCCAGGTTCCCGCGCTTGGGCCTACTACCGACATGCCCTTCTCACGATCATTGTCGCCATCTCGCCCGCACGTGGTGCCAGCTTGCAACTCTTGCACGCGAGCTGCCATTGCTCACAAATCCAAGGCGTAAGGAGAGAGGTATGGAATAAGGCATATCACCACTACAACTCTTGTCATCTGTCACTGACACCACCATCGAGCTCGTTTGTTCGCCTTCCAGCATGGATAGGGAAGCATTGAGAGAGAGAGGGGGGGGGGGATGGTGTGCATGCGAATGTGTTGGATGGATAAGAACTACATGTAAGATGGATGAGATAAAGCTTCATAGTTATTGGATACAGAGGATCGAACGGTATACCCATGGTTTAAAATTTCGTTTTCGGTATATATATATCGGAGATGGTCGAAATCCAAAATTTCGATGAGATCTCGAAATTTCAAATAAAATCTGGACGAAATCCAAAAACCAAATTTCAAATCTAGTTTTTTCAACAAGAAAATCCGAGATTTTGGTCAATTTTTGAACATATGAAAAATGGTAAAAATCTTTAAAATTTTTTTATGGATAGTCTTGACCATAAATACAATCAAATTAGGCCCACAAATCAGGTCAAAATCTTGCTGAGATTTTGAGTTACTGTAGCATTTTGAATTTTTTTATTTGACCGAGATTTAGAATCTCAACCCCAACCGGATAACGAAATTTCGGCCGAGATGACCAAAATCTCGACGAAATTTTGAACCATAAGTATACCATCAACTCCCTAATTAATCAACCATTAGCTATACGGTTGATTGGAGAGTTAATGGTATTACCGTTTTCTAACTTTTTCCCTTAAAAAGTACATATTTCTAACAGTACATAAGTATTAGTAATTGCTTAGCACAACATCACCCTAGAGCCGGCAGCTATAAGCAAGCAGTCGGGGAAAAAAAAAAGTGAACCCCAAAGTTGCCAACACGGCAAGAGAAGAGAGCGCCGTGCTGTTCTAATTCCTTTCGTTGCGAGGCAAAGCTACAGCGGCGAGAGGCCGAGAAAAGACCGGGACCCAGGTCTACTGACTCCGACCCAGCCAGCCTGGCCCGGCGTGGCCGCCAAATCCCAATCCGACCTGTGCGTGCTCTATTTTTATTCCGCTTCTACTCTCATCTCTGACATCTGGATCGCCTACCCACCCGATTTACCCAACTACCGCTGCGATCGCACCAGCCACGTACGACTTTCTTCCGTGCGCGAGACAGCCAAACAGAAGTCCAAACACAACGCGACGCGGTACGGCAGTCTAACACTCAAACCGGGTCACGGCAACGACGACGAGGAGGGGGCAGCAAATGCCGGCGGCGATCCCGTAGGGGTGGCCTCCACGGCGGCGAGTGCAATGGGCGGGCGGGTCGACCTCTCCGGCGCGGAGATCCGCGGCGACCCCAGCGGCGACGGCGGCGGCCCGCCCATCTTCCTCCCGCGCCAGCCGGCCGACTCCCCGCTCCTCGCCCTCGACATCGGAGGTAGCACCGCGCGAGTTTCCGTTTCCGCTTCCGCCCCCGTTTTTTTTTTTAAATGGTTGATTTCGGGCGTTCATGGTGGGGTGGTGGACTCCTGGTCGTAGGCACCCTGATAAAGCTGGTGTACACGGCGAGCTGTGGCGGCGGCGAGGAGGGCGGAGGCGGAGGCGCGGAGCTGCGGTTCACGAAGTTCGAGAGGCGGCGGCTCGAGGAGTGCTTCGAGTTCGTCCGGGCCGAGGGGCTCCTCCGCTGCAATGGTACGTACGCCGCTGGCTTTAGCGCTGAATTGATTGATTCTTTCGCTCTTTTTTCGTTTCGTAGTCTCGACAGTTTAGACGGTTGCGTGATGTGGAGACTGGAGAAATCGGTGCCTTGTTCCATGGGAAAAATAAGTATGATAAGATAGCAAGAGGCTTGCTGAACATCCGTTAATTTAGCGCAGGAGTTAGGGTGTTCCTCGGCGCATTCGGAAGCTTGTTGTAGCGTCCGATCAACTTTAGGAATTAGCGTGCGATCAACTTCCCTGCTTCGTTTCTTGTGCTTGAGATATTACTGAAGGTCATTTGGTCCCATTTTATCAAAATGCAATCACGTTGAGTATTTCTAAGTATTTGAAAAAGGAGAGATTACTATTTTTATTGCGGGCCAAATTGCAGCTTCTGGTGTTGGATAGTTTGTTGTGTGATGGAGTATTATTTTTGTCATGTGTTAAATTGTAATTTTTTGTGCCAGGGACAACGACGGGGTCAAGCAAAGAAAATGTGACACTGAAGGTACGATTTTATTGTGTTATGTAGTTATGGGCTTGTTGCCCAAAACATAAAGATGTCAATGCAAATGGAGACCATTTCGGCAGTTGGCAGTTCTTCTGTATTTATTTGCAGGATCATGTACGCGTTATTTTTTTTACCTCTTCACTTACACAAAACATCAACAACTTTGAATGACATCTTCATTGCTTACCAATAAGGCAATTACCTTGGATGGTTTCATTGGGTTTGTATTGAGTTCATTATCATATATAATTGGATGCTCTGTCAACATTCACCCAAATCATGACTTTTTTCTTCCTTTTTTTGAGATGGCATGCAAACAGTACCAGTGTGAAATTATTTATGTATAGTTGATACATACGTATTAATTACATTTAATTGTTACAAGTAATTCTTGAATTTAATGTTCACCTACTTGCACTATCACTAACAACTCATATAGAGTTACAAAAATGAAGTTTTCTCTCCAACCAACAGGGTGTAACTGTTTTTGGTGCTTTTGGAAACCAGAGATTTCGCCTCCTCAGTTCTTGATACTTGTAGCTGAGGGAATTTCCCTGGGCCATTCTGCTGCCCCTAGTACCAATCATTTCAAACACAAGAATGTTGTATGGTGTGTGCTTATGATTGCCACTGTCAGTACATATGCAAAGTAGTTTAACGTAAGAATGTTGAGCATATTATTGTCAGTTTGCTTTTGCCTTACAGCCCTACTTAATGGTTAACACATATCATCGTCATTTTATTTTGAGTAAATTTCTCAAAACTACAAGTTTCCTGTACAAACTATCGGAAAACTACATGTTTTAGCTTTTATTTTACAAAACTAAAGATTTTAAGAGAACTTGTGTCACAAAACTATATGTTTTAGAATTGACCGTTTCTTGTAACAGGTATGATAGTGTAGACCCACATGGCAGCCTCACGCTCCCCCATTTCCTGTTTCATTCGCACATGAGGCGCTACCATGTGGGTCCACCTAGTCAGACCTGTTAAAAGAAATGGTTAATTCTAAACTTGTAGTTTTGTGATACAAGTTCTCTTAAAACCTGTAGTTTATTGAAATAGAAGCTAAAATCTATAGTTTTCTAATAGTTTGTACAAAAAAAACCTGTAGTTTTGTGAAATCTACTCTTTTATTTTTTTCTTGTTAAATGGGTAACAATACCCTTCATCTGAGGCGGACTGTAATATAGCCTGAATAGAATTAAGTGTAATGGCGAATTGGAGATCATTGGCAGGCTACGGGTGGTGGAGCATATAAATTTGCTGACGATTTTCGGGAGAAATTAGGTGTTTATCTTGACAAGTTTGATGAAATGGATAGTGTTGTTTCTGGAGCAAACTTTTTGTTACAGGTCAGCCCTAAGCTCTCTTGCCATACCATCATCTCATTTGCATTGCGAGCTTTCAAAAATCATTTTTCTAAGTTAGTATTTTAGATGGAATCACCACATTCTTGAGAAAATTGCATAGGCAACTAGTCCTCCACAGGTTCCGATATTTAGTTCTCATTTAGAAGCTGTTTTTCATTTAACTGATGCTTCCTTGCAGAATATTTCTGGTGCAGCCTTCTCACACATGAATGGAAAGAGGAATTTGATAGATATTTCCCCAAATAACTTGTTTCCTTACCTTCTTGTCAACATTGGCTCAGGAGTTAGCATACTAAAGGTTGCACTTCTTCTTTGTCATGATACTTGTATGGAAATGCAACACAATTCAGCTCATGTAACCATATGTTATCAAGTATAATGCAGGTCACTGGAAATAGAAAATTTGAAAGGGTAACCGGGACACATATTGGTGGCGGTACTATGTTTGGTTTAGCAAAACTTTTAACTGGCTGTAAGAGGTAATGCACATCCTTTTGCATCATAAATGTCTTGGTTTATGTTCTTTTCCTCACTAATATATTACAATTCTCTTAGTTATGATGAATTCTTGCAATTAAGCCAGAAAGGGGACAATTTTGTTCTTGATCTAATTGTGAAGGATATATGTGGGGAGCTTGTTTGCCAAAAGGTTTGTCCTCACCCTCTTCTTGTTGTACTTTAATTAGCATAAATTCCTCTCTGTTGCAACTTGATTTTCTGCTGCATACTTGCTTGTTTCTTTTGTTTTAGTTTCGGTGGGCCAATAGTGCTCTAGTGTGTAGGTCAATTCTTCCGAACTTGAACTTTTGCTAGGTGAACATTGACTGCATCATTACTTGCTTAGGATTCTATGGTATTAAATTATTAATACTTACCTTGAGTGAGCTTATTTTTTAGCAGTGCCAGCAAAGCAATATAACTTCTGGGAGCATGATGTTTGGAATAGTTGACGAAATGCATCCATATATTTATCTTGACAATTTTCATAATGGTTTAAAACTTTAAATTATCAATCCTTCCACATTTCATCAATGAGCATTAGTCTTTATGAATGATTGATTAATCTTTTTCTTTTGTCTGCCAGCAAGGACTTTCAACATCAACTCTTGCTTCTAGCTTTGGGAAAGTTATTACTTCTAAGAAAAAGCTAACAGATTACAAACCGGAAGACCTTGCGTCCACATTGTTGAGCGCCTTTACCTACAACATTGCACAAGTGAGTTTATGTTCTATATTTCTGCGTTCTGTTAAATTAATACTATTATTTTGGAACTGGAAAATATTGAAACTAAACAAGATAAATCAATTCTCTGTCAACATCGCTTTATCTCGAAAAAAACAGAACCTAAGGAGATGCAGTTGTTGATTTGAAGAAGGAAAACATAGTAGTGGAACACGTTTTTCTGAGGTTGAGTATAGAGAAGAGAAATATGTTTAACTTATTTCTATATTACACAAAGTGCTTGTATGTAAAGGCAAAATTGCTTCAGTATAATCAATTTAATTTTGTGTAAATAGCCTCGAACATGTTCGGAGCATAATAAACTACTCTCTCTTGTGTTTCACATCTTGTTGTTGCTCTATTTATTGTACTTTCAACTGTTGGTTTGATATAAAAGTCATTATGTGTCCTTCAGATTTCTTTCCTTGTTGCATCACTCTTGGGCCTCAGAAGGGTCTTCTTTGGTGGATCATATATACGTGGACACAAAAGCACAATGGACAATATTTCTTATGCAATTGACTTCTGGTATGCATTTAATGTTTTTTAAGTGTGTTCCTCGGGATCTACATTTGTTTTTTCATAAAGAATAGAAAACTGTATATATATGGCTATGTTTAGTACTTCAGTTTGTGGTCCTTATTTCAATGTTTCCTTATAATTTTATATAGGTTAGAAAGAATCTTAACATTTCAGATCTGTCATTCAGGTCGCACAGTCAAATGCAAGCTGTATTCTTGCAACATGAAGGATATTTAGGAGCTCTTGGTGCCTTGATGAGTTATGGGGATCCCATAGGTGAAAACTTGACTGTTGAGGAATCGAAAGTGGTGAGTTCCTAATATCTTATATGTGTTTATCATTTTCCTGCCACTCTACCAGAAAAAGTTATAATATCATGTTTTATACAAGGACCATGCTGGTGTGCACCTTTAGGAAATAGGAACAAATTGCACACATTCTAAAGTAAATCAGAAGTTGAGGACTGAGCGTTAGCTCAGTGGCGAGGAGCGATGGTGTTCACCCCGCCGGCCTGGCTTCGAGGCAGCGTCTCTCATCATTTATTTTGAGTACACACGCGCGTGCATGTTCAGTGGTACAGGCGTACAGCGCGTTCTTGCGCTCCGGAGGCCTTGGTGCCTCCAAAAAATTTCCTTAGTGTGTGTAGCAGACACGCGCGTCTGTGCATGTGGAGTGTGTGTTTGTGCATCCCTTGTACCCTTCAAAAAAAAAAATCCATTTGCAACAACACATGTTATGAACTGTTGATTTTTTTCCCCTGTTGGTGATTACTGGTTATAGAAGCATCTTGAGTCCATAAGGTCAATGTAACACAGTATTAGATGGTTTTGTTGTTATGATGTTTTAACAAGCTAAATTGTGGGATTTTCCCTGCTCTACGTTTTATTGCTGTAGGAGAACGCTCACAAGTCAGGAGCTCCTGTTGATGGGACATCAGCAGATGAGCATAATGACGGCAACATATTTCCTTATCTACTTGTTAATATTGGATCAGGTGTCAGCATGATAGAGGTTCGCCAGTACAATGCTTCTCATTGCATTTATTATTTTCTTTAGTATTTAGTTGTTATCATCAACATTATTTTTTGAGACAGGTAATTGGTAATGGGAAGTTTGAACGAATTATCGGATCCCATTTAGGTGGTGGTACTATCCTTGGCCTTGCAAGGCTCTTGACTGGTTGTTCGAGGTACTATTTATTTACCTCGTTTGATTAAAAAATATATAGATTTTCTTTGATTCGTGATTAATTGTCTTCTATTAGTTATGAGGAATTCTTGGAGTTGAGCCAGAGGGGCAATAACTTATCTGTTGATTTGACTGTTGGGGACATATACGGGGAGCATGGTTATCCAAAGGTACTTTATCTATACTTTGTAAAAGAAGCATTTTTGTATGAAATTTCTGAGGGTATAATATTAAACATTGCAAAATGAAACAGCTATCTTACCAATTCTAAAATAGAACGTTTCGGAATTTCACACTTCTTCAGCTCTATGGTGGCCTGGGAAGTAATATATCTATTCTGTAGGGCATAAGTAGAACATTGCAACTACTGCACAAAATAGCTATGGTGATTTTACATTGAACTGCAACTCTTTCCGTCCATCAGGACACAGTAAATACCACAATCTTTTATTTTGCAGTCAATTCATTTATCACATTTGCTATTTTGAAGCCATTATGTTTGTTTGAAGACTAGTTTTAAGGCTTTGATGTGCTTATCATAAAATGTACGAAGCTCCAACACACCAGGCCATCAGTATGTCCATAATTCTTGTTTCTTTTTAAGCCAGATTGGTCTTCCAGCATCCACTACTGCAGCTAGCTTTGGAAAAGTGAACTCAAGCAATCTTTCTGAGTACAATGTAGAGGATCTTGCAGCAGCTCTGTTGAACTCTTTCACCTACAACATTGGACAGGTATTTTCTCAAGATATTGGAGTTACTAGGCGATTCTCATGAATTGGTACTCTGACCTTGCTTTTTTCCCTCTCTTCTAGATAGCCTACTTTGTGGCTAATCTTTCAGGCCTGAAGCGCATCTTCTTCCGAGGTGCTTATTTTTGTGGTCATGAGAAGACTATGGACAAGATTTCGCGTTCCCTCAAGTATTGGTAAGGAGGTTTCTATTTAGCTACATTGATAAATATCTAAGTCAATTATATAGAATAGTTTGCTATCCAGCAACATGAGAACAATTGTTCCACTATGATTAAGCAGTTGCAATTGAAGCTTTTGATTTTTTTTGGCCCCTTGCCTAATATTTTTGCAATTTTGGCTCCCATCTGAACGAAATTGCAAATCTGGCCTCATCCGCGGTACGCACCTACCGCACTCCTGTATCGCGGTAGGTCCACCTGATGCGCTCCCACATCGTGGCAGGTGAACCTACTGCGATCCTGCTGCTTGGACTGAATGGGCTGGTTATAGGCAAATATTGCTCTTCCTGTATCCTAACCAATATAACCAATATATTTTTCCTGGATTCAGAACTGGATACAGATACGAATCTGGGTTATTCGGGTTATGAACACGGGATAGATATGTGCCCGATTCGGGTCGGAAACGGATAAAGATATATTGATAATGCATGCATATATATAGATTAATATATGTTGAATCAAACTATACGAATATATGACCATAATAGCAAGTTATACATCAACAAAACCCAATAGACATCATAGAAAGAATATGCTACTTGAGGAACAATAGAACCAACTAATTGTCAAGATATATGGGCTGCCATGGAAAATATGTAATGAATGGGCTGAGCCTTGCCGGATATCCAAATAGAAAAAATCCAGATACCCGGATCCCATCTTGTATTTGCCGGATATTGATTGCTCCGAATTCGATCCCGAATCCAGATTCAAGTATCCGAATCGCATACTGGATCTGGTCGGATAGTCAAATCCCTTCCAGAATTCAGTCTCGATTGGGTCCGGTTCTGGATCGGGCGGAAAATATCCGGCCCGCTTTCACCCCTAACTGCTGCATCCCAAATTGTAGCAAGTGACGTGTTGCCTTCCAATCCTTCCATGGTTGAGAAGAAGGCTAGATTTGCATTTTTGTTCGAATAGGAGGCTAAATTTGCAAGACAATTATGCCAAGAGGCTAAAAAAGCAAAAAAAAAAAGAAAAAGAAAGAAATACTTGTTGCAATTGCTTACCTCCTTTTGTTCTTTGATCCCAGGTCCAAAGGTGAAGTTCAAACGACATTCTTATGTCATGAAGGGTTCTTGGGAACCCTAGGTGCATTTTGGAGTTATGAGAACATGGGCATTGACGGTTTGGCATCACATGAAGTCATTAGGGAGGTCTTGCTTGGTGCTCCTTACACCGGGCAGTTCCCATCTTTACCTCTCACTCAACAGCAGGACAATGTAAGCGACATGCATTAGCAACCTAGTCAAATCAGTAAATCACTAATGTTTTCTTCAACAGCTCAATGCCAACCTCAACATGTTCTTTTTTTTGGTATTTAATTTTGTCTCTGCTTCTTTTAGGGAGAAAATACGAACTATGAAGCGGAGGTGGAGACGCTGCGGCATGACAATGCCGTGCTAAAGGCTGAGCTTGAACGATTACAAAGGGAGAACGCAGAGCTGAAAGCGAAGTTAGTAAAATCTGGTGAAGAGCTACCTTGTAAAGCAATAAAACAAGGATACAATGGTGAAGCATGAATCCATGTTAACAAGAGGTGTGATGATGTCATATGGGGGCCACAAACAGCCTCAGCTTGTTGTTGTAACCTGTAACAGTTTTGACAATGGCTTCAAGGTTATTTACAAAGGAAGAGTGCACACAGGTAGCCACCCCAATTAGCATCGCTCATATATTGAGCTCATGTTGTATATTTATTTCTGTTCTTTATACAAGAGCCGTTGTCTCCTTCCTTTGTTATTGATATAACCTTTATTATGTGTCTTGTGAAAACGGAAGGAAAATTAATAAATATATCAATCAACTTGTAAATGTATCATTCATACGTATTGCGCATAACATCAGATGTGGCCTAGAGGTGTTGATTGCACAACAAAAAGAAAACACAGGCATAGATTGAGTACATTCAAAAGATGTTAGCCTGTCATAGACCATCGATGTAGACAACAAAAGGGCTCTGCGTAGTAAAGCAATTATTATATTATCCCACTATTACATCCCCAGCCTCCTTAGGCCATCTAGATGGCTCTCCGCCGTTTTTGAAAAAAGCCCCTCTATTCCTTCAAATTGCGGATAGATCCATGCGAATTTATAAAAAGGTTTTTTGCGATTTTTTGTGAGGCAAGAAAAATTTCCCTGGATCGCATTTAGATCCTCCGTTCGTTACTTTACGGAAAGAGGCTCACGTTAAATACAAATTGCGAACGAGCCATTTTCTACTTTTTCACGATAGCGGTGAGGTCCAAAAATATAACAAACAGGTACCGAAGCTGTTGGAGAAATATTTCCAACCTCAGCTTCATTATCTAAATGTGCTAACTGCTCATCTGAACTCCTAGAACATCTACCTCTTTGCGACCTGAAAACCAGTGTGTGTGAATTGTAGGATATGCGAGAATTTTGATTTGTATTAAGTAAATAATCTGTGTGAATTGACAACATCAGCATGATGAACCGAAAATAAAACGTTATGCACCGAGCTGTAAAATATTGAATCTATATGTAGATCGTAGCGCTCACAACTAATCCTTCACTGGATAGAACTATTATAACACCTAACACTGACACTAGATTATTTTTTCTGACCAATAGGGAATAAACACTTCTCTCCCTATAGAATAACCGCACAATGGCAAGTAAAGAGAGAAAAAACAACTGAAAGCAACGAATAAATTTGATGCAGAAAACTTCGTGAACTTAGCTTATGAAACAACCCGACGGTTTAGCAAATTAAAAAGGACACATAAACAAAATAATAAAGTAATTAATCGAAACCTATGATAAAAGTAAATATTATTTTATTTATCCAACAATACAACATAGCAAAATTTCGTCCATAGGATTAAGGTGCAGTTTAATTAAGTACAATAAATAAAATACAAGAAAATATTACAAGTGACCTACAACTAAAGTAATTTTTCCGACGACCTACTATGTCGATCACCTGAAATCATTAGTTGCAGCAATGCAAACAAATATAGGCGGATAAGAAAAAAATTAGAAATAAATTAAGGTTCCATCATACCCTAATTGTTGACGCTAAAAATATGACGAATGGTTGATCGGCAATCAAAACGCGCAAGCACCGGGTTTAATCTTGGATGCAGGCCTGCTAGCCGATTTGATCCTGCAATTGGCAAGGATAGTATGTAATTCAATTGGCTATTAAACCGATCTAGTATCTCCAAAGCGATTTAGTCCGATCGGCTTTTTCGAACCTATTTAGATAAAAGCGACTAATAGATATAATCAACCTAAAATGTTATTTCAATGATATTTCGAACTTGCTTCCTTTATGTCCTCGGTGGTTTCGATTATTTGAATCATCAACGTAAACTAAAATGTTATAGAATCCATTTTGAGACTTCTTTATGAACATACAAGAACAATCATCATTATTGGAGTAACCCTTCTTCAAGAGGAACTCACTAAATCATTTGTACCACATTCTCCCTGACTATTTTAATCCATATATCGACCTCTGCAGTTCGATGCTATACATGTTACGATTACTTTATTATGATTCAGAATTTTAACTCCTTTAGGGACTCTCGTATAAATATCCATATCTAGTGACCCATATAAATATGTGGTTACTACATCCATCAGCTGCATTGATAAGTTCAAGCTAACTGCCATTGATATCAAATATCGGAACGTTATTCCACTCATTACATGTAACACCCCAATTTTCGTGTCTTTGGAAAGTTTAAAAAATTAAAAAGGAACCATTTGAATTTTATTGAATTAAATAAATATTTATTGGAATTTTATAAAAAATTGTTAACTAGACTAATCTAAATATCAATTGAATTGGTGACAGAGGTATATTTTTGTATTTATTTTTTGGGATATTATTTTTTTTTAAATTATTTAAACAGTATATATTTTATAAAAAATTTAAAATTCTTAACTAGTACATGAATGCATCATGTGTGCCTACCATACCATTTACCTCTTGGCTTGTGTGTTGGCCAAGCCGGTGCATGGAGGCATGCTTATGTATTAGCTAACTTGCATCTTGAGTTGATGACACGAATGCATGCATACGTATAATTAGCTGCTCCTTTAGTTCAAGACTTCAAGTACTAGCTAGTGCATGCACTCAGACATGCGTACAGTGCTCTGATGAGCCCATTGGCTGATGTATATGCTCTCACGTGGCTTGGTGCATCGATCATTGGCTAGATTAATTGGACATAAGCTTCATTGTTTGAACTTAATAACGACCAACTTATATCTCACTGAAATTATGGAGCGGATAGAGCAATTCGTGATGGTGCTGTGCTGTGCTCGCCCACTCCTGGATGCCTAGAGCCCTAGACTGCTAGGGTGGTGTGGCTCTTTAGATGAAATCATGCCGGAGATAATGCCGATGCATGCCCTTAGCCATTCTCACCATCGCTGGAAGCCATCGGAACCGACCACTGCCCAAACCAACGTGGTCGTCCGTGCCATTGTCACCTCACCGCCTGATGAAAGCTGCCAACCTGTTGCCTACGTCAGCAGCCCGCGTGGCCGATTCAATCCCGTCACTACAGGAAAAACACTTATTATCCACGGCCAAATATATGGTAGACAGCCAAAATAACCCGTCGACCATAATTATATTAAGCTCGACGGCCCCAAGAATGGCCGTCTACCCTAACCGCGAAAAAAGTGCGCGAAGCTGATTTGTTCATTAGGGTCGACAGCTCACAGATAAGCCGTTCACCATAATATAGGCTGGATGGCCTACGTGGCCGTCGACCATAAGCTGGCACTAGGGTGGACGGCATATGTGGTGCCGTGGACCATAAAGGGCATTAGGGTGGACGGCATTTGTGGGGCCGTCGATCATAAAGCGCAGTAGGGTGGACGGTAGTGTGAGGCCGTCGACCATAAGTTTTGGCATTAATTACCTCCCGAGCCGAGACCAACCTGGTCATCGATCTCCATCCCATTGCCGCTAGCTTCGATCGGTAGATCCATAGATTTTTCGCCACCGCCGCTGGCCCGGTGGCGGGCTCAGCGCCTTTCGCCGGTGGCCGCCACCTCCGGACGGCCATCGCCTCACCGGCCGCTTCCTCGAGTGCCACGCCGCCTCCCGAGGTCCACCGCCGCCGCCCGGTAGCCTGTGCACTTTTCGCGCCGGTGGCGGCCAAGAACCTCCGGATGGCATCGCCTGCCCACCGCTTCCCGAGTGCCCACGCCTCCCCGTGTTGGCCGCAAGCATCGAGGGCCGCCGCCGCCTCCTAATCGCCGCCTCCCCGAGGTCCGCCCGCCGGTGACTCGGCCGACCCCACCCGTGTCCTCTGTAGTATCTCTATATCACACTTTTGTTGAACTTTGTTGATTTATGAATGTGTATGGATATGCATTGTGATGAGTTTGTAAGTTGTGAATGTATATGAATATGAATTGTGATAAGTTCGTAATTTGTGATTGTATGGATATGAATTGTGAGTATATATGGATATGAATTGTGACTGTAATTGTAAACTGTGACTGTAATTGTGAGTGATTGTTATATGTTGATGAGATTGTATGGATATGAACTGTGACTGAATGCTGCCCTACCAGTCGATTTGTTTTTCTTAGCGCTGATTAATTAGGGTCGACGGCTTATTTGCATGTGCCCGTCCACCATAATGCTTAGGGTCGACGGCTTTTTGCACGTGGCCGTCTACCCTAAATTTATTATGGTCGACGGTATAAAAAGGCCGTCCACCCTGACATAGAGTGGACAGCTGCCAGTGGCCGTCCACCCTAAGGTTATTATGGTAGACGGCCTATATTTGGCCATCAACCCTAATATGGTGGACAAAGACAACCCGTCGAATTTAATATTATGGTCACCACTTACTGGCTTAGGGTGGGCGGATTTCGTCGACCCTACCTATGGTGGACGGTTTTATCCTTAGGGTGGACGGTTTTGGCTGTCGAGGTTAGTGGTTTTTCCTGTAGTGTGTGTGTCTATAACGTGTGGGACCCACCTATCATAGCCCTATTTCCATGAACCCAGTCCACCGTGGACTGTGGCCTTACAGTGGACTTGGTCCATAGACCATGGCCCCACATGTTAGCCAATAGAATTTTTCTAGATTTATTTTTCTTTGGGAAAATCGCATTGCTGACGTTAGCATGATGTCACAAGTAGATTTTTCTTTAGAAAATTTATTCAGCCAAAAATCAATTAAATTCGTGACATCAGCAGTGATATTATTAATGGAATTTTTAGTAGAAAACTAATTCACTTAATTAGATATTTTATATTTTCCGTATTTTTCTTTTAATTGAATCTTTTGTGAGCCCGTTCTCTCGCATACGAGCTCCAATTGAGGTAATTCTATGTTTTAAAAAATTGTAAAATTGAGCTCTGTTTAGTGGTGAATTTTATTTTATTTTTATAGTTTATTTGCTCTCTTTTTTTGCGTTCTACCTCGATTCACGTAGACATTGAAGTACCGGGAGTGTACAAAAGTGAAACGTGGATTCAAGGTCCAGAGCAAGGGTTTTTTCAAGGTAAGTTGTGTTTTGACCATGTTGATCCTATGTTTATGAAGTTATATTGTTTTAAATTATTGCATGCTAAATCAAAGTAAAATGATTTCAATTAATTTGGGAATAGTTAATCAACCTATTTGCAATATGTCTACTTTGTCATTTATATGTTGTGATTCTTTTATTACCCTAAGATGTTTATTTATTAGTTGATTGTTATTAAATCCCAACACGGGTTGCTAGAACGTGATTAGTAAGCTTAGACATGCAATGAGTCAATAATATATTTTGGAAATGCAAATGTAAATTGATTAATGGAGTATGGAACTTATTTATGAAATGGTGTGCCATGTGGTGACACACGATGATGTTGAATTATAGAGACATATGTTGTCCTACAACGATATTGACTTGTTGATGGCATGTGTTGCACAATAATTAACTGGGGTGGTAAATGATTTATACGAAGGCAAGTGGAAAGAGGCTTTTTGCCATGGTGGGCCTTAGTAGCATTGGGTTGATGAGTGGATGTAAGGGGCTGTGTGCCATTTGACTGATTGGAAGTCTTGCCTCGGTCAATTAAGGACTTAACCTTGCAAGCTTTTTGTCGGGGATTGGGATATTCATAAGGACTATTCTGCCCCGACGGTCATGCACTCACCGACCATAAACATCCTCGGACACGGTACCCAAGGATGGGTCCCGAGCACCCCCATGCTCGGACACGGGCATACCCGCTATGCCTTGGCAAAAAGTGATCGGCTACGAGCTTTAAAGACGCGCACGAACAAACGTGCTCGACGAGGCTACGGGGCGGTCGAACCAGGACCAAAGGGACCATCGGAGATCGCCGAAGGACGTGGTCAACCAATAAAACAGGAAAGTGGTGGTTATTTAGTCAAAGATCCAGGGAAGTTACACCAGGAATTCAAGTATGGCGAAAATCAAGGACATGTCCAAAATGGCAACTAGCATGATTTTAGGAGGCAGTTACCATGTATATACCACGATACCTTGTATTTAAGCCCCCTCCAACAACAAGGAGAGGGGCATCCCATTGCAAGATCCATGTATTCGTATCCTTCAATCCAATACAGAGAAACGCCTCTAGGCGACTGGACGTAGGGCTATTATCTCAACCGTGAGAGGCCTGAACCAGGATAAAATCCTTGTGTTTATGTCCGTTCTAGTGGACCGTCTCCCACGTCTTCGACGTTACACCTTTGACAGAAAGGGGCTTTGGTTGATCCCTCATTCAACAAGTAAGCTCGATGGGAGCCCGTTCTCCAATCGTCGACAGCTGGCGCCGTCCGTGGGGATCGACGAATTCTTTGCCAAAGGAATCCCGAAGGCGTCATCTTCCACATCTGACGACCAATACTACACAAATTATGATGAGGAAAGGTATGTAAGAGTTCTTTACCTCAATCAAACTGTGCTTAGAAGGGTTGTTCCTGTTCCGCACCGAGCACGCACTTCGCCGCACGAAGTCTCTTCCTCCGAGCACGCACTTCGCTCGGGATCGTTCCGTTCGCGCCGAAAGCACGCACTTCGCCGGGCGCGAAGTCTCTTCCTTCGAGCACGACTTCGCCGGATCGATCCTGTTCCGCGCCGAGCACGCACTTCGCTCGGGCGCGAGTCTCTTCCTCCGAGCACGCACTTCGCCGGGATCGTTTCCTGCTTCGCGCCGCTGAAAGCACGCTTCGCCGACGCGAGTCTCTTCCTTCGAGCACGACTTCGCCGGATCGATCTGTTCAGATCGAGCACGACTTCGCCGGGCGCGTCTTCCTTCCGAAAGCATGCATTCGCCGGCGCGAAGTCTCTTCCTCCGAGCACGCACTTCGCCGGGATCGTTCCTGCTCCGCCGAAAGCACGCACTTCACGGACGCGAGTCTCTTCCTTCGAGCACGACTTCGCCGGATCGATCTGTTCGCCGAGCACGACTTCGCCGGCGCGAGTCTCTTCCTCCGAGCACGACTTCGCCGGATCGATCTCGTTCGCCGAGCACGCACTTGCTTTCGAGCGCGAAGTCTCTTCCTCCGAAAGCACGCACTTCGCCGGATCGTGTTCCCGTTCGCGCCGAAAGCACGACTTTCGCCGACGCGAGTCTCTTCCTTCCGAGCACGCACTTCGGCCGGATCGTTCCTCGCCTGCGCCGAGCACGCACTTCGCTCGGGCGCGAGTCTCTTCCTTCGAGCACGTTATTCGCTCGGGGACGCGCCTAAATTCCTCCAAACGAGCATCGCGTTTGGGGACTTTTCTTGTTCTGGGCCAAGAGTGCTCTGCGTTTGAGCACAGGTCTACCAGTTTCTTTCCCTGGACATCTGGTCCATGTCCAGGATGCGGCAGCTCGAGCTGGTCTCGTCGATTCCTCGAGCATCTGACCAATGCTTGGGATGCAGCAGTGTGAGTCCGCTCGCTATCTGCTGGTTGCCTAGACATCTGATCCATGTCTAGTTCCCCTGTGCACCTGATCCGTGTATGGGATGCGGCAGCATGTGTTTGTTTACAGTCTGCTAGTTATCTTTCCCCTGTGCACCTGATCCGTGTATGGGATGCGGCAGCATGTGTTTGTTTACAGTCTGCTAGTTATCTTTCCCCTAGGCATTTGATCCATGCTTGGGATGCGGCAGTGTGAGTCCGCTCGCAATCTGCTAGTTGCCTAGACATCTGATCCATGTCTAGTTCCCCTGTGCACCTGATCCGTGCATAGGATGCGGCATCATGTGTTTGTTCACTGTCTGCTAGTTACCTTTTTGCTAGGCGTCTGATCCATGCCTAGCGTCCCCTGCCTCGATCCATGCTCGGACGAGTTTCGATCGCATTTTATTTTTCCCGCCGGTGCAGCCAGGTCGACCCTTTTCCCCGAGCATGGTTCGCTCGGGATGTGATAGTATGAGCCTGCCTCATCTATCAGTTCCTTTTCCTGGTCGTTTCATGACCAGATGCTAAGGTAAGTGCTTCACCATCAAGAATTCAATCCCTCCTTGAACTTCTCAGTCTCAAGGAGATGACCCATCTCACTTGAGCCTCGGGGACTAGCTGTCGGGGATTGGGATATTCATAAGGACTATTCTACCCCGACGGTCATGCACTCACCGACCATAAACATCCTCGGACGCGGTACCCAAGGATGGGTCCCGAGCACCCCCATGCTCGGACACGGGCATACCCGCTATGCCTTGGCAAAAAGTGATCGGCTACGAGCTTTAAAGACGCGCACGAACAAACGTGCTCGACGAGGCTACGGGGCGGTCGAACCAGGACCAAAGGGACCATCGGAGATCGCCGAAGGACGTGGTCAACCAATAAAACAGGAAAGTGGTGGTTATTTAGTCAAAGATCCAGGGAAGTTACACCAGGAATTCAAGTATGGCGAAAATCAAGGACACGTCCAAAATGGTAACTAGCATGATTTTAGGAGGCAGTTACCATGTATATACCACGATACCTTGTATTTAAGCCCCCTCCAACAACAAGGAGAGGGGCATCCCATTGCGAGATCCATGTATTCGTATCCTTCAATCCAATACAGAAACGCCTAGGCGATCGGACGTAGGGCTATTATCTCAACCGTGAGAGGCCTGAACCAGGATAAAATCCTTGTGTTTATGTCTGTTCTAGTGGACCGTCTCCCACGTCTTCGACGTTACACCTTTGACAGAAAGGGGCTTTGGTTGATCCCTCATTCAACAAGTAAGCTCGACGGAAGCCCGTTCTCCAATTGTCGACAGTTTTAAACTTGACTAAACGTACAACCACATGTTTAGAATGAGACGGACTTAACTAAGTAAAATTACCAAGTCTTGGCATTGAAACCTCATGAAGATGATAACCAAATTTAGTGTGTGGTTATGGGGGGTTTGGATGTGTTGTCGTAGCCTCACATCGGTTCAACGGTATGTCGGTCCTATACTTCAGCTCTTAGTGAGGGAAGGGATATTGTATAGCATTACCGGGAGAGTCCATGTTATGATGAAGTTTTTTGAAAGGTTTTGTTATGATCTGCTAGCCACACATCGATGGGTATGTGACATTGCACAGTAGCATAGTATGATCATATCTTGTGGGTAAAGTGTATAACCTCTGCAAAGTGAAAATCTATTCGAATAGCCGTGTTTGTGGTATTGGAGAATGCTCAGGAACTATAGTCAAAGGATAGATTTTGAAAAATAAAACTTTGGAAGGGAGGCTTTGTGCCAATGGTAATGATGGAATAGGTTTAGGCTGTGTGCCGGTTTACTTTGTGAAATAACTGAGAAAGTTACTTATTATTGTTATTTGTTTTACTGTCATTTCAATCTATACACATTGTTACTCTGAAATGTCGCTTTATGCAAAATAACCATGTCATCCATTCACTTGGAATAAGTTATGTATGTAGTATAATAGAATTGCATTCTGTTCACAACTTGTTGAGTGCTTTATGTACTCAGCCCCTTGCAACAATCAAATCACCAGCTGAGGAGGCGTCTACACCTTTGATGGAGGAGTTCTACGAGAAAGCAAATATCTAGGAGTTAACCTTGTCAGATGCCTATGGCATGTTGATGGGATTCACCGATGTTTTTTATTCCACTGCTATTTATTTATTTTAAGTTAAAGCTATCAAGGCCTCACAAGTGTAAGGTTGACCTTAAGGTTGTTCAACATGTTTATATTTAATAGATGAAGTCTTTTAATATATGTTCACTGTGTATGATTGTGATATTCATCTATGTTGAGACTGTGTGCACTAGCGTGATCATGGACTAGTGCAGAAAATACAGAGGGTCCATATTTGCATATTTGGGTCCTGACATTACAAGATAGTAAAGGCCTGTTTGAGGGGCTGCAGTTGGGCTAAAAAGCTAGTAGGCTATAAAGCAGCTGTAGATGGTGGTTGTAGCTTCTCTCGAGTGGCTGTTTGGCAAATTGGGCAGCTACAGCTGTGCAAAGGGGAGGAAGCAGCCACTGGGTAGGGAGGAGGAAGCAAATGGGCGGGGAGGAGGTGGCCACTGGGTGGCGAGGACCAAGGAGGAGACGGGAACCGGGAGGAGGCGGCAGAGATTGAGGAGGCAGCGAAGGGGACTGAGGAGGTGGTGGTGGAGACCGAGGAGGTAGTGGGTTGGTAGTGGATATCGAGGAGAGGTGGCCGCTCCCAGGCGGGATGGAGGGGGCCACTGGGCCAACTAAGCAGAGGTGGGGACTGGGCAGGCGAGGCGAAGGCGGAGATCGGGGCGAAGCGGAGGCAGAGGGGACGGACGTGAGACCGCTCGAAGCCTCTTGACGCTGGGATTGAGCGGCTTTTTTCTGACATGGCTTTCAAGAGGCTTCGAAGCTGGGGTCTTTGGGGGGTTTCTGGCTCGCAGCCGCAGCCCAACCCCCCTGCAAATAGACCCTAAGTTTCATCGTAATCGACAATGTGTCTCTGCATGAACCCGTTGACTACAAGGCTTTATATCTCACCAATTAGTTGTTCTCATTTCTCTTATGGATGAAAACCCATTTGGATCCTAAAGGGAAACTTTATGAGGTATTCGGTCAATATGACCAAATACTTTTCTTTTGTTAAGCAAGTACAATTCTACCTCAATTTCTTCTTTTCATTTGACCTAGTCTAAGTGTTTTGAGCACTCTATCATAGACTCCTAAATATATGTCGGCAATTGTAGTCTTCCTTTTATACAACTCTCCTAAATCCACATAGTTTGTGGGTATTTCTTCATTAATTTCTTTTAGTCCCTCATGATTTCCCACAATGACGGAGTTTGGGGATACCATCTTCAGGATGGCTCACTTCAAAAAAAATTTAAACATCAGGTTGAGCTTCTTTCACTTTCTTGGGTAGTTTTCTAACATGTTCAGTTTTCTATTTCTACGGATGTCATTGTGGACTCAGGTCCTGTGAAATTGGAGGTCTCCCTCTCTTCTTCTCATAAGAAGTAAGCGTTGATTCAATATCCTTATGTGGTATTTCCACTCTTTCTTTGTGTTTACTGCAGGTATTTGTGATTTTTTTTCACTCCCTTATGATTGGTGAAAGCATATGGCAGATTATTAGCTATTGATTGCATATTTATTATCCTTTGAACTTCATGTTTGGATTCTTTAATGTGTGGGTCTAAGGACTGAATGCCCATGACATTCCAATATATTTCCCAGCATTCTTCGTTGTGGAACTTTTGTCCCCCTAGTGTCTAGAAATTGTCCTCATCAAAGATACAATATAGATCCCATGTCATATGCTCTAAGTATTTAATAATTAACAAAGATTTAAAAGCTACATAGATCCCCAACTTATGGTGAGGGCCCATGCATGTATGTTGTGGAGGTGAAATTGACACATATACAATGTAGCCAAAATTTTGCAGATAAGTACTTGGTTCTTTCCCACACACTATCTACAAAGGGGAAATGTCATGGTATGCAGTTAATCTGAGTTGAATTAATACAGCAGTGTGCAGCACTACGTCACCTCAACAGCTGATGGGTAGCCTACAATTATGCAAAAGTCACCTAGTAATAAGTTTTATTCTTTTAATTAATGACTCTATAAGGCCAAGTTGTGTGTGGACATGATGTACTAAATGATTTACATTAATACGCAGAGCCATACGATAATCATTCAATGCCTTTAAGGTAAACTCCCCAGCATTGTCCGTTTGGATAGACTTATTCTTTCATGTGGAAAGGAGCCTCTTAATTTAACAATTTGGGCAATTAATCTAGCAAAACATGGTTCCGAGTAGATAGGACGCATACATGGGACAATATAGTAGAAGCATATATCAATACCATAAAATATCTAAAGGGATCGATAGGGGCTAGATAGGTCCACAGATATTACCTTGAATTCTCTCCAAAAAAACTCGGTGATTTTCCCTAACTTTTATATGAGAAGGTCTAATTATGAGCTTCCCTTTAGCACAAGCATGGCATAAGAAATCTTTAGGTCTAGGAAAGTCTATAGTTTTTATGTTATGGCTATAGAATTATTGATGATTTTTCTCATCATATTCATCCCTGGATATGCCAGATCTTAAATATTTCTGTATTTTTAAGTATTATTTTCATTGCAACATAAACTTTAGGTATTATATATGCATAGTATAATCCTGAGGAGAAGGAACATAGTTTTTCAACCACACATTTATTACACCTGTTAAACTTAGTCGTGAGTAGGTATTCTATACCATCCTCATTTTCTGTCTCTATGTGGAAACCATTCATATGGATGTCTTTAAAACTTAATAGAGTAAAACTAGACTCAGGGAACAAGAGAGCATCCTCTATTATTATATGAGTACATATGGGGAGAACTATGATGGCCTTTCCAGTGCCAACAATGAGGACATCACTTCCGGTGATAGTTATAATATTTCTAGTTTTCTTAGTCAAACTCTAAAATATATTCAATTTTCCTGGTAACTGAATTTTTGATGCAACTATCCACAAGACATATTTCCACTCCTACCATTGAATTATACATTATTCTATATTATAAGTATGATTTAGCAATCAAACAATTGTTGCATCAGGAACATATTGCAAAATATGGAACAAACATAACACAATAAATGAATCAAATATCTTGGGAAATAACAATTTGCTCAACTTTAAATGATAATAGCTCAACAGGAGCGTAGACCAATGTTCATTCATGAACTAAAATTAAACTGATAAGAAGCTCTTAAGAACAATCATAAGGAATATGTGGCATCGACTAGCAAAAATAAAGGAGTATTTCAGAGACTAGTTTAAGTCTCCATATAAGGCATGGGATCTATGGGAGTTTAAGTCTCCATATAAGGCATGGGGTCTATGGGAGTGTTTCCATATCCGCAAAGGTCTTTTTGAAACATCTTCGTAGGATCAAGAACTATATCATCACTCTTCACGGCGTCCATGTCAATAATAAGTTAATCGGTGAAGTGTGCCTCAACATTATTCCCCTGAGTCTTCTTGACTTTTCCAATGGATTGTATGTAAATGTCCACTAGATGCTTGTGGGTGCGACAATTGCGCGACCAATGGCTAGTGCATCCACAACTAAAGAAGCGTTGTGCAGGGTAAGCAACCTTGTTGGCTGAGTTTTGCTTCTAAAAACTCCCTGGTCCTTTACCTTTACTTCCCCACTAGGCATTACCTCTTCCCTTCGCTATTCTACCATTCTTCCATTTCCTTCTTGATGCCTTCGGCCTTTTCTGCGGCCCTGGCTATTGCTAGCCTGCTAAGCATTGGCATACACTTCGAGCATTGCCTGTGTCCCATTGAGAAAAATATGGTGATTCTTCATCAAGAGTTCATCATGCTTCTATACTTTTAGCAAAGTGTAGATAGGCTCAGAGTGCGTTTGATATTTGGTATGATGGTACTGTTGCTGCAGTATCCTCATGTTGGGATAGAAGGTACATAATGTCTTGTCTATCATCTCAACATCTGTAACTTCCTAGTTACATAAACTCAATTTGGAGACAAGCTTGTGCATGGTGGAGGTATATGCTGCCACGATTTTGTAGTCCTAAAAGCATGGGAGGGTCCATTCATGTTTTGCTTTTGGCAACAGGGCGGATCTTTGCTGGTTATAGTGTTCCTTCAGGGATTCCATATTGCCAGCGAGTCCTCCTCCATCAAATATCCGATTTTCAAGTCTGCATGGAGATGATGCCCGCACACTTTGCAGCTTTAGGAAGAGTAGGGCCGCCATCTTCACGCTAGGTAATAGCTGCTCCAAGAGGTCGAGCTGATAGGTTAATCTTGGTATCCATTGGCTAGGTCAGGTAATTATTGCCATTCAAGGCAAGCTCGACAAATGCCCTCTTTGCGATGCCCAACATATCCTATGTTGTATTCAGGCAAAAATGAATTTTACAAATGGTTAAATCAATATATTACGTGCTCACTCTTGAATTGGTAAAGATTGGTCTATATATATTCAGTAGATAATTATCTAAAAAAATTCCCAAAATTTCCTAGCATTTTTCATGAATTTCAACTAATTACCGGGAAATTTATAGAATTATTGAAATAATAGAAATTAAATTTAGTATATATAATCATGGAATTATGATAGGAAAATAAACCTAGAGATATGAAGCTTCCAACATGTGCTAGGTCCATGGTTCAACAATTTATAGAAGCCCATCTACCTAGAAATTTAGTTGCTTGGATTTGATATAAATTTCAAGAATTTATTAATTGTTTTTTGGGATTACCGGAAACTTTAGGGTCCAAAATGTAATAATTTCTTTATCATGATAATTTTTGTAATTATGCGAAACTTCAAGGTCTTTTATGCAAAATTTACCGTGGCCGCAGAAATACACGAGAGCCTAGAGGTTGAATCGCGAATTTCCATTTGGCCTCTTTTTCATGTTTTCTTTTGGGCCAAAATTTAATGGGCCATAGCGGCCCACAGAGGCCGACGGGGTGCTGCCTCGTACGGTCTTGATGGCGACGGGTGCAAGAAGGGCAACGAACTCATCAGGAGTGGCGTTGACCCAATGGCGACACAGCGCCGCAAGGCGGGCCGATGATTATGGTGGTAGCGGCGGCAGCTGTCATGTGGCGACGCGCATTTAGAGCGTGGCGCAAGTGGGTGTGGTGTAAGGGGAAAAATTGATAATTTGCCCCGAAGTTGATCAACCTTTGATGATTTATCCTACGATATCTCACTGACATGCTGGATCAACTTCGGGGCAAATCCGTAAATGCCCCGGTGTAAGGGGTGCCCAGTGCTCGACTGGAGTGCACAGGCGGCGGCCGTCAGGCGCGTGGCAGTGTTGTGGCACGGGGCGACATGGCTCGGGATGGCGGCGCTTGAGACGCGGCATGTAGTGGTGCGTCCGGTGCCCCTTTTTTATTCATTACCCGTATGAATAGTACCCAATCTAAAGCCCTAATTAACAAATAGATAATCTAGGATCTAGGGAACAATAACTAATATAAAAGATTAATCTAATTGCATGGAGTTTGATGGCATACCGTTCCGTGTTGGAGAGCTTCATGCTGAGAACGTGTTGAATAATAAATTGGTCACCGTAGATTACTCTCAATGCCAATCAAAAATATTGATAATACCTAACAACAATCACATAATAGCTTAACACAGGATATAGGGATTTCATCACTTTTCTCTTTATTAATTGTAGATTGATTCTCTTATACAATGGGGTGCTATATCTAATCTGAAACCTCTCAATGGTAATTTTGATATTCATCCACTAAAACCAATAGCCCTATTATATATCTCAACGATCACATCGCTGTGCCTCCTATTGTTCGTTCGTGTACACGCCAGCTAAATTCAGTTGCTAAAAAGCAAAGCTAGATGCCTTTTCTGAGATGACCAAAACCGACCATATATCTGAATATCTCTTTACTCTCGGTGTCTTGACTGCAGCAAATGCAAACGCTAGCTGTCTACTGGGTGAGAAGCAAGCTGCTACTAGCTAGCGAAGGACTGAGCATTTGCTTGCCTTGCAAGAACTGTTGGCTTACCGCGTCCGGAAAGCCTGGCTGCCACGTGAGCTCACGTTATCCTGTCGATGGCTGTTAATCTAGGCTCCAGCTAACGAGAAAAGGCAGAAACGGATCTCGTTTCCCCTGCTAATTCCTGTTAAAAAAAACTGTCCAACATTTTCTTGGGGAAAAACGGTAAAATTCCTGGCCTTGCGATTTGTTTGGAGAGCCGTACTCCTGTCCGACGAGCTCAACGTCGTCCTCTACTCCGGTATAATCATCTTCGGCCGTTGCCGAGTTAGGATTCGGATTCGTCGAGTTTCTCAGAATCTCCAAATTTAGAGGGAGGCCGAGGCGACGGAGGACTAGAGGTGGATAAGTAATCATCGTCTATCATTCATTGGTACTTTAATATTTATATGATTTTTAAAAAGAAAAACGTAGAAACACCTTTCCATCCATTGAATTTTGATTCAACGATACCGAAAATCAACCGATTTAAGCCAGAAAAACGTGCGACTCGTAAATAGACAGATCCATTCCAGTTTCCTTTCGAATTTGGGTCAATGGTTAGCGGCAAGCAAATGGATGGTGTGGCTTCCAAGCGGCTCTACTCTTGATCCTTGGCACGCCGCCGCCTCACAAATCACTTTTCAAAATGGGATTGCACGCGGACGATTTCTCGTACACTTCTTAATATCCCTTTGCACTGGACGTAGGAATTTCAAAGGAATTTCGCAAGAAACAGTTCGATTTTCTTATGATTCTGAAAAAATCCCTGCGCTCCAAACGGTATCTTTTAAGTCAATTAGTAGCGTACAGGATCGGTTCAACACTCTTACGAGCTCTGATCCCAGGTCAGATCGGTCAGAGATAAGTCCATGACAGACAAGAGAACGCCATTACGCTAATTAAGGTTTCAGATGTGGAACCAAAACGTGCAGGCTTGCACCTCCTCCATGGCTCCATCCCTTCGCAAGGACAACCCAAACTGAAGCCAAACAACGCGTATCTGCGTATGAAACCCAAGCCGACACACTTCACCGCTTGCGTACAAGGCTCACACAAACGAAGCAACACAAGCTGGTAGCTCTATATAAACGACCCTCCAAAGAACTCGACTTGGATATACGTACCACAAACTAAAACATATTCTCTTCGATCGTACGAGCTATACGCAGATCATCTTGTCGTCAGTAGTCTCTCCAGTCGCCAGTGATCGCCGAGCAATTGTTAGTCCAGCAATGGGCAACGTGGAGGCGGCCCCCGTCTCGCCGGAGCTCGGCGACGCGCTGGCTAAGGTAGCCGTGTTCGCGCTCGTCCAGGCGCTGGTCTACCTGATCCTGCGCAAGTCGTCGGACGTCTTCTCCACGGCCAGGACGGCGAGGTCCCTCAGCTTCCGGCCGATGCGGACCATGAGCGTCCGGCGCGTGCTGGCGGCGTTCTCGGACGTCCCCGTCGGCGTTCCCGAAGATGGCGGCTCGTCCACGTTGCCGGCGCGCCCCGGGGTTGCCGACCGGGCGGACTAGTTCAAGTGATTTCAGCTAGTATTGACTATTGAGTAGTGGTAGAGTGCGTTCTTAAGTACGGTTGGTAGTACGGATTCTAAAAAAGAACAACAACAAAAATGGATCGTGTGATGTGTATAATATAATTTGTGTTTGTATATTATATTGAACTGAATTGGAGGACTTGATTATTTTATTCCTTTTTAACGAATTCTGCTCTTGTGTTCTGCTTGCCGAGATGGCTTGTGTAGTTGTGTTCATGATTAGTTTGGTTTCCGATGAAGGCATGAACAGCTTTGCCCGGCAGTTTGATAAAGGCCCATCAAAGCCAAATTCCAGACTTCCAGCCCAATCAAACGCATACAACCGTTGAGAAGGTGCAGGCGATGCTTCCTGCAATCCTCTTATCTCAGTTTTGATCGCTTATTTCCTCTCTCTCAAAGAGAGAGAGAGCAGTAGATAGTACTACTCTGTTCCTTCTTAACAAGCAAAAAACCACAGAAGAAACATTGGTACCAATTCCCATTATAAGTAGCTCTAAACTGTTCATAATGTGCTTCGTTTTGCCCTTTTCCCGTTCGGTTCGTTAGCCGCCGCGGAAGCACTGCAACCGTACCTGCAACAGCGCAAACGGAACACATGGTGTTAGTCTTCGATGCCCTTTTTTCCCTTGACCAAAAGGGTGAGTACTAAATGGTGAGTAATTGCTCATGGCCCCCGCATTACCGAGAAAGAGAACATGTTAGCCATACAAAGGTCAACATCGTACTAACCAGGCACCTAAATGTAGTAGCCCCTTGGATCTCTGTCGACTGGACAGTTTTACGCGGGAACAAGTCTATTTGATCCTCTGAACTCAGACAAAAAGGAGAGTTTTGCCCCCCCCCTAATATCACGTTTGTTCTTCATGATTATTGTAGCTATTCGATCGGTGCATTGTATTTGATCTACAGTGGTCATCATTGTTTTACAACATGTTATCAGTGTGAAACTCTCCGAAGCCGATCAAGATCGTCTGCATGCATCAATCGACAATACATCGAATTTCGACCAGTATCAAGCGATTAAACCTACTACAAGCCATACACAAATTCATGCACGTAAGTTAATCGTATTAGAATAGTTTTAAATTGTGCATGTTAATTTCCCTAATTGACTGGATTACACATTTAATCTAATTGGTAAGATAGGGTTTTTGTTATTATTGTTCATCAAAAAAATTTAAAATAATTTATCCCAGCCGTGCCGACAATCGGCCGCACCGTAATGGTAGCCCTACGCTTGCGCGCCACTTGTTGCATCCTTGTGCTGGCCTGCAACCTCGCACCACACCAGCCACGCTTGTGATAAGTCCCTCATCATTGACCCTTATAGCAAAAAACCGTCAGTGGTGAGTACCATTGTCATCACTGACGGTTTTTTTGCTAGAATGATCAATGATGAGAGGTCTAATATAAGCCTTTATGGCGTAGTGATGATACAGAAAGGAAGAGGCAAACCCCAGAGGAAAAGTACAGATAAAGGGTTAAGGAACTTTCAGAAGCAAGACTCCGCTAATAAAGCTGCTTACATTGCACATCCTTGCTTTAGGTGTGGATGCACTGGCCATTTGTCGCGCAAACTTTAGCACCCCAAATCATTTGGCAGACCTTTACATGCAATCCATTGAAAAAGTAAAAGAAAAAAGACCCAGGGGAACAATGTTGAAGCACACTTCACCATTCAACCTATTGTTAACATGGACACTAAGAAGTGTGATGATATAGTTCATAATCCTATTGAACTTGAGGAGTCCCAAAATGACAGCCACAACTCATATGGAGACCTGAACTAGTCTCCTGAATATACCTTCATTTTGCTAGTCGATGTCTCGTATTTCTTATGAGTCTCCTTATTAGTTTAGTCATAGTTTCTGAATGAATATTGTTCTACACTCCTATTGAACGATTATCATTTAAAGTTAAATAAACTATTAATTCTCAAGATATTTGTTTAATTTATTGGGCTATGCTCATTCTATATTTTTATAATATATTTCTCATAAAACAATTGTTTAATTATTAAATCATTCCTTTAATATAGAACAACGTATAATCCAATGGTAGAGGAGAAAATATATCTAGTAGACAGTTGCACCATAAATTCAATTCTCAAGGAAACTAAATATTTTTAGACTTTGACTAAGAAAATTGAAAATATTATGACCATCGTCGGAAGCGGTGACTTCATTATTGGCACTGGAATAGCCATCATAGTTCTCTCTATGGGTACTTGAAACAACCTTGACTATTATCCATGCAAATGGGATCATCAACATAAATTAATAACATGCATAATTAAATTAATTAACAAAGATTTATTATCAACATCATTCATTAATAAATGTCATACAAAGGAATACAATACAATGCTCATGAATATTCAATTACATCCAAAAATAAAGATTACAAGAATGATTGAATTCTTCCAGTAGTATCGACCATTTCCCTTACTTTCCTAAGCTTCAGTTGATCTTCAACCATAATCCGTGAATAATATCAGTCATTCATGCATATAAAATCAAAAGGCAATAAATTAAATTGTAAAAGATTATAAAGAAAAGGAGTTACCGTCAGACCCTTTTGCGATTAGGATTCGCTCATTGAGATACTTGACCGTTCAGGGTCAGTCGGCACCTCTCGCTATATAGGGTTTCATAATTTGGCATAATACAAACCTGTAATCATCGGGTAACCATAGCCATGCACAAATAGTGCTCAAAATCTCATGGTAAAAAGGTAAAGTCCTATAGTAAAACGATAGAAACCCCACTGTTGAAAAGATTAAGCATGAGCTAGGTTAAAAAGAGAGGGAGTCAGAGCCTTCCTCGGCTCAGCCCTCCCCCAAACTGAGCAAACCATCCCAAAGTAAGAGCTTTAGGTAAAGGAGTTAGGAACCCAACAAACTGTAACATCCTCGTTTTGGCTTTCTGGAGAAAAACCTAATTAAAATAAAGTAAATTCAAAAGTTGGAGTTTCTTTGGTGTTTATATTAACCTGGCATCCATTCCTTCAAATCGAATTAATTTCTCGGCGAAAATCGATTTTCCAGCATCACCTGCATTCTAAAATTCACCCGAGTCCAAAAGTGTTCCAAAATCTCCAAACCACTTCTAAAATGTTCCTAAATATTCCAAATGATTTTAGAATCATTCTCGATTTTTGGACCTCCGCTCCTATTTTATCTCGCGCTTTTGTTTAATGCCTCGCGATCCGCGCTCAGATATTCAATTCCACAAAATCATCCAAATTCAACCAAACCACTTCCATTGAGTTCCAAATATTCTAAAATGGCTCTAGGAATTTTTCCGAATTTTAGGCCATTTTTCCTTATTTTTCCTAGGGTGAACATTTGGCGTAAAAGAGGCTAATGAGGAGCCGCCACGTGGCACATGAATAGTGTCATTTTCAACCTCTAGCCATGCATGGGGGATGAAGCTTCATGCAAGCAACAATGGTGGGAGCTATCTTTAATTCCTTGTTGCTCCTCCAATACAACTCCACTCATGAAGCCGGATCCGCTGGGATCACAACTGATTCTCTTCCTATCCATGGGGTTGTTGCACCCGACCGGCTTCGCTTTTGAACGGTTGCTAGAAACCCGAACCACTTTTGGAGATTGCGCGGCTGCTTTCTAGTCCGCTCCGCGTGATTCCACCCTCCTCATCTCTCCGTATAAGAGTCCTCTTCCGCTGGTGTAACCCTTCTTAGCCTTCTCAAACTAATCCGCAAGATCAAGAAAACCGACTAACTCGTGTTCTTCAAGCGCTCTTCGTGTTCTTGCTCATATCTCTCCCTGGTTCAATTTCCTATTCCGATTCTTTTGTTGACGCCTGAGGAAGTCTAGATTCTAATCCTTCCATTGATTTTAGGTTTCATCGACGTGGCTACTTTAATTCTCGCTTTGGAGCTTTGGTCGAACTGCTCGTCGCCAATTTCTCCGATTCCTGTGAGTTTAGGTTCAATTCCTTCCGGTTCTAGGTCCCTAAGGATGTTATCTAGAGGTCCTAGCTTTTGTTTGGATCAAATCCATGCAAAAATGAGAGAAAATCGAAGTTTTTAGAAAATAGTGCGTTTTTTTTTTTTTTGGGTAGTTCTCGTTTGAGCTCTGTGCTTGGCCTTGCCCATGCGCTGACAGGCTGGCTGCAATGGCCGCCGCCGCTCGCCTGGCCAGCCGCTGGCCATCGCCGCCATCGCCTGGCCACAAGACTGGCACACAATACCACATCGCTACACGCTGGCGACTCGGCGCCACACGGCCTCTCACCGCCGGGCCACTCTACCTTCCCTCTCTCTCTCCTCCCTCTTCTCTATTTCTCTCCTCCATGGATGGCTAAAGGCCAAGCTTCACGAGGAAGCCTTCCTCCCAATGACAGGGACCCCACTGTCATAGACTCACTCCTAACCAGCCTACCAAAGTCAAAGTCCGCGTCAAACTTTTGACCTAGTCAAACCGAGAGGAATATTCCGAATATTCCTGCTGATTTATTCGAATTCAAACTTCTAAGCTCATAACTTCCTCATCCGAACTCCGCTTGACCTCATTCAAATTTCTAAATTCATCTAAAATCAAGACCTTTCACAGTACTTAATTTTATAATTTTTGGATTTTATTTATTTTCTGTTATTTATTTGTTGCCTGCTTATGCAGTAGTCGACGATCCTACTGGCATCACGATTTCGCTATTGCCGAGCCTTCCGAAGTTCGACAATCACAAGAATCAAGGCAAGTCTCCTTGATGCACTTTGCTCCTATGTTTGCGAAAGGATTTAAACTTGTTTATAAAGTTGCATGGCTATGTTTAATTAAATATGTCAAATATAAGAGCTAGTTATTCCGAACTTGTTGATTCCTCCATGACATTGTGAATCATATCCATTGTAGCCCTAGATCATTGTTTATACCATGCCTATGTTTATATGGTACCCGTTGCTATGTAGTACGTAGAATTGCTTTTAGACCTTTTCTCCGACCAAAACAACTCATGGGTGGGATTATTCAAAAGAATGTTTTTAAACGTGATTTGAAGGTTATTGTTGTGATTTTGGTCCTGTTTTCTAAAATAAAAGAAAAGTAAAATGATTCTGACTTGGGCGGCCTGGAATGTCGGGTGGAAGCGGATCAAGCCTTGATCCTTTGGTGCTAGTACCGCCCCAAGTCATATAAGGACCGACGCTTATGATTGCCATTTTAAGCATAACCGCATTTTACCACATGTCTATAATGGTACGACCTGCCTCACTAATTTGTAGAAGCCTAGTTTAGACTCGCCACCGGGTTATTGTTGTGTGAGAGCCGACGAGGCATTGTTGTGGATGTTGTTTTGCTCACACTACAAAGAGGGGGCTTCTCAGACTGGTGGAGGGAACTCCTACGGTGAAACCTCATGGTGGGTCTAGCTAGGTAGATACATTGTAACGGCCTTGTCAAGATATTCTCCGCCGCACACCTAAGGAAGTGTGTTAATTGCATGGCAACAAGGGTCTATCTTGTCTGTGTGGGTAAAGTTGTACACCTCACAGAGTATAAACTATTCGAATAGCCGGTTTACTGGCCAAAGGCAAAGCAAGAAATGCTTTCATATTGGTAGACTTTGATTTTGTTTTTAAAACCGATCGTTGTTTTGTTTTGGGGTTCGGAGTGGTTAGAACTCGAATGTTGTTTGGCTGAAAGAGCCATATCCAGTGGATAGAACTCTGCTTTACCTTTGACGGATGGAGTCACATGATTAACTTTGATCCTTTAAATCTGCTATGATAGAGCCTTTATGTTAGTGATGGTGGATGGAACCTCACTACAATAATAAATAATTCAATTATTAAAAGAGTTGTAAAATATGCTTTGTGAAATTTATTACTTAAGTATGATTTAATCAAATGTGGCTTTATGCAAATAAACCCTATTAAGCTTCCTTTGGAAAGCCCTCATGATCATAATTTTCTCGACTTGCCGAAAGTACTTTTGTACTCACGTGCTACACCAACATTGTAATCATCAGAGATTTATCAAGATGTCGAGGAAGAAGAGGAGTTCTTCGAGGAGGATTGCCAGGAGGATTAGTTATGCTCCTAGTCGCCTGCTGTGGCGTTGTGGCTGCTCGGGCCGTTGCTTTCTTTTTGCTTCCGCTGCTTTTGAGTGTCCTGGTCCGTTAGACCGAGTATTGTAATAAGTGGCCTTGTGGCCCATACTTGAATATTTACATTACAAGTTTCGTTATGTTCGGCAATGATGTATCACTGTGACTGTGTGTACTAGCTACTGATCTGGGACTAGTACGGAAATACACAGGAGATTCTGGATAGCTGATCCGGGGTCTCACACAAACCAAGTCTCATCCATCCCATTCCTCCCCAAAGCCACCATACACCACCAAACCACCAAGAGCACCAAGAGCAAGGCAAGGCAAGGAGCAAGCCAAACCCTAGAACCGAAGGCAAGCACCAACTGGCCAAAGCTCCAACTCTCCGTCCACTAGGGAGCAAGCAAGATCACAACACCATCCCTAGCATTGACACTTTCCAAACCCTCCCGTTCGCCAGGTATGCCATCATTCACATTCCAGTAGCAACCTTAGAGTCAATAGCATTAACATAGAAGATCAAAATCAAATACTAGAGTATTACAGTGGAGCACTGATGGTCGTAGTTGAGCAATCGCCGTAGGGGCAGTGCAGCGCATGCCTGACAACCTTCGAGTACTCCCCAGCTTTGGGTATCGACATCGCACCGCCAAAACCCAGTCACTAAACTCATATTCATCCTTAACCATATCACAGATCTCCTTTATGCAATCACACAAACAATCAAATAACTAGAATCAGAGGAATCTAGTAAGTAGTAAGTTAAGGGAATGGCAACCATGGAAGTGGGGGCGAAAATGGAAGGAGCTAGGAAGGTCGGAGAAAGGAGGGCGACTTAGGGGAGTGCGACAGGGAGGCAATGGCTGGTGCGAGGCTGGTCTAGAAGAGATCGTGGTTGGGGTGGGCTGGTAGGGAGGAGACGGCCATGGAGGACAGCTAGTGGCAGCCAAGCGTACCCGGAGGCGAGTTGGCGCAGGCCAAAGAGAGGAAGGGAGAGAGAAAAAAAAGAAAAGGAAAGGGGAAATGGGGAAAAGAAAAGGAGAGGCAAAAAAGGAAAAGGAGCGAAATAAAAGGAAAAAGAGAAAAGAATAAAATTAATTTAATTTTACATTCTTGAAAATAATTTTAAATAAACAAATTGGATGCATTAATTAATTTTACCTAAAATTTGATTAAATCCATCTCATTGAACCCTTTTCAAAAATCCTTCGGAAATAAGTTTTCAACTTATATATTGATCTCCAAATAAATCTAACCCCAAAATTAAAACTACATGTTATCTTACTCAAATGGTCAAACCAACGATTAAAATCTTCTATTAAAAAAAACTAAAAAGTTCTCCTCTCTGAATAAAATACTATTTAGACATAAATCAATAATCAAAGATATTCTCTTCTAAAACTAATGCATATTCACTTACTCGGCACAATATAAAACAAAGAGGAAAATGTGTGTGTGTGTGTGTGTGTGTGTGTGTGTGTGTGTAGGAAAATGGTTCCATACCCCTGGGAGTACGTACTCCTACTCTCAATATACCGCTTAAATGTTGTTGTTATACTTCTTTATCCTTTTAGTATACTCCAATGTTGATTATAAGATATTCCAAAGTGAGTTCTACGAAAAAATTCAACAAAGTCTAATATATAAGTATACAAGACCATCTAGGTGGTATTTACATTTTTTTCAGAGGTGGTATGTACACTTTTTAGACATACTCCCTTTTATGTGTGTATATGAAGGTATTTGCAAAATAGGCTAAAAACTATGTACTCCCTTGCAATTTTTTTCATGTGGATCTCATTGGAATATCTTATAATTAGTATATGAGTGTATCCAAAGTGATAAAGGAGTCTTTTAAGTTCGTTTGGGTGGGTATTTTAGAGATGGGAGTAATTACTCCCGAGAGTAAAAAGTATATATATATATATATATATATATATATATATATATATATATATATATATATATATATATATATATATGAAAGTAAATCAAGCAATCATTCTAGTAGTAGTAGTAGTAGTAGTAGTAGTAACAACAACAACAACAACAACAACAACAAATAGAAGAATAGCCATAATGCAAATAAGAAACAATATTAGCATTGAAAAATCTAAATAAAGAAAAAAAACACAAGGAGGGCGAAGGTGATCGGGTAAATAAAGAAAAGAATAAATAATGTTAGTAGTCACCATAATGAGCCAAATAGAAAAATAATCCTTTAGTTGAGTAAGAAAAACTTGATCAAATTGAATATGCAATGTAGATCAATTCATGTGTATATATATAATTGAAGTTAAAATAAATGCTAATATAAGCAGAAGATTAGATGGGAAATTAAATATTGTCATTAATCACTATAATGATTAAAAATAGGAAAATAATACCTCTACTGGAAGGGAGTCATGATCCAAATGGTAATGAGCGATGTTGACTAAAACGCACCAATTTAATGTACTACAAGTTAAAATATCCTGAATTAACTTACAGCAAGTCAAAATGCGACAAGTTAATGTATACTAAATTTAAATAAATAGCCTACATGTATCAATTTAAAGCAAGTCAGAGAAAGGCTAAGGACCGATCGGTTGAGGAAGAAAAGGAGGAGAAGAAAGAAAAGAAAGAGGGAAAAAGAAAATTGGAAAGAAGAAAAGAAAAAGGGGAAGAAGAAAAAAGAAAGGAAAGTGATTAAATACCAATGGATAAAATACTTATAGAAGTAGAAAA
The DNA here is from genome assembly GCA_036346355.1 of Rhipidocladum racemiflorum. Lineage (NCBI taxonomy): Eukaryota > Viridiplantae > Streptophyta > Magnoliopsida > Poales > Poaceae > Rhipidocladum > Rhipidocladum racemiflorum. The sequence goes on from CM070579.1 coordinate 7,859,341, forward strand.
ACTAACCACCCCCATAAAAATTAAAATGGGGACATACTACCTCTATGGGAATGAAATCATAACAAAAAATTTTAATAAGCAACACAAATTAAAATACACCAAGGTAAAATACTGCAAGTTAAAATATTTTAACTTAAAATGCGCCAAGTGAAATACGATAAGTTAAAATATCCCTAGCTAAGATAAGTACAGTTAAAACACATCAAATAAAATACCCCAAATTAAAGTAGCAGTATACATGCATCAATTTAACAAAAGTAAGGAAAAAGATTGGACACCCTAAAACACATGAATAATTTTATAGCTATCTAAAATATAGTATTTTATAATTTCATGGAGTAAAATAAATCTGGCAAGAGATCATCTTTTGCAACCATGCGAGGACGCATATTTTCACTTTAATTCAGGCAAGCATTATCTTGATCATATTTCAACAATTTCAACCAAATATATTTGATATATGTGATATCACCAGTGCATTAGAAAAACCTCATTTAAGAAAAATCCTAAATCGAATGTGGTTGGAAAGATGGATAATTGTGGACTGCTATGACATTATTTGGTTTTGGATAAATTGAATTGATGATGAACCGCTAACGCAGTATTTGAATTATTGGTGTGTTGAAATGGCTCGACCAACGAATGTATGTATGTGAGGTGGGTAGATGGTGCCATGGAGATGAGCATTGCCGGAGGGGCCCTTTACATAGGTTATGATATAAGGATAAACCATCGCACTCGGGCAATGAGTCGCATAATTCATATCAACCATAGTGTGTGGAAACAACCAGAAAAGGTTATCCTATGATGGTGTTATGATCTCTACATTGGGTATGAGTAGATAACTAAGAGTGTGAAACTGAGTACGCTAGGAGTCCCAGTGAGAGACACAAAATCAGCTGCGGTTGATCTGATGCTATATTTAAATGCCATGAGATGAGTACTACCGTTCTTAGTCGGAGTACAACTAGCAATGGTGCCAGGGTTGGAGATCTAATACTTGAGTAGTGATAGACATTCTGAGTTCCCAACTGAGGTTGGGTTCGCAATGGGTAAAGTGTACAAACCAGCACAGAGTAAAATCATGAATTCACGTTTGTCTCCTGGATTGAAGGCAACGAAAACTAAGTCTGCATCATATACGAGTGCTAGTAGCATGTTTGATAATCAAAAACCAAAAACACAGGTTCTCCTAATAAAACCCTATTTTATGAAAGAGGATTTGAGGAAGGATTCATGAGATGGTTTTGGAGAAAACTCATAATTCATTTTGTTATTAACGCGTGCCGAGTACTTTTTGTATTTACTCTTGTATAACCCCCTCTTTGCTTAGAATCTAAGCATTATGGACTCACCTGCGAGGAGTGGGTGGAGGATCACCCGCAGGGTCAGGGTGACGAGGCAACGAAGGACTACCATGAGGATTGGGTGGGGCCGTACGGCGACGACCGTCGATCCCTTGGGTATACTAGTGTTTATGTATATAAGCTTTTGTTATATTAAGTGTTATGTATAAACTTATGAACTCTGGACTTGTAGCCATGCGTGGCAATGGAATGTAATAAGTTTTCATTTCGGTCTCTAAATATTGTTCTACTGCATCACTCTGAACATGGTGTATTAACTAATAAAGTCGGGTGCACTTAATATTTTATTAGCTAATGTGCTGAGATCAGTATAATTACCTCAGAGTAATGGTGGTGATACTATCGTTACCCTAGGTTAATTATGTGGGTCGCTATAGTACTCCTATAATAATAGAGAATGCTCTATTATACCCTAAATCCAATCATACTTTATTAAGTTTCGAAGACGTCCATGTGGATGGCTTCCATATGGAGACAGAAAATGAGGATGGTATAAGATACCTACTCATAACTAAGTTTAACGGGTGCAATAAACATGTGGTTGAAAAAACCACCTTCTTTTTCCTCTGGATTATACTATACATATCTAAAAGCTGAAGTGTTCCCAATTAGGATCAAAATGAGTTTTCATCCGAAAGAGAAATTAAAATAACCAGGTGGTGAGATATAAAACGAGGCTTGTAGCACAAGAGTTCACATAGAGACTCTACATTGATAACGATAAAACTCACTCTCATGTAATGAGTGGAATAACTTTTCGACACTTGATATCAATGGCAGCTAGCTTAAACTTATCAATGTAGTTGATGGATGTAGTAATTGTATATTTATATGGGTAACTGAATACCAATAGTTATATGAGAGTCCCTTATCGAGTCAAAATTCTGGATCCTAATAGGGGTAATCACAATATGTACAACGTCAAACTGTAGAGATCGTTATACGGATTAAAACAGTCGGAGAGAATGTGGTACAACCGACTTAGTTAGTTCTTCCTATAGAAGGGATACTCCAACAATGATTATTACCCCTGTGTATTCATAGAGAAATTCTAGAATGGATTATGTATCGTTTCAATATATGTCGATGATATGAATATCATCGAAGCCACAGAGATAAGGAAGCAAGTTCTTACCTTATGACAGAGTTTAAGATGAAAGATGTGGGTAAAATCAAATATTGCTTAGGCCTTTAGCTTAGAGAATTTTCCAGAAGAAATTTTGTACAGTAGTCTACCTATATCAGGAAAGTATATGAAAAATTTAATATGGATAAATCCCATCATTTGAAGACCCCCATGGTAGTAAGATCCATTGAAGTAGATAAAAACACTTTTAGACTTAGGATAAAAAATGAGAAAGTTTAAAAACCTGAAGTTCCATACCTAAGCACCATTGGAGCACTTATATATCTTGCAAATTGCACAAGGCCTAATGTTGTATTCGCAGTAAATTTGATAGCTAGACACAATGCAGCTCCAACTAGAAGGTATTGGGCTGGTGTCAAGGCATTTGATAGCTAGAGATTTGCAGAGTTCAGTGGAAGTAAATACCTAAACCATAACTCTTAGTATGATCCTAAAGATACTACTTAAATTCTGAAGATTTTAAGTTGCACTCTTTTTCCTTGATTATTTTTCTAAAGTTTTCTCATATAAGATTTTTTTAATGAGGCAACAAGTGTAACATAATATTCGAATGCAATGTACTCTTTCCTCCATCATTTTTTCCACTGGATTTTTAGAAGAGTTTTTGATGAGACATATGTGTTACACGGTATTCACCTAAGGGAGAGTGTTGAGATATAATATGACATTTGATCCTAGTTGTTGATATATGATTGGGCTTTATCTCTACATGGACTAATCCGAATCTATCATTTATGAGTTTTTCATTATAAATATGGCATCTTATTGTAAAAAAAATTAATCTACTAAAGATAAAAGAGTTTTGTCTCTCTATATCATATGTGTTCTTTATTATTTTTCTGTCTATTCGATGATACATTGTGTTTAATGTATCACGATTGTGATTGTTTTACAACAAATTCTCCGGTCTAAGGTTGAAAATTAAACTATTGCAAAATTTCGTAACATCAAAATAGACTTATTCCTTCTGTATTTTGTTAACCGCTACTCCCACGTCTAGCTAGTAGCCACGCTACACATGGAGAGCAGCAGGACAAAACTCAATCCCATGTAGAGATGGGCGATAGGCCGGGCTTTTCACAGACAGCCCAAGCACGGGCACGATTTGAGTGGATTCGGGTCGGGCTAGGCCGACATGAACTCCAGGGCCGAGCCGGGCCTAGGAATGGGGCCCGTCGAGCGGCACGGCCCGGTCCGACCACGTAGGCCGGGTTCGGGCCGGCCTAACTCGAAGGTTATTTTTGTACTGCTCATACTACTGATTTGTACGGCTTTCTACTTATTTTTGTACTGCTCATACTACTTATTTTTCATTCTTCCCAAATACCCATTGTCATTTTTACTGTCCATTGATCTATTCTACTGATTTGTATTACTCATACTACTAACATTTACTTTGTTTATCTCTACTATATAAAGTAAGAGTTTCTTCCCACGTCACATTAATTGTCCTGTTTAATTGCCTTATTAATTGCCCTGCTTAATTGTCCTACGCAAGAAACGAAGCGTTGCTTTAATTAGCCAGCTTTTGCAAGAAACGAAGCGTTAAATATAGATGTTTGATCTTATGAAATAGTATTTTTTATTTTTCGTTATCAATTTTGTTTTTTTTCGTAGCAACGCACGGGCATATAACTAGTTTACTATAAAAAGCCAGATCCGAGTGCTTGTAGTTGGTTATGGGGCCGAGTCAGTGGGTCCGAACTGACCCAGCCCACTGTGCTTTCAGGCCAAGCCAAGCCCTGTAAAACTTCTCCCGTGCTGGCCCGGAGCCCGTCGTGCCTGAGCCGTGCCAGTCCAGCCCGATCCGTTGGCCTTTCTGTGCCGAGCCAGCCCAACTCGCTATGACCCGAAGCCCGTTGTGCCTGAGCCGTGCCGGCCCGGCCCGGCCGCCCAACGCCCAGCTCTTCCCATGCCCCCGATACGGCGATTCCGCTGCACCGACACGCCTTCCGGCTCCGCGTTATAGCCACAAAATGGTGGCACATTTGCCTATCGTGACCGGAAAAACTCTCCGTTCGCAGCCACCTAACGGAGTCGGCGTCCACCGACGGCGGACGAAGCTAGTGAAGTCCAGCGAAACCAACTGATCGTGCGTACGTACTGGCCGACCGCAGGGGCGGCCGATGGCAAAAATCACGTACTCCATAGTCCATAGGTGCCGCTTTCGGGTCGGCATGGCCCCTCCCGCAGGCAGGACCCGCACCGAGACCGAACCGGCAAGTGCCCTTTAAATGCCGCGTCCAGTTGGGTCCTGTGGCCTTTTTACCTGAGAGGACGGGCTCCCATCTCCCTAGAAAGTTGTACGTTGGCTCTGCTTAATCACCTGGGGGCCCGACACTGGCAAGCAGTGCGTAAACGCCTAAACGGAAGCATTGGTGTCACCAGGACAACTTGTCAGTCACCCTGACACTACAGTTGACTTCCCAGGAAAAAGGTGTCTACGACTAGTCGCTAAATCAACAGACCCATGCTCAGGATTATGCAAGCATTGTTTATGTGGAGCAAGGTTCCAACTTTTATTTTTACCTCGCTTTTTCTTGTTATTTTAAATGAAATATAAATTCAAAAAATTTTAGTTGAGATTTCTCAAAAAAACTAAAATTTTGTCAGAAATTACTGAAATCTCGATAAATTTTAATTGAACGAAAAATAGTTCAAACAACGTCAAAAAAATTTAAATTTTTTTTAATGGTCCTGACACATTAGTAATGTTTCCATAAAAATTTCAGGTGGTGATCAAGCATAAGAAATTTTTAAAAAATCTAACAGTGCTACTGTCATGATAAAAGGCCGACCGACAAATTTCAACCGAATGTAAAATAGTGCAAACCACGTTAAAAACTTGTGTAAATTTTTGTGGATGCCCCTGACACATCCATAATATTCTCATAAAATTTTTAGATGATGATCAATCTTGAGAAATTTTCAAAAATTCGTACAATGTTACTGAAGACTGATCAGCAAATTTCAACCAAATGAAAAATGGTCCAAATTACGTTAGAAAATTTTGAAATTTTTGTGGATGGTCCAAATTATGTTAGAAAATTTTGAAATGTTATTGTAGCACTTTGAATTTTTTCTAGTTTTTTTATACGACCGGGATTTAGGATCTCATTCCTAGCCGAGATTTTCAAAATTTGTCGGAATTTTGAACTTTGCTTGGGAGGACCGACACCTGCCATCTAATATGGTGGTATAATCACGGTTCAAAATTTTGGGAAAATTACGGGGTAGAAATCCAAAATCCCGACAAAATGAAAGATTTTGAAAATTAGGGTTTGATACATTATTTTTGGTTAATTTCGTCGAAATTTTGAGATGTTGTACCGAAATTGCTATAAAATCGACTAGATTTGTTGTTTTAAGGACTTGACAAGCGAGCTAGCTGGTTAGGAGGGTTGGCTCTCACCCCACAGCCCCAGGTTTGAGTGTCGACGTCGACCAATTTTTTTTATATAGCAAGGATATGCTTATAACATTGTTGTATATAATAGTTGTAACTCAGATGGTAGAAAAGTTCGCCTAGCATGCCACAGGTGCAAGGTTTGACCCAGATGAACGCATCTTTTTGCACCATAATCTATAAAACCTAAAATTTTCATGTTGTGAGTGGGATTTGAACCCACGACCTCTTGCATCGGACCTACACCCCCTGACCACTCGGCCATGTTTTTTGTTTCGGGATACCATTTTATAGGGTTGAAAAGGGCCGAAGTTTCGGTAAATTTCGCCACAAATTCGGTGATTTCGACTGAAATTTCGGTTTTGCCGCCCCAAAAATACTGAATTTTAAATTTAGTTTTTGAATTTCGTTCAGATCTTGTCTAAAATATCGAGATTTCACCAAAAATTCTGATTTCGGCCACCTCCGATACGGGGTTCGAAAACGAAACTTCAAACCCTAGATATAATGCACCGGAGATCAAAACTTAAAATTGATAACCTCTAGGATCATGATAGCACTCCAGTTAAGTTTTTTTTCCCCTGTGGTTATCTTAGATTCTCCCGTCTCTTGCTCATCGGTGGGAGATCTCCATGGAGGGAGGCCGCTTTAAAGCCACCCATCGATCGATCCCCATCTTGATGCAACACAGCTCCATGATCACCGCCCAGCCGTAGCCCATAGGCCGGCCTCCCTGGCTGCTTTCCTTCCTTTCGTCTTATCTCGTTGCACGCTGCGTGCATGGCATTAGCCTGCTTTGCTCGCTTGCTTTACCTTTACAATACTACCGCACTTGCAAAGGCACAATTAAAGCGTCACGCCCTTGCCTTGCTTGAATCGTACTCCATGAATCTACATCTACTAGTACTAAACTCTTTTTTCCTTTGTTTTTTTAGGACGAGTACTAAACACTTCTTCTCGGAATGCTCAACTAATTTCGACCAAGTTTGCACAAAAATTACCAGGAACGGTAGTGAAATTCAAAGCGATTCAGTGCGTCAAGAAATGAGGTGGGACAAATCAGCCATCAAGACAATTAAGAATGAGGCACTCGGGAATTAGATCGAATCTTTGGAAAGGAACCCCACACCAAATCACTATGTATCAGGCCACACAAAAACAGCATTTGTGATAACATGCATGGGTCCTGACTAGGAACGCGATGGCTAGCTAGCAAGCTGTCTTTGGGGTGTGTGATCTGGAGAGAATATTGTTCTAGGTTTTACGCTTATTATATGCCAAAGAGTGACGATACTAATGCTTGATCATTGTGTTCGATTAGATCCTGATATCCAGGTGCAGACTAATTAATTACTGAACTTAAAGTACTCCCTCCATCTAAGGCCCTGTTTGAAAGCAAAAAATTTCAATACCATGATATTATAAAACCATAGTTTAAAAATTGTTTTGGCATAAATACCATGGTTTCACCTACCACCATTGAAACCATAGTTTTTCTTGGAACTACAAGCTGTTGAGCTACAAAGTCTTTTACATGATGAAGTGATGCCAAAAACCCAAAACTCCACTCTGAGTGGAGTTTTCAATACTTCAAAAATATCATGGTTTTCAAAATAGAGTTTTTTTGGTTGCTTCCAATCACCTTATGACCAAAAATACCATGATATTATTCAAAACCATGGTTTTGCCTAGAAACTATGAAAATACTTTGTTGCCAAACAAGCCCTAAGTTTATGAAAGATCCCAAAATAAAACTTCACCCACCTAATGGACAAATAGCATCTAACTGAAACCTCTCTTGCAAGGAATAAAGATCCTGGAGCAAAAACTCTCTCTTGAGACGAAAGAGCAAATATGTGATTTAGACTTGCTCGTGGGATTTTGAATATCAAGATGAACTTGGATACCTTTCCACAAGTCACAGCAAGCTAGAGGTCATAAAGAAACTCATCAAAACACGATCAAACAAGGATTCATCAATGGAGGCATAACAAATCAGTTTCTCGCAAAACTAGAAACAAGGATTGCCTAGAAGATTGGGATATGATCTAAGTGAAGACTCATCCAATCAATCTCTCATCCTTGGCAATAAGAACCAGAAGCAAGTAAAAGGAGGGGGAGGCAAATCCAACTTGCGGAATTTAAATTGCGAGAATGTAAAGACTGAATTTAAATTGCGTAATGTAAAGACTGAATTTAAATTGCGCAATGTAAAGATATAATGTAAATACGAAATTTAAATTCAGAGTGGAGAGAATGTTTTTGTATTTCTTTTATTTGGAAGTTTTTACAAAGCCTCACTTCATGTGGACAAAGCTCAAAGGAGCACCAAAGCTGAGCAACCCAAGCTTAAATTAAGTCAAATACTCATCACAAATAAGGATATAACTCCACATGGTCCTTCAGTTTATAATGTGTATTTCTTCTTAGCATACAGACTAAAAAAATATTGAAAATAACTAGATTACTCCTAATTATTATCATTAAGCACTATAGTCAATACATGCACGTAGAGAATATAAAATAAAGATAAATATATTTGAAAAGATTATTAAAAAAATATTTATTAAAATATTTATTAGAGGTATAGGGAAAACATCATATTAATTTTATATTAAAATATAAAATACGTCCCATAAATATATTTGAAAAGATCATTAAAAAATCAATCTAACTTTCACGGAAGGAGTAGTTCAGTACGACTCTATATCTATGTAACTGTCTGCAATTCTCTGTTACATCGACGATCGATCCATGGGCCATATTTCCATTTTGACATCAACTTTTGCATGCCGTCTGTTTAGAGGCATGTCCAAGGGTGCTGCTCTTTTCGTATTCTAATCTATATAATTTTTTTATTAAATTTATAGTAAGATTTAGATAGTCCCGGATATGAATACGGCACGAATAATATCGGTCGTGGATTCGAATCGAATACAGAGCGGAATCGATACGGTACCGGATAATTTTTTGTCGGATATCGTGCGAAAATATATACCGCATAAAGCACACATATAGCACTGATTGATCAACTGTATAAGTTCGAATGCAACAGAACTATCAAAATTTAACTAATCATCTTATAAGGTAGTCTAACAAAGTTGCAAAAGTACATTCAATTTTAACGGTAAACATAGCGAAAAGTTTGGAACATAGAACAATATAAAAATGATATCTCAGCAACATGACCATGAGTACATGTCTCCATGAAGGAGACAATAAGACAAAATAACAATACTACGATTACATTATAGAAATATACACACATACTCAACAAAGACACAATCTTATAGAAGAGTTTGAAGATCGAATTAGACAAGGAAGGCTGTCAACATCTCAATGAGACCACGACTCCACGAGTGCATGACCATGGGTCCATGGCTACTTGTCCTCGACACTCAAGCACTCAGTCAATATTAGCCTTAACCATAGTCTCTTCCTACAAAAATAAAAGGTATGTGTTGAGGTCTTAACTCTGAAGAGCAAAAGTGCATGACATGTGTAACATTAATATAGCATGCACAAACAACACATATAAACCGAAAATATTCACAACTAAAAATCATGATATAGTCATGCATATTGCATATTGCCATATCAATATATCATGCATGCATGCTGTTAGTTAGTGGTGGCCTGCTCCTGTGCTGCAGACTGTAGTGCTAGTTGGATGTGTTTGTTTAAATATGCTCCTTTGCTGCAGTTCAAGATTTGGTCATGTAATCATGTGTGTTATTTATATATGTGTGTGTATATGTGCAACTAAAATATATCACCTAATATGTTGAGAATTTTCTATATCACCTATAAACAAGATATCCATGTGATGCAATATTGCAATCTCTCTGTTGCACCTAATATGAATCACATTACATCACATATGCAGTGTTGTTGTTATAGGTAGAGTTGTACCAAATGTTTATTTCCAGACCATTCTTATTTGTGTTCAAGAAGTCATAGTCTATGGAGAAAAAGTAAACTTATACACAAGAAAAGGAACCGCTGAACAAATAATGACTAATTCTCTAACATTTTGTTGGAGTAGATGAGAAGATGAAGATTACCTGCTAAAAATTCGTTTGTCTTTCCTCGTAATGACAAACTTTGAATGCTATATCTGGACATTCAAGAGAAAAAACATTAGAACAACATATTTTTGCAGACCTAGGAAACAATATATATGAAATTTGTTGGCCTTTTATTCCAATTGTCACAAGAATTCAATAACAAAAAACCTTGCTAGCAGAACATAATTTAAATCCTACCTTTTTATGGGAATAATTTGAATCGTAGTGGCCTAGTCATAGGAGCTTATAGCACTTTATGGTATTTGATGACAACTGAGCCGTTTCTCTTTTGTAATTAGTGACAAACATCAGGAACAAATACAACAGTGAAACATAAAAATTAAGTCTAAGTATTGATAACGACATAGAAATACTCTCCAATTATCAGGCCTAAGACTATAAATGTGGTCCAGTGCTTCTTTGCAAGTCAATTTAAGCTTACATACATGAGGTAGTAATTCCAAATGTCCATGATTGCCTCGTAGATTCATCTTAACAAATCCTTATTCTTTTTTCCCCCTTTTTTGGAACCATTCATTTGCCTGAAGAAATGTTAGAGGGATTCTTCTAGTAGCAAACACGGCATATTGCACATCATAATCTATTGACAATTTATCGTTTGTACTTTTTTCTCTTCTACTTTGAGATCACCGTTAGTTTGCAGATTATCATATATACATCGTAAATTTGTAATAGCTCACATGTGTAGTTTCTACCTTAGGGCATGTGTAGTTCTTCATCTTGTCCTGATCTTTCAAGACTCAAGACCTCATACACTGCAAGAAAATAACAACTTTGCACATTAACTCTCTTCAACAACACCAAATTGTTAAAAAAAAATCTAGCCTCTTCAATCAACACGGTAGAAAGCAGGAAAACATCCTGGTTCACGGGAGTCGGAGGTAGCGGACGTGGAGCTAGATCCAAATCGAGCAGAGGGCGGCGCGGAGGGATGGAGCGAGCGAAGGGAAGCAGACTCGGGGCTCGACGCCGAGGGATGGAGTGAGCGGAGGGCGCCAGGCGGCGGGTGGCGGGCGAGCAGACGGCGGCGGGACTTGGGGGCGGAGGGCAGAGACGGGAGGGTGCCGACAAACTCGGGGTTGGAGGGCGGAGACGGGAGGATGGCGACGATGGGAGGAATGGATGGCGGCGGACTCGGGGCTCTACGCTCGGGGCCTCGGGGGAGACAGGAGGAATGGATGGACCGATGGAGATTGGAGAATGGAGAATATGTGGAGACGCTCGGCTAGGGTTAGGGACTTAGGTTGCCTGGCTTTTCAGATATTTGATCGTAATTGACTGGATCCGAGACAAGACTCGAAATATCTCGATCCGAAGGATAGTATTCTCCCGAATCCAAATCCAAATCCGAGTCTGAAAAAAAAAGTATCCAAAATCGATACCGAATCCGAAAAAATTATCCGATCCGATTGCATCCTTATGCATGTCAAATATACGAGGCATGGAGTCAGTGGCAAACAAGTAGTAGAGATCTGCCTAATTGCTCTGCCAAATCAAAATCGTGGAGTTGCAGGCTTGCACTGTACAACTATAGTATATAGCGGAGTCGACCACCTGAATCGAAGTGAGTTCGTACCCAATGTCTGTCGCTTAATTTTTTCTTGGCAATACTACTTTCATTCAATTCCGTGGACGTTCTTTTCATCACGTAGCGGTGTTTCTGTAGCATTATCTCCGTATTACTAGCTAGATGGAACATACTTTCAAGTCGTTGATCGGACCATTTTGATATGGAACGTATGGTTTTGAAATCACTTTAGGCATGCATGGAACGTATTAATTTTACAGAAAGTTTATAGGAAACACCTCACTCAGTGATGATCAGGGTTCACAAAACCGACGAAAATCGCTCGAAAATCGCGGTTTTCGACCGTATCGAGCCGGTTCGAAATCCTAAACCGGTCGGTAAACCGATTCAATTAAAAAAATAATTCAAAAAAATCAAAAAATTTGAAAAAATTTATGCGATGTAAACCGATCGAAAAACCGTGAAAACCGGCGATTTTGAAAAAACCGTAAAAATCGCTCCAAAACCGATAGCCTAAAACGTTCACCTCGTCGATCGGTTTTTCGAGAAAACCCACCGGGTTTTAGAGAAAACCGATGGAGTTTTCGAAAACCGAATGGTTTTCGCTTTTTTAAAATTTGTTTTGAATGTTTTTTGTTCAAATGCTCGGTTTTGAAACTCTTCGGTTTCTAACGATTTTCGAGCGGTTTTTGGCTCGATATTTTCGAATTTCCAATTTCGGTTTTCCATCGGTTTTTTCGGTTTCGGTTTTGTTAACCCTGGTGATGATAGCGAATTTTTTTCTAAGCTCTTTTATGGTACACTAAATTTAATATGGATGGTTTATTCTTTTCAACCCAATGAATCAGATTAGCTAATATTTATTTATACTTTCTTCGGTAGTAGAGCAGTAGGAATACCTCAACAAATCAATAGGTAGATCTGATTTCTATTACACACCATATACTAATAATGTAATACAATGTAAAATTTCTCTTTTCTTAACTTGCTACGAAGTTCTAATAGAATTTCTATAAAACATAAAAATTTCACGACAAACACACTACTACAAAACTGCACATAGGAGACGCCTATCAGTGGCGGTTTGTTTGGAACCGCCGCTAATAGAAATATCAGTGGCGGTTTTTTAGCTCAAACCGGTGCCAGGATCATCAGTGGCGGTTTTTATTTCGAACCGCCACAGATAACCGAGTATCAGTGGCGGTTTTTGGTTAGAACCGCCATCGATACTTGAGCACTATCGGTGGCGGTTCTAACCACAAACCGCCATCGATACTCGGTTATCTCGTGGTTCGAATAAAACCGCCATCGATACTTGGGAACTATTTGTGGCGGTTCAATGTAAAACCGCCACCGATAATGGGCGATTTGTGGCGGTTTTATGTTAGAACCGTCGCAGATACTGTTATCTGTGGCGGTTTTTTGATAGAACCGCCACTGATAACTATAGTTACCTAATTTGAGTGCTCTAAATTTCAACTAAGTGCTTGATTTTATCATGACATGGGTACTTCAAATTTCAACTAAGTATTTGATTTTACCGTGACATGGATACTTCAAACTTCAACTAAGTGCTTGATTTTACTATGACATGGGTGCTCCCAATTTTAACTAATTGAAATTTGAAGTATCCATGTCAATAGTAAAATCAAGCACTTAGTTGAGGTTTGAAGTATCCATGTCATGGTAAAATCAAGCACTTAGTTGAAATTTGAAGTACCCATGTCATGGTAAAATCGAGCACTTAGTTAAAATAGAGCATGACAAATTCGTGAGTATGAGAATACTAAAATTAGTGTTCAGGTCCTTTGTGGGGTTAAGGGAGGGGACACGTTATATTTCAAATGTGATCATGCCAACACTACGGTACTAGATCACATAAGAACTCAAGGTTAAGCGTGCTTGGGCTGGAGTAGTACTAGGATGGGTGACCTCTCGGGAAGTGCTTGTATTTGCATTAAAATCGGTGGTAGAACTCATTAGTTAAGCGTGCTTAGGTGAGAGTATTACTAATTAGGTGGTGACCTCTTAGAAAATATCTTCATTTTGTGTTAAAACTGCCAGAATATTAAATATAATTATTTGTGGCGGTTTTTCTTCAGAACCGCCACAAATAATGCATTATCAGTGACGGTTTTTCTTTGGAACCGCCACTGATAATATTATCAGTGGCGGTTCAAAACCGCTACTGATAATCTTCGATTATCAGTGGCACTATATCAGTGGCGGTTCAAAAAACCGCCACTGATGGCAGTTACGAACCGCCACTGATGTCTATTTTTCTAGCAGTGACAGCTTAATTCTCATAAAAATTAATTTGATAAATTATGTATTCAATACTAAGATCTTGTGCCTCATAAGTAGGGGTGGGTATTTAGTTAATTTGGTATTTTCAGTTTGGTTTATTTGATATTTTTAGAAAAATTGGTTTTTAGGAACTGCAAACCAAACCGAACAAATTTGGTTGGGTTTATTCGGTTTTTTGGTAAACCAAATTTCAAGAATCAAACACTTAGCAGAATTTGTAGCTTCAAGAATCAAGCAAGACTACTTCACGGTATACGGAGGACTAGCAAATACAACAAACAACACAATTGGGTACTTAGGTATAACATAGAGTGCTAACACTACTAGAGAAAGAGCCTTCAGTACCGGCACATCAGTCCAAATTAGATTTGAACCGGTACTAATGAGGGCATCAGTACCGGTTCATTTTGAACTTTCCTGAAATGAGGTATCAGTACCGGTTCGTAACACCAACTGGCATCGATGCGTCTGATCTTGATGTGAGGGCATCGATCGATTGGTGTTACTGCCAGATGCATCAAGCCTCGTTTCAGAAAAGTTCAAAAGGAGTGCATATTCTATGTATATCAGTACGCGATGGTGTGTGGGTTGGTTAGAAGTGTGAGGCTGCAATCACGAGGTTACTCGTTTGAGTCCCACTTCTCCTATATTTTGAAGCATTTCTAGTACCATCAGTACCGGTTCTATGAATGGCATCAGTCCCGAATGGCTTGTACCGGTTCAAAAAACCGGTACTGAAGGCCCTCCCCAACCGGTACTGAAGGCTTTTTCTCTAGTAGTGTAAAGTGAACTAGCAAATACAACTCAGTAGATGTTCCAAAAATTTGTGAACACTTCATGTGAAAACTTTTAATAAGAACAGGCAACCAGCTCATACCTTGAAGGGAGCAGCCAACGGACGAAGGGGATGTTCCGGTTGAGGTCGTCGGTGGTCGATGTCACCAAGATCCGGTGCTCACCTCCAAGTCGCTTGTCGTCGCAAATCGCGGCTCGGAGATGATCCCCTGAGGCCCTAACTTTGAATTTGGATTTCCGAGGGCCACCTTCAGTTGGTAGGATGGGGGATGGTTGTAGCCAGCAGATGGCGCTGGGAAGGGGGATGGCGGCGGCACTATGGGGATGGGACGACGATGGCAGGGGGATGGCAGGATGGGGGATGGTTGTAGCCAGCAGATGGCGCTGGGAAGGGGGATGGCGGCGGCACTATGGGGATGGGACGACGATGGCAGGGGGATGGCTGGATGGAGGATGACTTGGCGACTAGGGGGATGGGAAGGAGATGGCACCGCGGAGGCAGGTGACGACGTCTCCGGCTCTTTTTGACCGCAAGACTACGACTTTGTGTGAATGCGTGATGGGGGATCCCCTAGGGTTGCAACTTGCGAGTTTGGGGTCTCCGCATGAGCGCCGTCGAGTATGGGCCGCTAGTGGGCTAACGGGCAATTCATGGGGACTGCCCGACTGGGGGTCGGGAATTGGGGAATAGGGATCGGTTTTCGGTAAATTCGATTCTCAGAATCATAAAACAAACCGATTACTGAAAACCGAATAACATCAAAACAAAAACAAAAACAAAAAAATCGGTTAATTTAGTTCGATGATTCGGTTTAGGTTTGAAAATGCCCACCTTACTCGGAAGGTACTCTTGCCATCTAAAAAGAAATCTCCATCCTATGCAAAAGGAGAACTGCAGTAGTACTAGCCCTTTTTTTGCGCCGGGGGGGGGGGGGGTGGTAATCAATGTCGCGCTTCCTTATAATATTAAGAGTAAATTTCATAATGCTACATTTTATTTACAAATTATAAAAAAACTATATATTTTAGCTTCTATTTTATAAAACTATAGATTTTAGAAGAACATATATCACAAAACTACATATTTTAGAATTAAATGTTTTTTATAACTAGTTTAATAGTGTGGATCCACATGGCAGCCTTACGTGCGATTGAAACTGGAAATAAGGATACGTCAGGCTGACATATGAGCCCATACTGTCGCATCGTTACAAAAAATATCAATTCTAAAACATCTAGTTTTGTGCACAAGTTTTACAAAAATATATAGTTTGTGAAATATAAGTTCAAACATATAGTTATTTAATAATTTGTATAAATTTTTTTATAGTTTTATAAAATTTACTATATGATATTAAACCATCCCGTGCGCTTTTGGATAAGGGGTCGCCTAAAGTCCAACGTAACGTGATGTCGTGAATCGTGATGACACCGACGCGAATCGCGCGTAGACCAAGCGACCACCTGTACGGACGTGGCAAGCATGGTCGCCCTAGTGTACGAGACATGTTTGTCAAACGAGTACGAATACCAAGACAATGCAAGATCTACGTTCTAGGGTACCATATCCATGGGGAATTTGTTTACTGTATTAACCCTATTAAAAAATTTTATTATCAAAATGGCTATATGTTGACTTTCTCTTATAAAAATAGCCATCTTTGCATCGTGAAAACGCTACAATGCTCAGAACCATGCCTCCCGAGCGTTGCTTATAGCGGGCTCCGATACTTGGACGCAAACCGCACCTCCCAAACGCTGCACTCGGCAATGCAACACCTGCTGCATTCGGTCGTGTGGCCTCGGTGCACTTTCGGCCACATGTGTGAAAGGTTATAATTGATTTAAGGTTGTGACTTGATTATTTAGAAATAACTGAGATATTTATTATTGTTATTATTTCTTTTATTGTCTTGTCAATCTAATTATTATATTCTTTTATAAATGTTGTTTTATGCAAAACAACTAGTACAACCAATCATTTGAATAAACCAAGCATGTAGTATAATAAACTTGCATTCTGTACACAACTTGTTGAGTGTTTTATGTACTCACCCTTGCAACAACAACTCATCAGTTAGAGATGAGTCAACACCTGTTTATGAGGAGGAGTTCCAGAAGGAGGCGAACAACTAGGGTGCAAAACTTATCAGTTACCTGTGGCAAATTAGAGGTTTGCTACGAATAATTTATCTTCGCTGAAATTTTATTTATTTCTGAGTCTTAGCCCTATGTGGCATATTCATGTAAGGTGGACCATAAGGTCATACAACAGGTTATATTTAAACAGACGAAGTCTTTATTTATGTTTTCGCTGTGTATGATAGTACGACAAGAAACAAAGGTGTTTGTGAAATGAGTAGTACATGAATTGATGATACAAGGCATAAATAATGGTGTACAATTACTTGAACAGTATCACATGAAAATTATCTTCACATATTTTCTATATTATTATTGATTAGGGATGTGGCGAACTGTACATTAGTATTTACTGCGCGTGCATTATTTGCTATGGTAGGTATTACATGGTAGATATTCAAGATTTGTTCGTGTTTTATGTTGATAACATTATTCGAGAGACTCCATATTGGGTAGAGCTTTTAAACTATGAACAGAAGGTGATCCGGGCTTCGGGTCTGGCCGAGCTCCGTATGTGTGTGAGCAGCACATTTGATCGGGAGACTGCAAGAAAGAAGCTTGTAATCGAGACCGTATATGCAAGAGTTATGGCAGGTTCAACCGAATATTTGTGGGAGCTGTGCAAGATCACGGAAAGCACAGTGTGGGGGAATATATGGAAATTGTGATGAACCCTTAGGCAGAGATACATCATCGGCTGATGGTGTATGTGCGCTTCCTGAACAGAGGAGAAACCTCAAGTCGGGCGTGAAAAATCCCGCGCATCAAGCTGTCTTGCTCGTTCGGGTATATATAATTTTCATGTTTTGTTCAGAAAATTGTAACAACAATTATAAAATTATAAAAATTTCGCGCTTGCACTGAGCGGATTGGGGTCATTGCTGCTAATACGGATGAACATGACCTAAAAATAGAAAAACCGAAATGAAACGAGACAAATACATTAAAACTTCCATTATCCGTTAGTGCCATCATTTGTATTGACCAACTTATGGTATATACTTAGTGAAACTCATTGCTAAATGTTTCGTATGTTTGTTGTTTTCATAATTTTATGCGTCAATGTCACCAGCTTTGTCATTTCTCTTCGAACCATTTTTCATAACATATTCATTGGTTGTGTCAAATAAAATTCAATTATATAAATAACACTCAAGTTAGCATAAAATTTTTTCGCTGTATCTTTTTTACTATTCTTATTTTTATCCATAAAATTTACGGTGCTACTTTAAAAAAAAACAAAAAAAAAAGAATTAAAAAATGAAGGGCAATGCGGCGCCGGGAAGCCGCTGCACTGCCCTTGCAGCCCCCCCAGGCGCTACACCCCCTCTCCCCGTCTGCAAGCTTGCAACAGTGCTGCGGTGGCGCTGCAAGTCAGCCCAGCAGCGTGCCGACGGCGCTGCAGGGGGGCCACTTCTACCAATACGCGATGACGGAAGCTAAAAATAGAAATTATCACGTTATAGCAGCCGAATACATCAAGCGGTCATCCATGGGAGTACCTCTTGCTCCAATTGCTTTACTTATAATCGTCTATCTAGCATGTATTATTTTGACAAACCTGAGATGCAGTTTTCTGACAACATCGGAAAATCTCTAGGCCCTCTTTTATTCAAACTTTCCTTTGGAGCTAAAAACACAGCAATAGGAAAAACGTAGGAGTGGAATGACATGACTTGTTGAATCCCGCAGAAAATAAAACAAGAGGAATTTGTTTAAAAGATGTGTTTGATTGCTTCATAGGAAAAATCTAGAAATTTTTAGATTAAATATCAATTGATTAGAGGGATAATATATATATAAGAAAAAATTCAAAAAATATAAAATTTGGTGGGTAGTGAGATTTCAATGAGATGAACATAATGCACGATTTGGATCAACAATTTCGTCTTTGAATTTTGCAAACACAGCGCTATAGCATGGATAGTACACTAGCAATCCTCTCTCTCTCTCTCTCTCTCTCTCTCTATATATATATATATATATATATATATATCTTAACTATTATAAGAATGAGTTGGTGGTGATGGTGAGTCTGCTAGGCCGTTTTTGAGCTAAAACAGTAGGGGTCCAAGGCCCAGTAGGTAAGGAATTCTGTAGCTATGTGCTGCTTATCTAGCTTTATTTGCATTTCCTTGTATTCCCTTGTTCAGTGATTCTATCTCAAATAAATGATAGCTTAAGTTTTAAATTCTCGTTTTTTTGTTTTTAAGAGTTTAGAACTTCTGGTGTCATCATCTATTTGGGATCCGTTGCAACGCACGGGCACTTTGCTAGTGTGTGTGTGTGTATATATATATATATATATATATATATATATATATATATATATATATATAGAGAGAGAGAGAGAGAGAGAGAGAGAGAGATAAGTAGCATTGGAGCTCTCAAAGGAGTTCCTAACATGAGGTTAGACCTCATTATAGAATTCCTACAAAATTTATAGGAATTTTTCATATCATATGAAGATTCTTTGAAGCAATTCTAGAAATCAATCATCCCTCGTAGGAATTTTTTCTTCGGATTGAATTCCTCCATTTTTCCTTTGAATTTTCTTTGAATCAAAGAGGCCCCCTGTTTGATTTATAGGATTGCAACAATGAAAATCCGTAGAAGCACTACTAATACCTATAGTTTCAAGCGAATTTCACTGAAATATGAACATCCATCCCAACCTCTATTTTTTCTCCTTAATCATACAAAATTCATGTGTTTTTAATCCTCTATGTTGCACATACATTCATACCTTATTTCTGCGTTTTTCCCCCCTATTTCTGTGTTGTTAGAATTCCCTAAATCAAAGAGGATCCAAAACAACTGGGGCCAAAACCCAGTATTCACTTGAGATACCAGTTGGCAAACCATTAGGAATATTAATGAAGTAGTGATCAATTAAAAACAAAAGGTAAACGTCTCATGTGTCAATGCGGCAACACCCCCCTCCCCTCGCGCACGCCTGCCTACGATCGCCCGTGCTTGCCTGGCCATGTCTACACGCAGCTAGGGGTGCAAACGGAGCGGATATTTTCCGACCGATCCGATACCGTATTCGAAAAAAATCCGTACTGATGTTATCCGTATTCGTATCCGAAAAATCCGATGTAATATGGGTTAGGATATGGGAAGAGTAATATCCGATCTGTATCCGAAAAATCTCATGTAATATGGGTTAGGATATGGAAAGAGCAATATCTGATCCGATGTCCGGTAAATATCCGACCCAATACCCGATAAATATCCGACCCGACACCCTTGCAATATTGTTCATAATGTGTGTATTTGAATTACAGTGCTTGCTAGCTGTATTTTAGATGTTGCGTGTTAGTTATGTGCTATCTGATTAGGCAAGTTGTAATATAATGTGAAACATAGTGCTGTTGTGAGCCTGTGATATAATGTGAGCAAGTTGTAATATAATTGCACTACTTTCTGGAGCAAGCTTTTATAATTGCACTACAAAACACTTGATTGCAGTTGGATGTGCTACATCATATAAGTGCATATGTTGATTGGAATTGTACTTGGTTGTATATTATTCTTATGTAGGGAATGCAACTATCATTGAATTTGAAACACTTACATGTTTTGAAAGTTATAGTAAAGTTTTGTGTACGGTTGATTGATCCTAATATATGTGACATATATGGTTTTTGCTTTCACGCATTATCCGACTAACTATTCGTGACCGAGACTAACCGTATCCGGAACGACCTGTATTCGCTCGTATTCGTGGATCAAGTAATCCGTATTCGTATTCGAATCCGGCACTGTCCGTATCCGATTATGTATCCGAAAAAAAATTTAGAATAGGATACGGGATGAACAAAATCCGTCCGTATCCGCTCCGTTTGCACCCCTACACGCAGCGCCGCTGCCCTTGCTTATTCGCACCTGTGCCACGTTTGCTGTGGGTGGAAGTTTTCGCTTTCGCACTACCAGATCGCGGTAAGAGTGGGCCAGGAGGGTATTTTGAAAGTTATTTCGCATGTGAGCTAGTTTTTGTAAAATAGAAGGGCTAATTCAGTAAATGCTTCCTTTCCGTTCTCTAGTTCTGGGCCCACTTTTTGGCAGCGCCTCGCGGAATTTTATGCGGGGCAAACATACCATGAGTTGGGCCGACAAGATAGCATGAGGACGTACCCGCTTTCTCAGGGGCTGTTTTATATTTGTCGCAGCTCGCTGGCGGTTGCCCACCTGGGCAGGGTTAACAATACAATTTCGAACTTGGATTTTGACGACCTAGCGGTATCGAAATTCGAAAAAAACCGCTCAAAATTTGCTCAAAACTGAATGGTTCAAAATTCAAATGAATTAGAAATTTTGTCAAACCATTGAGTGATTTTCACAATTTTTGAATGAAAACCGCTCGAAAAGGCTTAAATTTTCAGCGATTTTTGGCGAAAACCGACGATAGTTGAAAAAATAGGGGGAAATATAAAAATTTGGGGAAATTTACAAAAAATATTATAAAATTTGTAAAAATCCATTAAATACCAAAAAACATGAAAAATGTAAGAAATATATAAAAAAATATTGAGAAACATGAAATTTTTTGGCATGATCTTTCCTAAATATGGATTATTTTTGACATGACCTTTTCTATATTTTAGACAATCGCAAGTTGTAAATTAGACATTTAGCAATAATATATCAACAAATAATCTTTCATTTCAATACTACTCATATATCAATCCAACAAGTGCAAAAATAGACATTCACATAATGACATGCCAATACTATTCACATATCAATAGCATTCATATATCAACACCATTTATATTTCAATACCTTACTGAAATTGTTTGGGTAAATAATTTGCAAGAAATTACTAGTGTCGTCCATTGCTACTAAATATATTTGAACAAATATTGCTACTAAATATATTGAAAAATATCGGTACTAAATGTACTTCCACAAATATTACTACTAAATATAATTGAACAAATATGGCTACTAAATATACTTTAACAAATATTGCTACTTGACATAATTGAACAAATATTGCTACTTAACATACTTGAACAAGTATTGCTACTAAAAATACTTCTAATTTCTTTGTTTGGATTTTCTAATTTCTACATTTTGAATAGCTTAAAAATATCTCCAAACTTTATTTTTTTTAAAAAAAATATTTATGCCAGAGGTATTAAAACTATTAATACTAATTTTAGAGAAATTTTGGATATTTTTTTTTCAATTTTTTCAAAATTTTTAAATTTAAGTTTGAACTTAATCGGTAAACTGAGCAATATTTCTTTCTGAACCGACACGGACACATGAATTTCACAAAAACCGAGCGATTTCTGACGAAGAGTTGAACGTGCACTTGCTGTCTCACGTTACTGTAACGGGTAGCGCTTGTAGCGCGCAGGAGTATATATAATCTTCTGTTTATTTTAGTTTTCTACTGTGAAAACAAACTATAATTTGGCCCTAGGGGCTGTTTGGTTTATGGCAAAAGCAAATCCATGAAAAATTGATAGTATCCTTATATTTGGATTTATTTGTTCTCCTATTTTAACATATCCGCTATGTATAATCTTCATTTGACACCACTAAAATTCAATCAAAAATATTTGTAATACATAAAACATAAGCATATTAACATTTACAATTTAAAAACATGATATTTCAAATTTAAATTTAAAATTTTTAAAACATGATAAATAGATAAATAGAAACTCCGAACAATAAGTCAAATCATGGGTTTGTGAATTGGAACTCGTGGGTGATCCCAAGGTCTTGTGAAATTGGGGGTGAGGAGGCAAATTTAGGGGCCCCTAAAATGTCCATGGGAATTGGGGCTGAGGAGGCAAATTTAGGGGCCTCCTAATTTTAGGGGTTTGAGTTGAGGCCCTGCTGGATATGTTTTTTTACTACACTCCATATTTTAAGGTTTAGGGGCTCTGCTGGAGATGCTCTAACGGGTAGCGCTTGTAGCGCGCAGGAGTATATATAATCTTCTGTTTATTTTAGTTTTCTACTGTGAAAACAAACTATAATTTGGCCCTAGGGGCTGTTTGGTTTATGGCAAAAGCAAATCCATGAAAAATTGATAGTATCCTTATATTTGGATTTATTTGTTTGATGTTAAATCTTGGGATACACATGCCCGTAGTCAAGAATTGGCAAGATTGGGTATCAATTTTGCTGCCCTAAGTTTCGGGCACTATTTGATTTGCTACCAAAGCTTTTTATCGCAGCCGTAACCAATAATTGGTAAGGCAAGACTTGCTATGAATCCTAATACTGCTTGTATCTTCGTCTACGAGTCGCACGTCTTAGCCATAAAAAGATTTTGGGTGAGTTTATTGGGATATTTTATGAGATTAAATCTGGTTTTGAGTCTACTACAAGGACATGTTTATTTTTGTTTTGGATCCTCTAAAAGCTGATTTTGGATTGTGGCTATAGAGAAGCTAATTTTTCAAAAACTAGAATCCAAAAACAGTGGATTATGGATTCTAATGTATATATATGGGTTGGATGTGAGAATTGATTTCTAGAATCGAGATGTTTATTTTTGGTTCAGCTTTTTATGCTAGAATTCAGAATCAAAAGTAAAAACAAATAGGCTCTAAGAGCATCTCTAAGAGGGGCTTTAAATATGGCCTTAATTTCAATTATAGGGCTTTTGGGGGAAAAGATTAACTCCAGGAAAGACCATAAATTGTTAAAATTTAGTAGTACATTGTTTTAGGGCCCCTAGGAGAGTAGCTATATTTAGCAACTTTATGATTGAGCCCTATCTTCGTTGGGTTTTAGGGTCTAATTGCTGGAGTGAATATTTCGTTAGAGCCCTAAATCTAATTAGTTGGGGTCCTAAATTAAAGTTTAAGACTTATTTTTAGAACTCTCTTTTGGAGATGTTCTAAGAGCATCTCCACTAGTTCCCAAAACTTATTCCTAAAATCATGTTTTAGGAACAAATGAAAAAATTATCGCTCCAACAGATACCCTATCGGAATCCTAATCTCTCTGCACGCCCAAAAACTCTGACCGAAGTGGTCAGATATTGGACGCTCGTGTGCTTTTCCAATCACTATTTTTTTGGGGGAGGAAATGGAAACTGTTGGAGAATGGACTTTTTTTAAGGCTCAAAAACTTTACAAAGCGCCCAATCCAGGATTATTGGGAGTTAAATTATAGGAAAATGTTGGAGATGCTCTGTGTTAACCAATTACAGCCTTAAAAACCAATCGTGCAATAACGTATTCTTTATATATTCTTAAACACAAGCTTAGCGGTTTTCTCCTTTGGTTAGTTTTGCAAGAGTTCAAATGCAGCTGCAAAGCAAAATCTAAACAGATTAGCAGTTTTGCTGCCTCCCCAAAAATTCTGATTCTAAAGCTACCCACCACCAACCCACACCCATTCTTCTTCCCCTCCACTTCTCTCAAAAGCTTCCACAAATCACTTCACTAACCATCTCCTCCTCCACCACCCCCACCCCCACTGCCACTATCGCTTGCCGACCACCTCCACTTCCCCGACTCTGCAGCTGCCGTCGCGCGGAACCTTAGCCCCGCGCTGCCGCCGTCGCGCGGGATGAAAGGCCTGTGGAAGCAGAGCGGCCTGGCGGCAATGGTGTGCGCCGACGTCGGCCACCTTAACCCGCTCGGCGCAGCCGCGGGCCGCTCGCGCCGCCGCACGAGGCTCGTAGTATACGGCTTCGCGGTGGCCTTCGCTGCATTCACGGCCTACATCGCCTTCTCCTCGTCCCCCGCTGGCGCCGGCGGGGGAGCCTCGTGGTTCGGCGGCGTGTACGCGTCCACGGCGCCCTACCGCTCGCAGATTTCCAACTTCTTCTCGTCCATCTTCCCCACCAACTCCTCGACCCCCTCGCCGGAGCCGCCGCTCCGCACCGGCGGCGGCGCGGCCGGCGGATCGAGTAAGGGAGGAGACGAGGTGAGTCGTGATGCGGGTAATAGGCAAATGGGGAGCGGGTTAGGAAGTAACTCTTCTACAGCTGGGTCTAATAAGCTGTTGGGAAGTGGAGGTGGTGCTCCAAACAACAATGTCGGTGGTGGAAGCGCACCTCCGACCGGAAATTCGGCCGGAACTGGAACTGCCGCCCTGAAGAGCGGCGGCAAGGACGGAGGGCGAGCTTCGACGAATAACTCTGCCACAAGTGGCGGTGCGCCGACTAGTGCGGCGGATCGGAATAAAGGGCGCAATGGAGGCAGTTCTAGTATTCAGACAGGAGGTGGTGGTGGATCCCCAACCAGCAGTTCTGCCGGAAACGGAACCGTGGCGAAGGCCGGTGAGGATAGTGTAGATAGTTCTAGTAAGCAGGCGAGAATCCGAGCCCCGCCCAATAATGGTGCTGCCGGAAATGGCAGCACGGTGAAGGCCGACACCAAGGATGCAGTTGGAGTCTCCAGCAATAGTTCTGCCGGTAGTGGCAGTTCAGCGAAGGCTGATTCCAACATTGGGTCTAATAACCAGGCAGTAAGTGGAAGTGGTGCTCCAAGCAGTGGTTCTGCTGCTGGAAATAGCACTACGGCAAAGGCCGATGGAAAAGATGCAGTTGGTGCCGCGAGCAATGGTTCTGCCGGAAGTGGCACAGATGCGAAGGCTGCTTTGAGTAATGGTTCAGATGCTCAGCCAAGGAGTGGAAGTGGAGATGGAAGCCATAAAACAGCCACAAGTGCTACTCCGGCAAACAGCAACGCTGGAGATGGCGGAGTTGAGCGCAATAAAGCGAGTGGGAATGTGGCTTCAACTACTAATCAGACTGGGAGTCCTGTAATGGCAGGTGAGAAAGAGGGTGGGTCTTCAAGCAAGAACAAGACCCTGGTAGCATCTCCAACTGTGAAGAATCAAGATCAGACTAGTGGTGGGGTGGCTTCTGGTGCAAGTGGTGGTACAGTTAATAAGCAGAAGGAAACAACTCCCCAGGGTAATAATGCTGGTTCAAAGGATCATTTAGCGCAAACAATTGTCTCAAAAGCTGGAAACTACAGTGAAGTGCTGGTGAAGGGGAATGGATCATCAACAAAACAGGCTGGAGGTGCCGGTGGAAAAAAGAAGGTTGACTGGATCAAGGAGATGGCCAACTGTGATATGTTCCATGGGAGTTGGGTTCGGGACGATTCATACCCTCTCTACCCTGAGGGATCGTGTCCTCACATTGATGAGCCATTTGACTGCTATCTCAATGGCCGGCCAGATCGAGCTTACCAGAAGCTTCGGTGGCAACCCAGCGGATGCAGTATCCCAAGGTGAGTAAAGGTTACTAGAACAGTTCAGTCAATTTCGGAGAATTCATTTAATGCTTGGTGCTTAACATGCCCAATTATATTCTTGTTATATTAGATTGAATCCAACTTATATGTTGGAGAGGCTGAGAGGAAAAAGACTGGTTTTTGTTGGCGATTCACTCAATAGAAACATGTGGGAGTCCCTGGTTTGCATCTTGAGAAATTCTGTCAAGGACAAGAGGAAAGTTTTTGAGGCATCTGGTAGGCACGAATTTAAGACCGAGGGCTCATACTCTTTCCTGTTCACGGTATATATGTTCCCCAGTTTGAATTCATCCTATATTACTATGTACTTTGTATGCATTTTAGTAATTAGAATCGTTGCTTTGTGGAAATGCCTGTTATTTAGGACTATAACTGCAGCGTGGAGTTCTTCCGCTCCCCTTTCCTAGTCCAAGAATGGGAGATGCGAGTTAGCAATGGAAAGAAAAAAGAAACTCTTAGGCTTGACACAATTGAGCAATCGTCACCAAAGTACAAGGATGCAGATTTTATTATTTTCAATACTGGGCACTGGTGGACACATGAGAAAACTTCTCTAGGGTAACTTATCTTCACTACTCTCTGGTTGGACAATAATCTCCATCTCATTCTTGTTGCTTGAACACCGAAGATATGTTTAATGTATAACAGGAAGGACTACTATCAGGAAGGTAATCATGTATATAGTGAGCTAAATGTCGTGGACGCCTTCCACAAAGCTCTCGTCACCTGGTCCAAGTGGATTGATGCCAATGTAAATCCCAAGAAAACCACGGTGTTGTTCAGAGGTTACTCAGCATCTCATTTCAGGTATGTATTGCCTTTTTGTGTGTGCTGTGAATCACTACATGCTATATTTTCTCAACAAATATTTTGCTGTTCATCTCCACTGTGCAGTGGAGGGCAATGGAATGCAGGCGGGAGCTGTGACAAGGAGACCAAGCCAATAAAAAATGAACAATACCTTTCAACCTACCCACCAAAGATGAGCATTCTAGAGGATGTGATCCACAAGATGGAAACTCCAGTTGTTTACTTGAACATAACAAGAATGACTGACTATAGAAAGGATGCACACCCTTCTATCTATCGCAAGCGAAACCTAACTGAGGAGGAGAGGAGATCGCCTGAGAGATATCAGGACTGCAGCCACTGGTGCCTTCCTGGAGTACCGGATTCGTGGAATGAGCTGCTTTATGCCCAGCTTTTGATCAAACAACATCAAATGCTCCAACAATAAAGGCAAGTATATGGGTTTGCTGGATGCTTGTATATGAACTGTTGTTGTCTAGGACAATAATCGACGCGATGATCAAAGTAAGGTCGATAGAGACCTAGGTTATTTGAAATCCATATAGAGAGTAAAGTTCCCGGTTGGTGAGATCTCAATACCCACACAAATTCTTCGGTTAGAGGCTTCTAGGACTTCATATTGTAAAGCTCATGTCTAGTGCTAATTAGAAATAAATAATGGTATAGATGAGATTATATAAAGATGCTACTGTGTTTTTGGTAATTACCTGGCTGTTCTTTTTTGTCTAAGGAATAAGGATGCTATATGATATATTCTCATTTCTTATTTCGTTTTGCATAAGCTGAAAATACGAACCATATCCATTTGGTGGGTGAATTTGGAGTGCCTTACTGCCTATACTATTGAAAACCGGTTATTACTGACGTCTGATGTACTAGTGTTGTCCTCGTATGGTGGCATATTTGCTCAATTTGCAACATTTACTGACCTCATATTCTGGTATTTTTGTCCAAATGAACAAATTAATGTATTACGAAGTACCTCATGAGCAAATATATGTCCTGCATGCAATTCATGATGTGTATTGAAAATTTGAAACACATGCTGGAGACGGTTAGGAGCTTAGCAGCTGCTGTTAATTGACCGAACTGTTTGATCTCACGAGGCTAGCTTCTCGCTTGTCCTTGCTGCCGAGTTTGCCGACATATTTCCACTGTGATGCAATCCATGTGGAAGTCAAGGAAATTCAGTAAATTTCACATAACTGCCATTTTTTTTTTTTTTTTTTTACGAACTATCAAAAAATTATAAGTTTTAGCTTCTATTTCAAAAAACTTTAGATTTTCAGAGAACTTGTATCATAAAATGATAGGTTTTAGAATTGACCATTTATTGTAATAAATCTGATAATATGGACACACATTGTAGTTGCACGCGTCTCTTTCCCGTTTCAATCGCTTTCATATGGGCCCACACTATTTAGCCCGTTCTAAGAAACGGTTATTCTAAAATATGTAGTTTTGTGATTTAAGTTTTTTTTAAATCTATAGTTTTGTAAAATAGACATTAAAACTTTTAGTTTTTTTTAATAATTTATAAAAAAACCTATAATTTTATTAAATTTACCACAAGTAACCCAGCTCGCAGCTTTTGAGGCTTAAACAAGTCCTTAGCACTATTTGCCTGTCGCTCTGGCTTGTTTGCCGTGGCCGTGGGCAGAAATATATACTGTGTTTACTTTTGATTACTGCACACATATTTAGGTGACTTTGCTTGGATAAAATGTGACGAAAGTGCATTTCAATAATGGGGACTGTTTTCTTCAAAATAGCATTTAAATTTTGAGCATTTAAATTTAGATTTAATGAATAAAATCAATTTGATTCTTCTCCTTCCATTTAAGTATTATTTTATCAAGGAGTACTCAATTTTGTAGGTATCGGATGAGGTAGCCTTAGCAAATTTGCATGTCATTCTCCGATTTCCCTAGATAGCATTGTGGAATTTGTAGAGCAGGAGTTTATGCAATTGTGCTCAGATCTAATTGTTGCCTGTTGATGGCTTGAGACAGCAATCTCTAATCCCATATATACCCCAGATTATGCTACATGATGTTATCGAATGCTTTCAGTATGTCTGTAGATTCGAGGAGAAGAGCAAGGTGGCTATTTTTTTTTCTCCCTTTTTGAGACCGGGCTAATGGCTATGTCGTCGGTTCTGTTGATAGCAAACTACACTTCATTGACAGAATCAGCATATCCTGAAGACCTGAACTAACTCGTTGAGCATCAGACTCCGCTACAGAGCAGCGCAAATAATCGAGAGGCTCATGTCAAGTTGTTAGAGTGCAAAATTTGTCGGGCCAGAAAACCTGCCTCCACGAAACCACCGTTGGTGCAAAACCGCAAATAACTTACGAAAGCCCATCAAGAGCCTTGTGTGCAGATCTCTTTAAATCTACATCTTTATTTTATTTAAAAGCTCAGCAACTGAGAGGTCACAGAGACCAAATCTCGAAAAAAAAAAATCTACAATTGGGAGATCATAGAGACCATATCTTGAAAAATCTACTCGTAGACCTGTCAAATCTGTAGTTAAAAGATGTGGGTTCCACACTAGTTTGTCTTTCCTTTTTTGGAAAAATTCGAAGTTAAAATCTGGTCTTGGTTCGATTTTCAATCCAGAACTTCAAAACTGTTATAATTAGAACCTCAAATTAACGAAATCGTTTTCTTTACCCTCCTCAATCCAAATCAGAGTACTTGAGCTGAGTTGCCACCTACTTGTGGACAATTGGTCAACGTGACATCTACTACATTCTCTTATGCACTAGGGTCTACATGTCATTTTGTCTCTTGTTCTTAGAGAGAATCACACACAGAGAGAGGAGGGGTTGCTACTCCTTTTTGCTTCAAAAGAGGGGAGGTGCATGGTGGAGCTCGGCGCTGGTGGGGAAGGTGATGGCGGCGATAAGCGAAGGCAAAAATGGACCTAGGGCATTGAGGCGAGCATGTGGGTAGCGGCATCTTGGCTGAACACACACTAGGTTGGGCAAGCGGTGGCACACAGTGGCCAGCCGCGGACAAGACAAGGAGGTGATGGCACCGCTGAGGGAGAAGTAGAGAAATAGGGACCGCATGAGTATCAGAGAGGAGGGAGGAGCTCACCCTAGCAGTTGGTGAAGACGGGAAAGAGAGGAAGCGGGCTAGCGACGATGACATGGGGTGGTGCGGTGAGGTCCACACTATAGTGGTGCTATGGAAGGAGACGACCGACATTAGGGCTTGTGGGAGATAGATGTTGGTGAGGAGATACTTTGGTAGGAAGGAATCGAGTTGAAACTCACTAAATGGGAAAGACATCGATGATGACGATTTTGGCTAGTCCTAAGGAAGACAATGGCGTCGACGAGCTGCTATGAAAATCCAAAATTGGATGAGAGCAACAACCATCCCTCCTCTCATCGTTGTAGCTCCGGATTTGTCGTTGGCCTTCTGCCTCCACAACAGTGACTTGTGCCCACCGTTGCCGTAATTCATCGTCATCGCTGCTCTCTTTTTGGATTCGATCGCCATCTAACTGGATTTGGCCACCATTGGTGGAGATCGCCTCGCCATCCACTTCTCATCATGTAATATCCAGACCCAGGGGTGTAGGCAGTAGTAAGGATTTGTTAGGCTCAAGCCTACCCTCTGACTGCCAGACCGTAAGTATCCTCTTTAGCACCGGTACTCAGTTTGTGGCATAGCAACGGTGAATGCACACACACGATTGGACGCGGCTGAAGGAAGAAGCTTTGCTAGGTGGTGAGCTGTATTTTGGTCCATATGGCTTGGTGAGCCGTTACTTGGTTAAGGCCTAATTTAGTAATTGATAACTTTGCTTGCTCCATGTAAAATTGGATTTGATATGGACGTAGAGACAATAGAGAGAGGGGTAGTTTGACACCTCCCCTTTGCGAGGACATGGAGGCCCATTGAGTCAGGGGCGCTTAACGCATGTCGCGAGGAATCGGTGATTATGAGGGCATGGCGAGGACGTCGAGTGGATGCCAATGAGACAGTGAGGGAGCGGGCGCACGGTGGCTATGTAGGGTCAAGGACGCACCTAGAGGGTGGTGAATAGGTGTTTATAAAAATTATAGTCGACAATCAAGATACTCTCTAATCAGTCCCTATGTCAAAACTTAGTCAATTAACATGCAGAAGCGAAGTACTAAGGTTTTGACAATGAAAGCCTAAATCAACTAGGCTTACTAGTGCACTAACTAAAATATGTCTCTACACAATAATTACAATTCTAAGCAAATGAGCAATAAAACAAAAATTGCAAGAATGTAAAGCACAAGAGACACACTAATATTTTACTGTGGTGTTCGGAGACTTGCTGGTCTCCCCTAATCCACATTGAGGCAAGCCCAACTCACTTTGGACTGGCTCCGCACTTGAGCAACTGCCTCGAACCCACTCGGTAGTTTTTCATCCTTTCGGGTAGGCCCCAACTAGAACCTTCACAAACTTCACCGAAGCATCTCACAAACCTTGAGAGTTTCCGACACGGCGCTCCTACACCATCTAGGTGGCGGCAACCACTAAGTGTAACAAGTCAAGCACTCCGCTTGAGCTTCACTTAGCGCAACATGCGCTCCGGTGACCACCTAAGTGCAACACATGCACTAGGTTCCTCTCAATCCACTCTAGATGCAACACATGCAATCTAGTCTCACTCTTAAGCTTTAAAACTAAATTGAGAAGTGCAACACATACACAAGCCTCCCAAAACTCTCAAGAGTAAAGCCAAAGCAACAATAATGGGCTCATCAACCAGCAAATGCCCCTGAAAGGGTCCTTTTATATCCCACATAAGAAAATTAGTCGTTGGGGGGCAAAATCCTAGAAAATCAATAAATTCGGTACTACCATTGAACAAAACCCGGTAGTACCGCTCTTAGGCCAACGGCTAGAAAACTAGCCGTTGCACAAGAAATCCGGTACTACCATGGCCATTGCCCGGTAGTACCAGCTTCCAGCCACGGTA
The DNA here is from genome assembly GCA_036346355.1 of Rhipidocladum racemiflorum. NCBI lineage: Eukaryota > Viridiplantae > Streptophyta > Magnoliopsida > Poales > Poaceae > Rhipidocladum > Rhipidocladum racemiflorum. The sequence continues at coordinate 7,891,157 of CM070579.1, forward strand.
CTATCGGCCTCAGCAACCTCCAGAGATACTCCTCTCTGGAAAAAAGCTATCGGCTCCTTGGGCCTGGCACTACCGCTCCTACGGTAGTACCGCCCTTGAGCTTCGGTACTACCGACATTCAAATCCAGAGAAAATGCGCCATTCTGAAAAACAACTAACACTCTCACGCGCGGTACTGCTGACCTTCGGTAGTACAGGCTCATAAATAGCGGTACTACCGGACCTGCGGTAGTACCGACTTTACACCTGTAGTAGTGCCGACTTCAAGAGAAAAACAAGATTTTCAATAACAAACTTTTCTCCATAAACTCAACAACGATTCTTTGAGCCAAATGATGATCAACACATGATCACACCTACTTGCAAAACACATTTTCAACAACTCAGCTCATGCTCAAAGAATTTCAATCAAACTCCAAATAATTTGTGAAAAGACATTTCATAAACATCTAAAAGATATATTTGCAAAAACTTATTAAGCAAATAAATATCGGAGTCTATGAGATTGATCCTCTTAGCCATGTGATGGTCAAACCATGACCAAATCAGCTTGCAAAAACCACAGTGCAAGTCACTTGCTCTCAGGATCTAGACTCATAGACCTCCCATTTATCCGCATAATGAATTTGCAAATAAACAATTAAACCTCAAGGCATGAGCTATCTCTCTTTTGCAACACTTGTAAATCCATAGCCTCATGCCAACTCCAAATTAAGTCAATTTGCTTGGGCATTCTCGTTTTGCAACACATGCAAAACCTAGCTTCAAGCAAGCAACAAATCCAACTCAAGTGCATGAGCTCTCTAATTGCAACACAAGCAATTATCTAGCTCCATGCAGACAACTTAAACACCAAATTGCTTGAGCTCTCTCCTTTTGCAATCTATGCAAACTTAGCTCCAAGCAATACCAAACAAACTCAATAAGATTTTGATTTGAGAACAAAACATGAAGTCCAACAATTGTAACACATGCAAAATATGAACTTCATGCAAAACCAACGTTTGACCTTATCCTATTGTAACACATGCAAATCAAAGCAACATATGAAAAACCAAAGCATATGCTTATCCTATTTGCAACACATGCAAATCAGAGCAATATGCCAACAAAGCCAAGGCATGAGCTTCACCTATTCGCAACACATGCCAAATGGTTAGCTCCATGTAAAATCTAAATCAAGAATATTTAAGCTCGAGTGAACACGGGATTGAGTTTATCAACACATGATGAAGCTCAAGCTAAGGAATCAACCTCTCTTAATAGTACGACGTTAAAACTAGACTCAAAGCTTGGAATCGTCCTTAGCCTATCTAGTTATACCTTTGCGCCATGGCAAACGATCCCCTTTGGGGCCTTAAGATCTTCAATTTTTTTCTCCTCGGGATTGTGGCCTAGCTCTCTTGAAGTCTTCATGATTTGTGATCATTCTTCTCTTCAAAAGCGTCACCCGGCTCCATCATCTTGTTCATCACTTCTTTTCTTCTTATCCACTTGGACTTAACCCTATTTCAACCATAACTCACAGAAAATGGTTAGTCCAAGACACATGGTTATCTCAATCATTTATGCACTCTATTAACACATAATGGATGCCACCACAATCGATTGAGCACAACCATCAAATCAAATGAATTTATGTGTGTCTTGAGTGCTTGATGCAACACATGCTTCAATATACTCGAACTATCTATTTGTCCTTAATTAATCAAGGAACACCATCAATACATAATGAAGTGTTCTCTAATGATTAATAAGACAAACGAACTCAATTTAAACTTTCATTTAAATTGACATGAGTATATACTAACTATACAAGTTAAATATATACTCAAGATTATGTCTCAAAGTCTTGATGCTTTATATGCAGCAATTAAACATGGATCAATACTTATGAGACATCAAGTTAAGTATGAACCCCCCTAGATATGTGCATCCATGTAATATATGGATTGAAAAATATAATGCACATTGTGTGGTTAAATCAATAGAGGAATTTATACTTTAACTTGAATTCAAAGTACGCAATACAATAATGAATACTAAAGCACATACATACCTTGGTTTTCCATTTTCCATCCAAATATGAGACTACTAAACATAAACTTAATAAACATGTTAGTCTCATTAAATACTGGGTTTGTCATTAAACAATGATTAAGCATTAATCTAAAACCAATCATCAAAACCAATGGAGCTTGAACTTACAGGCTGGCAGCCAACCGGATTAAGGGCTAGATGTTTTGCTTTTTCAATAATTTTTAGCTTATTTCTTTTTTTCTTAGCAACTCTAAAAGACATATCACGAGATGTTAATATATAATAGGTTTTTTTATTTAATTATGAATATTAGTTTTATGTTAGCATTCATATACAAACCCAAACGCTAAATTTTATTTTGAATTTTAGCTATGTACGGGTTTTAATTTGAAGTTCGTATGAAAATCAAATTGCTCATTTGTTTTTATTTTTTATTATGAATTTCTATTATTTTTATTGTACTTGGTATGGACTCTTTCTTTTAATCTAAGTCATTATAACTTGAGGTCAGCAAAATAGACGATTAGATATTTTTTTCTTTAAATAATAGAGATGTGCTTCTATGCTTTTCTTTTTGAAAGTTGTACAAATATTAAAGCATGAATGAAGGGTACATGACGATTACTTACCCATTCGCATGTTTCAAGATTTGTGCAACTTGTATTGAGAGAAAAAGCATAGAAGCACTGCTCTAAATAATAACATCTAATGGCTACTATAGTTCAACTTAGTTATGGTCCATCAAATTAAGAGCTAGATGTTTTGCTTTTTTTTTTTAATGATTTGTACCTTATTTCTCTTTTTTCTTAGCAACTCTAAAAGACATACCGTGAGCTTTTAATATATGATAGATTGTAACTGTGTTAATGTGTTGAATAGAAACAATAGCCGATTTGTTTGATTGATTGGTGTTAATTTGTATATAGATTTTTGAAAGTTTGACAAGCGATCGTTGTAAAAGTATTTCTAGAATAATGAAGTACTAGTGGTAATACTCGAATCAATGAGAATACAACACAAACTATTTAATATACTTGTCTCAATTTAGCCTAATCCTTTGAACCCACCCTTCGTTTTTATTTTGGCTTCGCCACTGTTCAGACCCAAGCGATGGAGATAGGGGTGGCGCCGAGCTAGACGGAGGTGGAGACAGTAGCTGCATCTGGACACGGCAACAAACGAAGAAGAGAGGAAGCGCCAAGCTAGAAGGAGATGGAGACGACGGTGGTGGCAGAGCAACGCTGAACTGGAGGGAGGTGGACATGGTGGCTACAGCATATGGCCATGCTTTGGAGAGAGCTCATCTCTGTATCCCTCCTGTTAGATAGAGATAGAGGACAAGGACGAAGGTTATGTTGTGGATGCCATGTTAGCCAAATGTTGACACGTAGGTGACAACTCAACCCAACAGGGATGCCACATCAAATGAAAACCATCCCGATTTGGGTCGAAGAGGTAAAGCGAATGGTTTTGTTAGTTTGAGGTCCAGATTTGAATGGTTTCTGAGTTTAGAGTTAAAAATCGAACCAAAGTTAGAGTTCAGGTTGTAAATTAGACTTATCCCTTCCTTGTTCCATTGTTTGGGACATCGACTTATGATGGTCTACTTGTGAATTACTCCCTTTAGTGACAAATACATGTTGTTTTGGATATATGTGCAGTAAAACTTTGAAAACCTTGACTATCAATATCTTTAAAAATATTTAAATTAAATACATGAAATCATATTGGCAGATTTGTCTCAAAAAGTACTTTCATTGTATTATATTTTATTTGGTTTTATAAACATATTATTGTAGGAATTATTTATTAAAGTTGTGTTTTAGAGACACTGACGGTATCTAAAATGATATGTATTTGTGATCGGAGGGAGTATACTAGTACAACTTTAATTCTGCTGTGACTACATTGCTGGTCCTTGATTTGGTAGTTTGTTCAATACTATGCATTTGCAAGATCAGTTCAGTGCTTACCTACACTAGTATAGAAAACCTTATTATATACGGTTCACAAACGTCATCACAAACGGTTTTGTGAACCGTCACTAGTAATGGGTCAGTGATAAAGAGATCATCATAGATGATTTTTGATCCGTCTGTGAAAATATACATTACATACGGTTCTAATAGGAGCCATCTGTGATGAGAAATTTATCACTGACAGTTCCTTTTAAGAACCGTTTGTGATATTAATGTTATGACTGACGGTCCACATTAGAACCGTATGTGATAATAGTAACATCACAGACTGTTCTAAATAGGAACCATCTATGATGTGTTTTTGTACAGATAGACCTTTGTATTTATTGGCTAGCCTTAGGAAATGCTAGTCATGCCCGCTGAAACAAACAAATTACATATCATCACAAGCATATATAGATTACATCCATTTCAGCAATTAACTCAATTACATCACAGCACGTAAGACACAACCATTTTCGAAATGAACTTAGTTATATTACTAATGGAACTCAATTTTATTAACCAATTAATTGAACAAAGAACTACAATTCACAAATCAACATCACAAGTTTCACAAATTAACACAAGTGGCAATTCAGAAAAAAAACACAACTCCTGAAGTTAGGCAGCTGCGTGGAACTCACCATCTTTATTTATGACTTCACTAGGCAGGGAGAAACAAAGCTATCCTCAAATTTTCATTAGTTCCTTCTCTTCCAACACAGTTATATCCTCATTGGTTTTTTTTGTACTGATGAGGAGTTCCATGTTGTGGCAAACGTAAAATTCACATCAGTTATTTTCCTTTCCCTGCTGGTGGCACCACAAATATAAAATTGGTTAGTTTCAGAGTCATTATTACGAAGTTTGATATAGGATTATTGTGTATAGCGAATACCAAAAACTTGAAATCGTGCTGCAGCTTCGCCCCGTCCTTACTAGAAGGCTCTCGAAGAGCTTCGAATGACCTACGTGATTGCAAAAGGTTAGCCTCAGCTACTCCAGGAGCAACGTACACCTTAAACAACATACATGACCATGTTATATATGGAGGAAACATGATTACCTATTGAGTAATTTCGCGATAGGATTCAAGTCGTGGCTGCTGCTCTGTAAGAAATCAACGTAAATAACCCGGTTTGTGGCTGGATGAATTACAATTAGAATCCAGTAAAACCTACATAGGTATGTCGCCATGGTCAATTAACAAAACTGAGTTGCATGCATAGTACAAATCAAAGTATAGCAAATAGTGCAGCACTTACCCTAGATTATGAGGTAAAAGTACGAAATCTTTATCTTTTTGAGCCACCAATGCCTGTCGCACGTATTCCTCGACTATTTTTATATTTTGCTCCATTGTTTGTTGCGATACTATGTGTGGGTCGAGGAAACCCACCGATTGATTGTTCCTTCTCTCTTCGTGTATCATGTATCTATATATACAAAAGTAAGAAGTTATATATATATATATATATGATATTTATCGGTATTATAGAAAAGTCACACTCACAATGTTCTGCATCTTAAGAGCGTGGCGTTGAGGGCATCGAGGTTGAAGAGATCGAACAAGTCCTAGAAGTCGATCGCGAAAAAGACCCCCGATGACTTGCTGAACAGATGCTTAGGCTTGAAGCTGACCATGATACTCATTGTACATTCTTGCATTGGCTTGTTAGTTTCTTTTATGTACCAAGCATGCATTCTAATGCAAGATATAGAAAATGTTTTCATGCGATCTTCCATTACTAAAGGCTCTCCTAGCTTGTATAACCAAACCAACGGGGCAATCAGATAGTCCAAGGCCTTCGCGATCTACTTCGATTTTCCCTTGCCTTTCTTTCTAACGTAGGAAGCCTTCACGGGAGATGAGTGGGCAGGAAACCAGTTAATGTCCTCTGATGCAGGGGGCATAGTAGCCGATTTGGTGGCTTGTTGATCAGCACATGAAGACAACCCAGGAAGTTGGGTTACTTTCGGTGGAGGATGGATGTCCAGGGAGATGTCGCTGTTGGGCCACTGGATGAATGTGCCAATGGCATCCCTTAGTCTCACGTTCTCATCGTTTGGCAGCATCGGTAGCGTGACGATCTTGAAACTGTCATGAACGCCGTCCACATTGACCTTCGTGAAACCCTGTGCTACTAGGGTACCGTACACCATCGCCCCTTCAGTGGATGGATACGCGAGGCCCCAAGTAGCCGGAAGAGGAAGGGAGCAATTTGTAACTCTCACCTGGAGATTGCATCGCGTGGCCTCCTACACAACGGTACCCAATTAGCTAATGTGTTCAATAGTTATATTTATGGAGCATTCAAGAGACATATATTAGTACCTTGATGTCACAGATAGGAAATTTGACATCATGTTGATTAGTGTGAGGGGCAGACGCACAGATGCTCTTACAGGTAGTGGGGATGAATTGCACACATATGTTTGGGGCTTCCGTATGTTGTCTGTCCTGAGTATTGAGCCTTTCTTCGAGGCTTCTTATCCCATCATTGAATTCTTCTCATAGTCTTTCCTCAAGATTCTTTAGAAGCAATTCCTCTCGCTTGGCTTTGGTTCTCTTCCTACTCCAATATTTGTCGGAGTCGTCTGGGAATCCCTTTTTTCAGGGAAGAAAAACCCCTTTGCCTCGCTTGTGACTAGGGTGTTCCTTGTTTCCTAAGGCTGTGAAGATGAAAGATTGAAATGGCAATCAGAGGGGGTGAATGATCCCAAAATAAAATTTCCCCCACCTACTGGACAAGAAGAAACCAATATAAAACCTCACTTAAAACAATGAAGCCCAAAGTGACAAAACCAGAAAAATCTATTATTTTGGTACTACGGCAACTCAGTGGACGGTAGCTCCAGATTCTGGTACTACCACAGTGCAATGCACGGTACTACCGACAAGCGGTACTACCGCATGGTCCAGGCGGTAGTGCCGACTTCAAGAACAGAATAGAAAACAGCATGAACTCGAGACCAAAAAGAGTATATCTTCTAATCTATTGGCCTAATGTTCATGCAACTTGGTAGATATCTTCTCAAGAGTGTCAGGAACTTATTCCACCCATTGATTCAAAGAATCGATGTCCAAGTTTCCACCTTTCTTGAAACAAAGGAAGATTGCACTAAGAAGAGGCAAAAATCAAAATCTTCGATCTAGACTTGCTCGTGGGATTTTGATGATCAAGATGGACTTGGATACCTTCTCACTTGTCACAACAAGCTAGAAAATATGAAGACAACCATCAAAACCCGATCTACCAAGAATTCACCATGGTAGAACAAAAACCAATTTCTCGCAAAGAAGAACTTGAGTTTGCCTAGAGTATTGGGATTCAACCTTAAAGAAGATTCATCAAATCAATCTCTCATCTTCGGCAAGAAGACCCGCAAGCAATTAGGAGGGGAGGCAAATCCAAATTGTGTAATTTAAATGCGAGAATGTAAATGCGTAATATAAATACTGAATTTAAATTGCGTAAAGTAAAGACATAATATAAATGCGAAATTTAAAATCAGAATTGAGAGAATGGATCTTTGTATTTTGTTTGAAAGATTTTACAAAGCCTCACTTCATGTGGGCAAAGCTCAAAGGAGCAACCAAAATCTTCAAGAGGGGAGCTACCCCTACCCCTCTTTTTATAGTGTCTATGGGTTATCCTCCACCCTTAGATGAGTTGCTTCTATCCTAAGCTACCCTCTAAGGAACAAGATTTGATCCCACACACTTAGCCATTGGGCTAACCCGAAACCCAATAACATAATGGGTTTTGCACATTTCTCAAAGCAAACTAGACTTAACCACTACTATATCTTCTAGACCTGCGATCCAACGGCTCTCCTTGATCCGAGCAGTGTTAAGCTAGCATCTCCACTGTTCCCTTGCCTCCATGACTTGCTCCGACTTTATCTCCGGCCATCTTCCGGCGATCCCCAGACATCCGGACCTCTGACACACCTCGCATAGTCCCGACCATTCTTCGCCTCACCATGACCTCGAATCAAAGCCATGCAACCCATCAAGACAAGAAAACCCTTCACAGCATTGTCTAATAATAATAATATGCAATAATCATCACACATGCTCAAACCAAACTCTTATCTCGTTCATAGAATCGGTACTACTACCGGCCATTAGCTGGTACTACTGTGCTATGACCGTCAGTATTACTAGACGCCCTAAACCAAACCGAGATACTTCTCTGGAAAATAACTTCCGCTATACAAAAGCCGGTAGTACCGTAACTCCGGTACTACTGCTCCTAAAAATCGGTAGTGTTGCTCAGCTCAAACCAGAGGAACTTCGGTACTACCATAGGCCGGTACTACCACCGCATGAATCCGATAGTGCCGCAAGTCAGTACTACCCCTCCCCAAGGCCGGTAGTGCCGCCTGAGATAGACACAATTCAAAATGCCTCCATTTGAAAATCCAATTCAAATCAAAACTCAAACATGAGCACCCTAAGTTCAAATCATGTCAAATACTCATCACAACATGGAGGAAACTCCACATGGTCCTTCAATCTCCCCTTTGATGAGTATATTGACAAACCACACAAAAGACATAAGTTTGAGTTTGAAAATAAGAAAGAAAAGCAATTTGATTACAAAAATCATACTAGGTCCAATTTTAAAGAGAAAGCAAGTCCATGACCAAACAGATGAAGAAAATTTTAGAGCTTAAATAAGAAAATAACAAGTTTTGCTGAGGATCTAAAAGTAAGGACAATTGGTCAACATGATCATAAGAATGCATTTTTTAAAAAAAAATTTAACCTCCCTCTTTGCCTTTTCCATTTTTCTCCCCATTTTTGTAATATAGGCATCAAGAGAGCAAATAGGGGTGAAATGCAACTTAAAAGACTTTTGAAGATTATGCAAGTGATCACTTATACAAAGTATGGCACCAAGCTACTCAAGTTCAAATTATGTCATCCTAAGTCATATCCAAAAGCATATTTCAATTTTTGCTAACTAGCTCAAAAGAAGTTATACTAGTTTTACATGATTTCAATAATGTCATCACATAGCACAATTTCAAAACTAGAGGTGAAACCAAACTAGGATCTAATGGATGTAAAAGAGTTCAACCTAGTCAACACTTTGGGAAGCTATAAGTCCATAAGAGAAGCCTCTTGCTCATTCATCCCTTAAATGCAATTTTTTGAGTTTAATGCACACAAAGCGGTTTAGAGAGTTATACGTAGTGAAGCACATCCTCGACTAGGTAAATGGCTATTCGAATAGTTTCGACACTTTGCAGAGGTTATACACTTTACCCACAGGATATAACCAATTCACCGCAAAGGTAAATGGCCGTAACAAAGTATTTACAATGCTCCGTCTAATTCTAGTATTGCCCACTGAGGTTTCAACACTGACGGGACTGGTTACCTTGCTCAGGGCCCCTCTCTTGCGCCATGTGAGCCTACATGTACTCTCAAAACCCACACCACCACGACAGTGCCAAAATCTAGACATCACAAATTAGTCAGCTAGGTCTGTCCCATACTAGACATGTGGTTGTATGTTTAGCTCAGTTCAAATGCTTGCAAGGTTAGGTCCTTAATCAACCAAGGCAAGACTTCCAGAAACCAATCTTTCACATATCAACTCATATCACTAAAACCAAATACCAAATGTGACCGCCCAAATGCCACACCTGGCCCACCAATAAACAACTCTTGCCACTTGCCCCGGTCTAAATCATTTTACCACCCTAGTTGAGTACCATGCACCACGTGCCATCAACAACACATGACACACCTTACATAAACACGATCCATATTTCATTAGGTAAGTTTAATTTTGATATTCCAAAATGACATCAATAACATGTTGAATGGCTAAGTAGACTGGTCACGATCTAGTAACCCATGTTGGCAAGTTAATAATAACCAACTATTAATCAATGATTCTAGGGTGACAAATGATTCACGGCATACAATTAACAATGACAAGCTGGCATAATCAAATGGGTTGTTTAACTATTTTCCAAATTAATTGAAATCATTTTAATTGAACTAGCATGCAACAATCTGAAACAACATTATTTTAAAATATAGCATCAACATGATCATAGCACAACTTGCCTTGAAAAAGATCTTGATCTTGCTCTGGATTTGCTTCTTGAGTCAACACTTCACCCTCGTAACCTTCGGGCACTTCAACGTCTACGTGAAACAAATAAATAACCAAATAAATACCAAAAAATAGAGAGTAACGAAACTCCAAAAATCAAATAAAATTTGCCACTAAATAGAGCACAATTTTATAAATTTTTAGGCTCTAGAATCACCTCAATCGGAGTTCATATGAGCAAGAACGAGCAATTTAAAGTTTAAAAATATGTTAAAAAGAATGAACCGAATTAATCTATTTATTTTTCTACTTGAAATTCGCTATTACGATGTCATCATGACATCACAACTAATTTGAATTTTGGCCAATTTATTTTCCTAAATAAAAACCTATTTATGATGTCACACTGACATCAGCCAATTAATTAATTAAAGTAAATCTTTTTCTGAAAATACTCATTATGTTGACACGTGGGTCCCATGATGACGTCATGATGACATCATCGCTGATGTCACATGCGCACGGCTCGGCGACTGACGGGTGGGTCCCGCCTGCTGACGTCTGCGGCGACCGGCGCGACTCAGCGACGCTTCGCGTTCTGTGCCCATGACATGGCGGCTTATGGCTGGTCCACAGCGTGACGCAATCTACTACGTCCGATCGAATCCGACGATTCAGATCTGATCCAATATGGCGCGATGGAAGAGTGACGTGGCATGTCCCGATGATAGCCACGTGTTTGCATCTGGGCCACATAGAATTGATCAGACGGCTATGAATCAATCTAACTATCAGCAGTTAATCAACTTACGTGGCATGATCCTAAGCGCTAGATCCTGATCTAACGGTGTAGATCTATTCTATACAGAGTGGGAAGAAGCGCTTACATGGCTGAATCTGGGCCCTTGAATCCGAATCCAAGAGTGGACGAAGCTTCGTGAAGACGGTGATGGCATGGTGAAGTTGCGATACCAACGCTGATGAAGATGACAACCTCCATGGCGCACGACGTGTGCTTCGGCGAAGTGGAATACCTGACTGGATTCGCCTTCTTGTGAGGATTCCGAAGCTATGTTCCACGCGACGAAACAAAGTTAAACGGCGGCGAAAACTGGGAAGAACTAAGATGGCTATTCTCCGCACTACGGTGAGCAATCCTACGCGAGTGGTAGCGGCTCGAGTGGCGGCGCTTAGGGCAATAAGGGCAATGCGGAACGGGGAACACATTTTGGGAGTCGGCGCAGTAAATAGGGCCCCTAGGGAGGCGTGCGTGGCACAAAAGTCAGAGACGGTCCTGTGGCGGCGGCAGAGTCCCAGCGTAGCACAGTGAGGCAACACGGCGAGATCCCGAGCGTTGGTACGGCGTTGATTGAATGGCTCACGTGCGGTCACAACGTGGCACAACGGAGTCCGTTGGATCGAGATCTGATGGTCCGGATTTGCACTGGTTAGGGTTAGATGCGGCGCGGGTATTGGTTCTAGCCAAAATGGACTAATGGGCTGAGCCCAATGGGTCTTGGCCCATTTCGGGTTTATGATTTTTTTTGGATTTTCTAATTTAAAATAATACTAGTAATTCAAATAATTCCCCGAAAAAATAGCAAAATATATAAAAAAATTCTGGAGAATATTTTATTACATTTTGAACTCAAATAAAAATTTTTCAATAAAACTTTATATGAACTTTACAAATATTTAAATATTTCAATAAATGGCTTAATTCAAATCAAACCCAAATAAATCCAAATAAATTCTAGAAAATTCTCAAAAATTCAAATGACTTAAAAAATGCAATAAAAGAAAAAACAATTGGGATGTTACATACATCCAAATCCTTACCAATGTCATGTGCATCTCTTCCACTTAAAGTCCTTAGAGCTGAACCGTTTTCGTTCCTTCCGTCGAATAGTTTCTTCATCTTGCGGTGTGGGTGATTCCTCCGGAGGAACCTACGGAGACACATGTACACGGTTTTGCACGAGTGAATAGCCACACACTCTTGGTATCGTCTAAGCATTAAGTGCAGGCATTGGCTCCTTTTGTACTTTGGCCCGACAGGTTAGCAAGGGCAGGGTAATCATTTATGGTGCAGAACAACATGCAGTGCAAAGTGAAATTCTCTCATTTATACGCATCCTATAACTATACCCCAGGAACCCACAATATTTTTAGATCTTCCACTAATGGATCTAGGTACACATCAATATCATTTCGAAGTTGTTTTTTGGTCCTCGGATAAGTACAGATAACAAAATGTACTTCCACTGCATAAACAACCAAAGAGGAAGGTTGTAGATACAGATATTCATGGGCCAAGTGTTATGCAGGCTGCTCATGTTACTGAAAGGATTCATTCCATCTGCACTCAATCCAAATCTTATATTCCTCAAATCCGCACCGAATTCTTGAAACCTCCCATCGATGTTTATCCATGGTTGGAATCAGTAGGGTGCCTTAGCATTCCATCGTTCTTATGCTCCTCGGAGTGCCAATGCAGTAGTTTGCCTCCTTTAGGTTCACAAACAAATGCTTCAAACAGGGAATTACAGGTAGATACCATGCCACCTTAGCAAGAGGCCCTTTCTTCACCTTGATGCCCTCACCGTCATCATCTGAATGACTCTTACGCTTGTACCAGGATACGTTGCACACCGAATATACATGCAAGTTTGTGTACTCTTTGTGGTACGTGATACAGTCGTTTGAACATGCATGTATTCTTTCTACATCCATTCCCAAGGGACAAAGAACCTTCTTGGCTTTGTGAGTGGTTGTCGACAACTCGTTTCCCTCTGGAAGCATGTTCGCATTAGATGTAACAATACTGTGAAACTCTTGTCGGACTAACCATTGCTTGCCTTCAATTTCAGCAGTTCAAGTACAGATGACAACCTTGTTGAAGGGAATATGCCCGAGAGGCAATAATAAATTGTTTATTATCATATTCCATGTTTATAATAGATGTTTATTTCTCATGCTAAAATTGTATTAATCAGAAACGTTAATACATGTGTGTTTAATAAACAAAAAGGTTCCTAGTAAAGCCTCTTTTTAAACTAGCTCGTTGATTAACTGATGATCAAGGTTTCCTGATCATGAACATTGGATGTTATTAATAACGGGGTCATGTCATTAGAAGAATGATGTGATGAACACACACCCAAGTTGGTATAGCAAATACGATCAAGTCATTTAGTTTGTTGTCAGTATCAAACACATTCAAATAGCTCTTTTCCTTAGACCATGAGATGATGTCAATCACTAATTCCGGAAGAGTACTTTGATGACATCAAACGCCACTCCGTAACACGGTGACTATAAAGATGGATTTGGGTACTATGAAAGTATTAGTTGAGGCTCATGCATCAAGAGTGGGATTTGTCCATCCGGATGACGGAGAGATATACTGGCCCTCTCGGTGATATCACATTGACATCGCTTGCAAGCATGTGACTAGGTCACAAGAATGTTATATCACGGAACGAGTAAAGAGTACTTGTCGGTAACGGATCGAACTAGGTATAGTTGATACCGATGATCGGATCCGGACAAGTAAAATATCGTGAGACAAAAGGAATTGGTTATGTCGTTTTCGGTTTACGCGATCACTAGTTCATCGTTGAGTGAATGGGAGTCATTATGGATCTCCGGATCCCGATGATTATTGATCCGAGAGGAGTCTCAATCATGTCCATTTTATTCACGAACCGTAGGGTGACACACTTAAGGTTCATCGATGCATTTGAGTGGATACGAAACAGGAGAAAAATATGGACAAGATAGGATCGCTTTCGAGTATCGCTTAATAGTTTCTGGATATCGGAATAGTTAAAGGGGGTATATGTTAATGTTTGTTAATTAAAAGAATTAACAAATATTAAATCTGAAATAAAAATGTTTATGGGAGAAAACCTTTCATTTTCTTGAGTGGGGTTTTAATGGAAATCAAAGTGGTTAATTTGTGAGTGGAGAGATCACTCACATGAAGAGAGGGAGGGCAAGGGGCAGCCCCCATGCGCCGGCCACCCCACCCCTTGGCATGCCTCCTCCTCCTCCTATAAAAGGGAGGGAGGAGCCTCCTCTTTGGTGTTCATCCATGACCCTTTGGTTGGTCCATTCTCCTCCTCCTCGCCGATCCGCTTTGAGCCGTGGCTTGCCGGCTAATCGCTGAAATTATTTCTTCACCACCACCACCACTAAGTCGTAGTGTTGTTGGAGTTTTCCGGATCCACTACTTCGCTGCGCTACCGAACGAGGGATTGGAGGTCATCGCTGATCCGCACGTGTGACCAAGTACGGAGGCCGCCGCTTGTGGCGCCATCTTCGCGACTTTGAAGTCGGGAGTGTACCTCTACATCAACCACGTTTGTTTGCGGAACGTTATTCCCGCTGTCTACGAGGTGAGTCCTTCAAAAACCGTTTACTTGCATCTCCTAGATATGATCTTGGTATTTGGTTGCAATCGTAGGAAAAATTTTTGTTTTCCATGCTACGAAACCCTTCGGGTATCGAGCCGTGTCTATGCGTAGATGTTTTGTACGGTTTAAAACACATGTGGATGTGGGCGTTGATGATCATGTTATTGCATACTGTGTATTTTGGATCATGGTGGCATAGTGGGATTTGAAGCGCCCGACTAACCTTACATGTCCTCGCACATGAGACTTGTTCCACGCCGACATGCAACTAGTATTGCATAAGTGGCTTTGCGGGTGTCGGCTCCCACTATAGTCATGATCTAATTTACAACGGTTTGCTAATAATGTTTTTATCACCGTTGTGGTTCTTGTTCGAGGTAAGAATAGTTTTTCCTAGAAAGCCCAAAACCACGTAAAATATGCAAAAATAAATTAGAGGCGTCTAACTTGTTTTTGCAGGGCTTGTGATGTGATATGGTCATTGATACAAAGATTGTTGTATGAAATGAAATTTATTGTAAATTTAAACAACGGCAGGAGCCATTTGGTTGTTTTTCTTTATGGCTCGTGCTAAATATATGTCCATGTGATATATTGTAATGGAGGAAGACAATCAAGATGGCAAGATCATGGACCTTGGTGCCATGCCGGTGGAATGATGGAGATCATACCATGTCGCACAAGATGGAGATCAAGTGCTGAAAGGACCATATCATATCACTTTATTCATGCATGTGATGTTAATCCTTTTATGCATCTTATTTTGCTTGATTATGATCACGCCGATAGCACTATAAGATGATCCTCCAAATTAATATCAAGATAATAATGTGTTCTTCCATAGTATGCACCGTTAAGAAAGTTCGTCTGCTTCAAGCACCACGTGATGATCGGGTGTGATAGACTCTACGTCAGATACAACGGGTGTAAGCCAGATTTACACATGCAAATACTTTGGTTCTACTTGGCGAGCCTAGCATGTACAGACATGGCCTCGAACACGAACCGAAAGGTAAAGCATGAGTCATATGGATGATATGATGAACATATTGATGTTCGCTTTGAAACTATGCCGCCTCACGTGATGATCGGTTTCGGTATAGTGAATTTGGTTCATGTAATCACTAAAGATGACTAGAGGGATGTTGTTTTTGAGTGGGAGTTCTCGTATTAATTTTGAATTAACATTGAACTTAATCTATTATGAACTTAGTCTAAATAACTTTGCAAATATGTTGTAGATGGCACCACCTATTTTCAATTTCAATCTGTTCATGGAGAAAGAGAAACTAGCCACCAATGGTAGCAACTTTACCAACTGGGCCCTTAACCTGAGGATTCTCCTCAGCGCTGCTCAAAGGAGCTATGTGCTAGAAGCACCGCTAGGTGACCCGCCTACGATGATGCCCCGAGGAGGAGAAAATGTTTTCTTGACTCGCAAGGAGGACCACGCTTTAGTTCAATGCGGCATTTTGTATGGCCTTGAGCCCGAGCTAAAACGCTTTCGAGCACAAAGAATGCTTTTGATACAATGAGGAGTTGAAAATGATCTTCGACACCCATGCCGCAAGAGAGAGTTATGAAGCTTGAAAAGTTCTTTAGCTGCATGATGGAGGAAAACAGCCCGTTAGTGAGCACGTACTCAAAATGTCTGGGTACGCCGATAAACTCATAGCTTTGGGAATAACGATCCCCATTGAGCTAGGAATTCATCGTGTTCTCTCTCGCCACCAAGCTACAAGAGCTTTGTGATGAACTACAACATGCAGGGCATGAAGAAGTCTCTCCGAACTTCACAATGCTAAAAGCTGAAGTGGAGATCAAGAAGGAACATCAAGTGTTGATGGTCCAAAAGACTATCGTTTCAAGAAGAAAGGTAAGTCTAAGGGAAACTTCAAGAAGAAGGGCAAGTCCGTTGTTACATCCGAGAAGAAGACCAAGGCTGGCCCTAAGTCGACATCGAATGTTTTTATTGCAAGGGCACGGAGCAATGAAGCGAATCGCCCAAAATATCCGGGCCGATAAGAAGGGCGGAAAGTGAGCAAAGGTATATATGATATACATGTTATTGATGTGTACCTTACTAGTACTGCATGAGTGCCTGGTATTTGATACGGTTCGGTTGCTAACATATGTAACTCAAACAGAGCTAAGGAATAAGCGACAACTAGCAAGGGATGAGGTAATGATGCGCGTCAAATGGATCAAAAGTTGATGTGATCGCCGTCGACGCTACCTATCCAATTACCATCGATTAGTTATAAACCTAAATAATTGTTATTTAGTGCTGCGTTGAGCATGAACATCATATCTCGGATCTTGTTTAATGCGAGACGGTTATTCATTCAAGTCCGAGAACAATGGTTGTTCAATTTATATGAATAATATCTTTTATGGTCATGCACCAAAAGAATGGTTTGTTTATTTTGAATCTTGATAATAGTACACATGTTCATAATGTGAATGCCAAAAGAATTAAGTTGAATGATGATATTGCTGCATATATGTGGCATTGCCGCTTATGTCATATTGGTGTTAAACGCATGAAGAAGCTCCATTCGATGGACTACTAGAATCACTTGATTATGAATCATTTGAGACATGTGAACCATGCCTCATGGGCAAGATGACTAGAACCCTGCTTTTCGGTACAATGGAGCGGGCAACCGACTTATTGGAAATCATACATACCGATGTGTGTGGTCCAATGAGTGTGTCACAAGTGGTGGATATCGTTATCAAG
Source organism: Rhipidocladum racemiflorum (assembly GCA_036346355.1). Classification (NCBI taxonomy): domain Eukaryota; kingdom Viridiplantae; phylum Streptophyta; class Magnoliopsida; order Poales; family Poaceae; genus Rhipidocladum; species Rhipidocladum racemiflorum. The sequence continues at coordinate 7,908,399 of CM070579.1, forward strand.
TACTTTCACTGGATGATTTGAGTAGATATGGATATATTTACTTAATGAAACACAAGTCTGAAACATTTGAAAAGTTCAAAGAATTTCTGTGAGTGAAGTAGAAAATCATCGTAACAAAAGATCAAATTTCACGATCTGATCGTGGAGGAGAGTATCTTAGTTACGAAGTTTGGCACACACATGAAACAATGTGGAATAGTTTCATTAACTCACTCTGCTGAACACCACAGCCAGAATGGTGTATCCGAGCGGGAATCGTACTTTATTGGATATGGTTCGATCTATGATGTCCCTTACAGATTTGCCACTTTATTTTGGGGTCATGCACTAGAAATACCAGATTCATTCACTTTAAATAGGGCACTATCTAAATCCGCTTGAAATGACACCAGATGAATTATGGTTTGGCAACAAACCTAAGCTGTCATTTCTAAAAGTTTGGGGATGCGATGTTTATGTGAAGAAACTTCAACCCGATAAACTCGAACTCCAAAGCGGAAAATGCGCTCTTCATAGGATACCCTAAAGAAACAATTGGGTACACCTTCTATCACAGATCCGAGGGCAAGGTTTTCCAAGCAAGAATGGATCCTTTTGGAAAAAGAGTTTCTCTTTAAAGGTGTGAGTAGTAGGAAGGTAGAACTCGACGAGGTTGTTGAACCTTCTCTTCATGGAATGGCAGTGCAGCAGCCTGGTTGTTTCGGAGTTGACTTCACCAAATGAAGAGGGAACTAATGATAAGGATCATGAAACTCCGAAGAGAACACTACCGCACCTCGCAGTCAACAAGAGCGATACTGCTCCTGACTTTTATGTTCCTACTATGAATGTCATGGTAGTTGAGAATAATGACCTGCGACGTATGATGAAGCCGATGATGAGCCCAGATTCGACAAATGGCTAGAAGCCATGAAATCCGAAAATGGGATCCATGTATGAAAACCAAGTATGGACTTTGGTGGACCTACCCAATGACCGTAAGTAGCTGAGAACAAATGGATTTTCAAAAGAAAATAGACGCTGATGGTAATGTGACCGCCTATAAGCTCGACTTGTCGCAAAGGGTTTTCGACAAATTCAAGGAGTTGACTACTTATGAGACTTTCTCACCCGTAGCGATGCTAAAGTCTCATAGGATTATGTTAGCAATTGCTGCATTTTTCGATTATGAAATCGCAGATGGATGTCAAACTCATGCTCCTTAATGGAAACATTGAGGAAGAGTTGTATATGATACAACCTAAAGGTTTTGTTGATCCTAAGGATGCTAATAAGGTATGCAAACTTCATGATCCATTTATGGATCAAGCAAGCATCACTAAGTTGGAATCTCCGCTTTGATGAGGTAATCAAAGGTTTTGGATTTGTCCAAACTTACGGAGAATCTTGTGTTTACAAGAAAGTGAGTGGGAGCTCTATAGCATTTCCGATATTATATGTGGATGACATATTGTTGATAGGAAATGATATAGAACTTTGAAAAGTGTAAAAGATTACTTAAACAAGAAGTTTTCAATGAAGGACCTGGTGAAGCTAAGATATATTTTAGGCATCAAAATCTATAGAGATAGATCGAGACGCTTAATTGGGCTATCACAAAGTACATATCTTGACAAGATTCTAAAGAAGTTTAGAATGGACGAAAGTAAGAAAGGGTTCTTACCTATGATGCAAGGCAAGACGCTGAGTAAGACTTCAAAGTCCACACAAAGCAGAAGATAGAGAAGTAATGAATAAGATTCCCTATGCTTCACCCATAGGCTCTATCATGTATGCTATGTTGTGTACAAGACCGGATGTGGCACATGCTATTAGTTTGACTAGCAGTGTACCATCTGATCCAGTTTTGAACACCGGACGCAAGGCGTCAAGAATATCTTTAAGTACTTAAGAAGAACTAAGGATATGTTTCTCATATATGGTGGTGAAGAAGAGCTCGTCACAGTGTTACGCCGACGCTTAGCTTTGATAATCGATCCTGATGACTCTAAGTCTCAATCCGGGTACATTTTTTGAAATGAATGGAGGAGCAAGAGTCGAGAAGTTCCAAGCAACTGTGGTGGCGTGGATCTTCAACAGAGGCGTGAATATATTGTCGCTTCGTATACGCAGAAGCGTTTGGATGAAGATGTTCATATCCGAACTAGGTGTGGTTCCGGAAAAGGTTGGACCCGATGGTTATCTATTGTGACAACAATGGTGCCATAGCCAATGCTAAAGAACCAAGGTCACACAAGAATTCCAAACATATTAAGCTGCTTGGTTTCACTCCATCCGTGAACATGTCAAGGATGGCGATATAAAGATTTGCAAAGTGCACACGGATCTGAATGTGCGTACTCGTTGACTAAAGCTCTCCCAAGGGCAAAACATGATCAACACTTAACTCAATGGGTGTTAGAATCATCACAATGTAATCTAGATTATTGACTCTAGTGCAAGTGGGAGATCAAGGGAATATGCGCGAGAGACTATATTAATTTGTTTATTATCATATTCCTTGTTTTTATTAGATTTTTTTTTCTCATTATAAAATTGTATTTTTCGTAAACGTTAATAAATGTGTGTTTAATAAACAAAAGGTTCCTAGTAAAGCCTCTTTTAAACTAGCTCGTTGATTAGCGATGATCAAGGTTTCACGATCATGAACATTGGATGTTATTAATAACGGGGTCATGTCATTAGAAGAATGATGTGATGAACACACACCCAAGTTGGTATAGCAAATACGATCAAGTCATTTAGTTTGTTCTTTGTATCAAACACATTCAAATAGCTCTTTTCCTTAGACCATGAGATGATGTCAATCACTAATTAGGAAGAGTACTTTGATGACATCAAACGTCACTCCGTAACACGGTGACTATAAAGATGGATTTGGGTACTATGAAAGTATTAGTTGAGGCTCATGCATCAAGAGTGGGATTTGTCCATCCAGATGACGGAGAGATATACTGGGCCCTCTCGGTGATATCACATTGACATCGCTTGCAAGCATGTGACTAGGTCACAAGAATGTTATATCACGAACGAGTAAAGAGTACTTGTCGTAACGGATCGAACTAGGTATAGTTGATACTGATGATCGGATCCGGACAAGTAAAATATCGTGAGACAAAAGGAATTGGTTATGTCGTTTTCGGTTTACGCGATCACTAGTTCATCGTTGAGTGAATGGGAGTCATTATGGATCTCCGGATCCCGCCGATGATTATTGATCCGAGAGGAGTCTCAATCATGTCCATTTTATTCACGAACCGTAGGGGTGACACACTTAAGGTTCATCGATGCATTTGAGTGGATACGAAACAGGAGAAAAATATGGACAAGACAGAGGATCTGCTTTGAGTATCGAATAGTTTTGGGATATCGGAATAGTTAAAGGGGGTATATGTTAATGTTTGTTAATTAAAAGAATTAACAAATATTAAATCTGAAATAAAAATGTTTATGGGAGAAAACCTTTCATTTTCTTGAGTGGGGTTTTAATGGAAATCAAAGTGGTTAATTTGTGAGTGGAGAGATCACTCACATGAAGAGAGGAGGGCAAGGGGCAGCCCCCCATGCGCCGGCCACCCCACCCCTTGGCATGCCTCCTCCTCCTCCTATAAAAGGGAGGAGGAGCTCCTCTCTTTGGTGTTCATCCATGACCCTTTGGTTGGTCCATTCTCCTCCTCCTGCCGATCCGTTTTTCGAGCCGTGGCTTGCCGGCAATCGCTGAAATTATTTCTTCACCACCACCACCACTAAGTCAGAGTGTTGTTGGAGTTTTCCGGATCCACTACTTCCGCCGCCTACTGAACGAGGATTGGAGGTCATCGTTGATCCGTACGTGTGACCAAGTACGGAGGCGCTGCCGTTTGTGGCGCTCATCTTCGCGACTTTGAAGTCGGGAGTGTACCTCTACATCAACCACGTTTGTTTGCGGGAACGTTATTCCCGCTTTCGGTCTACGAGGGTGAGTCCTTCTGAAACCGTTTACTTGCATCTCCTAGATATGATCTTGGTATTTGGTTGCAATCGTAGGAAAAATTTTTGTTTTCCATGCTACGAAACCCTTCACTTGTATATTTCAACTTGCAGCTTGCGAACAAAGGTTTCTCCGATTCCTCCATCAAGCCTCAAAATTTACCATATTCGCTGTCATCATTGCTCCCTTCTACTTCGCGCAGCATCAGATCCAGATTGTCAACTTGCAACCTATCCTCATCAGAAGCACAATTGATGTGATCATTTGGCACAGTGTTGACTTTGTCGATGTTGTTAACACTACCAGCTACTTCTTGTATATTTTGCTCTTTCGTCATGACTGGTCCAACATGTATATCTCCTTTTGAAACTCCTTAGAATCAAGTGTGCTTCGATCTGCGCTGAGTTTTGAAACATCATTAGATTTTCACAGTCAATTTACGGACAAGACTTGCATCCGCTTATTAAACATATCCTCCTCTGTAGCTCTTCTAAAAGCGGAGACGTCATTAAGGTACTCGTCACTGGTACAGTTCTTAGTGTACATCCAACTTCAATCCATTTACGCTACATATATATCATTTAGTATTAAATACTAAGTACACTAGGTGTGCGTATGCACACATTCTTAAATTAATTATACAATGCTAGCTACTTCTTGAATATAATGCAATTATATGACCAATTACTAACATACAAGCTAGATCTAAACACAATCTTCAAATTCTCTCTTCACCAAACTAGCTAGCTAAATCTTAAATATAATAATATAATTAGAACCCATTACTAACCTTAGATCACCAAGAACAACTTGATCTATAAGCTAGATGTAAACAATTTTTAAATTATCTCCTTACCAAGCTAGATCTTGAATATAATGCAATTAGAACACATTACTTACCTTAGATCATCAAGAACACATGGATCTACAAGCTAGATCTAAACAATCTTCAAATTCTGTCCTTACCAAGCTAGATCTCGAATATAATACAATTAGAACCCATTACTAACCTTAGATCACCCACCAACACATGGATCTACAAACTAGATCTAAACAATCTTCAAATTATCACATAACCAAGCTAGATATTGAATATAATGCAATTAGAACCCATTACGAACCTTAGATCACTAAAATCAAATGAATCTACAATCACCCTTCGGAATCAATCGTCTTCTTTCACAATATTGTCTCACAACAGCAGTCAGTCTCAAGATAGATCCCAAAACCCTAAAAAAAATACGAAGTGGCTCAGGGCTCTGTATTATATATTGCTAGAATTAATCACAAATAGTTATATTCATAAACCGTCAGTGATATTAATATATATCCTAGACGATTTTATTATAAAACCGCATGTGGTGATTCTATAGATATCACAACGGTTTTAATACGGTTTTAAATTAAAACCATATGTGATAGTGATATACATCAATATCACAGACGGTTTTAATTTAAAATCATCTGTGATATCTACATGAGTCATCACAGATGGTTCTATTAATAAACCATCAGTGATATAGATGTATATTACTGATGGTTTATTAATAGAATCGTCTATGATGTTGTCACTGACGGTTGTACTATATAACCATCAATGATGTTCCTCATCATAGACGATTTTTTAAAACCGTTTGTGATGAGACGTTTAATATAAGCCTTTGTGTAGTAGTGCTAGTTACCTGAAAACCAACCTGATTAAAATGGCCGAGCTAAGCATTAGGGCCCAGGCATGGAAATGGCCATCAGCTATGGGCTGCCAATTGTCCGGACCAAGGTTCCAAATTTCATTTTCGATTCACATCTCGTCGCCATCTGAAATCCAAAATTTTAGTAAAATCTTGATTTTTGGATGAAATCTGGATGAAATTCAGAAAACAAAATTCAAGTCCAAAATTTTTTAGGCTAAAAAAAACAAAAATTTCGTCAGAAATTACCTAAATCTCGGTAAAATTCAAATGAATGAAAAAATTCAAACAATGTCAAATTTTTTTAAAATTTTGTTGGAGGGTCTTGACACATCACTAATGTTCCCATAAAAATTTCAGATGATGATCAAGCCTGAGAAATTTTTAAAAATTGTAACAGTGCTACTGTCCTTATAAAAGGCTGACCAGCAAATTTCAACCAAATGGAAAATGGAGCAAACCACATTAGAAACTTTTGCAAATTTTCTAATGGTCTTGACACATCCATAATATTCCAACAAATTTTTTAGATTATGATAAAACTTGAGAAATTTTTAAAAATTCGGATAGTGGTACTGAAAACTAACCAGCAAATTTCAACCGAATGAAAAATGGTTCAAACTATGTTCGAAAATTTTGAATATTTTTGTGGATGGTCTTAATGCATCAATAATATTTTCATAAAATTTTCAAATGATGATCAAGCTTGAGGAATTTTTATATTCTGATAGTGCTACTATCCTGATAAAAAGCTGGCCAGCAAATTTCAACCAAATAAAAAATGGTGCAAACCACATTAGAAACACTTGAAAATTAGTATGACATTCCCTCTATACCCTTAATAAATATTCATATTTACTTTATATTCTCCATATGTTTACATTGAGTGTATAATGTTTGTTGATAATAATTAGGGGTAATTTTTGATGGAGTGAGTATTATTCTTGATCATTTTACTTGGTGATAATATTCATCTTTACTTTGTATTCTCAGCATATTGATCGCACTTATCCTTTTTTTTTTTTTGCAAAATGATTCATTCTTGAAGTGTAACTTATTTCGAGTTTAGCATAAGAATGTTTAGCATCTTGAAGTGTAACTTTGAACTTCCTTATCTGTACAATTAGTTTAGCATTAGGATGTTTTGTCTGCTCTTGTGTACATATTGTTCATTTGCCTCTTGCAACAATGCCGATCGCGAAAATTAATGTGCATAGGTTAACTGGATAATCTACCGGCTGTCTCACATTAAAAACGACGTGAAGAATCCAATCCGGTCAAAATACAGTCAAATTTCGATCAAAAAACCGAAATTTCGCTAAAATTTTAGGTTACTGTAGTACTTTGATTTTTTATTTTTTTAATTTCACAAGAATTATAAAACTCGAATCAAAATTTGAAATTTCACCGAGATTTCATAGGGATCTTGATCTTTGATCCGGACTCCGCAGCTGAGAGGTTGGCTTCTTTGAGCTCCCCATGCTGGCTAAAAGTTGTATGCATAGACTTCACATGTCCCCCCGACAAAACCCAAATTTGCTTTACATCCCTGTTTGTTCCCAGTTCCCACTGCTAAATCTGACTAATCACCGCCCCACTTGATCTGACTGTTCGTTTCATGCATGATCCATATCCACCGTAGTGGTTAAAAACCACAAAAAAATTGCTAACCATGCAAATGGTAAAATTTCTAACAAAACCAATTATACCTCTATTATATCTGGGAGGTTCCAAGACTCAGGAGGGGATCCAGTTGGCTCTCCGCTGTTTTTTGAAAAAACCCTCTATTTTCTTTGAATTACGGATAGGTCCCTATGAATTTACGGAAAGATCCTTTACAATTTTTTGTGAGGGTAAGAAAAATTTTCTCGGATTGCGTTTAGGTCCCCCATTCGTTACTTTACGAAAAGAGACTCCTGTTAAATACAAATCGTGAGCGAGACCTTTTCTAATTTTTTAGAATAGCGCTTAGGTCCAAAAATATAACAAATAGGTCCCCGCTCCTTATATCCAGGTCATTTCTTCGTTTTTTCCGGAAAAAATATTTCCGTGAACAGTAATATGTGTACATCTCTATCTCTAGACTTTTTTTCCCCAACTCGATCTTTAATATTTTTCGAAACATGTATTATTAGTCGGTGAACCCATAGAGTGTTAAACTCGACAAAAGAAAATTGGTGTTTCTAATATTTTTCGGAATATATATTATTGCCCGATTAACGCATAGAGTAAAAGACCCTCCAAAAATTAGAAAATACATCTCGCAAATTCGTTTTTCGTTCGCGTGAGCGACGTGCGCCGCACTTAGTAGGTAAATATGTCACATCGGTTACCTTTCACGGCTAGTCCAACTAATGTAGCAACCTTATTGTATGGATGATATTTGATCCCGTGGCACCTCTATATGGTGAAGCCTTAATTTTTTTTAATCATTATATATATATATTTTTAAAATCTAATCATATTGAAATAAATTTATAAAAATAAGTTTTTTTTCGATCACAAAAGCAGTGACATATGAAATGTATCACCTGCCATAACTATATATCGCGACAGGTGGTCAGGTCTGCAACAGTCTAGATGATCGTGGTGAAACTTAGTACCGACCTAGGACAGTACGACAATACAGGGTACAATGGTGATCGAGCTCGGTTACCCGAGCTCGGTAGGAAGAGGAGCTACGATGCTGGTGACTTGCTGTGATAAAAGAGTACGATACGTGACATGTGTTATCGGCTGGTACTTCTGCCGTAGTAAATGAGCTTAATTTTTTTTGTTTGAAACATAACCAAAAGTTAAAAAAAAAAAAGTGCAAGGACACCAAATAGGACGCGCATCATTGGATAGCCTCTTTAACCAGCACGGTGTACTATCCTAAAAACCGATGCATTTCACCGGCTTTCTCCTTTCCCATCCCGAGAGAACAGTTCCGAAACGCACATACTGTTACGCATGCAGATCAAACCGCCGGTGCACCACGGACACGTCTCATGCCATCCATGACGGACACAGATTGAGGCAGCAGGCCTTCCCAATGTCCCAACCGGCGTCGGATCGGGCAGTGGACGGCCCAGATCAGGCCATGCTCGGGCCAACCCGTCGGCGAGCGGGGAGCTAATCAGAGCCGTTCGATCCTTGATCCGACGGCTGGCGACGCCCCTCCTGGGCTGGAAGGCCATAGGAAGCATGTGCATGCCAAGCCAAAGCCGGACAGCAGGCAGCGCTGAAAACTGCACCATCTACTACTATTCTATTTACTGGTTCCCATAAATAAATACAGGCATGATGAGGCATAAAAAGCAAGCCAAAACCAAAAGCCCCCCTCCTTTAATTTGCACCCTCCCCAAATCTCCTCCATTGCACTCTCTCTCTGTCTCACTCTCTCTCTCTCTCTCTCTCTCTCATCCATGAGGATCAGGAGGAGGCCACATTCCTTCTTCTTCCTGCAACCCTCAGATCCATCCACATCCACTGCACCGCAAACCCCAAAGAATGGAGCAAGAAACCAAGAAGAGGAGGGGAAGCTGCATGCAGGTGTGGATCTTGGGCAGAAATCTGGGGAGGCGAGGCGTTTGGCATTGCCACAGGTAGGCATGCTTGTCGATTTGCCTCTTCAAGTTTGTTCTTTAACTCCAGGAGCAGATGGCTAGATCTAGTTAAATCCCTTGTTTCTGGCTGGCTTCAACTCTCCCAGGACAATGCAGTGGATTGCGTCAAGAGCCTGGGTGCACAACAGGGAGCTGATGATATTCACGGGGGGAGGTATGGAACTATGGATTAAAGAACCACAAAAGAAAGAGAACAGCTTTGTGAATTTTGACTAAACAATAGATGTATATCCTAGAATAAAGGGCAAGCTAGCGCGCCCAACACCGCTACACCGGGTTCTTTTCTTTTCTTTTAGTATTCCGCTTTGTTCTACTGTTTCGTAGTGGGCGATGCCAGCTTGACCCATGACTCCATGAGAGACAGTGAGACGCCGTCGATCCAATTATTTTAGTACACTCCCCTGACCCTGACAGACAAAACGACCCTGTGGGCATGTCCTCCCATCCATCCACCCATAATTCCATAGGCACTTCTTGCTGCCACTACTTTGGTGATCTCCTTGGTGGATTTGTTTTGGTCTCTGGTTGATCGATCAATCAGGCTCACATCACACAGACACAGCCTGTTTGGTTGTTTCCTTGCGTGTGATCTAGCTTGGTCTCTAGTGCTCAGCACAGGTCCAGAACCGATGCACATTGACACCTACCTACCTGTTTTGTTTACTTCATCGCATTTTAAATCGGTGCTGTTCGGGGTTTGTCTGTACAAGTGATGCGTTCTTGCACTTGCAGTCTGGTGAATGGCCATCGCGGCCCGGGCCAGAAGGACGACGTGACATGCAACGGCGGTGGCATTGGCGGTACGTCCGAGCCGGCGGCAAAGGTGGACGGCGGACCCGTGTGCAATGGCGTGGCGATGTCCGTGGCGCCAGCGGTGATCGTGGCTGTGAAGGATGATAAGTATGGCGGCAGTGGGAGCGGTGGCGGTGGGGCCAAGAAGCGGCGCGGTCCGGCTGTGCTGATGGAGGGGTCGCGGTGCAGCCGCGTGAACGGCCGCGGGTGGCGCTGCAGCCAGCCGACGCTCGTCGGGTACTCGCTCTGCGAGCACCACCTCGGCAAGGGCCGGATGCGGAGCGTGGCCGGTGGCGGACGTGGCGGCGCGGGCCAGCTCGGCCGCACAGAGCACAGGCCTAGGATTCCCGGCGCGGTGGGCGCGGTCACCGCGGCGGTGCCCAAGGCGGAGGAGCCGGGCCTGCGGCACTGCTAGGCGGAACGACATTGCAACGAAACTGCATAATTCTTCCGTTTTGGGGGTACATTTTGGTGGGCGATGTGAATCGTTGCTGCAATTTCTGTGACTAACAATGTCGGCGGCGGCACGCAGGTGACGGTGCATTGAAGCAATTGGGGGTTCGTGCTTAAGTTTCTTTGCCCAAATTTCACTGTGATGGACTGATGGCTCCACTATTTTTTCTAGTACTAGTAGCCATCAGCCATGCAGCATTGAAAGCGTGTATCCCCTCTCTAATTCTTCCTGTGGTTGGTTGGTGCAAATCTGAAGCATAACAGCAAAAGTGAAGAACTTTATTATTAGTCCTTAAAGTGCAAGAAAATGGACTAATTAACGCCGGAAAGTACTTGAATTCGAGGAAATGATTAGCTTGGGTCGATAGACGGACTTTTATCCCACCAGGTGTACTTCTACTTCCTCAAAACTGGGGTTGATTTTTGTCAGAAAAGGCAGCTGCTCCGTTGCTCTCAACGGGAGGAGAGGATACCCAACACAGCCCAACCTGTTACGGCCAGACAGCCGATTCGGATTCGGGACTGCAGCACCTCCACGAGATGGGAGTATTGTGGGACTATTAGCAAAGAGATGATTAACACAAGAGAGAGTTTCTATTCACTCAATTGTTTTTCATTACATGGGTATTACCCCCTTTATATACACATGAAAAGGTGCTACTAAAAGGCACTTGTTACAAAATGGTGCCATCTCATAACTACCATAATTTGCCCACAATTAGCACATGCTAATATATCTTAACACTCCCCCTTGGACAAATTATGTTCATCTTCGTGTTCCTTTAAAAACTCCTTCCAAAAACCCTGTGGGAAAAACGGATGAAGAAAATAGGAATATATGTATATACCTCATTAAAAACTCTCCCAAAAACCAGTGGGAAAAATGGACAGAGAAAAGAGTACATAACATATTTAGCTTGTATTATATTGCCTCATTAAAAACCTTTATGGGAAAATACCATGTAAAAACTCATAAAGGAAAAGAATACAATATATCCTTTCAAAAACAGGTTTAAAGTTCAGAGGACTCTCCCCCTGATCCTTGCAACATACAAAGGCCCTATTTGGCAGAGCTCCAGATCCCGGCTCCACCTCAGAGCTGAAACTTGTAGACTGAAATAAAGTAACTTAAGTTTATAATTTTATTCTAAAATGTAAACAAGATAACCCACCTAAACACTTTTAATATACTCACAGCTTCAGCTCCACGAATCTGGTGAAGCTAGGAATACCCAGCTCCACCAACTCCACGGATTTGGTGGAGCTGAAGCTCTGCCAAACACCCCCAAAGTCTCCTCATACCAATTCCATTAACACATTTCTGAAATGTGGATTTTGGTAAGGACTTGGTAAATAAATCAGCCAAATTCTCACAAGACTTTGTTTGCAAAATTTCTATCTCACCGCTCTTTTGGAGCTCATGAGGATAGAATAATTTAGGAGCAATATGTTTCGTAATGTTGCTCTTTATATAACCTGTTTGCATTTGAGTAATACAAGCTGCATTATCTTCATAGATAATGGTAGGGGATTCAATTGTATTTATACCACATGCTTTTTGTATGTGATTAATCATTCTGCGAAGCCATACACACTCACGTGATGCTTCATAAAGTGCAATTATTTTAGAATGATTAGTGGAAGTGGCCACTAAAGTCTGTTTACTAGACTTCCATGAAAAAGCCGTTCCACCATATAAAAATACAAACCCAGTCTGTGATCTGGCATTGTGGGGATCAGACAAATAGCCAAAGATCTCAGTATAACCCACTATGCTCATATCTTGGTTTTTCTTATATAATAGACCAAGATCTTTTGTACCTTGGAGATACCTGAAGATATTCTTAATGCCAGCCCAATGTCTCTTTGTTGGTGCTGCGCTATATCTAGCCAACAAATTAACTGCAAATGAAATATCAGGCTTGGTGTAGTTTGCTAGATACATCAGTGCCCCAATGGCACTAAGATATGGAACCTCTTGTCCTAAAATATCTTCATCTTCACCTCTAGGTTTAAATGGGTCTTTATCCCTATCTAGAGATCTAACAACCATAGGGTTCTTTGATGGATATGATTTATCCATATTAAATTTACTCAAAATCTTTTGAGTATATGCAGATTGGTGCACAAATATCCCTTCAGGGAGATGCTCAAGTTGTAAACCTAAGCAAAATTTGGTTTGACCCAAATCTTTCATTTCAAATTCCGTCACTAGATGATTGCTAGCTTCCTTTATATCCCTTGGGGTTCCGATGATATTCAAATCATCAACATAAACGGAGATTATACAAAATCCATTTTGGGATTTCTTTATAAACACACAAGGACAATCATCATTATTTGAGTAACCTTTCTTAATAAGGAACTCACTTAGTCGGTTGTACCACATTCTGCCCGACTGCTTTAATCCATATAGTGCCTTTTTCAGTTTTACACTATACATGTTGCGATTTGTATTTGGATTCGGAATAGATATCCCCTCTGGGACTTTCATGTAAATATCTGAATCAAGTGACCCATATAAATATGCAGTCACAACATCCATCAACTGCATGGATAAATTCTTGTTTGCTGCCAATGATAGTAAATATCGGAATGTTATTCCACTCATTACCGGTGAATATGTTTCATTGTAATCAATGCCGGGTCTCTGCGTGAACCCTTGTGCTACAAGTCTCGCTTTGTATCTCACCACCTGATTATTTTCATTCTTCTTTCGAACGAAAACCCATTTATTTCCAACCGAAAATATTTTAGGAGGTGTGGTCATAACTGGACCAAATACCTCTCTTTTCTTAAGCGAGCTCAATTCAGCCTCAATTGCTTCCTTCCATATGACCCAATCTGAGCGTTTCATTCACTCTGCCATGGACTTTGGTTCTGGATCCAGTTGAAAAGTTTTAGCAATCTTAGAGGCAAAATAAATGTCGACAATTGTAGTCTTTCTATTATACGATTCTCTCGAATCAGTATAATTAGTGGAAATTTCTTCATCCAATAATTCTTTATTTTTGCCTTGTGACTCATCATGATTTCCCAATACGATTGAGTCCAAGGGTTCTGATGTCCCAACATTGAAGTTTGTGCGCACATTTATGTTGGGTTTACCAATCACCAGAGGACTTCCAACCTCTTTTTCATTTACTAACATAGGTAATTTACCTTTATTGGTCTTTCTTTGTTTCTGCGGACGTCTCCGTGAAACTAAGTCCCGTGCAACCGGAATTCTCTCCCTCTTATTCACATTAGGGGCAAGAGTGGTTTTCTTTGGTACCTCTACTCTTTCCGGAGTATTAACAACAGGTATATGAGATTTCATAACCCCCTTATAATCAGTAAATGCATCTGGCAGATTGTTTGTAATGTATTGCAAACTTATAATCTTCTGAACCTCTTGTTCAGATTCTTTTGTACGTGGATCTAAGGACTGAATGCCTGTGGCATTCCAATCAATTTCCTGGCATTCATTGTGGTACATATCTCCCCCTAATGCCGGGAAATTATCCTCATCAAATATCTGATCAGTCTTGAGCCGTAAACAGATCCCCTGTCAATGGCTGAAGGTATTTTATAATTGACGGAGAATTATACCCCACATAGATCCCCAACTTTCTTTGAGGACCCATCTGTGTACGCTGCGATGGTGAAATCGGTACGTATACTGCACAACCGAATTTTCGCAGATGGGAAATGCTTGGTACATCTCCACGTACTAACTGCAATGGGGAGACCGTATGGTATGCAGTTGGTCTAATTTGGATTAAAGCTGCGGCATGTAAAACCGCATGTCCCCAACAAGTTGTTGGTAATTGACAATTTTGCAACAAAAGTCTAGCTATAAACTTTATCCTCTTTATCAAAGACTCCGCTAAGCCATTTTGTGTATGTACATATGGTACAGAATGCTCTACATTAATGCCCAAAACCAAACAATAATCATTAAATGCCTTCGAAGAAAATTCAGCAGCATTGTCCAACCGAATGGACTTTATCCTGTCATCAGGATGATTGGCTCTTAATTTAATTATTTGGGCAATTAATCTGGCAAAAACATGGTTCCTTGTGGAGAGTAAACATACATGGGACCATCTTGTAGATGCATCAATTAACACCATGAAATACCTAAACGGCCCATACCAAGGCTGGATAGGTCCACAAATATCTCCTTGAATCCTTTCAAGGAAATTTAATAGCTCATTTTTAATTTTAAGGTATGAAGGCCTCAAAATTAATTTCCCTTTTGCACATGCAGTGCACATGAATTCATCATATTTTGGGAAATCTGAATTTTTAATATTATGGCCAATAGAACGTTTAACAATTTTATGCATCATACCCAAACCTGGATGACCTAACCGGTCATGCCAAATCTTGAATTTATCAAGATTAGAGAAAATTATCTTTAACGCAACATGTGGTTCTGGTTTAATATATGTGTAGTACAATCCTGATGAAAAAGAAGGAAGCTTTTCAACCACTTGTTTTTCGCATCCATTATTTTTAGTTAAGAGCAAATACTCAACATTGCTCTCTTTACTAGTCTCCACATGAAAACCATTGATGCGAATATCTTTAAAGTTTAGTAGGGTACGTGTAGATTCAGGATACAACAAAGAATCCTCTATCACGATGTTTGTACCCATAGGGAGTATAATGATGGCTCGTCCCAAACCAACAATTTGAGCATCATTACCAGTGATAGTCATAATATTTCCTCTCCTCTTAGTTAGAGTTTGGAAATACTTTATCTCCCTTAATATAGTATTAGTGGTGCAACTATCAACAAGACATAATTCTTCCTCCATCGGATTGTCACCAAGATCTATAAATGGAGAAAATAAAATTAACTCCAATATAGAAATAATACACACATATATTATATGTCATGTCAATATACATGATACATATGCTCTTTACGAGCCATATGGACATGTTTGACACTAACAAACATGTATATGCTCTTTATGAGCAACAAATAAGACCTATACACAAACTATGAAATATACAACATTTTATGAAGATAATTACATGTTGATTACAATCATAAGGGATAATGAGAAACTAAATAGTATCTCCATACAGATCTTGGGTGGCATATTCCACCATCATATCATCGATATCTTTAAGCTCATCTTCCTTCTGTTGAACCATCCAATGGTCATCAACAGTCTTGACAGGATCATTCTGTCCTTTATCCAGACTCATTTCTGGATTTTCAGCAAAATGAACTTCAACCTTGCCCTTCTGATTGTTGCCCTTGCCAACTGATTTGAGGTATAACTCAACCAGATGTTTAGGTGTACAGCATTCTATTGCCCAATGACCCTTACATCCACATTTATGGCAAAGTCCAGTTTTCTCCCTAGGAGAATTATTTTTGAATTTTCCTTTGCCATAAACTTTTGATTTGCTCCTCTGCATTTTGGACTTCCACTTTGCATTATTACTTTTGTTATTTTTATCCTTCTTTTGATCATGTTATGCACTAGTACTCGGAATATTGGCATGTGCTTCCGGCACTGCCATTGCCCCTGTCGGGCGCGTATGATGATTCTTCATAAGAAGTTCATCATGCTTTTCTGCCTGAAGCAGAGTATAAATTAAATCAGAGTACTTAGTGTATTTTTGTTGACGATATTGTTGCTGCAATATCGTCATAGAAGGATGAAAAGTGCAAAGCGTCTTTTCAATCATGTCCTCATCTCAGAATGACCTTGTCACAGAATCTCAATTTGGAATTGATCTTGTGTACGCGAGAATTGTATTCAGTAACAGACTTAAAGTCTTGAAAACGTAACATAGACCATTCCCTTTGAGCTTCAGGCAACATAACCGTCCTATGTTGGTCATATCTGTCCTTTAAGGACTTCCACAAACTTAGTGGATCCTCCTCCAATAAATATTCAGTTTTCAAGTCTGAATGGAGGTGGTGCCTGATAAAATGCGGAGTTGCATACTTGTAATTTTCAGGTACATGGGCTGCACCCTGAACAGGATCATTGATGCAAGCAGATAAACTTCTTGATGCCAAAGTGATTTTTACATCCATGGCCCAAGTTAAATAATTACTACCATGCACAGCAAGTTCAGCAAACTCCTTTTTGGAGATATCAGCCATATGTACATAGTAATCATGCAATTTCTTAATTAATTACTTAGCAAAGTAAATATATGCATGAATATTAACACAATAAAGTGACGTAGACCTTTTAGCAATGGGCGAGATACTCTCACTATGGACATAAAATTTATTCCATAGGACCCATGCCTTGTGCTAATTTTAGCACTTAAGGTAATCGTCAACTACATAACATCAAATATAAATGCTAGAAAATTAAATGCATGTAAATAATACAAAAGCTTAGAACATCATATTTAATTGCGATACAAATATTTACATGGTTAAAATCGCAATTAAACAATACATGCATTTATTTGCTTTATTCTAAAACCAAAGTACTAGAATGCAAATATAAATGGTAAAAAGAACCCATAGTTCTTAAGTGGCTGGATTAATTTGCAATTGCTGCATTGCTTAAGGGCTTAATTGGAAAAATCCATTTTCCTTAAAAATCCAGCCATTGGGCCCTAGCCCATTTAAACATGCCAACCATGGGGGGCTAGGGTTTCCAACCCTAGCCCCCACTGGCGCCTCCGCCTGCTCCCTGGAGTGGAGCCGCCGCCGGCCTCCTCGGGATCAACCGCCGCCACGTCTCGGCCGGCCACATCCGCGCCGTGGCCGTCCAGATACGGCCGCCGGCCGCTCTCGCGCGGCTAGGCAGATCCGCGCCACCTCCGATGACGGGCGCGCCGAGCCAGGCCACACCCGCACCATGGCACCACGGGGCCGGGAAACCGGGCTGGTGCGCTGTGGAGTAGTAGGGCGGGCGACCTCGTCGAGCCGCCATCGTCCCATGTGGATTGATCTCCGGCGGTGGACAGTTCAAATCCGGAAGGGCGGAGGGCATTGAGCCAATGGAAAACACGGCCGCGCTGCGGGGCCACGCCCACGCCGAACGCCGAGCAACTGCAGTGCCGGTTCGCCGGAACGCCGCCGCGCCGGGAGACTGGGCTACCACTCCATAGCGTCGGGTTGCCTCCATACGGTGATTCCTTCTTCTCCCACTTCTCAAGAGACAGTGCTGATAATGTATTGTGGGACTATTAGCAAAGAGATGATTAACACAAGAGAGAGTTTCTATTCACTCAATTGTTTTTCATTACATGGGTATTACCCCTTTATATACACATGAAAAGGTGCTACTAAAAGGCACTTGTTACAAAAGGGTGCCATCTCATAACTACCACAATTTGCCCACAATTAGCACATGCTAATATATCTTAACAGGGAGCAGGCGACAAACCGGGGACGAGCCCGCCGTACTGATGCAGAACGAGCTGCACCGCGCGCTGATCCATCGGCGTACGCGTACATTCTTTCTTTGCTCCGTTGTCACGTTGTCACGTCCCCACTTCTCAATCCTCACAAGCCGCCGTCGCGCTGCCGTCCCGCTCGGTTGCTGCTACTAGTGCCGTTCGCGACGCGCCGGCCGGTGTAGGCCGTGCGGGAGCGGGAGAAAGTCTTCACCTTTTCGTTGCCCCCTGATTTACATATATCACCCCTATTGTAGGGTAAGGGAATGCCGGCCGAACAAACGATTCACATGCCGATTTACTAAAAACAAACGAACAAAAAAAAAACGCTTAGATCTTTCTACCTTTTTTTAAACAAAAAAACTTGGATCAAATTTCGCACGGCGCGGCAACGCGCGCAATCTTACCTAGTATATTTTAAATACGAGCAAGTTCTGTCCTTGACAATAGGAGGACTGCTCTAGCGCCGCGTTCCGTACAGCCGCAAGGCGCTCCACCTCAACAGATCAGGGCCGGCGTAGCAGGGCGCAATGCCATGCCTTCTACCGTGCTTCGCTTCGCCGATCGCATTCAATTATTCACTTAGTCAGTTAATCAATTAATCACTTAGTTAATTAACCAATCTCTAGAATTTGCCGATCACATCCAATTAATTAATTAATCACTTTAGTTAGTTAATTAATCAATCTCTTAATTAGCCTTGGCCTGCTCGGTAGGGAATTGTCGAGTTATTGGTCCACAACGTCCGCCATCGAGCTTGGGATACGCAGTAGCTCTTCTACTGTAGTGGTAGAGAAGTGTTGTAGTACAGAAGTACGATAGGTCAGCTAGTTCCGCAAATTCGTTCCAAGTTTGCAAAACTAGTGTGTACGGAGGCCGAAAAAGCGAACAACTCGAGCGGAGTACAAAACGGGTGGTGTGGGGCTGGAGCGGCCGAGCCGCCGAGCGGCACGCAACGCTCGGGCAGCGTGGCGGTACGCGTCGGCCGAAGGGAAGCTGATGGGAAAGAACGTCCCGAGCTGAGCTAGGCTGGGAGAGAGGTAGCGATGGAACTGGTACGGATATTTTTTTGACCGACCGACCGAATTGATTTGGATGATGATTTGGGTAGTTTCACAGATATCCAGTTGATTTCTCGGATAAGGATATGGATACAGATAATTTACATGGATACGGATACGGATATGGAACACTGATTATCCGATGGATACGAAATATCCGAGTTTTTGTTCGGATAATATCCGAATATGACATACGGATATTATCCGAATAACACGTTTCAGAATAACACATTAACAATTTAACATGTTTCACGGTTTCAGAGACTAGGGTCTGCATTGGATGACAAGATATAATGTGTTCATGTGTGCTAGATGCTAATTTGGAGATATTTGGGTAAATGTGGTACAGAAATTGGCAAGTGGCGTTTCAGGAGGGCTACTTAGGATTCAGCAGCATATGCCAGCTGCAAATCATTTGGTTCAATTATTGCAATAGGGTACATTGTTACTCACAGAGTCACATCTATGACAAGCTAGGGATAAAAAGGCAAAAAAAAAGACATACAAATATATTTCTTTTGGAGTTTTGAATTTAAATTTGGACCGATTTTGGAAAAAAAAACTGAAATTGGATTTTAAAATATCCGACTAATATTATTCGTATCCATGTTGATTCCGATCCGTATTCGATCTGTATTCGTAACCGATATTATCCTGTATAATTTGTATTCGATTCTGTATTCGACACTATTCGTATTCGATTCTGTATTCGACACTATTCGTATTCGATTCTGTATTCGATAAAAAATACGGATACGGATATGAATAGGACGATATTCGACCGTATCCGATCCGATCACATCCCTAGAGAGAGGTGATTCGGGACGGTCGCTCCCACTACCGGGCCAAGGCTGGGCTGCCTAGCCTGTTTGGCTTTCCCGGCACGGCTTAGCCGCGGGCTCGGTTTTTGTTGGTTATCCGCAAGGATACAAATTTCGGTCCGAAATCCGAAGTCTCTTTCGGACCCCTCCGAGATTCAAAATCCCGATCGGGTAAAAACATTCAAAAAAAAATAAAAAAAATAAAATTTGGATTTCTCGGCAAGATCTCGGTGATTTCGGTCGAAATTCGGTGTTTTTTTTGCCGGATTTTAATTTTTGTGCATTGGATTTGATTGGATTAAGGGTCAAGATCGTTCACAAAAAATTTAAAAAATTTTAACATATTTTTGACCATTTTTTTGTCGGTTCAGTTTGTCAGTTAGGACTGTCCGAATTTTTTAAAATTTCTCAAGATTGATCATCATCTGAAAATTTTATGGGAATATTATGGATGTGTTAGGACCATTCACAAAAATTTTCAAAATTTTCTAAAGTAGTTTGAACTATTTTTCATTCAGGTAAAATTTGTTAGTTCGTCTTTAGTAGCACAATTTGAATTTTTGAACATTCCTAAAGATTGATTCACCATCTGCCATTCGACATAAATAACCAATCCACCGTCAATTTCAACACCAAAGTTGAAAAATACATGCAAAACTTCAACTCTACATTGTAAACTTTCTGAATACGTAGCATCAGTTCCTTTGCTGGAATAACAAGAACACTGTAAATTTTCTGAATATAACTCGACAAATCTCAAAATTAGGATCAGTCCACTCCACCTCAGAACAACAGGTTTAATAGAATATGTACTAGTTGTCCTCAAAGACCCCGAGTATTAAGACTTTTACAATTCAACATGTCCTAATGAGGTATTATCTATATGATATATGGGAATATATAGAAAAGTTTTCAAAAACATGAAATTACCACTATTAGATTTCCAAAAATTTCATTTGTTACGTTTGAAAAATAAAAAACAAACTTTACATAAGGCTTTTATCTCGACTTGACCACTGTTAGATTTTTTAAAAATTCCTTATGCATGATCATCATCTGAATTTTTTATGAGAACATTAGTGATGTGTCAGGATCATCTCCAAAAATTTTTAAAATTTTTTAACGTGTTTTGGACCATTTTTCGGTCGGTTCAATGTGGACCGAGATCTCGGTGATTTCGGCCGAGATCTCGGATTTTCCGGTTGAAAAAAAACATGATTTAAAATTTGGTTTCTGTATTTCATCCGGATTTTGTCCGAAATTTCCGAATCTCGTCGAGATTTCGGATTTCGGATTTCGGCCACCTCCGAGATTTAACCCAAAACGAGATTTGAAACCTTGGTTGCCCGGTGCCGGCTGCTCGGCGCGGTGGTCCGTCATCCGTGCGAAAATTTTTGGCTTCCTTCTTCACCGGGGCCGGTGATGCACGTTTGCAACAACATATGTATACTTCTAGTTCTTGGTTGCCCAATTTGGTTTGTTCAGCCAAGCTCTGAGGCTGTAGGTGATGCTAATGCTGCGTGAACAGAGAGGATGATGATCAAAAGATAAGCCTAGTCTATGCTTTTGATGCTCACTGTCGGGATCCCGCGGCCCTTTAGTTGCTGGCAACGAAGTGGCACTCGATCCTTAGCTACAATAGGCATGCCATATGACTATACTAGGCCAACAAGCGTGGTGCACGTCGTGCGCGTGAACGAAAAACGATTTTGCGTTTTTTTTTGAAGAAAAAATAGACCTAGATGTATTTTCAAAATTTTTGGAGGTTCGAGAAATATTAGAGTGCGAGCTGGGAAAAAAGTACACATATTTTTGTTGACGAAAATATTTTGTTAAGGGAAAACGGAGAAAAGATCTGGATGTAAAAACCGGGGACCTGTTTGTTATATTTTTGGATCTCTTCGCTATCTCGAAAAAGTAGAAAATGGCTCGCTCACGATTTGTATTCAACGGGAGTTTTTTTTTTGAAGTAACGAATGAGGGACCTAAACGCGAACCTAAATTTTTTTTCTGTAGGACCTATCCGTGATTTAAAGAAAAGGTGGAGCTTTTTTGCAAAATTGGAGGGAGACGTGGCAAAGGTGAGGAGCCGAGAAATCTCCCATCCTTAACAAAGGTAATATGAGCAAGTCACCACGGCAATGTGCTCTTTCGTTCTAGCACAATGTCCTGTTACAAACTGCTTCTTTCATGCATGCGACGTGTTTTGAGCGCCCAGTGCTTGCAAACATGATGTGCATGTGATAAGTACACTTTTTTTTTTCTGGATAGATGATGTTTTAGAATTTTGCACTTCAACCAAGGCACATCTAAAAATGATCAAATCGTTCACCTTCATTAGATCACCTGTTGCTTTTGGATGACATGTCATACTCTATTCTAGTAATTCCACAATAACAAATAATATTAGAAATAATAAATGGTAAAAATATGCAAAGGTAAAAAAAAATAAAGTTGTCTTAAAATTGTAGAATAATACGTAGTTATAAATAAAATTTGGAAGTTAGAATGATATGTATTTAGAAACGGAGGGAGTGATAGAACATTGCTGGATGGGAATTAGCATCTGCTCCTGCTCGTTCCACTTTGAGAATCATCGGTTGCTGTAAGCCTGTAACAGTACTACTAAGCGCCTACGACAGCTTTTGGTGTCTCCCTAAAAAAACTGCGAGGCAAATGAAATGTTGCTAGTGCCATCCGCACCACGCCGACGCGGCGACGCGCTGAGGCTTGGGTCACTTCGATGGATCAGCAGCACGCGAGACCGGCGTGGACTGACGGGAATTTGAGGGGAAAGGGCGTGCCGGGCGACCTCTTGAGCTTAGGGAGTGAGAGGCACGGTTTCATTTTTTTTTTTGACGAAATTTATTCGAATCTTGAGCTTATCGTTCTAGTTTAAAAAACAAAACCGTTTGGTTTACCGCTTAAAATCAAATTTAAATTCAAAAAATTAAAAAAATTTGATAAAATTTATCCAAAATTTCTCTATAATTAGTATTAATAGCCTTATGACCTCTGATATGAATATTATTTGAAAGAAAAAGCTTGTAGACTTTTTTGAGCCATTCAACTATATTTAGTAGCAATATTTGTTGAATTACATTTAGTAGCAATATTTGTTGAAGTATACTTAGTACTATTAGAGATTTTTGAGCAGTTTTCGAGACTTTTTGAGTGGTTTTTGTTCAAAAACTGTGAATTTCGCTCGGTGGTTTGACTAGATTTTAAGTTCATTTGACTTTCGAACTGAGCGGTTTTCACAAATTTTGAGTGGTTTTTCGTGAATTTCGATACTGTCGGGACTTCGAAATCCAAATTCGAAACGAAAAGTGAAACCTTTGTGAGAGGTGGGTTCGACCTGCTATTTGTTATGGGTCACTTAGGATTGAGGAGTTTGGGATGTGGGAGGCTCGGTTGAGCATCTTGTGAGGGGGGTTCTCGCAGGTAGTGTTAAAGACATAATGCAAAGTTTTTGATGTTTCGAAGAAAAACAGAAACAAAAAAACTTTTTGAGACAAAACGGAAAAATTTTTGTAGGAAATGAAAACATGAGAGCCAGTTCCAACTGTAAGTTCAACCTCCGTTGGTTTTGATGATTGGTTTATGATTAATGCTTAATCATTATTTATGACAAATCCAATCTTTAATGAGACTAACATATTTATTGAGCTTATATTTAGTAGCCTCATATTGTATCAATGTTCATTATTCTATTGCATGCTTAGGATTTAAGTTGAAGTATGAGTTTCTCTACTACTTTAACCACAAAGTGTATATCATGTTTCCCAATCCATATATTACATAGATGCACACATTTAGGGGGGAGTTCACACTCTAACTTGATGTTTCATTGTATTGATCTATTTCTCTTTACCACATATAAAGGATCAAGACATTGAAACTAGATCTTTGAGTATACATTTAACATGCATAGTTGTACTATACTCATGGTATCATAGGATATGCTCCAAAGCAATAAAATTGAATATGTGCGTATTGATTCAAGGTCAATTATATGTATGCACATATCTTTGTGGAGTTTATTCTATAGTTGATGGCTTAGAGTAACGATTATTTCCATACATTCAACATATTATGGATCATTACTTTCTATTAACATAAGTATATGAAAACATGTGTAGTTATTATATACTCATATCAATTTAAATGAACATTTAGATTGAGGTCGTTTATCTCTTAATCATCAAAGAACATTTCATCATGTGTTGATGGTATTCTTGTGATCGATTAAGGATAATCGATAGCTCTTGAGTATAACGAAGCATTAGTTGCATCAATATACTTGAGACACAAATACAGTTATTCATTAAATTGATTTAGGTTGTGCTCAATCATTATGAAGGCATCCATTATGTGTTAATGGAGTGCAAGGATGATTGAGACAACCATGCATCTTGGACTAACTACTTTCATAAGCGATGATTGAGCCAGGTTAGGTCCAAAGATGGTTGAGATGATGAAAACGGGACAATGACGATATCATGAGGTGATGGGCGTCAAGAAGAGATCCCAAAGATAAGATTCATCAAGAGTGGATGAACAAGACAAGAGTGAGCCAAGTGAAGACCCCTGCAAAAGGGATTGCTTGGGTGTGATGGCTCAAGGTTGAGCCAAGATGGTTGAGGTGATGGAAACGGGACAAGAACGCCATCGAGTAAAGATGGGCGTCGAAGAAGTGTTCCTGAAGATATTGTTTATCATGAGTTGATGAATAAGAAGAAAATAAGCGTGACAATCCCGGGGAAAAGAGGTATGATTGAAGATCATAAAGACCCCAAAGGGGATTGATCGCATGCGGCGTCAAAGGTAATTAGATAGAGTACCTAATTATAGGGTTGCCGTACTATTAAGAGGGATGCAACGTAGATGATTTAAAAATGTCTCTGTGCTCAAGTGTTAGCTATCCTTAAATAGATGAGAGACACAAAATACATCACGAACACCGAGAATGTTTGTCATTCTGTCTGGATCCGATGTTTCGATAAGTGGATTGGTTGTTCCGATCCATCGGTAAGTCCGGTGGTGTGTTGGTGAGAGTCTAGGACTTCTCTGGTTTGATCGTAAGTTTCAATCAGGGGATCGGAAGGTCCGATCCATCGTAAGGTCTGGTGCTAAGTTGTCTAAGTCTCAGGTGCTCCTCTGTGAGGATCGGAAGTTCCGATCGGTGTGATCGGATAGTCCGATCAGGACTTAGAAACTTTTCAAGCTGGTTCTAGTAAGAGTGCCTCTCTGTGAGGATCGGATATTCTGATCTTTGGATCGGATGTTCTGATCAGTGTTAAACTCAAAAAGGGTGCTCTTTGGACAAATCAAAAGTTCCGATCGTGAAAATCGGAAGTTCCGATCAGTGTTTTTAGTTTGCAAGTGTGTTGGAATTTTTGCCTGATCGAAAGTTCCGATCCAAGTTCTGATCCATCGGAAGTTCCGATCTTAGTTCCGATGTGTATATTGGATTGAGTTTGTTCTGGAGTTTTTGCCTGATCGGAAGTTCCGATGTGGGAATCGGAAGTTCCGATGTGTGTAAAACGGCTAGTTTTCT
Organism: Rhipidocladum racemiflorum; assembly: GCA_036346355.1. Taxonomy (NCBI): domain Eukaryota; kingdom Viridiplantae; phylum Streptophyta; class Magnoliopsida; order Poales; family Poaceae; genus Rhipidocladum; species Rhipidocladum racemiflorum. The sequence goes on from CM070579.1 coordinate 7,933,726, forward strand.
TGCTCCAACGGCTAGTTTTTGGGTGTGAGGTATCAATACCCCCTTGGCCGATTGGGAGCGGGTGTTGAGGTTGTTGTTGAAGGGTTAAACAAGAGGTTGAGCTAGTTGGGTAGAGAGAACACTTTGGGATGCATTTGTTGCTCCTTGGTCATGTCTTTAGCTAGAGAGAGCTCTAATCACATGTGTTGTGATTGGGAGTGGTTTGAGAATCCATGTTGTTTCCTTCCCTTTTGATCTTTGTGATCCTTCTTTGAGTGAGGTGTGGGAAGTGAGAGTTAGTGCTAAGAGCGAGATTGAGTGAGATATATATTGAACACTAGAGGTCATTTCCAAGATTATCCATTCGTTGGATTTGTTACTCTTGGAGTTTGAAGACTCCTAGACGACTAGGCGTCGCTCACGAGCAACCAAAGTATGTGGTGTGCCGTGAGAAGTTTGTTGAAGGTCCGATTTCGCCTCCGAAAGGGAAGAAATCAAGAAGTAGAGATATATCTCAAGTGTGACTGAGATTGGCGAGGAATAGGGTTGGAAAAGACCCAGCTCAACTGTGACCGAGCCTCCTCAACGAAGATGTAGGAACCTCTTTGGAGGAAGTCCGAACTTCGGTAAACAAATCATCATGTCAATTATTTGCATGTGCTTATTGCTTTACTTTGCTATCTTGTATTGAATTGATCTATCTATGGTTGATTATTTGTCTAGCTAGGTTTACTACAAGTTGCTAATATTTGCTTGTGCTAGCTTCGAGTAAAAATCAATTTGTGTATATGCGTAATTCGTTTAGCATTTCTATAGACTCTGTTCTAATCAGATAATCCGATTTTGCATCGGATATTCTAATTAGACATCAGAACCTCCGATTAGATATTAGAAGTTCCGATCTATTTTCCGCTGCATTGAACTGGAGATTTTTTAATCGCCTATTCACCCCCTCTAGGCGTCTATCCTCGATCCTTCACCAACAAAAACGGAAACAAAAATTCCGTATAAATGAAACTGGAAATTCTGATGAAAAAGGGTCGAGAAGGGAAATGGGCTTCGACCCAAAAAGAAGAATGGAGAATTTATATTTATTTTTGAATTAAAATAATTTTATAAATACAGATAGCTTTATAAAAATATCAAATAGAGTTCAAAAATTCCAGAAAAAATCTCAAAAATACTTTGGAACATTTTGAACCTAGAATTTTTTTAGCATAATTTCATTTTATTTTTCACAAATAAATTAATTTTATAAATATAAAATAGCAAAATTGCATTTTATAAACTCTAGAAAATCCAAAATAAATATCAAAAAAATTATAAATGAACATTGAACAATAATATACAAATTTTAGGGCATTACATATTTGAAGTTGGAGGAGTAAGAGTATGTCGATGATAATGATATGGAGGAGGACATGATGGCCTGATCTGAGGGTACAAATAGCGAGCCTTCAGCTAGCAAATTTGAGAAAAAACTTCCTAGAGATACCGGTGAATATAACATTGTTCTTATGTCTGCCATGGAGTTGGAATGAGTTACATTATTCTTGTGGTCATGTATGTTGTGATTTAAAGATAATTTATACAATAAACTGTCTATATATATATATATATATGTTTTTAATAGTCTGTTATACAATTAAGGAATAAGTCCTTTTTGCATCCCAAAACTTTCTAAAAAATTTATTGAACACCCCCAACTACAAAACTTGGTATTAACCCCGCAAACTTACAAAACTAGGTCAATTTACACCCTACAGCGGTTTTAGAGGGTGGTTTTGATGATTTGGATCCCACTCAAGATGACTTTGCCATATTAGCAGCTACGTCATTGAGTTTTGGTGGGGATCCAATTCAAGGCTATTCACAACAACATATCAACCTCTTTTTCACTTCTTTTCTCTCTATATACATTCTCTTTTTTCTTTCTATCATAATTGCTTCTCCCAGTTGAATCTACATAAGCAAAAATCGATGTCATAGCTACCATAGCAAAAATCACCCTAACTTGGATCCTTATCAGCAAAAATGCTCATAAAAAATGCTTTAAGGTGTAAATTGACCCAATTTTATAAGTTTGGGGGTGGTAATAACCAGTTTTATAGTTGATGGTGTTAAATGAATTTTTTTAGAAAGTTGAGGGGTGAAAAATAAACTTATTCTTAGAATTAGTAGATTGTCTATATAATGACACACATAATATAAAGTCATCACTAAGACTATCTGTTAAATAATAGGTAACATATTTCTATCTCTTCCTTCTCTCTCCTATATATCATCAAATATTCTACATGACATAGGCTTATAGATAGTTGATATGTATCATTATACATGCCCTAAGGGTTGATGGAAAGTGGTGAGGTGTTCGGTGAGAGGGGACTGGGAGGGCGCAAGTGCCAATATTTGATTGTCTAGCTGCACTAGACCTGGGCATTGGGTTGTGTCGGGCTAGCACAGCATGGGCTTGATGGGTCGTAGGCCAGGACCGTTCCGTGATGGCCCACCCGGTCAGCCCACCTTGCCATGCAGGCACCGCACAAACCACCTTGCCTCTGGTGAGTCTAGGCAAAACCCACTATAATGCAAGGCCCCCTCCGTGCCGTGTGACCCAAGCACGGCCCTTACGTATTGTGTGTAGGTGGGTGGCTGTAGCTAGGGTTATAGGGAGTAGGCGGGGAGTGGTCACCTGGGTAGTGATGAATACTCATACCATGGGTATCCCCAGCGGCCCAGGACAACGAGTGGGCCGCCCCGAATCCAGCTTTGACCGAAAGCCCCGCCGGCCACAAAGGACTTTCGTCCCCGACCAAGCCAACCGGGGGGCGCTCCGACCTCCGCCTTAGGTCGGATGCCCCGCAGGCTCCGACCTCCCATTGCTGGTGGGACGCCACACGAGCTCCAACCAGGACAAGTCTCCGTCGAGAGTTGGCCGCCTGCCCTTCGGACGCGACAGCTCGGAGCGACTGAACGGGGTCAGGTGGCTCCTTCCCAAGGCAGCAGGGAGGCTGCCTAAGTCAAAAGTACCAGTCTTGTCATCCCGTCACGCACAGTGAGAGGATACGCTCCCTCCCGAGGCTATACCAGAGCCAACCACTACGACGTCAGCACCTGACAATTACGCAAAGGGTAGATGCGCCGCTACCTCATGCTACAAGAGGACCACTCCGCTCAGTGTGACTGCCGACCCGGCGTGGCATGAGCAGACATCAGCCAGTCGACCAAGACTGGAGGCTAGGACTCCCAGGCGTAGGACACCCCACCTTTTTCTTTTCAAACTCCCATGTAACCTGCCCCCTCCGTCTATATAAAGGGAGGCAGGACCCTCCGGATAGGGACCGAAGACAAAAACGAACGGAAGAGAGCACTTCTCTTTCACAAGTAGAGTAGTACTCGAGGCCCTTCCTCAGCCCTCACTTGTAACACCATCGTCATCTGCGTCCTGAGTAATACAAAATCCACCACGTAGACTGGAGTAGAGACATTCATCCCGAACCAGTATACTTCTTGGGCTCCCCGAGTGTAACACCCCGGCATTTAATATGCCTGAATGCTACCAAACATAAGCTAAACAACCTCTAAATACCACAATTTACCATAAATTTCAGCAAAGGTACATATGCTAAAAACCGAGATTTCGGCAGCATCTCCTTTGTTTTAACATGAATTAAAGGAGCAACAACAGTATAGCAATAAGGCAATATGAGAGACATCTAAAACAGCAATAATTAGAGTCTTAACGACAATATAAGACTATCATCAAGCACTTAATGTCTCCAAGTGTCAAACGAACAATAAAACTCTCATAAAGCAAAGCTAAGCCTTAAATCAATGAGCATCACACGCAATTTATTATCAAACTAATAGAATGACTTGTGGAATCAATATGGTGAAGCTACGTGTGGGCGTGTGACTATTTCCCTTCCCCGCATGCCGTTCTCATGGTACCTAAAACAACAAGAAAACACAAGCGTGAGTTCGAAACTCAGCAAGCATATTGCAATGGACAACAAGAACAATATCATGGCAATAACATCTCCCATCATGTATATCATCTCATTCATGAACACTTAACAATATCATCATCATTATGTATGCAATGTAATGCAATGCTCATGTCTCCTTGGAAACTCATACCGGTATGGTTGAGTACACACTCGTCGGTGTGCACCCTCTCCCCCTTTCCATCCCGAAGATGGAGGGTGCCTACTCCTCGCTTCCGTTCACCGCGGTGAATGGAATCACGATGTAGGACTTACTCATTGGCTCTCCGGATTAGTCATATCTTTCTCACCGACCTTCCCGGATTAGTTATGACTTTCTCACCGCCCGGGCCATGTAACATGTCATGTATGCAATTATGCCAACATCATGTTTAACTCACATATTAACACATGGCATCATAACATAATAAACATGCTCATCATATCATTGGCAATCATAAAAGCATGGCAAGTGATCATATATCATGTAGTCAATTCCATCTATTCTCAACAAGCAACCTACAAATCGCTATCCATCACAACACACTTGCCTCAACCACGGGCAACGGATTGGCGGGAAGTAGAAGGCACTCCCGGGGTCGCACCACCTGCACATAGGCATCACACACTCACAATCATGTCCACAAAACAGTACGCAAACCCTCATCTACCCCGACATTGCCAACCACTCGCAAAACCTAAAAACAGAGGTTCTGTCCCGTCGGGATAGCAGCCTTGCAAAAGGCATAACTTGAGTTCTGGGACTCCGAATCAATTAAACGAGTACATCCTCGTGTAGCTTAGGAAATTTCCCAACTTTCTCTAGGTATATGGAAAGACCGATTCGGACTCTAAAGTTGTTTAATCTACAGATTACCGTGATCTGTTCCAATTACGTCACAGATTTTAACATGCTCGGTAAAATAGCCATAACTTTCAAACGGCTGGGCTGAATTTAACGTTCTTTATATCCACTGAAATATAATGAAATTAGCTACAACTTCTTCAACATCCGTACAGACAGATTCGGATTCTAAATTGATGAAAATGCAAACCCTAGGTCGACTGCTCATGCTGTCCCAAAACAGAAACGTGGCAACTTCTAGATCTAATCTAATATACTCAAATCCAGCACCACCAATTGATCTAAAAACTTGATAAACACCCTTAGAAAAGTACCTAGATCAATCCCAAGGTTTCCCATGGTCATACCTTTGCCCGACGCATGAAAACTCCAATAGATCTCCTCGCTCCTCGCTCCTCGGATGGATCCTTGAGGATGCAGGGGTGGGGAGGCCACCCTAGGGCAGCAAGGGGGTGGAGGAGAGGTGGTGGAGATGTGGAGATGTGGAGAGCAATGGGGGCAAAGGGGGCGCAAGGAAGAGGAGGAGGTGGGGAGGTGTGGGAGGCGGCTAGGGCACTTGGGGCGCAAGGGGCAGGGGGAGGACGCCCAAAAGGGCAGGAGGAGGCCCCCCAAACAGGACTCCTACCCTAAATGGACTCGAACACCATCCCACCAAAGCCCACGAACCTTCCCCTTAGGCCCAAACTCCCCCGGAAAGGCCCAAAACCCCTGAAACGGCCCGGAAACGCTATTAACCTCCATACCTTATGGTTTTAACCTCCCTACCATATTTCATAATGTTTTTGACCTTAACATGCACCATTTAAAAGGTTACGACACTCCGTGGTGACACATCACTTCAAAAGGCCCAAAAACGCGAGTAAACCTCAAGCCGAAAGATTTTAATCTCAAATTTCACATTCTATAATGTCACACCATACCGTAGTGTCACACCGAGTCAGGCCATTCGAGGAGAGGGACGCGCGACCCCTAGACTGAAAAATCGTATTGCCGGTGCCCGAAACACCAACAGGTAGTGTGGTCATTGTTTCCTTAGCCACCATCGTCGCTGCGCCGACCTGCCACCATTACCGTGCTGGAAGGTCAAAACTGGGCAGATCGAAAGACCACGTTAGTGCCGCATCTAGGGATGGCCAAGTCTGTTAGTGCCTTGTCTAGGGATGACCAGATCTGGCAGTGATGTGCCTAGGCCCAAGAGATTATTGAAGAGGAAGACAACGACAGATGGGCACGACAGTGCAAGGGTCGATAACGACTGGAGATTAAGACGACGATGGCACTATTCTTGAGGACAACCAAATCTAGTGGCTGCCATAGAGGAAGACGATTGAGGCAGCTGGGGACGGGGTGGCTTGGGCTCATGACATCACCATCTTCTACTAGATCAGATTGCTGGTGTAGAGAAATAGAGAGATTGATGAGGTGGGATGGTAGCGTTGGGGCAGGATGGTGGCGGCGAAAGTGTAGGTTAGAGGATACGACTAGAGGGGGGTGAATAGGCGTTTACAAAAATCTTCTCTCGCTAACAAACACGCTCTAATCAATACTATATCAAAACATAAACAATATGCGGAAGCGAATAACTAAGGTTTTGACAAATAAGACCTAAATCAACTAGGCTCACTAGTGCACTAAATAAATTAAGTCTCTAACAAGAATTGCTATAATAATCAAGCAATCAAGAATAATCAATTCTAAATACAATCAAGCAATTGATAGAAATGCAATAATGTAAATGCTTCAAAGTAAAAGAGACAAGAGACACAATACTTTTTCCTGTGGTTTTGGAAACTTGCCGGTCTCCCCTAATCCACGTTGCGGCAAGCCCAACTTTTTGGACCGGCTTCGCACTTGAGCACCCTCCTCGATTTCACTAGTGGAATTTTTTCACCCATCTGGGTAGGCTAAACTCCAACCTTCACAAACTTCGGCGAGCTTCTCACAACCTCTGTTGTGAGCTTCGCACTCGACGCTCCTACGTCATCTAGGTGGCGGCAACCACCAAGATTAACAAGTCGAGCTCCTTGCTCGAGCTTCACCTAGCACAACACATGCACTTCTGGTGACCTCCTAAGTGCAACACATGCACAGATCCTCCTCAAGTGCAACACATTCACAATGAGGCTCTCAATCCACTCTCTAATTGTAACACATGAAGTTAGAGCTCACTCTTAGCTCAAGAACCAAATTGAGGAGTGCAACACATGCACAAACCTCCCACAGCACCAAATGAGGCAACCAACCTTAGCCCTTGCCCCCTAAGGGGGCATTTTATAGCCCCCACACTCGAAACTAGCCATTGGGGGGCAACACTGGCAAAACTTAGCAAACCCAGTACTACCAGCGGCAAAAGTCTGGTAGTACCAGCCGAGACCTAATGGTTGAATAACAGCTCAAAACTAGCCATTGCATAGTACCTTTGGTACTATTGACATGCAAGTCACGTTAGTATCGCTCGATGGTACTACCGACTTTCAAGTCCAGTAGCGCCGACTTTCAAACCTCGCAATTTTCGCGCTCTCTATAAAATAGCTACCGACGACTTGGGGTCGGTACTATCGCACCTCCAGTAGTACCACCCTAGAGGCCTAGTAGCTTCAACATTCAAATCAGAGAAAAATCACACCTCTGCAAATTAACTACCGCACTTCATGAGCATTACTACCAACCTCCGGTAGTACCGACTTTACCACAGTGGTAGTACCATCCTCAGGATCCAAACAAGCAACCACATGCTTTCCAGGAAAAAGATACTGCTCCATTGTGGCGGTACTGCCGACTTCCAGCAGTACCGATCTCTGACCGCGATACGCCGCACCTCCGGCAATACCGGCCATATCATTACGGTAGTGCCGAACTAAAGGATAAAACAAGATTTCAAAAAAAATCTTTTCCCCAAACTTTCAAAGAACAAATCTTTGAGCCATATGGTGATCAACACATGATCACACTTATTTGCAAATCACATTTGTAACTTCTCAACTCATGCTAAAAGAATCTTCAATAAAACTCTTCAAATTATTTGCAAAAACACATTTTGCAAATAAACCAAGAACATATGGGCTCAATCCTCTTTGCCATGAGGTGATCAACACATGATCACGACACTTTGTAATCACATTACAAATGCCCTCTTCGCATGCTCTCTAGGATTGCAACACATAACCACTTGCTCAGTTGCAAAACCCATTTGCAAATAGCAATAAAATCTCAATGCATGAGCTATCACATTTTTGAAACACATGCAAATCCATAGCCTCATGTGTAGGATCAAGGATAACCGACTATAGGGAGGTGAATAGAAGGTTTTTATAATTCTCGGCTCTAATTGCAATAATCTAAATAAGTATGAATACAATTGAGAATTTTAGCAAATAAGGCCTAAAATCTCTAGGTTTGGCTAAGTGCACCAACAATCTAAGTCTAAACAAATTATGCAATCGTAAAATAGAATTGATCACAAAGAATACTAGAAATGTAAAGTTTACAAAGGAATAATAGGAATCAAACCAAGGGACAAGTTGACACAATGATTTTTTCCTGTGTTCTCGTAGATTTGTCGGTCTCCCCTAATCTACGTTGAGGTAGCTTGACTCACTTCAAGCCAGCTCCTTTGCATACTTGAGCCTTCCTTGATCACTAGGGGTAGCTCTTCGCCACTCCAACTAGGTGAGCTCTGTGCTTTCACAATCAACTAGGCCTTCTCATGAACTTCTTTGAGAAGATCACTGATTCCACGCCTCCAAGCCATCTAGGAGGCAGCAACCTCCAAGAATAATAAACTTGACACTTGCTTGAATGTGTTGAGTGTTCTAATGGCTCCATCAATGCAATGCACTCAATTTTCTGTTCACAACTCATACAAATGAGAATTGAATGCTCAAGGGAGTAGAGAGAGTTTGCAAGGGCTTAGAGTAAATTAAATGTGGTCACCAACTAGCCATTTGATGCATGTGAGGGGGTATTTATAGCCTCACACACAAAAACTAGCCGTTAGGAGCTTATTCCAAAAATATCAGCTAAGTCCGACACTACCGCCCTTTGAGGGCCGGTAGTGCCAGCCAGGGCACCAATGGTTACTATGTGCATTTAATGCAAATGTTAACTTGACTTAATGAGATATGGAACGTGTTTATAAAGATGTGACATGTGTTGTTGATGAAGTTGATGGCACGTGGTGCATGGTAATCAACTGGGTGATAAAATGATTCAGACTGAGGCAAATGGCAAGAATGTTCTCGGGTGGGTCAGGTGTGGCATTTGGGGGCGGTCGCATTTGGTTTTAAATTATTTGAATATTGTGAAGTCTTTGGGTAGTGTTGCCATGGTCACATTAAAGACTTAACCTTGCGAGAATTTGAACTGAGTCTAACATACAACCACGAGTCTGGAATGGGACAGACCTAGCTAACTAACTTGTGATGTTTAGATTTCGGTATTGTCGTGGTGGTGTGATCCCCGGGTGTACGGGTGGACTCACATGGTTGTCGGGGATTAACAATCTGATAAAAGACCGTTGTACCCGTAGAAGATCCTGAAGCTACCGACCATACAACACCGATAGGATATGCTCAGGAAACCATTCGGGCAACATAACTCCCGAGCATACGTGTCTACCCATTCGTCTACGATCATACCGGACGATCACGAGCGACCATGCTTATGAAGGCCACGCCGTTACCCGGGTGGATGGTCGGGGGACCCGGTCATGCCACTAGAAGGGAAGATGGCAATCAATCCGCCTGGAATCAAGGGCGGGTGCGCCAAAAATTCAAATTAATTGCGTAGATCAAGGGCCCCAGATCGTGGGCGCTACGGTTATGGAAGCGTGGCGTAAATCTAGGGGGTAGTTACCTTATGTATAGCGTGAGGCTCTATATTTAATCCCCCCCAGAAACACCTGTAAAAGGGGACTCTTTTTTTGACCAATCATAAAGACAATACACTGGAGTAGGGCTGTTATCTCGGTAGTGAGAGGCCCGAACCAGGATAAACACTACGTGTTTCTCCCGTCTTGGCATTGCTCGGACGTTCCCCCCTGCTCGTACGAGGGGGCCCCTGTTGATACCTCATTCAACAAGTAAGCTCGGCGGGAGCCCGTTCTCCAATCGTCGACAGCTGGCGCCGTCCGTGGGGACCGACAGTGTGATTCCCGTACGAATTGGGATCCTCGAGGATGTCAAATTCGGGAGATACCAGAAGTCTCTGTGCCTTCAACGACGTTGATGATGATGACATGTACTACGCCGACGACGGTGTAGCCGGTGTGACCGATCTCACAGGCCACACCGAGTCCGGGAGCTTTACCCCGGAATTCGGAGCACAAGGACGGGTCCCCCATCCTCCGTGCATTACCCTCGGTGACGACGAGGATGACTATGACGGACTCTATGATGGATTGGATATACCGGACCATCTCGAGCTCGACCGTTGTGAAATCATGTGTTGAAAAATTGGCTTTGAATTGAAAAATTAACTTAGAATTGAATTTGCAAAAATGTGTTTGTTCATGTGTTTTGACAATCTGACAAGAAACAGTAAGTTTCACTTTGGCGCCGGACCAAACTTAAAGAAAACAGTAAGTTTCCCATCTATGACGGACAAACTTTGTTGGTCTGTTGTAAACATGTTTTGGCACTTTCCCATGTACGACGGACCAAGTTTTTGGGTCTGTCGTGGACATGCTTTTGAGATTCTGAGCCAAACTCAATTTTCCAAGAAACCAGTAAGTTTCACATGTACAACGGACAAAGTTTTTGGGTCTGTCGTGGACATGCTTTTGAGATTCTGAGCCAAACTCAATTTTCCAAGAAACCAGTAAGTTTCACATGTACAACGGACAAAGTTTTTGGGTCTGTCGTGAATGGCTTTTTGAGGATTGTTTTCGCATGTACAACGGACAAAGTTTTTGGGTCCGTTGTGAACGTGTTTTCACCGGAATGTTTTCTTCTTGGATCTGAGAGTTTCACATGTACGCCGAACAGAGATTTCTTGTCCGTCGTGAATGGACTTTTTCTAGGGTTTTTATTTTTGGTCCGTTGTGAACATGTTTTGCTCGGCTTGAAGGTTTTTGCAAGAATTGAATTGAGTTTTTGGTTTGACCTTGAGATTATGAAATTTGTGATGATTTCATGATGCTTCTTTTGAAGTGGACTTTATGCAATGCTCATGTGAGTAGTTGCATGGATTGACATTGAGTCAAGTCGTGGACTTGTGCTCGGATTTGTTTTGTGGTTTGTTCATGTGCAGGTATTGTTCGAAGACGAATGTGGTCGATGACGGGACCGGAACTAGGTTCATGGAGGAACTGAGGTTCGGGACTAGGTTCAGGAGGAACTGAGGTCTTGGTGGTCAAGGATGTCATGCGGGACGTTCGGGCTAAGAGAATGGTGCACATGAAGAATGGTTAGTCACGTGAGAATGGCAGGAGGTCATTCGCGTGCAAAGTGTTAGTCACGTGAGTATGGCGGTGGCCATACGCGTGCAAAGTGTTAGTCACGTGAGTATGGTAGGGTTGCCATACGCGTGCAAAGAGTTGTACTCGGCCAGGTTGGGCCAAGTAGAGTTGTGTTGGATACGGATTCCTTCTAGGGAATAGGAATCGTATTCTAACTCCTTGTGGGTTGGTGCTTTAAATAGGTGGGGGTCTCCTGTTGAAAGGCACCAAGTAGAGCTGCGCATCAAGCTTTGAGCTTGGTTTTAGGGTTTGTACTCTTTTGATGAGAGTATTTTAGACAAGAAATAAAGATCAATTCTTCCAAGATTTTTATGCTACAAGAACCACGTCGCTACAGTGTTTTCTGTTTTGGTTCTTGTTTGCATGCTTGTTCTAATTCTAGATTGGTTTTTGATCGTTGAGTTTCATCTTGATTTGATCCATCAAAAACCGTTCTAGGGTATTGATTTAGAGTTTCTCAAAGTCTAGTTAATTTATCTTTTGAAGATCTTGTTTAATCTTGAAGTTTTGATTAGATTGATTCTCGTCAAGTTCTGAAACAGCAAGCTTGCAAAGCTTATAACTTTTGATCCGTAAGTCCGATCGAGCTGATTCTTTTTGGGTTCGGTTCGTACTGGAATCTAGTTTCTTGTGTCCAAATTTCAGATCGATCCGACGGTTGGATCTCCAGAAATTCGTGTTTTACCGAACCTCTGTCATTCTGTTTTTGTCGAAAACGAGGCAATTATTTGGTTCTGTTTTGGGGTGAACTTTTAATAGATCAAGAATTTGGTTTTAGCTTCCGCACAATCATTCACCCCCCCTCTGATTGCTATATTCGTATACTTCGATCCTACAAGTGGTATCAGAGCAAGGTTTCTCTAATCTATCTTAACCGGTGATTAGATCAATGGATCGTTATTCGACAAAACCATGTGTGTTCGATGGTGTTGATTTTCAGTTTTGGAAGGCCAAGATGGAGGCGTTCATCCAAGCACAGGGCTTCACAATTTGGGAGAAGGTCTACAAGCCATATGAAGTCCCTGCAAACGACAACGTCAACGACACCAATCGCACACATGTTGAAGCAAATAGCAAGGCGCGCAACTTGATCATCCAAGGCTTGGGACGCAGCGACTTTGATCGTGTGGTTCATCTTCGATCCGCATATGAGGTATGGAAATCTCTTTGTGATTACCATGAGGGTTCTAACATCACAAAGAGGTTCGCCAAGATATTTACAAAAAAGAATACATGCGTTTTGAGATGAAACCTAGTGAATCAGTAGATGACTTTTTTGCACGTTTCAATAAAATTCTTAGCAATCTACGTCTTTGTTGGAGTTAGCTACACCGATGCTGAAAATGCTCGACAATTGCTTAGTGCTTTGGACATGTCAGTGTAGGAGATGAAAGTAACATCTATACAAGAATCTACTACCATGAGCACACTCACATTAGATGTTCTTTACTCTAAGTTGAAAACTCATGAGTTGGATGTTCTTGCCAGGAAGGGTAACATTAAATCAATTGCTTTGATCTCTAACCCTAACATGTCAAATGCAAATTCTTCTTCTAGCTTTGCCTTGTCTTCCATGTCTTCTTTAACAGATGAGCAACTTGAAGAGTTTCTGAAGAAGATCTGCACTACTCTCTTCTCGCTTTAACAAAGCTTTGCGAGAATGTGAGAATGAGAAAGAGAGGTGGTCCTCCAAGATGCTATGAGTGTGGTGACCTCAACCATATTCGCACAAATTGTCCTAAGCTTGCAGGAAAAACATCAAAGGAGGAGAAGGACAACGCATGAAGGAATGAGAAGAAAAGGTTCTCGTCAAATGATAGGAAGAAGAAGAGCTTCATCAACCTGCAAGGTGGTTCACCGAGTTCTTTCCGCTCTTGAACAAGTCAATTTGAGCGATGTGGACTCGGAGAGCAGCGAAGATGATGCAACTCCAAGCAAGCATGATTTGATAGGATTATGTCTCATGGCAAGCAGCAAGGATAGCTTCACCGAGGACGACCACGACAGTGACTTCAATGAGGTAGATCCTCTTATGATGAATTAGCTATTCTTTGTTGCTCGTCTTGGAAAATTGCTTGACAAACGTGATAAGAAAATTAAGAAACATGATTTCATTATTGAATCATTGAATGCTGAAATTGCTAGACTTAAGACTTTGATTCCTAGTGATGATACTTGCAAATCATGTGACTTAATTTACAATGAGCTCACCTTGCTTAGGAAAGAACATGCTCTTTTGTTGCATCTAAATGAGAAAAATGAGAAACATGTTGTACATGCTAGCTGTTCCATCGATGATTTGCATAGTTCAACTTCTTGTTCTAAATGCTCAACTCTTGAATTAAAATTGAAAGATGCAAATGCTAGGGTTTCTCAATTAATCGATAATTTGCTTTCACATGAAATTCTCTCATGCTCAACTTGTCGCAAGCAAAAGGAAAAGTAGATGTTCCTGCAATAATTGTTTAACTCTTGCTAAGAAAGTTGATTACTTGCAAAATTCTTTGGAACGCTTTCACTAATGGCAAGAAGAAGTTGAACATGATTTTGGATCAATCTAAGGTTAGCACAAACAAGAGAGGTTTAGGTTTTGATCCTTATGCCACATATGAAACTAAACCTCGTGACCGTTGTTCGTGCTCCTTGCAAAATTGAGTTATCTAATGAGCCTAAGAAAATTGCTTTTCAATCACGTTTTTTATCTTCTACTATGATGAATGCAAAATGTGCTTTTCTTGTTAAATCTAAACATCATGTCAAGTACACTTGCACTCATTGTGGTAGAGATGGACACTTAGTAGATTTTTGCTTTAGACTAGCCAAACAAAGAAAAGAAGGAAAGAACTAAGGCTAGGTCAAATTTCAGCAAAGCACATTTTTATGCGCCTAGAGTGATGAAAACACCTTCTGTTCCTAGAAACATGGGAAAAGGCAAATCTGATTTTGTGCATAAAAATTATCGTGTTGTACCCATCTTGTTGTGCGTCGTGTGTCTCGATCTTGGATTCCCAAAAATCTCATTCCTAACCCGATCTTGAGACCTCGACATGTTTTGCTATGTAGGCTTCTCGCGAGGAAGGAGAACATATGGCTAGTGGATTCGGATGCTCACGCCACATGTCCGGTGATAAGAATTGGTTCTCCTCCTCACTCGTGCATCTCGTGCTGAAAGTGTTACTTTTGGAGATGCTTCTTCCTCTTCTGTTGTGGCAAAATGTACAATAAAGGTAAGTGACAAGTTTATGTTCAAAGATGTAGCTCTTGTTGAAAATTTGAAATATAACTTGCTTTCTGTCTCTCAAATGCTTGATGAAGATCTTGAGATAAGCTTTAAGAAAAATGAATGCAAAGTGCTAGATGCTTCAGGTGATCTTGTGTTCAAAATTTCTCGTTTTGGAAGAGTCTTTAAAGCTGATTTTGATGCATCACCTTCTTTTAAGCATAGGTGTCTAATTGCCAATGTTTCTAAAGATTTATTCTTTTGGCATCGTAGACTTGGTCATGTTGGTTTTAATCATCTTACTCGTGTAAGTGGTTTAGATCTTATACGTGGCTTGCCTAAGCTTAAGGGTGATAGCAATCTAGTATGTTCTTCTTGTAGACATGGTAAGATGATTGCAGGTTCACATCCACCTCTTACCATGGTGATGACAAACGCTCCAGGACAGCTTCTACATCTTGATCTGATTGGACCATCTCGAGTTCAATCCTTTGGAGGCAAACGGTATGTGCTTGTGATTGTTGATGATTTTTCTAGATACTCTTGGGTGTATTTTATGGCATCTAAGGATGAGGCTTTTAGTCATTTTAGAAGTATTGTTCTTAGGCTTTTGTTGACCATCCAGGAGCTCTCAAAGCTATTAGAAGTGATAATGGAACTGAATTCAAAAATGCTTCCTTTGATCTCTTTTGTGCTGAAAAAGGAATTGATCATCAATTTTCATCTCCTAGAGTGCCTCAACAAAATGGTGTAGTTGAAAGGAAAAATAGAACGTTAGTTGAAATGGCTAGAACTATGCTAGATGAGCATCACTCTCCTCGAAATTTTTGGGCTGAAGCGATTTCAATCGCTTGTTATGTTTCAAACCGTGTGTTTCGAGATCAAAATTGGGTAAGACTCCATATGAGCTTCGGTTTGGACATAGACCTTCTGCTTCTCACTTTCGAGTTTTGGATGCAAATGTTTTGTCTTGAAATCTGAAATCTTGATAAATTTGAAGCTAGATCAACTGATGGCATTTTTCTTGGATATCCCGCTCATACTCGTGGCTATCGTGGTGCTTGTTTTGGAGACTAACAAAATTGTGGAAACTTGTGAAGTTACTTTTGATGAGGCTAGTCCAGGCACTAGTCCAAGCAATGCAGTACAAAGCATATGTTCGGGGGAGAAAATCTTTGAAGATAATGATGATGTTGAAGATGAGGTCTTGACTCTTTCTAATGCACAACAAGTGTAGCACCTTTGGCACCTACTACTACATCACCTACTGACTAACCATCCTCAAGCTACAACATCATCTGTACATGCTGAAAATGAAGAAGGAGAAGGAGAAGTCTCAAAAGCCAATGCTCCTTGCACATTCGTAAAATGCATCCATCTGAACAAATGATTGGAGACCTAAATGAGAGAGTCACTCGATCCAGGTTTATTCATTCGACACTCATACTCATTCTCGCTTTAGTTGCTTCTTTTGAACCCAAAGATATATCTCATGCATTATCTGACGAATCTTGGATCAATGCCATGCATGAAGAATTAGAGAATTTTGAACGAAATAAAGTTTGGAAACTTGTCTCACCACCTCCAAATTTTAATGTTATTGGAACTAGATGGGTTTTCAAAAATAAACAAAGTGAGGATGGTGTTGTTGTTAGAAACAAGGCTAGATTGGTTGCTCAAGGTTACACTCAAATTGAAGGCTTAGATTTTGATGAAACCTTTGCTCCTGTTGCTAGAATTGAAGCCATTAGAATCCTTTTAGCTTTTGCTGCATCCAAAGGTTTTAAATTGTATCAAATGGATGTGAAAAGTGCTTTTCTGAATGGCTACATAAATGAGGAGGTTTATGGCAAGCAACCACCTGGTTTTGAAAATCCAAAGTTTCCAAATCATGTGTTCAAACTAACAAAAGCTTTGTATGGTTTGAAACAAGCCCCTAGAGCATGGTATGATAGGCTAAAAACCTTTTTACTTGAAAAGGGCTTTTTAATGGGAAAGGTTGACAAAACTCTCTTTTTACTCAAGCAAGGCAATGATCAACTATTCGTTCAGATTTATGTTGATGATATTATCTTTGGTGGTTCATCTCATGTTTTAGTGTCTCGAAGTTTTGAAACAATGAGGAAGGAGTTTGAGATGAGTATGATGGGTGAGTTGACATACTTTTTGGGATTTCAAATCAAGCAAACGAAAGATGGTACTTTTGTGCATCAAAGCAAATATACAAGAGACTTGCTACATCGTTTTGGGATGGAAAACAAAGAAGCCGATCATGACACCTATGGAGAGCACTTGCGCACTTGACCACGATGAAGATGGTGAGCCGGTTGATCAAAAGGAATATAGAAGCATGATAGGTTCACTTTTGTACCTCAATGCATCAAGGCCGGATATACAATTTCTTTGTATGCTTGTGTGCTCGTTTTCAAGCTTCCCCACGTGCTTCACATCGACAAGCTGTCAAAAGGATTTTCAGTATCTTCATGGAACTCAAGATTTTGGCATTTGGCTTTACGCTTCCTCATGCATTAGTTTGAGATCTTTTTCGATGCTGATTTTGGAGGATGTAGAATTGATAGGAAAAGCTCTTCTGGTTCATGTCACTTCTTGGGAAATTCTCTCATTGCATGGTCATCTAGAAAGCAATCTTACATTGCACAATCAAGCTGCTTGAATGCGAATATGTGGTCGCTGCTAGTTGTTGTTCTCAAATTCTTTGGATAGTAGCTACACTTAAAGATTATGGGTTTAATTTGGATAGTGTTCCTCTTTTGTGTGATAACACTAGTGCAATTTGCATTGCTAAGAACCCCGTGCAACACTCTAGAACAAAACACATTGACATCAGATTTCACTTTCTTAGAGATCATGTTGAAAAGGCAACATTGTGCTTCATTATGTGGATCTTGAACATCAATTGGCAGACATTTTCACAAAACCTTTGTCTTCTTCTCGTTTTGCTTTTATTCGGGGAGAACTTGGGATTGTTCATCCAATGGGTTTGTTTTGAGGGGGAGTTTCCTTGCCAAGTTCTTTCACTTAATGAGCTCACTTTATCATATTTCTTTATATACTATATAATTGAGCTAATATATGATAATCTAAATTGTCTCACTTGAACTAAGAATGACATTGCGAAATTCCCTGATCTGATTGCCTATAGCTAAATACTCTGTGATATCTTACTCTTCTAGGCTTGATATTGAATCTTCTTGACAAATTTGGGCTATGAAGCAAGTGTGGTTTCAACTTTACTCTTTCATAAGACCTTTTAATCACTTTTGCATGTTTATAATCAAAGAAAAATGAAAAGAAAAGGGAATCAATAAAAAAGGGTTGTTAAAAGCAAAAGCCTCAAGTTATGAGCTTCAGGATGCTTTCCCTAAAAGATAAGATGTATGCTTCAAGCATGCCATTCCCTCAAAAGACAAGATGTATGCTTCAAGCATGCCACTCCAAGGAAATAAAAGAAGTATGCTTCAAGCATGCCACATGCGATTCTTGTTTAAAGATTAAATTGGTCCACTAGATTGGAGTTGAAACTACTTGCTCGCCCTGATTTGTTATTTGTTTCAACTTTGAGCCTTTGTTTTTCTACTAAAGGTTTTGCTTAGTACTTGGCTATAGTTGACTGAATTGAGGTTGAGATGCATGTCATTCCCTAACTTGCTAAAATCACATCAAGATCATGTATTTTGCATATTATGTGATATATAAGGTTATATGATCGAATGAGCTCATCTTCTCCTATCTTGGCACTCCCTTGTTTCCCTTTGTGAAATCATTGTTTCAAGAAAAATTTTGAACCTGTTCTCTCTTTTGTACTCTTGATGAATCCATTGTCAAAGGGGGAGAAATTTGGGAATCGTTGAAAAGTTTAAAGAAAAGTTTAAAGAAAAAGGGGGAGTTGTTTTTGGAAATTTGAGAATTTTGGGAGAAGTTTGGAGAATTTTTAAATTTTTGGGCACATTGCACATTCACACACATTTTACTTCTCAGGGGGAGATTTTGTTTTGCTTTTTGATCAAAAGGGGAATTCTGTGTTTTCTCTTTTTGGTTCTTGATCCTTTGGATTTCAAAATCTTTTGTAAAGTGAATGCCAAATGTTCAATTCTAAAGTGGTGTTGCCAATGTTTTCATCAAGGGGGAGATTGTGAAATCATGTGTTGAAAAATTGGCTTTGAATTGAAAAATTAACTTAGAATTGAATTTGCAAAAATGTGTTTGTTCATGTGTTTTGACAATCTGACAAGAAACAGTAAGTTTCACTTTGGCGCCGGACCAAACTTAAAGAAAACAGTAAGTTTCCCATCTACGACGGACAAACTTTGTTGGTCTGTTGTAAACATGTTTTGGCACTTTCCCATGTACGACGGACCAAGTTTTTTGGTCTATCGTGGACATGCTTTTGAGATTCTGAGCCAAACTCAATTTTCCAAGAAACCAGTAAGTTTCACATGTACAACGGACAAAGTTTTTGGGTCTGTCGTGGACATGCTTTTGAGATTCTGAGCCAAACTCAATTTTCCAAGAAACCAGTAAGTTTCACATGTACAACGGACAAAGTTTTTGGGTGCTCGTGAATGGCTTTTTGAGGATTGTTTCGCATGTACAACGGACAAAGTTTTTGGGTCCGTTGTGAACGTGTTTTCACCGGAATGTTTTCTTCTTGGAACTGAGAGTTTCACATGTACGCCGGACAGAGATTTCTTGTCCGTCGTGAATGAACTTTTTCTAGGGTTTTTATTTTTGGTCCGTTGTGAACATGTTTTGCTCGGCTTGAAGGTTTTTGCAAGAATTGAATTGAGTTTTTGGTTTGACCTTGAGATTATGAAATTTGTGATGATTTCATGATGCTTCTTTTGAAGTGGACTTTATGCAATGCTCATGTGAGTAGTTGCATGGATTGACATTGAGTCAAGTCGTGGACTTGTGCTCGGATTTGTTTTGTGGTTTGTTCATGTGCAGGTATTGCTCGAAGACGAATGTGGTCGATGACGGTACCGGAACTAGGTTCATGGAGGAACTGAGGTTCGGGACTAGGTTCAGGAGGAACTGAGGTCTTGGTGGTCAAGGATGTCATGCGGGATGTTCGGGCTAAGAGAATGGTGCACATGAAGAATGGTTAGTCACGTGAGAATGGCAGGAGGTCATTCGCGTGCAAAGTGTTAGTCACGTGAGTATGGCAGGTGGCCATACGCGTGCAAAGTGTTAGTCACGTGAGTATGGTAGGGTTGCCATACGCGTGCAAGAGTTGTACTCGGCCAGGTTGGGCCAAGTAGAGTTGTGTTGGATACGGATTCCTTCTAGGGAATAGGAATCGTATTCAGAACTCCTTGTGGGTTGGTGCTTTAAATAGGTGGGGGGTCTCCTGTTGAAAGGCACCAAGTAGAGCTGAGCGCATCAAGCTTTGAGCTTGGTTTTAGGGTTTGTACTCTTTTGATGAGAGTATTTTAGACAAGAAATAAAGATCAATTCTTCCAAGATTTTTGCGTGCTACAGTAACCACGCCGCCATGTTGTTTTTTGTTTTGGTTCTTGTTTGCATGCTTGTTCTAATTCTAGATTGGTTTTTGATCGTTGAGTTTCATCTTGATTTGATCCATCAAAAACCGTTCTAGGGTATTGATTTAGAGTTTCTCAAAGTCTAGTTAATTTATCTTTTGAAGATCTTGTTTAATCTTGAAGTTTTGATTAGATTGATTCTCGTCAAGTTCTGAAACAACAAGCTTGCGAAGCTTATAACTTTTGATCCGTAAGTCCGATCGAGCTGATTCTTTTTGGGTTCGGTTAAATGCTGGAATCTAGTTTCTTGTGTCCAAATTTCAGATCGATCCGACGGTTGGATCTCCAGAAATTCGCGTTTTACCGAACCTCTGTCATTCTGTTTTTGTCGAAAACGAGGCAATTATTTGGTTCTGTTTTGGGGTGAACTTTTAATAGATCAAGAATTTGGTTTTAGCTTCCGCACAATCATTCACCCCCCCCTCTGATTGCTATATTCGTATACTTCGATCCTACAACCGTGAAACGGCGTCCCAAGGAGATACGATGATGTCCCCGTCGCGCTCGTCTCATTCTCGCCATGTCAACATGGCTGGGAGCCGTATCGAGCCCGAGGTGCAATCCTCGGGGGCTGCTAAGCGGGACCGCTATGAAGCGGCCAAGCACCACCTGGAGGCGTCCTTGGGTAAGACCCTTGTGAGCATACGCCGCCAAGCAAGAGAGAGGTGGGTTTCCAGGGAAAGAAACTCCTCCTGAGGAAGCTCTCGTGAGCATCGTACCCCCGATCGTGTCCCAGAACGCCACCGGAGCTCTCCGCCGCCCGTTCGCCAGAACTGAGAACGTCTGCAGGCTTTGGCGGCGGTCGTGCGCGACCTTCGCAACTTCCCCGATCAACTGGACTTAGAGGCCGTAGGCATGGTCGTAGCCGAGGATCTGGAGAAGCTTGCCGCCGACCTGAAGGTCCTGGATCCTCCTCGCGACCAGGATGCCCGGAGTATTTCCCAGGACCGTCGAGGGCATACACCTGTCCGTTCACACAGAGATGAATCTCGGAGCCATGCTCGGAGGTTGCCCCAGACTGCTAATCCGGTCCGCGAGAAGCCTCGGAGCAATTCCCGAGCAACCTCGGAACGACATGCTTACATCCACCTGGATTACGAGCGTTCCGAACGCTCCACGACCGAACGGTCGTCAGCACACCGTCCTCGCGAAGTCTTCTCCCGGCTTGGTCCGCGCGTGGGGCGATGGACGGGGGACGCTTCTAATGACCATTATGGCCGAGGATACCACCGTGAGACCTCGAGCTTCGGTTGCCAGGCCTTCACGAGCTCTCTTCGGAATGTCACGTCGCCAAACAAGTTCAAGCCCGGGCACATTGAGAGATTCAACGGGACCCAGAACCCGGACGAATTTCTCTCGATCTATACCACCGCCATCCTGGCTGCCAGGGGCGATGAGGGGGTGATGGAAAATTATCTCCCAACGGTCCTGGATGGGGCCGCTCGCACTTGGCTCTTCAACCAAAAAGAAGGATCTATACGATCTTGAGGTCAGCTCAGCGCAGCGCTCCGAGCAAATTTCCAGAGCTGCTACACTCGCCCAGGAAGGGAGTGTGACCCCGAGCGTCTGATTCAGACGGAGGGTGAGACCTTGCGACAGGTTGTCCAGAGGTTCATCCAAGTCCGAAATTCGTTCCCAAACATATCGGACGAAGCCGTTGTCCAGGCTTTCAAGTTCAAGGTGCGAGACGTGCGTTTCACACAGGACCTGGAAATCCATCCAGACCTAACGGCCAACGAGCTCTTCCGCATGGCCGACAGGTATGCCAATGCCGATGAGACCGTCTAGTGGAAGAAAATGCTGGACGAAGGAAAGCTACCGCCTCAACCCGGATTGGAAACCTCCGCCAGCAAAAAGGGCTCGAACTCCGTGGACAAGAAGATCAAGAAGAAGAAGAAGAAGAAGAAACCCTCGTCGGGCATAGTCGCTGCGGTAGAGCAGCAACAGCCCCGAGCATCCCAGCCGCAGCGCCGGGGGTTTAATGCTCAGGGAAGAGGACAACAGAACCGGCCCCGCGATCGAAGCGACCCAGCAGAGCAACGAGGCGGCCTCTACTGTCCACTTCATCAGGCGTACGGGCATGATTTACGAAATTGCCGAACATGGACCTATCGCTTGGAGCAATTTTACAGCGGCAAGGGTCCCATGCCGATGTTCCCAGAGCAGGGCGAAAATAGCAAAGGTAAACAACCCATCGAGGGTAACGAGGAGGACATGGAATATCAAGAACCCCAGAACCACATCACGGTTATCTTCGTGGGCTCCTTCGCCTACAAATCTCGACGAGACTTGAAGGACGCTGCACGGGAGGTACACCATGTTACCCAGGGAAAGCCTCCTGTACAAGAGCTCAAGTGGTCCGAGCTATCTCTTATGTTCTCCAAGGAAGATTGTCCCCTTGGAATGACCAAACCACAGAAGCTCCCGATGGTCGTAAGCCCGACCATCAGCAACATTGTTGTTGGCCGGGTCCTTATAGATTCCGGAAGCTCCTTGGATTTAATTTCCGCCAAGGTTTTGGACTAGATGCAGATCCCTCGCTCCAAGATCAAAAGCATAGCGGTTCCCTTCTTCAGGATAGTCCCGGGCACCTCGATCAAGCCTTTGGGCCAGGTAGTTTTGCCCGTCACCTTCGGCAGTCCGAGCAACTTCCGTACAGAATTGATCACCTTTGAGGTGGTCGATTTCGAGTCGGCTTACAACGCCATCCTCGGCAGGCCAGCTTTAGCCAAGTTCATGGCCACCACGCACCACGCGTACCAATGCCTAAAGGTTCCTGGACCAAATGGGGTCATAACTAGGGGTGAAAATGGTACGGGTTAATCCCGACCGATCCGGTACCGAATCCGTTAAAAACCGTATCCGGGAAAAAAATTCCGTATCCGACCGGATTCGGATACGGTACCGGATACTTGCTACCGGATACAGTAGACGGGATATCCGACCGAATAGCTGCTGTATATGGTAACCAGATATTATCCGACCAGATATCCGAATCAACAAAACAAGGGTACTCCGTACTCAAATCAAGACTCAAGAGTCAAGGGCTTCCCATTCGATTCCCGCAAGCCTCAGTCTTTGCCTCCCCATTCGATTCCTCAACCCGAAAACTAACCCTAGTGCTTGAGCCTCCGTCGCTGCCACCGCCGCATGAATTCAGTGTGTTGGCCTGTTGGGCGAGCGGGACTTAGTTGTTCAAGTTATGTATGAATTCGATACCTTGTTATACTTGTGTTGTGTGAGTTGTCAAATTTATGTAATATATATGAATTTATTGTTTGTCAAATGTTTCAACAAGTATGTATTCGTTTGTATTATCCGTTTTCGAACCAAATCCGGTATGTATCCGCTCCGACATTACCATATCCGAAACTCCGAAATATCCATATTCGTATCCGTATTCGGTCTTACCGTATCCGATTCCGAATCCGGAAAAAAAATATGGGTTAGGATACGGGAACAGCAATATCCGACCAGATCCGATCCGTTTTCACCCCTAGTCATAACTGTAAGGGGGAGCCACAAGTCCGCATTAAGTTGCGACGAGAGGGCATTGGACATGGTCGGTCAAATGCCTACACGCGGCCCCGACCAAGAGCCGAAGCACTCCCAGCCAAAAGTTGCCCTCCAGCCCGGAGGAGAAACCAAGGTTGTTTCGCTCAGCGAGTCGGAACCCGCCAAGGTCGTGCATTTGGGATATTCTTTAGATCCCAAATAGGAACTCGAGCTCATCACCTTCCTCCGAGAAAATCCGGATGCGTTCGCCTGGGAACCATCCGACATGCCCAGAGTCCCAAGGGAGGTGATCGAGGGCAGGCTAGCAGTTCAGCCTGATAAAAAACCAGTGCGACAAAAACTCAGACGGTTTTCCCTAGAAAAACAGGCGATCACCCGGGAAGAACTGGACAAACTCCTTAAAGCCGGCTTCATCAGGGAGATTGAGCACTCAGAATGGCTGGCCAACCTAGTCATAGTCAAGAAGAAAGGAGGCAAGTGGCGCATGTGTGTCGACCACACGGGCTTAAACGCAGCATGCCCAAAAGACAACTACCCGCTGCCTCGCATAGACCAGTTGGTCGACGCGACGGCGGAGTCACAAGTTATGAGCTTCCAGGATGCTTATTCGGGGTATCATCAGATTAGCATATCCCGTGAAGACGAGGGGAAGACCTCCTTTATCACCCCGTTTGGGATATTCTGCTACACGACCATGTCCTTCGGTCTGAGAAACGCCGAAACAACTTTCCAGCGCCTCATGCAGAAAACTTTTACAGATCAAATAGGCCGTAATCTGGAGGTCTATGCAGACGACATTGTTGTCAAAAGCAAGCTCGCTCCAAGTCATGTCGCTGACCTAGAGGAGACATTTTGTAATCTCAATAAACATCGAATAAAATTGAACCCGGAGAAATGCTTTTTCGGTGTAAAAGCCGGCAAAGTGCTCGGCTACATGGTCGGTCCGCAGGGCGTTGGGGCAAATCCAGAGAAAATTGAAGCCATTGAAAATATGAGACCACCCACATGCGTGAAGGAGGTACAGGCCTTGACCGGTCGGATGGCCGCTTTGAGCCGTTTTATTTCTCGGCTAGGTGAGCGAGGGTTACCTGTCTTCAAGGCCCTACGCAAACACGATGGTTTCTCTTGGACGAAGGAAGCTAATCGTTCCTTTGAGGAACTAAAGCAGTACCTGTCCAAGCCACCCATCCTGGTTACTCCCAAGAAAGAGGAAAACTTGCTATTGTATTTAGCGGCCACTCCGCAAGCTGTAAGCGTGGTTTTAGCAGTTGAGAGGGATGGGGCCCAACGACCTATCTACTATGTTAGTGAAGTACTACATGGACCAAAGGAGCGTTACCCTGATGTCTAGAAACTCTTGTACTCACTACTAGTGGCCTCCAGAAAGCTACACCATTACTTCCAAGCCCACAAAATTGTGGTCCCGACCAGTTTCCCACTCAGGGAGATCCTGAGAAATCAAGACGCAAGTGGTCGTATAGCGAAGTGGGCCATGGAGCTTGTCGAGTTCGAAATAACTTTTTCGGCTCGCACGGCGATCAAGTCCCAGGTCCTGGCAGACTTCGTGGCAGAGTGGTCGGCTCCACCCCAGTCAACAAGCGAGCCTGTTAGGACTAGGGAAAACAACTGGACTATGTACTTCGACGGGTCCCGAGCGTACGAACGCTCGAGGGCTGGTGTCGTGTTGGTCTCCCCAGATGGAGAGCGACTCCAGTATGCCGTCCAATTACACTTTGCCGCGACCAACAACGAGGCAGTGTATGAAGGCCTCTTGGCCGTACTACGAGCATGCAAATCGCTAGGAGTCCAACGGCTTACTGTGATGGGTGATTCACAGTTCGTCGTGAACCAGGTCAACAAGGAGTATCAGTGTTCCGATACCTCAATGGCGCTTTACCTGGTCGAAGTAAGGAAGATGGAGAAGTACTTCAAGAATTTCGAAGTACTCTACATCCCCAGGAAGGATAATACCCTGGCCGACCAATTATCAAAGGTCGGTTCCTCCCAAACTACCGCTCCGGCGGGCGTGCTCGTTGAGCACCTATACAAGCCCTCCATTCCCTCTGTAGAGGAGGCACCAGAGACGGGCGGTACAGTCTCTCTCCTCGAGCAAAGCGCGAGTTGGATGACGCCATTCGTCCAATACCTCGCGTACGGGACATTGCCCGAGGAAGAAGCCGAGCGTTCCTGGCTTACCAGGCGGTCTTCTCAGTACAGACTGATTGAAGGCGACCTATACCGCAAAGGCGTGCTAGGAGTCCTCTCCAAGTGCGTCTCCCAGGAGGAAAGCCAGTACCTTCTCCGGGATATCCATGAAGGAATATGTGGAGCTCACTCGTCGTTCAGAACGCTAGTGAGCAAAGCTTTCCGATTGGGTTATTATTGGCCAACGGCCTTGGCAGACGCCCGGTTGATCGTGACGACTTGCCGAGCATGCCAGTTTCACGCCCGTAAGGTCCATCAGCCAGCGTATACGCTACAAACCATCCCACTTTCGTGGCCATTTTCGACCTGGGGGCTCGACATCCTCGGGCCCTTTCCCTGAGGTCAGAAAGGCTGCAAATACTTGCTCGTGGCCATCGACACTTTCACCAAGTGGATAGAGGCCGAGCCCGTGTCGACCATCTCGGCCCAAACGGCCAAGAGGTTCCTCCGAAGCAATGTGGTAACCCGGTTTGGTATACCCAACCGTCTTATCACAGACAACGGAACTCAATTCACCAGTGAATTGTTCCAAGCTTACTGCGAGGAGGTCGGGACCAAGGTCTGCTTCGCCTCTATGGCACATCCACAGAGCAATGGGACAGCCGAACGAGCAAATGGGCAGATAATCCAAGGCATAAAAAAGAGGGTCTTCAAGAACCTCAGCCAGCACAAGCAGGAGTGGGTGGACGATCTACCCGCTGTCCTTTGGTCGATTCGCACCACCACGAGTCAGGCCATGGGTGAAACCTCATTCCAACTTGTTTACGGTACAGAGGCCATTTTACCTACAGAAATTGTGCTGGGTTCCCCAAGGGTGCAACTGGTCGATTCCGTCGACCAGGAAATCGAGCTACTCGTCGACCTAGACCTCGCAGAGGCAACACGAGAACGGGCTTTACTCCGGTCCGCAGTTTACCTACAGGCACTTCGTAGGCACGCGGCCAAGTCAGTTCAACCAAGGACCCTGCAAGCCGGCGACTTGGTCTTACGACAGGTTCAGGACCTGTCAAAAGCCAACAAGCTAACCCCCAGATGGGAGGGACCCTACACGGTCGTATCTGTAACACGCCCGGGGGCTGCTCGCCTAGCGATGGAGGATGGTCGAGTGCTCGCCAGCACCTGGAACATTGATCAATTGCGTAAGTTCTATGTTTAAGCGCCTTTTAGTACGAACGTCTA
The DNA here is from genome assembly GCA_036346355.1 of Rhipidocladum racemiflorum. Lineage (NCBI taxonomy): Eukaryota > Viridiplantae > Streptophyta > Magnoliopsida > Poales > Poaceae > Rhipidocladum > Rhipidocladum racemiflorum. The sequence goes on from CM070579.1 coordinate 7,960,697, forward strand.
TTTTTTGCGCCGTTCGCGTTGCCCTTAGCAAAAAGTTGATTCTCTTGCTACGTGCTTCCCCTCGCTCTTTCTCAAAAAAACCTATACCCCAAACGCTTCGCCCTAAAGTCTACGAGCACAGCCAACAATGCATTTGGACCAATCCCCCTTGGAACCAAGCTCGAAAACCTACGGGCTGTCTGCTCGTGCCGATACACTTTTCGCAGTAGTTCTTCGCTGCATGAATGATCGCGCACAGACGACCTCACTTTCGAGTCAAACTCGGCTCCTTTCTAGGTTCGATGGTCCATCGTGAGCATTAATGGTGCTGTGCCCGTTTGCCTCAAGTCACACGCACGACTGTGCTCGCAAACTAGAAGCACGGCTTGGCCGCACCACGAGCAAAACGCGCTATGCGTGTACGACCTAAGTTTTCAACTACGACTAGTGGTGATTACGGTCACCTAACGAACAAGCGCAAGCGTAACTTTTTACATCCTCCTATGAACAAACCCGTGCTCGCAACTTTAGGTGCACGACCTTTGTCCATAGCGGGGGCTCGTACGTGTAAGGGCTAACCGCGCCATTTTTCCAAGTTTTTTGCTATTGTTCTCTCCCGTGGTTGCTTTCCTTTTTGCAGAACGACCTTCGAACAAACATAAGAGCATCCAAAACAAGGAGGGAAGAGGACAAGATCGGCCTTTTCTATTTCAAAGATATACACAGAAGTTTACAGATTGAGGAAAAGGAAAAAGGACAAAAGCTATCTACGGATGGCCCCGACGACCGGCCTGGAGGGCAACGAGCTCTTCCTTAAGGGAATCGAGCTCGGCCACCAGGTCCAAAACCTTCTGCCGAGCCACACGACCTTCGGCGGCGCTCTCTCGGAGGCGCTGCACCTCCTTAAGCTGAGCTTCCTCGCGCTCCTGAGCTTCTTGCGCTGCGCAACGAAGGTCGGGGACTTCCTGCTGAAGCTTCCCCAACTCCTCCTCGAGATTGACACACCTTAGCTCCAAGGTGGCCTTCGCCGTCTCGCTCTGGGAAAGTTGGTCCCGAAGCTTGGCAACGGAGCCCTTCATCAACTCCAACTCCTTATGGTCGGCGGCGTGCACGTTGGAGACCCGACGCTCAAGGTCGGCGATCTTGGCGTCCTGCTCGCGATAGTACCCCGCGAACTCCTCCATAGAGACAGTGGAGGCGTCGATGTCCTCCATGGCCTTGGCCGCAAACTGCAGACAAAAAGAAAGGGTCAAACCACCTTAAGGGCCGTGACGCGGAAGAAAAGGCGAAGTACGGCTCAAAAGCAGAAAGCTTACCAGAAGGGCGCGGCTGACCAGCTTGTCCTGGAGTTTTTGGCGGTCGGTCGCGCCAGCTTGGAAGAACGGGTTGACCCAAGTTGGGTCATTCTTGTTCCGAGCAAGCGCGTCGCTCGGGCGGGGGCTTTGCTCCTCTTGAGCACCCCATGTGCCCAAGGGGGCAAGGGCAGCTCCCTCCTCGATCAAACCCGGGGGACGTTCGACCTCCGGGGCCTGCTCACCTTGAGGAAGGGTTTCCCCTAGGATTTGCGGTGCATCGCTATCATCCCCCAGCTCGGCTTCCACGCTGGTGGGCTGGGCGACAACAACGACCTCCTCCGCCTCGGGGCTCGCTCCCCGAGGGCCGACCGAGCTAGGGTCCGCCTCTTGGCCGCCGACCAGTGGCGATCGGTCGGGGGCGACCAACTCTTGGGCCTCAGGGCCCATCTCCTGAGCCTCCCCGGTACTCACCGTCGTGCCCGTCCCCTCATAAGGGACCAAGTCCATAGCCTCCTTGGTCCCTTGCGAGCATTGCTCCTCCGTGACCGAAGGGAGCTCGGTGACCGCAGGAGGTTGCTCGGAAGCCCCTGGGAGCTCAGCCCTCGGAGGTTCCTCCAAGTCCTCGCTCATCACCAAGTCAGCGATGTGCTCCAGCTCAGCATCAACTACGGAGTCGAGAATCCACTCAGCCATTTGCTGGAGATCTAAGGACAGCAGCCGAGCTATCTATGACACTACGGAATGCCGAAATTTTATAAAATGTGAAATTAGAGATTGTGGCATTACAAAATGTGAATGTTGAGGGCAAGAACATTATAAAATGTGGAATTAAGGTTAAAACCATGTGGTATGAGGTTTACATGCGTATTCGGGCCGTTTCCGGGAGTTTGGGCCGTTTCCGGGGGAGTTTGGGCCTAAGGGAAAGGGTCGTGGGCTTTGGTGGGAAAGAGTGGGAGTCCAAATAGGAGTCCAGGTTGGGGGCCTTCCCCTGCCCCTTTATGCGCCCCACCCCTGCCCCATTGTGCCCCCTTGTGCCCTAGCCTCTCCCCACCTCTCCCTCTCCTTTTTTTGCCCTAGCCGCCACCCCCATTGTTGCTCCCCATTGCACCACCACCCCTCTCCTCACCTCTCCACCACCCTTTCTGCCCTAGGGGAGTTCTCCACCTCCCCAACCTGAAGATCTATCCATTGGAGCGCTCCGAGACGAGGAGATCCGGTGGAATCGGAGCGAGGAGGGAGATCGCGCGAACCGGGAGGTGATCCGTGGGTTTTTCGTTCATCGGGCGAAGGTATGGCCATGGGACTCCTTGGGGTTGGGCTAGGTACTGTTCTAAGGATCAATATCATATTTTTAGATCAATTGGTGGTGCTGGAATTGAGTAGATTAGATGAATTCTAGAAGTGGTCACGTTCTCTGTTTCGGACAGCATGAGCAGTCGACCTAGGGTTCGGTTTTTCGCCAATTTACATTCCGAATTTGGACGTCCGCCTGTTGAAGAAGTTGTAGGTAATTTCAATACCTTTCAGTGGATATAAAGAACGTTAAATTCCGATCAGCCGTTTGAAAGTTATGGCTGTTTTACCAAGCGTGTTAAAATCTGTGACGTGATTGGAACAGATCTCGGTATTTTGTAGATTAAACAACTTTAGAGTCCGAATCAGTCTTTCCTTATACTTAGAAAAAGTTGGAAAATTTCCTAAGCTACGCGAGGATGTACTCATTTAATTGATTCAGTGTCCCAGAACTCAAGTTATGCCTTTTGGAAGGCTGCTGTCCCGGCGGGACAGAACCTCTGTTTTTGGTTATTGCGAGTAGATGGCAATGTCGGGGTAGATGAGGGTTTGCGTACTATTTTATGGTCATGATTGTGAGTGTGTGGTACCTATGTGCAGGTGGTGTGACCCCGGGAGTGCCCTCTACATCTCGCCAATCCGTCGCCCGTGGTTGAGGCAAGTGTATTGGAATGGGTAGCGGGTTGTAGTTTGTTTAATTGATTGAGATTGAAATTTGAATATATGATATGTTCACATGCTATGCTTTAATGTTTGCCATTGATATGATGAATATGTTTATTTCGTGATGATGCCATGTGTTAATGTACAAGTTTTTCATGATGTTGGCATATTTGCATACATGGCATGATACATGGCCCGGGTGGTGAGAAAGTCATAACTAGTCCAGGGAAGGTCGGTGAGAAAATTATGACTAATCCGGAGAGCCAATGAGTAAGTCCTACATCGTGATTCCATCCACCGCGGTGTGGGGAAGCGAGGAGTAGGCACCCTCCATCTTCGGGATGGAAGGGGGGAGAGGGCGCACACCGACAGGTGTGTACTCAACCATACCGGTATGAGTTTCCAAGGAGATATGAGCATCGCATCGCATTGCATACATAATGATGATGATAATGATATGTGATCATGAATGAGATGATATACATGATGTGAGTTGTTGTAGCCATGTAATTGTTTGTGTTTGTACCATTACAATATACTTGCTAAGTGATGAACTCACGCTTGTGTTTATGTTGTTTATTTTTTTTTAGGTACCATGCACCGACATGTGGGAAGGGGAAATAGCTACACATCTTCACGTAGTTCTAGTCACTTTTACCAACTTGAGTCCTGATCATAATAATCGTGCCATGAACTTGGTGTATGGAATAATTTTAGTGTGTTGTTGATCCTCTTGCTTAGCTTTAGATGTTGGTGTGGTTGGATTTGGTTTAATTGGTTTATGATGATGTTTTATCCATTTTCATTGCTGATTTAGTTGTCTTATGCTATGATATATGTTGCCATGATGTTGCTATCACTTTAATTCATGTTAAAACAAAGGGGATGCTGCCGAAATTTCGGTTTTTAGCATGTGCGCCTTTGCTGTAATTTATGTTTAATTATGGTATTTAGTTGTTGTTTAGTCCATGTTTGGTAACATTCGGGTATATTAAATGCCGGGGTGTTACACTATCACGCCCACGCCAAGCGGAGTGGGTTAGCTCAGAAAATTGCAAGGGAAACAAAAACAAGGAAATTACGCGAGGGTTACCTTCCGCCAGACGAGCACCCTCGTCCTCGGTCTCCTCGCTTTGGGCTACAGGCGCCCTGCCTGCGGCGGCCCCATAGGCCTCGGCGATTGCCTCGGTGCGTTGCGCGGCGGCGTCGCTGGCCCTGGCCATCATGGGGTCGACCTCGTCCATGTCGGCCCCCTCCAACGCCAAGGTTGGTTGAGGCGTCGACCTTCGGCTCCTCCTGACCAGGGCAAAGGCGTCTTCCTCCTCCTCGTAGGGGTCCTCGACCACCTGAGCGAGCTGAGCCTGGAGAGCCTTGATCTGCCTCTCCAGCTGCTCCTTGCTCCCGGTGGACTTGGCCGCCTCCTCGGCCAGCTGTTGCAAGCGATCCATCAACTCCGGCTTCTTCTGCTTGAAGTAAGCAAACCACTGTCGGAGTTCCCTTACCTTCTTCCGGTCGGCATACTCCAAGTGGTGCTTGGTCGGAGGCTTGGACGTGACTTGGCGTTTGGAGCGCCTGGCGGGAGGAGGCAAGGTAGAAGGTCGATGGATTTGACCAGCCGCCTTCTTGCGAGGACCCCTGGTCGGGGTATCTCCTTGGAGCACTGGAGCGGCGCTCGACACGGCGAGCTCAAGAGCCACCCTCTCCTGCGAACAGAAACCAAGTAAGACACGCTCGGAATGTGCTTCTCGAGCAAAGAACATACATGATTACTTACCGCGTCACTACGGTCGAAGACATTCTTCGGGAACTGACGGTTGGGCTTCAGTTCCTTCTCCTTCGGGGCGCCGAACATTTCGGCGACCCTTTCCTCGACCCAATCCATCCTCGGGGCTGCAATGCGAGCAAGGAATAAAAATCAGGCCAACATCCGGGCAGTGGAGAAAGTCAAAAGAAAGGTCTAAAGTACATACCTGCGTTGTCTTCGCGGGTGATGTCTTGCCACCCGGTCACCTCGAAGAATGGATGATCCTGACGCCGCAAGGGAGACACTCGGTTGAAAGTGAAGTCCCGGGCAATGTCCCGACTAGTGAGCCCCATCTGGGTGAGCTCACTGATCGTCCTGAGGACCCGCTCTTCCTCGGGATGCACGGGCGGGCGCGCTGTCTCGGCGGCCGGGGCAACCTCCCCGGTGTAGATCAGCTGGCTCCCCTCCGCCTTCTTCTGATAGAACTAGAGGTCGGCCCAGCCCGACACCGAGTCCTTCAAGGAAAGAAGAGGATACTCGTATGGTCGGTTGGGCCGGAGGTGAAGGTAGACGCAACCGACAGGGGTACCCCCGCCGGTGCGGAAAGGGGAATAGAAGTGGAAGAAGAGGCTAGCAGTGGGCGTCACACCCACATACGCCTCGCAGAGGTGGGAGAAGATCGTGAGAGCAAGAATGGAGTTGGGGTTAAGATGAGAAGAAGGCGGAGGGGAGCCAACTGTCGGGGATTAACTATCTGATAATAGACCGTTGTACCCCCAGAAGATCCTGAAGCTACCGACCATACAACACCGACAGGATATGCTCGGGAAACCATCCGGGCAACATAACTCCCGAGCATACGTGTCTACCCATTCGTCTATGATCATACCGGACGATCACGAGCGACCATGCTCATGAAGGCCACGCCGTTACCTGGGTGGATGGTCGGGGGACCCAGTCATGCCACTAGAAGGGAAGATGACAATCAATCCGCCGGGAATCAAGGGCGGGTGCGCCGGAAATTCAAATTAATTGCGCAGATCAAGGGCCCCAGTTCGTGGGCGCTACGGTTATGGAAGCGTGGTGTAAATCTAAGGTGTAGTTACCTTATGTACAGCGTGAGGCTCTGTATTTAATCCCCCCGGAAACACCTGTAAAAGGGGACTCTCTCTTTTTTTGACCAATCATAAAGACAATACACTGGAGTAGGGCTGTTATCTCGGCAGTGAGAGGCCCGAACCAGGATAAACACTACGTGTTTCTCCCGTCTTGGCATTGCTCGGACGTTTCCCCTGCTCGTACGAGGGGGCCCCTGTTGATCCCTCATTCAACAAGTAAGCTCGGCGGGAGCCCGTTCTCCCATCGTCGACAATTGTAAAGGCTTTGTTACGGTCACTCACCTTGGTGGTGTTTGACTGTATCTTATTGGCAAAGTGTATAACCTCTGCAGAGTGTACAACCTATTCGAATAGCCGAGTCCACGATATTGGACATTGCTAGGGGATTACAGTCAAGGGTTAGACTTTCATAAAAATGAACTTGGGTTTATGGATACTTGGTATGGAAATGATGAACTTGCTTAGGATGATAAATGCTTTACTGAAAGTAATTGTGAAAGTTATTATTATTGTTTTACTACTTTCCAATTTACTACTGTTATTTATGAATGTTGTTTATTGCAAAAGAACCACTTAGCCTGTTGTTGGAATAAGCCATGCATGTAGTTAATAGGCTTGCATTCTGTGCATGACTTGCTTAGTGCTTTAAGTACTCACCCTTGCCACAATACAAACATCAGCTGAGGAAGAATCAACGCCAGCAGTTTGGATCAGATCAAGTCAGCTTAGCAGACGGATGAGGAGATCCAACAGTACAAGAGAGAAATGAACAAAGTTAACCCGTCAGAATTTTTAGAGGATGAGCAAGGCATATTGCGGTTTCGCAACCGTATATGTGTTCTTGACAATAAGGAGATAAGAAGATTAATCCTGACGGAAGCTTACTCATCGCAGTTCTCAATGCACCCCGAAAGCACAAAGATATACCAAGACTTAAAAAGGGAATACTGGTGGAAGGCTATGAAGAAAGAAGTAGCTGAGCATGTTGTGTGTTGCGATGTGTGTCAGAAGGTGAAGATAGACCACCAGAAAAACAGCCGATTCACTACAACCACTCCAAGTACCGGATTGGATGTGGGAAGAAATTGGAATGGATTTCATTATGGGATTGCCCAAAATGCACAAGGATTTGATGCCATTTGGGTCATAATAGACAGACTCACAAAGGTGGCCCACTTCTTACTTATCAAGCAGACCTTCGGAAAGAGCAAGTTGGCGGAGCTGTATTTGACTCAAATTGTAAGGCTGCACGGAGTACCCAAAAAGATCGTGTCGAACCGAGGAGCCTAGTTCACCTCTAAGTTATGCGAAAGTTTACACAAAGCTATGGGGACGAACTTAAATTTCAGCACAACCTATCACCCTCAAATAGACGGACAAACAGAGAGGGTTAACTAGATTTTAGAAGACATGTTGAGAGCTTGTGCCCTAACCTACAGAGCTTCTTGGGCTACATGCCTGCCGTTTACAGAATTCTCATACAACAACAGTTACCAAGCCAGTCTAGACATGCCACCGTTTGAAGCACTCTATGGAAAGAAGTGCAGAACCCCTCTAAATTGGACAGAGATAGGAAAGAGGCAACAGTTACCATAGTTGGTTCATGATGCCGAAGCTCATGTGAAGATTATCAGGAAGAATTTAAAAACTTCTCAAGGACGACAGAAGAGTTACGCGGATACAAGGAGGAAGGACATTAGTTACCAAGTCGGTGATTTTGTTTATCTAAAAGTAACCCCCTTCAAACCAGTCCGTAGATTTCAAATAAAGGGAAAGTTGGTGCCAAGGTATGTTCGGCCCTATCAGATCACCGACAGAGTTGAAGAAGTGGCCTACAAGCTACAGCTGAGTCCAGAGCTGTCCAGAGTGCACAATGTGATCCACATGTCACAGTTGAGAATGTGTCACAGACAACCGTCAGATCAAGTACCACTGGAAGGGATAGACCTACAGAGTGATTTGACTTACCATGAGGAACCGGTCCTGATTGTCGAGATAATTGAAAGGGGACTCAGTAACAAGAATATCAGATTTTGCCGAGTGTTGTAGAAGAATCGTACCTTAGAGGAAACCAATTGGGAAAAGGAATCAGAGCTATAGAAGAATTTTCCCAACCTGTTTCCCAAGGAGAAGTAAATTTTGGGGACGAGATTTATTTTAAGTGGGGCAGGTTGAAATACCCCCAAAATTCAAAAAGGAATTCAAAAGAGAAATTGGAATCGAGTTTTGAATTTTGATCAGATTTGTAATTTGTTTTGCTTGAACTTACCTGGGCCATCTCCTCTCATTCTTGGGCTTCGACCCGTCATCCTCCCCGGCTTGATCAGCCCTCTGCGCCGTGGCCCGCCCTGTTAGGCGACCGGTCTGCAGCGCTCGCCGACCAGTCTATCACGCCATCCCGCCACGCCATGATGTAGTCCCATCGCACGTTGCTTCCCTGCGCCCATGCCCCATCCGCCTCACCTGCCAAGTCGAACCACTCCCCCTCTCACGCGCGGTCACTACCATCCCATCGGTCATCCCCTCTCCGCGTCACCGACCACGCAAGCTGCCCCACGCAACCCGCTGGTCTCCACCCCCCCTGGTACCATGCCGGCCGCTCAACCACTCCCGTCGCTGCCCACTTCGTCGCCCTCTCTCTCTCCCTCGCGCGCTCGGGTATAAATTCCCCTCCCAAACTCCTCTTCTCCTTCGCCCCACCCCTCATCTTCTCCGATAAGAACCCCCCCTGCCTGGCTCCGCCTCTTCTCCACCGCTGCCCCCTCTTCTTCCTCCCCTCCGGTTGAGCCGGAGCCACTCTCAACCCCCCCCATTCCCCACCACCCTGAGCTCGCCCTAACCCTAGACACCGAGCGCCCCTCTCTGTCTCTGTCGCCCTGACCCCACCTACCATATACCCCACGCCCGGCTCGCCTGCTCTGCGTTGGACCCCACCGGTCAACCGCCCGTGCCGAGGGCCCACAGTATTGGACTAACCACGAGGTGGATGTGAGTCCGATCCCTGTTCGATGACTAAGGCCACGTGTGGTTTGGTTGCTAGTACGAGCAGGTACCGGATGGGTTTGTGGATGGTTGAACGGCTTGGTTTTTAGCACCATAAGGTTAAACCCCCTTGAGCAAAGTAAACAACTTAAGATCCCGCTCAACCGCAAGTTGGATCGACCAGTTGAACCATTTCCGAGATAGCTCAGTAAATTGTTCATTTCTTGGAAAATACTTACATGGTGGTACCATTCTCGGAAGGAGAATGGGGAGCAGTTTTCCCGACAGCTAAATGACTGATGGGCTGGAACGGGAATGGGCCTTGTAACGCCATTCGCCGGTTCTCACAATGGTAGGTACTCGTCCAGGGCAGTGCGTCCTGAGTGAAATGGCCTTGGACCTACCAGTTAGGGACTATCTAGGAATGTTCAACAAAAGGCTGTGATCATCTCGGCCCGGCCGCATGCATTTAAGTTGCATGTAATTTAGCACTTGGCAGTAACGGCCGTAGATATCTTATGGGTAAAGCTGAGCAGCTCTGCAGAGTCTAATTAAATGGTATTCTAATACGCCGTGCTTCCGGTTAATGAAGCTAAGTTTGAATTGGGGTGACTTCCGTAACGTAGTTCAAGAAGACTTTGGAAATTTTGAGAATATGGCTTAAACATGATAACTTGCGGAACCCACCCCCCTCTTACTATTATTTACGGTTTGTGTTTCAATTATAAAATGAACTTAGAAATAAAACTGCATCCACTATAGTAATTAAACTTATGACAACCCTTGTTACTACCTTGCATATAGTATTCAGAAATTCCCGTGCGACTTGTTGAGTATGGTTGTGTACTCACCCTTGCTTAAACCCAACACTTCTAGAGTTCCAAGACGCTGATGAGTTTCAAGGAACCGTAGATGGTAACTCTATTTGGTTTTAAGGTCTTGGTCTGTGCTCTGGCATGCCTGTGCGGTCTTTTGTACTGTAATATATTTGGCTCTCACTACGCTTCCTTTTGTAAAACTCTGGGAATTAGGCCTTAAATTATGTAAGATCAGTTGATACGCCCTTTTGACTGGCAATGTGCGCTTGGTTCCCGACAGCTAATTTTCCTACCTAGTTGTTGAGGTATTTAAACGTGCCCCCTTGAAAAGACGGTCCGTTACATGGTACTGCGGTAGCATGTCTCTACCGTGTACTTCATGAATGTAGAGCAACCGTGCCATCACTAGTTGACAAATACAAATATGTCATGACTCATGAATCATATAGCTACGGGTTTTATATAAAATGCATGTTTTCTGTAGGATTTGTTTGAACTGTTTCTTGTGAAATTTCTATGAAGAAATTAATCTTGTGTTCTGAACATATCCTTATCGACTAAGAAGAGCACTAAACATCCGCAACTCTCCTGAAATTGGTTTGCTGTTCATGATAGAGAAGTGGTGCAAAATGCAGTACTGGTATCTGAAATCCTATAAGACATGTTAGAACTGAAAACATGAAAACAAGCAGAAGTTGTCTAATGCTCACCGGAAGAAATTCCTGACAAGGGACTGTCGAGAAGCATATGACTGGGCAAATATGTGTCTGGATGAAACAAAAATTGCACAAAGTAGACAAATTCTGTGCAACATTTTACTACATGCATGCATCCTTGAGCTAAGCTCAACTGCCAAAGAGTCTTGTCATTCGTTAACCGACTTTGTACTCTGTAAAGTCCAAAAAATTATTAAATAATTTTTTATTAATTATTTCTTATTTTCTAAGATTTTTGCTGACAATTTTGGAATTTATAGAATTGTTCTTCTATTTTTAGTTTCATTAAAAAGATTACTGTAGCTAAATTTTAACTCTAAAAATTTTGAAATTTTTACATTAAGTCGAAAATATTCCAAGGTATTTTTGAGAATTTTTTCAAAATTTTTGAACTTTATTTACTATGATTTTAAAGCCTTATTATTTTTAGTATTAATTAAATTCAAAAATAAATAGTAAACTGGGCCCACATGTCATATCATCTTCAACCTCAAGAAGCAAGGACCAGCAAGCATTTCTCTCTCTTTTTATCCATGGCTAAGATTTTGAAATTCCAATCCTTCATGATTTTCTTTCCGAATTCGTGTCCAATATGTGTGCCACCTTATCCTCAACCAATCCCTCTGATTCTTCCATCCTAACCCCCTCTATTTTGGGAGAAATTTGAGTTTTAACCAGTTCGGACTCTTCTTTAAAATCAACTATATCTATCTCTACGAGCTACCCTGAGCCTATTTAAGGAGAGCACCAGGATCCTCTCTCATTGCTCTACCCATTCCTCTATTCGTCCCAACCTCTTATGCCTTCATTTGCTCGAAACGCCACGACATTCGGATCATGAACCGAATGTCGCTGATGTGCGCTTGCAAGCTTCCCAGAGCACCAGAGTGTCTCTTTCAAAACCGTTTGCGTCACGTTGTGCCACCGATTTTGTGAAGGTAAACCCTCAAACGATTTCAAGTTTGGTGAACCATAGATGACGAATATTACGTTTTACCAAAGTATATTCATTGTAGTTCTTCACGTTGTTGCATCGCCATCCATGCCCCTTCACCGTCACCGTGGCCTTCCTTGAATTCGTCACGTCTCGAGCTTTCTAGTGCTCCCCTTGATTTGGTTGGAGCCCTTGTTCCTTGGCTTTTGCCCTAGCCCTAGCCAAGCCATGCCTCTGTGGTTCTTGTTTATTGGATGGCTTGCATGCTTCTCGGTGTGAACAGTACCCAAAGTACTATAGCAAACCCAAGAGAGAGAATGTCAGTCCTAGGAAAAAAAGAAAAATGATAAAAAAGATATATAAATTTATTTTTAAAATTTAAGATTCAGATTGCTGTTATTTTATAGTGACTTTGATTTTTATTTATAAAAGTAATTTTAAAAATTCAAAAATTATTTCTTTATTATTTTATATGATTTAAACATTTCAAAAATATGTTCTCTCTCATACAAATTCCGATTGAGGTGATTCTAGTTTCTAAAAATTTTAAAATTGAGATCTATTTATTGGTGATTTTTTTTAGTTTTTGGAGTTAAATTTTCTCTCTATTATTGGTATTTATTTACATTTATTCTCATTACGTGTAGACGTTGAAGTGTCAGGAGTGTTCGGGAGTGAGGACTCAACTCAAACTCAAGGTCCAGAGTAAAACCAAGGGTGATTCGAAGGCAAGTTGTGCTTTGACCATGTTGAACCCAATTTTCAAAAGTTACATTGTGTTAAACTATTGCATGCTAATTTAAGTATAATTGTTTCAATTAAATTTGGGAATAGTTATTCGACCCAATTGTGTTTATGCCTATCTTTGTCACTTGTATGCCATGATTCATTTGTCACCCTAGAATGGTTCATTACTAGTTGATAACTATTAATTTCCAATGTGGGTTGGTTAGATTGTGTATAGTCTCTTAGCCATACCACATTAACTCATATCTTTTAGAATATAAAAATTAATCTTGATTAATGGAATATGAAACATGTTTTATAAAAAGGGTGTATCAAGTGTTGTCACATGTAATTGAAGTTGTTGATGGCACGTGGTGCATGGTAATCAACTAGAGTGATAAAATGATTTAGATTGGGGCATGTGGCAAGAGTTGTGAGCTATGGTGGGCCAATGTGGCATTGGCTTGATATGGTAACATATGAATGATGGTGAGGTGGTTTTCTATGAGAGATGTGATGGAAGTCTTGCCTCAGTCAATTAAGGATTTAACCTTGTAAGCCTTTGAACTGGGCCAAACATACAACCACATATCTGGTATGGGGTAGACCTAGCTGACAAATTTGTGATGTCTAGATTTTGGTACTGTCGTGGTGGTGTGGGTTCCAGGGGTACGGGTAGACTCACATTACGCAAGAGGGGGACCATGATGATGGTTACCAGTCCTCTCAGTGTTGAAATCTTAGTGGGCAATACTGGGTTTAGAAAGAGCATTGTAAAGGCTTTGTTATGGTCATTCGTGTTTGTGATGAGTAGATTATATCTTATGGGTAAAGTGTATAACCTTTTGTTGACGCAAAAACTTGACGAAGGGTTGATCGCCACCAACACACGAGAACACCGGGTTCAGTCTTGGTTCGTGAGCATCCCAGTCAATTTAATCCTGCAATCGGCAAGAGAGACGTGTTCCCCGAGGAGATCGATCAAGGGACCGATCTGGGGCCTAGTAATGGGTTGATCCTAGCCGGTTTTGAAGCAAACCAATACAGATCGGGGTAACTGATAAACCTGATCAACTCTACGAGCCGATTAGATGGGTTAAAGGCTACTTCTCCTGAAAAAGGCGATGCATAACAAGATCGGAGAGGAAGCAGGACCTGGCAGGGCGTAATGCAGTAAAGATCAACAACCGGCGATGCGCAACTTGTATTGATCAACATGTATTACAGGAAAAAGATTACAAGCTAAGTGTCTACTCCTAATGCAAAGGAAAAGAAAAGTATAGATTGGTTTGATATGTGTGTGTGTGTGTGTGTGTGTTCGACGTAGCTCGTCAGTCCTCTTTTATAACCCTTAGGCCTGATCGTGTTGGCTTCGGTCTCTTCATCCGCTTCGTACCAGCCTAAGTTATTCTTTCCATCCTGGGCACGATCGCATCTGTTTCAGGTCATGCTGGCTCTAGTCTTTCCTTTCGATCCATGTATTACCATATGATCGCAACCTTCTAATTTATCTATTCACCACTCTTTGCCAACCTGGTTCATGCCGATCCTTTCAGACTCGCGCCATGATCGCACCCGTCTCGGTCGCTCAAATTTGGGTGCTAACACCTTTGCAGAGTGTCAAATCTATTCAAATAGCTGTGTCCGTGGTATTAGACAATACTCGGGAATTACAGTCAATAGTTAGATTTTGATAAAATAAACTTGGGAATGGAGACAGTGTACCTTTAGAAATATGGAAATTGATTTAAGGTTGTGAGATGGTTTATTTGTGAAATAATCAAGAAATTTATTATCATTATTATTTGTTTTATTGCATTTCAATCTATTTATGTTATTCATTTGTAAATACTGCTTTATTGTAACATAACTAATTTAGCTATTTATTTGGAATAAGCCTTGCATGTAGTATAATAGACTTACATTATGTGCACTACTTGTTGAGTGCTTTATGTACTCACCCCTTTGCAACAACTAAATCACCAGTTGAGGAGAAGTCTACATCTTCGAAGGAGGAGTTCCGCAAGGAAACAAATATTTAGGGGTTGAACCTTGTCAGATGGCTGTCGCATATTGATGGGATTCACCGACATTCTTCGTTCCACTGTTATTTATTTATTTTGAGTTGAAGCCATTAAGACCTCACAGTGTAAGGTTGATCTTAAGGTCATTCAACAGTTTTATATTCAATAAATAATTTTTTTTTATATTTTTACTGTGTATGATTGTGATATTCATATATGTTGAGACTGTGTGTACTAACGTGATCTTACACTAATCTCCGAATTTATATATTCGAGTCCTGACAAACTCACCGAAAGCATCTTTCTCATATGTGACTGACTAAATGAGCGGTCTCTTAGTCCTTGGTTGCATGTTCAAACTTGAAACTTGGAACAACTTGACTAGATTCGGTCAGGGTCAACCATAGGTTTTCCAAATGTTCTCTGTACAGAGCAGGCATGCACTACTTTTTTTCCCTTAAGATCCTTTGAACCAATCAACTGTTACCCTTTTCCACTGAATAATTCGATCTGAACTAGGACTAGCATTCAAAGTCGAAAGGGAAAGACCAAGACGATTATCACTTTCTGTGAAGAAAATGGGCGAGGGCTCACACCTTGTTGTGTTTATCAGGTGCTCCCTCCCGTGTAAAAAAGATGGCGTTTTAAATATAGTGATAGTCAAAATTTTAAAATTTTAACTATCGATATATTTTTAAATATTTAAATTAGATACATGAAAATTATATGTGTAGACTTGTCTTGAGAAGTACTTTTATAATATTATAATTTTATTGAGTTTTATAAAATATATTATAATACAAATTAGTGATCAAAATTATGTTTTGAAGACCATGTTAATATCCAACACATCATCTTTTTCAGACTGGAGGGAGTACCTATTTTGCACGTATGAACGACTTCTTAACTACAAGATTGTTACGCACGACTGGGAGCCTATGTGAAATAATCCGGGTGATTAGCAAATATAAAAGTGCTATAAGTAAGATAATGACACACTTAATTAAAACATGTAATACAAATAATCATCATTCTCATTAATTAACAAATATCATACAAGACATATACATAGGGATTTTATACGATCATTAATATATTACATCTATTTGAGTAAAACCTGATCAAAATCTAATGGGCAATACAGATTAATTCACGTCATATACATGTATACATGTAACAGAAATCAGAGAAAAGTTGGACACAATAAAATACGTAATAATTTGACCTACATCTAAAATATAGTATTCCATAATTTTAGGAAGGGAAACCAATCCGGCAAGAGACCACCTCCAGAATTCGAGTGAGGCCGAATATCTCAACTCTATTTTAGGCAAGCATCTCTTGATCATATTTGGAATAATTCTAATTAAATGTATTTAGTTATATGTGTTACCACCGATGCATTTGAAAAAACTTTTTTAAAGCAAACCCTAAATCAGAATGGATGGAAAGATAGACTAAATGTGAACTGCTGAGGCAGTGATTATTGTTATGCAAGGGATTGCTCGTACAATGATTGAGCTGGTGACATATATATAAGAGGTGGGTAGAGGGCACCGATGAGAAGGAATGTAAGCCGGTGGGGCCCTCTACATAGACTAGAATTTAAAGAGAAACCACTACACTCAAGCAATGAACCGTAATTACGTATCAATCATAGTGTGTGGAAACAACTAGAAAAGATTATCCTATGAGGATGTTATGATCTCTACATTGGGTATGAGTAGATAACTAAGAGTGAGAAGCCGGATAGGCCGGAAAGCCCAGTGAGAGACACTATTTTGGAAATTTAGTTGTGGTTAAATGTTCTAGAGCACCATATTTAAACGTTATAAGATAAGTACCATTACTGTGAATTGTAGGTAATGGTACAATTGGTATACTGCGAGTAGGTGAGATATAGTCGAAGACACCACTACTCATTGGCTATCAGGGTGGGAGATCAAGGGTCTTAACTGATGTTAAGGTCACTATAGATACAGTTATACAAACCTCCGCATATAGTACATGAGTACATTCACTAGCACTCTTTCTAAACCGGGCAACAAATGTTGAGTGTTGTACTCGTTCATCAACGATGAATTAATGTAAGTTCTCGTAAATTACAAGCTGGCCGACAGTTAAGTTGTTGATGTTCTTCGGATACCGCAATCATAAGAATTGTGCCAGTATAAATGGTCTTCCAAAAAGATTAGATGCTATGTTCTTAAAAAAAAATACTTTAAGGATGATACCGTTAGTGAAGGAACTTTACTAATACAGCAACTGAAGCAGAGATTAGATGATAGTATAAATGGTCTTCAAAAAAGATTAGATGCTATGTAATCATTAAAGAAGCATATATAACCTGGCCATATTGTAGTGCCCATCATTTTCGTTCAAGTATGACTAGACCTCTATTCTTTCTTTCTGCAGAGTAAGCTTTTTAGATGAACTAGGTGGTCTGGGTACTTAGGCATGTATCATCCTTAAAGTATTTTAAAATAATTTAGCAATACTATTTTTGTTTTTAGAAAATAGATTATTGCATAATTCAATTTATGATATTTTAATATTATATATTACGGGAAAGAATATACTCCATTTTCCAATACCTGTCACATGTGACCTGAAATTTTCTTATCTAAATACTTGCATAGCAAAACAGTAAAAGTAACATAACATAACATTTTCTATTTTATATCATCGTGTCTTAATTTCAATATTTCAATGCTAGCTTGTATCTTTCTTTATGTACTTCTTTTAGTACACATCACATTATCCGTTGATGTATCACTCTATTAATCTCTTCATTCAATGGAGGGCCACCAAATAAAGCGTTCTAATTTTTTTTTTGAGAATTTTTAGCATATTTTATACAATTCTTAGTGACCACAAAAACACCCTCATCGACTTTTACAACATAATAATTAACAATTTAAATATATACAAGTCAAATTCCATACATCATTTTACTATTATCTGAAAATTGCATATTTTTTAATTTTAAATCTTAATAAGACCAAAATTTATATTTTTCACTTACTATGGAATTTTAAAAAATCCCTAATTTTCTTTTCTTTTTAATCTTCTGTTAGATTTTATATTTTTAATGTAATTTTGGATTTTAGGTTTTAATTTAGAGTTCGTATGAAAATCAACTCGCTAATTTCTCTTTGTTTTTACTCTGAATTATGTTAATTTTCATGGCTATTTTTAGATCTAATTTCGTTATGAGATTTAGGTTATATAAATCTAGCTGATAATTTTATCTAATTGTTATTCTGAATTTTAGCTATGTACATGTTTTAGTTTGGAGTTTATACGAAAGTTACTTGGATGATTTCCTTTTATTTTTATCATGAATTTCTGTTTTTTTTTTTTTTTTGGTTGTCCTTGGTATGGACTCTTTATTATAATCTAAGCCATTAATTTTATTGCTATTTTTTATGCAATGTTGAATATTAGTTTTTGGTTAGAAATGATATACAAATCTAACTGCTAATTTTTTTTTCTAATTTGTATTTCTAATTTCTTTATATTTTTATTCCAAATTTTTATTATTTTTTGTTGTATTGCCATTGGCTCTCTTTTTAATCTAAGCCGTTATATCTTGGGTTCGCTACAGAGACAGTTAGATGTTTTCTTTAAATAATAGCATCCAATAACTACTATAGTTGAACTTAATTATGGTCCATCAAATTAATGGGTAGATTTCTTTCTTTTTGTGAGAATTTATAATCTATTTTTTATTTTGAATTTCTGTTTTTTTATTGTACTTCGTATGAGCTCATTCTTCTAACTGAAAGCCATTAATTTATTGTTATTTTTTATTTAGTTTGAATATTACTTTTAGGTAAGAATTGATATACAAATCCAACTACTAATTGACGGTGATTAATAAATCATGTTTATTAGGCCTATACCTCTATAAAGGAGAAAAGCCCATAAAAAAATAGGAGGGTGCAATACCTAGTTACGACTTCAACTAAACTCACATCCAATCGCATGGCAATATCTCCGATTAGTAGGTTGATGTATGCCTACGCTGGTCGGGCCCGACTAGTTATTCAATTGCCCTGACTAGCTATCTGGTCGAGATAATTAGTTATTTTTCACCCCGACCAGGTAACTGATTGGGATAAGCAGTTGCTCCCACAAAGAAGGTACAAATAACTAATTATAAGTTACTTCCCGTAAAAAGACACTTCCTGATGAATAGACACCCCTTAGTGAGAAGGCACCTCTTAAAGGAAAGACACCTTTTTCATTGATAACAACTGTCATCCTTTCGTCAAGTATAAATGGAGAAGCCTGTGCGCCATTAAGGCAGGATCGATCAATTAAGATATGAGAAGAAGTGTAATAGTATTTCAATTATGTAGACAATTCATAAACCTGTACTTTGTTAAGCTACTTGGCTCATAAAGAAATAATCCCATTTCCTACTTCCTACAATCTATGATTATTACAACAAGACAACCCATTATTTACATTTGTAAGCTCGATCTGAGGACCCCCCAGGTCTTGAACATCGACACTAATTTTCATTCCAAAAATTAGATATGTACGGGTTTTAATTTGGAGTTTGTATGACAATCAAATTGCTAATTTATTTTGTTTTTTATTCTGAATTTTTTTGATTTTTTTATTGTACTTTTCGCATACTCTTTCTTTTAATCTAAGATGTTATAACTCGTGTCCGCTAGATAGACGATTAGATATTCTTATTTAACTAATAACATCCCATGGATATTATTTTTCAGCTTAGTTATGGTCCCCCACATTAAGGGATATATATTTTGTTTTTGTTTTTGTGAGAACTAGCAAGGTGGCCCGTGCATTTCGCGTCCATCATCCTTAAAGCATGTTTAAATGACTTGGCAATACGTATGTGTGTTTTTCTATTTAGAAAATAGATCATTACAGAACTTTATTTATGATATTTTGATATTATATATTATAGAAGATAATATAGTCACTCCATTTCCCAATACTTGTTACATTTTACCAAAACTTTTTTTCCATAAATACTTGCATAGCAAAACAGTAAATGTAGCATAACATAATATTTTTTATTTATATCTTCGTCTCTTAATTTCATTATTGCAATGCTTGTCTCTTTCTTTTAGTACTTCTTTTAGTGTATATCATACTGTTTATACTGATATAGCTAAGTGAACACCTATCATGTATTACCTTATTAATCTCTTTATTCTGTGGAGGTCCAACAAATAAAGAATTAAAATATTTTTTTTGAGAATTTTCAACATATCCTATATTTTTTTAGCGAGTGTAAAAAACATGTCATCAGTTTTTATTCCGAATCTTATCTATGTATAGGTTTTAATTTGGAATTTGTATGAAAATAAAATGGATAATTTACTTTTATTTTTTATTTTTGAATTTCTTTTTTTTATTGTACTTGGTGTAGGCTCTTTCTTCTAATCTAAGCTGTTAATTTTATTTATTTTGTATATAACTATGAATATAAGTTTGTGGTACGAATTGATATACAAACCCAACTGCTAATATTATATAATTTTTATTCTGAATTTTAGCTATGTACATGTTTTAATTTGGAGTTCTTATCAAAATCAAATGGCTAATTTCTTTTTATTTTTAATTCTAGATTTATGTTATTTTATTATATTTTTAATCTAAGACTCTATAACTCGGGTCAGCTAGATAAATGGTTAGATATTTTTCTTTAAATAATAACATCTAATGGCTACTATAGTTCAACTTAGTTAGGATCTATCAGATTAATAGCTAAATATTTTGCTTTTTACAAGGATTTCTAGCCTATTTCTTTTTTTTCTAGCAACTCATGATATTTTAATATATAATAAATTTTTAGCTTATTTCTCTTTTTTCTTAGCAAATTTTCGTGAGCTTTTAATATATACTAGATCTTTAGGTGCATAAAATTTAAAACTTTTATAGTCCAATTGTCCAAGGTACTCGCCTGATTCGTTAGGCGGTCGTCGATGTGATGCATAGTTAGCTAACTAAGGGCCTGTTTGGGAGAGCTCTGCTCCTCAATTTTCAGCTCCACTCCAACTTCGTGTAGCCAAACACCTCAACTACGTAACTCTGGCCAGAAAAATGCGAATCTAGGGGCTGCTTCATGGTTTTTGTGGGGCTCCTCAAGGTACTCAAGAAACACTGTTTCATACCCACTCGTGAAGTTCATAGGTAATTACCCACCTTTGCCACTAGTTACACATATGAGGTAATTACCCACCTCCATTAAACATCCAAGGGCACAAATGGGTATCCACATCAAACCCATCTATTCTTGAAGCTAGATCTAATTTGCAAGCCAAACACCTCACTTCCCTACTTCAACTTTATGATGGAGTTACTCTATGGTGAAGTTGGTGGAGTGAAGCTGATTTTTTTGGAGTGGAGCTCTCCCAAACAGGCCCTAACTGCTGCTCTTACTAGTTAACTTGGAGCTTCGATACTGCCGAAAGTGTGTTATTGTGTTCCCTTTTTATGTTCCTACCGCCTTTGTTCCGTCCACCGCAGTGACCTTCTATCGCCCGCTCACGCACCCTGAACCCTTATATAATTAAGCACATCATCCATCACCCTTGGAGAAGGTGACCAAGTATAGAGTAGAACAACTTCGTTGCATATATTCTCTATACTAGCTAGACACATCGATCATCTCTAATTCTCCATGGAGGCACACTCCACCGCCGACAACAACAACGGCGGCGGCGACAAGAGCGATCAAGGGTTCCGCCGCCGCGGCGAAGTCCGCAATAGCATTTTGAGGCGTATCTTGTGCGCCTTCTGCTGCTGCAACTGTTCAGAGAACGAGTGAGCGTTGAGCAAACCGTACTGCTGCATCAATAAACATGGTGTAAGAGCTTTCATCAACAATATGAATCAATCATCTAATATCCTACTGTACTCATGTACTAATTAATCAGGAATTACTAGCACACGCTAGAAGGTTGTGTATGTCGTCTAAATATGCAGGTTCTTATGTTCGGATAAATAATACTGTACTATGTGTGCTTGCCTCTTTCTTGATGCCCAATTTTGGTAGTACGCCGTTTGGGCTTGATGTGGCATCTATATAAGAACAGCATATATATGATTAGCTTGTACTCCTTTTCTTTGGTTGTGTTGCTTTTAATGTGCTGTGAATATGAATGTGCTGTGAATATTTGTGGTGTCTTTAGTTCATCTTTCTGCCTAACTAGTGTTTGTTTAGATGCACCATCTTTCTGAAGGGTTTATTCCAATTCTAAAGAATTAAGCACTTTTGGTATCAACCGTATTTACAACGATGGAGAGAGTGGTTTCCGAACATTAGGCCGGGAGATTGTGCCAGGTAGACGTGAGAGTCAATTGGTCTGGGCCGCCTCGAGACATATTACACCACCAAGATTACGAGGCCACAGACCAGGCCCAGGTCGACTGTCATCAAGCCATAAATTGCAAAGTTCATACGGGCCTTAAACACTTGGATAGGTTATCAGTTCAGAAACTGTGTTCCGATCAGTTTTCTACTTAAGAATTCCCCAAAACATAAGCCTTACCATATGGAAAGAAATTGAATGAATTTCACACCAAAATATAAATAGCAGGACATATGCAGCGGCTTTAACACAGGGCACACAATTTACTTACAAGAATCACTGGCAGAAATCCTCTTGGAATCAGTTCCTTGATTAATAACTACTCCCTCCAGTTTGATAATAGATGTCGTTTTGGACATAGTGATGGTCAAACTTCTAAAACTTTGATTATTGATATATTTTTAAATATTTAAATTGGATATATGAAAATTATATGTGTAGATTTGTCTCGAGAAGTACTTTTATAATATTATAATTTTATTGGGTTTTATAAATATATTATAATAAAAATTAGCGGTCAAAGTTGTGTTTTGAAGACCGTGTCGATGTCCAAAACGACATCTATTATTAAACTGGAGGGAGTAGTACTCCTAATCCTATCCTCTGATAAAAAAAGTACCCATATTCATGGTTTGAAAAATCGATGAAAATAACGATTTTCGACCGTATCGAACTGGCTCGATAAATTGAATCAGACGGTAAATCGATCCAATTCAAAAAATGAAAAATTTAGGAAAATTTATCCAAAAGTTCTCTAAAATTAGTATTATAGCCGTTTTACATCTGCCATGAGATATTGTGGAAAATTTGACAACTTTTCCTTGAATTTTTTTCAATTTTTCTTGACTGTGCCGATTTTCTCCGTAAATCGAACAAAATTGGTCAAATCGGTCGGTTTTCGAATTATTTCGCTGATGTTTGATCGCTAATTTCAAAAGTTTGACTTTAAATTCCGTTTGATTTCTATATTTTTGACGATAATACCAAACGAGTAACGATCTTCAAGCTCCATTCGATAACGTAAACACCGCTCCTTTTTCCAGGGGCGAAGCCAGGATTTAAGGTTAGGGGGGGCAAGCCAGCGAAGACACAAGATAAAATAGGCAACACCACTAACCATGATGCGTATATATATAATCTCCATTACATAAATAGTAAAATAAAATAGCATCTATTTTGCCAAACCAAAGAAAATTACATCTCAATTAAGTTAAATTTAGCTCTACGAGTATTAGCTAGATCATAGGCCTTAATAATATCATCAGAACTAATCATTGCTGCTAAGTCCCTTTCAATGTAAATGACCAAATAATCCCGCAAATAGGCATCTCCCATTTTGTTTCGAAGACGTGTCTTCGCAATTTTCATAGCTAAAAAGGCTCTCTCGGTGGTCGCAGTTGACACAGGGAGAGTCAAGAGTAATCTCAACAACCTATCCACCATCGGATAAGAAGAATCTTTACCCAGCTTAACTAATCCACTTGTTAAATCAGTCAGAGATGATAAATTTTTTAGTTCTGGATGGTTGCAAACATCAAGTTGAAAATGCGGCAATTGGCACTCTAATTGCATTCTTTCTTGATTTGAGAAATCTGCAGGATAGTGCTTCTCCACTAGAGTGCATACCTTTTCTATATCAAATGAGTCAAGTCTTGGATTCAAGGAGACACAAAGTGCTAAAAGGTCTGTCGTTTGGCCACCAAATTGATCTTCTAATTTATTCAATTGTTGATCAATTGCAACATTAAACACATCAAATTTATAATGGTGAAATGCGGTGGTGTTATCATTCTTATTTCGAGATTTGGTATATGGGATCTGAGCATCTGGATGCTGGGCCTTGGGGGGGGGGGTCTTGGCCCAATTCGGTTGGGGGGTGCCAGGCCCACCCCGGCACCCCCGGTGGCTTCGCCACTGCCTTTTTCTATCCTCTGCTAAAAAAAATACCCCATTCCTATCCTCTGCTAAAAAAAAAAGAGTACTCCTATTCCTCTAAGCGTGTTCAGCCGTGTCCATCCATATAACCTCACTACCGAACAGTGAACACGGCTGGGTAGCGCGATGAGTGATGGGTCATGCATGACGTCTTCTGAACTTGCCAATTAGACGTGGCCTAGAGTAATTAGCTAGAAGCGAAAGAAAAGAAAATTCGGTGAGGCAAGGCACTGGGCTAGTCTTTCTCCAACCGGAGCCGTGGATACACGCACGCATTCCCACGCTCGGAGATGGCGATACCCTTGTGGAAAGTACTGAAGGGAGACATATCACATCGATGATGCTGGTAGGAATTTACGGAATAATGGATGATTTTGTCTACTCGTGTTATTTACCTCGTGATGTCTCACTAATATATAAACGCTATAATTATATTTTAGTGATACATACAAAACAAATAATTAATTATACCAACTAAAATAGGGTAAATGATCAATTCGCCCTAAATTTACAAGGGCATTTCTCTCTGCGCAAATGCGCACATGCAATGTGCCAAAGATAAGGTTGAAAACGGAACGAAAAGTTTTTAACTGTTTTGGAGAAGAAGAAAAGGAAACATAAACCCTTTTTTTGGAAATAGAAAAGGAAACGAAAATTTTTTATTGGAAACGGAAACGGAAGAGCCAATTCCGACGAAAACGAAAATTCCGTATAAATGAAACCGGAAATTAAAAATGAAAACGAATCAGGAAGGGAAATGGGTTTGGTCAAAAAAGAGAAAGGTGAGTTTACATTTATTTTCGAATTAGAATAATTTTATAAATACAAATGACTTTATATAAAATATCAAATAGAGCTCAAAAAATTTGAAAAAAGTTCTCAAAAGTACTTTGAAACATTTTGAACCTAAGAAAATTATTTTTAGCATTATTTTTTATGAATAAATTAATTTTATAAATCTAAAAATAGCAAAATGGTATTTATAAACTCCAGAAAATCCAGGATAAATCTTAGAAAATCATAAATGAACATCAAACAATAATATACAAATTTTAGGGCATTACACCTTTGTAGTTGGTGGAGCAAGAGGATATCGATGGTAATGATACAGAGGAGAACATGATGGTCTGATATAAGTAACAAATAACGAGCCTTTAGCTAACAAACTTGAGAAAAAATTTTCTAATGATACTAGTTTATATAACACTATTCTTGTGTCCACCTTGGAGATGGATGAGTTATATTGTTCTTATGGTCGTATATATTGTGATTATGTATTATGTTCTTGTGGAATTTTTCACATTCGTTTTCGTATCCACTCCGTTTTGTTCCGCATTTGTTTTCGTCACTATCCATTTCCAGGGTTTCCGATTTTATTTCTATTACAGGTAAAAAAAATATGAAAACAAAAATAGAACAACTATTTACCGACCGCTTTTTTACCGTTTTCATTCCACTCAAAAATTTGCACAAAATGTACATATCCTTGAACATATTACCAACTATTTACGAGCAAAAGATACCTTAAAAACTAGTATACTAGAAAAGACAGAAGAAAAAAAAACATATATTGATGTGCCTGTGAGGCTGTGGATACAAACACCAAGCGTTAAGCACCGCGACCTTCCATCTCGACTCCACGGTGAGTCGTGAGACGGTGGCAATTAACGGCGTGCTCTTCAGTTGGGGCGGATGCAAGCGGTCATCGTCACGACGAATTTATCTCTTTTATTTTTGGTTTTGGGCAAAAAAATTTTAAAATATAGTTTTTTTTTCGAGCGTAATTATTAAAATAACTATATCACCGATCACAAAAACGCTGATAAGTAATACATATCATCTGGTGCGGGATGAAAGAACCTACCAACCTATGGAAGCTCGGTAGCTTCTGTAGCTTGCCAAAGGTCCTTCCGCGGTGCAGAAGCGTGATAGATGATACGTGTCGCCTGTCGACACTCTACGATCGGAGATAGGGCTATTTTGCAATTGCGTTCGAAAAGGAAGCCATATCTGTAAAAAAAAAAAGTTTATCAGAGAGTAAAAAAGTGATTATTCCAGCGAACAGCATGCATATATACACATCGCAACTGAAAGCTATTATCAATCATTAATCAGCACGAGTACAATCTGCAAGACTGCAGCGGTTTTTGTACAAATTAAAGCAGATAAATTAATTTGGAGAGAACTGGTGTACAAGGAGGATTATTTTCTTTTTGAAGATCAAGACTCAAGAGCCATTATCAATCATTAATCAGGAGTACAATCGTATTGAGGTTGGTGTGGACGACAAGGGTAATACTCCCTCCGTTTCTTTTTATAAGGCGTATTTGGTTTCGTTAGGACAAGACTTTGACCAACGATTACTTCATTAATATATCATTTATGCAATACAAAATCATAATTATATATAAGTATTTTTGAATACAAATCTGCTAATATCAATTTTGTGTCATAAAAATTATATGCTAATAGAGTAATTATTGGTCAAAGCCTTGTCCTAACGAAACCAAATACGCCTTATAAAAAGAAACGGAGGGAGTATGAGTGAGAGGACTGAGAGTAGTGACTAGCGAGTGATTTGTGTGTAGTTCACTTTCTTTTTATGGCAGTTTTAACAATTGAGCCGCCCATTGAGGTTTGACCTGCTGTAGCATTACAAGTTTTGTCAGTACAACTTTTCACAGAACTTCCCTGAATACATGCATGAGCGAAAACATCGCCGTTCTTCTTGTGTTTGTGAATAGTTGGAAACGCAGGTCAATTGGGCCTTTACGCGTTAGTTGAAACATAAAATGATTACATCTACTCCGACTCCACTAATAAAACGAACAAGCCGCAGGTCAGTTGCCTGCTATTAATCACTACTTAAATCAGTACTGCATCAAAGCAAATCTCCTGCGGCCGGGAACATTCCAAGGACCAGGCAAAACTGAATTTAATTAGTGGAAATAAAACGCTACGCAAATCCCGTACTAGCACCACGTAAATTTCTGTGTAATTAGACGGATCAGTCACTAGTCGGACTCGCAAGAAAGAAAAGCCCAGGAATCTTTCTTTCTTTATCATATGATTGGTCCGGTCCGGCTATCATCATCCTCTCCTCGCAAAACCATGGGTCTGTTCCCTGGTCTCGATTTTTCTTCTTCTTCTTCTTTAATCCTGCTTCTTTCCTGACTAAATTAAGGGCCTGTTTGGCAGCAAAACTTTTCAAAACCATAGTTTTGCAAAACCATGGTTTGAGAATTGTCTTGACATAAAAAACATAGTTTTACCAAACACCATGGAAACCATGGTTTTTCTTGGAACTCCCAACTGTTTGGCAACAAAGTTTTTGGTTGACAAAGTCTTGAAACAAGAGTTGTTTTGGCACCAATGTTCAGAAAATTTTGCCCAAGACCAAAGTTTTCAAAACAGAGAAAAAACCATGGTTTTGAAAACAGAGTTCTTTGAAGGGCTACCAAACACCTCTTGATTTCTAAAACATAGTTTTTCTCCAAAACCATGGTTTTACTTCGAAACTATGAAAAAAACCTTGTTGTCAAACAGGTCCTAAGTGACAAGTCAAGCGGCTGAGGCAAAAGCAGCGCGTATATATCTTTGTCCTAAACAGGACAAACCAACTCTACATCGCCATTGCATCAGTGATGCTGTGTATACTTGCGTTTCTTTGGGGCTAGTTTTAAATGCCTTGTTGGGCGAGGAAAAAATGCCTAAATATACAACATATAAATCAAAATTTCAGAAATATACATCAAAAAAATAAAATAGCAAAAATACCAGCCGTTCCCGCCGCGCCACGTGGCGGCCGCCACGCCACACTACGGCCACACCACAGCGGCAGCCCTGCCGCCACCCCACACCTGGCAGCCAGTGTGGCTCACCATACCGACACGTGTCATTTTTAATTTTTGGGGTTTTATTTTTCTCTAGACGATATTTTTTGAATGCAAATTAGTTTCCGTTCAATTCCAAATTGAATAAATTAAACTGTCTGAATTTTCGAAAAATCATTTCGATTACAAATTTTCGTAAAATCATGCTTATTAAGAATATACTTATTAATTAGGAAAAAATACTCCAAATGTTATACATTACCACTGTATATGACTTTACCGTCTGTTGTTCGTGTCCATATTCGAGCGGTTGGCCATGTCCGGAGGTGGAAAAACGCTGAAATATACCACTTGTAAATTAAAAATTACAGAAATATACAACAAAAAATAAAAATAGCAAAAATAAAAAAATTACAGAAAAATACACTTGTTTTTTGTTTCATTATTTCGCTGAAATTTTTGAGTTTTCTCACAGTTAATCGAATAGGATCCGATTGAAATGCAAATAACTTTCGCTATACAACTCCAAATTTAATAAATCATATGAATTAAGGATACGCTTTTGAATTGTAGTTATAATTATTATTTGTGTACCTGCATGCGATAATTTTGTAAAGATAATTTTGTAATAATTTTTGAGACTTTGTGTAGCTTTTGTCAAAGTTGTGAAATATATATGCAGTACACTCTACCGATAGATGGACAGAAATAAGAATGTAATAAATTACATACGGCTTACAAATGGTAAACAACAATGGCATGTACGGACTAAACCTAATATGCCTTAGGAAAGTGAACAACAAACGGCCCTTCTCGTACACTTTCTTGAGAGCGGCGAGGATATTTTCCCTTACGCAACCCTTCGGCTCGCCGCCCTGGCCCTAGCTGCCCTCTCACGCTTTCTCTACTTTCGGCCTCCCTCTCCGCGGCATGGCGCTCCGTTCGGCCTCCCTCTGTGCAAGCATCGATTCCAGACGCTTGCGCTTCTCCTCTGATCCTGCTCACACCATCTTTGTTCCACCATAGCCCTCCGATGCGAGTACTCCCAATTTCGCATCCTTTCCATCTCGATAGTTTGTTCCGCGTCGTAGAATCGGATGAACTCGCACAGTGGAGGCTGCAATTGGTTACATCACATGGTGTTATACGCTTGCAGGATCGTTGCAACAGTAACTGCGATTACGAACATACCGGGCTTCTCCGCTTGGCCGAATCCCGGCGTTGGCTCAGAGTCGTGGTTGCGGCAGCTCGATACCTCATACCGTATGTGTATAAGTTGTCTATGGACTGCCGGAAGCGGCAAGGATCCCCGCATAGGCACATGGGGACCTCCGTGCCTTCGGGGATGGTTTGGACAACGCTGTGCCTTGGGGGCGAGGGAAACTCCATTGTTGCTGCTCGTTTGGTTTGCGGGGGATGGTTCTCTTTGTTGTATTGGAGCAGTCGTTCGGTTGATGCAATCTTTGCGAAGCCAGGAAGGGGTTAAATAGCTTGAATTGATAAAGCAACAGACTTGATAAAGCGAGCATCCGATTCGTTTGCGGCTCTGCACTTTGTGCTTAGGCGACAAATGCATGCAGCTTTGTAGCTGGTAGGGAGGTGCGGTCAGGCTTTGGCAGCTATGCTTTGACAGGACGACTAAGGCATTCTCTGCCACGCATGCATTTGATGACATGATATGTCCTGCAGACTTTGCCAGCAGTGCTTTGACAGGACGTCTCAGGCCAATGCAACGAAAGTTTGGATGATGACAACTTATAATTATGGAAATATCACAACTTAAGAATATTCAGCCGGCCGGGATAATTATAAGTCGCGGAAAATATGACAACTTAAGCATATTCGGCCGGCCGTGAAATATCACGTGTGAGTCCATTTTTTCGGAAGAATGCAGCTGATTTGCTCTTCTGTATACTGACTACGATATTATGGAAAAATATTGTAATTACACCTTCCTTTGTATGTATTTTCGTATAGTTGAAAAGTGCTAATTATAAGGGTCGCGAACAAATATGACAACTTAAGCATATTCGGCTGGCCGTAAAATATCACGTGTGAGTCCATTTTTTCGGAAGAATGCAGCTGATTTGCTCTTCTGTATACTGACTACGATATTATGGAAAAATATTGTAATTCCCCTTTGACGAGTACCCGTACCATGGGTACCCCCATCAGCCCGGAAACGCGAACGGGCTGACCAACCGCGGCGAAGGCCCGGCACTGCCGAAAAGTACTTGGGCCGTGGAGAGCGAACCCCGACCTGTGCAGGACCGACCCTAGACGGTCGGCGGGCTCCGACCGCCTAATGTTGAAGCTCGCGGTCAGCAAGCTCCACCTGCGCACGAGCCAGCAGGGCCCACGCCGTGTCGACAATGCCTTGTGCGCAGCGTCCCCCGGCGTCCGTACCAGGGCAGACGGCTCCTTCCCAAGACTGTCAGAGGAGCCACCGAAGAAGTCAAGCCCCCGTCCCATCGCCTGGCACACCGCAGAAGAATACGCCCACTCCCGAGGCCAAGGCAAAGTCAAGCGCCATTAAAGCCACCGAGGCTGACAGGAGCACCACGCGATACGTCATCCAGACAGCACTACGCAAGACCACTCATCACAGAGCCACCAACCCTGCCTCGGGACGGGCAGGGGTCGGTCGGACAAGACAGAAACCAGACTTCGAGACGCGCAGGCCCCCTTCCTCGTGGTTTTCCCAAACTCCCGTGTAACCTGCCTCCTCCGTCTATATAAGGAGAGGCAGGGCCCGAGAGGGAGGGGCGATGGAAAAAACAGTCTTCTAGGTAGCCGCAACTCCCTAGCAAAAACACCGAGGGATCGGTCGACCGACTCCCTGCCTCGCTTGTATACCTCTCGTTCATCGCCCAAAGATCAATACACCCACACCGAACGAACTGGAGTAGGGACGTTCAGCCCGAACCAGTATACATCATCTGGCTCCTTGAGTCGACCATTCGGGGAGAGGGAGCGCGCGACCCCATCCGACCACAAATTCGTATTGACTTAATGTCAATCCATGCAACTACTCACATGAGCATTGCATAAAGTCCACTTCAAAACAAGCATCATGAAATTCTCACAAATTTCATAATCTCAAAATCAAATTCAAAATTCAATCTCAAAATCACTCAAAAACCCATTCACGACGGACCAAAAAATTTGGTCCGGCGTACATGTAAAACTTACTGTTTTTCAATAACTTGGTCTGGCACAACAACCTTCAAAAGCACATTTACGACAGACCAAAAAGTTGGTCTGTCGTACATGGGAAAACGAGTTTGCAAAAAAAAACATGTTTACAAAGGACAAAAAAAGTTGGTCTGTTGTACATGGAAGAATGAAGTTGTCAAAAGCATGTTTACAAAGGACCAAAAAAGTTGGTCCGTTGTACATGGGAGAATGAGGTTGTCAAAAGCATGTTTACAAAGGACAAAAAAAGTTGGTTCGCCGTAGATGAGAAAATGAGGTTGCCAAAAACATGTTCACGTAGGACCAAAAAATTTGGTCCATCGTAGATGGGAAACTTACTGTTTTCTTTAAGTTTGGTCCGACGCCAAAGCGAAACTTACTGTTTCTTGTCAAATTGTCAAAACACATGAACAAACACATTTTTGCAAATTCAATTCTAAGCCAATTTTTCAGCACATGATTTCACACATCTGCTTTGCTCGCCAAGCCTGTAGGTAGGTTATGGACATCCCTGTCCTATTCTGCATCTCAGCAATTATGGTTGCGGGCCTGAGACCAAGGTCGGCCTTCAGCACGTCTAACAGGATTTCCGCGATGAATCTTGATTTCACCACGCCGCTTGTGTTCCGAACAAGCGCCTCTGTGCATGTGTGCGGTGTGTACCGCCGTATAATGAAATGGTGCTGATGTTTAGGGCGCTGAGCACGAACATAGTATCCGCACTGCTGCCCTTTCTTACATGTAAGCTCGAAGCAAGTCTTGTCCGAGCGATGCACGCGGTGGTCACGCCGGGTCACCACAGCGTAATTAGTGCAGAAGTGCATCGCTTCGTCCTTTGTGGCGAACTCCTGGTCGAGTTCTATGTCGCTATGGTCTTGCCCACGCTTAGAAATATCCTCCAAGCGGGCGTAACACGATCGGCGGGTTCGACAAGTGCAAAAATGCGATTGCGGCCCCGGTCCTCATCTTCGTCAGGACCATCACCGTAAGTAGGGTGAGGGTCATCCTAGAGCATCCGCATCCACCTCAGGGACGGGCGCATCCGTCTCTTGATCCTCGCCAAGCCCCTTGACCAGGGGACTTGCTGCGAGCTCATGGCAATTTCCTCTTCGGGCTCGGGTTGTTCGTCCGCATTGACCCCCATGTCCTCCTCCTGGCTCGGCTCGTCCCTCGCCTCCCGGGGAGTGTGAGGGACCAGCTTCACGTAAACACCTAGTGCGAACCCTTCTGTGCGGCCTTCTCCATGTAGAACTGCCAGGCACTCGTTCTCTGAGCTCGAATAAATTTGTACACGTAAAGCAAGCTATTTGGCACTATATGGGGCCTAACCCCATCTACCACGAGCTTGTACAATGTACGGTCAACACTAAGAGCGTGCGGCCGCTCTTGCTACATCAGACGCAACTCTATCGGTGGATTCTGATTGTCTCTATGTGTGCGCAATTATGCATGCTGACAAATGGGCCCTGCAAATTTGCGGGCTCCCCCCCCATGCCATATATGAAGCGGAATCGCCATCGAGGACTGTAGCATTACATAATTGTAGTCATCAATAATTGCACACACGCACCGCTAACATATTTAAACATATTGGCATCACTCAAATTTTAATTACAAAAGAATAAATGTTACAGTTACGTACAGTTAAAATGTATGCCAACATATAATTATATATATGTTATATAATATACTATCACAAGACATATGCAGTTTATGAAATCCTAAAACCGCATTCCACACTCATGATATCATGTAAAATACTACTACACAGAAAGGCATTGTATACTTTACATTTCAGGTTCGTACGAACTAAGTAAAACAAATATACGTAGCTAACAAATTAATTGGCTGTTTTTTTGATCTTTTTGTGCGCATGTATTTCTAGGTGATACGATTAATTCGCAATTTTTATGGAATGCGGGGATTTATCTACCAGGTTCGCAATATATGGTGTTCACTCGGAGAAACGCATGCATACATACATTTCATCATAACAACATAATTTTGGTAAAAGTGTGCTAGAAGCATGATATAACGGGAGATGCTTGCCTTGCTATGAGTTTTCTGAAACGGCGTCGAGGTCAACGTGTGTGGTCTCTGCAGTGTCGGTACCTACACGAAGCAAAAACAACAATACGAAGTCCAATAAGTAATAAGGGAAAATAGCTTACAATGGTGCGGAACTTCGGCCCTCCAATATTTAAGTCGGATTAAGTGGATACTTTGGTTCGAGTTGTAAAGTTCAGAAAGGAGGTCAACTCCTTTCGGGTCCAAGTAGATATTACGTCCAAAAAAACAGTCCTTCGCTGCAGCGAATCATCATGCGAAATAAATACAGTGCAACGTTCGAGCATAAGCTCGGCAGAGGGTCCTGACCTCTGCAGAGACTCCTTTCGGGTCAAAAAAATTAAGTCAGATTAAGCAACAACTTTGGTTCAAGTTATTAGGTTCAGAAAGGAGGTCAACTCCTTTCGGGTCCAAGTAATGATTACGTCCAAAAATAAATACAACAATACGAAGTCGAATAAGTAATAAGGCAAAATACTTAACACAATCCAGAACTTCGTGCCACCAATATTTAAGTCGGATTAAGCAGCAACTTTGGTTCAAGTAATTAAGTTCAGAAAGGAGGTCAACTCCTTTCGGGTCCAAGTTGTGATTACGTCAAAAAAAAACACAGTCTTATGCTTAAGGTGACGATCGTGTGAAATACAGACAGGCCGATGGTCATCGGAGGGTCCAGCCCCCCCAGATAGCACAAGGTTGTTAATTCATGTAATATCCTTACTTACGTAAACATTTTTAGGTGTCACGGTGTCGGTGTTTCGGGGCACCGGCTAGTAAATTTGTATAGGTCGACGGGGGTGCACGCTCCCTCTCCTCGAACGGCTTGACTCAGGTGAGCACAAGATGTATACTGGTTCGGGCAGAACGTCCCTACTCCAGTTCATGTGAGTTGGATCGTATTGATTCTCCTTTCTTGTTCGTCCTTACACGCTTCCCCCTCCCGCCTTTATATAGGCGAGGTGGGAGGTTACACTGTTGGTTTGGAAAAAAGAGGAAAAGACTGTGCTCTTGGTTGTCCGAAAGTGGCGGGCTGATAGGACTGGCCGCCGGCTCCCCCTGCCCTGCTGCTGGCCGCCGTAGTTGCCGCGCCGCTCGTAGTAAATGCGGGGGTCGGGAACTTGTGCCGCTGCGTCGTCGTCATTATGGCCAGCATTTAATGCGCCCGATATGCAATAAATGCCGTCGCTTCTCCGGGATATCGAAGACCAGGTCGTGGGTTCGGACCCTACCCGGTGGTCGTAACTTCGGGCCTTGATCGGCCTAGGTCGGCCCGTGCGTCTTTTTGGGCCGCTGAGGATACCCATGGTGCGGGTACTCGTCAGTAGCCCCCGAGCCCCCGGGCAGGTCGAAGAGATGCTCGGGGGTTTTGCCTTCGTCTTTGATGCGCTGACTTGTTTAGAGTCTCCTACCGGGTGGCGCCCGTGTGTAGCCCGAGCCCCTGAGCTGGTCGGAGAGCAGGTCGGGGGGTTGCGCCTTGTCATTTCTTCGCCGTCTGGGACACCGTCTGCGCTTAGTCGGAGGCGATCTTCGACCGGTCTTGGCGCACCGGTGGAGTGTAACCCGAGCCCCGGCAGGTCGGAGAGCGAGTCGGGGTTGCGCCTTGTCCGGCTTTGCCGCTGCCGGACACCGTCTGCGCTTAGTCGGGCGATCTTCGGCCGGTGTGGCGCACCGGGAGTGTAGCCCGAGCCCCGAGCAGGTCGGAGAGCGGTCGGGGTTGCGCCTTGTCCATTGCCGCTTCGCCGTCTTGGGACACGTCTGCGCTTAGGTCGGAGGCAATCTTCGGCCGGCGTATGGCGCACCCGGTGGGTGTAGCCCCCGAGCCCCCGAGCTGGTCGGAGAGCAGGTCGGGGGGTTGCGGCTGGTCCGGCTGCCGCCGTCTTGGGACACGGCTGCGCGCAGTCGGAGGCAATCTTCGGCCGGTCTTGTATGGCCGCGGTGGAGTGTAACCCGGGCCCCGAGCTGGTCGGAGAGCAGGTCGGGGGGTTGGGATGCTCGCGCTACGCAAGCTTGCGCTTGACCCGGGGCGGGGCTAGTTGCGGTTCGTTTCACGCTGGAGCTGGGCGAGTTTGCTGTCGGGTGGAGGGATTTGCCGTCTGTCCCGTGTTTTACGCCCCGTCCGCAGGTGTGGGACCTGGAGGGGGTGAGAGACGCGCGCTTGCCTTCGCTGGCTTGAGCGCCGCTCTCGTGGAGCTTCAAGCGAGTGATCCGGGTGGAACCTGGTGGCCCCCCTCGCGAGGGGGGTCGCCTAGCGGATGATCCCGGCGTGGGTATCCGACCCCACTTGGGGGTGATCCATGAAGAACCTTTCCTTACTCGATCCCGTATCGGACCCTGGACCGTTCGCCGATCCAGGGCGCAGCTGGCTGCCGCCCGTCGACGGGCTCCGCGGGAGAGCGTGAGGTATGGTCCCGGACGTGAGTTTTAAGGCGATTGGGTCGTCCGCCGACCCAACTGGGGGCCCGCTGGGGGCTCGCCTTGTCCTCACCTCTTGCTCGTTTTTCGCCATGGTGGAGCCGGATTCGTTTTTGCGGCCGGTTTCTCGCATCCCCGATCTTTGGGCCGGGCTTTAGGCGGCTCTGGGGCCGGTGGCGGCCGGTCTTTGTTCTCGAGGCTGCCTCGGCACCGGTTTGTACGTTCTCTTACTATGGCGGCATCGACCTTGATCTTGTTAGTAGCGGGGTTGCTGCAAACCGATCCGAGGAGGAAGTCGATGCCTTGGAGCTTCGGGTCGAACCGCACGCCAGGGCGATTGCCGACCGGGTTTCCCCGACCGACGTCCCTTTGTTTGTGATGGCCACCGTTACCGTTCATTGCCTTAGGGACCACGGGGGTCGGGCGTAGGTTGGTGTGCGCATTACAAAGTTAGGGAGTCGGGGAAACAAGAGAATGCTCAAGAACATGCCGATTGGTTAGTGCGACCGTGGGAGGGGTGTTCTCGACCAATCGTGGGTCGCTCCGCTTGGACACTTCCTTCTTCCGCTAAGTACTATTTCGCAACCATAGCCGCCGAAGTATGGCGAGTACTTTTGGTCGAAAGTTTGGCCGTTCGGGAGGACGGCGATTGGTCGTGTCACCGACCCACGAGACTCTTGTAGCCCCCGAGTGGTGCGAGGCGGTTCGGTTGTTACCGCCGCGCGCCACTTGAAGGAGTAATAACGAGTGCAGGAAAAGAAGATATTCACTTATCTTTCCTTACGACTGGCGAGGTTCTCGAGGCGTGTTTGTTCAATGCGGAGTATTGGCGGCGCCGGTTTCCGCGACCGTCGGCTTTGATGCCGGCTTCCACGCCATCATCTTGAAAAGCGCGGTCGCGATAAGTCTTGGCGGGTACCCAGCGTCGCTTCGTCAGCTACGGATCGCCTATAAATAGGCGGAAGGTGGGTGCTGGGACTTCATCCAGCGACGTTGAGACCTGCTGCTGACTCGCTTTCATGGCTGCTTTGCCCTTTCAATCTTGTTCCAAGGTCGAGAGTCCACATATCGATGAGATCGACTGGGACGCCTTTCAGCAAGAGGCGGAGGGCGAGGAGTTGGAGCGACGAGCCGGTCACTTTGAAGCGGTGGCCCCGTCGGGTGACGAGATTGACTGGGAGCTGCTGGAGCTGGAGGCGGAGGAGGAGGAGCGGGAACGGGAGCGGCAGGCTGCGGTCGTCGAGCTGAGGGAACCGCTGCCGCGAGCGCCCGAGCAATTCGGAGAACAGGACGCCGTTCCCCCTCGTGCTCCTTCTCCTTCAGGGAGCTTGGAGTCTTCCGCGACATCCAGGCCCGTGCTAATAAATGCACTGCCGGTCGCCCCAATCACGCTGCCGTACACCTCTCCGTCTGTGGACCCTTCTACAGCAAGGCCCGAGTTCCCCCGGGAACCATAGAGGCCACAGAGGGGGGCGGGGGGCTTCCGGCTCTTGGCGCCGCATCCGGGCAGATCGAGGCTCTCCCGTCGCGGATTTCGGCGACCCGACCAGTTTTTGCTGCGTTTTGCGGCAAAAATTGTGCGGGAAGTTGAAGCTGCGCTTGGAGAGGGACGATAAGTCCGGAGATCACCGAAGCGAGGAGGACCCTAGAATAAGATAAACTTTTTGGTTTTTTTTTAGGCTTTATGTTTCTCAAAGAATGTAAATGCTGTCGAATCGGAAGAAATAAAGGTATTTGGACTCTTTCGGAGGTTTTGTGTGCGCTTTTTCGCTTATTTTTTTCGGGTGTGTTTTTCCGGTGAAGCGCGTCGGGATCACCGTTCTTGGGTCCGAGGGGACCATCCGAGCAGTGATCGACGTGTTTCAAGCGTTTTTCCGAAAAGTAGGCGAAGAAGTTTAACGAGTGTTCGCACTCGGACGCTTCTGTGAGGCTCGACCAAGGGTCGGGCTGCCTGATAGTAGAAGCGAGGTAAAAGAGAAATGGGCTAAGGGTAGAATCGTCTTAGCTTTTCAATATTCCAGGCGTTGGACAAGATGTTGCCATCGGGATCCTTGAGCCGGTAAGTGCCGGGTCGAAGGACTTCCACCACAGTAAAGGGGCCTTCCCAAGGAGAGGAGAGCTTATGCTTGTCTTTGTTGGACTGAACCTGGCGCAGGACCAGGTCGCCTACGTTGAACGCTCGACCTCTAACCTTGCGGTCGTGGTAACGCCGAAGTGCCTGCTGGTACTTGGCTGAGCGGATGATGGCGACATCTCGCGCTTCGTCGAGCCGGTCGACAGCGTCTTGTTGAGATTCGAGCCCCCGGGTTTCGTCGAAGGCTCGAACCCTTGGGGCGCCGTAGTTTAAGTCGATCGGCAAGATGGCCTCCGCCCCGTACGCCAAGAAGAATGGCGTGAATCCGGTCGATCGGGTTGGGGTGGTCCGTAGGCTCCAAAGTACGGGAGGCACCTCAGCCGCCCAACGTCCCGCGTACCTCTTCAGTCTTTCGAAGATCCGTGGTTTGAGCCCCTGTAGGATCATGCCGTTTGCGCGTTCGACTTGGCCGTTGCTTCGCGGATGGGCGACGGCTGCCCAATCCACGCGAATGCTGAAGCTGTCGCAGAGCTCGAGAAATTCTTTCCCCGTGAACTGCGTTCCGTTGTCGGTGATGATGGAGTTCGGGACTCCAAACCGGTAAACGATGTTGCGGATGAAGTCCGCCGCCTGCGCCGAAGTGATGGTCGTGATCGGCTTAGCTTCTATCCACTTGGTAAACTTGTCCACCGCGACCAGTAGGTGGGTGAAGCCCCCGGGCGCCTTTTTGAAGGGCCCGACCAGGTCGAGTCCCCAAACGGCGAAGGGCCAGGTAACAGGGATCGTCTGGAGGGCTTGTGCTGGGAGATGAGTTTGCCGGGCGAAGAATTGGCACCCTTCGCACGTCCGGACGACTTGTTCAGAGTCAGCCACAGCAGTCGGCCAGTAGAAGCCTTGTCGGAAGGCTTTCCCGACTAAGCTCCGTGACCCAGCGTGGTGTCCGCAAATTCCCCCGTGGATGTCGTGGAGCAGCTCTCTTCCATGGTCGGTAGGATACATACGGAGGATCCCAGAGGGGCTCCTTTTGTAGAGGTCGTCGCCGACCAGTACAAAGGATTTCGCCCGTCGAGCGAGGCGGCGAGCCTCGGTTGGGTCGTCGGGGAGGGAGCCGTCGGTCAGCCGATCGATGAAGGGTTTTCTCCAATCGGTGCTGGTCATCAGGACGTTGCAGCTTGGCTTGGTCATCTCAACCTCCGGTCGCTGGTCGTCTGGCGGGGGTGCTTTCGGCGAGTCACCCATCCGGTCATCCGGACGGTCGGGTCGGATGGATGCTTGGTGTAGGTCGAGGACGAAAATCCCAGGTGGGACCGGCCCTCTGCCAGAGGCAAGATTGGCCAGATGGTCGGCCTCACCGTTGTTCCGCCGGTAGCTATGGTGAAGCTCAAATCCCTTGAATTTCTGCTCCAGTTTGCGTACCTCTTGACAATAGGCTGCCATCCGGCTGTCGCGAGGTTCTGCGGCCTTCATGACTTGGTCGACAACCAGTTTTGAATCGCCATGCACGTACAGCCGCTGCGCTCCGAGGTCGGCGGCGATGCGGAGGCCGGTGACGAGGGCCTCGTACTCGGCGACGTTGTTGGTTGCGTCGAAGAGCAATCGGATGGCATAGTGGAGCCTGTTTCCGAGTGGGGAAACGATGACAACCCCGGCTCCGGCTCCGTTTTTGGTGAAGGATCCATCAAAGTACATTGTCCAGTACTCGGGGTCCTCGAGTGGAGGTGGTGCCTGAGCTTCGGTCCACTCGGCGACGAAGTCGGCTAGAACTTGAGATTTTACGGCGGTCCGAGGGATGTACACTATGTCGTGCCCATTAAGCTCGAGTGCCCATTTGGCAATTCTCCCGGAGGCGTCGCGGTTGTGGATGACCTCGCCGAGTGGTAGAGAAGTCACCACGGAGACGCGGTGCCGGTTGAAGTAGTGTACCAGCTTTCTTTTCGTGATCAGAACCGTGTAGATCATCTTCTGCATCTGTGGGTACCGCGCCTTGGACTCGGAGAGTACTTCGCTGACGAAGTAGACTGGTCGTTGGACCTTGAGAACCCGTCCTTCCTCTGCTCGCTCCACGACGAGCACCGCGCTGACGACCTGGGTCGTGGCGGAGATGTAGAGCAGCAGAGGTTCTTCTGGCGCCGGGGCAACCAGCACTGGAGGAGAGGTTAAAAGAACTTTCAGCGCATCGAAGGCGTCTTGAGCTTCCTTCGTCCAGTTGAATCGGTCGGATTTCCTCAGGAGTTTGTAAAGGGGCAAACTGCGCTCGCCGAGGCGGGACGTGAAACGACTCAAGGCCGCGAGGCATCCTGTCAGCCTCTGGGCCCCTTTGAGGTTGCTGATCGGCCCCATCCTCAAGATTGCGGAGATCTTGTCTTGGCTGGCTTCGATGCCGCGCTCGGAGACGATAAAGCCGAGTAGCTTCCCTTTGGGCACTCAGCGCATTTTTCGGGTTGAGCTTGATGCGGTACCGTCGAAGGTTTGCAAAAGTCTCTTCCAGGTCGGTGATGACGTCGCCGACCTTCCTGGTCTTGACAACGATGTAAATCGGCGTGCGCCTCGACGTTACGGCCAATTTGATCGGAAAAACACGTTTGCATACATCGTTGGTATGTAGCTCCCGCGTTTTTTAGGCCAAATGGCATCGTCACGTAACAAAACGAGCCGTACGGGGTGATGAACGAGGTCGCAGGTTGGTCGTCTTCCTTCATCGCGATCTGGTGATAGCCTGAGTAGGCGTCCAGGAATAGCGAGACATTCACATCCCGCGGTGGAGTCCACCACCTGATCGATGCGGGGCAAGGGGAATGGATCCTTCGGACATGCCTTATTGAGGCTTGTGTAATCAACACACATCCTCCATCGCCCGGTCTTCTTTTTTACAAGTACAGGGTTGGCTAACCACTCGGGGTGGCGAACTTCTTTGATGAACCCTGCGGCCAAGAGCTTGGCGATCTCTTCTCCTATGGCCGTGCGCTTTTCTTCGTCGAAGCGGCGCGGTATTGGCGGCTGGTCTAGACCAGCACCGGATGTTCAGAGAGTGCTCGGCGACTTCCCTCGGGATTCCTGGCATGCTCGGAGGGCCTCCATGCGAAGATATCTCGGTTGGCGCGGAGGAAATCGGACGAGCGCTTTCCTATTTGGTAGGAAGCGTGGTCCCGATCCGAACGGTCTTGATTGGATCTTGAGTCGATCTGGATGGCCTTCGTGTCCTCGGCGGATTTGAAGGAGCCCGACCGGATTTGCGGAGTCGGGAAGCGGCTGGGTCGTGGCCCGGAGTTCGGCGGATGCGACGACCGCCGAAGCCAACTCGCAGCTGTCCTTCTCGCAGTTGTAAGCGAGTTGAAAAGACGCGGTCGCGGTGATCACCCCTCGCGGCCCGGGCATCTTCAGTTTCAGGTAAGTGTAGTTGGGGATCGCCATGAACTTCGCGTAACATGGTCTTCCCAAGATGGCGTGGTAGGAGCCGGCAAAATCCACGACCTCAAAGGTGAGGGTTTCGGTGCGGAAGTTGGCCGGGCTCCCGAACGTGACGGGCAGGTCGACCTGCCCGAGCGGGTGGGCCTCCTGGCCAGGGACGACGCCGTGAAAAGGCGCCTTACTTGGTCGGAGGCTTGGGCGGGGGATCCCCATGGCGTCGAGGGTCTCGACATAAAGAATGTTGAGACTGCTACCACCGTCCATGAGCACCTTGGTCAAGCGCTTTGTTCCCACAATGGGATCGACGACAAGCGGGTACCTCCCTGGTTGAGGGATGTGGTCGGGATGGTCGGTCCGGTCGAAGGTGATCGGGGACTCCGACCACCGAAGGTATTTGGGTATGGCAGGGTTTGCCACGAGCACCTCCCGGTAGGCAAGCTTGAGTTGCCTCCGGTCGGCGTAGCTCGCCGGTCCGCCAAAGATCATGAGGCATCCGTCGGTTTCGGGGAAGCCGGTGTCCGCCTTTGTCTCCGGCTTGGCCGGCTGGGTCTTGCTTCCTCCCTTTGCCCCGCGGCGTGGTGGGGGCTCCGGAAAGGAAACGCTTTAGGACCTCGCAGTCCCGGTACTTGTGTCTGACGGGGTATCCGTGGTTCGGACACGGACTCTCCATCAGTCTCTCGAAATGGTCGGGGGGTTGCCGGTTCTGCAGCTTCCCCGGCTGGTCAGCGGCCGCGACTATGCGGTCCTCGCGGACCTGTTTGCCGTGGCGCTTCCGTTTGTCGGGGCGGTCGGAGGAGGGGCTGGGCTCGGCGCCAGTTCCTCGCTTCGACTTCCCTTTGTCGAAGATGACTTCTACGGCCTCCTCGCCCGAGGCGTGGTTGGTGGCGATGTCCAAGAGTTCTTTGGTGGTTCTGGGCTTCGCGCACCCCAGCTTGTGGACCAGGGTCTTGGAGGTAGTGCCGTAGAAGAACGCCCCCACGACATCGGCGTCGCGAATGTCAGGGAGCTCGTTGCATTGTTGGGAGAAACGCCGGATGTAGTCCCGGAGGTTCTACATCCTCTAGCCACACGCTGGGGTTTGTAGCTCCCCCTGCTCGGCATGCTAGCCGGTAATCGTCTGTAGCTCCCCCTGCTCGGCATGCTAGCCGGTAATCCTCTAGCCACACGCTGGGGTTTGTAGCCCCCGCGTATTTGGCTATGTTGACCGGCGCTCGAAACCTAGCAGGGAATCTCGCGCTGCGGATCCCTTAATGAGAATGCCGCGGCCGACCATTGGGGCTTGGGCTGCTGATCGCGTCGTGGTATTTATCGGCGGCGTGCGTCCGGGCGGGTCGTTCCCTGCCCTTCTTCGGCGCTGGAGGGTGGCGCGAACGTCGCGCTCGTCGCCCAGCGTTAGCGCACGAGTGCGTGATGCCTGGGGTTGTTCGGAAGCGATATCGCCCTTATTTTGCCGGTGGCTCACGGAAGCGCCACGGCGCGTCCGTCGAGGCGCCCAACACT
Source organism: Rhipidocladum racemiflorum (assembly GCA_036346355.1). Classification (NCBI taxonomy): domain Eukaryota; kingdom Viridiplantae; phylum Streptophyta; class Magnoliopsida; order Poales; family Poaceae; genus Rhipidocladum; species Rhipidocladum racemiflorum. The sequence continues at coordinate 8,002,771 of CM070579.1, forward strand.
GCTGTGATCCGGAGCCATGCGCATGTTGCGCTGGGCTGCTCGTTCCACCGGCGCCGGAGATTACGGTGGGTTGCCTTGGCCGTGGGATCATCTGGCTCGGGGATGCCGCGAACAACATTGCTTGCCTTGGCGATGTTTTGGCCGGCGTGTGGGAAGAACGGCGAATCGTCGGTCCCTTTGACCAACAGTGGTGAACCTGGCGCGAGCACGCGTGCGCCGCTAGGTGCGAGTACAGCTGTGGGTGGATGCTGATCCAAGTCGGCTTGAAGCTTGTCAAGCTCGGCTTTTTGAACCTCCAGCTCTTCGCGCCGTCGCTGAAGGTCGGCGCGGCGAGTCTGGTGGTTTTCCTCGGTGCGTTGGAGGAGAGTCTTCGGCGTGACCGGGGTAGCGGAGGGGTCATTTGCGCTGCCGCGATGTCGCTTCGCTTGATAGCGTGGTGCATTCTTATCTCTCCCTCCGCTAGAGCCGTGGCCGGAGGAGTTGTCCGAATGGTCGTTGTCGGGCGCGTGGCCGACCATCGCCACGAAGTATGAGGGCGCAACGGGCGCAACCGCTGCTGCTTGACGCCCCTGCGGGTCGTTCGGGGCGAAGGAGCTTTTGGCGCGCTCCGGCGTCGAGGTCCGTGTGGGGACCTCGAGCCGAAGGTCACTGAGGATGTTGGAGACGGCGTCAAGGCCCACGGGGGGCGCTTGACGCCGGAGCACGGCGGGGTCGATCACCATCTGTCCTGCCGCGGTGGTGATGAAGTCGAGGGAGCCGAAGCGGATCGATGCTATCGGCATGGTGATGTCGAAGAAAAGGACCGTCGAGGAGGCTGAGTGGGAAAGCAACGGCGACGACGTGCGCAGCCCCTACCTGGCGCGCCAACTGTCGGTGTTTCGGGGCACCGGCTAGTAAATTTGTATAGGTCGACGGGGGTGCACGCTCCCTCTCCTCGAACGGCTTGACTCAGGTGAGCACAAGATGTATACTGGTTCGGGCAGAACGTCCCTACTCCAGTTCGTGTGAGTTGGATCGTATTGATTCTCCTTTCTTGTTCGTCCTTACACGCTTCCCCCTCCCGCCTTTATATAGGCGAGGTGGGAGGTTACACTGTTGGTTTGGAAAAAAGAGGAAAAGACTGTGCTCTTGGTTGTCCGAAAGTGGCGGGCTGATAGGACTGGCCGCCGGCTCCCCCTGCCCTGCTGCTGGCCGCCGTAGTTGCCGCGCCGCTCGTAGTAAATGCGGGGGTCGGGAACTTGTGCCGCTGCGTCGTCGTCATTATGGCCAGCATTTAATGCGCCCGATATGCAATAAATGCCGTCGCTTCTCCGGGATATCGAAGACCAGGTCGTGGGTTCGGACCCTACCCGGTGGTCGTAACTTCGGGCCTTGATCGGCCTAGGTCGGCCCGTGCGTCTTTTTTGGGCCGCTGAGGATACCCATGGTGCGGGTACTCGTCATAATTCACATTCTCCGCACATAATATCACATAGATTACTGCTACACACATAATATCATAATAGCATTGTACTAATGTTTCCTAATACCGTCGTAACATTTCACTATAGCATAACACTACACTGTCGTCAACAATAATAAATTGCACAAACGTAAATACGGCAATCTAACCTAACAAGTTGGTCACTAAAACTGCACTGACCAAAACATACTACTATTTATGAAGACTTGTAACTAACCTTCTCCAAGTAGTACAGAAGATCAAAAAAACTCGAGCTTTGACCCAATAAATGTTCGTCAAAAATACCTGCAAGATACAAATCATGTATGAAATAAACAAAAAATTTTAAACTTTGTGAAAAAATAAACAAACCACAGAGTATTAAAGTAGGTCACCATATATAGGGTGTTAATTGAATGTAACACATGCGTACATACATTTCTTCATAACAACTTAATCTGGCTAAGCTAGTGGTATGAACATGATTGAAGGAGGTGCTTGCCTTGCTACGAGTTTTCTGGTCCGGCGTAGAGGTCAGCGTGTGCGCTATCTGCAAGGTCGGTATCTACACGAAGCAAAAACCACAATAAGAAGCGAAATATGTAATAAGGCAAAATAACTTACCAATGTTCAGAAGCCCGCGCCACCCATATTTAAGTCGGATTATGCGGCTACTTTCGTTCGAGTTGTAAAGTTCAGAAAGGAGCTCAACTCCTTTCGGGTCCAAGTAGTGCTTACGTCCAAAAATAATAACAGTCCTTCGCTCAAGCGAATAATCGTTGGAGTGGAAGCTCGCCAGAGGGTCGACCTCTGGGATACTCGAACACCCATCTTTATGCAAGAATATTTAATTCAACTTTTTACTCCGTTTGAATATTTCTACGAACATAGATATTTCTAGTTGCTACGATTAATTACTAGTTTATATGGAATGTGGGTATATATCTACCAGATTCAAAATATACGGTGAGCATACATAAATTGCTAGTTTATATGAAATGTGGTATGAACATGACTAAAGGAGGTGCTTGCCTTCCTTCCCGAATAGCGTCGAGGTCGCCGTGTGCACTCTCTACAATGTCGGTATCTACACGAAGCAAAAACAACAATATGAAGTCAAAGAAGTAGTAAGGGAAAATAAATATCACGAATGGATTCCAACAAACTATAACCATCGACTAATTAATCTACTGTTTTTGCGCTCTCGGTTTGTTGGCCTTGCCTTCAAGCTCTCAAAGCAAGCACCGCAAAAAGAGTCGCTATGCTCTCAAACTCTTCTTTCACACTCTGCTCTGTAAGGAGAGCGACGCACCCCCCCGGTTTTTATAGGCACAAAGCTCATCATTGTGACGTTTACATAAATGACAATTATTACGGATTAAGCGCGTTACTTAGCTCTATTATTAGCTGTAATCTTGATTTTATGCGGCATTGGATTCCAACACGGTAGAAATTGACGTGACACATCGTGCTATTTCAACCACCGGCCGCTGTTTCAACCACATGCATGCACCTTTCGGCGTCCAAAGTATCCAGCAAAATGAATTGGCGCATTAAAAAAATGAAAGTGCTGTCCTTCACGACCAAGCAACGGGTGGGAGGGAGACACCTGCGCGGAGGGGAGCCGTGCGAGAGGCCGGGGTCCGGAGGGCTCGGGCAGAGGCCACCTGCCGCCGCCCCGTGTGGCGGCAGCAGGCAGTGGGATCGGGTGCGGGGGCGGGAGGCTGCCGGGCTGCCACTGGCCGCCGCCCCTCGTGGTGGCAGCCAGGGCCGTGGGACCGGGGGACAGGGGAGGGTGTCGCCACACGCCACTGCCGCCGTCCTCGTGGGCAGCCAGTGGTCGACGCTGCCGGCGGCCGCCGCCCCACATGGCGGCCACACTGTCACTTTTGCAATTTTTTTAAAATATTGTATAGTTTTGAAATTTTGTATTATATGTTGTATATTTCAGTATTTTTTCCGTTGGGCGATGGGCGTGCGAGGCAGCTTCCTCGACGTACAATATAGCAAGTGAAAGAGGATGGATGCACGCACGTACATGTGTCAAGCAACATGGCGACGACAAATGATGGCTGCCCCCGAAGGGGATTAGCTATGGTGGTGAATATTTCATTTACATCAAGCATAGGAACGAGAAAAAGCTGAAGAAGCTGCTGTCTACTATTTAATAGACAGTCTTATAGACAGTTTCACATGTTGTGTACCATTGTATAGACAGCCTGTTAATTAAATGAGAGATCATTACAGACAGCTATATAGACGATCCATTGTATGAGTTGTTTTTGGTTGTGTCTGTAGATGATGTGGAGATGTATTATAAACAGCTGTTGCCTATACCACTGTACATGCTACGGTTGGAAATATGATTAATTTTGTAATTACATTTAGGCAAAGAGCTAAAAATAAAATAAAAAAATGTACAAGAGCCTAGATAAGCTAAAGATTCGCAACCGGGCTCCGCCCGTGAGGATACAAAATCTTCGCCAGCCGCATGATTTGTCATGCAGTCGTTGATCACTCGCAAACTACTGTCAAATCGAAGTACACACAAGAATGATTTCGACCCTCTAATAGCACGCATTCAACGACGAGAACCCGTTACCCTTATCCTCGCCTTCTGGGCAATTCAGGCCACAATAAAGAAGGCGGGCAGAACTGGCTCCGACCATTTTGTGACCGGTGATCTGATCTGGATCGGATATTAAACAGCACGGCTTGATCAGCTCTAGCGCGTATTACGACAGTGGGGTAATGGCTTCGTGTAAATCAAGAAGATCCCACGAGTCTGCGCTTATATTTGTTTAAGCTTATGTTAGTTTGCCTACAGCTTAAAGTCATTTATCTTTTGTTTTGAACAACTTGGAAGTAACATGTTTTACGAGTAATATACGTGGGGGTTATTTTACTCTAGCCTCGGTAGTATTGGTCTCAGTAAACAAAACAAAAAAAAAAAGCTTATCTCATATAGCTCTATTATGACTTTTGAAAGAAAATCCAATTAAAAAGCTATATATTTATTTAGGTATTTAGGCTAAAAAGAATCCGAACAAGGAGGACCTATATATGGTCAGCAAAATCGGTAACCATATCGTACCATCGTACGAATATTTTGAGACGGATAGAAGGCTCACATGCCGTGTGTCGGGCCAACCGGTCAGCCCCTAAGCCAGATACGCGCTATTCCAGCTAGCAGCCTAGCACACATCGCAATCGGGCACTCTTAATTTCCCGCATCGATGGAGTTTAATTACTCCATACAATAGTTTACAGACAGAAAACTGCCCCGCGGGTAATAATCTGTCCACAGATTCGATCTTACCGCGTCTTCGTGGAAAAGAAACAAGGAGGAAAGAAACTTACCGCGTCATCGTGGAAGAGAAACAAGGAGGAAAGAAACGGTAATGCTATGGTTCAGACGTCTGTTTTTTTCGTAACATTATTTTCTATATATATAATATTTTTTTCTATATATGCAACATTTTTCCTTCGATAAATAAGTAAATGTTTTAAAAGCGAAAAAAAATGTTTCAAACGTTGAAAAAAATATTACGCGGGCGTCTGAAAATTTGAAAAAAAAAAAACAGACGTTGGCCTGCTAGTACTGCCCGGAAAGAAAAGGAAGGGAAGGGAAGGGAGTGCGACGCGAGGGCGAGACAAGGAAACGAAACGAACGCGCTTTGGTCCCGCGTGAAACCAACGCCCTCTGCCTTGATAATCTCCGTCTTGGATTCTTGGGCGCCCTCCCTCTCAGCTGGCAAGTTGGTACCAATAGTCTCCGTTTGGATAATTGATCATATCGGACGATAAGAGAGAGACCATGACGGTTTATATGGAGAAAGTTAAAGAAGTTATTATTATTACTACTACTACTACATACAGTTGGTCTGGCAACTGGCGTACGTGGCTGTCTTCTAGAACGTGACATGTTTGATCGGGCGGTTCTAGATCGATGTTTTCCTGTACAGTTTGATCCTATTCCTAAGCCCTCCCTAAATCGACCGTTTGCAAGGGAATGACAATGTCACCAATTGTTTGCAAGTGGCACTGCTCCAGTTAAATGGGCAGACCAATTTTTTTTTTTTTTTTTTACGGTTCTACCACTGACCCCGACCCATTCACTGGATCAGCGAACCAGGCTGATTCTAGAAACGGACCGTCCGACCCACGCAACGCGAGGCAGGGTCCTCTGCTCCGGGCCGACCGGGCGGCGCACTATATAAGAGCATGTGACAAGGCAAGCGCACCCCCTCTTCCCTCTTCAGTCCAAGGCCGCCCGGCCTTGTATTCCTGAGCCGCCGCCAGGTCAGTTGGATCGCCTGAACGCTGAGGCCTCGCTAGCTATGGCGCCGCCGCGGTACGTGCCGAAGAGGGGCCTGGTCCTCAGGAGGGTGGTCGGGAGCCTCCTCTCGTGGGTGCGTCGCCGCCGGTGGCCGTTCCGGCGCCGTGGCCCGGGACGCGGACGGGACGCCGGGCCCGGGGAGCAGAGCGTCGCCGCGCAGGGGTTCGACGCGTACTGAAACAATTCGCTAAACCACGTACGTATGCCCCCTGAGCCCTGTGCTAAACCACAACTTAATTGCTACTTTCTCCGTTCATTTTTATAAGATGAGAAGTATTTTGATTTTGCACAAGGATTAAGGCTGTATTCAAATTGAGGAATGTATAAGAGAAAATAACTTAGATGCCCCTATTTAATTGTTTTCGAAGATGAAAGGTATACTTTGTTTGGGTAATAATAAATAAATGCATATGGTTAAGAAAAAAATAAATAGATGTATAGAAGGAAAGACCTCATTAAATCTACATACAAACTTTATATTTATGATGAAAATTATTCAAACAAATAAGTTCTACTATAAAAGTGAACAGAAGGAGTACACGCAAGTACGTACATATTTTTTCTTGGCTTTCTTCAAGTTTTCTTGGTCCATTCCACTTCTTTTAATCCTGAAACGTCAGTTACTATGATCTTTTTTCTCCTCTGTTGATTAAATTTCATGTCAGGGTCAATTAAGCTTTACGCGGCCGGGCTGGGGTGAACCAGTGAACTGGCAGAAGGAGATGGTCAACTAGTCAACTTATAGTGGGTCGCAGGGTTGGTGGGGTGGCGCACATCGTTGCCACCGTTCTCCTGTATGTACTTAGCTAGCTAATCGACTTATTAATTATTGTTTCATTGGTTATTATTTGGTTGCTTTTATAACTGGGTAGATGGACAGGATCAGGATGTTGTTGTAACGTGTTGTCACAGTCTATGCATCCAATATTGGCGTCTCGTTAACCGGGAACTGTCCCTGTTTGTTCTAATTTTCTTTTTTGTAAATACGTCACGTTTGGACTTTACTCCATCGTGATATGTTGAATAAATGTTTCACTTGTTATATCCACGGTGAAATCTGCTGTACTCCGCGAGGGAGAAAAAAAAAATCTCCTATACTCCCTCTGTGAAGTGGATCGGATGCCTAGAAGTAAAAGGTGAAGTGGATCAGATGTAAGTGTCTAGGGTTTTTAATGAAGTTTTGGAATACGGTTCCAACTCTACACAAGTCTAGTAGGCTAGAAAAGGAAAGACAACAAAGTAAATGCATAAACGTTAAAGAGAAGTAATACAAGTTATTTTTTACCTAGGTCTCAATGATTCGGCGATCTCTCATATTCCTCATTGGAGTACTTTCGCGGAATCGCTCCGATTTGAGACTACGCAAGGAAGCTATACACTCATGGTAGCACTTCTGCGCTGGGAATAGGTGGACTCCGAACCTTCACAAACCTTGTGATGCCTCGCACAAACTCCTCTAAGTAAGGTCAACGAGTCAATACCTGCAAACTGTCTAGGAAATGCCGATCTTCAAGAGTAACAAACCCCAAGACGATCACTTGAACTTAACTAGGACAAGCAACTTAAAGTGATGCACAAACTACGCCTATATACTCTCTTTCACACTCAAATATTCAATCAAAACTCTTCAATGATCCTTGAACCCCACTATGAGTTTGTTGTAGTTTAGAGTCACAACTCACAAGAGTGATAGACTCACTCAAAAACTAGCCCTTTTAACGCAAGTTTTGAAAAGTTATTGCATACCCGGATAATGCGCATGAACCCAGTTCATCCGCCTCAATTCATTTTCTCAGAGCTTCAACTTTCATTTTTTCGAACATTACACATATCCGGATCATCCAGCAAACCCAAATTATCCAGCTCACCTCGAATTCGGAAACTCTTTGCTCCAATACACAGCTTTTAAATAGTCCGCTCCACCCGGATTATCCCCCTCGGTATTTAGCGAAAACCTCTAGGCCAATGCTCCGAGTCAATAATCTGTCTTGACACTGATTGTCTGCCTCCATTGAAATATCCTAGATCCATGCTCTGCTCAGGGTTTACTAAACGTTTTTTTTGTGATTTTTGAATGAACAACAATTTTCGATAATCGCAAAAATCGAGTTGAAAATCATAAAAAATCGCATAGTTTCGAAAACCAAATTTTTTTGAAAAAAATTCTAAAATCGATGATTTTCGTGGAAAATCGACAGACCTGTTGAACTTTTTTGCGGTCAATTTTTAGAGCAATTTTCGTTGATTTTTGACCAAAATCGAGCAATTTCCACCGATTTTCGACCAATTTATGACACATAAATTTTTTTGAAATTTTGAATTTATTTTATTTTTTTAATTGAATCGGTTTATCGGCCGATTTTAGAAGCCGAACCACATTGATACGGGCGAAATTCGAGCGATTTTCATCGATTTTGTGAACCATGGCTCTGCCTCATCTGGATATTCCGCTTGTATAGATTTTTCAAACTTGACTCAAAATTAATCTAAACTTTGAGATTTCTCCAAATAAATTTTGATTCTTGGGACTTGACTAGAATATGAGCAATATGACCTAGTGTGCATCACACCTAACTACCTATCCTATCCAAGTTCAAGTTATTAGCCTTAAACTCCTTAATAGTATCTCCAAAGCAAAGTAAGAACCGAACATCTAAATTTATCCACATACAACTTAGATCAATTCTAAACACAAGGTCCTTAATTTCATCTCCAGTAATTATTTTTAATTAGTGAGCACCAAATCAACCGGAGGTTCAAACTTCAAAGCACACTGGCGTTCCGGTACGAACGCGGACAGCGCGCACGACGATGCTTCCTCACGTATGCTTTTGTGTTGGTTGCAGGGTTCATAAAACGACGAAAAACCGCTTAAAAATTACGGTTTTCGATCGTATCGAGTCGGTTCGAAATTCTAAATTGATCGGTAAACTAGTTCAATTCAAAAAATTTAAAAAATTTAAAAAATTTAAAAAATTTATGCGATGTAAACCGGTCGAAAACCGGTGAAAACCGAACGGTTTTTTGAGAAAACCGATGAAAACCGCTCAAGAAACCGATCGTCCAAAAGGTTCAACTCGCTGCGCGATTTTTTGAGAAAACCGATCGGTTTTCGATTTTTTTGAATATGTTTTGAATTTTTTTTTGTTCAAATGCTCGGTTTTGAAACTCTTCGGTTTTTTACGGTTTTCGCTTGGTTTTCAAGAAAAACTGATACCGACGGGATCTTGATTTTCAGTCCAAAAACGGTTTTGTAAACTTTGTATTGGGTCTGATATTTGAATGAGCCCGTGTTCCGTTCCGAAAGGAAAACAATACAAATCGAGTGCATATCTGTTGGTAGGCCTACTAACCGGCCCAGCATGAGACTGATAGCCGAACCCATAAAAACAAGATGGGCTCAATGCTGAGCTACGTGCGACTCTATTGGCCTACTTATCTTAGGCCTTAGAGAAATGTTGTCCGTTGTCACCCCTCCCAAAGCATTAAGTAATCAAAATATATAAATAGGAATTAGTGATAGTCGTCTGTTTTCTATCTTCTCTTTTTTAAAAAAAGCAAATATATGGATCGCGGCATAAAAAGTAAACCAATGGTATCTCTCTTTTCCACCCACACTTGCTTCCCCTGGTCGGGCCATTACCATTTCTCTCTTCTCGTGGCAACTTAATAGTGCAATTTTATTTTTTGTAAACATTAATATGATTTAATTATTTGGTTAAAAAATACGTTTTCGTTGCAACACACGGCCACTTGACTAGTTAAGTAATCAAATTGCAGTGCATCTGGAAAAAAACTACACTGAACCTCTTGAAATCTGAATTACTGCATGTTTAAATATGTTGACAATTAATAGTGATAAAAAATCATTTGTAGCCCATTCATCAAATATATCTGATGAGAAAAAAAAATTCTGGTGACCAAGTGTTGGTCTGGTTGGGAGATCTTTATATCCATGGAGGAAATTTCTTATGGCTTAGATTTCATATTCGTTTTCGTTTTTCCAGTTTCTCCAATTAGGTGAGTTTGGGGAATTATGGTCACTTTAAGGACTTTCTGTAGAGTTAATTAACTCTAAATCCCAGCAATTGGTGCATTCATAGCCATATTTACCTTTTCTTATGAGTTTGCAGTAGATACCTGGGCTCCAGACCGAATTAATTTCACGCACTGAATGGTACACTATATCTATAACGTTGACCTAACACTATTTCTTAACTATTATAAGAATGAGTTGGTGGTGATGGTGAGTCTGCCAGGCCTTTTTTGGGCAAGAACAGTAAGGGCCCAAGGCCCAGTAGGTGAGAAATTCCGTAGCTATTTGCTGTTTGTCTAGCCTTATTTGCATTTCGTTGCATTCCTTTGTTCAGTGATTCTTCAGTAACGGATCTCAAATAAGTGAGCTCAAGTTTTAAATTCTTATTTTTTTGTTTTTAAGAGTTTAGAACTTGTGGTATTATCATCTATTTGGGATCCGTTGCAACGCACGGGCACTTTACTAGTTAGAACATAATGCAACGGATGAGGTTGTGGAATCTTATCTGATGATTACACGGTGTTGATTCAATCATTCCAAACATGCATAGAGATGGCTATATAACATATATACAGTATAACACTAAAAGACGACGCACTACAAGGTCCAATAAAGAATCGACAGACTCAGAAGACAAAAATCTAATGGAATTAGCAAGGCCATCCCATCTTCAGGTGGGCATGCACAAAGCTTGAGTACACCTTTCCAAGGCCACTGAATTCTAAAGAGCAAATCATGAAGAGATCTCACAAAACCTAATAGCTTTTTGGGAACTCGATCGATCGATTTAGATATTGTGTGAATTAGCTAGCAGTGGTTTGCGTGGATTCTCTCATCAATTCCTACTCCATTTTCAGCTGTGAAAAATCAAATGTCATGTTGTTTTCCATTATAGTATACGTCATTAGGAACAAACTAGTTGGCAAACCGTGCATTCACACGGACTAGCTTCTTAGATAAAGTCATTTGGGTCAATTTGGATTGCAGATGATAGCCACTGTAATTTGGTTCTATTAGATGGGTGCTAAACACTACTACACAAATATTTATATTAGACGCCTCATCCCATACAGTTTATCAAAACCGTCTGTGATGAGGAACATCACTAATGGTTTTATAGTGCCATCGTCAATAACAACATCACAGACGGTTCTATTTACAAGCCGTTTGTGATATTCGGCAATATCACAGACGGTTTTATTATAAAACCGTCTGTGATTACACGTTTAGATATCACAGAAGGTTTTAAAATAAAACCGTATGTGATATAGATTATCACAGACGGTTCTAGCTACAAATCGTCTGTGATACGAATGAGACCTATATAAACAACCAAGGTTCCTTGTGCAAACCTTAACACTTAGAGCATTTCGCCTTTCCAAACCCTAGCCCCCCATCGTCCTTTTCCTCGACGATCTCCTCGTCCCCTTGGCCCTGCGCTCCTCACTCCCTAACGCCGCCGCTACTTCCCCCAGTGCCACCGCGAGCCTACGCCACTACCTAGATTTTCCAGATCCGGCGATGGGCATTTTCGCTAGCTCTTCTCCGGTGGTTCCTCATCGGGTTCAACATTTCCCCGAGCTAAGTATTTTCCCCTCCCTCCATATTTTCCTCTTTTCATCCTTCACTATACCCACCTCTTTCATCCATTTTCTCTAGGTTGCATTTGCTCGGATTTCGCTAGATCTAATGGCCTTCGGCCGACCCATTGCCGAATCCTATGGCTCCTCCAATGGGAGAGAACAATCAAGTAGCTCCTCCGGCCAACCCATTGTCAGATCCTGTTTGAGTTGTATGTGATTTAGGGTATTTAGCACTTGTTCTCATATTTTTATCTGCTAGGTGCTTATGGGATTGTGTATGCTAGAATCTAGCCCTTGTACATATGCATGCTTAATTAGTGGGATGATTAAATGCAAAAAGAGAAGAGGAAAAATTGACTAATGTTTACATCATTTGAGTTAGATGGCAATGTTGTATTGATGGTTCATATGGTCATGCCCACCACAGAGAAAGGTATATGTATTCAATGTTTGACTACCGAAATATTTGCTTTTGTGCTTGATTAACAGAAATGGAGTTCTAGAATGTACTGTGCTAGCTGTTAATTGTCAATAAATGCATGTATGTTTTGTGTTGTGCATACTGAAATTATATATATGTGTGTGTGGGTATATGAGTTGATTTTTGAAATGGATGTATGAATTTAAAGGTAAAATCCAATTTTGTCCACAATTCGTCCTGAGAGTTGCCATATTCTGATTTATCTTTTCACTTCATCCTCTTATCAGGGTTGAGGATGGAGTGGATACATAAATCAGAGGATGACAACTTTTAGGATGAACTGTGGTTGGATTGGATTTTACCTTGGAATCCATTAACATTTGCTCTTACAGGTGCTTGGGGTACATATAGCTATCACAGACGGTTCTATGATAGAACCGTCTATGATAATATAATATCAGATACAGTTCTATGATAGAACCATTTCTAATGTAAATTTTCACTGGCGGTTCAAAAACCGGCTGTGATGTGCTATTGTTATCACTGACACATGGTTACAAATGGTTCGGAAAACCGTCTGTGATGATGGTTTCAAACCGTCTTTGATAAACATTTGTGTAGTAGTGAAATCTTTTACTTTTCTCAATTTATAATTATTATAGCTTATAGATCTTATTATAAATTTTAATATTTTTTTTTAAATTTAGCATCTAAATTCGCATGCAAATCAAATCTCTAATCATCCTTTGATTTATTCCTTATTTGAATACTTTTGGATTGTACTTTGGATTAATTCAGTTTTAGGTTGGACTTTGTATAAAATCTATTTCTATTTTCCTTTATTGTATTCTAAATATTTTTAGGGTTTATTTTTGAATTCGTAATGAAAGCAAGTTGCTTTTTTCTGAATTTAGTTAATTTGGCTTGTATTTGACAAAGACTCACTCTGTCAAAAAATACTTGACTAAGACTCACTCTGTTCAAAAATATAGTGCATATTTTTTTAATAGTCTTGTCCATAGATATAGTATGTATTTTATATTTCAATAAAAAATTAGTGTGATCTTTCCTTTATACCCCTAATAAATATCGGGCTTTACATTATATCCTCTACATACGTGCATTGAATATAGATATTATACACAATAATTAGGAGTAATCTAATCATTTTTAATAACACCTTGGTCTATGTGCCAAAAAAAATACACACTATAAATTTAGGCAAAGTAAGTAACTAATATTCTGATTTTTTTGTTAATTATGCATGTTACTTTAGAAGTCGTACAAATCAAACCTCTAATCAGCCTTTAATTTTTATTCCAAATTTGAATATATATTTTTTATCGTACCTAGGGTGGATTTTTCGGTTTTAGATTGGAAATCGCATGAAAATTTATATTCATTTATTACTATTTTCAAATTTATTTCTATGATTTACTTTGGAATTCGTTAGAAATCAATTTGATAATTTTATTTTATTTTTATTCGGAATTTTAGTTAATTTGGCTTGTGCTTAACATAGACTATTTATTTTAATTTGTTAATTTTATTTTGAATTTTAATTATTTATGGATTTTCTTTAGAAATCGTATGAAAGTCAAATTGCTAATTTTTTATTTTTTATTTTAAATTTCAATTAATGTAGGTTGTACTTGATATTGATTCTTTCTTTTAATCTAGGCCATTATAATTCGAGCCCGACAGATAGATGGCCGTATCTTTCTGATTAGCATAGGAGTTTCTCGGAGTGCCTAATTAATACAGGTATAGATAGATAGAGTGCCTTGACATGTGCTTGTGCAGTGTTATGACTGTACGAATAATGCAAATCAAATGCAATTAGGCCCCATTTGGATGTAGGAATATCATGTATATGCGTCAGACACAATCTACTAATTGATCTATATTCTGATACCCTACTATATCATAGTCTCTACTACTAGTATTTATAATACCTCAGGAGCTCATAAGACTCTTTTAGTGAAATTTATAAGTCTCAATTCCCGAGCGACGTCATGACCTTTTCTTCTTTTACTTCACACAATAGAAAAGAAATATACACAATATAAATAAAATATAGATAAATAGATAATATATTAGAATAAATGGGCAATAGTTAGGAGAGGTGCGCCTAGCTTTTTGTCTCTTTTACCGCTGGAAGTTCGAGGAATTGCACCGTTTTGTGCAAAATGTAAACAAAATTCTTGTAATTCTTTCGTTCCGGACAGCACTTTATGGTAATTAAGTAAACGGGCATGCATTATGGGTCATAATGTTGACATGATCAGTCATCAGTGCATCCTCTCAAAGTAAAATTACTTGGCTTGTCAGAAAGCAGATACTCATGTGAATATGTGATACCCCTTTGTCCTCTTCCCTTCATAAGTCCATTGGGCTATTCATGTGATTGGTAAAACACTACTAATTATCTTATTATTTGAGTAAATTTCACAAAACTATATTGTATTTAGTAAAACTACCATGAAACAATACTACCACAATTTCATTTGCATAACTTTTTACAAAATCGTATTTTTAAGTATCCAGGGAGATGAGTGGCTCTGCGGGCAGCGTGTTCATGGGTGTGATGGCGTGGACATCCTCCTTGGCATGGCTGGCTAGGCTTCGCAACCGCGCATGGGTGTGTTAGTGGCTGGCCGGGTTTGGTTGCGACCGTGCGTGGGTTAATGTGTGGTTGGTCGGGATTGGTTGCGGCGCGTAAGGATGAGAGTCTCGACAGGAGTCGCGGACGGTACGGCGGCGCGACGCCCTCGATGTCTCGTGTAATGGTAGTTGGTGTTTGGCATTAACCTGGTGTCTGCACCTCTGCGGCGATTCCTTGGTGTTTCTAGAGGTAGGCGTCGTACCATACCGATCCGGCCTGGTACGGATTCATCGTGCTTCGGGTCTGAACTGTGCCGGGCCGCGATGACCTATCGTGCCCACCATGCCGGCCCGGCTCGCCTTAAGCGAGCCTAGGTACGGCCCATTTACGCTTCGTGCCTACTTTGTGCCGTGTCAGTCCAAGTCCGGTCTACTTGCACTATTGCAACGAGAGAAAAAGAACCTAAAGACACACGGAGCTGAGGCAATGGACACAAATATTGAGAAAAAAGAAGTAAATTTTATTTAATCTTGAACATGTACAGAGTTACTGCATCGTTAAAAATATTACACCCCGGTGTGGGGTACCCCCGATAAGGAAAAAAATACAGTAACTACGTCTATATACATTAATACAAAGACTACCCAATGTTGAGATTATCAAAGTCGGCTACCACCTCCGTAATCTCCGAATCCTCAAGCTCATGTTGTGTCCTATCTTCTACACGCTCTCAGTCCTTAAGGCATTTAATTGCCTCAACCATCTCAGATCTGAGAGACGACCTCCTTGGCTCAAGTACCCTCCCCACCAAACTAAAAGTGGCTTCTGACGGGACAGTGGACACCGAAATCGTAAGTGCATCCCGTGCAAAATAGGATAGCACAGGGTAAATACGTTGGTTATTTTTCCACCACAAGAGTTGGTTGAGTTGATTTTTCTCATCCATGTTAAAGTCGGCTCCATGAAAGGCGTGTCAAGGTAGTGGTTGAGCTCTACTCGTGGATTCTATGTCGACCTGCATGGTGATTGAGAAGACAAGACAGAAGTTTTGCCTTTCAGCTTCTTTCATAAGTTTGAAGCGGCCGAATTGCCTTGTGCTTGTTGCGTTGTTGAGGTAGATCTTCTTGCTTCACTTCTGGTGTCAAAATTGTCATAATATTTATCGAAAACTCTGAAAAACTCGTTATAAACATGAGTATAGGACTCAGATAAATCAAGCTCAAATGACTCACCTATTCCGTGGAAGGCGCCCTGCAAGTCAGATAATTTTCTTCAAGGATCCAAAACAGTAGCAAATTTTTTTCCTCTATTTTCTTTAAATGCATTAGCAATACTCCAAAGCCACTCGATGACTAAGGAAAAAGTTGGGTACTATACATCGGATAAATTTTTAGTTGCATTGTAAGAAGTCTCTAAAAAATTACGAAAATAACAGGTAATTTGCCAATCCAATTTAGTAACCAACGGCTCACCATTATTGCAAGTTGACAAAGACAGTGATAATATGCTTGAAACCCTTGCAGCACTCCAGCATAATATACGTCGAGTTCCATCTAACCTTCATATCAAGGTTGAATCTTCTTGATTCATTATTGTTGGTCCTGCAGTACTCTGAGAACTGTGCAAACCTTACATGCGAATCGTTAATAAACTGGATAGCTTTGCATATATTTTCCAATATAGTTTTCATTACAATCAAACTTGTGTGCACAATGAAATTAATTATATAACCGTTCAAATGATAGTTGAAAATTTGAAATCAAGCATAGCCGCACGGGATCCCCTCGCTTTACATCGCGTCACGTCACTTTACGTCGCATCACATCACTTTACATCACATGCGCGGGAATGCAAAATAAAAATTGAAATGCAAGCGCGCCCGCACCCCACGTAGAATGGAATCAACCAAGCAAACATTTAAAATAAACTTTATTTCTTTTCACGAGTCATATCACATTATCATTGTCTGTACTCTATTTTCGTTGTTCATATAGGATGGAATCAGCCAGGCGAACGTTAATTTTTTTTGAAATTTTTGTCATGTGTCACATCATTGTCATTTGTGCCATTCACTGAACGTTGCAAGTCAACTTACAACCTATCAAAATCTTGCATGTTGAAAATAAATTATCAGATAGACAAATCTTTTCATCTTTTCCCTCACTCTCCCTCTCCTTTTTCCCTCTCCCTCTCTCCCTCTCCTTTTCCACTCCCGTGCACCCCTTCGGTTCCCGAACAGCCGCCTGGCCCGCCGCCCACCCCTTCGGTTCCCGTGCGCCACAGCGCCAGCGTCCCTTCGGTTCCCTCTCCTCCCTCTCTTTCTCCCCGGCTCCACACCCAGCGTCGGCTGCACAGCGTCCCCAGTCCCCACCAAGCCATGCCCCTCCCTCCCCAGTCTCCACCCACTCCAGCGCCCTCTCTCCTCACCTGCGCCGATGCCCCTCTATCCCCACCAGCACCGGCGCCCCTCCGTCCACAATGCACCGGCGCCCCTCCCCTGCACCCGCTCCGGCGCCCCTCCCTTGCACCCGCTCTGGTGCCCGCTCCCCCACCCGCTCTGGCCCTCCCTCCGTCCCCACCCACAAGGGCGCAGCAGCGCCCCTCCCCTCACCAGCTTCGACGCCCCCTCCCCCCCACCCACTCTGGCCCTCCCTCACTCCCCACCCATTGCAACCCTCCCTTGCTCCCACCCACTGCGGCCCTCCCTCCGGTGACCACAACGGGCGGCTTGAGGTGGCGGGCACGCGAGGTGGTGGACAGCTATGGCGCGTGAGGCGGCGGACAACCATGGGCACGAGATGGCGTCTGCTCAAGGCAGCCCGGAGGTGGCTCAAGGTGGCAGGTGCGAGACGCGGCGGCATCGCAAAATGATCACGGCGTGCTAAGCGGGCTACGGTGGGCGGCAGCGGCGCGGGCGCGACGCCGGCCTCTCCCTCCACCGCGACAGCAACAACAGTGGCTACGATGACACAGAAGTAGGAGTAGCGGCTACGATGACAAAGCAGCAGCAGCGCAGAAGTGGCGCGACCGGCAGGGCGACGCAACGATAACACCCGAGACAGGCGTGCCCAGCCACGACCCGTAGCAGGTCTTTCCGTGCCACACAGGGATGCAGGCCAGCACGGGCAACACTGTTTCATGCTGGGCCGGCACGGGCATGGCCTAGATTAGCGCGCCGAGCCGTACCGCCCATCATGCCCGGTCCTTGGCCCAGCAGGGCCCACCTCGTGCTCAGGTCGACATGAGCACGCAGGGATGCAGGTTGGCATAGGCACCACTGTTTCGTGCTGGGTCGGCACGGGCACGGCCCAAATTAGCGCGCCGAGCCGTACCGCCCATCGTGCCCGGTCCTTGGGCCCGGTAGGGCCCACCTCGTGCTCAGGTTGAGCTTTGGGCCAGGCTGTGCTCCCATGCCTTGGGCCAGCCCACAAAGGCCCGGTCCAAATGCCCACCTCTAGGTGTTTCCATCGGGGGCTCTTTCCCTGTCTCTGGTGTGTTTCTTGGCTAATGTCCAATGTTAGTCTCTTTGGAGTTGATGTTGTATTCTCTTCTCTTTAAAATGAATGACAGTGTTCCTATTATTGATTTTGAAGGACCATGTGGAGGTCCATCCATGTTTGTGATCAATATTTGACTTTATTTGAGCAAGGTGTGCTCATGTTTGAGTTGATTTGAATTGGATTTCAAAAGGAAGAAATTTGAGTTGTGTCAGCTTCAGGCATACGATCGAGATAAGATCTTTGTTTGAGCATGTGTGATGATTGTTGCATATTATTTTTGGACATTGCTATGTGATGGGTTTTCCTTGTCTTTGATGGTTGCAGGACGACGGTGCTAGGTCATGGTGAGGCGGAGGATGACCGGGACTAGGCGAGGTGCGTCGGAGGTCCAGACGATCGAAGATCGCTGGAAGATGGTCAGAGACAGAGTCCGAGAAAGTCAAGAAGAGAAGGAAAGGTGATGATACTAGCTAGATGCCACGAGGATCGATGAGGGTCGTTGGATCGCTGTCTAGTTGATAGGTTAGCCGGTCTATGTAGTATGCTTTGAAAACCATGCAAGAAAACCCATTATGTGTGTAGGGTTTTGGGTTGCCCTTGCATGGCTATGTGAGTGGGTTAATCCTAGCCCTTGGTGGAGTGCTCTAGGGTTGAGAGACTCATCCAAGGGTGGTAGGTGGCCCAAGAGTAGTATAAATAGATGGGGAGGGGTGACATCCCTCACTTGAGGGTTTGAGTTGCTCCTTTGAACTTTGCTCATATGAAGTGAGGATTTGTAAACCCTCCATCTAGAAAATAAAAAGATTTTATTTACTATTATTGTGAATTTAAATTGTGTATTTACATTATATCTTTATTTTATGCAATTTAAATTCATTATTTACTTTCCCGCATTTAAATTCCGCAATTTACTTTCTCGCAATTTGGATCTGCCATCTATCCTTCTAAATGCTGTTGATAAAGGATGTCTTGAGGGTGCTCATTTAGTTTTACATCTCTCTTGCACCCTAGGATAGACTAGAGATTAAGTTTATATCAAGATTGCAAATCTGTCCTAAACTTGTTCTTTGCGCAGCAGTCAGTCTTCAATTTTTAGAAAAATCTAAAAAAAATCTTTTTTAGGTGATTCTTATTGGAGAAGATGCATGACTTATATATACATCTATATAAAAATTTTGGAGTCCACTGATTTTACCATTTGGGCGCTATGAGGTGAATACCGAGCCCTAAATTTTCCGATTGAAGTTCCTAACTATCTGTAGTTCTTGATTTTTCCTGAGTTTTCTACAAGGCTTTTTGAGGTGGTTTTTGGTGTAGTGTTTCAAGACTCATTTTCTCACATGGAGAAAAATTCCAAAAAAATTTAGAGCAACATAAGTCCACCAACCACCTGCTCCAAGTGAGGATAATTATTAAAAAATCTGCTTTTGCTTTTCTAAAAGAGACTTTGGTGATTTAGCTTGATCTCTTTTAAAAATAAGTATTTGAATTGATTCCTTTTTGTTTGGACACTTAACAACCAGGATTATGATTGAAAAATCCCTCACATGTTTCATGGCTCTCATCCATGCAAGCTAGGGGTACACACAGTTGTCTAGTCATT
The DNA here is from genome assembly GCA_036346355.1 of Rhipidocladum racemiflorum. Lineage (NCBI taxonomy): Eukaryota > Viridiplantae > Streptophyta > Magnoliopsida > Poales > Poaceae > Rhipidocladum > Rhipidocladum racemiflorum. The sequence continues at coordinate 8,022,299 of CM070579.1, forward strand.
CCGGTTTTTACGGGTTTTGCGAATCTGAGGAGCACCAGTTTGAAGGAAAATCTTTAGGTGTTTTGGATTTTCATTGCGGGATTGTTTGGAGTACTTTGAGTGGGGAATTTTTTTTTATTTGGGATCATTCACCCCCCCCTCCGATCGCCATCTTAATCCTTCCGATTTATAAAAAAAGTATCCAACAGGTTATGTCCAGTCGTCGCCCTCACAAGTCACAAGCATATTATATTTTTGTTTGCTAATATGAATACTCTTTATGTTCTATCTATTAAAGTATAAGTTAATTGTTCGTCTTTCTTCATCAATTTAAGCTTTTTTTAGATGAATTGACTGGTTCATACAACTTAATATGGTATCAGTGTCAAGAAGTCTTGAGTTCAAAACTCGGTTATTGCAATTAAAAAATAATAATTACAGCTCACTTCTATTCCATATTTTGTAAGTGAAATGTCTACCTTTTAGGTGAACTATAGTAGTTGCATCATTGCATGCAACTCAGTTGGACCTTCTCGAGTCTGGGCATTGGCGTAAACCGAATCGTACGACACTACCCGGGAGTGTTGGAGGGTGGAAACTTCTTAGTGGCATTGTCCTATGCATCACTGGTAAATGTTCAAATGCAAATGGCTATACACTTTGACCTTGTGACGCTTATTGCATTGTATCAATCTGTATTCTTGTTGTTCATCAGGTGCTGAGGCAATGTTTGCTGATATTGGCCATTTCAACAAGAGGTCTATTGAGGTATAGTTTACTTCCAGCAGCTTCAGTTTAACTGTGTTGACAATCTGAGACTGAAATGGTCACCTTTTGTTTTGCAGATAGCATTTGTTTTCACCATATACCGTTCGTTGGTGCTCACATATGCTGGGCAGACTGCCTACCTGATCAAGCACGTCGACGAATGTAACACCTAGCCTAAATTCACTTAAAGCCTAGCCCACTATAGGGTGGGCTCACTTATACATAGCGCCTCACTAACATCTTCATATCTGCTTTGTGTAAAAGGGTTAATCCAAAGGTACTATGTTTGGACCTAACAAGTATTATATAATACTACAACTCACTTTATGCACGTATTGTGGGGCTAATCCCATGTCGGCCATGCGTATAGTGCCAACACATATGCCATGCCGTGTGGCCACTCTGGGCTTACAGGCGCTATGCGTGATATGCCCACGCCTCTGTTCTACACGCACCTATGCAGCATAGGTTGATGCTCTGATACCACCTGTAATAAACTAGCCTAAATTCGCTCAAAAACCTAGCCTACCGAGGGGTGGGCCCACGCATGCATAGCACACCACTTACGCTTTCGTCCTCGTTTCGTGTAAAAAGGTGAACCCAGATGTGCTATGTTTAGACTTAACAGATATTATATACTATTACAACTCATTTATGCAAGCAGTGTGAGATTAATTCTACCACCATTTTATATGGGTTACATAAACCTTCGTACTAACGGATGGATGTATTACACTAGTCGACGGCCATGGTAACTGGCCAATGTTTGTCATCACAACGCTTAGCAACCATCGTGCCAAGCTAGTCGCTGATATCAGCGACCTTCTCTGTCGTCAAGCAGGCTGTTCTCCTTGACTACTTCCCATGGGTGACGGTGATTCACACATCCCGGCACAACGAGGGGGAGGTCTACTGTTTGCGCTAAAAACGTGAGGTAGAGTTCCTAGCCTCGAACACACAAGATAAACGCCGGGTTTGCAGAGCGTGCCAGTCAATTTGACCTAAAATTGACAAGGTAAAAGTCGTAAAATCAATCAGAGCAGATAAATGGATGATTATTGGCTTAACACCAGTCGGCTAAAAGCCGATCAGGAGATAACTAGATCAACCAGTTACGGTTAATCCGAGGGTAAAGGTAGATCGACTTTAAAAGGCGATGCACAACAAGCAAAGTAGATCGAAAACCTGGAGACAAGTCGATGAGACCAACAAATCGGCGATGCGCAACTCTTTATTGATCTCGACGGCTTACAAAGGAAAGATTACTACAAGAACTAGAAACAGAATTGTAAATAGGGTTGTGCTGATTGATTGGTTGATTGCCTTTTTTCTTTTTGCCTCATGGTCCATCCCCTTTTATACCGCCTTGGCTAATCCGAGTCCTGCATGGACACGGCAACCACATCCGTATCGGCTCTTGATCTGATATCCTTTTCCTTATTGACGACAGATTCCTTATTGGTATCGGTTTATCCTTTCCATAAACTCTCCATATTTGAATTGGGCCGATTTTACCATGTGCGCCGAATTTTGGTGCAAACATCTACTCACCAGAAGCTAATTGCATCCTCATGGTTCTGCTTATTGGTGTTTTTCTTGGATTTGAAGAAGGCAAAGAGATTGGGAACGCTTTTGGCACTCATAAGCTCAAACCAGGTGCACATTTTTGTTTGGCAATGTTGTGGATCGCTTGATAAATTCAGCTTTTCTTGGTGCAGGAATTGTTGTCATATTTTTCACGCTCATAACAGAGTATGAGATGGTACACGGTGTTACTGTAGAATGTCTAGCCGGATTTTGGTCAAGACCAGGCACCCAAAGAGTACCAGGCCTATGCTTGTTTTACACCAGCAACCATGAATCTTTCCCTCCCGTACTAGGACACTGCGAGCATGTTTGATTAGCTTCCAATGGTTACCAAGGCATGTTATTGTTAAGTATATATTGCATGTTATAGATGATTACCTTATCTCTTATCCTTTGCCTTATCTCTTGTACCCTCATGTATTCTATATATTGTGGCTATTGGCCTCATATTGAATACATCAAGTGCTATTCATAACATGGTATCAAAGCAAAGGTTTTAGATCTAATATGCTGCCCCGGGAGGAGAGACTCCCGGGCAACACCCGCACGGCAGCCATTGCCCGGTTCCAATCTACTGTTGATCACCGCTCTCCTCCTCTAGCTGCCGACTCTTCTCGTCGGCTCTTCTGCCTCCTCCTTCCCGGGGCTCTCCATTGGCCTCCGAGATCTGGCGGGCTCGGCTCGAGCGCTCTCCGACTGCCGCTAGGGTTTTGACCTCTCCGTCCGATCTCTGCCTCGGCCTGCCCGCCTTCGCGCGACCTCGCCATCTACCACCGTCGTCGTCGCCTCATCTACCGCATCGCCGCCATCCACCCTGCCGCTCTTCGGCTCGCCTCGACGCCATCGCGCTCGGCCTCGTCGCCTTTAGATCCGTGGATCGTCGCATCGGCTCGGCCGGGTCGATTGCCGCCGGTGCTCCGCCAGCCTCCTCGGCTGATCTCCGTCGGCTGTGCGGATCGACCCGACTCTGGACCTCCACCGACTGCACGGCTACTCCGGCCGTCCGCCTTCTTAAGCGCGCCGGCCTGCGCTCCGTCCGACAAACTCTGGCCTCCACGCGCTCTGTCCATCCGCTTCCGTCGCCACTCCGGCCGCAGCACCTGGACAGACGCTTGCCGTTTCTTCTGCGCCGGCACCGCTACCTTCAACGCGCCGGCCGCATCTCCGAGCACCGATCTCCAGCTGCTCCTTAGTCCTCGGCTAATGCGCTCGCCTGGAGGGGCCGCCCATGAATTGATCCAACATCCGTGAATTGCTTCAAGTCCCTCTGGATTTTGTTCGTGTCCGTGAGGTACTTCTAGTCCATTGGGTTCCTTTGTTCACATCCGTGAAGAGACTTTTCAAGTCCGGTCAAAGACTCCAGCTTCTAGCCTTTCGCTTGGCTTATCAGCTCCGGCTTCTTGGATTAGCTATAGCTCCTGGTCTTCTACATGGCTAGCTTGGCTGCAATTCGATCGACACCGGCTTCTTGGATCTTTTCAGCTAGGCTCGGCTCATTCAGCATAGCTCTGTCATCTTGGCTTTTGTTGGCTTGATGGCTTTCGGGCTACTGCTTTTTAGTGCCGCGGCTATTAATTCCTAATATTTTCTTTAGTCTTCCGTTGCATCCATCCAAGTCTTTAGCATCTTGATTCTATCGTCGCTCGGCTCTTTTATCGGCTTGGCTCATTCTGTCAACTCTTATTACCTCGGATCGGCTCATTTTGTCGGCTTCGTCGACTCGTACCGTCGGCTCTTCTTCGTAGACTCGGCCCTACCTTCGATTTCTGTTTGTCGATTTGGCTTCTTCGTCGACTTTTCTTCATCGACTCAGTTCTTCGTTGGCTGTTCTTCGTCAGCTCGATTTTCAAGAGTTACATGCTACGACGACTACTTCAGGACTATGACTATGGATTTTTCCTATTTTAGTTTATCCCTTCCAAATGCAATGCTATTGCATACGACTTGCATTTGTAGGGAGGTGTTAAGGATATATTGTCTGTTATAGATGATTGCCTTATCTCTTGTCCTTTGCCTTATCTCTTGTACCCTCATGTACTCTATATATTGTGGCCATTAGCTTCATATTAAATACATCAAGTGCTATTCATAACAGTTATATCAAATTTTAGTAATATTGACTAAATTTGGTAAGCATTTGATTTGCTACAAAACTATAGTAAGATTTCCTTCTCTCTTAGTTCTTTAGTTTATATTTTTGCCAATCTTTGATCAAAATATTGGTAACCAATTTTGTAACCAAATTTTAACAATACCAACATTTTGATAAAGTTTGGTAGAGCAGATTTATCATCAAATCAAACATATCCTACACGCGCAATACGAGGCTGTTCCACAGTGTTACAGTCTTGGTCACTTTCAGATACCCTCGAGTAGATCAGGTCGCCGCGAACGAGCGGTTCGTCGTCGGAAGCCTCGGTATCCGTGGCAGCTACGGGCGCTTCGTTCAGTACGGCTATGCTGACTCCATTGCTCCCGAGTCCCAATAAGGGTGCTGATTTGGCAGCACAGGTGGTCGCTTGCTTCCAAGAACACATTTCGGCAGATCAAACAGAGCGGTGTCGCTCCGGTTTGACCGTCGAGGAGGAGATCTCGATGATCGATGAGGTCAGATCCGGCCGACGAGGTTCACGTTCAGGGCAGGACGGCGTTCAAGACGGATGAGGACGCGAGCTTCCAGCTTCGTCGACAAGTTGACGCTCAGGTTCTACAAGTTCTCGCACAGAAACTGCAGGTCGGCTTTGCCAAGATTGGGACTCCCTGTCCAAGATCTGATGGCTATTGGCATGATCTGCAAGGCTCGAGTTCCACAGACACCTAACATTTGATACTTGAATCAACCTGCAGGTTTATCCTATCTGTAATATTTTGTTTTGCGCATGTTGATGTCTCCTATTTGCAATTGGTGTGCGCTGCCTGTCCCTGGTGTAGTAGTACTTATCAATGTTGAATGTACTAGTGTGTCCTTAGTGATTTCTTCATGTTTTAAATTAGTATTTCTTACAGAAATTTAGAGATAGGTCGAAATCCTAGTCAAATTGTGCTCATATACCATGGATCTAGTTGTATCAGATAAAACTCCTCTGGAAAGAGAAATTACTCCATATCACATAAAAAAAGTTAGTCGGGCTTCATTTGGGCTTGGCTAGCTCAGACAACGCCCAACTGCTGCCTGACAATGCTTGGGCCGTATGACTTCCTTCCATATGAAATTTGACTAGTCCAAGAGAATGAGCCCAAAGCACACTGGTTAATTAAGGCCTGTTTCAGAAGGACGCAACAAGATAGATAATACATGTTATGCAAGGTGTATTATCGAACATAGTATGAGTACATATCTACATAGATAAATGCAGACCAAAGTCGAAAATTATAATCAGCATAACTGGTCTTAACTGGGACTAACCTACTCATTCCATTCTCTCTTCATCATAGTATAAACTGTACAGACCTGCAGACAAAAGCTTGTGATTTGCAATAACTGAGCAGTTACTTAGCACAGGTCTCAGCTTTCAATACATGCTCCCACTAAACTATGGTGATCGCCTTCCAATGTGAAATAGACAAGAAGGGAGAACTATTACTCCAAGTAAAATCAAATTATAGCACAAAAGACAAGAGCAATTGTCAATTTTGACATAAATATGGTGCCTTTAAGGTGCATCTAGTTCGTTGAAGTTGAGCTTATAGCTTAACAGCGAGGTCATTGTCACCGGAGTTGGTCACTAGTCCAGCTCTTCATCATCAGCACCCAACTAGGGGTCCGGACAACAACTAGAATCAATGAAGTGCTTGTCACCGCAGGACATATGAATGGTCACAACAACAGCAATACACTACTGATCATCAACAATTATAAATATATACACTACTTATATCACAGGAACAATAAAACTAGACATCCTTGTTGTATTAATGGTAAAAGGCAATATTATTGTAACCATTATTAGATCCTTAAAACCTTTCAATCCAGTGGGGGACATGGAACAAATTATATACTACTGGTTTCTTTCTTCTTTATTGGGCTCGATTGAACCCTTTAATAATCTCCTTATGCTCTACGGCATGTCTGCGTTAGTGATAGAAGGCTACCCCCCTGTACACCGCTAACATTCAGTCTAGTGGCCATAATGCAAGGTCATCTAGGGATTGCTTCACTGATTGGCACAAACACGTATAGCCGTACAAACCGGATTGAACTGAAATCTATAATATTCAAACGTTGCTCGAACCGTCCACTCACATTGTCTCCACGATGATTTGCAAGGCCGTGCATTTACATTAAGTCATTCAAGAACAGCAAAAAAAAAAAAAAGGCTTGTTTTTTTTCCCTCTCCTCTCTCTTCTTCTCCTTTCATTTCATCACTGAAACCTGCAGGGAATCTGGTGGATGACTTAAATTAACAACATTGAAGCCCTCATACGGATGGCATAAATGCCCTCCATTTACTAGGATCAAATGCACATTTATTTGCGAGTGAGTTATTTCTAGCTCATCATCGCGCAACAACCTACTGGGAGGAGCTCAAAATGCAAAGGCCTCCTCTCCATCTTCATCTAATGGCCACTGTCCCCGTGCACCCTGTCCGGATACGGCTTGCAGTGCCATGTGTCCACTGATCACGTACTGTCTTTTCAACCCCGCAACAAATTTGGCTGACTTTTATTTTCACCTATTCAATTTTGTGCGTTATTTTTATGCATTATCAACCAAAAGCCGCGTTATAGGCTCTATTTGAAATGCAAGGATCTCGGATAAAGCATTTCATAATCTATAAGAAACCGGAAAATCATGTGTCTCAAACGGACCGTAATGGTTTCTGTAGAGCACCGAGCCTTGCTCGGTTGGCAAGGACACCAGTCGCGTGTACAGCTCGTCCGCGTTCGAGCGCTGCTCGAAGCGAACAGCTCACGGAGCCGAGTGTGTGTACGCGCACGTGCGTTTGTAGTTCAGCTGTTGTTATTTTTTTTAATGAATACTAGAGCTACTGGTTAATTTTTTTTTAAAAAAAATAGTTTATGAAGGAACCAGCGGTTTCTTTTAATGGAAAAAAAATCATGTATTTATCTGCTCTTTTTTGGTTGGTGCGTACCAGGGTATGCGAACACGATCTACTGTGTGTTGGGTTGTTTCAACTGTTGGAATACTTAAAGCGTGTTATTGCCATGAAAGATGCCGCGTTGATGGTGGTTGGGTGCTATTGTTGACACAGCATGACATGTTTTTGCAGTGACAGTAACACAGCTAGCTCTGGTTTGAAGCTGATAAAAAGTAGTACTTTCCTCATCTTGAACATACTGTTTTGGGTTCTTTTTGTTGAAAAACGCTACATTTTGGTGGTTCAGCAGATGACTACTTAAAAACCAAATAGACAACCCAGGAGAGCATCCATGTTTCCTGTTAGTTGAAAAGGCTGCAGGGACCATGATCTACACATATGCCATATTTCGACTTCAGAACTTGTCTTAACTTGAGAACTACGTTGACCGAAAATAGGAAGAAGATGGGTAGGAAGAAGATGGGTACAAGAACTTCGGCGACTAACCTGAGACTGCCTACAAGGACGTTGAAGAACAACTTTCAAGGCGTACAAACATAAATGAATGCTTCGGATCATGGCAACTCAAAGGAGTATTCCTATTTCAAGAAGCCAGAGTTTGGGATGTGATTAAGTTGCACCTTAACCCAAAACAAATATGCTCCCGTTCATAATTTTTGAATGATTCCATCCGTTGATAAATATAAAGCGTATTTGGACTTTACACAAGGATCGATTAAGCTTGCGGTGAAATTGAAAAAGACATGAAAGGAAATGACTTGCATGTCCCTCTTAATTGTCTTGAAAGATGAGAGATACTGTAATACTTTGTATAAGTGGCAATGAATAAATGCATATGGATGAGAGAGAATAAATAAGGATATAATAGGAAAGACTCATTAACTCTACAGGCAAGCAGGGGCGGAAGCAGATGTAATTACCCGGTGTCACAGGACACCGGGTAAAAAAAAAATTAGTGTATGTTAGTCTATATATATAAAAAATTGTTGTATGTTAGTATATATATATAGTATATGTGAACCCCCTTTGATCTAAATCTTGTGACACCGGGAGGCAAATAATAAGCAAATGGTAAGAATAATAAGTTGTTATTACATATATAATGAAGTGGTGAATCCCGATGATTTTTTCTCTAGTTCTACCCCTGCATGCAAGCCTTATATTTCTAAACAAGACCATTCGAACTATAAGCCTTATATTTATCAACGAATGGAGTATAATGTTTCCTATATACCCATAATAAACACCCATAATTACTTCATATTTTCTATATGCATGCATTGAATATAATGCTTAATGATGATAATTATGGATAATCTAGTCATTTTTAATATCTTTTTGGCCTATGTGCTAAAAATAAATACGCCTTATAAACTTAGACGAAGGGAGTACTATTCGTTTAACCCCACCCCATTGATTGCACGGCGAGCATAGCAATTATAGTCCAACTAGTAAGGGTGTTCAATAAGGTCGCCTCAGCTTATTTTTAGCATACACACATCAACTTTGTTCTACGTGGAAGGGTGAGGAAAAAAAAAAGGAGAGAGGAGAACCGGCTCTTATTTAGTAGCTAGCCAGCATCGCACGAGAAATAAGATAGATTAGTTATTGTACAAGCTTAGATATAGTTGTTGTACAACATCCATCTAGAGATAACCTTAAAAGATAATTGCTACACAAATTGAATTTATTGCTATCGTAAATAATATAAATAAGAGATTAAATAAGTAATGAACTTGTTATTGTAGCTCGCTCGGAAGCAGCTTGCGAGAAATGTTACAGGTCAGGCGATCTCGAAGTAGCGACACGTACTATCGACGCGAAAACAAGGTAACACTTTGCGCGATGCGATTCGCTCAGGCCAGGGGAGATCAGCAAACGCAACTTATTGAGACGGGCGAAGTTAAGGGTGTGCCACCGGGTCACCAGCTAGCTCGCCCATCTCCCAGCAAAATCGTTCATCACCGGGACCATGCATGTAGACACATATTTATGCATCCATCGGTCGCCAACCATGATTAGTCCCAAGATTGGATGGGTCCAAACTATAGCTGGTAGCCGGCGTTAAGAGCCACCTTTACTGTTTAATATGCCATTCCACTGCATGCATTAGATGTCTCAAGCCCTTCGAAGGTGAACTCTTTAATAATCCTCCTACTGCTTTGGAGCCCTGAATGTAGGGGGCAATGCCAATGGATCCTCTACATTACTTTAGAAAATACATTGAGCATATTTCTTGCCCGCTAATTCGACGCCGTCCGATCAGAAATAAACGCTCATGATTAGCGCCTGTAGGGGAATCAAGAGGGGTTGATTTATTTTTATTTTTTTTTCTTCAGTTTCTCATGAGTAGCTGATTAACTCTCATCCATGTGCCGTTTTGTACTGTCCATTTTCACGAGCAAGGTACCGCACGTGCAATAGATTCAATATAATACAACAATGCGGAGGATCCGCTGGAAATCGGACCCTCAGGAATGAAAGGCCGGTAAAAATGGGTAAAAAAAACATTTTACTGATCAGAGGTTTTCACCTTGATCGGTCTGAGCCGACTAGGTGTTAAGGCAAGTACGTACGTTCCTTTCGTGTAATCAAGTACCTGCCACCAACCAGCTGTCATGTGTTGCCAAGAAAGACAGGGGAGGGGAGGGGGTAGTAGCAAGCTCTTGGGGTGGGAGTGGTGGGCACCGGAAAGCGCTCCCGGTACGACGGATTTTTCACCGGATCGCCGCGAGCCGTCGCTGGCGCGCGGGCCCGTGCCGCGATTCGCAGCGATCTCGCGAAAACCAAATTGACCGTACCGCGGCTACGCGTTGTTGGTGTTCACCGGCATTTATGCTGAGGTTTTCGTCGACATCCATGTTGTCAAATAGTGTTCTAGTTGGAGCTAGCTTCGTAGAATTTTTTTTTAAAATAATAAATTTTTTAAACTGAATTGCGTTTTTAATACTCGAAAAATAAAAATTGCAAAAATAATACGTGGTCGCCATACCGTACGGCGAATACCCTATTTTCGCCGAACCGTGTGGCGAATACCCTATTTTCGCCGAACCGTGTGGCGAATACCCTATTTTTGCCGAACCGTGTGGCGACAATACCCTAAATCCGCAGTTAATCTGCTACACGGGAATCAAGGTTGTTTTCGCCGTACGGTATGGCGAAGACCCTATTTTCGTCATACGGTTTGGCGAAAATAAGGTATTTTCGCCATATGGTACGGCGAAAATACTATTTTCGCCATACCAAACAGCCGACGGTTAATCGGCTTTAATCGGGTAATTAGGGTATTTTCGTCATACCATATGGTGAAAATAGGGTATTCGCCGTACGGTATGGCGATCACGTATTATTTTTGCAATTTTTATTTTTCGAGTATTAAAAACGCAATTCAGTTTAAAAAAATATTATTTTTAAAAAAATTCTAGCTTCGTATGATGCCTGGCATTGGCCTCGACACTACTCTCTCTCTCATATGATCATAATTTTAGCATTGTCTTAATGATGACCTAATTTAAGGCACCGCTCCAAGGAGTCAGGACTGGTCACGATAAATTAAGGTACTGGGGCAGGAATATACTCCCTTCGCAGAGAGATGTAAGATCTATAATTTAAATGGTTTTGTTAATGAATAAAAAACTTATATGTAGATTTAATAAGCTATTTTCAGTTATATATCTATTTACTCTCTCTCAACCATATGGATTTATTCATTACTCTACCACGCACATAAAATATTCTCTCATATTTCTAAGATAATTATAGGGGGTATCTAAATTATTTTCTCCCATACCTTTTTAAATTTCGTCGTCACCTTAATTCTTATGCAAATTAAAAATACACCTTGTATTTCTCAATAAAGGAAGTATCAAAATAAAAAGGAAGGAATGCTCTGAAAATTGCAAATTAACAAGAAGGAAGGAATGCTCTGATAACAAATTAACAATGCTCTGCTACTGCTACATCTTTCTTTTTTCATGGTACGCATGTACTCCGTATTGTAGTAGCGTGTTAGGTCAGCACACATGCAAGACGTAGTAGCGTGTTAAATCAGCACACATGCAAGACAAGGCAGTCGGAAACGGCATACTGCCATTGCATGTAGCAATATGCGTTATCATGGCCCTTGATTTTGCATCGAGATCCGTGCGCCACCTTCCCACTCTCCTCTTTTCCAGCTCCCAAGCCCGCACTGCCGGACCACCACGGTCCGGCGCGCCGCACCCAAGCCTTGCTATCATGGTTCGAGCCAAAGCTGCGCCACTGCGCGCCCCGCCCGAGCCACCGCCCCATCACTGCTCACAGAAACCGCGCCGCCACTGCACCCGTAGCCGTGCAAACCCCGCCGTGCCGCCATCGCTCGTCGGAAATCACGTGGTGCCGCTTAGGGCTGTGCACGATTTTATCGCCAAAAAAAATCGAACTGAATCGGTCAACTCGGTTTGACTGGTATATAGTATTCGGTATGGCAAGACAAAATTTTGATTTTGGGATACTGTTTTTTCGGTAAAAACCGCGAGTAAACCGAATACCGAAATAGAAAAAAATACGTGTATAATAAGATAAAGTAATGATCAAATGTGTATAAAATATAGTTTCATATGAAAATAATATCACTATATTTGTCAAAGTAATAGTCAAATGTGTGTAATAATTTTTACTAACATATAATTAGATAGGGTAATGGTCAAAGGTATGCATTACAAACCATGACGATATCCAAAATGATAAGTGAAAAAGAATAATTCACGTTAGTTTTGTAAATATGGTATTTACCAATACTGAACCGAAATATTATGGTACTTATTGATACCGAATCGAAATTTTATTTGATATATTTGGTATCACATTTCAATTACCGTATTTAAAAAAAAAAGACATATTTATCAATTATATCGTATGCATAACCCTAACGCCACTCGAGAGAAGAAGCTAGAGAGAGGGGAGAGAAAGAGGGAAGAAGCTAGCATGAATCTGGAAGCGACTTGGACCGTAAAAATAGTGCACGTAACTACATATATAGTTACAGAGAAACCACTCTCCAAGGCAATGCAACGCAACGCCGATGCAAATACCACTAGTTGTGCAATTCCTGGGCATTTAAGTCCACGGATAAAAATTTGGGCCAGAAAGAACTGAAAGGATGGGCAGGGATAATGACAACTACGAGCTCTACGCTACCGCAACAGTATGGCAAATTTAAGGCCTCATTCAATACTGTCGTACACATATTCTCCACCAAAAACAAGCCCTCCACCCCCACACACACACCAAAAAAAAAGCCTTTGGAGGCAACGAGAAATCATTTCCAAAAGCAGGAAACTAAGCACAGGTCTTTCTCTCCGTTTAGAAATATAAAGAGTATAGTTTGTATAGTCTTATTTTAAAAATATAAAATATATAAAATTTGTACGTTGATTTAATAAAGTTTTTTTTAATATACCTTATGTATTCTCTCTCAACTATATGCATTTATTCCTTACCATCCACACTGTGAGCTTCTTGGTCGACGCAGTTTGGCCGGTCTGATGACTCTGATCTAGTTTTATGAGCTAGCTAGCAAGCTGCTTCTGTGATTGATTGACGATGGGTGTGGTTAGTAGGAGCGAGAGGGCAGCTAGTGAGAGAGAGGCCACTGGTCTGCGTGGGTGCGCGCGCGTATGTGCAAGCTAAGCCAGCGCTGGTACTTAGTTAAGCCGCGATCTAGAGTAGGTCGGGACTTATTTGGTCCCGGATCGGAGACGCCCTGGTGCGTCAGCAAACGCGCTCGCGGGAAACATTTCGCCTGCGCTCTGCGCCGATCCCCTGCCCATGCCTCGCTTCAAACTTTGCCATCTGATTAGAAATCAACGCTCCGATCTAAAGCGTTTGCTTTATTCCTTGTTGGTGTTTGATTTGGACCGTCGATTACTTGGTCGGACGGTTGGGGAGGACACGCACAGCGAGCCTGGCCCGACTCCATTCCGTGCTTTAGACTTTGCTTGAGCCATGGTGTTGGCGGCACAACCAACCACCGTGTTAAAGCGGGCGTCACTGGGTAGCGCGCACGGCGGTGATGTGTGCCGCCCACTTACAATTGCGCGCACTGGAATTGCACGGCCGTGGCTTTCATCAAAGGGTTTTTGATAAGTTTTATCCTAATGTTTTCTTTAGCAACCATCATCCAGATTCTTGATCATTGGATTTGCTTTCAGATTGATGCACGCTCCCCTGAATTCAAAGTGAGTTGATCCTACGGATGTGTGTTTTAATCGTACGGTCCAAAGTTTGGATGTTTTTTTGGACAAAAACATCCGGATGATGTCTATACACTCCTTCCCCTCTGGTGCCTCACCATCGTCATGCATCACAAGTTGGTTTCTTGCCAAGGAGGAGGAAGAAGATGTGTTGTTGTGGCGATGACAAACTGACAAGGATAAAGACGCAGGGCAAGTCGTAATAACAGGGCCCGGAAAAGGAAGCAGGCCATGAACGCACATCATCCAGCTTTACCAGCTCTTTTTCTTTCCATTTATAATCGAAATGAATGTTCATTGAAGGCTTTACATTAATGGACAGAAGTCAATACCCGAACCATTCATCCTCTGCTGCGACACGGAGACCACGACGACGACCACAAGATGGATTGAAGTGGAAATGGAACAAACGGAAGGGGGGGGGGACGGAATGGTGAGTGGTGTTGCAGCGAGAGGAAAGGGACAAGCATGGTGCGTTCTTGACTCCCTCGTTCTCAAAACCTTCTGGTCCTGACGCATGAATGCCTAGGCGAACCCGAATAATCCCGCAAATTGAAGAGAAAGAAGGGGAAAACAAAAGGCATCGAAACCTAAACAAGAGTTGTTATGTTGATGGATGCATGGATGGATGGATGGATGGAGAGAGGGAGAGAGAGGGGGAGAGAGAGAGATGCAGCAGCTTCAGATGCAGCAGCAGCAGGTGGTGGTGGAGTCCATGAATGCGAGCATTGAACGCGCCAACCAACTCTCTCGTCAGAAGCACTAGTGACTGCTAGCTCGGATGGATCAATGGCCGGAGCAGTGGAGGGCGGCCTTGATCTGCTGCACGGTGGTGCTGATGAGGCCGTTGACCGTCGCGACGGACTCGGCGTTCAGCTTGGACGACGGCAGGTTGCTGACGAGGATCTGGAAGGCGACGGTGACGACGGAGCCCATCGGGGCCCCGAGCGGGCTGGCGCTGGTGGACGCACCCGCCGCGGAGCCCGGCCGTCTGTCGGGCAGGATGGTGAAGCCCGACGGCAGCAGCGGGATGCTCGACGGTTCCTCGCCGCTCATCACAACGTTGGCCGCCGGGATGTCGATCGGCGAGTACACCACCAGCGACCCCGACGCGTCCGTGCAGCTCTCCTGCAGGATCAGCATGCTGTTCTGGCTCGCATTCAGACCCTGCAATGCAACACATCAAACAACCAGCAAGAGTCAGCAACGCGACGCTTTAACAATCGAGAATTTCTTTTAAAAAAGATGAGTGAGTAATTACTCTTAGCAAGGAGATGCAGTTCCCGGGATTCGATCCGTTGGGGATGCGCGACACTTCCTGGACCTGATTGCCGTGCGACAGGACGTCCCACTGCAGCAATGGCAAATGGCACGGTAAGACATGACACCAAGGCGTGAGGGTGGGATCAAGAGCGCGACGCGGTGCAATGGCGTGTCTGGACGGACCTGGGAGCGCGTGTTCTCGTCGCGAACGAAGGCGAAGACGTGGTCGCAAGGGACGGGCAGCCAGATGGAGGTGGCGGCGCTGAGCACGACGCCGTTGGGCTGGCCCGGGTCGGTGCTGCGGTGCATGGACACGCGCACGCTCAC
Source organism: Rhipidocladum racemiflorum (assembly GCA_036346355.1). NCBI lineage: Eukaryota > Viridiplantae > Streptophyta > Magnoliopsida > Poales > Poaceae > Rhipidocladum > Rhipidocladum racemiflorum. The sequence continues at coordinate 8,037,516 of CM070579.1, forward strand.
CTCGTCGGAGCCCGACAGCGTCGTCCACCGGTGGAGGTGCGACGCGCTCAGGCTCGCGCAGAAGCTGCTCACCATGCGCTGCGACAGCTTCATCATGCTGCGCTTCCCTTCCGGCGTCACTAACAATCCCAACAACCATAGTAAAAAACGCGAATACTTCATAGGCCAAATGCTTGCACGACATGTATGGACGCGCGCAGTACCTCCGCCGATGTCGTGGAGCGGCACGCCGAGCGTCATGAGGGACGCGTACCGCTCGCACGCGCGATGCAGCGCGCCGAGCCACCGGTGCGCCCCGAACGCCGCGCCTCTCAGGACGAGTTCCCGGTAGAGCATGTTGATCGGGAGCTTCTCCTCCATCTCCATGTGTTCGACCCAGGTCACCTACAAACACCAAGCAAGAACACGCGACGTCGGAGTCAGGACCACCGTAGCAGCACAGAACAGCGCAATGCACGTCGAGGAGCAATGAGTGGTTCTACAACCTTGGAGTAGCCATTGGACATGTCGGCGATGAGGCACCCCGACGGGAGCCGGCGGGAGCGTGGCGGCGCGCCGAAGTGGGCGTCTCGCTGCAGGTCCACGGAGACGTCGGCGATGGCCCACAGGCCCTGTTCGATCTGCCGGCAGTAGCGGAGGAAGCTGAACTCGCGCGTCGGGACGACCGGCGACATGATGTGCAGCTCCTCGTACATCTGCACGACGACGCCATTAGATTGCTTGTAGCTTCTCGTAACGATCACATGGAAAAGCAGCCGAAACACAAACAAGATGTATTTGCTCGATTGATTCGATGGCATTACTAGAATCAGAGACTCGCTCCTCCCGGCCATGCCATTCACGAGGACATCAATGGTGCGCGCCTTGGACACTATGCTAGGGAAGAACTCCATCCACTTGCTCTGCGGTAGCAATCAATCAGCAGCTCGATCAGCACGCCAAGTCATGGACGCGAGCAATCAATCGAACGGTTTGAAGCGAGGGTGGCTCACCGAGTCCATGAACACGTCGACTAGAGCGACTGCGGTCATGAAGACGAGCCCCGAGTCCCGGGACCCCTCGACGTTGATGTCGGGCGCGCGAAACGAGCTGCCGGGCTTGGAGAAGATGCTGTCGTAGGTGTCGACGTTGAGCGTCTCCCGCCCGTCCCCGACGGGGCTCTTGACCCAGACGTGGTCCCCGGCCTGCGCGAGCCGGATCAGCTCGTCCATGGCACGCGTGGCCATGTCGGCCATCATGGGGCGCTCCATGTCCGACACGGGCGCTGGCAGCTGGAACGGCATCCCCGACGAGCCCCCGCTGAGGAGGTCGAGGTCCAGCGACGGGCCGCCGAGCGCCGTCCCGCCGACGGACAGGTCCAGCGACGAGACGGACATCGGTGTCACCGGCATCTGCGTGAATGGCCGGCCGAGGTACTTGGACGTCAGGTTCGACACGCGGTCGAGCTGCGCGAACCCAAGAACGACATCATCACAGATATGCACACCACATACACCGGCCAAGCGCGTTGCATCAAACAGGTGGCTCATTAAAGATTACCTCTTCCTTGAGGTGGGCGTTCTCCATGCGGAGTTTCTGCTCGTCGAAGTAGTCCTCGGCGACGGGCGGGCCGCCGCAGGTGGGGCAGATGACGTTCTTGAGCGCCTCGCGCATGGCGATATTCTCGCACCGGATCTTGTCGTTATCCGCCCGAAGGAAGCAGTTGTCCGCGCGCTCGTGCTGCGCCTGCAACCCCATTGAGATCCCGTCAGAAAGAAAAAGCAACCAAGAAACGATCAAAAAACCATGGAAAAACCTAGCAAGCAATCAAGTAAACACGTACCTTCATTTGGGTGCGGCGGTTCTGGAACCAGAACTTGATCTGGCGGGACTCTAGGCCGAGCTCGCGGCTCAGCTGCGCGCGCTGGTTCTCGTCGGGGTGGGGGCACTCCTTGAACATCCTGCACGCTCGCATACACACCATTATTCGTCGATCATAACACCGCCATCAAGAGCATATTTATCACAAGGGAAGGAAGAAAAGAAAAGGCAAATCATCAGGTGCGCGAAGGAGCGTACGCCTCGAGTTGCTGAATCTGGCGTGGGGTGTGGCGGTGGTATCGCTTCCGGCGCCGCTGGCTGTTGGAGCCCTCCTGGTCGTCGCCGAAATCCATGGCCACCAACCTACCAACCTCGCTCTCTCTCTCTCTCCCTCTCTCTCTCTACCTAGAGCTATATGGGGAGGGGATCTTTGTACTGTGCTGAGCACCGTGTGGCCTTGCTCCTATTTATACACGAGAAGGGTAGTAATCTCCCAACTCGGGATCAACGATGCCGAATTGGAAATATTTTTGGCAGATTCTTGGTTACAGCCAAGCTTCATGCCATTCCCCCTTGTTTCCTATCTTGCTCGCTCTTATCTCTACCTCTTTCCACACAAAACGCACACTCTCTCTCTCTCTCTCTCTCTCGGCTCCTTGGTTTTCTGGACTGTTCGTGCCAATCTTTCTCCTCCTGCTCTCGTAGGGGGGGAGCTAGAGAGGGGTAGCGGCAGCACTTGTGTAGGAGTAGTAGTAACCGGTGCGAATTAAGGGCCGAGGTTTTTAAACACGGCGCCCGTCGAGGCCATGACGGTATGACCTCTCTTTCTCTCTCTACAGTTGCTCTGTTGGGTTTGGATGGGAGCAGCTGGCGCCATTTAAGGCCAACCGGGTCGGGTCTGCAATGCATTGCTCGCTGCTGCGTCTCCTCCCTCCCTCCCCTCTGCACCACACAAAGTACTCCACGCCTGTCTAAACTTCTTTTTTGGGTGTGGAGGCTGCCTGTACTTGTATGCATGGATGGATCGATCATGGATGTGTGATACTTATGACATTTAGACTAGATTTATTTGAAACTTTTTCTTGATACTTAACAGTGTATGATGTTGATCGATTGTAATTGTACTTGCCGCGAGCTGCTTGAGTAAGTTCGGACTTCGTCGCAGTGGACAATGTTGTGCATGTTAATCGATCTGATGCTTCTTATGCATTGTCTTAGCTTTGGGTGATTTCAGCAATAAAAATATCCGGATGATGTTTATCAAATTCCTTAATGTATTCATGCATGTTCCGGTATGATGCTTCTTACGTATTAATATAGCCATGTTTCAGAAATTATAACACGTAAATGGAAGCAAGGATTATTAAAATGCTACGTTATTGACCTTTGTTTTTTCCTTCACATCTCTACATTCATTCACTTGGTTGATTCTTATAATGTAAATATGTGGTTTTATGAATTTTATCTGTTCATTGATGATATATTAAATTAATTTTATATTGCTTGTGTATTAATATGGGATAAAAGCAACATTGTGGTATATTGTTTATGTGTAATCAAGCTCTAATTCTATCGTCGAACCAAATTATAAGACTAAACGCTAATGTTAAGCTGCTAAAATAGTAACAGAGATTACCAATACATGTAAAATGTTTCGTAATCTTTACGGGCGTGTGGTATCGTGTCAATGAGTTTGTTCCAAAATTATGGTAGCATTACAATATTGCTTTTCGACCTTAGAATGTATACTAACAGAATGGATACTAACTACAGTGTGCTGAATACATGAAATTGACATGGTAGCGTTATGACAAGCAATAAGTATTTGGCATTGTGGTAATAAGTTGTTTCCGAATTATGGTCACGTTACGATAAAGATTTTTCTTATACACTAAAATATTAGACCATGCAACTATACTAAATAGAATGTATTGAGTACATTTATTGGAATATTTGAAATTGACTATGGTAGTGTTACGACAAAGGTTTTCCATCTATGCAATAAATATTAGGCATTGTGGAATTATGCTGTTTCTAAATTATGGTAGTGTTATGATAAAGCTTTTTCATGCACACTATAATAATAGACTATGCAATCTATACGAACTAGAATGCATTGAGAACAGTTATCTGAAATTTGGAATACTTGAAGTTGATAATGGTAGCGTTACAACAAACTTTTTTGTGTACACTATAAATTCATAATATTAGGCATTGTGTCAACAAATTATTTCAGAATTATGGTAGCATTACAATGGAGATTTCTGTGTACGCTATAATATTAGGCCATGCAATCTATACTAACTATAATGTACTAAGCAGTAAGCACAATTCTTGGACTACATGAAGTAGGCTATTTTGGAGGACATTGACCCGTCTCCCTCTCCTCTCGGGTTTGGAGGCAAACAAATGGTGCAAGTTAGAGTTAGACCCAAATAGTCCAAGAAAAATTTGGTATCCCTTTTTTTTTTTATCTCCATTCATAAATGACTCCGCAGATGTTCTTACCGTTGGTCTCTCCCAAAAAAAAAAAGGACGAGAGGTGCTTCTATGCTCTTCCTTTTTAAAGTTGCACAAATATTAAAGCATGAATGAATGGTAGATGAGGATTACTTACCCCTTCGTTTGCTTCAAGATTTGTGCAACTTATATTAGAAGGAAAAGCATAGAAGCACCTCTCACAAAGAACCCTTATCTATATTTGTATAGACATATAGTATAATTAGATGAACACCATAATCCAAAATGGATATTTTTTCTATGTATTATATGCGAAATTTTTAGAATATTGAGTTTAACCAGCTTACTAATTAGTTCAAACAAGTTTGAACTGAAATTCAAACTAGAGTTTCCTTTTTCAATGATAATTTGATTGTAGGTATGTGCTGATTTTATATATAAATCAACAAGCATGTAATCTAAATTCATTCTAAATTTTTGAATACGAGTATATTTTTTTCATAGGTATGTGTTTCATTTGAATTGTTATAGATGGGTATATACCCTGAACTGCAATTTTTGAAAAATATACCCGAATTTGGCTTGAATTCATGCATTTCAAAATCATGGTGCCCAGAAAAAGGAAACTCTAGTTTGAATTTCAGTTCAAACTTGTTCGAAGTAGTTAGTAAAATGGTTAAACTCAACATCTTAAATTGTTTTTAAAAAAATTCGCATGCAATACATAGAGAAAATACCCATTTTAGATCATAGAGCCCAGGTCCAATGGTGCCTAAAGTAATTATACTACACACACTCGAATTCGTGTATAATTTTCAAAATTCAGTATTAGCGTATATAAATTCAAATATTTTGAATGAATTTAGATCACATGCTTTGCTAATTTATATAAAATCAACACATATCTATAATAAAACTATAATAAAAAACTCTACTTTGAATTTTAGTTCAAACTTGTTTGAACTAGTTAGTATATTAGTTGAAACCAACATCCTAAAAATTTCAAAAATGTTCGCATGCAATAAATAGGAGAAATACCTATTTTTGGATCATGGTGCTCAAGCAACATATATATACATACATCTATCTGTCTATCTATCTATATCTATCTATCTATCTATATATATATATATATATATATATATATATATATATATAGAGAGAGAGAGAGAGAGAGAGAGGGGGGGCTATGCTAATTAATTTTGTAATACTTTGAATGCAATTAATAGGCATTAATTTTTTTGCTACTTATGTATTGATTTGAAATCAAGTAATATTGTGATAAGAACATATTATTTGGAAGAGTCTGGGTTTGCTCTACATTAGAGCGTTAGCCATTGCATCGTCATATTTGTATTCTAAAGTTTGCAAAGTTGTACAATAACGATACTATTTAAATTGCTATTTTTGTATGAATAGCTATCAATGTGTTACAGTGAGCCTTTTGGTGGATGATTGGGCTATATATGATGATAGAATGCGTTCGATTATTTGCTTCCAGTTTGTCATTATACTCATTTAAATCTAATAGCAATAGATATTTGGATGTAACTTATGTTCATATATATACATGAGACATTTGCTTTGATAACTTTCAAGATTTGATTGTTGGGCTCTAGTTCCGTTGAACAACTTGCATGGTTGGACTTGTGCCTTGTATCCAAAACAACTGGGTATGAAGATCTATACCCATCATTTATGTTGCATGTCGTTTGTTGTTTGATGCGAGTGAATACCAATATGTGCTTTTCTCTGGGATTAATTGGTAAAATTATCAGTTTTAAATATAACTTTTGGTGCATCGAATATGCCACATCCATAGGTTGGTGAAGTGCAGCCTGCACACACGTACACTACAATCATTTTTATTTTGTAAAACATCGATCGTAATTGATTCTCTCCTCCATATATAGTAGATAATTACAACCATGTGTGTGCAAGTGAGTATGAGAGTATCCTGTGAAAATGGCTTAAATGTTGCAAATGGCTATATCTTTTCATATGTCTATTCTTATTCTATCCAATTATAAAGTGTGACGGAAAAAAGATGCAATAATTGATGAATATATGCATCTTAATTACACATGAATATATGCTATTTTTATTTTATTTTTTTCATGTACTTCTATTGATTGCGCTTCTTCAATGTTTTTATGGATGGCCGAATTTATCTTGGAGTAAAAATATTAGCATAGTTGATGAATATCTGCATCTTACATATGAAAGAAGAATCATTGATTTAATTTATTCCCCTGTAATTGTATCTTTTGAATGCACATATGATTGGAGAATGTACCTATATTGCCTATTTATATTGGGAAAGATATGGCCATTTTTCAATTTGGTGTTTTCCAAATTGTGTGATTTTCAAATCTGTAGATTATGAAATAAATACCTCTAATAATTTGTTGATTATGCTTGCATTCAAAATTTATGGTGTCTGGTTTTGTATTGCATAAAAGATGGTCTTTAAATCAAAGTTCACCTCTCCAATATAATTGTTTTACCCAAGCTCAGCACGATAATATAGACCATTCAATCTGGTATAGTGACATTTTTATATAAAAAATTACTCCGGATTATTTCCTTACACTAGATCTTTACTACAATAATATACATTGCCATACAATGGATTGAGAGTTCTTTTTTACAAAAACTAATGGGAACTATGAAGATGATTTTGACATGTTGACCACAAATTTGTTGCCATACAAATATCAGGTTCAATCAAGCTGGGGGAGAGTAGAAGGAACAGATGGAGGTCATCACCTTCGATGTCATAGACCTAACCAACCCATACAATGCGATACTGGGAAGAACCACCCTCAACACCTTAGGAGACACACCGCACCAAAATTACCTGTGAATGAAATTGCCATGTCCTTCAGGCATCATCACCGTGTATAGAGCACCGGTCACAAAGTCCACAACGTGACCCTAGGTGGTGTAGAGGAAAGCAAGTTCTGGGTCGCACATGCATCCTTTGCCTAGACACCAAAGCCGCAGCCCAAAGGAGAAAACCAACTTCTGAGTTCTGACACTCACCACTAAAGGTCACGCGAAACAAGTATGCCTAGACAAAGAAATGAGCAAAGACATGGAGCTGGAATTACTAGATCTCCTCTGACGAAATATTGATATCTTCTCTTGGTCTCTAGATGAGTGAGTGAAGTCGATCATCGCATCATCGAACATCAATTATCAGTAAAGTCAGACGCTAAACCCATCAACCAGAAGCTACAGAAGATGTCAAGTGAAAGGTAGTAGGCAACCATGATCGAGGTCCAAAAGCCCCTATGGGCCTAAGTAATTCACAAGGGAATGCATCCATAGTGGCTCTCGAACCTCGTACTAGTGAATAAATCAAATGGAAAATGGCGCATGTGCGTCGACTTTACCCACCTCAATAAAGCATGCCTGAAGGATAACTTTCCGGTTCTGAGAATTGATCAGCTTGTCAATACAACGTCCAACTGCGAGATGATGAGCTTCCTAGATGCTTGTTAGGGATATCACTAAATTTGGATGGCAAAAGAAGATGCAGAGAAAATGAGCTTCATCACGGCAGCCGGCACATTCTGCTTTGAGCACATGCCCTTCGGGATAAAAAAAATGCGGGAGCCACGTTCTCCCATCTCATCTATCAAATCTTGGCCCATAAAATAGGGCAGATTGTCAAAGCTTGCATTGATGATGTGGTTGTAAAAAGCCTACTTGAAGCCACTCATATAGAAGACTTACAAGAGACCTTCAACAACCTCCGTGGGAAGGCATCAAGCTCAACCTTGACAAGTGCGCTTTTAGCGTCAGAGTCAAAAAAACTGTTAGGATTCCTTGTATCCAAACGAGATAGTAAGGCCAACCCCAATAAGATTGATGCTATTGTCAACATGGAAGCACCAAGGAACACCCAAGATGTTTAGAGGCTCACAGGATGTCTTGCCATGCTTAACCAATTTCTGTCTCAAGCAACCAAAAAAAGGCTTCCATTCTTTAAGACCCGAGGGGTTCAGATGAATTTAAGTGGATGCTGGAGTGTCAACAAGCCTTCAAAGACCTCAAGTCATGCCTCTCAAGTATGCCGAAGCTGGTGTGTCCTAAGCAAGGATCCCCATTGCTTCTATACCTCGTCGCTACCACAACCACTGTCAGTGCAGTTCTTATGCAAGAGGAGCACATAAAGCAACTTCTAGTGTATTACATCTTTGAAGCCTTACAAGGGGAGAAAATCCGATATACACAGAGCTCAAAAAACTTACCTACGCCTTGTTCATGACTTCCCATAAACTTTGACACTATTTCCTAGCACACTCAATCACCGTTCCATTGTTGTTTCCCTTGGGGGAACTTGTCTTGAGTAAGGAGGTTGCCGGTCACATCAAAAAATGTGCCATAGAGCTAACCCCATTCTCCTTCACCTATATGGCCTGCACTACCATGAAATAAGAGGTCTTAGCTAACTTCATCCCCAAATGGACACCAGCTCCCTTGCCCTCATCAGCATGGCCACCGGAACCCATCTGGGTAATCAACTCAAACGGCTCATGGTGCGGCGTAGGAGCGGGGATTGGGGTCATCCTACTTACCTTTGAAGGTCACAAGATAAATTATGCTGCAAGATTGGAGTTCCCCACCACAAATATTGCGACAAAATAGAAAGCCCTATTATTTGACCTTCGAAAAGCAAAGGCTTTGAAAGCTCAAAGGTTCTTTGTCTGGACTGTTTCATGCCTCATGTATGGACACTTTGACAAATCATTCCAGGCTCATGATTCAGACCTAGCCATGTACCTTTCCATCGTGCGATCTCTTAAGAGGCACTTCCTGGGTGTAACAACCAATACTATCCCAAGACTGGACAATACAGAAGCTGACTCACTAGCAATGGCCACCAAAATGGGCACAGCGGCGCCCCGAGGACATTTTTTGAGGTCCTCATCTTACCTTCCATTGTACATTTTCTAGATGGTTGTACCTATGTGCTAGCCATAAGTTGTGAATTAGTTTGGCGGGAACCCATTTTCAAATTCCTGGAAGGCCAAGAAGAACCTGACACGAAACAGAGCTCAAGAGGCTCCGACAACAAGCTCACAACTATGTAATAGCCGAAGGGTTGCTATAAAAATAAGGTATGAGCATGCCACTCCTCTGATGCCTCTCCCATACTGAGGGCTAGAAGCTCCTCATATATATGCTTCGTGGGATGTGTGCATCCCATATCTTACCATGCTCTCTCATCTCCAAGGCCTTGTATCAAGGATTCTACTGGCCTACCACATCCTCCGACGTGCAAGACCTCGTTAAATGATGCCAGGGGTGCCAATGGATGGGGCGAGCATCCCATAAACCAGCCACCCACTTCCAACTGATTCCCCCAGTCTGGCCTTTCGCTTGATGGTCAATGGACATCGTCGACCCTTTTCCAAGGGCACCCAGAGATCTTCGCTCCACCATAGTTGTAGTTGACTATTTTTCAAAGTGGGTTGAGGCCAAGGCCTTGGACAAAATAACTTCAACAATTGTACAGAAGTTCTTCTGGACAAACATAATTTGCTGGTTCAAAGTGCCATGCGAAATTACCTTCAACAATGGCACACAATTCCACTAGATGACGTCCAACACGTTCTGTCAACACCTTTCACAAGGGTATCAAGAGAAGGCTAGTCAGAGCCCCCAAGGGCAAATGGCTGGAAGAACTGCAACATGTGTTTGGTCCATGCATACCACCTCTACTAAACCAACAGAATTCACCCCTTTCAAAATGGTATTTGGGGACAAGGCTATGACGTTAGAGAGCTGGCAAACCAATCTCTGCGTGTAATTACCAAAGTCCTAGTAGACCAGCGAGAGACGTTAATAGATTTGGTGGATGAAATATGGGTAGAGGCCACCAACAACCTCGCCAGATGCCTAGGGTGTACCTCTGCCATGTACAATCGTATAGTGAAACTTCGCCTGCTTTCTATTAGAGACCTTGTCTTACACCAAACTGTACCCACGATCACCACTAGGAAGATGGAGATGCAATGGGAGGGCCCATATATGGTGGAAGCTTGCTTTATAACTGGATCATATCGTCTAGCTACCTTGGAGGAGGATTTACCCTCACAATCGGTCAACGGAAATAGGCTCCACAATTACTATGCGTAAATGTATCTTCCCTCCTCTTGTACTCATGCAACATGTTCATTTTCTAGAATAAGAAATCGCGAGCGTCATTGAACCCCTGATGTACTTTTTGGATTCTAATTGAAATTGCCAGGGTCACCGAACCCTAGTATACTATTTAGAGTCTAAATTGAAAGCACGAGAGTCATTGAACCCTGATTTACTCTCTGGAGTCTAAATCAAAGCTGCAAGGGTAATTGAACCCCAGTGTTGAAGGATCGAGATGGAAATTAGAGGGGGTGAATGATCCCAAATAAAATTTTTCTCCACTCAAACTACTCCAAATAATCCCACAAGGAAAATCTAAAAGACTCGGTGCTCCTCAAATTTTCCAACCCTTAAAAATTAGAACAACTAGACAACTATGTGTACCTCTAGCATGCATAGATGAGAACCATGAATCATGTGAGGAATTTTTCAATCACAATCCTGGTTGTCAAGTGTCCAAAACAAAAGGAATCAATTCAAATACTTCTTTTTCTAAAAGAGATCAAGCCAAATCACAAAAGTCTCTTTTAGAAAAGCAAAAGCAGATTTTTCAGGAATTGTCCTCACTTGGAGCAGGTGGTTGGTGGATTTCTGTTACTCTAAATTTTTTTTGAATTTTTTATCCCTGTGAGAAAATGAGTTGTGAAACATTACACCAAAAACCACCTCAAAAAGCTTTGCAAAAAAATCAGGAAAAATCAAGAACCATAGGCAGTCAGGAACTTCGAGCAGAAAGTTTGGGGCTCGGTTTTCACCTCATGGCGCTAAAACAGTCCAACCAATTGACTCCAAAAAAATTTCAGAGATGGATATATGAGTCATGCACCTTCTCCAATAAGAATCACTCAAAAATAATTTTTTCTATATTTTTTAAAAATCTAATACTAACTGCTGCGCGGAGAATAAGTTCTGGGCAGAGTTTCAACTTGATAGAAAACTTGATCTCTAGTCTATCATAGGGTGCAAGAGAAGTGTAAAACCATATAAGCACCCTCAAGACATCATGTATCAGTAGTAATAGAAGGAGAAGAGACAAACTAATAAGTCGCAACAAAAATCATCGAAGAAACAAGATTGAAACCTAAGAACTAGCAAGAATAAGCCATGAACTTGGAGGAACTTAGTTTGATTGCTTTGGGAGAGTTTTACACAACCACACCTAGGTGGGCAAAGCTCTAAAGTGAGCAAAACAATAGCCAACTCTTAGCCTCCAAGATTTGGAGGGCAAACACAAGGGGAGGGGCTTCCCCCCTTCTCCCTCTCACACCCCTCTCTAGGATTACATGGTGGATGGATAGGGAACACCCCTCCACATCTTCTTTTATAGCACACCACGCCCACACGGGCTAACCTTGGGCCGACCTGTCGAGCCCACTAACACCAGGTCTCACACACACGCATGAATCTCAATGCGAAGCCAAACGCCTCCAACGCTCCCTTCGCCTCGAAGCATCCACGCATCCGATGACACGGACCCATGGCCTTGAACCTTCCCGCCTCGTCCTCACTTGTCCGAATCCCCACCGAACCGTCTCAACTCCAGGCGAAAGCTTCGACCGCCAGCTGACACCCTTCTCGACCCATTTTGAATGGTCGCGAGACCCTTGACCCTGACCGTGAACCACCAGTCCACCTCACCGGTCGCTGTCGCCAACCCGCTCCAATCTGGTCACCTGCACACCAATAGACAAGCACACTCTTCGGGTACAAGAAACACAACAAAACATCTAGAACAAAACTATAACGCTGACCTTGGATTTTGACACATAGGCTAACCCATAACCTAACACAAACCAAACCACACTGGACACAGTTCGGTGCTACCGGATCCCAGTCTAGTGGAACAGTCGTGAAAGCCATCCATATGTGCAAATGCTCTGCTCCAATCCCTTACCGATTCAGTCGTAGCTACCTCTTGGCCTCAACCGTCTTCGGCACTTGAACATTCTGGACCTCAGCTCTCCTAGCCTAGTCCCGGCCTTTCACCTCACCATGGAGAAGCCAAGCTGGCCTTACCTGTCTGATGACATACCTCACCATGGTATATATCCAGACTTGGCCTCCTCCACCTTTGGCGTGCCTCACCACGACCTAGCCTCGAAGTCCTGCAACCACACAAACAAGCAAACCGTTACGTAGCATCGCACTATCCAATTGCAACATAAGTAAATATGCATCAAACACACAAAAATCACAGATCGAACCATGCATTTCAATCAAAGTCGGTACTACTGCCTCCACAAGGCCGGTAGTGCCGCTTGAAGTTTACACAACTCACATTGCTTCCTTTTGAATTCCAATTCAAATCAAACTCAAACATGAGCTCAATTAAAGTCAAATACTCAACACAAATATGGATGGACCTCCACATGGTCCTTTAAGTGTACTCCTCGGTGTCTAAATCAAAATCGCATATAAATAGAAACTTGGAAGCTCACTGAACCCCGAGGTACTCCCCAGAGTCTAAATCTAGATCGTGAAGGGATAACAACAACTCTAGGCATATTATTCAAAGTCTAAAAGAGATCACTAAGATTCACGAACCACAACATGTTCTGTGGAGTCTAACATGAAGCCACGAAGATCCTAAAAGCACGAAGAGATGGAGGACGTCATGGCCAACCCAAATGTTCTTATAAATCGAATGTGATGATAGAAATCAAGTATCAAATAAAGCAGTGCAACTTCTTATCAATCGTTGTACGAGACCCCCTTAGGAATGTCCTATGCTCATTCTATCCACTCCTTGTTAGAAGGGGGCTTGACTTTTATGTAATTCACTTGTGGGCCTCAGCTAGGTGATTGGAAATTTGTCCATAACAGAACTGATTCTTGGCCACTCTTTCCAATGTACACCGTCGAGGACCTCCCCTCTATATTCAATCCTTTTGGTTCAGGCACAAAAATTAACATAGCATACATACCGGCCATTCAAAAGCTTTATTTCTTTCATATCCAAAATACATAAGACACAAGATGAAACAACTCATAAGGAGTCCCTACTAACTAACAAAATAAACAAAGATTGGTGGGCGAAGGCAAGGAAATCACACCTGACCCTCTGAAAGATCAAGATGGTGATCAGAGGGGGGGTGAATGATCCCAATTTCAAAATTCGCACCTCTTGGACAATATTGATGCTTTCTCCAACAACAAGCCCCAAGAACCAAGTTAAATAATCAAACCAAGCAAGGAACTTTCAAGAATCAAGAGCAACTATGGATCATCTTAAAGATAGTAGCATATCCCCCAATAAAATTACCATGAATAAAAATTCGTGGCTCATTTGGTCATAGAGATTTTTTCTTTGGTACTACTGGTTGTTGAGCACCACCAAAAAAAGACATCAATTCAAAATCACCCTTAAAAAAAGGATAAATAAGACAAGATCTGCCACTTCTGAAAAGCAAAAGTGAATTTCCAGCACAAAATTAAATCAGTCAAAAGACGATTTCTCCAAATCTATGACTCATTTGAATTTCAAATTTTTATTAGATGAGATAATGGACTCACGAAGCTACCCACCAAAAATCATATCCAGATTAAGCATAGTAAAATTATGATAAAAATAGCAAGCTCTACGACACAAAGAACTCAGACAGAATATTTGAGGTTCGGTAAAAACCTTATGGCTACAAAACCATAAGTCATATGAACATCATACTTGGAGGGATAATAGGTATGAAGGTCATGCAACTTTTCCAACAAGAATCACCCCAACAACAGATCATATGAATTTTCTATAAAATAAACAAGGACTACTGCACAGAGAGAACAAACTTGAGCAAGAAATTAAGAAAGAAACTTCAAGAACACAACCTTCAAGATTTCTCAAAGATTGAACATAAAACAGGTTTGAGATAGAAATAGAAAGAAGTGAAGCCTAAATGATTGTGATATGATCTAAAAAGATTCATCCATCAATCATTCATCCTTGGCTCAAGAACCACAAGCATTTAGAAGGAGAGGAGGCAAATGTGCGGAATTTATATGCTTGAAAGTAAATCTCTCTCTTTGCCTTTTTCAATTTCCTCCCCCTTTTGGCAATATAGGCATGAAGAAAGCAATTATGGATGAAATGCAACCTAAAAGAGCTTTGAAGATTATGCAAGTGACCCTTTAGACAAAGTATGACACAAAGCTACTCAAGTTCAGATTATGTCATCCTAGGTCATATCCAAAGGCATATTCCAAATTTTGCTAGCTAGCTCAAAATGAAAGTATACTAATTTTTCATGATTTCAACATTAGCATCACTTAGCACAATTTCAAGACTTGAAGCAAAGCCAAAATAGGATTAAATGGATATACTAGAGTTCAACCTAGTCAACACTTTGGGAAGCTACAAGTCCATAAGAGAAGCTTCTTGCTCAATCATCTATAAAATACAAATTTCGAAATTAAAACACATTGCAGTTTGGAGAGTTTATCCTAGTGAATCACATCCTCGACTAGGAGCCATCGACAAAGGCTTCCTAGGCTTCACTCTTCTCCACATACTTTAAGGTTTAGAGAGTTTATCCTAGTGAAACATATCCTCGACTAGGAGCCGTTGACAAAAGTCTCCTATGCTTCACTCTCTTCCTCAATTTTGTTTTACATTTTACAATGTTATTGACTCAAGCCATAATCAACCATCTCAAGTAAGAAGCTTAAAAGAGTGCTCTTGGTCATACACAATACATTCCAAGTTCATTCCAAGTCCTATGGGAAGCAGTCTCGAGAATGTAAAGTGTTGAGTTCAGTTTTAGCACAAATAAGTCAATTTTTGTCATTTCAACACTTAGATTCGTGAGCATGTTGAGGATTCTAGAATAAAATAATATAGCTAACCTAAGTTGCTCTAGGGTCTCTAGTAGAAACCCAAAATATCACTAATCATTGCATAAGCACCCAGTGAAGAAATAAAGCAAGTAAAAGCTAAGTTTTATCAAGTTTTTCATGAAAGTTCAACTTTAAATGTAGGCTAGCTTAACATGATATACCAATTTAGATATGATCTAGACTAGCACAAATCTCCAGAAAAGTAACTAGGTGAAACTATCATAGTTTTATAAATTGCATAAAAGAAAAAGCTCGGAAATAGAAACAAGTCTATATGCAATGCAAGAAAGTCAGTTCCAAACTCCCCCTTAACAAGTGAGTTAATTTTAAGCACAAATCCGATTTAGGTTGAGTTATTAGTATTTTTAATTCAAGAAATAAGAATGAACTCAACTAAAACCAGAAAGACAGAAGTGAGAAGAAGGAATCAAGAAACTGACTGCTGAGTGATCTAAGAGCATAGAAGAGATGATAGAGAACACTGCAGATCAGACTCGCTCTCACCTTCCCCATATGACTTAAATAGGAAAGCTAACTCAACAGACTCTAACTAGGGAGTACACATAGATCCTGTCTACCCAGGGGGCCCAACACCTGCTAGACCTACAAGTCTGTGAGAGAACTCAACCTAAAGAGAAGAGAGATAGCTAATTATGCATGATAGCAACCTATAGCATAAGATGAGAGGTCCATACCAAGGCATGCCTAAAGTCTAAGTGAAGTGGACTCTGAAGCTAATAGCAATCCAAAGACACCTAGAAAATACAAAAAGAAGAGTATATGATTCAAATAGTACAAACCAGCTCTCCCTCAAGATATACCATATGGACTCATAATCCCAAGCTCCCCCCTCAAAGCAACAAACCTAGAGCTATCCAAAGGCTTGGTGAAAATATCAGCCAAATGGTGGTTGCTCTCTACAAACTGGAGCACTATATCTACCTTCTCCACATGATCTCTAAGGAAGTGATAATGAATATCAATATGCTTGGTCCGAGAATGCTGCACTGGGTTCTTAGCAATGTGAATGGCAGATGTGTTATCACAGAAAAGTGGAATACACTCTACTGCTAATCCATAGTCCCGCAAGATCGATCTCATCCAGAGTACCAAGCTACAACAACTGGCTACAGCAATATACTCGGCTTTAGCGGTGAACTGTGCAACTCTGGACTGCTTCCTAGATGACCAAGAGACAAGAGAAGTGCCAATGAATTGGCAAATGCTAGTTGTGCACTTCCTGTCTATCCTACAGCCAGCAAAGTCTGCATCTGAAAAGACCCTAAGAGATAGAGAAGAAGAAGAGTACCAGATACCATAGTTAATGGTAGTTCAAAGGTACCTGAAGATGCATTTCACCGCCTGGTGGTGAGAGGCACAAGGAGAAGCCTGAAATCAAGCACAAAGACATACATAGAAGTGTATGTCTGGTTTCGAAGTAGTGAGATACAAGAGGGGGCAAATCATACTTTGATACTCCTTTTGATCAACTAGCTCACCATCCTCGTTAGGCTCGAGGACAGCCATGGGAGTCATGACTGGCTTCCCGTCAGACATATCAAAGCTTCTCAGGAAGTCTCGAGTGTACTTGCCTTCATGCAAGAATGTGCCCTCCCGAGTCTGCTTGACTTGGAAGCTAAGGAAGTAGCTTAACTCGCCCATTATGCTCATATCAAACTTAGTACTCATCACATCTGAGAACTGAGTAACGAGCGAATGCAAGGAGCCTCCAAAGATGATGTCATTGACATAGATTTGGACTAGGAGAAAGTCCGAATCAGAATGTCTGATGAACAGAGTCTTGTCCACTTGACCCATATGAAAACCATGAATGAAGAGGTAGGACTTAAGCCTCTCATATCAAGCTCGTGGAGTTTGCTTAAGTCCATACAAAGCTTTGGAAAGCTTGAATATATGGTTACGCTACTTGGGGTTCTCAAATCCTAAAGGTTGTCTGACATACACATCTTCCTCAATGAAACCATTGAGAAATGCACTCTTGACATCCATTTGATAAAGCTTGAAGCCTTTGGATGCCGCGAATGCAAGCAAGATTCTGATGGCCTCTAGTCTAGCTACAAGGGCGAAGGTCTCCTTGAAGTCAAGACCCTCGATCTGAGTGAAACCCTATGCGACTAGCCTAGCCTTGTTTCGAACTACAACCCCATCCTCACTCTGCTTGTTTTTGAACAACTACTTGGTTCCGATGATGTTGTGACCAGAAGGGGTCTCGACAAGCTGCCAAACTTTGTTTCTCTCTAAGTTTTCAAGTTCCTCATGTATGGTATTGATCCAAGATTCATCAGACAATGCCTGAGAAATATCCTTCGACTCAAAAGAGGAAGCAAAGGTAAACTGAAGGCAGAAAGTGGACAAACCTAACTTAGAGCGAGTAACTCACTTTAACAGATCTCCAATGATCTGGTCGGGTGGATAAGTCCGCTGAATATGGCGGGGAGGTCCAGAAGCAGAAGTGACCTCTACCCCTTTCATGGGAGAAGTAGGAATAGAGCCACTAGCTGCTGAAGAGTCTGAGGGTAGGGGATGATCTCCCTAAGATGTAGAAATGGAGACTGGAGGCACCTCTGGGGCAGGAGTGGAGACTGGATCAGGCAAAATGCCTTCATCTCCGTCATCCTCATCCTCTACAAAGATAGATGGGGAAAGAGGAGAAGAGCCTGAAATGTCTGGCCGAGCACCTGGACTAGCCTCATCGAAGATCACCTCATAGGTCTCTATTATCCTATCCAAATTACAGCCCAAATCCTATAGCTATGGGAAGAAGTCGAGTAACCTAGAAAGATCCCATCAGCAGAGTGTGACTCAAACTTGTCTAGGTTCCCAGACTTCAAGAAGAAACACTTGTAACCAAAAACGCTAAAATGAGAGACACTAGGCTTTCACCCATACCTCAACTCGTAAGAAGTGCGGTGCAAGTGTGCCCTAAGAAAAACTTTGTTGGCAACGTGGCAATGCCGTAGCTACAACCTCAGCCCAAAACTTTCTAGGAGTATTGTACTCATCTAGCATCGTCCTAACCATCTCTACCAAGGTCTTGTTCTTCCTCTCCACTATGCCATTCTGCTGAGAGATGTATGGAGAAGAGAACTGATGCTCTATGCCTAACTCCTCACAGAAGCTACTAAAGTAGGAGTTCTTGAACTCCGTGCCATTGTCACTTCGGATCGCTCATAAGGCACTTGGGTGCTCGATGGACAACCTATGGACCAAACCCCTAAAGTGAGAAAAGGACTCACCTTTCGAGGCCATGAAGAATACCCAAGAATATCTCGAAAAATCATCGACAATGACAAGAATGTACCACTTCCCTCCCGCTGACTTCACTCTAGCCGGATCAACAATGTCCATGTGCAAGAGCTATCCTGGTGCATCATTCATCACTCGGGTCAATGGGGGATGGGAAGCAGCAATCATCTTGTGACACTACGGTATGAGTTTATGTCGCGTTTTCGGCTTTTCAGGGTGTTTGGGCCTTTTTCGGGAGAGTTTGGGCCTTAGGGGGCTTTGTTCTGGGCCTTCAGTGGGAGGTTTCCGGCCCATGTGGTGGGGGGGGAGGCAGCCAACCCTAGCCCATGTGCCCCCCTAGTGTTCCAACTTTTTTTCCCCTAGCCGCCACCCTCTCCTCCCCTAGCAGCCCCTCACCTCTCCTTCCCCGGTGTTCTTCGTTTCCTTGCTCGGTGGATCGTCGGTTCGGAGATCTCCGGCAATTCGCTGCGGTTCCGGAGGAAGGAGCGACCGGGAAGGAAGAAAGGATTTCGTCGTCGTTCGATTCTCCAAGAAGAGGTAACGAACTATGGTTCTTTTGTGGTGGTCTAGGTGCTGTTAGATGGGAGAATCCGTGCCTAGAACTCTCTTTTAGGTGCTGAGATTAGATGGGTTAAGTTGGATTCTAGATCTGTCTCGCGAGTGGCTTTCAACCAGGTTAGACAGAGGGCGTTGGGGCGCGTTTTTGAGGATTTTAGATTCCTGATATGTTCGGCTGGCTTTTGTGAAAGTTGTAGATAATTGAAATACCTTTAATTAGGCACTGAAAACACTAAGTTTTGTTTAGCCATTTAAAAGTTATGGTTGTTATACCGAACGTTGTCCAATCTTTGACGTGAATGGTACAGTCTGTGTTCAACTGTAGATTAGAGGATTTTAGAGGGCGAATCAGTTTTCACGAATACTTAGAAAAAGGTGGGAAATTTCCCGAGGTTCGATAAAATGTACTCTTTTAACTGATTTGGAGTTTTGGAACTCAAGATATGCTTGTTGTAAGCTTGATGTCCCGTTGGACAAATTCTCTATTTTTCGAGTTTTAGGAGTCGGTTGCGAAGTCGATGTAGTTGATAGTTTTGTATTATTTTGTGGGTATGTTTTTGAGTGTATTGTACCTATGTGCAGGTGGTGTGACCTCGGGGGTGCCCTCAACATCTCGCCACTCCATCTCCCGCGATTGAAGGCAAGTGTATTGGAATGGTTTTGGCTTGGGAGGCCATATGGATTCGTAGCGTTGCATTATAACTAAGTGATGTATTAATTTACCATGTTTGATCCTTGCATGTGAGATGATGATCATGTGTTTACTTATGGTTATGCAAGTTGTTAAAATGAGTACATGTGCAAGTTATTCATGTTTATGGCATATATGCATTCATGGCATGAGGACAGGCCAGGTGAGAAAGTCATTACTAATCCGGTAAGGTCGGTGAGAAAGTTATGAGTAATCCGGAGCGCCATTGAGAAAGACCTACCTCGTAGTTCCATCCACAATTGTGAATGGGAGAGAGTCAGTAAGAGTAGGCACCTTCCACGGGATGGAAGGGAAAGAGGGTGCACACCGACGGGTGTGCACTCGGTAATACCGGTATGTGCTAAGCAAAGAGACATGTGCATTGCATTGCATGAATGATGATGTTTATGTGATGCTTATGAAGATGATTTATGATATGCTTATGATGATGTTTTATGAGATGTAATGATGATGTTAATGAATAATGTATTGTTTAATTCCATTGCAATACACTTTGCTGAGTGATGAACTTACGCTTGTTGTTTTATGTTGTTTTTAGGTACCATGATTTCGGCATACGGGAAAGGGAGTTAGCGTCATATCTACACTTAGTTTCACTCATCTAGACAACTACACACCCTCATTTGTAGTTGTGATGGTTTATTTTATTGCGCTAAACTTGGACTATGCTATATCGTGTGCTTGGTTTAGTATTCACTCCGTATTGGTTCATGAAATGTCTGAATTTATATCTCTGGCTTGAACTGATGCTATAACTCGTGTTATTGCAATTTTAGATGTCATCTGTTATGCTATTGAGTTATGATAATATTATTGCTGCTTCAAACCATGGAAAAACAAAGGGTATGCTGCCGAAATTTCGGTTAAGCAATTAGCGTAGTTGCTGTAATTTATCTTTAAATATGTGTTTTTTGTTGCTTCTAGCATCGTTTGGGTGACATTCGCGGCATACTAGGTGCCGGGGTGTTATACATCTTGCTATGTTAGTAAGGAGAATACACAACATCTTTGACCATCTTGAGTTTGGGCAAACCACAAATGAGATCATGGCCGCTAATTCGGGTTAAATGATCAAAGCCTATGTGATCAAGTCTCCTATGCCAGAAGGAGAGTGTAACACACCGACATTTAATATGCCAGAATGCTACCAAACATAGACTAAACAACCTCTAAATACCACAATTACAAGTAAATTACAGCAAATGAGCAAATGCAAATACCGAAAATTTCGGCAGCATCTCCTTTGTTTTTCCATGAATTGAAGCAACAACAATATGATCACAAGGTATAGTATAAAGAATGACATCTAAATCATCAATAATAAAGGTTCTAGCAGCAGTATAAGACTAGAATAAAGATTCCAACCATCTTATGAGCCAAACGAAGTAAATGAGGAAACCAAGCACACAAATTAACCATCATAATTTAAAGGAAGGAACATGTCATTGATTATATGTGTGATGCTAAGTGATGACGTGTGACTAGCTCCCTTTCCCGCATGCCGGTTTCATGGTACCTAAGGAAAACAACATAAACACAAGCGTGAGTTCATCACTCAGCAAGTATATTGCAATGGAACAAGAGAATACATTCTAATACCTTCATCACCACTTTTCACATACGACATCATACACATCTCATATTCGTAGCGTAAGCATATCATTGACATCATCATATATCATCATCATATAACTCCTCATATAATGCAATGCAATGCGATGCACATATCTCCTAGAAACTCATACCGGTATGGTTGAGTACACACCCGTCGGTGTGCACTCTCTCCCCCCTTCCATCCCGAAGATGGAGGGTGCCTACTCCTCGCTTCCATACACCGCGGTGGATGGAATCACGATGTAGGACTTACTCATTGGCTCTCCAGAATAGTCATAACTTTCTCACTGACCTTCCCCGGACTAGTTATGACTTTCTCACCGCCCGGGCCATGTATCATGCCATGTATGCAAATATGCCAACATCATACTTAACTTGTACATTAACACATGGCATCACAACATAATAGACCGTAATCATCATATCAATGGCAAACATTAAAGCATGGCATGTGAGCACATCATAAATTCAATTGCAACTCATCAAAACTAGCAACCTACAACTCGCTACCCATTCCAATACACTTGCCTCAACCACGGGCGACGGATTGGCGAGAAGTAGAAGGCACTCCCGGGGTCACACCACCTGCACATAGGTACCACACACTCACAATCATGTCCACAAAACAGTACGCAAACACTCTTCTACCTCGACATCGCAAACTACTCGCAAAACCCAAAAACAGAGGTTCTGTCCCGTCAGGACAGCAGCCTTCCAAAAGGCATAACTCGGGTTCTAAGACTCCGAATCGAATAAATGAGTACATCCTCGCGTATCTAAGGAAATTTCCTAACTTTTTCTAAGTATATGGAAAAGCTGATTTGGACTCTAAAGTTGTTTAATCTACAAAAATACCGTGATCTGCTCCAATCACGTCACAGATTTTAATACGTTCGGTAAAACAAGCATAACTTTAAAACGGCTGGGCGGAATTGGACGTTCTTTATACCCACTGAAAGGTATTGAAATTACCTACAACTTCTTCAACAGCCGTACGACCAAATTCCGAATTTAAATTGGCGAAAACCCAAACCCTAGGTCGATCGCTTCATGCCGCTCAAACAGAGAACGTGGCAAACTCAAGGTTCCATCTAATCTACTCAATTCCAGCACCACCAATTGATCTAAAAACATGATAATACCCCTTAGAACAGATCCTAGACCAACCCCAAGGATCCCCGTGGCCATACCTTCGCCCGACGACCGAAAACCCAACGGATCTCCTCCCGGTTCACGCGATCTCCTTCCTCGCTCCAATTCCACCGGATCTCCTCGTCGCAAAGCGCTCCAACGGATGGATCTTCGAGGTGTTGAGGTGGAGAACTCCCCTAGGGGCAGCAAGGGAGGTGGAGAGGTGGTGGTGCAATGGGGAGCAAGGGAGAGAGAGGGAGGTGGCGGCTAGGGCATTGAGGGGGGAGGGGGCGCAACCAGCAGGGGTGGGGCGCCCAATAAGGGCAGGAGGAGGCCCCCAAACAGGTCTCCTACTCCTAAAAGGACTCAAACTCTTCCCCACCAAGGCCCACGACCCTTTCCCCTAGGCCCAAACTCCCCCGGAAAGGCCCAAATCCCCGGAAACGCAAATAAACCCCATACCGTATGGTTTCAACCTCTAATTCCATATTTCATAATGTTTTTGACCTCAACATTCACATTTTATAAGGTCTTGGCATTCCGTAGTGTCACAGAGAGATCATGGGACTTTTAGGCAATCAAACAACGGAGAGAGTCTCGAGAAGAAGAAGAGAAAATAGCGTGAAAGACTCTCCCAAAACAAGAAATCCCGCAAACTATCCCTCAAGAAGAATCAAGGATCCTACAAGAGCTACTCTTAAATCTTACCTCAAAATCGTTATTGATAAGCTGAGAAATAGAAAGCAAGTTGTATTGCAGCTTACTAATTGAGACAATGTCTTTAAGAATAAAATGATCATTAATGCAAACTGTACCATTGGCGATGACCCTACTTGAAGAAGCATCCCCAAAAGTGATTACTTCATCACCGGGAGCTCAGACTAGGGAAGAGAACTAACGAGAGTCTCCGGTCATATGACGAGAACAACTGGAGTCTACAATCCAAACCTCTCCCTTCCCTGTCCTACAGACCTGAATCAAAGAGAGCAAAAGACAGATGGCTCAGTGCCAGGACAGATTAAAGCAGATCTAAGAACCCAAAACTAAGTCACCCAAGCAGAAGAACCAGTCAACGAAGCAGATGAATGCAATATAGTGCCTCTTCATGACTACTCTCACCAAATCAAAAACCGCTCCTATAGAACATGGGAGTAGGTGTTGGAGTAGGTGCTGGATTGGTCCATCGGCGTGCAAAGGCCGAACCATCCCGATTCTGCTGCCCAGATCTCCTGCTAGAGAAAGCAAACTCACACTGTTGATATCCACCTCTGTAGGGTCGAGGATGCTCCTAGAGGGGGGGGTGAATAGGTGATTATAAAAATTTTGTCTCCACGACTAATCGAGATACGCCTAATCAACCCTTATGTCAAAACCTGAATAAATTGCGGAAGAGTAAACTACGGTTTTCACAATTAAGGCCTAAATCAACTAGGATCACTAGTGCATTAACTAAATTATGTCTCTACACAAGAATTGCTAAGTTGATATAACTAGCAAAACAAAACAATTCTAAATACAATCAAGCAATAGATAAAATGCAATAATGTAAATGCTTAAAAGTAAAGAGACAAGGACACACTAATTTTTACCATGGTGTTCGGAGACTTGCCGGTCTCCCCTAGTCCACGTTGAGGCAAAGTCCAACTCACTTTGGACCAGCTCCACTCCGGAGCCTCCACCTCGAATCCACTCGGTAGTTTTTCACTCTTTTGAGTAGGCTCAACTAGAACCTTCACAAACTTCGCTTGGAGCTTTTCACAAACCTCGAGAGCTCCCGTGCACGATGCTCCTACGCCGTCTAGGTGGCGGCAACCACCAAGAGTAACAAGTTGAGCACTCCGCTCAAGCTTCACCTAGTGCAACACATGCGCTTCCGGTGACTCCTACGTGTAACACATGCACTAGGATCCTCTCAATCACACTCTAGGTGCAACACATGCAATCTATCCTCACTCTTGAGCTCAAAAACAAAATTGAGGTATGCAACACATGCAACACCCTCTCAATAACTCACACTAGCTCAAACACACTCAAGAGTGTAGCAACAACAAGCTCTTGCCCCCCAAGGGAGTCTTGTATAGCCTCTCAAGCCAAAACTAGCCGTTGGGGACAAAATCACAGAAAAAAATCGGTAAATCCGGCACTACCGCACTCAGAGGGCCGGTAGTGCTGCCCTCAGCCCCAACGGTCAGCTAACGGCTATAAATTCGGTACTACCGTAGGCAAAATCATGGTAGTATCGCTCGAGTGGCACTACTGGCCCCTTCGGGCTGTAGTGTTGACCTCAGGGCAAACTCCAGAAAATACCCCTCTCTGGAAAATAACTACTGACGTTAAAATCGTAATAGTGCCGACCTCGAGCGGCACTACCGCACTCCAGGGGCGATAGTGCTGGCATCGGGCGGCAGTACCTCTCTTCAGGGGTGGTAGTGCCACATTTTTCAGACTAAAACAGTCATAACTTTTTACTTCGAAGTCCGATTTAGGTGATCTTGGACTATATGAAAAGCTTATCAAGAGGGCTACATTTTCCACCCTTTTACAAAATTTAAACAATCATAGATATTTTCCAAAATCACAAAAACTCCAAAGTGGCCACTCAAGTCTAAATCTGATTTTTTCGAAATCCCTCACATAGACTTGATCAAAAGCGTGACTACAAGCTAGCAAAAGTCAATAAGATCAAATCTTACGACATGTGATGATCAACTCATGATCAAAACAATTTGCAAAACACATTTGCAAATTATATTTACATGCTCCAAAGAATTTCATTCAAACTCTAACAAATTTGTGAAAACATATTTCGCAAACAACTCAAGATATATTTGCAAACATGTATTAAGCAAATAAATACCGAAGTCTATGAGATTGATCCTCTTAGCCATGTGATGGTCAAACCATGACCAAATCATCTTGCAAAAACTATGGTGCAAGTCAGATGCTCTAGGATCCCAGACTTGTAGACTTCCCATTTATTCGCACAACGAACTTGCAAATAAACAATTAATCCATTTCATGCTTGAGCATCCTCGCATTGCAACACACTCTAGCTATAACGGTGTAGGCCATGAATGGTGCATTTTGAGCATGTAAGCTTGGTGCATTGCATGTTTGATTAAAAAGAGAGTCTAAATGTTGAGGTTCACTACTTGTATGGATATTGACGTATGTTGTATCTTACTATTGAGTAACTACATGTATTATTATCCTCGTATGACATGCTTTACTGAGTTTTGGACTCATGCTTGTTTATTTCATGTTTTAGGTACTTTGAGGCCGTCATTCAGGGAGGGGAACTAGCGTCACCACATCACTCAATATCATACCACCCTTTTGTGATATTTATCTTTGGAGCATGTTCACCTTAATGAATAAATTAGATAGTTCAATCTTGGTTTATTGTTTAGAGGAACCATTTGGTTGTGAGTTATTTGGTTATGTTGATTGAATGTTAATATGATCATTGGCTATACTATGTTACTTGATGTGCGTAACATTGGGATTACTTATTTTGATGTTGCCGTTTAACTTGAGAAGTTAAAGTGGTTGCTAAAATTATTTACTAGAATGCTTATTTAAATGTTGATATGTGTGAGATTTGTTGTTCCACTGTTGCTCATATATTAATGCCTATGATTGTAGTTCATGGCCTGTTAGATCTGAAATTTATTTAGTCTGCTTGTTGAAATTTATGTTTAATTGTAGTATTTGTTAGTGTATGGATTTGTTATAGTAACATTCAGGGCACGTGTTATGCCGGGGTGTTTCAGAAAAAATGGTGTGTAACCATGTTTCAGATGTTATGACAAGTGTGGCATGGAATGGACCATTGATCAAAATCATGGAGGATTGTGAGTTGCTCATATTTTATGTTATATACTTGTTATTTACATACTTGTCAATTACTCTTTACAAATTTTGTCTGCAATCTATTACTCATTATTGGTGACTAAATCACGCTTTATGCAAAAGAATATGGTAGGATAGCCATTTCCTTTGACATAGCCAAGCTTTTATTTATAATTGTGATACACTATAAGTCTTTCTAAGTACAAATGTACTCACCCTTGCTTGTTGATATTTAGTAGGTGACAAAACTGAGATCCCTGATGACTCCTACTTTATCACAGGTCACGGGCATTATAGTGATGAGTTTTTCTAGGCTTAATCCTTGTCAGTTACCTGTGGATATTTTAGGGTAAGGCATACTACTGGACTTTTGGCCGATATCTTTACCAAACCTTTGGATAGCTCTAGGTTTGTGATCTTGCGGGGAGTGCTTGGAGTTATGAGCTCTTACAGCATATCTTGAGGGAGAGCTGGTTCTATATATTATGTATTATATGCTTACTTTCAGCATTTCCTTTACTTTACATTTTCTGGGTGCATTCAGGTCTAGTACTTTAATGCTAAGTTCACTTCACTTAGACTTTTGTCATGCTTCGCATGGACCTCTCATCTTATGCTATAGGTTGCTATCACGCTTAATTAGCTATCTCTCTTTTCTCTAGGTTGGATTCCCTCACAGTCTTATTGGTCTAGTAGGTGTTTAGCCCCCTGGGTAGATAGGGTTTGTGTGTACTCCCTAGCTAGGGTTTGTAGAGTTAGTTTTTTATGTAAGTCATATGAGAAAGATGAGTGCGTGTCTAAGCTATAGTGGTCTCTACCATCTTTTCTATACTCTTAGATCACATAGTTTTTGCTTTCTCAGCTTCCTCTTCTCATTCTGTTTTTCTAGCTTCAGTCGAGTTCATTTGGAGTTTTCTTTGCACTTAATTCTACCATAACTCAACTTGAACCTGAACTAAGCATAAAATTTATTCAATTCTTGAGGGGCAGTTTCAAGAAGCTTTTCATCATGCATTACATATAGACTTTATTTTCTATTTTATGAGCTTTGTCTATTATACAATTGAATCTGCATTCATGTTATGCACTTTGCTACTTTTCTGAGCATCATTGCTAGCTTAGTTATGTCTAAATTGTTATTAATTCATCATGCTAAGCTTGCTAAAATTTAAAATTGAGTTTTAATCAAAACTTGATGAAACTTAACTTTTACTTGCTATATTTCCTCACTAGGTGCTTATGCCATGTCTTATAAAATCTTGAGATTCTACTAGAATGCCTAGAGCAACTTGGGTTAAGCTAGGTTGTTGCATACTATAATTCTCTTTCTGTTCATGAATCTAAGTGCTAAAAACAATCAAGATTTGACTTATGTGTGCTAAAATTGATCTCAACACTCTATATTCACGATATTGCTTCCCATTGCACTTGGGATGAACATAGAATGTATTGTGTATGACCAAGATCACTCTTTTAAGTGTTATGCTTGAGGTGGTCGACTATGGCATGAGTCAATCAAAATTGAGAAATGCAAACAAAATCAAAGAAAATGCAAAGGAGGGTGAAACCTAGGAAACCTTTGTCGATGGCTCATAGTAGAGGATGTGCTTTGCTAGGATAAACTCTCTGAACCATATTATATGCGTTAAATCCTGAAATTTGCATTTACAAAAGATGATTGAGGAAGAGGATTCTCTTATACACATGTAGCTTCCCAAAGTGCTAACTAGGTTAAACTCTAGTATATCCATTTGATCCATGACAATGTCTTTGCTTCTAGTCTTGAAATTATGTTGAAATCATGCAAAAAGAGCATAACTTCCTTTGTGCTTACTAGCAAAGATATTAAAATATGCAATTGGAATGACTTAGTTTGGCATAATATGAAGTTGAGTTGCTTGGTGTCATACTTTGTCTAAATGGTCACTTGGATAATCTTGAGAGTTCGTTTAGAATACATTTCATGCATACATGTTCTCTTGATGCATATATTGCCAGAAGGGGTAGAAAATGTGAAAAAGGCATCTACAAAGGGGGAGAAATGCTATAGAAATGTTTTCTTATAGTCATGGTGAAAAATTGTTCTTTTATTTGATTCATAAGCAAATTTGAGTTTTTGTGAGATTTTTAGAGTTTTTGTGGAAAGATCATGTGGAGGTCTATCGATGTTGGTGATGAGTAATTTACAGTGTTTGAGCTTGTGGTGCTCATGTTTGAGTTTCATTTGAATTGGATTTGAATTTTGAAACAATTTGAGTGTTTTCAGCCTTAAACGGTACTATCGGCCCCTAGCAGCAGTAGTACCGACCCTCGAGCAGGTAGTACCGGCTGAGCGGCACTACCGGCCCTTAGGTGGTGGTAGTGATTTTCCAGAGTAATATTCTCGGGTGTTCAGAGATAGCGATACTACCAGCCTCTAGTTGGCAGTAGTACCAGATTTGCCAAGCGAATTGGAGGAAATTCTTTGGCATTTTGCGATATTTATTTCAAATCATTTTATATATTGCTACGTGATGGGTTTCCCTTGTCTATGATGGTTGCAAGACTTAAAGCTAGGTCATGGTGAGGCGGAGGAGACAGAGACTAAGTTAGGAGAGCTGAGGTCCAGACGATTAGGCAGTGCTAAAGATGACCGATGTCGGGAGTCACCGCAAGCCGAGAAGACAAATGGACGGATGGAGATGCTAGCTGGAACCCTACTCAAGCCAAGGAGGATCGTTGAATCAAGGTTTATGGGTTGAGTAGCGGTTAAGTTAGAGTGTTTTGAGAAGCGTGCAAAACTTGTTGTGTTAGTTGGTCTTGGGTTAGCCTAGGTATGAGTGAGTGAGTCAATCCTAACCCTTGGTAAGGTTTCTTATGGATGAAAGAAAGCAGTCCAAGGATGGAGATTGACTCTGGTGTGCTATAAATAGAGGGGTGGGGGTATGTCTCCACCCTAAACTTGTAAGAAGGATTTTTTAATGCTTAATGAAAGGTTTGATCACTTAGTAGTGTGGCTTTAAAATCCTCCTTCTCCAAGTGTTGCAAGTTTCATTTTCTTCTCTAGGTCGTATCTTTGCTTAGTTTCTTCTTGCACTTTGGATTTGCCTCCCCTCATTCTAAGTGCTTTTGAATCTTGTGGCAAGGATGAAAAATTGTTGGATGAATCTTCTATAGATCATACCCCAATCATGTAGGCAATGACAACCTCTTCTTTTCTGTTTTTACAAGAAATCGATCTTTTTTGCTTGAAAGAAGAGAGATTTTTGCAGATTATGTTCTAGGTCGTTTGAGGACTATTTATCCCTTGTTATTTCTTACTGTGATATGTGGGAGTCCATCTAGGACCATCTTGATCATCAAATCCCCATGAGCAAGCATAGAGGAAAGTTCTTGGTTTTTGCTTGGTTTTGGTGCAACCTTCGGTAAACTTGAAAAAGTTCATAACTTTGACATCAATCCTTACAATTGAGGTTGGAATAGGTTCCTGGAATCCTTGGGAAGGTGCATAAAAAGTTTCGCGGGTTTTCGATAAGCAAATCAAAAGATTCATCCATTTTTGTTTTTGAAGTTTTGCTGATTTTTACTATTCATCCAGTAGTACCGCCCCTACATGGTTGGTAGTACCACTTTTACTATTAATTCTGGTACTACCACTCGTTTAATTGTGGTAGTACTACCCTAGAGCTGAGTTTCTTTGAAAATTTATATTTCTGTGCTTCCTTGATCAAGTGAGGTTTTAGTTGGCCCTTTAAGGGGGGGATTTGTTGTTGATCATTCACCCCCTCTGATCGCCATTTCGGTCCTTCAAGTTTGAGTCTCATCATGTATTGATGTCTCAATCCCGCTTGTCCTATCTCTCCATTGTATAATGCTATTATTTGCGAATGTGTTTTGCAACTAGTTGAAGCTCATGCAGTTACTCTTTGTAGCATGTGACTAAAGTTTGTAAATATATTTTGCAAATTGTTGAAGCTCATGCATTGATCATTTATGGACTCTTACTTGCTTGTAGTCACTCTCTTGATCAAGTATATGTTAGATTTTTTGAGAAATTGTATTTTTACTTATGTGGCTATATTGGAGTTTTAGTGCTCCATGGAAAAAATTATGATTTTTTAGATCTTGAAAATAGGTCGAAGTTGTAGCCATCGAGATAAGCTTTTCATAGAGTCTAAGATCACCCAAATCGGACTTCAGAGTAAAAAGCTATGATCTCTTTTATATTAAATACCAGCACTACAACTATTGAAATTCCTGCAGTACCGCCCCAGCACTACCGCTGTTGAAATTTCGGTAGTACCTCCTGGCACTACTGCTGCATATGGGTTGATAGTTATTTTCCAAAGCAGTGTTTTGGAGTTGCATGTGGTGTTGAAATTACCGGTTTTATCGGTTTTGTGCACCAGTAGTATCGGGGGTTGTTTGCAACGACTAGTTCCTATGTATTTAATGCAATGAACTATCCGTTGGGGCAAAGGCCGGTACTACCTGACTTTGCATGTCAGTAGTACGGATTTTAGCTGGTTCTTTGAATTTCGCCCCAATGGCTATGTTTTGTTGGTGGGCTATATAAGGATGGCTTGTGCTGGCATTTGGGGTCTCTTAGCATTCCATTTTCATTCCCTTGAGCTAGTGCAAGCCTCTCTACACAAGTACATGTGTTGCACTTTATGAGCAAGGAGAAAGGTCTCTAGTTGTATATGTTGCATCTCGAGGTGGATTGAGTATCCGCTTGTGTATGTGTTGCACTTGGTAAGGGTCAAGCAAGAGGCTTGGCTTATTACTCTTGGTGTTTACTGACACCTAGACAATGTTGAGGCATCATGGTTCGGTGATCTTCTCAAAAAGCTTGTGAGAAGGACGGGTGTGTTGTGAAGGTTGGAGCTCACTTTCTCGGAGGGGGAAAGAGCTACTGCTATTATATTTGAAGTGTTTGGCTTAATTCGTGGAGCTAGTTTAATTTGTTTGGGCTTACCTCAACGTGGATTTAGGGAGACCAGCAAGTCTTCGAACACCACAGTAAAAAGATCGTGTGTCATCTTTTGGTTTGCTTCCTATTGCTCATTTACATTCTTGCAATTTATATTCCTATAATTGAATTGATTGCTTATCACCCTAGGATTACAAACCTTGATATAGACTTAGGTTGTTGGTGCACATAGTTTAGACTAGACAATTTAGGATTTAATTGAATAAAACTATTTTGATTTATGGTTCCGCACAAAAAACACGGTTTAGGCCAAAGATAATTTTAAAATCGTCTATTCACGCCCCTCTAGTCGGCCTTCTTGACCTTACAAGTGGGCTCACATGCGGTTCGGTCGTTGTGCACGTGCGACACAAAGTTTGGTTTGCTTCCTATTTGCTCATTTACATTATTGCAATTTATATTTCTAGAATTGAATTGATTGCTTGTCACCCTAGGATTGCAAATCTTGACATAGACTTAGGTTATTGGTGCATATAATTGAGACTAGATAATTTAGGCTTTAATTGGATAAAAACCGTTTTGATTTACGCTTTCGCACATAAAATACAGTTTTGTACAAAGATAATTTAAAAACTGTCTATTCACCCTCCTCTCTAGTTGGCCTCCTCAACCTTACAAGTGGACTCACGTGCGATTCGGCCGCTGTGCACATGCGACAGAAAGCAACAGGCTCAAGTTGTTTGACCGATGTGTGCGTGCGGTTCGGTCAGCATGCGCACACAATACCGAGCGCATATGCAATAAGCCATGCACAGTAATCCCATGTATAGTAAATCAATCTAGGACCCTAATTAGCAAAAAAACCATCTAAGGTCTAGAGAGCAAAGATTAATCTACAGGATTAATCTAATAGCATGGGGATCAGAGACGGAAAAAGGTCACCGTGGTCGGTAGGGTCATTACGAACTCATAACACTAACTTGTAACTTGTAACTTGTAATAAGAGGGGCATGTGCTTATGTACTAAAGGAACCATTTGTGCTAGACTAGAAGACATCGGTGTTGCTTGATCTCGACAATTGCACTGTAGATTGGCCCTAATGGGGATTGAAAATAGTGAATCTGGCAATATACCATTAGGCCTTGGAGAGTTGTTGTACTGATAAAGTGTTGAATAATAAATTGATCACCATAGATCAATCACAATACTACTCAATAAGATTGAGAATATCTGAAGAACAATTACATAATAGATGAACAAGATATAGAGAATATCAACTCTTTTTTCTTTATTGATTGTAGAATAATTCTCTTATACAATTGGATGATTCATTTATAACCAAAATCTCTCGTAGTAGTTCCAAAATTCACCCACCAAAACCCAAAGTCCGGTTATATCTCAACAATAAAAACAAGAGTCCAAGACAAGAGTCCAGTTATATCTCAACATATCGGACCACTTACGACACATCACCTAAAGTCTCCCGTACACGTGGCATCGGCCGCAACGGCGCCACCCCATGCAGGCGCCTATGCACAGCCCAGCCTAGGGGTGGGCAATTTTTAATAGAAACTGGGAAACCAAATCAAATAAACCGAAAAAAAATCAATTTTTCGGTTTATGATTCTGTTTTTTTTTGTACTATTCGGTTTTATAATTTTAGAAACTGAATGAACCGAGTAATCGAACAAACAGACAAGCGCAACGCTGCATGACTGTGTCCCAGCCTATGTAGCCCATGACTGAGTGCAGCTTGGCCTTCAACCGAGTGCGGCCCACATGGGCACATAAGCAGCCCACAACGAGTAGCAAACAGCACAGGTCATGGCCTAAACGCGGTGTGCCATGAGGCCATGACAGTGGCAATTATTTTTGATGTGTGCTGATTGTCGAAGGAGTGCTAAGTATATGGCAAGCTAAGGAAATTCACTGAAAAATCGAACTAAATTTTTTTTGGTTAATTCGGTTCAATTTGTGAATTTAAAGCGATAATTTCGTTCCATTTTCAAAAACCGAAATTCGAGTGGTGCCACTACTGGTCAGATCCCATTGGGCCCACGCAGGATTCAAGTAAACGGCCCTGCGGCCCCCCTTGCGGCCGTAGTCTCTCTGTGTTAAGATCGTCCTTGGTTCTGCGTGGGGCCTCCTCCTCTCGGTATCGGTTTGCCCCCACGTCAATGCGAATCGCATGTTAGAGCTGCCCCAGTTTGGAAAGCTGCGCTTTACACAGAAAAGCAAAGCTCTCCACGGTCAATTAGGGAAATGAACAAACCCGAAAGTTCCCAAAGAAAATTACCCCCCCTATCCAAGCTTATATGGTATATTTTCTCTTAGCATGTTGTCATGTGCCGGACGGTGAACAAGGAAGCGAGCGGCAAAGTGACAGCACAAGGGTGCGGAGCGCGTGAAGACTAAAGGAGCATCGGGTGTGAGCGTTTAGGTGTGTGTTGGGCCCACTTGTAAGTGTTGAAGGGAACTATATAAGTCGAATCTGATCATCCATTTGGACGACGGTTGTTATCCAATATGCTCTAACAGAATTCCTACCCCTTTCGCTTTTCTCTATCCCCAACTCGCTTTCTTGATCGATGAACATCACATTTGGTATCAGCAGTCTTCCGATCTGGCGCCGGAAGAAGGAATCGCAATTGGAGGTGAAAGTTACATCAAGAATGGCTTGGTGGAGAACCAATCGAAGGGGTTAACGCGCCATCAAGCAGATCCTCGATGATGTTCATGGCGTGAAATCGGAGATGGGGGAGATCCGATCCTCCATGGAGAAGGTACAAGGAAGGGTGGAGACTCTGGAATCTCGTCCGGAGGCAGTTAATCTTGCGTCGACTCTTCCGGCGTTCTCGGCGGCCGCCTCATCAGCACCGTCGGTGGCAACATCTCCAGTAGGAGAGGAGATAGCCGCATCTCAAGGTCTGCGCGACCCAGAACAACTCCATGGGCATGGGAAAGGAATATTGGGACCTCCTGTTGGGGCTCCACTCATTGTTAAGATGGATGCACCTCTTGTTCTGCAGGATTGGACGCAAGGACTGGGATAGGAGAGTACTGGGGAAAGGCAAAACATGAATGCCGCAAAGACAGCTGGCCCACCACTACCCAAACCGGAGTTTCCAAGATTTGATGGGGAAAATCCAAGGTTATGGAAGGAAAGGTGTGAAACATATTTTGAAGTGTTCGAATTCACCTGTGCTTGCACGAGGTTTGCATCTTTGAATTTTACAGAAATGCAGCCCTATGGTTGCGAATCCGAGATCAAAGGTCGTTTTGAAGATTGGGAAACACTCTGCAATGCAAAGGGAAAAGAGATTTGGAAGAAATTTGTATAAGAGACAAATGAACCAGTTGATAGGCTTAAGGCAAAATGAGTCTGTGGCTAAGTATGTGGAAAGGTTTGAGGAACTGCAACATAAAATACTCTTATATAATCCCTCTCAGGATGATATTTTTTTTGTCACTCATTTTTTGGGGGGATTAAAGGAAGAGATTAGAGCTGCAATAGTACTGCATAACCCTGAGAATGTTGATACGGCTGTGGCTCTAGCACTCTTGCAGGAAGAAGAGTTAGAAAGTGTAAGAAGAAGACCTACTCCTAGGTCAGACAATAGAGACCTGCACAGAGGAAGTAAATTCGGTGAGAAGAGTAAGTTTACGGGCAAATCAGAGGAGTTCAAAAGGAATGAAGATGTGAGACCTGGTTCACTAAGTAGGTTGGATGAGAAACTGGAGGCATTGCGTTCTTTTCGCAAGTCTAATGGGCTATGTTTCACTTATGGAGAAAAATGGGGTAGAAACCATAAGTGTCCGGATAGAGTGCCTCTTCACATTATTGAAGAATTGATTGAAGTGCTGCAGGTTCAGAACAAGGCAGACACTGAACCAGAGGAAGGGAAAGACGTTATGGTAGAGGAATTGATGCTAGTCACTAAATTGGCAGATGGACCACAGCCACAGCGCAAGACCCTAAGGTTACAAGGCCTAATTGACAAGCAAGAAGTGCTCATTTTGGTTGATTCGGGTAGCACTTACTCATTTATCAGCGAGCGGTTGATCAAGCAACTTCATTGTAACATCCTCGTTTTGGCTTTCTGGAGAAAAACCTAATTAAAATAAAGTAAATTCAAAAGTTGGAGTTTCTTTGGTGTTTATATTAACCTGGCATCCTTTCCCCTTCGAATCGGGAATTAATTCCCTCCCGGGCGAAAATCGATTTTCCAAAGCATCACAGCATTCTAAAATTCACCCAGTCCAAAAGCGCCCAAAATCTCCAAACCACTTCTAAAATGTTCCAAATATTCCGAAATGATTTTAGGAATCATTCCTCGGATTTTGGACTGCTCCTATTTTATCTCGGCTTTTGTTTAATGCCTGGCGATCCGCGCCCAGATATCCAATTCCACAAAAATCATCCAAATTCAACCAAACCACTTCCATTGGGTTCCAAATATTCTAAAATGGCTCTAGGAATTTTTCCGGAATTTTTAGGCCATTTTTCCTAATTTTTCTCTAGGGTGGCACGCTTTAAAAGAGAGCCAATAGGAAAGTGACACGTGGCAGCCACTATTCATCATCTTCAACCTCTTGCCATGCATGAACTTTGGAGCTCCAAGCAAGCAAAAATGGTGGATGCCCTTTAAATCCATCTAGCTCCTCCAATACAACTCCAAATCGCGAATCCCAACGGGATCCGCTGGACTCACAACGGACTCCTCTCTTCCTATCCATGGGGATAATACCCCAAATCTCGCATTTTTGAACGGTTGGCGTGGAAACCAAACCGACTTCTTTGGAGATTGCGCGTCGCTCCTAGTCCGCTCTGCGTGATTCCGCCTCATCTCTCCGTATAAGAGTCCTCTTCCGCTGGTGTAACCCTTCTTTAGCCTCTCTCAAACCCAATCGGCCGCAAGATCAAGAAACCGCATTTAACTCGTGTTCTTCGCGCTTCGTGTTCTTGCTCATATCTCCTCCCTCGGTGGTTCAATTTCTATTCCGATTCTTTTGTTGACTCCGTGAGGAAGTCTAGATTCTAATCCTTCCATTGATTTTAGGTTTCATCGATCGTGGGCGCATTTAATTTCGCTTTGCTCGCTTTCGGCCGAACCGCGTCGTCGCCGATTTCTTCAATTCCGGTGAGTTTAGGTTCAATTCCTTCATCCTAGATGTTGCTAAGGAGGTCCTAGAGGTTCTAGCTTTTTGTTTGGATTGATTCCATGCAAAAATGAGGTAAAATCAAGTTTTTAGGGAGAAGGCGCTCGCTTTGTTTTGGAGTGCATCGTGCTGGTGGCCTTTTGGGTCTGCGGTCGCCGGAAGCCGCTGCCGGGCCGGCCGTCGCGCCATGCGCCACGCCGCCAAGCTGCCGGGCCAGCTGGCCGCCACAAGCGCCAATACGGCTCAAGACGCAGGGGCTGGCCACAAGGCCTGGGCTGGCTGCCAAGGTCTGGCTTCCGCCGGAGCTCGCTGAGTTCAGCCGGCCACTGGACCCACGCCACGCCGCCTCTCTTCCCCTCTCTCCTTCCTCTTTCTCAATCTCTCTCTCCATGGACGGGCCTAAGGAAGCTTCATGGAGAAGCCACTTTCTCCTCCCTATGACGGGGACCCCACCCGTCATAGACCCACTCCTACCAGCCCAGTCAAAGTCAAAGTCCGCGGTCAAACTTTTGACCCATTAACCCGAGAGGAATATTCCTGAATATTCTTGCTGATTTATTCGAAATTCCAACTTCTAAGCTCATAACTTTCTCATCCGAACTCCGCTTGACCTCGCTCAAATTTCTAAATTCATCTAAAATCAAGACCTTCCTGCCAGTACTAATTTTATAATTTTTGGATTTTATTTATTTTCTGTTATTTATTTGTTGCCTCGTTATTTGCGTAGTCGACGATCCCGCCATCACGATTTCGCCTGCCGAGCCTCCCGAAGTTCGACATGCCGCCAAGAATCAAGGCAAGTCTCCTTGATGCACTTTGCTCCTATGTTTAAGTAAAAGATTTAAAATTGTTTATAAAGTTGCATGGCTATGTTTAATTAAATATGTCAAATATAAGAGCTTAGTTATTCCAACTTGTTGATTCCTCCATGACATTGTGAATCATATCCATTGTAGCCTCAGATCATTGTTTATACCATGCCTATGTTTATATGGTATCCAAGTTGCTATGTAGTACTCAGAGAATTGCTTAGACCTTTTCCACCAAAACAACCCATGGGTGGGATTATTCAAAAAAGAATGTCATTAAACGTGATTTGAAAGTTATTATTATGGTTTTGGTCCTGTTTTCAAAAAATAAAAGAAAAGGAAAATGATTTTGACTTGGGCGCATGGAATGTCCGTGGAAGCGATCAAGCCTTGATCCTTTGGTGCAAGTACCGCCTCAAGTCATATAAGGACCGACGCTTATGATTGCCATTTTAAGCATAACCGTACTTTACCACATGTCTATAATGGCACGACCTGCTCACTAATTTGTAGAAGCCTAGTTTAGACTCACCACTTATTGTTGTGTGAGAGCCTGGACGGAGGCATTGTTGTGGATGTTGTTTTGCTCACACGGCCACAAGAGGGGCTTCAGATCTGGTGAGGGAACCCCACAATGCAGAAACCTCCCGGTGGGTCTAGCTAGGTAGATACATTGTAACGGCTCACCTTGTCAAGATATCCTCGCCGCACACCTAAGGAAGTGTGTTAATTGCATGGCAACAAGGGTCTATCTTGTCTTGTGGGTAAAGTTGTACACCTCTGCAGAGTTTAAACTATTCGAATAGCCGGTGTACGGTCCAAAGGCAAAGCAAGAAATGCTTTTCATATTGGTAGACTTTGATTTTATTTTTAAAACCTAAAAGTGTTTTGTTTTGGGGTTCGGAGTGGTTAGAACTCTCAATGTTGTTTAATGAAAGAGCCAACCAGTGGAAAGAAACCCGCTTTACATTTGACGGATGGAGTCACATGATTAACTTTTGATCCTTTAAACTCGCTATATGATAGAGCCTTTATGTTAGTGATGGTGGATAGAACTCACTACACAATAATAAATAATTCAATTATTAAAAAGAGTTGTAAAATATGCTTTGTGAAATTTATTACTTAAGTATGATTTAATCAAATGTGGCTTTATGCAAATAAACCTTATTAAGCTTCCTTTGGAAAGCCCCTCATGATCATAATTTCCTGACTTGCTGAGTACTTTTGTACTCACGTGCTACACCAACATTGTAATCATCTAAATTTATCAAGATGCCGAAGAGAGGAGGAGTTCTTCGAGGAGGATTGCCGAGGAGGACTAGCTATGCCCTAGTCGCTGTCTCGTGGCGTTGTGGCTGCTGTTTTTCTTTTGCTTCCGCTGTTTTGTGTGTCCTGGTCGCTGGACCGAGTATTGTAATAAGTGGCCATGTGGCCCATACTTGAATATTTACATTACAAGTTTCGTTATGTTCGCAATGATGTATCATCGCGGATCGTGTGTACTAGCTACTGATCTGGGACTAGTACGGAAATACACAGGAGATTCTGGATAGCTGATCCGGGGTCTCACATTCATTACTCAACCTCCAGCATAGCATCGGTACAACTGACAATAGCAGATGGTAGAGTCATGACCTGCGATAAGATGGTGCCGGCTTTAGAATGGTGGGTTCAGGGACACTCGTTTCAGCAAGATATGCGAGTTTTATCCTTGGGATGTTATGACATGATCTTAGGAGCTGAGTGGCTAGAAGAACATAGCCCTATGTGGGTGAATTGGAAGACTAAGTGTATTAAATTCACTCATCAAGGCCGTCGAGTTATGTTGTAGGGCATAAGGGAGGAACATTCTGTGGGCACATGTATTGGTGCTAAGGAGTTAAAAGGACTGATGAAAAGGGGCGCAATAACCCATTGGGTTCACCTCATGTCATTAACAGAATAGTCGGACACATTAAAGCAGGTGGAGGAGGACCAAGTTCCAGAGTCCGTAACAACGGTGGTAAAGAGATTCGAGCACCTATTCCAGGAGACCAAAACGCTGCCACCTAGAAGAGAATTTGATCACTCAATACCATTGTTACCTGGGGCACAACCTGTTAATGTGAGAGCATACCGCTACTCTCCGCATCAAAAGGATGAGATAGAACAACAAGTAGCGGATATGATGAACAAAGGACTCATTCAGTCTAGTGCAAGTCCGTTTGCATCTCCTGTGTTGTTAGTGAAAAAGAAGGATGGATCATGGAGGTTTTGCGTTGATTATCGCAGACTTAACACCATTACAGTGAAGAACAAGCATCCTTTACCCATTATTGATGAATTATTGGATGAATTAGTGGGTGCTTGCTGGTTCACTAAGTTGGACTTGCGATCTGGTTATCATCAAATCAGGGTGGCAAATGGAGAAGAGTATAAAGCGCTTCAGTACTCATCGCGGATTATATGAATTTCTTGTCATGCCTTTTGGTCTCACTAATGCTCCGGCAACCTTTCAGAGTGTGATGAATTCAGTTTTTGCAAACCTACTTCGTCGTTGTGTGTTGGTATTTGTGGATGACATACTCGTATACAGCAGCACATTAGATCATCATGTGAATCATCTTCAGCAAGTCTTCCAAATTTTGGAGCAACATCAATTGTTTGTTAAGAAGAAGAAGTGTTCTTTTGGTCAACAAAAATTGGAGTATTTGGGACACACAATATCATCCAATGGAGTGTGCACTAATCAGGATAAGGTCCAAGCGATTGTTGATTGGCCAGTACCCAGAAATCTGAAAGAGTTAAGAGGGTTTCTAGGGCTCACAGGATATTACAGAAAATTCATTCAACACTATGGTATTATATGCAAGCCATTGACAGCATTGTTGAAGAAGGGAGTTCAATTTCAATGGACATCCATCACTGATGATGCCTTCAAAACATTGCCGCAAGCCTTAGTATTGCACGGTTCTTGCCTAATCACGGATTTCTCTAAGCAATTCATTTTGGAAACTGATGCAAGCAATGGGGGTATTGGAGCTGTTCTCATGCAAGATGGACATCCTATTGCATTTCTAAGTAAGGCATTGAGTGCTCGCAATCAGACGTTGTCCACATATGAGAAAGAGTGTTTTGCAATCTTATTAGCTGTATCAAAATGGCGACATTATTTGCAGCATAAGGAGTTTATTATTCGGACAGACCAAAAGGCCTTATTGCACCATCGGCAGAGATTAATCACTGAATTCGGCACAAGGCTTTTGTCAAGTTGTTGGGCTTGCAATATCAGATACATTATAAAAAAGGGGTTCATAACAGAGCAGCCGACGCCCTTTCTAGAAAGCCAGTAGGGGCTGAGATGCAGGCCATATCAGTCAGTACTCCAGTATGGATACAGAACCTGATTGCTGGTTACCAACAAGATGCTGAAGCAAAACAACTCCTCACGGAATTGAGTTTGACTGGATCAAATGAGAAAGGGTATTCTTTACAGAGTGGGGTAATTCGTTTCAAGGGACGTGTATGGGTGGGCAACAATACATTAGCCCAACAACACATTTTGCAGGCCCTTCATTCTAGTGGAGTAGGGGGTCACTCAGGAATGCAAGCGACTTATCATCGGATCCGAGCCTTGTTTGCTTGGCCTAAAATGAAGATCACTGTACAGAAGTATGTGGAGAGTTGTGAGGTATGTCAACAGGCTAAGGTAGAGCATATCAAATCGCCAGGGCTACTTCAACCCTTACCTGTTCCCTCAAGGGCATGGAGTGTGATTAGTTTGGATTTCATTGAAGGTTTACCTCTATCCCAGAAATTCACAACAATTTTAGTGGTGATTGATAAATTCTCAAAATATGCTCATTTCCTGCCATTATCTCACCCATTCACTGCTCCTCAAGTAGCCAAACTGTTTTGCAATCAAGTCTATAAGTTACATGGACTGCCACAGACTATCATTGCTGACAGGGATAAAGTCTTTACAAGCACATTTTGGCAAGAATTGTTTCGCTTATCTGATACTCAATTGAATATGAGTTCGGCTTACCATCCTCAAACCGACGGCCAAACTGAACGGTTAAATCAGTGTTTGGAGACTTATCTAAGGTGTTTTGTTCATGCATGCCCAAAGAAATGGTCGGATTGGCTTCCATTGGCTGAGTTTTGGTACAACACCTCTTACCAGTCGGCTGTGGGAAAGACTCCATTTGAAGTTCTTTATGGATATCCTCCTAGGCATTTTGGTATCTCTAATAGCAATACTAGTGATGTATCTGATGTGCAAGAATGGCTCAATGACAGAGCAATGATGACCAAGCTGGTGAAGCAGCACCTGGAGCGAGCATGTTTAAGGATGAAAGGGCATGCAGATAAGAACAGATCAGACAGGGAGTTTCCTGTCGGTGATATGGTTTATTTGAAGTTACAACCTTATGTGCAAAACTCCATAGCAACTCGCAGCAATCCAAAGTTGAGTTTCCGATTTTATGGGCCGTTCAAAATTTTACAGAGAATTGGCAAGGTGGCATATAAGCTTGACTTACCTGAAGGAAGCAAAATTCATCCAGTCATCCATGTTTCACAACTCAAGCGTCATATTCCACCTTCCACTGTAGTGAACACCGATTTCTCTGTCATTTCTACCGAGACCGCCGAGCAGAGTGTTCCAGCAGACATTATGCAGACTCGGCTGATCAAGCAAGGAAACCATGTCATCTCGTCGGCTTTGATTAATTGGACTGGATTACCATCAGCTCTGGCAACTTGGGAGAACACGTTGGCGCTTCGTTCACAGTTTCCTGCAGCGCCGGCTTGGGGTCAAGCCGTTTTTCGCGGGGGAGGTATTGTCATGTGCCGGACGGTGAACAAGGAAGCGAGCGGCAAAGTGACAGCACAAGGGTGCGGAGCGCGTGAAGACTAAAGGAGCATCGGGTGTGAGCGTTTAGGTGTGTGTTGGGCCCACTTGTAAGTGTTGAAGGGAACTATATAAGTCGAATCTGTATCTGTCGCTGGACGACGAAGTTGTTATCCAATATGCTCTAACAGAATTCCTACCCCTTTCTGCTTTTCTCTATCCCCCAACTCTGTTTCTTGATCGATGAACATCACACATGTAGACATAAAAGTTATTGAAAATAACTATATTTAATGTATTTATACAGAGATATCATGTAATTCTGAATATTTATTAGGAGTATAGAGTAAACACCATATCAGTTTCTACATTAAACATAAAATACACGTGTATTCGTAAACAAATCGGACGGCACCTGGCGTCTCTCGGATGACTCCGCCGTGTGCCTTTCCATTCCACTGGCCCAGTGGCCCCCCAAAATCGGATCTACCTCGGCGAGCCCGCAAGCGAACTTTTAACTACCCAGAGTACTACAGCCCAAAAAGTAGCCGTTGCCTTTCCCCCAATCCTCTCCTCCGAGATCCATAAACAAAACAAAAAAAGACCGTTGCCGATTTCAAACCCATCGCGGTCGCGGAGTACAAAAAGGAAAACACCCCGAAAAAGATCTCCGTTTCAAGTCGGTTCGAATCGAGCGCGTGGGGGGGGAAAAAGGAGAGGAGCGGAGAGGAGCCGAAAAGATCTGGAGCGAAAGGGGAATGGTTGAGATCGGCGGGAGCTTCATGGTACTTGAGATCTCCCCGGAGCCTGGATCATCTCTACTCTTTCCATCTATCTCGGCGCGACAGGGTCGCCTTAAATTTTTGGTTCGCGGTTTGCGAGATTTGTTTCTGTTGTTGTTGCTGCTGCTGATTTTTGTTCGGTGTTTGCGTGCGGATGCAGGATAAGGTTGGGGCCGCAGTGGACGGCGGTGCCGACGTGGGCGAGGGGCTGTGGCCCGTGGAGCCCCTGCTGGAGCCCCCCGACGACGCCGGCCCCGTCGGGTGGCCCATGCCGGAGTTCTGCCCTCTCACGGTGAGCGCTCGCCGCTCAGTGGGTTGGATTGATTCAAACTGCGTTCGTGGTTGGAACTGACGAAACGATCCTTTGGTGGTGTTTGACAATCAGATCGTTGGGGCGGTGAAGGAGTCGTTCTTGGAGACCCTGCGGAAGGACGCGGGCGCGGAGCAGCAGCTTCTGCCGGAGGCGGAGGTGCTGAGCCCGGACTCGCGGCCATCGAGCAGCAAGCGCCAGCGTGCCGGCACCGCTTCTCCGCCGTCGTCCAGGAGCCCGTACCGCAACATCCTACACGTGTTCCAGCAGTGCAAGCAGGACGTGGTGTGAATGAGAGGAGGAAGGAGCAGCACACAGCTAGCACAGTACAGGCCGTGAAGTCTCGGCTTTCTTTATCTTTTCTTTTTTACCCGAGAATATTTCTTGATTGCTTGATATCTGTCCATCTATTCAGCAACAATTTACACACTGCTATGATGTAACTCAAGGGAATAGGAGCTTTATTCTTGTGTAAAGATGAGATACAAACCTACAAACTATGATAATTCATTTTGCTTTTGCAATGCTACTTTGGATACTTTTAGGGTGTGTTTTGTTGCTTGTACTAAGTGATACATGTGTCAGATGATTCAAGAAAAAAATTATCCATGTGTTTGGTTATTTGAATAGAACCATCTCATCCTGAACCAGGTAATACAAATTTTAAAAATATTCCTTATAAATGCTAAGCCATTTGTCGACGATCTGTTTCGCCGGTAATAAGATTTGTGATTCTAGGGGATTTGTGCGGGATCTGAGCTTGATGGTAACACAGGATGCGGGGGCAATCTGTTTTAGACAGGTTCGGGCTCTCTCGGAGGAGATAATACCCTAATCATGTGTTCTTGGATATATTGTGTGTGTCTCTCCTTTTCTTGTTTCTCCCTCCTCCCCTTATATACTGGGGGAAGAATACATGATAGATGGGCGCCACCGGGCCCTGAACATGGTGGCCTCGACGACATGTTCCTTGTCCTTATCCGCCTTCACGCTCTACGTCCTGGAGAGGTGGTTATGCTTTCTCCGACCCACGCCTGCCGCCTTGTCGTTCCAAAGATCCGCAGTTCTCGCGATGGTCGATCGCATGCCGTTCTGGCGGGTTGTTAGGGCGGCGCGAAGCTTCCTTGAAGGATCAGAGTTGTCTTGGGGAGCAAGTCGAAGGTCTCCTCTGGGCCGTCGTGGTGCTTCCGGCTTTGGGCTTTATTCCGCTGTCAGGCCTGGTCGGTGTAGGCCCCTCTTGCGGGACCCTGTCTCGACATCCCACAGCTGACCCCAAGTGCTTT
The DNA here is from genome assembly GCA_036346355.1 of Rhipidocladum racemiflorum. Lineage (NCBI taxonomy): Eukaryota > Viridiplantae > Streptophyta > Magnoliopsida > Poales > Poaceae > Rhipidocladum > Rhipidocladum racemiflorum. Next base: position 8,081,984 of record CM070579.1, read on the forward strand.
AGGATCGACTTTCCGTCCCTTACCTGTCATGAGGATTATGCGGAGAGAGATCATAAAGAACTTGTAGTATGAAGCCACCGTGGTTGGTTAGCTCGTGGTCGAGTGGTACCCGCGCTGATTTACGGCACCGCGACAGCCGGCTTGTCGCTCGTGACCCTCATGGGGCATACCTTGGTCTTTTTGGCTCGTGGTCGAGTGGTACCCGCGATTTGCGGCGCAGAACCGCTTGTCGCTTCTACCGACCCTCATGGGGCATACCTTGGTCTTTGGCTCGTGGGTCGAGTGGTACCCGCTACCATGACGGCGCTGAACCGGCTTGTCGCTTACCGACCCTCATGGGGCATACCTTGGTCTTTTGGCTCGTGGTCGAGTGGTACCGCGCTCGGTCTTGCGGCGCCAGAATCGCTTCTACCGGCCCTCATGGGGCATACCTTGGTCTTTGGCTCGTGGGTAAGTGGTACCGCGCCCGCTTACTGGTGGCGCGACAGCCGGCTTGTCGCTTCGGTGACCCTCATGGGGCATACCTTGGTCTTTTGGCTCGGGTAGGCGGTACCGCGCGTTCTGATCTTGTGACAGCCCGCTTGTCGCTTCTACCGACCCTCATGGGGCATACCTTGGTCATACTGAGTAATGCATGTGCCGTTCTGCCAAGATCGCTTTAGACCCTCATGGGCGCATTCTCAAGACCGTGTTGGTTGTAGATCCTCCCGCGACACCCAATCGCATTGTGAGACAAATGACCGACAATTGACCCCAAATTATGGGGTGTGCCGTCGGAGGATGTTCGGAAAGTGCCCGACCCCAAGCTTCCGTGGCGGCGGCGTTCAGGCCCGTCGTGGGGCGACTTTATCCCAAACTTTGGACTGTGTTTGACACTGGCGCGTTTCTTGACGCAGCGGCTATTGGCCGTCATGGGGCGTGCCCTAGATCGGCCCAGACTGAACAGGAGGGCCCTCGTTTCTTCCCACTGCGAGGCGGAAATTGGGGCCCATTTCTTATAAGTCGGAAGGACCCTTGTTAGAGCAACGGCCTCCTTGCACCTTCCCCACCACGGCTGCGAAACCTTCAAACCTCCTTTGGCGATTTAGGGTTTCTGGTTTCGCGCCCTTGGCTTGCAGCGGTTCTTCCCACCAGGTCTTCTTCTTCGCAATGTCTTCTTCCTCGTCATCGGAGGGTAGCGCCGACCCTACGGCGGCAGGGTGGGAGTCTTCCATCACGACGACGTCCCGCTTGGAGGGGATGGTCGCCGCCGGCGTCCTCCCTCCGCTGGAGTTGATCTCCGCCCGCCCCGCCGCAGGTGACCTTTACCCCACACCTCTAGAGAATGAGATTGTGGTGTTTGAGTCCTTCTTCTGGCGGGGATTTAGCATTCCTGGGAGCGCCTTCTTCCGGGGGCTCCTCCACTTCTACGAAATCGAGTTGATCAATTTGAACCCCAACTCGATCCTTCACGTTGCCATCTTCGTCCCGGCTCTGAGGCGTACCTTGGGATCCGTCCTCATTGGGATTTGTGCCGCTCCTGCTTCTTGCTGAAACCACAGCCGAACCGGCCCGCTCCCAACGGCGTTGGGGCGCTGGCTCAGTGCGGAGGGCTCAAGAAGCGAGATTTTGTCGTTCCTCTCAAGACCTCCTCAAAGGTTGGAGGCGGGAGTGGTTCTATTGTGCCAATGTTGATCCTTTCCTCGCCCCCTTTGCCTAGTGCTCCTAAAGCTTCCCGATCTTTGGAGCGATGCCCCTGACGGAGGAGGTTTGGCGCAAATCCGAGCTCGGCATTGATTGACGATCCAAGAACCGAGGGCCGACGGTCCCGGATCGCGATCGATTTGTGAAGCGCCGAGTGCAGCCCTTGAAGGAGAGAGTCCATTTGGGGTTCCAATACAACGGGCCTTTGGACCCCACGCGGGAGACGGACGTGGCCCTGTCGATGGAGGCGCTTGGCAAAGACGGTAGTTGATCTCTTCGTGCCTGGCACAATAATCACCAACAGGCTGCCCTCATAAATTTTCGACGGCAAGGCCTCCCCCTCCTGTGAGTGCACTATTCTCTCGAAAGGCTGTTCCATGATTTCTTTGACTGATGTGTGATTCAAATAGGGTGCGATCGTTCCTTTTTTCAGGAACGCGCGTCCTTCCTTTCTGACGCTCCGGTTGTCGGCCTCTCTGAAACACGCCAGCGGCGAGCGAGTGGTTTACACCTCGCCGACGAAGGCGCGGAGTCGGCGGAGGAGGTCGCCGGTCTTTCGTCACGCTGACCTCGACCGTGCACCGGATCGCAAAGCGGGGCCACGCCTCTTCGTCCCTGTGGCAGCGGCCGCTGGAGCTAACTTCTCTCCGAGTGGTGCTGGGTCTCGGATGAGGCCTGGGATGAAGTTCAAGAAGTCCAAAAGGTATTCTTTTGGGCGACCCTTGTCTTTTTATCACTTCCTGTGCTGAGGTGTTTCCCATCCGATGGTCCGTCCGTCGACGAGATCGACCCGGCACCGTCTCCCAGAGTGGAGGAAGTGCCTCGAGAGCCACTGCCGCTTGGTCCTCTGCCGAAGCCCCCAAACCGGACCGTATGGTGGGAAGGGGGTTCCGACTGGAAAGGGATGGAAGAGGACGACGAGATGGAAAGAGCGGCTCGGACGGAGCTTTATGAGCTCACCGTCAGGTGTAGCACGCTCGTCAGGGTGAGCTTCTTGTCTTTAACTCTGTTTGCCGACTTCTCCTCGAGATTCTACCCTGTTACCTAGGACATGGGGAGCTCGGAGCAAAGATCGCGGTTTTTCCGGAAGGTGCTCCCGAAGCTCAAGGAGCGAAGCGATGCAGGACAAGCTCAACGAGATCAGCAGACAGTGGAAAGAGGTCCACGGGCTTCAGGGTGAGTGTATGACGATCCGGAGGAGAAGATGAAGCTTGAGCATATGCTTGAAGGTGAGATTCTCCCTGGATTCGGTTTGGATGATTGGAGAGGATGATGACACTTGTGTTTGAGCGTGACTGATCGTTGTCGAGCCGAGGCCCGACCGAGGCTTCAGAGAACTCGGCCTCAAAGCTCGAGTCGGCTTGGAAAGGATGCACGGGAGCTAGAGGGTAAATTTCTTTGACTTGGTTGACCACACTTGGAGTCGGGTGTGCCTCGATGGCCATTTGACTTTGTTGTAGAGTGCAAGGAGAAGATGGCCACCGCCGAACAGGGTCGGACTGAATCAAGGCGTCGCTGCGAGCCACCCCGCACCTTCAGCGTATTGAAGGAGTCACGCGGGCCAGGGGACGATGTCGTTCCACTTCTCTCGGGAGGAGCCAACAGATCGAGCTTACGCCAAAGAGTCCGCAGCAATGAGTGCGAACCAGGCATTGGCGGTGGTCAAGTCTCATTATCCGAGAGTTGACCTCAAGCCGTGAAAGAAGGTTTTGCTGTGATGAAGACAAGGCCAACGCGCTCCTCGAAGAGGTGTCCTGCATCGCAGCCTTGTTGGAGAATCTAGAATTCGACTTCGATGTGGGCCTTGATGCCGAGTGCTCGCCCTCCTTGTTTGAAATATTGTGTCTTCTTACTTCAATATGATTTGCCTGTATTGTCTTCCGCTGAGTGGTCTTCAGACCTGAATATAGGCCCGTAGCCTTTTGGATCCTGTTGCGCCTTTCCGGGTGAGTTTCACTGATCGGTATGGCTTCCAAACGCCAGGGCCTTGGCCCGTGGCTTTCTTGCCCCAGACACGCTTTTCCGAGAGGCTGGCGTGCAGCTCTCGAGCGTCGGGACTTACGTTGTGGCCACCTGGCTAAGTGGTTTAGCCCCCAGGCTTGCATCGCTTGCTAGCTCTCCCAGGCTTGCATCGCTTGCTAGCTCTCCAGCCCCCGGGCTTTTGCGCTTAATTTGGTATAATTAAGCAAGAAAGCCGAACGAGCTTGAACTGCTTACGACACGTGTCTGGTGAAATTCTCCTTGATTTTGTTCAAGGTGCTGGTCTTCTTCGGTATTCGCACTGCCGCTTTGTTTTTCGCGCTTCGTTGATTGCGAGGTGGCGCATTTGATTGCCTTTGGAGACGCTTCGATTTCCGGGGCTGGGGTGGCTTATAAATAGGGCGTCACCGCTGATGAGCGATCGCCCATTTCCCTTTTGCCTCGTCCCTCTTCTTCTCTTCCAGCATTCCTTCATGTCTAACATGAGGACGTTCGTCGGCCCATACGCGGCATTCTTTCGCCAGCGGTTCTTTAGGATGTTGCACAGCTGGGAGGAGGCCGAAGCATGGGAGGAGCATGATTTTGCCATCCTGGAGGCGGAAGGAGAGGAGGGGGACGCGAGGGACGCCGCCGCCGTGGCCACCTTGCTGGAGGCCGCACCGGGGCTCCACGAGGTGGCGGAGGTCATCCTCGAGATGGTTGGTCGCGATCGCCGCGACGACCTTGCCGTCAGGACCCTCGTCCGCCTTATACCCCCCTTGTGGGTGGTTGAGGACGAGATTCTGGCGGCTTTGGATCGCGTGGGTCGCGTCTAACCTCAACGATCTCGCCTCCGGGCCTCCCAAAGTCACAAGACTAAAGACCAAAGACCAAAGACCAAGAGCAAGAAGACAGCCGATTTTTTTTTTAGCGCGAGAAAAAGAAAAAAAGAAAGTCAGTAATGTAAATTATTAACATTACGGAATGCAATGCGAAATTTTATCCAATCCGTGCCATCATGTTTAATCCGAGTTTAGTGGTTCCGCCTGATCAACTTATTTTAGTCGGTTGCTCGATTGCCAAAGAACGAGGCGCTGGGCTCGAGCTTTTGACGGTTAGAAATTCGCGATCAGCGAATCTCGGTTAGATTCTCGTGTCGCGAATTGCAGTCCCCTAGTGGTTAGTGCTTTGTACCCGTTCACAGCGCTGCGGTGTAAACCGCCGAGGCTTTGTGCTCATCGCGCTTGTTATTTCCGTGCACTCTATATTGGCACGACCAGGGTTAGGCACCACACGGTCGGGTAATGACCACTCGGGGCTAGCATTACACGTAACTCGTAAAATAAGACGGACCACCATTTTATTTAATGTGTGAGAGTAGGATACATAACTCATGCGTAGAAGCGACGGAGTTGTTCGGCGTTCAAGTATTCGCTGAACCTCGCCGTCTTCTCGCCTGAGTCGATAAGCACTGGCCGGATTGTCTTACGCACAATGTACGGACCTTCCCAAATTGGAGAGAGCTTGTGCTCGCTCGTTCCTCCAGAGGACCGGATCTCCTTCAAAAGGTTCTACTTCTGACGTTGCGAGAGTGGTAGCGCCGGAGTCCCTGGAGGTACTTAGCCGACTGGAGGGCTGCAACGTTCCGAGCCTCCTCGAGTTGATCAAGCTCCACCATTCGGCTTTCCTCGGACTCGGCTTCGTGGTAATTCCGAACCCTCGGGGATTCGAATCCTAGCTCGGTCGGCAGAACCGCCTCTGCACCATAGACCAGGAAAAAGGGGGTTTGGCCAGTCGCTCGGCTGGGAGTGGTTCTGAGTCCCCAGAGTACCGACGGTAGCTCCTTCACCCATCGAGCAGCGTATGGTTTGAGGCGGTCGAAGATCCTGGCCTTGAGACCTTGTCCGGCCTGCCTCTTGCTCTCGCGGGCGAACCTCTTTAGGGTGAAGCAGTCCTTGGCGGCATGCCTCCCCTTCGGATGGAAAGGGCAGGGCGAGTTCATAACCTTGTCATATCCATCCTCTTTGAGAGCGCGAGGATGAGTTGGTGCGATGATCGCCACCACTCTTCGCCTTGGCGCTTTCTTTTCTTTCCGCCGAAGGGTTCAGATCGATCCTTCCCTTCATCACGCCGCCGCCCGCCAGAGCCTCGGAGGCTGGGCGTAACGGTCCGCTAGGGCGAACAGCTCCAGGACCGACGTGGGTGGCTTCGGGACATCTTCTTGATGAGGTCGGGTCGCCGACTCCTTCTCGAAGGCAGCTATCACAATCGCATCTGTGACGCCCCGAACGGTGCTTTTCCTGCTCATGAAGCGCTGACGAACTCCGGAGGGATTCGTTCCTCCTTTGGTGTAGCTGGTATAGGTCCCAAGGGTGCCTGGCGCTCGTAAGTGCCTTGGAAATTTGAGATGAACTGCTCACACAGATCTCCCAGGAATCTATAGAGTTCGCTGGAAGTCAGGTGAGCCATGCTTGGGCTGGGCGAGAGGGTGTCGGCAAGTAGTTTGCCATTACTGATCCCTCTGGCCCCGACCGCTGTGAGCGTATACTTGTAGCCAAGCCTTCGGGTCCTCTCACCTTCGAACCTATTGATGACTTTATGATTAAATCCATCAGGCCAAACCACTCGGTGAGGTGAGGGGTAAACGCACGAACCCCTTCGATGACCCCGCGACACCCTCCGGGAGGTGATCGACGCGGAGGGGATCGCGCTTGGCGTACTTCGCGGCCTCGCGGAAGGATGCCGTAGCGCTCATATTCGTCGGCTTGACGGCGTTGTTCCTCCTTTGCTCGGGGGCGGCGCGTGGCGTCGAGGTCGGAGCGGGGGTCGCGGTGATGCCGTGGTCGCAAGTCGCTCTCGCGAGGTAGAACATGATGTGTTCGGGCTTCGACCGACCGGCCGGCTTGTCGCCTGGGTCCTCGCCGGACCACGTGATGACTCCTTCGCCGGTGGTCGGTTTGGGCATCTTTGGATAGTCGCCGCCGTCACCATGGCCTTTACTTGGGCCATGATCGGGCAATCGATCATCCGCCTCAAAGATGGGGTCGTGGTATCCAGGAGTGTCTTGGAGGCGACGATATTCGCCGCTGGGTACGAAACACCTGGTCCCCATCTTGGCTTGCAGAATGTCTTCATTGACGGCCCGGCGCGGTCCCGAGAGTACGCGCCCGTAGCGTCGATTCGATCACTCGGCCTCCTTCCAAATCGGCGGCGATCGAGGTGTCGAAGCCGCCGAATCTGCCCGCGAGCCTTCGGACATTACACACTCTACGGAAATTCCAGCAGACTCTCTAGGCTTTCTTCGACTCGGCCACGAGGTGGGTGAGTCCGGAGAAGATAAACCTAGGCGCTCGGGGTGCCGAGTGGCTTGGCGGTGAGAACCCCACCCTTCGTGCCTCGGCGCCCTCGAGCCCGACTCGCTACTGAACGGGTCTTCGGATCCCACCTCGGTACTTTAGGGTACGAGACAGGGGACCTTCCGACGGCGCGAAGTCGCGACGATGGATCGCCGGAAACCTCATCACACAGAAGCGGTTCCCTTTAGAGAGAGAAAGGCTTCCGAGGTCGTTGGAGATGAAGGTCGGCTTAAAGCGGAAGACCTGGCCGGGAAGAAGGCTGTGGAGACTTCGCTCGTCGCGACCATCAAGCTTGACGAAGATGTTGACATAAGCCCCCTACCTGGCGCGCCAACCGCCGACGATCTGTTTACGGCAATAAGATTTGTGATTCTAGGGATTTGTGCGGGATCTCGAGCTTGATGGTAACACAGATCTGAGGCAATCTGTTTTAGACAGTTCGGCTCTCTCGGAGGAGATAATACCCTAGTCCTGTGTTCTTGGATATATCGTGTGTGTCTCTCCTTTTCTTGTTTCTCCCTCCTCCCTTATATACCTGGGAAGAATACATGATAGATGGGCGCCACCGGACCTCGAACATGGTGGCCTGACGACATGTCCCTTGTCCTTATCCGCCTTCACGCTCTACGCCCCGGAGAGGTGGTTATGCTTTCTCCGACCCACGCCGCCGCCTTGTCAGTTCCAAAGATCCGCAGGTTCTCGCAAAGTGTCGATCGCATGCTTCGTTCCTGGCGGGTTGTTAAGGCGGGGCGCGAAGCTTCCTTGAAAGATCAGGAGTTGTCTTGAGGAGCAAGTCGAAGGTCTCCTCTGGGCCCGTCGTGGTGCTTCTGGGCTTTGGGCTTTCTATTCCGCCTGTCAGGCCCAGTCAGGTGTAGGCCCCTCTTGCGGGACCCCTGTCTCTGACATCCCACACCATTCTATTCACTTAAAATAATAGAACCAAATAATACAAAACTATCCTATCACATTTATCCTTATCCCATCAACCAAACACACCCTTGAGCAACGCTTCTAAAGGCATGTGTTTTCTTTTAATGTCAACTAATGGAATAAATAGCAAACTTTTTATTGAGTAAAAAGGGCATTTGTTACAACATAGACTATATGATGGGCTTGTTACAAAATATACATCCATCTCAAGTCGCCAGTTTGGCCAAAATCACCATATCTAGGATCTTGACTTCGTATGTGTCATCGAGCTTCACAATGCCGTCGGAACCATCTATTCCTATAAGTTTTCCTGCGACCCCACGGAAGTTGCCATTCATTATCTTGATCCTATCGCTCTTCTTTGGCCTGACAACCTCGAGCTCATTTGGAAGAACCGTTACTACATCCCCATTGCCTGACGACCCAAGCGCGACGCGGCAAGATCCATCCTACAAGTTCAAATGCTCAGAGGTGTCAGCACAGCACGAGACACAAACAGAATACATCTTTGCAGCCAACAGTGCCCACTGCCCAGCACGTACCGCGAGCACTTCCCTGACCACACCAGGACCGTCATCACCTGGCCTCAACACATTGACCAAAACATCCGGCAACAGCCAGTTACCTTCACCCTCACCACCTGCAGGCATTTTCACATATAATTAGACGTAATTGCATAGGCTGCTTCGCCTATTATGGTGATTCTGGCAGCACATTGGATCAAAAGGTTTGTACAAATGCAACAATATAGTGATGACGAGAGCACACCTATTATGGGTGACATTATATCCATTCCAACATTGCCGGGAGTCATCGGTTGACCACCAGGTGTACCAGGGAGGTACGAGGCAGAGTTTGGTGTCATTGGTTGACCCACAGGTGTGGACGGCACATATGGGCTTGGAGCATTTGCTAAGAGGACAGGATGTCGAAGGAGTATTAGAAAAATATATATATGTTGATGACATACAGTGTAATGCCATATCAGTATACTAAATAGACACTTGAATAGCTCTCAATACCATAGTTACTCTCCCTAGGAGTTGGAGCATCATTATAACTAACTCCTGGAGTATTTGCCCACCCTGATCCAGGTGTGGGGGCTTCATATGGCCGAGCTGGTGGAGTTCCTGGCTGAAAATTATATAAAAAATAAAAATGCGGGAATTACATATCTGATCCAAACACATTATACAAGATGAATGACAAACAGATCAGCAAACACCTAACCTGGTAAGCTGGACTGCTTCCCCAAGTAGCAGGATTTCCATCTTCCCAATTATCCCTGGTAATAAATCAGCAAAGTCATGATCAACATCACAAACAAATTGGCACAATTAAGGTTGGAACATAAAAGCAACACAAAAGCTACTGATACACCGTAGTGACGAGATATTGCATGGATCAGAAATATCAGTCATAGAAAAATTGTACAACCTCGGAGGGCTCATAGGAGCCCAGGCTCGGCTACGCATAGGAGTTCGCATTCCATCATGTATTGGCGTAGCTGTAGAAAATGAATGGACTTGTTACCATCCAAAAGTTTGAAGGGAAAACATAAGCATATAAAATGAATGACAAGTATGAAGGAATAGCACAAATATTGTTTCGCATTCAACTAGTATCTGCCGAAAGGACAAACTAGCATGTAACTTTCTCAGCACAAAGCTGAAACATTGGTTGAGATTAGAATGTGAGCACTATTGTTCATGAATTTCATGGCACTAAACTACTAGTCACCCAAATTATCAAAATAAACAGCACAGCTTCAGCGATGAACAATCAGACTGTATCCTTTCAACAAAAGCTCATACCAACAATGAAAGTTAAAATGCAATGGCTGGGATTTGTTACTAGAGGAAAGAGGCATACACACCTCAACAGTGAATCACAGTGACAATTAATTTGAAATGCTATGGCTAAACAGTTGAAATACAAGGACAAAAGCAAACATACCTCCAGGGTCCCGTATTGGAGTCTGATAAGGATGAAGTGGTGTTCGAGACGGGTGCATCGGTGTTTCACCACCCAACGAATATCGGGGTTCACTGATGATACAACGGCTGTCAGCAAATTAAATCGAACAATTTTCCCAAGATGCAAATGGAGAGAGAATTACCGGAATGGTGTTGCAACAGCAGGTGTGTCAGCAATATCCTCTCTCTTAACTGTGTTTTTGAAGCCATATTAGCCTTCAACACGGAAGAACTTGAGAAATCATAGAACACAACATAATCAGATTATTCACCTGTGACAAACTTCATTAACGAATCAAGCTCCACACGCACATCCAAACCAGTCACCTCTTTAACACGGCCACGGTACCCTTTGTAAGGACCAGATTTAATTTTGATACATTTACCCACCAAGGCATCATGCCCTCTACCACCACGACCACCTCCTCCAAACCTTCCACCATCTGCATTGAATGGCAAGGCCATAGTATATAAGCAACAGCTAAACAAAGCTACTGTATTTGCTAAAGCAATGGACTGCTTGAAAAATATGCAGAACACTGAATTGATTCACACCAAGGAAAAAAGAAACACAGAAGTCGGATGAATGAAGGTTCATACAATTCATGTGAGGTCCTCTTGGGGGCAGCCTTCCTGGAGATTGCAAAATGCTTGCTGGTGATCTCAAAGCACCAAGCCTAGGATCTGTGGTATCCATACCCTGCATCCACAAAATAAATGGCAAGTGAGACCAACAAATTTTTTCAGAATGCCTGACCAAAATTACAAGAGAGTCCAGTACAAACATTTCCGCGGCGGCCACCAGTTGATCCACCAACAAGAAGGCAAGATTGTGCTTTTGCACAAATGAAACCTGCATGTTCAAGGTGGTGCCTATCATAGATAAACAATATGCCCTTATGTATGTGTTCCACAGGTCCTTGCTTCCCCTAAATTGACAAAAATATTAATATAAAATATATTGAGATTGCAGAATAAACTGCTCCAACAAAACCAACACAAAAAAATAAATGTGAAATGATACACACCTTACATGCTCCCTCAACAACCCTTACAACATCCTTTGCTGAAATCATATTATTGGACCGATCTTTTGCCGATGCACGCCGATCAATCTTGCTTTTTATTTCCCTTAATTTTACAAGCACCACTTCAGGTCTATCCGGGACTCCTTTCAGAACCTAAATATACACATGGGTAAATATTTCTGGAGACTTCAATATTCCATTGAAACAACAACAAAATTCACTTACCTGAAATGCTTCAGTTTCCACCCTTATAATTACCCCGAATGACAAGTTGCTGAAAATTTGTTCAAAGAAGTTAGGGTAAGCACTTAGACAAAATGAGTTATCATTATGGTTCATTGGAAAGATGACTCACTCCAAAAGCACAAGATCATGCAGTTCATAATCACCGATTCTGGTAATTCCTGTGGTGATTTCAGAGCTCTCCACAACATGATCCGCAAACACACGGATCTGTGATCATCCATGAGAACACAGTTGAAAATAAATTATCTGGTAAAGATTTGATTGAATCATTACTGGATAAAGAATTGCTCACATGTTCTTTGGTTGTGTCAGATAAAATGATCAAGACATGCCCATCAACTTTAACAACCATGCCTGTAGCACCTTCTTGAACACCTGATACCACTTTGACATGATCTCCAGGTTTGAAATATTTACAAAGCTCTTTCTCATTGAAGGCTAATGTTTTCTGCAATTACAAAGAAATGCATTGATTCACCAGAACAAACTACTAGGCCATACCTCCCAAGAAAATTGGTGGCAAGAATGATAGCAGAAATTGCAAACAATTACCGGAAGATCAGATATTTTTGGCCTGATGTGGACAGTCTCGTCCTCTACTTTCTCAACCCACCCCTCCAAGTTTTTTAGATCACCTTTAATAACAATGACAGCATCACCCTTCATAAAGTGACCCTTTTTCCTATTAGCAAACAGAGTAGACAAGCTAGCCATATCCCCATTCATGTCATCGCCAGGTTTCCTGAACTTCTCCAATTCATCGAATGTTGGCTGAATATTCTGTGTGCTGATTGATTTTATCGAGACTGTTTTATATAAGAAACCATCTTTGAACATTAAACCATCAACCATCTCAAAGTACTCCCCAGAGTCTTTATCCCTCCTCCGCTCCACACGAATGTGCATTTCCCTATTTGCAGGAGTTAGCAAACAATAATAAAAGAATAAAAATGAAACACCATTTGATGACAGGGGGAAATCACCTGGCCTCATCAATATTAAAGAATCGTGGTGGTGGGACAAATGTTTTCTTCTTTACAACCTCCCTCCCTTCCTGAAAGTATAAATTATCCATCACACTAAGTACTCAAATGAGCACTACTTGAGCAGCTCAAATAAAAATAAGAAATATAACTAGTAATAACGGTAATCAGAGCAATCCTCCAAGAAGTAACAACTCACAGATAAGAAAAAGTTTTTCTTCAGAAAAAGCATGCGACAGAGGAAAAGGACCATGATTGCAAATAGCATGAAAAACAGAATTTCAATGCCGTTATGATTTTCATCTGATATCACATATCAACCTACTGAGCCAATGTATCTATTTAGAACATACTGTTAAGTAGTCAATACAACAGCAGAGCAAAATGTTGAGACAAATCAATGAGCTTGATTCATCAATATATAAAGGCAAAGTAGGTAGGAAGCAACAAGCAAAGGCACAGGATTTTCAGAAGCATAGTTTTGCAACTTACCAGTTTACTAGCCAAAGCTTGTAGGTCTATTCTAGGGATGAGCTTCACAGTTACCCTTTGGCGTACATTGTCAACATCGACAACCTACAAAAGATAATCATGTGAGTATTTGGACAAGATAACTGTAAGAAAAGCAACATGACCGTACCTTAGCAAGGTCACCTTTATATACTCCCAGCTTCATTCGGACCCAAGTATCCCTTGAAAGATCAACAGACTTGCTCTCAACAGAGAGGACATCTGCCATTTCTTTTATCGGAACTAATGTTATTTTCGCTGACGCATAAATGTTTCGTAAACCTTTGCAAGCCTGCATATAACAAGTTTAGAAGGGGTGTACTTTCAGAAGAAATATAATGTCAAGCATATGCTTACCTCCTTAACATGGGCCTCTTTTTCCGCTTCAATATAAATGTAATTTTTTAGATGATCTAATGCAACAACAGACTTTATCTGGAGATCTGGCCTATCAATGAACTTCTGCATTAGACAAATCGCTGTCTCCCTCTCATGCCCGATCTGGAGCCATAATTTGGTATTAGTAAAGTAGAAACAGTGCTAAGAATAAGCTGGCAGGCAATTAAATTAAGCTATATCTTGCACCTACCGCGCATTTCACCATCCAGAGCTTTGGATCCTTCACTGATGGCAAGAGAGCTTGCTGTTCAACTTCGGCAGCTTCCTCTCCATACTCAATATGAGTAGATCTTGCATATCTCTCTCGTACTTGTCTTTCAATCTCATCAATATCCTCTTCTTCATCCCTCATAGAAATAGGACGTCTTGATGCCCTAACAACATCCTCATCAGGAATGTCAGCCCCAGCATCATTGATAAAGTCTACCAAACGCAAAGGAGCATAGATCAGTGGATTAGAAAGCTATCTGACCATGCTTTCATAACTTGGTAAAATAATTGATGTGAAACTAGCTCAATGTCAGTCAACATCTAAACGGTGGTGCTATTCCAAAGGAAAACTACAAGCAGCAGTAGCAGTAATAGCCATCATCATATCTCACCAGACTGATTTCTCGTTTCTTTTTTCTTAAAAAAAAGGCATCTAATTCACCAACTAGTTCAATCTACATTCCAGATCCTCAGATCCTCAAGGTGTACCATGTCAGATCAATTAACTTGATGTTCTAATATACCCAGCAATTTAAAACAACAAATCAAACAACACCGCTTGTAGCAAATGCATGACAGATGTACTCAAATAAAATACTAAAACAGATGACTTGGTCACAGTTCACATATTGCTTGTACATTCCCCTAAACTACTATTTATAGGCGATACAGCCTCGTTGTCATATTGACAAAGCAGGGTCGCTGAATGAATTTTTTGGGCAGTCAATTGGATTAGGATGGCTAATGGCCCAGACCTGTGATTAATGAATGAGACCGCAAGTGATTAGAAGAGATATTGTGGGGAAGTTCAAAGATCATCATCTCTCTTCAACCAAGTTTCAGTTCAACTCACGGTTGCACCAACTGGTAGTAAATAGCAATAGGTAGAAAAATAGTTATCATCATTAATAGTTGTTGTTCGTATGAATTCACAAACTGCACTACACATTTCAGTTTAGCACTTTCGCTTTCCCAGTCCCTTATTTCTCATCAACTAACTGCCTTCCTTTGGAAGGCTGTCAGTTAAGTTAACAGCAACAATGATAAAGTTAATGACTTAGTGTGTATTTTACAGGTAGTAGAAATGGCTCTGGTGAAAAATGACAGTTTTAGTGTTTTGATTAAACTCTTGCAGCAATTTAGTAGCACCTGATGATTTCAATGGATAATATGAGGAGCTGAGGACAAGTGCGGCCCCATTGATTATATCAAGTGATTTTGATTTGTGAATTGTGTCTTGGTTGAAATTTTGAGAAAATTTAGCAGTATAGAGGGCATTATTTCACATTGTTCTCCTTGCTCCAAAATTTTGAATCTTTTCAACTTTGATGCAATTCATGGATGATGTTTCAACTTGATGGCAATGTTTTGTCAAGCTTATTCTCTCTGCACAGCATCATGCTATATGCTCAAGTATTTCATTCAATATCCAAAAGAGTGAATGAACTTAGTTTATTACTACCTCCGTTTCACAATGGTTGTAATTCTAGCTAAATTCACATAAAACAAGAAGACGTGGAAAATAACTTGTCTACCCTTATTTAATTCATCCCCTTTGTGATTAATGAAGGGTGACTGAACAGATTAGCTAAATAGCTGGTTGCATTGATGAAGGATACAAAGGTCATGTTGCCTCTAAAATTGCATTGAAATGTGAGAACTACAACCATTTTGATAAAATTTTTGAATGTTAGAACTACAACCATTGTGAAACGGAGGTAGTACATAACACTATAAGAGGAAATAGCACGGCTTAGTAAAATATATGCATGGTTGATTACAGATTGTAAACATGGCCATTAAAACTGATGCCAATTTTTTCGAGTGGCTGGGATAGAGTAATTAACAGTACATATGTTAGTAATTCTTAATGCCACATAATCTTCAAGTTAGTTTCGCACAGGCAGTAGTAACATAGATTTATTCTGAAACAGTGTGCCAATGCCGACATGGTGATCACAACCTTGAGTAAATGACTAAAGTATACAATAAAATGCATTCTCAAACAGGAAATTTCACATGTCTGAAAATATCAGATTGACTAAAACTCTAATTTTAGTGCAAGTTCGGGACCAAGCATCAAGATTGCCTGAATTTCATACATCAGGAGCCTCAACGGCGTCCAACTAGTTAGATCTTTTTTTATAAAAAAAAACTAGATCAGCCAAATTGCCGTCACCCAATGATCTTAAGCAACGCAACAAATCAGAACCAATGCAATCAAATCGTCTTAAGCTCGAACAAGCTCATACCAGCAAATAATCACACGTAAATAATCAAGATCAGAGATTCTGTATGGATTTTAATTCCCAAGAATCCAGTCCGAAGTTAAACTCTTATCGGCGGTTTCATCCATAAAATACTACTCCCTCTGTCCCACAAAGAGTGCATTTCTAGTGTTCAAATTTTGTCCCACAAAGAGTGCATTTCTAGTCCGTAGGGCCCAGCTGTAAGTGTATGCATGCTTATTTAAGTGTTTGTGGAAACCGAAGCATCAGCATGCTTGTGTATGGAGTAATGAGGGTCACATTGGTCATTTACCTTGCACACTAATCTGTCTTAAAAATCCTAGAAATGCACTCTTTGTGGGACAGAGGGAGTAGTCTTCTACTAAATCACCATAAGTCAGCGTGCATTCATTGCCCGTGAGCACAACTTAACATAATTAAGCTCCATCGTAGGAAAACGAGCAGGGACAGACAACAGAACTGCTACTCTCTAGCTTCTATACAAAATCCAATAACTACTATCACCTCAATATTTCCCATCATCATACAAGCAAAATAAAAGCTTCGGATTTTTTTCAGGAGCGGAAAATGGCATAAAAATGCTAATTTCTAACTTATCCCCCAAATCTAGTTCTGGAAATCAACTCAATCAGGTTCAGATCTCGTCAAATGCCAAAAAAAGGACCATATACAACATCGCAACGCAATCGAACAGCGCAACCACTCACCGTCCTCGCCTTCGCCTTCGTCCTCCTCCTCCTCGTCCTCATCGACCTGCGCCTCCTCATCGAAGAACCCGCGCACCCCGCCGCCGCCCTTCTTCTTCGGCCGCCCCCCGCCGTCGTCCTCATCTTCTTCGTCGTCGTCCTCGATGGCCGAGTCGTCGATGAAATTGTCGTTGCGCGACCGCTTCCGTCCGCCCACTCCGCCGCCGCGGGAGCGGGAGGCCTTCCCTCCGCCCCTCGCCTCCTCCTCGTAGTCATCCTCCTCCTCCTCCTCCTCGTCGAGGTCATAGGCCTCCTCCTCCTCCTCGTACTCCTCCTCGATCTCGTCGTCGTCGTCGTCGCGGCCGCGGCGAGCCATGGATTTGGTGGCTAGGTTTTCGAGCGCTCGCGAGGCGTTGAGAGTAAAGGGGCCCCTCCGAGGCTCCGAGTCGGGGGCGGAGGCGAGGGCTCGGTGGAGATGTAATCTAGCCCCAGCGAGGGCTCCAGCGCCTCGGGAGGCGCGGCTCCCGACCGTTCGATCCTGTCCTAGAGCTTTGAGATTCGGGATGGGGTGGGCTGCTTCGAGTAGCCCAGTGGTTGGACTGTGATTCGACACGGCCGTAGGTCAATCTTGATATCAGCATCAGCTGCTGGATATAGCCAAGCTAGGCCCTCCAGTCTTCAAAAATGTCGTTTTAAATCTAGTGGGAGTTAATTTTTTGAAATTTTAACTATTAATATATTTTTAAATATTTAAATTAGATACATAAAAATTATATGTGTAGATTTGTTTCGAGAAGTATTTTTATAATATTATAATTTTATCGAGTTTTATAAATATATTATAATAAAAATTAGCGGTTAAAGTTGTGTTTTTAAGGCCGTATCGATGTCCAAAACGTCATCTTTTTAAGGCTCTGTTTGGAACGGCTTCAGCTTCGGTTTTTGTTCTCTGAAAGATAGAAGCTGTTCTAAACGCTTAGCTTTTTCGCAGTCAGAAGTCAGAAGCCAGCAGCTCATTTGTACTAGAAAAAGCTAAAAAATGAAAGCTGGTCAGAGATAGCTTCCTACGGCCTCAGTGGGTTGAGGTTATGACTTTACCACTAGAGTTCAAAGAAAATTACCGCTTCCCACCAAGCATAAAATCCTAAACCGCACCACTCTTACCCCTATTCTCAACCCGCATCTCTCATACCTAGAAGCTATACTAAAAGCTACACTAACAAACATCAAACCTTTTTAGCCCAGTTGATCAGCCGTGCAACTCTTCAGACATGCAGCTCAACTAAAAGCTACTTTTCAAAAAAACTTTAGCTATACTAAATAGACCTAAAACTTTCCTTTTTTCTGATCTGATCCAAACACATGCGAACAACCCCTGCTCATGTGTTGCATGTGAATCTTTTTTTTCCTTTGTTGCGATGTGCTCGGCCAAATCTTCTTCTATTTGCATGCGTACATAGGGGTGAAAATGGATCGGATACGGACGGATAATAGCTCTACCATATTTGTTTTCATATTTTTTATCGGATGCGGATACGGATGCGGATAGTCCGGATACGAATACGAATATGGATAATGTCGAATACAGATAAGAATCGAATCAGATACGGTTACGAATATTTATCGGAACATGATAACGCCTTAGATTGTATATAAAAACCAACGAAAATACATAACTAGTTGATTTAATCAAAATATTATTAAAAATTGAATAAATATAAACATTTTCATTCACTTAGACAATAGTTAGATACTATGTCATAAACAAAATTATGTAAGACTTAGTTCATCACGCACATACGATTAGTTCATCATACATGTATATCAAAACACTTGAAACTTGATTTATGGATTAATTAAATTAGAAAATAATTTTAAAATTTAGAAACCTTTTTGGGCCAAAAGAGTAGCTTGGCCCAGCCCACATGTATATCCGGATATCCGACCCATCACTATCCAGATTATCCGAATCCGTATCCGTATCCGACGGATAGTGAGCTACCGAATCCGTATCCGTATCAGACAAAAAAAATCCGTATCCGTATCTGATTCGATACTATCCGATAAATATCCGATCCGACAGAATCCGTATCCAAAAACTATCCAGATCAGTCGAAAACTATCCGATCTTTTTTCATCCCTATGTGTACATGCGTGTGCTCTTCTGTCTCTTTCTGTATTTTCTTTTTTCTTCCTTGTTACATGCATGCATCGCATGCTGTGAGACCCCGGATCGGTTATCCGAAATCTCCTGTGTATTTCTGTACTAGTCCCAGATCAGTAGCTAGTACTCACAGTCAACAGTGAAATATCATCGCCGAACAAAGCAAAAATTGTAACATAAATATAAAGTATTGGCCACATGGCCATTATTACATACCATGGTCACATGACCAGAGCTCACGACAGTGGAAACAAAAGAAATAAGCAGCAAGCGATAAAACCCATGAAACTCCACAGGCGACGACAAGAAACGCGCCTAGACGTCCTGGCGATCCTCTTCAAATTATTCGACGAAGTATTCACTCTCTTCAACGGCGTCCTGGTAGTTTTCTGATGATGACATAACTTGTAGCACGTGAGTACAAAAGTACTCAGCAAGTCTAGGAAAGTATGCACATGTGGGGCTTTGCAAGGAAGGCTCAATATGGTTCTTTTGCATAAAGCCAAGTTTCATTAAACCATACTTAATAATAAGTTTCACAAAGCATATTTTAGCAATTCTTTTTAACAATTGAATTATGTAATATTTCAGTGAGGGTTCTATCCACCATCACTAGTATAAGGGCTCTATCCGCCATCTTTTAAAAGATCAAGATTATCCACACATGACTCTATCCATCATGAAATAAAACATGTTCCAACTACCTGGTTGGCTCAATCCGCCAACAACACATCCGAGAGTTCTAACCACTCCCGAACCCCAAAACATCATTTATTTTCGAAACCAAAACCAAAGCTACCAGTATGAAAGCATTCTTTGCTTTGCCCTTGACCGTAGGCACGGCTATTCGAATAGTTTTAACTCTGCAGAGGTGTACTGCTTTACCCACAAGACATGATTGTCTCTTTAATACCATGCAATTAACACACTTCCTTTGGTGTGTCGGCAGAGAGATCATGACAGGGCCTTTACAATGTATACACCTAACCCGACTCACCCGCTGAGGTTTCACCGCTGTTAGGGTTCTATCCACCCAGTACAGAAGCCCCCTCTTGCGCCGTGTGAGAAAAACAGTCTTGCCTTTATCCGGCACTCACATTCCACCATTTGGTGAGTCTAAGTTAGGTTTCTAAAAATTATTTAGCCAGGTCGTACCATTATAGACATGTGGTAGTACGGTTATGCTCAGAATGACCAATCATAAGCGTCGATCCTTAATTGACTTGGGGCGGTACTTGCACCGTCAAAACTAGTGCTCTATCCGCACCCACCCGACATTCCATTCCGCCCAAGTCCAAGTCCTTTTTCCTTTTCTTTTTATTTTAGAAAAAAAGTACCAAAAACTTTACCTTAATTCTTAAATCACAATTTTGATATATTCCCACCCATGGGTCCTTTTCATCAATTCGGATACTAAGCATATCTACCGTTCTAATCAACAAAGTCATAATATGAGATAGGTATGACATAACAATGAGTCCTAGGATTACAATTAAGCATGGATATCAATAACAAAGGAGATGATCACAATTCGGGTTAATTCACATTCTATATTTGACATACGATGATACAATTAGCGATGCACGTTTATAAAACACTGTAATTCATTTGCAAACATAGGTTCAAAATGCGTCAAGGGACTTGCCTTCAGTCGCGGCGGGGATGTCGAACTCTTGAAGTTCGGCGGCGGGATCGTCGGCTACACGCAAAAAGGTACACAGAATAAATAACAATAAATAAAATAAAATCCAAAAATTATAAAACTTATACTGGCAGGAAGATATTGAATTTAGATGAATTTAGGAACTTGAACATTGTCAATCGGAGTTCGGACGGAAAAGTTATGAGCCGCCTAAGTTTGGAAATCATGAAATTGCAAAACCGAGGAATATTCCCGGAATCTTTATTTTTCTGATTTTTAGATTAAATGGAGCCTATGACTAGTGGGCCCATGCTGTCATTGAGGGGGCTCTTCTTCCCCAAATGGAGCAAGAACAGGGGAGGAGGAGCTCTGCCATGGCGCCGCCGAGGTGGGGACCGGGCTGCCATGGCGGCGCCCAGAGCGGCGGAAGCGACGCGAATCTGCCGCCGGAGGGGCCGAGAGGCGCCAGAGCGCGGGCAAGACGGCGGCTCATGCGGATTGCCGACAGGCGTCAGCGGCGAGGTGGCGGCGAGCACCAGCAGGCAGGAATGACGGCAGCGGCGAAGCAAGCGCGGCGACACGACAGTCACGGCGCCACGGCAAGCATGAGCAGAGGCCAAGAACAGAGAGCCCCAAAATTTTTCGAAAATTGAAAATTTCCTAAAAATTAGAACATGGCTCCACAAATTGATTGATGTAACCACTAGAGTACATCTAGAAGGGCTCACGCTTGCAAGGAATTGAACAATTGCTCACCGGAGACGGTGAATTTGGCGACGAACGGCGGTTCGGCCGGAAGGACTCAAACGCGAAATTCGTCGACCAAACTTGATGAATCCTAAAATTGATCGAGGGGTTATGAGCACTACGACCACATGGACACAATGGTTCAAACGGAATTGGATTCGGCTCACCGGAGAAGAAGATATGGCCACGGAACCGAAGAACACAAGAAACGGCGTTGCCTCGTCGGTTTTCTTGATCTACCGGATGAACGACGGGGAGAGGCAACGGAAGGTTGTGTGCACGGGAATGAGGACTCCAACATGAAGATTTGAGAGGTGGTGGTGCGCCGTTTGGAGTTGAAATGGCCGAGTTATGGCCAATTAAAGAGATTTCGGTTTTTGGTAGATTGAATCGTCTCCGGCACGAATTAGGGCTGAAGATCATGGGGGATGGAAAGGTTTCGTCGCTACGAATCCAACGGATCCGGCCGTTCGCGATTTGGAGCATTGATTGAGTAGTTAGGGGTGATTGAATGGATGAAACAAGTATGGAAAGCTCCATGGAGCTTCACTGGAATTGTGCTCCCATAGGTTGAAGATGATTAATAGTAACCGCCACGTGGCGGCTTCCGGTTGGACGAGAGTTATGTGAATGCAACGCCCTAGAGAAAAATTAGCAAAAAATGGTCTAAAAATTCTGGAAAAATTCCTAGAACCATTAGAGAATATTTGGAACCCAATAAAATTGGTTTCGCTGAATTTGGATGAAATTTGTAGTTTTGAATATTCTGGAGCGAATAGCGGGCATTAAACAAAAGCCGCGCGAGATAAAATACCAGAGAGCCTCCAAAAATCTTGGGAAAATTCCCAAAATGTTTTTAGAATATTTGGGACCTAAGGCAATAGGTTCCGAGATTTTTGGAACATTTTTGAACTCGGGCGAAATCTCGGGTACGGACGGGAATCTGGAAATTCAATTTTTCGAGCGAGGGAGAATTGAACTCCGATTTTGAACGGATAATGATGCCAGGTTAAATTAAACACCAATGAAACTCCAAATTTTATATTTAATTAATTTAAATTAGACTTTTCCAGAAAGCCGAAAATGAGGATGTTACACATGCGCACCTCCATTCACAAGGTGGGCACATGGGTCATATCTATATGGGCCAGCCCGAGGCACGGTGGCTTAGCCTAGCCCAAACCCCAGCACAGCATAGATCAGTCGTGCCGTGCCAACCCGACACTATTCATCGGGCTGTGCCAGGCCGAGAAAACGGACACGGTGGTCAACACGGCCCGGCACGACTATTTGGGTCTAGATACTTCCAGATATAGAGATACTCCCTCTGCTAACATCCTATCCCACAGAAATAGGGCTCTAGATGCTTGGAGTATACGATATGATCTTTTAACTTTCCGTTGCGCGAGTATATCTCATATTTAGATATTCGACAGTAGCCCCCGAACTCTGTTCAGCGAAGGGTCCTTGCCGAGTATTCGATCGATCACTGCCAAGCCTTGGCTTGGTCGAGTAATGCCGCACAAACTCATGGTCGAAAGCTTCGAGTGGGATTGGACCACCAAGAGTCTAGCGGGGAGATGTAGGGTCGATAGCCCGATCGTCATCCATCCTCGAGCTCCCAGTATGCTTACCCATAGCTCGATATCGACTTTGAGAACTCGATGCTGGACAGAGTTAAGACATGATTCAAAATATCGGGAATATGCGGCATTAAATGTTGCAACCTGCAAAAACTGCGACGCTTCGCATGCATGACTGTCTTTCCAACTGCCCCTCCGGTTGATGTGCCGCGCAAAGGGGATGGATTCACCTGCTGCGAATAGACGGCCTGTATATATTTCCGCTTTCTAGAAGGTGCCAGTACCTGTGTTTGCGAAAACTCCGCTACTTCTTACCTTCTCTCGCCCTTTTCCGCCAAAGAGAACTCTCCACCTTTTTTCAATGGCGTCCGGTTCTCGCATGGCGGCTACTGAAGGCAATGTCCCGCCGAAGGGGACAAAGACGACTGAGGTGGTGTTTGAGGACGAGGGCCTCAAAAAATGCTGGCAACCCTCGATCGTGACTGAGGAGCTCCTCGTCAAGTTGGAGGAGGGGAGTTACATTCCTCCTCGCGAATTGGTCCACTAGTGTCCATCCGCCGGTGAGCCATATCCTACCCCAAGGAATGATGAGGAAACAGTAGTCTTTACGCCCTTCTTTATCTGCGGTTTGAATTTTCCACCATCGTCCTTCCTTCGGTCAGTCTTGGACATATATTCTATCCAGCTCTTCAACCTGACACCCAACTCGATCACGATGCTGAGTGTGTCCGTCCGCCTCTGCGAAGCGTTCTTGGGTATCAAGCCTAGCCTTAACCTCTTCCGCCATTTTTACATTTTGGCGAGGATAAAACAGGACGTGGTAGGAGGCGCCAAATTTCATCTCAGGCATGGAAGATCCGAGCCCTATATCCATGTTCCAGTTACTTCTTCTTGGCAGTTAGACTGGAAGAAGAAGTGGTTCTACATCACTTCCTCAGACACCGTCAACTGTTCGATGATTTATCACAGTCTCCTGATTCACCCTACCAACCTCTGGTCTCAAGCCCCTCCATCGACCGCCTGCAACGCTCATTACGTGAAGAAGATCGAAGAGCTGGGGAAATGACACCTGACCGGATGGGATGTCGTGCGTGATTTTATCACCCAACAGCTCAGCCCGCTCAAATGTCGCGACCACCTGGCCTGGGATTATGAAGGGATCGAGGATGCCACCAGGGATTCTCACGAGGGTGAGTGTCGGTGATGCTTGGCTTTCTCCGTTTTTGGTGCTTTTCCGAGCTAATGTGCCGCTTCTTTTTGTCACAGTTGAACTGCCCACAAGCA
Organism: Rhipidocladum racemiflorum; assembly: GCA_036346355.1. NCBI lineage: Eukaryota > Viridiplantae > Streptophyta > Magnoliopsida > Poales > Poaceae > Rhipidocladum > Rhipidocladum racemiflorum. Next base: position 8,105,619 of record CM070579.1, read on the forward strand.
TTGCTGCTCGATTGAGCAAGATATTCCATAGCCCGGACCTTGGCGAGAGCGGCATTAGAGGATATTCCAGAGACTTCCCTCAGCCTGATGTAAGTGCATCTTCGAGGCATGTAATGCATCGTTCGTGCATATATCACCCTTTACTAACCGACGTATCATAGGAACTCGAGTTCGAAGAAGAGAGTGGACCGTCGAGGGAAGCTGTCAACTTGGAAAGTGACAGTCCGATCCTTGAGGATGTTGCTCCTGTAGAGGACGAAATCATCCCAGAGCTCCCAGCGATCGAGCCACCACCTGAACGGGGACAAACTACACCCGCTCCTATTGAGGAAGAAGTTGCCCGTGACCTGACGATGACCAATCTTTCTCGAAATGGGGGGGGTCCTCATCTCTCGGACCACCTTGACCTCCCAAACGGGCTCGGACGCGATCGTCGATGCTACCCGACGAGGTGATCTTCAATCCTTCGCTTGGCTGCTATGAGTTTTCTTCTGAATTTATCTAATAACTGGTGGATGAACATCGGGATGATTTGAGGATTGGTCTTTAAGGGTCGACAATGCCCTTATGGACATCACCTCGAACAACACCTCCTCTGACCAGTGAACAGGTATCCTTGTTGCTTCAGATGATTGTCGATGCCAGATCGTTGCTGATTAGTCGTGTACTTTAATTCACAAGTCGACCCGCTAGTGATCGATCCGTCACCCGTCGTGGCCACCCTTCGGGCCAAGCCGACAAAGTTAGGCCCGCTAGGGAAAAAGATATGAATCAAGACTTTTGTGGCCTCGTGAGTCCATCTTCTTTTCTCTTGTCCCTTTTGATATTCCATTAGCTTGATGAAGAACATCTCGTAGGAGGACAACATGTGATGGCCCCTCGGAGGGGACCATCGACCCCGCTACGATTTCTGTTGGCGCTACAAATCCCTCGGTGGCGCCGCCTCCGGCTAGGACGCTCCCTTTGTTGATCCTTCTTTTGTTTCCCCAAGGTTGGCCCGTGTTGAAGGGTAGTTTGCTAGGGCTTGAGACATTTTGCGAGCAACAGTAGGAGGGGCTCGCAAATGCCTGCCAAGAGGCTGCCGAAGCGAGAGCCGAGTTGGCGGGTCTCAAGGTTTAGTGGGAGACTGCCCGGACGGAAGTGGAGCAAGCTAGGGCCGAGAGGAGCCAAGTTGAAGTGCGGGCGAACACCAAATATGCTCGGCTACGATCGGACATCTGCCACTACATGAACGAGTTGGCTCATCTGGCCACTACGCACATGCTGGGCACGATAAGGAGTCTCCAGCCAGAGTTCGACTTCCGTCGCTTGGACGCATGTAATCCGAGTGACGCTGCTGACCATGTACACCATTTTGAGGATTCTGCTGCAACGTTTGTGGACAGGTTGGGGCTGTCATTTGAGGATGAGGATGACACGAACCAGGGTCCTTGACGTTGTTTTGTCTTTGTACTGACCATATCAGTAATGTCAGCTATTTTGCTTGCCTAGCTGTGTTTTTTCTGCCTTCTCCTTACCTATGAGAAAGAGTAACACAATGTAGGTGCCATTTCGCTCTAGCACCCGTATGGTTCTTCCTTAGACAATCTTTGACGAATTGTGACTAGAACTTTGTCTGCACATTTTCTAAAAATCTTTATTAGGCTGGTGCGCCCTCGAGTAAGGGCTCGAGGTGGTGACTAGTGGAAAACTCACACGTATTGACTCGAAGCATGCGGTTTTTGCAAACCTTTATTGGTGCCCTTTACTTAAGCTGCGTAGCAGACACGAACCCATTGGACCACGCATGTAAAGCCGACTAGAGACCTTGTCTCCTGCTGGCCGCTGGGCGTTAGATGCCTGACGATCTGTTGCCCGTATGTGTGCAAGATAGATTTTGCTCATTGCCGCACTTAGGCATGGCGGTACCTTGGTCCAGTTAGCTGACGTACTAAGTGCGGACTCGGATAAATGTATGCAAAGAACCGTATGTCCAAGGGAATGCTAGAAGGAGAAAAAATGAAATACTGAAAAGAAAAATGGAGGTTTTATCGGGTTACCTGTATCCCGGGATTTCTTACTCGATGACTTCATCGGGTAGGCTTGTTTTCGACTCTTCTGAGGGGAGTGTTCGGGTAGCCCCTGACTCTCGACTCAATGGTTACATCGGGTGGAGAGTTGAACCTCGGTGATACTTTGGCCTGGCATGTCAACTTGTTGGACTGCTTTAATGTGGTGCCTCCTCGTCTTCCCCACTAGCGCAGAATGCGAGCGGGCGCTTTGATGACCCCAACGTCACTTATTATCCGTTCCTTGTGCTATAAATAGATGGGGCTTGCGACAAGGTTCTTCAGCTCACTCTCCTTCCTTTTTCTTCCAATGTTCAGGGTGCAACGAACCTTTTGCTGAAAGTTTTTATGGCTTCCGGCACGTCCTCCTTTCTTTCTTCCAGAGAGCTCGGGTTCCTTCAGCCCCTGTGGCTCTGGCCGTGGTTTCTCCAGTTTAGATCATCATTTCCTTGGAACCAGGAGATGGAATCGACGGGGATGCCTTTCGTGGGTGAGGCAGAGGAGGAAAAACGATGAGCGAAGGAGGACACGGTTCCATATGAGGAGAAGATCACTGGCGCGCTCAGGGTCATTTCGATGGAAACAAGGCACTTCTCCCCCCTCTTACTCCGGGGCTGATAAAGGCACACGAAGAGAAAAAGGTGAAGTTCTTCTCTTGGAACTTTATCTCTTCCTCATGCTTCAAGGGTTGACCATGGCACTTGAGGAGAAGAAGGTGAAATTTCATCTCTTGCTTGTACTCCAAGAGTTGCCGCCGTGGAAGCAGGGGGAGATAAAAGGAGAGGCTCATCGGCGCCCTGCCGAGAGGTCTTCTTCGTCGAAGCGAAGTGACGATTTTGAGAGAGAGTGGTGATAATAGCTATATGCAATGTAATAATCACATTTGCTAATGTTAATTGAATGGATTTTGTACTTACCTTGCTATCGCAGTTTTGTTTGTTTGCAATGTTTGTCCTCGTATTCCCTTGTTGATGAAATAGAGTTAAGTAATCGTGTATCCCCCCGACTCTTGACTTGATGGTTACGTCGAGTAGAGAGTTGAGTATAAGCATAAAAAATCGGCGATGTAGCACCCAACTCTCAACTCAATGGTTACATCGAGTAGAGAGTTGAGCATACGCATAAAAATTTTGGCGATGTAGCCCCTGACTCTCGACTCGATGGTTACATCGAGTAGAGAGTTGAGCCTAAGCATTAAAAAATTGGTGATGTAACCCCTGACTCTCGACTCGATGGTTACATCGAGTGAAGAGTTGAGCGTAAGCATCAAAAAATCGGCGATGTAGCCCCCGACTCTCGACTCGATGGTTGCATCGAATAGAGAGTTGAGCGTAAGCATCAAAAAATCGGCGATGTAGCCCCTAACTCTCGACTTGATGGTTGCATCAAGTAGAGAGTTGAGCCTAAGCATAAAAAAATCGGCAATATAGCCCCCCACTCTTGACTCGATGGTTACATCGAGTAGAGAGTTTATCATAAGCATCAAGAATTCGGCGATGTAGCCCCCGACTTTCGACTTAATGGTTGCATCGGGTGGAGAGTTGAGCGTAAGCATCGAAGATGCGCTAGTCATTTCAACTTCTGCGTGACGTCATGCTTCATAATGTCCCGGGTGTCGCTTCGGTTTTCGTGCCTCGTGCAGTGCACTGCTTATACACCTTGGGAACTTGGAACGGCTTGATGTGACACAATTTCAAGGCTATAAACAGACGGGGCTGGTTACTGTCTCGCCACTAGTCCTAACTGCTACTTCATTCTTCCGCTCCTTCACTCGAGGTACTAGGGCACTCATGGCTTCCACCCCTACCTTGTTCCCCTCCTGTCATTGTCGTCTCGTCGGACGACGACGAGATCGACTGGGATGCCCTTAAACGGGAGGCGGAGGAGGAGGCCAAAGAGGAGGAGGGAGAGCGAGGGGAGCGGAGGAGGTGACTAATAGGCTGCGGGTTCCTGGTGGCTCGAGGACCTCCACAGAGGGAATGCCTTCACCACCACCGGAGAAGAAACTGAGGCTTGACGCCGCTCCTCTCTCGGTGCCTTTCTCCATAGCGTATTGGAAGGACATTGCGGCGGCCGCCAGTGGGTCAAGGGAAGGTAGGGACACTCGAGATGGCGACAGGGTCCCTTCCCCCGCCAGTAGCTTGGAATCTACCGATGCTTCAAGGCCCCCTCCGACGGAGCCTCCGTCGTCTTTGTCCCCGCCTGATCGAGCTTTCGCTGATCTCCCCGACTTGTTTCAGGGCGGAGGAAGATTCCGGGGACACTCCTGTTCTCCTTTGAGTCCCTGTGGATGAAGGGCAGGTGTGACGATACCCAAGACAAGTAGTCGTAGGGTATCTGTCTGTACATAAGAAATATTAGTGTAAATGAAATTGAAAAGACTCGTCTGGTTTGTAGTTGTTGGTGTATGCTTATGCGTGAAATTTTTTGAGTTGATCGATGTTCCAGGAGTTGCCCAGCGCTATTCCGTCGAGTGTCGACAGTCACACGGATCCAGGTCGAGTTGTTTTGATGACTCGGTATGGACCTTCCCACTTAGGCGATAACTTATTGTGATTGTCATGCTTTTGTACCTTTCGTAGCACTAAGTCCCCTACGGCGAGTACTCTCTCACGAATCCTTTGACCGTGGTACTTTCGTAACGCTTGCTGGTATTTGGCCGCTCGAAAGGCGGCTCGATCTCGATACCCTTCGAGTAGGTTTACATAGATGGCCCGCTCTAACTCTTGTCCCTCTTCTGAGTAGTTTTCCACTCTAGGTGACTCGTGCGTTAGTTCAGTCGGGAGCACGGCCTCGGTTTCGTAGACTAACAAAAATGGCGTTTCACCGGTGGTTCGACTAGTCAAAGTTCAAACAGCCCATAGCACCGAGGGTGGCTCCTTCGCCCATCGGGTCGAGTAGGCCTTGAGTCTATTGAACACGCGGGTTTTGAGTCCATGTAGGACTAGACCATGGGCTTGTTCGACTTGGCCGTTACTCTAGGGATGAGTTACTGAGGCGAAGTAGAGCTTGATTCCTAGTTCTTCGCAAAAGACTATAAAGCATTGCTCTTAAACTGGGAACTAAAGTAGAGCTTGATTTGGGATGCCAAATAAGGTAATTATGCTCCTCATGAATTTCTTGGCCGCTTCTGAGGTGATATTCCTGACGGGTTCAGCTTTGATCCACTTAGTGAATGTGTTGATGGCCACGAACAGGAACTTGTAACCTCCTTGGGCTCTTGGGAAAGGTCCTAGGATATCCAAGCCCCAGACGGAGAAAGGCCAAGATAGAGGAATAGTTTGCAGTGTTTGGGCTGGTCTAGTGGTTTGCTTGTTGAAGAATTGGCAGCTTTAGCACTTTTTCACCAGCTCGCAAGCATCCTGGAGGGCAATCGGCCAATAGAACCCTTGTCGAAAAGCTTTTTCGACTAAGGTGAGATAGGACGCATGGTTGCCGCAGAAGCCCCAATGGATATCGAGCAATATTTTATTCCCCTCTTCCTGAGTGATGCACTTCATCAAGATTTCGTTGTTCCCCTTTCGGTAGAGCTTACCGTCTACCAATGTGTACAGCCTGGACTTACGGGGACCTGTCGACCTTCGAGATAGGCTTGGAATGGCGTCATCCAAGTCGGCTTGCGTTTGAGCAGTGCAGCTTCCGTGTCTGCATGTTCCGCCTCGCTGACTCAACCAGGCTATTGGTCGAGTTGGGCGGCTTCCGTCTCCTGCTTGGGAGAAGCGAAAGGTTTGAGGAGTTTCTGCATGAAGACTCCTACTGGAGTAGGCGAGCGGGAAGATGCGAGCCTGGCAAGTTCGTCAGCAATGGAGTTATCACCTCACCGGATGTGTCTTACCTCTAGACCTTCGAACTTGTGCTCTAGCTTGCGGACCTCGCCTAGGTATGCAGCCATATTGTCATTCGTACATTGGTAATCCTTTTGCACTTGGTTCACGACTAGCTATGAGTCCTCTTTCATAAGTAGTAATTTTATTCCAAGCGACGCGGCTATCCGGAGCCCATTGACCAGTCCCTCGTATTTTGCAACATTATTCGAATCTCGGAGATCGAGTTGGATGACATACCTAAGTTCCTCACCTGTCGGTGATTTGAGTAAGATGCCGGTGCCTAAGCCTTGTAGACTGTGCGAGCCATCGAAGAACATCGTCCAGTACTCGCGGGAGGATTCGTGCTTCTTTTATTCGACATGCGTCCATTCTGCCACGAAGTCTATCAGTATCCCTGACTTGACACTGGTCCTTGGAGTAAAATCGACTCTAAACTCATTGAGCTCGACTGCCCACTGTCCTACACGTCCCGTGGCTTCCCGATTACTTCCTTGAGCAGGTATGTCATCATCACCATGATCTTGTGCGGTTGGAAGTAGTGTCGCAGCTTTCTAAACGCCATTAGGACTGAGTAGAGCATCTTCTAGATTTGAGGATATCGTAGGTTTGCATCGTGCAAGACCTTGCTCACATAGTAGACCAACCTTTGTACTTTGATCTTTTTATCGGGAACGTCCCGTTCGACCACTAGGACGGTGCTTACTACCTAGGGAGTTGCTGCAACATACAAGGGGAGATCTTCTCCTTCGTTAGGACATACTAAGACGGAGGGTGACGATAGTTACCTTTTGAGCTCCTGGAAAGCTTCCTCGTCCTTCCTGGTCCACTCAAATCTTTCTTGTTTCTTAAGCAGCTGGAAGAAAGGCAAACCTCGTTGCCCATCCGAGAGATGAATCGACTAAGGGCCGCGATGCATCCTGTGAGTTTCTGCACTTCCCTTAGTGTCCGTGGTGATCACATTTGGTCGATGGCTTTCAATTTTGCATGGGTTGGCCTCAATGCCTCGACTAGATACCAGAAAACTGAAGAGTTTTTCGGATGGAACGCCGAACGTGCACTTCTCGGGGTTTAGCATCATTTGATACTGTAATATCGCATATCTTTTTCCATGGGATGGAAATTTTCAGTCCGGGTGTGGGTCCTTGTTGTAGGCACTCTCGAGAGTCTGATGGACTCATTTGAGAGTTTCAGGGTTGAATTTTTATTTGTGTGGGAGTGAAGCACTAATTTTTCCTACCCCTCTCTACCTATCCGGCCCCACCCCCCTCCAAAATAGCCCCTCTCTCTCCTAGCGTGTTGTCCAGCAAAAATGGGAGAGTTTCTCTTGGTTTATCCTCCTCCCAACTTGCAGCAAGCAACAAGGAGCTCCCATGGCGTCCTCCTCCTCCCAGCTATCCTCCCTTGGCGCCTCCAATGGAGCTCCCCATGGCGTCCTTCTCCTCCTTCCAGGCGGCCAACTTCCCTCCCTTGCTCCCTCCTCTTGGTGAGTGGATCTACCTCCATGGATTTTCGTTTTAGAGCTCAGCTATGGAAGGTCTTGGATGGTTGGTAGTGTTCTAGGGTTGAAGTTTTGGAGGAAAGCTGGTTGTAAAGTGGTGGGAAACCTTTGCTGTTTTTTGGGTTGTTTCTGTCTAGTTCTTTGAGCTACTGTTCGAGCTAGTTAGAGGCTTTTTCTGGGGGCACGGATGTTGTAAAAATTGTAGATAATAAAATTAGCTTTCAATGGAGACCAAAATAACTAAGTTTCATTAATCCATTCGAAAGTTATGCCATTTTTGGTGTTGACTGTCCAGATTAGGCTGTGGATTGTACCCGAAATGTTTAACTGAAGATTAGACATAGCTACTGGCCGAATTAGGATTTTTGGTTGCCTAGAGAAATGTAGGAAATTTCCTTTAGATTTATAAAATGTATTTGTTTTCTTGATTTGGAGTTAGGAATCAAAAGTTATATTGAGTTGAATTGGCTGTCCAGAACTGAAAGTTTTGCTGAAATTTCAGAGTTTGGTCTGAGTTTCAGTTGCAGTTTGAGGACTCTAAATTCAGTTGAGGAACAAATGGCTGTGGCGTAACTCTAGGTTATCCTCTTGTGGTCGTTTAGAGTCCAAGAACTTGAATTCTGTTTCAACCATTAGAAAGTTATGCAAGTTTTACCATTTGTTGTCCAAATTGTGACAAGTAGATTCAATTTTGTTTTGTGATTTAGGAGAAGTTGGAGGCCTAGTTGGAATTTACAATTGCCTAGATATAGATAGGAAATTTTGTGTAGATGCTTAAAATGTGTTCGGTTGCCTAATTTGATGTTGTATAGTAATAGTTATGCTATGGCGAAGTGGGCTATTCAAACTAGCTTTGTATGAAATTCAGAGTTTTGGAGCAAATTTGTTGTAGTGAGTAAAAGGTGTTGTTTGTTGTTGTTGCTGACTATAAATTGGGTGAAAACGATTACGTGATGTTTATTTCAGGAGGTGTGGCTTCGGAGGTGGCTTCAAACCTCGCGCCACATCGCTTCATGAGGTTAAAGGCAAGTGTATCAATTTAGAAATGATGCTAATACGGGTTGCCAAATTTGCTTTATGAATATTGTATAAACGTTCTAACTATGTGATTAGCGTCATTACCATGTTCATGCGTGTAAGGATAAATATCCTGATTATGTTAACGAATGTGGTTATAACTAGGAATATGTCCAAGATGATGATTATATGATGAATGCGGCTTGATGGCCATTGATTGCTTTTGTTGTGAATCAATCATATGATATAATGTGTTACCCTGTCTTGTTCTTAAATTTGGTTAGCTTAGCATGGATGGTAACTTATGATGTGAGAATTGGCTATGTATATGCATTTGGATATGACTATGGAATAATGTTAGAAAGGAATGTATTTTGCAATTTAATGGTGTCAATTTGCATTTGTGCATTCATAATTGAAGAGGCGACCCATTCTGATGCGGGCCTCTGTGTTCACATGTAGTGAACACGAAAGTCCTACCTCGTAGTCCCATTCATCTCGATGAATGGGAGTGAGACAGTAAGAGTAGGCACCTTCCACGGGATGGAAGGGACGTGAGGGTGCATACCGACGGGTGTGCACTCAGCAGTACCGGTACGTGCATCGGAAAGAGCATTCATGTCGCATTGCATCCTAATGATGATTTGGAGTTAAATGGAAATGTGTAGGGTTGGGATCGAGTCGTGGACTCATCCAAAAAGATTTAAAGATGTATGTGTAAGAATTAGTAATGAAGTGAAAAGAGGTAAATGTGGTTGATATCAGTGTTTTATGAATTTGTGCATTCGGATATCAAATATGCTCTTACTGTTGATTTATTTGTGTTAATTGGTTTTGTGATGCACTTTGCTGAGTCTTGGACTCATGCTTGTTTATTTAATGTTTTTAGGTACTCTGAGGACAACTCGCCGGGTCAGGAAATAGCGTCATGTCACTCACTTTCATGCCATGGTCAAATAGTAGATGGGAGGAATGTTACACTTTGATAACTAGTTGAATTCGTTGTGTAATCGTGTTGTAGTTAAGTTTAATTGATGATTGTTGATCTTATGCTTAGATGGTAATGATGGTTGATTGATTCCATGACATGTTGTTATTGTTGCTATTATGTTGATTGTCATCTCTTTGCCTGCTGAGTGGATGTCCATTTAGCAGAGGAGATCTTGCCGTTTTTTTTTGAAAATTTGGATAGGTTTTTGTAGCACTTTGGGCATGTGAGGTGCCGGAGTGTTACAGTTTGTATCAGAGCGGGCTTTTGGTTCGTGGAATGTGAATGTAGCAAATTACTCTAGAGTAAACTAAAATGTGACTTGGAAAAGTAGAAACATGGCATAGATTTCTACTCTTTGAAAATTTGGCCTTAGGGCAATAACCTTAAAATCTGAAATAGAGTGGTTAACTAATTTAAAACTTGACACACTCTGATGCACAATAGGAAAGGGTATGGGTACCGTTGCTTTACACTTAAAGGTTGTATTTAAGCTTGGATGTTGAATGCTACATTTGATAATGTATGATGCTATATTTATGAAAGGAATGACTTGAGTAGTTCTTGTTGTTGTGATTAAATGAGGTTGTGGTGCCAAAGGGTTTCAGTCACCTTCTTTTGATCGTAGTAAGGTTGTGGTTTGTCGGTGTGGCCGGTTAGAGCCATCATCGAAGGACTATTAACCTCCCATGGGGAGGAGTGCTTACCTTTTTTGTCGTAGATCGGGAAGTTGGTTGGAGTCAAATAGAAGAGTTGGTGGTAGACCCTTTCAGATTTCTTTTACCGTTCTGACGATCAGGTTGGTTGGTTTCCTTGGTCTTAGTTGGTTGGAATCAAAGGAAAAGTGTTTGGTATTGAGTTCTCGGTGATTGTTCTTTCGATGGTTCTTGGTTTTGCTTTCTTTGGTTGAAGACAAAGAAGAAGAGTTGAGGGTTGCGCCTCTTTTGGTCACCATTTCGGCTTTGACGCCCGGTTTTTGTTGGTTTCTTTACGGAGAAAGTTATCGATTTAATCTGGTGTTTGTCTTTCTCCGAGGTTAAAAGAGTTATTGTTGTGTTGTGCCAGACTTGGTTGTGAGAGCTGAAGTTCTTTGACTTTTAAGAGTAAGGGGTATTTGATCTCGTTGTTTTACTTGTTTTGGAGATCATCTTTGAAAACCCTCCTCTTTCATGGAAGTTTGGATATTGGTGTTTAATTCGAGGAGCTTTTGCTACTAGAGTTTGGGAATTTGAGAGTTGAGCTCTCTTGTAATTTTTGTTTGGGTTTTTCTAGAAAGAAGAAACTGTTTATTGGTGTTCATTCATGCTTAAGAGCTGTGATTTCCTTAAAGGTTGGGTACGTGACCCACGAGGATGTTTAAGACGTTAAGAGTATGATGAGTAGTTAGAGCTTCCAGATGATATGGGTTATTGATTCTGTTAAAGTGGACTTGTGGGTTGTCTAAAGACAACCTAATTTATTGTGTGGTAGAGATGATTAATCGAGATGGTAAATGATCTAAAGTGAAAGTTGATTAGAGTCTATGCAAGGTGTTGTGAGTTATGGAATTAACGGGAATTCTGAGATTTGTGTTCCTAAAAAGCTAGTATTGATCACGATTGAGAAGGTCTAGAATCTTCTCATCGAGGAATTATTCTAGCAAGGTGATGGTGTAAAGCACCGAAGTATGATGGTGTAACGACATGAGGATTGTTGGATTATGTTGTTTATGGGTCAATTAAACTATGGATTGACAAAATGACTTGATCGATGTGTAATCAAAGAATAGGGGTATGGAATGATAGTATGAAAGGTTGAGTTTTTCCTGGACAAATTTCTATCTGGGATCCGTATTTATGAAGGATGTCTAGTGGAGATCGTGTCGCGTGGTTAGGATTAATTATTGGTGGAATGAACTGGGAATATGGAATATGTGACTTAGGGATTATACGAAAGGTATTTGTTGATTATGCCGGAATAAATGTGAAGAGATGTGTTTTAAGCTAGGAATAAAAAGTTATATGAATGATGGTTCGTCATGGTTAGTGTCGACGTTTGGTGTCGGCAATAATCTTAGGGGGTGTAAATTTGTGGGGCAAGGCGTTGGATCAAGATCTCGATGGTAACACAAGACAAGGAATTATACAGGTTAAGGCCCTCGACGGTGGAGGTAATACCCTAGCCTTGTGTTTTGGGACTATGTGTATCGTATGGCTTATTTCCCTCTCTGTATGTGTCCCCCCTCTTAGGGTCCTCCCGCCCCTCTTATATACAGGAAGGGGGGAGTCCAACTCGGTTACTAAAGCATGAGTCCGAGTTGATTACAAGTAAAGGAATTGTATCCTTCCTTTGTTGAGGAACGCGGTATGCTACTCTAGCACAAATTAAAATTTCTACCGCAAACCAGAAAAGCTACTCGCAACAAGGGGATCATAGATCTATTACCACTAGACGCGCAGTTGCGGAATCCTTCGCACATCGTTGTAGTGGATCGTTCTCGGCGTGGATCGTCCTCGCCATGGATCGTCCTCGCCACGGATCGTCCTCGCCACGGATCGTCCTCGCCGCGGATCGTCCTCTCCACGCCGCAGTAGCAGCGTCACCACAGCAGTCCACACGTTCGGGGATGGAACGTTGTGCGTCGGTGTGCAAGCACCAGGTCGCTCGGGAGGGACAATGAGAGGTGGCTAGGGTTTCTGGCGAAACACCTCTAAACAGCAAGAAAGTGTGTTCTGCGTCTAGCCTCCTCCCCTCCTTATATAGCCATGAGGTGAAACCCTAGGCAGTCAGGGCCCATCTACGCGCTAAGCCCACGAGGTCCATTAATTACGGATCCAATCCGAATTAATGCGTCCCAGCCCGTTAAGTGTGTGACCCTATAGGTTCATGCGCATTTGGACATGGATTCGAAAAACCCTTTTCTAATCCAATAGTCGGTAGCGGCTCCTTGCAGAACATGCCAACTCCCAAACGCATATGATTAAAGTACTGATGTAATAATCCCTTTGCCAAACTATATGAAGATCGAACTCAAGGCGAGAAGCATGTCATCCTTTGACAGTTCAATCCATCTCTCGTATCCGTGATATATTAATAAGTTGTGATTGACTTCTCAATCACGGCATGGCCATGCACTTCCTTAATCATATCACATGAGTGGCCTAGACATATATCTCTGTTACATTGGAGTGGCAAATTCTATCTTGACTGCTCACTTCCCTCTGCATGTTTCATAGTAAACATGAAAGCTACCTTTATAACTATCTGGTTAGGAAATAGTGTTTGGTAACCCCAAGGTAAACTATTACATATGTAGGGAATATAACAATCTCAGGTCTAAGGATCATACATCTACTATGTATGAGATACACTGATGACATATAAGAATGCAACATTCTCGCAGTGTCCCATTACGGGTCCATCTAACACATGTTCTCCAACATGCGTTCACAATGTATTGATGATATCTCCATATCCCATGATCTATGAAACATGATCATCGATCAGTACATGTGCTGATCAATTCATCATTGTCCACTACGATGATATTCAATCAGAGATACTTACAAAATTATATCAATGAGTAGAGAGTTTCATAAGCAAGTCACATACTTACTGATCAATATAATGATATACATTCATTGGACCAATAATCATATTATTATTCATAAACATAGTCATGTTACAATCATCTATATGACTGCCTCAAGGGCATAACACTAACAATCTCCCACTTGCACTTGAGTCAGTCAATTAAGCGTATAATACTAATAGACCTCGTGTGCGCCTCATGCTTAGGCTGTGGAAGTGGCTTCATTAACGGATCAGCCACATTAGCTTCCGTATCTACTTTGCATATCTTCACGTCACCTCTATTCACAATCTCGCGAATAAGGTGAAAGCGTCGGAGTATGTGTTTGGATTTCTGATGTGATCTAGGCTCTTTTGCTTGTGCAATGGCGCCACTATTATCACAATAGAGGTCCATCGGATTAGAGGTACTAGCGACCACACCAAGTTCTGAGATGAACTTCTTTATCCACACAGCTTCCTTTGCAGCCTCTGAAACCGCAATGTACTCCGCTTCTGTTGTAGAGTCGGCCACCGTGCTTTGCTTAAAACTCTTCCAACTTACCGCTTCTCCATAGTGTAAATACAAACCCGGATTGTGATCGGAAATCATCTTTGTCAGTTTGGAAGCTTGCGTCGGTGTAACCCTTTACAACCAGTTCTTCCTCACCTCCAAAAACTAGGAACATATCCTTAGTTCTTCTCAAGTACTTCAGGATGTTTTTCACGACTATCCAATGACCATCACCGGGATCCGCTAGGTATCTACTTGTGACACTCAGAGCATATGAGACATCTAGGCGTGTACAGATCATGGCATACATAATAGACCCAATAGTCGAAGCGTATGGAATCTTGCTCATCCTATCTCGAACAGCAGTTGTTGAAGGACACGGATTCTTGCTAAGACTGATGCCATGTGACATTGGCATGAAACCTATTTTGGATTCATGCATATTGAACCTCTTCAATACCTTGTCAATGTACGTTTCCTGGCTTAATCCAATCAACCTTTTTGATCTATCTCTATAGATCTTTATACCCAAGATATAACATGCTTCTCCTAATTCCTTCATTGAAAAACTCCTTTTCAACTAAGTCTTAACATCTTCAAGCATTGGAATATCATTCCCGATCAATAATATGTCATCCACATACAAGATCAAAAACACAAGTGCGCTCCCACTAGCCTTCTTATAAACACAAGGCTCTTCTTCATTTTTTATGAAGTCAAATCATTTGACTACTTCATCAAAACGAATGTTCCAACTCCGAGATGCCTGCTTCAACCCATAAATGGATCTCTGAAGCTTGCATACCTTATTAGCATATTTAGGATCGACAAAACCTTCAGGTTGTATCATGTATACATCCTCAGTTAGATTCCCATTAAGGAAAGCTGTTTTGACGTCCATCTGCCAAATTTCATAATGGAAATATGCAGCAATAGCTAAAATGATCCGAACAGACTTAAGCATGGCTACTGGTGAGAAAGTTTCATCATAGTCAACTCCTTGAACTTGGTTGAAACCTTTTGCCACCAACCGTGTCTTATACATTTGAACATTTCCATCCATGTCTATTTTCCTTTTGAAAATCCATTTGCACTCTATGGTTTTTACACCATGAGGTGGATCAACCAAGTTCCAAACTTGATTGCTATGCATGATTGAATTTTGGATCTCATGGCTCCAAGCCATTTTTCGGAGTTTGGGTCCATCATTGCTTCTTCATAAGTCGTGGGCTCATCATTGTCCAACAATAATACGTCATGTCCATACCTTATGGGTTCATGACGTGGCCTCCCCAACCTACGTGGGGTTGGTGTCTCTTCCACAGGTTGTACAACATTTTGTACATCTTATGAAGGTTCAGTGGTAGCTTGAACATATTCATGCGATTCTCGAACTTCACCGAGATGCACATCACTCCCACTGATTTCTTTGGAAAGAAATTCTTTCTCCAAAAAGACACCATTTCGAGAAACAAAAACTTTGTTCTCGTTTCTTTTATAAAAGTAATATCCTTTTGTTTCTTTAGGATACCCCCCACAAAGAAGCATTTTTCTGATTTAGGTGCGAGTTTATCTGATTGTAAATGTTTTACATAAGCCTCACATCTCCATATCTTGAGAACTGACAACATGGGACTTCTCCCAGTCCATAACTCATATGGTGTCTTCTCAACGGAATTTGATGGGATCCTATTCAATGTGAACGCAGCTGTCTCGAGCGAAACCCCAGAAAGATAATGACAGATCTGTTTGGCTCATCATTGACCGAACCATGTCTAACAAAGTTCGGTTCCGTCATTCGGATATGCCATTCCATTGAGGCGTTCCTAGCGGAGTAAGTTGTGGAACAATTCCACATTGCTTTAGATAATCACCAAACTCTTGGCTCAAATACTCACCACCACGATCTGATCGTAAGTGTTTTATTGTTTTGCCAAGTTGATTTTGTACTTCGTTCTAAAATTCTTTGAACTTTTCAAATGTTTTCAATTTATGCCTCACTAAGTAAATATATCCATATCTGCTAAAGTCATCGGTAAAAGTTACAAAGTACTGAAACCCACCTCTAGCAATCAAGCTCATTGGTCCACATACATTTGTATGTACTAAGGTCAACAATTCACTCGCCCTCTCACTAAAACCTGTGAAAGGGGCTTTTGTCATTTTGTCAAGTAAACAAGATTAACATATTTCAAATGATTTAAAATCAAATGAGGTGAGGAGTCTATCACCACGGAGCTTCTTCATGCGCTTCTCATTTATGTGACCTAAGCGACAATGCCATAAAAAGGTAGGATTTAAATCATTAGGTCGAGGTCTTTTGACATTAATGTTATTGACAGGCTTTTCTTCTAGTTCAAGGACGTACAACCCATCCACCATGGGGCAACGACCATAATACATATCATTCAAAAATATTGAACAAACAAAGTTCTTTATTCTGAATTCATAACCTTCATGTTCCAAACAAGAAGATGAAATAATGTTTCTACTCAAAGCCGGAACAAAATAACAATTATTAAGTTCTAAAACTAATCCTGAAGGCAAATGCAGTGGGTAGGTGCCAACGGCAAGACCAGCAACTCATGCTTTATTCCCCACGCGAAGATCTACTTCTCCTTTTGCCAAGACTCTACTCTTTATCAGCCCCTGCATTGAATTGCAAATATGAGCAACCGAACCGGTATCATATACCCATGAGCTGAGAGAAGAAGTAGCAAGATTAATTTCTATAACATTAATACCTGAAGTGGAAGCCACATTTCCACTCTTCTTATCTCGCCAGTACTTTTCAGCCTGCTTTCCAATGTCCTGACTTCTTGCAATAGAAGCATTGGGTTTTAGGCTGAGGGCCAACTTTAAGCTTCTGAAGTTTATTCTTGAGGCTCGCGATCTCATTTTGAGCCTTACCCTTGCCCTTGCCCTTTCCACCAGCCTTAGCTTTCTTTCTTTTGAAGGCAATTGTCTTCTGCACCATCATCACATGATTGGGCTTTTTCTTAATGCTTTCCTCGGCAGCCTTGAGCATCCCATGTAGTTCGGTCAAGCTTTTCTCCATGCTATTCATATGAAAATTCATAATGAACGGCTCAAAGCTCTGAGGCAAAGACTGGAGAATTACATCTGTAGCCAGACCAAGGCTAAGGGGAAACTCAAGTTTTTCCAATCTCCCAATGTATCTAATCATTTTGATCACATGTGGGCTGACCGATCGCCTTCACCGACTTACAAGCAAACAGAAGCTTTGAGATACCATACCTCTCAGCCCTTGCTTGATTCCCAAACATGCCTTTCAAGCCCACAATCATATTGTAAGCATCCTGATCCTCATATTGCTTTTGCAGCTTAGAGTCCATGGTGACAAGCATGAGATAGCTGACCTCTACAGAGGCATTAACATGTTTTTCATAGTCAGCCTTCAAATTTCGAGGAGCATTTTAGGCTGGTTCATCAGGAATCGGACTCTCTAGAACATATTCTTTCTTTTCATGTTTGAGAACAATTCTCAAGTTGCGATACCAATCCACAAAATTTGTTCCATTTAGTTTTTCCCTTTCTAAAACCGATCTCAAAGCAAAACCAGGTGCAGCGGCAACAGCAGTAGTAGGTGCCATTGAACTACAACAAAGACATGCAAAGTTTCTAAGCACTATGTTTATGTGAAATTTTCATTAAACATTTTAACAAAAGACACTCCTATTTAATGTCCCCTTTATGGACACATAATGAGTATTCAAGATCCATATTCATTAAATTCTAGTGAGCTTTGGCATCACTGCTAGAAATTTAATGACGTAGGTAAGCAACACCTTTGCTAATTACATCCCATGTAACTCTTGTTGGTTATGTTGAGATTGTACAATTCGCGCTCACGAAGGACTGTGAGTTATTACATACTTGTTATCTTATATATATGTCTAATTACTTTTGCAAATTTTTACTTTCAATGTACTATTCAGTATTTGTAATTCAATTCGACTTCAGGTAAAAATAACCATAGAAGCCTTATTTTAGGAACAACTTGCATATTCAAACACTCATGTCTTACTGAGTACGAAATGTACTCAGCCTTGCTATTTTTGTTGTTTTTAGGTAAAGAATCAGATATTTCCAGTGAAACTTGTTTTGACGCAGAAAACGGTTTAATATCGAGGATTTTTTCTAAGGTTTGCCTTGTCAGTTGCACGTCAAACACTGGGTTTAGATGGCACACTACAAGATAAATAATTTCTATCGTTGGTTTACTTTTATTTTATATATTATTATATGTAAAAGAACTTTCGCTGTAATAAATTATGTAACTTTTGTATGATTGTGTTTTCAAATCATGATAGTACATGCTAGTTATTAATTATAAGACAAGTATAGTATGTATTTCAAAAAAAATTTATATTGCACTGTAGCATAAAAGAACGGTCTCACAAGCTTCTAACGTCTGCTCCAACTCCGCCACCGCACAGTATCGTCGTCCACTCTAGATTTGCCGCCGCCCGCACCAGGTCTTCTATCCATCGTCCTCGTTACCATCAGCGCCACCGACGGATCCTTTCGATTCGTCTCCCGTGTCACCTTCGCTTGAATCTGGGGCAACATCAGCAATAATGCGCGGGGTGGCAAGCGATGATGGGCACCCATGTAGCGGCGGCATCCAATGGAGAGCACCCATGCGATGACAGATGTGGAGGGCGGTAGCCGATGGCGATCCGTGTGATGGTGGATCAAAGGGTGTCGGCTAACAGGTAGGCTGCAAATTTTTTTTATTCTCTGGTACTAGTGCGTGTAGATGCACCGGACTTAGGAATCTCCCCTCTGAAAATTTTTTTAAGGCCCTGTTTGTTTCAGCTAGGGATTGTAGAAAGCTGCTTTTAAAAGCTGGAAGATCAACAAACAGGAAGCTTTCAATCTGGATTGTAATAATCTGGAGGCCAGATTGTAGCAATCCCACAATCCACTCTAGAGGAGCTTTTCTCAGCTTTTTTTTTTTGCAAAAGACCACAATACCCATCCAACTTCAGTGAAAATTACCCACCATTGCCCTCCACTGTTCACACGGACTTTTCAACCTATAATCGAGGGTACCACAGACTTTTGCCAAGCAAAAATAGCAATCCAAACACACTATAATCTGGATTGCCAAACATACATCAGCTTTTCAACCTCCAGCTTTTAATAATCCAGTTTTTATAATCCAGATTTTAAAAACTGCTTTCTACAATCCCCAGCTAAAACAAACAGGGCCTAAGGCTCTAACACCACCTCCTCCGGTGACTGGCATTGGTGCTCTACCCCCCCCCCCCCCCCCCTCTCTCCTATTCTACCATGTGGTTGAAGCAACACTGCAGATGGCCTTAGTCACTAACCAGCCCACTGATTGAAAACTATGTTCGTGGACTCCAACCGCTTGCTGGGCTGCAAAACTCGACAAAAAAAAAAAGTAGCTCTGAAAAAGCCTAACGCATCATCTGATGCCGGCCCGAACGCATCCGGAAACTGCATCAAAGCGTTGGTCAGTGACTCTGGTACTGGCCATTAGCCAATGCACTAATGCAGTGAAGTATCACGTGAGAACTCGGCCTAAAACGGGATAATGTGAACTCCCTCCTGTAGCCGTGTAATCACGAACTAATCTTGCAACGAGACTGCTCTACTTCGTAGCTTTGAGGTGGAAGGTACGGGGAAGACGACCACGCACGTGTACGGCAGGTAACTTTGAGGTACCCACTCCATACAGGTTCACTACACTATTATTTACCTACACGTAATGTAATTGTAGAACCAACCACAGACACTCACGTAGCTAGAAACCGGTGAGTAAGACGCGGACTTGTTCAACACTGCTAGACATCTGTGTCCGTCACTCCATCGCACCGGCGTACGTACCTCAAGGTTTGAAATTTGGTTTTCGGACTCCATATCGGATGTTACCAAAATCTGTAATTTCGGTAAAATTTTGATATTTTGGATGAAATCTGAATAATTCAAAAAATAAATTTGAAATATGGTATTTTTGAGGGCGAAAAAACAGAAATTTTGACCAAAAATCATCAAAATTTTGGTCCTTTTCAACCCATGTGAAATGGTCTTCCAAGGCTAAATTTTTTTTCATACCTCTCACATGGCATGAAATTGAGATGGCCGAGTAGGTCTAAGGCACTGGTCAATTAGTATCTCAACTTTAATTTTTTTGGATTTTGTGTAAAAAGTGCTCTACTATTGTCCAAAATGCGCCATTGCTAAGCGAGCGCTATACCATCCGAGCTACATTCCTATGTTGTGATATTATGTATAAAAATATTACGAGCAATCCCTACTATAAAAAAAAATCAATTGGCAAGACTCAACCTGGGGTGCTCAGCTGAGTGCGTGCCAACGCTCGTAACCAACTAGTCCACATGTACTTAGGTCGTGAAAACATCAAATCCGGTCCATTTTATAGCAATTTTGGTTCGAAAGGCTGACACCTCCGTGAAATTGGACGAAATTTCGCCGAAATTCATCGAAATTACTGTAGCAATTTGAAGATTTTCAAAAAATTTCTTCCGCCAGGATTTTCAATCTCATCATTGGCAGAAATCCGAGATTTCACCAAAAAATTCTGAGATTTCACTGAGATTTTGAACTATAGCGTTCCTTTACGCTTGAAAGCCAGGGGATCCTATTATCTGCATCAGGCTCCACCTCTACCATGCATCCGTTCCACGGACAATACAGGCATGGCAACTTCCCTTCCTGTCAAGCTCGGTATTGCGATAAGTACCTATTGAGCTTAAGCATTGTGGTACTCTGTCGTACCGTGTTGCCTTAGCTCGGCACTAAGTTGGTGCCGTGGGTCCGATCATCTACCGCTATACACGAGTACGGTAAATGACACATGTCATCTGCCGCTTTTTTCGTGGTCGAAGAGGGATCATTTTTGTAAATTTATTTGTACAGACCAGATATGTTTAAAAAATGAGAAATTTTACGGTGCACATTATACCTGTAAGTATATAGTAGATAGTACAAATCAGATCTAGCTGTTGATTTGTTAAGAGTATTTCTACTACTCTATTACGAGAGAAATATAAATAAATTCTAGCTAGTCTGGTCTATTGAATTAAAAAGAATAAATAATTTATATTAAATTTAATGTACCGTAAAAGAAATTAAAAAATATATATCAGCTGGCTAAGAAATTGCTATAGATTCGCCTGCTCGCGGCTGGACGGACGCGGCCCTCTCCATCTCAGGCCGTCGTGCGAGTGACTGGGGGGTCGGACCGTCGCGCCGTGCGCGAGAAAATCATTCGTCGCCGTGCGCCCATGTGCGACCGCCCGGAGATTCTTTTCTCCTCGCGACGTCTTCTTGTTCGTCACGGTGCGCATGATTTCCCTGGCCGAAAGTACCACGTACGCCCCCATATTCCCCATGTTGCTGATCCAATTCATGCGGTTTTGGGGTTACGTATCACTGCTCTTATCGTGTTTGATTCCGATAGCTGGTTCTCAAGTCTTAAAAGGCTGTGTGATGAAATGGACAGTAACGTGTAGACGCAGGAATAGGATTCGAGGTATCTATCTATCTTTCGCTCGCAGGATAATGCGTCCTCGGTCACCATACTTCTTAATCACGGTCGAGGAGACCTCATGAGTCGTGTTGCCGGAGTCATGGGGATGGACCGCATCACAGTCAGCAACAGCGGTGCGAGTTGCAGATAAGACGGTGTGTGTGGACAGCGAAATCGTCGCATGCCCTTAACCACGTCACTCATCGCCCGAATTGCTTAACCGACGAGGAAACGGAGCTGAAAGAGGCGCATGAACCATGCCAATATGCAAAACCGCCATGCTGCCGTTCGGAACCTCGGCGAGGCTCGGCAGTGATGTACTGACGTTCACTGGTTTGGGGAAAAATTTCACCGAGAACGAATGTAATTTCTTTTTCTCGTGTTCAACCCGGGGGCTTAAAAGAGATTTACGCCTTCCAGAAATGAAGGGTAACATTTATCCGTTGAAGTTTTGCAGAAATTTGTGTGGGAAAGGAAGCGAGGTATAAAGGTTAATCTCAAATTAACAAATTTAAGATCACATTCCTAATATACCATGTGTCATCTTCTCCATCAACCTCCTCCTTTCCTTTTCCCTACTCACTTCACTCTTCTTCCCTCTATAACAAAAAGATTTAAAATTAGACCATTCAACTTTGAAGATTTTAAATAGAAAGTTTCAACTTGAAAAAATTTAACTCAAAATTTATAAAAAAAATTCCAAAAATTTGAAATTAGAAAGTTTCAACTCAAAAGGTATCAAATTAGAAAGTTTTAACACAAAAAGTTTCGAATCAAGAAAGTTTCAACATGAAAAATTTTAAATAAAAAAAACTAAAATCAGAAAGTTTCAAATAAAAAAGTTTTAACTCGAAAAAATTCAAATAGAAAAGTTTCAACTCATAAAACTTTCGATTCAAAAGCTTTTGGTTCAAAAAGTCTTGATTCAAAAAACTTTTGATTCGAAAAGTTCTGATTTTAAATTCAAGTCGAAAAAATTTCAACCAAAAATTTCAAATCGGAAAGTTTCAACTCGAAAAAAATTAAATAAAAAAATTTCAAATTAGAAAGTTTCATCTCGAAAAAATTCAAATCGAAAAATTTTGACTTTTAAAAATTTAAATTCAAAACCTTTCAGATTTGATTCCAAAAAAGTAAAAAAATTTCGTTCACCTTGTTTGATAATTTATATAAAAAAAAGCAAAAAATGGGACCATTGCTCTTTCTCTCCACGCGCTCCTCGCACAAAAACACGCTGCGTCCAGGTGCAAAGTGCAATGCGAGCTATATCCGAGTCACCGAGTGACCGTAAAATAGTAAAACCAAAGGAATCATCTCGAGTCTCATTAGAATGTTAAAGCCCAAAGTTCTAAAGGACTTGGTATACCCACACCCACTAAACAGCTCGCCAAGGGCCAAGCCGCCACGCCTCCGTACTTTCCACAGGCAGATCATCCCTTCTTAATACTACATATATTAAACTGCTGGATTCCGACCTCCACAACGCGCCACGTCGACATGCGCTTCCCAACCATCCGATTGCGCTTTCTAACGGTCCAGATCAGCTCTCCCGAACAATAGACTTAAATGTATTTGTGCTCTTCTTCGATTGGTCACAAGGGCCGCATGGCGCAGCGGCAACGATGCTCGCTCTCACGCACGCGACGCGGGTTCGAATGCTCCCAGCCATGAGTATGGTGTGCTTTTTTTGTGCGCAACACGTGTCCAACCCATGCGTCCGCGGCACACGCAACTCATGGCGATCTCGCGTGGGCCGCCGTGTGGCGCCTTCGACATGCGCTTCCCAACCATCCGATTGCGCTTTCTAACGGTCCAGATCAGCTCTCCCGAACAATAGACTTAAATGTATTTGTGCTCTTCTTCGATTGGTCACAAGGGCCGCATGGCGCAGCGGCAACGATGCTCGCTCTCACGCACGCGACGCGGGTTCGAATGCTCCCAACCATGAGTACGGTGTGCTTTTTTTGTGCGCAACACGTGTCCAACTCATGCGTCCGCGGCACACGCAACTCATGGCGATCTCGCGTGGGCCGCCGTGTGGCGCCTGATTTTTCGCAAAAATCCCTAAAAATTTTCAAAATTGCGTACAAGTCCTACCATCTATGAAAAGGCCCCTTTTTAATGGAACAACCCTCCAAAAAATTGGAAAATACACCATGGTCGATTTCCCCCCAATAAGATCCATTTTTATTCGAAAATACCCCTCTGAAATTTATGTAATTACATTAAAATTCTTCTTGGATCAGATTTCTCATGAAAAAAATAAAAAATTCCAACAAACGTTTTCCACACCCAATTTTCGTCCCAATCCAATTTTTTTCCCCCAAAAATACCTCATTCAAAAATTTTGTAGGAAGCACCTACAAATTTTGCGCCTAATTTTCGTCCTAGTCCAATTTTTTCAAAAGTACCTCCTCAGAAATTTTTGTAAGCCCGATTGGTCACCAAAAAAATATCCAAAAAATGTTTTCGTGCCCAATTTTTATCACGGTTGTTGACACCAAAAACTTGACGATGAGTTGATCGCAGTTAACACACGCAAATACCAGGTTTAATTTCGTGTGCGGGCGTGCCAGCCGATTTGATTCTATAATCGGCAAGAGGATAATATGTAAATCAATCGGCTTCCAAGCTGATCAAATATTTCAATGCAGATCAAGCCTGATCGACTCGTTCAGAGTGATTCAAACAAAAGTAACCAGTAGATCTAATCAACCTGATTGAGTTCATTACATGGGGTAAATGTTGTTTTTTTCCCGAAGAAGACGATGCACAAGAAAATTAGAGAAAAAACAAACCTGATTTGGTTTAAGTCGACATAATCAGCAATCAGCGATGCACAACTTTATTGATTGAGCAAATTATAGAAGAAGGATTACAAGGCTAAAAACTACTCTTAGTCAACGAAAAGTAAAGTAATAGTAGAATAAATTTGGTTGGTTGGTTGTTGATTATTGTCCCTTCCGACGCTACCCATCGTCTCTTTATATAGCTTCTGGGCCGATCATGTCTGCCTCGGTCTCCTTGAATTGTCCGTATCGACTTCAGCTTATCTGCGGTATTTCCTTTTAAGATCAATATCGATTATAAAACGATAGACACGTATCGGCTTATGACTATCGAAATTCGATATATTCCTTAAGAAAATAATCATACTAAACCGATTCTAACTAAATAGGCTATATGCCAAATTCTAGTGCTAATATATGCCCCCATTTTTGAGAGATTATGTGAATCTCATAAAAATTACCAACATCGGCTTAGACACAGAATATCAACCATCATCGCTAAAATTAACCGTCCAACTTCTCGCCACCTTTCACGCTACTCAAGATGATTTTCCCACATAATGCACGATCTCATGCATTAACTGCAATAGAAGTTTGGAGAAATTACTTGCCAATGCCATCTGTTTTACCCCTCTATAAATATGGGGCTTTACCCATCCGCCATTTTCACGCCTTCTCACTCTCAATCTCCTTCCTATCGGCTGTCAAATTGTCCTCAACTTCCATGGCTTTTGCCTCCCATTGGCTTTCAGTTTTTCTTGGTCTTCCGTTCCATTGACTTAACCAAGACAAATGGATCTCAACCAGGTATTCAAGTATTCTTTCATGTTCCTCGCTATGACAATCAATTTTACTTAGGTCCGATAGGTAGTACCAACCCATCGGCTATAATAGATCAAGAGCTTTAGGGCTTGGCCGACTATATTGGCTGGGTGGCACAGTTGGTATAATTGGGTAGCAGCCCAAAAACTTTTAGTTTGAGAACAAATAGGAATAGCTAAGTGCCTCCCAATTTCCTTAGCTAACTCCTCCCCTTACGAACCCTTGATAGCTATGTCTTGCTACTATTGGTCCGACACCTTTAATGCTTTCCTTTTTAGAATTGGATCTATCGGCCCCACCCTACTAGATGTTACCCAATTCTGCTGCCTTAGGACCAATGGAGAATAGTTATCGGCTTTTATCACAAAGCCCTAGTATAAACTTGTATCGGCCAAAAATGAGGGTTGGGGTAGATAATTAGAAAATAACGTAGGAGTAAGTTCCATGTTCGATAAAAAACACGTAGCTTTTTTGAACATGTGGCTCGACCAATTTCTTTTTTGTGGCGCCTCTCTTGGCCCAATCCAAACATACCAAATTATAGCCGAGCAACTCGAAGGGGGACATCGGCTTGCATTGGGTAAACTGTTCTTAGGGGTAGTTTACCAAATGATACACGAGATACTATGTCGGCTTTATACAGCCATGGGATCTTTCACAGTAGGAAACATTGGAGGACCTTTATGGTTCATCCAAGTGTGGCTCTACTGTATTTTTAGCCGATCTCTCAAGATCGACTTATCTTATATGACCCCATTCCCTTGTGAGGAGACTCCTGAAGATCAACCTATAGAGTTTAAGAATAACCGATTGTTTGGCGAAAGGATTTTTCTTTTGTTTGGTAACAGCATCAAGCTCAACCCATCCGAAGACAAGGATCATGTATCTTTCTTCTGTCATCTTGACGAAAATTTTCTTTTTAGTGCCGATTTTTTCTATTATAGAGAAGCTAACAACTATCCTTGCCCCTCATTTCACGTGATAGCCGATAGTGAGGATATGCTTAAAGAAATCCTTGAGTTCTTCAAGTTATTTTTATCTCATTGTATTCTTTCAGTCAGCTTACACACCACAACCGTACCTTCCAACCCTCCTACGAATTTTACCACCCATCTGTCTACAGCCGACAACTAGGCTTTGGGCAAATAATTCCAAAATTTATTCTTTTTGATCGGCTTCAACCTCGTGAAAGACTACGTCACACTACCTTAGCCGATATAGTCCTTCATATAGATGATGGCTTTCTTCTCTAAATACTTTCGCAGTTTTTCCTCCATTCTAGAAGAGCGAATGGCTATACTTCTTGGTGGTCGACCATTACTTCTGCTATGTTCCCAGCCGATTGTCCACCTTCCTCGATCTAACTGAATTCTTTTCGGATATGTCATCGAAGTCGGCAACTAGAGCTGACTCGAGCAGTTCAAGTTCGAGAATTCTAGTTCATCGGACCGAACTAACTCGAGTTTTGTAGATATCACTAGCGAGGTACTAATCAATAAATATCTTTTCATTCCTTTACTAAATAAATCGGCCTTTTCTTGCGTGTTCACTGTCCTTGCAGATCAAATACACTGGGAAAAGACCTGCGAACCATCAGCCAACTCCTAGGTTTGTCATCAATCTTCGTCTTTATCAGCTTGATTAAAGTCTTATTTGAGGACTTAGCTTGACCATTTGCTTGTGTATAATAAGGTGATGAATTTAATACCTTAATCCCAAAACCCTTACAAAGTCTTGGAATGCATCGAACATGAACACAGTACCTTGATTGGTTGTAATTTGTGAGCGATTCCAAACTGAAAAATAATATGTTTATGTACAAATGCTATCACCTCAATGCTGGAATAGCCTCAACCCATTTAAAAAAATAATCGGTTGTGGCTAGTATAAACTTGTGCCCCTTAGAAGATGCATGATATATTTGACCGATTATATCCATATCCCATCCTCTAAACGGCCAACGCTTTATGATTAGATGTAAGATTGCAGTAGGCGTTAATTGTATATTTCTAAATTTCTGACAATCTTCATATCATCTATAGTATTTGAAACAATCCTCTAACATCATCGGTCAAAAATAAGTACCATTTTTTCGATCGGCTCATAATCAATCAATTGTTCAAAAACCTTATACCCCAAGGCCTGCTATGCCAATGAATTAGCCTTAGCATTCTGCTCACAAGGGACATGGCCGATTGAGAAATAACTGAATGAACCGATTATTTCTTAACATTGTTGTATGTACTTAGCCAATATCTCATCATAATAATTGTACTATCCCCTTATTTGTTGCACTACAAGCTGAGAATCACCATAAGACTCAATAAAGTCGACACCAAGATTGCTAAGCATATGTAGCCCCCTAAGCAATGTTTCATACTCAGCTTGGTTATTTGAGCATCGGCAATCAAGCCTGAATGCAAACTCAAAACTATACGCCTTTGGGGATATTAGCACTATTATGATACCATCTCCTTCTCTGCAAATAGGCCCATCAAAGTATAGCTGCTAAGGGACGATAGTTACTAATCTACAATTAGTTCTTTGTTCTGTTATGCAATCAGCTATTACTTGTCCTTTAACCACTTTAGTCGACTCAAACGTTAAGTTCAACTCAGTAAGCCGATAGGCCCACTTTCCAAGTTGACCTTTTAATATCAGAGCAAATAACATATACTTAATAATATCGGCTCTACGTATAACCTTACAAGCCGTTGCTAGTATATAATGCCTTAACTTAGTGCAAGCAAAATATAAAGCCAAACATAGTTTTTCAATGGGAGGATATCTTGTTTCGACATCAATTAACCATTGGCTTAAATAAAATATTAGTCGCTCCTTACCACCAATTTTTTTGCACCAAGACTGCCCCAATAGTCAATTCCTCAGCCGATATATACAACCTAAAGGGTACACCCTTCTGTGGCACAACCAAAACTGGAGGTTTAGAAAGATACTCCTTGATACCATCAAAGGCTTGCTGCTGATCAGCTCTCCATACAAACTCTTGATTTTCTCTTAGCCTCAATAGTGGAGTGAAAGCATCTATCCGGCCAAATAAGTTTGATATAAACCGCGGCAAGTAATTTATCTTATGGGTCAGCTTTTAGAGATCCTTCTTGCATCTTGGTGGCTGCATGTCGGTTATAGCTTTAACCCGCTCCTAGTTAACTTCAATGCCTCTTTTGTGCACTATGAATCCCAGGAATTGTCCAGCCAACAACCCAAAGCACACTTGCAAGGATACATCTTCAAGTTATGCATCTTGGTTTTCCTGAACACTTCTTCTAAATCGACTAAATGTTAATGATCACTTCTAGATTTCACAACAACATAATCAATATAAATTTCCATGATGTGGTCGATCAACTCATGGAAAATCAAATTCATAGCTCTCTGATATATGACACCAGCGCTTTTTAAGCCAAACGTCAGTACGACCCACTCAAATAGCCCTAAGGCTCTAGGGCATCTAAATGTGGTTTTTATGAATATCAACTTTAGCCATAAATATCTGATTATAACCATCATTCCCATCGAGAAAGCTGATAATCTTGTTCCTAGATGCAGCATCGATAAGCATATCAGCTATTAGCATCGGGTATTTGTCCTTAGGTGTTCCTTTATTTAAATCTCTGAAATCAACACATACCCTAACTTTACCGTTTTTCTTCACTACAGGAACAATGTTGACACACACTCAGTATATCGGCAAGGCTGTGAGACCCCGGATCGGCTATCCGAAATCTCCTGTGCATTTCCGTACTAGTCCCAGATCAGTAGCTAGTACACACAGTCACAGTGATACATCATTGCTGAACCAAACGAAATTGTATCATAAATATTCAAGTACGGGCCACAAGGCCATTATTACAATACTCGGTCAAAAGACCGGAAACAAAGCAGCGGAAACCAAAGCTTAAACGGCAGATGCCAAACGCCACAGCGCATTTACTAGGAACGCGACTAGTCCTCCTGGCAGCCTTCCTCGTACTCCTCCGCGTAGAATTCGCCCTCCTCAGTCGCATCTTGATAATTTTCTGATGGTGACATGTTGGTGTAGCACGTGAGTACAAACGTACTCAGCAAGTCTGGGAAAATATGCTTATGTGGGCTTTCCAAAGGAAGCTTAGTAGGGTTCATTTGCATAAAGCCAAATTTTATTAAACCATACTTAGGTAATAGCATTTCACAAAGCAACTTTTCGCAATTCTTTTTAATCATTGAATTATGTAATATCGTAGTGAGGTTCTATCCACCATCACCGATATAAAAGGCTCTATCCGCCAGATTTTAAAGAATCAGGGTTAATCATGTGACTCCATCCACAAATACAAACATGTGTTCTTTCCACCTGGTTGGCTCTATCCGCCAAATCACATCCGAGAGTTCTAACCACTCCCGAACCCCAAAACAAAACATTTTCCATTTTTAAAACAAAACCAAAGTATACCAATATGAAAGCATTCCTTGCTTTTGCCTTTGATCGCAGGCGCGGCTATTCGAATAGTTTTAACTCTGCAGAGGTGTACAACTTTACCCACAAGACACGATCATCTCTTAATGCCAAGCTATTAGCACACTTCCTTTGGTGTGCCGGCAGAGAGATCGTGACAAGGCCGTTACAATGCTTCTACCTAGCTAGACCCACCCACGAGGTTTCATCGCTTTGTTAGGGTTCCAACCGCCCAAAGATGTGAAGCCCCTCTTGCGCCGTGTGAGAAAAACAACATTGCCTCCAACCGGCATTCACATTCAACCGAATGGTGAGTCTAAACTAGGCTTCTACAAATTAGTTGGCCAGGTCGTACCATTATAGACATGTGGTAGTACGGTATTGCTTAAAATGGCAATCATAAGCGTCGGTCCTTATATGACTTGGGGCGGCACTTGCACAATAGGATCAAGACTCGATCCGCTCCCACCCGACATACCAATCCGCCCAAGTCCAAACCAGTTTTCCTTTTGATTTTATTTTGGAAAAACAGTACCAAACCAATTATAATACCTTTCAAGTCATTTTGGTAAACATTCATTTTTGAGAAATCCCTCCCATGGGTTAACTTCATCGATAAAGATCCTAAGCAATTCTACCGTACTACGATCAAGGGATACCATATAAGCGTAAGCATGGTATAAGCAATGTCCTAGGGTTACAAGTAATATGGTTGTCGATATCAAAGAGAGGTAATCACAATTTGGATTAGCTAAGTCCTTATATTTGATATACGACTTAAAACATAGCATGCAAGTTTATAAAGCATTTAAACACATTTGAAAACGTAGGATCAAAATGCGTCAAAGGGACTTGCCTTCTGTCACGAGTAGGTCGTCGTACGTAGCAGTAATCCTGGCGGGTTTGGTGATCGCGGCTTGGCCTCGACTACGCAAAACGAGGCAATAAATAAATAACAGAAAATAAATAAAATCTAAAAATTACAAAATTAGTACTGGCGGGTAGATCTTGATTTTAGATGAATTTAGAAATTTGAATGAAGTCAAACGGAGTTCGGATGAAGAAGTTATGAGCTTCCGAAGTTTGAATTTCGAATAAATCGGAAAACCGGGAATATTCCCGGAATATTCCGTTTTGACCGAGTCAATCGTTTGACTGCGCTTTGACCAGACTTTGACTGGCCAAGAGAGTATGACATGTGGGACCCATGTGTCATAGAGAGAGGAGAAGCTTCTCCAAGAAGCTTTCCAAACTCCCATGCAGGAGAGAGAGAGAGAGAGAGACGCCGGTGGGGGGCTCAGATCGGCGGACGCTGGCGGCGAAGGCGGCGGGGCCTCGGCCATGGCGGCGGCGGCGCCGGCGGCGGCGCCGGGCGGCGGCGGCGACATGGCGCGCCACGGGCAAGTGGCGGCGGCGGCGGGCGGCGGCATGGCGGCGGGCGGCGCGGCATACAGACGGCACGGGGCGGGCGGCAAGGCGGCGAGCGCTGGCAAGACGCGCGGGCGGGCGGGCGAAGCGGCGGCGGGCGGGCGGCTCGGCGAACTCCATGGGAGCTCCAAAAACAGAGAGCTCCAAAATGGGAAAAAGAACCCGGTTTTTCCCAAAAACTTGATTTTTCCACCAAATTTGCATGGAATTGATCCAAACAAAAGCATGGAATCAATAAATAACAACCTAAGGCACATCTAGGATGAAGGAATTGGATTGAAACTCACCGGAATGGATGAATTCGACGATGAACGACTTCGCTCGGCCGGGTTGGTAAAACGTGAAATTTGTCGCCACCGATTGATGCAACCTAGAATTAACGATTGGGTTAGATGCTAGACTCATCCACGGTCACAAGGAATCAAGTGGCATGAAGAAAGGCTCACCGGAGAGGGAGAAACGACGACGAACTCAAGAACTCCGAAAAAGCACGACACGAGCTCGGTTTTCTTGATCTAGAGAGCAAATGGTGGGGAGATGCAAAGAGGGGCTTACACCACCGGAAAGAGGGCTTTTATACAGAGAGATTAGAGGTGGTGGTGCGGCGTTTGGACGAGAAACGGCCGAGCTATGAGCAATTAAAGTCATTATGACCGTTTTCGGTTTTCGGGCGCCCGTACGGATTCCGGCGAGTTCTCCGGCGAGAGGTGGTGGGGGATGCGAAGAGGACGACGCTCCGAATCCAACGCAACCGGCCGTTCGTCGATTGGAGTTACGTGGAGGGAGTTAGGAGTGATTAAAGAGAGCTTCCTCCATTTTTGCAAGCTTGAAGCTTCATCCCCCATGCATGGCTAGAGGTTGAAGATGACACTATTCATGTGCCACATGTCACTCCCTCATTGGCCCTCTTTTACGTAAACGGTCCGCCCTAGAGAAAAATTAGGAAAAATGGCCTAAAAATTCCGGAAAAATTCCTAGAGCCATTTTAGAATATTTGGAACTCAATGGAATTGGTTTGGTTGAATTTGGACGAAATTTGTGGAATTTAATATTCCGGAGCTTAATCATGCATTTAACAAAAGTCACAAGTAAGATAAAATAGGAACGGAGGTCCAAAATTGGGGATAAATTCCTAAAATCATTTAGGAATATTTGGAACATTTTAGAAGTGGTTTGGAGATTTTTGGAGCATTTACGACTCGGGTGAATTTTCTGCATCATGGATCGAAAATCCGATTTTTCGACCGGAAGGGAATTGAATCGCGATTTTGGGTTGGATTGGATGCCAGGTTAATATAAACACCAATGAAACTCCAACTTTTGAATTACTTTAGTTAAATTAGGTTTTTCTTCCAGAAGGCAAAAATGAGGATGTTACAAACCTACCCCCCTTAGAGAGAATCTCGTCCCCGAGATTCCGGAGAAGAAAGAAAGAGGTCTGGAAACTCTGCTCGAAGATCTTATTCTCGCTCCCAGGTTGCTTCTTTCTCTGAATGATTGCTCCACTGAACTTTGCAAAACTTGATCACCCGGCCGAAGTTCGCTGCTCCGCTTCATCCAAAATTCGACAGAAACTCGGATAAGACAGATCTTCCTTCAATTCCAACTCTTCAACCGGCAGTGATGCTCGGGAACTCGAGACACTTCTTCAATCGCGATACATGAAAAACATCATGTACTCCTGACAACTGAGACGGCAGTTCCAACTTATAAGCAACCTCCCCTCTTCTGGCAACCACTCGGAAGGGTCCAATATAGCGGGGCGCTAACTTCCCACTAACTCGGAACGCGCGTCATTCCTTTTAAAGGTGACACTTTCAAGTACACATGATCACCAGTGCAAAGCTCAATTCTCGATTTACGATTGTCTCATGCATAGCTTTTCTCGTCTTGATCGAGCTGCCTTTAGATTCTCACGAATTACTCCTCGACTTGCTCTTCGGCTTCTTTCAGATATCAGTCCAATGATCTCGACCACCTTTTGTTTCTTTCCAATATAAAGGTGTCCTACACCTTCTTCCGCATAAAGCTTCAAACGGTGCCATCTTCGGGATCGGCTTGATAATCGTTGTTGTAAGCAAACTCGTGATAAGGCAAATTCTGATCCCAAGAACCTTTATACGCCAAAGCACAAGCTCGGAGCATATCTTCCGTAATTTGATTCACCCTTTCCGCCTGACCGTCCGTCTGGGGATGGTACGTTGTGCTAAAATTCAGATTTGTGCCCATCACCTCATGTAATCTCTGCCAAAACCTTGAGGTAAATCGGGAACCTCGATCGGACACAATCTTCTTGGGCACACTGCGTGCAAACATACTATCTTGGCCATATAAAGCTCGCTAACTTATCACCAAAGATAAGTTGTCTTCACAGAATGAAATGAGCCACCTTAGTTAATCTGTCCCACAATCACCCAAATGGAATCATAACCGGATTTAGTTTTGGGTAACTTGATTATAAAATCCATCCCAACTTCTTCCCATTTCCAAACAGGCACTTGCAAGGGCTGCAATGCATCGCCGGGTCTTTGATGTTCTGCTTTCACCAACCGACACACATCACATCGGCCACAAAATCAAGAACTTCCTTTTTCATATTGGACCACCAATACTTCTCCTTCAAATCAAGATACATCTTGGTACCTCCAGGGTGAATGGAGTATATCAATCATGTGCTTCCTTCGTAACCACACTCTTGATCTCTTCTTGGTTAGGGACTACTATCCTTTTTCGAACCAAACCGCACTCGGTCATCCATGTAAAATCCGGGTGTTTTCCTTTCTTGAGACCTTCTTTCGATCCGCAATGCCCTTATCATCTTTCCGAGCCGCTTCGGATCTGATCCTCAAGGGTCGATTTCACTTCCAAGTTGTAGATGCATCCTTCCTTTACCAACTCCAGGTTAAGACGCCGAAATTCCTCACTAAGCGCTGGTGGCCTTCCCGCCCCATCACATTATTGCAGTGAACCTTCCCGCTTAGTGCATCCGCAACTACATTTGCCTTTCCGGTGGTAGTGAATTCCAACATTGTAATCCTTCACCAACTCCAACCATCTTCTCTGCCTCGAAAGTTGAGGTCAGTTGAGTGAAGATATACTTCGTGCTCTATGATCTGTATAGATCTCACATCACATTGCCGATCAAGTAATGCCTCCATATCTTGAGCGCATGTACAATCAAGGCCAACTCCAAGTCATGAATGGGATAATTTTCTTCATGAGGTCGCAGTTGTCTTGAAGCATAAGCTATTACCTTTCCTTCTTGCATCAAAACACATCCAAGCCCTTGTTTTGAAGCATCACAATACACCTCAAAGTCCTTGTGAATGTCAGTAGAACCAAAGATCGGGCTGAAGTTAATCTCTTTTTCAACTCCACGAAAACTCGTCACAGTGCTTTAGTCCATTCAAACTTCTTTTCCTTTTCGTAAGTGAGTAAGAGGTCCGGCTATCTTCGAGAAACCTTCAATGAATCTTCGATAATAACCACTAATCCAAGAAAACTCCCGATTTCTGGACTGATTTCGGCCGTTGCCAACCCAAAACATCTCTCACTTTGGCGGGATCTACTGCTACTCCTGCAGCAGAAATGATATGACCCAGGAAAGATACTTCTTTCAACCAGAAGTCACACTTACTAAACTTGGCATACAACTGATGCTCTCTCAACGTCTCGAGGACGATCCGCAGATGGTCTTCATGCTCTTTTCTGCTCTTGGAATAGACAAGAATGTCGTCGATGAAAACTACGACGAACTTGTCTAAATATTCCATAAACACCTTGTTCATCAGATTCATGAAGTATGAAGGGGCATTGGTTAACCCAAAAGACATGACCGTGAACTCGTACAGTCCATACCGGGTCGTGAAGGCTGTTTTCGGAATATCCTCCTTTCTTATTTTCAACTGATGATACCCCGATCTCAAATCTATCTTGGAGAATACTTGAGCTCCCTTTAACTGATCAAACAGGTCATCTATCCTTGGCAACGGGTACTTATTCTTGATGGTGACCTCATTTAAGGACCTGTAGTCTATGCACATCCTCAGACTACCATCTTTCTTCGAGACGAAGATTACTGGCGATCCCCACGGCGACGATTTAGCCGGGCCTCGATGAATCCTTTCTCTTGCAACTCTTCAACTGCTTTCTTCATCTCAACCAACTCATTGGACGGCAGTTGGTAAGGCCTCTTCGAGATTGGAGCGGTACCTGGTACGAGCTCAATCACAAACTCCACATCTCGCTCCGGTGGCATACCCGGCAAATCATCCGGGAAGACATCCGGGTACTCATTCACTATGGGCACAGCCTCCAATGACGTCCCTTTCAACTGTTCAGTGGTGCTACCCCTTAGAGGAAAACTCAGAGGAAAACTCCACTTTAACTCCCTCAGGGCTGGTAAGCAAGATAGATCGGCTAGCACAGTCTATCCGACCCTTAAACTTGGTTAGCCAATCCATCCCAAGGATGACTTCTATACCCTTAGTATCCAATAATATTAAGTTCGCTAGGAACTTTACTCCTTTTATTACTATATCCATTTTCGGACAAACAGCAGTTGTTCTTAGTTCTTTTCCAGGGGATTGTACTAACAAAGGGTTTCTTAACTGTATAGTGTTCCAGTTATGCTTTTTAACCAAGTATTCCGAAATAAATGAATGAGTTGCACCAGAATCAAATAGAATCAAGCAGTAATCGAGTTGACAACGAACGCATCGTAAACCACTTCGTGCCTCCCGAGCCTCCTCAGCGTTGATGTGGTTCACGCGACCTCTTCCACTGTCCTTGGGGTGCGCGGTCTGCGGAGTGCCTCTCCCTCGAGCCGGCGTGGCGCAAGACGGGCCGAGTGGATCCTGATTAAACCTCACCGGGTCACCGGTTGACGCTTCGAGGGCGCTTGTTGGCATAGTGCCCCATTTCCTCGCAGCTTGAAGCACCGCACTTCGCCATAGTCGTGTTGCTCTTCTCGAGCTTGAGCTCCTACATTGCTTGCAGAGGGGCTGGGTCCGGACGAGGGGCGGACATTGGGGTCCTTGGCGGATTGGCGGCTGCTGGCCTGCTGGGCTGCTGTTGGAAGGTACGAGGTCTTGAGCTGCTAGCACCCCGTTGATTCTGGAACATCATCTTCCTCTTCCTGGTCTCGAAGAGCTGGCGCTGGGCATCCTCTTGGATCAGCGCTTTA
Organism: Rhipidocladum racemiflorum; assembly: GCA_036346355.1. NCBI lineage: Eukaryota > Viridiplantae > Streptophyta > Magnoliopsida > Poales > Poaceae > Rhipidocladum > Rhipidocladum racemiflorum. The sequence goes on from CM070579.1 coordinate 8,141,286, forward strand.
TTAACCATGTGTTGAAACGACGGGAAGTCGTTCGACACCAGCTGAACCTTGATACTGGGATCAAGGCCTTCCATGAAGCGCCATATCTTGGCCTCATCAGTCGCCACATCAACGGCAAAGATACCGACAAATTGAGTGAACCGGCTCGAGATACTCACACCGACAAGTTCCCCACTGAAGCTTGTGAAACTCACGCCTTTTCATCTCCATAATCCCTTGGGAATATGAGTAGCTCAAAACTTCAACAAACTCATCCCACCCAATATTCTCGAGGGTTGGCGTGGGCAAAGACAAGAGTTCTCCCACCACCTTGCTGCGGTCCCCTTAAGGCCGAGACGCACACCGACACTCTCAAAGTCATCACACTGTGCCAGTGAAGCTTCCTCTCTACTTCCTTCACCCGGGTCATCCGCTTCCAGTGGATCAGCGGCTCCAAACGTGGGAGGTCTCGTTCTCATGAATTCCCCAAACTTTGACTGGGCGGCCAAGGGCCGGTGCAGCTTGAGGCTGGTTCATCAAGTTCTGAGCCAGAGCCTGCAAGATCTGGAGCTGCATAGCCATCATCTGCTCCATATTAGGCGGCTGCGCGGGCGGTGGAGGTGGGGGTGGGTCCTGCTGAGCTGCGGGTTGCTGAACGTGTTCTGCTCCCAGCTGCTGAGGTGGCTCCTCAAACGCTTCTTCCTGAAAGTGCACCTGTCCTCGGGCACGTCCACGGCCTCTACCACGGCCTGCTGGCCTTCCACGGCCATGACCACGACCAGGGTTCTCCATCTGCACAAGGCGGTCAAGCAATAGGAAAGAGGGAAAAGCACAGGTAAGCAACAGGGGATTAAACCACATCCTCCACAACCAGAGCACACCCACAAAAGCACACAACAGAAGGGAAAACCAACTGAACTTCCATTAAAACAAAATAGTTTTGGGGCTGGCTGTATCACAACTGCCAAAGGGCACGATACAATCCAACCATACTTATTCATCGTTCTAATCGAAAGCAAAACAAAGTAAAGGTCCTTCAGGCTAGACAACTAGTCACTCTCGTCACTCGCAGCGCCACGCGAGGACGGGTCCTCCTCCTCCTCCTCGCTCCTGCTGCGGGAAGGCGTAGTAGCTGCCGAAGGTCCTGCTCCTCCGGAAGCGGTCAAGAACCCCAACGGCGACTGGGGACGGACCGACTTGCGCGCCTGGCAACGAAGCCTCAGACCTTGATGACGCTTGGCGGGCGGAGCATCCATCGGTATGTCGCGGATCGGCGGGTACTCTGGAACCGGGGCTAGTGGCGGTGGCGGGCGCCCCGCCTCCTCCTCGAGCCGACGGATCTCTCCCTCGTGGCCATCAGTCCCGACGCCTCTGCATCTCGCCGGTCAACCGCACGTAGGGCGCCGTCGAGCCTGGATGAGTGACCCTGGTGCACCACGGCCGGGTCGCCCTCTGATCCAAACTCCAAACAGGTTGTACATCCCCGAATCGAAACGGGAAACAAGCGATACGGGTGTCCTCCAAGCGATCGCGGTAGCTATGCCCCAACATGAGGATAGCCTTCGCCGCGCCTCGCAAAGCGCACGCGAATCGACCGCTTCGGCTGTGAAGTAGAAGGGTCGGTCCTCCTCGCGAACCCTCGCCTCGCGAAGACCAGCAGCGGACTGCCACAAGTCTGGCTAAGACCAAGAATAAATCGTACCGATACTCAGGGCGATGGGGAAACCCCAACTCCTGCAGCATCGCCGATGCTCTGGCGAAGCCTCCACCTGAGCGGCAAAGGTGGTGGTAACTGCATCTACAAATTTTTGGAAACAAGGTGGGATTAGTAACCAATTTTAACAAAGGACAAGACAAGAGTAAGACACTAAGACAGGAGAGATAGAAGCAAAGAAACTTAACTTTTTGTAAATACATTTTTATAAAAATATAAGTCCTTAAGGCTTTGCCATGCTAACTAGGTCACGCCCTACGGCCGTCTGTGCTCGATACCACCGCGTGAGACTCGGATCGGCTATCCGAAATCTCCTGTGCATTTCCGTACTAGTCCCAGATCAGTAGCTAGTACACACAGTCACAGTGATACATCATTGCTGAACCAAACGAAATTGTATCATAAATATTCAAGTACGGGCCACAAGGCCATTATTACAATACTCGGTCAAAAGACCGGAAACAAAGCAGCGGAAACCAAAGCGAAACGGGCAGATGCCAAAACGCCACAGCGCATTTACTAGGAACGCGACTAGTCCTCCTGGCAGCCTTCCTCGTACTCCTCCGCGTAGAATTCGCCCTCCTCAGTCGCATCTTGATAATTTTCTGATGGTGACATGTTGGTGTAGCACGTGAGTACAAACGTACTCAGCAAGTCTGGGAAAATATGCTTATGTGGGCTTTCCAAAGGAAGCTTAGTAGGGTTCATTTGCATAAAGCCAAATTTTATTAAACCATACTTAGGTAATAGCGTTTCACAAAGCAACTTTTCGCAATTCTTTTTAATCATTGAATTATGTAATATCGTAGTGAGGTTCTATCCACCATCACCGATATAAAAGGCTCTATCCGCCAGATTTTAAAGAATCAGGGTTAATCATGTGACTCCATCCGTCAAATACAAACACAGGTTCTTTCCACCTGGTTCGCTCTATCCGCCAAATCACATCCGAGAGTTCTAACCACTCCCGAACCCCAAAACAAAACATTTTCCATTTTTAAAACAAAACCAAAGTCTACCAATATGAAAGCATTCCTTGCTTTTGCCTTTGACCGCAGGCGCGGCTATTCGAATAGTTTTAACTCTGCAGAGGTGTACAACTTTACCCACAAGACACGATCATCTCTTAATGCCAAGCTATTAGCACACTTCCTTTGGTGTGCCGGCAGAGAGATCGTGACAAGGCCGTTACAATGCTTCTACCTAGCTAGACCCACCCGCTGAGGTTTCACCGCTGTTAGGGTTCCAACCGCCCAGTACAGAAGCCCCCTCTTGCGCCGTGTGAGAAAAACAACATTGCCTCCAACCGGCATTCACATTCAACCGAATGGTGAGTCTAAACTAGGCTTCTACAAATTAGTTGGCCAGGTCGTACCATTATAGACATGTGGTAGTACGGTATTGCTTAAAATGGCAATCATAAGCGTCGGTCCTTATATGACTTGGGGCGGTACTTGCACAATAGGATCAAGACCCGATCCGCTCCCACCCGACATACCAATCCGCCCAAGTCCAAACCAGTTTTCCTTTTGATTTTATTTTGGAAAAACAGTACCAAACCAATTATAATACCTTTCAAGTCATTTTGGTAAACATTCATTTTTGAGAAATCCCTCCCATGGGTTAACTTCATCGATAAAGATCCTAAGCAATTCTACCGTACTACGATCAAGGGATACCATATAAGCGTAAGCATGGTATAAGCAATGTCCTAGGGTTACAAGTAATATGGTTGTCGATATCAAAGAGAGGTAATCACAATTTGGATTAGCTAAGTCCTTATATTTGATATACGACTTAAAACATAGCATGCAAGTTTATAAAGCATTTAAACACATTTGAAAACGTAGGATCAAAATGCGTCCAAAGGGACTTGCCTTACGTCGCGAGTAGGTCGTCAGACGCAGCAGTAACCGGCGGGTCGCTGGTCGCGTCGGCGCTCTCGACTACGCGCAAAACGAGGCAATAAATAAATAACAGAAAATAAATAAAATCTAAAAATTACAAAATTAGTACTGGCGGGTAGATCTTGATTTTAGATGAATTTAGAAATTTGAATGAAGTCAAACGGAGTTCGGATGAAGAAGTTATGAGCTTCCGAAGTTTGAATTTCGAATAAATCGGAAAACCGGGAATATTCCCGGAATATTCCGTTTTGACCGAGTCAATCGCTTGATCGCGCTTTGACCAGACTTTGATCGCCAAGAGAGTATGACATGTGGGACCCCTGTGTCATAGAGAGAGGAGAAGCTTCTCCAAGAAGCTTTCCAAACTCCCATGCAGGAGAGAGAGAGAGAGAGAGAGAGAGACGCCGGTGGGGGCTCGGCGCGTGACGCCGGCGGCGACGGCAAGGGGCTCGGCCGGCGGCGGCGGCGGGCGTGGCGACGTATGCGCCACGGGCAGCGGCGGGCGTGGCGGGGCGAAGTGGCGGCAAGACGACACGCAGGCGGCGTGAAGCGGCAGCGGCGGCGGCTCCGGCGAACTCCATGGGAGCTCCAAAAACAGAGAGCTCCAAAATGGGAAAAAGAACCCGGTTTTTCCCAAAAACTTGATTTTTCCACCAAATTTGCATGGAATTGATCCAAACAAAAGCATGGAATCAATAAATAACAACCTAAGGCACATCTAGGATGAAGGAATTGGATTGAAACTCACGGGAATGGATGATTTCGACGATGAGCGAGCAGTTCGGCCGGTTGGTAAACGTGAAATTCGTCGCCACCTATTGATGCAACCTAGAATTAACGATTGGGTTAGATGCTAGACTCATCCACGGTCACAAGGAACCAAGTGGCATGAAGAAAGGCTCACCGGAGAGGGAGAACGACGCATTTAACTCAAGAACTCCGAAAAAGCACGACACGAGCTCGGTTTTCTTGATCTAGAGAGCAAATGGTGGGGAGATGCAAAGAGGGGCTTACACCACCGGAAAGAGGGCTTTTATACAGAGAGATTAGAGGTGGTGGTGCGGCGTTTGGACGAGAAACGGCCGAGCTATGAGCAATTAAAGTCATTATGACCGCTGGTTTTTGGCGCCCGTACGGATTCCGGCGAGTTCTTCGGCGAGAGGTGGTGGGGGATGCGAAGAGGACGACGCTCCGAATCCAACGCAACCGGCCGTTCGTCGATTGGAGTTACGTGGAGGGAGTTAGGAGTGATTAAAGAGAGCTTCCTCCATTTTTGCAAGCTTGAAGCTTCATCCCCCATGCATGGCTAGAGGTTGAAGATGACACTATTCATGTGCCACATGTCACTCCCTCATTGGTCCTCTTTTACGTAAACGGTCCGCCCTAGAGAAAAATTAGGAAAAATGGCCTAAAAATTCCGGAAAAATTCCTAGAGCCATTTTAGAATATTTGGAACTCAATGGAATTGGTTTGATTGAATTTGGACGAAATTTGTGGAATTTAATATTCCGGAGCGAATTGCGGGCATTTAACAAAAGCTGCGCAAGATAAAATAGGAACGGAGGTCCAAAAATTCGGGGATAAATTCCTAAAATCATTTAGGAATATTTGGAACATTTTAGAAGTGGTTTGGAGATTTTTGGAGCATTTCTGGACTCGGGTGAATTTTCGGGTATCGGCGGGACTGGAAAATCCGATTTTTCGACCGGAAGGGAATTGAATCGCGATTTTGGGTTGGATTGGATGCCAGGTTAATATAAACACCAATGAAACTCCAACTTTTGAATTACTTTAGTTAAATTAGGTTTTTCTTCCAGAAGGCGAAAATGAGGATGTTACAAAGGCCTAATAAACTTAGCTTCTAATAATAGTTCTATTTCCTCTTTTTATCTTATCATACATGGCCGGACTAAATCGTCTAGGAGACTATTTAAATGGTCGATAATCTGGTTTAATTAGTACCGATGTTCAACTAATTGTTGACTTAAACCAGCCATCTTGTGATACTCCCAAGCAAAACAATTCTTATACTTTTTTAACAAGTCGACCAACTTTATCTTATACTCAGCAGTTAACTTTGAACTAACAAAAGTTGGCATCTTTCTATCACCATTGCCTATATCTACTTCTTCTAACATATCTGAAGACATAAAATCCTGCCCATATCTTTCAGTGTCTTCAAAATCTTCGATGGTTTCAAAGCTATCTTTTGTTTGTTGGTAACGTTACATTGTCCTGCAAAAGCTTTACTGCCGATTTGGGCTCCATCGGCGTAAAATTTCACTTGTTCGATCAAAGGTGCTTGGTTTCACGCTGTTCGGACTTACACCCGATTGAGTGATACATATAAAATCATAGTCCTGAAGTGTTTTTCCTGATATGCACTCGGCCCCCTCATGTTGCAATTGGCTTCTGGGCTGGCAATGGCTATATGGGCTGAAGTTTCGGCCTCGACTATTTCACTTGATCACCGTTCCACTGTATCAGCTTCTGATGCATGGTTGAAGGAATACAGCAGTTAGCATGTATCCAATCCTTGCCGAGCAACACAATGTAGCTCCCTTTAGCATAGACTTGAAAGAAATCTATTGGAAAAGTCTTGCTGTTAATGGTGAGCTCTGTCACCATGACCCCTCTAGCCTCTGTGGGATCTCTGGTGAAGTCATTTAGCACCATATTCGTCATAATGAGATCCTCATCGGACTTACCCAGCTTTTTACAAGTCGAGTAAGGCATCAAATTGACGTTTGCTTTGCCATCCACCAGCATCCTAGATATCAGCTTGCCGTTAATGTGACCCTTTAGATACAATAGCTTAAGATGCCGATGATCATCTTTGGGTTTCTAAAAGACAGTGTCTTGTGAACCTAAACACAAATGCGCAACCGATTCCTTAGCCGATGGGTTGCGTGCCTTGAACTCGGCTGGCAAAGCAAAGACCATGTTAATATCCATTAGTGGTGGTGTGTCATCGTGAACAATGGGAGAATCCAGGTCATCGGCTGAATCGAGTTCTTCCCGAATGATTTCCTTCTTCCTCCACTCTTGTTTTACATTCTTGATTGGACAAAGTTGATTAAAACTTTCTTCCCTGTTCTTCTCTTCATTAGCTTCTCTCAATTCTTGTGTCCTTAAGCACTGAAGCCGACGCCTTTGCGACTTGCTCAGACCCGGAGGAACCACCATGGCATGGGAACAATCGGCTTCTGTATTTTGCTGACTAAATCTGAATTGCACGCGTTCTCCCATGCTTGGTCGGGTTGTTCCTACTTTTGGACCGGTTCAGAGATGCTCTCATCAACTAGTCTCTTTTGAACTCCCCTCTATTGGCTTGGATCTGGTTCTGATATTCTGGCTTTAGCCGATAGTTTGTGCTCTCAGTCTTTCCTAGGATAATGTTGCACCGGGCAAGCGTAGGGTGATGGCAACGCTAATCACCTCTCCTAGCAAAACTGCCAAAGGGACACCGTTCATGTGCCCTTTCAGCGACAGTTGGTCGATAAATATTTGTCGGCGATGAGGATTTTGCTGCCGCCTTTCACCCCTTCTTCCATACTTAGCCAACAATTGAGCAAATGTTGGCTTTTTTTATATCGGCATCTGTGGTGGTAACGGTTTTTCAGCTTTCTACCACTTGCCGACTTTGGGTTCGCCTATCGGCTTTACCATTCTGGATCATTTGCCCTCATGGTCAGTTTCAATCTAAATCGAACCGACCGTGATCTTTATAGTTTGCTCACCGTTTGGATCTTATATCAGCCTGCGACCATGTTAGCTGATGTAGACAATGAACGGATGTCGTCTCGCACCGACTCTTTGCCCTTAGATGAACAGCTGACCATATTAACTGGAAAAGGGTTGGTGTCAAGCTGCATAGTTTTTTCTTCAGCAAACTTTAGTCGGCTATCTTCAATAGCTGATTGAATTTGTTGACGAAAGATATTGCAATCGTTAGTATTATGCGAAAAAGAATAGTGCCATTTGCAATACCTGCATTTTTTAATTTCATCATCCGATGGTATGACGAGACCTCGGGCAATCATAAAACTTTTTCTTGTAGTAAAAAAAAATAAAAAATACGACCACATTTTGTCACATCACAAGAGTATTTAACTTCCGGCTTGGCCTTAGTTGGTTTAGGCCAAGAACAGACCAATGATTTCTTATTTCCCTTAACCCATTCGGCTATGTTTACTTCAACTTCTTCCTCATCGGATGAACCACCAGACTCATACTCGACGAGGTTAGCTTTAGGCTTCTCTTTATATTTATTATTCTTGAACCTATCTTTGAAGCTTTTATTCTCAAAGAATCGGCTTTCTTGAGCCGATACCCTGTACAATAGGTGGCTTATATCAGTAAACTATTGCCCACCAAACCTTTCCTTCAAAGGAGGAATCAACCCCTAGAAAGCTAAATCGGCTAGTTGATTGTCACGCAATGTGACACTAAAGCACCGATTTCTAACTTCCCTAAACCTCTTGATATAGTCTTGGCACCGATTCCCCAAATTTTCTGTCATACAGAGCTTCGATTTGATATTCTCAATTCTAAGCTTTCACAGAAAAAGTATTTGTGAAATAGGCTCTCAAAATCGACCCAAGTATTGACCGAATTTGGGGCAAAGTTGTGAACCATGTGAAAGCTGCTCCAAACAAGGACAAGGGGAACAACTTTACTTTTAGCCCATCAGACTGCACGACTTCCCTATATTTCGCCACGAATCGTCCGATGTGCTCCAACGTGGTCGTGGAGTCATCACCAGAAATCTTACCAAAATCGGGGACCCTATAGCCATTAGCATGTGGGATGTGATCGATATAATTTGGATATGGGTTTTTATAGCTGATAGTTCGCCCCTTTGGCTGAATGCTAAATCGATCTCTCATAACAGCATTAATAGCTTCAACCCAATCGGTTTCCCTGGGCGATGCTATGTGCGCTTGAGGTGCTTGTCTACCGGAGGCGAATTCGTTATGCTACCCCCGAGTGCAAGCTCGGGTCGGGGTTGCAGTTGGGGTCGTATCTGATCGCGTGGTTGTTCATAGCCAATATTTTGATGTCTCAACGTCGGCTCTGGGAGTGGAACAAATGGCTCCGAATACGTGATGACCTTGTAGGGGGCCGGATCCCTCTAAGGAATTGGCTCAATGTATTGGGGATGCACGTGTGTTTCGATCGGCTGGACAGCCGATCTAGGATAGACGCAAAATGGAGCGAATGGGGTTAGGCTAGGTTAGTTGCCTAACTTGGAGCAATCGGTATAGGCTTGGTAATGTGTAACCCGCTCGCACTGGGATCTAGTGGTAAGATCACGGTTGGTTGTGCAGGTGCCATAGTAGGGACAGTAGCCGATGGTTTAGGATCAACTGTCGGCTTAACATTTTGAGCGCTTTGTCCCACAGAGTAGGCTAGATATGCCGGCAAAGCTTGTACAGGGTCAAACAGAGTACCAGCCGACACTAATTCTTGCGTGACTTCCTTCACGCTATTAGCTATCATTAGCCTAAGGGTCATAACCAAAGCTGATGACTGATTAACAAGAGCACAATGTATAGATTGATTAATCATATCTAATAATTCCGCATGTGCTGGCATATATTGGCTTATTTGTGCCCTTTTTGTAGCCTCTAGATCCTCCTTGCTGCCAAGGTTAACCGTCGGCAACACAGACTTTTGTGTGACGCCGCATCGAGTCTTCTGGTAAGAATTGAGCATCATCTGCTCAAATGCAGCTTTCTGATCTACGATCTCCTTCCGTTGTTTTGGCGTCAAATCGTCCAATGTAGAGACGATTATCACCTCAGTATTGATGTCAAATGGAGAGATTGATTTACTAGACAAAGACATTGTTGTCCGATTTAGTCCCACCGGGAGTGCCAAAAGTGTGTTGACGCAAAGAACTTGACGACGGGTTGATCGCAATCAACAAACGCAAATACCGGGTTTAATTTTGGGTGCAGGCGTGCCAGCCGATTTGATCTTATAATCGGTAAGAGGATAAAATGTAAATGAATCAGCTTCCAAGCCGATCAAATATTTCAATGGAGATCAAGCTTGATCGGCCCATTCAAACCGATTCAAACAAAAGTAAACAATAGATCTAATCAACCTGATTGAGTTGATTAGATGGGGGTAAAGGTTGTTTTTTCCTGAAGAAGGTGATGCGCAATAGAAATTGGAGAAAAAATAAACCTGATTTGGTGTAAGTAGATAGAATCAACAATCACCGATGCACAACTTTATTGATTGAGCGAATTACAGAAGAAGGATTATAAGGCTAAAAACTACTCCTAGTCGATGAAAAGTAAAGTAAAAGTAGAATAAATTTGATTGGTTGGTTGTTGATTATTATCCCTTCCGACGCTGCCCATCGTCTCTTTATATAGCTTCTGGTCCGATCGTGTCTTCCTCGGTCTCCTTGAATTGTCTGTATCGACTTTAGCTTATCTGCGATATTTCCTTTCAAGATCAATATCGGTTATAAACTGATAGACACGTATTGCTTATGACTCTTAAAATCCGATATATTTCTTAAGAAAATAATCATACTAACCCGACTCTAACTAAATCGGCTACATGCCAAATTCTGGTGCTAACAACGGTCTATTTTTTGAAAAAAAAAACCAAATTCATTTCCTCACCTGATTATGTTAAAAACTTTTTTGCGCCCAATTTTCTAAGGAAATTCCATCTTCTCCCAAGCAAAATTATCCGAAATTCCTCAGCCTACACAAATATTTGCTTCACCGACCGATTTTTTTTTTTTTTTTTTTTTTGCAAAGAAACACCTAGAAATTAAAAAAAAATTATATCCAAATATTTGTTGCGAAAAACTTCTAACAAATGAAATCATGCGAATTTCCCCTTAGCCAGGTGGCGATGGGCGCGATGTACCCCACGCTGATGCCTCTACTTGGCCTGAATGTTAGCTCCGTAGCCTTATAATTTTGCATCCACGTGACCACATGTAGAGATGAAAATGGAATGAATACCGATAGATATTACTTTTTTTGCGTATTCTAACACATATTTTTACTCGAATTCATAATCAAATACAAATATCCAGATACATATACTAATACGAATTTTTCGAGATACGGGTACATGATGGATGCGGACCAAATTCAAATTGGTCACAGTTAATTTGATGGATATTACATACAAAAAGAAAAGATGTAACCTTAGCAACGAAAGTATCAAATTATAGTGACTATTAGAGAATTATTTATCCTATTTAACAGTATAAGTTAACATAATTAAATGTAAATTCATATTATGAACTAGTGAATGATTAGAAAACACATAGAGGGTATTAAATAATATTGATGTTTTATCATATAGATATTTTGTTGATTTGTCAGATATCTTCTGGATATCCTACTAAATATGAATACTGAGCAGATATTACTCTTTTTCATATCATAACCCATATTTACATGGATCATGACTAAAAAAAATAGTATTCTATACATATTTTATTAATACAATGTGAGATCAGGAGAGAATTATCCGTTTCATTATCCCCTTATGTTATGTACAATGGAGTGATTTTAGCTTTCTATATGTTTGCCATATAAGATTTTTGCTGACATGAAAGAGAGAGAAGATAAGAGAGAATATAACTATCTCTTCCTGCAGAAGCGGCTATATAAACGCATAAAACACTATTATATAAATTATTACCTATATAAACACTTTTTCATGTCATAATTAAAATATTATAGAATTACATACAGACAATCTTATGATACCATATATTATGGGGGTGTTTGGCGAGCTCCAGCTCCACCAAATCCGTGGAGTTGGTAGAGCTGGATATTTATAGATTCACCAGATTTGTGGAGCTGGAGCTGTGGGTATATTAAGAGTGTTTAGGTGGATTATCTTGTTCAAATTTTATAATAAAATTATAAACCTAAGTCACTTTATTTCACTCTACAAATTTCAGCTCTGAGGTAGAGCTGGGATCTGAAGCTCTGGAAACAATAAAAATGTCTCTACTGTTATACATGCTTTTAACCATATGTCTACATGCATACCGCGCCGGCCCCACACAAAGCGGTTGCTCTGTAGCTGGTTGCCTCCCCGCGGGGCCAAACGGCCGGGGCCACCGATGGAGCCGCCCAGCGTGCGAGCGCGAGTCGGAAGCCGAAACGTATCGAGCGCGCGGCGTGGTGTTTGCTGCGGCGGCCCCCGCAGCGGCGGGCAAGCGGCCAGCGCGCGGGGAGGAAGCGCAGCCGCACGCTCCGGCGCTGACGAGGAGACGTGAATGTTACCGCACGGCACAACCATTGTTCTTTAACGCGACGTGGACGTCTGTAACTGTAACAAGCAAAATTTTACTGCCAGCTGGTTTTCGATTTTGAGAGAGATCGATGGGTTGCTATCCGTATGTCCTTGGCCAGTTAGAATAGTAAGCTTTGCAACTCGACTCCGCGGTGAAAATAGTAAGCTTGCTAGCTCGTACTAGAGGTGGGCACCTGGGTCGGACTCTTTTAGGCCGGTCCGAAGCACGACGGGATGGCCCGGTGCAAAGCCCGATATGGCATGGTTTCGTGCCGGACCGGGCCGATACGCAATTGTAGCACGGGCCGTGCCAAGCCTGAGAACCGGTACTAGTACTTCTTTTAGGCGAAACTTACGTGTATAATATTGCACATCATTTGCCTTCCTCGATGAAATATGAAACATAGAACTGCAGATTTAGGATATGTTGGGTCTAACCTCAGCTTAGTGCAATTCGGGGCTATGGATTTAACTCGTCGAATACACGTGGATTAGGGAGAGTCAAGCTAACATGGTCACAACCTTTTTAACACCTTAACCCATGATTAAAGGTTGAAAAAGGTAATCCTTGGAAGTTATGTTTTTCTACCCTCTTTTTTGTTACGTCATGTTTCTATGGTACTCCTATATTAAACAAAAACGAAACAGATAGCCTATGGTAGAAAATGTTGTAAAACGTAGTTGTTCATCTACGATCGATTAATGATACATCAATGAAATCATAAAAACAAAAGTATAGAGCACACACAAAGTAAGGGGGGCAAAGTTCGCTCTCTTTATTAGATTGATCTTTCTGTACAAGGGGAAACCCAATATATACCAAAGACAATTATAAATAGGTTCGGATTCGCCACCAATAGATAGGGTCCTTCCATATTTGGACTGGGATTCTATTCATATCATAACACCCCCCTTGAGCGAATACCACGTAATGCACATGTGTTTTTAAAAAACTCCTCCCAAAATCCCAATGGGAAAAAAGGGTTGGAGAAAAAAATACATTGCACTCGCACTCTGTGTTATACTAGTTGCCTCATTAAAAACCTTCATGTGAGAAACTTCAAAAAAAACTCACTAAGAAAAAAGAGCACAATTTATAATCTTCAGGATATAAAATATGATCTTTAGGATCATGCAAAAAGGGTCATTGAAAGTGCGTCTAGGCACTTATGTTGTTTTGGTGATTAATGATAAACGATTAATGATAAACGCATGTAATGTCAATCAATGTAATTGTATAAATATTAACTTAGTGCTTAACAAATGACAAACCTCTAATATATTTATATTGTTATGAGACTAACATGTTTATTGCCTAGTTGAATATTAGTCTCATCTATTTTAGAGGAAAATCAATTGGGCTGGTTAAGCAAAAATGAGGTATGCAATCTCAGTATTCCTTCCATATTTGTCATTGCATTTCTCTTTAGCAAATGCATATTGAACTCTAAGTAACTTGTTGATTTCATATGTGCACATTGATTCATGTCATAATTGCTTGTGCATATATATATTCATTTGAGTTCATTATGTGTTTTGTTTTTAATATGCTTGTGTTAACTAGAGTTAAACTTCATTGCTTCATATTGACTTGGTGCATACATGTCTTAGTTGTATATTTTCTAATGCACCTCTCCTAGTGAAGTTTAATCTAGAATTGGATCACATCATTTACTCTCATTCCAAATATTATTTGCACATGTACAATTCATGTATATTCTATCATGTGTTTCATTTAAGCAAAGTATGTGGTCCTTGCCATGATTTAAGTGATTCATCTTATTGGCAATTATCTCTCTAAGTGCATATAGATCAATCACATATTCATCATGCTGCACTTAGTAGAGAACAATTCTTATGTCAAGTGTTTTCGTTGATATCATGCCTATTTATATGAAACACTTGTTGTATTTCATCTCATTCATTTAATTCTAATTCATATCTTTTGAGCTTGTGGGACTAATGTGTTTGCTGAGTGCTTTGATAAGAGTTAGGTCCCAAAGCTGTGTGTATGATGACCAAGATGGTTTGAAGGATGACAATCGAGTCAAAGTCAAATAAGACGGCGGTGTCACCAAGAGCTGAGGACTAAGTCAAGAACGACTTGGCGTGAGGATCGTCTTGGTGATGATCGAGGTCAAGGTCGGAGAGGACGAGAGTCTCATGAGGTGAATCGCGCCGAGGTTGACAAGACGAAGGGCGCCATCAATCTTTGTGGAAGCTGCCATCATGCACCGTGCATCCGGAAGAAGTCGGCATGTAAGCTTAGTGTAAGACTTAGATTTGTGTTAAATTTGAGTCTAAGGATTGCCGTACTATTAAGAGGGATGCAATCGTTGAAATTACTTAGACATGTCTCAAGTGCTCAAAAGTGGTCTACCCTTGTCTAAGGTTGAGAAACCCAAGTCACACTTTGTTCACCTAGGTGTAGGTGGGTTGGTGTGAGGGTTAGAAGTGTTGTTTGGTTCGGAAAGTGAGAATTTGAGGTCTCCTTGTGGATTCTTTGTGCAATCTGATTTGATCCTTTGGGATTTGGGTAGTGAGACCTTGTTAGTTGGATAGCCACCGTTCATAGCTTTCGAAAAGTCCGAATTCGTCGAAATCGGAGTCCGGATCAAAAAGTTATGCCCGTTTTCGTCCGGTTGCTGCGTCTGCTCGGGAGGTCCGGAGACTCGGGTTAAATGTCCGGAGACTCCGGACTATCCGAGTATCCGGACTATCCGAGTATCCGGATGATCCTGAGTGTCCGGTTAAAATTCGAGTCTCCGGGTTGACTGGGCCGTCCAAACGGCTAGTTTTTGGGGTTCCTCTATTTAAAGCCCCCTTCTTGCCCACTTCAAAGGAGCCGTTGGGGATGTTTTGCTGGGTATTTGAGGTGTTCTTTGTGAGTGTTTGAGCTCTCAATACTCCTCCCTACTCCTTAGATCTTAGTGATCCCCTTTGTGAAGGGTTGGGTAGTGGAGAGAGGTGTTTGGATTGAGGATTGATTTGAGGAGTGGAGCTAGATCCTTGGTGCTTTGAGGTGTTCTTCTTAGTGATCTTGAGTTCTCAAAAGCCCCTCTAACCCTAGATCTTAGTGATCCCCTTTTGAGTGAAGGGTTGGGTGTGAGAGTGTGTAGTGATCGGATTGAGTTGATTAGTGTGTTGAGCACTTGAGGTGGACTCTAAGTGAGTTCTTCTGGGAGCATTTGTTGCTCTTGGAGGTTGAGGTCTCCTAGACGGCTTAGGAGTTGCCGGTGAGCTTCCAAGCTTTGTGTGGAAGGCCACCGAAGGTTTGTGAAGGTCCGATTCCGCCTCCGCAAGGAAAGGAATCAAAGAAGTGAAGACCGGCGAGTGCATTGTGCAACACCGGAGGAAGAGGGTTGAAAGAGACCCCGGCTCAAGTGTGGAGAGCCGCCTCAACGGAGACGTAGGATCCCCTCAAGGATCCGAACTTCGGATAAAATCTTCGTGTCTCCTTCCTTTCTTGGTTTCTTCTTTTGCTCATCCGCTCAATTTGCTTTCGATTCTTGTGATTAGATCAATTAGATTGTATCTACTGCATCTATTCTTGCTTATATACTTGATTCATTGCAGAGAGTAATTTGTATCACTAGAATCAAAGAAGCGCTCAATTTATTGTCTCTCTATTCTCGACCAAACAGTAACCCGGAGTATCCAGATATTGATCCGAGTATCCGGACATACCTGAGTATCCTGACTAAATATCCTGAGTCTCCGAGTTGACTGCCTCGGGCTGAATTGTTTAAATTGCAAAACTTAATTATCCCAATTGCTTCCGCATTATCTCTCGATAGATTATTTTAAATTGGGTATAATTTTGTAATCGCCTATTCACCCTCTAGGCCGACATCCCGGTCCTTTCAATTGGTATCGAGCCAAGGTCTCTCATTTTATTAGACTTAACCGTCTAGAGAGTAAGGGATGGCGACTAGAGGTTTAGTGCACTCACATGATCTACTTATGCTAGATGACTCTAATTATGCTTCATGGAAATTAATCATGGTTTCTCATTTTAAATCCATGAGCCCTCAAATTTGGTGGATCGTAGATGCTCGGCTTTTCATCTCCACCGAATGAAGTTGATCCAACTAACGGAGAGATGAAATGCCTACATCTCGACGCTCACGCTACTAATGTTTTATTTAATGTTGTGAGCGAAGATATATTTGATGAAATATGCAATCTCAAGAGCGCTCATGATATGTGGACAATGCTTCAAGACAAATATGATGTGTCCACATCATAAAGTGAGGATTGCATTGAGGAATGGATGTCGGTTGATGATTCTTCGACCTCTACATCAAGTGATGATGAACCGACATCACCATCTACCTCCTCTTCCGCCTCAAGCAATGACGACACTCCTATTTGCCTTATGGTAAAGGAGAAGAAGGTATCACACACATCCAAATATAAAAAAGTAGATGATTTAGGTAAAAGTGATGATGATAGTGATACCGATTATGATGGTAGGTATGGTGATATTAGAAAAATATCACCATCTAAATTGCTTGTCTTGCTTGATACAATAGAGAAGCAAGAGGACACTCTCGAGAGGCAAGAAGATTTGCTCATCTTTGAAAAAGAAAGAAATCTTGAACTTGAGAGTGTTCTTGCTAAAGAAAAAGCGAAAAATGAATCTCTTGAGAAGGAGAAAACTAGATATGAGATTTTGAAGGTTGAGTATGACTCATTTCAAAAGAATTATGATGTTCTTAAGGAAAATCATGAAAGTATCCTTCTCAAGGAATTCATTAAGCCTAGAGTAGACATTAGTACTCAATGTGATTTAATTGATATGTCTACCTCTAGCATTGCTTTACCTTGTTGCTCTAACATTGCTTCTAGTTCCTCTAGTTGTTTAGATGCTAATCTTGTAGAGGAAAACAATGAGCTCAAGGCCCAAGTCATTAGATTGGAAAATGACTTGGAGAAGTGCTACAAGGGCAAAGCCGTCTTCGACAAGATCTTGGCGAGCCTCGGGCACCTCAAGATAGAAGAGGACTTGGCTACATCTCCAAGAGGGAGAAGAGCAAGAAGAAGCACAATGCAAGAATGAAGACGATTGTGTGCTTCGGATGCAATAAGAAGGGCCACTTCGCCTCCGTGTGCCCCAATAAAGTGGATAACAAGGCCACAACTCCAACTTTGAGGCAAGCCGACAAGAAGCAAAACAAGAGGAAGAGGCGTTCAAAGCCTACTTGCTTCAATTGTCGAGAAAAGGGACACATCGGTAAGGATTGTCCCAAAGGTATAATCCCTAAGCCTACTCATCACTCTAATGATCATTTGCTTAGGAAGGACAAGAATGGCAATGTAGTTGCCAAGCTTGTCAAGTCCCCTATGCCCGCTCAAAATGATAATGCTCATTTGCATAGGAAGAGTAAATCTAGAAATGGATTTGCTAAATTTGTTAGGACTCCTAAGCCTACACAAAGCAATTCAAATAAATTGCTTAGGAGAAATAACGATAGCAAAACATTTACTAGATATACTAGATCTTCTAAGCCAATGCTTAATTTTAATTATCATATGCTTAGAAGAGATCAAACTAGAAATAGTTTTGCAAAGTATCATTGTCCTCCTAAGCTTTTTCATAAAAATGCCAATCATTTGCCTAGGAGGAATAATAGATGCAAACCTATTCCTAGTAAAGTTAGTCATATCCATAATGCTAAAATTAGGGCCATTTGGGTTCCTAAATCTATGGTGACTAACATTAATGGACCCAACAAAGATTGGGTACCAAAAAGTGCCTAAAAGAATTATTAGGTACTAAGAGATGGATTTGGACGCTTGGCTTCTCGAGAAGAAAAAGAAACTATCAATTGCAATCAGAGCCAAGCATGAAGATAATCAAGACAATCTTAAGCCAATGCCATCTCGGTAACAAGTATTTAAATTGATTATATTATTGCTTCTAGCCTTGTGTAGGTTTAGATGCATTAGTATCATGAAAATCGATTTAAATTGCTAGTTAGTTGTACTTGCTCTTGCTTTTAGTATTATTCCCTTATTGCAATCTTGAGCAAGTTTAAAACGGCACATTCAGAGTTAGTGCTATTTTATATATATATCACATTTCCTAAGTGTGCCAAAATAATTAAGTGCTAACGTAGCTCTTCTAGTTGATCCATTTTAGTCAATGTATGGATTTGAAGTGAAATACGTAATCTTGACTAGAAAGATCCATTTCCAGCACTTAAGTGAGTTTTGCCAAATGAGTCAAGTTTCTTGTCAATATTTGACTCACAAGGGTTTGTGTAACTCATATAGACATTTGAATATTTTGTTTGCCCTTGTTGATCTCTTTTTTGGCAAAACTAGAAAATCTCGTGAAACCTAAAAACTTTATTGCCACATTCAATTCCTTGTGAATTCGAATGTCTTCTCTTTTGAAATTGCTCTAAATTTGTGGTTATTATTTCTCTTGTTTATTTGGAGCATTTCTTAGTGGTTTCATGATTTCTCTCGAGTCTTATTGCTAAATGCCATTTGTGAGTTTTTCTAGTTGAATTCTTCTCTATTGGCATTTCTTTTCGATTTGATTCGTCTTAGTGAGCTTTTGGTGAAATGACTAATACTTCCTATGTTTCGTGCTTCAAAAGTGGAAATATGACGGGAAATTGCTTCTAAAAGCGTATTGTGTTTACTGTTGAAAATTGCCTAGCAATTGACTTCAATCTCTTGCATTTCCTGCATTTCATTGTTTTGGCCGAAAGCAAGATAACCGAGTATCCGGACATTTTGTCCGAGTATCCGAGTTATCCGGAGTATCGGATCATACATCCGGACTATCCGAGTTAATCGGCTCGGTTAGAAAAACAGCTTTGTCTGCTTGAAGCTCACCAAAATCTCTTTTTCAATCTGAATTGATATTCTATTGAATCAAGTTGATTTTTTCTCGCTTGAATGGATAAGTTTGTGCCAATGGCTTTTAATCTTATCACAAATTCGCTTAAAGCCATATAAGTGCTCATTTCCATTCAAAGCTTATTTGTCCCTTGCATGTAGCTAACCTCTTGGCGTATGTTGCGAATGGGTGAAGCTTCATGCTTTTGGCTTGCATGACTTTGACTTGCATTTGTTGCAAAGGTTGATTTCTTGCTTGCTTTTAATTCAACTCCTTATTTAAAATTTGTTTGGAGCTAGTTTTAGCATGAGTTGCCAAAACGAGGATGCTCAGGCAAATCGATTTGATTTATTGAAAATATTTGTTGGAAAATCTTCTCTTGCATATGGAGTTCTTATCCGAGAGTTCTCAAATTTATTCGAACTTATAAGCAAGATTGATAACGTGAATTTGACTTAGTGTCAAATCTAAACCTCCATTTGTTCTTATTGGAATATCTTTTGTATGGAGGATTTTTATTTGAGAAATTCCTGTTGAAAAGGTCTCTTGATTGTCCATGGATCATCTCCACAAAATCCTATGGTCATTGGACTTCATTTGACCAAAATTTGCAAATTCTCAGTGTTTGGCGAATAGGTCAACCTGAGTCTCCTGACATTTGTTCCGAGTATCCGAAGTTATCCGAGTATCCGGACTATATGTCCGACTGTCCAAGCAAAGTTTGTACCGCTTGCCAATCCGACTCTCTAATTATTTTATCCTGAGTATCCAACCTTGTTTGGTTGATTTGATTCTTTCCTTTTGATGAAATTTGAGTTGAGCATGAGCATAGCTCCATGATCCTTTTAAGATAAGTTGGGAGCACATTTACTCAAATTCTTTGTCCTCAAATCAACCTAAGTTCTTGGCAAGCCTTTCAAATTTTCAAGTCTTCTCGATTGAAAGTGCTTTGTGGGGCTAGTGTTCTTTTATTGAAATTGATTGTGTCATAGCCGCAATTTGCTTCCTCTCTCTTCTCTTTGAAGTTTATCTCTTAGAGAGTGGAACCTTTTCTGTAAGTTCAAGAGTGAGCTCGTTTATGGTTTATTCATTACCTCTGCTTTGAACTTCAAGAATTGAATCCGCATTTCAAATCCTTCTTTGTGCATTGAATTCAATCAGTATTTTAGCATGCATTGGAGTATTAGTATCATGTCAACCTTTTACCTCATGCATATTACACTTAGACCTTGTGAGACTGACTTGGGTCAAGTTGAAATATACTTGTTCCTGGAAATCGTGTGCTTATCTGTTGGTGTTCAAGGTTTCGGAAAAGTGAGTCAACTTCGACGGTGAGATGAAGGAAAGGAGTGTAGCTCGAGTCCGAGGGATCCGATGCCGCGACTTGACCATGACTGATTCGAACATACAAATGCATAAGAACCGGCTGAAGGGACGTATTTCTTTACGACCATATTTAATAAGGTCTTTGTACACCATTAAGCTAATTGCCTTAAACCTTAAATGGTGTAATGATTATCATGATAAGTATTCCAATTGGTATCAATTCTTTCAATCTTTATGTATTTCAATTGGTAATTAGATTGCTCACGATCTGTGTTTCAATTGCTTGTTAATTGGTATCGCTTTCTAATTGATGCTATATTTATCAATTGGTATCCTCTCATTGATAATTGCATTTTCTCTCTACGTAAGTGTCATCTAACATTTTACGATATAAGGTTGATTGATATGGATGACACCATGCTAAAGGAGGAGGAAATGTAAGTTGAAGATCACATTAGTAAGAGGTATACATTGCTCTTTAAATTGATCATAAGCATGTAATTCAATTCCATACAAAGTGGCTATATGATATTAATTATTATGCTTACACATATTTGCTATATGATCTTTGTCATGATTTAAGCATTTCTTACATTCTTGTGAATCATGACTTCATTTAAATTGGTATCATTGAGTTCATTTATTGCTTATCCAATTACTCAATCGGTACCATGTTGCTTAGTTTTAGGGGGAGCTTTTGTGTATTAGAATATTCTTTTAGCTCTTCCTCATTCATTTGGTATTCATTTTTGCTCTTAATGGATATTTGTTCTTAATTGTCTACAAGTGGTATTCCTTAAATGTGTTTATTACTTATGTGCATCCAAATGTCATCTAACATGCATTTGTGAGCTACTTTTAGTTCCTTGCATATGACAATCACGTCTTTTGGATGATACTTCATTAAGGTATGCCCTTGTACATTATCTACTTCTCTCAGTTGATACTTTATTCAATCATGAGTATGTACCTCCTTTATATCTTTTGACTCATGATCATTATCTTTGTGATGCCTTGTCGTGCTTGTCATTTACATATGTTTTAAGGCATCATAGTCATTTAGTATCAATTTATGATGTTAGCTTATCCATAAACCTAAATCTAGGATATTATAGCTTTCATATCTTGCCTAGATTTTGGGGGAGCTTAATATTATTGTCTTATTACTAGCTCCTTTGTTTTATTTTGTTCTTCCTAATATTTTTATTGAGTATTCAATCTAGAGAGAGAAAAGTTATTCTTTTGGGATTAATGACAAAGGGGGAGAATTTATTGGATTTATCAATTGCCCCCTAATCGATTGACAAAAAGAGGGAGAATATTTGGGGAGAATTTATGGACTTATCAAATGCCCCCTAATCGATTGACAAAAAGGGACAATGAAAAAGAGGGAGAATATTTGTAAGTATGATCTCTTACTCATTCTCCGTGTTCATTTCAAAGCTAAATATCTTTATATTGTCCTTTGGTGCATTTGTTAAATCGTTTATCATAAATCACCAAAAAGAGGGAGATTGAAAGTGCGTCTAGGCACTTATGTTGTTTTGGTGATTAATGATAAACGATTAATGATAAACGCATGTAATGTCAATCAATGTAATTGTATAAATATTAACTTAGTGCTTAACAAATGACAAACCTCTAATATATTTATATTGTTATGAGACTAACATGTTTATTGCCTAGTTGAATATTAGTCTCATCTATTTTAGAGGAAAATCAATTGAAATTTGGTTAAGCAAAAATGAGGTATGCAATCTCAGTATTCCTTCCATATTTGTCATTGCATTTCTCTTTAGCAAATGCATATTGAACTCTAAGTAACTTGTTGATTTCATATGTGCACATTGATTCATGTCATAATTGCTTGTGCATATATATATTCATTTGAGTTCATTATGTGTTTTGTTTTTAATATGCTTGTGTTAACTAGAGTTAAACTTCATTGCTTCATATTGACTTGGTGCATACATGTCTTAGTTGTATATTTTCTAATGCACCTCTCCTAGTGAAGTTTAATCTAGAATTGGATCACATCATTTACTCTCATTCCAAATATTATTTGCACATGTACAATTCATGTATATTCTATCATGTGTTTCATTTAAGCAAAGTATGTGGTCCTTGCCATGATTTAAGTGATTCATCTTATTGGCAATTATCTCTAAGTGCATATAGATCAATCACATATTCATCATGCTGCACTTAGTAGAGAACAATTCTTATGTCAAGTGTTTTCGTTGATATCATGCCTATTTATATGAAACACTTGTTGTATTTCATCTCATTCATTTAATTCTAATTCATATCTTTTGAGCTTGTGGGACTAATGTGTTTGCTGAGTGCTTTGATAAGAGTTAGGTCCCAAAGCTGTGTGTATGATGACCAAGATGGTTTGAAGGATGACAATCGAGTCAAAGTCAAATAAGACGGCGGTGTCACCAAGAGCGAGGACTAAGTCAAGAACGACTTGGCGTGAGGATCGTCTTGGTGATGATCGAGGTCAAGGTCGGAGAGGACGAGAGTCTCATGAGGTGAATCGCGTCGAGGTTGACAAGGCGAAGGGCGTCATCAATCTTTGTGGAAGCGTCATCATGCACCGTGCATCAGGAAGAAGTCGGCATGTAAGCTTAGTGTAAGACTTAGATTTGTGTTAAATTTGAGTCTAAGGATTGCCGTACTATTAAGAGGGATGCAATCGTTGAAATTACTTAGACATGTCTCAAGTGCTCAAAAGTGGTCTACCCTTGTCTAAGGTTGAGAAACCCAAGTCACACTTTGTTCACCTAGGTGTAGGTGGGTTGGTGTGAGGGTTAGAAGTGTTGTTTGGTTCGGAAAGTGAGAATTTGAGGTCTCCTTGTGGATTCTTTGTGCAATCTGATTTGATCCTTTGGGATTTGGGTAGTGAGACCTTGTTAGTTGGATAGCCACCGTTCATAGCTTTCCGAAAAGTCCGAATTCGTCGAAATCGGAGTCCGGGATCAAAAGTTATGCCCGTTTTCGTCCGGTTGCTGCGTGCTGCCTGGGAGGTCCGGAGACTCCGGGTTAAATGTCCGGAGACTCCGGACTATCCGGAGTATCCGGACTATCCGGAGTATCCGGATGATCCGGAGTGTCCGGGTTAAAATTCCGGAGTCTCCGGGTTGACCAGTTCGGTCCAAACGGCTAGTTTTTGGGGTTCCTCTATTTAAAGCCCCCTTCTTGCCCACTTCAAAGGAGCCGTTGGGGGATGTTTTGCTGGGTATTTGAGGTGTTCTTTGTGAGTGTTTGAGCCCCCAATACTCCTCCCTACTCCTTAGATCTTAGTGATCCCCTTTTGTGAAGGGTTGGGTAGTGGAGAGAGGTGTTTGGATTGAGGATTGATTTGAGGAGTGGAGCTAGATCCTTGGTGCTTTGAGGTGTTCTTCTTAGTGATCTTGAGCTCTCAAAAGCCCCTCTAACCCTAGATCTTAGTGATCCCCTTTTGAGTGAAGGGTTGGGTGTGAGAGTGTGTAGTGATCGGATTGAGTTGATTAGTGTGTTGAGCACTTGAGGTGGACTCTAAGTGAGTTCTTCGGGAGCATTTGTTGCTCTTGGAGGTTGAGGTCTCCTAGACGGCTAGGAGTTGCCGGTGAGCTTCCAAGCTTTGTGTGGAAGGCCACCGAAGGTTTGTGAAGGTCCGATTCCGCCTCCGCAAGGAAAGGAATCAAAGAAGTGAAGACCGGCGAGTGCATTGTGCAACACCGGGAGGAAGAGGGTTGAAAGAGACCCGGCTCAAGTGTGACCGAGCCGCCTCAACGGAGACGTAGGATCCCCTCAAGGATCCGAACCGGGATAAAATCTTCGTGTCTCCTTCCTTTCTTGGTTTCCTCTTTTGCTCATCCGCTCAATTTGCTTTCGATTCTTGTGATTAGATCAATTAGATTGTATCTAATGCATCTATTCTTGCTTATATACTTGATTCATTGCAGTAGAGTAATGTGTAACACTAGAATCAAAGAATCGATTCAATTAATTGTCTCTCTCTATTACGAAAAAGCAGTAACCCGGAGTATCCGGTATATTGATCCGGAGTATCCGGACATACCGGAGTATCCGGACTAAATATCCGGAGTCTCCGAGTTGACTGTCTCGGGCTGAATTGTTTAAATTGCAAAACTTAATTATCCCAATTGCTTCCGCATTATCTCTGATAGATTATTTTAAATTGGGTATAATTTTGTAATCGCCTATTCACCCCCCCCCCTCTAGGCCGACATCCCGGTCCTTTCAGTCATGGTTTAGGGATTCACTCCCCTGAACTCTGCATATCTTTAAGCCATTCATTCCAATGCCACTAACACATATTTGAAAAGTAGATTTTGGCAAAGTCATAGTGAACAAATCTATTAGATTTTCACATAACATAGTTTGCAATATTATTTCCTCACCATTCTTCCAGAGTTCGTGATGATAGAACAATTTAGGGACAATATGCTCCGTGATATTACTTTTTTATATAACCCATTTGCATTTTGTTTAACACAAGCAAAATTATCTTCAAGACAATTGTGGGTGTATCAACGATATTGTCGGTGTTTCGTGAACCGGCAATACGAATTTATGGTCGGAGGGGGTCGCGCACTCCCTCTCCCCGAATGGTCGACTCAGGAAGCCAGGTGTTTATACTGGTTCGGGTTGAACGTCCCTACTCCAGTTCGCTTGGTCAAGGTGTATTGCTCTTAGCGTCGAACAGTCACCGTGGGAATACAACGAGAGCCGGTCTCGACGGGGATGGATGTATCGATGAGTTTTTATTTCTTGCTTGATCCTCCTCCCTTCCCCCCGAAGCCCTGCCTCTCCTTATATACCCGGAGGCGGCAGGTTACAATGAGAGTTGGAGAGAAAAAGGAAGGGGTACTGTACGCCTTGGAGTCTGGTCTTCTGTCTTGTCGTCCAACCGGGCTCCGACTACCTCCATGCCGGGTTGGTAGCCCTGTGGCGGGGAGTCTTTGACCGTGCTGACGAGGTGACGCACCGCTCCGTACGAACGTCATCCCCGACAGTTAATAGTATTTGACCTCAGCTTGGCCTCGGGAGGGGGCACTTCTCTGCGGTGTGTCAGTGGCGATGGGACCGGGGCTTGACTTCTTGGCGCACCCTCTGACATTCTCGGGAAGGGACCGCCTACCTCGCACGGACGTCGAGGACGCCACGCATACAGAGTGGTTGGCCCCTCACCAGCGCGGGTCTTGGCCCTTCGAGCGTTAGTGGAGCCGGCCGACCGTGCGCTCCGACCTGAGAGGTCGGAGTCCGCCGACCACCTGGGGCTGGCTCTAAAATAGTGACAGGCCCACTCTTCGCGGCCCACGAACCTTCGCCAGAACTGGGCTTTTGAAGGATGTCAGCCCGCTCGCGGTCTCGGGCTGATGGAGGTACCCATGGTATGGGTATTCGTCAAGAGCCTTTTCGAGCCCCGTCGGTCGGAGAGCCTGGGGTTTACCTGGTCGAGGCGGTCCGCCGATCCAGAGGTCAGCGGGGTTTAGTCGCACACCGCCTGCCGGTCGTGTCGGCCGAGTGGTTCGGTGCATGAAGACCCGTGGGTGTAGTTTCGAGCCCTCGAGCGGTCGAAGAGCCGGTCGGGGTTTACTCGATCGAAGGTGGCCACCGACCGAGGTCGGCGACGCTCGGCCGCAGAATCGCTGGTAGCTACGCTTTGCCAAAGGGGCCCGGCAAGGCTGGCGAAGCACCTTGCAGTGTAGCCAGAGCCCCCGCGGGTCGGAGAGCCGGGCTGGGTTTGTTCCCGGTCGGACTCCGGGTCACCATGGTTATGGGACCTTAGAGTCATGTGAGCGAACGCGTTTACTCACGTCGGTTTGAACGCCGCGTGCTCGTGGCGAGCTACCAACGGGCAATCCGGTGGAATCTTGGCGATCCCCTCGAGGGTCGTTCCCAGCGGGCGTAACTCCGTGGCGGGCGTCCAGGCCCATCGCGGACATTCTATGAGAACCTTTCCTTACTCGATCCCGTATCGGGCTACCGGGTCGTCCGCCGACCCGGAGCGCGGCTGGGCGCTACTCATGGATGAACTCCGCGGGAGAGTGTGAGGTATGGTCCCGGATGCGGGTTAGGGTGATTGGGTCGTTCACGAGCCCAGCGGAGGCCCGGGAGCTCACCCGCCCGCCCTCGCTCTGTTTTACGTCTTTGGGCGGCTTGGTTCGATCGGGCCGGACTTGGCCTTCGTAACCCCAACACGGTGCCGGGCCTCGGGTGTGAGCCCGAAGGCGATCCACCGTCCTCGAGGCCGGGCGGCCTAGTGGGCCGTTTCATACCTTTTTTCGGGTCGTCTTGGCCCATTGTGCCCGGTGGAGTGTGTGGCGCTGCGCGACGTGCGGCGCGAGGCGGTTGTCCTGTCGGGGCAGTTAATGCTTAGTGGGAATTAAATGGGCTGTGGCGCGTTACCGGAGTAGTGGCCGAGGTGGCAGGCGGACGATCGGCGACCGCTTCGGTTCGCGCGAGGAGGCGTCGGTTGGGCGCGAAGAGACGTCTGTTCCCGCCCAACGCCTATAAAGGAAGGTGAGTGCGGTGCGGGGAGAGAGGCAACTGTTTGTGCTTTCTGCAAAAGAGGAAGAAACACAAGGGAAGGAAAAAAAGCTCCCTGCTTACTTGCGCCGCGCCCCGCCTCCTTGCCTGCATCGGAGATGTCGCTGGTTCCGCACTCGTCTGCGGCCGGCCGCTTCATTGGCTTGGAGAGGAAGGGGTTCCTCCCTCCGCGAGACGAGTCCGGCTGGCGGGCGCCGCCGGCCGGGACCGCGGTCCCCGAGGTGGGTGACGGGGAGATCGTCATGCTGGCTGCCTTCTACGAGCGCGGATTCGGCCTCCCGCTCCATCCGTTCGTCCGCGGGCTGTCAGATTTACGGGGAGGTGCACCAGCTGAACCCAAACGGGGTCCTCCATATCGCGGCCTTCATCACGCTGTGCGAGGCCTTCCTGGGGATCGAACCCCACTGGGGGCTCTGGCGTCACTTCTTCTTTGCGCGGCTGCCGTCGGACGCCGCCGGTCTCCTTGGTGCCCTGGCCATCCAACTGCGCCCCGGCCGCAAGCCGTTCTACATTGACGTGAAGCTGCCGTCGTCGAACCGGGGGTGGCACAGCGAGTGGTTCTACGTTCAGAACCTCGGCAACAGCGCCCCAGCCTTCAGTGGGAATCTGCCGGCGCAGAGTCCCCGCTGGACTTGGGGTCCCGACTCGAAGGACAAGAGGAAGGTGGAGATAGTCCTCGAGCGGCTCGAGGATCTGAAGCGGCGAGGCCTGACCGGCGAGGTGGTCATCCGTACGTTCATGGAGAGGCGCGTCCAACCCTTTAGGGATCGGTTGCGCCCCATGTTCGAGTACACCGGAGTGTCCGACCCCATGAGGTCGTC
The DNA here is from genome assembly GCA_036346355.1 of Rhipidocladum racemiflorum. Taxonomy (NCBI): domain Eukaryota; kingdom Viridiplantae; phylum Streptophyta; class Magnoliopsida; order Poales; family Poaceae; genus Rhipidocladum; species Rhipidocladum racemiflorum. Next base: position 8,168,739 of record CM070579.1, read on the forward strand.
TTCGGTGGAGCTCCCTGCGTCGGAGGTCTTTGCGCGCGTGACTGCGGTCTCCCTCGTGGGCGATACCGAGGTGGCGGGCGAGGCGCCCGCACCGTTCTCGGCGCAGAACCCGCAAAACTTGGTACGTCAGGTGGCTTCTGGTTCTTTCTTCTCTCGCTCCCCCGCCCCCTTACCCGAGTGCGTTTTCGCAGGGGCTCGGCGGCATGGTCTCCCGGGCCTTGCTCCCAGGAGAAAAGGAGGCGAGAGCGGCAGCGCGCCTTATCGCGGACCAGCATGACGCCGCCCTCCAGGCGCAAAGGCTGGACAAGGAGTCCGCGAAGGCGCGGAAGAGGAAGGAGCGCGCGAATCGGGCCGCGCGTGGTGAAGAGGTCTCCGACGAGACTCTGAGCGACGACGACGAAGAGTCGGCGTCGAGCGAGGGGGGCCCGAGTGCTGGGGGCGACTTGGGCGATTTCGACGCGGGTTCCGACCACGGGGTCGGTGGCCGCGATCCTGGGGACGATACCGCAAGCGCAGGGTTCATCCTGAGGAGACGGAGGTCTCTCACACCCCCCCACAGGGGCCCGGCGAAGAGGGCGCGTCAGGCGCTACTCGTTCGATCTTCACGGTAAGCGCCTCGCGCGTGCCCCGACCGGTCTTCGCCAGCGTTTCTTTTATACGGTTCCCGACTGGTTGTCGTGTGCAGGGGGTATTCCAGCGTAGGAAGGGCGCTGAGCCCCACCTCGGGGGCGAGGAGTCGCACACTCCCGCCCCCGCCAGCGGGGTCCGTGGCGGCAATCGTCGGGAGTGAGGGTCCCGCAGGTGCGCTTCCTACGGCGGAGCCCGTTGGTGAAGTGATGCCGCCGGCGGGGGGAGCGCCGGGACCGTTGCCAGCCGCGACACCGGTGGGGGAAGTCCTGCCAGGCCCGCTTCCCCAGCCGCCCGGCCGTGGAAGTTAGCGAGTCTGCCGCAGTACTTGTGCAGCCCCTGCTTAGGCGGATTCGGCGTCGCGAGAGGATCCTAACCGGCGCCGTGGGCGCTCCGGTAGAAGCGAGTGCCGAGGCAGCGGCCGCCATTTCTTTATCTTGACACAGCGGCGACCCGTCCGAGGAGCGCGTTAAATCTTGGGCGGCCAGGCGATTCTGCGAGGCAGGCATTTGTGGAGCGGTGCGAGAAGGAAGTGGAGAAGGAAATGGGGAGGATCCGCTCCGACCTTCTCCACGCCGTTGACGCTTCCTCCCGGGCGATGGGGCTCATCGTTCAGGAGTCCCGCCCGGCCAGATCGGTAAGATTGACGGGGGTCCGCTTTTTGTAGATTTTTGAATGAAAAAAGGAGACTGATGCAGGCGATCCACTTGCAGCGTCTGATATCCTGGGCGGTGGACAAGTCAAGCTTCCTCCGCCATCTGCACAGCCAGGGGAGCATCGCGGAGGGGGAACTGCGTGACGCCCAAAGGGCGCTCGTTGCCGAACAAGGGAAGGCCGCCGCTGGGCCGGGTCGGGCCGGGGAGGTCACTGAAGCCTTGCGAGAGGCTCAGCGACTTACGGAGTCGTTGACCAGCGAGGGGGAGAGGGCCAGGTCGGCCTTGGCGGAGACCGAAAGGGCCAAGACTTCTGCGGTCCGCGCAGAGGAGTCCGCTCGGGCGGAGGCCGCCCTCTTTCGAGAGGAAATCGAGTCGGCCCGGAGGGAGGCCGACCGGCTGCGCGGCGAGCGGGATCTTGCTCGAGGGGAGCTCGCGTCCGACCGGGAAGCGCGCGGCAAGGTCGAGGAGGAGCTTCGCGCCAAGGAGGCCTCCGTGACCGGTGGGTAGTCCCACCTCTTGGTAGTTGTCGTAGCGGGCATCTTTTGACGTTGTTTTTTGTCTTTGTAGAGCTACGGAAGGACCTTAGCGACATGCTCGAGTCGCGAAGGGTGGCGGTGGAGCAGCGGGACGCGGCGGTCGAGTCGCGAGACTCGGCCCTCTTGGACAAGCGGGTGGCGGAGAGGATCACGGCCGACCACGGCGAGTCGGTAGCGACCCTCCGGGTGGCCAGCCAAGCCATCTGCGACCGATTGTTTGGGCTTACTCCGGGCCCCAGTGTCATCGCCACTATACTCGGGAGGGTCCCGGGGCACGTCGAAGCGTCGATGCGGGAGGTGGCGGTGCTTGGCGCTTCCTCGGCCCTGGTTAACACCATCTCTTACTATGACGGTGTCGACCTTGAGGCGGTTGGGAGCGGCGTTGCCACCGATCGGAGCGATGAAGAGGTCGAAGCATTTATGGCCCAAGTCGACCCCTGTGCCCAGGAGATCGCCAGCCGGATCTCGCCGCGGGACATCCTCCACCGCGGGGAAGGAGACGATTAGTTCTCTTCGTTTTTACTTTTGCAGTATATGTAATGAACATGATTATCTCAAACGAGTCCGACCTGCCGGGTCGCTTGAAGTTTTTGCCTGCCTACCTCGTGCTTCTTCTGTGATTGGACAATCTTACGACCGTAGCTACAGGACCCGCGGGGGTGCCCCGAGAGCGTAGGTGTTGTGCCAACTACATCTGAAGAGAACACGGGATGAGACAAGCGACCTAGAGCGCATGCTTTGCGGAGGAGAGGTGCTTTGAAAAGGCATTGTATTGCTTAGTTCAGACTGCCTCCTTCGCAAAGCTTCCGTTTGGTCGGTTGGAACGCTGGCCTAAGTCGGAGCGTTTCGACCGACCCTAGTGTCTCTTGCTCGGAGGACTTGTTTCCCCACAAAGTGCCACTTTGAAGCCGTAGCCACGGAGGCGTAGGCCGCAGCATTTTAGGCCGAGGAAATAGCCGCGAGGTAGATAGCTTGGTCGGTCGAATTACGGCCTAGGTCAGCGACTCGTATGCCTTTTGACGATGTCCTAGGTCGGACTGCCCTGACCGATCAAGCTATCTTCTGCTCGGGCAACTCCCTTTTTTCGCGAAATGCTACTTGGGAGCCGTAGCCACGGAGGCGTAGGGTCGCAAAGATTCGGTTTGAGGAAATTACCACGAGGAAGATTGTTTGGTCGGTCGGGGGTTGACCTGGGTTAAGGTAGATCGTTCGCTTGGTCGGTCTGCTGACCCAAATCGAAAGGTCCCGATCGGCCTTGGCCTCTTGCTCGAGTAGCTCCCCTCTTCCGCAAAGTGTTACTTCGAAGCCGTAGCCGCGGGGGCGTGGGCTGTAGCATTTTGGGTCGAAGAGGTTACTATGAGGAAGGTAGCTCGGCCGGTCGGGTTATCGACCTAGGTCACCGACCCCTGGGGTCGTAAGCAGCCCCCGAGTGGTGCGTGGGGACTGGAGGTGCAGTCGCCGCGCACCGCTTGAGCCTGCGGCAGGCGCGCGATAAATTGAAAGAAGGATTTTTTTTGGAGATAAGGCTGGATTAACTCGCCTGGAGGACCGTGCCGGTTTCGGAACTGGTGTTGGACGCTTCGGCTTTCGCTTCCTGGCGTAACTCGAGGCGCTTCGTCTTCCGTGCCGCGGGCCATAAAAGGAGAGGCGCTGGTGCGCTCGTTGCTCTGTCAGGACCGCCACCAAGCAAGTTCTCTTTGCGTGCCATGGCGGACCGCTACACACAGCTCCGAGAGGAGGTAGGCGATGAGCAAGCCTGGCTGCGGGTGGTGGCGGAGGTCGAGGCCGAAGCCGTGCTTGGGGATGCGCGGCGAGTTGGCGTCCTCGTCGCGGGCATTCCTCGGCTGTGGGAGGTGAGGGCGCCGCTGGTCCGGGCGGTGACTGAGCGACGTCACGCGTCGTTCGGCTGGCTGGGCGCACACCAAGAGGAGTATCGCGCTTTTGCCGAGTGAAGGGACCTCGGCGGGTGGTTCCTTTTCGGTTGGGCTGATGCTCCTCCTGTAAATGAATAAAGCGTTTCTGTTTGCTCCCTGTTTTTCTTCTTCTTTGAGACTGCACCCTCACGCTCGCCCATAACCGTAGCCTTTAGGGACCGCAAGGAGTCAGGCGTGGGTTCGAGGCGGTGCTTAGTGCGCGTTTTTTGTCGGGACGGAATGCCCTGACCAACTGTTGGTCGGTCGTCCTCGTATTCGCGGACTTTGTGACCCGCGGATTACTACTTCGGGACCTCTGGTTTCGGGGCGGAGGTCGTAGTGCTTGTGGTCAATCAAAAACGGGAGAGATTCGAGGGAGAGAGAGAGAGAGAGCACTTGGTCGGTCATCCGACTGCCGCGGCTTCCTTTGCTCAAGTATCTTTCGAGCGGTACAAAGAGGAGAGAGGCCGACTACGGATAGAACCTTCTCAGCTTCTCTATGTTCCATGCATTAGTCACGAGATTTCCTTCAGTGTCTTTGAGTCGAAAAGTGCCGGGTCGGAGGACTTCCATGACGGTAAAAGGGCCCTCCCAAGGCGGAGAGAGCTTGTGCCTGTCCTTCGCGGACTGGACTTGCCGTAGCACTAAGTCGCCGACTTCCAACGACCGGCCGCGGATCAGTCGACTGTGGTAGCGGCGCAGCGTCTGCTGATATTTGGCCGATCGCAAGACTGCAACGTCTCGTGCCTCATCGAGTTGAACGAGGTCGTTCTGCTGCGCTTCCGCTCCTCGCGCGCTGTCGTAGCTCTGTACCCTGGGCGCGCCGTACTCGAGGTCGGTCGGGAGGACGGCCTCCGCTCCGAACACCAAGAAGAATGGTGTGAACCCGGTCGATTGGGTCGGCATGGTTCGTAGGCTCCAAAGAACGGGAGGCAGCTCGGCGGCCCACCGTCCCGCGAATTTCTTTAGTCGACTGAAGATTCGCAGCTTGAGTCCTTGGAGGATCATGCCGTTGGCCCGCTCGGCCTGGCCGTTGGTGCGGGGGTGCGCAACTGCTGCCCAGTCAACTCGGATATTGAAGTCGTCGCAGAACTCGAGGAACTCCTTTCCCGTGAACTGCGTTCCGTTGTCGGTGATGATGGAGTTTAGGACTCCGAAGCGGTAGACAACGTCGCGGAAGAAGCTTGCTGCCTGCGCCGAGGTGATAGTTGCCAACGGCTTGGCTTCTATCCATTTGGTGAACTTGTCCACGGCGACGAGCAAGTGGGTGAAGCCCCCGGGCGCCTTTCTGAAGGGCCCGACCAGATCGAGCCCCCAAACCGCGAAGGGCCACGTGATGGGGATTGTCTGCAGGGCTTGCGCAGGCAGGTGCGTCTGCCTGGCGAAGAATTGGCATCCCTCGCAGGTGCGTACGATTTGCGTTGCGTCCGCCACGGTGGTCGGCCAGTAGAAACCTTGTCGGAAGGCCTTTCCTACCAGGGACCGTGGCGCAGCATGGTGCCCGCAGACCCCGCCGTGGATGTCGAGTAGAAGGTGCTTCCCTCGGTCGGCCGGGATGCACTTCTAAAGGATTCCGGATGGGCTCCTCTTGTACAGGGCGTCGTCGACCAGGACGAAAGACTTGGCCCGCCGAGCGAGGCGTCGAGCCTCGGTGGTATCGGCGGGGAGTGACCCGTCTATCAACCGGTCGATGAAGGGTCGTCTCCAGTCGGTCTCGACGTTCAGGACATCCAAATCCGACCCGGGCGGGTGAGCGTCCGACCGAGAATCGGCTGAAGCATCCGCCTTTGGGGGGCCGGCGGTGCCCTCAGTACTCGGATCCAACCGGATTGACGGTTTATGGAGGTCGGAGACGAAGATTCCGGGGGGAACTGGCCCTTTTCCGGAGGCAAAGTTGGCGAGGGAGTTGGCTTCACTATTATAGCGCCGGTAACTGTGATGAAGCTCGAATCCCTTAAACTTTTCCTCGAGCTTGCGGACCTCCAAGCAGTAGGCGGCCATCCGAGCGTCGCGGGGCTCGGTGGCTTTCATCACTTGGTCGACGACCAACTTGGAGTCGCCGTGAACGTAGAGCCGTCGAGCGCCAAGGTCGGCGGCGATCCGAAGACCATTGATGAGGGCTTCGTACTCGGCGATATTGTTGGTGGCGTCGAAGAGCAGACGGATGGCGTACTGGAGCTTGTTGCCGAGTGAGGAGATGATGACGACCCCCGCGCCGGCTCCGTTCTTGGTGTAGGACCCGTCGAAGTACATCGTCCAGTACTCGGGGTCCTCGACCACCGCAGGGACTTGCGCCTCGGTCCATTCGGCGACGAAGTCCGCCAAGACCTGCGACTTGATCGCCGTCCTGGGGACGTACGATACGTCGAGGCCGTTGAGCTCGAGAGCCCACTTGGCGATTCTTCCGGTGGCGTCGCGGTTGTGGACGATCTCTCCGAGTGGCGAGGAGGTCACCACGGAGATGGGGTGTCGATCGAAGTAATGGACGAGCTTCCTCTTGGTAATGAGCACCGAGTATAGCAGCTTCTGTATCTGGGGGTATCGGACCTTTGTTTCGGAGAGTACCTCGCTGACGAAGTAGACCGGTCTCTGCACCTTGAAGACGCGGCCTTCCTCCGCTCGCTCCACAACGAGCGCCGCGCTGACGACCTAAGTCGTGGCGGCGATGTAGAGGAGCAAAGGCTCCTGTGGTTCCGGGGCGACCAGTACTGGAGGCGAGGTCAGGAAAGCTTTCAGTCGACTGAGGGCTTCCTGAGCTTCGTGGGTCCAGCAGAAGCGATCGGACTTCTTCATCAGCTTGTAGAGTGGCATCCCGCGCTCGCCGAGGCGGGATACGAAGCGGCTTAGAGCCGCGAGACACCCCATTAGCCTCTGGACCCCCTTCAGATCATTGATCGGCCCCATCCTCGCGATGGCGGAGATCTTATCGCGGTTGGCTTCGATGCCGCGCTCGGAGACGATGAAGCCCAGCAGCTTGCCCTTGGGGACCCCGAAGACGCACTTCTCGGGGTTGAGCCTTATGCGAAACCGTCGGAGGTTCGCAAAAGTTTCCTTCAGGTCGGCGATGAGGTCGTCGGCCTTCCTGGTTTTGACAACGATGTCGTCGACGTAGGCCTCGATGTTACGGCCAATTTGGTCTGAGAAACACGCCTGCATACACCGCTGGTATGTAGCGCCTGCGTTTTTCAGACCAAAAGGCATCGTGACGTAACAGTACGAGCCATACGGAGTGATGAAGGAGGTCGCGAGCTGGTCGGACTCCTTCATCGCAATCTGGTGGTAGCTCGAATAGGCATCTAAAAAAGAGAGGGACTCGCACCCGGCGGTGGAGTCCACGACCTGATCGATGTTAGGTAATGGGAACGGATCTTTTGGACAGGCCTTGTTGAGGCTTGTGTAGTCAACACACATTCTCCATTGCCCTGACTTTTTCTTTACAAGGACAGGATTGGCGAGCCACTCGGGGTGGCGCACCTCCCTTACAAAGCCGGCGGCCAAAAGCTTGGCGATCTCTTCCCCAATGGCCCGGCGTTTTTCTTCGTCGAAACGGCGCAGGCGTTGGGCGATCGGTCTGGATCCCGCTCGGATGTTCAGGGAATGCTCGGCGACCTCCTTCGGAACTCCCGGCATATCCGAGGGTCTCCAAGCAAAGACGTCTCGGTTTGCTCGGAGGAAGTCGACGAGCGCGCTTTCCTATTTGGCAGTGAGGGCAGCCCCGATCCGTACGATCTTGGCGGGGTCTTCGGGATCAACCGCGACCTCCTTCGTGTCCTTCGCGGATTTGAAGGAGCTCGGCCCTGACTTGCCAGAGTCGGGGACGGACTCGGGGGCCTTCTCCTGGAGCTGGGCGAGCTCGGCGGAAGCGACGACCGCCGAGGCCAGCTCGCAACTGCTTCGCTTGCAGTTATAAGCGAGCTGAAAAGACACGGCCACGGTGATGACACCCTGCGGCCCTGGCATCTTCAGCTTGAGGTAGGTGTAGTTGGGGACCGCCATGAACTTCGCGTAACATGGCCGTCCCAAGATAGCGTGGTAGGAGCCAGGAAAGTCCACAACCTCAAAAGTGAGGCTCTCGGTGCGGAAATTGTCCGGGCTCCCAAAGGTGATGGGCAAGCTGAACTGCCCGAGAGGATGGGCCTGTTGGCCTGGAACGACGCCGTGGAAAGGCGCCTTGCTCGGCCGGAGGGCAGAGCGAGGGACCCCCAAGGCATCCAGGGTCTCGACATACATGATGTTGAGACTGCTGCCGCCGTCCATGAGCACCTTGGTCAGGCGCTTCGTCCCCACGATGGGGTCGACGACGAGCGGGTAGCGCCCCGGGTGCGGGACGTGGTCGGGGTGGTCAGTCCGATCGAAGGCGATCGGGCACTCCAACCACCTCAGGTAGCAGGGCACGGCGGGGGTCGCCGTGTGAACCTCTCGGTGGGCGAGCTTCAACCGTCGCTTGTCGGCGTAGCATTCTGCCCCTCCGAATATCATGAGGCAACCGTCGAGTTGCGGGAACTCGTTGGTTGGCTCATCGCCCTTCGCCCCGGCGTCGGGTGCCGGGTCGCGCTTCTTCCCCTTACCCCGCGACGTCGTGGGGTTCCCGGAGAGGAACCACTTCAGGACCTCGCAATCTCGGTATTTGTGCTTGACGGGATAGTCGTGGTTCGGGCACAGACTATCCATCAGCCTCTCGAATCGGTCGGGCGTCTACCGAACCTGCTGCTTGGCAGGGCGGTCGGATGCGGCGACCATGCGGCCTTCGCGGCCTTGCTTCCCTTTCCGCTTCTTCTTGTCGGGGCGGTCAGAAGGGGCGCCGGCCTCGGAGCCGGATGGCTGGCGGGCCACCTTCCTTTCGAAGATGGCTCCCACGGCCTCCTCGCCGGAGGCGTGGTTCGTGGCGACGTCGAGAAGCTCCTTGGTGGTCCGGGGCTTGGCGCAGCCCAGCTTGTGGACCAGAGCCTCGCACGTAGTGCCGTAAATGAATGCCCCGACGACGTCGGTGTCACGGATGTCGGGGAGCTCGTTGCACTGTTGGGAGAAGCGGCAGATGTAGTCCCGGAGCGTCTCCCCCAGCTGCTGCTTGCAGCTCTTCAGATCCCAGGAGTTGCCAGGGCGCTTGTACATCCCCTGGAAGTTCCCGACGAAGAGATTCGTCAGGTCGGTCCAACTCCCGATGGTGTCCGCGGGTAGGTACTCGAGCCAGGCTCGAGCGAAGTCCGCAAGATAGATGGGGAGATACTGGATGACGAAGAGGTCGTCAGTCGCTCCCCCGGCCCGGCAGGCGAGCTGGTAGTCTTCTAGCCACACACTGGGGTTTGTTGCCCCTGTGTACTTGGCTATGTTGGTCGGAGCCCGGAATCTGGCTGGGAAGTCGGCGTTGCGGACGGTGCGAGTGAACGCGCGTGGTCCGGGTCCGTCGCGGCCCGGGTCGGGATGGTCGCGTCATCCGCTATCCGCAACTTGAGATGATGCCGCTGCGTCGGCGAGTCTCCTTCGCGCCTCGAGGGTGGCGCGAAGGTCGCGGTTGTCCCCCAGTCGGTGGCGCACCGGGGTGCGCGATGCCTAGGGGAGCTCCTGGAGCGGGGTCGTCTTGGCTAGACTCTGACGACCCCTCGAGGGGGAAAGGCCCTGACGACCCGAGGTTGCGCCCAAGTGTCGGGAGCCGGAACCCTGGGCGTGCTGTACGACAGCACGCTCGACCAGCCCCCGGAGGTTTTGGTAGGTGGCCCTGGCTTCCGGATCCGTGGGCTCGGGCAATCCGCGAAGCAACATGGCCGCCGCGGCGATGTTCTGGTTGGCGTGGGGGAAGAACGGAAGATCGCCCGCCCCCTCAGCTAGCTGCTGATGCACCTGACGCGCGCGGGCGCGTGCGCCAGAGGCGAGTGGCGGCTCGGGCTGACGTTGCTCCAGGTCGACCTGGAGTTTGTCGAGCTCGGCCTTTCGGGCCTCCAGCTCCTCGCGCTGCTCACGGAGGTCGGCGAGGCGTCGCTGGTGGCGCGCGTCGTCTTCCCGTCGGGATTCCTCCCGCCGCGCTTCGTCGCGCGGGAGGAGGGTCCCGAGGGTTGCGGGGGTGGAGGACGGTTCCGCCGCACCCGTCATGTTGCACTCTCGAGAGTTTATCCTGCGCGGGGGGTGCTCCCTGTCGGAGCTGGAGCTGTGGCTGGAGGAATCCCCCAGCAGGTCGTGGAGGGAGGTAGGCGCGTAGCCAGTCATGGCCACGAGCCGGGAGCTCACGGAGGGCGAGATCATCGCTCGTCGTGGATCGCGCATGGCGTTGTCGGAGGTAATGCCGTCGCGCGATGGGTCCGTCGGGGAGGCCCATGCCGGGGTCTCGAGGCGGAGGTTGCCGAGGACATCGGCGACCACGTCCAAGCTCGTGGAGGGCGCCCGGTCTCGGAGGGCAGCGGGGACGAGAACAAGCTCCCCTGCCGTGGTGACGATGAAGTCGAGGGCTCCGAAGCGGATCCAGCCCCTCGACGCCGGCGAGCCGTCGCGAGCGAAAGAAGCCATCGGGGAGGAAGATGGGAATCCGAAGGAGGATGCGGCGATGACGCGCGATTGCCCCTACCTGGCGCGCCAACTGTCGGTGTTTCGTGCACCGGCAATACGAATTTATGGTCGGAGGGGGTCGCGCGCTCCCTCTCCCCGAATGGTCGACTCAGGAAGCCAGGTGTTTATACTGGTTCGGGCTGAACGTCCCTACTCCAGTTCGCTTGGTCAAGGTGTATTGCTCTTAGCGTCGAACAGTCACCGTGGGAATACAACGAGAGCCGGTCTCGACGGGGATGGATGTATCGATGAGTTTTTGCTTTCTTGCTTGATCCTCCTCCCTTCCCCCCGGAGCCCTGCCTCTCCTTATATACCCGGAGGCGGCAGGTTACAATGGGAGTTGGAGAGAAAAAGGAAGGGGTACTGTACGCCTTGGAGTCTGGTCTTCTGTCTTATCGTCCGACCGGGCTCCGACTACCTCCATGCCGGGTTGGTAGCCCTGTGGCGGGGAGTCTTCGACCGTGCTGACGAGGTGACGCACCGCTCCGTACGAACGTCATCCCCGACAGTTAATAGTATTTGACCTCAGCTTGGCCTCGGGAGGGGGCGCTTCTCTGCGGTGTGTCAGTGGCGATGGGACCGAGGCTTGACTTCTTGGCGCACCCTCTGACATTCTCGGGAAGGGACCGCCCACCCTGGCACGGACGTCAGAGGACGTCACGTACACAGAGTGGTTGGCCCCTCACCAGCGCGGGTCTTGGCCCTTCGAGCGTTAGTGGAGCCGGCCGACCGTGCGCTCCGACCTGGGAGGTCGGAGTCCGCCGACCACCTGGGGCTGGCTCTAAAATAGTGACAGGCCCACTCTTCGCGGCCCACGAACCTTCGCCAGAACTGGGCTTTTGAAGGATGTCAGCCCGCTCGCGGTCTCGGGCTGATGGAGGTACCCATGGTATGGGTATTCGTCAGATATTAAGACCACATGACTTCTGGATATGGTTAATCACAAGTTTCAACCAAACACACTCACGTGTGGCTTCATATAAAGCTTTAAATCTTTGTGTGGTTGGTAGAAGTAACTACCAAACTCTACTTAAAAGACTGCTAGGAAATAATTGAACCACTGCAGAGAAACACAAAACAGTTTGAGATTTGATACTTTGAGGATCAAACAGATAGGCAACATCCGTATATCCTACCATAGTGAAGTCTTGGTTCTTTTGGAAAAAAAAAATCCAAGATCTTGAGTATCTTAGAGGTATATGAGTAAAGTCTTGACACCAGCTCAATGTCTTCTGGTTAGGGCTGCATTGTGTCTTGCTAGCAAATTAAATGCGAATGCAATATCTGGCCTTGTGCAATTCGCAATATACATAAATAAAGGACTTCAGATCCTAAGACTTCCTCATCTTCTCTCCTCAGTTTGAAAAATGGTCTTTATCTATTTTAAGGGATCTTACAGCCATGGGTTTTTTTAAAGAATGAGATTTATCCATATCAAAATCTTTCCAGTACCTTCTTGGTATAGGTAGACTGATGTACAAAAATTCATTCTAGGAAATGCTCTAACTACAGGCCTAAACAATATTTGGTATAGGTAGACTTATATCGACAGAGCTTGCTTCCTTTATTTCCTCCGTGGTTCCGATGACATTCAGATCATTGATATATACTGAGATGATACAAAATTCATTCTGAGATTTCTTTATGAACACACAGGGACAATCATTATTATTTAAGTATCCCTTCTTCAGGTGGAACTCATTCATTAAATGTTTTTAGGTAAACCTACTAGCATTGTCTATTCGAATAGACTTGATCCTTTCTTCTGAAAAGGGAGCTCTTAATAACTTGGGTAATTAATTTAGCAAAAGTATTGTTCCTAATAGATAGAAGATATAAGTGGGATCATCTTTTAGAAGATCTATCAATACCATACGTGGGACCATACAGCACGTCAACGAAGTCATAAGAACAAAAGTATAGAGCACACTCAAAATAGGGGGAGCAAAATTCGCTCTATTTATTAGATTGATTTTCTGTACAAGGAGATGACCAATATATACCAAAGCTAATTGTAGATAGATTTAGATTCACTTACCAATAAATAGAATCCTTTTATATTTAAACTGTTAATCTATCCATATCATAATAGAAAGTTCCAGTTAAAAAAACATAAATACAACCGCTACTAGTTTGTTACGAGCATAATGCGGTTTTATAGGCTTGTAAGGTGGGGGATGTTTGTCGTTCTTTTTGCTATATATAAGTGTTAGACAACCTCGCTATCGAATAGTCCGGGGTTGCCTAATAGATTGAACTGGAGAACAGAGAGAGAGGGCGAGAGACACAATATGAGGAGGAACGGGCCTGCTTTATTATTCTGTATGCTTGTGTACAATGGGGTGACCCCCTGCCTCCTATATAAGCAGTTCCGCTTAGAGATAAGGAAGAGTCCATATCGGATACGAATCAGGTTTCCTAACACTCCCCTTGGACTCTTCAGCTGCCGAGATGCATATGCCTCATTAAAACTCCATAAAAACCCAGTGGGAAAAATAATTGGAGAAAAAGTACATAGCACACGCTTCTTTGTGTTGCCGATGCCTCATCAAAACCTTATGTAAGAAAACTTCAATGAAAAACTTACTTAAGGGGAAAAGAGTACAATCCACCCAAACTTCAATGTTAATCTTCAAGATTTACGTTGGGTACTCAAACTTCATGGTTGAGATTTATGTAGGAGTATGTGAAAAATCTCCCCTGAAATCTGCACTTCTCTAAGCCTCATCATCCCGATTCCTCTAATACATCTTTCAAAGGAAGATCAGGGAGTGACTTAGTGAATAAATCTGCGAGATTTTCACCACGACTTAGTATGCACGATATCTTTATCTCGTTCATCTTATGCCATTTCATGAGCATAAAAGAACTTGGAGTTGATATGCTTTGTAAGGTTACTCTTCACATATCCCATTTGTACTTGTGCAACACAAGTGCATTATCTTCATAGATAATAGTGGGGGTTTGTTCCATGTTAGAGACCACATGACTTACGGATGTGGTGAACCATTCTTGAAGCCATGCACATTCGAGAGGCTTCATACAATGCAATGATTTACGAGTGGTTAGTCGTCGAGACAAGAGTGCAGCTTAGACGACTTCCAAGAAATTGGTTCCCACCAAAGGAAAACATACCTAGTTGTGACTTGCCGATGCGGTCCGATAGGTACCTAGCATCAGCGTAGCCAACTAAATTCAATTCATTGTTTCTTTACGTAAAACAAGCCGAGGTCTTTGCTTCCTTGAAGGTAGCGGAAGATGTCCTTCACCCTTTCCAATGCCTTTTGGTGGGTTACGCCTTTTCATCTGCGCTAGCAAATTCACAGCCTGGCGCTAATGTCGGCCTAGTGCTATTTGCAAGGTACATGAGCGCTCAATTGCACTCAAAGTATGGGAATTCGCTCCCCGTGACTTCCTCCCCCTCTTCTTTAGGCCTGCGGGTCTAGATGCCTTGGAGTGACCTTAGGCCATTGGGGTCTTTGCGGGGTATGCCTTTTTCAAAGCCAAATCTCTCCAACACTTTCTGCGTGTAGGATGCTTGGTGTACCAAGATTCCGCTTGTGGACATGTTCAATTTGCAAGCCTCATGAAGAACTTGATTTTACCCAAGTCTTTCATTTCAAACTCAGATTTCAAGTATGTGCATGCTTCTTCAATTTCCTCATCCCAGTCCCAATGATGTTCAAGTCATCTACATAAGCGGAGATTATACAAAATCCATTCGTGGATCGTTGTATAAATACACATGGACAATCTTCGCTGTTAGGTAGCCTTTCTTGAGAGAAAGTCACTCAAACGATTGTACCACATTCTTCATTGTTTTAGCCCATCTGGTGATTTCTCCAATTTCACCTTTGTATGAGGTTTCTGTTTGCTCTGTCTTGGTTAGGGATAGGGATACCTACCGGAACTTAAATAAAAAACTCCGAATCAAAGTATCCATACAAATACTCTTTGACAACATCCATTAGCTTCATTCTCAACTTCAAGTTGACTACCATTGAGATTAAGTATCTAAAGGTAATTCCACCTATGACCAGGAGAATAGGTTTCTTCATAATCAACCCTAGGGCGTTGAGTGAAACCTGAACAACAAGCCTTCCTGCAATGGTTGTTGCTCTTTTCATAGATTCTCCTATTATTACAAAATTTATGGCCATTTAGTCATGGTGTGCTTCATGCACTTCTACTTGCTCTTCATTGCTATTTCCCATTCGAGAGCAAGTTCCTTTAGTTTTTCTCCGCCAATGTGCGCACACATTATTTAAGCCGGTTTCTTCCAGTGAAGATTCAAATCTGGAATTGCCTTTTCGACAGGCTTCTTTCGGTGCAGTCTCAAGCGGCTCCCCTTCTGCTTTGGGGCACTTTGTGATTGGTCGTGGTAAGTCCTCTCGCTTGATTTTCCCAGGCGTCTCAGGGTACTTTGGGTTTGAGAAGCCAGATCTCTGTTCTTTTCTTTGAGGCCTACGAACAGGATGAGGGATACCTTTCCGCTTTCTTTGGTATTTCCACCCTCTCACGGGTGCATTTCTTGGCTTCGGTACATGCGACTTAACCCACGCTCTTCAGGATCACAAAATGATCAGGCGAGTTCATTTGCTAAATTCGCAAAATCAATTATCTTACGGACTTCTTGATTTGCTTCATTAGTGCGAGGGTCATGCGCGGGGATCAGTGGAATGCCATACTATTTCCGGCATTTTTCATCCAATGGTTGATTCTCTCCCTAATGACGGAAATGGTCCTCGTCAAAGATCTGCACCGAATCGAATGTGTGCAAGTCTCGATCATGGGTTCCAAATCACGATTATGGATGCACTCTCATAACCAACGTATATCCCAGGACTTGGAGAGGGCCCATTGCGATCATTGTGGGGGTGGTATAGGTACATATACCATACAACCAAAATTTCTAAGATGGGAAATCTTGGGATGACCCCTTGCACTAGTTGCATAGGTGAATAGATGTTGTAGGCCGATGGTCTATAATTGATGAGTCTTTGCTTTGCGTGCTGAATGCGGTCCCCAACAAGTGTTAGGCAAGTTACAACTCTGCAAGAGCGGTCCGGCAATGAACTTAATCCTCTTTATTAGTGCTTGACTAGCCCATTTTGCTTGTATGGGCGTGCGATGAGTGCTCAGCGATTATTCCCGATTCTTTGTGCAATAATCATCAAATGCCTTGAAGTGAATTCACCGGCATTGTCCATTCGAATGGACTTCACGCGATGATCGGGAAAAGCATTCTTAATTCGATGATCTGCGAGATCGGTTTGCGAATGCATGATTCCTTGTTGACAGCAAACATGTATCGACCATTTCGAGGAAGCATCAATGAGCACCATAAAGTATCAAGCGGCCACGACAAGGCTGAATCGGACCGCAAATATCCCCTGAATGCGTTCCAGGAATGCAGGGATTTCATGTTGCACTTTCATAACAGAGGGTCTAGTTATTAATTTCTTGGCACATGCATGGCACACAAAAATCTTCGTGATTAGGAAATTCTTAACATTAATGCCATGACCTTGTGAGTTGTTAACTATATTTCTCATCAATCTCAGACCAGGATGACCTAATCTACAATGCCATAAAGCAAATAATTGAGCTTCTAAAGGCATCTTCAAAGAAGTATACGCTTGCTTGTGCATTGATTTTCGTGTAGTACAACCCAGATTCATATGAGGGACATTTTTCTAGTACCATCTTTCCATATTCGCGTGCTTCACAATGCACAAGTGTTCTTTGCCATTTTCTTCATTGGTTTCTCGTGAAACCCATTATGAGATATCCTTGAAACTTAAGAAAGTGCGAGTTGATTCGAGGTACAAGAGGGCTTCTTCAATTACCAAAGTTGTACCCATTGGCAATATAATTGTGGCTCTTTCCCGAGCCTATTATATGCGTGTCGCTACTGCGATTGTCGTAATCCTTCCGGCGTTCTTCGTGATCGTGGAAGTATTTTGACTCTCTTAAGATGGTATTTGTTGTGCCACTATCAACAATGCATATTTCCTCCATTGGGTGCTACCACGATTTCTAGATGAAAAGAAATATAATTCTAACTGACGTTGGCAAAGTAATTCAAACATTGCTTGCAAGTAAAGAATCTTTGGAATAAGAATAAATAACAATTCTTATTCATGAGAAAAGTATGCTCTTCGAGAGCTTACTATTCATTATGCAATCTGATGTCTATGTGAGATAATTCTGACAATTCATGTCAGTTCTTCAAAAAAAAAACTCACGTTAGATAATGCCACACCTTTGCACATTCATATGGTTCTTCCATTAGATTCTGCGTGCAATCTAATAGGAAATGGGCGCTAGATTCAATGAAATGCATAATTGAATTCTCATGAGTTTCCAAAGAAACTAAAAGAAAATAATAATTAAGATTCATAAATACATGATTCATAAAGTACGGATTCATAGATACAAGATAAATGCAAGATTGATTCATAAATACAACATTCATAAGTGCAAGATTCATATATACAGATTGAAATATTCGGAAATACAACTACGTGCATGTAGGTGATCGCTTCGTGCAAACGCGATGATTCATATACGCACGATCGGCTTCGTGCGATCGATTTTAACGACTTCATGCGGCAGTGCATTCAGTTCCATGCGCATCGGCCTTCTGGCGCATAGCGGTGGCGCTTACGTGGCGATGCTTGAATTTCATAATAAATTATATTAAAGCAATAAATACAATGCATGGAGCAGAACAATAATTGCACAATTCATAAATTCGAATAAACAATAATTGCACAATTCATAAATTCATAAATGCGGAAATAAATTCTCAGAAATTTCCGAATTTTCTTAGTATGTTGGCAATTCGTTAATTATCTGACAATTTTCGACATCACTTGATAACGAGAAAAATAAATTGCAATATGAATTAAACATGGCATAAATCTAATTACAATTTATATAATTCTTGTTGGTAGGAGCAACCAATTAATGAATATCTCTGTCAATTTGACTCTTGGCCAGTCAACTTTGCCGCCTAGGGCTCACATGAGGGAGGGAGCACTTCCGTTTAGGGTGCCAATTAAAGAACCAAGCCTCATGTGTGTTTTCCTAGACACCAATTGTCTCATATCTGTTTATTCATTACCAAAATCAAATCCCAACCACTCATGTTCTCATAAAGCTGTTGTATGAGAAGTGCGGAATTTTCCTAACACTTTTCATAATTTACGCTAATTTCCAAGCAATTTTAATTACTTTACAGGAAATTGAATTTCAGCAAAATATCAACATGACATAATTTATAAATTCATAAATTCGGAAAATAAATTCTCGAATTTAGATATTCTAAGCAGCAATTATTGCAAAAATTCATGCAAATATTCATAAACACAGAAAATAAGGCTAAAATGCGATTAAAACAGAGCCAATAAATTTTACGGATTTTTCTAGAAATTTAGGGCTTTTAATCAATTTCGATTTCCTAATCAATTTCACAGACTCAATTGATTTTGGAAAAGAAAACAATTAAAAGGGAGATAAAACACTGGGGGGCAAAGGTAATTTCCTTGCCCCCCCATAATGCACCAAACTCCACGGATCCAATCGGTTTGCCCCTTTCTCGTGTCCACATGGATGGGTGGACTCTAGTCCATGAGTCCTTGACTCAATGCATTAGTCCCGATGGTTTTAGTGTGCATTCAAAGTTGGTTTGCATGTCCATCTTGCTTTGGCGCAAGGCACTATCGGTGTGCTAGCGTAGTCTCGGCGACACGGCGGCGAACAGCGGCGTGCGCGAGAGCCGCCGGCGATTCTTTGCCAGTGAAGCGTGCTCTGCGGAGGGCCCGAACCGCCAGCTAGTGCGGCGGAGGCGACCATGGCGGCAGCACCGCGTGATCACAACTGGCGGTTTAAGCGTGTGGGCCCAGTAGTTGGCCCGGGTTTGGTCTTGTCGAAGCGCAGGCGCTGGAGGCCCGGTCTGAGCCAGCGTCGCCGTCGGCAGTGGCCGGATATAGTGCGCTGTATGGCCGATGCGGCGATGGCGCGTTTAGAAGCCCAGGCTGGCTATGGCCGTCGGCCAAAGGCGACCAGTCGGCGGCAGCGATGGTTTTTAAACGCAGCGGGCGGCCGAGGCGGGCTTCAAGCCGTGGGGCTCTTTGCCAGCGGCTTCAAGGTCGGCCGACGCCGATCATCGAACAGCGGCTCTTAAGTGGCCCGTCGGCTGCGTCTTATTTGTTCTTGGTTTCATCGATTGGCTTTGCAATATAATGTAGCCGTGCCACAAGCCTTAAAGATTGCATAACTAACTTCATGCTATGATCGCAAAAGCGCTATTATCTTTGTAGTTTCATGCTACCGTAGATCATATGAATACAAGGATTAACGCGGCGATTAAATTCAATCCCCGAATCTCACCTTTCTTACTATTTTCGGTAGACTATCGCGTAGGATAGAGTCGCGTAGGACTTTTCTTTCGGCAATCAGAAGTGGATCAAACGATGCTTGAGTTGATTGCGATCGGATCGGGCGATCAATCGCATAGGAGATATTCGTTGTAATCCGGCGATCCTTTGCTTCTTCTCTTTTGTTTCTCACCTTTCAATCTTTCTAGGTGAACCCGTCTTTGATAACGTGTTAGACAAACCATAAGCTATCGAATAGTCAGGGATTGCCTAATAGATTGAGCTGGAGAACAGAGAGAAGCGAGACACAATATGAGGAGGAACGGGCCTGCTTTATTATTCTGTATGCTTGTGTACAATGGGGTGACCCCCTGCCTCCTATATATAGCGGTTCTGCTTAGAGATAAGGAAGAGTCCATATCGGATACGAATCCGGTTTCCTAACAATAAGCTCCAAAACCCTCTTGCAGAAAAATACACATGCGCCGACTTTTCTTGTCACCAGAGAAGTACACATGATTCTGCCATAGAATATTCTCTTGAATGTGCGCATCTGTACAATTGCTTTCTTCCCACCATTCGTTTAGCGCAAACGCGCTATTCCAGTCTCCGCTTTATTTATCCTCTAAGCAAGTGGGCACGTTTAAAAAAGGACAATAAGTCCACAAGCTATTTATCATTGATACAAACACATGCACAAGCTATTTGGTATAAAATACTGAGTTGATTCTCCCATTGCTAGCGTACAAAATACTGCATACATGTTCTGATCTAAAGGTGGATCGATGTCCATAAGCTATTTGTTATATGGGCCTGAGTCCGGGCGCGAGCCCAAGCTGGCCGAGCCTTGGGTCCGCCTATGCCCTAAGCAAGTTGGGGCACTTCTGCTAAATGTGTGAATGTAAATTTATTCAAAGGGATATTTAAGTTACTTCTTAAAATTTCATCCAAACCATACATTACGGCCTTGTTTGGCAGAGCTCTAGATCACAACTCCACCTCAAATCTGAAACTTGTAGGCTAAAATAAAGTGAATTAAGTTTATATTTTTATTCTAAAATGTAAACAAGATGACACACCTAAACACTCTTAATATACACACAACTCTAGCTCCACGAATTTGGTGGAGCTAGAAATACTCAGCTTCACCAGATCAACAGATCTAGTAGAGCTGTAGCTCTGCTAAACAGGGCCTACATCACTGACATTTATAATCCTCCTTTTCAAAAAAGGACATTTATAATTATCGAAATAGTAAATTTCTGACAACTTTATGTTTCTTGTTCAAACTATTAGAAAACTATGGTTATAGGTTTTAACTTCTATTTAATAAATATACATATTTCATGAGAACTTGTGTTACAAAATTATAAGTTTTAGAATTGATTGTTTTTTATAATGGGTTTGACAGTATGGGTTCACATGGCAGCCTTACGCACGAGTGAAACGGAAAATAGAGGTGCATGAGGCTACCATGTGGGTGTATGCTGTCAGATATGTTAAAAATTCTAAAATATGTATTTTGTGACACAAGTTCTCCTAAAGTTTATAGTTTTATGAAATAGAAGGTAAAATCTGTACTTTTATGATAGTTAGTACAAAAAAAACTTGTTGTTTTTTGAAATTTACTTTTCTTGAAATGAAAAATACAAAATTGTACTAATAGCTTACATTTAATTTTAGTATTTGACGCATTTTATGGACTTAGAACTGGAGTGTAGGCTTCACAGAAAGTGTTCCCAGAGGATCTCGATCATATCTTGCCTAGCTATTCCATTGGTTTTGATTTACATGCTAAATTAAAGAGTTGAAAGCTATGGCGTACTTGCAAGTTGCATAACAATGATGGAATTGGAAGGTTGCAATAGACAAAATAGACAGAAGTAGGATTAAAGGTCAGTGTTTGCTACAGTTTCTTTTGTTTGCTGTCCACTCATTCGGGGTAGCTCCGTCTGCTTGTGCCTTGATTGGTGTACACTGTACAGCGCCCAGGCAGGTCTCTGTTGCCGGATCCACTTGCCTGAAAAAGGAACAGAGCATCTGTTCAAAGAAACATATATATGCTTCGAAAACTCTGATAAATGGATAAAAGGCAAGAATTTTTGAAGCACTCTGGTAGGCGATTGACCTTTCGAAATCGAAACCCTAACATGCGAGCACTAGGAACAGGTCGCCTAGCTAGGTTAATGATTAGCACTAGAGTTTGCTAGCGCACGCATTTTGACTAAGGTATATACAATATTACTGACGATAGTTGTATGTAATACATCTTCATATCATCTACAAGCAACACTAAAAATAATTCATACAATAGATCGTCTACATAGTTATCTATAATGATCTTTTATACGAGTAATAAATTGTACAATGGTATATAAAATATAAAATCGTATGATAAATAATAGATAATAGTTTTCTCTCTCCTCTATATCACCTAAAGTCCTAGTCTATATATAGTTATATACCATTGTACGCGCCCTTAATCGTTCTGCCTTTCTGGGTGGCATTCACGGTCGATTCGTCGCGGCGTCTCTTCGCTTTTCGTTCGACCACACCTTGTTTCATTTCCTGCCGGTCCTTTTCCTTTTAGCCGGCTGTGTCTAACTCGATCCAATGCTGGGCTAACTTTCGCATCTCTCCCTTGATGATAATGACCTCTCACTCCCGAAAAAGAACAGCCAGTCTTAGCCCTTTCATTTCTCTCTCTCTCTCTCTCTCTCTCTCTCTCTCTCTCTCTCTCTCTGTTGCTCCCTTTGTTATTCTTCATGGCTTCTCGTGGACCGAACAATTTGCGTATGAATGATGGACCTGCACGATGCAGACATCTTACGCATCATATGCATGCCTGAAAGGCTGAAAGGCACGATCCTTGGCTCCAAAAGCTGCACGATAATGAAAAGTAGGCAAGCGACTTGGAGAAGAAAAAGAGGTCGACAGCTAGTGATTTCATAATTTCATGGCGATCAAGCAATGGAATCCTGCACCCTGGCTTTTCACTTTCAACTTTCTTCTCCTTTCTACTGTTTGTCGACAAGTGGTTGGAGGAAGAAGACAATTATAAATTCCTGTCTCAATTGTACTACTGGCCTAATCAATGGTTAGATGATTGTAATTTGCTGCTGATGCAGGTTTACTCTCATATTGCCTATTGTCAATTCATTATCGAGGCATTTGAAAGATCGAGATGGTGATCAAAGAGGGGGTGAATGATTCTAATTTTAATATTCCCACCTCTTGGACAAGATTGATGCTTTCTACAACAACGAGCTCCAAGAACGAAGTTAGATAATCAAACCAAGCAAAAGAATTCTCAAGAATCAAGAGTAAATATGGATTACCTTAAAGACACTAGCACATCCCCCTAATAAAATTGCCATGAATAAAAATTCGTGGCTCATATGGTTATGGAGATTTTTTCCTTTGGTACTACTAGTTATTGAGAGTCCACCAAAAAAGAAATCAATTCAAAATCACCTTTACAAAAAGAGGGATAAAATAAGACAAGATCTGGTGCTTCCGAAAAGCAAAAGTGAATTTCCAGCACAAAAGTAATTCAGTCAAAAGGTGATCTCTCCAAATCTATGATTCATTTGAATTTCAAAATTTTTATGTAATGAGATAACGGAGTCATGAAGCTACCCACCAAAAATCAAATCCAAATTAAGCATACTAAAACTATAATGAAAATAATAAGCTCTACCACATAAAGAACTCAAATAGAATATTTAGGGCTCGATAAAAACCTCATGGCTCCAAAACGATAATTCATATGAACTTACAATTTGGAGGGATAATAGATATGATAGTCACACAACTTTTTCATAATAATCACCCCAATATCAGACCATATGAATTTTCTATAAAATAAATAAGGATTAGTATGCAAAGAGAACAACCTGAGCAAGAAATCAAGAAAGAAACTTCAAGAACACAACCTTCAAGACTTCTCAAAGATTGAACCTAGAACAGGTTTGAGAGAGAAATTGAAAGAAATGAAGCCTAGATGATCGGGATATGATCTAAGAAGATTCATCTATCAATCATTCATCCTTAGCTCAAGAACCACAAGCATTTAGAAGGAGGGGAGGCAAATGTGCGAAATTTAAATGATTGAAAGTAAATACTGAATTTAAATTGCATAAAGTAAAGACATAATGTAAATGCGGAATTTAAATTCACAAGTAAAGTAAAGAAATTCTTTGTATTTCTAGAGAAAATGTTTACAAATTCTCACAATAAGTGGGCAAAGCTCAAAGGAACACACAAAACCTTCAAGTGGGGAGGCTACCCCTACCCCTCTATTTATTGTGTCCATGGGTCATCCTCCACCATTGGATGAGTTGCTTCTATCCTAAGCTACCCTCCAAAGACCAGGATTTGATCCCACACACTTATCCATTGGGCTAACCCGAAACCCAATAACATAACGGGTTTTGCACTTCTCAAAGCAAACTAGACTTAACCACTACTATATCATCTAGAACCGCGATCCAACGGTTCTCATTGATCCGAGCAGCGTCAAGTTTTTATTGGGGGTGCACACTTCACCTTATAACTCTATAGCCTTTTAAAATTATTTCGTAACATCATAAATCCAACACATATATTTAAAGTTTGCTAAAAGAACAATATAAATAGTTCTAAGGTCTTAAAAATCGCAAATAGCCAAAATCGAACCAATTCAATCAATAAGTTTAGTCCATTGAAGAGGTAATATTATACCAGTTTTCAAAATTTTGGGGGGTGCCAGGGCATACCTGGCACTCCCCTAGTACCGCCCATGTATATATGTATATATTTATTAGATGCATGATCGGAAGCGTGTTGCCAATCAATCTGATGTTTCTGCCCAAGCTCCTCCAATGAAGAAGAAGAGGACTATGGGCAGAGCTGCCTCGAAGGTGGTGATTCCAACTTCCACCGCAGAGACTAGTGCTGAGTCGATCACCACTGGTCCAGTCCAAAGAACACGCTCTAAGCGTGTTGATGACCAGCCGCAAGCTAAGAAGCAAAGGGCTGGCACTTCTACGAGGACGCAGAGAAGGACTTCCTTACATGTATGTAATCAAAGAAGGTATGATACTTAGGATACTTCATATAGGAATTATCCCTTGTTTCCATATATTCAGGGTTAGAAAGATGAGAGTGAGGAGGATAGCGTTCCCCTATTATAAAGAGGAGGAAAACTCCTATTCAAAATGTCGGGACAATTGATACGACATGGTTGTCCTGCAGCATGGACTTGGGAGTATTTTTCAAGTAAGTTTTTTTACTTCTTAGTTCTGAGTATTTTTAGTCTTTAGAACTAGTATAGTTTTTTCTATATTTTTCATGTATTGACTTTTTGTAGCCCCCCCAGCTACACCTTAGATTGCAACCGAAGTAGACCCCGAGGTGGATCCTTTATTCGATGCTGTACAGACCAGCACGGATCCATCTTCGGCACCATCTGAAGCGGTTTTCGAAGAGGTCCCTACAAGTGCACAAGGCACAGGGGAAGAATCGATCAAGATCGAGCCTGAGGATCCTCCTCTTACTGGAGATGAGCCTTTTGTTGTTGAGACTTCTACTGTTGCCAAGGAGGCTCATACATCTCCAAAGGCGATAGAGGAAGAGGTCGAAGCAGCTGAGGGGGCGGTTGCCATTCCGGCCTGTGAAGATAGACCAATGGATGTGGTCACAACAATGACCACAATCACTGAGGTTAGACTTATCCTTTATCTGGTGTTGCTAACCAGGAGAAGGATTTCAAGCAAGTTTTTAATAACTTGCTTTCTAAGTTATTCTTCTTATCTTCTCTTTATTAAATCATAAGAGAAAGAGAGTATATTCGATTTATTTTCTCTTCTTGTAGTTTTCACAAGAGTCATCTGACCTATTAGGTCAGCGATTTTAGACTTTGGTGAAGTCCGAAGTAGAAAAAATCACAAAAAAGTAAGTCGGTCATAACTTCTTTCTTTTTCCTTTGATTTTATTCTAGCTTGTTTGTTCATAAACAGATCAGAAGAAAGAATAATGGAGCTGGAGAGATAGCTCTTGGTGGCTCAAAATACCGCCAAGGGCTATAAATTAAACCTAATCGAGCTTACGGAAAAACATTAATTTAGTGAAGATAAGAACTCCAGACTCAAACAGGCTTTCAAGGAGAATGATGAACGAGTGAAGAAGCTCGATCAAGAGCTCCAAGTCATCATTCTCAAGAAGGAAGCTAAAACATAAAGTAAGTAACTTTTCTCGATCTGATAATATTTTGCTATATGTTTTTAAACAATAACAATTTGTTCTTACTTTTGTTTGGTTAGAATTAACAAATATAATAAAGGCTAAGGAGCATCATCTCTCCCAAGGAGAAATAGAAAAGAAGAAGCTGGTAGAACTGAGTTCCAAGGCACAAGAAGAAATAAATAAAATGAAAAGAAGATGAAGATTTTTAATGAAGAAACAATAAGGATCCAGGGAGTAAGTAAATATGTCATTTCCACGTGACTAAATTTAACTCTGGTTGAAATCGTAACCAAGTAATGGACTGTGAGACCCCGGATCGGCTATCCGAAATCTCTTGTGTATTTCTGTACTAGTCCCAGATTAGTAGCTAGCACACACAGTCAACAGTGATACGTCATTGCCGAACAAAGCGAAATTGTAACATAAATAATAAAGTATGGGCCACATGGCCACTTATTACAATACTCGGTCACGAGACCGGAGAAACAACAGCGGAAGCAAAAGCGATAACAAGCGAACACCAAAAACACCACAGGCGACGACAAGGCACGCGACTAGCTATCCTGGCAATCTTCCACGAAGTCCTCGGTGTAGAACTCACCGTCTTTGGCTGCATCTTGGTAGTGCTCTGATGATAACAGTTGAGGTAGCACGTGAGTACAAAAGTACTCAGCAAGTCGGGGAAAGTACGTGTATATGGGGCTTTCCAAAGGAAGCTTAAGAGGGTTCATTTGCACAAAGCCATATTTCATTAAACCATACTTAAGTAATAAGTTTCACAAAGCATCTTTTAACAATTCTTTTAACAATTGAATTATTTAATATTGCAGTGAAGGTTCTATCCACCATCACTACTATAAAGGCTCTAACCGCCAACTTTTAAAAGATCGAGTTTAATCATACATGACTCCTTCCGTTAAGACACGAAATAGGTTCTTTCCACCTGGTTGGCTCCATCCGCCAGTAAACATCCGAGAGTTCTAACCACTCTCGAATCCCAAAACAAAACACCGTTTAGTTTTAAAACCAAAACAGAAATCTACCAATATGAAAGCATTCTCTGCTTTGCCCTTGACCGTAGGCATGGCTATTCGAATAGTTTTCACTCTACAGAGGTGTACAACTTTACCCACAAGACATGATATTCTCTTGATGCCAAGCTATTAACACACTTCCTTTGGTGTGCCGGCAGAGAAATCATGACAAGGCCTTTACAATGTACACGCCTAACCCGGCCCACCCGCTGAGGTTTCACCGCTGTTAGGGTTCTAGCCATCCAGTACAGAAGCCCCCTCTTGCGCCGTGTGAGAAAAACGACATTGCCTCTATCCGGCACTCACATTCCACCGTTTGGTGAGTCTAAGTTAGGTTTCTACAAATTAGTTAGCCAGGTTGTACCATTATAGACATGTGGTAGTACGGTTATGCTTAGAATGGACAATCACAAGCGTCGGTCCTTAATTGACTTGGGGCGGTACTTGCACCATGAAAACTAATGCTCAATCCGCACCCACCCGACATTCCATTCCGCCCAAGTCCAAACCATTTTTCCTTTTCTTTTTAGTTTAGAAAAACAGTACCAAAACCTTTATAATCATTTCCAAATCATACTTCAAATCATCATTTTTGTATAATCCCACCCATGGGTTGTTTTCATCAATATTGGTCCTAAGCAAATCTACCGTACTATTCAACAAAGGATACCATATAGGGGTAAACATGGCATAGCAAATGTCCTAGGGTTACAAGTAACGTGAATGTCAATAACAACGGAGGTATTCACAATTCGAATTAACTATTCACTTATATTTGACATACGATGATAAACATAGCATGCAGGTTTTTAAAACATTTAAAACACATTTGTAAATGTAGGGTCAATATGCGCCAAGGAGATTTGCCTTCGGTCGCGGCGAATTCGTCGAACGGTTGAAGTCCGACGGCGGGGTCCTCAGCTACGCGCAAAACGAGACAACGAATAAATACAAGAAAATAAATAAAATCCAAAAATTACAAAAGTAGTACTGGCAGGTAGATCTTGATTTTAGATTAATTTAAAAATTTGAACGGAGACAATCGGAGCTCGGACGGAAAAGTTATGAGCTTCCGAAATTTGAAAATTGGAAAATTGGAAAAGGAGGGAATATTCCTCGGAATATTCCTTTAACTGAAATTCTGATTTTTGGAATCAATGGGAGCGTATGCCATGTGGGGCCAAGGTGTCATAGGGCTATGCCCTTCTTCCTCATTGGCTTCATGGCCAAATAACAGAGGAGGCTAGGGCCTCCATGGGGCCGGCCAAGGGAGGGGCGGGCGTGGCCGGCCGGCACGGCCCGGCGCCAGCGGCCGGAGGCGGCAGGCGTGGCGGAGGCCGCGTGATCGGTTGGCGTGGAAGGCAGGCGGCCGGCGACGGGCGGCGTTAGCGCCGGCAAGACGGACGGGCGCCGGCCGGACGTCCGGCGACGGGGCCGGTTGGCCGGCGAGCAGGAGCATGGTGGGAGCAAAACAGAGAGTCCCACAAATCTCCAAAACCCGAAATTTCTCCAACAATTTGAATATGGCAACACTAAGGAACTGATGGATCAACTAAACAACATCTAGAGGGACCTATAGGAGCAAGGAATTGGATCCAAACTCACTGGAGACGATGAATTCGACGATGAACGGAGTTCCGGCTGGACCGACAAAAACTCAAAATTCGTCTCCAATTCTTGATGGAACCAAAAATTGATGGAGGAATTAGAAACTAGACTCCCACACGATCACAAGGAAACAAACGGAATGAGGAATGACCCACCGGAGAGGAAGCTATGGCCAAGAAAACGATGAACACAGGAATGGTGGCTTCCCGGCGGTTTTCTCGATCTACCGAGAGAATGAGTTGGCAAGGCAAGGAGAGGAGGCGTGCTCTGGAAAGAGGACACCGCCACGGAGGTTTAGGAATCGGCGGTGCGTGATTTGGGGAAGAAACGACTGAGTTATGGCCATAAATGCACTTTTCGGTTTTTGGAAAACTGCACCGTTTCCGGCGCGAGTTAGAGCTAAAGATCATGGGGGATGGAAAGAGGATGTCGCTACGGATTCAACGGATTCGGCCGTGATTGATTTGGGGCATTATTGAAGAAGATATGGAGGTTTGAATGGGTGGAGATGGGTATGGGAGGCTCCTCCATTGTTGCCTGGGAGAGCAATCGTGCAAGCTCATGGAAGAAGGAGTACTGTAGCACTGCCACGTGGCGTCCTCCGGTTGGCCAAGAGTTACGTAAACATGACGCCCTAGAGAAAAATTAGGAAAAATGGTCTAAAAATTCCGGAAAAATTCCTAGAAACATTTTGGAATATTTGGAACCCAATAAAATTGGTTTCGCGGAATTTGGATGAAATTTGTGAAATTGAATATTCAGGTGCGAATTGTGGGCATTAAACAAAAGCCGCGCGAGATAAAATAGGGGCGGAGTTCCAAAAATCCGGGGAAGCATTCAAAAAAATCATTTTGGAATATTTGGGACCTAATTGAAGTGATTTCGGGATTTTTGGAGCATTTTTGGACTCGAGTGAAATTTCGGGTACCAGCGGGAATCTGGAATTTCGATTTTTCGAACGGAAGGGAATTGAATCCCGATTTTGGATGGGAAAGGATGCCAGGTTAACATAAACACCAAGGAAACTTCAATTTTTGAATTTAATTAATTTAAATTAGCTTTTTTTCTCCAGAAGGCGAAACTAAGGATGTTACATGGACCTTGGGCCATAATTTTACTTTATGGGCCTTTTTTATTTGTAAGTGCGTAGGCCCCGAATTAATTAAGGACATATTAATCGTCGTCAACTACTTACTCTATCTCTCATCCATATCATCTAGATTAAGCAATAAAGCTAGCTTATACAATAACTATCTCTAAAAGTTATCTATAGATGTTGTGCAATAACTATCTTTTCTCTCTTATATAAAACTATTCTATCTTGTTTCCCGTGCAATGTTGGCTACTGCATCAGAACCGACTCTCTTCTCTCTCCTATTTTCTCATTCTTCTGCATAGGACAAAGCTGATGTGTACAAGCTTATAGCAAGCTGAGATGGTCTTATTATACTTGCTCTAATGGTGAGGCACCTTGTCTTCCAAGCTAATAATCAAAATTCGATTCCCACCAACCACAGGTTGGGTTAGATGGGTTATTTTGTTTAGATTTTTCACAATGTCTTTTCGTAATTTGAACCCATGATCTGTGGGATGTGAGTTGACTGCACTAGTTAATTATTTCCACCATCTCGAAAGAAAAAACATTTGTAGCACTCGTAAGTCAGGCGCCTAATCCAATTTAACGAGCCATGCTACGTTGAATATCGATTTGTATAGTTCATACGCAAGAGGACCCTAGCTAAACTGTCATGTCCATGAAAAAGCCGGATTTAGTTCTCACCACTACACAATTGTTCATCACAGACAGTTCTAAAACCCTATCATAGACGGTTTTATGAACCATCTATAAATATGTGTCAGTGATAACAATGGCACATCACATCCGGTTTTCGAACCGTTAGTGAAAATTAACATTAAAGATGGTTCTATTCTAGAACCGTCTCTGATAGTATATTATCACATACGGTTCTAGACTAAAACCATCTCTGATAGTACATTATTGCAGACGGATCTAGGCTAGAACCATCTTTGACAAACTATATACCTCCAAGCACTTGTGAGAGCAAATATTGATGGATTCCAAGGCAAATTCCAATCCATCCACAGTTCATCCTAAAAGTTATCATCCTCTGATTTATCCATCCACTCCATCCTCAACCCTGAATGAGAATGTCATAGGTAGCCTATTTTCATTCTAGTATTGTGCAGGAACAGGATTATTTTCATAGTTCTCTACTTCGTCAAATATAGAGTTGATTAAGTCTTCGGGTATACGATGACTTACTCAACTCTGTATTTCATGAAATAGAGAACCATCAAAATAATTTTGTTTCTACACAAAACCAGAGTGAAAATAGATTACCTATGGTATTCTCATTCGGGGATGAGAGGATGAAGTGAAAAGATAAATCAGAATATGAAACCTCTCAGGACGAACTGTGGATGGAATTGGATTTTGCCGTAGAATCTATCAACATTTGCTCCCACAGATGCAAGAAAGTACTTAGCAAGTAAGACACTATTAAGTTATTGTATTCAAGATGAGCAAATATTAATGATAAAGTCAGGTGACAATACATTGACAAAATATGATACGATAATACCACATTATTTCATAGTTCAAGATAAGAAGACTTTAGGGTTTTAGCAATGAGAAGGACAAAAAGAAGTAACAATGAGAAGGACAAAAAGAAGACAAAATATGATAAATTTCTTTGTGGTTCAATGCCAATCTAAGCAAAAGAAGTCAAAATATGATAAACCTCTTGCACCATGTGAGCCTACCCGTACACCCGGGTCCCACACCACCACAACAATACCGAAATCTAGACATCACAAATTAATCAGGTAGGTCTGTCCCATTCCAGGCTTGTGGTTATATGATAGACCCAGCTCAAATTCTTGCAAGGTTAAGTCCTTATTGTGACCAAGGCAAGACTTCTAGAAAAGTCCACAATATTCAGAACATTAAAAACCAAATGTGACCACCCAAATGCGACTCTGGGCCCACCATAAACATTCTTGCCACTTGCCTCAGTCTAAATCATTTTATCACCCAGTTATTTATGAAGGGAATATGCCCGAGAGGCAATAATAAATTGTTTATTATCTTATTCCATGTTTATAATAGATGTTTATTTCTCATGCTAAAATTGTATTAACCGGAAACGTTGATACATGTGTGTGTAATAAACAAACAAAAGGTTCCTAGTAAAGCCTCTCTTTTAAACTAGCTTGTTGATTAACTGATGATCAAGGTTTCCTGATCATGAACATTGGATGTTGTTAATAACGGGGTCACATTATTAGAAGAATGATGTGATGAACACACACCCAAGTTGGTATAGCAAATTCGATCAAGTCATTAAAGTTTGTTGTCTTGAACATATACAAAATAGCTCTTTTCCTTAGACCATGAGATGATGTCAATCACTAACTCCTAAGAGTACTTTGATGACATCAAACGTCACTCCGTAACACGGTGACTATAAAGATGGATTTGGGTACTATGAAAGTATTAGTTGAGGCTCATGCATCAAGAGTGGGATTTGTCCATCCGGATGACGGAGAGATATACTGGGCCCTCTCGGTGATATCACATTGACATCGCTTGCAAGCACGTGACTAGGTCACAAGAATGTCATATCACGAACGAGTAAAGAGTACTTATCGGTAACGGGATCAAACTAGGTATAGTTGATACCAATGATCGGATCTCGGATAAGTAATATATCGCGAGACAAAAGGAATTGGTTATGTTGGTTTTGGTTCACACGATCACTAGTTCATCGTTGAGTAAGTGGGAGTCATTATGGATCTCAGATCCGTGATGATTATTGATCGAGAGGTGTCTTGATCATGTCCATTTTATTCACGAACCGTAGGGTGACACACTTAAGGTTCATCGACGCTTTGAGTGGATACGAACAGGAGAAAAGTTTGGACAGCACCGGAATAGTTTCGGGATATCAGAACATTCACATGAAGAGAATGGAGAGTCCATTCACATGGAGAGTCCATTCACATGAAGAGAATGGAGAGTCCATTCACATGGAGAGTCCATTCACATGGAGAGAATGGAGAGTCCATTCACATGGAGAATCCATTCACATGGAGAGAATGGAGAGTCCATTCACATGGAGAGAATGGAGAGTCAACTCACTCCTATAAAAGGGAGGGTGGAGCTCCTCTCTCATGACTAATCTCCATGACCCTTTGGTTGGTCTTTTCTCCTTCCTCCTGTTGTTCCACCTTTCAAGCAAGAGCTTAAGCTAAGCGCTGAACAGCTTTCTCCACCACCACCACTAAGTCGTAGTGTTGTTGGAGTTTCCCGTGGATCCTCTACTTCGCTGCCCTGGATCGAGGGATTGGAGGTCGTCGTTGTTCCGCACGTGTGACCAAATGAGGCGGCTGCCGTTTGTGGCGCTCATCTTCGCGACTTTGAAGTCGGGCGTGTACCTCTACTTCAACCACGTTTGTTTGCGGGAGCGTTATTCCCGCTGCCTACGAGGTGAGTCCTTCAAACCGCTTTGCATGCATCTCCTAGATATGATCTTGGTGTTTGGTTGCATTCAGAGGAAAAATTTTGTTTTCCATGCTTGAAACCCATCGGTGGTATCGAGCCGTGTCTATGCGTAGATGTTTTGTACGGTTTAAAACACATGTGGATGTGGGCGTTGATGATCATGTTATTGCATACTTTCGTGTATTTTGGATCATGGTGGCATAGTGGGATTTGAAGCGGCCCGGACTAACCTTACATGTCCTCGCACATGAGACTTGTTCCACGCTCGACATGCAACTAGTATTGCATAAGTGGCTTTGCGGTGTCGATTTCTCCTACTATAGTCATGATCTAATTTACAGCGGTTTGCTAATAATGTTTTTATCACCGTTGTGGTTCTTGTTCGTAGGTAAGAACAGATTTTTCCTAGAAAGCCCAAAACCACGTAAAATATGCAAAAATAAATTAGAGGCGTCTAACTTGTTTTGCAGGGCTTGTGATTTGATATGGTCAATGATACAAAGATTTTTGTATGAAATTAAATTTATAGTAAATTTAAAAAACCAGGAGCCATTTGGTTGTTTTTTCTTTTATGGCTGCGTGCTAAGTATATGTCCATGTGATATATTGTAATGGAGGAAGACAATCAAGATGGCAAGCATCATGGACCTTGGTGCCATGCCGGTGGAATGATGGAGATCATACCATGTCGCACAAGATGGAGATCAAGTCTTTGAAAGGACCATATCATATCACTTTATTCATGCATGTGATGTTAATCCTTTTATGCATCTTATTTTGCTTGGATATGATCACGTCGATAGCACTATAAGATGATCCCTCCAAATTAATATCAAGATAATAATGTGTTCTTCCATAGTATGCACCGTTAAGAAAGTTCGTCGTTTCGAAGCACCACGTGATGATCGGGTGTAATAGACTCTACGTTCGCATACAACGGGTGTAAGCGATTTACACACGCAAATACTTTGGTTCTACTTGGCGAGCCTAGCATGTACAGACATGGCCTCGAACACGAACCGAAAGGTAAAGCATGAGTCATATGGATGATATGATGAACATATTGATGTTCGCCTTTGAAACTATGCCGTCTCACGTGATGATCGGTTTCGGTATAGTGAATTTGGTTCGTGTAATCACTAAAGATGACTAGAGGGATGTTGTTTTTGAGTGGGAGTTCTCGTAGTAATTTTGAATTAAACTTGAACTTAATCTATTATGAACTTAGTCTAATTAACTTTGCAAATACGTTGTAGATGGCACCACCTATTTTCAATTTCAATCTGTTCATGGAGAAAGAGAAACTAGCCACCAACGGTAGCAACTTTACCAAGCTGGGCCCTTAACCTCGAGGATTCTCCTCACGCTCAAAGGAGCTATGTGCTTGATGCGCCGGGTGCCCCGCCCGCTGATGATGGCCCCGAGGAGGAGAAAATGTTTTCTTGACTCGCAAGGAGGACCACAGTCTAGTTCATCGGCATTTTGTACGGCCTTGAGCCTGAGCTGCGAAACGTTTGAGCACAAGAAATGCTTTTGATACAATGAGAGAGTTGAAAATGATCTTCGACACCCATGCCGCATGAGAGAGTTATGAAGCTTGAGAAAAGTTCTTTAGCTGCATGATGGAGGAAAACGGCTCCGTTAGTGAGCACGTACTCAAAATGGATAAACTCATAGCTTTGGGAATAACGATCCCCATTGAGCTAGGAATTCATCGTGTTCTCTGGTCTACGCCACCAAGCTACAAGAGCTTTGTGATGAACTACAACATGCAGGGCATGAAGAAGTCTCTCCAGAGCTTCAATGCCGAAATCAAGTGGAGATCAAAAGGAACATCAAGTGTTGATGGTCCAAAAGACTATCGATTTCAAGAAGAAAGGCAAGGCTAAGGGAAACTTCAAGAAGAAGGGCAAGTCTGTTGCCACATCTCGAGAAGAAGACCAAGGCTGGCCCTAAGTCGACATCGAATGTTTTTACTTGCAAGGGCACTGGGCACCGGAAGAATCGCCCAAAATATCCGGGCCGATAAGAAGGACGGGAATGTGAACAAAGGAGCTAAGGAACAGGAGACAACTAGCACGGGATGAGGTGATGATGCGCGTCGGCAATGGATCAAAGGTTGATGTGATCGCCGTCGGGACGCTACCTATCCAATTACCATCGGGATTAGTTATAAACCTAAATAATTGTTATTTAGTGCTGCGTTGAGCATGAACATCATATCCGGATCTTGTTTAATGCGAGGCGGTTATTCATTCAAGTCCGAGAACAATGGTTGTTCAATTTATATGAATAATATCTTTTATGGTCATGCACACGAAAAGAATGGTTTATTTATTTTGAATCTTGATAATAGTACACATGTTCATAATGTGAATGCCAAAAGAATTAAGTTGAATGATGATATTGTTTGCATATATGTGGCATTGCCGCTTATGTCATATTGGTGTTAAACGCATGAAGAAGCTCCATTCGATGGACTACTAGAATCACTTGATTATGAATCATTTGAAACATGTGAACCATGCCTCATGGGCAAGA
The DNA here is from genome assembly GCA_036346355.1 of Rhipidocladum racemiflorum. Taxonomy (NCBI): domain Eukaryota; kingdom Viridiplantae; phylum Streptophyta; class Magnoliopsida; order Poales; family Poaceae; genus Rhipidocladum; species Rhipidocladum racemiflorum. Next base: position 8,203,325 of record CM070579.1, read on the forward strand.
TGACTAGAACCCGTTTTCGGTACAATGGAGCGGGCAACCGACTTATTGGAAATCATACATACCGATGTGTGTGGTCCAATGAGTGTGTCAGCGTGGTGGATATCGTTACTTCGTTACTTTCACGGATGATTTGAGTAGATATGGATATATTTACTTAATGAAACACAAGTCTGAAATATTTGAAAAGTTCAAAGAATTTCAGAGTGAAGTAGAAAATCATCGTAATAGAAAGATCAAATTTCTACGATCCGATCGTGGAGGAGAGTATCTTAGTTACGAGTTTGGCACACACATGAGACAATGTGGAATAGTTTCACAACTCACTCTGCTGGAACACCACAACGTAATGGTGTATCAGGCCGTAATCGTACTTTATTGGATATGGTTCGATCTATGATGTCCCTTACAGATTTGCCACTTTCATTTTGGGGTCATGCACTAGAAACAGCTGCATTCACTTTAAATAGGGCACCATCTAAATCCGTTGAAATGACACCGTATGAATTATGGTTTGGCAACAAACCTAAGCTGTCATTTCTAAAAGTTTGGGGATGCGATGTTTATGTGAAGAAACTTCAACCTGATAAACTCGAACCCAAAGCGGAAAAATGCGTCTTCATAGGATACCCTAAAGAAACAATTGGGTACACCTTCTATCACAGATCCGAGGGCAAGGTTTTCGTTGCCAAGAATGGATCCTTTTTGGAAAAAGAGTTTCTCTCGAAAGGTGTGAGTAGTAGGAAGGTAGAACTCAACGAGGTTATTGAACCTTCTCTTCATGGAATGGCAAGTGCAGCGGCGGAAGTTGTTTCGAGTTGACTTCACCAAATGAAGAGGGAACTAATGATAAGGATCATGAAACTCGAAGAGAACACTACCGCACCTCGCAGTCAACAAGAGCGCATAATGCTCCCGACTTTTATGTTCCTACTATGAATGTCATGGTAGTTGAGAATAATGACCCCGCGACGTATGATGAAGCGATGATGAGCCCAGATTCCGACAAATGGCTAGAAGCCATGAAATCCGAAATGAGATCCATGTATGAAAACCAAGTATGGACTTTGGTGGACCTACCCAATAACCGCAAGGCCGTTGAGAACAAATGGATTTTCAAAAAGAAAATAGACGCTGATGGTAATGTGACCGTCTATAAAGCTCGACTTGTCGCAAAGGGTTTTCGACAAATTCAAGGAGTTGACTACGATGAGACTTTCTCACCGTAGCGATGCTAAAGTCTGTTAGGATTATGTTAGCAATTGCTGCATTTTTCGATTATGAAATTTGGCGGATGGATGTAAAACCGCGTTCCTTAATGGAAACATTGAGGAAGAGTTGTATATGATACAACCCAAAGGTTTTGTTGATCCTAAGGATCTTGATAAGGTATGCAAACTTCAGATCCATTTATGGACTGAAGCAAGCATCACGAAGTTGGAATCTCCGTTTTGATGAGGTAATCAAAGGTTTTGGATTTGTCCAAACTTACGGAGAAGCTTGTATTTACAAGAAAGTGAGTGGGAGCTCTATAGCATTTACGATATTATATGTGGATGACATATTGTTGATTGGAAATGATATAGAACTTTTGAAAAGCGTAAAAGATTACTTAAACAAGAAGTTTTCAATGAAGGACCTGGGTGAAGCGGCGTATATTTTAGGCATCAAAATCTATAGAGATTGATCGAGACGCTTGAGTGGGTTATCGCAAAGTACTTCCCTTGAGAAGATTCTAACGACGTTTAGAATGGACGAAAGTAAGAGAGGGTTCTTACCTATGTTGCAAGGCAAGGCGTTGAGTAAGACTCAGAGTCCAACTATAGCGTAAGATAGTGAAGTAATGAATAAAATTCCTATGCTTCACCATAGGCTCTATCATGTATGCTATGTTGTGTACAAGACCGGATGTGGCACATGCTATTAGTTTGACTAGCGGTACCAATCTGATCCAGGTTTGGAACATCTGACAATGGTCAAGAATATCTTTAAGTACTTGAGAAGAACTAAGGATATGTTTCTCATATATGGTGGTGAAGAAGAGCTCAAATCGTAAAGGTTACGTCTGACGCTAGTTTCGACACGATCCGGATGACTCTAAGTCACAAACCGGGTATATTTTGAAATGAATGGAGGAGCGTGAGTGGAGGAGTTCCAAGCAATCTGTGGTGGCGGGATCTTCAACGAGGCGGAATATGTTGCCGCTTGAAGCAGAAGCGATTTGGATGAAGATGTTCATATCCGAATCTGGGTGTGGTTCCGAGTGCGTTGGACCCAATGGTTATCTATTGTGACAACAATGGTGCCATAGCCAATGCTAAAGAACCAAGGTCACACAAGAATTCCAAGCATATTAAGCGGGTTTCACTCCATCCGTGAACATGTCAAGGATGGCGATGTAAAGATTTGCAAAGTGCACACGGATCTGAATGTGGCAGACGCGTTGACTAAAGCTCTCCCAAAGGCAAAACATGATCAGCACTAACTCAATGGGTGTTAGATTCATCACAATGTAATCTAGATTATTGACTCTAGTGCAAGTGGGAGATCAAGGGAATATGCGAGAGGCAATAATAAATTGTTTATTATCTTATTCCATGTTTATAATAGATGTTTATTTCTCATGCTAAAATTGTATTAACTGAGGAACGTTGATACATGTGTGTGTAATAAACAAACAAAAGGTTCCTAGTAAAGCCTCTCTTTTAAACTAGCTTGTTGATTAACCGATGATCAAGGTTTCACGATCATGAACATTGGATGTTGTTAATAACGGGGTCACATTATTAGAAGAATGATGTGATGAACACACACCCAAGTTGGTATAGCAAATTCGATCAAGTCATTAAAGTTTGTTGCTGTCTTGAACATATACAAAATAGCTCTTTTCCTTAGACCATGAGATGATGTCAATCACTAACTCCGGAAGAGTACTTTGATGACATCAAACGCGTCACTCCGTAACACGGTGACTATAAAGATGGATTTGGGTACTATGAAAGTATTAGTTGAGGCTCATGCATCAAGAGTGGGATTTGTCCATCCGGATGACGGAGAGATATACTGGGCCCTCTCGGTGATATCACATTGACATCGCTTGCAAAGCACGTGACTAGGTCACAAGAATGTCATATCACGGAACGAGTAAAGAGTACTTATCGATACGGGATCAAACTAGGTATAGTTGATACCAATGATCGGATCTCGGATAAGTAATATATCGCGAGACAAAAGGAATTGGTTATGTTGGTTTTGGTTCACACGATCACTAGTTCATCGTTGAGTAAGTGGGAGTCATTATGGATCTCGAGATCCCCGATGATTATTGATCGAGAGGTGTCTTGATCATGTCCATTTTATTCACGAACCGTAGGGTGACACACTTAAGGTTCATCGACGCTTTTGAGTGGATACGGAACACCGGAGAAAAGTTTGGACAAAGACCGGAATAGTTTGGGATATCAGAACATTCACATGAAGAGAATGGAGAGTCCATTCACATGGAGAGTCCATTCACATGAAGAGAATGGAGAGTCCATTCACATGGAGAGTCCATTCACATGGAGAGAATGGAGAGTCCATTCACATGGAGAATCCATTCACATGGAGAGAATGGAGAGTCCATTCACATGGAGAGAATGGAGAGTCAACTCACTCCTATAAAAGGGAGGGTGGAGCTCCTCTCTCATGACTAATCTCCATGACCCTTTGGTTGGTCTTTTCTCCTTCCTCCTGTTTGTTCCACCTTTCAAGCGGTAGCTTAAGCGCTGAAACAGCTTTCTCCACCACCACCACTAAGTCGTAGTGTTGTTGGAGTTTCCCGTGGATCCTCTACTTCCGCCGCCTACTGGATCGAGGGATTGGAGGTCGTCGTTGTTCCGCACGTGTGACCAAGTACTGAGGCCGCCGCTTGTGGCGCTCATCTTCGCGACTTTGAAGTCGGGCGTGTACCTCTACTTCAACCACGCTTTGTTTGCGGGAACGTTATTCCCGCTTCGGTCCTCTGGTGAGTCCTTCTGAAACCGTTTGCATGCATCTCCTAGATATGATCTTGGTGTTTGGTTGCATTCGTAGGAAAATTTTTGTTTTCCATGCTTCGAAACCCATCAATTTACCATGCACCACGTGCCATTATCATAATCAATAACACATGTCACATCGTTTATAAACACGTTCCATATCTCATTAGGTCAAATTAACATTTAATAATCCAAAATAATGTCATCGGCACGTTGCATAGCTAAGCATACTACATTCGTTCTATCATCCCTTGTTGGCAACTAATATAATGTCCAACTAGTAAACCATAACCTAGGATGACAAATGATTCATGGCATACAATTATTAAAGACAAGGGTGGCATATAACAAATAGGTCGCATAGCTATTCCCAGAATTAATGGAAAATATTTTAATTAAACTAGCATGCAATAATTTGAATCAACATAAAAGTTTAAATGTAGGATCAACATGGTCAAAGCACAACTTGCCTTAGAAAAGAGCTGGATCTTGCTCGGAACCTTCTTGAGTTAGTATCTCACCCTCGTACCCTTCCAGCACTTCAACGTCAATCCGACGATAATTAAACAAGCAATGAATGCCAAATACAGAAAACAACCGAACTCCAAAAATTAAATAAAATTCACCATTGAATAGATCTCGATTTTACAAATTTTTAAAAACTGGAATCACCCAAGTCGGAGTTCAAACACAAAAGTTATAACGATTCGAAGTTTGAAAATACATTAAAACGAAAAATCAGAATTAATTGAATTTTCTTTCTATTGGAAATTCGGAATAATGACATCAGCAACTATTTTGAATTTCGGTCGAATTATTTTTCTAAAGGAAAATCGAATTATTGCGTCACGCTTGCGTCAGCCGGCACATGGACTCGGCCCACGAGTTGGTTCGGGTCTACGGTGGACTCGATCCACCAGACCACTAGACGCTGACACGTGGGCCCAGCTCGGGATGACGTCACGCTGACGTCATTGCACGACGCGACGTGTTATTCTGCCACGTGGGTCCCACCGTGACGTCACGCTGACATCACACGCGCGAGAACAGAGGCTAACATGCGGGCCCGCTCGAATGACGTCACAGGTGACATCAGCGCGGCCGGCACGGCTCGGCGATGACTCGAACCTCACGTCCACTACGTGGCACGCTATGGTTGGCTCGTAACGCAGTAAGATCCGACCGTTGATTCAAAATCCGACGGTCAAGATTCGATCTAATCGGCTGTGTTTAAGGGGTGACGTGGACAGCCCCGGTGTTTGACATGTGGGCGCATCTCTGCCATATGTTGCAGATCGGACGGCTACGATTAGATCTAACGCAACCAAACCAAAATCAATCCAGTCCGTCCAACATGAGATCTACGGCTGAGATCCAAACCAGTACACTACAGTGCCGATCTACGTGGCTTAATCCTAGCCCTCCCTTCTAGATCCAACGGTTGCAAAAAGATCTAAATCTAAACTTCAAGATCTAATATGGTCCGCTAATTTTCTTGATCCGATGGCCTATGTTGATTTGATCTAGGGTGCAGAGGGGCAACAACATGGACTCACCTCGCGTGTTGGATGAAGATCGGATGGTCCACCGATCTCGCGAGTTCGGTGATGGCGTGGCGGAGTTCGACTACCAGAGACGAAGATAACAACCTGACCGACGGCACTCCTGTGGTTTTTCGGCGAGGTGAAATATCGCGACCGAAGCGTCTCATCGTGAGGGTCTCAGATCCATGCACCAAAGCGGCGGGGCACGGCTGGTCAACGGCGCATGAGCGAAAAACCGAAGCGGCGGCTGCGGAACTACGATGAGAAATTTTGGCGCTCTGGACAACACTCGGGCACAAAGAACTAGGGCAACAGGTTCAGCACGAGGCGACGCGCCCAAAGAAGGCATTTATATCCCCTAGGCGTCCGTGTCACGTGCGAATCCCGCGAAGAGGTTAGCGGCGCGGCGGATTCCGGTGAGAACTCGAAAAGGCGATGTGGCGAGATCTCAGCTGGCCACGTGGCATAGATCCGGCGGTCCTGCGCATGCGACGACGCGGAATGATCTCGGCCGTCCGATCGAGATCTAACGGCGCGCGAAATAGGGTTTAGGGCTAACGGCGCGTTAACGGGTTTTGTTTTGGGTTAATGGATCGAACCCGTTAAGGTTTTCTCGGAATTTCCAACGCTTTAATAGTTAAATAATTTCCTAGAAATTCAAACAAAGCGAGAAAAATACCAAAAATATCAGAAAAATTCCAAAAAAATCTGGAAAATACTTTGAGACATTTTAGACTCAAATAATATGTTTCCAACAAAAATCTATATGAAATTTCCAAATATTTAAATAATTCAAGAAAGGACGTAATTCAAATTAAATCCAGATAAATATCAGAAAATTCCAAAAATTCAAATAACTTATTAAATTCAATAAAAGAAAATTTTGGGATGTTACAAGTATGCACAGTAAGTTTACAAAGGTAACGACTACTAAACTGTAACATTCCAGGAGAACTTTAGAGGTAAAACCTAAACTTTAGGGAGAAAATTCTGATTTTTTTTGGAGGTGTTTTCAGTCGTGGGCCAATTCTGGGCCTTCGGGCTACCTTTTTGGGCCTGGAGGGGGAGGGGGGGAGGACTCCCTTCCCATGTGCTAGATTAAGTTGCCATGCTTGATACTTGCATGTGATATGATGAATATATTTTGTTAAATGGCTATGCAATTGTGAAATCGGGTTTATACGCAAGTTATTCATGTTTATGGCATATGTGCATGCATAAAGGAAGAGACGACCCATTCTGATGTGGGCCTCTGTGTTCACACGTAGTGAACACGAAAGACCTACCTCGTAGTCCCATCCATCGTGGTGAATGGGAGCGAGTCAGTAAGAGTAGGCACCCTCCACGGGATGAAAGGGAAAGAGGGTGCACACCGATAGGTGTGCACTCGGCAATACCGGTATGTGCTAAGCAAAGAGGCATGATGCATTGCATTGCATTGCATAAATGTGAATGTGAATGAGAAAGTATATGAGAATGTGATTGAGGAAGTCTTCATGGATTGTTTTCCATGGTTGGTGATCGGTATGTCGTATGTATGTGAATTGTTATTGTTTTGTACCATTGCAATACACTTTGCTGAGTGATGAACTCACGCTTGTTGTTTAATGTTTTTTTAGGTACCTTGAATCGGCATGTGGGAAAGGGAGCTAGATTCACATCATTACATAGCGACACACAAATAAACCATTCATACTCTTTCTTAGATGTGTTGGTTACCTTATCGAGTTACATTTTGGTTTATTGGTGGTCATGATTAAGTATTTATTCCTTATTGGATCATGTGATGGTTAAATTATGTGGTGGACTTGAAATGTTGCTGAAAACCTTGTTTGCTATGTTATTGCTATTTACAATTATGCTATCTTGCCATGATTATATTATTGATGTTTAAAACCATGGAAAAACAAAGGACATGCTGCCGAAATTTCGTTTAAAGTATTTACGTACTTGCTATAATTTGTCTTTAATTATGATATTTGGTTGCTATTTCTACTCTGTTTGGTGACATTCTGGGCATGCTAGGTGCCGGGGTGTTACATAAACAAACAACAAAAGAGATTGGGAGCTTACACTCTTCATCAAACATGTCAGAATCCAGAGTATGACTTCACAGATTCAGAGCTTACACCCTTCATCAAACATATGCCTAGATTACCTTGCATAACAATAAAGTAATAACAAATGACAAATAGAACAAACCCTAGATTACCTTGAATAACAACAGAATCAGTAACAACAATAAATATTGAAACAGACCCTAGATTACCTTGCATAACAACAAATGGAACAAACCCTAGATTACCTTGCGTGCGTGTGGGGGAGATATTCACTATTGAAAACCGTCTGTAATTATCTTCAACACAGACGTTTTTTTTATAAACTATCTGTGATAAAATGTCTAATATAGACCTTTCTGTAGTAGTGTCTCTTTGCGAGGCTTGACCATTAGCCTCGGTGAACAATATTGCATCTTGTACTTAGAATAACAAGACTCCAGCAGTTCATACCGTGCAACCAATTCCAATTCCAATCTTGTGCCACCAATGATGGGCGATGCCTTCTCCAACCAGGAGTGTACTACTCCCCACAAATAGTTACTCCCTTTATTCATTTTTATAATGCTTATTTTTTAAATGATCTTGCTTATAAATATAAAGCTTACATGTAGATTTAACGAGGTCTTTCCTTTTATACTCCTATTTATTGTCTCTCAATCATATGCATATTCATTACCACCCATACAAAGTATATTTTTCATCTTCCAAGACAATTAAGTAAGGACATCTAAGTTATTTTCTCTCATACTATTCTCAATTTCAACGCAACCTTAATCCTTGTGCAAAGTTAAAATACGCCTTATAAAAATGAACGGAGAGAGTATCATTTTGGACTTAGGTGCAGTCAAACTTTTAAAACTTTAACTATCAATATATTTTTAAATATTTACTCTAGCCGGTCACAAATAGTTGTCGTTTGTACAACAACACGGTTTCTAAAATATAGCTTTGACCATTAATTTCTATTGTAATATATTTATAAAACCTAGTAAAATTATAATATTATAAAAGTACTCTTTGAGACAAATCTACACATATAATTTTCATGTATCCAATTTAAAAATTAAGTCTAAAAGATATTAACAATCAAAGTTTCAAAAATTTGACTGCAGCTATGTCCAAAATGATAACTATTTGTGATCGGAGGGAGTAAATTGGCTACATGATAGATTTGTCTCGAAAAAATACTTTCATAATATTATAATATTATTGGGTTTTACAAATATATTATAATAGGAATTAGTGATAAAAGCTATATTTTAGAGACTGTGCACTACATGTATTGATGTCCAAAACGACAACTACTTGTGACTTAAGAAAGTACTTCATCACTTAGGGTTTTCTTGAGATACCATGCAAAATGGTAGGTTTAATGGATGATGCTAGGTAATTCAAAGTTACTTTGAAAGTTGAACCGCGCGCGAGCGGTTTTGCCCTACAACTTGTCAGAAGCTCTTCTTTTTTAGGTCAACCACTTGTGACTTGTGAGATTCTACCAACGAATCTATAATATGCAATGGTGGCTATCCGAATCCGTTTGTCAGCCAATCACTAGAGAGGTCGAACGCGTGCCATTTCTACCCTTGAAAACTTCCGTATCATAATAAGTAGTGTGCGACTCGGTGCTTCATTTCCACTCAGAGCATCTTTAAGGGGGTTTTAAATATAGTCCTAATTTGAATTATATGATTTTTTAAAAAAAGATTAACTCCAGCAAAGATCCTAATTAAATTGTTAAAATTTAGCAACTCTGTGATTGAGCCCTGTCTTTGTTGGGTTTTAGGGCCTAATTGCTGGAGTGAATATTTCGTTGGAGCCCTAAATCTAATTAGTTGGGGTCATAAATTAAAATTTAAGGCTCATTTTTAGAGCTCTCTCTTGGAGATGCTCTAACCAAACCAAGGAACATTTACCTCGTTAAAGCATTACAAGATGGTCGCAAACTAAAAAAAGAAGACGATGCTTTCACCATCTAACAAGGAGAGAAATGCATCCCTTTTCCTAGCTCTTTTTTCAGAGGCTTTTTGCGTAGCTAGTGCCCATGATGCACGCAGGCAGGTTCTATCTTCAGAAACGAACTCCGCACGGTACTGATGCAGGATTGGGGACTTGCCGGCTGTTTATGGCACAAGCTTATTTTCACGGCCAATGAGATGGGAGGAGCAGAGCAATTCTTGCATCGTGACTCGGCGTGCAGATGCGAGTGATGCCACGACCGACTTCCTGGCGTGCCCGTTCTACTTCTAGCTGTTTCTTGCCGGCTCGGGGTCTCGAGATGCGGTAAGAGATTAGCTAAGCCAATTATTTGTGACATAAGTCTTGTCGCTTGTTGATTCGCAAACAGATGGGGGAAAAATCTGATCTCTTGTTCATGTCGCCCAATTATTTGCTTCTAAGTTTGTACAATTTATTAAGCCCGCCAGCTCGATCCTGGTAGAACCGTAGAAGTCTAATGCACTTGCGTTAAAGGCAGAATCAATACCATGGCCCGTAGATAGCTTGAGCCGTTGGGTTTGAGATTTTCCCATTACTTTGTAGATTGCGAGTTCACATTCTAAGCTAGTAGTTTATTTTTCTACCTTTTCTTCCCTTACGAGACATGCATTCTGGTTGGTAATTCTAAACCATACCGTGCAAACCGTTTAGGGTTTTGATAAGTTTCATCCAGATGTTTTCTTTAGCAATCATCATCCAAATTCCTGGTTATTGGATTTGCTTTCAGATCAATGCACGCCCCCCTGAATTCGAGGTGGGTTGATCCTACGGATGTGTGTTTTTATCGTAAGGTCCAAAGTCTGGATGTTTTTTGAGACAAAAACATCCGAATAATGCCTATACACCCCCAACTGTTTATTATTGCAAGTAGGGCTGGAAAAAAAGCTCGTGGCTCGTGGCTCGTGGCTCGGCTCGGGCTCGCCCGAGCCTGGCTCGGCTCGCACAGGCTCGTGGCTCGGCTCGGGCTCGAGCCGAGCCTACTTTTCAGGCTCGCAAAAACACCGAGCCGGCTCGGCTCGGCTCGCGAGCCAAATTGGCTCGGTGGCCCAGCCCATGCAGTGAATTTAGTATGATTAATGACTTATATTTTTAGGAAAAAGATGATGTTGAGACAATTCCATGTCCTACAAAGTGTGATATAGAGCAACTAAGCAACTACTATTATTTAGTAGTAACTAGTAAGTTAATATTATTCACTGCAAATATATGAATTATTGTATAAATACTTAATTTACTGAGAAAATGTTCTGGCTCGGCGAGACAAAGAGCCGGGCTCATGAGCCGAGCCCGAGCCGAGCCGAGCCGTTTTTGGGCTCGCCTCGAGAGAGCCGAGCCTGGCTCGGCTCGCCACTAGACCGAGCCGCACCGAGCCGAACCGAGCCGGGCTCGGCTCGGCTCGTTTCCACCCCTAATTGCAAGTTCTTCTTTTAGCTTGAGAGTAGAGGGATAGGGGTGGCTAGTGTATAGTCATAAATTTTACAGAAAAACTAACCTACGGTATATCGTAGGAACGGTATACCTCTGAAACTTGTGAAACTTGTGATTTTTTATACCGAACTTATGAAACTTAGCACTAAGAACTGATGAAACATGAAATTGATGAAACTAAACACTAAAACTCATAAAACCAGCACTGAAACTGATAAGTTTCATAAGTTTCACAGCTATACCGTTGGAACGGTATACCGTTCCCTAGTCTCCCTCTAAATTTTAAGGCTAAAAGAAATCAGAATCCATACAGAAAACCTACGTGCTCAAACTGCAGTTGATGGCATTGAACTAGAGTGCGAACGTGTTACGTGTCACATCGTTGGGCAATACCAGGGTTCCTGCTACAAGGTAGTCTAGCTACTAGCATTACGCATCAAGTTTGAAAATTAGAGGCACATTGAAAGGTTCAACGGACGAAAAGGAAGGCTAACCTTGTCGGGTATGCTTAATTTTATGGATCGGTGGAAATGCAAGATTCGTTAGGAGAAGCAATTGCCGGGACTTCAATTATTCGTTCTAGCTAATTGTTGGATTACTTCAACCGTCAACCATCTCACGCAGACGGGCCATGGTTAACCAAATTTCTCTGGCACAAAAGCACTAATTATGGGTCCATTTTAGCAAAATCCACATATACTTTGTTCGTTTTTAATAGATGTTATTATAGATTCTTACATTTTCAATAAGTTATATTTACAAAAGGAGGGAGACTAGGGAACGGTATACCGTTGCAACGGTATAGCCGTGAAACTTATGAAACTTATCAGTTTCAGTGCTGGTTTCACGAGTTTCAGTGTTTAGTTTCATCGGTTTCATGTTTCATCAGTTTTTAGTGCTAAGTTTTATGAGTTTCAGTGTAAAAATTCGTAAGTTTCATGAGTTTCAGAGGTATACCGTAGAAACGGTATACCGTTTCTTAGTTTTTCTGTTACAAAAGACTGTATTATCACTCTTTATTATATCTTTTGATGTATGGTATGTCTTACTCTAGTTCATTATATTAAATAAAATTGAAAATAGTTAAAGATGAAGGGTATATAAAATAAATAGTAAAAAGTCACATACAAACTATTGAATGATATGTATTTACAACCAAAATTTTAAAACTAAAATGACATGTATTAAAAACAGATAGAGTACTTGTTGACGAAAAGCGCAACAAGATGTGAAAAAAAAAATGTGTTCGTCCATTCCGTAGCTGTCAACGGTTTGGCTTCTACGGACACGTTAAACTTGCAACACAAGGCTTGAAAGGTACATGTACAGTGGTAGAGACAATTGCTGTCTCTAACTCTTGCTATGTCACCTATAGATAGCTCTATAGACAGCGCATACAATGAGTTGTCTCTAAGCCATCTATAGGATCATTTAATATCTGCATGGAGATTAAAAAATGAGGAGATGACGCCGTCTCTATGCCATCTCTAGGCCGTCTCTATGTCGTCTCTAGGTACGTGTGCCTTGGAGACGAGGCCGTCTCTAAGCCGTCTCTTTTCATTGGTTTTAGTGCTAGCAACGTCTCCTGCATGCGAGACGACTCTCTTCTCTCTCCTCATTTATTCTGGTCCACCTCAGCAACAATCAGACGTGCTACTGCCTAGAGACGGCTTACAGATTGCTGATGTGTATGGTTGTACATGCTCGTGGATGATTCCTTACTTGGACCGACAAAGTAATCGCACTCAATTATTATTAACTTGACTATAATATTTTTTTTCTTAACTCGATAATAACTCGTTAGTTTGAATTTGAAATAACGATCTAAATAGTATTTTTTTTAAAAAAAAACTCCTTAATAATTTGTTAAACTTGCCCCGCTGCTGGTGTCGATCGTTGGACCAGCCGCTGTCGTCTCCGCTCTCCAGCGCACCACTGAAACGTGCACGCCAAAAACATCGGGCTTGACCCCGAGTCCCCGACCATGCGCACGTACTCGCGTACTCTCTCTTGTTTTCTTCTTGGCGGAAACAATTTTCGTGTTCGTTTTTCTGTCGGTATCGGTAGGTAGTGTGCATCGGTACGTGCCCTGGCCGGTCGCAGTGGGCTACGGATGGACCAGCTGGGCAGAGAGCGCCCCGGCCGGTGCGTGCGTCACAAAATTGGACCGGCAAAGCTGATCGCGCGATTAGGGTTTGCGGATGCGGCTCGCTGGGCGCGCATTAGAGCATGTACAATGGTACATGTCAGCTGTCTATAAGGGTATGCCACATCAGATTTTGGATGATGTGGAGGAGAGAGAGGGAAAAGAGAGAAATATGCTGTCTACTATTTAACAGACGGCCTTATAGACAGCTTTATAGTGTGTATACTCATCAGAATGATCTATTAGTCATATGAGAGATTATTACATAGTTATATAGATAGTCCATCATTGTATAAGTTATTTGGTGAGTGCATTTTATAGATGACGATATTATGTATGACCAGTCATACCCTCGCATATAATGACTCGGTGAACGGGCATGGTGTCACGCAAAAACGGCAAAATGCTAACCACGAAAACGTCGACTTTGCAAGACTAGTCAGCGTAACGTGCTATCACTAACGTGCATGGTACATGTACGGGGAGCGTTTCTACTACACGCAGGCCATCTCTAATGCAAAGGATGCTTAAATACTTCTTTCGTTTCGGTCGTGAATATATGTCATTTTAGAATATTACATTTCTATCGAGCTATATGTATAAAAGGCTATATTATCCCTCTTCATTAGATCACTTATTGTTTATTGGATGATATGTCCTACTTTAATCCATGATAATAAATGTCATTAGAAATAGCTAAATTGGAGGGTATATGTAAGGAATAAAATGATATGTATTTTTTTTAAAAAAAATTGAAAACTACGATAATATGTACTACTCAGGATCGGAGGACGTTATATATGCTTAGAAGTGAGAGATGTGCCGCATTTCTTACGCCAAGTTAGGAGTTCAATCCTACAATGCAGGCACCTCTTTCAAAACCTCCTTTTGTTCTCTATTGCTGTCCCTCCTGCTCCTGCGGCTTCCGACGGCATCCATGTTTTTGCCTCCGCACTACGCAGCTTTTTTCTCCCAGCCCCGGCTGCCGTAACTCACCACCCAACACCAGACTCACCTCTCGACCTCGTCTCCCTCCCCGCTAACTGCCCCAATGCCCACTGTGAACTCGTCGCTTCTCAATCCTGCCGTATCTCCTACCAACACACACTTGCTCAAATCATGATACATTCTAAGATGTGTCAACCACTAGGTTTCCAAAAAGTGTGTTCAGCACTACATTTAGGGGAAAAATGTGTGCAGCGCTTATATATATATATATATATATATATATATATATATATATATATATATATATATATATATATATATATACACACATAAAAATTCTCTTCTAAATAAATTTATAGAAATGCCTCCTTTCGATGGTCTGATTGTAGAAGGCACGATAGATTACATGATCCCATATCACGGTAAGACATTGACAACATGAGGCCCATGGTTGCACCAAGGCCGCCTCCCTCATCCTTCGCTCCGGCACCGCCGCTTACCCGGCTCTGCCACGCCGCGCCGCCGGTCCAACCCAACGCGCCATGGGCCGTCGAAGTGCCGTCGCCGCGAGCTCGCCGCCTCTCTCTCTCCCCGCGCAAGCGCTATATAAGCCCCCCGAGCCCTATTTTTCCTTGCCCCTCCCCTTCTTCTCTCGCCGGTGAGACCCCTCCCAGGCCCTTCCTCTCCCTCGACTCCCAATCGCCGCCCTCGCATGACCACGCCACGCTTCCCGCCACAGGTGTGCCCTAGCCCCTTCTGCCTCGCGCCGTGAATCTAGCTGCGCCTCGCTGGCGATGCTGCTACAGTGGGCCACCGAAGCCGAATCCGAGCATTTATTCATTTCCAATTTTCATTTCTCCTTTTTCTGTTCCATAATTAAAATATTTTGAAAAGTCCTTTTTAATTCCAGAAAATCCTTGAAAAATCCAGAAAATTCCCAGAAACACTAAAAATCCCAAAAATACACTATCTTAACCGTTTCACGCCTCTGAGTCGAAAAACAACCTCCGCTCCGCCATCCGAAGCTCCCAAAATTCTTGGAATGCCCGTTTTGCTCTCCGATTCTCTTCCGACCCGTTTTCGGTTTCTGTTTCAGTTTTCGTTTTCGTTTTCGTTCCTTGTTTTTTTGTTTACTTATTGTTGTTCGCCTTTTTCGCTAGATTCGACTGTCGAGCAGCCTCAGGAGTAGGAGCATTACCCGGAGCAGGAGCAGGACCAGACGGATGCTGAGCATGACTACATCCACTATGATTTAGATGATCCCGCCGCCAAGCAAGGCAAGCCGCATGTCATTGATCATATTACACCCAAATATTCCTGATATTATAGTATTTAATTTCTACTGCATTATTTTACTTGTATGTTGAAATACTGAAAGTCGATATATTAGAATGACATGATGCTTAATTAGTGCTGAATTGCTCTTAGCCTCCTTGACATTATTGAACCCTATTAAAACCTTGAATAACCCTAGCTATTAATTATGCAATTGTAGTTAGTTATTAATCATGTTAGTTTCACTCAAGTCTTTAAAAGAGAAAGAAAATTGTGGCGAGCCGCTAGCTCGGAATTTTATAAAACTGCTACGATCAGGGGACAGTATTGGACTAACTACGAGGTGGATGTGAGTCCGATCCCCGACTAATGATTAATGCCTTGGTTGGTTTGGATGGCTGGTACGTGAAGGTACCAGGTGGGTTTGTGGTCGGATGGCTTGATCTTTAGCAATATAAGGTTAAAAACCCCTTGTGCAAAATAAATAACTTAAGTTTCCGCTCAACCATAAGTCGGACGGGTCAATGGAGCTGTTTCCGACATAGCTCAACAAATTAATCATTTCCTGAAAAAATTACTTATTTTGGTGGTACCATTCTTAGTGGGAGAATGGGGATCAGCCTTCCTGGTAGGGAAGTAATTGAAGGGGTGGAATGAGAATGGGCTGTGTAGTGCCATTCGTCGATTCTCACAATGATAAGTGCTCGCTTAGAACAGTGGGTTTTAAGTGGAGTGTTTACGACCTATCGTTAAGAACTGAATATAGGAATGTTCAACAAATGGTCGTGATGATCTCAGTCTAGCCGCATGCATTTGAGTTGCATGTAAGTTAGCGCTTGGCATTAACGGTCGCATATATCTTGTGGGTAACGTTGAGCATCTCTGCAGAGTTAATTAAAATGGTAATCAATTACGTCGTGCTTCTGGTCAATGAAGCTAAGTTTGAACTGGGGTGACACCCGTAACCTAGCTCAAGTATACTTTGGAATTTTGAGAATATGGTTAATTGTGTTAACTTTGTGAAACCCCCATTACTATTTATTTATGGTTTGTGTTTCAAATGTAAATTGATCTTAGAAGTAAAATTGCATCCACAATACTTAAAACTTTACGCCCATCAATTGTTAATCCCTTACATATAGTATTCAGTAATTCCCGTGTAACTTGCTGAGTACTGTTGTACTCACCCCTGCTCACATTCAACCCTTTCAGAGATTCAAGAAGCTGGAGAATACCAAGAAATTGTAGATGGCGATTTGGTGTGGTTCTATGTTTTTGTCTTTTGCTCAGGCCTTCTTGTGCGGTGTATTGGTATTGTAATTTACTCGAGGCTCGCAACGTCTCTTTTGTATAAAACTTGGCCGGTAGGCCTTGTATTCAATAAAATGAGTTGATTTGCCTTTGTCCGGCAATATACACTTTGTTTTTCAACAGTTAATCTTCCTGGGTAGCTGTTGATGTATTCAGACGTGTCTCTGAAAAGGCGGTCTGTCGCAGTAGCTGCGTCGGCGGGTGCCACGATATGAAAGTGCGGCATGTGACATGTTGGCTGATGCTGCTTCTATGATAAGGATAGTTTTGTAAAATCTTTTGCGAGGCTAGATATTTTTTTAAAAAAATAAAAAAGTGTGTCGAGAGGCTTGAGAAGAGAAGGCTCGGAGAGAGTGCACTTTTCACTTATGGTGTGTACTGGACAAATATGCTCCCAATCAGAGCACTTACGTGAACCGTGGAAACCTCCCTCTCTCTCTCCGGCCTCTCACAGCTAGAGAGACCTCAAAAATGTCATTCGCGGAATAATTAATTAAACCAACTACTCTACTCGAGATTTCGTAATCTTAGAACCCACATTAAACACCTCTTTATCCCAAAATTTCAACTTTCCTCATTAATCATCATCACAGGCCTTAACCAAACTTTTGCCCCTGCATCTCTCTCCTTTTTTTTTTCACCCCTCTCTAGTCTCTCTCCAGAGTCCAAACTCCCTTCACCTTCTCTCCTATAAATAGCCAGCCTTCCCGTTGCACCCACACCGCTCATAACACTTCGCACACAAAAACACCAGCTCCTCTCGATTTTACGGCTCTACCCTTCCCGTGGGAGCGAAAACATGAAGCTGGATGTCACGCCCAAGCAGAGGGCCCTGGAGGCGGAGCAGAGGGAGGAGGCCATGACGATGAGCGGCCTGGAGCTGTGGAAGCACGAGAAGCCCCCGAAGATTTCCCTCCTGCCTCCGCCGCAGCCGCCGCTGGCGGCGGCATGTGACGAGGCGGCGCTCGTGCCGCCGCTCAACTTCGCTATGGTCGACGACGGCATCTTCCGCTCCGGCTTCCCGGGGACCGCCAACTTCCGGTTCTTGAGGTCGCTCAACCTCCGCTCCATCGTGTGAGGATTACTTTAGGCTGTTGCGTCTGAAATTGGTGCGGTATTCTTGTGTGCTCGTGTGGTTCTGACGTCCTTGGGTTCAGGTACCTGTGCCCGGAGCCGTACCCGGAGACGAACACGGAGTTCCTTGAGAAGAACGGGATCAGGCTCCACCAGTTCGGAATCGAGGGGCGCAAGGTAACCCCACATATGAACAATTTTGCCTGGTTTTTTTAGAAAAATCTCCGTTAGTTCGCGGTTGCTAATGGCAATTCTTGGAGAAGAAGAATCGCGGTGGATGGATAAAAACGATTTGCTTTCGGGTAACACGCATGACTTGCTTGCCAAGAACCGACGTTGTTGATCATGTCGCGTTGTTAATCCTAGATTAGTAACTTTCGCCGGGATGATTTGGGGGAGAATTCAATGCATTCCTGATTGAAATTTATTTGTTATCAACTGACTTGCCTAAAAGGGTCCATCCATGTCCTAGTAGTACTATCTGGGGAATTTTCAAATTTCATGGCGAATCGGCAGTGCCGCATTGGTCCCTTTCAGCATTGTTTTGCCAGCTTTGCTGCTGATTTTAAACAATTCTTTTCACAATATTCCCAATGTTTTTTTTATTCTGTAACTACAAAGCTATCAATTAGTACGCATTATCCCTTTTGGTCCTATACTGGAGATTGGAGTTGCCTTTTCATTTCTTTTGTTAATTCATTCTTTTCTTTGTTCTGTTTTTTTAGTGATTTTGTTCACTGTTCCTGCAAAGTAGGTAAATCATGGAATTACTTTGATACAGGAATTTTCTTGTTCAGACTTCAGTGTGGACAGTTCAGTTCCCTTTGGTTGTTTCTAGGCCACTTAAATGGTCCCAAAAGTCACAAGCAATTCTTTCTAATGATGTGATTATTTTGGTTATGTAAGATGTATTAGCTTGTGAAAGTTTTGTGAATAAACTCATGGCAAAGTTGTGTCAGTAAAATTGTTGGCTGATGCAGCACCACGAGTTTTTCTATATTGGGCAGCCTAATCCACAATGAGTTACTCACTAAGCTGCCAAAACTAACTGCACATATCTGATGTTTAGTGGTGGCGATCAAGGTCCATGCATTAAGTTCTGAACTGTATTGAATTAGCGGCGAGATGTGTTGCAGGAAATGTATAAAAAGCTTAAGCACTGAAGAGAGCAAAAGTTTCCATTATCTAAAAAACTGAAGAGAGCAAAAGCACAACGAAGATGGGGTTGTGCTTTTACCCTATGCAGATGGTGCTTTAGAATAGATTTACTTAAATGTGGCACAGTGATAGCACAACGTGCATCCACACATTTCTCTGTCCAATGTCTTATTTTGTTTTGATGAGTGGGATAGCACTAACGGCCTGGTTCTACCACAGTTTTTCAAGGACTGCAAGTTTGTACCTGATCTAAAAATCAAAATATGAAATTGAGCTTGGACAATAAATTGGATTCTTGTTGCTGGAAGTAGAGACTGATTTCTAATGCTTGATTTTAACCATTAATTTCTGGTTGAATCAACTAATGTGTGTGCAACTGTCGTGAAATAGTAGATCTGAGCATTGAGAAGCTTTTCTTTTCATTTTCTTGTTGTACTGTCACCACATGTTTGGCTTCCATATATGCTATAATTTCCCACTAAAGCAGTGCGAGTCTTGTGAACATGTACCTCACTAGTGTTTTTGCATCTGATCTTGGGATCTTGTAAATATGTGCATATAATCTAACATGTAAACATAGTTGGAGTGGGACTGCTTGTCCTTGAGTTTTTGTTGGTTGTCGTCAATAACAAGTGTCATTGTATTGTACATGTATATTCACCTTCTTTCAAAACATGCTTTTTTCCACTTATGCATAAAAGTTCAATACATTGTGGATATGTAAAATTATATAATTTTTCCAACTTTATTTGTATGAGAAGGTTGGAAGGGTAACCTATCTTAGCTGAAAATGTTTTGTGATGCTTTACTTGTGTAAGTTTTTGAGGCGTCATTATTTGCTAAATTTATTAACACACAATTGTGTTATATCCTTGTCAACTAAGTTTCTAGGAACCAATCTGATTGTTGTTTTCTTTCTAGTGGTGAATACCAGCTTTTGAATAATTACTATGGAAAATTGGCCTGAATGGCCAAATATGTAGTCCATTATACTTTAGATATTCTGACCCCAAGACTTAGTATGATATGATATATTTGGAAACTGATCATGACATGATATATTTGGAAACTAATCAAAATTAATCGTCTTGTAGTGTTTGGAAAATTGTCATGTTTTCTTGCTTTAAATTGATTCTGTTTTTTTTTTTAACAAAAAAAATTGATGTTATGAACTACAAAAAAGATACAAAAACAAATTCCAGTTAGTTTCTCTATTTTGTTGTTCAAACTTCAGAGTCGACCCAATGCAAAATTGAGTAGATTGTTATTTATATGAAATGAAACTATGACCTGCTGGCGTATTTATCGGTCATAGATGACCATAATCCACGGTTTGAATCAGCGTTGACACTGTGTGACCATTTTTGCAATGGTCATAAGCACGTTGTTAGTACTTATTATTCCTAATTGGAAAAGGAATACCTGATGAATGCGCACCCGGATGGTTGTCCTCATTCCAAATCCTACTTTATTTTTGTGGAAAAACTATAACTGCTCCCAGACTTAGCAAAGTTGCCTTTTTTCTCCATTAATATAGGACCAGTTGCTTAAGACCACTTAATCAGGATTCTGGGGCACCGAAAAATAGCTCACCATGAGACAGTTTTCTAGTAACTGGTCATCTTGTATTTCTTCAACTTGTGTTGACTTGGTACATATTTATCCAGCCATATGGCCCAATCTTAGTGGTATCACCATCACAGTATATTTTCTACAAAAGTGTTTCAGTAAATCTCTGTACTCCACTTTTTTCTTCATGGCATACTTATGCCATATGGAGAAGAAAACTGACTGATTTTGGCTCTTACAAGAAGGGTACTTTTTACACACATATTAACACGCCATTAACATCGATCGTGTTATTTAACATCTAATGATTTGTTACAATTGCTCCATCCAAAGTCCTGGTAACACCACAGTTGATGCATGGTCTGAGAACCTGAACTACTGTTGTTGCAGGAACCATTCGTCAACATACCCGATGACAAAATTCGAGAGGCGCTCAAAGTTGTTCTAGGTACTGCATCTTTATATGGACTCTGCACATCTCAACACTTGCAACCACAGCATTTCAAATCTTTAATTTTTTCTTGTTTTCCTTAATCCAGACGTAAGAAACCAGCCACTGCTTATTCACTGCAAGAGAGGCAAGGTAAACTTAGTTACCATTTTGCACTTCACTGCTGATATTTCCCAAGACTGTTGCTTTGTGCTCCTAAACTGACTGCTGGCTGTTTGCACATGTGCAGCACCGAACTGGCTGCCTTGTCGGGTGCTTGAGGAAGTTGCAGAAATGGTGCTTATCTTCAGTGTTCGATGAGTACCAGCGCTTCGCTGCAGCGAAAGCGAGAGGCACCGATCAGAGATTCATGGAGCTGTTTGACATCTCAACCTTGAAGCATCTGACAACTTCACATTGTTAACCAATGCAATCGCTTGCTCGCCCGATCCTCCCCAAATATAGTATGTCTCTCCGACTCTCCCAACTTATCATCCAGCGGCTACCGAACCAATTCAGCTGTGAATAATTTTGGAACCCGTAGAATGAATCCATCATATAGTGAATGAGACCTTTGCAAAAAAAATTTGTACTTGAGAGCTCTAGTTTCTCTTGCTTAGCTCCCTGCTGATCCTAAGAACCAGAAAGTTGTGGGTAGGATTGCATGAGGTTTTTTTTTGGGTTACTCCTGCGAGGAATTCATCATTGTTTTCCGGTACTGAAGCTGTACTCGAGCAGCAGTGCTCGGTGGGAACGAACTTTTCCCTGAATGCTAAAAGCTTGGCTCTTCTTTGCATGGATGTGATCATGTACATTAATCAGAAGTGTATTCGGCATGGTCCTGAATGGGCTGGAATTGGCACCGAAACCATGAGGATATGTGATCGTATGAATGTTAAGGATACTACCAGATATTGAAAACCAAGCAGAACAGACTGATTAGAGAAAATAGATTTCATATGAGGAAAATTTGCAGCTAATACTGTATGTAGTATGGAGGCTGAGAGGCAGATGGGGTGCTTTTCTAAGGGCCAGACAACTATTGTTCACCATCGATGTTCGGCAGGTTTTGAGTTTTGACCAGTCTAACGTAATCTTAACTTAGCCCGGACCGGCCCGGCCCAGACCAAGGCCTATATGTTGGATAAACCCGACATGTGGGCCACCATTTTAGTGGCCCACAAATTATACGAATCCCGCGTAAATAGTCCTTGGTCACGAGACATTGGTCTCTCCGTCCCCGCACAGAACACGGATTCCAAGCGCACAGTCTGCCTGCGAAAGTGTCCCTCTCGCTTCACCTGTCGATCAAACCAGCCAACCTATCAATGACGGATGGGTCCCACTAACTGGACCCCACCCGTCATGGAGTCATTACGCACCTTCACACCTCTACCTACTCCCCACAGTTCCGCTTCCCAGCTCACACACTTCCACAGACCACAGGGCAAAGCTGAGAGCTCGAGAACCCAACTCCGCTGCCCCCGAAGCACAAACCCAGAGCCCCTCGAGGTCTAAATGTCGAGGCCGGCGGCCGCCGCGCTGCTGGTGATTCTCGCGGCGGCGGGCGGCGTGGGCCGCGTGGCGGCGAAGACGACGATCGAGCCGTGCGCTGGCGCGGACGCGTGCCCGGCGCTGCTCGGCTACTCGCTCTACGCGGACATGAGGGTCTCCGAGGTGGCCGCGCTCTTCGGCGCCGACTCGGCGGCGCTGCTCGCGGTGAACGCGCTCGACTTCGCCTCCCCCGGCGCGGCCAACCGCATCCTTCCGGCGGGGCTCGCCCTCCGTGTGCCCACCCGCTGCGCCTGCGCCGACGGCGTCCGCAAGTCCGTCTCCGTCCGCTACGCCGCGCGCCCCGCCGACACGCTCGCCTCCGTGGCCGACGTCGTCTTCGCGGGGCTCGCCTACGCCGACCAGATCCGCAACGCCAACGGGCTCGCCGCCGAGGACCCCGACGCGCCGCTTGACCCCGGCCAGACGCTCGTAGTCCCCCTCCCCTGCGTCTGCTTCAACTCCACCGACAACAACCTCCCCACCGTGTACCTCTCCTATGTCGTGCGGGTTGGGGACACCTTACAATCAATCGCCGCGAGCCACGCCACCACCGTTACGGATATCAGCAACGTGAACGCCATGGGAAGCCCCATTGTGGCACCCAGCGATATCCTCGCAATCCCATTGCCAGGTAAAATAATCTCCCATCGGATACCAGCATGGTACCAACCATCAATGTTGGTATGAATTATCATGGCAATTGCAGAGAATCCGATGAGTTTGTGCAATACCTCGATCCATTAGTGTGAAGATCTATGTGATCCATATGGAGAGTTGGTAAGATTCATATGATTAGAGGCGAAAATGGGTCAGATATGGGTTGATATTGCTCTTTCCGTATCCTAACCCATAATTTTTTTCTAGATTCGGTACCAGAAATGGGTGAATCGGATACGGATACGAATCCGGGTTATTCGACATACGGATTCGGGTCAAAAACAGATAAAGATATACGGATAGTGCACACGTATATATACCAGCTTTAAATTGTGCCCCCAACAACAAGGAAATCAGCTAATGCTACATCACCACTGTACACTAGGTAAAGTTGCTTCATTACTGATTATATACCTTATCCTACTCTTGTTTCCCTGATGTATCAGTGGAACTAGTTTTCCAATAGAATTCTAGAACATGTAGGACCAAAGAAGTAGGAGATACAACAGCTTCATATTTCTAGGAGTATGGAATACGAATAGTGGCCTATGAAATGTAAATAACAGTAGAACATCAACATTTGAGGATGCTCACAGCAAGTACGACATGCCCTGACTGCAGGTTGGGAGCAAGCTTGTCAAGGCGACAAGGCGAGGCGAGGCGCTAGCCCATCGCCTGGACGCCTAGGCGACAAGGCGGGCGCCTAGGCGAGGATTAGGCGAGGGTTAGTATTTTCAGTATAACACATTATCACCAATACACATATACCTTGTATGGATGCAAATAAATAGCATGACAAGATGCTAATTAAATAGAGAAGCACATACAAGTCTTAAACAAGTAGATAGCAACATTACTACCAATAGCAAATCATGCATAGTCACCACAACTCCACAAGTCCAAAAGAAAATCATAGTCACAACTCACAATCACCAAAACAAGCAACCTTAAACATCTAGTTCTAATTCTAAACCATTCAAATCCTCGTTTGATCCATCTCCACCAATCTCATCGTCATGAGGACTAGGTGGAGCCCCATAATCATCATCAACATTCTCATCGCTGCTCGTAAGAGGCTCAGCTTCATGTTCATCATCTTCACTGTCCAAACCAAGGTCTTGAACAACCCTTGATGTAGAACCACCTCCATGACGACGAGAGTAGGATATGATTCCTTCATGCGCTCTCCTAGGAACATTACGACCATCAAAGTTGCGTGATGCATCTATGGCGTCATCAACATGAGACCATAAAAGATCATCCCCACTGTGAACTTGTTGGGCATTTGCATCAACCCATTCATTGTCCCATTGAAACTCATCTAGGAACAAAGGGTTATAATTGGTTCCTCCTTCACGGCGCATTTTAAATCTATTGGCAATCTTCCGGTTGTATTGGACATAGACCAAATCATTCAACCTTTGGTGTTCTAATCGGTTCCTTCTCTTGGTATGGATCTACAAACAAGAGAGGTAAACAAGGATAACTTTAGATGGTTCAAAACTAAATAAAAATCTAAAGCATTGAGTAGTTACTTACAAACTCAAATGTGCTCCAATTGCGTTCACACCCCGAGGCCGAACAACAAAGACCTAAGATGCGCTTTGCAAATGCTTGAAGGTCGAATGTCAAGCCCCCAAATGCAATCCACCAATCAACTATAATTTGAAACATAGTAAATTAGTAATCAACTATGTTAGAATCTTAAAAGCTTAAGAAGAGATAAAAGTACTAACGGGGGTTCTTGGTTTTGTAAGCTCTAATGGCCATTGGCCTTCCAAAGCCACCTCGCAAATTGTCATAGATATCAGCTTGGTCACTTATTTTGCAAAGCTTGTCTTCATCATCATAGAACATCTTCTCGAGCACATCATTGAACATTAACCTCAACCTAGACGCTTGTTCCGCATCTTTCTCCTTGATTTCATAGTATTTACCTGGGTTCAAGAATAATGCAGCCCCATACAATTTTTGCTCCATTTGATCAGCCCATCGCCGATCAATAATTGCCATGACTCTTCTAAGCAATGGTTGCTTAGTTGCTAAAGTGTCGGCGATCTTCCTTTTTGCAAAATCCATACTTGCATAAACCTCCTATTCGTAGCACAACAAGAAGTGGCTGTGATGCTCTTATGCAATCCTCCACTGCATTCCAAAATCTAATAGCGATCACAATTTCTTGAACCTTTTTCCCAGCCTCAGTTCTTGCAAGATTGCACCGAGTCCAATCTTCACTAGTAAATAGCTGTCTCAACACATCTCTGTTCTTGTACAAGCTCTGCAATGTGAGAAAAGATGTGGCAAACCTAGTAGCTGCTGGCCTTACAAGATCCTTCCCATTTGTCAACTCTCTCATTGTTGAAAGTAGCCTCCCATGCCTATAGATAAATGTAGTGACCCGCTTGGCATTATCAATTGTCTTCTTGAACTCCGGTAGCTTCCCAATGTCCTCCAACATGAGGTCCAAGCAATGTGCAAAGACAAGGAGTCCAAAATAGAGCAAGGATCCTCTCCATTAGAATTCTACTGCCGCTTTGAAGTTGGCACCGTTGTCCGTCACCACCGAACAACATGTTCCTTGCCGATCCGCTCAATTCTTGCCTCAAGCAAACTCGCTAGCATTGTTGCACTAGCCACTTCACTTGATGCATCAACCGACTCCAAGAAGAAGGTCCCCGCAGATGCTTTACAAGAAAATTGATCAAGTGTCTTCCCTCTTATCTGTCCATCCATCGACATGAGTGTGCAACTAACTTTTCCAATGTTTCTCTTGCTCCATCCTCAACTTATCAGCCTCCCTCTTTGCTTTCTCAAGTACTTGGCACCCTCAAATCATGGTATGAAATGTTATTGAAACCGGGTCCATATTGCCCTATGGACTCACACATGATCTCAAAGCTTCTAGACTTGATGGCATTGAATGGAATGCCACACTCATAGAAGAAATCAGATATGTGGCCTCGCACCCTTTCTTTCTCCTCCGGTGTCCTTACGCATTGCTCCCTTGTGGTTTGAGAAGGGCACTTGCCATGTCTCGCATCAACCACCTCTTCCTGTCTTAAAACAACCCAACAACCGATTTAGTTTGTTTTGCCACGGTTGTCCCAACTTTTGTAGAGCTGATTGCTTTCTTTTGCAAATTGTTCCAGAACTTGGACATAGGTTGGAAGCTTTAGATGACGCTTCTTGGGAGCTTGGGCCCCTCTCATCACAGCCCACTTCTTCCTCTTCTTCAACTGGCTTATCAATATCATCATCCAATTCAATGACTCTACTTCTTGACGTCTTCTTCAGATAGTCTTGCATCTCCCTCATTATTGCTGTGGTTGTCTTCGAACACTTTTGCACATCTCCAAACCCTGCGGCAAGATGTTGCTTCAATCTCTTTATTCCCGAGCGCATTTGTTTGCCACATAGGGTACATTGCACCAAATCTTTGTTGCTCAAATCCGGCCAAAATCCATACTTCCATCCTGGATCATTGGACTTGGCCTTTCGTGGTGATCTTTAGTCGATCATATGCAAGATCGGCAACAATATCGCCGGCAAAGACTGGCCGAGCATCGTGCATGGCCTCGAGTTTGAGACCCTCACCCTCGCCCAAAATAAATCCACACAGAGAGTATCAAGGCCGCTTAGCATCAACACTTGTCTCTAACAGAGGGGTGAAGAGGAGCAAACAAAGAAGAAATGAGCAGAGCAGACAAGAGAGGAGCAAATGAGCAGAGCAGAGGAGGCACCTGAGCAGAGCAGAGCAAATGAGCAGAGCCAAGAAAATGTGAGCAGAGGGGGCAAGCGATGGGAGGAGAGCTGAGTGAGGCCTGAGGAGAGCCGGAGCAGAGGGAGGAGAGCCGGAGCAGCAGCGGCTCGGCGGAGGCCTGAGCGGCGGGAGGCTCAGAGCCACTGGCCGCAAGGAGAGGAAGACAAGGCAGAGGGGCGAAGGAGAGGGGCCTGACGGACCAAGAGCCGACGGCGCCGACAGAGGAGGTGGCGGCGACGAGGAGGTGGCAACAAGGAAGAGGACGCCGCAGATGCGACGCTAGGGTTGGGCGGTTGGGGACTTTGACTGGTCTTATTTCCCCGTGACCCGTCCCTCCTCCCAACCTAGGCGCCCGCCGAAGCTCGCTGAGACGCGCGACGGCCCGGGCGACGCCTAGACGGGCCAGGCGGTCGCCTTTCGTCGGCCAGGCGAGGCGACGTCCCCCGGCGACCTCCCACCGGCGCCGCGACGCCTAGGCGACGCCTTGACATCCATGGTTGGGAGCAACAAGCAAGAAAATGGCAAACAACAAGCTCATACAATTTGTGGAAATCAGAACAGATATGAAAACTATTAGATTTATGGAGAATTTAAAACAATGGACTTGAAAACAAAAGGTAAGATAAAGCTAGTATGATGCTTGACTAATACTTCCCTGCTATTTAGGAATGCTACATACACGATGGTCTGGGGACCAGTTGGATTCACCAGCCGAAAATTTTGTTGGATGAATAGGAGGATGTGCCTTGTCATTGTGACCGCCATTGCTGGGGTTTCTCCAGACTCTAGCTTCAGGATCCAAAAGTCGCTGAACATTCTGTCCCCAATCAGGATGAGCCACTTGTTCACGTACAATTGTCTAAGTGAAAGGTTGTCAAACATATAAGGTAATGAGAATCATTAAAACAAATAAAAACATGGACAAGAGTCACAAGACACACTAGTAAATTTCAAAACTGACATGTAGGTCAGTGTTTGGAGAGATGTTATCAGTCTCTGTCCTGGGATAACTAAAGAATCCAGCTTGATACAGTTCTTCAGCCACCTGATATGGCAAGCACAAGAGACCAGGAGACAAAACAATCAGGCAACTGAGCTATGCCCATTATTAGCTAGGAAACTGGTAAAGAAAAAGAAGGCACTACAGAAGATTGTTTTCTTAATACCTTCATTGTGTGCTCTAAACTCATTCCTGGAGCTTAATGCCATGTTCTTCCTAGTATAGAGAAAGAAACAAAACATAGATGTGAAATCTGGAGCTTAAAAACAAAATATTTGAAATCCACAATATCCTAGCTCACAGAAATTATTGGATGGTTGGAAAGATCCAATAGTTTGCTCATATAAAAATCAATTTGCACAAAAGTCATATATTAGCATAACATAACTTGAAGATAGCTTGAAGCATAACTAATGTCTGTTAGAGATAACTCATATCTCAACTTACTATATCTTTTGGTACTATCCAAATAGGTTGTTAGTCCTAGTTTCAACTACTCGGACTATTTGGCTATATAAGCCAGCCCCTTGTACATAGAATCTTTGAACCAGCTTCGAAATGACGTTGTGGTGAAATCACTAGCCGACTTCACCACAACGTCATAGAATCAAACCGCGCACAGCCGTCCACTCGGCGGTGAAGTCGGCTAGTTCCGTCCACTCGGCGGTGAACCGGTTAAGTCGGAGATGAGGTATCCTTTCAATCGAGATTTCACCACAACGTCATCCACATACGCCTCTACGTTGCGTCCGAGTTGATTTGTGAAAGCATCGTTGTATTGCACGCTGGTAAGTCGCGCCGGCGTTCTTCAACCCGAATGGCATTGTGACGTAGCAGAAAGCTCCGAACGGCGTGATGAATGAAGTCTTGATGCAATCTTCCTCCTTGAGGCTAATCTGGTGGTACCCTGAGTAGGCGTCCAGAAAGCTCAAGAGTTCGCAGCCAGCGGTGGAGTCCACAACTTGGTCGATACGAGGTAATCCGAACGGATCCTTAGGGCATGCCTTGTTGAGGTCGGTATAATCAATGCACATGCGCCAGCTTTTGTTCTTTTTGCGAACTAGAACTGGGTTCGCCAACCAGTCGGGATGATACACCTCTGTTATAAAGCCAGTGGCTAAGAGTTTGGTGATCTCCTCTTTAATTGCGTCCCATCGATCTTGAGCAAAGCTTCGAAGGCGCTGCTTGATCGGCTTCGCGTCCTGATTTACATTTAACGCGTGCTCGATCACCTCCCTCGGGACACCAGGCATGTCTGAAGGCTTCGCCGCGCTGCTTGATCGGCTTCGCGTCCTGATTTACATTTAACGCGTGCTCGATCACCTCCCTCGGGACACCAGGCATGTCTGAAGGCTTCCAGGCGAAGATGTCTTGGTTTGCTCGGAGAAAGGTGACGAGCGCGCTTTCCTATTCCTGATCGAGCCATGTCCCAATCAAGGCTGTTTTGGCCGGATTGGACGGGTCTGAAAGCATGAGACAGGGAGATCAATCACACGATGATTCATTCCATGTTACCGGTACAGTACAAATAGCCAATGATAGCTAGTATCACGGCAAGCAAGGCTGGCATTCCTAGATTACATTCAGCTATACATGGAAATACTAATCCTGGGATGCTACCTTGATTGCACCGGTGGGGAGCAGTGCACCTGGGCGTGCATGCATGGCGCCGAGGAAGACTTAGTCGATGGCGCAGCTGATGGAGATCTCCTGGGCGAGAATGTCACAGTCGGGGGCACGTGAACGTGCATGGTCAAACCGTCTAACACGCCCTCGTAGTCGGAGCGGGAGAAGGTCGGACGTTCAGACTAGCTCGAAACTCAGTGAAGACAGAAGTAGGTAGACCCTTGGTGAAGATATCGGCGAACTGTGAGGTGGTAGGCACATGGAGAACCCGGACATGCCCGAGACCGACGCGCTCGCGGACGAAGTGTAGATCAATCTCCACGTGTTTCAGAATGGCCGAATCAAGGTTGCCGGAGAGGTAGACGGCCGATGTTGTCACAATAAACAACATGGCGGGCGCAGCGGTGCGAAGCTCAAGAAGTAAGTTGCGGAGCCATGTAGCTTCGGCGACTCCATTAGCAATGCTGCGGTACTCACTTCAAGATCGAGCGGACACGATGGTCGGCGTTTGGATGACCAAGAAATCAAGTTGTCCCCAAGAAAGACCGTGATAGCCGGAGGTGGACTTGCGTGTGTCAGACACCCGCCTTCGTCAGAGTAGACGACCAAATTATCCAGAGAAGACTTATGAAAAAATAGACCATGGTCCAAAGTACCTCGCAGATAGCGTAGAATACGCTTTACCAAAGCAAGATGAGGCTCACGGGGATCATGCAGCGGCGGTCCTGAGATTTCAGGGGCCCGGAACGAGATTTAAAATGGGGGCCCTTCTGTCCGGCTTCCCAGCTTCAGACCACACCAAACACCAGCCAAAAATGTTAAATGTGCAAACGGACTACTCCATGGGCTGATCTGATGGGCCATACAATCAGCAAAAATGCTAAACATGTAAACAGCTAAAATGTTCTACTAATATATGTAGCTACAGGGTGGGACCCATGGTCGAGGGGGGCCCGGAGCGGCTGCACCGCTCGCCCCCCCTCAGGGCCGGCGCTGGGATCATGCATAAAGAGGCAAGCCTGTTGTACGGCATAAGCAATATCCGGTCAAGTGAAAGTCAGATATTGAAGAGCGCCAGCCAGACTGCGATAGTGTGTCGGATCAGCTACTCGAGAGCCATCACCAGAGAGCTTGGAATGAGTATCAACAGGTGTGCTACAGGGTTTGCAATCAGCCATACCAGCACGATCCAGAATATCAAGGACATAATGCCGCTGAGACAGGAATAAGGAGCCCGACTGACGAGTCACTGAGAGCCCCAGAAAGTGATGAAGGGAACCCAAATCCTTCATAGCAAATTCGGTCCTAAGGGCGGTGATGATGCGCTGAAGCAAGCTGGATGATAAACAGTCAGTATAATATCATCCACATAGAGAAGATAAGCCATATCTGAGCCCCGGGAAAATATGAACAAAGAGGTGTCGGACTTTGCTTCAATAAACCCAAGGGAGGAGATGTGAGATGCAAACCGACTATACCAAGCCCGAGGAGCCTGCTTTAACCCATAGAGAGACTTGTTGAGATGACAAACATAATCCGGGTGGGCCGGATCCGCAAAACCAGAAGGCTGCACGCAGTATACTGTCTCAGAGAGAGTGCCATGTAGAAAGTCATTCTTCACATCAAGCTGATGAACAGGCCAGTCACAAGAAAGAGCTAGCGAGAGCACAGTGCGAACAGTAGCAGGCTTGACAACCGGGCTGAAAGTCTCATCAAAATCAATGCCAGGCCGTTGGAAGAACCCAACGAGCCTTATAACGCTCAAGCGAACCATCTGGATGAAACTTGTGGCGATAAACCCACTTGCCTATGACAATATTTACGCCAGGTGGACGGGGGACAAGGTCCCAAGTCTTATTGGACTGGAGGGCGTCGAATTCTTCAGTCATAGCGGCGCGCCAGTTCGGATCAGCTAATGCACTACGAAAAGTGGCGATGCAGGTGAAACCTTGTAGCATGAAGGTTGAGGCGATCAGGATTGAGACGAAAACCCGATTTTCCACGAGTGACCATCTGATGAGCATTGTCCACTGGAGAGACAGATGCGGCAATACGGTGGCCGGTTCGAGTGGGCACAACTGGAGGCGCCAGAGGAACCGGTCCAGGAGGAGGAGAGCCTGCAACTGCATGTGGTGGTTCGGTGGCGAAGAAGGAGGCCCAACCTGAAAGTCGATGAGTGGAAGGTGGCGGCATAGGCATTGGTGAAGATGGCCCGCACGTGGGCTATGCGGGAGGGGCGGACGGCCCAGCGAGGCCGCTGGTCGTCTGGCGTGGTCTGGCTGGCAGCGGCAGTGGAGGTGAGCCCACGGGGCAAGAGTCGAGCCACGAGGAGACGATGGACTCAGAGGAAATGAACCAATAGGGAGCTGGACAGAGTCCATGTCAGTTAAAAAATCAAGAGAGGATGATTCAATGGGAGACTGGTTATTGGCAAAGGGAAAAGATGTCTCGTCAAAGATGACGTGACGGGAAATAATAATGCGATTGATAGATAAATCAAGGCACCGGTACCCTTTGTGTTCGGAAGGATAACTGAGAAAAACACATAGTATAGAGCGGGGAGAGCTTATGGGCCGCTGTGGATGAGAGGTTGGGGTAGCAGCGACACCCGAAAACACGTAAGTGGGAATAAGAGGGGTGCACGCCATAGAGGGCGAGGTGTGGTGTGCGGAATTGGAGTGTTTTTGTGGGGTGAAGGTTGAGAAGATATGTGGCGGCATGAAGGGCTTCAACCCAATAGGATGGCAGGAGGCTAGCTTGAAACATAAGGGAGCGCATGATATTATTGGTGGAGCGAATAATGCGTTCGGCCTTGCCGTTTTGCTGGGAAGTGTGGGGACATGACATGCGTAGTGCAACGCCATGGGTAAGAAAGAAATGGCGAGCGGTGGAGTTGTCAAACTCACGCCCGTTGTCACATTGGATGCTCTTAATTGTGGTGCCAAATTGGGTACGGACATATGCAAAAAAGTGAGAAAGAGTAGAGAAGGTGTCCGACTTGAGGCGCAAAGGAAAAGTCCATGAGTAATGTGAACAATCATCAAGAATAATGAGATAGTACTTATAACCTAAATGCCGCCACAGTGATGTCCACAAATCACAATGGATTAAATCAAAGTTTGCATTGGCACGAGAGTTAGAAACGATCGAAAGGTAAACGAGAGTGGCGACCGAGTTGACAAGCATGACATATGGACTCGGTGGCCTTATTACATGAAATGATGGAAGCACTGGCTAATTTGGAGAGGGCCTCATCACCAATATGACCAAGGCGGCGATGCCAAAGGGTGGATGATGATGTAGTGACGAAGGCGCGAGGTGGTGGTAGCGACAGGGGGTAGAGATGTCCGGAGCTATTGCACCTGGCGATCACGCTCTGAGTGCGAAGATCCTTCACAGAAAGGCCATATGGGTCAAATTCTACTGAACAATTATTATCAATAGTGAACTGACGAACAGAGATCAAATTTTTAATGATGTTAGGAGTAACAAGAATATTGCGTAAAGAAAATTGACCGTGGTGTATGGGAAGGATGGTGGAGCCAACGGAGGTGACGGGGAGGGCGGAGCCATTACCCACGATCACAGACGAGTGAGAAGGACGGGGAGGGTGAGAAATGGTGATGTTACCAGCATTCGAGGTCATGTGAGAGGTGGCGCCGGAGTCCATGTACCATTCGCCCGATGGAGGAGGGTGGAGCGACATCGTGTTGAAGGATTGCAATAGTGCCGCTTGGTCCCATTGTCCAGTAGATGACATGGGCTGCCAGGGAGACCCGACGGATTGTTGGACGTAACAAGGAGCCGCGTATGGCCCAAAGAGTGGAGGAGGCGATACGACCCCGGCAGTGAGGCACCACATACGCCCAAACAGTGTCGAGGCGCCCGTTGAGGCAGAGCCACAGACGTGCCGCTGGAGCAGCTTGTTGTGGGGCGGCGGCAGATTGGGCCGCGCCGGAGATGGAAGAGGCTACCGTGTGTGGCCACACCGCACTGCCTCGACCATGGGTTCCAGAGGCCGCCCTGGCGAGGAGCTCTTGAGGCGGCGCGGAGGTTCGAGCATCACGCTACCGGGCGAACGCTGCCACCGCTGTTGTTGGCGCCGCCACGCGTAGTTGCGTGACTTGTTGCCGCTTATTGGAGTTGTTGCCGGTGCCGCCATGGGAGTTGACGCCCTGTTGTGGTCGCCACCGCTGCAGTTCGTGGCAACCAGAGCCGTAGAGGTGGAGCCGCCGGGCCGGTTCTGCAGGGTAAGCTCCTCAAGGAGCAAGTCCGAGCGTACCTCCACAAAGGACGGGAGTGGCTTGGTGCGACGAATCAGACCGGCCAGATGAAGGAACCTGTCGTTGAGGCCGCGAAGTACGGCGAGGACGAGGGTACGATCCTCGACCGGTTCGCCGAGGTCGCCGAGGGCATCCGCCAGGGATTTCAACTTGCGGCAGTAGTCGGAGACGTTGAGGTTACCCTGGAAGAAATTACGGAACTCGGCGTCGAGGTACAAGGCACGGGTCTCCTTATTGCCGAGGAATTGCTCCTCGAGGCCGAGCCAGACCCGGCGAGCGGATGCGGTAGGCGACATGACGAGTTCGACGAGGCTTGGCGAGACGGTGCCGTAGAGCCAGCTCAACACCGTGCACTCCATACGTGCCCAGGCCGGATCGGCGGGACGTGCGAGATCGGCGAGGACGTGATCGGAGAGCGCGTACTTGCCGATCACGTCCTCGCCGACGACGAGAAGAAACAAGCCGCGCCACTTGGTGTAGTTCGGCGAGTCGGAGTCAAGGATGACGGGGATGAGGGTGCGTATGTTGATGACGGCCACCGCTTGGGCATGAAGAGCAGCGACGGTGGTTGCTTCGAGCATGGTCTGTTGGTCACAGAAAGCACGTTGGGCTTCCTCAAGACACAGACGATCGGCGTCGAGGCCAGCGCGTTCAGCGTCGAGGAGTTGACGCTGGGCTGCGAGGCGCTCCTCCTCGGTCGGCACGACGCCATTGTCGGCCATAGGATCAGGGTAGTGGACGCGGCGGGCGGGGATCGTCGGCGGCGTGGAGAAGCGGCGGGCTAGGAGCGCCAGCGGCTAAGATGCGGAAGCGAGGGTCGCAGGAGGCGAACCACTCATGATACCATGAAAGCGTGAGACAGGGAGATCAATCACACGATGATTCATTCCATGTTACCGGTACAATACAAATAGCCAATGATAGCTAGTATCACGGCAAGCAAGGCTGGCATTCCTAGATTACATTCAGCTATACATGGAAATACTAATCCTGGGATGCTGCCTTGATTGCACCGGTGGGGAGCAGTGCACCTGGGCATGCATGCATGGCGCCGAGGAAGACGTAGTCGATGGCGCAGCTGATGGAGATCTCCTGGGCGAGAATGTCGCAGTCGGGGGCACGTGAACGTGCATGGTCAAACCGTCTAACAGGGTCGAGTGTTATTTTCTTGACTTCTTCACCAGGTCGG
The DNA here is from genome assembly GCA_036346355.1 of Rhipidocladum racemiflorum. Lineage (NCBI taxonomy): Eukaryota > Viridiplantae > Streptophyta > Magnoliopsida > Poales > Poaceae > Rhipidocladum > Rhipidocladum racemiflorum. Next base: position 8,238,348 of record CM070579.1, read on the forward strand.
ATCCCTGCCTTCGCTTGCTTCTTGGCTGGCACGTCCTCGTCCTGCGAAGCGGATGCTGCTAGTCGGATTTTTTGCAAGTCGGCCGATGTTCACAGGACCTCGGCCAACTCACAACTCTCCTTGTCGCATTGGAAAGATTGTTGTACATCTCCGCGGATTGTGATGACTCCTTTGGGTCCTGGCATCTTGAGCATTGAGTAGGTGTAGTGCGGAACCGCCATGAATTTTGCTAAACCGGGCCTTCCCAAGATAGCGTGGTATGCCGTCTCGAAATCGGCTACTTCGAAGTTCGTGTGCTCCATCCTGTAGTTGTCTTTCGTGCCGAACGTGACGGGCAAAACAATCTGCCCGAGTGGCACAGAGGATGTCCCAGGGATCACCCCATGGAAGGGTGATGAGCTTTGTTTGAGCTCGGTCCGTGGTATCCTCATGTCATCGAGGGTCTTGGCAAACAAGATATTGAGCCCACTACCACCATTGATCAGCACCCTGGGAACTCGCTCTCATCTGAGGGGCCGTCTTTTTTCCCAGCTTCCTTCTTATCTCTAGGTTCTGATCGGCTCGAATTTTCCCGTGCGAATCTTTTCAAGGTGAAGCAATCCTTTGCTGCATGCCTTCCTTTCGGGTGAAAGGGGCATTGAGCATTCATTACTTCGTCGTATTCTTTGTTTTGGGCAGCCCTTGCCCCTCCTCGCTCGGTCGCGGCGACCAGATCCTCTCCCTTCCGCTTTTTCTCCTTTTGCTTCGAGGGTTCGGTATGGTCTTTTTTGTCCTTTTGCTGGGGTTGATTCTCCCGGCGTTCTGCTAATGCGTCCGACGCAACTGCATAGCGATCGGCCAAGGCGAACATCTCCCTAGCTGTGGCTGGGGGTCTCCGGGACATCTTTTTGATGAGATCGGGATCGCTGACGCCCTTTTGGAAGGCCACGACGACGACCACATCTGAGACGTCTCGAACAGTATTCTTTTTCTGCGTGAATCGCCGAATGAACTCTCTCAAGGATTCGTTTTTCTTCTGATGGAGCTGGTAGAGGTCCCAAGGGGTTCCAGGCTTCTCGAAAGTGCCCTGAAAATTCGTGATGAACTGGTCACAGAGGTCTCCCCAGGAGTCGATGGAATCTCTTGGAAGTCTTGTGAGCCATGCTTGAGCCGAGGGGGGCAACATGACTAGAAGATAATTTGCCATCACGTTGTTGTCTCCTCCGTCCGCTTTGACTGCAAGGGAGTAGATCTGCAACCAAGCTTCCGGATCTCTCTCTCCGTCAAATTTGGTAATGCCTTTCGGATTAAAACCGTCCGGCCATTGCACTCGGCGGAGACGAGCAGTGAATGCCCTGATCCCGTCGATAGGGCCTTTGTCGCGCTGAGCGTGGCGGCGATGCGGGGGAAGACCCACTAGGCGATCTTCATCCTGGTGTGGACTGCGCTGGCCTTTGCGATGGCCGTGGTCGGAGACCAGATCACGAGGATGCCGACTGCTATGCTCATGGTTGATGCCAAAGCGTTCGTGATCATCCTTCCGGCGGCGATGCTCGTCATCCTCCCGCTCCCGCCTTCTATCATTGAGGTCTTGGCGAAGGTCACGGTGGATGGTGGAGCGATGTCCCTTTCGCAGGGGGACTTGCGCCGATTGCTTCTTGTTCGACTGCGACCCGTCCGACTGCTCGCCGTGTGAGTTTCTTCTCTTGTATGCGGAGGCTTTGTCGTCTTGCCCCGCTAGTTGTGCTGGATCGCCGCAGCCGTCACCATGGCTTTGACCTGTGCCACGATCGGCGCGACTGGGTTGTCAGATTCGATCATGGGTTCCAAGGTATCAAGGAGTGTCTTGGTAGCCAGGATGTTTTGCTGCGGAGTTTGGAAAACCGACTGGTTCCCCACTTTAGCATGCAAGATGCCGTCGTTGACATTGCGCGCTCGATTTTGAAGTGACCGAACGCGATCGTCCGGGTCTTCCTGCTGAGCAGGCTCCGTCTTGGTCTCCCCAGGTCCCCATCGATTCTGTGATTCGGGAAGACTGCTTCTGATCAAAAATACCAAACGAAAACTGGAAAAACTCTCGGACCTGATCTGATCTAAGTTCGAGAGGATGAGGACGCCGTGTTTGTTGGCGACGAAGTGCAGACTTCCGAAGCAAAAATCCTGGCCTGGAGCAAAGGTGATGCCATCTTCGAACGCCATCGAAATCACTCAGACTGATCTTCGCGCTGCCACTACCTGGTGCGCCAACTGTTGACGTTTGGTGTCGGCAATAATCTTAGGGGGGGTGTGAATTTGTGGGGCAAGGCGCTGGATCAGGATCTCGATGGTAACACAAGACAAGGGATTATACAGGTTCAGGCCCTCGACGGAGGAGGTAATACACTAGTCCTGTATTCTGGGATTATCTGTTTTGTCTCGTCTCTTCCCTTCCCTTATATATAGGAAGGAGGAGGGGTGGAATCCAGCTCGGTTACTATAGCATGAGTCCGAGTTGGTTACAAGTAAAGGGGTCGTATCCTTCCTTATCTAGGATAGCTTCTTTTACGGTTACAATCTTTCCGTTCTAATTACAACACAATCGGATCCACACGCGCGTTCTTCTCTTGACCGGACATCTAGAATCCACACGCGTGCATACCCGGTCCTTGTCGCCTCCACACATACCTTGCAATTAGTTAGATCGTAATGGTTCAGGGTGTGGCTGCGAGGCGGTGCCGTCCGAGAGGAAGCGGTTTCGCCAACGAACTGGTTGCTCGCGAGGAGCCGAGGATGGGTGCGCTGCTCTGGCACCCTACTGCTAGAAGAGGTGTGTTGTGCCGACGCCAAGGGGATCGCACGAGGAAGGCGATGAGGATAGTGATAATGAGATGGGCTAGGCCAGGTGATCAAGGTTATGTCTTGTCTCATCCGGATATCCTATTTATTCATTATCCGAATATCCAGTCCCGACCCATATTTTTCGGATACTGCATGCTCCGAATCCAATTCGGTATCCGGACTCAATTACCTGAATCCGGTCCCGCCGGATCCGACTGGATATCTAAATTCTATCCCGAATCCCGTCCCGACTGGATCCGGATTCGGATCGGGCGGATAAAATGCCTGTTGTATCCAAGCGAGCACCTTCGGTTTAACCCTTTTACATGAAGCGGTAACGAAAGTGTATGTGGGATGCTATGTATCCGTGGTCTTGCCCCACGATGAGCCGGGCATTGAGTTAAATTTTGGCTAGGGTATTACAGATGGTATTAGAGCATCGACATTCGTCGCACGAGCGGGTGTGGTGCAGGGGCTTGGGCATATGACGCATGGCCGGTGTGGGCCTGGAGTGAACACACGGTATGGCATATGCACCGGCATTGAACACATGGATGTGTACGGAGTGGTGGTTCTAGACATTTGCCGTGTATACGGTGTGCTTCCGAGAGCGACAACCCTTAAGCGCACGGAAGCGAGGACAAAAGTGTAAGTGGGGTGCTATGCATGCGTGGGCTTGCTCTATGGTGGGCGAATTTTGGGCAGGGTGTTATAGTTTGCGACATTCCACACCATTTTCCTTCCAATTTGACTATAAATTAATCTACTGTTGTAATTTCTGTGGAGGTCAAATTCACCCATAAGGCCATAACCATGCCAACCTTTTGTTTTACGCTTCTCTAGTAAAAATAGCAAACTAGGTAAAAGATGACTTGAAGTATTGGTGCACAATAACTTTGTGAAGGGATAATTCTGTAAAGCTGTAAATTGATGATACTTTAGGCGTCTTTAGCTGGTTACTGGAAGTGTCAAACTTTGGATTTGACAAAAGTGTGATGCATAAATATATTTGAAAGTACTGCATAAAATGGTTCATGTCTGGAGAAGCCGTGGTTGCAGCTGCTGGGTTGTAAAACATAAACTTCTTTTGTGTGAGAGGTACATGTGGTAGATCTAACATATCGTGACTTTTAGTACTCTTGCTTTGAGTTAATATAATAGTATTCACTATTTCAGTTAGCATGCTAAAATAGCATTAATTCTGAATGTTCAGTGATGGATCCTTACTTTCATGGATGTTCTCCTTTTTCCAGTTGCTAACTATGTTCAGTAGTGATAACTGAGTTAGGTGCTATTGTGCTTACCTCTCTGTTAGCCAACAATTTTTCTATTGATGTTTGCTATTTACTTGATCAGCTTGCGCATCAACATTTCCAAGCTCTGCTTCAGATTATGGACTACTTGTGGCTAATGGGACTTATGCACTAACTGCTGGTAACTGTGTGAAGTGCAGTTGTGGACCAGGGAATCTCAAGTAAAGTTACCCTCTGTTTTGTTCAATGTAGTTATATTGCTTCTATGTGTTTTGGTCTTTTGGACTATAATCCCCGTTCTCTTCTGCTCCAGTTTGTATTGCACGCCAGCTTCGTTAACAGCATCATGTTCAAGTATGCAGTGCCCCAACAGCAACCTAATGCTTGGTAATGTGGCTGCCCAACCCACCAGCGGTGGCTGCAGTGTCTCGTCCTGCAACTATGCTGGCATTGTTAATGGAACCATTACCACCTCGTAAGCAGAACATCCGTAACAGTCCTTGTTTTCTTAGAATAGAAGATTCTTACCTCTTACTTCATATTTGCAGGCTATCCTCTGGCCTTCAACCCACATGCCCAGGTAATTGTTGTGTTGGTTTGCCTTCTAGTCCCCTGCATAATTGCCTACTGCCTTCTGAGTACAGATGTGTAAATTTGTCTTTTGTTCAAAATTGTTTTGCAAGGCCATCACTTAATCCATCCAGACCTGTGTTCTTCTGAAAGATCCACTGTGTACTGTCTATTCCAAACATATAACATTAAATGATAAAAGGAGCACTGCTTATTAACTAAATTAAATACGTGCAATATGCAATTTTGGAAATTGCGGAGTTTATTTAATGATATCGTCGTTGAACAAGGACTTGATTGTTTCATCTGAGGGTCTGTTTGGATCCATTAGCAGCTAATAGTTAGCTAGCTAATAGTTCCTAGCTAATATTAGCTAGCTAACTATTAGTTGGAGGGTGTTTGGATCCACCAGCTAATATGTGGCTAATAGATGCTATTGTCTAGAATACCTATGCTATTAAATGCTATTGGTGTAGACGCGAAGGGTATTTTGGTTAAATGCCACCTATTAGCTGCTATTAGCTGGGTTTGGCTAGCTAATGAGATAACCATTAGCTGGGTTCCCAGCTAATAGTTAGCTGATCTATTAGCTGGAGGTGTTTGGATCCATTCCAGCTAATTTTTAGCAGCTAACTATTAGCTGCATGGATCCAAACAGGCCCCCTGAGTCTGTATTGTACTTATTATCCAAAAGGAAAAGGAGAAGAGTGAAATCATTTCTTATTGAAAGCATGTTTCTGGAATATCATTGATTTTATAGTGGAACCATATCATGCTTTCCTGGAGTCTGATCAAATTAACATTAAAACCAGATTGAAGTTTTTTTACCTGGTTTTCAATCGTATTGGAATTTGGGATACAAAGAACAATTGAAAATGTGCCAACAGTAGTCTTTTATATATATATAGATATTGTTTCTTCCATTTGCTTGTTTGTGATCCATCATCACTTCCTATTTTGATCTATATTGCTTCTGATTGTTCCAATCATCAACACAGGACCGCATCAATTCCCTCCGCTCATGGAGCCGCCCACCGCAGCAAACCATGAGTCATACCTTCCTCCATCACCTGCGCCAGGACCTGGAGAGGCAGGTGGTGCTATTCCTGGCTCATCAGTGCCTGGAGGGTCCAACGTTTCTCCTGCAAATGGCCCTGCTGGAAGTGTCTCAAAAGCGCCTCCGATGAATCAACTGCATCGAATCCACCTCATTCTTTCTCTAGTCTTGTACTTGCAGATGTGAATTCCTGTGCAGAGTATCGTTGGATGCATTTGTATTGAAGTGGAGGTCCCTTTGGGTCGGGTAGAACCTTAATGACAAGGTTTTTTAACCCCCTCTCCTGCCCACTGTCTGGTACTACTTTCAGAGTTTCAGTAAGATATTGCACTCTACAGGCTTCAAACTTACACTCTCAACTCATAGTGGAGTCCCACGATTTCAACCAACCTATAGCTGAGTTCTAATCTCAACCCATAGTTGAGGCCTACATTCTCAACCCATAGTTGAGTCCTACGATCTTAGCCTATAGCTGAGTTCTAATCACTTTAGCCCATAGCTGAATCTTAAAGTCTCAACCCATAGTTAAGGTCTATCAATTCAGCCCATAGCTGCATTCTAAAATCTTAGCCCATAGTCAATTTCCATAACTCCAACCCATAGCTGAATCTCAACCCATATATGAGGCCTACATTCTTAACCCATAGTTGAGTCCTACGATCTCAACATATAGTTGAGTTCTAATCACTTTAACCCATAGTTGAATCTTAAAGTCTCAACCCATAGTTGAGGTCTATCAATTTCAGCCCATAGCTGCGTTCTAAACTATCAGCCCATAGCTGTGTTCTAAAATCTCAGCCCATATCTGATTCCTATCGCTTTAGCCCATAACTGAATCTCAACCCATAGTTGAGGCCTACATTCTCAACCTATAGTTGAGTCATGCGATTCCAGCCTATAGTTGGGTTTTACATTATCAACCCAAAGTTGAGTCATACGATTCCAGCCCATAGCTGGGTTCTAGTGTCTCAGTCCATTATTGAGTTCCACTTACCTTCAGTCCAGAGCTGAATTCCCACAACTAATCCATCTCTCTCACTGTCCAATCATTCATTTACACCCTCCATTTCTCCTTTTTAATTCATGATTAGGTTTTTGATATGCAAGTAACAATCACAGTAAAACCAATAATACTGTTCATAAAACCTCGATTCAAAAATATGATCAAGGGAACTTGCCTGGATTGTGTGAATCTCACAAAAATTATTGATATCGACTTAAACACATAATACCAACCGACTTCGTTGAGATTCATCGTTCCAACTTCCCCGCCACTTGAGACAATTTTCCCGTGCAAACCATATAAATGCATGATCTCATGCATTAATTGCAGCAAAAGTTTGGACGAAATTACCCACCGATGCCATCGCTTTTACCCCTCTATAAATACGAGGATCATTCACCCATCATTTTCACATCTTTGAGCTCTCATCATCTTAGTCCCGCCTTTCTTAAATCCTCAGTACATCACCTCCTGTCGGCTCAACCATTCCTTTGATTGGCTCATGGATCCTAACCAGGTATTCATCCCTATCCCTGACCGTGAAACTCAGTTTTATCTAGGTCCGATAGGAAACCCAAACCCATCGGTCATTATAGAACAAGAACTCCCTAGGCTTCCTCTGAATGCTCCGGGTTTTAATCTAGAGGGGGTGGAATAAAAGTTTAGGGCCTGCCCGACCGCGCTAACTGAGTGGCACGATTGGTTCAATTGGATAGCAGCCCAAAAACTTCTAGCCTAGGAACAAATGGGTATAGACAAGTACCTCCCATTATCCTTAGCCAACTCTTCTCGTAATGAACCTCTAGTGGCCATGTCCTATTACTTTTGGTCCGACACCCTGAACTCTTTTCTTTTCAGAACTGGCCCCATCGGCCCAACCTTGTTAGATGTCACTCAGCTTTTTTCCTCCACCCAGATGGCGAACAACTGTCGGTTTTCAGTGCCAAACCTCAGCACAAATTCATGCCTTCTAAAGGAGAAGGATGGGGCAAATACATAGAAAATAATAAAGGAATCGATCCCGTGTCCAATAGAGAGCACATAGCTTTCCCAAATATGTTGCTTGACTGATTCCTCTTCTGTGGTGCTTCTCTAAGTCCAACCCAAACTTACCAAACCATCGTCGAACAACTAGTAGGGGGTCATTGGCTTGCATTAGAGAAACTGTTTTGGGGGCAATTTTTCAAATGATGCATGAAATCCATTGTCGATTGTATACAACCATGGGGCGCACACAGTCGAAAAGATTGGTGGCCCTTTATGGTTCATCCAAGTGTGGCTTTATCGCAATTTTAATCAATCTTTTAGGATCGACTTATTCGAGATGACGCCCTTCCCCAGTGAAGAAACCCCAGAAAACCACCTGTAGAATTTTGGAATAGGTGATCCTTTGGTGAAAGGCTATTCCTTTGCTCTGGCGGTGAGACCAAAATAAACCCAATCGAAGCCAAAAAATATCTATCCTTTTTTGCCAGATCAACCAAGATTCCTTACAAAACAATGAATTTTTTAGCTATCGTGATGCCGATAACTACCCTTGCTCTTTCTATTTTTCATCTCGCATCCGATAGCGAAGACATGCTAGAAGATACCTTAGAGCTCTATAAAATCTTCCTTTCCCCAAGTATCCTTTCAGTCAGCTTACATCCAAAAGGTCGGACCTTCCAGCCCTCCTATGAATTTTACCATCCTTTTGTCTATTCCAAACAGCTTTGCTTTGGCCAAATCGCCCCAAAAATCCTCTTGCTTGATCAGCTCCAACCAAAAGAAAGACTGTGTCAAGCCGCTTCGGCTAACATAGTTTTACAAATAGCCAACAATCTTTTTATCTAGGAATTACCATGTTTTGTCCTTCATACCGGAAAAGCACATTACTATATCTCTTGGTGGTCGGCTATTTCCTTATCCCTTTTCCCAACCGAGCAGCCACCTTCTTCAATAATACTGAATTTTTCCCAGAGTTGTTGCCAGAGCTGATGATTAGGACTGACTCAAGTAGCTCAAGTCGAACAGTTCTAACTCATCTAGTTATACTAATTCAAGTTTAGTCGATATCACCAGCGAGGTATTCAACGAACTTTACCCTTCGCCCCTATTATTTGAACCATATTAATCAGCCCTAACTGATTCTGATTTCCTTTTCAGACCAAGGTAGCTGGTAAGAGGCTAGCCGAACCATCCGGTGATGCCTTAGTGAAGAAACATCGATCAACCGGACTAGCTGGGCACTCTCTAGGAACTCTTGGGATTCAATCCCCCTCCTCGTTTGATCTCGAGAAACAGCACAAACAGCCGAGTAAGTATCAAATATTCTATAACTTGCCTCTTGAGGCCGTTTCAGACACACTAAATCAATATCATCTTGCAAAGAAAAGGCGGGGCTAACCATACAAAAAGTCTCCCATAGGAAAGGGTCAGTGGCCCATGAGGAATCGGTCGAGAGTTCTTGATTTGGAGATATTAGTATCTCTATTTCAACTAGAGTTGGATTTAATTAAAAGGTGTTGTATTTGTGAATGTTTCTAAAAGGCAATTCTTATAATTGTTTCATAAGTATTTTCTTGTGTAAAGCAGTTTTCTGTTGGAAAATGAGTTTCTCTTTCTCTTAAGAATAAGATATGGTTGTTGTGTGGAAATGTTTGGTTCCACGATCAGTTTTCCCTTTTGGAAATGTTTGGCTCTGGAAAAAAAGTGAGATGCTTCTATAAAAGACTTATGCGGTGTTCCCCTTTTTAAGTTGAGTTCCTCACCTATGTGAATTTTAGCGCCTTGGTTTTAAGGTGGTGTGTGGTTCATTTTGTTAAAGAGAATTGATATTCCTTTATGTTCTAGCCTAGGATAAGAAAATGAATGTTTATAGTATATTATTAAGTATAATTAAAGATTGTACTCTTTGACTTGGTTCTTTGAGTAAAAGAATGTGAGGGCGAGAACTTCTTAGAAAGAGAACCAAGTGTGGGTTGGTATTGACCTAAGGTCCTAGACTTGGCGAGGTGTTGATCGTAACTGGTTAAAGAGTGAAGAGTAATGAAGGTTTTACGGGCCTTTAGGGGATTGGTTTCCAGTGTTGGGCTAATTGTGGGCCGCTTTGGGCTGTTTTGGCCCATGTGGGATGGGCAAATCCCTAACCATACCCCACCCAGGGAATGAAATCTCGTCGGGATTTCGCGAAATCTCGGCGAAATTTTGGATCTCGTACCCCTCCAAATTTTATAATCCCGACGAAATTAAGAAAACCCTAATAAAATTCTAAGTGCTATAGTAACCTAAAATCTCGATGAGATCTCGGCATAGATGACCAAAATCTCGTTAAATTTGACCGAGATTTGAATAAAACTTGACCGAATTTGACTATATTTAACCGAATTTGACCAGATTTTGGCTGGATTGGATTCCTTACGTCATTCTCCGTGTGGGACAGTCTATAGATCATAATTCAAGCAAAATTAAAAAAAACCCTAAAAAATTCAAAGGCAACAGCACCTAAAATTTCGCCGAGATCTCGCCATTTTGGACCAAAATTTTGGTATTTTGAACCAAAATCTCAGAAATTTTGGTTCAAAAATTATCGAATTCAAAATTTTCTTTCTGTATTTTGTTCGGATTTCATCCAAAAAAAAATGAGATTTTGCCAAAATTTTGGATTTCAGAGAGTGCCGAGATGAACCCTAAAACAAAATTTGAAACCTTGACCCACCCCCTCCCTTTCCCCTTGCCACCCCCCTTATTGGTCGAGCGCCTCCCCCCCCCTCGTGTGTTTCCCCCTCCTGGCTCGCCCCTCCCGTGTTAAGGCATAGCTGTACGAGGGAGCGTACATGTGCTGTGGCTTGGTACCCATCCAACAGTATGTGTCGGTCCTATACTTTGGCTCTGTGTGAGGGGAGTGATAGTAAAGGCAATACTGGAGAGGTTCATGTGTTAGGATAGAAGTTTCCAAAAAGCTTTGTTATAGTTATTCGCCTGTGTGGTGAGTGATTGTATCTTGTGGGTAAAGTGTATAACCTCTGCAGAGTGTAAAAACTATTCGAATAGATGTGTCTACGGTATTGGACAATGCTCGGGAATTACAATCAAGGGTTAGACTTTCATAAAATGAACTTGGGTTTGGGGAAGTTTTGTTGTTAGAAAATGGAAAATTGGTTAAGGGAGGAGTAACGGTTTACTTGTGAAATAAATGAGAAACTTATTGTTGTTATTACTTGTTTTACTGCTTTACAATTTATTATGATTATTTGTGAATGCTGTTTATTGCAAAATAACTACTTAGCTATTCATTTGGAATAAGCCATGCATGTAGTTATTAGAATTGCATTCTGTGCATGATTTGCTGAGTGCTTTATGTACTCACCCTTTGCAACAATACAAACACCAATTGAGGAGGAGTCTTCACCAGCTTTGGAGGAGTACCTGGAGGAACTGTCGAGTTAGGGTGCGAGCACAGTCAGTTGCCTGTGGCATATTGATTGGTCACTACGAGTCTTATTTATTTTTCGTTGCAGTTTTCTTTCATTTGAGTCTTTTCCCTACGAGGCATACTATTGTAAGTTAAACAGGTTATATTAATAGATGAAGTCTTTATTTATTATTTCGCTGTATGATTGTGATATTTCATCTATGTTGAGACTGTGTGCACTAGCGTGATCCTGGACTAGTGTGGAATACACAAAGGATCCGGATTTGCACATTTGGGTCCTGACACAGAATTTCATTGCTTACGTCGCAAAGAGCAGAGAGAGAAACCAAAAGAAAAATTAAAAGAAGGTCCAAAAGAAGATCCAATGGGATCGGTGACCAAGGCCATCGACTAAGATTTCGTCTTACAGGAGACAACGTCGATCTCATGAGTCTTGAGACGGGAATAAAGCCCATCAAGAGTCAAGGTCGACAAATCAGTAGAATCCTTGATGGTGGCCACCTTCATCTCCCAAACTCTCAAATCAAGTGCAGTCAGAAAGTGCCTAGCATTCTCCGAATCAGAGTATGTGCAACCGACTGATCAAAGATCGCTAAGGATTTTTGTGAAATGAGCAAAGCACTCATCAAGACTCTTACCAGCGTGCTGTTCAAACTTGTTATATTCACGCTTGTACAGGTCTTGCCTCACCGTCTTGATCTGAGTGGCGCCTTCATGGTAAGCATCGAGGGTCACCCAGATCTGATGAGTGAATCGTATGTGAGAGATCCGATCATACTCATTGCGGCTAAGTCTCTATATGAGAATGTTTCTTGCCTTAGCATTTGCCTCAACGTCAGCCATGTTTACAGCATTGATGTTCCCATTAGCAAGGGAGCTTCACCTTCTGCCAAATCAGGAAGCCCTTGGCAGTGATGTATGACTCCATCCTTGACTTTCAGAACGTGTAACATCCCAATTTTTGCTTTTCATGTATTTAAATGGTATTTTGCACTTTTGAGAATTTTTGGGAATTTTTGGAATTTATTTGGATTTAATTTGAATTAAATCTTTTATCTTATTATTTAAATATTTAAAAAAATTAAAAAAAGTTTTGTTGGAAATATTTTATTTGAGTCCAAAATGTCTCAAAGTATTTTCCAGAATTTTTTCTGGAATTTTTCCGAGTACTTTGCTATTTTTCCCGAATTAAATGAATTGCTAGATTTATTTTTTAAATATTAAAACGTTGGAAACCCTAGCGGGTTAGTACTATTCAACCGACCAAGTTGGATTCGAGTCCGACTCGAGCCCGACCGAACCGGACCCCAACCCTAACCGCTTGACCGTTGGATCTTGATCCAACGGCCAGGATTGAGCTACGTCACCTCTCCGTGTTGCCGCCGGATTCCGCCGCTGCGTGAGGGTGGGCCTCGTTTTTCGTGGATTTCACGGACGTCAAGGGGGTTATTTAATGCGCCGTCACCCGTGTCGTGACCCCCGTTTCCGTGCGCACCCGTTGCCCTAGGTCATTGAGCTCCAGCCGCCGTAGCCTCGCCGCAATCGCTCGCCGAAGTTGTGCTAGGGTTCCACCGCGGTTTTTCGCCGTTTCCCGCCGTTGCCGCCGTCCTCCGCCGCATTGTGCCCAGATCCGAGACCATCGCGTCGAGACGTATCTAGGGGTACCATCCACTTTGCCGAAATCGCGCCCAAACGACGTCCTCGTGGTCGTCGTCCTCAGCTCTGGCAGCCGCAAGCCATCGCCGCCATCGAGCTCTGCCAGCCGTCGGATCAAGATCCTACTACCTCGATGAGTCCACGTCGCCCTAATCCCCGTAGAGATTAGATGCAATCTGGACCGTTGGATCCAGATCCAACGCATCAGATTAGGCTACGTAGGCTCGATAAGTTCGGACCGGTTCGATCCTAGTTTGACCGTGACCGTGAGATCCGGGTTGAACGGTTCAGATTGAATAGCACGCCGCGGCTAGCAAAATAGCACACCGTAGCACGTTTGTTTTGACCGTCGGATCAAGATCGTACGGTTAGATTGAATCGCGTAGTTTTGTTATTTCACGAGATTAGATCTATTACCAACCATTGGATCTAGATCCAACGCACCATATTAAGCCACGTAGCCTTACCCGTAGCAAACTAGATCTAATCTTGGCCGTCGGATTTAGATCGTACGGCTACGATTTAGCTTAAGTTCGGACTGCTCCGATCTAGCTTTCAGTTCGGACCGGTCCAATCTCGATTGGATCTGGACCGTTGGATTTTGAATCAATGGTTTAGATGGAATAGCACGCCCGTGCGTGCGTGATGTCAGCGATGACGTCATGATGATGTCATCAGTGGGTCCACTTGTCAACGACACATTATTTTCCGAAAAATATATATTTATTTTTACGTTTCATTGCTGACATCATAACAAAGATTTTTCACTGGAAGAATAATCTGACCGAAATAGAAATTGGCGCTGACGTCAGGCTGACGTCATATTTTCGAATTATCAATTCAAAATAAATGAGTTAATTCGATTTATTCTTTTAATTGATTTTTCAAATTTCAAATGCTTATAACTTTTGCGTTTTAACTCTGATTTGAGTTATTCCAATTTCTAAAATTTTGTAAAATCAAGCTCTATTTGATTCTGAATTTTATTTGATTTTTGGACTTGAGTTGCTCTCTGTTTTATTTATTTATTGCTATTTTCATCCGTTACGCGTAGACGTTGAAGTGCCCGAAGGCTTCGAAGGTGAAGTTTTGACCCAGGAGCCAACTCAAGACAAGGAGCCAGTACTCTTTGAAGGCAAGTTATGCTTTGATCATATTGTCCCCACTTTCAAAAATTATTTTGATTCAGTTTATTGCATGCTAATTTAAGTAGAAAATACTTTAATTATTTCTGGGAATTAGTTAAATGCCAATTTTGTTGTATGCCACTTTGTCATAAATAATTGTATGCCATGAACCCTTTTGTCACCCTAGTTATGGACTATGTAGTTGAACATTATTAGATTGCCAACATGGGTAATTAGAGCACTGTAGTATAATGCTTAGCCCTGCCACGTAGATGACATGATTTTGGACAATCAACTATTAACCCTGACTTAATGAGATATGGAACATGTTTTGGAAAGTGTCATGTGTTATTGATGAATGATGTTGATGACACGTGGTGCATGGTAAAGAACTGGGGTGGTAAAATGATTTAGAATGGGGCAAGTGGCAAGATTGATCTGGTGGGCCAGGATTGGTACGAGGAGAGATGTTTTGGTTCTTTGGGTAATCTTGCCTTGGTCACCCTAAGGACTTAACCTTGCAAGCATTTGAACTGAGTCAAGCAAGCAACCACAAGTCTGGAATGGGACGGACCTAGTGGAGTAGGTTGCTAATAACCTGCATGTGATACCTCGGGGTGTCAACTATACTTTTTGTGTAGTTATAAGGGGAGCGTACCAGGTGCTGCGGCATAGTACCCATCTAACGGTATGTCGGCCCCATACTTACCTTTGCTGAGGGAAGGGATGGTGTATGGCAACCGGAGAGGTTCACTTGTATAGTTTGATGTTTCCGAAAGACTTTGTTACGGGCACTCGCCTTTGTGGTGTTTGATTGTATCTTGTGGGTAAAGTGCATAACCTCTGCAGAGTGTAAAATATATTCGAATAGCCGAGTCCACAGCATTGGACATTGCTCGGGGATTACAGTCAAGGGTTAGACTTTCATGAAAATAACTTGGTTTGAAAAATGGAGTTGGGTTGGGACTGAGAATTGGACTTAGGTTGTAAAATGCTTTACTTGTGCAATGATTGTGAAAGTTATTACCTTTACTATCCTTTTACTGCTTTGCAATCTATTGTTGTATTTATGAATGTTGTTTCACTGCAAATGAACCATGAGCCTGTCCTTTGTACTAAGCCATGCATGTAGAATATTAGCTTTGCATTATGTGCATGACTTGCTGAGTACCAAGTATTCACCCCTTGCAACAATACAACACCAGTTGAAGAAGAAGCGACGCCAGCTTTGGAGGAAGAACTTCAGGAGGAGCTGTCTACCTAGGGAGCGAGCCCAGTCAGTTGCTTGTGGTATACTGGATGGCGCCACATCGTTGATTTGATTTCTGCTGCAGTTATTTTTTTTAATAAGTTTCCGCCCTGCGAGGTGTACTTTTGTAACTTGACCATAAGGTCGAGCAACCAGTTGGGTTAATTAAATAAAGTACTTTATTAATTCACTGAGTATGATTGTGATATGTACCGATGTTGAGACTGTGTGCACTAGCATGATCCTGGACTAGTACAGATTACACAAAGGGTCCGGATTTGCATATTCCGGTCCCGACAGAATGGATATTCGATTCATGAGAAAATAGGAGGTTTGGTGGAATACTTGTCCGTCGCTATGGCAATCGAGACCGGTCAAGATCTATGGAAGAGCAGAATCGGCTCTGATACCAATTGAAAGATCGAGATAGCGATCAGACGGGGGGTGAATGATCCCAATTTCAATGTTCCCACCTCTTGGACAAGATTGATGCTTTCTCCAACAACAAGCCCCAAGAACCAAGTTAAAAAATAAAACCAAGCAAGGAAATCTCAAGAATCAAGAGCAATCATGGATCATCTTAAAAACAGCAGCACATCCCCTAATAAAATTACCATGAATAAAAATTTGTGGCTCATATGGTCATGGGGATTTTTTTGGGGTACTACTGGTTGTTGAGAGTCCACCAAAAAAGAAATCAATTCAAAATCACCTTTAGAAAAAGAGAGATAAATGAGGCAAGATCTACTATTTCTGAAAAGTAAAAGTGAATTTTCAGCACAAAAGAAACCTAGTCAAAAGGTGATCTCTCCAAATCTGTGACTCATTTGAATTTCAAATTTTTTATCTGATGAGACAAAGGAGTCACGAAGCTATCCACCAAAAATAATATCCAGATCAAGCATAATAAAATTATGATGAAAATAACAAGCTCTGCCACAGAAAGAACTCAGACAGAAAATTTGGAGCTCGATAAAAACCTCATAGCTCCAAAACTATAATTTATATGAACTTCTCGCTTGGAGAGATGATATATATGGAAGTCAAACAACTGTTCCAACAAGAATCGCCCCAAAATCAGATCATATGAATTTTCTATAAAATAAACAAAGACTGGTGCATAAATAAAATAGTCTTGAACAAGAAATCAAGAAAGAGACTTCAAGAACACAACCTTCAAGGTTTTTTAAAGATTGAACATAGAAGAAATAAAGCCTAGATGATTGGGATATGATCTAAGAAGATTCATCCATCAATCATTCATCCTTGGCTCAAGAACCGCAAGCATTTAGAAGGAGGGAAGGCAAATGTGCGAAATTTAAATGCTTGAAAGTAAATGCTAAATTTAAATTGCGTAAAGTAAAGACAAAATGTAAATGCGGAATTTAAATTCACAAGAATAGTAGAGAAACTCTTTGTATTTGTGGTGAAAAGATTTTACAAAGCCTCACAACAAGTGGGCAAAGCTCAAAGGAACACACAAAACCTTCAAGTAGGGAGACTACACCCAGCCCTCTATTTATAGTATTCATGGGTCATCCTCCACCCTTGGATGAGTTGCTTCTATCCTAAGCTACCCTCTAAGGACCAGGATTTGATCCTGCACACTTACCTATTGGGCTAACCCGAAACCTAATAACATAACGGGTTTTGCACTCTTCTCAAAGCAAACTAGACTTAACCACTACTATATCCTTTAGAACAGCGATCCAACGGTTCTCCTTGATCCGAGCAGCGCCAAGCTAGTATCTTCACCATTCCCTTGCCTTCATAACTTGCTCTGACTTTATCTCTAACTATCTTCCGACGATCCCCGGCCATCCGGACCACCAGCTTCCCTCGCCTAGTCCCGATCATTCTCCGCCTCACCATGACCCCGAATCGAAGCCCTGCAATCATCAAAAACAAGAAGAACATTCGCATAGCATTGCTCAACAATAATATACAATTAACCATTCACAAGAAAAATATTGCATTAAATTCAGTTCATCTCTCGCAGACAAAGTCGGCACTACCGCTTTTAACTGAAACATCTCAAATTGCTTTAAATTGAAAATCCAAACTAAAACCTGAACAGCCCAAACTCGAATAATATGAAATACTCATCACAAACATAGATAGACCTCCACATGATCCTTCAGTACTACTCATCAACTCCGCAATGTTGGATGGTGATTTGAACAATACTTGTTACGTGGATTTTATCGTGATAATTTTAATTTTTTCCCCTACCAAGTTGTTTCTGTTTTGGCAGGTACGTCTAGATCCCCATGTCAATGGGAACCTGGAATTCTGACCTTTTATCGGCAATGTATGATTGGGAACAGCGGCGTACCTAGCAGAATAATTAAGGGGGTGCTGACTGCTTTCCTTGTATTTATATTAGGCGGCTGGTACAGTGTTTTGAAGATTATAGAAAATATATATATATAACTAAAAGAAGTACCAGAAACACGACGGTCAAAACGGGTGCTCTAGCTCATTCAGACCTGTCCTTACGTACGGCACTGATTGAGAAGGAGTTGTTCGGTCGATCAGCTAAGGTCAGAACGGGTGCTAACACAGTCTAAAACATGGTGTAAATTTGCTTTAGGATGCCTTTGAGTGCTCAACACTCAAAATTCATACACTAGTGGACTTCAGCATGCCTAGTACTTTATCGGTCCAAGTTTACCGGATATATGTTTTGAATGGTTTTATCCATAAATATAAAACGTATTTCATATTACAATACAAAAAATTAATGTACCAGATATATGTTTTGAATGGTCTTATCCAAACGTATTTCATATTACAATACAAAAAATTAGTGTGGTGTTCCTTTTATGCCCCTAATAAATATATAGATTTACTTGATATTCTTTACATGTATACATTGAATATAATGTTTAGATATAATAATTATGGGTAGTCTAGTCATTTTTAATATCTATATGGTCTATGTGACAATAGAAAATATGTCTTATAAACTTAATAGATGACAAGTGCCTGATCAATTTAATCAGGTCGAATAAGGTTCAAATTGTTTGTTCGTTAGAATGCCTCAGCTGCATACATCACTGTACTTTCACTTGACATGAGGAGGTAAGATTCAAGCGAGACGTTGCAGAGGACCCCAACGAAAATCAACCTTCATGCTCACTGCACGCAAATGATAAAGGAAGGCTGATGAAGATAGTGATGATGATTATGATGATGTAGCATTAAAAAAATATATTACTTGATGGAGAAATTAACCTTTTTCCTTGCCTCAAAAGCTAGTGCGTTTTGTATCGTCTCATCCTGATTTAAGAAACCAAAGCAAATCACCTGCAATTGATTATCATTTGAAAGAAAGTTTGTACACGCTTTATCTTTTTGCCATTAGGGAAAAGGAAGCTCGTACTAGAGCCAACCACTCCTGTTGACCCTGCCCCCAATTCCCATGCAGTTTCCGGTGCAGACAAAGACGCTTCCACCTCCAGGTAGTTGATGAAAACTACATTCTACTGGAAATTTATCAAAATAAAAGCAGTGGGCATGTCAAGATTGACACAGCTACTAAAAGCATACCTTGAAGATTACGATCTTTTTCACTCTGAATCAAGCAATAGTATCTACTTGTTAGTATCTTTTTCACCCTGAATCAAGCAATAGTATCTACTTGAAGAATACCTTGAAGATTAGGATCATTTAATCAGAAGCCAATGCTCATGGTAAAAGCAGGCGCGAAATTTGTATGTTTCTCCCTCACGGTCTCACTCACCAACACAGCTGTGAACTTCAATTTCACACGTTCATCCTGCCCATCTGGTATTACACATTAATTTACGCGAGGCAGTCGAGGAGGTGTCAAACAACACGCGGTTGCCGTCCTTGGCTGACATGCATGTAGTTATGCTATGCTTTTTAAAGACTTGAGCCCAATTTACAAGTTTAGTAGTAATTACTAAGCAAAACAAGCATATAACCGCCAGGAAAGAACAAATGCAAGACCAACAAAAGTGTTTCCGGTTTTTTTGGTTGTGAAGCAATCTTCTTTTAAGAATGCTGTTAACGACTTCTGCCAAGAAGTAGGCATCAGTGGCACATCACTACCCAACTACTGGTCCTGTGACTTATCCAATGCCTAATACAATACGACTTTAGTGTCTAATCAGCGAGAGCTGAGTGCAACTGAAACATACATAAGCAGCGTAATCTCGGTACTAGCACTAGGCAATCTCTGTCAGTGCCTATAGCTACCCAAACATGAAGCAGCAGCTCGTGACGCTGCTGGTCTTGATCGCGCTGCCGGCGCGCGCCATGTCGGCCCCGGGCCGGCCGGGCGCCGGCATCGTGGCGCTGCTCACGCACGCCGACGCCGGCCGCGGGTTCGCAAAGCCCGAGCTTGTGCGGCGCATGGCGCACCGTGCTAGGGCGCGGCGGCGGCTGCTGTCGCACGCGCAGGCTCAACCGGTGCGCTCGCGGGTGCGCGCCGGCCTCGGCGCCGGCGGCGGCATCGTGACGAACGAGTATCTGGTGCACCTATCCGTCGGCACGCCGCCGCGGTCCGTGGCGCTCACGCTCGACACCGGCAGCGACCTCGTCTGGACGCAGTGCGCGCCCTGCCTCGACTGCTTCGACCAGGGCCTCCCTTTCCTGGACCCCGCCGGATCCTCCACCTACGCCGCGCTCCCCTGCGACGCACCACTGTGTCGCGCGCTCCCGTTCACGTCATGCGGCGGCCGGAGCTGGGGCGACCGGAGCTGCGTCTACGTATACCACTACGGAGACAAGTCGGTCACCGTCGGCAAGCTCGCCGCCGACCGCTTCACCTTCGGACCCAGCAGCGGCAATGTCGATAGCCTCTCCACGCGGCGCTTGACCTTTGGCTGCGGCCATTTCAATAGGGGCATCTTCCAGGCGAACGAGACCGGCATTGCCGGCTTCGGCCGGGGCCGGTGGTCGCTGCCATCCCAGCTCAACGTCACCAGCTTCTCCTACTGCTTCACTTCCATGTTCGAGTCCAAGAGCAGCCTCGTGACGCTCGGCGCGCCGGCCGAGCTCTACAGCCACGCGCACAGCGGCAATGTCCGGACCACCCCGCTGATCAAGAACCCCTCGCAGCCGTCGCTCTACTTCCTCGCGCTGAAGGGCATCACGGTGGGGACGACGCGGCTGCCGGTGCCGGTGTCGCGGTTCCGGTCGACGATCATCGACTCCGGCGCATCGATCACGACGCTGCCGGAGGACGTCTACGAGGCGGTGAAGGCGGAGTTCGTGGCGCAGGTCGGGCTTCCCGCCATCGTAGTGGAGGGTTCGGCGCTCGACCTCTGCTTCGCGCTTCCGGTGACGGCGTTCTGGTGGCGGCCGGCCGTGCCGGCGCTGATGCTCCACCTCGACGGCGCCGACTGGGAGCTGCCGCGCGCCAACTACGTGTTCGAGGACTACAGCGCGCGCGTGATGTGCGTCGTGCTCGACGCGGCGCCCGGGGACCAGACCGTCATCGGCAACTACCAGCAGCAGAACACGCACGTCGTCTACGACCTCGGGAACGACGTGCTATCCTTCGCGCCGGCTCAGTGCGACAAGCTCGTAGCTTCACTGTAGTGCCTGTAAAAACGAAAAGTAGAATTTGTTTTAGTACTCATCACTGATCAGGTGAAATGTGCCCTTGTGGTGGTAGGAAGTCGAAGCAATAGAATGAAATGTTGTGTGAAATTTGTGTCGCTTCTCCTTTCACCATGCCAAATGCGCGCGTCATCGTGACCGTCCGTGTAGCTGACTGACGGCCTACACTCACGCTCCGTTCCAACAAAGGCTTCAAGTTGCACAGAGTTTGGAGTAGATTCAAAGGAGACTGTATTTGCTATTATTGCTGGATGATGTAGACACAAGTAGATATGATTTCCTAATTGCTAGGGATCAGACGTCTGATTTTTTGCAACATTATTTTTACGCGTGAAACATTTTTTTCTACCTAGTGAAACATTTTTCTTCGACAAATAATAAAAAAAATGTTTCATACGTTAAAAAAAATGTTTCGTTCAAAAATAATATTGCGCAGCGTTAAAAACAAAAACAAAACTCAGACGTTCGGCTGCTAGTTTCTCCCGTATGATTTTGTTGCCTTAAGGTGCGCTGCAGTGCTGAACTAAGGTACGTTCATGTGCTGGTCACGGGCATCCTGCTCCTATCGTCAAGTCAACCGACAGAGCATCTCTCGATGTCATTTTCTGACTGGTAGGAATACGGATACCCGGACTCAGAGCGATGCATTTCACTTTCAGGGCTCAGTCGGCAGGTGAATACAACATCTCGGATGTATGGGAGGGTCAAAATTTGCGAACCAACTCGTGCCCACTGCTACACCGCCATGATTCTTCTAGATATAATACAACAAATTAAATATGGAGACAGTTTGTCACCGGTTCTGCATTTTTATCCAAAAGATTCGGCGTGTTAATTCGCATCGATGACATTAGGGATCATAATCTAGGAGGTTAGCGTCTTACCGACGTTGACATGCCTTCGGTTGGTGGTGCCTTGGCAATCCAACAATTGCATATTGAATGGAGATCCAGTAGCAAGGTTGGCCGTACCATTCTCAAGTGACAAACAAGACATTTGGAATCAACACTAGGCGAGGCTACTAACTTGCGTGTAGCATTCACAAATCACAAGCATGACATTTGGGATCAACATACAGGCCATGGTTCGAGAGTTAAAAGACACTCTGCAATCCTGAACTGACCATCTGTTGATAATAGCATCCGGCACCTGTACAGCAGGGTATGTTCACATGTGGCAACAGGCGCATGGCAGCGCTCCCTTCACGAAGTACACCGACTGCTTTTGTACAACGTAAACAAAACACACCTTCCCATATAGATGAAAGTTGAACATGTATAAACATAACTTGCTCACACAAGTCACAACTGTACGCCACACATCAACGCAACAGGCAAAATTCAGAGTGCATTTGAAATCACGAGACGCTACTCTAAAAGTGGGTAGCCTACCGGTAACTTGTCAATTACATGTCAGCAGGTGACAGGTCTATTTGCTTTTTCTTTCATCCACTAATATCAATTGTTTGTTTTCTTTTACAAAACTAAACTAACAATTGCAAAGATGATAATATACAGAGCATGTTAGCCTGCCCTCGAAAAACTAAATTAGTGGATAAATTCACCCATGTTGTCCCTTCATCCGAGTGGAATGGGCCTGACGGATCAAATCTTCTGGTTGGAAACTCAAATCATACCTAAGAAGTCAGTTTGCACCATCTTTACAACCTTGGTCCGACCGTGTCCCTGTGGCTGCCATGATTACACTGGCCAGCCCTGCTCGCTGCATGTGATTTCCGCATGGATACCAAGCTTAAAACTATATTCCCTGGCCATCCACGAAGGTGCCACCTTTGATTTGTTGCTATCCACCAGGCTCTTCTACTATATCCTGATTCCATTGCTTCTTTTTGGACATGGAACTACGACGAGTATAAACAAATCTCTTTGGGGGGCATTGGTACTGCAACAAAGCTTGGTGAAATGTCAATATGTCATAACAAGCCCCTTTTGAAATGTATCTCTATGTTGCAATGTCATGTACTTTAAACATCAGCAACTAGGAGGGGTAAAAGAATGTAAAATCCTCATGAAAAGTACGGACCTTTTTATCTGTTAACTTCGTTTCACAGTCTTTGGATTTCTGCAAGGAAGTAGCTGGTCTTTCTGGATGAATCTTATCAGCAAGTGATTCCCCATCATCCAACTTCCGCTTATATGATATTGTTGATGTTGAACTGTCAGCTGTGTTCCTGTCAGTGTCCCTGTTATGCAGAGAAAACCTGACGGCATGTTTCCTGGATATAGTACTATCCACCGTGACATCATCCGATTTTTGCACCGTTCCACTATATGAATGGTTATTAACAGAGGTAGTGGCAGATTCTGAACTTGCTCCAGGTCCAGATACATAATAAGAAGTCCGCATTGAAAAGGCAGCAGAGTCCCTTCTTGCAGCAAGTATATCATGTCCACATACAGCCAAATCTTTCTGGTGTATTAAAATAAAAGTTGGCATGTAAAACTCCATCGTTAATGCAGCTAGATAAACTGATCCAAAACAGAAATTAGCAGCACACAAATACAACATTGTCTATCATAACGTTATATGCGGTAACTTCAAGATGACAATCAAAGTGGTTAGGAATCCCAGTGACCATTTATGCACGTGTTCAGAGACCTAGAGATTTTCCTTTTACGAGGAATAAGGCTATTACTTTTCACACATATGTAGAAGATGGAAATTCATGGATTGTTAAAATGCTCAATCGTGAACAGTATGTGTATCAACTAGCATGCTTATCAAGGCGTCGCCTAGACGTCCCGGCGCCGGAGGAAGCCCGCCATGCCCGCTCATCTCGCCTCGCCTCGCCGGAGGAAGCCCACCATGCTCACGTCGCCTGGCCTGGCCTGCTCGCCTCGCGCGGCCTAGCTCCAGCGCTACTGCGGCCTCACCCGTCTTCGGCCGCACCGCCATCACCTCCCGCTGTCGTTGCTGCCAGATCCGGCGGTCATGGCTTCGGGGACTACCGGATCCGGCATCTCCACGTCGCCGCCGTCCCCGATTTGCACCAGTGAGCAGGCGGCGGGGGTAGGAGAGGAGGCGACGGGGGAGAAGGTGTGGAAGCGGCGTCGGGGGACGGGGGAGGAGGCGAGGAGGCACAGGGGCAACAGGGGAGGAGGCGCATGGGCGACGGGGTAGGAGGCGCGGGAGCGACGGGAGAGAAGACGCGGGCAAGACAAAGAGCTGGACGAGGCTCGCCAGGAAGAAACAGGGGCAGGGGAAATAAAGGAAGGAAAGGGGGAAAAAGGAAAGAAGAAAAAGGGAAGGAAAAGAAAGAAAAAGGGAAAGAAAAGGAAAGAAAGAAGGAAAAGAGAGGTGGAGCCAGAGATCTTTTTTGGTGATATACTGATATTGGTGATATACTAATATTGCTTATATGCTGATATTGGTTATATATGTATTGGTGATAAATTGATATTGCTAGACTATTTTTGATCGCCTAATCCTCGCTTAGGCGCCTAGGCGTCCAGGTGCTCGGCTGGCGCCTCACCTTGCCTTATCGCCTTGATAACCATGTCAACTGGTGTCAACCTTGAATTCAAGCGATTTTCTGATGTGTACTACTGGACCTCTAATATATTTTTGATATAGTTTGGTTAATCACAATACACAATCTTTTTTTACTTTCCTAAGTTAAAAGAACCAGGCAACTGCTATAACCTGAACACCATGTCCACACACTACAGCACTACAAGTGCGTTGTTAACCCAATATGGCTGAATCACAGAGAAACATAACGGTGGCCTTAATAGTTGACTTCATTTTTCAGAAGGAAAGAAAAAAAAAGGAGAGAAAATGCCAGGATCATTACTGCAAATTTCTATTATTACTCCCTCCGTTTCAAAATATAAGGACCAGTTTTGCTGTGCCGTGGTCTCTTGGATTAAACTTTGATACTTTGAAGTATATATTAGTAACTACAAAAATTATGATTATGTGAAACTACCTTAAACTGCGAACATAATGGTACTACTTTTGTGCAACCCATTGTATTATCTATATATCCTTGGATCAATTGTTCGTCAAAGATTACAAAGTATCTTGAAATATGTGGGGGACTTTATATTATGAAAAAGAAGGGGTGGTTCATTAGAAAAATATGCACCACTGATGCGTTACTGCCTTGCTGGCAACATCAGATTTAACAAAATAATTGAAAAAATATGCAAGCAATACATTAAGAGACTCAGCAATAACACTACTACCACGAAGGAAATAAACAAGTAATTCTGAGAGAGATTATAATACTACCTGACAGTTTAATTTCCTGAGAAACCAAAAGGGATAACACATAAACACAGTTAACAGCTACTGTACCTTTGCCTTTTCTCTTTTAACAATCCTCTCGCAAAGAAGGCGTAATATTTCCAATTCAACCTACCACAAAAGAGGAAAGTATTATGTTAATAGAAAGTACATTTCACCCTAAGGGATTCATCAAATTTGACAGAGAAAGGGGAAGGTGTCTCTTTTACTGCACAAGTCTTAGATTCATGCTGTTTGCAATTATTTACACCCCCTTACAAGACGGATCTCACACAAATGACATCAGTTCAGAAATGAACAAGGAACTTTAATGACTGCAGGTCGCAAGCCAATTCAGTGATTCAATGAATTCAGACAAATAAAGAACACTCGTTTAACACTTAAAATACAGTGGGAATGACTCAGGAAGTAAAGCTTGATGCAGGTCAGATACTAAAGTTTAGCTATGCTGGCAAGGTTGATGACAAAACAAATGCGTCAAAACAAGAATTTGTTCACCATCTTCAGCTCAACAATACATTCCAATCGTCCCACAGCACACACTGGATTCAAGCTAGCTTTGAGTACACAACATCAAAATACAAAATAAATAAATTGATGTTGGTAGTTCTTCGTTTTTATTAAAAAAAATCCAGCACAATTGCTTTGGACTAATCCAGACACTACTCTTCAAATACATGTCTTAACTTCCGTATAAATACCCTCAAAAGAAACATTTACAAGTTGCACAAAAGTAAAAGCAAAAGCATTCTGATAGCCATATATACCGAGTCGGATTAAGCAGCAAATAAATTGAAATTGATAGTTGTTCGATTTTACTAAAAAGATCAGCATAATTCCTTCAAACTACTCCAGACAATACTTTTCAAATCCATTTGTATTAACTTCTGTGTAAATACCCTCAAAAACATGGTTGTTAAAGCGATCAAGCGAGGCAAGAAAACTCATCACCTTTTTACCACCAAATCGCTTAAGGCATGTGGTGATGCGATGCCACACACATCAAAATTTAACAGCAGCATCAAGCCATCAACCATTAAGTTAATGGCTTTGATGCTACTGTTAAATGGCATTAACATTTAACAGCAAAATGTAAGAATCCACAATCTTGCAAACACATAGCGCAGCCACAATACCTTTCTGCGACCAATTTGGAGCTCCAAAGGTTCAAATTAGAAGAATCCACTACATCCAAGGACTAATATACAATATCGCAAAAATTCCAAAAGTCCCAATCGGTTACTTAACCCTAACATCGCCCCTGTTTTTGCTCCCCTCCCCCTCTTCACTGCTCGCCTTCCACCGCCACCGCCTTTCTTCACCTTCCTCCTCTCCGCCATCGACGCGCCACCCTCCATAGCACTGCTGTCCTCTCCACTAATGCCGTCGCTTCATTTACCCTTCTCACCAAATCCACGCCGCCCACCTCCAGCCACTCCAGATCGGCGTGCCACCGAGAGCACCGTCACCAGATCGGCGTGTCAGCGAGAGTACATTGTCGCCAGATCAACGCCTCCGTCCACCGTCTCCGCATCCTCCCCTGCTTCTTCCCTCACTCTAGCGACGACCTCGGCTTTGCTTGCTACCACTCCACTTCCATGGCCATGGCCGGCCGAGGTCTGGGGAGGGTGGGCTGCTCCGGCTCATAGGGGAGAAAGTAACGGTGCAGGCTGAGATCAAGGATCCAACCTTCTTCCTCGGCTCTGGCTGCCTATAGGCTGTGTTTGTTTAGGCTTCTGCTTAGGCTTATTTGGCTTCTAGGCCTTCATAAGTCACAAGCCAAAACAAACAGTAATTTTTCAGCTAGCTGGAGAGGAGAAACTCCAGCCCAATTTGCACTACACGAGAGAAGCAAGGAAAACGATGCTTCTGGAATTTGGCTGAGCTTACGAAAATCCCACTTCTCTGGTACCCTTGCAACTTGATCTTATTTACAAAAAAATTGCTATCCCCTTCATCAAGTCTCTTCCAGCTCCGGCCAGGTGGCTAGTTTCTTCCACTCGGCAGACTTCTCCTCCAAAGACTACCCGGCCTAAACAAACACAGCCATAGATCCCATGGCAGTGCAGGCAACAGAAGCCAAATACGGTAGCAGCTCTGGCGGGGGTCGGATGGGTCCAGAGTCAACGGGTGGGGGCAGATGGATCTAGCCTTCTTCCTCGACTCTAGAGCTGGCAGCAATGGCGGTAAGTTTTCTCACGCGATGCCCACCTCAGCTTTCCCCGAAGCCATACTCCGCCTAAGTGACGCCATGGTGACACCGTGGCCGTAAGACAGACGCCATAGGGATGTTCAGCAAGGCGAGGCCGTGGCGAACCCCCCTTGACCGCCTTACCGCTTAAACGAAGATCAAGCAACACTTCAGGGACGCTTTAATAACCATGCTAAAAAGAACATTTACAAGTTGCACAAAGGTAAAAGCAAAAGTATTTTGATAGCCATATATGGTAATCCGATTCAGTTTGCTGGGCACAGTTAAGCAGCACATTACAGTTGCTAATTAGTACCAATAAATAAAAATGGTCACCATGGCTTGTGCTAAATACCACACAGATTGATATATTACTCAAAACTCCAAGGTTCTAGCATGGAGTTATTTCCACCTAGTAACTCAAGCACAACAGGTCTCCTCTTATCTAAATGCAATGTGCCCATAGTTACGGCGTCGCCTACGCGACACCTAGTCGTTGCAGCGGCCGAAGCGGGTCACCAGGGTAGCTCGCCTCGACTGGAGTGGAGGCGGCGGCCGGCGAGGGGCCGTCAGCGACAAAGGAAGCGAGGGGCAGCACTTGGCAACAAAGGAGGCAGGCGATGGATCAGAGGAGGAGGCCCGGATCTGTCATCCCCACCGTCGGTTCCGCCGTCAATTCTTCCTCTGCTAGAGAAGGCCTCTCCCCGCCATCGCGTGCCGCATGGTTATTAGAACGTCGTTTAAACGTTAGAACGCCTCCCAACCGCAGAACATCCGGTCGTTCTGTCGAAGCCATGTAAGCGTCCCGAACGCAGTTCAGCGGCGGTCGCGAGTAGAATGTCCATTCGGGACGAAACGCCCGTTCTAGAGCGTTTTTAGGGAGAGAAATTAGTGAG
This sequence comes from Rhipidocladum racemiflorum, assembly GCA_036346355.1. NCBI lineage: Eukaryota > Viridiplantae > Streptophyta > Magnoliopsida > Poales > Poaceae > Rhipidocladum > Rhipidocladum racemiflorum. The sequence continues at coordinate 8,266,421 of CM070579.1, forward strand.
GGACCCAACATTTAGAGGGGAAACGGATCGGGGAACGCAGAGCCAGAGGAAATCGGGGAAGCACGAAGGAGAGCTAACCTTTAGCCGCTGTAGCCGCCGCTTGCATGAATCCGCCGCCGACGCCGCGCTGCCGCCCACGCCGTCGTCTCCGTGCCCGCGGATCCGGATATGTCGTCTTCGTGCCCGCGCCGTCGTCGCCGGCCATCCGCCAGGTCGGGTACCCCCCCTCTCTGTCTCTCTTCTCTCTGTTGACTTGCTGAGGCGACGCCCCCCTTGTCTCTATCTCTCTCCTCTCTATCGAGGGGTGAATGAAATCGGGGCTCCCTCTGTTGCTTCGGTTCGGCTCGACTTGAATCGGGGCTCCCCCTCTCTGTCCCTCACTCTCTTCAAGTCCAGCCGAGCCGGGGTGAATCGGGGCTCCCTCTGTCCCCTCATGTGCAAGGAAATGGATACATCATACATGGGAGAAAGATGCATGGCATATGGCCTCAAATTATATGGAAAAAGACTACAAAATCAAGGTACATATGTGATATATCTTTGCTCTCATATTCGTTTTACAATAGTGCCTACGTTTTAACGTTTAAAAGTTAAAAAGGGGGTGGGTCATTTCGTTCTCGTTTTACATTTTAATAACCTTGGCGTGCCGTCGTGCATGTCTCCCCACCATCGATCCGGAGAAGGCGTCTGTCATGGTCCTATTTTCCTATTGTGTGGGCATGGGGGCAAATGGGTAATTCTTCCACCTAGATATTTTTTTCCCCACCCTTATTTTTCCTCTCTCCCTTCCCTCTCTCTCTCTCACTCCCCACGCATCTCTCTCCTCTCCCCATTTTTTTTTTCCCAGCCGAAACCCCCACTCGGCTCCCTCCCCACCGAAGCCCCCTCCAACACGCCGCCGGCACCTCCCCCTTCTCCTGCGCCCGGGCGACGCCTCTCTCCATCTCATACGTGGCCGTGGCGCTTACTGCTGCCGCCTAACCGTGGCGCGGCCGACTCAGCCTCCTGCGTGCCTCCTCGCCGAGCGCCACCTCCTCCCACGGCCGCCCTCCTAGCCCAACGCCTGGCGACCCGCACGTGCCCTCTCTCTCCTCCTCTCCTCTCTCCCTCTCTCTCTCCTCTACCTCTCCAAGGCATGGTTAGGGTTTGGGTGTTAGGGAATAGTTGCTCCAATTTGGGGTGCATGGTAGGTGTTTGATGAAATGGCTATAAGCACTAGAAGGATGGATGTGTGGGTAATAGTGGTCCTTCTAGGATTGTTGTCATGTTAGATGATGAATTGATGATTGTGAGGGCTCATACAAATTCAATAGAGGTGGTTGTTGCTAGGTGTTTGTTAAAATGCCAACTAGGACCAATGTGCATCCAATTGCTTCTTGCCAAATTCTTGTATCCATCTCAATCCTCTAAATAAAAGGGGCACATTGGAGGTGTCATATTATGGCATAGCAAAGGTGTGAGGACACCTTATGATTGAGTTTGTAGTCTTCTCCTACGGCCATTAAAGTGTTAGTGTCGAGGGTTATGATCAAACCGTGGGTCAAGCTATTAGCCTTGGGTGGCAGACTCCGTTGGTATTTTCAAGTTAGGCTCTGTTCGTTCCGCTTTGTTATCATTTTCTCCTAACAACCAAGCTGTTAAATTGAGCTATTAGTTGTAATTGCATCCTTCTAACGATTCGGTTGGCCTCTAGCTTAATCGAATGATTTGGAGTCTTGAGTCGTATGTCGTTTTGGCTTTGTTGAATTCTGGCCTTTTTGTCTTCCTTTGTCATTTCCCCTCTCATGTGCCTGACATACATCTCATTTCATATGCATCGTTGTCGTGTAGAGAACGATCACGTGGAGGTGAAGTGGCCGCGATCGAGGGTGATCACGGTGGCCGGTTATTCTTGAGACTCGGCAGAGGCATCGATCAAGCACCTAAGCATCTTGAACCCTTATATGATTCTATTTTTAGAATAAATTGCTAAATTGTGAGTTACGTTTTGCATTAGGAGTTAATTGTGGGATAGGACTAGATCCCATTTCTTTGCTATACACCCATTGAAAATTGTTAAACACTTCCTTGGAGCTAATATGGGTAATATAATGAGTCCACGCTTAGCATGCTTAGATGTTGGGTTCGGGCCAAGTGACGGAGGGTTCCGTCACTTGTGGTTTTTATTATTACACACATGTTACATTATGTTGGACTTGGAATTGGGAAAATGTTTTGGAAAGGTTAACTTGTGGACCGGGCGGGGGAGTTGGTTCATTTGGGTAGGGAGACTCAAATGTGTAGCCCTGTCTGTGTCAATTAAGGACCGATCCGTAAGTGGAATAGGATTGAGCACACCCCGGTTGGTCGCATGCCCGATTATGGTACGGTAAGCCACTCTTTCTCTCATACGGAATCGATGGACCGTAACTTCCTGTGGTTGGACGTGGTTGAGGCGAGGCTTAGGCGACTCTCGGCGCCAAGCCGGGCTTGGAGTGCTCGAGGGTGCTAGGTTTTCGACTCTGAGGAGGGCGCGCCGATTGGGTATGATTGGGAGGGTTGACACTAGGCCCTTGTGGTAAGTGTCGTGCGATCAATGCTTCCTGCAGGTTAATTAAGCGATTCGAATTGCCGCGCTCTCGGATATGAGCAAGCTTAATCCGAACTTCTTCTGCGTAGTAAATAACTTGAACTTGTGGTTCGTAGTTGGGCTTGAGCTTTAAAATGGTTATGTATTGCTCTACATTAATTGTTGTTAATTTCAATCTCACACTAGAAGTAAGTGCGGTCTATAATCGCTTTAAACTTGTAATTGGTTCGATTGTCGCATTTATACTACAAATGTTAATGCTTTTCCGCACTTTTACCTTAAGCTTTCTCCTTGCTACAACTAAATGCATAATCCTTTGGAGTCGGTCATATATGGACCGGGTAAGACTTGCGAGTACCTTTTGTACTCATGCTTCGCTTTGTGGTTTTCGGTGAGGACCAGGATGGCGGGTGTGAGTTACGCCCATCGCCTCTCGGTGGCCAAGGCGGGAGCACCGAGTAGAGGCTTAGCGCGATATCGCTACGCCTTGGAAGTGTTCGATGGCGAGGACACTTAGGAGTAGTCGTATTTTGCTTGTGTTGCGATTTGGTTCACTTTTGTTGTGTAGTTAGTCTTCTACTTTATGTCTAATCGTTGTTCAAGTCTATGTCAGCCGTCTGTGGGTGGTTGTCTCGACTTGTGATTGTATGGCTGTTGTGGTTGTTGCTTTACTTTTGAATATATATATCCGCAATCGTGTTTTCTTGTCTGGCCGAGTGGATGTCCATAGGTTCTAGGTGGGTCATGCCGAAATTTTCCGTTTTTCGGAGTCTTGGTCTTTTTCCCCGTTCTTGCCTAGTTTAGAGTTTTGGAGTTGTTTCAATCTTGGTTCGGTGGTTGTCGGGTTCGTCTTTGTGCCGTGTGTGTCCGCTTGCGTGTGGTTTGGAAGGTTTCGGGTTCGTTGCCCCCTTTATGCAAATTGAATTGATATCGTATTGGTTTCCGGTATGCGGTGATCCTGGGCGCGTTTCGGGTCGCATACCGGGGGAATACCGGGGTTGTTGTCGAGTCGTTTGGATGTTCGTAGGATTGTCTCCTTTGGGCTTGGGTATTAGCATCAGGATCACCTCCGGTGATTGGTTGCTAGGATCCAAATCCGATGGGAGCTACTGTTCATCCAATAACTCGAGGACGATCTGGGCGGCTCCCTCACAGCGTCGACGCAAAGAGGGAGAAGGGAGTCGGCGGTGGGGGTGGAGGCAAGGAGAGGGAGAGGGAGAGCTGGCTCGCAAGACGGGGGAGGAGAGCGCGGGCAAAGGGCCGAGGGTTGGAATGGGGAGAGAAATGGGGGAGAGGGTTAGGAAGAGAAAAAGTGGCAAATGGGCCGGCCAGGTGGGCCGTGGAGTTAAGTTCATGTCACATAAGAGATTATTTTCTTTCATATGGGGTATATTTAGTCAATTTCATGTCATATGATATATTATTTATTATTTATTTTTTCATCGTCTAATCACCGCCTAGGCAGTCACCTAGGCGCCTTGACGTCAAGGCAGTCCGGGCTCGCCTCGCCTAGCCGGACCGCCGTGACAACTATGAATGGGCCTAATGAGTAATTGAGATGTTTTAAGTTGTATCACTATATAATGCAAGCTCCAAACACAACAGAGCAAAGTCAGCACTTGGAGCAAGACAAAAAGGCAGAAATGTCATGAAATAAATCAGTATTCTGGAATGTTACTACCCTAGCTATTAAAATAATAGAAAGTAGAACCTATAATGTTTATATGATTGAAGTAAAACTTTGATCCTTTTCAACAGATAAAGTATGCACATTTACCCTCATTCGTTTCATGCTCTTGACCTCCTCGGGCCCATATTGTTGATAGTCAGCCTGTGCAAGTTTACAAAGAGGAAATCACAAACATATTTTGTAGTCCAGACTGCTACAGGGAATATAATAGTTGGGTCCATTTCCTATTGTATTAGCAGATCTATATAAAAGAAGCAGATTAGGAGGAAAAACAGCTCCTCGCTTATTAGGCAAACCTTACCTTTCTTTGTTCAATACTGTGTTTGCCACAATATGCTTTATGTCGCAACATACTACCAAAATTTTTGGTATTCATGTAAAGACCAGCATCTCTAGCACATGCAGGATGGAAAGTAAGTTGACAGTCTACAGTACTGCACTGCATAATTGAAAGAGAAAAAAACTTAGCAAGATTGAACTGGTTTGTCTTTCAATTATAGATTAGAAGGTACAAAGGATAATGTAGAAGTTCAAACCTTCAAGCATGTGCCAACTTTGTGGTGGCAGATAGAGCATGTGTCTTTATCCTTGGGAAGGTCCTCCTTAGATAGATTGAATAGTCAGAATATTATAATAAGAATGTTCACAAGAACTTATAATGAAGATGGCCTTTGGTGGTATCATCGTATAAACCATGATAAAATTACGGAATACGACCAATTCATTTCTGAATAGAAAATTCTGAGAAAGTGCAATGCTGGAAAGAGATTAGTACCATTCCATCTACTGCATTGGATTGTCCCCTTCTGAATGTACTCTCCAACAGCCACTATGGAATATCGACAAATTTAAGAATGTAGATAAGGTAAGCAAAGCATCAATATGAAAAATAAAGATGCCAATCAAATTACCTCAGCACAAAGAGCATGAACCCATTGCCCCTGTGTAGTCTTTCTGAAAGCACCAGATGTGCCATGGCACAAACTACACTGCACCAAGTGTGATTTCGCACCATTGCAATCTGATTGAATACCAGAGATAACAGCTTCTGATGGCATCTCTTGGCAAAGTTCGCACTTCCAGGGGCCTGTGGGATTCATCAGATTCTGGTAGCAATCTAGGTGGACAGCAGCCTGCTAAACAAGTAGAGCTAATAGTTATTGAAGTGCAACATGGGGAAATAGTGAAATAAAAAAAACAATGAAATACAAAGCACCTTGCAGCTGGAGCAGACAAAAATTCGGTTCAATACAGTCTCGCATCGCATGCATACATCACACGGGAGAGCATTTTTCTTGGAAAATTTTGAAAGATCAAAAATGGGAAAATTAGTATCTGCTGAGACTTTACTATTAGAAAATGATGAATCCTTTGTTTGTGGCAATGAAGTCAATTGGCTAACTCTTGAAGACCCGGTATTGACTTCGGGAATACTCTGCAAACAAGAAGACCCAGTTTTGATTTTGTGATACTCCCAGACAAAGAAAAGACAAACAATGAATATGCATAACACAATCAATCGAACAAGCACAAGCACAGTATGAACCTCTTGTATGGCAGATATTACATCGTTTTCTCTCTCTTTCCTCACTGTTGCATTTCGCGGAGTGGATGCAACAGAAGGTGCAGCTGCAGCTAGGATAGCCTGAGCTTCCTTGTGTCTCCTCTCTGTGTTCCCACGTTTCTTCGCTTCCCTTATATCACGAAGGTACTGATTCGCAAGGATATGGTCCCATTTTCTTTTGTTGAACGAATCCAATTCATGAGAAAGACTCTGGACAACCTTCAGTATCAAATCTTCTGCAAGATATACAAAAGGACTGAAACATCCATTCAGAAAGCAGAAGAAATAACTCAAGGAAGGAGTTAATTTTGCACTCTGAAGACCAATTGGTAAGACATTACTGCAGCAGCAGGAGAATTATAATGAAATAGAACCACAAAAAACAAGGTTTGGTATTTCTGTAAACAAATAGCATGACATGACAAATGCACTTAGCAAAGAAAAAGAATGTGCCCTTACCATATATCTGTTTCATAGCAGCAACATCATTGAGTAGCCTGGCTTGTAAATAAAATATTTCTCCTTCTATTTCGTCATGGGGTGAGTGCTCCAGAATACCTGATGATTTCGCTTTAGAAACTTGATCTGCTGCAGCTATGTCTGCCAATTGCTCAAGTTTAGTAGAAGAACCGCCAAGGTTTTGATCATGAGGGCAAGATAATTCCTCTACGTTGGACAAGAAAGTAGATTTTAAGATGTAAATAGAAACATTGTAATTGGTATTATTTGATTGATGCGGTGAAACTAAAAGGAATACCATGATAATAATTTGCATGTTTATTTTGCTTCAAAATATGGTCCCGCAAGTTTCGCAACTTTTTCTCAATGAATGGATGAATATAACAGCGATAACCATCAAAGCTACATGGAACAAATACGGGATTAGGTTATTTAATCGGTCAAATTGCATGTGTGCAAAGAGGGAGAGAAAAACTCAAGCAGAAAAAGATTTTTGAACCGTACTTCAGAAAATGTTGGCCAGAAATCTGATCATTGTCCCAATCATGACAATTGTGAAAGCCATTTTCTACTGAATCAGCCCAATCTTTATTAGCATTATCACCCTCAGGAAAACAATGATCAAATGAAGAGATGCCTTCCTCCAGTTCTGAGCCAAGTTGTGTATCAATTAAGTTTTTACTTTCACTTCTAAGCAATGTACCTGTCCATAATACCAAAAGAAACATTGAGTCTACAAGAAGATATGACTTGAGAATGCAGAGCCCCCCTAATCTACAAAAAGGGCTAGTCAAATCCTATGGCTACCAGATAAAAAAAAAAATCAAGCTCAACACTATCAAGGAGCCTCAAAGTGAGTATGTCAAACAGCTCCAGCCCAGCTAAAAGTCAAAACTAATAGAACAGTACCATTTTTATGCCTGACATGTCAAATATCGTTGTCTAAGGTTGTACACTGTACATACAGTTTGCCAAATGTTTGCATATTTGGTGCATGTAGTTGAAAACACCATGCCGATTTCAATTGGTGAAAAAAGAGCAAGGAATTGCCATGAAACTAATGCGTTTTAGCAGCAACTAGAAATAAGAGATATGCATATTAACTAACACAAAAGGGTCATGACATTTAAAACCAAGAAGCATAGGCATAAAATGCATAGCAACCTTTAATGCCATACATTATCCAAATAAACGTAAAATAACAGCACAGCATTGTCATGGCCGTTTTAGAATTGCCAAGAATAAGTTCACTTTCTTAGTTCCTTTTGGTAGTGGACTAGAAAGAGCAATGATACATCATGGAGTTGAAAGCTAACAAGCAGCTGACAAACCAGCAGATTTAATAAGCATACTCTTCACACTGACAGTAGTTTTTACTCCAATGAATTTAATTTGTTACCTTGTACCAAAGAACCCTCTATAAGAGGCTTCACTTGAACAGAAGGCACATGAACGGAGTTTTGCAGCAACTTGATGATTTTCAACTTCAGACCAGGGGAGAAGGTGGTTGTTTCAGGCTGCCAAGGAATAGATTAAAAAAAGAATTAGGATATAAGGGGACAGCAGTGTGGCATTGTGAAACACAATGATGACACCACACAGATGCAGCTATACATACTTTAAAAAGATATACATGATGGAAAATGCAAAATCACTTGTACATGTAAGTGAATGTGCTACCTTAGCCCTCCAAAGTGCTCCGAGATTTGTGTAAGGACACCAATAGTTAGAAGATAGGTGTTGGTTTGAATTTTGGAAGTTTGAATCAATCTCGATGCACATTTGATGGTGGTGATAAGACAGGTACAAGTGGGAAAGCCATTGTCATAAGACCGAAGTTTTTCCCATCTTTCTTAGTTATACCTACAATAAGCTTTTGTTGACTATATCAAATATGTTGAATTTATAAATTATAATTTTCTGCATCTCTAACATTATGCTTTTAATATAAAACTACAAGCTGTGTTGCATGAAAGGACATAGTAGAAAAGGTCAAACATTAATTGTGACAAGGATAATATATCAAATTTTGCCAGCATCATGTATATGGGAAAGTATAGTAAATTCAAAAGTGGTCTATAATTCGCTAGTGAGTGTCAGGGCCATGCTTAGTGCATTTATGTACCAAACACTGATAGATACAACCCCTAGTAAAAATGTTCGTGCAACCTAACAATTTATGAATTAATTAAAAAATCATATTCCAATTACCACAAGAGCAGCTTCCAAAGATTCTGAGGAGAGACCCAATTCCGACTCTATATCATCAACACTAACCTTTCCTTGGTCAATTAGCTGCGAAATCAGTACAAACATAAAACCCAGTTAAATACTAAACATCTGTATCCTAATCTGGCTTTGTAAGATTAGCAGGTACCTTTCTAAGAACTGTAGAAACATCACCAGAACTGCTCATAAGATTCCCATCTCCTGTAGTTCGATCAACAATCACATCTGCTCTTCGAGTTTCTTGACTTTTTACACTTCTAACAGTAGATGGCAAGGTAACAAGCTCCACCTGCACTTTGTGTAGGCTAGAAGAACTAGAGCTAGTGGCTGCATTGTTCATGAATTTGTCCTTCTTCTTGCATGTAAATCTCAGTTGTTGTTTCTTCCCAGTGGCTGCATTTGCATCATCCAGCTCGAGTTGTGCGCTATCCTGCTCAGCAGTATTATTGTCTTCGTGTATGGAGCTGATGCCTTGGACTGTAGAATGCTTTGAGCAAAATGCCCGCATCTCAACCTACAAACAAATAAACAAGAAAACTAATGGCAAGCAAACCAACTAAGGCAAACAGCATTTACGAGAAGAAAATGTTCTAACATTATTATGCCCAGATTTTCCCCATATCTCCATCTGATGCTTGGACTCTCTTGCACATATAGGATGAAAGCAAGTTCGGCATGTTCCTGAAAAACACAAACTTAGTAACCTAAACATGCATGGATCACAAAGTGAAAATTAATATTCTTTACACATCGTTTAGGAAATAAAATGCAGTAGCAAGACGGGTAAATTGAAGGAATAATGTACCAATAATTTAAAGCAACGCAATTTCCATCCTGTACTGGTAAAAAAGCATCAATTTGAGCCATGGCAGATGGCACACTTATTGTAGAATTCTGAGCAATGTTTTCGAAAATAGGATTGAGCAATGAAGAATTGGGGGCTAAAGTTATTCGAATGTTGAGGTGAAACCAAACCTTTATATTTCTCAACTCACCAAGCTGCCCATAGTTACTATTTTTCAACTTTCAAGGTGTAGCTGTCAAACCTACTATAGCTCCCAACTATCAATCATGCATCTTTGTAGAATGTATTCATTGATCTAATGACTCCCTTAACACCTTCTCAAAATACCAAGAAATGTCACACCAACAGGGAATTAAATGTCGCTGAGATTTCACGAAATCTCGGCGAAATTTCGGGTCTCGGACCCCTCGAATTTCATAATCCCGGCGAAATAAAGAAAACCCTAGAAAAATTCAAGTGCTACAATAACCTAAAATCTCGGTAAATTTGACCGAGATTTGACCGAATTTGGGCAGATTGGATTCTTCATGTCGTTTTCCGTGTGGGACAGTCGGTAGATCATAATTCTGGCGAAATTTAAAAAACCCTAAAAAATTCAAAGGGCAACAATACTTAAAATTTCGCCGAGATCTCGGCATTTTGGACCGAAATTTCAGTATTTTGAACCGAAATCTCAGAAATTTCGGTTCAAAAATTACCGGATTCAAATTTTCCTTTTTGTATTTCATTCGGATTTCGTCCAAAATAGCAAGATTTCGCCGAAATTTCGGATTTCGGAGGGTGCCGAGATGAAACCCTAAAACGAAATTTGAAACCTTGCACACCAGCTAGGGATGGCAATTGTGCCCTTTTACCCACGTGCCCGCGGGTAAATAGCCGAATAGAGGCGTGTACAGGGTCTTTCTTTGCCCACGGGTATAGAAATGGGACTAATCCTTTGCCCACCGGGTAAACGGGTACGGGTATGGGTAAGCTATACCTATACCCGTTTACCCGTGAAATACACTGACATGTGGGACAGGTGATGTGAGCATGGTTGCATACGTTAGAAAAACCATAGTGCCCCCAAAATCCCAAGTCCCCCTGCCCCCAAATCTTTCCCAGCCTCCAGAGTCCAGACGTCCTCAACTCCTCATCCGGTCCAGACTCTATCGTCTCTCCATTACATCACAGAGAACTAAAATATTATTCACTATGCATGCTCTCAAATTTGTGAGATTTAAATAAGATTCCTGTAATGGTAGAAGACTATAACTGGTTCTCTGCTTCTCCTGAAGTTCTCGATATTTTTTTCCAATTTGCATCTAACTGAGTGTTTGGTGCTGTTTCTAATGATTTATGTTGTTAAGGTCTCCTCCCTCATAGACCAGTTAAGTCATGGAAAAAGTTGGCTAAAATACAGAACTTACTCAAGTGTAACTAATTGTGCCATGCAACACAGGCAGTGGCGGAACTAGAAATTTTACAATGGGTGTGCCCACGTCGCGCCATTGCCAAGGTTATTAAAACGTAAAACGAGAACGAAACGACCCACCTCCTTTTTAACTTTTAAACGTTTAAACGAACGTTGAAACGTAGTTTTAGGCACAATTGTAAAACGAATATAAGAGCAAAGATATAGCATATATTCATATATGTACCTTGATTTTGTAGTCTTTTTCCATATAATCTGAGGCCATATGCAATCTCAATATCTCTGGCCCATCCGGCCATATGCCTCTTTTTCCATATCACTCCGGCCCATCCGGCCCACCACACCTCTGCCTCTCTATCTCACCCGAACTGGCATTCTCCTCTGTCTCTCTATCTCCCGAACCAAGAAGACAGAGTTAGAGACAAGAGAGACAGAGAGAGAGCGACGACGACTGAGGGGCATGGCGGATGACGGCGGCATGACGACGGCTGGAGTTGGCGATGGCGGCAAGGCGGCGCGAATAACGCTGGCGATGATGAGGGCGGGCGCTGGCGTTAGATCCGGATCTGGCGGCTGACGGCCATATTGGCGACGGCGGGCATGGGCGCAAGGATGACGCAAGAACATGGCTGCCGCGGCGCGCTTAGGGTTAGCTTGCTCTCATCCGCTTTCCCGATTCCTCTCATCCGCTTTCTCCGCTTCGATTCCTCCAAATGAGACTCCATATGAGCAGGCGTAACGTCCGAATCGGACGTTCCGGACGTTTTCTCGTCGTTTGAACGACGCTCAAGGACGTTCTAGGCGGGCGGAAGAAACGGCCGACGTTCTTCGGCTCGGCGTTTTCGTAACGACGCGTTTAAACGTCGTTTACACAACGTTTTAATAACCATGGCCATTGCCCGCGCAAGCTGCTTGCCACACCGCTCGATCGGCCCGCGCATTGCATCTTTGCCGCACAGACCCGGCCACACGTTGCCCTCTGGCCGCCACTCTCCCGCCGCCAAAGACTTGCCGTGTCGCTGCCGCATTGCCGCTCTCCCGACCGCTTACCGCTTGCCGTGCCGCCCGCCTGCGCGTTGCCTATTGTGCCACTCCTTGCCCGATTCGCCTGTCGTTCGCTCGAGCCGCTCGCCATCGCTCGGCTCGCGCCACTCCGCCGCTCGAGCCGCTTGTCGTGGTCGCCGCCGCTGCCGCTCGCCTGCGGCGTTGCCGCCGCGATGCCGCCCACCTGATGAGCCACTTGCTGTGCCGCCCACTCGGGCCGCGCGTTGCCTGCCGCGTCGCCGCTAGTATACTGATGCTTAGTTCGCAAGTATTGATGGTTGTGTAGTATGAATTTTCATATGAAATACCCAATATTTGTATTGATTCAATGCACTTATGGTGATGAGCACAACAACATAAATTAATGGTTGGTAGCTAAGTTGAGAAAAACTTTGTATAAGTGATAAAAGAACAAATTATTTTATCTATCAATTGTATGGTGCCATATAGTTGGTAGCTTAGTTGAGAAAAAGATTTAGCAACTATGATGTATGAAATGTAATTATTATCTAAGTCATTTAAGTATTATCAATTTATATTGAAATCAAAATACATTGTAATATCTATTAGTAAAGGTAGTTTTAGAATTTTTAAAAATTTTGGGGGTGCCGGTGCATACCCGGCACCCCAACTGGTTCCGTCTCCGAACACAAGTTACACAACTCAAAATGTTCGCTCTTTACATAAATAGCATAGAATCGGAATGAAGAAAAAGCTGCTGGCAGAGATATGTGCATGCATGAATCTCCCCAAAAGTTTTTTTTTTTTTTTTTTGGGGGGGGGGGGAGTGGGAATAATTGATGATTTGCCCTCACTTACGTGTGCCATTGATCATTTGCCCCATAATGCCTCACTGACATACGGACCTAGGGCCATATAACAGTGAGATATATGGGGCAAATGATCAATTGCACCTTGTAAAACAGGGCAAATCATCAATTGTCCCGAAAAAAGTGTGCATGTATGTGTGCATTGGTCGGGTTGGGTTCGGGGCTGGGTGGAAGATGGGAAACTTTGAATAGAAGATAGGATGAAAAAGCACAACCAAATTGGAGACCTTTCACACGTCTGTTTAATGTGCTTTGAGCCAAACAGCTGAATTTTCCCAGAGCACGTCCAAATCATGCAGAACTCTCAAAACCTTGGAAGAAACATTGCTGACCAATTTGCAACTTGTATTGTTTCCTTAACAAACACCTTATATGCACATACTACATTATTTGAAAGAAGCAACCAAACACCACACAGTACTTCACATCAACTCATCTAAAAAAGAGTCATGTCATGTTCTTAGACGACTATGAAAGTGCACAGGGTCGAACAACCCTAGGGGAACCCCTAGGCATTTAATGAGTAACACTTTCTACGATTGTATCATCATTCCAAAAAGGCAAAAAAAATAGAAAAAATGAATGTTCTCTAGGGTCATGTCCAACCAAAGTAGCATATTAGGTATGCTCATCAAATAATACAGATCATTGATTTTCCAAATACATCAAAGGAAAAGTGAACTAATTTCACCAAACATTGGGTTTCTTGTCTTACCAGTATTCAGATTTTCTTCCGTTAAAATTTGTACAGTTGCTGCAATACAGAAATAGCTTTGTTACTTGTTAGCCTATCATTCCATCATTAGAAGGTGTTATCAAGAAAGGATCTCGGAATTACAAAATATGCACCCACAGTCGCGCACCCACATAGACACAGTTGCTTAAGGTTTTTCTTTTTAGTACTATCATGGTTGTCAAGTCGTCACCTAGGCAACAGCTAGGCGCCGCCATGGTTGTCACGGCGGTAAGGCGTCCGCGGCATGCCAGGACTTTTTTACCTTTTAAAAGGTTAAGGCGCGAGGCGAGGCACCTTTTTAGACATATATGTAAGGCGAATAAAGGAGTTAAAAGGAGTTGGTTTCAGTGGTTGCGTGCTGCTCGTCTACCATGTCCACCTAGCCAACAGAGGAGAGTTAAAAGGAGTTGGTTGCAGACAGCAGAGGAGCAAACTAGGAGCAAAACAGAGGAGCAAGTCGTCTGCCATGTCCACCTGCGCCTCGAGCTGGAGGTCGAGCTCGATCTGGAGCTCGAGGAGCGTCGGCTCCGGGCGGCGGCGACGGCGTCGGCGCCACTGGCGGCAGACGGAGGAGCCGATCCGGCATCGGCGCGGGCGGGCGTCGGCGCCTCGGCGGCTCGATCTGGAGCTCCAGGCGGAGCTCGAGCTGGAGCACGGGCGGAGCAGCGACGCACGGGCGGACTCTCCTCTGGCGGTTCTCCTCTGGCGATTTTTGGGCTAGGGTTTTTGGGCGTGGTCCGGTCCCTCTTGGATTGTGTTTTTGGGCATGGCCGGCTAGGTTACATCTATGGCGGCTGCCATAGACCTCGGCGACGCCACGGACGCCTCGGCAAGGCGTCCGCTCAGGACCGCCACAACGCTAAGGCGTCGCTTAGGCGTCCTTTCAAGGACGGACGCCATGACAACCATGGGCGCCGCCTAGGCATCCAGGCGCCGAAGGCTGCCTGCCATGGCCGCTCGCCTCGTCTTGCCAAGGAAAGGCCGACGCCATGACATTCCAGGCGTCGCTAGGCGAGCTTGGGTGGCACGATTTAGCGTTGGGAGAAGGGGATAAGGGGATGGGCCAATGGGGACTCTCAAGTCAAGCTGAGTTTGCTGGCTTGCTGCCATACCTAGCGCGTGAAGAGGGACAAGGGAGCTACGTCGTAGCCTCTGCCCTACGCCGCCTCCGCCGCGGACTCTGCTCTGCGCTGCCTCCACCGCTGGCCTCTGTGCCAGCCGCTGCTCTGCATCACTGCCGCCACCATCCCAGATATGGCCGCCGCCATTCCCGATCTGCAACGGTCGTAGGCGGAAGCAAAGGAGAGGGAAGAGGAGTCGGCGGCCGTAGGGGGAGGGCGCCAGCGCCGGAGGGGGGAGAGGAGTCGGCACCAGCGTCGGAGAGGGGAGTGGAGTTAGCGCCAGCTGGGATGGAGAGAGGGCGGTGGCTAGGATGGAGAGAGAGCTCGTGAATAGAGAGAGGAGGGGAAGGGTTAGGGTTTGAGGGGGGAGGCTGGCGCCCGAGAATGGGCCGGGCTAGGAAGGCCGTCGGTTAGCCAACTGGCCGACTAGGCTAGGCCATGCACATGGGCCGAGTCCAATCTTTTTCGGTTGCCTAATCCTTGCCTAGGCGTCCAGGCGCTCGGCTAGCACCTCGCCTCACCTTGTTGCCTTGACAACCATGTTTAGTATTTGTAATATATAAGTAAAATTTGAATATCACAAGAGAAAATAAGGAGACAAAGAACGAATGTGTTATTTCAGTGCAACAAAGCTGCATAAGAAAAAAAAAAAAAAAAAAGGTCAACAGTGAGGTAGGATTTTGCTTTAAAGAAAAATGCAGTGTGACTAATGATGTCATAGGCCGCACTGCATTTGTTAAATTAGAGGCTCTCTGCTGAACACGAGAACTACAATACTAAAACACAAGTTGTCAAGCAAGCTTATTTTGGTAATATAAAGTGATCAACTGAAAATACATACCATGGCTACACCGAACGCATGCACCATGCATAACCTTGCAAAGACTGCAAACCAATTTTGTCCGATTCTCTTGGACATCTCCAATATTAGTGACAGGTTCCATTGATTCCATGTCCTCTACAAGAACATCCGGTGTCCAGAGACTACAAAACAAGTGTACAAATTTTAGGTTGCTCCCATCTGCAGCTTGATCAGGCACCCTTTTTACAGGTTTCAGAGCACCTTTCTCCTTCGGGCAAAGCACACAAGGCATTAAAACAGTCCTACCCGCATCACTCCGTGTCAACCTCCGTGCCAACCTGATACTCTTACACCAGGCACATGACCAATAGCCGGTGGGCATAACATGCACGCCATAACATTTCTGGTGCACCCGCACCTCGCAGCTATTGCAGTGGAGCAGCCTATTGGATGTCGTATCACTCTCTCCCAAACAACATACATCACATCTTGAACCAGCCTCACCTTCCAAGGGTGGCAGCAGCACAAGCCGCTCTAGTCCAGCATCCGCACCTAACAGCTTCCTCTTCTTGTTCGGGCGCTCTGAAGTGAGCACAAACCTGTCCCTTGCTCCTAGGAGCCAATTCAATGAACCGTTTGAGACCTCTCTGCATTCTGGTAAAACAACACCATCGCTCCTACCTTGATATAGCTCAAATTCCATTGGCTGCTCCTCTTGCTGCGAAATCACCTCCTGCATATCCTGCTCGCAATGCTCTTCATTAGTCCCGTTGTTACTGACCAGCTCCATATTGCCCCCAACAAAATCTGGGCTATCCGGCATATCATGTTTGCTATGCATTATTTTATTCTCCAACTCCTCATTGTCCTTGCCCAAAAGTGAGTTCAAATGCGAGCTTTCATCCGCCACAGCCACATAAGATGGACCACATTTCTCCCCTAACTCCTTGCCACTGCCCATAAATGGTATGAGCAAGCATGGATCGAGCCGGTTAGTGCTCAATGGGGGCTTCGGCACTAATGCCTCAAAATCCTCCAATGTAATCTCCCGGAAATACGGCTCCACCTGTTCCCAGAAAACCTTGGACCCAGAACTCACTCTCGGCTGCACCACGGCGGCTGCTGCTGCTTCCGGCTGCTGATCCTTCTTATGCTTCTTCCGCAAGTCGCCCAGCGCCGCCCATCTGGCGACCCGCGCTGGCAGAAAGGGGTCCCGGCCGGCCTCCTCCTCTCCTTCGAACGGCGAGCGCAGAGACAGCGCCTTCCTGACCTGCTCGCAGAAGCCGACGCTGCCCGCCTCGGGGGAGGCCTCGGCGCGACCGCCGCAGGGGGCCGGCACATCGTCGCCGGGGCCCCGGGAGGAGGAGGCGGCGTCGGCGGCGGGGGGAGCTCTCCGGCGAGGCGCCACGGCGGTGGGGAGCGGAAAACCTCGAGGGCTAGGGTTTCTCTCGGGTTTCGATTTCAGGGGACTTCCAGATCCGCGAGCGAGAGGGACAAAAGAGAGACGCTTGTGCAGTTGTGTGACAGGAAAGAGAGGAGAAAAAAAAAACCGATGCGCCTGTTTGTTTGTCGCTTCTCCCGGTAGTGGGCTGGGCCTGGGCGTCGTGCTCGTACCACGTGAAAGGCGCTTTTCCCCATAAAACACTATACGCGCACCAGGAGACCCCGCGCAAGCCGGGCTGCCATGTTGGGCGCGACAAGCCAGCGGATCGACGCGCGTGCACGTAGCGGCTTCTCTGAGGAGATATACCTGGTTCGGTGCGGCTCCCTGATGCGTCGCCTCACGGGATTGCCTTCTACGGCCTCGTACGTCTCTACGTGTCCACGGGTCCAGCGCTCAGTTACCGACTTGTCGGCGGAGCCGACAGGACGCGTGCTGTTCGATTGAGATGATACATGGGCCCGACTGGCGGGGGCGGGGGCTCCTGGGCGGACGAGAAAACGTGGATGTGGGTGGATGGCATGTGGGCCCGGGCCTCGACTTTATGGGAGCCCGCGGTAGCGCCGGCTGGGCTGACTACGTGGTGGGCCTACAACAGAAGTGATTCTACGCCGTCGGCCTGGACTAGTAGCGCTCCCTGGTCCGTCGAACTGGGAAAGCGCCTCGTCTACCCACTAGGTGGGCCCTGGTCTACAAATTTAGGATCCAGCCCTTTCGGAATATATTTTTATTCTTTTTTAGTTGGGACGTGAACTTTTTCAATGAATCGCACCTCTCCCGGTCCATCATTCCTTCGGTTGCGTTCCAAACTTCCAATGCATCAATTCATTTTCACTCATGGGCCTCATGGCTGTCTCCTGTACATGAATGAAGTTCAATGTATCAACTCGTTTTCATTCACGGTTGTTTCTTGTACAGGAAGTTCAATATATCAGGAGACTTGAATAACAAAAAGAATTACAAAAATAATATCACTGTCGTTGTTTGAAATAATATTATTTTAGTAAAAATAATTACAAAAATAATATGCCGGTTAAAAGAATAACAAAAATATCACTGTCATTGTTTGAAATGACGACAAAGGATCAAATGGTGACAGAGGGCAAAACCCAACGGTTGCCTCTTCTGTCACCAATTGAAATGATGTCAGAGAGGCCTAAATGCCTTGCGGCGCTCTGGCCACAGCCATTTCGCACCTGAGCAAAGAAAGAAGAAGCAGAGGGGAAAGAGGACAGAGGGAGAGGAGGGGAAGAAGAGGAGGGAGGGAGGAGGGAGAAGCAGAGGACAGGAGGAGGGAGAAAAAATCGTAATTTTTGCAAGTAATTTTTTTATTTGAATTAAAATTTAGTCTGTAGATTAATTAGATTGTAAGTAATTAGCTATGTAGAGTAGCACTTATTATTTAGATAGGCGACTTAGAGACTAGATTAATCAGGTGTGTAGAATAGCAATAGTTTTTTAGATGCACGATTAGCGACAAGATTAATTAGATGTGTAAGTAGTTAGTTGTGAAGAATAGTAATACTTTTTTAGATAAGCGATTTAGCGACTAGATTAATGAGCTATGTAAGTAGTTAGTTGTGTAGAATAGCAATACTTTTTTTAGATGCACATTTAGCGACCAAATTAATTAGCTGTGTAGAATAGCAATACTTTTTTAGATACATGATTTAGTGACCAGATTAATTATTTGTGTATAGTAGCAATAGTTTTTTACATACATGACTTGGTGACCATATTAATTAGGTTCGTAAGTAATTAGTTGTGTAGAATAGCAATAATTATTTTATATACATGATTTAGCGATCAGATTAATTAGCTGTGTAGAGTAGCAATAGTTTTATTACATACATGATTTGGTGACCACATTAATTAGATTCATGTATTGTAGAGTACGTCAACGTGATACAATAGGTACAGTGGTATTAAGAATTTCGTGAAATTCTAACAGGTATAGACGAACGAGTGCAATTTAAAATACACTGCAGAAAAGGGGTTCCGCATATGCGTGCACAAGGAGTGGAACTAAGTCATTTTCCAAGTATCGTGGCTAGCCTGTCACGTGCAAGGAAACGTTCATGGAGCACGGTTACAAGACGGTTATACCAAATGCTCTCCTTGGACTGTGAATTGCATGACATAAAGCTGCATGGAGTAGGGTGTTGGAGATAGGACTGCACGTACTAGGAGTTAGTATAACTGAAGGGGCTGAAGTGTGAAGTTCATATGTAACAATGGCAATTGAGAAAGGGTGATCGTTAGTGTTGTTGGCGCAAGCATTTCAGAAAGCCAATGTTGTCCATGCGTCACAAGATGAGGTTGTTGGTGCTGAACCGGAAGAAGTCGGTGAGAGCAGCCAAGCTAGAGAATGTTTAGTGAAGCAGAATGTTTCTTCGGGTCAAGAGGCAGTGCAAGACGATGAAGTTGATGTTCTAATGGTAGCGTTGCAGAAACAAATGGGTGTGGCAGACGAGGGAGAGCATATTGAATTGCTGGTGCAATTTATGGATGTAGAGAGCCAGGACTACGGTGCTTTAAGTAATGACGAAGAGGATGAAGAGCCTTTTCCTACAGAATGGGATGAGTGTTAGTTCGAAAGGCTGATGGTCAACGAGTGTGAAGATGTCGCACGTGGGTACGATCAGAATGAGGTTCAGCAATGTGCAATTTACAAGAATAAGGGTGAGGTGCAGGAAGTAGTGACAACATGGGCAGTGTCGCTACGTAGACCCTTTAAGATTGCGAAGTTAGATCAACGGGTGTATGATGTTAGATGCCAAATGAAGGGTTACCCATGGCATGTCCATGCTTACCAACCTAAATGGGATACCATTTGAAAGTGTTCTTTAGTTGTCCCATACACATGCGTGCTAACGGGGCCTACGTAGTCGCACAGAAACATATATTCAGGCTTTGTTGCTAATGCAATGTATGGGGAGATTATGGACAACTTGGATTTAGAGCTACGTGTCATCATACTTGCAAAAGAGCAGATGTTCCAGTTCACCATAAGCTATGCCAAGGCATGGAGAGCGAATCAAAAGGCATTGGAAGCAAGGTTTGATACGTATGAAGACTCATATCAAAACTTGTCAGATAGGCTTCAGGTGATCAAGGAAAGGGTGCTGACACTTTTATCGATATTTGTGAGCAGCCTTCGTAGCGCTTCCCTAAGAAGATGGTACTCAAGCGGGTATTCTTTGCTTTCGGTGCATGTATCAACGCGTCCAGACATTACCGTCCATTTTTATGCATGAACGGAATATTTCTTACTAAGATGTACAAAGGCCAGATATTGACTACCATATAAGTAGATGGAAATAATTAGGTTTTTCCCATAGCGCTCACATTCGTGGAGGGTGAGAATACTGATAAATGGCTCTGCTTTCTAAGGAACGTGAAAGCTAGTGTCATGGATCAGCGGCATGGAGTGTACGTCATACACGATCAGCATCCCGAGATGTTGAAGGCGATTGTGCAGTTGCAGCAAGGGGAACATGAGACACATCCATAGCCTAATTTGTGAAGTAGGAGGTGCAAGCAGCACATGGGTGCCAACTTTTAGAAGCAGTTCAGGAACAAAAAACTGACAAAGCTTCTTAAGAGGTTATGCGACCAGAACCAACAAAGAAAGTTTGATGCATTGCGAAAGAACTTGAACGAGCTGACGTCAAGGCACATAGTGGAGGCAGCGAAGAGAGCAAC
The DNA here is from genome assembly GCA_036346355.1 of Rhipidocladum racemiflorum. NCBI lineage: Eukaryota > Viridiplantae > Streptophyta > Magnoliopsida > Poales > Poaceae > Rhipidocladum > Rhipidocladum racemiflorum. The sequence goes on from CM070579.1 coordinate 8,286,830, forward strand.
GCCAGGCCCAGAAGAGGCTCCAATAGCGCTTGAAGTTACCCACATATGCTTCGCACCTGGTTCGGAGGAACGGAAGGGCTCTGAAATGCTTCTCTGAATGGATAAAGCATGAGCCTAGAGAGAAATGGGCTTTGCTTAATGACACCGATGGTGCCAGGTATGGGGTTATGACGATAAACATGGCTGAGGTTTACAATTGGGTCATGCGGGGCTTGAGACCCCTTCCCCTGGTTGCTATAGTGGAGGGTATTATTCGCGGCATCATAAAGTACTGTGTGTATCGCCATGCTAGGTCCATTGATGAGGACATCCTTTCTACTGATATGACCATCTCATCTACAATACACCAACCTGAGCCGGCTGTATTACAAGGACCAATCACTCGAGCTCGCGCACGTCAGCTTAAATATTAGGTGAATGTGTTCCTAGGTTTTCCTACAAGTGATTCACTTAATGGAATGATATTTAATTTCGTGATGATTTCATTGTTCTGAGGAACCATGGAGAAGAGCCAAAATGGATTCGTTTTGGGCACAAGTTCTAGTTCAAGTCAGATGCAGCCCTGTTGACATCACCAACTTAAAATGGACATACCTTTTGATCCAGAAGGTTTCTGGGGCCCATGAGTACTTGATGGAAAGCTTTTGTCATCCTCTTTCCAGCAGATCTAGCCTCACCTCCAAATTCCTTCTATGTCGATGGGAATCTGCGAAACAAGTCGCATCACTTTTTTAGTCTGAGTCAAATTAGGCCGTGGGCCTTATAGTAGGGTTAACTCAGTTTGGGAACCTGCTGGCCAACCCTAGGTCGACCTTACCCTCCCTTTTGCTTATAAATAGCTAGCCGCTGCCACCTCTATGGGGGTTTTGATTGATTAAGTTAGCCTTTGCTACTTCTTGTAATCGCGCATGTTGGTCAGCTCACCTGAATTACTTGTCATCGAAACCCCACCATACTTTGTTTCTTTGAGTCAGATCTAATTTCATATTCGCAAATCGAGTTGCTTGTTCGTCTTGTTCTTGCTAGTTCTTCAATTACTTATAGGAACCAAGACCCTCGTGGACAGGTTGATCGTGCACCTGCGAGATCAAGAACCCTCTGGAGTTGGTATATCGGTCGCTAAGGTGCAACGTCCTAAACGAATGTAGTCGGGCCACTAACGTTGACTCTCCACAGATCGAGATTTACTCTTCTCATCGAAAGATCGGGACCGCTATTGCTATCAAGTGGTATCAGAGTGCCAGGTTGATCGGTGAGAGATTTCTAGTTCTGCATCTTATTTACCTATAGTCCAGAAAACCAAAAAAAAGATTAGTTCCTACCATCCAAAATAATGTGTGCCTTCCGCTATTGCTGTGTAGTTTTTACTTGTTGAGTTTTTGGTTGCATCGTCATGTCGGTTGCTGGTCTTAGTATCTAAGTCCTTAGGGTTTTGAGTTCTTGTCACGTTTATCGTCACCGCTACCATCACTGTCTTGTTGAGTTCAAGTCGTTTTGGTTGGGAAGAGAATCGAGTCAGATCCAATTCCACTTCCGATATTAGAGGGATTAGTTTCCTTTGATTCCAGTGGTCAGCCAATTCAGTTGTAAATGAAAAATGCAAGTGCAAAAAAAAGCCGCACAAAAAAAAGGAAAGTTGTGAATCAGAAAGATTGGGAAGATCTTTCCCCTCTGCTTGTAATGTGTTCCGTGTGATCCTCACAAGTCATAGTTTAGAGAGAGAGTATCTTTTAATTACCTTTATACCCCTAGTCAAAAAAGTGTGTAGGGTGAGTGCTTCTTTGGTGTCCTTTTTGAGTCAAGATTACAATTTAGGGCTCCCACCAAAACATTCAAAAAAAAAAAGAGAAGGAGCCCTATCTATTTGCTTTGTGTTTCAGCGTGTTGATTGGTGATCCGTGACTTCTTTTGTGTCCAAGCTCGCATCTCTAGTACGGTCTAGCCTAGGACCAGCATGGTACCATCGTTGAAAAATCACTCAGCTTGTTTGACTAACGTGGTTCTAGCTTTCCATTGTACTTTCTTCAGCCACCTATAGCTTTACAAATTCTACTACCAACTAGGTACTAGTGACTGGCATCGATGCACCATATCTCCGGTAGTTGTTGCCTTGTCGGTTGCTGCCACCATCTACTAAGCTTGGTAAGAATTGGTAAGAACTTGACAAAACGAGTGGTGTGAGTGACTTGTTTAGCCACATCCTAGTAGTTGATAGGGACATATTCTATGTGATTGCTTGTTCACTTGTCTTCATCTAAACATGACAGGTTCTGGAGACAATAGTGCGCAACATTCTTCTCGTACCAAGGGCATCATCCAACACTTTGAGCGCCAAGTATTGCTACAAACTGAAGACCTTGATGAGGATGTGCGGGTTACAAATGAGTGCCTTGGTGGATTGGAGGCGACTCAAATCGACACCAACAATAAGCTTGTAACGATGGGGACCTCTCTCGCTGAGATTTTGAGGCGGCTCGATGGCATTGGGCATGCAACTCCTGTTGCTGATGTTGTTGTCCTACGAGACCGCCGCAACCATGGTGCCTTAGGCAGCACGGCGGGTGAGAACGATGATGACAATTCTGCTGATACCGAGGTTGATGATGTAGACACTCGTCAGCAACGCCAGCTCCGTCGCAATCACATCGGCATGGGTCCTTTGCCACCGCGTCGTGATGTACGTGACAATGACGATTCACTAGGATAGATTAAATTCACCATTCCACCTTTTGATGGTAAATACGATCCTGATGCATACCTCACTTGGGAATTAGCTACTGATCAAAAATTTACTTGACATGAATATCATGAGAACAAAAGGGTTAGGGCTGCTATAAGTGAATTAACTGATTTTGCTTCGATTTGGTGGAGTGAGTATCGTCGTAAAAATTCAAATGCTACACAAACCTGGGATGATTTGAAAAGAATCATGCGAGCTAGATTTGTTCCATAATATTATGCGCGTGATCTGTTAAATAAATTGCAACAATTGAGACAAGGTAGTAAAAGTGTAGAAGACTATTATCAGCAATTGCAAATAGGTGTGCTTCATTGTGGATTAGAGTAAAATGAGGAGATTGCTATGGCTAGATTCATGGGTGGGTTGAACCGTGAAATTCAGGACATTCTAGATTACAAAGAATATAATTCTATCACTCGTTTATTTCATCTTGCTTGCAAAGCTGAAAGAGAAGTGCAGGGATGACGCGCAAGCACTAGGACTAATGTTTCTGCAGGCCGTGCTAGCACTTGGTCTCCCTGTACACCTACTGCTCCAACGAGTCGCCAAACCACATGACTTCCCCCCAACAACAAGCCCGTCCTTCATCGTCTGTTCCAACATCCAGGCCCCCTGAGGCATCAAAGGGGCCTGTCCAAGCACCCGCTAAGAGTTCTTCCGTTGCTTCAACGGGGAGAACGAGAGATGTTCAATGTCATCAATGCAAAGGGTATAATCATATGAGGAGTGAATGCCCAAGCAAACAGGTGCTGATTGTGCGGGATAATAGTGAGTTTTCCTCTGCTAGTGATTTAGACGAAGATATCCATGCTATGCTTACAGCTGATCATGCAGGAAGTGAAGATGAGCTTAATCAAGTAGAAGAGCACATTGAAGCTGAACATGCGGATTGCTATAAGAGTCTCATTGTGCAACATGTGTTGAGCATACAAATGGGTAAGCCAGAGCAAAATCAGCGACGTAATTTGTTCCAAACCAAATGTGTGATCAAGGAGCGCACATGCCGTGTGATTATTGATGGAGGAAGTTGCAACAACCTCACCATTTCCAACATGGTCGAGAAGCTCTCATTGAACACCAGACCGCACCTTCAGCCTTATTACATCCAATGGTTCAACAGTAGTGGTAAGGTAAAGGTAACTCGGTTGGTGAGGATACAATTTGCTATTGGTTCATATCATGATTTTGTTGATTGCGATGTCGTACCTATGCAAGCATGTTCTATGTTGTTAGGTAGACCTTGGCAATATGATAAGGATTCTATGCATCATGGTAGAACTAATCGATATTCTTATGCATAAAAAAAAGAAAAATTGTGTTACATCCTATAACTCCTGAGGCTATTTTAAAATATGAGATTGCTAGGGCTAGCAAAGAGAAAAATCGAGAGAATGCTAAGAATGAGGATCATATTGTAGCAAAAGGGCTTGAGCAACATAAAAAGTAAGATCTAACTCTGATTGTGAGAACAAAAATGAGATTAGATTGAAAGGTGCTTGTTTTCTTGCAACGAAATCTGATGTGAATAAGTTGGATGCTAGTAGTTCTCCATGCTATGCTTTGGTTTGCAAAAAAAACTTTGTTTTCACTTGAGGATATGTCTTCTTCTTTGTCGCCTGTCGTCGCCAACCTTTTGCGGGAGTACGCTTGTAACACCCCGGCACCTACTATGCCCAGAATGTCACAAAGAATAGAAACAACGACCAAATAACATAAATAAAGACAAATTACAGCAACTACGCTAACATTTTATACGAAATTTTGGCAGCATGCTCTCTGTTTCTCCATAGTTCTAAGCATCAACAATAATCGCATAACAAGTTAGCATAATGGGAGACAACAATAACATAACGACAAGGATTACAGCAGCGTTCCAAGTCCAACTCATAATCTGTCCATCACATAAACCAATAAGGAGTGAACAATTATTCAAAACAATTAACGAGGCACTAAAACCATAGCGTAAACAACACATCTAAGAAAATGTCATGAATTGTTTATGTGTGTATCGCTATGTGAAGACGTGTATCTAGCTCCCTTTCCCACATGCCGAATTCAATGTTCCTAAAAAAACATTAAACAACAAGCGTGAGTTCATCACTCAGCAAAGTGTATTGCAATGGTACAAAACAATAACAATTCACATACATATGACATACCGATCACCAACCATGGAAAACAATCCATGAAGACTTCCTCAGTCACATTCTCATATACTTTCTCATTCACATTCTCATTTATGCAATGCAATGCGATGCATCATGCCTCTTTACTTAGCACATACCGGTATTGCCGAGTGCACACCCGTCGGTGTGCACCCCCTTTTTCCTTCCATCCCGTGGAAGGTGCCTACTCTTACTGACTCGTTTCCATTCACAACTGTGGATGGAACCACGAGGTAGGACTTTCTCAATGGCACTCCGGATTAGTCATACCTTTCTCACCGACCTTACCGGACTAGTTATGACTTTCTCACAGACTTGGCCAGTCCTCATGCCATGAATGCAAATATGCTATAAACATGAATAGCTTGCATATAAACTCAATTTAACCTTTGCATAACCTTATAACAAATCACTTTCATCATGACACATGCAAGAATCAATCATGGCATCATATCATAAAACATGTGTAAACTATCTCATTATCAAACATTATGGCTCTCTAAGCCACAACCACTACAATACACTTGCCTTCAGCCACGCGGGACGGATTGGCTAGACGTTGAAGGCACTCTTGGGGTTACACCACCTGCACATAAGTATAATACACTCTGCCCACAAAACAGCACAAGAACAATCAACTATATCGACTTCGCAACCCACTACCAAAACCCGAAAAAATAGAGAATCTGTCCAACGGGACAGCAGGTTTCCAACAAGCATAACTTGAGTTCTAAAACTCCAAATCAAATAAACGAGTATATTTTCTCAAACCCCAGGAAATTTCCTATCTTTTTCTAAGTATTCGCGAAGACTAATTCGGCTTATAAAATCCTCTAATCTACCGTTGAACACAGACTGTTCCAATCGCGACACAATCTGGACAACGCTCGGTAAAACGACCACAACTTTTAAATGGCTAAACGAAATTTAGTGATTTTGGTCTTCATTTAAAGGTAATTGATTATCTACAACTTTCGCAAAAGCCTACTACCCAAAAAACGCCTCTAACAATTTAAAAATCGCATGCTAACAGAGCACACAAAACTGCTCGCGAATCCAAAATCTGTCCCAAAATTGGATCCACCTCTAACCTCAACCTCCCAACGTGAAAACCAGGAACCAATTCCTGAAACACTCCCAAAACCAGCCCCTACAAGAAAACAAAACCCTAAGGAAGAATGATTTCTCTTACCCAACCATTGGATCGATGACGACACGAGGAACCCACTCGATCTGCAGCCCTTCTAGCGATCCAATTATCTAGGGGAAGCATTGGGGATCAAAATGAAGAACAATAGGGAGAGGAGGCTGGGTGGAGGCACCCAAGGGAGGTGGGGGGTGGCCGAGGGGTAGAGGGGGAGAGATCTAGGGTTTGGAGGGGGAATCCCCTCCTTTCAGGCCCAAAAAGGCCTGACTAGAAGGCCCAGAAACTGAAAATACCTCTAAAATTCAGATTTTCTTCCTTAAAGTTCTTCTGGAATACTACATTCTCCCTAAAGTTCATATGGGATATTACAACGTTGACGTCTTCCCAAAGGACATTCTTCTAGGGTTGCCACCAATCCGAGGGATTGAGCACCAAATTGATCTCATTCTAGGGGCATCTTTGCCCAATCGAGCGCCATACAGAATCAATCCGGATACAATGCCAAGTTCAAGAATTGATTGATAAAGGTTATGTGCGTGAATCTCTTAGTTCCTGTGTTGTTCCGGTCATTTTAGTGCCTAAGAAAGATGGATCATGGAGCATGTGTGTGGATTGTAGAGCAATCAATAATATCACCATTAGATATCATCATTCTATTCTTAGGTTAGATGATATGCTTGATGAATTAAGTGGCTCTACCGTGTTCTCTAAAGTTGGTTTGCGTAGTGGATACCACCAGATTCGCATAAAGTTAGGAGATGAATGGAAAATGGTATTTAAAACTAAGTTTGTACTATATGAGTGGTTAATAATGCCATTTGGGTTAACTAATGCACCTAGTACCTTCATGAGAATGATGAACGAGGTTTTGCATGTTTTCATTGGAAAATTTGTGGTGGTATATTTTGATGACATTTTGATCTACAGCAAGTCATTACTGGGTCACGAGATGCACATTTATTTGGTAACCTTGAGAAGTGCACCATTTGCACGAATTGAGTCTCTTTTCTTGGCTATGTTGTTACTCCATAGGGAATTGAAGTTGATCAAGCCAAAGTTGAAGCAATATAGAGTTGGCTGACTCCTAACCCGGACACACAGGTGCGAAGTTTTTTAGGACTTGATGGGTTCTACTGTCACTTTGTGAAGGATTTTAGCAAGATCACCGCACCGTTGAATGAACTCACCAAGAAGGGTGTGCCATTTGTTTGGGGCGAAGCGCAGGAATATGCCTTCAATGCCTTGAAAGATAAGTTAACACATGTACCCTTACTCCAACTCTCAGATTTTTCTAAGTCTTTTGAATTAGAATGCTATGCTAGTGGAATTGGTTTGGGTGGTGTGCTCATACAAGGAGGAAAACCTATTGCATATTTCAATGAAAAGTAGAGTGGGCCTAGTTTGAACTATTCTACTTATAATAAAAAATTATATGCTCCAGTTCGAACTTTGGAAACATGGCAACATTATTTATAGCCAAAAGAATTTGTCATTCATTCTGATCTTGAATCATTAAAGCATATTCGAAGTCAAGCTAAACTGAATCGTAGACATGCAAAGTGGGTTGAATTCATTGAATCATTCCCTTATGTCATAAAACACAAGCAGGGAAAAGACAATATTATTGTTGATGCTTTGTCTAGAAGATATACCATGCTTTCACAACTTGATTTAAAAATCTTTGGATTAGAGACAATTCAACAACAATATGTGCATGATGATGATTTTAAAGATGTATTGTTGAATTGTAAAGAAGGGAAAACATGGAATAAATTTGTTCTCAATGATGGGTTTGTGTTTAGAGCTAACAAGCTATGTATTCTAGCTAGCTCCGTGTGATTATTGTTGTTATGGGAAGCGCATAGAGGTGGTTTGATGGGACATTTTGGTGTGAAGAAGATGGAGAACATACTTGCTAGCCATTTCTTTTGGCCAAAGATGAGACAGGACGTTGAACGATACGTTGCTCGCTACACTACATGCCAAAAGGCTAAGTCACGACTTAATCCTCATGGTATATATATACCTCTACCTGTTCCTACTGTGCCTTGGGAAGACATTTCTATGGACTTTGTTTTAGGACTGCCTAGGACAAAGAAGGGGAGGAATAACATCTTTATTGTTGTGGATAGATTTTCTAAGATAGCACACTTCACACCTTGTCATAAAAGTGATGATGCTACCAATGTTGCTGATTTGTTCTTTTGTGAAATTGTCCGTTTGCATGGTGTGCCAAACACAATAGTTTCAGATTGTGACACTAAATTTCTTAGCCATATTTGGAGAGCTTTATGGGCTAAATTAGGGACTAAGCTGTTGTTTTCTACCACTCTGAATCCCCAAACTGATGGGCAAACAGAAGTTGTCCTCAGAACTCTATGTACCATGCTTAGGGTTGTTTTGAAAAAGAATATAAAGATGTGGGAAGAATGCTTGCCTCATATTGAGTTCGTTTATAATCGTTCGTTGCATTCTACTACTAAGATGTGCCTTTTTGAGATTGTTTATAGTTTTGTGCCTCGTGGTCCTATTGATTTGTTGCCTCTTCCATCTTCGGAGAGGATGAATATTTATGCTAAAGAAAATATAGAGCACATGAATGCTAAGTTCGAACTTACTAGTAGTAAAGGGAGAAAGCATTTAACTTTTGAACCTGGTGACCTTGTTTGGTTGCATTTGAGAAAAAAATGTTTTTCTGAGTTAAGAAAGTCAAAGTTGATGCTGAGAGCTATGGCCCTTTCAAAGTGATATAAAGGATTAATGTCAATGCCTATAAACTTGAGTTGCCTGCAGATTTTGGGGTTAATCCCTCCTTTAACATTGTAGATTTAAAGCCTTACATGGTAGAAGAGGATGAGCTTGAGTCGAGGATGACTCAAATGCAAGAAGGGGAGGATGATGAGGACATCCTTTCCATTGATACAATCATGTCATCTATAATACACCAACCTGAGCAGGCTGTATTACAAGAACCAATCACTCGAGCTCGCGCACGTCAGTTTAAATATTAGGTGAATGCGTTCCTAGGTTTGCCTATAAGTGATTCACTGAATGGAATGCTATTTAATTTTTGTAATGATTTCATTGTTCTTAGGAACCAGGGAGAAGAGCCAAAAAGGAATCGTTTTGGGCACAAGTTCCAGTTCGAGTCAGATGCAGCCCTCCTGACAGCACCAACTTAAAACGGCCATAACTTCTGATCCAGAAGGTTTCTGGAGAACCATGAGTACTTTATTGAAAGATTTCGTCGCCCTCTTTCCAACGGATATGACCTCACCTCTAAATTCCTTCTGTGTCGATAGGAATATGCGAAACAAGTTGCATCACTTTTTTAGTCCAAGTCAAATTGGGCCGTGGGCCTTGTAATAGGGTTAACTCGGTTTGGGAACTTGCTGGCCGAACCTAGGTCGACCTTCCCCTCCCTTTTGTTTATAAATAGCTAGCCGCTGCCACCTCTAGGTGGGTTTTTATTGATTAAGTTAGCCTTTGCTACTTCTTATAATCGCGCGTGTCGGTTAGACCGCCTGAATTACTTGTTATCGGAGCCCCACCACACTTTGTTTCTTTGAAGCAGATCTAATTTCATATTCCCAAATCGAGTTGCTTGCTCATCTTGTTCTTGCTAGTTCTTCGATTGCTTGCAGGAACCAAGGCCCTCGTGGTCAGGTTGATCACGCACTGGCGAGATCAATAATCATTTGGAGTTGGTGTATCGGTCGTTAAGGCGCAATGTCCTAGATAGAAATAGTCGAGTCGCTAACATCTTCTCTGCTGAGACATCTTCTATGCTGATTGCCTTGGTGCTGTTAACCATCAATTGTCCAGCTCTTATGGCAGTAGCTTGAAATTCCACTTTCTTTCCACACGGGCTCTCAACTGAGATAATCCTTCGCCCACAATCCAATACGGCCTTGTGCTTGGTTAACCAATCCATTCCCAAAATGACATCTAAGGTCTGGGTCTCCAAAATAATAAGGTTCGCCAGGAACTCTATCCCATCTATTAGTATTCTCACCCCAGAACATCCTACTTTCGTTCGGAGTTCGGAACCAGGGGTTTGAACTAAAAGCATGCATTTAAGTCTTGCAATCTCCAAATCATTTTTAGCAGCAAAGCCTTGTGAAACAAACGAATGCGAAGCTCCAGAATCAAACAAAACGGTTGCAGGTACTGAGTTAACAAGTAACTTACCCAGTACGAGATCCGTGGCATTCTGAAGTGCATCTGCAGTGACATGGTTGACTCGGCCTCTCACCACGATGCCTGGTGTGGCTCTGGTCTTTGGCGTCCTAGCCGGTGTGGATCCCATTGAAGCGAACTGGGTCACTCCCGATTTTCTTTGGACAAGCTGTTAGCAAAGTGTCTCGACTCGTTGCGATTGTAGCGGCCTCATCGTTTCCTTGCCGATCGCTCGAGCGGCGTTTCTAGCCGGGTGGGTCCGATAGTTACGATTGACGGGTCTTGGTGCTTGGCGGCGGTGTCCTGGTTGCATTCGTGGGTGGAATCAAAAATTGATTTGGTGCAACTCTCGACGCATGCGTTCCTGGCGTGATCCTCGCTGCGCATCCTGCGCTTCTGTTCTCATCCAGTTCCTTGCGCTTGTCCTCAAGAATAAGCGCCTTATTCACCAACTCTTGGAAATCTGGAAAGGTGTGGGTGATCACCCCACTGTAATCTGAGTTAAGTCCCTTCATGAAGCGAGACTGCGGCTTTATCTGTCGCTACATCCTCAGTGCGTAGCGAGCAAGTCAGTGTGAACTTGTTCAGTATTCGACCACCGGCCGATTACCTTGCTTCAAAGTGCTCTGAACTCCTCCTTCTTGAGATCCATGATTCCTTCAGCACGTGATACCGACGGAATGCACCGTGAACTCTTCCCAAGTGATGTCACGAGGGTTCTCTTGCGTGGCACGAAGTTCTCCCACCATTCAAGTTTGTTCCTTCCAAGCGATGAGAAGCGTAGAGTACCTTCTCATTTCCCATGCATTGAGCGATGTGTAACTTCCTCTCAATTGACCTTAACGATCATCGGCTTCCAACGGGTTAGCATTCCCAGAGAAAGTGGGTGGATGAGTCCTCATGAACTCTGACAGTCTTGTATTCTGGCGTTGTCCCTGATTAACTTGATTAACAGTGGCCTGAGCAGTGACGTGTTGCATCTGTTGCATCATGGCATGCATCAACTGAGTCTGAGCAGCAAGAAAAGCTCCGAGATTCTGCATATCAACTGGTGGTGCTGGTGCTCCATCATTGGGGTTTTCTGCTGGGTGAGAACCACTTCCACTGCCTCCAAGGTTTCCACGAGTGTTCACCATCTGTGGTTTGCTCTAGGTTTTAGAGATGAGAGGGAAACAAGAATAGACAAGTAGTATGTAACTTATGCGGGGCGAAAGGTGTAACTTAAAGTCCAACTTTATTATTTTAATCAATAGTAACTTGGTATGGTTGCTTACAATGCCTAGGGGCCTTGCAACACATACTGCACACTCAGCAAACAATGAAAATCCAAATCGAACTAACACTGGAGTGTAACGCCTAAAGGGTGACTCTTTTTTCTATGACGCGACTCGGCGAAGGAGTCTCTCTATAGAACCTACTCTCACTCATCGAGAAAACCTCCACGGCTGGTACGGATGACTGCGGCATAGGCGCGAAACGATTGCCATGTCCAAAGAATTGTGTCATCTGTGGTATTCGAAGAAGCGATGTCCTCCTCAAGCTCCGGCTCCTCGGGTGCAGCTCGTGCAACTCGAGCATTGGCTCCGGCTCTGTGCGCATAATGCCGCTCTCTCTAACTCTCCAATCCTTTGCAGAAGGTGTGACACATACTCTTGAGCTTCCCGCCATCTGTTCTTCTCTGTTGTGATCTCCTTGCGGGCCTTCAGAGCTCCTTGCTTGTATCATCGAGTACATCCTCCTGGCGACAACAAGTCGTGCCAAGCTGTGTAACCATGGCATTCTCATCCTGAATCGCCTTTGGGTCAAGAAGGTTATTCTGCTGCGGATGATAACGGAACACCGTGCTCTCCAACTCTCTGGCGTAGATGCGGGTAATGTGCCGCATTGCTCGTCGTGGCGCCTCTTGGATACCCATCTGCATTGTAGACCTCCTGGCGGTCGCGGTGTATCGGGCGATTGCCTGGGCCCTTCTTCCTAGCAGGTACCACAATCTTCACGTCACAAGCCTTGATCAATCCTGCTTGTCTGATCACGTCCACTTGGTATTGTGGCTTCTCAAAATCTCCGAGAGTTTGTAGCATACGCCAAAGTTCCGCGGCGTGACCAACCTCCAAATCGACGTAGTTGAACTCTCCCTCCATCTGTCACAAGAGTGCTCACGTAAGAATTCGAAATTTTTAAATCGTGACAAGGTAAGGAAAAATTCAGCAAGAGATAAGAAAAGAGAGAATGGGATAAGTCGAGATGTCCTTTCTTGTCTTGACAAATTTTATTTTTTTAGAAAATAGGTTTTATCCTCACTACGACCATTCTAACTATGGGTGAGCCTACAGTCAGTATGGCTCTGATACCACCTCTGTCGGGACCCGAATTTACAAATCCGGACCCTCTGTGTATTCAGCACTAGTCCAGGAACACGCTAGTGCACACAGTCTTAACATCGGTAAATATCACAATCATACCACTCGATACTAATAAAGTACTTTAATTAAATAGTCAAAGTGGTTGCTCGACCTTATGGTCAAGTTACAAATATACGCCTCGCAGGGCGAAACTTATTAAGAGAGAAATAATAGCAGCGGAAAATAAGATAACATCGTGGCGCCATCCAGTATACCACAGGCAACTGACTGGGCTCGCTCCCTAAGTAGACGGTTCCTCTTGGAGCTCCTCCTCCAAAGCTGGTGTAGTCTCTTCTTCAACTGGTGTTGTATTGCGGCAAGGGTGAGTACTTGGTACTCAGCAAGTCGATACCGCAGAATGCAAGCTAATATACTATATGCATGGCTTGATACAAAGGAATAGCTTAAGGTATATTTGCGATAAGACAAAGATTTGACAAGTAGCATAAGTAGATTCGAAAGCAGTAGAAACAAGTGTAACATTAATAACTTTTCCAGGAGTTTAATCAACATCTTTCCCATTCCTAATCCACAATTCCATTGACAACATTATTTTAACCAAACCCAACCTTTCAAGTCCAAGTTATTTTCAAGAAAGTCTAACCCTTGACTGTAATTTCCGAGCGATGTCCAATACCGCGGACACGGCTATTCGAATAGATTATACACTCTGCAGAGGTTATGCACTTTACCCACAAGATACAGTCAAACACCACAAGGCGAGTTCCCGTAACAAAGTCTTTCGGAAACTTCTAACAATACAAGTGGTCCTCCCCGGTTGTTGCACACTAACCCTTCCCTTAGCTAAGGCGAAGTTTAGGCCAACCAACCATTAGATGGGTACCTGGCCGCAGCCCCGGTACGCTCCCCCGTACAACTTACACAAAGGGTGTAGTTGACCTCCTGAGGTCCCACAGGTACGTTATTAGCAACTTAATCAACTAGGTCCGTCCCATTACAGACATGTGGTTGTAAGATTGACTCAGTTCAAAGGCTTGCAAGGTTAAGTCCTTAGGGTGACCAGGGCAAGACTACCCGAAGAACCAAACCAACATTCCCGGTGCCACAACTGGCCCACCCGATCATTCTTGCCACATGCCCCGGTCGAAAACTATTTATCAAACCCCAGTTGATTACCATGCACCACGTGCCATCAACATCACATGATACCTTTCCAAAACAGGTTCAATATATCATTAAGTCAATATTAACATTTGATTATCCAAAATCATGTTATGAGCAAGTAGCAGGTCTAAGCAATATACTACAACGGTCTAAAACCCATGTTGGCAATTTAATTATGTCCAACTAGTAAACCACAACTAGGGTGACAAGGGGTCATGGCACATATTTAATTAACCAAGGTGTCATACAGCAATTAGGCATTTATCTAATTCCCCATAATTAAATAAAGTATTTTCTAATTGAACTAGCATGCAATAAGTTAAATCAAAATAGGTTTCAAAATAGGATCAATATGGTCAAAGCATAACTTGCCTTCAAAAAGTACTTGCTCTTGGTCTTGAGTTGGATCCTGAGTCAATACTTCTCCTTCGAATCCTTCTGGCACTTCAACGTCTACTCGTAAAGCGTGCAAATAGCAACCAATGAATAAAACAGTAGACAAAAGTATCCAAACATCCAAATAAAGTCCATAAACAGAGAGAGCATAATTTTATGAATTTTTAGAAACTGGAATCGTCAAATTCGGAGTTAAAATGCAAAAGTTATAGCATTTTGAAGTTTAAATAATCAATTAAATAATATTACTGAGGAAAACTTTAGTCCAAAAATTAAATAAAATTCATAATTAGGTAGATCTCAATTTTATACAAATTTAGAAATTTGAATCACTCAAATCGGAGTTGAAACGCAAAAGTTATAAGCATTTGAAGTTTGAATCAAAATCTGAAATCATTATTTCGAATTAATAAATCATTTTCTTTTCGAAATTAATTATTGCGTCGGCGAAGACACGTGGCAGCCTCGATTGGTCTGGCGTCGTGGGTTCATGGGCGTGGTCCATGGTTTGGCTCAGTCTCACCGTGGACTCGGTCCCACGGCTCCACGCGTGTCGAGCGGTGGGTCCCCTCGGGTGACGTCATTCGCCGACGTCGGCGGGCTCGACCACGGTGCCGATAGGTGGGACCCGGTGACGTCATGGGTGAGCGTCACCACACTACCGGAGTGGCGGCCGACATGTGGGCCCGCCATGGCGTCGTGGCGTCATGGTGTGGTTTGGGCCGGGCCGACTTGCGGGCCCAGCGTGTCGATGACCCACACGCTGCGTGGCGGCGGCTCGGCTCCCCGGACACGTGGCACGATCGTGTCCGTTGATTTGAAAATCAACGGCCACGATTAGATCCAGGGTTAACACGTTGAAAACTACACGGTGATCGTGGGTCGTTCGATCTAGATCGGACGGTCCAGATCTGATCTGGGTTCCAGGTTTTGGGGGAGAACGTGGGCTCACCGTGTGCGTTCGATCTTGATTGGACGGCTGTCCGAGCTCGCGAGGTTGATGGCGGCGCTGGCCTGGCCGGAGATGAAGACGGCAACCTCCCGAACGGCGTTCGGACGCGATTCCGGCGAAGTGAGTTGGCCTCCCGGGTGCGCCTTGGCCTGGGCTTCTCGGATCTGGACTCAACGGTGACAGGAGACGGTGGATGACGACGGAGAGGACGGAAAACCGCGGCGGAGGAGTGCGACAACTCCGGCGAGCAATTACGGCTGCGGTAGGGCGTTCCAAGCGGCGGCGGCTAGGGTACAAGGTGCGGGAAGTCAAGGCAGTCCTCGAGGTGCGACCCGGGCATTAAATACCCTCGGCGTCCGTGCGGAAAACGGAGACCTAGGCCCACACGGCGGCGGGCGCGGCGGAGGAATCCGGCTCGGACTCGGGCGGAGACGACGACAGAGGACCGTCCACGTGGCGCGATCAACGGCCATGATTGGCTCGGCGCGATCGGATCCGGTCGGATCGGTGCGGCTCGATTTCGGCCGTTGGATCTTGATCCAACGGTCCCGCGCGGTTAGGGTTTGGACTTGATTCGGTCGAGTCACGTGGCTCGGGTCGGACTCGAGTCCGACTCGGGTTCCGACTTGGTCGGATGAACAGTACTCGACCCGAGTTGATTTTCCAAATGATTTAATATTCAAACTAATTTCGAGAAATTCATTTAATTCAAGAAAAATAGCAAAATACAAGAAAATTCGGAAAATATTTTAGGGCATTTGGGACTCAAATAAAATATTTCCAACAAAACTTTATTTGAAAATTTAATTTCTTTAATTATTTCAATGTGGAATAAATTCAAATTAAATCCAAATAAATTCCAGAAAATTCCAAAAATTCACCAAAGTGCCAAATCACACGTGAATTTAAGAAAAGCAAAATTTTGGGGTGTTACAGTAAGGAACGACATGGACACATCGAAAAGTGGGCACAGTGTAAAGAAATGTTCAGTTTGCAAGGCAACAGGGCACACTTTCAAGTATTGCCTAACGGTTCAGAGGCCGTAGAATTGTTGTATCGACTTTCAATATGAAACTGTGGTACTTTACTCGCATGTCAATTTAGTATATCAAATTCCTATTTGTAATGAATGTATGGACTTCGTATGTGTAATTATTGCATTCTAGTTGTTTGTCTAATTATCGTATTCAAATTTTATCTGTACTTATTCCATTCAAATTCTATTTGTAATTATTGTTTTAATTTTCTATGTATATTCGAGTTGTTCTAACATTGAACTATTGAATTGTAGGTATGGCGGATGTCGAGCAGTACGAGTTGCTTGACCCAGTGATAGACACGACTCACCGGAGCTGCTTAGCCACCTTGCCGCCGCCGGACGATTAG
Organism: Rhipidocladum racemiflorum; assembly: GCA_036346355.1. Lineage (NCBI taxonomy): Eukaryota > Viridiplantae > Streptophyta > Magnoliopsida > Poales > Poaceae > Rhipidocladum > Rhipidocladum racemiflorum. The sequence continues at coordinate 8,303,322 of CM070579.1, forward strand.
GCAGCATTTGAACTTAATGCCCTCCGCTTGCGCACCCCCATGAGAGCATATGGATTCCGAGGTTAGTGCACTATTCTCGTAGTTGCATTATGATGTCCTGTATGTGTGCGACGATCGTACTTACATTGTTTTCCTGCAGGCTGAGAGCAGTGGGGCTACTTCCTTTAGCCCGGATGGTGGAGGCGACAGCCGCCGATGCGTAGGACAAACGTGGTGCCTCAAGGAGGTTCCCCTATGATAGGAGCTTACTGACTGCTCTGGTGGACTGCTAGTAGCCGAAGACGCACACATTTCACCTACCGTGTGGTGAGATGGCATCCACACTAGAGGACATCAGTTACCTCCTGGGCCTACCTTGCTCGAGGGACACAGTGGTGCCTAACGACGTCCACTCGGAGTGGCGAACGGAGCTCCTGGATCAGTTCGCGGGCGTGCTACCCGAGGAGGTAGGGTACACACCATTCACTTCTGAGCACAGTTTGGCGTAGAAGCGGCTGGTGTAATTCTACATCAGTGCGATTTAATTTGTCTCATTTTATATTTAGCTTATCCTTCTATTTATTGACCTGAGCATTACTTTTTGAACCCCAAGAGGATGTCGGACGGAGCGGGGGAGTACGTCGTCAGCCAGACTCTGCTTTCTACCACTCAATTAGTACTTCTTTTTCACATGTCGTATAATGTACCACTAATACAATAGCAACAACTAGCAAGCCTTTAAATGCGTGTGCAGAGTGACCTTGTCAGGGAGGTTTTGGAGGAGTTGGAGGAGGCCACCACACTGATGGCTGCACTCGGTAGGGGGGATAGGTTGGAGGTCACCACGGAACACCTGCGAGGGGCGTTGCAGCATGTTGTGGACAAGGCCTCTCGCATCTTCCACCTTACATCCTGCAGGAGGCTTAGGGATGACGATGTGGTATAGGTCTATGGCCGTTCCTTTGTTGTATGTGGGCGACACACGCTGCACACCACACCTGGGACGACGCACACGCAGACCGCTGCTCCTCTCGATGTGCCAGGGGATCTAGCTGGCATCGTTCCATACCGTTTGTTGACATGACTCCAGGTACACCTTTGTGTTCTCCCTTTATCTTTTACGTTGTTTACATTATGTGGTGTACTAACATGAAATGTTTGCCAGGAGCCATCGATGACCAAATCGCGACCCACTTTGGCGAATCTTTCCACTTTGACGACACAGTTATCGAAGAGTGGCTGATGAACCCCCACCAGCAGACGTTAGGTATCGTCCTTGGTCCGTCGCAGCTCATGGATGCACTCGGACCCACTTTGGCAAGTCAGCCATCGTAGGCCGCCTTCGCTACTCCGACAACACCAGTACGCCCTGTTAGGAGTACTCATGGACTGCCCCTTGACCACCTACGTATCCATCCGGACATGTTCAACGTCATAGGCAACCTGGGACAACACGAGGGGTTGCACCGCGTAGGGACGCCAGCTAGTTTTTTTTGCTTTCATACCAGATGTACTAATCGGATATGATCTGTAAGTGAAAAATTAGTTCAATTTCTTCTATTTTGATAATTAGTTTCCTGTTCGAGTTGTCTATTTCTTACATGATCTACTTTCTTTCCACTGCTTTGTTAGGCCAATATGCAAGACACTGCCCCACTTTCTCAGGGTGAAGTGACAAAACACTGCCTTTTGCTTTGTTAGACTGATTTAACAACACACTGGTACCTGCTTTTATAGACCAAATTTGACAACATGCAGACAATAGCTGTGTCCAACCGATTGGACAACATGCACCAGCAGCTTTCTCAAAGTAAAGTGATAACACACTGGCTACTCTTTTATCAGCTAGATTTGACCACACACTGACAACTGTTTTTTCTGGTCAAATGGACAATACACTGCCATATACTTTGTCAGTCTTATTCGATATAACATCATCGCCCCACCACGCACTACCTATAAAACCAACGGCCACTCAAGGAACACTTCTTCACTAGCCTAACCTCCACTCAGTTGCAATAATAGGCAGAGGAGGCACCTCAAACCGTAGGAGGGGTAGACGGGGTCAAACCGCACCTTGTGGCGCTGACCCTTCATGGTTTCGAGGCCATGACCCTTTGCCAGAGGCCGTCGAAATCTACGGTCCCCAAGACCCCGATCCGCCTAGCCTAGATCTTTCCATTCGAACAAGGGACTACTACACCCCCAAAAATCCAATCATCGACGGCCGGCCACTCCACCGTTGAAATGGCCGACATGTAACCATGACCTCGACTCCATCGTGCAGGTTTGTGATGAATCCAATTCCTGCCTAGGACATTGTTTCTACCGATGTTCTCTATTCATGGTAACTCGTACAACTCTTACATATTATAATTTAACATGTCTCGCTATATAACATTTACTCTTACTTGCAGACCAAGGATTGCAAATTCACTGAATGGGTGGACGATTTGTATCCCTTAGAAGCCCAGTGTTATATGGCCAGATTGATGATATGCATTGATGAAAAGGAAGAGAAATTCACCGAGGTCAAGAACGAGAATGACCAGCTTCACAGGCAGAACTTAGAACTCTAGACCCAGAACGACAACCTACGTCGTCAAAGGCTTAAGGAGAGAAACACTGAGGAGGTTGTCCACTCAACAGCGACTACCACAGTTACTGTGGCTGTGGTAATGTGAGCTACAGTTGTGCTAGCCACTACATGACCAGTAGTCCCGTCCACACCGTCCTACGATCAACACTCCATGTGGGTGCTGTATGGTTACTCATTCAATCCTTCCGAATAGGGTCTATGACAACCAGAATGACTTCTTTACAATTTCAAAAGGCACGCATGTACCTTAGCTGTAGTTTCCGTTCATGGTTCGTTGATGTCATCGCACCATGTCTCTTTTCAGATTTTCTATATCATATTATGTCCACGATGCTATGCTATGTTCACAAAATTCTTATGTGCTTATTTTTTCCTTTCTTTCCCCTCTTTCTTTTGTCCCCCTCGCTTTTTTGTTCTGGTTTGTGTCGGGACCCGATTGTGCAAATTCGGACCCTCTGTATATTCCACACTAATCCAGGATCAGGCTAGTGTACACAGTCTCAACATAGATAAAATATCACAATCATACACAACGAAATAATAAAGACTTCATCTATTAATATAACCTGTTGAGTTAACTTTATGGTCAACTTACAAAAGTACACCTTGTAGGGCAAAGACTCAAATATGAAGAAAATTGCAGCAGAAAATAAACAAGACTCGTAGTGACTAATCAATATGCCACAAGCGACTAACTGGGCTCGCACCCTAACTGGACGGCTCCTCCTAGTAGTCCTCCTCCAAAGCTGGGGTATACTCTTCCTCAACTGGTGTGTGTATTGTTGCAAGGGGTGAGTACATAAAGCATTCAGCAAGTCATGCACAGAATGCAAGTCTAATAACTACATGCATGACTTATTCCAAATGAATGACTAAGTGGTTATTTTGAAATAAACAGCATTCACAAATAATCATATTAGATTATAAAGTAGTGAAGCAAGTAATAACAATAATAAATTTCATAGTTGTTTTCCACGTAAACCATTACTCCTCCTTAAGCCAATTTCACATTTCCCGAAATAACCTTTCTCCAAATTCAAGTTCATTTTATGAAAATCTGACTCTTGACTGTAATCCCCGAGCATTATCCAATACCGCGGACACAACTATTCGAATAGGTTTGACACTCTGCAGAGGTTATACACTTTACCCACAAGACATGATCGTCTCTTGGTGCTAAGCTATTAATACACTTCCTTTGGTGTGTCGACAGTGATATCACGACAAAACCTTTCAGAAACTTCTATCACAACATGTGAACCTCCCCGGTTGCCATACACTATCCCTTCCATCAGTAGAGGCAAAGTATAGGACCGACATACCGTTGGATGGGCACCAAGCCGCAGCACAGGTACGCTCCCCCATACAGTTACACCCCTGTATAACTCTCACCCTGAGGTATCACATGCAAGATATCAGTAACTTAATAAGCTAGGTTAATCTCATTCCATACATGTGGTTTTATGTTTGGCCCAAGTCAAATTCTTGAAAGGTTAAGTCTTTAATTGACCAAGGTAAGACTTCCATCACATTGCTCACAGAAAACCATCTCACCATCACTCATATATCATGTTACCAAATGTTGCCTTAGTCTAAATCATTTCCCACCCTAGTTGATTATTGTGCAACATATGCCAACAACAACAACATCCATGTAGAACAACACTGGCCTCTACATATCAACATCGTCGTGTGGCAACACATCACATCATTTTAGAAACACATTACATATTCCATTAACCAACATTAAGTTTGTATTTCCAAAATTATATCAATAACACGTTTCAAGTCTAAGCAAATTAGTCACGATCTAATAACCCATGTTGGCAATGTAATAACAACCAACTATTAATCAACATCCTAGGGTGGCAAAAGATTCATGGCATACAAATAATATTGACAAGGTGGCATAACAAATAGGTTGATTAACTAATCTCAAATTAGTTGAAATCACTTTTAATTAAATTAGCATGCATAATTTGAAATAATATAATTTTTAAACATGGGATCAACATGATCAAAACACAACTTGCTTTAGAAACAGCCTTGCTTTTGCTCTGGGTTTTGAGTTTGGCTTGAGTCCTCGCTCTCGAACAATTCGGATAATTCAGTGTCTACGCGAAACGAATAAATAACCAAATAAATACAAAAAATAAAGAACAACAAAACTCCAAAAATCAAATAAAATTTGTAATTAAATAGAGCACAATTTTACAAATTTTTATGCTCTAGAATTTCCACAATCGGAGTTCGTATGAGCAAGAACGAGCAATTCAAAGTTTGAAACTATATTAAAGAGAATAAACCGAATTAATATATTTATTTTTCTACTGAAAATTTAGAAATATTGCATCATGCTTGCATCAGTTGACACGTCGAATCTTATGTGTGGCAGAAGCACGTGACGTGGCATATCCCGGCGCCAAGCACGTGTGCGCATCTAGCCTGTACACTACAAATTGAACGGCTATGAATAGCTCCAACGCAGCACTATACAATCCAATCTGAACCCTTCAATTGGAATCGAACGGCTACGATCAACTTAATCCTACAGTGATTTAGTACAGCTACGTGGCATTACCTCAGGTGTTAGATCCGGACCGGACGGTTGGGAACTTTCATGAAGTGCGGTGAGAAACTTCGGCCGGAGCTGGGGCAGATGACCTAGTCAGCGGCGTCTCTGTGCTCTTCCGGTGAGGTGAAGTGGCAGACCAGGTGTGCCCAAACACGATGAGTTCAGATCCAAGATTGACACGACGAATCATGGCTTGACGGCGATGCAAAAGGCAAGAACCCGCGACGGCGTTGGAAGTTAGGCGAGGAATTATGGGCGCTAGGTGGCGTCCTCGCCAACAATGCTAGGGCACGATGCACAACTCAGAACGACAACTCTCAGGAGTCTGTCCATGCCTTAAATAGCGCTTGCGTTCGTGACAACCAGGGAAACCTAGCTTCACACAGCGACAACACGACGGACGGAGTCCAAAACGAAAACACGGGGACGAAACAATCCCAGCCGCACACGTGTCCCAACGGACGGCTCAGATTCACTCCAATGCCAAACAACTTGGGCCGAACATGTCTAGGCAACATGGCTCCATCATGGCCCCTCATCGCGACTTGATTCGACGGTTTCCTTCGTGCGCACACGTGGACAAGTACTGGCCATTAGTTCTCCATCCAACGGTTCAGATGCTAATGAGCTAGGGTTACACTAGTCTGGGCCCACCGAGCCGGCGGTACAGGTCTAACGAGCTGGGGTCCAATGGGCACGGCCCACTAGGGCTTTTCTCCCTTTTCCAGCATTTTCTATTTCAAATAATTCTAGTACTTCAAATAATGCAAGAAAAATAGCAAAAATTACCCAAAAAATTCCAAAAAATAAAATATTTCCAGCCAAACTTTATATAAACCTTTCAAGGATTTAAATAACTCAATAAAGGACTTAATTCAAATTAATTCCAAATAAATGCAAAAAAATTCAAAAAAAATCAAATGACTCAATAAATGCAATTAAACCAAAAATTAGGATGTTTACAGTTTGGCTCTCTATCGCTATTTGGAATGGTGACAGAAGCCTCCCATTGCGCAACAGGGCTCTATCGCTATTTCAGGCTCTACATCACGGCTTCAAATGGCGACAGAGAGCTTGTCATCATTTCAAATGGCTACAGAGAGGTATTTTGTTATCTTTTAGCTGATATATTATTTCTATAAGTTTTCATAAAAATATTATTATTTCAAAAAAGGTGCTTATTTTTCTTTTCTTTCCCCTCTTTCTCTCTCCCCCTCTCTTTTTTCTCTGGTTTAGCACTCTGTCGCCATTTGGAATGGCGACGGGCTTTATATCACCATTTGGAATGGCGACATAGAGACATAGAGCCTGTCGCCATTTGAAACAGCGACAGAGGAGTATTTTTGTTATTTTTTAATCAGTATACTATTTTTTGTAAATTTTTATTAAAGTATTATTATTTTTAAAAAATCGATGATTTGTCCCGTTTGTCTTACTAACATGTGACTTCAGGGCTCGCAATTCAGTGAGACATCACGAGGCAAATAATCAATGGTACAAGTAAATAAGGGCAAATCATCAATTATTCTTTTTTTTCCATCCATTTCATCACTCCTTTTGGAACACAAGAATTTAATAGAGAACAACTCGAATTCATGCAGGACACGGGAATGTACCAGCACTCCAAATGGGCCTGCTTAGAGCTTCCGCACAAGCAGGGTCGAGAATGTGGATTATCTTCCGATAGACGTGTTTTGGAAGATGTTAAATTGAGATGACACACACGGTTTCTACCTTTGTGGTCAAGGGACTGCGATGATCTCATCCTAGGAATGTACAATGAAGTCACCCGAGACCAAGGTTTCAAAAGCCGACGGTAATCACGCGATTATCGTGATAATCGCGTGTATCGCTGCGAGACGATACGCCAAACCGGAAGGAAAATCGCAGCATTTGAAATTCAAATTTAAATTTTTTGAAAAAATTTGCAAAAATTTATCCAAAATATCTCAAAAATAGTATTAATAATGTTTTGACATTTGAGATGAAATTTAGTTGAAATCACGAATTTTTTGACACACTTTTTATCCAAAACCGATTGAAGTAAAAAAGAAAAAGGGAATAAAAAGGAAAACTATTGTAGCTGGGCTTCAAGGCCCATTAGCCTGCTACGGCCCATGAAATTGGATGGAACTTTTGTAGCTTTTTTTGCTGGCTTCCGACCGGAGAAAAGCAATCATTGAGCTCCACACAACGTGAGCTTGCAACTCCTCCATCACCCGGCCAGATCCATGCATCGGCGCCGAGGAAACCGAGCAATACACGGCGAAAATCCACAAAAAGTCGTCGAAAATCGACACTGGGCGGCGATAATCGACGCTCAGCAGCGATTTAGGCGAGCGCAGCGATTTTCTCCCAAAACCCGACGAAAATCGAGGTAAATGCAGCGATTTTCGTCGATTATTTGCGATTTTCGAGCTAAACTGAGCTTGTTATCTCATTGTGACATTCTTTCACTACGTACATTAAGTAAGCTATTGATGCTGTTGTTGTTGTGAAAGATGGAGTATAAGTACTTATAGCAATAGAGGAAATTGAGCAAGGAAACCTCAGCTTTGCACATCAATTTAGCTCCAGCAAAATTAGCCAAGGAAACATTTGGTACTTGGAAGTGTGCAGCATTTCTTGTTTGCAACATACAACTAAAAAGGGTTTGTTGTATTCAATATCCTTATGGGGAAAAAGGAAACGTAAAGGAGTGAATAGAGATTTCATTTTATCAACAACAAAGAGCGGAGTTTCTTTTTTTCACAAAATATATCCAAAATTCATGGTAATACAAGAAATAGGATAGAGTCCTTTAGTACTTCCTTTGGGGCATTAGCAGATGTCATACCAGGGGGACGTTGTGTGGGAGCATGGCGATAAGATCGGGATTGGATTTCGATGCAAGTACTGCCATCAAGAGAAGAAAGGAGGCGATGCAACCCGACTGAAGCATCACTTGGCGGGGCGCGGTAAAAATTTTGTCCATTGCAATCAAGTTCCTAAGGATGTTCGCGAGTACTTTCAGCGCGACCTAGACATGGTGAAGGATAAGAGGAAGGGAAAGATAGAGGAGAGGCTTAGAAAGGAAGCAGCAGCAGCAGCTTCCCCTCCTAGGAGAAGTGCATATTCGGAGTACACGGGTGATTTTGACGAGGAGGATCAACTGCAGCATGCCATGGCTGCCTCCAGGGCGGAAGCAGAATTTATCAGTCGGGCATGTGTCAGGTATGAGCACGGTGGAGGTAGTGACACCTCTAAAGGGGCTAGAGGAAGTGGCGGTGTGTTATCAAGGATGTTGCGAAGTTCGTCGCAAAGGAAAAGACCGGCTGTGGGGGATTACAACATTGGTACGGCTCGTGGCCCTGTGCAAAAAAGGATTGACACTGGGCAATGGTCACAAAAGGGGAGGAATGCGAGGCAGGCGATTGGTTCAGCTTGGGCCAAATTCTTCCACACGGCTGGTATCGCGGGAAGGAAAGCAGACAATCCTTATTTTGTTAGTGCTGTGAGGGAAACTTAAAAATAGGGTAAGTAGCTTTTGATTATGTCCATTTGTATGTCGATTAATTGCTTACATTTTCATCCGTTGTCTTCATTTTTAGGCGAGGGTGTTCCATCTCAGAGTGGGAGAGATATAGACGGGAAGTATTTAGACGATAATGAATCAGACATACGGGAGAAGATGGCGAAGTTCAAGAAGGAATGGCCTACGTATGGCGTAACAATAATGTGCGATTCTTGGATTGGGCCAACACGCATGAGCATTATAAACTTCATGATATATTGCAATGGCACTATGTTCTTCCACAAGTCCGTTGATGCAACGGGCCAAACTCAGGATGCCTCCTACTTACGCAAGGTACTTGCTTTCATTGTTGCTCTTCTAAATCTGTTGTCACTTGTAAGTATGCATCATGTAATGCAAGAGATCATTTTGTTTGTTGATGCAGGAAATTGCCTCAGTCATTGATGAGGTTGGTCCGAAGAATATTGTGCAAATTATCACAGACAATGGTTCTAACTATAAGAAGGCATGCAGACTCATCACAAGGGAGTACCCCAACATCGTGTGGCAACCTTGTGTAGCCCACATGATTAATTTGATGCTTAAGCAGATTGGAAAGTTTCTTGACCATGCCTTTGTTATTGAGAGTGCAAGGAAAATCTGTTGATGGCTATATAACCATGCGAAGTTGCATGCTATGATGAAGAAGCATATTGTGGGCAAGTTGGTCAAGTGGAATGCTACGCGCTTCGGAACAAACTGTATATTTTTGGATAGTTTCCTTCGTCGCAAGGACAAGTTCTTGCAATGGATGGTCTCGGAGGAATTTCTATTATCGCGCTTCATTGATACTGTCGAGGAGAGGTCCGTATACTCTAATCTGTCGAGTTTGGACTGATGGGATAACCTTCGGTCGGTTGTTGCCTCCGTGGAACCGTTGTATGCATTCCTGCATTTCGCTGATCAAGACAGGGTGCCTACGTTGAGCGAGGTACTATTACAGTACAACATCATGCGATAGGAATATGAAAGCTTATTCCACGATGTTCCAGCTACAATCAACAAGTACATAGCCGTTGTGGACCGAAGAATGGCTGACTTAACGCAAGATACTTATATTAATGCCGGTAATGCATTCTTTTTTGAGAAAACTTGGCTTATACTTGCAGATGTACTTGTACTGACATGTTTTGTTCAACTTCATGTAGTTGTTGCCTTGAACCCCCGGACGCACTATGCGTACGGTACGACAAACACTTTCTTGCCTAATCTACGAGATGTGTTTCAAGTGTTGGCTGAAGATATTGATAGTGCTGCTCAGGCTATTCTCGAGGCTGAAGTTTTCAGAAGGAAGATTGGCACGTTCGCGGGTGCACTAGCTGCGAAGATGGCACATGATAATAGAACTTCCCCTGGTATGTTCTTTTTGACATCTTAAATGTAATACCACTCTCGTTGGTACTTACTGTGCTCTTTGTTAACTTGTAGCACATTAGTGGGGAGTGTTTGGTTCGGACACACCGACACTCCAGAAGTTTGCCATGCGGATTGTTTCGCATTGCGCTTCTTCCAGCGGGTGCGAGCGCAATTGAAGTACGTTTGCGTTCATTCACACCAAGGTTCACAATCGCTTATCATACAAAAAGCTCCATAAGTTGGTGTACGTTAACTACAATCTTCGGCTACGAATTCAAGCTGAAGAAAATTAGAGGTGCACAGAGGCAGATGATCCATTCCAACGTCTTATAGAGCTTACACTATGTGATGCTGAAAATCCAATCCGACAGTGGATGGAGAAAGGGAGGTCCAATGCTGATCCCTTGCTTGATGAGGAGGACACAGAGAGTGACACCCCCTCCCATCGCACATTATGACAGACCAGGTTGACCCTGTTACATTGCGAAAGCATACTGGCGCTGCAAGCATCTCGGAATGGGCCGACAAGACAGTGGGTGGTAGTCACACTGGGAAGAGGAAGCACCCAACAGTTACGACAAGGTTTTCCACAAAAAAAGAGCTCCATCCAAAGAAAAGGGGAAGGGTCCCACATATGTCGGGAGTGATGACTCGACTGATAGCACTCCTAGAGATCGTCGAAGCCCCCCGTACCAAGAGTCTGATGATAGCAGCTCTAAGTCGGACAGTGGTGGGGGTAAGCCCGGTGATGATACCCCTCTCGCTCCCACTTACCACTCAGAAGGACAACGTCCTATAGAATTTACAGGGGAGTCCCAGTACACTCATGCTACACAAGACAGAGACCATGGCGCTCCTCAATCACAAAGGACGACTACTGCAGGAAAGGACCATCCGCATAGCCATGTTGCACCACATGATAATTGTAGCTCGTGCAGTGCCACGGAGACGCAAGAGAGTTATGGCTCATATGGTGGCTATGACTACGCCATCCCGGATGCTCGTGCACAAACTCCTACCCGATAGGTCTATAAGTGGCAAGATCCCGACTTTTATGCCTTGTTGTACCAACAGTGGGAAACGACTAGCCCTTGGACGGGTCAAAGTTGGCACGAATACAAGACGGAGTTGCTAGCTACACGAGGATTGCTGATGATGTCTACTAAGGAGTACAACACGGCCAACCAAGTGTACACTCAACATACCCGTAGCGAGAAGGTAATGCTTTATTTCTATATTTCATTTTATTGCAACTCCATTTTTACTAATGTAGCATTCATGTAGGTCCAAAACGATATTTCTATGACAATGAAAGGACGAGAAAGCTATGCCAATTGGAAACTTTCATTTTCGGTGAGAAATATTGAAATATTGTTGCTACATGCCTATTCTGGGAGAAAACTATGCCAATTGGAAACTTTCATGTTGGATTCATGTATGAATGTGTGAATGGTAAAATATGTGAATGGTATTAACATGCAATGCTATTTGTTGAGATATTGTTGCTAAATGTCTATTTTACAACTTGAAATTATCTAAAATATAGCAAAGGTCATGCCAAAATTTGTCATTTTTTACCATTGTTGTGCTATTTATGTTCTCCTATTCTTTCCATATTTTTTATGTATTTATAATATTTATTGTAATTTTTTGTCTTTACCTTGTTTTTACAAATTTCTAACATTTTTTCAGATTTTTTTAACTATTTTTCCTAAAATTTTTCAATTTTTTTTTTCCAATTTTCCTTCACATCGTCGATTTCCCATACAATATCGACGATAATCGGTGCTTATCAGTCGATTTTCGCTGGTCTTTTGTCGATTTTTTGATTTTTCCAAGCGTTTTGGCTCAGTCGGGGCATTTATACGATTTCTAGCGATTTTCCAGTGATTTTTCCAAATACTGATAATTTAAAATTTATTATCTTCACCTCATTTTCTTGAATACTGATAAAGAATAATTTTAATATGAATTTTTTTAAAAAATGAACAAAATATTAAAATGAATTTCAAAGATGATCTTAAATAGGATATGCATCTTTTCTCTATTTTGAAATCTTTTATTTGTTTTCCTCTCATTAAAAGCAATCAATTAGTAAAAAGATAAGGAGTAAAGTGGTAAAAGATAAAATGGTAAAAAGTAAAAATGTGTACAAAATATCTAAAAAGTTGTAGAAACTCTATCTTGAGCTGTAAAATAATTTTGGCTAGTCAAAAATTAATGTGAACATATTTAATAAATAAAATGATTATTTCTCTTAATTAGGTTTGACTACGAACAGTGTAAAGAAGTAATTTTGTAAATTTTTATACACTTTTAATGAAGCTAAATTTTTTACCATAAGATATTTATACCCTTATTTATCTCTGATAAAATGGTAAAAATTAAGATATTTATACCCTTATCTCTACTATTCTAAAGCAGCACTTGGTGGCAGTGGTCCGTTCTTCCCACGTCATTAATTACCGCTTAATTGCCCTGCTTAATTGTCCTACTTAATTGCCCTGCTTAATTGCCCTACTTAATTGCCATGCTTAATTGCCCTACGCAAGAAACAAAGCGTTGTTTTAATTAGCCAGCTTTCGCAAGAAACGAAGCGTTAAAGATAGATGTTTGATTTTGTGAAATATTTTTTTTATTTTTTAATCTTTATTTTTCGTTATCAATTTTGTTTTTCGTAGCAATGCACGGGCATGTAACTAGTTTAAGTAAAGTAGGAGGCTAGCCGTCACAACACGGCAGGCAGAATGATTCTATTAGCATGCATTGCAATTAGCTACTCTAATTAACTAGTGATCAGCCAGGCAAAAGGTATGCAGTGCAGTGCAACCTCAATTCGCTAGCTGCTTAATTTTGTACAGAATTAAGCTAGCAACTTACTGATCAGTCATACGACATAACTAGTACCGTGTTTTCTTATTTCAAGTAAAATCTTTTTTTTTATTTAATCATAACTTTTTATTGATAATTTCAATTCACGAACGATTTTTACCAATAGCTTAATAACGACGAGGGCAACACACTTATATAAGTCTCACCGCATGAATCAGATTTTAATGTCCGTATATATAAATTTTTCTATTTGTATACAAAGATTTTACTATCGATACACACGGTATTTATTAGCGAGACTTATATCATTATGTTGTTCACGTTGTCAGTAAGCTACTGATAAAAACCTTCTGTGAATCGAAACTGTCAATAAAAAGTTATAGCTAAAACAAACAAAAAACAGATTTATGTATAAACAGAAAAAATGTATTTACTAGTCGGTCATGCGACGTAACTAGTAACGTGTTTCTTTATTTCAACTTGAATATGTTCTTTTTTTATTTTAGTCACAAATTTTTATTGACAACTTAAATTCACGAACGGTTTTCACCAGTAGCTTACCGACAATAAGAGCAACGCACTTATATAGGTCTCATCCCATGAATCAGATTTTACCATCCATATATATAGATTTTACAATCGATATACATACATTTTACTATCGATACACACTGTATTTATCAGCGAGACTTATATTATTATGTTACTCTTATCATTAGTAAGGTAATGGTGAAAACCTTTTATGAATTGGAGTTGTTAATAAAAAGTTGTGACTAAAACGAAGAAAGTAGATTCATGTATAAATTAGGAACGCAACTTACTAGCGGTTCAGATGATGCGATGTATTAATTACTTATTTTGGGCTATCATGTACATATTTTACTACAGACATGCATTTATGGCATGCATTTGTATGTATTTGGTCGTAAATTAGTTTAAGTGATGCGACGCATTAATTACTTCTCTGGACTGTCGTACGTGTATTTGGGCCGTACGCTAGCGGCTAGTTATGCAAAATGAGGTTATGGCTCGCGTGTAGATAGCAGCGCTACGCACAGACGTAAAATAACGCTATTGTATATACAGACATATACATACATATACACACAGATATAATCTAAGATAATTAATTGATTAGGTTATAATTAACAATCAAGTATTGAAATCTAATTGGTAAGATTGCCATACATTAGTCTATGAATTTATCCTAATGGCGAGGAGGTCTTTTAAGGTAGCCCGACATCTGAGAATAATCTTTAATCAACTTGAGCATTTGTAGCTAGTTGAAAGCCACTGTTTATTGTTCATTGTTATATACAAACTTAGATACTTGAATATAAGCTGTTCTTATGCTCTGATATTGGATAATATCATGCTTTAGTATCTATGCTTTTATGATATTGTTATCACCGGATTATTAATTATGCTTCAAATTAAAATAAATAAAAATTTATTAATACCGTAATTATTCAAAAATTGCTAACTATGGATGCAGCTAACAAACGAACATGCACACCGTTTACAGAGATCATGAACATGCGGTCACTCACCTAGTTATTGACAGATCATAAACCTATATAACCAGGACAGACACCGTTAATTCTATTTACGATATATATAATGATTAATTTAATAATAATATGTATAATAGAATAATTTACTTATGAAAGATCAAAGTATTGTATTGGATTGATTTTTTTTGATTGGTATGCATCGTAGGCATGTGAGATGCACGCAAACTGCAGGTTCAAGAGAAGTCACACATAAGACGTGTAGCCCCGTAGCAGCATGTGAGTTACGCAGGTACAACGATATAGGAAGCGAAGAGATTCACGAGGATAGACAGCACAGTATAGCGGCCAGCGAGCCGTGAAGACGAGTCAATCATGTGATGGTAGTGAGCACACCGTGTGGGTAGGTAGGCCATACACGGGCATATATTAAGTTATGTGTATGTATGTATTAGAACAGATCTATTTAGTCAGATTTGTATGCATATACATACATGTGGTTAGAGATAAGAAATTTGGTTAAGAGGATTATAAAAGTTGTACGCTAATTTCTGTGCGGCGGTGGCACGAAATAAAAAAGGGGAGCTTATGGAGGAGTCGTTCAACTTATCTTATTTAAAAAAATCATTTATTTTTTTATTTTTGATTATAAAAAAAAATCGTTCAAAAATTGTTAGAAATCGCATGATTTTGAAATCCAAAATTTTGAAAAATGAAATAAAAAATCTTCTGATTTTGATCGATTTCCCTTGATTTTCTCTCAATTTTGACTGCCAGTTGAATGTTTCTCAAAGCCCAATTTTGAGCGATTTTTGCTCAAATTTCACCGATTATCACGATATTTATGTCTCATATTTTTTTTTTGAATTTAACCGGTTTATCGACCGTTTTAGATGTCGTGCCCCTCCGATAAGACCAACAATCACGATTTTCTCGCGATTTGCGTTGATATTGTGAACCATGGTCGCACGTCCAACAGCCTGCCGTGGGAGCAGAGCGACATGCTATAAAAACAAGTTCTCGGGAGCATGGTTCAAAATTATGGCAAAATTTTAGAAATGTCAGTTGAGATTTTGGATTTTGGACCATTTTAAGATCTTAAATTTTGGTCGGATATTTTTTTTAAAAAAAAACAAAATACTACAGTAATCTCGAAAATCTAGGCGAGATCTCGGCAATTACGGTGATCTTGACCGAAATCTTAGATATTTTGACTGGATTTCAATTTTTGTGGGCCAGATTTGATTGGATTTGAGGTTGGTTAAGACCTTCCGTAAAAAGTTTCAAAAAATCTTGACATGTTTTTTTATCATTTTTCGGTCGGTTCAAGTTGACTGAGATATCGGTGATTTCAGTCGAAATCTCAGAAATCCCGGTTGAAAAATAATCGGATTTAAAATTTAGTTTTTGGATTTCGTTCTAATTTTGTATGAAATTTCGAGATCTCGCCGAAATTTTGAATTTTGATCACATTCAGAATATATACCGAAAACAAAATTTGAAACCTTGCTCGGAAGCACATACTTCCTCCGCCGCCGGTAGTATGGCAAGAAAGAAAATAAGATGAAATATTTAAGAGATTATTTAAGACTTGTACTTTTGTATAAAGAGATTCTTGAGCGCATTATGTATTTCTAATTTGATGAATAAATCAATGGGTATGGATTCCGATCAACTAGTTCTTGTTCTTCGAGTTTTGTTAAATAGCTTTCTAGTTTACTTGTTTAATCCATTTTTTTTTCATAGTCCTAGACAGGGTTCACAAAACCGACGAAAACCGTTTGAAAATCACGGTTTTCGACCGTATCGAGCCGGTTCGAAATCCTAAACCGGTCGGTAAACCGGTTCAATTAAAAAAATAATTCAAAAAAATCAAAAAATTTGAAAAAATTTATGCGATGTAAACCGATCGAAAACCGGTGAAAACCGAGCGGTTTTTCGAAGAAACCGACGAAAACCGCTCAAAAAACCGATCGCCCAAAACGTTCAACTCGCCGATCGGTTTTTCGAGAAAACCGATGGGTTTTCGAGAAAACCGAATGATTTTCGTTTTTTTTAAATTTGTTTTGAATGTTTTTTGTTCAAATGCTCGGTTTTGAAACTCTTCGGTTTCTAACGATTTTCCAGCGATTTTTGGCTCGATATTTTCGAATTTCCAATTTCGGTTTTCCATCGGTTTTTTCGGTTTCGGTTTGGTTAACCCTGGTCCTAGATCCTTTATCCTAGATTGATTATTTTAGTTTGTTCATTATTTTATTAACTTCTAAAATTAATAAAAATAAAAAACAGGCTTATGTGTTAATGTGGATCAATTCACTTCTCTTGATGCGCCGTGATCCTTCACACACATTGATACGATGGTACACATCAATTGCGTCGCGTGCAGTGTGCACACATAACTCTATTCTTATTCGATCGATCAACGGACGAACTCATGAATGGAGGGACATGCCCACAGCCACGTCCATCACAACGTCGAGCAGTGGCGGAACTAGAAAATTTTCGATGGGTGTGCACATAGTTTCAAATATTAATAAAAATCATGATTTTCGATTGTATCGAGCTGGCTCGATAAACTATACCGGTTGATAAACGGGTCCAATTCAAAAAAATTCAGAAAATTTTATACGACGTAAACCACTCGAAAATTGGTGAAAATTACTCGAAAATCAATCAAAAATTGGTTTCCAAATTGTTTCGCTTAGTTTGCCGAATTTTCGAAGAAAACCGGTCGAAAATCGGCAAAATTAGTCATTTTTTATTTTTATTTTTAACCGCCGAGTTCTAATAGTTTGATTTCGAAATCATTCAGTTTCTACCGATTTTCGACGAAAATTGGTGATGAGCAGTGGCGATTTTCGAGCTCAAAATTGTATTCTAATCCCTTGATGTGCACACTTCATACATATAAATCTATAGTCTTGTATAATTATTTTGTAATATCATAAATACAACATATATATTTGAAATTTGCTAAAAGTAATATAAATAGTTCTAAGGTTTTAAAAATCTCAAACTATCAAAATCAAAATAAATTCATCAACAAATTTAACCTATTGAATATATATATATATAGCGTTTCTAAAATTTTTGGGGGTGCCGGGGCATACCCGGCACCCCCCTAGTACCGCCACTGACGTCGAGGTGGCCATGGGCGGTCTCCACGGCCTCCTCGGTATGGATGCAATTGGAATTGGCCGGGCTGCGGACGACTCGCTCGCACCTGCGCTATGCACCGCCTGCCACATGAGGGCGGTGGGTCTGGTGGTTGCTCACAAGGCAACCAACGACCCAACTACTTTCAGTTCAGAGCATACTAGTTACATGCCCGTGCGTTGCTACGAAAAACAAAATTGATAACGAAAAATAAAGATTCAAAAATTAAAAAAATATTTTATAAGATCAAACATCTATCTTTAACGCTTCGTTTCTTGCGAAAGCTAGCTAATTAAAGCAACGCTTCGTTTTTTGCGTAGGGCAATTAAGTAGGGCAATTAAGCAGGGCAATTAATGACGTGGGTAGAACTTACCACTGCCACCAACTGCTGCTTTATAATAGTAGAGACATTTGTCATTAAAAACTACTTTTCCGTTCATTTTTTTAAAATTTATTTTTAAAATAATTTTATTCATAAATATAAGACTTACATTAGATTTAATAAGGTCTTTCTTTCTATGCCCCTATTTATTCTCACTCAACCATATGCACTTATTCATTACCACCCACAAAGTATATCTTTCATCTTTCAAAACAATTAAGTGATGACATATAAGTCATTTTCTCTCGTACCTTTCTCAATTTCAACGTAACCTTATTTCTTGTGCAAAATCAAAATACACCTTATAAAAATGAACAAAGGGAGTAAAAACTAAAAAGACATTTATCATTAAAAAATATTTTAACAAGTACTTAGTTGACAGGAATACTTCAGCATTCAACAAAAAGAAACTATATAAGCACTTGGATATGCTCCATGACAAATTACACCAGCACTTAGTTGACATAAATACTTCAACATTCAACCCCAAAAAAAAAAAAATCACCACTCGGATGTGCTCCCGAACAAATTATACCAGCACTTAGTAACACTTCAGCTAGGGTATTTCTTCAGCTAGGGCCTAGGGCACTTTCATAGCCATTCTCATGCTCTTTCTCAATTCTGATTCTAGTGGTGCAGCTTGCCTCTCAAGCTCTTTTCCACGTTTGAAAGCCCACAGTGCCACCTCAGTTTTCCCTCAGACTTCAGAGCTGTGTATCTTTTCTTGTCCTCTACTGCTCGTTGACGTAACTCTTAGATAAAAGATTAAAGCAAATGTAAATGCTTGAAATGGACACTTATGGACATTTGTTTCCGAACTGTTCACGTAGCTATCCCTTGAGGTTCTATTTTTGCAAATGTAGCCTCCGCACCGCCGAATTTTCAAATGTAGCCCCCATCAGGAGCGCGGGAGAGTACCGCGGCAACATGTGCGAATTCCCGTGGTCTGTGAGCACTGAGCGCTGGGCAGCGGTCTGCAAGCACTGAAGATCGGCTGCACCGCGGCACCACCTTGGACAGCAGGATGTCGGCGTGAACTGCCACGGCGGGGACGCACTGGAGGCAGGTTGCCACGACAGAGGGGTGCTGGAGGGAAGTTGCCGCGGGCGCCCACCGCTAGAGCAGTTGCCGTGTCGGGGCGGCGTTAGAGAACAGTTGTTGGAAACTGAATGTGTAAATTCGGATTATCTTTATATTTTGCACTAGTTTAAGATCACGCTAGTGCACACAGTCTTAATATAGATAAATATCACAACCATACTCAACGAAAATATAATAAAAGACTTCATCTTTTAAATATAAACCTGTTGGACGACCTTATGGTCAACTTACAATAATATGTTGCGGTGGAATAGAAAACTCATAGTAACATATCATTTTGCCATAGACAACTGACGAGATTCGCACCCTAATTGATCTTCTCCTTCTGGAATTCCTCCTCGAGGGCTGGTATAGACTCCTCAACTGGTGATTTGGGGTTGCAAGGGGATGAGTACATAAAGCACTCAACAAGTTGTGCATAGAATACAAGTCTATTATGCTATATATATGGCTTATTCCAAGTGAATGGTTGGCATGGTTATTTCACATAAAGCGGCATTTACAAAGGAATAATGTAAATAGGTTGGAATGATTGTAAAACAAATATCATTATTAAGTAATTTTCTCAGTTATTTCACAAGTAAATAGGCACACAGCCTAAATCAATTTCATCATCTCCAATGGCACAAAGCTTCCCTTCCCAAGTTTTATTTTTCAATATCTAACCCTTGACTGTATCCAATACTGCAGACACGGCTAATCGAATAGCTTTGACACACTCTTTAGAGGTTATACACTTTACCCACAAGACATGATCACATCACAATGCCAAGCTATTATCACACTTCCTTTGATGTGATGGCTGAATGGTCATGACAAAAACCTTTCGGAAAACTTCATCTTAACATTGACCCTCCTGGTAAGTCCTCACTATCCCTTCCCTCACTAAGAGCTGAAGTATTGGACTGACAGACCGTTGGACTAATGTAAACAACACACCCGAATCCCCTCATAACCGCACACTAAGTTTGGTTACCACCTTCGTGAGGCTTCTAATTGTTAGTGTTATGCCCTTGAGACAGTCATATAGATAATTGTAGCATAACTATGTTTATGAATAATATATGATTATTAGTCCAATGAATGTATATCATCATATTGATTAGCAAGTACGTGACTTGCTTATGAAACTCTTTACTTGTTGATATAATTCTATAAATATCTCTGATTGGGTATCATCGTAGAGGACAACGATGAATAGATCAACACATGTACTGATAGATGATTATGTTTCATAGATCATAGGATATGGAGATATCATCAATGCATTGTGAACGCGTGTTGAAGAACATGGGTTAGATAGACCCGTAATGGGACACTGCGAGAATGTTACATTCTTATGTGTCATCAGTGTATCTCATACATAGTAGATGTATGATCCTTAGATCTTAGATTGTCACATTCCCTACATGAGTAATAGTTTACATTGGGGTTACCAAACACTATTTCCTAACCGGATAGTTATAAATGTTGCTTTCATATTTACTATGAAACATACAGAGGGAAGTGAGCAGTCAAGATGGAATTTGCCATTCCAGTGTAATGGAGATATATGTCTAGACCACTCATATGATATGATTAAGGAAGTGCATGGCCATGCCGTGATTGAGGAGTCAATCACAACTTATTAACATATCACGGATACGACAGATGGATTGAATTGTCAAAGGATGACATGATTTTCGCCTTGAGTTCAATCTTCATATAGTTTGGCAAAAGGATTATTACATGAGTACTTTTGAAAGATTCTGTTCGATTTGATCATATGCGTTTGGGAGTTGGCATGCCCTGCAAGGAGCCGCTACCGACTATTGGATTGGAAAAGAGTTTTTCGCATATATGTCCAAATGTACATGAACCTACAGGGTCACACACTTAATGGGCTAGGACGCATTAATTCGGATTGGATCCGTAATTAATGGACCTCATGGGCTTAACGCGCTGATGGGCCCTGGCTTAGGGTTTCGTCGCGTTGCTATATAAGGAGAGGAGAAGGGTGGGCGTGCATCATAGATTTTCGTCCAGAACCCCAGCCTCCACCTCTCGTTGCCCCTGTCGAGCGACACGGTGCTTGCACTCTGACGCACGACGTTCCATCCCTGGACGTGTGGATTGCTATGGTGACGCTGTTGCGATTGCAGCGTGGAGAGAATGAATTGCTTCATCGACACGACGATTGCGGCGTGGAGAGGACGATCCACTCCATCGATGCGAGGGCTACGGCGAGGGAGGGATGATCCACTTCACCGATACGACGACTGTAGCGTGAAGGATGATCCACTTCATTGATGCGACGATTGCGGCGTGGAGAGGACGATCCATTACAATGACGCGCAAAGGATTTCACAAGTGCGCGTCTAGTGGTAATATGATCTACGATCCCCTTCTTGCGAGTATCTTTCTGGTTATACGATAGAAAATTTTTAATTTGTGCTAGCGTAGCATACCGCGTATCTCAACACCAATGCCAAGACTCGGTAATCATCCTTAGTTACATCCATCCCATTTTAGACATGTGGTTGCATGTTTGGCCCAGTTCAAAGGCTTACAAGATCAAGTCCTTAATTGACCGAGGCAAGACATTCAATCTCTCATAGTAACCAATGGCACAAAACCTTCACATCCACTCCTCAACCCATTGACACTAAGGTCCACCATAGCACAAAGCCTCTTGCCTCCGTCTAAATCATTTACCAACCTAGTTAATTATTATGCAACACATGCCATTAACAAGTTAACATCGTTGTAGAACAACACATGTCTCTACAACTCAACATCATCGTGTGGCAACATATGGTATACCATTTCGTAAATATACTTCATATTCCATTAATCATATTAAATTTGCAATTCCAAAATGATATTGTTGACGCCAAAAAAATGTGATGAAGGGTCGATCGGCGGCAACACACACAAACGTTGGGTTTAGTCTTAGGTGCGGGCGTGCTAGCTAATTTGATCCTGCTCGGCAAGAGGATAATTTGTAATTAAATCCGCCGCTAAGCCAATCTAATATT
The DNA here is from genome assembly GCA_036346355.1 of Rhipidocladum racemiflorum. Classification (NCBI taxonomy): domain Eukaryota; kingdom Viridiplantae; phylum Streptophyta; class Magnoliopsida; order Poales; family Poaceae; genus Rhipidocladum; species Rhipidocladum racemiflorum. The sequence goes on from CM070579.1 coordinate 8,325,384, forward strand.
TCAATGAACATCGAGTTCGATCGGCTTGTTTAAACAAAAGTAACCGATAGATCTAATTAACCTGATTGAGTTGATTAGATAGGGGTAAAGGTTATTTTTCTCAAGAAGGCAATGCACAGCAAAATCGAAGAAAAAATGAACCTGAATTGGTGTAAGTCGACGAAATCAATAATCGGTGATACGCAACTTTATTGATTGAGCGAATTACAGAGGAAGGATTATAAAGCTAAAAACTACTCCTAGTTGACAGAAAGCAAAGTAAAAAAGTAGAACAAGTTGTTCGATTTGTTGGTTGTTGATTTTTCTCCGATGTCGCACATTGCCTCCTTTTATAGCATCAGGTTCTATTGTATTCTTCTTGGTCTCTTCATGTAACTATATGTATCAGCTTTAGCTTTCTCTGATATTTTCATTTTAAATTTAACATTGGTTACAATCCGATAAACCCACATCGGCTTATAATTTTCCAAACCTGATATTTTTCTTGATGAGCCAACCATACCAAACCAATTCTTACCAAATTGGCCGTGCGCCAAATTCTAGTGTCAACATATGCCCTCAATTTTTGGAAGATATTGTATCTTCCAAAAAAATATCATTAATCTTCCTCCCATGTCAACTTAATGTATTATTTTCATCAATAACCACCCCTTTTAACCGCGCCATAAAATCCTGACACCGTACCTTTCGTACGATCCGTTCGCATCCCCATGAAAAAATCTTCCCGCTTCTTCACCTTCTGTTACCTGGCTATAAATATGGGACCCATTCGCCCGTCATTTTCACGCCTTCAAGTTCTCGACTTCTTCTCAATCGGCAAACAGTGCTCATCTTCAACATCTATTAGCTTCTCCCCTCCATTGGCTGGCTTGCGATGGACCCCACTCAGGTACTTATCCCTGAACCCGATAGGGTACATCATTACTGTTCAGGTCCAATAAGTAGCCTAGAGGTGACAGTTGTTGTAAACGAAGAAATCCCTAGGCTTCCTCTCTTTGCTCCTGAGTACAATGTAGAAGGATGGAGCGAGAGTTTCAGGTCTTGGCGGATAGCTCTTAAGGGTTGGAAAGATTGACATATTTGAATAGATGCCAAAAAAATGTTGTTATGGGAATAAGTCGGAATATCGGAGTGTCTCCCTTAGTATTTTGTGTGCATTATCTTTGGACTGCTTAAGAATACTTTAAGTTAGCCAATCAAGATAATACAAAATAGCATCTAGTTCAAGTGAACTGCAATTTATGTGCTATTGTGCTTCAATCGTATTTGATGATCCAAGCATATCATTAATGGTGACACATTAGCGCATTTCTATTATCATAATATTCTCATGAATTGACATCTGGAAATGGAATGGCTAATGTAAATGGGTGTGGGCAAACACAACATCGCTACTACCAGTTGTAGTGTTGGGGACTTGTTCAGCTACATTAGTTGACTTGTTTAGTTAAATACTTGAATTAAGAGATTGAAAATTTCTAATGTTATATTTGTTTGAGTGGCTAAGCATAGAGTAATAATTTTTTTTTGAACCTATTGCTTGGCTGCCAAACTGTCGAGACCCAAGAGCCCAATTGTCCACTTGTGTTATGCATTTGCGAGTAGAATTCGATTGTAATATGCTTCAGCAGTGTGCCTTCTATGGCCTTTGTATGTATTTTGGAACCTGATTTTTTTTAATTCAACCATTTCTAAAATATCGAAGCAGCTAATTTTTCTTCATTTATTCGTCTTTCACATACTAAAAAAGAAAGGAAAAGTGGCAATTATGCATTACCTTATTCATCTTGTGATCAAGTTCAAATTTGGGTTAGAAATGGTAAACTATAGCTTCTATTTTGATGGCAGATATTTGTCTTCAGGACAATGCTACAAGGTACTACTGATGCAATGGCAATGATGTTTTCAGTATTCACTAGAGGATGACTTTTTTTTTTGAATTCCATCCAAAACTCATACCACCAATTTGTTCACCTTTGCATATCCTTGTGGTTAAGAGTGTTGGTTCTTAATAGCCTTGCCACTTACGATTTATGAATGTAATTTTCATATCTTTTACAATAACAAAAATAGGAAGATAGCCTGCCAGTTCCCTGGACACCAGGGTCCTGTGAGAGGTTTGGCAACATCTACCAATGGTGATCTTCTGATATCCTGTGGTGCTGACTGCACGTAAGTTAAATTGTTGATGCCACTTCTTTTGGCTTTTATACAGAGGTGTTGTGATGTCAACCAAATTTGCAAATGTTTCTTCTCACTATGTACTTTTTGTGAGAAGGTGGCTTTATACCAAGAGGTTAATTTTATGATATGTTTTATCTCCCTCAGTAAGTAGTATGGATGACTAGAATATAATCAAGTTTTAAAAAAATTGTAATTAATTTTATGATATGCTTTATCCCTTTGATTATGTCAATTTTGCTATATTGTTAATTGTGATTAGTATTATATACTTGCTCTTATTATCACACATTATTCAATAATCCAGAAATATGTTGAAATTATCAATGTTAGTGTTTAGGTTGCGTAACCAATGCGTCTTCCGTTCGAGGGTGTTTGTTCATAAATATGCTGAAATGACTTATTTATAAGCAAGCAGTCTCGAATTATTCATGTTTTTTATAGTTCGATAATATGTGGTTCAGACAAGTTCCTGAGTTGTTGTACAACTCTAGAGAAAGGTTCGTCGTCATCTCCTTGGTGTTCTCCGGATACACACCCTCCTGACCTATTGTCGAGATGTGTATTTAAAAAACAGCGGGGAGATGCTGCCGGAATTTTCTCTAGAATTGTACAATAGCTTAAGAACTTGCCCGAACCACATATTCTCGAATGGGATTAGGACCTAACCTAATTAGAGATTAGGAATCAATGTTGGTACGTGCTTAGTTGGTCAATAGATAGACGTTTCTTTAATATCATCTATTAATCTATTAGCTAGTACAATTATATGGTATCAATTATCCATTAGCTAAGTAAGGTGAGAAAGGGCCAAGGTGGGAATATTATTTATGTGTCAGGACTATCCAAAAAAAATTCAATTTTTTTGATTTGGTTTTGACCATTTTTCACTCAGTTGAAATTTGACAAGATCTTGAAAATCCCGGTCCAAAAAAACTGCATTTGCATTTTGCTTTTTTGGATTTCATTCAAAATTTGTCCAAAATTCTGATATCTCATTGGGATTTCGGTCCCTTTTGAGATTTCATCCGAAACCGAGATTTGAAACCTTGACAAAAAAACTGTTTTGTAGCAATGATGAAACTATACAACATCTCTCTCTTTTTACTGTCATTTCGCACGTTATGCTTTACGCATTATACAAGTAGCTTTTAATCTATCACATTCTTGTAGCATAACCAATATATTTGGGAATTGACTATTAGGGTTGGAAATAGATTTGAAGGCTCATATTTTGGTTTGGGCTGCTCCTTTATGTTGGTCAGTTTTGTCTATGTCGCAATGATGTGATTTTTACGAACACAAAAAATGTTATTCCATCGCATGTTATCTATATTTGCACCAATTGGTTGCGATCATGGTTTGCGTTATAGCATAAGGAAATAAGTGAAGTGGTGTTAGCGGCATGCAATTCGCTGAAGATTTTGCTTTGGGTCTCTTCATCGGTCATGGTTGGTGATTCAGTAATAGACTGCGCGTGGGTTAAAATTTTATATTTTGTTTGTCTTGGCTTATGGAAACCTTTTTCATATGAAACTCTTTTGACAGTTTTTTTGCTGGAACTTTGTAATAAATGTTTGATTGTGTGCATTTTATGATACAGAGGCCGGGAGATATAATCCTTCATTATCTAAAAAAAATCTTTAGCATCTTATGTTTGTAAATTGTAAACTGTGGGGGCGCAAGGGTATTTAGTATGATAAGTGTTAAAATGGATGTTTAATGTGGGCACTTTGCCTAAACACATTGGGAGGTTGAGACCTGACGAATACCCGTACCATGGGTACCCCCAGCGGCCCAAAAAGACGCACGGGCCGACCCAGGCCAGTCGAGGCCCAAAGTCACGACTGCCGGGCAAGGTCCGAAATCGCGACCAGGTCTCCGATATCCCACAGAAGCGACGGCATTTATTGCGTATCGGGCGCATTAAATGCCAGCCATAATAACGATGACGTAGCGGCACAAGTTCCCGACCTTCGCATTCATTGCGAGCGACGCAAATGACTACGGCGACCGCAGCAGGCAAGGAGTCGGCGCCGCCCCATCAACCCGCCACTTTCGAGCGGCCAGAAACCTGATCTTTTCCTCTTTTTTCTAACCAACAGTGTAACCTTCCTCCTCGCCTATATAAAGGGGGAGGGGCGAGCATGTAAAGGGGACGAATGATCAAGAATCAATACAACCCACCTCACACGAACTGGAGTAGGGACGTTACGCTCAACCAAGATAAACACCAGGCCTCTTGAGTCGACCATTCGGGAGAGGAGCGCGACCCCTCCGACCATAAATTCGCATTGCCGGTGCAAAGCGCCCGGCGGTTGGCGCGCCGGTAGGGAGCTTCTCGCGCGTCTTCATCGACATCCTCATCTTCGATTCCCATCTTCTTCCTCGATGGCTTTTTCGCCGCAACGACTCGCCGGCCGAGGGGTGGATCCGCCGAGCCCTCGACTTCATCGTCACCACGCAGGGAGCTTGTCCTCGTCCCCGCCACCCTCCGAGACCGGGCGCCCTCCCCGAGCTTGGATGTGGTCACCGACGTTCTCGGCAACCTCCGCCTCGAGACCCCGCCACGAGCATCCTCGGCCTCGCGCGACGGCACCGCCTCCGACAACGCCACGCGCGACTCGCCACGAGCAAGGATCTCGCCCTCCGCGAGTTCCCAGCTCGTGGCCATGGTTGGCTACGCGCCTACCTCCCTCCACGACCTACTGGGGGACTCCTCCAGCCACGGCTCCAGCTCCGACAGGGAGCACCCCCCGCGCCGGATGAACTCTCGAGAGTGCAACATGACGGGTGCGGCGGAACCGTCCTCCACCCCCGCTACCCTCGGGACCCTCCTCCCGCGCGACGAAGCACGACGGGAGGAATCCCAACGGGAAGACGACGCGCGCCACCAGCAACGCCTCGCCGACCTCCGCCTCGTCGGCGAGGAGCCGGAGGCCCGGAAGGCCGAGCTCGACAAACTCCAGGCCGACCTGAGCGACGACACCGAAGCCGCCACTCGTCCACTGGCGGCGCCCGCGCGCCAGTGCATCATTGCTAGGCGAGGCGGCGATCTTCCGTTCTTCCCCCACGCCAACCAGAACATCGCTGCGGCGGCAATGCTTGCTCATGGATCGCTCGAGCCAACGGGCGAAGCCAAGGCTACCTACGAGAACCTCCGGATCGGTAGAACGCGTCCATTCAAAGACGCCTAAGGCTTCGGCTCCCGACGGCCAGCGCCACCTCGGCCGCTGGGCCACTCCCCTCACAGGGTCGACGAGCCAGCCAAGACGGCCCGTCACGCACGAGCTCCCCAGGCATCATACACCCGGTGCGCCACCGCTGGGGACAAGTATGATCTTCGCGCCACCCTTGAGGCGCGAAGGAGAGCCGTTAACGCGGCGGCACCCTCGCAGTCGCCGATAGCGATCAAGGCGAGCACCGTGACCAGTGGTCCCGATGGCCCGGGCCACGGGCGTTCTGTGCCCGCAACGCTGCTTCCCGACTGTGTTCCGGGCCCCGACTAACATAGCCAAATACACAGGGGCCACCAACCCGATGTCCGGGCTAGAAGACTACCGGCTCGCCGAGCGGGGAGCGACGGACGACTCCTTCATCATCCAGTATCTCCCCATCTACCTTGCGGACTCAGCTCGAGCCTGGCTCGAGTACCTGCCCGCAGACACCATCGGCAGCTGGGCCGACCTGACGAATCTTTTCGTCGGGAACTTCCAGGGCACATACAAACGCCCTAGCAACTCCTGGGACCTGAAGAGCTGCAAGCAGCAGCCGGGGGAAACCCTCCGGGACTACATCCGCCGCTTCTCCCAACAGTGCAACGAGCTCCCCGACATCCGTGACGCCGACGTCGTCGGGGCATTCATCTACGGCACCACGTGCGAGGCCCTGGTCCACAAGTTGGGCTGTGCGAAACCCCGGACCACCAAGGAGCTCCTCGACATCGCCACCAATCACGCCTCCGGCGAGGAGGCCGTGGGGGCCATCTTCGAAAGGAAGGCGGCCCACAAAACAGCCAGCCTCGAGGCCAGCACCCCTTTCAACCGTCCTGACAAAAGGAAGCGGAAGGGGAAGCAGGGCCGTGAAGGCCGAATGGTCGCCGCTGCCGACCGACCTGCCAAACAGCAGGCCCGGCAGACGCCCGACCGATTCGAGAAACTGATGGATAGTCCGTGCCCGAACCACGACTATCCCGTCAAACACAAGTATCGGGACTGCGAAGTCTTGAAGCGGTTTCTCTCCGGAAACCCCACGACATCGCGGGGTAAGGGGAAGAAGCGCGACCCGGCACCCGACGCCGGGGCGAAGGGCGATGAGCCAGCCGATGAGTTCCCACAGCTCGACGGTTGCCTCATGATCTTCGGAGGGGCAGAGTGCTATGCCGACAAGCGACGGTTGAAGCTCGCCCACCGAGAGGTTCACACGGCTACCCCCACCGTGCCCTCCTACTTAAGGTGGTCGGAGTGCCCGATCGCCTTCGATCGGACCGACCACCCCGACCACATCCCGCACCCGGGATGCTACCCGCTCGTCGTCGACCCCATCGTGGGGACGAAGCACCTGACCAAGGTGCTCATGGACGGCGGCAGCAGTCTCAACATCATGTATGTTGAGACCTTGGATGCCTTGGGGGTCCCTCGCTCCGCCCTCCGGCCGAGCAAGGCGCCTTTCCACGGCGTCGTACCAGGCCAACAGGCCCACCCCCTCGGGCAGGTCGGCTTGCCCGTCACCTTTGGGAGCTCGGACAACTTCCGCACCAAGAGCCTCACTTTCGAGGTTGTGGACTTTCCCGGCTCCTACCATGCTATCCTGGGACGACCATGCTACGCAAAGTTCATGGCGGTCCCCAACTACACCTATCTCAAGCTGACGATGCCGGGGCCGCAGGGTGTCATCACCGTGGCCACGTCTTTCCAGCTTGCTTATAATCAAGCGGAGCGATTGCGAGCTGGCTCACGGCTGCCGCTCACGAGCTCGCCCAACTCCAGGAGAAGGCCCCCAAATCCGCCCCCGACTCCGGCAAGTCGGGGCCTAGCTCCTTCAAGTCCGCGGAGGACACGAAGGAGGTCGCTGTTGATCCCGAAGACCCCACCAAGATCGTGCGGATCGGGGCCGCCCTCGCCGCCAAATAGGAAGGCGCGCTCGTCGACTTCCTCCGAGCAAACCGAGACGTCTTCGCTTGGAGACCCTCGGACATGCCAGGAGTTCCAAAGGAGGTCGCCGAGCACTCCCTGAACATCCGAGCGGGATCCAGACCCGTCGCCCAACGCCTGCGCCGTTTCGATGAGGAAAAGTGTCGGGCCATTGGGGAAGAGATTGCCAAACTTTTGGCCGCCGGCTTTGTAAGGGAGGTGTGTCACCCCGAGTGGCTCGCCAATCCCGTCCTTGTAAAGAAAAAGTCGGGGCAATGGAGAATGTGTGTTGACTACACGAGCCTTAACAAGGCCTGTCCAAAAGACCCATTCCCGTTACCTCGCATCGATCAGGTAGTGGACTCCACCGCCGGGTGCGAGTCCCTTTCTTTTTTAGATGCCTATTCGGGCTATCACCAGATTGCGATGAAGGAGTCCGACCAGCTCGCGACCTCCTTCATCACCCCGTACGGCTCGTACTGTTACGTCACGATGCCTTTTGGTCTGAAAATCGCAGGCGCCACGTACCAGCGGTGTATGCAGGCGTGTTTTTCAGACCAAATTGGCCGTAACATCAAAGCCTACGTCGACGACATCGTCGTCAAAACCAGGAAGGCAGATGACCTCATCACCGACCTGGAGGAGACTTTTGCGAACCTCCGACGGTTTCGCATAAAGCTCAACCCTGAGAAATGCGTCTTCGGGGTCCCTAAGGGCAAGCTGCTGGGATTCATCGTCTCCGGCGCCAGATCGGCCAACCGTGATAAGATCTCCGCTATCACGAGGATGGGGCCAATCAACGATCCAAGGGGGTCCAGAGGTCGATGGGGTGTCTCGCGGCACTAAGTTGCCGTATCCGCCTCGGCGAGCGGGATGCCACTCTACAAGCCGATGAAGAAGTCCGACCGCTTCGGCTGGACTCCACGGCTTCGTGAAGCTCTCGGTCGACTAAAAGCTTTCGACCTCGCCTCGGTCTGGTCGCCTGAGCCACAGGAGCCTTTGCTCCTCTACATCGCCACGACTCAGGTCGTCGGTAGCGGCGCTTCGTTAGGAGCGAGCGGAGGAAGGCCGCGTTTTCAAGGTGCAGAGACCGGTCTACTTCGTCAGCGAGGTACTCTCCGAAACAAAGGTCCGATACCCCCAAGTACAGAAACTGCTGTACTCGGTACTCATTACCAAGAGGAAGCTCGCTCATTACTTCGATCGACACCCCATCTCCGTGGTAACCTCCTCACCGCTCGGGGAAATCGTCCACAACCGCGATGCCACCGGAAGAATCGCCAAGTGGGCTCTCGAGCTCAACGGTCTTGACATATCATACGTCCCCAGGACGGCGATCAAGTCCCAGGTCTTGGCGGACTTCGTCGCCGAGTGGACCGAGGCGCAAGTCCCTACGGTGGTCGAGGACCCGGAGTACTGGACAATGTACTTCGACGGGCCTACACCAAGAACGGGGCCGGTGCGGGGGTCGTTATCGTCTCCCCACTCGGCAACAAGCTCCAGTACGCCATCCGCCTGCTCTTCGACGCCACCAACAATATCGCCGAATACGAAGCACTCGTCAACGGTCTTCGGATCGCCGCCGACCTCGGCGCGCGACGGCTCTACGTTCACGGCGACTCCAAGTTGGTCGTCGACCAAGTGATGAGAGCCGCCGAGCCCCGCGATGCTCGGATGGCCGCCTATTGCTTGGAGGTCCGCAGGCTTGAGGAAAGGTTTAAGGGATTCGAGCTCCATCACAGTTACCGGCGTTACAATAGTGAAGCCGACTCCCTCGCCAACCTTGCCTCCGGCAAAGGACCGATACCCCCCGGGATCTTCGTCTCCGACCTCCATAAACCGTCGATCCGGATGGGCCCGAGTGCCGGGGGCACCACCGACTTCGAAGACGGACGCTCTGCTCAAGATGCTCACCCGCCGAGTCGATTTGGACGCCCCGAACGCCGAAACCGACCGAGGCAACCCTTCGTCGACCGGTTGACAAACGGGTCACTCCCCGCCGACACCACCGAGGCTCGGCGCCTCGCCCGGCGGGCTAAGTCTTTTGTCCTGGTCGAAGGCGCCCTCTACAAAAGGAGCCCGTCCAGAATCCTTCAGAAGTGTGTTCCGACCGACCAAGGGAAGCACCTTCTGCTAGACATCCACGACCAGGTGTGCGGGCACCATGCCGCGCCGCGGTCCCTGGTAGGAAAAGCCTTCCGACAAGGTTTCTACCGCCGATCAGAAAGCGGATGCAACCCAAATCGTCCGCACCTGCGAAGGATGCCAATTCTTCGCCAGGCAGACGCACCTTCCTGCGCAAGCCCTGCAGACAATCCCCATCACGTGGCCCTTCGCGGTTTGGGGGCTCGATCTGGTCGGGCCCTTCAAAAAGGCGCCCGGGGGCTTCACTCACTTACTCGTCGCCGTGGACAAATTCACAAAGTGGATCGAAGCCAAGCCGTTGGTGTGAAATCATGTGATGAAAAATTGGCTTAATGATGAATTTGGTATTGCAAAGTGGTTGTGCTTATGACATGTGTGGTGCATGTGCATGTGTTGTTTCAGTTGATTAATGGATATGCTTGTGATAGCATGGTAATGATTTTGCTTGATGCAATGCGCTCGTGTGAGTGGTTGCATGGATTGATCTTGAGTCAAGTCGTGGACTTGTGCTCGTCTGCAGTTGTGTGTTTGTTCATGTGTAGGTATTGCTCGAGGCGAGCGTGGTCGATGACGGGACCGGAACTAGGTTCATGGAGGCGAGGTTCGGGACTAGGTTCGAGGGAGAGGCCGAGGTCTTGGTGGTCAAGGATGTCATGCGGAGACGTTCGGGCTACAAGAGAATGGTGCACATGAAGAATGGTTAGTCACGTGAGAATGGCGGGGAGGTCATTCGCGTGCAAAGTATTAGTCACGTGAGTATGGCGGTGGCCATGCAGCGTGCAAGAGTGTTAATCCACGTGAGTATGGTAGGTTGCCATAGCAGCGTGCAAGAGTTAATACTCGGCGAGGTTGGGCCAAGTAGAGTTGTGTTGAATCTGATTCCTTCTAGGGAATAGGAATTGTATTGAGAGGAACTCCTTATTAGGTTAGTCCTTTAAATAGGAGGGGTTGTCTCTGTTGAAGGGCATCGAATCAGTGGGTGGCGCATTGAGAGCCTCAAGCTCGATTTTAGGAGTTTGTACTCTTTTGATGGAAGTACTTTAGACAAAAGAAATAAAAGATCAATTCTTCTAGTTCCTTGTATTGCTACAATATTCTCTTTTGGTTCTTGTTTGCATACTTGTTCTAGTTCTAGATTGGTTTTGTTCTTTGAGTTTCATCTTGATTTGATCCATCAAAAACCTCTCTAGAATTATCGATCTAGTGTTCCTCAAAGTCTTGTTGATAAATCTTTTGTTATTCTTGATCAATCTCCAAGTTTCGATTAGATTGATTTTCGTCAGGATGCTGGAACAGCAAACTGCTGAGAGGCTTATAACTTTTGATCCGTAAGTCGATCGAGCTGATTCTTTTGAGTTAGATTCGTATTGGAATCTAGTTTCTTGTGACCAAATTGCAGATTGTTCCGACAGTTGGATCTCCAGAATTCGCGTTTTACGAACCTCTATCATTCTGTTTTGTCGAAAGCGAGGCAATTATGTTAGTTACATTTTGGGGTGAACTTTTAATAGATCAAGAATTTGGTTTTAGCTTCCACAATCATCATTCACCCCCTCACGATTGCTATATTAAGTATACTTCGATCCTTCAAGTGGTATCGAGCAAAGGTTTTCTAATTAATCTTAACGGTAATTAGAAACCGTAGCGATGGATGAGTATTCGACAAAACCATGTGTGTTCGATGGTGTTGATTTTCAGTTTTGGAAGGCCAAGATGGAGCGTTCATCAAGCAGGGCTTCGCAATATGGGAGAAGGTTTACAAGCCATATCAAGTCACGAAAGCGACAACGTCAATGATGCAAATCGTGCACATGTTGAAGCAAATAGCAAGGCGCGAAACTTGATCATCAAGGCTTGGGGCCTTGCTGACTTTGATCGTGTGGTTCATCTTCGATCTGCATATGAGGTATGGAAATCTCTTTGTGATTATCATGAGGGGTTCTAACAACTTTGTCAAAGAGGTTAAATCAAGATATTTACAAAAAGGAATATATCGTTTTGAGATGAAACCTAGTGAATGTAGATGACTTCTTTGCGCTTCAATAAAATTCTTAGCAATCTCCGTCTTTGTTGGAGTTAGCTACTGTGATCTGCAAATGCTAGACAATTGCTTAGTGCTTTGGACATGTCGGTGTGGGAGATGAAAGTAACATCTATACAAGAATCTACTATCATGAGCACACTTACATTAGATATTCTGTATTCAAAATTGAAAACTCATGAGTTAGATGTTCTTGCCGGGAAGGGTAATATTAAATCAATTGCTTTGATCTCTAACCTAACATGCCAAATGCAAATTCTTCTTCTAGCTTTGCCTTGTCTTCCATGTCTTCTTTATGAGATGAGCAACTTGAAGAGTTTCTGAAGAAGATCACGGCACTACTCTCTTCTCGCTTTAATAAAGCTTTGCGAGAATGTGAGAATGAGAAGAGGTGGTCCTCCAAGATGCTATGAGTGTGGTGACCTCAACCATATTCGCACAAATTGTCCTAAGCTTGCCGGGAAAAACATCAAAGGAGGAGAAGGACAGCCGAGGAAGAAAGAAGAAATTCTCTTCAAGTAATAGAAAGAAGAAGAGCTTCATCAACGGCAAAGTTGTCCACGAGTTCTTTCGGCTCTTGAACAAGTCAATTTGAGCGATGTGGATTCGGAGAAGCGGTAAAGGGGCGATGCAACTCAAGCAAGCATGAGTTGGGGGGTTGTGTCTTATGGCTAAGCGACACGGCTTTGCGAGGGGGCGACCACGGCCAGCGACTTCAATGAGGTAGATCCTTCTTACGATGAATTAGCTATTCTTTGTTGCTCGACTTGGTAAATTGCTTGATAAGCGTGACAAGAAAATTAAGAAACATAATTTTATTGTGGAGTCATTGAATGCTGAAATTGCTAGACTTAAAACCTTGATTCTGATGATGATGCTTGCAAATCATGTGACTTAATTTACAATGAGCTTACTTTGCTTAGGAAAGAACATGTTACCTTGTTAGAGCAAATCAATGTGAAAATGAGAAAAATGAGAAACTTGTTAAACATGCTAGTTGTTCTACCATTGATTTGCATGATACAACTCCATGTTCTAAATGCTCCATACTAGAATTGAAGTTGCATGATGCAAATGCTAGAGTTTCTCAAATAGTGAAGATTTTTCTTACACATGAGGTTCTTTCATGCTCCAACTTGTCTCAAGCAAAAAGGAAAAGTGGATGATCCTGCAATAATTGTTTAATTCTTGCTAATAAAGTTGATTACTTGCAAAACTCTTTGGAGCGATTCACTAATGGCAAGAAAAAGTTGAACATGATTTTGGATCAATCTAAGGTTAGCTCAAACAAGAAGGTTTAGGTTTTGATCTTCATGCTTCATATGAAACTAAACCTCGCTCTGTTATTTATGCTCCTTGCAATGACAAACTTGAGATTTCAAATGAGCCTAAGAAAATTGTCTTCAAATCTGTTTGGCCTTTTATCTTCTACTATGATGAATGCAAATGTTGCTTCTACTTCAAAGCTAAACATAATGTTAAGTACACTTGCACTCATTGTGGTAGAGATGGACATTTAGTAGACTTTTGCTTTAGACTAGCTAAACAACAAAAAGAGAGAAAGGTTTAATGCTAGGTCTAATTTCAGAAAGGCACACTCCTTCTCATTATGTGCCTAGGTGAAACAAACACCTTTTGATGCTAAAAACAGGAAAAGGCAAATCTGATTTTGTGCATAAGAATACTCGTGTTGTGTGCCTACTATTTAATGCGTCGTGTGTCTCGATCTTGGATTCCTAAACATCTTATTTCTAACTTGATGCCGAGACCTCGACACTTTGCTTCTATGTAGGCTTCTCACGAGGAGGAGGAGAACATGTGGCTAGTGAATTTAGGATGCTCACTTCATATGTTCGGTGATAAGATTTAGGTTCTCCTTCACTCGTGCATCTCATCTTTGAAAGTGTTGCCTTTGGAGATGCTTCTTCCACTTGTTACTTCGCAAAGGCACTAGTTCAAATGATGCAGGTACAAGTGCATATGTTCAGGGGGAGAGTGTCTTTGTTCATAAAGATGATGATAATGCTGTTGAGGACGAGATAATTAGAGGTTTACATGAGAGACTCTTCCCACGTGCTTGTGTGTGCTTGTGTGCTTGTTTTCAAGCTTCCCACGTGCTTCACATCGACAAGCTGTCAAGCGAGTTTTCAGGTATCTTCATGGAACTCAAGATTTTGGCATTTGGCTTTCTGCTTCCTCATGCATTAGTTTAAGAGCCTTTTCTGATGCTAACTTTGGAGGATGTATAATTGATAGGAAAAGTATATTTGGTTCATACCATCTCTTGGGTAATTCTCTTTCTTGGGCATATTGATATCATATTTCACTTTCTCAGAGATCATGTAGAAAAAGGAAATATTGTGCTTCACCATGTGGAATCTGAACATCAATTGTGAGACTTTTACAAAACCTTTGTCTTCTTCTCGTTTTGCTTTCATTCGGGGAGAACTTGGGATTGTTCATCCAATGGGTTTGTTTTGAGGGGGAGTTTCCTTGCCAAGTTCTTTCACTTGATGAGCTCACTTTATCATATTTCTTTATATGTTATGTAATTGAGCTAATATATGATAATCTAATTGCCTCACTTGAACTAAAAATGACATTGCGGAATTCCACTGGGTGATTGCCTATAGCTAAATACTCTGTGATATCTTACTCTTCTAGGCTTGATATTGAATCTTCTTGACAAATTTGGGCTATGAAGCAAGTGTGTTTTAGCTTTACTCTTTCATAAGACCTTTTAATCACTTTTGCATGTTTATAATCAAAGAAAAATGAAAAGAAAGGGAATCAATAAAAAAAAGGGTTGTTAAAAGCAAAAGCCTCAAGTTATGAGCTTCAGGGAATGCTTTCCTAAAAGATAAGATGTATGCTCCAAGCATGCCATTCCCTCAAAGACAAGATATATGCTTCAAGCATGCCACTTCAAGGAAATAAAAAAGTATGCTTCAAGCATGCCACATGCGATTCTTGTTTTAAAGATTAAATTGGTTTACTAGATTGGAGTTGATACTACTTGCTCTTGAGTTGTTAGTTGCTTCAATTTTGAGCCTTTGTTTTTCTACTAAGGTTTTGCTTAGTACTTGGCTATAGTTGGTGAATTGAGGTTGAGATGCATGTCATTCTATAACTTGTTAAAATCACATCAAGATCATGTATTTTGCATATTATGTGATATATAAGGTTATATGATCGAATGAGCTCATCTTTTCTTATCTTAGCACTCCCTTGTTTCTCCTTGTGAAATCTTTGTTTCAGAAAAATTTTGAACATGTTCTCTCTTTTGTACTCTTGATGAATCCATTGTCAAAGGGGGAGAAAATTGGGAATTGTTGAAAAGATTAATGAAAAAGGGGAGGGGGAGAAGAAAAAGGGGGAGTTGTGTTTGGAAATTTGAGAATTTTGGGAGAATTTTGGAATTTTTGGGCACATTGCACATTCACACACATTTTCCTTCTCAGGGGGAGATTTTGTTTTGCTTTTTGGTCAAAGGGGGAATTCTGTGTTTTCTTACTTTAGTCTTTGATCTTTTGGATTTCAAAATCTTTTGTAAAGTGAATGCCAAATGTTCAATTCTAAGTGGTGTTGCCAATGTTTTCATCAAGGGAGATTGTGAAATCATGTGATGAAAAATTGGCTTAATGATGAATTTGGTATTGCAAAGTGGTTGTGCTTATGACATGTGTGGTGCATGTGCATGTGTTGTTCGATTGATTAATGGATATGCTTGTGATAGCATGGTAATGATTTTGCTTGATGCAATGCGCTCGTGTGAGTGGTTGCATGGATTGATCTTGAGTCAAGTCGTGGACTTGTGCTCGTATGATTGTGTGTTTGTTCATGTGTAGGTATTGCTCGAGGGCGACGTGGTCGATGTGGGGACCGGAACTAGGTTCATGGAGGAGCCGAGGTTCGGGACTAGGTTCGAGGGAGGAACTGAGGTCTTGGTGGTCAAGGATGTCATGCGGGGCGTTCGGGCTAAGAGAATGGTGCACATGAAGAATGGTTAGTCACGTGAGAATGGCGGGGGAGGTCATTCGGCGTGCAAAGTATTAGTCCGTGAGTATGGCGGGTGGCCATACGTGCAAAGTGTTAGTCACGTGAGTATGGTAGGTTGCCATCACGCGTGCAAGAGATGTACTTTCGGCGAGGTTGGGCCAAGTAGAGTTGTGTTGGATCTGATTCCTTCTAGGAATAGGAATTGTATTGAGAACTCCTTGTGGGTTGGTCCTTTAAATAGGAGGGTTGTCTCTGTTGAAGGGCATCCCGAATCAATTGGGCTGGCGCATTGAGAGCCTCAAGCTCGTTTAGGGTTTGTACTCTTTTGATGAGAGTACTTTTAGACAAAAAAGAAATAAAAGATCAATTCTTCTAGTTCCTTGTGTGCTACAATATTCTCTTTTGGTTCTTGTTTGCATACTTGTTCTAGTTCTAGATTGGTTTTTGTTCTTTGAGTTTCATCTTGATTTGATCCATCAAAAAACCTCTCTAGGTGTCGATCTAGTGTTCCTCAAAGTCTTGTTGATAAATCTTTTGTTATTCTTGATCAATCTCAAGTTTCGATTAGATTGATTTTCGTCAAGTTACTGGAGCACAAGCTTGCGAAGCTTATAACTTTGATCCGTAAGTCGATCGAGCTGATTCTTTTGAGTTAGATTCGTATTGGAATCTAGTTTCTTGTGACCAAATTGCAGATTGTTCCGACAGTTGGATCTCCAGGAATTCGCGTTTTACCGAACCTCTATCATTCTGTTTTTGGCGAAAGCGAGGCAATTATTTAGTTTTGTTTTGGGGTGAACTTTTAATAGATCAAGAATTTGGTTTTAGCTTCCGCACAATCATTCACCCCCTCACGATTGCTATATTCGTATACTTGATCCTCACAGTTGGCGGCGATCCGTCGGCGCGAGCGCGAGCTTCTTCCGCGATATTGTCTACCGCCGGTGCCCAACTCCATCATCACCGATAATGGGACGCAGATTCACGGGAAGGAGTTCCTCGAAGTTCGTGGACGACTTCAACATCCGAATCAACTGGGCGGCGGTCGCGCACCCCCAGGCCAACGGCCAGGCCGAGCGGGCCAACGGCATGATCCTCCAAGGACTCAAGCCACGAATCTTCAGTCGACTGAAGAAATTCGCGGGACGGTGGGCCGCCGAGCTACCCTCCGTTCTTTGGAGCCTACGAACCACGCCGACCCGATCGACCGGGTTCACGCCATTCTTCTTGGTGTTTGGAGCGGAGGCCGTCCTCCCGACCGACCTCGAGTACGGCGCGCCAAGAGTGCAGAACTACAACGACAAGACGGGGCTAGAGGCGCAAAGAAGACGACATCGACCAACTCGACGAAGCACGACGCGTCGCGATCCTGGCCGCCAAATATCAAGAAACTCGCGCCGATACCACGCCGGTGGTTCGCAATAGCAGTCGTTTGAAGTCGGCGACTTGGTGCTGCGTCAAGTCCAGTCCACGAAGGGCAGGCACAAGCTCTCCCCACCCTGGGAGGGCCCTTTCACCATCACGGAAGTCCTCCGACCCGGCACCTTCCGTCTCAAAGACACTGAAGGCAATCTCCTTACAAACGCTTGGAACATAGAAAAGTTGAGAAGGTTCTACCCATAATCAGCCTCTCCCCTCTCTGTATCATGCGAAAAGTTCGCAAATGAAAGAAGCTGCAGCGGTCGACAACCGACCGAGTGTTTTTTCCCTCAAAACTCTCTCGCATTACTGATCTAGAGCACTGCGACCTCTCCCCCGGAGGCAGAGATCCCGGTGGTACTCTTTCGATGCGTATGGAAAGGCGAGGGCAAAAATCTCAACGAAGAAAAAGACAAACGAAAGAAACGCAGCCTACTTTATTCATTTATGGAGGAACATCGCCCCAACCAAGAAGGAACCGCCGCTCACGATCTTGGTGTGCGCCCGCTACCGGACGACGCGCGACGTCCCTCAGCCATCGCCTGCACTAGCGGCACCCTCACCTCCCGCAGTCGGGGAACGCCCGCGACGAGGACGCCAACTCGCCGTGCGTCTTCACGCACGGCCTCGGCCTCGACCTCCGCCACCTCCCACAACCAGGCCTGCTCCGCGCCAACCTCCTCTCGAAGCTGAGTGTAGCGGTCCGCCATAGCTCGCAAGGAAGGTTTTTTCCGGCAATGACTCGATGAAGTAACAAGAGCGCCAAGCACCTCCTTTATAGCCCACGGTGCGGGAGGCACGGAAAGGCGGCGCCTCAAGATCACGCAAAGGAACGGAAGCCGAAGGCCCAAAGACTGGCCTTCCGAGGGCAGCGCGGTCACCCAGGCGAGTTAATCTTTCTTTTGAAAATTAAACGCACGACCACGGCACGCTCAAGTGGTGCGCGGGGACTCAACCTCCAGCCCCACGCACTTCTGGGGCTGCATACGACCCTCAAAGATCGGTAACCTAGGGCGATAACTCGACCGGCCGAGCTATTCTCCTCGTGGTATTTTCCTCAAACCGAGTGCCGCCGCTTACGCCCCGCGGCTACGGCTCCTAAGCAGCATTTCGCGAAAAAAGGGATCGCCCGAGCAAAAGATAGCTTGATCGGTCGGGGCAATCCGACCTAGGATATCGTCAAAAGGGATCGCTGGCATAAGTCGTGTTTCAATCGACCAAGCGATCTACCTCGCGGCTACTTCCTCGACCCAAAATGCTGCGACCTACGCCTCCGTGGCTATGGTCCCAAAGCAGCACTCTGCGGGGAAACAAGTCCTCCGAGTAAGAGACGCTTTGGTTGGTCAAAACGCCCCGACTCAGGCCAGCATCCCAGCCGGCCAAGAGAAAGCTTCGCCGAAAAAGGCGGTCAGAGCCAAACGGCGCAACGCCTTTTTTCCGAAGCCTCTTCTCCGCAAAGCACGCGCTCTAAGTCGCCTGTCTCACCCCGTGCTCTCTTTTTTGACGTAACTGGCACAACACCTACGCTCTCGGGGCACCCCTACGGGCCTGTAGCTACGGTCGTAAGATTGTCCAGATCACAGAGGAAGCACGAGGTAGGCAGGCAAAAAACTTAAAACGACCCGACAGGTCGGATTCGTTCGAAGCAGTCATGTTCATTACATTTTTGCAAAAGAAAAAACAAAAACTAATCATCTCCTTCCTTCCGGTGGAGGATATCCCGCGGCGAGATTCGGCGAGCAATCTCTTGAGCGCACGGGTCGACCCGGGCCATGAATGCCTCGACTTCTTCGTCGCTCCGATCAGCAGCAACGCCGCTCCCGACTGCCTCAAGGTCAACACCATCGTAGTAAGAGATGGTGTTGACCAAGGCCGACGAAGCGCCAAGCACCGTCGCCTCCCGAACTGACGCCTCGACATGGTCCGGGACCGTCCCTAGCAGGGCGGCGACGACATCGGGCCCGAGTAAGTCCGAGCACCGGGCCGCAGATACCTGGCCGCCACCAAGAGCGGTCGGATCGCCGCCGTGGTTTCGCCAAGGCCCTCTCCGCCACCCGCTTGTCCATAAGGGCCGAGTCACGTGACTCGACCGCCGCATCCCGCTGCGCCACCGCCGCCCTCCGCGACTCGAGCGCGCCGCTGAGGCTCTCCCGCAGCTCTGCAGAAAACCAAAAGCAAACGTCAAAAAGAAAACCAAAAGCAACGTCAATTACCAGAAAGGAAGGACTACCCACCCGCCAGGGAGGTCTCCTTGGCGCGAAGGTCCTCCTCGACCTTGGCACGCGCTTCTCGATCGGACGCGGCGCGGTCGGCAAGCTCCCTCGCCACCGCGAGCTCCCCCCGAGCAAGATCCCGCTCGCATGGCCGTCGGCCTCCTGCGGCCGACTCGCATTCCTCTTGGAGGGCGGCCTCGCTCGAGCGGACTTCTTCGCGCGGACCGCAGAAGTCTTGGCCACTTCAGCAGCCGCCAGGGACGACCTGGCCCTCTCCCCCTCGACGGTCAACGACTCCGCAAGTCGCTGAGCCTCCCGCAAGGCTTCAGTGACTTCCCCCAGCCGCTGACCGGCCGTGGCGGCCCTCCCTTGCTCGGCGACAAGCGCCCTCTGGGCGTCAAGCAGCTCTTCCCCTACGGCACTCCCGGTGTGCAAATGCCGGAGGAACATCGACTTGTCCACCGCTCGGGATGTCAAGCGGCGCAAATAAAATACCCGCCTGGCCGGGCCTGCCTCTGGCCGAGAAATCCACGAAAGACAAATCCCGTCAGACTTACCGATCCGCGAGGACTCTGAGCAATGGACTTTTTTCGCTCGACGCGGCGTCAATCGGCGGTGAGGTCGGCATGGATCCTCCCCATCTCCTCCTCCAAGGCGTTCCAATCCGCTGCGTTCGCCGCCGTCGTCGAACTAACGCGGGCCCCGGCCGGTCGTGGCGGGCCAAGTCAAGACGGCAATCGGCAACCGCCTGTCTCGACTTCCCGCCGGAACGTCTGCGGCCGGTTGCGCGCCTCCAGCAACACTCGGACCGCCGAAGCAGGCGGTGGCCCCAGCGGCAGGGGCGGCAAAACTCGTCCCGCCGGTGTCACGAACGCCGCGAATCCCAGTAGTTCCCCCGGCGGCAGGGTCGCACCGACCCCCACGGTCGACAATGCGGGGGAAGGCAAGGATAGCGGGACGTCTCCCGTCGGTGTTGCAGGCGATAGCGGTCAGCCCCAGTGTGACAAGAGACCTCACCGGCCTCACCGGACGACGGCGCGGGCGGAAACGCGCCCGGCAGGCTTCTTCTGCATCGCCGCGATCGGCAACGGCCGGCGCTCCTCCGGCGGCGTCCCTTCACCGACAGACCACGCAGCGGAGCGCGTCAAAGGATCCCGCTCGACGACCGCCGCGCGGACTTCGCGGACGGAGGCGGAAGGGTGCGGTTCCTCACCGCCGAAGTGGGACTCCGCCCTCCCAGTGGTGAGCCCCTGCGCCTGGTCGGTCGAGAATTGCGAGAGAAGAAACACGAGAGAGAACCAAACGGGGCACATAAGTCACTTACCGAGAGGAGCGAACGAGCCGGCACTGACGTGCCCTTTTGTCGGGCCCCTGCGAGGAGGCGAGAGGTCTCCGCCTCCTCGGGACATACCTGCGCCCGCGGTTCGTCCGCGGAACCACGGCCGCCGCCCTGTGGCTGGAACCCGTCGCAGCTGCTGAGTCGCCTCGGCAACCGCTCTCCTCGCTCGGCAGCGACTCTTCGTCGCCGTCACTCAAAGTCTCATCAAAGACCTCCTCGCAAGACGCCCGGCCCGCTCTTTCCTCTTCCGCGCCTTCGCGGCCTCTTTTCTCGCCAGGAGGGCGGCGTCACGCTGCTCCCTTGCGAGGCGCGCGGCCGCTCTCGCCTCCTTTTCCCCTGGAAGCCAGGGGCGGGAGATCATGCCACCAAGCCCCTGCAAGAACGCGCTCGGCTAAGGGGGCGAAGGAGCAGAGCAAAGCAAAAGCAAACAGGAGCCACCAGACGTACCAAGTTCGGCGGATTCTGCGCCGAGAACGGCAGAGGCGCCTCGCCCGGCTCGGTATCTCCCACGATGGAAATCGCGCCACACGCGCGAGGACCTCCGACGGGAAGCTCCCGCCCGACGACCTTGCAGGTCGGTCGGTCCGATGTACTCGAACCTGGGGCGCTGCCGATCCCTGAGGGGTTGGATGCGCCTCTCCATGAACGTACTGAGGACCACCTTGCCTGTCAGGCCCCGCCGCTTCAGGTCCGCGAGCTTTTCAAGGATCGCATCCACCTTCCTCCGGTCCCTCGCGTCGGGACCCTGTGTCCAGCCGAGGATGCGGCGTCGGTAAATCCCCACTGAAGGCCGGGGCACTGTTGCCAATGTTCCGAACGTAGAACCACTCGCTGTGCCACCCCCGGTTGGACGTCGGCAGCTTCACATCGGTGTAGGATGACTTGCGGTGGGGGCGCAGTTGGATCGCCAGGGCGCCGAGGAGGCCAGGGCATCCGACGGCGGCCTCGCGAAGAAGAAGTGGTGCCAAAGCCCCCAGTGGGGTTCGATCCCCAGAAAAGCCTCGCACATCGTCATGAAGACCGCGATGTGGAGGACCCCATTCGGGTTCAGGTGGTGAACTTCCCCCCCGTAGTGGTGCAGCAGCCCCCGGACGAACGGGTGGAGTGGGAGGCCGAAATCCCGCTCGTAGAAGGCCGAAACCCCGCTCGTAGAAGGCCGCCAGCGAGACTATCTCCCCGTCTCCCAGTTCGGGGACCTCGGTCCCCGGCCGTGGCATGGCCGATCGAGGCCGCGGAGGAAGGAGCTCCTTCCTCTCCAAGCCAAGGTAGCGACCCGCCGCGGCCAAGTGCGGGGTCAACGACATCCCCGAGTATGCGTAGGAGAGCGGGGCACGGCGCGACGAAGCAGGAAGCTTTTCTTCTTCCCTTGCGTTTTCTTTCCTTTTTGCAGAGGGCGCGGCGTAAGGCTTTGCTCCCCACGCCGCCTCTCTCCCTTCCTTTATAGGCGCTGGCAGAACAGACGCGCCTCGCACTCCAACCGACGCCTCACGCGAACCGACGCAGTCGCCGACCGTCTGCCTGCCACCGCGCCCCCTACTCCAGAACGCGTCGCGATCCATTTAAATCCCGCTGGCATTAATCGCCCGACAGACGGCCGGCCACACAAGACGCCGCGCAAAGATCGCGAGCCTCGCCGGCTACACGGGCCAGGGCGCCCACGCCAAGAAAGGTATGAAAACGGCCCATCGGGCCGCCTCGGCCGAGGAGGCAAGCGGCCTACGGGCTCGCGCCGAGGCCCGACCGTCCGTGGGTTACGAAGGCCGAATCCAGCCAGCTGGAATGAAAGCCGCCCCAACACGTAAAAAAGAGCGAGGGGCGGGTCGCAGTGAGCCCCCAGAGGGCCTCTAGATGGGTCGGCGGACGACCCAATCACTGTGGCCCGCGTCCGAGACCATACCTCACACTCTCCCGCGGAACTCATCGATGAGTGGCGGCCAGCCGCGCTCCGGGTCGGCGGACGACCCGGCAGCCCGACACGGGATCGAGTAAGGAAAGGTTTTTATGGAACGCCCCACAGCGGGTCGGACGCCCGCGCCGGGAGCTACGTCCGCTTGGAAACGGTCCCCCTCGAGGGAGATCGCCAAGGTTCCACTCGGATTGCCCGATAGTAGCTCGCACGAGCACGACGTTCAAACCGACGAAGGTAAACGTGCGTTCGCTCACCCGACTCTAAGGACCCACGAACGCCGTAGCCTGCCAGAGTCCGACCGGGCTAAACCCCCGACCGGCTCTCCGACCCGCTCGGGGGCTCGGTTAAGACTACACCGGGGCGCCAAGACCGGCTCTTTAGCCGGGCGCGGCTCCTGGCAAGGCTGATTTAGCACCGCCGACCTCCGCCGACGGCCGCCTCCGATCGGTAAACCCCGACCGGCTCTCCGACCCGCCGGTTACACCATCGGAAGGCCAAAGACTGACTTTTGAGCGCACGCCAGTTAGCCGCTGATCGAAGCGCCGCTGACCGGTCACGGCCGCCTGATCGGGGTAAACTCCTCGACCGGGCTCTCCGACCGGGGGCTCGGTTACACCCACGGCGCCACAAGACTGCCCTTTGGCGAGCATACCCAAATAGCGGCCAACCGAAGGCGTCCGACCTCCGGGCCGCCGCTGATCGGTAAACCCCGGCATCTCTCCGACCGCCCAGGGGCTCTGGGCTACCGACGAGTAATTGCACCATGGGTACCCCGCCCAAAAGACGACGGCCGACTCCAGCCGCCGAGGCCCAAAGTCACGATCACGGGCAAGGTCCGAAATCGCGACCAGGTCTCCGATATCCCACAGAAGCGACGGCATTTATTGCGTATCGGGCGCATTAAATGCCAGCCATAATAACGATGACGTAACGGCACAAGTTCCCGACCTTCGCATTCATTGCGAGCGACGCAGCGACTACGGCGACCTGCAGCAGGGCAAGGGGAGTCGGCGGCCAGTCCCATCAACCCGCCACTTTCGGGCGACCGAGAGCACAGTCTTTTCCTCTTTTTTCTAACCAACAGTGTAACCTTCCTCCTCGCCTATATAAAGGGGGGAGGGGCGAGCATGTAAAGGGGACGAACGATCAAGAATCAATACAACCCACCTCACACGAACTGGAGTAGGGACGTTCTGCCCGAACCAGTATAAACACCAGGCCTCTTGAGTCGACCATTCGGGGAGAGGGAGCGCGCGACCCCCTCCGACCATAAATTCGCATTGCCGGTGCACGAAACGCCGACAAGACCCAACCAATCTTTTACCGTGGTTTAATATCATGTTGCTTATTCGGCTCTCATTATACACCAAAAGATATCAATAAGATTGAGAGAGGCCCTGGGAGACTACATCTTTGTGTTATTTTTTTTTTATATTTGAGTGTTTAGGGCCTGTTTGGATCCATGCAGCTAATAGTTAGCTGCTAAAAATTAGCTGGAGTGATTCCAAACACCCCCAGCTAATAGATCAGCTAACTATTAGCTGGACACCCAGCTAATGGTTATCTCATTAGCTAGCCAAACACAGCTAATAGCAGCTAATAGGTGTCATTTAACCAAAATATCCTTCACATCTACCACCAATAGCATTTAATAGCATGGGTATTCTGGATAATAGCATCTATTAGCCACATATTAGCTGGTAGATCCAAACACCCACCAACTAATAGTTAGCTGGCTAATATTAGCTAGGAACTATTAGCTAGCTAACTATTAGCTACTAATGGATCCAAACACGCCCTTAATCGTCGGCAATACGACCAAAATATTACACCGCAACAAGAGGAACTATTGCCAAATGTTGGTTGTCAAGATAGCATCGGCCAAAAATAGCAGGGATTTTGTTTGTTAACGAAGTCTATCCAGTTTCCTCCTTTTTATTTTCTAGAAAAAATATACCAAATTTCTATTCACATTAGGATTGCAATTTATTTATTGCCAATTCTAGGGCCAATCCGTGGAGCCTATGATTAATTTTCCTAAAATTTTGTGTAGAGGATTCACAAATATGTAGGGTGTGGATTGTGTGTGTTAACCTTGTACCCCTGATAAAAAAACCTAGGGCCAATCCTATGTGAGTAATATTTTGTCTAAAAACTTTGGCATGAATTGGTAAGACTTGAGACAAAAAAAAGGCACAAATCAAACATCTCAAATTTGCACATTTGGATAGCGTCTGGGACAATTGATTAACATGATAAGATCAAAAAAGCACCACACATGACACATCTCTTAAGGAAAAAAAGGGCCGAACAACCCAAACTATTCTCACCAAACGATGCAGGGTCAAACCGGAACTGTTCGCTGCACTTCAAACACACTCATTCGGTCATACATAAACCTCCAGAGAAGTACACTCAATCATGTATCATCTGTTGCTGGATGAAGTAGATCAGATGTCAAAAGGGGTGGATCAAGATCTCTTGGTAACAAAGGTTTAATTACAATTTTGAATTTTACTAGTCCAATATATGTGAACAGAGTTTCTAGTTGAGTTTTGCAACTTAATTTTAACCATACATAATTCTACTGCTATAAAAATAAAGAAACAACAAAACAAAAGAGGAAATGTAAAAAGACATGGAGCACAACTAATTTTATTACCGAGGTCTTGAAGATTCGGTGATCTCCCTTATTTCTCGTTTTAGCGCTCTAGTAAAAGTCTAGCTCCAACTAGAAATCGTGAAAGGAATTAAGCCATTTACTCATGGTAGTCCTTCATCATTACTTATAGGTAGACCCTATACCTTCACAAGTCTCTTGATACCTTTTACATGCACCTCCAAAAAGGTCACCGAGCCAAACATTTTAAATTATCTAAGAGTCACCTACAGCCAACAATAATAAGTTCAAAACGCTCACTTGAACACTTCAAAGTTAAGCAGCTAGAAATGATACACAAACTAGATCTATCTACTATCTCAGACACTCAAATTATCTTCAATCCAAGTTTTATGTGTATTCAAGGTCCTCGGTAGAATAAATACTAAGGTGGAGTCACAAACGTCTTAAAGTGAACCCTCGTAAGGTCTATATATAGTTCAACTCCTCGTAAATTAGATGGTAGACACAGATATTTCAAAATATCTATTTGAGTTGGATCATTCGATCCATTCTGATTATCTAGTTTAAATGTTTCTAATGATAAAAAATATAATCGTTATATATAGTCGGATGGTCTAGGTCAACTCAGATCATCTTGGTATATGCAAAATCTCGATAGTACCTTCTTTGGCAAAATCATCCGATCGATGGTCCGACCCATTCGGATCATTCAACTCTCTTGCAGATCAACTTAGACAACTCTCTATCAAATTAATTCGGCACATGCTTCAGGTCACTTGGATCATCCGGCTCCCATTGACACTTTAACACATGTCCTTTGTGAAATTAATCCGACCTATGCTCCGGATCACTTGTATCATCTAACTCTCACTGAAACTTGAACACATGCCCTCTGTAAAATTGATCAAACCTATGCCCTAGGTCACTTGGATCATCTGATTCCCACTGAGACTTTAATACATATCCTCTGTGAAATTGATCTAACCCATACTACAAGTCACTGGGACCATCTGACTATTATAAAATTTTTAGGACATGCTTTTTGTTGAATTGATCCGGCTGATAATCCGACTCAAACTAAAATTTTTCAAACCAAGGTTGCAATCTCACACACATCCCAAATTTAACATTCTCGTTTAGTTTTTTTTTTTGGCTTCTTTTGAGTATATATGAGTTAGAAATACCTATCGTGTATCTCAGCTAGCTATCCAATGTTACCAACTAAAGCTGCTAAAATGATCCAAACTCAACTCCTTTGACCATTTCTAATAAAAAGGTCATCAATATTAATATTTTGCCGTCAATTATATCTTTTTGGGATACATGAATATCAAGAATTCTCAAGATAACAAAGCTAAGCACTAACTTAAATAAAAGCTCGAAATATTATCAGTATTAACAATCAAACATTATTAATCATCAAAAACATGTAACACATCTGAAATTGGGTACGGAACACTTACACCGAACCGGTAAGTACAGCGTGACAGTGAGCACCGGAGCATAGCGACCTGGGAACAAGCAACCGCAGGGAGGCGCCTGACGAGATGCAGTAGTACGACTACCGTCGGCTGTGCTGTTCGTAATCGTACAGCAGGTGCGAGTGCGGTGCACGAACGGGAGTCCAAAAGCTGGTTGGTACGTTCCCGTGGTCCTGCGCGCGCTCCTCAGGGCGCGACAGCGTGAGAGCGCCGGAGACCGAGATGACGAGACGCGCACACAAAAAACGCGCACTCTTGTCGGTTTCAGGCTCAAGTCCAGCGCGACACCCGCCCACTCCCACGCCTTCCTCCCCCCCGCCTCTGCCTGCCTACTTGCCCCTTCCGCGCCGGCTTACACCCCCGCCGCCCCACGATTCCCAATTTCCCAGACCCCCAAAATTCGAATCGCCCGCCTCGCCCTACCCTTCCCGTGCCCGCGCCGCCGATGCCCTCCAAGCGGCCGTCCCCGCACGCAGCGATGGACGCCGCCGCACGCCTCCACCCTTCCCCGCCCCTCTCCAAGAAGCGCTCCTCCCGCGCCAAGCCCCGGGCAGGCGACCGCCGCCGCTCCCCGAACCCTAACCCTAGCTCCCGCCGCGACCGCGACCACGGCGGCTCCGCGCCCTCCCGCAAGAGCGAGCGCAAGAGGAAGCCCCGCTCCTTCGCGGACTCCGCCTCGCTCGCGATGGCCATTGCCGCGCCCGCCTCCTCCTCCGGCGGCGGGGCCGGGGCCCACGGCGCGGTCCAGAAGCTCTGGACCGATGCCGATGTGGTCGCGCTGCTCACCGGCGCGGCCGCCTTCCGGGCGCGCCACGGCGTCGCGCCGCGACTCCCGGACATGGGCGCGCTGTTCGAGTCCCTTAGGGTCTCTCTCTCCCCGCACCTTGACCAGGCCAAGGTGTACTACAAGCTGAAGCGGCTCAAGAGCAAGTTCCTGCACTCCACGCCGGCCGCCACCAGCGGCCCGCACGAGCGTCGGGTGCGCGACCTCTCCGCGGACCTCTGGGGCGCCGAGCTCGCGCCCCCAGTTGTGGATGATTCGCACGCTGATGAGGCCGAGGAGGGGGACGCCGACGAGGGATACGTTGGTGGGGATGTGGAGGTGTCTGTGAGGCTGCCGGTGGTGAGCACCGTGCTTGGTGAGTATTGGAGGAGGAATGCGCGTGCCCTATCAGGGGTCTCTCTGGAGAAAGGGTTGGCTTTGCTTCGGGCGGAAGAGGGCAGGGTGGCTGAGACCAAATGGAGGCGGCAGCTTGATGCAGAGATGCACACACAGGTGCGCGGGCATGATTTGGCAAAGGAGGTCTATGGCTTGCTCATCGACGCCGTCAAAGGCCTAGGGCCTTAGCTGGGGGTACAAATCCCACCATCCTCTGTTCTCTGTAAAAGTGAGCGATTTCCTTCTGGAGTTTAACTTGCTAGTTGCCTTGGACTAATTAGGTTGCATCTTCCGCTCATCATCAATTTATTATTGGATTGTGTTACAATACTTAGTTTAAACTTAAGTCACAAAGTGGCATGTTTTGTTAACTGTTGGGATTTAATTTTCGAAAAATGAGCATGCTTGTTTGGTTATTCTACTCGCCAAGTATAATTGTATTGGAAGTTTGGTTTCTTTCCCATCCTACCTCTAGGCTCAATGGTAAAACAGTCCATTTTTTTTTCTAAGAGCACTAAATTAGCAAATTTTGGCATATTCTAGATTAGTTAGGCAGGTGTTTTGGTTTGTAACTATCGAAGGCAATGTTTGTAGTATGATGTTGGTCTGAAAAAAACAAGGAGTTTTACTTTCAATGGAGTATTCAGGTCATCAGATCCATTTTCTGCTCATCGTTAATTTAGTATTGGATTAATCAATTCAGTTACAACATTTTGTTCAAAACTTCAAATTTAGTTGGGAGTTAGCATGCTGTGTTAAAAGTACTGTGATTCAATTTTCCAAAATGATAGCTTGTTTGTTGGTTTTCTCTACTTGCAAACTGCTATCGTATTGGTAGTTGGGTTTCTTTCCCATCTGAGCTCACCCTCAATGGTAAAACACTTAATTTTATTTTCCGAGAGCACTAAAATTTTCAAATTTTTGGCTTTTGGCATATTCTTTATAAGTGTGGTTAAGTGTTTGGATCTGTAGCCATTGAAGCTGAGGTTTTCTAATAGGGTTTTATTCTGTAGAACAGTGAGCGATTTTCTTTCGGAGTTTAACTTGCGGTGCCTTGGACTAATTAGGTTACGTTTTCTGCCCATCGTCAATTTTGTATTGGATTAAGTTGCATATGTGGTTTTAATTGAAGCCAGAAATTAGCATTCTTTGTTTACTATTGGGATTCAGTTTTCCAAAGTGATAGCTTGCTTTGTTGCTCTACTCTGCTAGCAAAGAGTGGTATTGGCAATTTGGTTTCTCTGTCAGTGTTCAAATGGACCACTTAATTTTCTGTGAGATCTTAGTTAGCACATTCTGGCATATTCCTGATGCGCTAAAGTAGGTGTTTGGATTTGTAACTAAAGAAGGCAAGGTTTTCTACTATGATACTAGTCTGTAGCAGGGTTTGAATTTTCGTTTCCGGGTTTCATCTCGGCACCCTCCGAAAGACGAAATTTCGGCGAAATCTCGGTATTTCGGACGAAATCCAAGCGAAAATCAAAAGGTAAAATTTGAATCAGGTAATTTTTGAAACGAAATTTCCGAGATTTCGGTTCATATAGATGAAATTTTGGTCCAAAATGCCGAATTACCTTTTTGACCCATGGTCTGTAGAAAGGTGAGCAAATTCCTTTTGGAGTTTAGAGTGCCTCGTACTAATTAGGTTACATTTTCTGTTCATTGAGTTTAGTATTGGGTTAAGTTAAAACATTTTGTTTAAATTGGCATTCTGTGTTAACATTTTACGATTCAACTTTCCAAAACAATAGCATGCTTGTCTAGTTTACACTACTTGCAAAGTAGAAGTGTGCTGGCAGTTTTGTTTGTTTCCCATCCTAGCTCTAACCTCCATGGTAAACTAGCCCCTTTTAATTTCTGAGTGCACTAGATTAGCACATTTTGGTGTAGTCTTGATGCGATAGGTTAGGTATTTGGATTAACATATACTCCCTCCGTTTAGAAATATAAGGCGTATTTTGTCTTTGCACAAGGATTAAGGTTGCGGTGAAATTGAGAAAGGCATGAGAGAAAATAACTTAGATACCCACATTTAATTGTCTTGAAAGATGAAATATAATATTTTGTGTGGGTGGTAATGAATAAATGCATATGGTTGAGAGAGAATAAATAGGGGTATAGTAGGAAAAACTTCATTAAATCTACATGCAAGTCTTGTATTTATAAACAAGATCATTTAAATTATAGGTCTTATATTTCTAAACGGAGGGAGTACCATCTTTTTGTAAATTTCATTTGGAATTAGCATATTTTGAAGTATTGGGATTTAGTTTTTCAAAGTGCTGGCATGCTTGTCGTTAGGGGTGGGCATAAAAAAACCGAAACCGAAAAACCGAACCGAACCGAATTAACCGATTATTTCGGTTTTTTCGGTTTTCGGTTTTCGGGTTTCGGTTCGGTTTTTATTTCACTGCTATTCGGTTTTCGTGTTTCGGTTCGGTTTTTGAATCTGAGAAACCGAACCACCGAATAGACCGAACTACTCCTCTCGGCATTACTTCTAGTCGCCTCCCTAGTTGAAGTGCGTCGTCCCAGCCATTACATTTCTAGTCGTTCTGCTCTCTCTCAACACTTCTAGTCACTCTCTACTCTGAAGCACCTCACTACTCACTTCTAGTCTCTATGTTTCTAGTCGCCACTTCTAGCTCTCCAATCTCCTCCTTGTTCTTCTAGATCTTTGCCGCACAGGAGCTCGGCCACTTCTAGTCGCTCCTCTCCATTCTTTACGCTCATGACGGCTCCTTTTTATTCTCTCATACACCAAGCGCCGCAACCCCTGTGTTATTTCCTTGAGGAAACCCGACGACGGTGACGGGCGGAGCAACGGCGACGACGGGTGCGGGCGGAGCGACAACGACAGCGGGCGCGACGCGTGGGCGGGAGCCTGCAGCCCAAGCTGGTGCGTGGTGGCATGGGCGAGCTATTGATCTGGAATCTGGTGACTAGCAGGCTAGCAGCTTGGAGCCTTGGAGTTCAGAGCAAATCAATTTTTTGGTGAACTGAACAACCGAACTGAATTTTATTCGGTTAATTCGGTTCGGTTCGGTTTTCAGTTCCTGAAAACCGAATTTTTTTTTAAACCGAAAAAACCGAACCGAAAAACCCGTATTAACCGAATGCCCACCCCTACTTGTCGTGTCTGGTCTACTCGCGAAGTAGAACTGTGTCCCTAGTTTGGTTTACCCTTGATGGTAAACTAGGCCATTTTGTTTCCTGGGAGCACTAAATTATTACATTTTGGCATAGTCTTGATAGGATAGGTTAGATGTTTGGATCTTTAACCATTCAAGGCAAGGCTTTCTAGTGTATATTGGTTTGTTAGCTTTTCACAATATTGACAAAATACTATTTTTGATTCTACCAACTCCAAACAGAAAAGGCTAGCAAGTTAGAATAGAGTTGATATGAATATATAACTTCTCCAATTGTTGCTTTTGGTAGGGAGAGCTCATTTGGTCTTTCATGTTGGCATGATTTCCTTGCTAAGGCAATGTAGGATGCCTTCAAAGTTGCCCTTTTGGACAATAGTAGACACCTAGCATTGCCAAATAAGTTCAGAAAAGCTATTTACCAACCTAGGTAAGAGATCCCAACAACTGGATTTTTAAGATCGTGGTCCCCACCAGTATGAAGAACAAATTTTATCAACTAGATAAATTGGATTGAGTGGCATATTCAGTTGTCCAAGCCAAAAAGGGCATGAGAAACTTAGTCTGTGTCTTTAAGTCAACCATGAAAATCGTCAAAAATATACTGAAATGGTGCTGAATAGTTGACAATCTTGTATGCTCTTTGTGCATCTGTACTCTATGGTTTAGGATTAGAGTTTTAAATTTTGGCAAGAGTAGATCTGCAAACACGGATTTTGAATAAAAATAGTGAAACATGACCATCGGATATAGATATAGTGGTTAGACAGGAATGGAATATATATTGATTAAACCATATGTACACATTTGTGAGTCAAGCTCGAGAAAGTTAAAGCATAACATGAGTTCATGTAAGCATGTTGTTTAGTTGTTTGACCATGGTTGTCAAGGCGACAAGGCGATGCGCCAGCCCATCGCTTGGACGCCTAGGCGAGGATTAGGCGAAGGTCAGCATTTTCAGTATATCACATTATCACCAATACATATAACTTGTATGGATGCAAATAAATAACATGACAAGATGCCAATTAAGTAGAGAAGCAAATACAAGTGTTAAACAAGTAGATAACAACATTACTACCAATAGCTAATATTGTTTAGACTCCCTGTACAAAGCCAAAGTGCCACACATGAGTCTCAACGGTCAACGCAAGCATTCCAAAGCAGGGGAGGCATCAGACGCTGAAGCAGCAACACAAGGAGTCGGATTAGCAGCAATAAAGCGGAGCAGCTTGGATCAGCGGCAATAAAGAAGAGCAGCAGCAGAGCAAAAGGAGTCGGATCAACGGCAGAGCCGAGGAGGCAACAGAGCGTCGCCATCGCCCCCAACAGCATAGCATCGACGTCAGCGGCTCTGGTGTGCGTCGAGCAGACGGCGCTGGGAGCGACCGGGCGACGGCGCGACGCACACCAGAGCCGGCGTCGGCGGAGGCGGACTTACCGATCTAGGCGGGCGCCGGCGTTGGAGATGATGGATATGGTGGCGGCGATGCGCGGCGGATGCCTCCTCAGCCGACTCGAGTCCTCAGCCAACGGAGGTATGCGCTAACTGTCATGACTCCCCTTCCCCCCTTGTCCTTCAGCCGACTCGAGTCCCCGTTCTCCCGAACCCTAGTCGGCCGCCGCGCGCTCGCCTGGTGACGCTTGGAACGTCCAGGTGCCCGCCTTGCTCTGGCCAGGCGAGGCGACCAGGTACGGCGAGCTCCCTCCGTTGCCAGGACACCTAGGCGATGACTTGACATCAATGCGTTTGACTATAGATGATTGCCCAAATTTATTATGTTGTTTATGTGGCGAGCTGCAAGGTGATAAGGGGCTGCTTGCTTTTCGCATGGGGAGGGTCCACTTGGCCCAGTCAATCCTTGCAACTTTCGTGGACCTTGTTTGCTTTGTACCTTGGAGGCTTGGACATTCGTCTTTGGATTGCTTTGGTCTCACCCAGATAGCCAATCCTGGCTTAGGTAGTCGATTTTGAATGCTGGACACGTGGAAGGTTACCTTAGGAGATTAGTGGAAGAGCTTGCACCATTGTTGTGGTTGCAAGATTGAGCGAGAAATGTTCCACTATTGCATCGGTAGTTGCATTGCAACATCTATTGCATGGCCATCTACAATCTATCCCTTTTTTCACTGTCACCATAGCCCTATTATCTCTCCTTTGTTGTTAGTCTCCACATGAATCACCACAGCATTGAATTCGTCTCTTGGGATGTTACCTTGTGGTTTCCATCTTATGGGCCACCGTCACGTTGCTTGATTTGCCATGCAGGGTGTTGCACCCTTCATCATGTTTGAATTGTCTGCAGTGCTATATTCAAAACCGTATTGGCGGGATACACACCCTTTATGTCCTACTTCACATTGTGGGCAATCTACTTGTGCAGTTATGTTTCAACGCTTCCCTCATTCTCTGGGCTTGATCAAGCCAATGGCATGCTCGATGTGGGTAGGAGCTGGTCCATCGTAGGCCCAAGCATTCATGCTGACCAGATTTGACCTTGTCTGGAGTTGGGCCCTATTTAGAGATGGCAATAGGGCCCATTCCCCGTTCCCTAGCGAGGAATTCCTCTATTATGGGACACGAATGGGAGAATTCTTTCCCCGTAGAGACAGATAGTGGGAGAAATTATTCCCCATCGGGTGAAGCGGGGTCGGGGACGTTCTCCTGTCCTCGGTCCCTGTTGGGCCTGATTAGTACATGATATATAGGCTGGCCCATTTATTTATTCGTGAGCCATGTGAAAGTAATGCAACCCTAAAAACCAAGCCTAAAGCACATGACATATGGGTTGGCCAATTTATTCATGTGAGGCATGTGTATGTGATGCAAATATGCAACTCTAAAGCCCAAGCAGCCAAGCTCTCCTATTATGAGCTCCTAACCAGATTGCCTCGTCATCTCCGCTACGGTGGTCATCTAATAGTCGCCACATCATTCGCGGCCGCATCATGTTCGTCAGCATAGGTGCTGCCACCAGCCTCATGTTTGACAGTCCAGCTCTAATACCATGTTAAAAGGATGTTTGGGAGGGCTTAGTACCTTTTATTGCACGGATTCTTGAGAAGTTGGTGAATAAGGGCTTCAGCTTTAGCACAAAGAAGACTTAAGTCTTCTTGAGGAGTGCCTCGGCTTTAAGCAGCTTGATGCTTAATCTTCCACAATGAGGTGCATTATTTTGGGCTTCTCATAGAATCTTAAGCCATATATGTAGTAAAAGGTTAAAGTTCCTTGTCACCAACTTCTCTAAGAATCTGGCTTTTAGTGGAAGGTAAGTTTTCTCAAACACAATCATAAGCTTCTTGAAATGGCTCGAAAGTATAAGCTTGAAAAGGCCCAAAAGTTACAACTCATTCGGAATGGCCTATGCTTTTGGTGACTTGAAGTTGTCTTTAAGGTGAAAGTCAAGCCTTTCCAAATATAATATGCTTATGCATTGTTGCATTCACCCCAAAACTTAAGCTTCCGATTCCGAGGAAAGGTGGGGTAACTTGCATGAAATGTTGATAGGAATATTGCAAGGAAAAAAAGGTTATTTGTGGCTTGGTGCCCATGGGTGCATGCATCCCTTTTTGCGGAAAGTGCATGATACAATGTCACAAAAATACCCCCAAAAGTTCATAATGTGACACATAATACTATGAACACCTATAGCATCTCAAAGTCAAGTTTGTCTATACTGTATAGTACGCAAAAAAGCAGTATTACATCATGCATTATACATGTGCAGTGGACATAAGCTTGTCAT
This sequence comes from Rhipidocladum racemiflorum, assembly GCA_036346355.1. NCBI lineage: Eukaryota > Viridiplantae > Streptophyta > Magnoliopsida > Poales > Poaceae > Rhipidocladum > Rhipidocladum racemiflorum. Next base: position 8,359,920 of record CM070579.1, read on the forward strand.
TTTTTGTTCTTGATGAGAGGGACAAATGATATTGAAATTTTGCAAAGGTGTATGGCATTACATCATGTACTACATCCAAATTATGGTGCATCACACACTTCTCACAAACGGGGATGCAGTCCCCATGGAACTAACACCGTGTTTGTGTTGTAAGTTATGAATTGTATAGAGCTGTCATGTGCTACTTCTAGAATTACATAAATGAATGCATGAAAAATAAGCAACAAGAAATTACGAATTAACAAACTACCCACTATGTTTCCAAATACTTGTCACTTTTGGCCAAAATTTCTGTTCTCCAATACCTGGCACTTCACGATTCACGAGGCATTCCTCCCCAAAATGACCTATTAATCCACACATTTCCCCGCTTTGCCACCTTGCGATTTGTGCTTGCAGTATTTAATATGGGGTACTTCGAGAATCTGCCATGCACATTTTTTGCTCATTTCACAACTGGAACGAGTTGCATAGGTTTTGTAGGGGATATCAAACTCAAACAGTGTATCAAATAGGAATAGTTCGCAAATAAATTGTTAAGAACAGTTGTTGCATTAATTTTTGGTGATGCTGCCTATTACTATTTTCCAACTGAAATCACTACACCGAATCTTTTTTAATTTTTTTTTGCTGAAATTGCACCTTCTGTGATAGCTGATCTACTGAAGGTGGTTTGTGATTAAATATTTTCTCTTGGAGTAGTTTGTTTGGAAAAATAGCCAGCAACCATATCATTAGTCACATGCCTTGTTAAAGCTCAATGAAAATATAATGTTGCTTCTTGCACAAACTTTAGCCCCAAGTTAAATCAGGTTTAGCATTTCGGAAATGAATTCAGTGTTAGGTTAGGTGTCTGTAAAAGGATCTAAGTTAGCTGATTTTTCTTATTCCAATACCTTTCATTGCTGCTTCTTAAATGTGTGCCATTACCATGTATTGTGATGCTGTCTACCACAATGTGTTTTATTTCTTTCTAAAACGATTGTCATGAACCTTAGTTCAGAACAACATAAACATCTGTCGGAGGGGGTCGAACAGCGACGACTTGATGTAGAACGGCGCTAGACGAAGGAGGGCACTGATTGGGGGAGATGAACGGATCTAGAGTAGCCGGCCTAGGGAAAGACCAGAGCTAAGAATTGGGGACTTAGGAATACTTCTTCATTATCTATTGCTTATTCCTAATGCTATGCACCTTCATACCTTTAAATAGAGTTTGGCTGGCCCTAACAAATTCATCTAACAAACCTAGCTAATCTTATCTTAACAAAGCTAATCTTATCTTCTCTCTAACCAAACAAACTAACCATCTAAACTAATCGCCAAGATGCACGTGTCATGCTGCTTGGCCGGCTCCTGTGCGCCATGGCTTACCATTTCCATGACAGATTCCGTCTTAAAGTGAATCTTTGCAAACTTCATTTCACATTGTTGGGCAATTAAAAAATGACAATACATTATATTGCACCATAAATGCTAAGATTAACATTTTATTTTCCAACACTGGGGACATTTAACTTTATGCCTTGTTGCGTTTAAATTAAAGATTTACACATCTGGCTGGTAACATTGGGACCTTAAAAATTTGTTAATGGGTGGCATACTAAGGGCCTGTTTGTTTTGCTTTGGATTATCTAAAAGCTGATTCTGGATTGTGGTTACAGATAAGCTGATTCTAGAAAAGCTGGAATCCAAAAGAACATATGAAGTGGATTGTGGATTTTACTATATATGGATGGGTTGGATTGTGAGAATTAGATTTTAGAATCAGATTGTTTGTTTTTAATTCAGCTTTTAGGGTCAGAATCCAGAATCAAAAGTAAAAACAAACATGCCCTAACTCTATACACATGTCTAGTATCTTTCATCTCGGTTGGCTGCTGATTGGATTTGTTCAAGTTAATTCATATTATAATTGCTCTATAGGCTTTAGCTATTGCAGGTTATGTAGGATTCAGCAGATTTTCTTTTTAAACTGTTGTGTACATGCTACTCAGATGTTGTTAGTTGTGCATATGATATTAGAAGTTTAAATCCAAATTAGCGAACATATTTTCATTCCCTCATTTCATGTTTATCCTTGTCTCAATAGTGATATTGTACTCTGTTATCCCCTAAGCAGTAAACAGATCTTACAAACTTCTATGGAAGAACCCTGTTGTTGTACTGTTTGAATGTTGCCATAATTTTTGTTCTTAGTAAGACTGCTGTTAATGCTAATTTCCGTTTGGAGGTGCAGTTTGGTGGAGTACATAGCTGGATACATAGGTTGCTGATCAACCCGTCCTGTACTTGGTTGCTGACTGACAAGGCCCAAACACGGTGTGACGTGCTGCGCGGCTTGCACGACTCTGTTGTGTCAATTTATGTCTAATTAAGTTAAACTAGTTAATGATTGTGTCAGACACTTTAAGTCTGGAGATACTTATTTTGTTAGTCTCCTCGCTTTAGGTTTTAGATATGCAACGAATGCTCGGTCCATGATCACAACAGCTTTCATGTTAATGTTACATTCCCTGTAAATCATTTGCTAACTATTATTCTGATGCCAGGTGTATTTTGAAGTGTAAGAATCCGATGTCTCAGTATTTCTTCTTGATTTTGGTCTGGTCACTTGATATTGCACCGGCTTAAGATAGATGTATGATTTGGTTAATTGTGAGTGATTTTGCCTGATAGAATTGCTCCATCAACTCAGTATGCTTTGCTTACGGCAGAGGTGTCATATTTGTTAGGCACAAGATGTTTCTGCCTTCGCAGGCCAGCCAGATGATAGGTTTTTTTTACTGTACTGGCCTCAAGTACAGGGTTTACAAAAACCGATTTGCAATAGAAAATTGCTAGGTGCAATAAAAATTGAAGGGATGCTAAAATCAAACTCTTTGAACACGGTGGTAAAAAAGTTGAACATCGACCGATACGTCACTACCTCGCCGATTTTTGATAAATTTTATTGATTTTTGACTGATTTTATTCAATTTTTAGCACACTCAATGAAAATTAGAAAAATACAAAAAAAATGAAAAAAAGGTGAATTAAATTATAATAAATTTCAATTAATCGATAAAACATGTCAGAGAAATTTCAACAATTGTTGAATTCATTTAGTCCTTATGAAAAATCATAAACAACAATTAATGAAAAGAAACAGGAGCGCTATTAGATTTTTATAAAAATTATAGTCTTGATCATAATATGAAATTTTAATAGTATAAAAAAGAGTGCCTAAGGATTATGTAGTAAAATTTCTAAAAATATTAGACTTTATTTAGTACCCTTAGAAAATAAAAAACAGAAGAATATATACAAAAACAATAGCACTGTCAATTTTTTTTTTAAAAAAAATACACATATTTGATCATCATTTGAAAATTTTATAGCATAATTATCATTGCTTTAGTACCTCAATTTTTTTTAATAAATATTAGACTTCATTTAGTCACTCTAGAAAATCAAAACTAGAAGAGCATATAGAAAGACAGTACCACTGTCAAAAAATACACAGGCCTGATAATCATCTGAAAATTTTGTAGAATCATTATAATTGCCTCATTACCTCACACAAATTTTTTTAAAAAAATTAACGCTTTTTGATAATTTTTTTTCTTCTAAATTTTCCGATTTTTTAAAATTTGAATTGGACCGGTTTCAAAAGTCGAACCGGCTCTATACGCTCGATTTTTGTGAAAATCGCCTGATTTTTGTTGGTTTTTGAAACCCTGTTCTCATGTTTTTTTCTTTAAAGACTAGCTTTCATGCAACAAAAATTCTAAAAACAACCATTGTCTGAGCGCGGAAGACTCGACAGGTAACATGTGTTGCCACGGTTTGGTTGCGCTGAAAGTTGCTGAGCGCGAAAGCTGGTCGGATTCCGCAGTCTGGTAGTGCGGCAACAAGACGAGGGCGGGCAGGCACGGGGGCGTGCGCTCGCGTGTGCGTGCCGTGCGCGGAAGGTTGATTGCACGGGACAGATTTGGAAAACAAAATTAGGCGTAGAGAGTCATTTAGGTGAACAGTTATTGATGATATGACAGGCTTTCAATTTTCGGACAGCAGATGGGCCTGAAGGCAGTCTGATTTGGCTCCACTTGTCAGCCAATTTCTGAAGCAACAACGAGTTCCTACCGCAACATGTTGTCTACTCGTAGGCATCTCTTACGGTTTCTTGGAACAAATATACGTCTTTGTAGTGCAAATGATCCGCTAGATTGCATTTATTCGTTTTGCACAGGCTCACAACCAAGTTCTCTCTAAATTGAGAAGCATATATTGATCACAAACAACAGCATGCTTAAATGTGAAACTGAAATAATAAGAGTTCTCCAGCAGGGAGCCAGGGATACTGTTTGTTTCGTGGATGACCTTCAGAGCATATTCCTGGGTAAAGCAAGTAGTTCCTCTAGTATGTAGAAATTCAGAATGCCTTGTAGGCAGGCAAAAGTACAGAACGGCATACCTTGCTTGTAAGCTTGTTGTCAGAATCTGGCCTGCACCGCGGCAAGGCAGGCAAGCGCGGGCGCGGACAGGCGCGACGCAGATGGGAAAGCGTGTGGATGCGCGTGCGAGCGGCTGAGCGCTAGAGTGCGGGGTGCCGCGGCATGGTGTGCTCCGGCGCGGCCTACTACACCCAGGGGATCGTGACGAGGGCGCGCCGGCCGGTGTTCGTGACGGCCTTCCAGCCCCTCTGCATGGTGATCACCGCGATCTTGGGCTCCACCACACTCAGTGAGGAAACCACTCTAGGAAGGCAAACTAAATAACTCGTCAATCCAGCACTAATTAATCAACTGAATAGCCTTGATGCACTTTTTTAATTTACTCCCGTTCGTTGGGTTCCAGTGTGATTGGCGCAGAGATCATGCATAGTGGTCGGCCTCTACTCATCTGGGGCAGGAGCAACGACCACTTCGACAAGCCGGTCGCCGTCGCTTCCAAGAAGGCCCTGCCGCTGACTTCGGTGGCCAACGGCAATGGCAACGGTGCCAACGGCAAGCATGTCGTCCTCAGCGGCGCTACTAGATGAAATAGATATTGCCGGGATCTGGATAACCAAATCTGAAACCCTACATGTATACTGTACTAGTCCAGCATCACATTAGTACACACAGTGAAAATATAAATAAAAATATCAAGCATACATGCGTAATTATGAAAACAGCAATTAACATTCATAAATCAGAATATCGACCTTATGATCAAAGCTTATAATTAATAGCCCTGGAGGTTGAAAAACTCGATTGACATGCAGCAGAAAAAAATAAGGTAACTTTAATTGTAGTCCATTCATATGCCACAGGCACGTCCTAGTTCTCCATAACCATTGAAGAAATAGTTCTCATTAACCATTTATGAACAAAGTCTTCAATAACTGATCAACAAGGTATATAATTGTGAGTATATAAAGTACTCAACAAGTCGTAGGGAACAATGATAAATATATTCATGCAAGGTTTGATAAAGAAATAGCCATATTATTCTTTTGCAAAAATCAATAACTTGAATTTAAATACAATAAATAGATATAAAATGTATTTGAGAAAAGATAATAAATAACTATTAAACTAATGATAGACAACATAAATAGCACTTCACCATTCATCATTTAAAACCATCATAAAACCATCAAACTCATCAGTGCAGCTAGCTTTAGATATCAAAATCACCTGTGAACTCCCTGTTCGCTTTCCAACCATTTCACCATCCAGCATTTTTGTAAAAACTCTACATCTCATGTAAAATTCCTTGGCACATCCATAGCCGCGGATATAGCTATTCAAATAATTTTACACTATGTAGATGTTGCACTGTTTTACCCACAATATATAATCAACTTGTACTTCCCGCTCACACTCAATATGATAGTGTAACTAAGGAAATCACAACAAGGCCTTTACGCCACTGCACACTAGCACTATCCTGCGTAGTGAGTATATCCCCTCAACTAGGGGTGAAGACGGGTTAGATACGGTCAAATAGTAGGTGATCCCGTATCCTATTCTAATTATTTTTTTTCGGATACGAGTACAGGTAGTTAAAAATCGGGTAGGATACGGGTACAGGAACGTGTAGTAAACGGGTATCAGATACTATACAAACGGGTACTATACGGGTAGCGGGTACTTAGTCGGATAGTACGCATATTGTCTAAAAATCGAAACATTCGATGAAAATAATCCACTTGCACTTTTAGATTGCAAATCTACTAGTATAATCGTATCGTTATTTTTCTTCCCTTCCTTTGTTTAGGGAAGATCCTATGGATTTGGGATACGCGACGGTCAACCAGAATCCGTGCTCGCTTAATCTGGCTTGGGAGCTCTTTAATTAATGGAGTTGTCAACTGCCATTAACATCTCACGTCCTATGACCAACGATCACTTGTGATCCCATCGCCCCGCCGGGAGAGAGAGAAACGCTGACCAGCAAAATCTGAAATTTTTGTTATTTAATATTTATTTTAAATGTTTTTTTTTTCAAATCTAATCGATGAAAACAAAAAAATTGCAAAAATAGGCACCCGGCGATCGCCCCATATTGGGGCGACGAGTGCCTATTTTTGCAATTTTTTGTTTCCATCTATTAGATTTGAAAAAATGTTTTAAAATAAATATTACATAAAAATAAATTCAGCAAAATCTCTCGAGACAGCCAGACAGCCCAAAGGCCTTATCCCACACGTCCGGTCCTGTTACAATCCGGGTACCCGGATGGATTTTTTTATCCGGGTACCCGTATCCGATCCATATCCACCGGATACTGCTTCTCTCGTATTCGACTTGGTACCCGACCAAAAAATAACCGGGTAGTACTCGAACCCAAACCCGACAGGTACAAATACCCGATTGAAAATTTGGGTAATACGCAGCGCGGGTACGGATACAGGTCAGGTATTATCCGACCCGTTTTCACCCCTACCCTCAACCATGAGACATTACCTAGCCGGTCTACTCCTAGCACATAGCTAACATCTTTAATGAGAGGCTCACTATTATGAGAGAGAATGGAATGGCCCTCCAATCATCACTGTACCGCCGATGTTTCATCAAGTCAGGCCTCCACTCGCACACCCATTGGAGTAACCCTCCAACTCAACCATGAAGATGAGCACAAGTATACAACAAGTTATTTAGCCAAATCAGTTCCATAAGAGACATGTGGTTGCACGAGTAGGCCCAATTCGATGGTGCACAAGATTAAGTCCTCAAATAGCCTCAAGTGAGACATCTGCATCCAAAATATGTTGATTGTACCCCTTTTACTGCACGATCACTTGCACAAGTGAAAACCATTTTGTTTAACCAAGGCCAATGACAACAAATCATACAACAGTGGCTACCCTCCACAATTCCATATCGCATTAAATCAGGATTATCAATATTCATCATGTGATATGAGCCCATCGTAGAACTAAGCATGTCTAAGCATAGTTACATTAACCCAATTATTGGTAATACATTTATGTCCAATTAGTAATGATCCAACCTAGGGTGACAATGGACAAATAACATTCCATAAACAAGGTGGCATAATGTCAAGTAGGTAATTAGCTACTCCCGGTAAATTACATTGGTATAAAAGTAGCATGCAATTTGTATGAAACAAAATACTTTTGCAAACATAGGTTCAACATGATCTAAGGTTATGACTTGCCTTGGCTATACTTTATGTTGCTATTCTCTTGGTCTTTGATTCCTTTTATCTTCTTTTCCATGACCGACTTCCTGGAATCGTTAATTAACTTCTAACGAGAGAGAAAATGCAAACACAAAAATTTCAAAAAATACAAACTCCAAATTGAGAATGAATGGTGCTGAAAGATAGGTCTTGAGCTTAGATGAATTTAGGAACTTGAATGTTTTCCATCGGAGTTCGTATGAACAAGAACGAGCTTCCGTAAATTTGGTCGCGAGAGAAAATGCTTTAAAAAGTAAGAGAAGAGAGAATATTCTAGGGAATATTCCCTTAGTTTAAATAAAGAAAAAGGGATAGAGGCTAATGTGTAGGCCCTTGGCTTATGGACTGGGTCCATAGAATAGTGCTGATCCATGGTGGACTTAGTGCACAAGGCTTAATGGTTGATAGGTGAGGTCCACCGATTTCTAGATTTTTGAAGCTAAAAAAAAATCAAGAAAAAGGATTAGAGGCTGACAAGTGGGACCAGGGACTCTGGACCAATTCCACATATCAAGCATAGTCCATGGTGGACCGAGTTCGTTCATGGCTCAACTGTATGACATATGGGGCCCACATGTCAGTGACTCAAGTTTTGATCTAGGGTTCGGGTTTTGGGTCTGCCACGTGTACTGCTGTGTGAACTTTGATGGGGATGACATAGTGGAAACAGTGCAGAGGTGGTAGCGAGGTGGTGCTGACATGGATGACCACGTCGGCTTGGTGGCGACGGTTGGCTCCAGCAACCACCCATGACAGCAACGACGGCGCGATGGTGAGAGAGCTGGTTCGGTTTTGGGTAAAAAGAATGTTGTGAACACCGTGACACGATCAGTTTTCATCGGTGGTGAGCACAATAGCTGGTGGCAAGGCCGGAGTTAGTGGAGTGGCGAGCTCACAGTGATGAATTGGGCACGTGAAGGCGTGTGATCAGCGACGAGGAAGAATTGCTCGATCTCCTTGTTAGTAGCTCCTCGGCTTCGATTGATAGAGGGGATCATGTGAGGAAGCTTGGGAACACGCAGTGACACGGGTGGGTTTGATGAAGACACGACTGAATGTTGAGAATGTGAGCTCCATCCTCGGCTTTAATGGCAGCGTTAGAGAAGTTTCTCCTCTAGTGAGCTTGCACAGTGCAACGATAGAGTCCTGGTGGCAGTGGCTTGGGCAACAGAGGCTACAGGATGATGTGCACACGGATAAAGGATTATCGGGGCTTTATATAGCATCGGGAGGTGTGGGCATCATGAAATTTGAGAGCGGCGATGGTGCGTAAGCTGGCGAAGCGACGCATGGCTAGGGTTAGGGACTCACGTGGGGTGGGATCAACCGAGCCACAGTTGGCAAGGCAGGTCAGGGGAGTGGGCCGGGCATGCGCAGTTTTGACTGAGAGGCCATGGGGAGGGAGCATGCAGGCCGGTAGCCCGAGAAAAGAAAGGTGGGCTAGCCAGATTCGGCCTGAGGAAATTTTAAAAAAAAGGAAGGATTTTTTAATTAATGAAAATACTAGAAATTCAAATAAATTTATGGAAATATCAAGAGAGCTCCAAAAAATCTTAGAAGATACAAAAAAACTCCTTGCTGCACAAGGAATCTAACCAAAAATGATTTTATTTTTAATGAATATTTATATTAGTGAAATTAAATCATTTTATTTTGGAAAATTCCAATTAAGTTTTAATTAATTCAATAAAATCCACATGGTTCCTTTTATTTTGAAAACTTCAAAAAAAGGAGCGAAATTAGGGTGTTACACTTGATACGTTGTATGCATTTGTGTTCAGCTTGTGTTAAGTATTGTGACTCATATAGAGTCTTTTAGAATGGTGGGATAACTTTTGCCTTTCCCATCAGGATATTCAGGCCATCACATGGAATGAGTTTGTTCAAGCTTTTTGACAAGCACATATACCCTATGGTATTATCTCTGAAAGTGCATCTAGGCCCCATAATATTGTTTTGGATGATTAATGACAAACGATTAAAGAATCTAACGTGTTCAACTAGTTTATGAACAGGTAAAAGTTTCAAGAAGAGATCATCTACGTCCATCGGGTACCCTCAAATTGAATTGAGTAAGAAAAGCGGCAACTGCGTATGTAATTTTAATTTGTTGAGTCATAGGAATGCCGTACTATTAAGAGGGTTGCTTTGAAATTGGTCTCGAGATGATCTAGCTGCTCAGATGAATGATGGTTAGTCACTTGAGAGGTTTAAAGTCTCCACACTCGCATTGGATTGGGTTTGCTTTTAAGTTCCTTTCAGATGTTCCGACTTTAGGTCGGATATTTCGAAGTTTCAGACATTCCGATGTGTAGTTGTGCTCTAGTCCGATGCCTGTTGTTCTCTTGTTAGGGTACTCTCTGTTGAAATCGGAAGCTCCGATCTTTAGTATCGGATGTTCCGATGCGTGTTGTCCTGAAAAAGGGTACTCTCTGTCGAGTTCGGACTGTCCGAAGTTTCACTTCGGATGTTCCAAAGTAGTTAATTTGCAGTTTGGGAACTCTCTGTTTGTTTCGGATATTTCGATCCCTTTATCGGACATTCCGATGTTGACTTAGAAAGTTTTGTTGAGTTCCTTCTCTGGGTGTCATCGGACGTTTCGAAGATGAGATCGAACATTCCGATGCACTTAGTTTTCGACCGTTGGAAGCTTTCCAAGGTCTAGTGGTTTGCACTCATCGGAAGTTCCGAAGTTGGGATCGGATATTCCGATGTGTGGCTGAGTGCGGGTATAACGGCTAGTTTTGAACCAAAACTATATATACCCCTTTCCCCGTCCTTTTGGGGGTTACACACTTGCCTTTGCTGGTCTCTTGAGCACCTTGAGCACATCCTAGAGCTTTCTTGAGCTCTCCTCCTTGATCTTAGTGATCATCTAGTGAGTGAGTGAATTAAGTGTGATTGTGAGCATATAGAAAAGGATTTATTCATCTTGAGCACTAAAGAGCATCTCCAAGATCAAGAATCAAGCGCATTCATTTCTCTTGTAGGTTGAAGGACTCCTAGACGGCTAGGCGTCACTCACGAGCTCCCGACGATTGTGGGAAGCCGTGAGAAGTTTGTGAAGGCACGTTCCGCCTCCGAAAGGGAAGGAACAAATAGTGGAACCAAACTTCATGTGTGACCGAGGTTTGGGAGGAAAGGGTTGGAAAAGACCCGGCTCTTCGTGAGCCTCCTCAACGGAGACGTACGATCCCCTCAAGGATCCGAACTCCGGGAAATAATTTCTTGCGTATTGTGCTCTTGCTTTTCGATTGATACTTTCTAAGACTTGTTGATTTACTTTCTTGTGTTTACTAGTAAACTAGAACAAGTCTTTGGATTACTAGTGTTAAGCTCAGCTCTCCTCTCTCAGAACTGATCGGACATTCCGACTGAATACCGGAAGTTCCGATATCATCGGAAGTTCCGATATTGGATCGGAACGTCCTATACTTTTCCGCTGCAGTAAATTGCTTTAAAAAAATTTAAATAGCCTATTCACCCCCCTCTAGGCAATTATCACATCTTTTCAATCTCCTTGAAGAACAAGAATTCCATAGTTTGCGCCAAGGAGGTCGTACCATGATCGAGTATTTGCACAGGTTCAACCAGTTAGCATGGTATGTGCTAGAAGACATGGACACAGATGAGGCTAAGCAGGAGAGATTCCTCGAAAGGCGCAATGACGAGTTGTCTATCCAGCTAATCTCCCATGACTACTCCGAATTCTAGCTGTTAGTCAATAAGCCACTTCATCAAGAAGGCAAACACCAAGAAATGGAGAACTGCAAAAGAAGAATGGCTTCCCAAAGGTTCAATACTGGAGCTTTTCCCAAAGCTCGGGTGATTCTATCGCGATTAGTCCAACCTGAGATGGCAGCTACAATCGAGGAGTCATCCATGGTGAACCACCCAGATAGCTTAGTGATCTTCCATGCAACCCAGGGAAGATCAACACAGAAGGATTCACCTCTTGGCACTAGAGCCACATGCTTCAACTGTCAGGAAGTTGGGCACTTCGCCAAAAATTGCTCCCAAGAAGCAGCAAAATGCAAGACTAGATATGAACAACTCCAAAGCCTCCAATAATGCATTAAGATCAAGGATCAAAATTTCGCCGAGATTTCGCAGATCTCGGACGAGATCTCGCTTTTCGACCAGGGACGAAATCTCAAATTCCGTCCGGAGCAAAAAATTTGAAACAAATTCAAAATTCGTTTTTCCCGGTGAGATTTCGCTTCTGCCGCCCGAGATCTCGCTCCAAATGCCCGAAATTGGAACATTTCAAACCGGATTGCATTGAAGTATTACTGGATTTGAGTTAAAAATTTTTTTGTAGCATTATCATGAGCAATAGGAACAATACATATGAAATAAATAAAAAAAATGATTTTTTTTTGGGTAGATGGGATTCGAACCCAGTTGACTCCATCCAAATCGATCGTGTGTTTCTCATTGAAAGATCGGGACACCCAAAGTGCTATCAAGTGGTATCAGAGCAAACCAGGTTGCTTGGTGAGGAAATTCTGTATCCATAGTAGTAGATCACAATTTTATTTACTAGAATGCAGTACAACCGAAAGAAGAAAAGAAAATTAGGGTTAGTCTTCCACCCCCAAAATAGTCCGGGCCTCGCAATTTTCTTTCGGTGGTTTGTATTATTAAATTTTTGGTTGCTTCATCGTGTCGATTTGCTGACCTCTAAGTTCTAGTTGGTGTCTATTTCATCGTGTCGAGTTGCACCTGCCAAGAGGTCGGTTCGGACCAAGTTGTTTTGCTCTCGGTTTTGATCAAGTGAAGGAGTCCGTGTCAATCCAGATGAAGCCAGTTCAAACCACTCCAAGATCAGTTCGGACCGTTCGAAGAAAGAGGTCAGTTCAGACCGTCCGAAGAAAGAGGCTAGTTCGTACTGCGCTGAGATCAGTTAGCATCGCTCTAAGCTCAGTTCGGACCATTCCGAAGGAGGCGACTTCAGACCGCTCCGAACTAATAAAGAGAGAGGGAGAGAGAGGGGGGAGATAGAGAGAGAGGTTAGTTCGGACCGCTCCGAAGAAAAAGAGCAAGTTCGGACTGCTCCGAAGAAGGTGTTCAGTTCGGACCACTCCGACTTGAGTTCGGACTGTTCCGAAGAGGTGTTCAGTTCGGACTGCTCCGAAGAGCGTTCAGATCGGACCGTCCGAAGTTAGTTCAGACCACGCCGAAGTAGGAGTTCAGTTCGGACTGCTCCGAACTTCAGAGAGAGAGAGAGAGAGAGAGGGAGTTCAGTTCGGACCGCTGCGAACTCAAAAAAAATGTCTGGAACCGCTCCAAAATTTTTTTTGTACCAAACCTGTTTTTACATGGTTTCTAGTCTTTTGAGACAGTTCCTATCTTTCGCAATTTTTTCGTGCAGGTATTTCATCTGCTGTCAAGATCTGCTGTTGTCCACTTTGCGGACTTTGAGTCACCAGCTCTTTCTAGCCTAAAGTCAGCAACTAGTGACTAGAACGTTGAAGAATTTTTCAATTTTGCATTATATGATTTGATTATTGCTAATCCTTGCTACCATATTGAGCCTGTCCAAGCTCCACTCTCTACCCCGTGCAGGAATTCAATCACTTGGCAATCGCTCTACCAAACTTCAGAGAATTTTTGACAACGCCAACGGCCGACAACACCTGTTGTACCATAACAACTTGTAAGAGCTTTGGTTAAAGCTTAAGAGTTGAGCGACCTTTCACCCCATCCTACGTAGTGACAACCATATTATATCGGTGATATTTGTTTCTTGTTTTCTACTAACAATGTCAGGTGACAAGAGTTTGCTACATCACTCTCCTCACACGAAGGGTATTGTTGCTGACTTTGAGAGGATGACGAGGGTCACCACCGAGGGTCTTAGTGAGGATGTATGACTCAACAATGGGCGTATGTCATTGCAAGAGGACAATTTCAGATCCATCGAGGCCGCACAGGGGATTGCTAACACTACCCTTGCCACTATTTTGTCTAGACTTCATGTTCTTGCAGCAGTTGCCCCTGGGACTTCCAATCCCCCACCTCGTCTCCTAAGCAACAACAACGACGTACTACGTGCTCAACGGGTCTCCAGTACTGCCATTGATTTCCAGCACGGGCCCTCTGCCTCGGTTCAACAGGCTAGGCATATAGTCGACGTAGAAGAACAAAACGGTGAGAACCAATATGACTACACCACTAATTTGGAGGATGACAACACCGTCAATTACGACCATGACCGCAATCATCATCGGCTATGCTTCAATCAACAAGGTATGCGTCGTGATCCCCCACGACACGGGGAACGTGACTGTGATGATGTTTTCCATAAGGTAAATTTCAATATGACACCTTTCAAAGGTAAATATGATCCTGATGGTTACCTTAGCTGGGAATTACTTGTTGGTCAAAAATTTGCATGCCATGATTTTCATGAGAATAGAAAAGTTAGGGTTGCCACTAGTGAATTCTCTGATTTTGCTTTTGTTTGGTGGAGAGAACATTGCCGCGCTCATCCAAATAATATACCCACCACTTGAGAAGCATTAAAGCTGATCATGAGACATAGATTTGTCCCTTCATATTATGCAAGAGATTTATTAAATAAATTGCAATGCCTACACCAAGGTAAGAGTTCAGTAGAGGAATATTACCAAGAATTGCAAATTGGCATGTTGCATTGTGGTTTAATTGAGAATGAGGAAGCTTCTATGGCTCGCTTTTTAGGTGGTTTAAATCAAGAAATCCAGGACATTTTAGATTATAAGGATTATAATTTGATGACTCGTTTATTCCATCTTGCTTGTAAAGCTGAACGTGAAGTGCAGGGTCGGCAATCGAGGACAAAAGCTAACTTTTCTGCAGGTCGTGCTACTTTGTGGATACCGCACACCCCTGCTGCCCCGTCCGGTCGTACCAATACACCGACCTTTCCCAACAACAAGTTAACGTCCTCCACTCCAAATTCAGCACCACGGCCAACGCCGACGAAACGCGCCACACAAGCTCCTACAAAAAGCTCGTCGTCGTCCGTCGCCTCAACGGGACGTACAAAAGACATTTAGTGCCATCGCTACAAGGGTTTTGGCCACATGATGAAGGAGTGTCTGAGCAAGCGCGTGCTAATAATCCGCGAAGATGGCGAGGAAGATTTAGCAAGCGATCTTGACGAAGAAACATATGCCTTGCTTGCTAAAAATGAAGACGGCGATCCAAATTCAGAACATGAAGAAGAGCATGTGAGCGCTGGTGATGCTGACCAATACTTGAGTATTATTGTGCAACGTGTGCTTAGTGCTCAAATTGCCCATATCGACCCAAATCAACGTCACAACTTGTTTCACACTAAAGGCATCGTCAAGGAGCGATCCATTCGAATAATCATTACTGGTGGGAGTTGCAATAATCTAGCCAGCATGGACATGGTGGAGAAGCTAGCACTCTCCACTAGACCACACCCTCAGCCCTACTACATTCAATGGTTCAACAGCAGCGGCAAGCTCAAGGTACTCGTATGGTAAGAGTACACTTCGCTTTAGGTTCTTATCATAATTATGTTGATTGCGATGTCGTACCTATGCAAGCATGTTCTATGTTATTAGGTAGACTGTGGCATTATGATAAAGATTGTTTACATTATGGTAGAACAAATCAATACTCTTTTGTGCATAAAGAGAAGAAAATTGTATTACATCCAATATCTCCTGATGCTATTGTAAAAGATGAGATTGCTAGAGCTAGTAGAGAGAAAAATCAGGAGCATGCTAAGAGTGCAAATCATATTTTAGCAAATGACCTTGAGCAACACAACAAGAAAGAATCTAGCATGCTCATGAGAAGAGAAATGTGATTAAGTTGAAAGGTGCCTGCTTCCTTGCTACTAAATCTGATATGTCTGTTTTGGATGTTAGCGATTCTATTTGTTATAATTTGATATGCAAAGAAGCCTTGTTTTCATTCGAGAGTATTTCATCTTCTTTGCCTCCTGCTGTCACTAACATTTTGCAGGAGTATGCTGATGTTTTTCCACCAGAAGTACTGCCAGGATTACCACCTATTTGAGGTATTGAGCATCAAATTCACTTAATTCTCGGTGCCTCGCTACCCAACCGTGCACCATACCGTACCAATCCAAGAATTGCTTGATAAAGGGTATGTTCGCGAATCCCTTAGCCCCTGTGCTGTCCCTGTTATTTTGGTACCCAAGAAAGATGGTTCGTGGCGAATGTGTGTGGATTGTTGAGCCATTAATAATATTACTATATGTTATCGTCATCCTATTCCTAGGCTAGACGATATACTGGACGAATTAAGTGGTTCTACAATTTCTCTAAAGTGGATTTGCGTAGTGGGTACCACCAAATTCGTATGAAGTTAGAAGATGAATGGAAAATAGCATTTAAAACTAAGTTCAGTCTATATGAGTGGTTAGTAATGCTTTTTGGGTTGATTAATGCATCTAGCACTTTAATGAGATTGATGAATGAGATTTTACGTGTTTTCATTGAAAAATTTGTGATGGTTTACTTTGATGATATCTTGGCCTATAGCAAATCTTTAGAGGATCATCTTGAACATTTGCGTGCTATTTTTAATGCTTTACGCAATGCACGTTTATTTGGTAACTGTGAAATCATGTGCTGAAAAATTGGCTAAGATTTGAACTTGGAAAATGTGTTTTGTGCATGAGTTCGACAATTTGACAAGAAACAGTGAAGTTCTCTTTTGTGCCGGACCAAATTTTCAAGAAACAGTAAGTTTCCCTTGTACGCCGGACCGCTTTTCTTTGGTCCGCCGTGAACATGTTTTCAAACGTTTTTGAGCCGGATTGAAACTTCCAAAACCAGTAAGTTTCGCGTGTACGACGGACTCTCCCCTCCACAAGCAAGGTGGATTTTTTATGGCTGTTTTCACGTTTGCGCCGGACCGGATTTTTGGTCCGGCGTGAATGGTTTTTTGCTCGATTAGGGTTTTGAGCAATTTTGGAATTGAATTCTGGTTTGAATTTGAGATTTTGAAATTTGTGAGAATTTCATGATGCTTGTTTTCAAGCGGACTTTATGCAATGCTCGTGTGAGTATTTGCATGGACTAATGTTGAGTCAAGTCGCGGACTTGTGCTCGGAATCGTTTTGTGGTTTGTTCATGTGCAGGTATTGCTCGAGGGCGAATGTGGTCGATGACGGACCGGAACTAGGTTCATGGAGGAACCGAGGTTCGGGACTAGGTTCGGGGGAACCGAGGTCTTGGTGGTCAAGGATGTCATGCGGGACGTTCGGGCTAAGAGAATGGTGCACATGAAGAATGGTTAGTCACGTGAGAATGGCAGGAGGTCATTCGCGTGCAAAGTGTTAGTCACGTGAGTATGGTAGGGTTGCCATACGCGTGCAAGAGTTGTACTCGGCCAGGTTGGGCCAAGAGGAGTTGTGTTGAATACATACTCTTTCTAGGATTAGGAGTGGGACTCCTTCTAGGATTAGGAGTAGGAATTGTATTCATGACTCCTTGTGTTTTGCTCCTTTAAATAGGAGGGGTTGTCTCCTGTTGAAGGGCATCAAGCTTTGAGCAAGCTTTAGGGTTGTACTCTTTTGTTTGGAGTACTTTAGACAAAAGAAAGGAGAAATAAAGATCAAGTTCTTCAAATCTTTCGGCGAGCTACAATTCTAGTTAGATCTATTCTCGTCATCTTCTGTCACAGCAAGCTTGCGAAGGTCATAACTTTTGATCTGTAAGTCCGATCGAGCTGATTCTTTTTGGGTTCGATTCGTATTGGAATCTAATTTCTTGTGTCCAAATTTAAGATCAATCTAACGGTTGGATCTCCAAGCATTCGTGTTTTACCGAACCTCTGTCATTCTGTTTTTTTCGAATACGAGGCAATTATTTGGTTCTGTTTTGGGGTGAACTTTTAGTAGATTAAGAATTTGGTTTTAGCTTCCGCACAATCATTCACCCCCCCTCTGATTGCTATATTCGTGCCTTTCGATCCTATAGTAACCTTGAGAAGTGCACCTTTTGCATGGATCGAGTATCTTTTCTTGGCTATGTTGTTACTCAATAGGAAATTGAGGTCGATCAAGCCTAGGTTGAGGCAATACAGAGTTGGCCGACTCCTAACATGGTCACACAGGTGCGAAGTTTTCTAGTACTTGCTGGGTTCTATCGCCACTTGTGAAGGATTTCAGCACCATCGCTGCATCATTGAATGAGCTCACCAAAAAGGGTGTACCATTCGCCTAGGGAAATACTCAAGAGAAGGCTTTCAACACATTGAAAGATAAGTTAACACATGCACCACTACTCCAACTCCTAGATTTTTCTAAAACCTTTGAACTAGAATGTGATGCTAGCGGAATTGGTTTGGGTGGCGTTCTGTTACAAGAAGGGAAACATGTTGCATATTTTAGTGAGAAGTTGAGTGGGCCTAGTTTGAACTATTCTACTTATGATAAGGAGTTATATGCACTAGTTCAAACTTTAGAAACATGGCAACATTACTTATGGCCCAAGGAATTTGTTATACATTCTGATCATGAATCATTAAAGCATATTCGAAGTCAAGGAAAACTGAATCGTAGGCATGCAAAGTGGGTTGAATTCGTTTAGTCTTTTCCTTATGTCATCAAACACAAAAAGGGAAAGGATAATGTTATTATCGATGCCTTGTCTAGGAGATATATCATGCTGTCCCAACTTGACTTCAAAATTTTTGGATTGGAAACGATTAAAGCGCAATATGTGCATGATAATGATTTTAAAGATATGTTGCTAAATTGTAAAGAGGAAAAAACATGGAACAAATTTGTCCTCAATAATGGGTTTGTGTTTCGAGCTAACAAACTATGCATTCCAGCTAGTTCTGTTTGTTTGCTGTTGCTACAGGAAACGCATGGAGGTGGGCTGATGGGACATTTTGGTGTAAAGAAGACGGAGGACATACTTGTTAGTCATTTCTTTTGGCCTAAGATGAGATAGGACGTGGAACGGCGTCGCTCGCTGCACGACATGTCAAAAAGCTAAGTCACGACTTAATCCATATGGTTTATACATTCCCCTTCCTGTTCCTAGCGTGCCTTGGGTGGATATTTCTATGGACTTTGTTTTAGGATTTCCTAGAACAAAGGAGAGGGATAGCATCTTTGTTGTTGTGGATAGATTTTCTAAGATGGCACACTTCATACCTTGTCACAAAAGCGATGACGCTACCAACATTGCTGACTTATTCTTTCGTGAAATTGTTCACTTGCATGGTGTGCCAAACACAATAGTTTCAGATTGTGACACTAAATTCCTAAGCCACTTTTGGAGAACTTTGTTGGCTAAATTGGGGACTAAGCTCACCCCCAAACAGATGGATAAACTGAAGTTGTTAATAGAACTTTATCTACCATGCTTAGGGCTGTTTTGAAAAAGAACATAAAATTGTGGGAAGAATGTTTGCCTCATATTGAGTTTGCTTATAATCGATCAATGCTTTCTACTACTAATATGTGCCCTTTTGAGATTGTATATGGATTTGTGCCTCGTGATCCAATTGATTTGTTACCTCTTTCATCTTCGAAGAAATTGAATTTTGATGCTAAACAGCGTGCTGAATTGATTATGAAAATGCATGAGATAACTAAAGAAAATATAGAGCACATGGATGCTAAATATAAACTTGCTGGTAGTAAGGGAAGGAATCATGCAACTTTTGAACCTGGAGATTTAGTTTGGTTGCACTTGCGAAAAGGTCGATTCCCTGAATTAAGAAAATCTAAGTTGATGCCTCGAGCTGATGGTCCTTTCAAAGTATTGGAGAAGATTAATGATAATGCATATAAGCTTGAGATGCCTGCAGATTTTGGGGCTAGTCCCACATTCAACATTGCAGATTTAAAACCATACTTGGGGAAGATGATGAGCTTGAGTTGAGGACGACTCAAATGCAAGAAGGGGAGGATGATGAGGACATCACTCCCATGGATAAAGTCACATCTACTCATCAAATTGAAACTGATGATGTAATACTAGGACCAATTACTCGAGCTCGCGCACGCCAATTCAATTACTAGGTGAATGCGTTCCTCGGGTTGCATACAAATATTTTAATGGATTGTGATGATTTTATTGTCCTTAGGAACCAAGGAGAAGAACCTCTAAACATCAAGCATGAAGACAGTTCGTCATGTGCGCGAGATTGACTCGGTTCCTACCTCCCTGGTAGCTCCAACTTAAAATGGCCATAACTTTTGATCTACAAGGGTGTTCAGGGTCCATGAGTACTTATTGGAAAGATTTCTGCGTCCTCTTTCCAATGAATCCAGCCTTATCTTCAAATTCCATCTGAGTCGACGAGAATCTGCCAAACAAGTGGCGTCACTTTTCCAACCCGAGATAACATGGGCCTTGGGCTTTGTAAATTGAGTTGTAATTGTCCTCCACCTGTTTTGGCCATGTTCCCAATGCTCCTCTCTCTCATAAATAGCCAGCCGCCGCCTTTTTTAGGTTTTGGGTTTTGTTTATTTGATAGTTTAACCATTGCTTCTATTTTGAGTCTTTTCAAACGTGCTCAACAGCCACCTAAGAAGCTCCCTATATCGGAACCCCAACTCATCAATCATTCATCTATATTTGCAATTTCGTATTGCTTTTGCTTTGTTCTTGCTTGTTCTTCGATTGCTTGCAGGAATTGATCTTCGTGATCAGGTTGATGCCCACGACAAGTCAGTAACCCTCTGGAGTTGGTTTAGCGATTGCTAAGGCGCATCATCGTCGCACGGTGTAGTCGGATCGTCAAAGTCGTCTTCATCCAAATCGATCATGTGTTTCTCATCGAAAGATCGGGACACCCAAAGTGCATCATTCTCTCCACGTGACTATTGCCTTTATGCTTTGTCTTTTTGTTTGTTGTTTAAAGTTAACTTTTTAGCTTAATTAACTTAAAAGCAGTTCACTTTTATACGTGGTAGAGAAAGATAATTTTACCTTAATTATAGTATCATTAGTTTAAAAGCATCTATCAGTAAAGCGCAAAAAGGTACTTCCGCTTTTCTAATCAAAAGATAGGAGAGCATCCCTTCTCCCGAAGTTACAGGGTTATTTTGCCGGTGATTTTTAGCTTTTAATTATATGGAATATGTAGGTTTTGAAAAAATTCTGTTAAAAAGCCAACTCTTTTTTTAGGTTTGGCTTTTAAACTATTGAAAAAACCAAAAACAACGAATAGTAAGCGCACGGCGAATCGAATGGTTCAAAATTTAAGTAATCATATTAGAAGGGTGATGCAGTGGAGAGATCGCAACTAAACAAATCATTGTCCAAAGCAGGGTTCACCTTTTCGTTTTGCCGATTTTCGAATGAACAGTGAAATTTGATAATCGCAAAAATCGAGCCGAAAATCGTAAAAATCGCATAAATTTAAAAACCAGATTTTTTTGAAAAAAATTCAAAAATCGTCGAAAATCGACGATTTCGATGGAAAATCGACAACCATGTTGAACTTTTTGTGCGGTCGACTTTTGGTAGCGATTTTCGACGAAAATCGATCGATTTCCACCGATTTTCGACCGTTTTTTGACACGCAAAATTTTTCGAATTTTCGAATTTTTTTGAATTTTTTTTGAATCGGACCGGTTTATCGACCAATTTTTGATGTCGAATCCTAGCGGTACGATCGATTTTCGACGAATTTTGACGAAAAGATGAACCCTGGTCCAAAGAACATCGAGAGTTCGAGAAGAATCCTTCTTGAATAGTAATCGTTCGCATCACCTGTGACCCACGGGGGCCCAAATTTCGACCCGTGTGGGCGGGGCCCACTCATCAAAGAGACACCACGTGGCGAGGGGATTTCTTCATGCGCACCCCGCCGGAAACTACATAATTCCAAAAACGGTCCCCTCCCCTTCCCTTCCCGCACGCCATTACTCGTGCGCTAGTCCAAGCTCCCCACGACCCCCCACGACCGGAGAGAGGGAGGCAGCAGAGGGGCACTCAGATCGGCGCGGATGGCGGCGGTGATCTTGCGGGCGCTGGTGCTGGCGGCGGCCATGCTGCTTGGCGCGGAGGCGGTGTGGCTCGACCTGCCGCCGACGGGGACCAAGTGCGTCTCCGAGGAGATCCAGCCCAACGTGGTGGTGCTCGCCGACTACGCCCTCATCTACGAGTCCCACCCCACCGCGCACCCCACCGTCGCCGTCAAGGTACGCACGGCGCAGTCCCTCCCCTCGTCTCCGCCTCTTGGAGGTGCTTGGAGCACGGGTTTTCTGGTTTTTGTGTTTTGATCTTTATCTGGATTGGTGAACTGGTGCGTGTTGCGATCTCTATCCGGAAGTTGATGTGCAATTGATCATTTGCCAGTGTATATGTGCCCAAGGACCTACATGTCAATGGGATATTATGGGCGAAATGACTTTGGGGCAAATCATTGAATATTCCGGGGAAAATTGGGGCGTGACTGAGCTACTAGGCTGTTCTATCCTCTCTCTCTCTCTCTCTTTTCGAATTAAGTTGTTGTTGGTAGATAGGCTTCTTTTTTGAGTCAAAATTAGTGCCTACGTGATAATTTATAAGAATTAAGGTAGATATTCAGATTTAAGAGCAAGGGGAGAAATAATTCAGGCATAATCTAAGGTAAAATACGCTATACATCTCTCTGAAGCCAAAAGGCGAAGAATTTTATGTTTATCAGGTAGATGATGAGGATATGTGTGATGTGATCTATTGTGAGAGGAATCCTTCTAATCGGTCAGTTTGTGTCGAATTTGTTCTTAATCTATGGTGCCTGGCTTGGGAGACATGGTGCAAATCCACTCAAAACTCCACTCGCCATTGCTTCAGATGGAGATAATTTTCCTTAATTTGAGATTTTCTATGCAGGATGGGTCTCTCCTAAGCCCTAAGTGACGTGACCTGCAGGATTCCACCTTTTCTTTGGGCATCGGTCCTTATAATAGCATTCTTGTAGTTACTCAGACTAATAGTAACAATAATTGGGGGATAATAACCTGAAGGTAAAACAGAAGGTGTATTTTGTAATCAATTAGGGTCGTGCATAGGCTGATGAGCATTTTGTAATCGTGTGCATACGAACAGACAGTGAGAACACACAGGTGACTTTAGATGCCCACCACCACCACACCTTGTTGGCTGTTGCAGATACCTTAGGAGAACTTTAGATCCATAATGACTTGTAGGGTCAAGTCTTACATGTCTGATTGGGCATTTGCGGTGATCAATTTTCTCCATTATTCCCAATGATTCGTTGGAAAAAGCAAGCTAGTCATGTGCTAAGGGGGTGATCCTTTTTTTAACCTAACTTTGCGTAGGAACCGTGATAAAATTGTAGCTACAGATACATCAATCCAAGTCAGGACTACCTTTTTTTCCGCAAAGTATCATTTGATTTCATTGCACATTAACTTATCTGTTTTCATGAACAATGTACTGTGTTCTCCTGCTGCAGACCTATTTGCCTGCGCATGTATAATATATATCATGTTCAATGGCACCTCAGCATGTTGTATTTTTTTTATTGTGGTGGTTTTTTTGTTTATGTTCACAGATGTTCTTTTATGATAATTAGCACATAATGTCCGTCAGTCTTGGCTAGTACATCATAGCAATGATGATTGTGTAAGATCTTATTTGTGGTTTGTTTAGGTTACCTCGCCATATGGCAATACTGTACACCACAACGAAAATGCCACACAGGGCCAGTTTGCATTCACAACCTCAGAAGCTGGAAACTACCTTGCATGCTTCTGGTTGGACAGTACGGAGAAAGGATCGGGAACATCTCTAAATCTCGACTGGAAGATAGGGATTGCAGCAAAGGACTGGGATTCCATTGCCAAGAAGGAGAAAATTGAGGTATGGGCTGCAGGCATTGGACTACTTAAATACTACAGTCTAGACCAAGTCCCACTGCACTTCAACTTAATGCATTGTTTTTGGTTTCTGATTATGTGCAATCTGAATGTTTTTTTGTCCAGGGTGTAGAACTAGAGCTCAGGAAACTTGAAGATGCAGTGGAATCCATCCATCATAACTTACTGTTTCTCAAAGCAAGGCAAGTTATCTATTCCATTCTTTTTTGCATTTTTAATTGGGTCTCATCTGGCTTCATGTGTAGAAACAAATGGGTAAATGGTACCAATATGTGAGACTCTTAGGTATTGCAACCAAGATAACTGCCAGTTACAATGACAAAACTTACTAGTAGTGATGCAATCCTTGGTCTTGGATAGTCAAGGCCTAGGTATATCAGCGTGGAAAGGCAGCATCTGAAAATCATGTGTTGCTTCTCAATTTCGTCATGGCCTGGCTTTCTTTGTACTCAGTTACAGTAGCATATGATGATCCAACATGAACACGCAAGATAAATACAACCTTATACCATTATGTTTGGAATCATGGCATGATGCATGATTTGATCTATTTATGCAGGGAAGCGGAGATGCGGATGGTGAGCGAGAAAACAAATTCTAGGGTTGCGTGGTTCAGTATCTTGTCACTGGGAGTCTGCATTGTGGTCTCCGTTTTGCAGTTGTGGCATCTTCAGGGGTTCTTCCGGAAGAAGAAGCTCATTTAAATTTTCACTTGTTTGATTTGTATACTCCAGTGTTTACTACCTTAGGAAAAAGGACAGTTTTGTCATATCTCTATTTCGAAAAACTCAAGATGGTCAAAACAGTTGGTTGATACTCGATACATGGTTTCAATGGCAAATCAACCAATACTATGTGCAATTAGGTTCAGCCATGCAATATGGTTTCCCTATAACTGCAGATGGGGAACATGTTCAATATTGCCACTTCTGGATTTATTGGGCGTACATGGAGCATGTTTTGCGAAACTTTATCCTTGTCTCAGACTCAAGTCATCTGAAAGCTTTTGGTATGAAGGAAACTGAAAAAAAAATTGAACCGAGCTGTTTCTACTAATCTGGGAGAAACTCAGCCAAACGGGTTAAAACTCGAAACGATTCTCCTCGGAACTTTCTTCTTTTTTCACACTATGGTTGAATCACCCTCAACCCGGTTTCACTAGTTTTTACTAGAATCTTACCAAATGGTTTGCAGAAAGTGATTCTGATTGTACCTGAAATGTTTCTACTAAGAATCTGAAACCGTTTCCGTTTCTACTAGAATCTGGAACCGTACCAATCAAGACCTAAAATTCAACCAACCGTGAATGAAAATGAGAGAGAGAGAAAGAATTGGGTTTGGGCTTTGTTGCGCATGTTGGCCCATCCGGGCTTCAGTCGAGCAGGCCGTGCCATGCTGGACTTCACCTGATGCACGGCACGGCACGAGTGCTCCACTGGTCAACCAACACTTTCACCTCGAGCTCACAGCCGCCGCACAAGACCGCACGGCCACCATGCCTCGTCTCCGCAGTCCCACGCCCAGCCCACCCCTTCACCGAGCTCGAGTCGGCCCAAATACGCCGCTTCAAGGACTACATCCGCATCCGCACCGCCCACCCCTTCCCGGACTACGCCGCCGCCGCCGCCGCCGTCGCTGCCTTCCTCCTCCCCTACGCCGCTCGCTCGGCCTCCGCACCGCAACGCTTCAGTTCACCCCCCTGCAAGTCCAAGCCATTCCTCCTCCTCACTTAGCCGGGCACCTATCCCTCCCCTCCATCCTCCTCGACTCCCACCTCGAGTTGGAAATTTTATCATGGATTGTCACTCGAATTATCGTTTTTTTGAGATTAGCATGTCATTAGCGCGTCAGACCAACAGGTTTCAAATTTTGTTTTTGATCACGTCTCGGGGCGGCCAAAATACAAAACTTCAGTGAAATTATGGAATTTTGGTCAAAAATCAAAATTCAAATTCGGTATTATTGAGGAACCTAAACTGAAATTTCGATGATTTTCAACCCCTATGAAATGCTCTCCCAAGGCTAGAAAAAATTGAAAAAAAATAAGAAAAATCATGCAAACATTAATCTATATTTCTTATCTGTTTGAATGCAAAATACTTAGTATTTGCATATAAAATACCCTTCCAAATCAAGCATGGACACTACAGGGACTCTGCAATGCAGATTGTAAGAAACATTAAGTACACAATCTTTCCTCTAGACAGCAAGTCTTGTTTTGCTCCTTCTGCCTTGCCTATTATGCATATCTTTGTTATCAAGAGACTGAAGAGATTAGCCTTAGTTCAACAGCTTGTGAAACAGGTAACAAGTTAATAAAACTATAAGAGCCACAATATCAATAATCAAGTCATAGATCTTCAGAGCATGATTCTTAAACTTATTTATTTTAAAAGCAACCAAGTCCAAACAGACAAGAATCATGATAATCAAAACAAAAATACATCTTAGCATCGAAAAGAAACAAGTAATCCATTAAAAAAGTATGCTAGGTTGTGCATTAGCTGGAGCACATAGCATTCCTCACATGAAAACTATGGTTACATAATTTGTATATGTATTTTTTTTGCAAAATTTTCACATGTATTCCTTATAAAAGGCATCACAATTCTCTAGAAAAATTTTGTGCGAAATTCGGTCAAAAAATATCAAAATCGGTCTTAAAAGCCGAAATCTCAATGAAATTTACCAAAATTACTCCAACACATCGAGATTTAAAACCTCAGCCCCGGCCGAGAGTTTGAACCTGTAGACCAACACAACACTTTCGGCTCAAAATCAGACAAGGCTTGCGCTTCTGAGACGGATTAACAAACAACTCCCTCGCAACATAGAAGAATGTCCCAGGCCTATGCTTCTGAGACGGATTAACAAAAAACTCCCTCGCAAGTCGCAACATAGGAGAACGTCCTACGCCTAGTGACAAACAAAATGACCCTAATCGTGTGAATAATAATCTTCCTCCTTTCCCCACCCTGAAGAACAGTAACCTCGCTCATGGCTAGGGATGTGATCGGATCGGATACGGTCGAATATCGTCCTATTCATATCCGTATCCGTATTTTTTATCGAATACAAAATCGAATACGAATAGTGTCGAATACAGAATCGAATACGAATTATACAGGATAATATCGGTTACGAATACAGATCGAATACGGATCGGAATCAACATGGATACGAATAATATTAGTCGGATATTTTAAAATCCAATTTCAGTTTTTTTTTCCAAAATCGGTCCAAATTTAAATTCAAAATTCCAAAAGAAATATATTTGTATGTCTTTTTTTTGCCTTTTTATCCCTAGCTTGTCATACATGTGACTCTGTGAGTAACAATGTACCCCATTGCAATAATTGAACCAAATGATTTGCAGCTGGCATATGCTGCTGAATCCTAAGTAGCCATCCTGAAACGCCACTTGCCAATTTATGTACCACCTTTACCCAAATATCTCCTGACGAATACCCATACCATGGGTACCTCCATCAGCCCGAGACCGCGAGCGGGCTGACATCCCTCAAAAGCCCAAGCTCTGGCAAAAGGTTCATGGGCCGCAAGGGTTCGGCCTGCCACCGATCGGAACCGGTCCCAGGCGGCCGGACCGACCCCGACCTCCCAAGTCAAAGCGCATGGCCGGCCGGCTCCACTAACACTCGAAGGGCCCACTGCTCCGTGTACGTGACGTCCTCTGATATCCGTACCGGGGTAGGCGGCTCCTTCCCGAGGATGTCAGAGGGTTCGCCAAGAAGTCAAGCCCGGTCCGTCACCGGCCCGACACTGCAGAGAAGCGCCCCCTCCCGAGACCAAGCCGAGGTCAAGAACCATTAAATGCCGGGCTGACGTCCGCCCGGTGTGATGCGTTGCCTCAACAGCACGGCTGAAGACTTCCCGACCACAGGGCTACCAACCCGGCATAGCGACTGGTCAGGGCCCGGTCGGACGACAAGACAAGAAGACCAGACTCCGAGACGTACAGTACCCCCTCCTCTTTTTCTCCAACTCCCATTTGTAACCTACCGCCTCCGGATATATAAGGAGAGGCAGGACCCCGGGAGGGGGAGAGAGAGGAGTAAGGGAAAAACGCTCACCAAGACGTTCGTTCCCATCGAGACCAGCTCTCGTTGTATTTCCACGGAAACTCTTCGACGCCAAGGGCAATATACCTTGATCGAGTGGACTGGAGTAGGGACGTTCAGCCCGAACCAGTATAAACCTCTGACTTCCCAAGTCGACCATTCGGGGAGAGGGAGCGCGCGACCCCCCTCCGACCATAAATTCGTATTGCCGGTGCACGAAACACCGACATCTCCAAATTAGCATTTAGCACACATGAACACATTGTATCTTATCATCAAATGCAGACCCCATTCTTTGAAACAGTGAAACATGTTAAATTGTTAATGTGTTATTCTGAAACGTGTTATTCGGATAATATCTGTATGTCATATTCGGATATTATCCGAACAAAAACTCGGATATTCCGTATCCTTCGGATAATCAGTGTTCCATATTCGTATCCGTATCCATGTAAATTATCTGTATCCATATCCTTATCCGAGAAATCAACTGGATATCTATGAAACTATCCAAATCATCATCCAAATCAATTCGGTCGGTCGAAAAATATCCATACCAGTTCCATCCCTACTCATGGCAGGAAGCTTCTCAGCCTCTTCCTGCCCATCCACTGCATGTCTCCTGCGCCCAATGCATTCCAGCTGCAGGCTGAGACACGCCTGCGAAGATAAACTATTGAAGCTGTCTATTTCGTCTCTTTTGACGAACGAAACTAAACAAAAGAGTCGTGGTGGCGCACTTGCATCATGATATCAGGGGTTTATTTTTCGCGAGCTAGGCTGTCGAAACGCGTGTGTGGCCACGAGGAGACGCAAACCGGCGGCGGCTGATTCCACTCGCTCGCTAGCTGATGTCTTGATTTGTTACTACGCGAGCGTTTTTCCTTCTCTCGTTGCGAACACGCACTGACACTGTTGACACGCACCTGTCAAATCGTCTCCCCAAAAAACACCTTTCAATACCAGATTCATGTGCAGTTTCTTTTTTAAAACCCGTATTTATGGGTAGTACATGGTCCGCATAGTTATCAACACCACTGCATACCGGTCCGATACAAACTGGTTTGATCGGTATATATTATTTTAGCACATAATCCAGTACGAAGTAGCCCTATGTATCGGACCGATAGGATTGATAATATGGTCTATTAAACTATATGTTACATTTCATAGTACTGCTATGTATTTAGAGTAATATTATAAGTGAACTTTGTTGTTTATATAATTAAATATATGTATACTTATAAATGTATATTATTATATTAAACCTGAAACAGTACATGGTATAGATCGGGAGAAAAATGTATCATTAGACAAATCGGTATATCATCCGGTACAGTATCGACAAGTTTGCTCTCCATGCGTTTAATTTTTAGACATCGGGGTAAACAACAAGGCGTCGATGGATGTTCTGTTGCGTAGGTAACTAATCGTGAATTACCCATTAGTCAAACAGTTCGTCAGCTATGCAATCCCAAACAGGCAGAAAATAAGACACAATTGCTTGAAGCAAGTGGAGTGAACAACACAATACTGCACAAAGTACTCCAGGGGCGGAGCCAGTCCAGGCCCAGGCCTCGGGCCGACCCAAAGGTTATTAGGCTAATATGTAAATTTATAAAAAAAAATGAGAAATTTGCATATGTTTTTTGGGCCAGGCCTCGGGCCCGGGCCTGAGTGGCCCGAGGCCTGGCTCCGCCCCTGAAGTACTCCATGGACAGCGTATTATATATATCACGGGGTAACCATCGTCGGCAGGTACGTACCTACGTCAGGCAGTTCGATCAGTGTGAGTAGGGATGTGATCGGATCGGATACGGTCGAATATCGTCCTATTCATATCCGTATCCGTATTTTTTATCGAATACAAAATCGAATACGAATAGTATCGAATACAGAATCGAATACGAATTATACAGGATAATATCGGTTACGAATACAGATCGAATACGGATCGGAATCAACATGGATACGAATAATATTAGTCGGATATTTTAAAATCCAATTTCAGTTTTTTTTTCAAAATCGGTCTAAATTTAAATTCAAAATTCCAAAAGAAATATATTTGTATGTCTTTTTTTTTTGACTTTTTATCCCTAGCTTGTCATACATGTGACTCTGTGAGTAACAATGTACCCCATTGCAATAATTGAACCAAATGATTTGCAGCTGGCATATGCTGCTGGATCCTAAGTAGACATCCTGAAACGCCACTTGCCAATTTCTGTACTACCTTTACCTAAATATCTCCAAATTAGCATCTAGCACATATGAACACATTATATCTTGTCATCCAATGCAGACCCCAGTCTCTGAAACAGTGAAACATGTTAAATTGTTAGTGTGTTATTCTGAAACGTGTTATTTGGATAATATCCGTATGTCATATTCGGATATTATCCGAACAAAAACTCGGATATTCCGTATCCATCGGATAATCAATGTTCCATATCCGTATCCGTATCCATGTAAATTATCTGTATCCATATCCTTATCCGAGAAATCAACTGGATATCTGTGAAACTATCCAAATCATCATCCAAATCAATTCGGTCGGTCGGTCGGCCGGTCGGAAAATATCCGTACCAGTTCCATCCCTAAGTGTGAGAGCCTTAGAATCTTGTAGTACTGTATACCTGCCCTGTTTATTTATTTTTTTCAAAGGCAGCAGGAGCCGTGAATATATTAGCAGGGACCACAAAATTTGCAGAACGCATGATACTATGCCAGATTTATGTACAAAACTAAATACAAAAACACTATTTCAGGTCTGCGAGTGTAGGTGTGCTACTAGTTTCTTAAGTTCCATCACTCCTACGAAACTTCAGTTTGATGCCTCATATTTGATTGATTCAAGGATTAGTCCGTAGGTCAGCCATCTATTCTCGAAGGCTCTACTATTGCGCTCTTTCCACTATTGTTCGTATGTTAAGATGATGGGTGTTTTGGCACCTTTCCAAAATTCCGGGAGGGAGTTTACATGGTCTAGGCTCCATTGCTCCAGATGTGTGGTCGGTTCCCACCAGTTCGGTAGTAGTGTTGGCAGGCAGATCCAGTGGGCAATAGACGATCATAGTTGTCGAACTTGAGGGCAATTAACAGAGGTAATGTGCTGTCTCAAGATTTTGAGGTGCTTCTATGCTCTTCCTTTTAAAAATTACACAACTATTAAAGCATAAATGAAGGGTAGATAGTGATTACTTACCCCTTCGTTTGCTTCAAGATTTGTGCAACTTGTATTAGAAGGAAAAGCATAGAAGCACTGCTCTTTTGACAATATATTTTACAGAAATATTGATTTGGCCACACTCTAAGTTGCAGACGTTGTGTTATCTAGAGCCAGTTGTGCAAGGTGGCCAGAAGAATAATTATTCGCGACGGTGCCCATGCTGACCAAGTTGTGGTGTGGAAGTACTTGGGGGGTGCATCCTGCAACTTGTGCGCGATACGCCGAGCAAGCTGAGTATTCTCCTTTAGATGTCAGTGTCCAGGTGATATCATCATTCATATCAGGCTGCAAAGCTACTGGCTGTATTTTGATCCATGGTTTTACATCTTAAAGTAGCTCCAGGGTTAAATCATGTCGGATATCACGGATCCAGTTATTATTCTGCAAGACATTCATCACTAATCTATTTTTTCGTCTGGAGTGTTTGAAAAACAGCGGTGTGCCGGTGCAATGTGGCAAGGTGTTGCACCTTCGAGCTATTTTGAAGTCCAGCATGTCGCCTTTGGTGATTACCCCAAAGAGTTGTTGGTCGGTAGGGTCACATGGTGTCGGTGTTCTAGTCCATGGTCTATTTGAGGATGTCCACTTAAGCCATAACCAGTGTATGCGGAGTGCTCACATAAATCTTTCCCGGTCCAATATCCCCAAACCACTCATGTTAATTGGGCGGCAAACTGTGGGCCATTGTACTTTGCATTTTCCACCATGTAGCTGTGCATTGCCCGCCCATAGGAACTTCCTCCTAATTTTGTCAAAATCTCTAATGAATTTCTTTGGTGTTTTTTTGGAGCAGTGAATATATTAGCAGGGACCACAAAATTTGCAGAACGCATGATACTATGCCAGATTTATGTACCAAACTAAATACAAAAACACTATATCAGGTCTGCGAGTGTAGGTGTGCTACTAGTTTCTTAAGTTCCATCACTCCTACGAAACTTCAGTTTGATGCCTCATATTTGATTGATTCAAGGATTAGTCCGTAGGTCAGCCATCTATTCTCGAAGGCTCTACTATTGCGCTCCTTCCACTATTGTTCGTATGTTAAGATGATGGGTGTTTTGGCACCTTTCCAAAATTCCAGGAGGGAGTTTACATGGTCTAGGCTCCATTGCTCCAGATGTGTTGTCGGTTCCCACCAGTTCGGTAGTAGTGCTGGCAGGCAGATCCAGTGGGCAATGGACGATCATAGTTGTCGAACTTGAGGGCAATTAACGAAGAGGTAATGTGCTGTCTAAAGATTTTGACAATATATTTTACAGAAATATTGATTTGGCCACACTCTTGTTGGGTTGATCTCGCGCCCTGATCGGGGGCGCAACCAACCGATATGGTTGTGGCCCCCCGTTGCACTCGCGCTATAAATAGAGGGGACTAGATCGGCCCAGGAGCCAACGTTCCCTGGTGCATACACAACCCCTAACAAGACTCTAATGACCCGATCTACTCGCGCGTGAGGAGCAACGGGAAGGTGCACGACCAGGCCCTGCCGTTCCTCGCCTACTGCCACTGCTGCTCCGTCGTCCACGACTCCGGCAATGGCATCTTCGTCCTCAAACCCGGAAGGTAACCCTAAGTCCTCTCTAGGTGTGGTATCAGAGCAATGCCTAGATGCAAACCTAGAATAGATCCCTTCGAGTACAATGAACATAGCAAATAGAAACAATGAAATGGCCAAGTTCCTGGACCCTTTGCAAGGTACTTACAGGAAAATGACATAGTGGCCCAGTATTCAACACCGGGCGAACCTCAGCAAAATGGAGCAGCTGAAAGGCGTAATCGTACCTTAATGGATATGGTACGAAGTATGATAAGCTACTCCATTTTACCGATTAGTTTATGGATGGAGGCATTAAAAACCGCTGCCCATATTCTTAATCGGGTCCCTAGTAAGTCGGTGCCTAAAACACCATATGAGTTATGGACTAGGAGGATGCCCACTTTAAATTATTTGCATGTGTGGGGCTGTCCAGCTGAGGCCAAAGTATTCAATCCAAATATTGGAAAGTTAAATGCTAAGACAGTCAGTTGCCATTTCATTGGCTATCCTGAAAGATCAAAAGGGTACCGTTTCTACTGTCGTGACAGACAGACTAAGTTTGTAGAAACGAGACACACTGTGTTCTTAGAGGAAGATATGATCAGGGAGAGCATGGTATCCCGAGAAATAAGCCTTGAGGAGAAGCGGGTCTGTGCCCCAACTCCGATGATTCAAGAGCCCATTTTCTCGATACCTGTTGTTGTTGCACCTCCAGTGCAGCTATTAACATTCCTGAGGTTCTTGTTGTCATGGAGCCCCATGAACCTGTTATAGCTGCACCTGAAGAGCCACAGCAGCCTCCTATATCGAGCAGCGTACCTGCTCAAGAACCTCTTAGGAGGTCACAACGGAACAGGAAATCAGTTATTTCTGCTGATTATGAAGTTTATATAAGTGAAGATTTAGAAACAGAGGGTGATCCCACCTCGTTTGAAGAAGCCATGAGAAATCCCTATTCATCTGAATGGCTCGCAGCCATGGAAGATGAAATGATGTCCATGAACACCAATAAGGTATGGGACCTGGAAGAAATTCCTAAAGGAATCAAAACAATAGGCTGCAAATGGGTCTACAAAACTAAGCGTGACTCCAGAGGGAATCTCGAAAGGTTCAAAGCAAGACTCATGGCAAAAGGGTTCACTCAGAGAGAAGGAATCGATTATAACGAAACCTTCTCGCCTGTTTCGACAAAAGATTCTTTTAGAATCATCATGGCGCTTGTAGCACATTATGATTTAGAATTACATCAAATGGATGTTAAGACGGCATTCCTTAATAGAGATCTATATGAAAATGTATACATGGCTCAACCCAAAGGTTTTGTCATGGAAGGGAAAGAAAACATGGGATGCCGACTAAAGAAATCCATTTATGGACTAAAACAAGCGTCCAGACAGTGGTACCTTAAATTTGATGAGACTATAAGAAATTTTGATTTTAAGGAAAATGAGGAGGACAATTGCATTTATGCTAAGTTTAAGAATGGAAAATTCATTTTCCTAGTCCTGTATGTAGATGATATCCTGCTGGCAAGCAGCGATAAAAATCTACTTCTGGAAACTAAGAGTTTTTTGTCCTCAAATTTTGATATGAAAGATCTCGGTGAGGCATCTTATGTCTTAGGAATTGAAATTTACCGAGATAGAACAAAAGGGGTATTAGGCCTATCACAAAAGGCATACTTAGAAAAGGTTCTTAAGAAATACAGTATGCATGCGTGTAAGGCTTCGCCTGCTCTAATAGTCAAGGGTGATAAGTTTGGGAATTTTCAATGTCCCAGGAACCAATATGAGATCGATCAAATGAAGTCGGTTCCATACACTTCAGCTGTCGGAAGTATAATGTATGCTCAAGTATGCACTCGCCCTGACTTAGCATTTGTAACCGGAATGCTTGGCAGATATCAGTCAAATCCAGGAATAGATCACTGGAAAGCAGTTAAGAAGGCCTTGCGGTATTTGCAAGGAACTAAAAGCCTCATTGTTAGCGTATAGAAAGTCGAGTACCCTCGAGATTGTGGGATACTCTGACGCAGATTTTGCGGGGTGTGTAGACATTAAGAAATCCACATCAGGTTATGTATTCACCCTCACAGGGGGAGCTATTTCGTGGAAAAGCTCCAAACAAACTGTCACTGCATCGTCGACAATGCATGCTGAGTTTGTAGCTTGTTATGAGGCAACCGGGCAGGCACTATGGCTTAAGAAATTCGTACCGGGATTAAGAGTGGTAGACAGCATTGAAAGACCACTCACGTTATACTGTGACAATGAACCAGCAGTATTTTACTCCTACAACAACAAGTCAAGTGGTGCTGCCAAACACATTGACATTAAGTTTTATGTTGTGAAGGAGAAAATCCAGGATCAAACTATAAGAATTGAGCATATAAGTACCAAGCGAATGCTTGCGGATCCGTTAACTAAGGGCTTACCACCACATGTGTTCAGAGAACACGTAGCCGGCATGGGATTATTGGAAAGCCTATGATTCTGAAAATAAGGGGTCAAATAAGCAACCATCTCCCCACAAGATTAAGTTTCCGTTTTGAAATAGAAAGGTGCATTATAGTCATTGAGTTCAACAGCACGTAACTGGTTGTTGTAACGCTTTAATCTTGATGCACTAATCTATTAAGGAGCGGAATTTGGTATTTAGTCAAAACTATTTTACTCTCGAGATCAAGGGGGAGAGTGTTGGGTTGATCTTGCGCCCTGATCGGGGGCGCAACCAACCGATATGGTTGTGGCCCCCCGTTGCACTCGCGCTATAAATAGAGGGGACTAGACCGGCCCAGGAGCCAACGTTCCCTGGTGCATACACAACCCCTAACAAGACTCTAACGACCCGATCTACTCGCGCGTGAGGAGCAACGGGAAGGTGCACGACCAGGCCCTGCCGTTCCTCGCCATCGCCCTTTCTTTGCTCCGTCGTCCACGACTCCGGCAATGGCATCTTCGTCCTCAAACCCGGAAGGTAACCCTAAGTCCTCTCTAGGTGTTTCATCTAGGCATTAAGGTCCTAAGTTTTCAACAACTCTAAGTTGCAGACGTTGTGTTATCTAGAGCCGGTTGTGCAAGGTGGCCAGAAGAATAATTATTCACGACGGTGCCCATGCTGACCAAGTTGTGGTGTGGAAGGACTTGGGGGGTGCATCCTGCAACTTGTGCGCGATACGTCGAGCAAGCTGAGTATTCTCCTTTAGATGTCAGTGTCCAGGTGATATCATCATTCATATCAGGCTGCAAAGCTACTGGCTGTATTTTGATCCATGGTTTTACATATTCTTAAAGGAGCTCCAAGGTTAAATCATGTCGGACATCACGGATCCAGTTATTATTTTGCAGGACATTCACCACTAATCTATTTTTTCGTCTGGAGTGTTTGAAAAACAGCGGTGTGCCGGTGCAATGTGGCAAGGTGTTGCACCTTCGAGCTATTTGGAAGTCCAGCATGTCGCCTTTGGTGATTGCCCCAAAGAGTTGTTGGTCGGTAAGGTCACATGGTGTCAGTGTTCTAGTCAATGGTCTATTTGAGGATGTCCACTCAAGCCATAACCAGTGTATGCGGAATGCTCGCATAAATCTTTCCCGGTCCAATATTCCCAAACCACTCATGTTAATTGGGCGGCAAACTGTGGGCCATTGTACTTTGCATTTTCCACCATGTAGCTGTGCAATGCCCGCCCATAGGAACTTTCTCCTAATTTTGTCAAAATCTCTAATGAATTTCTTTGGTGTTTTTTTGGTGCTTTGAGTGCCGTTATAAGGTAAGTTGGAAGCGGGGACAAGATAGATCTAACTAAAGTTAGGAACCCCATGGTGTTAGATATCGTGCTTGCCAACCCGCCAATCTTCGTGCAGCTTTGTCCTGAATGGGTTGCAGGCTTGCATGCCCGTAGTTGCCCCAAGGTTAGGGGCAGCCCAAGGTATTTCATGGGAAAAGACGAGATGGCATCAGTGAAAGGTTGTAGGATGTCGTCAGTGTTTAGGTCGACATGTCATCGTATCACAGCTATTGTGCTGTTCTGCAAGTTTACTTGGAGGCCAAAGGCTTGGCCAAAATGGAGGATGGGATAATTGTCTTCAACTCCTCCTTGACCGGGTTTAGAAATATCATACCTGCTCTGTTTGTTAATTGAGCTATGGCCATGTTCCATGGCCAAGCTACCTTCGGAGGCCAACCCAAGCCAACCGCCTCTTTCTTCCTTGCCTGAGTACCGTCTCGTCGTGGGGAAGGGTGCCTGCTAGACTGCTAATAATCTGCGTCTATACGTACTTACGTATGTCATGATCCAATGCCCAGTCAACTCGTCGACAGGTTTACTTAAAGCTGGGAGTGACTAAATTTCACATGCAGCATTGGTTCAGTCCTAAGATCTAGTACTTTTTAATTTTAATGTCCAAGGTGTTTGTTAGTACAGTATATATATAGTATACAATCAAGCTCTGATTGAATTTAACTCTGAAGTCACATGCAAGTAATTGACCGAAATGTAAAGTCACAAAAATCTATCCATAGAATCGCAAGATTACAACTCAAGGCGTTTACCATGTCCGAGACTGAAGTTGAATGATTAACATTAGCAGTCAGGGGCATCTGTTTATTCTCGCACAGGATACAAGGTCTGTGACGGCCCGCCTTTTTAGGGGCAGATCTGTACGTCTCGACAGCTACCCAGGATGATTAGCTGCCAGGAACCAAGCATATTATTGCCAGGCAAAGTCAAATTCCAACATTTTTTTTCAATATAAGGCCTAACGGCCAGGGTTTTTACAGAAGAGGGCGCAGCAGGGCCCGAATAACTTACAAGCAAAACACCGCACAGGCAGACCTGAGCAAAAGACTAAGACCTCAAAACCAAATTGCCATCTACGCACTCCTGGAACGCTCCAGCTTCTTCAAACTCTGAGAGGGGGTCGGGGTTGCAAGGGTGAGTCTGAGTACTCAACAAGTCGTACGGAAAACACTGAATATTACATGCAAGGGTGTAGCACAATATTGGCACAAGGTTAAAGTATTTGTGGATGCAGTTTTATTTGTAATATCATTTTACATTTAAAACACAACCCATAATAATAGTAATCCAGGGGGGTTCCATTCACAAAGTTATCACCATTAAACCACATTCTCAAACATGCACCAAGATCTACTTGAGCTAGGTTACGGGATTCACCCCAATTAAACTTAGCTTTATTTACCGGAAGCACGGCGTATTCGAATACCATTTAATTCACTCTGCAGAGGTGTTCAGCTTTACCCACAAGATTCCACGATCGTTAATGCCAACTCGAGTTTAACACGCAACTTAAATGCGTGCGGCCGGATCGAGGTTATCATAGCTTTTCGTTGGACATTTTCCTCTTTAGTCCCTATCCGGTAGAGTTTTGGTCCACATTAACCCGGTCCCCACCGGCGGTGTGGAGTTCTTGGTCCCGCCATCTTGTGGACACCTACCGTTGTGAACCCGGAATGCCACAGTTTCCTCGTGCACACTTCCGTTTCACCCCTCATAACCTTGGACCATCTCCCATACCCGGGAAGGTAACCCTGCTCCTATAGGTATTCCGAGGGAAAGTACAATGTACCGAGCTATGTTGAGTCAAGCCAACGAAGTTGGTGGCCCAACTTTGTGGTTGAACGAGTTCTTAAGTTATTTACTTTGCTCAAGAGGAGTATTAACCTTACATTGCCAAAGACCAAGGCTTTTCCGATCCACAACCCCCTTCCGATACCCACGGTACCGGCCACCAGACAAACCAAAGCATTAATCATCAGCCGGGGATTGGAACTCATCCTCTCCGGGATTTATCCAATTCTGTCCCCCAAACCGTAGCACTTTTCCAAACATAACCGAACCAACGGTTCGGCAGCCTTTTATTTCCATTCTCAAAAGCATTTGACTAAACTAACAGGATAATAATAATTAATACCGGAATATTAATTAACCTAAGGTTACAAGGATGTAATTAGGTTCAATATTTTTCAAGGAAGTCTCATGAGCAAATCGGCATTAACTAAGAATCACGTCATTCTTAAAATAAACGGATTTGCAATATTTCAACATACAGTAAAGTAATGCGGTAGAAAATAGTAATTAACTATAATAAGGCATGAATAGGTTCAACATGATCAATGGTGTACGGCTTGCCTTGCTGGCGATCGGATCGGACGAAGTGTCGTTGACGCGGTCGAAATCGGCTCTTTGTCGGATCCGGGTCCTGCTCCGGGAACTGCGGCGGCTCCTGGAATCGTCCAACGTCCGAATCTAACGCGAAAAGGACGAACGATAATAAAGAAACGAAAAACGAAAAGAAACCGAAAAAACAGAAACGGAAATCGGAACCGGGCCGAGAGAGAGAAAGGAAGGGCGATTTGGGCATTTTGGGAATTTTCGGAGTCTCGGATTGAGGAACGGAGGGCATTTTTGGACTCAGTGGCTCGAAATGGTTCGGAAAAGTATTTTTGGAGCATTTTTGGACTTTCGGATATTTTGGGTATTTTGGGGTATTTTTGGGCATTAAAAAGAATTAAAATGGATTTTTGAAATTAAAAATCCGAAAAGGAAAAAAAAGAAAGCGGCTACTGTTCCTTTGGGCCGCGTTGGGCCGAATCCGGCCTGGTTTCACGCGCGTGGGGAATGGCCTCTGGGCCGGCCCGTTTCCACGGCCAGGCCGCCTGACAGGCGGGCCCGGGTGGCAGCGGCGTAAGAGAGGAGAGGGGTTGGCGAGTGGGGCCGGGGCGCAGAGAGAGAGGAGGAGCGGAGTCTTTGGCGAGGTTTGCCGAGTGGGGCTGGGTGGAACGTCGTGTGACACGCGGCAGGCTGCTGATGAGAGGAGAGAGAGGGGTGATCGGGTGGGCCGAGTGCGGGGTGAGAGGAGGCTGGCGCGTGGGACCATGCGCGGGGAGTGAGAGAGAGGGGGGTCTGGCGAGTGGGCTTAGCCCACTCAGGGCGTCTGTGACGAGAGGCTAGGGTTAGGGTGGTGGCGTGGCGGTAGGGCTTCTGGGCGAGGCGGCGGGGCGGAGGGAGGCAGGGGGGAGATGAAGAGGCGAGGGGGTTCACCACGGCTAGGGTTAGGAGTTCTGTGAGGCGGCTGGAGCTCATGGCGCGGCAACATGGCCGGCCGGGCGAGGAGAGAGAGAGGCGAAGGAGAGGGAGAGGAGGGCTCACCGGCGAGAGAGAGGCGAGCGGGCTAGCTCGAAAGAGGCGCCGGCTTTTATAGCCGCGGAGAGAGGAAGCGAGGAGCGTCACGCAGCGCGGCGGCGACGGACGGGGAGACAGCGGCAGCGATGGGACGAATCACGCTGTGGCGGCGCGCGTGATGCTGGCGGTGGCGGCGCAGCGGCGCGAAGCGCGGCAGCGATGGGTCACGCAGCTGCGAGGAGTCACGAGTTGGCGGCGTCATGGGGTGGCAGTGGCGGCGCGGCGTGGCGCAGCAGCGGCGATGGGATGGTGCGGAGGAGCGTGAGCCAGGAGGCGGCGTCTTGGCGGCGCGGAGGCGCGAGACGGCAGGCAAAAGCAATGGAAGGCCCAAAAAGGTAAAATGTCCCAAATCCATCTCAAAAACAAATTCAAATCCAACTTTGAATCAAATTTGAATAACTTTGAATGAATTCATTTTGAATTTTTTTTTTTTTTTTTTTTGGGTTGTTTCAAGGTCTACGTTACAAACATCGCACAGGATGCTTCCTTTGTTCTCTTGTTTATTCTCGCTGCATTATTGGCTAACGTAGGACTGAAAATAAAGATTACGTACATTAATTGCGAGAGTATCGATGTGATGTGTGATAAACAATGGAATAAACAAACACATTGGCACAGTTCTAACATGTAGGATGTATCCTATAAGTAAGCCATCGAAGTATCAAGCACCCCACGCTAAGCACAGCACACAGACATAAGCCTTGCATTTGAAACCATCACCATCGCATTAGGATTTAGGACTGGCCATGGTGAAGGCGGCTACGAGCAATGACGCCGCGGCGGCGAAGCAGCTGAGCGGGGGTGGCCACGGCGGCAACAAGACGTACAAGGGCGTGCGGATGCGGAGCTGGGGCTCGTGGGTGTCGGAGATCCGGGCGCCGAACCAGAAAACGCGGATATGGCTCGGCTCCTACTCCACCGCCAAGGCCGCGGCGCGCGCCTACGACGCCGCGCTGCTCTGTCTCAAGGGCTCGGCCGCCGTTGACCTCAACTTCCCCGTGCGCCTCCCGTTCGACCTTCCCGCCGCCGGCATGTCGCCCAAGTCCATCCAGCGTGTCGCAGCCGCTGCCGCCGCCAATGCCAGAGCTACCGTCTTCACCAGCGCCGACAGTTCCAGCTCCAGCGACGCCACCACCCCACCAGGCAGCTCCAGCAATGCCTCGCTAGTGAGCTCCCCGGAGACGGTCAGCAGCGAGGCCGCCCACGACGGCGACTTCGACGGCGGAGACGTGGACTACAGCTCGCTCGCGGACATCGAGGCGTTCTTCCAGTCGCCCAAGTGCATGGAGTACGACATGATGGATCCGTGCAGCGCGTTCTTTGCGCCGGCGCCGATGGCGATGGAGGACGAGTGCAGCTGGGAGGAGGAAGACGGCGACATTGGCCTCTGGAGCTTCTCCTCTCTGGACTGAAGTTGAGTCAGAGAAGAAGCAATGAAGCAACTGACTATATAAGTATAGTTAATCAAGTGATCAGAACTGGTCTTCATGATATATAAGTATAATTAATTTCATATATATATATGATAATTTGATTAAATGTACACGAATGTAATAATAAACTAATTAAGCATTGTGGGGGAGCTCTCATGGAGCTACATGTTTTAAGGCAGCTTCATGGAGTTAACCTCCTTGCAATTGCTTGCTTCATGTGTAAAAGCTGCTTGCAAGTAGAGGTGGGCACTTGGGTCGGGTTTTTTTGGGCTGGCCCGAAGCACGACGGGATGGTCCGGTGCAAAGCCTGGCACACAACTGTAGCACGGACTGTGCCGGGTCTGTGAACCGGGCACGATGGGCGGCACGACCCGGCACGATCGTTTGGGCCGGGCCTGTGCTAGCACGGCACGAACAGGCACGAAATCACGGATTAAGACCTAAAAGTTGGCAGATATTGTTGATTCAGGGTATCTTCAAGCATTGCATTTATGTTTGACATTTTGTTGATGTGATTAGTCTCTTATGTAATTAAAATAGGTAGTTTAGTAGTAGTGATGTGTTTTATTTTTTTGCTCGTCACAATAGTGAAAATGGGTCGCCTGGCGCAAGATAGCACGGCTGCACGAAGCGCCAAATGGGTCGGCCTGAGCTCGCCAAAGGCGAAGTCGGGCACAGCCCAAAGACGGTGGGCACAATGGGCCTTCATGGCACTAAGACGATTCCTACCGAAGCACGATGGGCTTGGTCAAGACTAAGACGACAAGACGACTCCCACCTCTACTTGCAAGTATAAAGTGTACAAGAAAGGAATTATTATGGTATCTATCTATCTATCTTAAAATGATTTGTACTTTTCCTTCCTTTTCTTGGACTATTTTGTGCCTACATATTGTTAGATTATTTGGGCCAAGCCCATTTAATTGAGACAATAAATCCTAAAAAAATCTCAAAGGCCCAACTCTTGAGGAGGCATGTGCACTAACAATAGTACCACATTGCTAGCCTAAAGTGGTGAACACTAGTTTATATAGTGGAGTGTGATCTACCATGGTAGAATCATGTGGGAGAAAGGGAGAAAGAATACACACGCACGAGCTCATCTCGTCGGACGGGGCGGGGCGGGGTGGAGGGCGTGGTCGTGCGACACCTGCGTGAATGGTCCGCCGAAATCTGGTCTAGAGACTTGCGCAGACGCAACCTCCTTTTGCAGTTTATTCTTTTGCTACTCGGGATTATCGCGGTTATAGTATGAGATAAGGATACCGTGACAGACTCCGTTCGTGGCATGTCTTCGGGTCACGTTCGGTTACGGACTGTTACCAGGCTACTCCTTTATATACTGTGCCGCTGTCGCCGGGAAGAGCAGAAGTTCCCACGCCTAGGGTTTTGCTAGTTCCTTTCGCTGCGCCGCCATCTAGTTTACTCCGTTTCGTACGCCGGCGTGCACCAGCAAACGGGAGAGTAGGTCTCCAAAACTATCCGTCCTCGAGTTCTTGCACCGGGAGAGGACGAATCAGGTTTTTGGGAAGCGCTTGGCGCGACTGCTTCCACGTCATCATCACGGCTCGTCTCCCTCGACATTCGGGCGCTGCTGCTTGTCATTGCGCTAGTCTTCGGCGCACTTCCGTCCTCAACACAGTACGAACCACAACAGCCATTGCTTCCTCTGCACATGAACAGTGCGTGCTCATTACGATGTCTCTGTTATTTATTTCTAATCTACTGGTTGTGAGAATATTAGATGGTTATATGTGTAGTTTCCTTGCATATGCATCTATGGTATGCTCCTGTTATTTGTTACCAATCATCTATCACGTGTTGTTCATGATTTACTCTTGGATTAAATTAAACCTGAACGTGCCTTTAAATCTAACAATCCAAAAACCTAATTATAGGCGCTTAGATTTATCAATGGCTGGCTTTGCCGAGGCATTGAGGCTGAAAAATTCGCCGGTGTGCACTTCAAGAGATGGCAGACAAGGGTCACTTTGTGGCTTACAGCTATGAATGTGTTCTGGGTGTCGAATGGCAAACCAGAGGATATGGAACCAACTCCTGAAAAGGAGAAGGCGTATCGAGATGCCAACACACTCTTTGTGGGAGCCGTTCTTAGTGTTCTTGCCAATCGTCTGTGCGATGTGTATATGCACATTAAAGAGGTGAAAGAACTGTGGGATGCTTTGAATACTAAGTTCGGCGCGTCCGACGCTGGCGGTGAATTGTATATCATGGAGCAATATCATGACTACAAGATGGTGGATAACCGTTCTGTAGTTGAGCAGGCTCATGGGATACAGGTTCTCGCTAGGGAACTCGAACTTCTCAAAATCCAGTTGCCTGACAGGTTTGTGGCTGGAGGCATTATTGCCAAATTGCCTTCCTTATGGAGGAATTTTGCCACATCTCTGAAACACGAGAGACAAGAGATATCTGTTGAGAATTTGATTGCGTCTCTAGATGTTGAGGAGAAAGCTCGAGCTAACGATGTACCTGTGAAAGGAACTGAGGGGCAGTCTAGCGCCAATGTGGTGCAACAGTTCTCACATGGCAAGAACAAAGGGAAAAATAAAGCCAAACAAACCACTAATTTCAAGAAGAAGAAGCCAATGAACAAAGATGAGAAGCCCTTCTTTGTTTGCAGTGAGATTGGACACTGGGCTAAATAGTGTCCAAATCGCAAGGGCAGGAAGGCTGAGCAAGGACAGAACTCAAAGTCTGTCAATGTGACCATTGGCAATGCTGGAGGAGGAACTTCTGGGTATGGTAACGTGCCTATTGTTCTTTCAGTGAATCAGACCACCGATTGGTGGATTGATACTAGAGCTAATGTTCATGTGTGTGCTGATCTATCTTTGTTCTCTTCTTACCAGGTCGTTCGGGATTGCTCTGTGTTGATGGGAAACGGTTCGAATGCTTCTGTTCGTGGTGTTGGCACGGTAGATCTGAAGTTCACTTCAGGAAAGATCGTGCAGCTGAAGAACATGCAACATGTCCACTAAATAAATAAGAACCTGGTGAGCGGCTCCCTTCTATGTAAAGAAGGGTTCAAAGTGGTGTTTGAGTCTAATAAAGTAGTCGTGTCTAAGCATGGACTTTTTATTGGTAAAGGCTATGAATGCGGAGGCTTGTTTTGTTTTTTCCTTTTCTGATTTCTGCAATAAAGTTGTGAACCATATTTGTGATATTTCCAATGAAGGTGAAGCCGATGTTTGGCACTCACGGTTATGTCATTTAAATTTTGGTTATATGTCTCGGCTCGCTAGTATGAATTTAATTCCAAAAATTCCTACTATCAAAGGTTCTAAGTGACAAAGTTGTATGCAGTCAAAGCAACCTCGCAAACCTCACAAGGCAGCGGAGGAGAGAAACTTGGCACCATTAGAACTCATACATTTAGATCTTTGTGAGATGAATGGTGTGTTGACTAAAGGAGGAAAAAGATATTTCATGACTCTGATTGATGATGCATCTAGATACTGCTATATTTATCTGTTGAAAACTAAAGATGAGGCCCTGGACTACTTCAAAATCTATAAGGCTGAAGTTGAAAATCAATTAGAAAGAAAAATCAAAAGGCTTAGGTCAGATCGTGGTGGTGAGTACTTCTCTACTGAGTTCGACTTATTCTGTAAGGAACATGGAATTATTCATGAGAGGACACCTCCCTATTCGCCCTAGTCTAATGGGGCTGCTGAAAGAAAGAACCGCACTTTGACTGATTTGGTAAATGCCATGTTGGACACTGCGGGTCTATCTAAGGAATGGTGGGGGGATGCCCTGTTGACTTCGTGTCACGTTTTGAATAAAGTTCCTTCTAAAAATAAGGAGAAAACTCCATATAAAGAATGGGAATGGAGAAAACCATCACTTTCGTACTTGCGCACGTGGGGTTGCTTGGCGAAAGTCAATGTGCCCATAACTAAAAAGCGCAAACTCGGACCTAAGATAATGGATTGTGTCTTTCTGGGATACGCTCATCGGAGCATTGC
Organism: Rhipidocladum racemiflorum; assembly: GCA_036346355.1. Taxonomy (NCBI): domain Eukaryota; kingdom Viridiplantae; phylum Streptophyta; class Magnoliopsida; order Poales; family Poaceae; genus Rhipidocladum; species Rhipidocladum racemiflorum. Next base: position 8,404,918 of record CM070579.1, read on the forward strand.
TTATAGATTTTTAGTAGTGAAGTCTGAGGTATCTGACATGATCGTTGGTACAATCATGGAATCCCGAGATGCCACCTTCTTTGACGGCATATTTCCCATGAAAGATTTGCATAGCACTTCTAGTCAAAACCTTAGATAATTCCTGAACCTATTGCACAAGCTGAGGGTTCTGAACAGATACCCAAGCAAGATCCTAAGGAGGATGATAGTGTGGCTCCCAGGAGGAGCAAGATACAAAGGATAATTATATTCTTTGGTGATGATTTAGCTGTGTACCTTGTGGATAATACTCCCACCTCTATTTTAGAAGCTTATGCATCTTCTGATGCAGACTACTGGAAGTCTGGAAGGAGGCAATCCGTAGTGAGATGGATTCCATTTTGTCTAACGGAACTTGGGAGCTCACAGAACTTCCTTATGGTTGCAAACCTGTGAGTTGTAAGTGGGTGTTCAAAAAGAAACTCAGGCTTGATGGTACTATTGAAAAGTACAAGGCTAGACTTGTGGCTAAGGGTTATACGCAAAAGGAAGGAGATGATTATTTTGATACTTATTCACCTGTTGCTAGGATCACAACCATCTGGGTATGTTTATCCTTGGCTGCCTCTCATGGTCTCATTGTCCATCAAATGGACGTGAAGACAGCTTTTCTTAATGGAGAGCTAGATGAGGAGATCTACATGGATCAGCCAGATAGATTTGTGCTACCAGGACATGAGAACAAGGTGTGTAAGTTACTAAAATCTCTCTATGGCCTTAAACGAGCACCTAAGCAATGGCATGAGAAGTTCGATAGAACATTGACACAAGCTGGCTTTGCTGTAAATGAAGCCGACAAGTGTATGTATTATCGCCATGGTGGGGGTGAGGGAGTTATTTTTATGTCTTTATGTGGATGACATTTTGATCTTTGGAACAAACCTTGATGTGATTAATGAGGTCAAGTCTTTCCTGTCTGAAAACTTTGATATGAAAGATCTCAGAGAGGCTGACGTAATCTTAAACATCAAGTTAGTCAAAGGTGGGGATGGGATTAGTCTTTCTCAATCTCATTATGTGGAAAAGGTTTTGAGTCAGTTTGGCTATTCGAATAGCAAGCCTTCTCCAACACCTTATGATCCTAGTGTGATTCTTCGAAAGAACAAGAGAATTGCTAGAGATCAAATGAAATACTCTCAGATCATTCGATCTCTCATGTATTTAGCTAGCGCAATAAGGCCTGATATCTCATTTGCTGTAAACAAATTGAGCCGGTTTACCTATAACCCGGGAGATGATCATTGGCGTGCACTCGAAAGAGTTATGTGTTACTTGGTGGGTACAGTAAATTATGGAATACACTATACCGGGTACCCTTTAGTACTAGAGGGTTATAGTGATTCAAATTGGATTTCTGATGCTGATGAGATTAAGGCCACCAGTGGATATGTGTTTACACTTGGTGGGGGTGCTGTGTCGTGGAGGTCTTGCAAACAGACTGTTTTGACACAGTCAACTATAGAGGCATAATTGACTGCATTGGATACAGCCACTGTTCAGGCAGAATGGCTACGTGAACTCTTGATGAATCTTTCGGTGGTTGAAAAACCAATACTGGCCATTCTTATGAACTGTGACAATCAAACAGTTATTGTAAAAGTGAACAGTTCTAAAGATAACCTGAAATCCTCAAGACATGTGAAAAGACGTCTGAAGTCTATCAGGAAATTGAAAAACTCTGAAGTGATTGCATTGGATTATATCCAAACAGCTAAAAACCTGGCAGATCCCTTCACAAAAGGGCTATCACGGAATGTGATAGATAATGCATCAAAGGAACTAGGCCTGAGACCCATGTTAGTTATACCATAGTGGTAACCCAACCTATGTGATCGGAGATCCCGTGAATTAGGGCCTAGGAAAAACAAGCTACTGGTTAACTGGAGGAGAGTATTTTTCTAACTAGTTCCAAGTGAAGATGCAATACTCTCGAAATCTGTATGGTAGGTTGGCTTTTGCCTTAATGTGTTCTGTTGACTCTATTTAGTGAAGATGTCATCCTACGGAGCATCTTGAAAGAACACACCTATATGATATTGACTGTTGAAAGTCGCAGTCTATGAGACTTGGGTAATATCTAGTAAGCTCATGAAGAGACCATGGAGTACGACTTATATACTCCACCTGAGGGGTAGCCTATTGGCAGCCAAGTATCAGCTAAGGCTTTAAGTGAAACTTAGTCGCATAAAACTTGCAATTCAAGGCTTAGTCCATTGTTCAAGTTGTGGTTGAGTGTAATTTGGAGTCCTAGGTGCAATTCTAGGCATAGTCCATTGTCACTGAAACGCTGGTATATCAACAGCTTTGGGAACAGGCAAAACTGTCAGTGGGACTTTGAGATTTGGCGGGGGGTTGTTGGATTACTTGGGCCAAGCCCATTTAATTGAGACAATAAATCCTAGAAAATCTCAAAGGCCCACCTTATGAGTGAAAAGATGTGATAATTGCCTAGAGGGGGGGTGAATAGGCTATTTAAAATTTCAAACGAAATTAATCTCAGCGGAAAAGGTATCGGAACTTCCGGTATATAATCGGAACTTTCGATCGTATCGGAACTTCCGGTTAAGTACCGGAATGTCCGATCAGTACTGAAATTCGAGAACAAGTAACAACGTCTAGCAATCTACAATTTTCTTCTACTCTAGTTGAGTGCAAGAATGTGTAAGCGATCTAGACTTGAGTAGCAACAATAGAGGAACTCAATTAAAAGTTTAGGCTGCATGGTCAGTTTGGGAACATGAGAAACAACAGGAACATGAAAAGAGGAAGACAAAAGGGTGATTTGTCCTGCAACAGAAAGAGAAGTACTATCTGCAGTTTGTACAGTGATAGGAGCAGCAAGATGACTAATGGAATGGAGACCGGTGGGATCAGATGTCATATGAAAAGAATCTCTAGAGTCAAGAATCCATGGTGATACCTGATAAGGAAGGTGGTTTCTCACTGGAAGACTAAGTAGCAAAACTTGTCTGTGTAGAGGCAGCCATGCGACGTAGTAACATAAGAATCTCCTTGGTGGAATCAAAACCAACAGAGGTCCGCTGATGTGAGGCACCCAAAAGTCTAGTGCCCTTAGGAGGGCGTCGACCTCGACGAGAAAGATCTTTCTTCTTTTGGCAGCAGAATTGCTCCACATGTCCGTTTTATCACAGTATGTGTAGTGAAGACCACTCTCAGTAGCCAAAATTGGAGTAGGCACCACTAACGAAGGAGAAGAACGAGGCACCACCAAGACTAAAGGAGGCACCAGCAGACCCGCAGCACGAAGGCAAGTCTCCTTAGTACGAATAGTTACAAGAGCCTCCAATAGGGTCATATGAGGATGACGAGCAAGCAGCTGGGCATGAATTTGCTCAAATTCATCTTGAAGATGTGTTAGGAAGTCGTAGATGGGGCGAAGCACCAAATGATAGTGCTAATATTGACAGCACTGGCACGTACGGCAAACCTCCGGTCCTAGGGAATCAAGCTGACGCCACACTGATGACAGCTATGAGTAGAACTCATCCATAATAGAATCACCTTGCTGTAACGACTGCTCCTATCGCACAACATCAAGGTACAAAGAGTTGCCAGCAGGCTCATAGCGGTCTTGAAGATGTGCCCACATCAACTGTGCCAAAGACAAAGCGAAAATATCACCAGTGAGATGCACCTCTATGCTACCAACCAAAATAGCGGAGGCACGAGCATCTTCATCAATCCATATCTTATATGTAGTAAACTGAGTTTGAAAAGACTCCAGAGCATTAACATAGTCATCAGACACCTTCTGTTGAGCAGCATCATTAGCCTCCTTGAGAATAACGGGCGTGCCAGGAGGAGTAGGACGAGGCGGACAAGATAGCTCGCCGGTAAGAAACTCCTAGAAACGCTGACCACACATGTGAAGGCGCATATGAAGAACCCAGTCTCAATGATTGAGGTCATCAAAGATAACTGGGCAACGAGGAACATAAACAATCCCCGAAGAAGAGCTTGTAGACGATGATATTTTTTTTTTGAATGCAAAAAACTGGAGCCAGATCGGCTAGAAGCTGAGCCGGAGGCGGACTTGAAACGTTAAGACCAGTTCTGATCGGATTTGAAATCCGATCGATCGGTCTCGGTCTCGGGCGACAGCAGCGTCAGGCGGTCGATCGTCGGGCGTCGGCGAGCCAACGGGCTGGCGCGCAGAGGCCAGCTTGGAAGTGGCGGCGCCCGGAGGTCGGGCGCGCAGAGGCGTAGAGGCAGCCTCAACCTGGCTGCGTGAATCGGATGCCTGGTTGCGGAGGACGGCGCGCGGAGAGGTGGATCGGCTGGCGGTGAGAGGAGCCGACGATGCGGCATTTGGGCAAGCGCTCGGGCGCTGGGGGCCGCGCGGCGTCGAGGTGAGGTGCGCCAACACGCATGGAAGTAGAGCGAACTCAGCGCACGGCGGCATCCTGGTGATGACGTCGGCCAGGGAGAGAAGCTCGACATCCCGAGACAAGGTCGGCCGGGAGAAGGTTGGGCAACAAAGGCGACGAGAAGTCGCTAGGCAAAGTGCAAACTCCAGTAAGACCTAATCCTAGAATCTAACGATCTCATACCATGTTATGAATAGCACTTGTATTCAACATGATGCCAATAAACCAGTATATATACATGTACATGAGGGTATATAAGGAAAATCTATATAAGCCAATATCTATACAAAACTTACAATATCTATACAAGACATTAGCAATCTATTATATTAGGTAAAATGGATATTATCTAACAGAAACTTCTCCCTAGCCCGCACGGCGTGCTGCAAGACGCCTCGGTACGGCGGGGCTCGGCCTCGGTACGGCGGGCGCATGCAAACCGCGACTACAGCTCCGGCCGTAGCGCCTCCTATGATTGCCCGTTGTTGCGGCTGCCGTCACACACAGATGCTATTACAGATCATTCTTCACAGTAAACAAATTATTTTTTGAGAACACACCGTAAACAACTTTAATCAGCTCTGTCTATTACTACTGCTTCTATGTATCATGCATGCTCCTAATTTAAATTACATAAATATTAAAGTAAATTAAGAGAAATAATCATAATTTATCCTTCATTCATGTTTTTAATATTTGTGTAGCTTTTAAATAGAAGCGCTTTCCTATACCCTTCTTGTACACGGTACTCTGGTTAACTCTGTTCCCCAAACAAACTCCCATGGAGGGTCGAGGGACAGAAGTGATCGAGCCATCACTTATGTACGTACACACGATACTGCCTGTCGTTTACGCCTTCCTTGTACACAAAGGAATACACATGACATCAACACCTTCGACGTTCTATACAGTATTCACCCTTCACCGGCCGCCTGTCAGCGAGCCGGCCGACATGGTACCACCACAGGAGGAGGACCAAGTCATGGAGACCGAAGGCCCGAAGAACCCGGCCGAGTAGGTGTCCGATAACACGAGCACCGTGTCCTCCGACAACACCTCCTCGCCGTTCAGATATCGGCAAACTTGTCTCATGCTTGGCCTCGTCTCCGGCCGAGCCTGGCTGCACATTAGACCCAGCCACAAGACCAGCTTCACCTCCTCCTCATCGTAACACCCTTCTAACCTCGGATCCACCGCCTGCAGCAGGTCGCCGTTTAGCCCGCGGTCTCCGACCCACCTCACCAGGAGAAAGTCCGTGCCCGCCGCCTTGTCCGGCTCTATCGGCCGGCGCCCGCACGCGACCTCGAGGAGCAGCGCGCCGAAGGAGAACACGTCGGTGGCCGTCGTGGCACGGCTGGTGACCGTGAGCTCGGGGGCCATGTAGCCGAGGGTGCCGGCCACGCGCGTCGTGCCCGGGTTCGCGCCGTGCTCGCAGAGGCGCGCGAGGCCGAAATCGCCGAGCCGCGCGCCCATGTCGGCGCCGAGCAGTACGTTGTTGGCCTTCACGTCGCGGTGCACCACCACGTGCTCCCACTCCTCGTGCAGGTAGAGCAAGCCATGAGCCACGCCCTTGAGGACGCTGAAGCGCTGCGCCCACGTCAGTAGAGCGGCCTGTCGCTCCGTGCCGAACAGGTGCGCATCGAGGCTGCCGTTGGGCATGAACTCGTAGACGAGGAGCAGATCCTGGCCGTGCTTGCACCACCCACGCAGCTCGACCAGATTACGGTGGCACATCCGCCCGAGGCTCGCGACCTCCGTCACGAACTCCTTCATCCCTTGCCTTGTGCCGCTGGAGATCCGCTTGATTGCCACCTCGTCGCCGGAGCGACGTCCGAGCACACCTTTGTACACCTGACCGAAGCCACCTGAGCCAAGAAGCCCACTTTCCTTGAACCCCTTGGTTGCCTTGTAGAGCTCCTTGTACGGGAACCTGTGAGGGTGCTCCAGCTCCCAGTCCTCCAGTGTGTCGGCGAGCGCCGCCCTACGCCGGAGCCAGAGCACAACGACCATCGCTGCAGCAATCAAAGTGAGTGTTCCCGCACAAGCCACAGCGGCGAACTTGATGATGAGGAGCTTGGGAGGCGGCGTTCTCGGTTGTGGGACTTTCGGCAGACGCCGGAGGTCAATGGATTGGGCCAGTCCGTTAGTCCGGAAACTCCATGCCAAGATGTAGTGCGAGCTCGCCAGCTTCCCCGTTGCCGAAGAGAAGCCAACGTACATACTCTCTTTAAAGATCGGCAGGAAGTCAAGTTTTGTTGATATGAGCGGCCGGTCAGGTTGCCCTGCCACAGACACCGGAGCGACGGTCACGTTGAGGGTTTTGCTGCCGCCGTCGTAGTCTACCCACGCCTGAATTGGCTGCGCGCTCTCCAGCTTCACGGACACCTTCGTGTTCTCGCCGGTATAGTATGCGGCCTGCTCCGACACGTTCGACACGAGGCTGTTTATGTCGACGCCGACGTGGTTGCCGTTGGTGTCGTTCATCTCCAGGTCCATCACCGTGTCAAACTCAACGGCGAAGACATGGTTTGAGGGCTTCCCGTTGGTGGTCGGCCCGAGGACGCCGAGGTAGATCTCGGGGGATGCTCCGGGGAGCACCCTGGATGGCGCCACCACGAAGGCCAGGCCGTGGCCGCCGCCGCTCCCGATGGTCACGATGTCAAAGACGAAGGCCGTGCTGAAGGAGACTGTGCCGCCGCTCTGGATGTCGAGCACGCGCACGGGGGAGCCGTAGAACGCGTGGCCGACGAGACGGTTGCTGTCGTTGGTGAGCTGGAGCGCGCCGCCCTGCAGCACCGACGCCGATCCATCCAGGGTCAGGTTCGGCGCGTGCCGGAAACCTTGGTAGATGAAGTCGACGTCGTCGGCTGAGGATAAACGGCAACAAACAACGAGGAATAGCGCGGCCAAATATAGAGCAGCACTGGATGCCAGCATTCTGAAACAGTAACACCTCTCTCTCTCTCTCTCTCTCTCTCTCTCTCTCTCGGGGTGCACAAGTGAGCACAATTGTCTTTTGTATGCAAGCTGCTCTAGTTCTGGGGGTTGATTAGAGCATCGATCCCATATATGGTATCGTCATCAGTTCTCTGTGCCATTCCAATTCGTAGTGCAAGTCGGTCAACATGGGCATACGGTTTGACAGGACTAAAAATCAAGAGGAGATCAAATGACGTATCTTAATTTCAATCCTATCCTGACTGATAAGTGACAACGACGCCACTTTCGTCAAAGTCGTCCGGGTTGGTAAAGTAGACTTCTACGTATATAGGTGGCCCCGAGTTCGGACTTGCGACATCCTCCGGCTTCAAAATGAAAGAAAGGTCAAAACTCCACTGGCATTGGTGGGTACATTGTGCATGACAGCATGAAACACATTTTCGGAATGAGTCATTGTTCTGTCCGACAAGGATAGGCCACCGTATAGTCGTTGTCTATTTTCGTGTAAACAAAGGTGACTCAACTAAACTGTTCATTGACGGGCTGGAAAAACCCACCCCTGAAAAGCTAGGCCTGAGTAGGGGTGAAAAAAAAAACTTAAACTCACGAGTTAAATGAGTACTCACAAACTCGGTTCGAACTTGTTCCTTAACGAGTCGAGTCGAGCTGTGATTTGAACTCGTTTAGATAACGAGTTAAACGAGCCAACTCGTGAGTTAAACGAGCCAACTCGCGAGTTTAACGAGTTCTCTAAATCGGTAAGTATAGCTATATATGTGTGAGACGAGGATGATAACACCATTCCTCTTTTGCATTCCGAAACACCTCTCTGTCTCTCTCTCTCAATCGGGTTGTAAAATTGTCTTTTGCATGCAAGCTGCTCTAGTTCTGGGGGTTGATTAGAGCATCGATCCCATATATGGTCTCTCGTCGTCAGTTCTCTGTGCCATTCATTCCAATTCGTAGGGCAAGTCGGTCAACATGGGCATATGATTTGACAGGAGTGAAAATAAAAAAGCAGAAAGGACGGATCTAATTTCCATCCTATCCCCACTAGCTAATTAGTGACAACCACGCAACGTTCGTCCAAGTGGTCCGGGTTGGTGGACTTCACGGTTCACCTACACAGGTGGTCCGTACTCCGGAGTTCGGACTTGGGACATCCTCCGGCTTCAAAATGAAAGAAATGGTAAAACTCCACTGGCATTGGTGGGTACAAAGATCACGAGGTAACACGAATATACGTTTTCGGAACGAGTCATTGCCTGTCGTTGCGGACAGGCCACAGTCAAGTCAATTTTTTTTTTTAAAATAATACTCCCTCCTGTATTAGATGTCGTTCTAGATGTGAATTAGGATACAAGGTGGAGTTAATTAGGGAGTATACTACCGATTGTATCCTTATTAAATGGGATTCCTTTCATAATGATAACTGCGCATTGCTCAGATGGTTGGAGTATTCCTCCCTAGTCAGCAGGTAGGGGTGGAATTTTAGCTCGAGGCTCGGCTCGGCTCGCTTGGCCAACGAGCCGAGCTCGAGCCAGCTCGTGAGCGGCTCATTAGGCTCGACAGTCATATAAGTTATGAGTTCACAATTCAGTAATCAGTTTGATACTTAGTTAATATTTACATAAGAATTCAATAATTCAGCATAATCTGACATAACACAATGTCTACAATCATAGGAATTCACAGTTAATAATAATTTTACGGATCAACTTTGGAATTCAAAGCAAACAAAACATCCTTCCATAGATCATAATCCATAGTTGATACTTGATAGTTCCATTCTATTATTCCAAAAGAGTAGAATCCATAGCTTCAGTCTGTAGAGCACCTCTCCACTTCTACAAACAGCCCTAGAAAAAAAAACTTCACATATAAGTTGATGTAAAGAATTTAGTCATGTGACAACAAGTATTACAGTCTTACAGAATACAGCTTATAAAGGAAGATAGAATTGACAACAAGTAACTATTCAAATAGTTTATAAAGGCAGATAGAATTGACAACAACTCAATTGCAATGTTCATAATAACAATTAGCATACATCATACAAGACATTTGCTACAGAATAACATCCAACTCAATTGCAATGTTTTGATTTACCTTCACAATTAGTTGTTGTCTACCACGCTTTTAAGAAATGGAATGTTCTGAACGTCATCCTCATCGTCTTCTTCCTGAAAAAGAGTTATAATAACCAAATTAGCATACCACAATGCTACAAATGGAAAAGGTAGATTATACTATAAATAAACATACCACAAACATAGGTGCTTTTGAATCACTATGGGCACCTCTAATCCAGCTAGAAGCACACACCAATGCCTCCACCATAGCTGGCCGCTGAGAGCTCTGATAATCATCTAGAACTCTACCCCCGGTGCTGAAAGTTGATTCCGAAGATACGAATTTGGCTGGTACAGTTAAGAAATGCTTCGCCATCTTTGACACTACTGGAAATCTATGTGTATTCAACTTCCACCACTCAAGCAAATTAAACTCCTTGTTTGACAAGCTCTCATTCGTCTCATCTAGATAGATGAGCAACTCGCACTTCGATGGATTTGAAGAAGATGAAGATAAGAAGGACTGAAACTCACTTGAGCTTGAGGGTAAGTACATGCTTGTATTAATAGACGAAGACGAGGATGCATTAGATTTAAGAGTAGCCTTCTGTCGGCGTATTTTACACCAGGGTCCCCACTCCCCCGCAATAAAAGAGACCGCCGGGCGGGCAGGGTGCGTCCGGGCACACCGCCACGGCGAGCAAAGAATTTCCTCAAAGATGGCCGCCCGGTGGGCGGTGGCGTCAAACCACCACTGGCGCCAGAAGGTGGTCGCCACGACAGTGGCGGTCGAGCCACGCCCTGGCGACGAAGCGAGGTGGTCGCCCAGTGGACAGGTGGCGATCAGGCCACACCACTGGGCGCCTAGGAAGGTGGTCGCCAAATGACAGTGGCGGTCGAGTCACGCCACTGGCGACCGGCGAGTGGTCGCCAGTGGGACAGTGGCGATCAGGCCACCCCACTAAGCGCCCACCAAGGTGGTCGCCCAGAAGACACGTGGCATGCAGGCCACTCCCCTGGCGTCCACCCCCGAGGCTGCAGCGCCCAGATCAAGGACATTTAATGCGAATCGTGCGCATTAAATGCAAAGCATGGAGGATACAGTATGGCGGCGCGTCTTCCCCAGGCGTGCATTAATTACGTGTGACATCACGGCAGCACCTCACCCCCTGACGGAACAGGTGGCGTTGGCGGACGTGGGGCCCGAGGCGGGGGTGTGACGGTTGCGGCAGACGTTAATGGGATGTAAGAGCAGTGACGGCCGCATTAAATGCGCCCATAGCAGTGTAATGAGTGTGCCTTATCGTGTAAGCCTCCCATGCGCCCCCGTGAGCCCAAGTATAAAAGGGGGCCGGGGTGCATGTGAGAAGGGGTTCAATCCATGGTTAGTAGATTTCATCCTCTCAAGTTAGTACACAAGCAATACCAAGAAAAGCAGGACTAGGGCTATTACTCTCCGGAGGGCCCGAACCTGGGAAAAGAGTTCTTGCGCCCCCTTGTTCCCCTGAGCTTCCCGGTACTCCGGTCATCTTCTTCCTTTCCCCAGCAATTGCCCCGAAAGCCCCCCGTCTGAACCTTATAAGCACCCGATTCGGAGGTGCCTGTTGGCTAATCTGTTGTGATGGCGCGCGGTAGGGGCTATTGGTGGTTAGATTGCCCTCTTCCTTCCATCTCTAGCTCAAGCTCACAGGCAGTAGGGGCGCTTATGCGCATGGCGAGTCGCACTCCAAGCGCAGCAATCCGCTCAAGGCGGCGCCAGTAGCCGGTCCGGCGTTCGGAGGGAGCCGGGCCACCCGGTCCCTCCGCCGGAGGGGCGCGATGGCTCTACGCCCGGGCCAGCCGTCCAATGGCGCTTAGCGCTGGGGGACGACACCCCCGCGCGAAGCCTTCATGCGGCCCGGCTGCTTCTCGATCATCCCCCAGTAACGCTGGGGGGGACACCCCAGCCACTCCATGGCTGCGGGATATTGTCCACCTGGTCGATGCCGCACAACAGCAGGTTGAAGCGGCGGCCACCGGGGCTTCCGCCTATGGCGGCAGCGCGCGCCACAAGAATCGACGCCAAGAGCTTCCAGCCGCCACACGATTTCTCCCGGTATCAAGGGCCGGGACAAGGGGAAGGGAGTCCTGGTTGCAGCCCCCTCCGTTATAGGGGGACGTGCACGTGACTCCGCTTCTTCTCGCTGTCCCCCCGAGTCAAGGGGGAATCACGAAGATCTCAGGTCGCGCTTGGACGAGAGGTAGCTCTAGCGCGGCGGTGACCTACGTCACGTTCTCAGGAGGCGTCACGAGAGCGCACAGCAGCACGCCAATCCCCAGAAGTCCGCTGGGCGGCAGGGGGCTTCCCTCTTGGACTCCGGGGAGAGCGCAGGGTCGCACTCCTCGTCCTCTCCTCAGGATCGAGGGGCTGGCGAACAGCGCTGCTCCCCTTACAACGTTGGATGCCAGGCGTTTTCTCTCCGCCTTCGGCAAGCCGCATGGCCGGAGAGATTTCGCCCAGCCTCCATCGAGAAATGCGACGGCACCACCAACTCGGAGGAGTTCCTGCAAATCTACACCACGGTGGTGCGTGCGGCGGGAGGGTCCGAGAATGTTATGGCCAACTACCTCCCGACGTCGCTGATGGGCTCTGCCCGGTCTTGGCTACTTAACCTCCCGCGAGGCTCCGTGCACTCGTGGGAGGAGCTGTGCGACATCTTCGTCGCCAACTTTCAGGGCTCCTACGCTCAACCAGGCGTGGAGGATGACTTCCACGCTCTGGAGCAGGCAGAGGGGGAGTCCCTGAGAGTGTTCATCCGACGGTTTAGCCACTGCCGTAATACGATCCCCTGGATCACTGAGCAGTCGGTGATCATCGCTTTCCGGAGGGGGGTCCGGGACCAGAAGATGCGGGAGAAGATGGCTACCCGCATCATCTCGACCACTTCCGAGTTGTTCTCCCTGGCGCACAAGTGCGCCAGGGCGGCCGAGGCTCAGAAATGCGCGACAAGGCCTACCGACACCGACGACGCTGGCACCTCGAAGACCTCCGACCGCAAGAAGAAGAAGAAGAAGAGAAAGGAGGCCACCGGTAGGGAAGTCCTGGTTGCCGAACCAGAGACCAAATCCCGGCGTCGCGATGATCAAGACCGGAGGGACGAGCGCCAGGACCGGCTCGGCGACCGCAGGAACCGCCGCTCGCCCCGTCGCGAAGACGATGGGGGCAAACCCTACTGCCCCATCCATCGCACGAGTGGACACGACTTGGAGGACTGCCAAGTTGTGTCCAAACTGGTAGACAGGCGACTCAAGAAGCGCCGCGAGAAAGACCACGGAGAAGACGACGACGAAGACTCAGCTCCATTGGCCTTCCAACAGGCGGAGCACACGGTGGCGTTCATCCACGGGGGCTCAGCCACCTACTCATCGAACTCGCAGTACAAGCGGGATCTGAGGCAGGTCTGCGCCACCGTATCGTCCTCTGGGGCGAGTAGGCTGCTGAAGTGGTCGGAGCAACCGATCACTTTCAGCCGGGCCGACCACCCGGAGAACGTTTCCGGCCCAAACCATTTGCCGATCGTGGTCTCTCCCACGGTTCGCAACGCAAAGCTCGGGCGGGTCCTCGTTGATGGGGGTAGCGCCATCAACCTGCTGTCAATTAGGGCGTACCAAGCACTCCCGGTACCATATGAGGAGTTGCGCCCGGCCCCACTCTTCTACGGAGTCGCCCCCGGGGTGGGCCTCTTGCCCCTGGGGCAGGTCCGGTTGCCTGTTACGTTCGGAAGTGCGGAAAACTTCCGGACGGAGCTGGTCGACTTTGAGGTCACCGACTTCGACCTCCCGTACAACGCCCTGCTTGGTCTTCCGGCCTTAGTCAAGTTCATGGCGGTCGCTCACTACGCCTACATGCTGGTGAAGATTCCCGGGCCTGGAGGTCCAATTACGGTGAAGGTGGATAGACTGGAAGCCCTGCGTCTCGCCAGCGGTGCAGGACTGGCCGGCGCCACCGCTTTCGGCGATAAGGACGACAGCCCGAGCTCCCCTTCGGTCAGGACCCGCGCACCGCCCAGACCTTCGGGCGAGGCAAAGGCGGTCCTCGTGGGCAAGGACGGCTCGGGCAAGGTCGTCAAGATCGGCACCGACCTCAGCGCCAAATAGGAAGGCGCGCTTGTCACCTTCCTCCGGTCTAATCTGGATGTGTTCGCCTGGGAACCATCAGAAATGACCGGGGTCCCTAGGGAGGTGATCGAGCACCGATTGGCAACGCTCCCTGGAGCGCACCCGGTTCGACAAAAGATCCGGCGGTAGGCGCCAGAGCGGCAGGACGCCATTCGGGACGAAGTGGAGAAGCTTTTGTCCGCCAAGATTGTGCGAGAGGCCACCTATCCGGAGTGGTTGGCCAACCCCGTGCTCGTAAAGAAGTCCAACGGGAAGTGGCGAATGTGCATCGACTTCACCGACCTCAATAAAGCCTGCCCCAAGGACCCGTACCCCCTGCCACGGATAGATATCGTCGTCGACTCCACGGCAGGGTGTGAAGCCCTGTGTTTCCTCGACGCCTACTCCGGGTATCATCAGATCAGTATGGCGCAGGAAGACGAAGAAAAAACCGCCTTTGTGACTCCTCTCGGTGTATACTGCTACGTCAGGATGCCCTTCGGGCTGAAGAACGCTGGTGCTACCTATCAGCGGGCCATGCACATGTGTTTCGGCCCCAAATAGGGAGGAACCTCGAAGTGTATGTTGATGATCTGGTAGTAAAAACAAAAAAGGCCGATGAGCTTGTCCAGGACCTGGATGAGACCTTCTCCCGCCTCAGAAAATACTGTATAAAGTTGAATCCCGAGAAGTGCGTGTTTGGTGTCTCATCCGGGAAGCTACTCGGGTTCTTGGTCTCCAGTCGCGGGATCGAGGTCAACCCAGAGAAGATAGAAGCAATTGAGCGGATGCAGCCGCCCACCCGCCTCAAGCAACTGCAATGCTTGACTGGCCGACTGGCCTCCCTTGGCCGGTTCATAGCTCGGCTAGGGGAGAAAAGCCTGCCACTGTTCAAGCTGTTGAAGAAGACCAACTCGTTTGAATGGACCCCAGAAGCCAAAGCGCTCGAAGGCTTGAAGCAATACCTCTCCTCTCCCGGTCTTTGGTCGCCCCAGCCTGGGTGAGCCACTGCTGTTGTATGTGGCAGCCAGCCCCTCCGTAGTCAGCGCGGCGCTGGTGGCGGAGCGAGAAGGTGTCCAACGGCCTGTCTACTACGTCAGCAAGATGCTTCATGACGCAGAAACAAGGTACCCTCAGGCTCAGAAGATGGTATATGCTGTGGTGGTGGCGTCAAGAAAGTTGCGGCACTATTTTCAAGGGAGAGAGATCACAGTGGTCTCCTCTTACCCCCTGCGCGAGATCCTTCACAACCGAGAAGCAGAGGGCCGCATCGCAAAGTGGTCCGTCGAGCTGGGGGAGTTCGGTGTCAAGTTCGCTCCTCGTACCGCGATAAAGAGTCAAAGGCTGGCGGACTTCGTCGTCGAGTGGACTCCAGCTGAGTCCGAAGCCGATGAGGTCCCCGCACCCTCCCCCTGGACGCTCTTCTTCGACGGGTCCTTCAGGCTTGAAGGCGCGGGGGCTGGGGTTCTCCTGGTCTCTCCGACCGGGGACCTCCTCAAGTACGTGGTCGTCCTCGACTTCAAGGCCACTAACAACGTCGCCGAGTACGAGGGCTTACTGGCTGGGCTCCGGGCCGCCGCAGCCATCGGTGTCCGGCGCCTGCAAGTAAAGGGCGACTCCCTGCTGGTCGTCAACCAGGCAAGGAAAGATTTCTCCTGTCCTGACCCCGTCATGGCGGCTTACCTGGCGGAGGTCAGGAAATTGGAAAGGCATTTCGAAGGGTTGGGGTATACTCACATCCCCGAGCGTGACAACCATCTGGCGGACGAGCTCGCCCAGCTCGCCTCAACCAGATCTCTGTCTTGCGGTCGGTCTTTGAAGAAAGGCTTCGCGATCAGTCCCATCGCAGCCCCGTTTACGGCGGGGGCGATGGTGATGCCGTCACCCTCGCCTTTGGAGGAAAAGTGGTTCCGGCGAAACGCTGGCAGCGAGTGCCAGGACGACCACCTCGTGGTCGCTGCGGCTTGACCAGGAAGGCACTTGGATGGATCCGATCCTGGCCTACTGCGGGATCAAGTGTGCCCCGACGATGATGCGTCGGCGAAGAAGGTAGCACGAAAGGCCAAGTGCTATACCTGGTGGCGGGGACTGCATCTGCGAGGTAAGAACGGAATTCTTACGAAGTGCATCACTCGGGAAGAGGGGCGCTTTGCTCTCGGATATCCATGGAGGCGTGTGGGAGCCATGTGTCCTGACGAACGATGGCGGGAAAAGCTTTCCGTCAAGGGTTCTATTGGCCAACCGCCCTCAGGATGCTGCGAGTGGTGAGGAGATGTGAGGCGTGCGGTTCCACGCCAAGCAGATCCACCAACGGCCAGGCCTCGCAAACCATCCCGCTCTTGGCCCTTCGCGGCCTGGGGCTGGATATCTGGCCCGCTCGCGGGCCACAGGGGGCTACACCCACCTGCTCGTCACCATCGACAAGTTCACTAAGTGGGTGGAAGCGAGGCGGTAAGATCCATCACCGCATGCTGCCGGTCAAGTTCATGCAAGGGATTTTCGTCCGCTTTGGGGTCGCCAACCGCATCATCACCGACAACGGCACCACGCTTCACCGCCGGCCTTCTTAGATTTCTGCGAAGAGATGGGCACCAAGGTCCGCTTTGCCTCGCCGCCCACCCCAAGAGCAACGGCCAAGTCGAAGGGCCAACGCGGCTGGTGCCGAAGGAGCCTCAAGACACGGGCATTCGATCGACTCCACAAGCGTGGGGCCCGATGGATCAAGAGCTCCCGGCGGTGTTATGGTCGCCGGACTACCCCTAGTCGGGCACCGGAAACCCCTTTCTTCCTAGTCTACGGCGCGGAAGCTGTCCTCCCTTCGGAACTGGAACTGGGATCACCAAGCGTTGCTGCGTTCGTGGAAGAAGACCAGGAAGATCTGCGTCGGGACGACGTCAACCTCCTAGAAGAAGCGCGAGATCGGGCGGCTCTGCGCGCTGCAAGGTATCAGCAAAGTCTCAGGCGGTACCACGCCTCCGGTCGATGAGAGAACATCGGCGAGGCGACCGGTCTTCGCGAAGAATCGATCGCATCTTGGTCGCATAAATTGTCTCCCCAGTGGGAGGGACCCTTCAAAGTGGTCTCAGTCTCTCGTCCCGGGGCGGTCAGGCTGGCCACTGAAGATGGCGAAGAACTGGCGAACTCCCAGAATATAGAAAATCTGCGCAAGTTCTACCCTTGATCGGTTGTAAGTCCTGTGTTCTGTTCTCGACCGGCCGGAGTGTGTCTTCCTCTCCGCCGCGGGTCGGGGGAGGCCTTCTGTTTGAAATTAAATACTCATTTTTCTTATCCGAAATAGTTGTTCTTCCTGCCCTCTTTTCGGTCTCTTGCCCACTGTCGGGCAGTGCCGGGGCACTTACCTCTGGTACCCTGCAGCCCTGCAAAAACCCAATAGCAAAGGCGGAATCGCTAAGTGAGAGCGGCGTGCGGGAGTGGGTGATTGGATGGCTAGTTCAGCACGATCCCCAGCACGGTCATGACACTCCGGATGTCCCCGTGGGAGTCGGCGACTTGAACACCATTGCCAAGAACCTAAGGTCCAGCCCCGCCTCACTAAGCGTTCGTTCCCTAGAGGCTATCTGGGAGGCAAAGTTTTGTTAGGGCAAGGGGTTCGAGAGAAGTGGTTCCCTGGCACAAAACCTTAAGTCTTTAAGCGTTTATGTGTTGGTTCACGCGGAACCGGAAAGATTAGGGTAAAAGTGAACTCTAAGTGACATAGCGGGAAGCTTGTGCTTCCGTTCCATTTAAAAAAGTTTTGCATCTGAAGTCTTTATAGGCAAAAGCAAAAAAACTACACTACTGGGGGAGCTGGGGGGTCCTCCTCGTCCTCTATTGCCGCCTCGGCAGCCGCCACGTCCTCAGCAACTGGGTCAACGTCCAGCTGAAGCGCCACGTCTTCTGCTACCGCCTCCATATGGGGGTTCTCCATCGCCAACTGCGCAGCAACCTGCTCGGAGGCGTCGTGGACCCGCTCCTCCGCCTGCGCCCAGTCGCCTTCAACCCCGGAGCAGCCGCGGGATCGAACTTAGCGTCGCGGCTGGCGCGAGCCAGCACGTGCCGCGTGGCCGCCGCGAATCGCGCCCCTCCTGAGCGGACCGGGTTGCAAGGGCGGCGGGCAGGTGCGTGAGGAAGTCTGCGGTTCGGCAAAGGCAGAATGCATAATTCTGCAGCTTCTCCTCCCGCGGATCCGGCTGCTCCAGCCCCAGTGGAACAAGGCTGGCCACCGTCCGGTTGAAGGCGTGGCGCAGCATTCTGAGGGTGTCCGCCTCCGACTGGGCCCGGTCGACCCTCTCCGCCTCGGCTCCGCGAGACCTCTCGGCGGCGGGTGCTTTGCTCGCTGCTCCGCCTCTGCGCCAGCTGCAGCTCGCCCTGTTCGCAAGTCTTCCGCCTCCTTGCGAGGCGGTTGACTTCGGCTCCGGCCTCCGTCGGCCACTCCTGCTCGTCGCCAGGCACGCTGCAAATCTTTGAGTAGAGCTCGCCAAGGGCCGCGCCAGAGCGTCCGCGTCGCTGAAGGCGAGGGCGGAGGGGAGCTCCGAGGGTAGGGGCGGGCCAAGCGGCCTAGAGTCTGGCGCGGTGGCGCGTGACCACCTGGGATCGCCTCCATTTGCTCGCCCTGAGGCTCAGCGACCCGGGCGGCATTCCCGGCAGCGCGATGCCCTGATCGTCCCGGCTTGGCGGCGGGGTCATCGGAGCAGGAACCCTGGAAAAAGAGAAAAAACAATGGTAAGACACGGCCCGAAAGGACTTAACTTTCATATTGCATGTGCGTTTTTGAATGAGTACCTAGGTGACGGCCTCGGGAATCGGGGCACGCTCGAAGTGAGGACCTGTCCCCCGCGCGGTGCTGTCGGTGCCGGTCCTAGCGGCCTAGGGGAGGAAGAATCGCCGCTGCTGGCGGCGGCGGTGGCGGCCGTAGCGCTGTCGGCGAACCCGAGGGCAGCAGCCGTTGCCCCACCATCGGAGCCGGCGGAGGCGGAAAAAGAACCGGCGCTGGAGGGTCCATTGTCACCGCCCCAGCGGGGGCGAGGGAGGACGAGGTCCCGCCGATCGACGAACCCCCCGCCACCATTAAGGAGCCGGCCGCTGCAGCGGAAGAAGTTCCCGCGGCCACTGCGGAAGATCCCGCCCCGGCCGAACCCAGAAGGCGGGGCCTTTGGGAACGACCGCCGGCGGTATCATCGTCGTCTGGACGCCTGTGTCTCCCTTGGTCACCCCTCCCCTGACCACCGGCGGGAGGAGGGTCCCGGATTGTCAAGGGCGCCTGGCGTATCACAACGGGTGTGCCCATGGCGTCCATCGACGGCATGGCGCGGATTATCGCCGCGCGCTCCCCTGGTGTAAGACCCTCGCTTTTATGCTACAGTGCAAACATAAAAGCAAGGTTCTATTGTGCATACTGTACCATTCCCATGATCAGTGGCTGGCACGCACAAAACACAATTTGGAATCACAACCATACAAAAGTTTCATATTTTATTACAGCGGAAGTAATGATACATTATGACCGAGAAGGTCGACTAAGCATAGCAAAAGAATCAGATGACTTGTAGTTTGCCACATAATCCACAGGCAACTGACAAGGTAAAGCCTTAGAAAGAAATGTCGTTAATAATCCCGCAATCCTGCGTCAAAGTAAAATTCATCGAGATACCTGCATCTTCACCTAAAATCAACAATGATAGCAAGGGTGAGTACATTTCGTACTCAAGAAGACTTGAGTTGTGTGTTTGGAATGCTTGGTGATCCTAGAATAAAGCTTCTACGGTTAACTTTTGCTTGGAGCCAAATTGAATTATAAATCTTGAATAGTAGAGCGAAGCTTAAAATTTGTAAAAGTAAATAAATAAGTAGATTAACAAGTATGTACTTAAAGGTAATGCGAAGAGATAGATAACTCACGACCCTTCGCGAATAGAATGTAACAAAATACTCACAACCCTTCGTGAGTGATAAAACGTTCGATCCCATCATATGAAATATTATCGAAGATTAAAGTTTTGTCCACACAGGCACAATAATTGAATTCAACCTTGCCAACGTAATGTCAAGTATTGAATCATCTGTAAGGGTAAGCTCACCAATTCCAAATTATCTGGTCGATTTTATAAAAGTCTGAGAAAATGTCTAGCTATGTGATGACTTTACCAAGTGCTCATGACCGAGAGCGGCTAATCGATTAGGTTTAGACTCTGCAGAGTTTGTACAGCTTTACCCACAAGATATGTCCTCCCTTCGTGGCAAGCGCATTTGACACACTTCCTTTGGTGTGCCGCCAGAGAGTTAATAACGAAACTGTTAGTTACTTGGACCTTAACTATTCACTAGCCCAATGACGTTACCCCTGACTATGATGGAAGATAAAAAGGTAAAAGGAATTCGAGTCGATGACCCACCAGGAATAAAACAGCCCCAAATTCTTAGCCAGGCGTACAACGTTACAACGTCAGATGCCAACACCTCGGTGATGACACCTCCCTCGAGCAAACCTATATACGGAATGCCCGTGCTACAACCGCTTCGCCAATGTGCAAAGCTAATTCCCAAATAATTTAATAAGTTAAGACTGTCCCACTCGGTACTTGTGGATGTCACGGTTATCTTGGCCTGAAAACAACACATCAGCTCGGTTCTTATACGACACGGGCGATAGATCTCCCCCTATCTATGTGCATCATCAATTGCACTTCCGGCTATTGCCAATAATCACCCGCATCAAAATCATAGTTTTGTTTTCAGAAAAAGAAAGTTTCAATAATCACAATATTCCAACATGTTCAAGATTAATGTTCATCATGTCCAACACTTTTAGCTCATCACGAACAGTATAACCATCCGTTCGTGTTTCCAGTCTAAAGCAGGGCTAAGCATATGCAAATAATAATCGAATATACCCATTTTCTGTGTCCATCAACAATCTAGGGTTTCATCTATCACTACTGATTAAGGAAAACCATCAATGAAGGTTATATCTACCATTCTTCCCATAATATAGCAGTGTATACACAATATAGCATATGCATGCATGTTTTAATTAGATTCTTCTTGTTAAAGAAAATTGGGATCTACATGAGTGCTTGCCTTGCTATCCATTGCTTTTAGCGACGAAGTCGAAGGTGTGATATTGAAGTCGTCGACGATGAAATCCGAGACGTCGGATTCTACACGTCGTACAATGGAAAAGATACAAACAGCAAATAACACTTTCAATAAAGGCAAAAGGAAATCAGATGGAAAAACCAAATATAAAACATACATAAAACAAGCATGGTTGTAGTTAGGGTTTTGTGATTGCGTGAGCAATTGTATTATTTCTTCGTTTATAGTCTTTATTACTGATTAACGGTTTGAGGGCGGTATCGCACACGACACCTATTCCTAACGATTCATTCTATTTTATTTTACGAATTCAGGAAGCTAAGATTGTAAGATTAAATATACTAAAATTCATTTTCAGGGTGTGGAAATTTGTTTGTACTAATATTAATTAGTTTATAAAACAACAAGTGTGAGAGTAACTACAATTTACATGATTCAACTTATGCATATGCATCGATATTACAAATCTCAGGATTCATTTCTCGTAGGGTCATGTCTTTAATAGGATTTAGATGTAAAGCAAGTTATAATAGAAATGTTTTATATAGATTAAGATAGTGATGCCTTTAGGGGAAACCTAAGGTTGATCTCACAGGAATTAATGCCTATTGTAAATGTTCTTTTCTACGTCGAATCAGGGCAGGTCAATTAAGGGCTAAATATTCCATATGCATAAAGTTTAGTTTACATATAAAAACAGATTAGGCTAGTAGTAAATCTAATCATCATCGTAGTATCAAGTGATCAAAAGAACCACTCAATCTGAACAAGTATATTTTCCTTGTTATTATTATTTTTATGCCTTATTTCCTTATCTCTTTCTCTCCCATTTCCTTATTTCTCATTTCCACTGATTGCTCTGTCCTCTCTCCTCTCTCTTTTCCCTAATTCTCTGGTCTTCTGCGATCTGGCCTCGTCGCCACCTTGGCGCTTCCGCCCGGCGGTCCCGAGTCCTCGACTCCGGCCGGCCGACGGCCGACGCCAGCCCAGCGCGCGCACAACTCTCGCCCCACCTTCGGGTTCTGTCAATCTCGGGCCGCATCCTCACATGCTGTGGCGCAGTCGCCCAAAGGTTGCAAGCCGACCGCCACCGGCGTTGGTCTTCCTCTCCTACACCAATCCCCTATGGTTCTTTGTGCTTCTTCTCCATTTGCGCCGACTAGACTTTGGCTCGGTTCAGGATTAGGGTTCGGTATCCTCTTATTTCCCTCTTCTCTAATTTCTTACTAGGGATTGATACTCTCTACTTCTTTTCCCATTCTGATCCTTTGACCAATGACTAGGATTCACGATTGCATGGATTGCTTATGATTACGAGATTGTGCTATATGTATTTGTGCTGAGATCATTCATTTGTGATGTGGTATTCTGGGATATTGATGGAGAATGTTTGCACTGTGAGGTTAATAGAGTATAGATGGATTTAGTTTAGGAAGAATTGATGCTAAGCTCTGCTCTGATGCTCTTGACACTTGATTAGGGCATAAAGATAGTAGCTTTGATTTTAAATTACATATATGGTAGATGATGGGATCAATATTATGCTAGACAATTGAGTTATTGAGGCGTTATAAGTATATTGAATCTATAGAGCTATTGATGTATGAAATCCTAAATAGGTGAGTATTATTTGTGCTTGCTGTTTAAGCTCATGTTAGAAAATGAAAAAGGGCTAAAGTTGTTTATTGGAATACATTGGATCCTTTCATGTTTGTTATTGCCTTAACTGAATAGTTTGATTCATGCTATGCACTAAAGCATTATGAATCGGTTATGTATGTAGTTTACTTACGTGGATTGATTCACTGCCAGGGTTTGAAATGATTCTTGAATATGATTTTAGGCATGTTGACAGAGACTTTGGAAGGGTTACATGATAGCTGATCCTAACGCCATTGATTACAATCTGATGGATCAAGATCTATAAATATTTGTGAGTGGATGGGTTGGCTTAGTAAATGATGAATTGATACTAGGCCATGCGGTGGGATTATTGCTCCTTTTAGGTTTTAAGTCCATTTTGGTCGATGATGCAACTAATAAAAATAACTAAAGATGATACATGGGTTGGACGGCTCGCGACGATGCCTAAACCTTGCCGTCTTGGCGGAAAGCACGAGTAGGCTTTAGGAGCATACGATGCAACCCCACCAAACATAAAAACTAAAGCTGAGACCAAACTTTTAATTGCTATTGCTATAACCATGTTTTGATATAAATGGTTTCATGGGTTGGAGTATTACCTTTGAGAGAAAAAGAAATGGTATGGAATGGGGAAGGATTGCTTCTAGTAATTGAATGGGTCTCCTATCTCTGTGACTCTTTCATGCATCCTTCTCTTCATTGATTTGGCAGCAGTCTTCCTGGAGAATCACTCTCTTGGGTGCTTGGGGTCCCTGAGGCTTTACCGCTTTAGCTAGTGGCGTCCTGGGAGTATTGTTTTGTTATGAGGCCTTGTGGTTTTTATAGCTACAAAATAGGCATGAGACATGGTGTGAACAAGGGTTGGGTCTTGCGGCTGGGTTGGTTGCTCATTAAATAGCTTAGCGGTGCAATGATGTTGATCTTGGCCTTAGCCTCGACCTACGCTTGGTCGGTTGGCTATTTGCCTGGAGGTTAATTTGGTGAGGTGGCTTGGGGTGATTTCTGGTAGCTGCTTAGCTTATCTTTTGGTCCCCATGTTTCTGAAGCTTGGCCTTGGTTTGACCTAAAGCTGAGCTTATGTGATCTGATCTTTTAATAAATGCATCATGTCTGAGCGGTGATCTTGGCTTGATGGCTTTGCTTTGCACTTTTACCCTTGGCTTGATATTTGATGGCCCTGGAGATGGAGTTTCAATAGGGTTTGAATGGATACATTATCTTACGAATTTGGAATGATGGCATATTTATTACCTGTCGGTGCATTCATCCTAGTCTTGACCATGCTTGGCCGGTGGCTAATTGTTCCTTGGTTAATGGTGTTGGGTTGGTCTGGACGTGGTTGGTTCTAGGGCTTTCATTTGGGCATCCTCCTTGTCTCTATCCTTAGCCAGGTGGCTCACTCTGGAGGGTTCAATTTGAACTGGAATGAGCTGTGCTCTGGGGTGCTTCGGTTGAATCTAGAATGCGTTGGTGACTGTGGAGGTACCGTGTCGAGGCTTTGTCCCTGCACAAAGGTCGTGGCTTTATCTCCCCTTTCTTGTGGTTTCAACTGTTTTTCTGCGGTGAAATATTTCTACTTTGCGATATTTTCAAAATACTCGCGTCTCACGGCTTAACGAGTTTGTAAATTGCCGAGTGATGCCAAACTAATCGCGAGAGGCAGATTGGCCCCGGACAATCTAGGGTACCTCATTGAGCGATCAAACTTAGTGACGGCAATCTTTCCCTATTTAATCATTGTATTTAATTTAATGCATTTGCTTTATGCTTAATCTTATACGTGTACAATTTAATTTACTGAGGCTCTCAAATGCGAGATCAAGTCAGACAGAGGAGTGAAGCTTATAGTTTTGTAATTTTCTTCTTAGAATGTAATCATTTATGTAATTGTGGTTCCATATGTAATTAAATGATTGTATTGAGTTGTATTCAGACAATTGTTGTAAGTCTTTGTGAGGGTCTTTGTATTTCCTATGTATTGTAATTGCGGACTACAATGTATCAATAAAATCGGTGTTGCATTTCAATCCTTTGATTCAATCCTTTGCAATGATTATTTACGATCGACAATTGGCAAGTGGTTTATTTTATCTTCTTACCATCTTCGTCTATAACTTTTCCTTTCCTAAATTCAGGAATTCAATTATCTTTTAATAAAAGCTTTTAAATTTCTTTGAAAGATAATAATAAATCAAATTCATATTTTAATATTCTATTTTCTTGTTTAATTATTCGAGGATGTTACACTGGTGATAGCAGCGACGGAACCACGCCCTCAGGGAGCAGCGGGGACGAAGTGAAAAAGCCAGTGCGCCATCCACTGTCAATCACATCGGCCAAGTTCGGCGGTGACAACAAAAAAGAAGAAGAAAAGAGGAAGCCCGAGGAGCGAAGCGGCTATCGGCGCAGATTCATCCAATAAAGAAGAAGGACAAGGATGACCCAAGGTGAAGCGGGTTACCTCGGTGATACTCGGGTCCGTCGCCAGGCCCATATCTTTGCCAGTAGGCGGGCGCGACGGCGCCGAAGGGCACGACCTCCGGAGAGCGAAGTCCGGATAACCATGGGCCACTGTCGGCCAGCCGTCCATGGCTGGTCAACACGCAGGCTAGCATCGCCTGGAGCTCGGGCGTCTCGCTCACAGGCCCCCGATTGGGGTTCTTGGCCGTCGGACCAGGCAGGAGCTCCGGCACTTCAATGCATTATCGTCCTCGGCGTCTGACCACTCTTCGCGCCAATTCCTCCAGCTGGACCGGCAGTCCCGTGGAATGTAGCGCGACACAGTCCCGTCGCGGAGCCGCAGGTGGCAGCTCCGGTGTGACGAATTGCCGCCCGCTGGCGAAGGGTATAGAGAAGCGGAAAAGTAGGAGATTGGGTAGCACTCCTACGAACATTTCGCGAGAAGTGGGCGGCGAGAAAGGAGGATGACGGAGTTGGGGAAGATGGATGTGGTGAATGGCGAGAAATTAAGAACGGAAAGATAAAAATCGGAAACCAATGGCAGCAAGCCGCAAGAAGAAGCTACCACCCGAAGAAAACCACTTCCCCGGCGATGGGCTCGACGGCCCGGCTGACGCGAGGGCGCCCACGGTTATGTTCCGGGAGAACCTTGCAGCAACCTCCTCCTCGATGGACGAGGAGGGGAGAATAGGAGCCATCGGGCGCAGGAGAGTATCGAAGCGCGTCGGAGAAGAAGAAGAAGAAGAAAGAAGCTCTAAAGCGGGGAGGAAAAGCAGAGCGAGGAAAGTTAGAAGGAGGAAGAACCGCTCCCCCTTCGGTCAACCTCTTATAAGGCTGCGAGGGAAGGCTCGGCGAGGAAAACCGAAAGAAGCGGCGGTTCGCAAAAAGGAAGTTCAAAAGCCCCATTAAGAAGGCGCGTCCCAAGGGTCGTGTGGCAGTTGCAGGGCGGGAATAACTGCACAAACCGCCTTGAGAACCGGAAGAAGTCGGAAGGTCTCTCGAAGGCTGCGGGGCGTGTGGGCTTTTTAATGGCCCCACCCGGGAGACTAAGCGGTTCCCCGAGGGGCATTTAAAAGAGAGAAAAGGAAGATGGTAGACCAAAAAGCGCTCCTGGGTGGGCCCGGGGGCTACTGTCGGCGTATTTTACACCAGGGTCCCCACTCCCCTGCAGTAAAAGAGACCGCCAGGCAGGCAGGGTGCGTCCGGGCACACCGCCACGGCGGCGACAACTCCCAAAGATGGCCGCCCGGATGGTGGCGATCGAGCCACACCACTGGGCGCCAGAAGGTGGTTGCCAGGGACAGTGGCGGTCAGGCCACGCCCTGGCGACAGCGAGGTGGTCGCCAGTGGGCGGTGGCGTCGAGCCACCCCACTAAGCGCCCGGCAAGGTGGTCGCCCGAAGACACGTGGCATGCGAGCCACTCCTGGCGTCCACCCGAGGCTGCGGCGCCAGGATCAGAGACATTTAATGCGAATCGTGCGCATTAAATGCAAAGCATGGAGGATCTGATATGGCGGCGCGTCTTCCCCAGGCGTGCATTAATTACGTGTGACATCACGGCAGCACCTCACCCCCTGACGGAACAGGTGGCGTTGGCGGACGTGGGGCCCGAGGCGGGGGTGTGACGGCTGCGGCAGACGTTAATGGGATGTAAGAGCAGTGACGGCCGCATTAAATGCGCCCATAGCAGTGTAATGAGTGTGCCTTATCGTGTAAGCCTCCCATGCGCCCCCGTGAGCCCAAGTATAAAAGGGGGCCGGGGTGCATGTGAGAAGGGGTTCGATCCATGGTTAGTAGATTTCATCCTCTCAAGTTAGTACACAAGCAATACCAAGAAAAGCAGGACTAGGGCTATTACTCTCAGGAGGGCCCGAACCTGGGAAAAGAGTTCTTGCGCCCCCTTGTTCCCCTGAGCTTCCCGGTACTCTGGTCATCTTCTTCCTTCCCCCGGCAATTGCCCCGAAAGCCCCCCGTCTGAACCTCATAAGCACCCGATTCGGAGGTGCCTGTTGGCTAGTACGCCGACACCTTCTTATGCCAATGTGTCATCTCAAAATTTTCATATAGCTTCTCTAACTCTTGAAGAACATCAGCATACTCACTTTCAGCTTTTGGGGATTTATAAATTTTCCGAAAGCACCACTCAACATAGTTTGCATCCAAATTGGCATATGCCAATAATGCTTCCTTATAGGCAATTGCAGTACTTAACATTTTGTATGTGGAACTCCACATTGTCTAGACATCAAGTTTCAGTCCATCCTCAATTGTTAGTGCTAGTGATTTACAAATTTCTACAAATTTGTACATGTGAGAAGGAGACTTCTTTATGTACTTAATTGATTCTCTGATATTGCTTATCAAAGGTGCTAATACTGTTATCCCATCATTCACAACCAAATTAATGATGTGAGCACAACAGCATACATGAAAATACTTTGCAATGAAAGCAGTTGACTGTCTAGCGACAAACTTAGCTTTTAAACCCCGAACAACAACATCATTGTTGGAAGCATTATCTAGAGTGATTGAGATGATCTTGTCCTCTATCTTCCATTCAGCTTAATGTGCAAGTACACACATATAAGAAAGTGTTTGGTTGGATGTCCACAAATCAATAGTTAAACATATGTTGTCCACACCTCTAAGGCTCTTCTTAAGGATTTCTTTCTCGAACTCAAAAACTGTCAACGATTAGGGAACGGGCCCCCGCCGAGCTTACTTAGTTGATCGAGGGACCAACCCTGTCCCCTTCTTACGTGAAGGGTTGCTTCCAAAGGAAGCCCAAATAGCCCGGGACCAAGGACACTCAGGGGGCGACACGGGGATTTATCCTGGTTCGGGCCTCTCACTGGGGAGATAATAACCCTACTCTAGTGCGGTGTGTATTGCGTATATTCAAAGGAGGTGTGTCTCAGTGCCGAGATGAGTGAGCAAATGGATCAATCCTCTCCTCCCTCTCAGCATCTAGGAGGTATTTATAGGTTACATGTGTATTCCCTCGATTCAAGCCCAAGCTACGAACGTTTGATCGCGGCTATCTCGGCTGCAACCGAGTCCTAGATCTACGCCACGTCCCCGTTACGTGCGCAATTGTAACATCCCAAAATTTGGGTTTTCAAAAATTTTGGTTTAGTTTAGCTTCCCCAAAATTTTCGTTGATTTTCTCGCGTTTATAAAGCTTGGTTTGAATTTTCTAAAAGCTAAAACAATTTAATTTGATTATTCTAAACCCCAAATAAAATTTATTTTATTTTATTTGGATTCCTTGTGCTTCAAGAAGTTCTTATGTAATTTTTGAGATTTTTCGGAGCTCGTTTGCTATTTATTGGATTTATTCGGAATCGATTTGTATTAAGCCCTTTTATTGAAATTAATTAATTATTTGGAAAAGTTTATATAAATTTTTGTTGAAAATATTTTATTTGAGTTTAAAATGTCTCAAAATATTTTCTGGAATTTTTCTAGAATTTTTCTGGTATTTTTATTGCCCTAAATGATTTATTGGATTTATTGGAATTGTTTTTATTCGCGAAATGCTGGAAATTCCGAAAATTGCTCTGGGCTGTTTTCTCCCACGCCAGCCCACTCCCGCACGAGGCCCAGCCCACCCAGCGCCAAGGCCATCGAGCGCCGGCCTTCCACGCTGCTGTCGCTTCTCACTTTGGCCGCGCCCCACTTGCCGCCATCGCCGCCTCCCGCCTCCACGCGTTGGGCCGCACGCCAGCAGGCCGCGCCTGGACCAGGCCAGCGCCCACCGCCGCCACGTGTCGCCCCCAGGCGATGCCACGTCGCCCGGATCCGATTCCAGCACGGAGAGTGCTCGATAAAATGCCCAAACCGACCCAAACACCTCCAAACGCGTCCAAACTTGATTTTTCTTGATCTAGCCTCTTCCCCAAACCTATATAAGTGCCCCTAGACCTCTCCCACGGATATACAACCTCCGGATCATCTCCAAAACTCCGAGATCCATCCAATGTCGCCCGAACGTCGCCCAACGCCGGCCGAACTTTGGAGCCGCGTCCCGAGCAACTCGTCGACTCTTTTCGAGATCCGTCTTCTCTGTGGTGTGCCACAAGGTACCATCTACTTGCTGTCCAAAATTCAGCCAATTTGGTCCACGGGATCAAAAGTTACGGCCGTTTCAATCTCGAATCTTGCCGAGGCCATAACTCCCTCAATTTTTCGAGTTTGACGGTGAAATTTTTTGTGTAGACTCCTGGGGATGTCCTCTACAGGATGCACATCTTGCCCCAAGGTTTTGCCCTCTGGATTTGGCGCAGCAAATTAATTTCTCCGTTCAGACTGCGTTCCAGACAGCGGCAAACTTCCTCGCGCGTCCCCCGCTGTTCCAGAAGGTATTTCTTTGAGCCACCTGCGTCACGGTGTGCCTCTTGGTCCCATCTAGCTCTCGGTCAAATTTCGTTAAGTTCCGATCATTATTCTAGAAGTTATAGCCGTCCAAAGTTTTGATCGAAACCCGTTAATCGCCAGTTTGTGATTAATCCGGAAGGGCGCCGCAAAATCCGCCTATACCGTTGAGATCGTCTCGCCGCGTTCTACGCAGTAGACATTCTCCCTTTGCCATCCCATCCTCCGGAATTTTTTTTATATATTTAGGCCACCGTTTGCCGTCGCCGCGCGTCGCCTTTTGACGCCGGTTATTTTGGTTCGCTCCGGCCGTGTTGTCGCGTCCGGAGGATCATCTTGTACTGTTTTGGTCCATCATTAAGGTTCTTTTGGTCTCCGTTTGCCGTCGGAGCCGATTCCGGCCTAAACCCGTCGTCTTTCAACCTAGCCTGCGTGCGCCGGTTCGCGCCGGTTAGCCGTCCTTAGTAGCGTTCTACGCGGCCATGTCGTTGCACCGGCGGTCGCTACTTCGCTTCATGAAGTCTCCTATCATTGTTGACTTCCACGGGTGCGTTACTGCGGGTGCGTTCGCCGATGCGTTTCCCGGGTGCGTTCTTCCGTTAACGCCTGCTAACGTTCCTCTTAACGTTTTGCCGTCAATGTTTCACCGTTAACGCTCTGCCGTTGCGCTCGTCGGTAACATCTTGCCGTTAACGTTTTGTCATTAACGCTCCGTTAATGTTCCTCCATTAACGTTTAAATCGTTAACGCCGTCGTTAACGCTCCTCCGTTAATGTTTCCCGTTAACGCTCGTCGTTGCGCTCGTCGTCGATAACGTTTGCGTCGTTAACGTTCCTCCGATAACGTTTTGCCGTTAACATTCGCCGTTAACGTTCCACCGTTAACGTTTCGTCGTTAACGTTCCATCGTTAACGTTTCATCGTTAACAATTGGCTCTCTTCGCCTCGTTGTCATCGCATGCGTGCATTCATGCACAGACCCTAGTGCGATGCCTTCACTGTTCTATCATCATGGCGTGAGCCTAGTCTCATCGTCATATCATCTTCAAGCCGAATCAAAACCCTAGCAGAAGACCGGTTTGATGAACTAAGTTTATCATGAGCGGCGTTGTTATCTTTGCAATCTTTCCCGTTGTTTCAACCGTGGTAAGACACTTGTCTTGTCTTATTCACGAAGACCTAATCTGCCTTTAATCGAGAATTCCTTCGTGGACTTGGTCGATAGACCATTGGCCATCTGTCATACCCACGTGCCCGATCTATCCGTCTCTCTTTTGTTTATTTGTGTCCGTTCGGTCAACGAAAGTCAACCGAGAATCGGTTTAGTCCTTGTGAACTAACATATCCTTATGGACCCGGTCTATAGATCGAGTGCCCATATGTCGCTATCTGTCAATCAAGATAATAACCGGAAGAAATATTCTTGAATATTATTCTTTCTTTCGATTATTAATCTTTCCCTTTTCGGTGTTTTGCCGAAAGCCCGTTCTCTTTTGTCAGCTCTTCGATCTAATCCGTTCGAGTTCTCAAATTCTCCCAGCCGTTGTGCCCAATGCTGTTTGTTCTTAATTTGGAGTTTTACTTGATTTGTCTTTTGAATTGGTTTGTATTTGCTTCTTCCTTAATCGTTAGGCGTGTCGTCAGGAAGTCGTTCGAGCAGTGAGGATCGAGAAAGTGGAAGTTGAAGCTCGAGGATCAAGGATCAAGGATAAAGAGTAGAAGGCGATAAAGTTTGCAAGGGCCAGGCAAGTTGTGCTTTGACCATGTTGATCCTATTTGAAATCTATTTTGATTTAAACTATTGCATGCTAGTTCAATTAGAAAGATACTTTGTTTAAACATGGGGGTTAGATAAATACCAATTTCTTTGTATGACACCTTGATTATCTAAGTATGTGCCATGATCCCTTGTCACCCTAGTTGTGGACTACTAGTTGGACATTATTAAATTGCCAACATGGGTTTAGATCGTTGTAGTATCTTTGCTTAGACACACTTTCGTGCTCATAACATGATTTTGGACAATCAAATGTTAATATTGACTCAATGACATATTGAACCTGTTTTGGAAAAGTATCATGTGATGTTGATGGCACGTGGTGCATGGTAATCAAGCGGGGTTTGATAAGCATGATTCGATCGGGGCATGTGGCGGAGTAATCAGTGGGCGGTTGTGGCATTGGGGATGTTGATTTGGTTTTTCGGGTAGTCTTGCCCTGGTCACTCTAAGGACTTAACCTTGCAAGCCTTTGAACTGGGCCATACGTACAACCACATGGTGGAATGGGGCGGCCCTAGTTGACTAAGTCGCTAAGGACTCACTTGTGGAGCCTCGGGTGTCAATTACACCGTTTGTGTGATTGTGCGGGGAGCGTGTCGTGGGCGTGGCCGGATACCCATCTAACGGTGTGTTGGTCCCATACTTCGCCTTGGCTAAGGAAGGGATGGTGTAGAGCACGAGCAGGAGAGGACCACTGTGTTGTTTGAGGCTTAGAAAGACTTTGTTATGATCGCTCATTCGCATACTCTTGTATGGCGATTCACGGTGACGTGGTGAGTGGATTGTATCTTGTGGGTAAAGTGTATAACCTCTGCAGAGTGTAAAACCTATTCGAATAGCCGAGTCCACGATCTTGGACAATGCTCGGGATTACTGATCAAGGGTAGATTTTCTCAAAATTGAACTTGGGTTTGGAGGCAGTTTGCCTATGGAAAAGTGATAATTGGTTAAGGATGTGGAATGGTTTACTTCTGAAACAACTGTGAAAGTATTACTATTATTATCTGTTTTACCGCTTTACAATCTATTATGAATATTTGTGAATGCTGTTTATTGCAAAACAACCCCTTCAGCCTGTCATTTGGAATAAGCCATGCATATAGCTATTAGACTTGCATTCTGTGCATGACTTGCTGAGTGCTTTATGTACTCACCCCTTGCAAACAAACAATCACCAGTGAGCAAAAGTCTACCTCGTCGAAGAAGAAGAAGTTCCGTGAGAAGGCGATTATCTAGGAGTCGAACCCCGTCAGTTGCCTATGGCGTATTGATGGGATTCACCGATGTTCTTCGTTCCGCTGCTGCTTATTTGGAGTTGAAGCCGTCAAGGCTTCGCAAGTGTAAGGTTGACCTTAAGGTCGCTCAATAGTTTATATTCTATTATTGAGTTATTTTTACTATTCCGCTGTGTATGATTGTGATATTCATCTATGTTGAGACTGTTTGCACTAAGCGTGATCTGGACTAGTCTTGAATACACAGAGGGTCGGATTTGCAAATTCGGGTCTGGCAGAGGTGGTATCGAGCCATCTTATTGTAGGACTTGACCCTAGATAGATTGGCCGTCTTTAGGAGCTTCAAAATTATTTTCCAAAGAGAAAATTTAACTTGAAAGAATAATACATTCTTGACTTATCTTATTCTTCCATTCTTTCCTCTTTGCTGAAAGTTCTATCCTTCCCTTCGATTTAAATGGAAATCTTACGAATTATTCGAATAGTTAACGATGTTTCACACCTAAGGAGAAATCTTGAATGTAAATCGTCAACCACGAAGATCGTGAAGTAAGAAATCATCGAGCTCGAAGAGAAATGGATCGATGAAGTATTCGAAGCTTGAAGAACCGGTGTTTAGTTGTCAGTTGAGACTCATGTGTGAGAGTCACGTCTCTTAAGATAGAGTGTTACCCTTTAGACGCTAGATTATTGTGTGCTTAGGAATTTGGATCTTTCTTTATTCTTTGAGTGTGCGATATCGTTGCATAGCTTTTAGGCTTGGATAAGCAACCATACCTAGTTTTTATAAGTTCTTGGGTTAAACTGCTCCACTGCATTAGGTTTCTTGAACCTCATCTATGCTTTTTCCCTCGTACCTAAAAACACAGGGTGGACAAAAGATGGAAAGGACCGACTTTGGCGATTACTTGAGGCGATTCAAGTCGATTCGATTGCTACTAGTGGAGTCGGTGTTAAAGCGAGTGTGACCAACAACCGTCCACCGTACCAACCGTGACAATTCGACACTTGGATCAGTTTGTAACCACCCGTGTTTGATGGATCAGCCACTCTCAAGGACGCAAAGATATGGCTTCGTGTCATAGAAGAGAAGCTTGCTTGGGTACAATGTGAAGATGAGGAGAAAGTCCCCTATGCTACTTGTCAGTTAGAAGGAGATGCATTAGCCTGGAAGAGAGGTTTCTACGCCACCTCGGAAGATGGACATACTATCACTTGGTTGGAAATTGCCACCGCCCTTCGTCAGTTTGTTGCGTCATCAGATGATAGTGTGACTACCGCGAGTTCGAGAGAAGAGTACAACCCCTGCACCTAATACCATGCACGGACCTTTGTTCTTTGAAGTGTTGTCAACCAAACAAGTTAGAGGACCGTGCATGCATCCGATGTGGAGAAATAGGATACCTGGCGATGAACATGCAATCAATTGTTCGGTGTGAAGGAAGCCATTTACCCGGAGAATGTCCTATGCGCAATATCACCTGCTATCTTTGCGAAGGTCGTGATCATTGCCCAGCTCAATGTCCCTTAGATCCAATAGTGACCGCTGTGACTCGGCATCAGCGAGAGAATTTTCGAGCCGTCCTTGCTCAAGAATTAGCAAAAAGGAGAAGGATTGCCATCCGCACCAGCTGTGCCACGTGAAGAAAAGAAGGAGAAACATGTCAACCCTATCCATTTACCTCAAGAAATCAGTAATACTGGGTCACCATGGAATGGTTTCTTGTGTGGTAAATGGGGTCATTGGCCTAGAGAATGCCTCATCAACCCAGCACGATGACCCAAACGTTTATGTTACCACTGTGGTGAGTCAGGTCATTTGTTAAGGAATGCCACAGAAAGATCAAGCAATTTCGAAAGCCATGATCATCCCAGAAATTACATCAGTAAAGATTTTAACTCAGAAAGTGAATGGTAAGGCTATGGAAGCAACTTGCTTAAGGAGCCAGTTGAAGCAAGAGGAATTGGTTAAGACCCCTGATCCAAAGGATGAATGCAAGGAATTGGAAGATCACCGCAAGCATCAGAAGTCTAATCAGGGAGGACCACCGCAACAGCAAATGAGGAGTACCCCTCAACAATTCAGTTGCCATACTGCTTAGACTTTGTTAGAGACACTTTCACGATTAGCTTCGCCCCAATGGTTAGAGTTTCCATAACATCAACCTAGTGAAACGTTCTCAAAAGAAAAGCCTCCGCCTAGAATTTGCTTTGCTGTCATCGGCCCGGAAAATTTTGCTAACCACTACTCTCGAGGAAGAAAGTGGTCACCAGCGATCGCATCGATCTCGGCTACGCCCTACCAAGATTAGTACCATGTCGAGAAAGCCAGCGGATGTCGGTCAAGTGTTGCTTCAGATGCAATGAGCCGGGACACTTTGCTAATAGTTGTCCTAGGAGAAAAGATATTTTATCTGCCCACTTCAACCCTAATCCTACCCCTACCGAGACACTTGCGTCAGAAAGTGAATTGTTAAGGAGTATTTAGTTGATCTGAGTTTGATCAATCTTTGAAGAATCAAGCCGACAAAGATAGTGCCGGACCAATGGAATGCTATCCAAGTCTGTTAAAGACCGCGTAATTGCATATAAGCTTTGTTGTCGAATCTGACTTGTCCAATTTCTAGAAGAAGCGAGAAAATCAAGTGTTCGGGGCGGAAGCAAGCGTGCCTATCAATGGAGTTACGTAAGCTTGTCGGCATGAGTGCGAGAAGATGTTCAAGATTTCCCACAAAGTTGGTATCAAGATTTTCCGTAGAAGAAGTGCCTGCGTGGCGACATACGCTTGGAGTCGGTGGACTTGTAAGAGGATCTCATCGACAAGGAGCGACTGCAAAATTTTGGATGTTACCAAGCGTTTGTTCGAAGCGACCCTGTCAAAGGTGTGTAGTTGCTTGGAAGTTCGAGGAAGCTCAAGAGTTGAGTCCCCTGAACCTAATTCTATAGTCGACCACTGAATCTCGGGGACGAGATTCTGTTAAGGGGGGGAGATTTGTAACATCCCAAAATTTGGGTTTTCAAAAATTTTGGTTTAGTTTAGCTTCCCCAAAATTTTCGTTGATTTTCTCGCGTTTATAAAGCTTGGTTTGAATTTTCTAAAAGCTAAAACAATTTAATTTGATTATTCTAAACCCCAAATAAAATTTATTTTATTTTATTTGGATTCCTTGTGCTTCAAGAAGTTCTTATGTAATTTTTGAGATTTTTCGGAGCTCGTTTGCTATTTATTGGATTTATTCGGAATCGATTTGTATTAAGCCCTTTTATTGAAATTAATTAATTATTTGGAAAAGTTTATATAAATTTTTGTTGAAAATATTTTATTTGAGTTTAAAATGTCTCAAAATATTTTCTGGAATTTTTCTAGAATTTTTCTGGTATTTTTATTGCCCTAAATGATTTATTGGATTTATTGGAATTGTTTTATTCGCGAAATCTGGAAATTCCGAAAATTGCTCTGGGCTGTTTTCTCCCACGCCAGCCCACTCCCAAGACGAGGCCAGCCCACCCCAGCGCCACCAGAGCGGCCTGCCTCCACGCTGCCGCCTCACTTTGGCCGCGCCCCACCCCGCCGCCTTCGCTCGCCTCCGCCTCCACGCGTTGGGCATACGCCAGCAGGCCGCGCCTGGACCAGGCCAGCGCCCACCGCCGCCACGTGTCGCCCCCAGGCGAGGCCACGTCGCCCGGATCCGATTCCAGCACGGAGAGTGCTCGATAAAATGCCCAAACCGACCCAAACACCTCCAAACGCGTCCAAACTTGATTTTTCTTGATCTAGCCTCTTCCCCAAACCTATATAAGTGCCCTAGACCTCTCCCACGGATATACAACCTCCGGATCATCTCCAAAACTCCGAGATCCATCCAATGTCGCCCGAACGTCGCCCAACGCCGGCCGAACTTTGGAGCCGCGTCCCGGGCAACTCGTCGACTCTTTTCGAGATCCGTCTTCTCTGTGGTGTGCCACAAGGTACCATCTACTTGCTGTCCAAAATTCAGCCAATTTGGTCCACGGGATCAAAAGTTACGGCCGTTTCAATCTCGAATCTTGCCGAGGCCATAACTCCCTCAATTTTTCGAGTTTGACGGTGAAATTTTTTGTGTAGACTCCTGGGGATGTCCTCTACAGGATGCACATCTTGCCCCAAGGTTTTGCCCTCTGGATTTGGCGCAGCAAATTAATTTCTCCGTTCAGACTGCGTTCCAGACAGCGGCAAACTTCCTCGCGCGTCCCCCGCTGTTCCAGAAGGTATTTCTTCGAGCCACCTGCGTCACGGTGTGCCTCTTGGTCCCATCTAGCTCTCGGTCAAATTTCGTTAAGTTCCGATCATTATTCTAGAAGTTATAGCCGTCCAAAGTTTTGATCCGAAACCCGTTAATCGCCAGTTTGTGATTAATCCGGAAGGGCGCCGCAAAATCCGCCTATACCGTTGAGATCGTCTCGCCGCGTTCTACGCAGTAGACATTCTCTCTTTGCCATCCCATCCTCCGGAATTTTTTTTATATATTTAGGCCACCGTTTGCCGTCGCCGCGCGTCGCCTTTTGACGCCGGTTATTTTGGTTCGCTCCGGCCGTGTTGTCGCGTCCGGAGGATCATCTTGTACTGTTTTGGTCCATCATTAAGGTTCTTTTGGTCTCCGTTTGCCGTCGGAGCCGATTCCGGCCTAAACCCGTCGTCTTTCAACCTAGCCCGTGCCGCCGGTTCGCGCACCGGTTAGCCGTCCTTGGTAGCGTTCTACCGCGGCCATGTCGTTGCACCGACGGTCGCTACTTCGCTTCATGAAGTCTCCTATCATTGTTGACTTCCACCGTTAACGTTCTGCCGTTAACGTTCGCCGTTAACGTTTCCCCGTTAACGTTCTTCCGTTAACGTTCCGTTAACGTTCCTCCGCTAACGTTTTGCCGTCAATGTTTCACCGTTAACGCTCTGTCGTTAACGCTCCGTCGGTAACATCTTGCCGTTAACGTTTTGTCATTAACGCTCCGTTAATGTTCCTCCATTAACGTTTCGTCGTTAACGCTTCGTCGTTAACGCTCCTCCGTTAATGTTTCCCCGTTAACGCTCCGTCGTTAACGCTCAAAATCGTTAACGTTTCCGTGGTGCGTTCCTCCTTTAACGTTTTTCCGTTAACGCTCTGTCGTTAACGTTCACGGGTGCGTTTGTCGTTAACGTTCCATCGTTAACGTTTCATCGTTAACAATTGGCTCTCTTCGCCTGCGTTGTCATCGCATGCGTGTATTCTTGCACAAACCTAGTGCGATGCCTTCACTGTTCTATCATCATGACGTGAGCCTAGTCTCATCGTCATATCATCTTCAAGCCGAATCAAAACCCTAGCAAGACCGGTTTGATGAACTAAGTTTATCATGAGCCGCGTTGTTATCTTTGCAATCTTTCCGTTGTTTCAACCGTGGTAAGACACTTGTCTTGTCTTATTCCTCAAGACCTAATCGCCTTTAATCGAGAATTCCTTCGTGGACTTGGTCGATAGACCATTGGCCATCTGTCATACCCTGTGCCGATCTATCCGTCTCTCTTTTGTTTGATTGTGTCCGTTCGGTCAACGAAAGTCAACTTCGAGAATCAGCTTTAGTCCACTTTGTGAACTAACATATCCTTATGGACCCGGTCTATAGATCGAGTGCCCATATGTCGCTATCTGTCTAATCAAGATAATAACCCGGAAGAAATATTCTTCGAATATTATTCTTTCTTTCCCGATTATTAATCTTTCCTTTTCGGTGTTTTGCCGAAAGCCCGTTCTCTTTGTCAACTCTTCGATCTAATCCGTTCGAGTTCCCAAATCTCTCCCAAGCCGTTGTGCCCAATGCTTTGTTCGTTCTTAATTTGGAGTTTACTTGATTTGTCTTTTGAATTGGTTTGTATTTGCTTCTTCCTTAATCGTTAGGCGTGTCGTCCTAAGTCGTTCGAGCAGTGAGGATCGAGAAAGTGGAAGTTGAAGCTCGAGGATCAAGGATCAAGGATAAAGAGTAGAAGACAGTAAAGTTTGCAAGGGCCAGGCAAGTTGTGCTTTGACCATGTTGATCCTATTTCGAAATCTATTTTGATTTAAACTATTGCATGCTAGTTCAATTAGAAAGATACTTTGTTTAAACATGGGGTTAGATAAATACCAATTTCTTTGTATGACACCTTTATTATCTAAGTATGTGCCAAGATACCTTGTCAACCTAGTAGTGGACTACTAGTTGTACATTATTAAAATGCCAAAAAGGGTTTAGATAGTTGTAGTATCGCTTAGACACACTTTCACGTGCTCATAACATGATTTTGGACAATCAAATGTTAATATTGACTCAATGACATATTGAACCTGTTTTGGAAAAGTATCATGTGATGTTGATGGCACGTGGTGCATGGTAATCAACTGGGGTTTGATAAATGATTTCGACCGGGGCATGTGGCCGAGTAATCAGTGGGCCATTGTGGCATTGGGGATGTTGATTTGGTTTTTCGGGTAGTCTTGCCCTGGTCACTCTAAGGACTTAACCTTGCAAGCCTTTGAACTGGGCCATACGCACAACCACATGGTCGGAATGGGACGGCCCTAGTTGACTAAGTCGCTAAGGACTCACTTGTGGAGCCTCAGGGTGTCAATTACACCGCTTTGTGTGATTGTGCGGGAGCGTATCGTGGTCGTGGGCCGATACCCATCTAACGGTGTGTTGGTCCCATACTTCGCCTTGGCTAAGGGAAGGGATGGTGTAGAGCACGAACCAGGAGAGGACCACCTGTGTTGTTTGAGGCTTAGAAAGACTTTGTTATGATCGCTCATTCGCATACTCTTGTATGGCGATTCACTACCGACGTGGTGAGTGGATTGTATCTTGTGGGTAAAGTGTATAACCTCTGCAGAGTGTAAAACCTATTCGAATAGCCGAGTCCACTGTGATCGACAATGCTCGGGATTACAGTCAAGGGGTAGATTTTCTCAAAATTGAACTTGGGTTTGGAGGCGGTTGCCTATGGAAAAGTGATAATTGGTTAAGGATGTGGAATGGTTTACTACAAACAAGCGTGAAAGTATTACTATTATTATCTGCTTTACCGCTTTACAATCTATTATGAATATTTGTGAATCTTTGTTTATTGCAAAACAACCCCTTGACTGTCATTTGGAATAAGCCATGCATATAGCTATTAGACTTGCATTCTGCGGCATGACTTGCGAGTGCTTTATGTACTCACCCCTTGCAAACAAACAATCACCAGTGAGCAAAAGTCTACCTCGTCGAAGAAGAAGAAGTTCCGTGAGAAGGCGATTATCTAGGAGTCGAACCCCGTCAGTTGCCTATGGCGTATTGATGGGATTCACCGATGTTCTTCGTTCCGCTGCTGCTTATTTGGAGTTGAAGCCGTCAAGGCTTCGCAAGTGTAAGGTTGACCTTAAGGTCGCTCAATAGTTTATATTCTATTATTGAGTTATTTTTACTATTCCGCTGTGTATGATTGTGATATTCATCTATGTTGAGACTGTGTGCACTAGCGTGATCCTGGACTAGTGCTGAATACACAGAGGGTCCGGATTTGCAAATTCGGGTCCCGACAGCAATGGCCCTGCGTAGTGGCGCGATCCTCGCTACTCCGGCGTAACCGTCGATCACGACCATCCTACCATGCATCCCATCCCGAGCTAGGGCCGAGCTAACTCGACCCTGGCCCGAGCAAGTATGCTCGAGCCCTGCACCCGGGCACTAGCCGGGCAAGGAACTCGTGACGGCCGGGCTGGCCGAGCAACGATGCTCGGTCTTCTTAAGTCATCCTTGGGAACGACCTTCGAGGGCGCACATGGTCGGGACAGGCTTGGTCCACCGGGGCATTATGGTAATTATGGGAGTTATCCAATCCCCGACAGCTAGCCCCCAAGACTCAAGTAGGGAACCGCTTGAAGGGGCCTTCCCCTTGAGCCTACTGACTCAATGGAGGGATTGGAACCTCACAGCGAATCACTGCTGCAGCATCCGAGCATAACTTCCCCTGAGGTCGAGCAAAACAATTCGGTCCCACTACCAAGGGGTGCCCGGGCAGGGGTATGCAAGCGGTTGTCGCGGTTCCTTCTTGGAGAAGCCTAGCGGCAATAGTGCTAGCCATTTTTTGGGAACCGACCCACAACGGGACAGTTTCGAAAATCGTGCGTCCACGCGTCAGCCCAGGAATAGTGGTCTCTCCACCTGCTCCTGTGCCCTTAGGGCTTCCCAAGCGCAACGGCGGGAAACCTCTTTGCTTTCCCCAAAGTCGGCTATTTAAGCAGCCGCTAGGATTCTTTTCATTCGTCTTCTCCATTCGAAACTTGCCAAGTTCCTTGTTCTTGCATGTGCCTCTCCCCCGATCTTTTTCCCCTTGCTCCAATCAAACTTTTTGGTTTGCCAATCATTTGGATGTGCAGCTCTAGCAGCATCATTGTAGTCTTCCTACAGCAACATGTAGTTCAGTTCCCAACATATTGATATGCTGAAATGTAAGGATATGGACCAATATCCACAAAAAACGTAATAAGGGACAGAATGCAGCAAACGTACTATGCTCTTTTTTTTTGCTTTTGGGTTTCTAAGTTCACCAGGATTGCCATCACTATCTAGATTTTTAAGACCTACTTTCATTGTAGCATAAGTGTTCAAATATGTTGTCTTCTTAGGTCCATACTTTACTTCCTACAAGAAAAGCAAAGCACATGATTAACTAATTATCCTAGGGAGAGAATAGTAGAGACAATAGAGCCAGTTAATACATAGTTGGTAGATTCCATACCATGATTTTTTGTACCTCCAAGTATAGTCAAGACCCTGACCGATGTTGAGCAATACCTTCATATTTCATGTGTGAGTTTTGACCTCTCTTTCACTTTATGTTGTATTTGTCGATGTTCAAGATCCGGGGTCCATAGATCCGGGGTTATCCGACCAATGTGCGTCTATCAGGTCAGGATAATTTATGGCATATCATATCATCTGATCAATATTATGTATACTGGTTGGAAATATTTTCATGTGACAATATTTTGAGTCTGGTCAAAATTATAACTAGGTAATAGGTCTTGGGCTATATTTTTACTTTATGGGTCTTTTTTAATTATAAGTGGGTATGCCTAGAATTAATTAAGGACATATTAATTATCGTCGGCTAGCCCCCAAGGCTCGAGAAAATACATGTAATTACTCGAGACTTTTCAATTTTTAAAACACATTATGGGGCCTCGCACTAATCATGACACAATTTCGGTTCCCAATAGAGAAATCTTTTGTGATTTCCTTAGTAACCGAAATGACAGGATAACTATCCTAAAGAGTAATATAAATAGAGAGGGTGAGGCTTCCCTTAAACTTTTCACGCCTTTAGTCTTTTGAGCGTGAAAAGCTTATGGGTTCTTCTTCTTCCTTTCCTCTTGG
Source organism: Rhipidocladum racemiflorum (assembly GCA_036346355.1). Taxonomy (NCBI): domain Eukaryota; kingdom Viridiplantae; phylum Streptophyta; class Magnoliopsida; order Poales; family Poaceae; genus Rhipidocladum; species Rhipidocladum racemiflorum. Next base: position 8,446,490 of record CM070579.1, read on the forward strand.
TTCTTGAGGTTTTTTATCTTTATTTTTTTATGACGATTAATCTGTTTAAGGCCTATAAATGGTTACAACTTTTTAGAAGTCAGTCGCATCCTCATAAATACAGTTCATAAAACGAAGACACATTAAATGTCTCGCGATTATTCGATCAAAATTACAGTTAACCACGTAAACAACTCCTTGACCTGCAATATAAGTCGAAAGAAAACTTATCTTATGTATCTGATCTGAACCTCTACTAGATCGGGAACGGTCCGGCCTATGAATCATTGTAGGTCGAATGTAATTCCCTTTATCACACCAACCTAGACAAGAACGGGTAAAGAATAACCCACACTCTGACCTAATTCATGTTTGCAAGGAATCTCTGCGCAAGGATAATGTGCGAAAGACGCTTTCTCTGATAGGTATAGACAAACATTTGGAAGTTACTCCCTACGAAGATATGTTCCTCTAACAAAAAGACACATATTCAGTGAGAAGACGTCTTTTGACTAAAAGACACCTTTTGATGGGAAGACGCCCCTCCGAAGATGACAACTGCCTTCCCTTTAACCCTATAAATATGATACTCTCGCAAGGATTCAAAGGGGAAAAGTGTGTGATGGAATAGCATGTAAAGATAGCTAAACAGATAGAAAGTTTAAGAATAGTTTGTACATTTTAAAGACACACATGATATAATATAATCCCCATTCCTTTTCTACTCCTTTCAATCTTATTTTATAGACAAAGGCAACCAGAATTACATTCGTAAGCTCAATCTAGGGACCCTCGGGTTTTGAACATCGACAGTTGGTGCTAGAAGAAGGATCCTCCATCATAATTCAAGATTGAAAGAGGTAATGTGTTATCACCGGAAGCCATAGATGAAGAAAGCTCATTTGATCTCACCAATTATGCTCACCTCATCGCCGATGATTTCATGGAGGAAGAAGAAGGTAAGTGTGACTTCTACTTCGAGTATGTTACTAAGGCGGAGTCATCCAAATTGGCAACTTCATCCAATCCGGATGAGACCACGTCAGGAGCACCATTTCCTGAGGAAAAATCAGGAAAACAGATTGACTTTGTACCTGCCCTTATCTTAGAGGCAGAGGGTCAGGGCGCATGCCCTATGGAAGTCAATAATGTACGAACTCACAAGAATGACTATGACTTCCATGGGAGTTTATCTTCAGAAGATTTTCTCTGAAGCCTTGAACTCGATTTTCTATTAATTCCAAATTTCGCATTTGCACACTCACGGAGGAGACAGTGGCACAACGAGTGAAATGTGAGCAGCGTGAAACTCAAGAAAAGGCCACCTAGAAGCAACGCGAGAGCCTCGAGATTGCAAAATAAAAGGCTGTGAAAGAGGCGAGACATCTTTACCACGATAGCCAATCAGGAACCTTGCATAGGTTGGATCCGTCGGGAAGTCGTCCCCGATCTGTCTTTTCGATCACGCCACAGGTTCCAAGATTGGCAGTAAGAAATATAGATATTATTCCTAATAGTCCACAAGAAGAAACTCATGTGGATAGAATTTGCATTATCACCAATGCAATTTTAATACAACCCATGGATGGAGACAATGTGCCGCTTATAAGATCCCTAGTTGCTGATTTGCAAGAAACTATTGTAGAAATACCGAGCATTTCTCCTTCCATGAGATCTTTGATTGATTCCTGCGTGGATCATTTCTCGTCTGGTCGGCGTCAACAGAGCATCGACTACCAATCGAGGAGTAGTCCACGAAGGAGGAGTGCTTTCGACAAGCTTGGGCTAGGTGAAAATATTAACCATGGTCGGCGATGACCTCATTCTCCTGATTATATAGAACAAGTATCTAACGTATGTGCACGTTTGTGGTTGTATACAAGATGCAAAGCCTTTTCTCCAAGGATAAAAAAACCACTTGGCCTGGAAAATTCAACCCAAGTCCTATGAAAAGCTACGATAGAACTCAAAATCTATTAGAATTTCTCTAAATTTATATCACCACCATCCAAGCTGCTGGTGGTGATGAGAAGGTAACAGAAAATTATCTTCCCACTGTTCTCAAAGGATCTGCAAGAACTTGGTTATTTAAGCATCCAGAAGGATTTATTTTTAGTTAAAAAAATTTATGCTATGCCATATTAAATAACTTTAAAAGTTATTATGCAAAACCTGGTAAAGAAGATGATCTGCATCGTCTTCGCCAAACCTCCGATGAGAATTTACGTTAGTTTATTAAGAGGTTTGTAGAGGTCCGTAATACCATTCCTAACATATCTTATGATTTTAGATTCGTGCATTTAAGTAGACTGTACGCTACAAGTGTTTCATGGAGGACCTGAAAATTCACCTGCCATCTACCATATTAGAACTCTTCGATATGGCAGATCGGTATTATGATGCACATGAGGCCATATGTCACTTCAACTAGGCTTGATGATTTTTGAAGGTAATAAACCCAAAAAATCTTTCATACCTGAGGACCGTAAAGGAAAAAAATAAAAAATGGGTAAAAAGATATCTCAGAGAGAGGTCGCAGGCGTCTCTGAACGACCTACTTATTCCACATATTAAATACTTTGGAAGAAGAAGCCTGTTTGGATAAACGATCAATCTAACTCTAAAACTTTCACTTCAAATAGTAAGAATAGAAGATGATGTCCTTTGCATAATGCACCAGAATACGACGCAATAAAGGGCATGGAGCTGGGGGTTTTCACAATTTCCTTGACAGTCCATTTAAAACGTCAAAAAAACCACAATTTCCCTGACGGTTTCTTCAACACCATCAAGGATTTTCTATTTTTCATGACGATTATTATTTCCTTCACGGGTAGCCTGGTGCCCGTCATGGTATTATTACTCCTTGACGGTGATAATTGTGGCCGTGAAGGATATCTCACATCCCGGCAGTGAGTGAACTTTGAGCTAACTGTAGTAAAAAAAAAAAACTTTGAGCAAACTACTGACAACGATACAGTTGAATATAAAAAAAGACCAATTTGTGTTAAAGTTTCTATTGCAGTGGGGCATGTAGAGTAAGAACTAATGTTGTCTGCACTGATTGATAGTACATAACTGAGGGTGAAGTTATCTTGTAGAGCAGTAGTCTGATTATGTACAGAAGAATCGGAAATGCACAGATACGAGTATGAGTACACATTCCTTCTCCCCTTCTTGCAGAACTAATTAGTCAACTGCGAAGTTGCATCATATCTATCTGAATTCAAGTACATTTGCTGTCGTGTATTCTCGTATGTGATCTCCAGAAAATCTCTTCCTGATACTTGAACTGCCACCACTCAAACAAAGACCGAGAGGAAGAAAAAGCAAACAGCGACCAGAACAATAGACTGCTGGATCGTCCGGGCACTAGCATTGCCGCCAGCGCCGTCGGCATCCGCTTCACTCCTCCCGCGCCGCCCAGGGCCATGCTCCCAACCGTCCCCGCCCGGTTCCCGCACCATTGACAGCCGCGCCAGTGGCCCCCAGCCGGCCATCACCGGCCCCGATGGCTCGCTTTCCCCGCTTCCTTCATCGCCACCGACGGGAGATTCACCGTCCGGCAGCGGCAGCTCTTGCCGGCAGACCGGGCAGGAGTTGTGGAGTCGAAGCCAGGGGGCGATGCAGTCGGAGTGGTACGCGTGCTTGCACGGCAGCTCGCGCGCGGCCTCCCCGAGCTCGAACTCCTCCTTGCACACGGTGCACTGCGAGCCGTCCGACAGGTTCGCCGGTGAGACGCGCACCGTCGGGAGAGAATCGATGGCCGACGCCGGCGCGGGCGGTGGCCCGCGGCGGTCGTTCTGCGTGAGCCCCTCGATGAGGGCGCCCAGGCCGGGGACGGTGAAATACTCCGTCGGGTCGATGGCCGGTGGACTGTCACGGTCAGCAGGGCGCCGCCTTCCCGGCGCCGGCGGCAGGGACGGGAAGCGGCGGCGAGGGAGTGGCGTGTCGGTCGGGTCCTCCCCGGTGTATATGGCCCAGCGGCGAGGGCCCTCGTACGGGAGGAACGGCGACCGTAAGAACCGGTCGGTCGGCGGGTACACGTAGCACCAGTATAGGCGCCATCTCCTCCGCCGCGGCCGCGAGCCGCCATTCGCGTCCGTCGACATGGCAGGCCGCAGGTGCGGAGCTAGCTAGCTGGCCCGCGCGCGGTGGCTTCGAACGAGCCGATGTTGCATGCATGAGACGGGACTGCTTGATTGGTTTGTAAGGTAATCAAGGTACGGCCCCGCGGGAAGCCGGGAAAGAATGGCTTTAGTGGGTAGATGAATACGATTCTGACTTGTGTGAGGTCTGCGAGGTGATGCACGTTTTCCTTCCTTCTGTTCCAGTGGCTTGCGAGCGAGTTGCCACTCGCCAGCGATGCAAAAGCCGGCTGCGTTACGGCCCGGGCCACAAGGCAGTGGGAGAATATAGCACTACGGCAAAAAAAAAATGAGACTACTAGTCACGCATATCATAGTTTGGGGATAAAGAAACTAGTATTTCGCTTTTCACAATCGCATGTTCTAATCAGGCACAGGCGCAAATGTGGCACTTTTTCTGGGAGAGTACAATGTAGATGTACACGCTTGACATACATTATATTTACACCGTCCATATACATATATGTACATGTTTATTTATAGAGAATGGCTAAGTAACACTTGAGTGTTTTTTTGGTCTGTGAGCACTCAATTTGAGGGACCTATAAAGAGGAGGGTGATGGAGAGAGATGGCAAATGTGTAGTCTTTGGATCTAGATTCAAAGGCTACAAAGTTGAGTGCTCATAACCAAAAAAACACTCAGGTGCTCCCTAGACATACACTGGTTCAGAATTTCTTGGACGTCCCGTGCCATCACCGTTGACGAAGGCGGTGGAGCCCATACTGAAGTCTAAAATCACATCGACCCTCGCCACCAACAACTCCGCACACCAACCAGCCAATCACGAATCACCGTCCCGCTCCGCATGCTACATTACGTTAGCGCGCAAACACACACTGCCACCGGGGCCCACCTTACATGGCCCCACTCGCAGCGAAGAAGCACCGTTCGAGCCGCCGAAAGGGACGCCGGAGACCTGGAATGCGCCGCCGCCTCGGCTCTCTGCATTTTATTTCCTCCGTCCTCCACTTCCAACTTTCCATCCCCCTCGTCAAATCCACGCGAACGCAGGGATCACCGGAGCACCACCGAGGAGGCGAGGGGGCCCCAAACAAGAGCACTAGGGCCAAAGAAAAACCCCAAATCTAGGCGGCGATGGCGTTCTCTGACCGCTCACGCGAGTCTCTCCTCCCGAGCTTCCTCTACTCGACGGCGGTGCGGTCGTCCTTCGCCGCCGCCGCGGCCCCGGCGGCGGCTGCGGCCCCGGGAGGCGCGCCGTTCGCGATCCAGGCGCCCAAGGAGAAGATCGAGATGTACTCGCCGGCGTTCTACGCCGCCTGCACGGCGGGGGGGATCGCCAGCTGCGGGCTCACCCACATGGCGGTCACGCCGCTCGACCTCGTCAAGTGCAACATGCAGGTGAGGTGGTAGATTCGAGCGCGCTTGGCTGGGTTCCCTGCGCCCTTAAGGTTCCGGATCAGGGCTGGGTTTGGTTAGATCCGCGTATTGTGGCCGTGCGCTAGCTGATTACAAATTTACAATGGTTGAACCTATTTTCTATAGATCCCTGAGTGCTACCTGCGGTGCTTACTTATAGTTGTCTGAAGTTCCTTAATGTTTTCTTTTATCACTACGCAGTAGGAATAATTCATTGAAGCATTCCCTTGGGAATGGATGCACGTCCTTGTGTGTTGTAAGGTTGATTTGTATTTGTAGGTGCATGATCCTGTGGTTATTTATTTGTTGATTCGTGATCAGATTTATATGTGAAATTAAGTTAGTGACACGGTGCGATTTTGACCTTTGAGCCCCAACTCTTGAGTTTTTATACATGTTCACTTCTCTAGTAAATTATGAAATCCTGACCAACTGGCTGCTTGATACCAATGAATCCATTGAAGGTTTTTACTATATTCTATATTAATGTGGTAGCACAATCAACATGGCTAGGTTAGTGTGGGAGCTCAAACAACGTCTTCTATTGTAACCTTGCAGATAGCATGGTCAATCTGTACCTAAGACTATATAATAGACTAATCTTCTCAATGTACTGTCCGGAATGTCCGGAAAGTGCCATGCCGCCCACCAAAACGACACAATGCAGCCTACGCTCCGTACCGGCCTCGATTCCGGCCGTCCCAGTCAATTCTAGGCGTTCCGGGAGGAATTGGGGTTTCCGTAAATCTCGGTACCATAAAAAAAAAAATCTCCCCTAATCCATCCCAAAGGCAAGAAAGCGAGAGGAAAACACTTAGATCTGAGAAGAAAGCAAAAAATGAAGAAGCCCTATGGTCCCTATCTCCTCCCAATCCATCTCAAAGGCAAGAAATCAAAGGGACAATACTGATATCTGAGAAGAAAGTAAGAAATCAAGAAACCCCAGGCATGAAAGAACAAGAGAGCTGAGTGAGAGGAGTGGTCGTGTGGCAATGCAGAGAAGAATATGGTGGACGACAATTCCGATTGAGGCATTCCCGGCGGTGACATTGAGCAAAATCTTGCCCTCCCTCTCTCCCTTTCGTGTTTTTGGCTTTTTGCTTGTTCTGGATTTTTTGGTTGGCGGTGGCATTGTTTCTGTTGCGTGCCCTGCCCTGTTGTCCCCTTGTGTGCGGGTGTGTACAGATGTATGCGTTGAGACCAGTAGATTTTGGCTACAACCTGGACATGTCTTGTTGGGCCAGCCCAAGTAACCTCTCTAATATTTGTTTGGGCTCAAAATTTTATTTGGCAGCTTGGTATGAGTCAATATCTACTCTTGTATTTATGCATATATATTATTATATTATACCCATGCTGGAATGGACCGGTACCGAAATGATCCATTCCAGGAGGCAAATCGGAATGACCACTGGAATGGAATTGACAACTATGTAATCAACAGACAGATTTATCTCGTTTTGATTGGTTAATCTGTCGATAATAGAGATTATTTTTTGTTGAGTTGTACATGTGATTTTTGACATGATTGATTTGGCAACTTGTTCCAGATTGATCCAACAAAATACAAGAGCATCACATCTGGGTTTGGAATACTGGCCAAGGAGCAAGGAGTTAGGGGCTTTTTCAGGGGATGGGTGCCCACCCTGCTTGGTTACAGTGCTCAGGGGGCTTGCAAGTTTGGATTCTATGAATTCTTTAAGAAGTACTATTCAGATATTGTAGGGCCTGAGTATGCTCAGAAATACAAGACCCTGATATACCTTGCTGGGTCTGCTTCTGCTGAGGTAATTGCTGATGTGGCTCTTTGCCCCTTCGAAGCTGTGAAGGTCCGTGTGCAGACACAGCCTGGATTTGCTCGTGGGCTTAGCGATGGGCTCCCCAAGTTCATTAAATCTGAGGGTGCATTGGGGTAATTAATTTTTTATTTATGTTATTTAAATCTGAATTGGTTTCTATCTATCACCTTTCACTTCTATGATGTAACAACATTTTATTTTCGAAATTGCAGGCTTTACAAGGGAATTGTCCCTCTCTGGGGTCGTCAAATTCCTTGTAAGTAAATTTGATCTCCCGGCCAGGGTTAACTCCCGGCCAGGGTTAACAATACCGATTTTGGGTTGAAAATTGAATACCTGACAGTGCCGGTTTTTCGTGAAAATTGAGCGAAAATTGCCGAAAATCGAATGGTTTGCAAAGTCAAACACGACGGTCAAACCGAGCCAAAAAAATTCAAAAAACGCCAAACCGGTCGGTTTGCACGATTTATCGAGCGGTTTTTAAGGAAAACCGTGAAAACGGTGACATAATGAAAAATTGAGAAAAATGGGAAAAATCGCAAAAAGTTGTAAAGTACATATTTAGCAATAATAGCACAACTATGAAAAAGTACGAAAAATTTCGGCATGACCTTTGCTATATGTTAGACAGTGTGAAGTTGTAAAGTAGGAATTTAGCAATAATATATTAACAAATAACATTTCATTTCAATACCGTTGACAGCTCAATTCAACAAGTCCACCATGGTTATTACGGCGACAAGGCGAGGCAAGGCGCTAGCCGAGCGCCTGAACACCTAGGCGAGGATTAGGCGACCAGAAATAATATAGCAATATTAGCATATAAGTAATATTAGTATATCACTAATATCAGTATATCTCCAAAAATGATCTGATTCCACCCATTCTCTCTTTTCCTCCTTTCTTTCCTTTTCTTTTCTCCCCCTTTTCCTTTTTCTTTCTTTTCCTCCTGTGAGGACCCCCCCTTCCTATACCGTACTATACGCCGTCTACTGTGGCGTATAGCACCGTATAGCAACAGGAAGCCTCGACACCGAAAATCTGAATCTAAAAATTCGATCGACGGGATCGAACCCTTAACCGGACCGGTGCTCAGACGCATCTGATACTGGATCCCTGGATCAGTAGCCCAGTATCGCGTACCCACAACCCGAGTATCAATGCACGAAAAGATAAACTAAGATAATTTACATAACTGGGTGTAAACCTTGAACAAGTGCATTACAGAAACCAAAAGAAGTAAAGCGACAGCGGAAACAAAAGAAAGACAACCAGCACAGCTGGCCTGACCACTCCACAGGCTACTGACTGGAGGGAGGAACTACGAAGCCGCAACACTCGCAGAAAAGGGGCTCGCCATCATCCGGGACATCATCATTACCTTCCTCTGAGGAAAAAGGGTTAGCAGCAACGGTGAGTACACGTATGTACTCGCAAGACTTTAGTGTATGCAATTATAATTAATATGCAGGCTGAAACAATTGAAATGGCTACTACACTAAGTCTATTGCGAAAAGCAGGATTTGAAGCAGTTCATCGAAATGTAATACATAATTTGAAAGACAGCGGTTTGAATAAAACATATTTACCGTATAAATAACAACTGAGCTCCACAGCTGCCACCATCCATGGTCGCAGCTGGGATACGAATCGACATCCATACATATTCATAAATCCTTCAAGTATCATATCCGCATATCCACAAATCCATCAAGTACCGTATTCAACCACATACTTTATATCGACTCCGAGATAATTTTTCATTTTCAAAACCAAACCAAATTTCTATACTTGATATGATTAAAGAAGATTTGCTCATAACCGTGAGCACGGCTAATCGATTAGAATTATTTGATACTCTGCAGAGTTTGCGCACTTTACCCAAACACAACTCAGACTTGTATCCCTCGCTATCCAGGGTACACGCGACACACGAGGTATCCGATATACAAGAATGATCTATCCTTTCCCATCGTTGAGGTTATAGCCACACCTCAAAGACCGGTGGCGGTAAAACCCCTTGCTATGGCGATAAGAGGCCAACCACCACTCTGTGACCACGGAATACCCATCGTGACGACGGCGAATTGTTTGCCGCGGCATTATCCCATAGCAAGGCGTGCACCGTTGTATCAACAAACATGAATCGGAGCGATTCCTCGCCGCAAAAGTACAAGCGCACTCACGAAGGTGCATACGGCGGTCGTGAGGACACACACCGCGCTTGATTGCTCAACACGAGGAAAAGGTCCACACTTCCGGCCTACCAGCAGGCATGGCTATCCTCACACCAGGTACTAAAACAGTCGCCCTATCCCAAAGATTGCGCGGTTGCAGTGTTCATTCAAAACCGTCACAAGTTCGGTCCTTATATTTTTGCCTAGTGACTAAAGCGGGAACTCCACTTAACTCGCCAACCAATCGCCACCATGTTTAACTAGCACATATTATACCTCCCGCCAAGTCTAATTACCAACTAGACACTTTGCACATTTTTATCAAATTACCTTTACAAGTCACATTTCCAAAACATTTACGCCGACGATTGGAGAAGCGGGCTCCCGTCGAGCTTACTTGTTGAATGGGGATCAACGAGCCAGTCGTGCGGATCGAAGAGGCGTTCGAGCGATGCGAGTCGGGAGAAGAAAAGGGGACACGGTGTTTTATCCTGGTTCGGGCCTCTCACCGTCGAGATAATAGCCCTACTCCAGTGTATTGTGTTCTATCTTGGTGTCCCTCCCAATTCTGAGATCTTGAGGGGTTTAAATACTACGACTAGAGATACGAAGAAGGTAACTACCTCCACGGGATCACGCTATGTATCCATATCCGTGATCCGTCCTTGATTCAGCGTTATTTGAATTTGGGTATGATCTCCCTTGATCTCTGGTGATTGGTTGGCTCCTTCCTTCCTTGTAGCGTTATTTGGGCCCTCCGACCAAACACCCGAGTAGGTCGTGGCCTCTCTGAGCATGCTTGCTCGTGTGGGCGTGTTTGGTGCTTCTGCGAACAAAGGCGCAGACGCGTATGCTTTCGGAGGAGAAGGAGGATGCTCGTTTCGTTCTCCCGAGCATCTTCTTTTAGTACCACAAGGTCGGCGGGTTTAGCTTTTACTGGGTGCAGTGGTCTTTTGCCGGATAGCCAATCCCCAGCTAGCCCCAGAGGTTCAAGTGGGGAACCCTCGGGCTTCCCCTTGAGCCTAAGAAGACTTGAGGGGATTGAACTTCTTTTGATCGTGGTGCCACGACCATTTTATCTTGGGATACGAGCTTCTTTACGCCACAGCGTGCTGCTTTCCGTAGCGGCGTCGTTTGGTTGTTCTGCGGTTCCTTCTCGGAGAAGCCTCCTGTAGCAGACGGCAATTTCTCGGGAAGCGGCGCTTTTTCCGGCCAGTGTTGCTACGTGATAGGCGGCGATTTTTATCCCGCCTTCACTATCTTTTAACCCTTTCTCTGGGAGAGGTCGGAGTTACACCGTGTCTCTTTGCTCGTCTTGACCAAAAAAAACCTTCCAAGAGCCCTAGCGCCCAAGAACCCTTTTCGCTCCTCTTCCTTCTTTGGCCATGGCGCGCTTCAAGGTCACGGATGACCGAAGGAGGCTCAGTGCTCACGGATGAGGTACGTCGACCCAAGCTTGGGCCGAGTGCGGGGCGACGCGGTGCAAGACCGCGAGACGAGATCGTCTCTGCGAGTTGTATGCCATCAGCGGGCCGTGCGCCGAGAGCGACTTCCTCGCCTCCGTGCTTGCATACGTGGGTGCGAGATCTCTCATCTCCACCCCAACTCTATCCTTTCTCTCGCAATCTTCTCCCATCTTTGCGAGGCGTGCGTGGGCGTAGTGCCCACGGCTAGCCTTTTCTTTCACTTCTACTCCCCTTTCGCTTGCCGTAGGGATGGCTCGCGGTTGCGTTTATCTCCGTCTCTCGGACCAACGGACCATACGAGTATCCTCTTGTCGCTTTGAAGGACTCGGTGTCGGGTTGGGCCGACCTCTGGTTCTACCGAGAAGAAGCGGAGGGGTCCCGGTTGGTCTCTGGGGGGGACGCTCGCCATCGAGGCAGGCCCGCGCCCCAGTGCAACCTGAGGAAGAAGCGGGTGCTCGGGGCGATCGATGAGCTCGCCCGAGATGGGGCTCCTTTGGTCGAGACATCGCCGGGATTTCACCTTCAACCGGTGTCCCCCCGAGGCGCGCGAGCACTCCTTCTTCGAGGTGGCCGGGTGGCATGACCTCACCCGTGAGGACAACGCAGTATGTTCTTGGACTCCTTTCCGAGCATCATTTGCTTCGACGATCGGTGCTATATACATACATATATCTTTTGTCTTAGTCTTCGGTTGTGGCCCAGGACTCAGAGAGCAATTTGGAGTTGACGAGAGGGTCGCCGAGAGATGTTCGGTGCCAGAAGGAGAAGGAGCCGACGCCCAATCGTCAGGTCCCCAAGAACATCTTTGGCCGCGCGACGCGTAAGTACATCTTTACGCTTCCGGCTCAGAGGCATGTTTTAGAGCTCATTCCTCCCGATTTACATTTTGCGAGAGAAGGTCGCCCTTGAGCTTGCGGTGTCGGCCGCAGTCACGCCAAGAAGCCGATCACCGCCAGGCTCCATGAAGAGGGGCGAGTCGAGGCCGCCAGGCATCCGCTCGCCTCGCGCCAAGCGGCCGAGGCGTAGAAGCCGACCAGACCCCACGCCGCACCTTGAGTACGCCGACCGCCAGAGGTAAGCGAACTCGAATCTGGTTTGATGACTTCAAGCGGAGGAGGCCGAGCCGATGAGCCGACTCGAACAGCCGGGCGAGAAGCGAGGAAGGCCGAGAGGAGGCCAGGTCCCTCCCAGGCCAAGGAGCCACTGGAGAGGCGGATAAAGGCCCTCGGGACCCGGCTTACTCGGGTGGTCGATGACCAGGAGGAGGAGGAAGAGGAGGCCACCTATGCTCTGGTTAGAAGGAGCAGGAGGTCGACCTCTCAAAGCGACCTCGGCATTTGGAAGAGGTCGACATGGACGACGTCGACGGCGATGGCACGTGCCCGATGACGCGCGGAGGCGCGTCGTGGTCATGGCCGAGGCCTCTGAGGCCGCCATGAGCAGTCGCCGTGGCAAGCGAGGAGGCCGAGGAGGATGGCGGCGCTCGCGAGGCGAAGGTAGGTTCCTACTTCATTCTCTCATTCTCGTTCTTGTCTTGCGATTTTCTTGGGCTAACCCCTTTGTTTGGCGTGGGCGTGATAGCTTCGGATGTCGTTTTGGACTTCCGCGGATGGTGAGGAGATTATCGATTCTGCGATTGACGCCGAGCTCGATCGCGTTGTCGACCAAGTGATGGCCGAGATGGGGAGGAGGCCACGGCCACGACCAGTGGAGCCCGAGCTTCCCGGCGGCCCGAGCTTACTCCACCAGCGGAGGAAGGAGCCGCAGGGGCCGAGGACCAAGAAGCCTTGGCCTTGGTCCCTTGCGAAGGGTAAGCGCAAGCGAGCCCCAGCGTCGAACTCCGACGGTCAAGGGTGGTGGCTTCGCCCGCGCCCTCGGCCGTGAGCCAAGAGAGGAGCCCGTCGGCTGCCGGCCACCACCTCAACTACGGACCAAGGGAGATGCTGGTCGTGATCGGCCAGATCACTCTGGCCGTGAAATGATCGCCGAGCCCGGCCGTGCCTCGTCCGCGGCCACGAAGAGGAGGTGGTCGCCGACGACCGGTACCTCGGCCGCGAACTCTGAAGAGGAGGTGGTCGTTGATGACCGATTGCCTCCGTCCGCGGGCCCACGAAGGAGGTGGTCGTTGATGACCGCTTGCCCGGCCGCGGATCACGGCCGGAGGTGGTCGTCTCGACCAATCGCCTCGGCGTGGAGCTTCCATTGCTTCCGTGGCGGAAGTGCAAGAAGCGAGCGGCTGATCGGCGTCCGGCCGCACATGGCCGAGGCGGGAGGAAAGGCGACCACGAGCCGCTGTTGATCTGAAGACCAACCTCGGGCGTCCCGAGGTTGGTCGGCGAACGCCGTTGCCCTCTGGGAGCACCAGGTGCCCGGGAGGGCAAGATCTGACGTCTTGGCTCGGGATCGGGATGGCCTGCGTGGGTTAATCCCTTTTAAAGTGGTGCTACCGGCCTTGGCGCCGAGGACAAGCCGGTGGTAGGGCTCTTACAGTAAGCGCTTTGCTTCTAACTTTTTCACGAGGCGAGCAATCTTCAAGGGTTCTTCTCGACCTTCCTTCCCTTTTCTTCTTTTTGCTCCAAGTTTGCGGCGAAGGCTATGGAGGACATCGATGCCTCCATGATTCAGCGAGAGGAGTTAGGCGTACCATCGCGAGCAAGACGCCAAGATCGCCGATCTCGGCGTCGGGTCTCGAGAGTGCGCGAGGCCGACTGCAGAGCCGGAGTCGGCGAAGAGCCTCGTCGTCGGACCGGGACCCGGCTCTTTGAGGCGAGACGGCGAAGAACACTGAGAAGTGTGCCGAGCCTCGAAGAGGCTGGGAAGTTGCGGTGGAGGTCCCACGACTGCGCCGAACTCCAACGAGCTCGGGAGGCGAAGAGGCCCGGCTCAAGGAGGTGCGGCGCCTTCGGGGCAGGTGAAGGTCGTGCCGCTCGGCGGAAAGTTTTGGACTTGGAGGCGGAGGTCGACTCCCTTAAGGAGGAACTTGCTGCCCTTTCAGGTCGAGCGTAGGACTTAGCTCTTTTTTATTTTTAGCTCGTGTAAACCCTGTAAAAAAAACAACATTTCGGATTAAATGAGGAAACTCGCAGGTGTTTGGTCCTTGCCTGTTTTTCTCGAGTTCGCCTTCAATATTTGCTTATATGATCCAGGTTAAGAAAAGAAAATAAGTCCTGCATAAGAGCATATAGCATAGATACGAGCAAAGGATCCTTGGAAGAAGGGGCGGAGCGTTCCTATCATACGAGCCTCGCCATGGACAAAGGTCGTGCCCTTACTGTTGCGAGCACGAGTTTGTTCATGGGAAAATTTAAGGGTCGCTTTGGTCGTGACGATTTTTTGAATGATATAAGTAGGTCGGTTGCGTCGAGAAGAAATGTGAGCCGCAGTAGAGCGAACTTTAAACCAACATCACGTAGAGCCACCATGCAGAATGGTCACCGAGCAGGGCTTAGAGTGGATGCTCGCGCGACCACGCATCTGATGAAAAGCTCTTGTGGAAAGTGAGCGATTGGGCGAGCATCGTAGGGGCCAAGGGAAATGGTGCGCACATACTTGTCGGATAAGTTAAATGCGCAATCTTTGCTAGACGGCGATGCTCGTTCGACAAAGCGAGGACGAAACACGAGAAAGAGGAAGCGTTTTATTGGAAAGAACGCAAGAGGCGCGAGATAGGAGTACTCGTCTAAGCGTAGAATTTACGTAGTTGATCGATGTTCAGTCTTTGGTGAGCTCCCGAGCCATCGGCATCGCGAGGCGACGACCCGGGCGCTATGTAGACACGGCCAGTGTAGGGTCCTTCCCACCTTGGGGTTAGCTTGTTGGCCTTCGACGAGGTCTTGAACTCTTCGTAAGACCATGTCGCCGACTTGCGAGACCCTAGGTCGGTTGTCTTGGCGCATGCCTACGAAGAGCCTGTAGGTATACCGCAGGCCGAGCAACGCCCGTTCGCGTGTCGCCGACGAGGTCGGTCGACGAGGCGCTCAACCTCTTGATCGGCGGAATCGATCGATTGCACCCTTGGGGAACCCAAGACGATTTCGGCGACGAGAATGGCCTCCGCACCGTAGACGAAGTCGGAAGGCGTTTACTTTGTGGCTCGATTGGTCGTGGTGCGACGAGACCATAGAAACGGCGGAAGCTCATCCACCCACCGCCGCTTGTCTTTGGTTGAGGGTCTTAAAGACCCTCTTTTATGCCCTGGACTAGGCGCCCATTTGCTCGCTCATTGCTCCGTTACTCTGTGGATGTGCCACGCAGGCGAAAGCAGACCTTGGTCCGACCTCCTCGCATGATAACTTTGGAGCAGTTCATTTGGTGGCGGGTCCGTTATGCGTGATAAGGCGGTTGGGTATCCCGAACCGAGTTACCACATGCTGCGGAGGAATCTCTTGGCGCTGGGCCGAGATGGTCGAGACGGGCTCGGCCTCTATCCACTTAGTGAAAGTGTCGATGGCCACGAGCAAATACTTGCGGCCTTCGACCTCGGGAAGGGTCCAAGGACATCGAGCCCCAGGTTGAGAGCGGCCCACGAGAGTGGTATGGTTTGTAGGGCATATCTTGGGTTGGCGGACTTTTCGAGCATGAAGCGGCATGCGTGGTGTCGTTACGATTGACCGTAGCGTCCGTCAAGGCCGTGGGCCAAGAGTATCCTAGTCGGAAGGCCTTGCTCACAAGCGTCCTAAAAGGCGAGTGAGCTCCGCACATTCCTTCATGGATATCACGAAGAAGGTAATGGCCTTCCTCACGAGAGGCATCTGGAAAGGATCCCTAATGCGCCTTTCGGTATAGGTCGTCTTCGATCGATCTGTCTTGAGAAGATCGCCTTATTAGCCGAACGCTCGGCTTCTTCCTCGGGCAATGTCCCATGCGCAAGATATTGGATGAATGGCGTCATCCAATTCGCACTTTGCTCGAGGAAGGAGACCCTACCGCCCGATCTCTGGTGCCTCTTCTTGAGAGGGAATGGAGGGCTTATGTAGGTGCTCGACAAGCACCCCACCTGAGCGGTGGTTTGAGAGAATCGACCTTAGACATTTGGTCGGCCAGGAATTATCCTTCTGGGGATGTAGATTACTTGAAATTCTTGAAGTATTTCTCCATCTTCCTTACTTCACCAGTGCAGCGCCATTGAGGTATCGAACAACGATACTCCTTGTTGACTGGTTTCACGACCAATCGTGAATCGCCCTTCACAATGAGCATTTGGACTCCTAGCGATTTACATGCTCAAGTCAGGCCAAAAGGCCTTCGTACTCGCCGCGTTGTTAGTCGCGTGAAATGTAGTTGGATGGCGTCTTGAAGTTGCTCCCCATCCGGGAGACCAAGACGACGCCACTTGACCCGAGTGCTCGTATGCTCGGGATCCATCAAAATACAAGGTCGGGAGTTTTCCCTCGAATCATCGGTCCTGCTGGTGGTGGTGCCGAGCCGACCATTACGCCACGAAATCACCAAGACTTGTGATTTTATCGCCGTGCGGTGAGAACACCGGCTCGAACTCGGCGAGCTCCATTGCCCACTTGGCTGTCGACCACCGGGCGTCTGATTTTTCAGATTTCCTGAGTGGGAAGCCGGTCGGCCACGATCTTGTGTGCTTGAAAGTAGTGACGCAACTTCACGGAGGCCATCGGCCAATGAGTACAGATGGTTTCGGACCTCGGGTAACGCTCCTTTGGTCCATGAAGTACTGCCGACGTAATAGATAGGTTGGGTACCATTTCTCTCTCGCTAACAGGAGCTTACCGCTTGCGAGTTCTTTGCCAGAGTATAATAGCAATTCTTCCCCTCTTGTGGGTGTGACGAGGATGGGCGGTTGGGAGAGAGTCTTGTTTTAGCTCTTTGAACGCGATCGGCTTCCTCGATCCACGTGAAGCCATCATGCTTGCGGAGGGCTTTAAAGAAAGGTAGTCCTCGCTCACGGTAGGAGACGAATCCCGCTTAAGGCGGCCATTCTTAGGTCGAGCTTGTACTTCCTTTACGCATGTGGGCGACCTCATGTTCTCAATGGCTTGATCTTCTCAGGGTTAGCCCCAACGCCATTTGGCCCGAGCCATGTAGCCGAGCACCTTGCCGGCCTTTACGCCGAATCGCATTTCTCTGGATTTAGCTTTATTCGATGCTTATTGAGGTTCTGAAAGTTTCTTCCAAGTCGAAGAACGTGACCCGAAGTACTCTTGCTTTTGACAACTATGTAAATCGACATAGACCTCCAAATTCGACCTATTTGGTGCGTGGAAAGTCTTACGCATGAGGCGTTGAAAGGTTGCTCCGCATTTCTCAGGCCAGAAAGACATGGTCGTATAGCGAAGGTACCGAGCGGGGTGATGAAGGAAGTCTTTTCCTCGTCTTCGCGACGGTGTCGATGATAGCCTGAATAGGCGTCTAGGAAGCTCATGATGCGTGACCTGTAGTCGCGTCCCACCAATTGGTCTATGCGAGGCAGCGGGTAGTTGTCTTTTGGGCACGCAGCTGCGTTCAAACCGTGGTCGGTCGACGCATCGCGCCACTTGCCTCCTTTCTTCGACGGAGGCTGGATTGGCTAGCCACTCGGAGTGCTCGATCTCTCACGATGAAGCCACTTTTAGGAGTTTATCAAGTTCCTCTCGGATGATTGCTGTTTTTAGGAAAAGCGTCTAAGTTCTGTCTCCTTTGGTTTTTGTCGGTGAATCAGCTTCTTTGTGCTCGACCACCTCCTTGGGACCCGGGCATGTCGGATGGTTCCCAGGCGAACACATCCGACCTTGCAGGAGGAAGGTGACGAGCTCGAGTTCCTATTTGGGATCTAAGGAAGATCCTAAATGAATGACCTTGGCCAGGTTCCGACTCGTTGAGCGGAGCGACCTTGGTCTCTCCTCCAGTGGAGGGCAAGTTTAGGCCGGGAATGCTTCGGCTCTTGGTCGAGGACAGCGAGTGGAGTAATCGGCCGACCATATCTAAGGCTCTTTCGTCGCAATTGAGTGCGGACTTGTGGTTCCCTTTGATGGTTATAACTCCGTTCGGTCAGGAATCTTGAGCAGCGTCACAGCGTGGTGAGGCGGCCATGAACTTGGCCAAGGCGGCACTGTAGAGGATGGCGTTGTAGGCCGACTCAAAGTCTACCACCTCGAAGGTGATTAGCTCCGTTACGAAGTTACTTGGGCCGCCAAAACTTACAGGCGGGACGACTGCCCCGAGAGGTTTGATCGAGGTGCACAGGACTATCAGAAGAAGGGCACGGCCACACTCTTGATTTTGGAGCGAGGAATGCATCTCGTCCAAAACCTTGGGTGAAATAAGGTCCAAAGAGCTCCGGAGTCTATGAGGACCCGGCCAAGCAGCGGTATTCTTGATGGTGGGGTTCACGACCATCGGAAGCCTCTGGGTTTGGTCATCCCAAGGGGACAATCGTCCTTGGAGAAGGTGAGGATACCTCGGACCATTTAATTTCTTTGCCAGGAGGCTTACTGGGTAACCTGGTGCACTTCTCTTCTTGGCGTCCTTTAAGTCCGGCGGGACTTGTAGGCGAGGAGCCCGAAGATGACCGCTATGTGATTCCTTGGTTCTTGGTATTCCATGTCATCCTCACTTTCCTCGGCGGGTTGTTTTCCTTTGTCATTTCACCTGCTCTCTGAAGCGTTGGCATGGGACCCTGCCACGTAAAATCGCTCCAGGCGGTAGGTCCACGTTCGGCAATTCCGTGAGGTCGTGCCGTGCGCTGGTGAAGCGACGATGAAAGTCGCCCGTCGGTCAGCTTAGGTCGCCTCGTCGGTCCGCTTAGTCGCCTCGTCCTCGAGGCCTGTGTGGTTGTCCTCTCTCGGCGTTAAGCCCCGTGGCTGCAGCTGGGTTGCTCGGGGTTGTTGTTGTTCCACCGCGGCTACCATGGTGGCGAGTGCTTTTCTTCTTTTTCTTGATCTTCTTGTCTCTGAGTCGAGCCCTTTTTGCTATTTGAGGTCTCTAGGCCAGGTTGAGGCGGCGACTTCCCTTCGCCCAAAGATCTTCTTCCATTGGGCGGCTTCATCTGCGTTGGCGTATCGATCGGCCATTCGGAAGAGCTCGTTCGCCGTTAGATCCGGTGGATCTCAGGTCTGCGTGAAGCGCCGTCTCGCACTCGAACTTGAAAGCTCGGACGACCGCCTCGTCCGATATGTTTGGGATCGAGTTAGGACTGGATAAATCTCTGGACGAATTGTCGCGGGGTTTCCACTGTCCGTCTGTATCAAAGCGCTCAGGTCGCGCTCCTTTCGGCGGATGTAGCGACTCTGGAAATTTGCTCGGGCGCGGCAAGCCGCCCCAGACCGTATGGAGCCTTCCTTCGATTAAAAAGCCACGTCTGGCGGCTCGTCGAGCCGTCGGCGGTAATTTGCCATCACCACCTCATCGCCTCGTGGCGAGGATGGCGGTGGTATATATTGAGAGAAAGTCGTCAGGGTTGGGTCCCGTTGAACCTTCGATATGGCCAGGGCTTGAATCTGTTCGGCCATGCGGCGTTCGGAGGGAGCTCGTGAAGGCCTGGCAGCCGGCTTCGGGATTTCGCGGTGAAATCCTCGGTCATAGCGGCCTCCACGCGGGTCTTCCACCCAACGCCGTCGGCGCGGCCGAGTCGGAGAAAACCTCATGCGACGGTCGTGGCCGACGACCGCTTGGTCGTGGAGCGTTGAGTGCTCGTAATGTCTGGCGATTATCTGAGATATCGCTCGAGGTCGCTCTGTGTGGATTCGGGGCCTTTCCGGATCGAGTTAGCGACTGGGCGATCTCCGAGCATGGCTCCGAGATTCACCTCTGTGCGGCGCCACGGAAGCGTTGTGATGGTCGGGAAACACTCAGGGCATCCTGGTCACGAGGAGGATCCGAGACTTTTAGCTTCGGCAAGCCTTTCCAAATCTTCGGCTCGACCACCTTGCGGCCTCTAAGTCTGCTTGCTCGGGAAACTACGCAGTCACGCACGCATCGCCGCTAAGGCTCAGAATCGTTCCGTTCCGGTGAATTGGCGGTGGCGAAGCTTTAGCGGCCCGAGCGCGATCGGGAGTTCGGTACCCACGAGAGTTCCTTTCCGTGGAAGCGCGCCCCCGGTTTGCTGGCGGCGAATGCTCGCGAGGGTCTTTCCCAAGGACGCCTCCAGGTGGAGTCTGGCCGCCTCGTAGGGTCGTGCTTGGCGGCGTCCCGAGGATCCTTCTCGGGCTCCGCACGGCTCCGGCCACGTTGACCCGACGAGAGCGGGATGAAAGCGATGGGGACATCATTGTATCCCCTTGAGATCTGATCTCTCGGTCGAGCTCTAGGTAAATGCAGGTATGTCCAAAGTCGTAGAGCTCAGCGCGATCATCCTCGGGGTCCCCGAGGGTAATGTCTGGGGATGGAGGCCTGCCCTCGCATTCCGTGTCAGGAAGGGCTCCCAGACTTCGGTGTGACCGAGAGGATCGGTCACCCTGGCCACGTTGTCGGCGGCGTAGTACACGTCGTCATCTTCAACGTGGTCAAAAACACAAAGGTCCCGAGTGTCTCCCGAGTTCGGCATCCTCGAGGATCTTGATCTGTACGGGAATCAAGCTGTCGGTCCCCACGGACGGCGCCAGCTGTCGACGATTGGAGAACGGGCTCCCGTCGAGCTTACTTGTTGAATGGGGATCATGAGCCCCGTCAGACGGATCGAAGAGGGCATTCGAGCGATGCGAGGTCGGGAGAAGAAGAAAAGGGGACACGGTGTTTTATCTGGTTCGGGCCTCACCGTCGAGATAATAGCCCTACTCCGGTGTATTGTGTTCTATCTTGGTGTCCCTCCCGAATTCTGAGATCTTGAGGGGTTTAAATACTACGACTAGAGATCTGAAGAAGGTAACTACCTCACGGGATCACGCTATGTATCCATATCCGTGATCCGCCCTTGATTCAGCGTTATTTGAATTTGGGTATGATCTCCCTTGATCTCTGGTGATTGGTTGGCTCCTTCCTTCCTTGTAGCGTTATTTGGGCCCTCAGACCAAACACCCGAGTAGGTCGTGGTCTCTCTGAGCATGCTTGCTCGTGGGGCGTGTTTGGTGCTTCTGCGAACAAAGGCGCAGACGCGTATGCTCGGAGGAGAAGGAGGGATGCTCGTTTCGTTCTCCCGAGCATCTTCTTTTAGTACCACAAGGTCGGCGGGTTTAGCTTTTTACGGGGGTACCGTGGTCTTTTGCCAGATAGCCAATCCCCGACAATTTCCAAAACCAGTTACAATTATCATAAGTTTTGAGCATTTGGTAAATGACTGACTTTGCTCATCTCTATTGCAGTGTCTAAGCATATGCATTTACTAAGTCGTTTATACCCAAGTGACATTTTATTAATTGTCCAACCCTACTAAGGTTATCAATGAACTCTGGGGAATTAATTGAGGAAAAACCACCAAATCAGGGTATATCTACCATTCCCACAAACTAGCACTTTACTGAATATAAACAATGCATATAGTTTGAGAAATCAAAGTAAACATCGTGAAATATAGGTTTCAAGATGGTCAAAGGAGGTGCTTGCCTTGTTGTTGCACTTTGGTGATGTCAGGGATGATGTTCGGTCGTTCGAGGCGGCCCGACTCGCTAGCCTCTAATCGGTCAAAGCAACAAAAGCAGCGAGAAAGAAATACAACTTAGCAAAAGAAAGATTTAAATGCACAATGAAGCATGCCATGCGAAGAAACAACAAAATACCGCAACACGCAAAACCCTCCTCCAATGCAGGACCAGGGGAACCGGACACTCCGGCCACACATCTGGATACTCGGATCAGGCGGACACTCGGATCGGGTCAGGACACTCCCAGGCGCATCTCACCTAACTAACACGAGGGATCGAGGTACCACCAAGCTCTACGGCACTACGAGACCCCGATCAACGACTTTCCTACACGCGGCTAAGCCGGAGAAGCTCCTAACTAGCTTATTTCACGAGAAAAGACACTAGTCCAAAGAACCACTAACCAACCCTAATCAACCCTTGGATCGGCATTACCACTACCCGATCTACCTCACTAGTACCCACATTCTTCAATCCAAGCCCCAAACCAATCCCTAGAACCACTACACCCAAAACCCTAGAGCTCAAGATCCAACTCCAAACTTCAAGTCTACACCTAAACTCTAACTCCCACCATTGATGACCCTCGAACCCAAGGATCCCACAAATCAACCCTCGAGAGAGGCCTACCTCCAAGGAAGATGGAGGAGAAGCAGCGTCGGGTGGAGGAAGGAGGATCTTAGGCGTGAGGACGAGGCTAGAGGACGCCAGGGAGGAGCCACGGAGGCCGGCCCAGTGGGGCTCGGCAGGAGTGGAGCTAGGAGGTAGTGGAGACGCACGGAGGGGTGGGAGAAGGACCAAGTGAGATGGGGCGAAATGGGGACCACGAAATGGGACTTTTATACAAAACCCGCAAATCTGGACACTCAGGCCTCTAACCGGAGACTCGGGTTGGGGTCTTCAGTGACACTAACCGGACACTCAGGACTTTTGGTCGGACTCCGGGTTGGGGTGTTCTGTCAGCATAACCCGGATACTCCGGACTTTTATCCGGACATTCCGGGTTGGATCCGGACACTCCAGATGTGGATCCGGATACTCCGGATGTCCCAGAAATTTTTGAACTTAGGGCCGCGACACCTACCTCACTAGAACTCCGACAAACCGAAGACCTAGCGAGAGCACGCTCGATTTTGAAGATGGCTAAAAGCTAGGTCAACAGTAGAGTTAAACGGACCTAACGATGACCTAAGTCTAAATTCTAAAGCACACGTGCCATGCGATGCTCCGAACATGGCTTTTGGGTCAACTAAACACTTTTCCAACTCGATCTTGCAACTAATTAAGTCGGGCGGTTAAACGTGACCACGATCACGGTTCACGAGTTCCGATTAAGTAGATCCCTAACTCCTTTTGAAGACTTTTAAGTTCCCTGGTAAACTAGGTAATTTGTATTTCAAAAGGACAGAGGAGTGAGTATTTGGATCAAAGGCTAAGACATTACGGCAAGAGCTCGAAAACTGAATTCAATCACCGAAATCACTTGTCGGCGATTAAATGGGAAATTGATTTTGGGCGAAGTTAATTAAGTTGAATGGTTCTTTTTGATCCCATTTAAGTATATACAGCTCAAATTGCAGAAGTACACAAGGACAGTGTATTATTGAACAGTGTTTGAGTACAATTGTACAGCGACTCAAGTATAGAAACACTCGGGATATTACACCTCCCCATTTTCTTCTTTCCTTTTTTTTTTCCTTCCTTCCTTCCTTCCCATTACTTCTCGTAATTTGCTCTGTTTCTTCTGGCGAGTTCGACTCTGCCTCCGTCGCTCCCCGCCCCCCCCCCCCGCGCTCGTCGCCCCCGCACCCAGCGCCTCCGTGCCTCTGCCTCTGTCGCTCCCACGCCTCCTCCCCCGTCGCCCTCGTCCGATCGCCCCTCACCGGCCGCTCGCGCCTTCGCCGAGGACTCGTCGCCCCGCGCCTCGTTGCGACGCGGAGCGGCGTGAAGGAGAGGGAGGAGGCCGGCCAGGCGAGGCGAGCGCGCATGGCGGTCTCGTTCCGGCCACTGGACGCCTAGGCGACGCCGTGATATCACTGAATTCCACATTTCAATAACATTCATTTCAATACCATAACTTGGTTGTACGTGATAGATACTATAACTTGGTTCTGTTAGATGGATGCCAAATCTTTTCCTTTTCTCGATTAATTGAAATTGTTTTTATAGTTTATAATTAGTACATGTAATATATATTGTTTTTAATATTTTTGCAATTCAGCATTTTAATATGGACTCTTTCTTTTAATCTAAACCGTTATAATTCGGGTATTTTTTATTTTGAATTTTAGTTAATTTGGCTTATAATTGACATAGACTCTTTGTTTTAATCAGGTAAATTTTATTTAATTATTATTATAAATTTTAGTTATTTATAGATTTACGTTGGAAATAGTATGGAAGTCAATTTGCTAATTTTCCTTAATTGTCTATTCTGAATTTCATAATTTAGATTGTACTTGATATTGACTCTTTCTTTTAATATAAACCGTTATAAGTAGGGGTTCTTTTCTTGCAAATTTTAGTTAATAAAAGGCATTACTTCAGTGAATGCTACAATAAAAATTCCCACAATCCTTGCCTAAATTATCATCTAGTATTTGTGCAACATCATGCGTGATGATGGCTGGTGGCGGGGAATCTGGAGAGACGGTGGTGACTGCGAGAGCTCAGCGTGAGGAGTGTTGGAAGTGCAATGAATGCGTCCGTAGTGTATAGCGTGTGAACTTTAAGTGGGCCGGACCGGGCCTAATGGGCCTGGTACGGTTTTCTAATTTTTTACCCTTTTCAATTATATAAATTCAGTTTTGCATCAAAAACATCTCAGAAATTTGGTTTTTCAAATCATTTTGATGTTAGACGTCATAAATCTATTAATACTAATTTTAGGAAAATTTATGACAATTTTTTTAAATTTTTTGAATTTAAATTTGAATTGGACCGGTTTGCCGATCGGTTTCTATTGTCGAACCGGCTCGGTAAGGTCGGTTTTCGCGAAATTCGTTTGATTTTCGTTTGGTAAGACGAACCCTGTTGCCGGCTGTCATGTTGATTTTTAATTTATGATTGTATATTTTGGCGATTAAACTGTTAGTGGTTTGTTCTTTCTGCGGTTACTAACGTGTGCTGTTTCTATACTTAGAATGGGACTGTTGCCTCAATCACTATATTATTTACTGCGTTGTTAATGCTTAGTCAATGGTAGTTTGCTGCCCATTGTCATTTCAAATTCTGCATTTGATCATATGCTGATCCACCACAGGATTATATGGGTTAGCCTCACACATTAGTTCCATCAAGTACAGAACTGTTCCTCCCATTTCAAACTTATGATGTAACACACTTGCACTTGCAAAACTACCCTTTTATGACTTGAAAAAAAGTCCATATCTATTTAGTTCTTTACTATTTTCATATATGAGGTAACTTTTTTTTTGATTGACCTTGTTAAATATGCTATCCATAGAATTTCGGGTCTTGCTGAAATAATTTAATTGTGTCAAACTCACAACCAATGGCACAAACATTTGGATAAACATATTTCATGTTTCCTGGGTAGTTTCAAATATTAGCTCATGCCTGATTTGATTTATTGGCTTCAGAACAAATGTATGTTGCGACATAAATACCTTCTCTTTTTCCACTTTCTAGCACAATTTTGTTGTGTGTGCATCCAAAGATATGGAGGTGTCATTGTTTTGCATTTCCATGCATGGATACTATGTTTTTCACAAGTGGTAATATTTTGGGAATATTTAAAACTGATCATTGTGCAGGCGATCAGCTTTTTTGTAAATGCTTTTTTGAGCTTGATTTTCACGTGCATATTGTTCTTGAAGTTCAAGGGTTATTGCTATGGTTCATGTGTTCTCAATATTGTTATTTTCTGTATTGAACTACATTCAATATTATTCAGCTGGTGTAATGATAAAGCAAACCTTAGTCAATTCCCACAATATTGTATTAGCATCACAATTATGATGGCCTGGAATACTAAAGCAAGTAGAAGCCACCCTTTTCTCTATACAGATAAGAAAAGGCTTTTGTGGTATTACACATTGTTAGACTAGTTCAACATATTGAAATCTGCAAGCTCAAGAAATATAACATATGTAATGGATATCAAAATGGTAAATGGTAACTGTGTTAATGTTTGTTGATGGTATAGAGATTTTTAACATTGTTTTACATAAAATTTTAGGAGTTAAACTTTTAATTTGTAGTATTTTACTTCATAACTACAACACTAATTCTGCTTCAATTTGGTATTTGGGTCAAATACTTTGAGATTAGTTTAGCTGTTTTAGGCCCTGTTTGGCAGAGCTCCAGATCCTAGCTTTATCTCAGATCTGAAATTTGTAGGTTAAAATAAAGTAAATTAAGTTTATATTTTTATTCTAAAATATAAATAAGATGACCCAAAACACTTTTAATATACATATAGCTTCAGCTCCACAGATTTGGTGGAGCTAGCAATACCCAGCTCCACTAGATTCACGAATCTAGTGGAGCTAGAGCTCTGCCAAACACCTTCTTATTTATATTTTATTGTTATCTGTACACATTATTAACTATTCTCATGATGCATCCAGATACGATGATGAAGTTTGCTTCCTTTGAGACCATTGTTGAACTTATCTACAAACATGCCGTTCCTATCCCGAAGTCAGAGTGTAGCAAACCTTTCCACTTGGGTATCAGCTTTGCTGGTGGTTACGTTGCTGGCGTCTTCTGTGCTATTGTTTCTCACCCGGCTGATAACTTAGTCTCTTTCCTGAACAATGCCAAGGGTGCTACAGTGGGTGATGTAAGCTTATTCTACTTATTGCCTCCTTGAGATGATTTGTTGTTGTTTTGCTTTTGCAGTCTCATTGATGGTATAAGTATAATCGTTTCTATAATGTATTTCCGCAGGCTGTTAAAAAGCTTGGCCTCTGGGGCCTTTTCACTCGTGGACTGCCCCTTCGTATTGTCATGATCGGTACCCTTACTGGAGCTCAGTGGGGAATTTATGACGCATTCAAAGTCATGGTTGGATTGTAAGTGTCTTTCTTATTAGAACGACAATGAACAGCCTTCAAATGAATAAGAAAACTGATAATTCCTTTTTCAATTTAATAGGCCAACTACTGGTGGTGTGGCACCAGCCCCAGCTGCAGAAACTGCATTGAAAGCCGCCAGTGCCTGATTTTCCTAGTAAGTTAACTAGGATAGATTTCTGAAATTGGTCATTCTTCACAAATGACAACTGTATCAATTATATGAGTTCAAATATCAATTTGTTTAAAAGTTTTGGAGAGGATGACCATGTCATCTTTTGAATGAGAGGAACTCGTTAAACAGGCGGTGATAGATTTTTTGCCTAAAAGTGTAAGTTCAATACTTGATATATAATGAGTTTTAGGAGCGCATGACTATTAGGAGCACAGGTTTTGCTATAACCTGTACTACCATTTATTCATATTACACTTTTGAAGGCATACCCAAATTTGTGCAGTCAATTTTGTTAATTCATATTACACTGCCCTTCATATTTCTAAAGGTATACCCCAATTTATGCTGTCAATTTTGTGATATGCCTGATCATCCATGTGTAAATGATGACAGAATTCAAGTTTTCTCTTTCAATGTTATGTCTCCCTCCAGTATGAGTTGATTGTGCTTTTTCTCTGAATGTCATGCTATTTCCCAGTATGAGCTGATTCGTCCATTAAAGCAGCATTCGGTTGGACTAGCAACTGGTTGCAAACTTGTTTATGTTTTATTGATAGCTCAGTTTTGAGTAATTATACAAAACTATGGATTTTTCTGCACAAAATTTTCGCAAAATTATTCCCCTGTATTAACCCACAATTATTCCGTTTGCCATGTTAGCTGGCAAAGGGAGCAACTAGCCAACGGTATACCGTCGAAAGTGCTATCAACAGTGTAGTAAAGTTTCATAGAGTTTCAACGGTGTAGCAAGTTTTATATAAGTTTTGTGGAAGTTTTTGGGTTTTAAAAAAATTGAAGTTTCAAGAAAGTTTTAACTTAACTTTTGAGTAGATTTCAACAATGTTCATAAATTCAAACATGTTTCAAAAGTTTTGAGGAAGTTTAAAAAATTCTTGCAAAATTTTCATCCTTGTTTCATGAAGTTTCATTAGGTCTCAAAGAGTTTCAATGCACTTTTACAGTGTTTCAAAAATATAAAACTTGATTGAAAAGTGAGTTTCTCAGAAGTTTCAGTTTAAAAAAGTTGTAGTTTCAATAAGGCCTCAATACAATTCTTTTAGATTCCAACAAGATTCACGAATTCAAAAAAAGTTTCAAAAATTCATGTTAAAGCTTTATCTTTGTTTCATAAAGTTTTAGTAGGTTTCAGAAAGTCTCAAATAGGTTTTAGAGATCTAGTGCATTTTCAAATCATTTCAATGTGTTTCAAAATATGAACCTCACTGAAAAAATAGTTTCAACAAAATATTCAAAAATAAATCTTCATACATGTCGGGACCGGATTTTCGAATCCGAATCCTCTGTGAAAAACAGCACTATTCCCGCATCAATAGTGCACACAGTGAAAACAGTGATGACAACACATCCATATCACGAATCAATAATATTAAAATTCAAATAAAAGGTATCAACCTTATGGTCAATGATTATAAATAAATAGCCACATGGCTTGAGTTTAATCACGTAAACAAAATAAGTAGTTGCAAGATAAACATATTTATGTGCCTAACAGGCAATCGACTAGGGTGTGCATCCTAGAATTCTGGATCCCCTTTGTTGAAACCACAAACATAGTACTCGTAGTCATCTTCTGCTTCTACACTCCTCTGTGGAAAGTAGGGATGTTGCAAGGGTGAGTACACAACCGTACTCACAAACCTTGAAAACATAATGCATGGTAACTATATGCAAGGCTGAACAAATGAAGACATAATATAGCTCATTTAGCATAAAGCAATGTTTAACTTTAAATACCACTAGTAATTTATAAAGCATCATTTAACAAATGAAATTGTAATAATTGAATTTGACAAAACAGCTACACGGGTTCTAGCCACTTGACTGGCTCCAACCGCCAATTCACAACCCGAGAGTTCTATCCACTCACAGATTCCAATACCAATTAATAACCCGAGAGTTCCATCCGCTCACGGATTTTCAAACCATCATTTTCATTTAAAACAAAATCATAAAATCTATAATGTGTAAGCGCACCTCGCATGCCATTGACCGTGGGCACGACTACTTAAGTAGTTTTAATTCTGCAGAGTGTATACAGCTTTACCCACAAGACATGATCGTCTCTTATTGCCATGCAATTAACACACTTCCTTTAGTGTGTCGGCAGAGAGATCATGACAAGGCCTTTATAATGCACGATCTCAGTATTAACTTTGTCCGTTAATGTTTCACCGTTGACAGGGTTCTAGTCGCCTTGTCCAGAAGCCCCTCTTGCGCCTTGTGAGTGTCTTCATCCTACACCAACATTCCATCAAATGGCGAAGCCAATAACAAGACACACAAATTAATTAGCCAGGTCGTACCCATATAGACTTGTGGTTGTACGGTAGTGCTCAGTCCATGGTAACATACGTTTCGGTCCTTAATCGATTAAGGTGGAACATTCACTTTACCAAAACATTCTCGTGCATCCAGCACCCACCAAACATCCATCCGCCCCGGTCTAAACCACTTTTTCACTTTACTTCATTTAAATAACAGCAGCAACACCAATTGCCGCAGCTTCATAAAAGAGTTTAAACCAAGTTTGAAAAGATTCCCATAAGCATAATATCGAAACGTTTAAGCTGGACGAAGCAATTCTACCGTCCCATGCTACACTGCTGGTTATCACCCAATAAAATAATTGATATCATCTAAGGTGATAAAATAATTGATATCATCTAAGGTCATAACAAATTTAGGAATTTTAGCCTTAAGACCAGATTTGAAATACATTGCATAATTTAAAATAGCATATTCATTTTATAAATTTGGGATCAACATGGTCAAGGAAGACTTGCCTTCATTGCACGCTGCTAGTTCTACCTCCGGTTGATTTGGCGAAGCTTCGGCGACGACGTCTACACGCGAAAACGAGCTCAAATAAATAAAAGAAATATAGATAAAATTCAAAAATTAAAAAGCATGGTACTGGAAGGTAGGTCTTGAATTTAGAAATTTGAATAATTGGATTTGGAGCTTGAATGAAGGAGAACAGGCTCTCGAAAGTGGCTCGGGTAAGAAAATTCAGGAAAAAGAAAAGGGGGTTGACGTGGTGCAATCTGATTGGTTGGGTTTTTTTTTTTGAAGTTTTTTTGGAAAATAGGAAATAAAATTATGATGTCATTGCTGATGTCATGCTGATGTGGCGGATGACTAGGTGACACACTACTAGGGCTAATGTCATCCCACTGACATCAGCAATGTGCGGCCGAATGGGAAATGCTAGCGTCATGCTGATGTTAGCGCTGATGTCAGCGCACATTAACGCATCGACGCCTCGGTTCTGATGGCATGGGAATCGAAGCAACGGTGCGGTATGCAAGGTAACTGTGGGCAATGCACAGCGAGAGACAGTTGTGGTGGCGCGACAGCTAGCCGATGGGAAGACAGCGGTGAACCGGCAGCGATGACACAGTAGAAGACGAGAGGCTCACTGGCAGCGGCAACTGCGGTGAAAATTTTTTAGCTCCGGCAATGGTGGCGGCAAAAGAAATCCGGCAAGCGATTTCGCGTGGCTACGTGTAATGAAACTTGGGAATTGCGAGAGGAGGGATAGCTCAATAAATAGGCACAAACGCCGAGGTTATCTGGCTCGAATACGACGCGGTGGGTGCGGGGATTGCGGCGGCGGTTACGAAGAATCCGACGGCGCCGGAGTCCGGCTTGGGGACGACAATGGCTGACGCTGATGGGCGGGCCCAGCGTGTCAACGGGCGTGGGTGTGAAACGGGCCACGCGAGGCTGGGCCGGGAAGGCAGGCCAAGAAGAAACAGGTCGGGCAAAAACGAAAGCCCAAGTGGATTTTACAAAAAGAATCAATTTCCTTTTTAATAAATTCCAAAAAATCAATAAATACTGAAATAAATAGTGAATAAATTAGAAAAATATCAAAAAATACAAAAAAATTCCTTAAAGCATAAGGCACACAACTATGATTGGAAATCTTTTATTTGATGCATGAATTAATTAAATTAAATCTTTTAGTCAATTGAAAATTCAAATTAAGCTTTAAATAATTCAAGAAAAATCTAAATGGTTCTTTGTAACTTTAAAACTTTTCAAAAACTCAAAAATTAGGATGTTACAATACAAAACTTAAACAAGAATCCTAAAATGTGAAATTTGGTGTTTCGTAAGAGTTTCAAGGAAGCTAATGCCACTTTCAAATAAATCCAGTCAAGTTTAACAAAAAAAGTATCAAATTTTGAACGGCTTTCAAAGAAAAATAATTAAAACATAGAAATACTCAACAATCTTAGTATGTAGCAGTGGCCTTGCGGCCGCTCGCCGTCCGCGATTGTGCGCATGTACACAAGCCCGTGCCGCTGTCACGCTCCCTTGCGGCCGCTTGCCGTCCGCGACCACTGTGCTTGCTCGCCGCCCCAACCGCTTGCCCCACCTGCTCATTACAAGCCGCAGCACTATGTCGCTCGCCCTCTAACCTTGATCAACTTCGATCTGTTGCTGCCACCACGCTCACTCGTAGTAGGTGCTCGCCCGCGGCCGCTATTGGCACGTTCTCTTGCAGCTAGCATACTAGCTCATGCAGGAGTGCTATCCAGAGGTGGGCACTCAGGCCGGGCTCTTTTGGGCCAGCCCAAGATACGGTGGGATGGTTCGGTCCAAAGCTTAGCATATAACTGTAGCAGAGGTCGTGCCGGGCCAGAGAAC
The DNA here is from genome assembly GCA_036346355.1 of Rhipidocladum racemiflorum. NCBI lineage: Eukaryota > Viridiplantae > Streptophyta > Magnoliopsida > Poales > Poaceae > Rhipidocladum > Rhipidocladum racemiflorum. The sequence continues at coordinate 8,477,852 of CM070579.1, forward strand.
CTGGCACGATGGGCGGCACGGCCCGACACGATTGTTTGGGCTGGGCCCGTACCAGCACAACACGAACGAGCACGGAGTCATAGATTAAGACCTAGAAGTTGGCAGATATTGTTGATTCAAGGCATCTTCGAGTATTGCGTTTATATTTGATATTCTGTTGATGGGATATGTTGATGTGATTAATCTCTTACATTATTAAAATAGACATCTCAGTAATAGTGATGTGTTTTAGTTCTTTGCTCCAAAGGGTGTCCGTTTGTTATATATGAATAATAGGATTACACTTTTGGCTCTTGGCTCCAATATTCATAAGCTGAGAAAGATGTGGTGGTGGTGGGGGGGGGGGAGCTGAGAGCCTGAGAGATTGAAATATACGAGCGAGAGAGGGGAGAGATTGGGAGAAATAGGCAAGAGATTCAAGAATAAATAAAATTTAGTTCCTTTTTCCCTAATATATGTGTTCATTGCCTTAGCACCGTGTGTCTCTGGCTTCTTTCCTCTTGTCGTAATAGTGCAAATGAGCTGAGCTTGGGTCGACACGGCACGAAGCAGGCACAAAGTACAAATGGGCCATGCCTGGGCTCGCCGAAGGTGAGCTGGGCCGACACGGCACGGCACGGAGGGCACGATGGGCCATCACGGCCCGGCACAGAGCACGATGGGCCCGTGCCGGGCTGGCCGGCCCGGCACGACGCCCACCTCTATATCCCATGACAGTCACAGTTGTGTTTTCTCCCTCTACATCGAGGGGATCGGAACATGTGTGGACGAGAGGAATCTGGGAAAGAGTTGCAGCGAATGGATAATACTGAAGCAATATGATAGTTTTAAACACATAAGCACTTTAATCCTACGATACAATGGGAATATAATATGCAATGTACTATGTTAGATATCTTACGATGGTCGTGACGATCTGTGCGGTCGCGGGGTTTGGAATGACAATCTGACCGTCAGAGGTTTTCTTCGTCCTCGCTAATACCCAGTCGCGTGCCCGCTCCTCGCATATGTGGGAGTAAGGCATCGTTGTCCCAGAGGTTGCACACTCAGAGGCTAGTCGCACCCACTCTGCCTTCTTCCCTACGTACCCACCGGAACCGAGGTGGTGCGCGTGTGTGTTACGCCTCTGTATAGCGATATTCTTCTCTCTCAGCTCCTCGCCTCAGGCGTACTCCTCATCCTTGCGAACTCCTCCCAAACCTCGGGTGTAACAAATGGATACCTTTGGAAGGGAGTACGGTCTTTCAACACGAACTTCGGCATGCATGGTCACCCTGAAATGCCTCAAAGCCACACCCATTCTCTTCAAGGCGCACTGCCTCGCATTGATTTCATCTTCCTCTGGTATAATCCATTTTCCCTTAACCCGTCCCACAGTCGGTTCTTACGCAAGTCAGCTTACTTCCTTCCCAGTCCTTAATTGTGATCGGCACTCGCTCCCTCACCAATTGGCCGATAAAAGAGGAGTAGCGCCCCTTAAGCGGGCCAGGACCGTGCAAACCCCTGGCATTGAAGTGGAGCACTTGCGGCGTTCTCCTGTGGCTCCTTTATTCGGTCCTCTGGCCTTTCTAACCTTCCTCGATGGGGTAGCGGGACCTTCTTCTCTCTCTGGCGTTGAGCCGGTGCTCTCTCTTTGCGACATTTCAAGTAAGTACGTATATTGTCAAACCTAAACTTCATGAGAGGAAGCAATTCAAATTTCACATAATAGAAAGCAATTCACATGTCTATCTCAGACCGACTAAGTACGTCACGTACCAACGATGACTCCTAATCTCTAATTAGGTTAGGTCCTAATCCCATTCGAGGATATGTGGTTCGAGCAAGTTCCTAAGCTGTTGTACAACTCTAGAGGAAATTTGGCGACATCTCATTTGTTCTCCAAATACACGTCTCGACAACAGGTCAAGAGGGTGTGTATTCGAAGAACACCAGGAGATCTTGTGGCTTTCTCTAGAGTTTGTACAACGACTTAGAACTTGCCCGAGCCACATATCCTCGAACTATCCAAAAACGTGGACAATTGAGATCGCTTATTTATAAATATGCCATTTTAGCATACTTATAAACAAGCACCCTCGAACGGGAGACGCATAGGTTACGCAACTAAACTCGATAATAAAGTGCGATAATATAGCATGTGTTACAAGTTTCAAATTGCAATGATGGATTGCTCTCGATTGCTATAGAAGGGTTGCTAAATTAATTAGCCGTCCAACTTCTAGATGGCCAATATATCACCTGGCTATTACATCTAAAAATTTAAGGATTACACAACCCTAGAACAACCTTTGCTCTAGCACGTAAAACAACAAGTACAAAGATAATATCGTAATGAATATAGCACTAATCTAACCCTACCACAATGCATTAAGAGCAAGTGCCACCAAATTGTCGACTAAGAGCATAAAGGAATAAGCACAACCTTTGCTCGACCTAGAATAATGCATTAAGAGCAAGTGGCACCAAATTGTCACTAAGAGCGGTGTTGTTCTAGGTCTAGCAAGTTCCTTTAATGATCGATTAATCAAGCCTCATTCAAAAGCAATCATCATCGAGCTATTTACAACCAATTGCAGCCCACAATCAAATGCATCTTACGGTCGCCGAACCGAGTCGGCAATGGGGAGGAGCCGATGGGGACGCGCCGATGGGGGACGAGCCGAGGGGAGGCGCCGTGGGGAGGACCAGGGGAGGACCTGCAGAGGCGCCGGGGAGGACCAGAGGGGAGGCGCTGGGAGGCGCCACGGGTACCCGCCAATGGGGAGGAGTCGGGGAGGCGCCACGGGTAGGCGCCGGTCGGGGAGGTGGTCGAGCTAGGGTGTGGGAGGAGCCGGAGGGGGAGGCGCCGGGGGGGGGGAGGAGGCGGAGGGGGAGGCGCCGGTGCGGGAGATGGTGGAGCTAGGGTTGTGGAATGAATTGAAACGAAATCAGTGCGCGCCGAAATGAACTGAGTGTGCGCGCCGAAATGAAAATGCTCTGGGTTTTATCACGGTCGTTTCTGTAGAAAAACCGATCGCAATTATATTGAGTATCTGTGTCGGTTCTGTAGAAAAACCGATCGCAATATGTGGAGTATCTGTGTCGGTTCTTTAAAAGAACCGATCGCAATTATACTATCTGTGCCAGTTTCCTAAAGAACCGATTGTGATAACTATGATCCAATTTCTAATTTTTTTTTTAAAACAGAATCTTCATTCAAAAGAGTCGAAAAGTCAAATCTTTTTCAAATTTGCTATACTATAAGATCCATTTGACATATATATTCTACAAAATGCCACATTATACAGGGAATTCTTACAACATAATTTATTTAAAATACCACCCTTCTCGTTGATCTACACGCATGTAATGTGTTCCATGTGTGCCGTCGTCACCGCTAAGACATGCCCCATCTGCAAACGGAGGTGTTTCATCAAATTGGTTGTACTCTTCTTCATCTACGACATTTTCAACTCCAACAATCCTCCTCTTGCCATGAAGTACGACGTGCAACCTCGGATTGGCGGATCACGCACGTAGAAAACTTGAGTTGCTTGCTGCGAGGACGAGCGGTTCATCTCTGTAGGCGATCTATTCAGATCAACAAGTGTAAAACCTGTCTTGTCGACCTTAACTCCGCGAGGAAGTCTCACCCACTTACATCGGAACAATGGAACTTGGTATATTCCGTAGTCGAGCTCCCATATTTCTTCGATCATCCCGTAGTAACAGTTCATTGCGATTGTGACCCTCTAATTGGATCATCGGACAAAGCATCTATGCTCACACCACTGTTTTGCACTGTACTCTTTGCATCTTGACTTTCAGTATAAAATGTGTAGCCATTAATATCGTAACCTTGCCATGTCTGTATATTAAATCTTGGTCCATCAGCCAACCATTTGACATCCTCGGTACTAACGGAGACCTTCACCTTTTCTTTGAACCATGTGAGGAATCGATCATTGTGTTCTCGTGTTATGGAAAGCTCATCCATAAGTGGATTCTCTTCCCGTAATATCAACTTATGCTGTTGGATGTATGGATGAACTTTTGCGCTGTGTTGCAAGACTGTGAAATGCGCTTTACAGTACATATCAAATTGTGGGCTCATTAGATTTGACCCAATGGTTCCTTTGCCACCAAGTCTGCCCTCATGACGAGATATAGGAATACCAATCGGTTGTCTTTTACCTAGGTAGTCCACGCAGAACTCAATAACCTCTTCAGTCCCATAACCTTCAATAATACTACCCTCAGGCTTCGACCTATTCCTCACGTATGACTTTAATATACCCATGTACCTCTCGAACGGATACATGTAACGCAGGAATGCGGGTCCACAAATCTTAATCTCTCTAATAAGGTGAACAACGAGGTGGACCACGACGTCGAAGAACGACGGGGAAATGCATCTCAAGGCGACAAAGAGTCGCACCACCTCACTTTGTAAGTTGTCCAAGTATATCGGGATCAATAACCTTGCATGAAATCGCATTGAAGAAATAGCATAACCGTGATTGCCAACCCGACGTCATCACGGTAGGATATTTACGATTGCAACAGGGAGCATTTGGGTCATAAAGACATGACAGTCGTGGGACTTCATACCGATCAACTTCAAATCATCCATAGACACAAGCTTCTTAATGTTTGCGGAGTAGCCCGATGGAACTTTAATATCGTGGAGACACTTGCAGAGGTCTTCTTTCTCTTTCTTGGATAAGGTGTAGCATGCAGCGGGGATGTACGACCCTTTTCCATCCTCCTCCATCACTGCAAGCTTGGGCCTGATCCCCATGTAGGTCATATCGCGGTGAGCATTCACACCATCCTTGGTCTTCCCAGGTATGTTCAGCAGGATGCCTACCAAATTATCACAAACATTTTTGTCAACGTGCATGACATCAATACATTGACGGACATCTAACTCCTTCCAATATGGTAAGTCCTAAAATATCGACCTCTTTTTCCAAATGGTCCTAGGACGAACAGATTTACGGCTCTTACCATACTGAACATCGATATCCTCTACGAATTAATATACTTGCCTTCCAGTCATAGGCTTGGCTGCACGAACTTCCCTCTTTCCATCAAATTTGTCATCCATCTTACGATATCGATGACTTCGGGGTAGAAACCTACGGTGACCCATGTACACCGTTTTCCTCGAATTCGGCAGCCACAAGCTATCAGTGTCCTCTTCACAAATTGGACAAGCTTTGTCTCCCTTCGTGCTATAGCCCGCCAAATTACCAAAGGCTGGAAAATCATTTATGGTGCAAAATATCATAGCCCGTAGGGTGAAGTTCTCTCTTTTGTATGCATCGCACACCTCAACCCCCACATTCCACAATTTTACCAAATCCTCAATTAGTGGTGATAGGTACACATCAATATCATTACCCATTGTTTGGGTCTGAGATTAGCAACGACATCATGATATACTTCCGCTTCATGCATAACCAAGGAGGCAAATTGTAGATACACAACAAAAGCGGCCAAAATCTTGTGTCATTGCTCATATTACCAAACGGATTCATACCATCCGTACTCAATCCAAATCTTATGTTCCTCATCTCGGCACCAAACTCCTCATGTTCCCAATTAATGTTTCTCCATTGAGCCGAATCAGCGGGATGTCTCAACTTGCCAACGCAACAATTTTGCCTCTTTAGGATTTGCAAATAACCGCTCTAAACGGGGAATGATGGGCAAATACCACAACACCTTGGCTGGTGCCCCTTTTTTCACATCTTCACCGTGGTCAATTCGGTTCTTACGCTTCTTGTCATTACGCTTCTCATTTTGTTTGTATCGGGGTACACCACAAACAGGACAAATCTTGATTCCTTATGGACGTTGCGGTATAGTATGCAATCATTTGGACATGCATGTATCCTTTCTATTTCCATTCCCATGGGACATAATAGCTTCTTCGCTTCATAAATACTTGTTGGCAACTCGTTTCCCTCTGGAAGCATATCCGAAAGAAGTATTAAAAGTGCATTGAAACTTGTATCTGTCCAACGGTGTTTTGCCTTCAGTTCAAACAATGCAAGGACCGAACCCAACTTGGTGTATTCCCTTTGCAACCTGAAAACAATGGTTTGGCATCGTCATCCATCAAGCTTTTAAATTTTGAACTCTCTTTCCGTGTAATTTCCCTCCACATCCCGCAACATTTGATCTAAATTATCCTCATCAAACATATCACGCTCCAACTCTGATCGGCTTCGGCATATCTTCGTTGCATATCACGGGTACTACTGTCTCCCCATGATGGATCCAACACGTGTAATTCCTCACGAAGCCACGTCGAATCAAATGGCCTTCAATTTGAGATGAGTTGTTAAATCTCCTGACATTGGTGCAATCAATACAAGGACAATATATGAACTTTACACCCCTCATAACCATATCTTCTTCTGCAATTCTTATGAACTCCTTAACTCCCCTCTGAAATTCAGCACTCACACGGCTTTTGTGATACATCCATTCTTCACGGTCCATCTACAAGTAAACCGCAAACAATAAATTAATAATGCCCTAATCAATGAAATAAAAGAAGGGTTGAACCCGAAAACTGTGAAATCATGTGCTGAAAAATTGGCTTTGAACTGAAAAATTAACTTAGATTTGAATTTGCAAAATGTGTTTGTTCATGTGTTTTGATAATTTGACAAGAAACAGTAAGTTACGCATTAGCGCCGGACAAAGTTCTCAAGAAACAGTAAGTTTCCCATCTGCGACGGACAGTGTTTTTGGGTCTGTTGTGAACATGTTTTTGAGCCCATGACCGAAGTCATTTTCACATGTACAACGGACAGTTTTTCTTGGTCCGTTGTGAACAAGCTTTTTCGGTTTTGGATAATTCCTTGGAACCAAGATTTTCACATGTACAACGGACTAATTCTTTTTGTCCGTCGTGAATGGACTTTTTCTAGGGTTTTACTTTTGTGAAATCGGCGTGGCACGCTTTGGCGGACAAGCTTACGGGGTCCGTTGTGAACTTGTTTTGAGCTCATGACCGAAGCCATTTTGCATGTACAACGGACCAACTTTGTTTGTCCGTTGTGAACGTGTTTTTCCGCGTTTGGTTGGCTTCTTGGAACAGAAACTTTTCCTTATACAACGGACCAACTTTGTTTGTCCGTCGTGAATGCGTTTTCGCTCAATTAGGGTTTTGAGCGATTTGGATTTGAATTTTGAATGTGAATTTGAAATTTGTAATGATTTCATGATGCTTCTTTTGAAGTGGACTTTATGCAATACTCATGTGAGTAGTTGCATGGATTGACATTGAGTCAAGTCGTGGACTTGTGCTTGGATTTGTTTGTGGTTTGTTCATGTGCGGTATTGCTCGAAGACGAATGTGGTCGATGACGGGACCGGAACTAGGTTCATGGAAGAAGCGAGGTTCGGGACTAGGTTCGAGGAGGAACCGAGGTCTTGGTGGTCAAGGATGTCATGCGGGACGTTCGGGCTAAGAGAATGGTGCACATGAAGAATGGTTAGTCACGTGAGAATGGCAGGAGGTCATTCGCGTGCAAAGTGTTAGTCACGTGAGTATGGCGGTGGCCATACGGCGTGCAAAGTGTTAGTCACGTGAGTATGGTAGGGTTACCATACAGCGTGCAAGAGTTGTACTCGGCCAGGTTGGGCCAAGTAGAGTTGAGTTGGATCACGGATTCCTTCTAGGGAATAGGAATCGTATTCGAACTCCTTGTGGGTTGGTGCTTTAAATAGGTGGGAGGTCTCCTGTTGAAAGGCACCAAGTAGAGCTGAGCGCATCAAGCTTTGAGCTTGGTTTTAGGGTTTGTACTCTTTTGATGAGAGTATTTTAGACAAGAAATAAAGATCAATTCTTCCAAGATTTTGCGTGCTACTGATAACCACGTCGCTCTGGTGTTTTCTGTTTTGGTTCTTGTTTGCATGCATGTTCTAATTCTAGATTGGTTTTTGATCATTGAGTTTCATCTTGATTTGATCCATCAAAAACCGTTCTAGGGTATTGATTTAGAGTTTCTCAAAGTCTAGTTGATTAATCTTTTGAAGATCTTGTTTAATCTTGAAGTTTTGATTAGATTGATTCTCGTCAAGTTCTGGATCAGCAAGCTTGTGAAGCTCATAACTTTTGATCCGTAAGTCCGATCGAGCTGATTCTTTTTGGGTTCAATTCGTATTGGAATATAGTTTCTTGTGTCCAAATTTCAGATCGTTTCGACGGTTGGATCTCCAGGAATTCTCATTTTACCAAACCTCTATCATTCTGTTTTTGTCGAAAACGAGGCAATTATTTGGTTCTGTTTTGGGGTGAACTTTTAATAGGTTAAGAATTTGGTTTTAGCTTCCGCACAATCATTCACCCCCCCCCTCTGATTGCTATATTCGTATTCTTCGATCCTACAAGTGGTATCAGAGCAAGGTTTCTCTAATCTATCTTAACCGGTGATTAGATCAATGGATCGTTATTCAACAAAACCATGTGTGTTCGATGGTGTTGATTTTCAGTTTTGGAAGGCCAAGATGGAGGCGTTCATCCAAGCACAGGGCTTCACAATTTGGGAGAAAGTCTACAAGCCATATGAAGTCCCTGCAAACGACAACGTCAACGACACCAATCGCACACATGTTGAAGCAAATAGCAAGGCGCGCAACTTGATCATCCAAGGCTTGGGACGCAGCGACTTTGATCGTGTGGTTCATCTTCGATCCGCATATGAGGTATGGAAATCTCTTTGTGATTACCATGAGGGTTCTAACACTGTCAAAGAGGTTCACCAAGATATTTACAAAAAAGAATACATGCGTTTTGAGATGAAACCTAGTGAATCTGTAGATGACTTCTTTGCGTTTCAATAAAATTCTTAGCAATCTACGTCTTTGTTGGAGTTAGCTACACTGATGCTGAAAATGCTCGACAATTGCTTAGTGCTTTGGACATGTCAGTGTGGGAGATGAAAGTAACATCTATACAAGAATCTACTACCATGAGCACACTCACATTAGATGTTCTTTACTCTAAGTTGAAAACTCATGAGTTAGATGTTCTTGCCAGGAAGGGTAACATTAAATCAATTGCTTTGATCTCTAACCCTAACATGTCAAATGCAAATTCTTCTTCTAGCTTTGCCTTGTCTTCCATGTCTTCTTTAACAGATGAGCAACTTGAAGAGTTTCCTGAAGAAGATCTGGCACTACTCTCTTCTCGCTTTAACAAAGCTGCGAGAATGTGAGAATGAGAAAGAGAGGTGGTCCTCCAAGATGCTATGAGTGTGGTGACCTCAACCATATTCGCACAAATTGTCCTAAGCTTGCGGGAAAAACATCAAAGGAGGAGAAGGACAACGGCGAAGGAATGAGAAGAAAAGGTTCTCGTCAAATGATAGGAAGAAGAAGAGCTTCATCAACCGCAAGGTGGTTCACTGAGTTCTTTCCGCTCTTGAACAAGTCAATTTGAGCGATGTGGACTCGGAGAGCGGCGAAGATGATGCAACTCCAAGCAAGCATGATTTGATAGGATTATGTCTCATGGCAAGCGGCAAGGATAGCTTCAGGAGGGGCGACCACGACAGCGACTTCAATGAGGTAGATCCCTCTTATGATGAATTAGCTATTGCGTTGCTCGTCTTGGAAAATTGCTTGACAAACGTGATAAGAAAATTAAGAAACATGATTTCATAAAAGAATCATAGAATGCTGAAAATGAAAGACGTAAGACTTTAATTCCTAGTGATGATACAACCAAATCAAGTGACTTAATTTACACTGAGCTCACCTTGCTTAGGAAAGAACATGCTCTTTTGTTGCATCTAAATGAGAAAATGAGAAACATGTTGTACATGCTAGCTGTTCCACTTGATGATTTGCATAGTTCAACTTTTTGTTCTAAATGCTCAACTCTTGAATTAAAATTGAAAGATGCAAATGCTAGGGTTTCTCAATTAAGCGATAATTTGCTTTCACATGAAATTCTCTCATGCTCAACTTGTCGCAAGCACAAAGGAAAAGTAGATGTTCCCTGCAATAATTGTTTAACTCTTGCTAAGAAAGTTGATTACTTGCAAAATTCTTTGGAACGTTTCACTAATGGCAAGAAGAAGTTGAACATGATTTTGGATCAATCTAAGGTTAGCACAAACAAAAGAGGTTTAGGTTTTGATCCTTATGCCACATATGAAACTAAACCTCGCACTGTTGTTCAGGCTCCTTGCAAAATTGAGTTATCTAATGAGCCTAAGAAAATTGCTTTTCAATCTGCTGGTTTTTTATCTTCTACTATGATGAATGCAAAATGTGCTTTTCTTGTTAAAGCTAAACATCATGTCAAGTACACTTGCACTCATTGTGGTAGAGATGGACACTTAGTAGATTTTTGCTTTAGACTAGCCAAACAAAGAAAAGAAGGAAAGAACTAAGGCTAGGTCAAATTTCAGCAAAGCACATTTTTATGCGCCTAGAGTGATGAAAACACCTTCTGTTCCTAGAAACATGGGAAAAGGCAAATCTGATTTTGTGCATAAAAATTATCGTGTTGTACCTACTATTGTGCGTCGTGTGTCTCGATCTTTGGATTCCCAAAAATCTCATTCCTAACCCGATCGAGACCTCGACATGTTTTGCTATGTAGGCTTCTCGCGAGGAAGGAGAACATATGGCTAGTAGATTCCGGATGCTCACGCCACATGTCCTGGTGATAAGAATTGGTTCTCCTCCTCACTCGTGCATCTCGTCTTTGAAAGTGTTACTTTTGGAGATGCTTCTTCCTCTTCTGTTGTGGCAAAAGGTACAATAAAGGTAAGTGACAAGTTTATGTTCAAAGATGTAGCTCTTGTTGAAAATTTGAAATATAACTTGCTTTACATCTCTCAAATGCTTGATGAAGATCTTGAGATAAGCTTTAAGAAAAATGAATGCAAAGTGCTAGATGCTTGAGGTGATCTTGTGTTCAAAATTTCTCGTTTTGGAAGAGTCTTTAAAGCTGATTTTGATGCATCACCTTCTTTTAAACATAGGTGTCTAATTGCCAATAGTTCTAAAGATTTATTCTTTTGGCATCGTAGGCTTGGTCATGTTGGTTTTGATCATCTTACTCGTGTAAGTGGTTTAGATCTCATACGTGGCTTGCCTAAGCTTAAGGGTGATAGCAATCTAGTCTGTTCTTCTTGTAGACATGGTAAGATGATTGCAGGTTCACATCCACCTCTTACCATGGTGATGACAAACGCTCGGGACAGCTTCTACATCTTGATTTGATTGGACCATCTCGAGTCCAATCCTTTGGAGGCAAATGGTATGTGCTTGTGATTGTTGATGATTTTTCTAGATACTCTTGGGTATACTTTATGGCATCTAAGGATGAGGCTTTTAGTCATTTTAGAAGTCTTGTTCTTAGGCTTTCTATTGATCATCCAGGAGCTCTCAAAGCTGTTAGAAGTGATAATGGAACTGAATTCAAAAATGCTTCCTTTGATCTCTTTTGTGTTGAAAAAGGAATTGATCATCAATTTTCATCTCCTAGAGTGCCTCAACAAAATGGTGTAGTTGAAAGGAAAAATAGAACGTTGGTTGAGATGGCTAGAACCATGTTAGATGAACATCACACTCCTAGAAACTTTTGGGCTGAAGCGATTTCAACTGCATGTTATGTTTCAAACCGTGTGTTTTTGAGATCAAAATTGGGTAAGACTCCATATGAGCTTCGGTTTGGACACAGGCCTACTGTTTCTCACTTTAGGGTTTTTGGATGCAAATGCTTTGTCTTGAAATCTGGAAATCTTGATAAATTTGAAGCTAGATCAATGGATGGCTTTTTCCTTGGATATCCTGCTCATACTCGTGGCTATCGTGTGCTTGTTTTGGAGACTAACAAAATTGTGGAAACTTGTGAAGTTACTTTTGATGAGGCTAGTCCAGGCACTAGTCCAAGTAATGCAGTCTGACGCATACATTCGGGGGAGAAAATCTTTGAAGATAATGATGATGTTGAAGATGAGGTCTTGACTATTTCTATTGCAAAACACTCTGTAGCACCTTTGGCACCTACTACTACATCACCTACAGCTAACCATCCTCAAGCTACAACATCATCTGTACATGCTGAAAATGAAGAAGGAGAAGGAGAAGTCTCAAAAGCCAATGCTCCCTTGCACATTCAGAAAATGCATCCATCTGAACAAATGATTGGAGACCTAAATGAGAGAGTCACTCGATCCAGGTTTATTCATTCTGACACTCATACTCATTCTGCTTTAGTTGCTTCTTTTGAACCCAAAGATATATCTCATGCATTATCGGCGAATCTTGGATCAATGCCATGCATGAAGAATTAGAGAATTTTGAACGAAATAAAGTTTGGAAATTTGTCTCACCACCTCCAGATTTTAATGTTATTGGAACTAGATGGGTTTTCAAAAATAAACAAAGTGAGGATGGTGTTGTTGTTAGAAACAAGGCTAGATTGGTTGCTCAAGGTTACACTCAAATTGAAGGCTTAGATTTTGATGAAACCTTTGCTCCTGTTGCTAGAATTGAAGCCATTAGAATCCTTTTAGCTTTTGCTGCATCCAAAGGTTTCAAATTGTATCAAATGGATGTGAAAAGTGCTTTTACGAATGGCTACATAAATGAGGAGGTTTATGTCAAGCAACCACCTGGTTTTGAAAATCCAAAGTTTCCAAATCATGTGTTCAAACTAACAAAAGCTTTGTATGGTTTGAAACAAGCCCCTAGAGCATGGTATGATAGGCTAAAAACCTTTTACTTGAAAAGGGCTTTTTAATGGGAAAGGTTGACAAAACTCTCTTTTTACTCAAGCAAGGCAATGATCAACTATTCGTTGATTTATGTTGATGATATTATCTTTGGTGGTTCATCTCATGTTTTAGTGTCTGAGTTTTGAAACAATGAGGAAGGAGTTTGAGATGAGTATGATGGGTGAGTTGACATACTTTTTGGGATTTCAAATCAAGCAAGCGAAGGATGGTACTTTTGTGCATCAAAGCAAATATACAAGAGACTTGCTACATCGTTTTGGGATGGAAAACGACAAGCCGATCATGACACCTATGGAGAGCACTTGCGCACTTGACCACGATGAAGATGGTGAGCCGGTTGATCAAAAGGAATATAGAAGCATGATAGGTTCACTTTTGTATCTCCTTTGCATCAAGGCCGGATATACAATTTCTGTATGCTTGTGTGCTCGTTTTCAAGCTTCCCCACGTGCTTCACATCGACAAGCTGTCAAAAGGATTTTCAGGTATCTTCATGGAACTCAAGACTTTGGCATTTGGCTTTGCTTCCTCATGCATTAGTTTGAGATCTTTTACGATGCTGATTTTGGAGGATGTAGAATTGATAGGAAAAGCACTTACGGTTCATGTCACTTCTTGGGAAATTCTCTCATTGCATGGTCATCTAGAAAGCAATCTTACATTTGCACAATCAAGCATTTGAATCTGAATATGTGGCTGCTTTGCTAGTTGTTGTTCTCAAATTCTTTGGATAGTAGCTACACTTAAAGATTATGGGGTTATTTTGGATAGTGTTCCTCTTACGTGTGATAACACTAGTGCAATTTGCATTGCTAAGAACCCTGTGCAACATTCAAGAACAAAACATATTGACATCAGATTTCACTTTCTTAGAGATCATGTTGAAAAGGCAACATTGTGCTTCATCATGTGGATCTTGAACATCAATTGGCAGACATTTTCACAAAACCTTTGTCTTCTTCTCGTTTTGCTTTTATTCGGGAGAACTTGGAATTGTTCATCCAATGGGATTGTTTTGAGGGAGTTTCTTTGCCAAGTTCTTTCACTTGATGAGCTCATTTTATCATATTTCTTTATATGTTATGTAATTGAGCTAATATATGATAATCTAATTGTTTCACTTGAACTAAAAATGACATTGCGGAATTCCTGGACTAATTGCCTATAGCTAAATACTCTGTGATATCTTACTCTTCTAGGCTTGATATTGAATCTTCTTGACAAATTTGGGCTATGAAGCAAGTGTGGTTTCAACTTTACTCTTTCATAAGACCTTTTAATCACTTTTGCATGTTTATAATCAAAGAAAAATGAAAAGAAAAGGGAATCAATAAAAGGGTTGTTAAAAGCAAAAGCCTCAAGTTATGAGCTTGAGGATGCTTTCCTAAAAGATAAGATGTATGCTTCAAGCATGCCATTCCCTCAAAAGACAAGATGTATGCTTCAAGCATGCCACTCCAAGGAAATAAAAGAAGTATGCTTCAAGCATGCCACATGCAGTTCTTGTTTAAAGATTAAATTGGTCCACTAGATTGGAGTTGAAACTACTTGCTCATACTGATTTGTTATTTGCTTCAACTTTGAGCCTTTGTTTTTCTTCTAAAGGTTTTGCTTAGTACTTGGCTATAGTTGACTGAATTGAGGTTGAGATGCATGTCATTCCCTAACTTGTTAAAATCACATCAAGATCGTGTATTTGGCATGTTATGTGATATATAAGGTTATATGATCGAATGAGCTAATCTTTTCCTATCTTGGCACTCCCTTGTTTCTCTTTGTGAAATCATTGTTTCAGGAAAAATTTGAACCTGTTCTCTCTTTTACTCTTGATGAATCCATTGTCAAAGGGGGAGAAAATTGGGAATTGTTGAAAAGTTTAAAGAAAAAGGGAGAGTTGTTAAATTTGAGAATTTTGGGAGAAGTTTGGAGAATTTTTGAAATTTTTTGGGCGCATTGCACATTCACACACATTTTCATTCTCAGGAGGAGATTTTGTTTTGCATTTTGGTTAAAGAGGGATTTCTGTGTTTTCTTACTTTGGTCTTTGATCCTTTGGATTTCAAAATCTTTGGTAAAGTGAATGCCAAATGATCAATTCTAAGTGGTGTTGCCAATGTTTTCATCAAGGGGGAGATTGTGAAATCATGTGCTGAAAAATTGGCTTTGAACTGAAAAATTAACTTAGATTTGAATTTGCAAAATGTGTTTGTTCATGTGTTTTGACAATTTGACAAGAAAGCGATAAGTTACGCATTAGCGCGGACAAAGTTCTCAAGAAACAAGAAGTTTCCCATCTGCGACAGACAGTGTTTTTGGGTGCATTGTGAACATGTTTTGAGCCCATGACCAGAAGTCATTTTCACATGTACAACGGACAGTTTTTCTTGGTCCGTTGTGAACAAGCTTTTTCGGTTTTGGATAATTCCTTAGAACCAAGATTTTCACATGTACAACGGACTAATTCTTTTTGTCCGTCGTGAATGGACTTTTTCTAGGGTTTTACTTTTGTGAAACCGAGCGTGTACGCTTGCAGGACAAGCTTCGGGGTCCGTTGTGAACTTGTTTTGAGCTCATGACCAAAGCCATTTTGCATGTACAACGGACCAACTTTGTTTGTCCGTTGTGAACGTGTTTTTCGCGTTTGGTTGGCTTCTTGGAACAGAAACTTTTCCTTATACAACGGACCAACTTTGTTTGTCCGTCGTGAATGCGTTTTCGCTCAATTAGGGTTTTGAGCGATTTGGATTTGAATTTTGAATGTGAATTTGAAATTTGTAATGATTTCATGATGCTTCTTTTGAAGTGGACTTTATGCAATACTCATGTGAGTAGTTGCATGGATTGACATTGAGTCAAGTCGTGGACTTGTGCTCGGATTTGTTTTGTGGTTTGTTCATGTGCAGGTATTGCTCGAAGACGAATGTGGTCGATGACGGGACCGGAACTAGGTTCATGGAAGAACTGAGGTTCGGGACTAGGTTCAGGGAGGAACTGAGGTCTTGGTGGTCAAGGATGTCATGCGGGACGTTCGGGCTAAGAGAATGGTGCACATGAAGAATGGTTAGTCACGTGAGAATGGCAGGAGGTCATTCGCGTGCAAAGTGTTAGTCACGTGAGTATGGCGGTGGCCATACGGCGTGCAAAGTGTTAGTCACGTGAGTATGGTAGGGTTACCATACGCGTGCAAGAGTTGTACTCGGCCAGGTTGGGCCAAGTAGAGTTGAGTTGGATACGGATTCCTTCTAGGGAATAGGAATCGTATTCAGAACTCCTTGTGGGTTGGTGCTTTAAATAGGTGGGAGGTCTCCTGTTGAAAGGCACCAAGTAGAGCTGAGCGCATCAAGCTTTGAGCTTGGTTTTAGGGTTTGTACTCTTTTGATGAGAGTATTTTAGACAAGAAATAAAGATAAATTCTTCCAAGATTTTTGCGTGCTCTGATAACCACGTCGCTACAGTGTTTTCTGTTTTGGTTCTTGTTTGCATGCATGTTCTAATTCTAGATTGGTTTTTGATCATTGAGTTTCATCTTGATTTGATCCATCAAAAACCGTTCTAGGGTATTGATTTAGAGTTTCTCAAAGTCTAGTTGATTAATCTTTTGAAGATCTTGTTTAATCTTGAAGTTTTGATTAGATTGATTCTCGTCAAGTTCTGGATCAGCAAGCTTGCGAAGCTCATAACTTTTGATCCGTAAGTCCGATCGAGCTGATTCTTTTTGGGTTCAATTCGTATTGGAATCTAGTTTCTTGTGTCCAAATTTCAGATCGTTTTGACGGTTGGATCTCCGGGAATTCTCATTTTACCAAACCTCTATCATTCTGTTTTTGTCGAAAACGAGGCAATTATTTGGTTCTGTTTTGGGGTGAACTTTTAATAGGTCAAGAATTTGGTTTTAGCTTCCGCACAATCATTCACCCCCCCTCTGATTGCTATATTCGTATTCTTCGATCCTACAAAAACAAAGTTTTTTTGTTGAATGATCTTAAAGAAACGTATATCTGTAGACCGACTAAGTACGTACGTACCAACGATGACTCCTAATCTCTAAGTAGGTTAGGTCCTAATCCCATTCGAGGATATGTGGTTCGAGCAAGTTCCTAATTAAGATGTTGTACAAACTTTAGAGAAAATTTCGGCAGCATCTCCCCGCTGTTCTCCAAATACACGTATCGACAACATGTCAAGAGGATGTGTATTCGGAGAACACTGGCCAGGGAGATGCTGCCGAAACTTTCACTACAGTTTGTACAACAGCTTAGGAACTTGCCCTCGCCACATATCCTCGAACTGTCCAAAAAACGTGGACAATTCGAGACTGCTTATTTATAAATATGCCATTTTAGCATACTTATAAACAAGCACCCTCGAACGGGAGACGCATAGGTTCTGTGACCTAATTAACTATTATATATAATTGATCATATTAATTATATTAAAACAATTATGACATGTAATGTACACATTCACCAAATAAAAAAATTAATTTAAGTCCCTCTTGCAATATTGAAGAGATTTCTAAGAATTAATCTGGTCACCTTTAGAGGAAAACCACAAGCGAGGAAATCTAGCTCCTGATCAAGCTAGCTAGGGTTTCAATTAACGGAGACCTTCAACGCACCGATCTCCTCCACCATACACTCTGCTAATGAGACCAAATCAAAATCGAATAATGTACGTTAATACAACATTGAAGGGATTCGAAGGAATCGGGCCTACCATTTGAATAAAGCCACAGGTAAGATAGGCTGGAAAATAGAGAAATCGCCTAGCGAACTAACTCGACGAGAGTTAATAAGTTCATTCCCGAGTCCAGACGGTACATATAAAACCTAGCGAGCCTCATCACAATCGGTTCTATAGAAGAACCGTTTGTGATTAATTAGTTATCACCGTCACTTATATGTAAAACCGACAGTGATAATTTGATTCTCAACACTGTCGGTTTCTTTATAGAACCGACACAGATAATGTATCTGTGTCGGTTCTCAAGAAGAACCGACTGCAATAACTCCGATCCAACACGATCGATTCGGGATATGAACCGACACGGATATTAATCGACCCCCTCGGCTTCCCCGCCAATTTGACCGTTCAAACATGCATATATATAACTCCTTTCAAATAGCTCCTTTCTGATCATCGGTAGTACTCGGGCAAGGTCTGATCGCGTTCCATTCCTCCGGCAAGGTCTGATCGCGTTTTCTTCTCTGCTACAAGGTCTGACTCCTCCGGCAATGGCAGCAATGGCTCCATATTCTTCTCTTTCATATAGCTCTCCATGCATATATATAGCTCCTTTCTTCTCTGCAAGGTCTGACTTCTCCTTTCGACCGCAGCAATGGCAGCGCCCCCTCCTTCTCCGGCAAGGTCTGACTCCACGGTGGAATCACCGTACGATCCTCCACCGCCGCCGGCAGCGCCGCCTCAGCCTCCGGCGCCTCACTCCGGCGTGGCGCGGCGCCCACTGTCTCCGTCGTCCCTCCGGCTTCTCACCCCATCCGGCGCCTCCAAAGGCAGCAGGAAGCGCCCGAGAGATGACGGCGGCGGCGGCGAGGAGGAGGAGGGCGGCGGCGAGGAGGAGGAGGAGGGCGGCGACTACGAGGGGCGGCGGCGGCGGCGGCGGCGACGGCGAGGAGGAGGAGGAGGAGGAGGAGGAGGAGGAGAAGGAGGAGGAGGAGGAGGAGGAGGAGGCGGAGTACTACGCGCCGATCACCATAGGGACCGGCGCGTCGTCTAGATCGGGTTCATCATCGGAGGATGAACCATCACTAGTCCGCGTAGTCTCCAGCGACTCTGGCGACTCGAGTGACTCGGGTCACTCGGATGACTCGGTTGACTCGGGTTACTCGGGCCAGAGCCGCAGGTCGTAAATTTAATATATTAGGTGTAATGCAGTCCCCCTTTATATGTTTACTAATTATAAACAATGGATGTGGTGATATATTGTAATGAAATACAGCTTGTTTAATATATTCGGCTGCCTTTACACTATTTTGAATCTCTTTTATATTTTTGTGCATTGTATCTTTCTAATGTTCTATTGTTCCAAGTCAAAATGTTTCATGTCCTATTGATAAAAAAAACAAGTATAATGTGTGGAATGGTATATATATTATTATTATCTGCTGCATGCATGCTACTATAATGTTATATATAATTTGCATCACTACATGTGTCTATATAAATTGTCTGAGAGTTGAACCGCGAGTTGGGATTCTAGCGGATCAGTCTTGTTCATCGTCAGAAAATACAAGTTTTGCACAAATATTAAAGCATGAATGAAAGGTACAAGAGGTCTGTGTTGGGATTCTAGCGAGGCGAGTGTGTTGGAGTTTGTTTTTTTCTTCTTCCCTGAAGGGGAAATGTGTGAGTGGAGGATCTCACTAAAACTATGTTTGTAATGAACTGTTCTTGGTTGCACCTAATGGTGTTGCGAAAAAATCATCACAATCAGTTCTGAAAAAGAACTGATTGTGATAACCCCTGTGCTCATCACAATCGGTTTCTTCCCAAAACCGATTATGATAATACCTTCTCATTATAATCGGTTCTGGAAAAGAACTGATTGTGATAACCCCTGTGCTCAGGACAATCGATTTCTTCCCAAAACCGATTGTGCTAATACCTACTTATTACAATCGGTTTTAGATAAAAACCGATTGTGATAATAAAATTATTATCACAGTCGGTTCTTATCTAGAACCGATTGGGATTATTATCGTATCACAATCGGTTCTCTCTCAGAACTGATTGTGATAACCTCTTACCAAGATTTCCAAATGGAATATGCTTATCACAATCGGTTCTGAAGTCAAAAGTTTAGAACCGACACAGATGAAGCGATAGTAATGTGTCATTCTGTAGTAGTGATCCTTGTTGGGATTCTACCAACTCATCTATCCGTTTTCTTTTCTTTTTCCTTTTGTTACTTCCAGATAAATACTTTCTAGATCTAGCTGACATCTTACCACATAAATAGTATAAGAGATGGCGTACTGTGTACAAAAGGAACAAAAGTACCTGTATTAGAATTTGGAACTGAATTGTAGAAGAAGAAGCTTCAGCTATATGTGAAAAAGGTCTTGAAAAATGAACTGAACATCATCAGTCTTCTCGAATGACAAAAAACTGAACATCATTAGTACCGAAAAATTAAAATTTGATTTGCTAAAAGTACTCCCACTAGATACATACCCATCACGTTGGAATATTGGAGGAATTTTGTAGAAACAATAGAGGAATTGTACTGAATCCAATAAATAAATTCCTACCAAATTTCTATATGTTTTGCTGGGTGCAAACTTACAATATTTGTTCTCAATTTTCTCATTCCCTTGGCCATTCAGATGTAGGAGGAGAAGCACTTCTTGGGGCAGGTCACCTTAACACCCTCTTCCTGTTGCAGGGGCCCTTCTCAAAGCACACCGTCGTGGGCGACCGGGCGTCACCACGTCGCAGGGCAGCCGCGGGGTACTGTTTGCAGACAGGAAAGGCGTGCTTGTGGGCGTTGCTGAACAGAGAAAGAAATGAGAAAATCAGGAGATGAGGAGAAGACGAGAAGTACCAGGCATTTGCCTATTTGAGGGTCATGAATTGAGAGGAGATTTTGATTTTCGAGTAGAGTCATTGAATTGAAGGCGAATCGCTTCGGAATCCATAAAATAGGGCTCTTTTCCTCCATTAATTGACGAGGTAGAGGCAGGAATCTGGGAGGCGGCAACGGCGGTTTCGTTTCGGGGGAAGCGAGGTAGCGAGTGAAGAGCGATTTAGGTGCTGGGATGATGAGCGATGAACTGAACAATATAGGTGTATAAATAGGCTGGGGGCCTTTGTTAGAATTAAAGGCACATCTAGGTTTAATTTAATCCAAAAGTAAATCATGAACAACATGCGATTGACTATCAAGAATTTAATAACAGAGCATACTATAGATGCATATGCTAGAAGACTACACATATATCCATCTAATGTGCTCACAATCAATAGATTGAAAATAAACAAAGAGAAACATTGTAACGCATCGCTCGTGGTGCATGGAGCAAGAGACGCAGCGCTGTCTGATGCCGAGGACGGAAGCGCGCGCAAGCCGATGCTCAGCGATGCTCAGCCGCTCCTGAACGCCGAGGAAAACAGCCGTAGCCAGGTGACGCGAAGCGCGCCGAGCGCTTCCCAAAAACCTGATTCGCCCTTCTCGGTGCAAGAACGCGAGGACGGACGGTTTCCGAGACCTGCTTCTGTCCGTGCACGCCTGCACGGACGGGCGACAGGCGTATTGATGGCTGCTGAGGAAATCGCAAACGCTAGGGCGCAGAAAACTCTATTTTACCCAGATGACGCGACGCGAAAGATATATAAAGGGAGCTTCCCGTAATGTCCAGAATCGAACACTCCACTCGAGGACGTCCCCACGATCGGAGTCCATTACGGATCTCATTACGGTGTCCTTATCTCATACTACAACCGCGATTCCGAGTAGCAAAAGAGTAATCGGTGAAAGGAGGTCAGCGCCACGCAAAGCCCTCGACCGAATTGACGACCATTCACTAGGTGCACGCCCGCGCCCTCGCTTTCCCCGCCGACCGTGCTCCGAGCCCGAGCCCGGCCCTACGTGGCGAGTGAAAGGGGCGAGCAGGTATTCTTTTCTCCCTTTCTCCACATGGTTCTACCATGGTGTAGCACACTCCACTATTTAAACTAGTGCTCACCACTTTAGGCTAGCAATGTGGTACTATTGCTCGTGCACGTGCTCCTCATGAGGTGGGCCTTTGAGAGTTTCTCGGATTTATTGTCTCAATCAAATGGGCTTGGCCCAAATAATCCAACAATCCCCACCGAGATCTCAAAGTCCCACCGACGGTCTTTTCGTTCCCAAAGTCGTTAATACCAAGATTTCAAAGGTGACAATGGACTATGCCTTGAATTGCACCTAGGACTCCAAATTACACTCACCACAACTTGAACAATGGACTAAGCCTTGAATTGCAAGTTTTGTGCGATCGAGTTTCATTTAAAGCCTTAGCGATACTAGGTCGCCAATAGGCTTCCTCGGTGGAGCATATAAGTCGTATCTATGGTCTCTTCATGAGCTTACTAGAGATTACCTAAGTCTCATAGATCGCGACTTTCAACAAATACTCTCATATAGGTGTGTTCTTTCAAGATGCTCAGAGGATGACATCTTCGCTAAATAAAGCCAACAGAACACATTAAGGCAAAAGCCAACTCTGCCATACTGATTTCGAGAGTATTGCATCTTCACTTGGAACTAGTTAGAAAATTACTCTCCTCCAGCTTAACCAAGAGCTTGTTTTTCCCAGACCTAATTCACGGGATCTCCGATCCACATAGGTTGGGTTACCGCTATGGTATAACTCACATGGGTCTCATGCCTAGTTCCTTTGATGCTATCTATCACATTCCGTGATAGCCCTTAGTGAAGGGATCTCGCTGTGTTTTAGCGTGCGGATATAATCCAATGCTATCACTCCGAGTTTTTCAATTTCTCGATTGCACTTCAAACGCGTCTTTTCACATGTCTTGAGGATTTCAAGTTATCTTTAGAACTGTTCACTTTAACAATAATCGTTTGATTGTCACGGTTCATAAGAATGGCCTGTATTGGTTTTTCAACCACCTAAGATCCATCAAGAGTTCACGTAGCCATTCGCCTCAACAAGCATGTGATCCAATGCGCCAATTCTCGCTCTCCATAGTTGACCGTGTCAAAATAGTGCGTTTGCAAGACCTCCACGACACAGCGCCTCTACCAAGTGTAAACACATATCCACTGGTGGCCTTAATCTCATCAAGCATCGAGATCCAATTTGAATCACTATAACCCTCTAGAAATCAAGGGTACCCGCAGATAGTGTATTCCATAATTTATCAGACTCCACCAAGTAACGCATAACTCTTTCGAAAGTGCACGCCAATGATCATCTCCGGGTTAGAAGTAAATCGCTCAATTTGCTTACAAAGAATGAGATATCGTGCCTTGTAGCGCTAGCCAAGTACATGAGAGATCCAATGATCCGAGAGTATTTCATTTGATCTCTAGCAATTCTTGTTTTCCGAAGAATCACACTTGGATCATAAGGTGTTGGAGAAGGCTTGCTATCCGAATAGCCAAACCGACTCAAAACCTTTCCACATAATGGGATTGAGAAAGACTAATCCCATCCTCACTTTTGACTAACTTGATGTTCAAGATCACGCCACTCTCTCCGAGATCTTTCATATCAAAATTTCAGACAGGAAAGACTTGACCTCATTGATCACATCAAGGTTTGTTCCAAAGATCAAAATGTCATCCACATATAGGCAATTGAATTAACTCCCTCACCCCACCATGGCGATAATACACACACTTATTTCCGCTTCGCTTTACAACGGCCAGCTTGTGTCAATGTTCTATCGAACTTCTCATGCCATTGTTTAGGTGCTTGTTTAAGGCCATAAAGAGATTTCTGAATTACACACCTTTGCTCATGTCCTGGTAGCACAAATCCATCCTGGCTGATCCATGTAGATCTCCTCATCTAGCTCTCCATTAAGAAAGGCTCTTCACGTCCATTTGATGGACAATGAGACCATGAGAGGCAGCCAAGGATAAAAGTACCCTGATGGTTGTGATCCTAGCAACAGGTGAATAAGTATCAAAATAATCGTCTCATTCATTTTGAGTATAACCCTTAGCCACAAGTCTAGCCTTGTAATTATCAATAGTACCATCAGCCTTAGTTTCTTTTTGAACACCCACTTACAGCCCACGTGTTTGCAACCATAAGGCGCCTGAGCTCCCAAGTTCCAAGTTAGACGTAATAGAATCCATCTCACTACTGACCGCCTCCTTCCAGAGTCCATCAAGAAGATGCATAAGCTTCGAAATAGAGGTGGGAGTATCATCCACAAGGTACAAGGAAATCATTACCAAAGGATTTAACCATCCTTTGTCTCTTGCTCCTCCTAGGAGCCTCACCGTCATCCTCTCCTCGGATTTTGCTCGTATTCTGCTCGAATCCTCGGTTGTGCAATAGGTTCGAATTATCTCGTGGATTTTGACTAGAAACGCTATGCAAATCTTTCATGGGAAATATGCCTCAAAGAAGGTGGCATCTCTCGATTCCATGATTGTACCGACGATCATGTCGATACCTCAGACTTTACTACTAAAAATCTATAGGCAATGTCTCGATGAGCGTATCGAAAGACACAATCCACTGCCTTAGGTCCAAGTTTGCGCTTTTAGTTATGGGCACATTGACTTTCGCCAAGCAACCCCACGGCGCAAGTATGAAAGTGATGGTTTTCTCCCTTCCCATTCTTCATATGAGGTTTTCTCCTTATTCTTAGAAGGAACTTTATTCAAAACGTGACAAGAAGTCAACAGGGCCTCCCCACCATTCCTTAGATAGACCCTTGTCCAACATGGCATTTACCAAATCCATAGAGTGCGGTTCTTTCTTTCGCAACCCCATTAGACTGGGCTTAATAGGGAGGTGTCCTCTCATGAATAATTCCATGTTCCTACGAATAAGTCGAACTCAAGAGAGAAGTACTCACCGCTACGATCCGACCTAAGCCTTTTGATTTTTCTTTCTAATTGATTTTCAACTTCAGCCTTATAGACTTTGAAGTAGTCTAAAGCCTCATCTTTAGTTTTCAACAGATATAAACATAGCAAGATCTAGATGCATCATCAATCGTGAGTCATGAAATATCTTTTCCTCCTTTAGTCAACACACCATTCATCTCACAAAGATCTCGAATGTATGAGTTCTAATGGTGCCAAGTTTTCTCTCCTCCGCCTTGTGAGGTTTGCGAGGTTGCTTTGATTGCACACAACTTTGGCACTTAGAACCTTTGTGACAGAGGGAATTTTTGGAATTAAATTCATACTAGCGAGCCGAGTCATACAACCAAAATTTAAATGACATAACCGTGAGTGCCAAACATCGGCTTCACCTCCATTGGAAATATCACAAATATGGTTCACAACTTTATTGCAAAAATCGAGAAAGGAAAAGCGGAACAAGCCTCCGCATTCATAGCCTTTACCAATAAAAAGTCCATGCTTAGACACGACTACTTTATTAGACTCAAACACCACTTTGAACCCTTCTCTACATAGAAGGGAGCCGACTGTGTTTTTATTTATTGAGGGACATGCTGCCGCGTTCTTTAGTGCCACGATCTTTCCCGAAGTAAACTTCAGATCTACCGTGCCAACACCAAGAACGAAGCATTCGAGCCGCTTCCCATCAACACGGAGCAATCCCGCACGGCCGGTAAGAAGAGAACAAAGAGAGATCAAAGACACATGAACATTAGCTCCGGTATCAATCCACCAATCGGTGGTCGATACTTGAAAGAACAATAGGCACGTTACCATACCCAGAAGTTCCTCCTCCAAGATTTGCCAATGGTCACGTTGATGACGGATTTTGAGTTACCGGCCTTGCTCACCCTTCCTCGCTTGCGATTTGGACAGCTTTTGGCCCAGTTGTCCAATCTCACCGCAAACAAAGCAGGCTTCTCATCTTTGTTCATTGACTTCTTCTTCTTGAAATTAGTGGTTTGTTTGGCTTTATTTTTCCCTTTGTTCTTGCCATGTGAGAATCAAGCACCACATTGGCGCTAGATCGCCTCGCCTTTCACCAGTGCATCCTTAGTTTCGAGCTTTCTCCTCAACATCTAGAGACGCAATCGATTCTCAAGAGAAATCTCTTGTCTCTTATGTTTTGTAGATGTGGCAAAAATTCCTCCATGAAGGAGGTAATTTGGCAATAATGCCTCACCACAAACTCGCCGTGTAACTGGATTTTTGAGAAGTTCGAGTTCCTGGCGAGAACTCAGATCTCATGAGCTCGCTTCAACTACGTAACGGCATCCACCATCTTGTAGTCATGATATTGCTCCATGATATACAGTTCATCGACAAAGATCGAAGCACCGAACTTAGCATTCAGAGCATCCCATAGTTCCTTCGCCTTTAATGTGCATATACACACGCACGCACGATCGGCAAGAACACTAAGAACGGCTCCACAAAGAGTGTGTTGGCATCCCGATATGCCTTCTCCTTTTCAGTGAGTTGGATCCATATCCTCCTGGTTTGCCGCTCGACACCCGCAAATTCATAGCTGTAAGCCACAAGGTGACCCTTTGTCCGCCATCTTTTGAAGTGCACACCGGTGAATTTTTCCCGGCCTCTGCCTCGGCAAAGCCACCATTGATAAACCTAAGCGCCTATAATCAGGTTTTTGGATTGTTAGAATTAAAGGCACATCTAGGTTTAATTTAATCCAAAAGTAAATCATGAACAACATGCGATTGACTATCAAGAAACGAATAACAGAGCATACTATAGATGCATATGCTAGAAGACTACACATATATCCATCTTAATGTGCTCACAATCAATAGATTGAAAATAAACAAGAGAAACATTGTAACGCATCTTGTTAGGTGCAGATGGAGCGATGAAGACGTTGTAGCGCCGCATGCCGGTCTGAGGAGCTGAGCGCCGCATGATCAGCCGCGATGCTCAGCACCGCTTCCCGAACGCCGAGGAAGACGAGCCGTGACGGTGACGTGGAAGCGCCGAGCGCTCCTAAAACCCGATTCGCCCTCTCCGGTGCAAGAACGCGAGGACGGACGGTTTCGGAGACTCGCTTCTGCTTCGGTGCACGGCTGCACGGACGGCGATTTGATGGCGGCAAATGGGAAATCGGCAAAACGCTAGAGCGCGTAAAACTCTATTTTACCCAGATGACGGCGAGCAAGATAAAGGCCCTGGTAACAGTCCGTGAATCGAACACGACTCGAGGACGCCCCTAATGATCGGAGTCCAATGATACGTCTCGGTATTGTCCTTATCTCATACTACAACCGCGATTCCGAGTAGCAAAAGAGTAATCTGCAAAAGGAGGTCAGCGCCACGCAAAGCCCCTGGACCGAATCGACGGACCATTCACGCAGGTGTGACGCCCGCGCCCCTCGCCCCGTGCGTCTTGAGCCCGGCCCGAGGCGAGGCGAGGCCACAGGTGTATTCTTTTCTCCCTTTCTCCACATGGTTCTACCACAGAAGACACTCCACTATTTAAACTAGTGCTCACCACTTTAGGCTAGCAATGTGGTACTATTGCTAGTGCACATGCTCCTCATGAGGTGGGCCTTTGAGATTTTCTAGGATTTATTGTCTCAATCAAATGGGCTTGGCCCAAATAATCCAACAGCCTTAGGCGGTCGCTTGTCGTCTGGACCCAGGAACGGCCCTGGCTACCCTTAATTTTCTGTACAAGCATGGAAACTGTCCGTTGTGAAGTGTGACGCATAGAATCGCTGTTCCGCTGTCCTAGGAAGAACGAAAGACACGAGGAAGAAGACCCCAATGCCGGCCGAACCCAGTTATCAATCATGCGCATGAATAGCAGAGTACAGTTGCAATTGAACATATTGATCCTTGCGGGAGAAAGAGTAACCTTTTTTTTTTATCCACTCCCTTCTGTGTTACGGAGGGGCTGCTTTTCATTTAGTATCATCTCAGCAGTTTAGAAGCAATTTACTTAGGGTGTGTTTGGTTGTTTATACCACATAATACATGTATAAGATGGTTTAATAAAAAAATCATCCATGTGTTTGATTACTTGAATCAAACCATCCCATCCTAGACTAAATGATACAAATTTGAGAAATATTCTCTATAGATGCTGAACCATTCTATTCATTTAAAATAATAGAACCAAAAGGTACAGGACCATCTCATCTCATTCGACCTCATCCCATCAACCAAACACATCCTTATTGAGCACGCCAAGCCGAGGCTGAGCTTAATCATCTTTCATCCAAATTCGACTCATTTTAGTTTTAACATAAAAACGAATGTAATGCAAGCAATTTTGAATCAAGCACACGAGACTACTAGACTTCCCTTTTGCCGGCCGTCGTCGTCGATCTCCAGGATAGCCATTTTTCTGTGCTGACAAAGTAGTTTATCCTCAAGCGGAGAAACACGCATCCGTAGGATCAACCGACCTCAAATTCAGGAGGGTGTGCATCGATCTGAAAGCAAATCCAATGGCCCAGAATTTGGATAATAGTTGCTAAAGAAAACATCCGAATAAAACTTATCAAAACCCGATAATATAAATAGCCACCCACTTGACTACATACTAGAGCGAGGCACCTACTTAGAGCACACCCACCTGAACTCAACACAATTAGCCTATGCCCATCCATAGAAGTGAAGTACCACTTCGCCATCACCCTAGCTAGTATAGACAGTCCATAGCAAAAGTCCTTTGCTATTTGCCGCGCTCCATCCTTCTCCATGGACTTGGACATGGCAATGGATATGATGAATCAAGAACAGCTCATGCACATCGCACTCACACACTTTTCTCCATCCACATCGCCACCTGCGTCGCCACCACCGGTTCTAGTTCAATCAAATCCACTGTACCCTACTAGCATTCCTCCACCGGTTCAGACGCCGGTGTTGCCACCAGCCGCCGCCACTCCAGAGGGCACGGCGGCAACAGTACAGGAACTGTTATACTCCGCGGCGGCGATGCATGAGCTGGTCAGCATCGACGCGGGCGAGGCGAGGCCCAGGCGGCGCAACGTGCGCGTATCGAGCGAGCCGCAGAGCGTGGCGGCGAGGCAGCGGCGGGAGCGCGTGAGCCAGCGGCTGCGTGCCCTGCAGCGGCTCGTGCCCGGCGGCGAGAGGCTGGACACGGCGTCCATGCTGGACGAGGCCATCCGCTACGTCAAGTTCCTCAAGAACCACGTCCAGTCGCTGGAGCAAGCCGCGGCTGCGATGCGTGGCCGCGTGGACGACGTCGCTGGCGCCGGAGACTTCGACGCCTGCCCGTATTATGCTTAATTA
Source organism: Rhipidocladum racemiflorum (assembly GCA_036346355.1). Taxonomy (NCBI): domain Eukaryota; kingdom Viridiplantae; phylum Streptophyta; class Magnoliopsida; order Poales; family Poaceae; genus Rhipidocladum; species Rhipidocladum racemiflorum. The sequence goes on from CM070579.1 coordinate 8,506,502, forward strand.
GATGGATGGGAGCTGCATATCATGCACGTACCGATGTAGGTGCACGCACGTTGTTTTGCTCATACGGTCGACAATGTATGGTGAAAGTAATTAATTAACTAGCGTACGTGATCGTAAATCCAATTGTGGCAGTAAGTCGATAAATTGATCTGTCATGGGAGCGCATGTGTTTTGTTCTTAGGATTCCCTCGCATGCATGCATGCACGCACGCGCTTAAATTACCTTTTCAAATTTTAGAAGCCGTTAGATCAAAACATAAGATCGGATGTAATCGATACTTTTAAATCTCAACAATGATCTAATAGTCCTAGATTTGGATGATTTCATCAATAAAAACATCCAAATGATGTTTATCAAATCCCATTTTAGAATAACCAATCTACTACTAGTACTACATATACGAGTACGTATGTGGTTAGCCTTAGATCTTACTGGCTAACTTAGCATAGGATACTCTCCGGACGGGCATAGAATGATAGATGCATGGATAATGCATGCCGGCGGTAACGTTCAGTGTAGTAATTAACGCGCAGTTTATCGCGCAAATAAACTTGCACGCTCTCGTCCATGTCTGTCCGGTTTGAATCCAGAGCAAATGTGCAATGTACAGAGCCAATCGTGCACTCGCAGCGGAGCCCACGATCCATGTGATGGAATTGATGATCAGCCGATGGTCCACTGTGCATCCTCGTGCCATGGATCGATGATAGTTCGACACGTACCGAGTGTGGGGGGGGGGGGTGACATGGGACCCTAATTGCAACATATCACCTCGTCAGTCTTGTACGAAAGAAAATTTCACGAGTCCTCGTCACATTTAAATCTACTAAAATCAATCATAAAATTTTTTCTACATAACCCTACTGAAAAAGACAATCTTTTATTGAAGAGGAAAAAAAAAACCATCATCGGAGTCTACGGTCCAATGTTAACTTTGTTTCACCTTGGAGTAGGATCAACATATCATCTCGTCAGTCTTGTACGAAAGAAAATTTCACGAGTCCTCGCCACATTTAAATCTACTAAAATCAATCATAAATTTTTTTCTACATAACCCTACTGAAAAAGACAATCTTTTATTGAAGAGGAAAAAAAAACCATCATCCGAGTCTACGGTCCTATGTTAACTTTGTTTCACCTTGGAGTAGGATCAATATATCACGGTGATGGTATCATTGTAACCAGGGACTGGAACGTGTTTTTGAACCCGGCGATAAATCAATTGACACTTGAAATTTCACATGGCAAACCAAGAAATATTGGCTCAATGTGTGTTTTTTTTCTGAAGTATATATAAGTCACATTTTCAATGGGACGCTAATGAATGGGCGTGAGTTCCCTAGATGACTGCAAGATGCAGAAGCAAGGTTTCAAATTTCTTTTTTGGACTCTATCTCGGAAGGAACCGAAATCCAAAATTTCGGAAGAAATTTAAAAATCAAAATTCAAATCCGGTTTTTTTAACCGAGAAATCCGAAATTTCGTCGAAAAATCTAAAATATCGGTAAAATTCAACTGAACAAAAAATGATTCAAACGATGTCAAAAAATTTTGAAATTTTTTTGAATGGTCTTGAGACATCACTAATGTTTCCATAAAAATTTCAGAGGATGATCAATCCTGAGGAATTTTTTAATTTCAACGGAATGGAAAATTCTGCAAACCACATTAGAACCTGTTGAAAATTTTTGTGGATGGTCCTAACACATCCATAATATTCTCAAAAAAATTTAGATGATTATCAATATTGAGGAATTTTCAAAAAATCATATAGTGCTACTGAAGACGGATTAACAAATTTCACCTAAATGAAAAATAGTTTAAACCACTGTTTTGCTGGCCATATCATAAAGACTTTCTTAGACACGAAGATTTTTTATGCCTTGTTTGTGCTATAGAAAAGCTCATAGTTAGATCTTCTTACCTAATAGTTAGGGAAGAATCACTGAATTTCCTCGAAAAAAATTCAATGTGATATATGTGAACCCATTCAGTACATGTCGAGCCTCTTCAGATACTTTATGGTACTAATAAGATACTTCTACTAATTAGTCCAACGTATGTCTCTTATTTACCAGGAATCATACTTTTGCTAAATTAATAACCCAAATTATTAAGAGTCTCTTTTCCAAAAGAAAGGACCAAGTTTATTTGAATGGACAATGCTAGTGAGTTAATCTCAAAAAGCATTGAATGATTATTTTATGACTCTAGGAATTAATATAAAGCATTTTGTATCTCTTGTCCACACTCAAAATGGCCTTGCAGAATCATTCATTAAAGGAATAAAACTTATTACTTGGCCACTCTTGCAGAATAAAAGGCTACCCACTAGATGTTAGGGCCACACAGTGTTTGTCGTGGGGGCTCCGGTCTTTGTAACAGTAACTCGGATACTCACTGTTGCGTCGGACGGGAATTAACGCAACCCGTCAGTAATCCGGTCACTAATTACAAACCGTACCCGGATTGAGGCCAATCAATCGGCACGACACACTTCTCGCGATCATATGCCAAAGGATTGATTCCAATCCGAGCTTCCCCGAGATATGTGTCTAGTGCTAGCTCCCTGGATCAGTAGCCTAGCACCCACATATTTCATAATAAGTCGCATCAAGAACCAAGCTCAAAGTAATAATTGTATTAATACTGGTTTAATTACGTCTAATTAATTTACAAGAATGGAACACAGCCAATTGGCTAAAAAGAAAAATGAGAAAAACAAAACCTCAACAGCGGTAGCGGTATGCCTTCCCATACCCAGAGGCAACCTACTGGGGGCTGAAACCCAGATGACCGCTACTAACTCGTGGAACACCCGTCTCGAAGTACGTCGGGAACGCTTTCATTGTCTTCAACATCGTCTTCTATTTGCTTGTTATTAAAAATAAATAGAGCAAACGGTGAGTACACGTATGTACTCGCAAGACTTCAGTGTATGGAAATAATAATGTAAATGCAGGTTATAACAATGGAATCAGGTTTCTACACTAAGTCTATTTGAGCACAAAGCAAGATTTATTTGCAATACTTAATAGATTCTAAATCAATCGCAACTTGTAAAGCGGTGGTAAAGAAATCATTTTAATGAAAGCAATAAATATATCATTTAATCCATAAACCAAATTCCCAACCATTCCATTCCCATCAACCGAAAACCAAACTAACCTACCTTGCCAAAACCATTTCCCAAAACCAACTTCCGACCAAACCCAATAACCAATCCAGCTCCCATCCAAGTCCAACCAAAACCATTCTCGAGACCGAACCAGGATCAAACCAGAACCAACTCCAGAAATTCTATACTTAACAGTACTTCCCAAGCTGCTCATGACCGTGAGTACGGCTAATCGATTAGTTTAGTTATATCTCTGCAGAGATTGTACACTTTACCCACATGACACATTCTAGCAATCATGTCAACCATGCCACGCGATACGAAATGTATCCGTTTTGCTAGACAGTGACGAGACCTTTCGATAGGTCGGAATTTAAACCTTGCACCAGCCCGGTAATGTGCATCCTTAGGTATGGTCCCAAGAGGATGTCCACTAGTGGTCCCTACGGGCTCCCACTAGCTTTAGTGGCCCATACCTCCCCATAGTAGGCATTATCGTTGTATTGGGCAAATTCCCCCTTGATGCCTCGACGAGGGAATCCCTAGAACACACCGTCATGGCAGGTGTGTCCAACTCTCCCGCCACCTAATGATGCAAGACCCAAATCCTTTCCAATGTACTAGGCCAATGCTATCCCATACTAGCACATGTGGTTGTACTGTAAGACCCAGTAATAGCATCAAGTTTAGTCCTTACGGTGACTCAGGCGAGATCTTCCAATCCTACTTGCTATGGCCATAGAGGATGTTCACTAGTGGTCCCTACGGGCTCCCACTAGCTTTACTAGCCCATACCTCCCCATAGCAAGGGAACCAACCGAAACCAAAGCCAAACCAAGACAAGCCTTCTGGCTTGAAATCCTTTCCAAGTCCGGACCAGCCAGACCAACCAAACCTTTCCAAACCAACCAATCGGACCAAACCGTCCAAACCAAGTCAATCCAAACCACCAAACACCGTACATCTCGCCAGGTCTAAATTCTTCTATTTTCCATTTTCACCCATGCAATCTTTCCAATCCAAAACCAAATCCAACTCCCAAACCATCGACCAACCTTTCCGATCCAAAACCCAATCCAAACCAATGATTTTCCAAGAGATTGTAATTGACTGACTCACAACTTTCATAGCATTTGCTACTGCGTGACTAAGCATGTGCAAGTATTATTCAATATTACCCATTTGACATTTATTACTATGTCTAATGTGGATCTATAGTTTTCCAAGGTTCACAATTCAATTAAGATTAAAGGAAATCCACCAACTCTAGGTTTACCTACCAGTTTCCCCACAACTAGCATTTTTACTAAACATACACGCATGCATAATAGTTTTGACAAATGAAAATAGAACTTTGCAAATATAGGATCAAAATGGTCAAAGGAGGTGCTTGCCTGTTTGTTCTTTAACAATACCCGATTCTGGAACAAAGTCGGGATCGTCGTCTACCGAATCGTCAACGCCTAGAGAAAAGCAATAAGAACGATTAACAACGAATCCAAATAAGGCGATTAAGAACCAACATTAAAGCAAATAGAATCGGAAAAGCTAAGATCGAAAAGACTCGAAAAAGGGTTTAACTTTTCAGCTCACGCTGGCAATATCGACACACATTACCTGGTAGTACCGTCCAATCAGCAGCACCGACCTTGCGGCAGTACTGCCGATTTCCAATAGTACCGTACTCTCGGAACGATAATGTCGACGGCAGAGAACTAACACGAGGCGCTTGGAAAACAACTACCAAAGTATGGCCCACAACACCACCGCACATGCAGCAGTACCGTCCCTGAACCCTCAATAGGGTCGGAGTTCCAAAGGCCACAGATAGATCGCTCTAGAAAATAGCTATCGGAGTGTGGCTCGCAGTATTACCAACAGGGTGGTAATACCGGCCTCAAACCCCCGGTAGCGTCGCGGCTCTAGAGGCCAAATGCAGCACACTTTGGGAGAATCGACCTCTAAATTTCTATCGATGCTTGTTGATCGTTAAGCCATAGCTTGCCCTCGTTGAGATCGATCGATCAGCATGGACGGCCAGGATGACTTCTTCAGTGACTTCATGGTGTTGCAGAGGGACAAGGGCAACCTCCTCTACCTCCTATGCTCCTGCAACTTTGTCAACTATCCCATCAGCGCCGAGGTCACCCAGTGATGGAGCTGGTAGGTCATCTTCGTCTCCCTCGTCGCGTAGATGCTGCTGCAGTGGGTAAAGAGACCCATTGCCATACTTGGGACGGCCATCAAGTAATGGATGGACCTTGTAACACCTTAGTACCTCGTCTGCTCAAGATATTACTACTATTTTTATTTCTTTAATCACTTTTAACATAATTTTAATTATAATTTCAACAAGTATTCTAAGACAATTAACGCCTCTACTAAACAATACTAACAAGAGTTTGTGTAACAACATAAACAATATAAAAGCAATAATAAATCTTGGAATAAATCATCCAAGCAATTCCGAGTCCATGCGCTCGGGAATGTCCAAGTTTTTGCACTTGGGTAAGCATTCTAAGACAATTAACACCTCTACTAAACAATACTAGCAAGAGTTTGTATAACAACATAAAGAATATAAAAAAACAAAAACAAATATTAGAATCAAGCGTCCAAGCATGTTCAAGTCCACGCGCTCGGGAACGTCCAAGTCTTTGAACTTGGATACGCCCGAATGTGTAACTTACTTGAGCATTGGTAAGTCCAAATGTGTAACATCCCAAAATTTAATAAAAGGTAAAACCTATTACTAAATTGTTATTGTGAATTAGTGTTACATTCCACGAATTTCTAAACATTTTGGTGAATCATTTGATTATGAAGAAATTGAATAATCAAAGCTTACCTTTACCTTTATCCTGAAAAGTTACAAGAATTAATAAGGGCATATGTTATTTATTTCTAAATAATTATGCCAAACCTGAAAATGTGCAAATTCGAATAAAAGAATTGTAGTAAAGCAATTACATGGAAACTAAATCAAAAATTTTGTGGGAGACCTCTGATATTATTTCAAACTTAGTGTAAGATTTTACAGAAAATTACAATTAGATTTACTCCATTAATTAAGTTGATTTCCAATTTAAAATTTCTTTTAAAGTCCTCATGGATTAACTTAACCTTTCCTTACACTTGCTAGTGGGCCCAGTGTTCAGTGCTTGCCCGGTTGAACCACCTGCCACTCTATCCTTTCTTCCTCTCTTCCCTTCTCACTTACCCATGGACCAAGTGACCCCATATGTCATCACCTTCTCTTCACCTTTCTTCTCTTAAGCCTTTGCTTACTGTCCCGTACACTGCCAAGGGGGAGGCAATTGCTGCTCATCTATTGCCAAAGCCTGGGCGTGTTTGGACTATAATGCCGCCTGTGGTACACCTGCCCCTCCAAATCACCAAGTAATTTGCAGTGTGCAGAGATTGTCAACAACAGCCGAGAACCATCGCCATCGTTCTCATCCATTCTGATGCCTTATCTACTGCCATTCTTACTCCAACCGAGAACCATCGCCTTCGTTCTCATCCATTCTGATGCCTTATCTACTGCCATTCTTACTCCAATTAAAGGGCGACTAGAGGCGTTAGTTTCACCTCACTTTGAACTAGACATTCCCTTCTGTTCTAAGCCCTCCTAGACCACCCGTTCGGCCCTTTTCCTCTCCGACTGCAGTGATATCAGAAGGGGGGAGTCCCAAATTACCAAGCCACGGTAAGCATTCACTCAAAGTTGATCGTGTGTAAAGCATCTATGATTTCTTATGAACCCTTTTTGTGCTGTTCTTCCAGTCCAAAGTCCACCAACACTACTACAGATTCGTACATCACAATCGGTTCTTTTTGGTCATCACAGTCGGTTTTGGTGACGATAGAAAGTCCAACGATAGTGATAAGGTATGTATATCACAGTCCGTTTTTAACCGACACTAATAATATCTTATCACTGTCGGTTCTTTTTCAGAACTGACTATGATAATAAACTTATCACAATCGGTTCTCTCTTAAAACCGATTGAGATACGTATAATATCACAATCGGTTCTTTCTTAGAACCGATACAAATAATTACATTATCACAATCGGTTTTTTATTAGAACCGATGGGGATAAGTACATTATCACAATCGGTTCTTTATTCGAACCGATTGTGATACTAACAATATCCCAATCGGTTACAACAAGAACCGATTGTGATACTGTACATATCCCAATTGGTTCCAACAAAGAACCGATTGTGATGATGTTACTGTCCATCGTCCGAAAATAGCCTCGCATTCACAATATGACACATTCATCACAATCCACAATATCACAGAACATATACATCACAATCTACACACATTACATTCAAATTAATATTGTTTACAATCTGTAACAGATCACATTCACATAAATTTTGTTTACACTTTATGGTCTAGTATTTGCTTGAATGGTCTCTATATCTACCATCCTCCGTTATAACTTCTGTCCAGTACCACTGGCATAAATGGTCTCGTAATTTCTTGAGATCAGTGTTGGTTAGGCTCTTCCGGATGATATCAAGGTCCTGCAAAATAGAAAGTAGTGCACTAATATATTTAATTCCTAAATTTTGATTGTAAAAGGCTGATAGTATTATGCTTGTAAACAAATACCACATTGACTGTAATGCAAATAATCAGCTCTATACCTTAGGGAAACGATCTGCGCGACCAACCAAAATGAGCAGGTGCTGCATCACGTAAAAGCCACACAGATCATCGCACCCTTGTTGATGACACTGTGAACAAAGAAACTTAAATTAGGAGACGAATTAAAAATAGGTGTCAGAAAAAAATCCTATGATAGACACTTGTACCTTGAAGCGCTTCCACTCCAGTTTGGTGCCTTGTTTATTATTGTGTCGGCCATGTTCAGCAACGTAAGACAAGAAATCCCTATACATTGGAGAGATGCCATTGAGGTAAAAAATATTTAGCGTAGTTCAATATGTAAAGTGTTAGGTTAGAGAAATGTACTTACTTCTGCAAAACAGGCTCGATTGCATAGTCCATCGGTCTATTTTCGAGTGAGTTCAACGTGTAGACCTTGTTTTGACTCGGAACAACCACAAGTAGAACCCAATGGTTGCTTATTACACGGTACATAGTGCAAGAGAATAAGTTCATATACGGTTGAAGTGTGTACATATAATTGAATTGTATAGTAGTACATACTCCTAGTGGTACGAGAAGAGAATGAAGTCCTTTTTCGCCTTGTCATGCAATGACTGCTTGATGTATCCTGCAAGGAACTCCGATTGATACCTAGCCATGGTCGCAGACACCATCTCGGGGTCGACAAACTCGACAGGGTGTCGACCCGTCACGGCTTGCTGCCTTATGATCCTGCAATTCATGTCAATTGTTAAAAAATATAATACAAAATCAGTACAAAGTCATATGAATGAGTATGGTGCGATACTCACAGCGTCCAGGATCGTATGGTAGAAATATCGACGGCTTTCAAGCTGTACATAAAGTACAGATCCTCAAAACCGACTGGGAAGGTCCCATCCTCTTGGCGGTGGAATTGTCCCCCTCGATACTTCACTATGAAATCGTGGTGAGGCTCGGCCTCATGTGACTTATCGATGTACCATCCATGTAGGTGGCGAGTGAACAAGCCTAAAGTATTCAATTCATGGCTTGCGATAAAGGGCTTTCCATGTATGTACTGCTTGTGATCATCAGGGTGCTCTGTGTCCTCTGACAACTTTGCCTTCTTCACGAAGGGACTCTCTGAACTCTGCTTTGTGTCTTTAGTCAGCGTGGTAGAAGTCCTTTTGCGCACCACCTGCGCACCAGCATTTGTAGCTACCGCCGTAGGTGCAGGAGGTGCAGCTGCAAGCCTAGTTGCAGGTTGTGTAGCAGGGGCAGGAGCATGTGCAGCAAGAGCAGGTGCAGCAGTAGTAGCAGGAGCAGGAGCAGTAGTAGTAGTAGGAGCAGGTGCAGCAGCAGCAGTAGTAGTAGGAGTAGCAGTAACAGGAGCAGGTGCAGCACCAATAGTACTAGTAGCAGTAGCAGTTGCAGCAGGAGCAGGAGAAGCAGGACCAATAGTAGCAGTAGCGATGGCAGCGATAGTGATAGTAGCAATAATAGCGGCGAGTAGCTTGATAAGCGATAGCGGCAGCGATAGCGATAGTAGCGATAGCTTGATAGCGATACTAGCAGCAGGAGGAGGTGCTTGCACTACGACACCCGTCGCGGGCCACTTGATGAACGACATCCGTGCTTGCCCGAGAGTGGTGATATCTTCGTTCGGGGGGACTCCAGGGCATGAGACAGGTAAACATCGTGGACATAGTCCACCTGCACCCTCATGTAGCCCTTCCCCAAAGGTATACCATGCACCGTGTCATCCTCCTTGCTGGGAAATGCAACCCCGCGGCCTCAATTTGTATTCCGTCGTTGATCAGGACTAGCTGGCACTTGGCAGGACCCTGCAAGAAGTGATCAGCATCTTCATCATAGTCTTTGTTAAGCTTACTCATGTACCTTTCGGTCCGAAACAGTTATTACCTTGAGGTGTGGAATGCGCAGTTCCTTATTGGAAGCGCAGCTGCTAGGGCGTAGCATAGGCGATGGTTCAGGACTCTGATTCTGGGAGAACATCGCCATCATCTCAGCTTTTAACTCCTCCTTCAACTCCTCCTTCATCTACGCCCTAATCCGCGCCTCACATGCTTCCCATGATCTTGCCCTGGCACTGGAAACGCTCTCCTCTACAAAGAAGGACCTCTTCGTATGCCCCGCACCTGCGGCAAGCACCCGACCCTTATGATCAGGCTTCCCGATTGCCGAACACAGGATGTCCCTTGATCCTTGGCTTTGAAATGCTCCTTGCTCTTTCTGCTGGCTTACCTCCTCCTGCAGGTCGCAAATATAAATTATTGCTAAAATACAATGTGAAGGGTCAGATGCAATGTACTATGTTAGATATCTTACGATGGTCGTGACGATCTGTGTGGTCGCGGGGTTTGGAACGACAATCTGACCGTCAAAGGTTTTCTTCGTCCTTGCTAATACCCAGTCGCGTGCCCGCTCCTCGCATATGTGGGAGTAAGGCATCGTTGTCCCAAAGGTTGCACACTCCTCGGCTAGTCGCGCCCACTCTGCCATCTTCCCTACACACCCACCGGAACCGAGGTGGTGCGCGTGTGTGTTACGCCTCTGTATAGCGATATTCTTCTCTCTCAGCTCCTCCGCCTCGGGCGTATTCCTCATCCTTGCGAACTCCTCCAAAACCTCGGGAGTAACAAATGGATACCTTTCGAAGGGAGTACGGTTTTTCAACACGAACTCGGCATGCATGGTAACCCTGAAATGCCTCAAAGCCACACCCATTCTCTTCAAGGCGTACCGTCTCGCATTGATTTCATCTTCCTCCTGTATAATCCATTTCCTCTTAACTTCGTCCCACAGTCGGTTCTTCTACTCATCGCTTACTTCCTTCCTCCAGTCCTTAACTATGATCGGCACTCTCTCCCTGTAACACCCCAAAAATTTGCTTTTCTTAAATTCATGTGTGATTTGGCACTTTGGTGAATTTTTGGAATTTTCTGGAATTTACTTGGATTTATTTGGAATTTATTTGAATTTATTCCATTTTGAAATAATTAAAGAATTTAACTTTGCAAATAAAATTTTGTTGGAAATATTTTATTTGAGTCCAAAATGATCCAAAATATTTTCCAGAATTTTTCTGGAATTTTTCTGAGTCTTTTACTATTTTTAATGAATTAAATGAATTTCTAGAAATTAATTGGATTATTTAATCGCTTGAAAATCGAGTTGGTTTCTTGTTCATCATCCGACTGACCGAGTCAAAGTCGGACTCGAAGTCCGACCGAGCGATTGATCCTGGTCGAACCCACTCGTAGAACCTAACGCAGCGTGACCGTTGGATCGAGATCCAACGGCCACGATTGAGCCACGTCACCCGAGCCTAGCTCCGACCGAGCCAGCCCGGCTCGCGAGCTGAACCGAGCCGAACTCCGCGGCCGTTGGATCTCGATCCAACGGTGGCGTCTGTCGCCCTCGCCGTGTCCGGGACGGACTCTGCCGCCCGTACCGGCTTCACCGCGGATTCCGCGGGGATCTCGGTGTCCGGGCCGGTATTTAATGCCCGGATGCGTGCCCGAGGTTCGCCTTTGCCGTCCGCGTCATTTGCCCCAAGTGCCCTAGCCCTAGCCGCCGCCGTCGACCCGCTATTGCTCGCCGTAGTTAGCTTCCTCCTCCGCCACAATTCTTGCCTCGCCCGTGATCCGGCGCGTCCTCCGGCCCGTTGAGCCCGGATGTCGGGACCAATTTGCAAATCAGGACCTTTGTATTCGCACTAGTCGAGAACGGCGCTAGTGCACACATTCTTAACATCGGTAAATATCACAATCATACCAATCGATATTATCAAAGTACTTTATTTAACTAACCAAACTGGTTACTTGACCTCATGGTCAAGTTACAAATGTATGCCTCGTAGGGCGAAACTTATTCGAGAGAAACAATAGCGGAAAATCAAATAAACTTAGTGGCGCCATCCAAGATACCACAGCAGCGGTAGGCTCGCATCCCTAAGTAGGCGGTCTCTTGGAAATCCTCCTCACAGTGGCGTAGTCTCCTCTTCAACTCGATATTGTGTTGAGGCAAGGGTGAGTACTTGGTACTCACGGCAAGTCATGCAGTAATGCAAGCTAATATACTATATGCATGGCTTGGTACAAAGGAATAGCTCAAGGTATATTTAAAGAAATGACTTTTGACAAGTAAATAAAGTAGATTCAGCGGTAAAAATAAGTAAAGCATAAAGAACTTTTCAAGAAGCTTAACAAACATTTTTCCCATCCTAAACCATATTTCCATCATCTTTATTGTTAAACCAACCCAACTTTTCAAGTCCAAGTTATTTTGAGAAAAAATCTAACCCTTGATTTGTAATTCCAGAGCATTGTCCAATGCAGTGGACTTGGCTATTCAAATAGATTCTACACTCTGGCAGAGGTTATGCACTTTACCCACAAGATCAGGTCAAACACCACAAAGGCGAGTTCCCATAACAAAGCCTTCCGGAAGCCTCAAACAACACAGTGGTCCTCTCGGTTAAGTGTTTCTACACCATCCCTTCCCTTAGCTAAGGCGAAGTATGGGACCAACACACCGTTAGATGGGTATTCGGCCCACGACGATCACGCTCCGTGCACAATCACACAACGGTGTAATCGGCCCGACACCCTGAGGCTCCACAAGTGAGTCCTTAGCGACTTAGTCAACTAGGGCCGTCCCCATTCGACCCATGTGGTTGCAAGTATGACCAGTTCAAAGGCTTGCAAGGTTAAGTCCTTAGAGTGACCAGGGGCAAGACTACCCAAGAACCAAATCAACATTCCCAACGCCACAAGCGGCCCCTTTGATTACTCTTGCCACATGCCCTGGCCGAAATCGTTTATCAAACCCCGTTGATTACCATGCACCACGTGCCATCAACATCACATGATACTTTTCCAAAAGCAGGGTTCAATATATCATTAAGTCAATATTAACATTTGATTGTCCAAAATCATGTCATGAGCACGAGTGTGCTCCAAGCGATACATACAACGCGGTCTCTAAACCCATGTTGGCAATTTAATAATGTCCAACTAGTAAACCACAACTAGGGTGACAAAGGGTCATGGCACATACTTAAGTAATCAAGGTGTCATATGACAAATTGGTATTTATCTAACCCCATGTTTAAGCAAAGTATGTTGCTAATTGAACTAGCATGCAATAGTTTAAATCAAAATAGATTTGAAATAGGATCAACATGGTCAAAGCACAACTTGCCTTCAAAAAGTACTTGCTCTTGGTCTTGAGTTGGATCACGAGTCAACACTTCTCCTTCGAATCCTTCGGCACTTCAACGTCACTCGTAAAGCGTGCAAATAGCAAATACACAAATAAACACTATGCAAAAAGATCCCAAAACTTCAAATAAAATCCATAAGCAGGAGAGAACATAATTTTCTGGATTTTTAGAAACTGGAATCGTCAAATTTGGAGTTAAAACGCATAAAAGTTATGATTATTTAAAGTTTAAATAATCAATTAAATAATATTACAGAGAAAAACTTTAGTCCAAAAATTAAATAAAATTCATATTTAGGTAGATCTTTGATTTTATACAAATTTAGAAATTTGAATCGCTTCAAATCGGAGTTGAAACGCATAAAGTTATAAGCGTTTGAAGTTTGAATCTAAATTTGAATCAATATTTCGAATTAATAAATCATTTTCTTTTCGGAAATTAATTATTGCGTCAGCATGGACACGTGGCAGCCTCTGATTGGCTGACTTGGCGTCGTGATCACGGACTCAGATTCGGGTCCGGTGGATGCAGTCCACCGATGCAATGACATCACGCGAGTCCACCGTCGATGGTCGCGTCGGTATGCCTGTGACCATGGCACGATCCAGCCGATTCGATTGATCGAGCGGTTGAGGTTGGATCCAATCCACATAGCGTGGATTTCACGCGATGGCGTGGGCGAGCGAGGCGCGTTGGATTTTGATCCAGCGGTTGAGATCTATCCTGGGTTCTACAGGGGTTAGGGCACACGTGGCTAACCTGGACCGTTGGATCTTGATCTCACCGCCTGCATCCAATCTGGTTTTTACCGCTTTCAAGGAAGCGTGGACTCACCGTGATCGTTCGGTTGAAGATCGGACGGGCCGATCAGTCTTCGTGGTTGGCCCGGGCCGTTGTCGAGGTCTGGCCGGACTTGAAGACGACGGCGACACACGGGACAGCGCCACAGGGCAGATCCGGCGAAGTGAATGCCCACTCAGGCCAGCCGCTCGTCCCTTGCGGTCTGGATCCGGCCACAACGCGACGGAGAACGGTGGGCGCGGCGGAATGATGCAAAACCCTAAACAACCCTAATCAACTCCGTGAAATCGCGAAACACGGAGGAGCTCTTCAGTGGCGGCTTAGAGCAAAAGGTGCGCACGGCGGCGATCTCGCACGCACTCACGCCTTTAAATACACGGCGACGCAGGGATTCGCTCGGTTTCATGGCGAGGCGGCGCAGGCGCGAGTCCGGCTTTCGGACCGCAGCGAGGCGGCTCAATCCTAGCCGTCACGCGGCGGCACGACGGATGCGGCTACGATCGCTGCGAACGGCATCGACTGGGTTCGACTTCGGTCTCGGCACGGGGTGGCGCAAGAATCACAACCGCTTGGAATCTTGATCCAACTGGCCGCGTAACTAGGTTCGGAGACGGCGAGTTCGGCTCGACGCAGCCTGGTCGGACTCGAACTTCTGACTTCGGGCTCGGTCGGATGAACAAGATGAGACTTCGGTTTGATTTTCCAATGATTTAATATTTAAAATAATTCTAATTCATTTAATTCATTAAAAATAGCAAATGACTCGAAAAAATTCGGAAAAATTATGGAAAATACTTTGGATCATTTTGGACTCAAATAAAATATTTCCAACAAAAATTTATTTGCAAAATTAAATTCTTTAATTATTTCAAAATGGAATAAATTCAAATAAATTCCAAATAAATCCAAATAAATTCCAGAAAATTCCAAAAATTCACCAAAGTGCCAAACCACACATGAATTTAAGGAAAGCAAAATTTTGGGGTGTTACACCAGATCCGGAGTCTTCAGGTCAAGCCGCACCCGTGGAGTCAACTCACTTCGCCGGATACACCGCCAAGCGCCGTCGGGCTCGTCTTCGTCACCGCCTCCGGCCACCCAACCCCGCCGCAACGCCATCACCGCCCGCGAGCTCCGTGCACCGCCGGATCAAGATCGAACGGCCACGGTAAGCCACGTGTTCCCAAAACCCGAACCCTCCAGATTAGATCTGGACCGTTGAATCAAGATCCAACGGCCCACGTTCGGCCACGTCGCCGTGCGATATTTCTGTTGCAAATCCTAGATCTATTCTCGACCGTTGGATCTAGATCCAACGGCTTAGATCCAATCGTGTCGCACGCGTTGCACCGCACTAGATCCAATCTCGACCGTCCGATTTAGATCGTACGGCCCAAATTCACCGCGTTATTCCAAACGCGTAAACCTTAGATCTAATCCGCGCCGTTGATTTTCAAATCAACGGGCGAGATTGCGCCACATGGGAGGAAGTTGGACCGGCGGGCGCGCCAGACGCTGCGGCGTGACGCCGACATGCCGCGTGTCACGTGGCGGCCAAACCACACCATGACGCCACGACGCGTCATGGGGTCCACCTGTCCGCCACCTCAGCCGCAAGGCGGTGACGCCAAGAATGACGTCACCAGTCTCCACCTGTCGCCAAGAAGGCGCTGAGTCCCCGCTGACGTCAGCAGTGACGTCACCCGTAGGGTCCCACATGTCAGAGACACGTGAACCGTGGACCGAGTCCACGGTGGACCCGAGCTGAGCCGTGGGCTGAGCCCGTGGACCGGCTGACGTCAGCCGCCCAATCAGAGGTTGACACGTGTCATGCTGACGCAATAAATGAATTTCCGAAAAAGAAAATGATTTATTAATTTGAATAATTGATTTCAGAATTTGATTCAAACTTCAAACGCTTATAACTTTTGCGTTTTAACTCCGATTTGAGTGTTTCAAATTTCTAAATTTGTATAAAATTGAGATCTACCTAATTATGAATTTTATTTAATTTTCAGACTAAAGTTTTTCTCTGTAATATTATTTAATTGGTTATTTTAAACTCTAAATGCTTGTATCTTTTGCATTTGAACTCCGAATTCGACGATTCCAGTTTCTAAAAATTCATAAAATTATGCTCTCTCTGTTTATGAACTTTATTTGGATGTTTGGACACTTTTTGTCTACTGTTTATTTATTTATTGCTATTTGCACGCTTTACGAGTAGACGTTGAAGTGCCCGAAGGCTTCGAAGGAGAGGTGTTGACCCAGGAGCCAGCTCAGGACCAGGAACAAGTACTTTTTGAAGGCAAGTTGTGCTTTGACCATGTTGATCCCAGTTTCAAATTAATTTGGTTTAAATTATTGCATGCTAGTTTGATTAGAAAATGCTTTACTTAATTATGGGAAATTAGATAAATGCCAAATTGTTGTATGACACCTTGATTATTTAAATATGTGCCATGACCCCTTGACACCCTAGTTGAGGTTTAAATAGTTGGACATTACTAAAGTGCCAACCTGGGAATTTAGATCGTTGTAGTATATTGCTTAGACCTGCTACGTGCTCATGACTTGATTTTGGACAATCAAATGTTAATACTGACTTAATGATATATTGAACCTGTTTTGGAAAGGTATCATGTGATGTTGATGGCACGTGGTGCATGGTAATCAACTGGGGTTTGATAAATAGCTTTTGACCGGGGCATGTGGCAAGAATGATCGGGTGGGCCAGATGTAGCACCGGGAACGTTGTGTTGGTTCTTCGGGTAGTCTTGCCCTGGTCACCTTAAGGACTTAACCTTGCAAGCCTTTGAACTGAGTCAATCTTGCAACCACATGTCTGTAATGGGACGGACCTAGTTGATTAAGTTGCTAATAACGTACCTGTGGGACCTCTGGGTGTCAACTATATCTTTTGTGTAGTTGTGCGGGAGCGCATCGGGCTGTCAGGTACCCATCTAACGGTGGATTGGCCTAAACTTCGCCTTCGCTAAGGGAAGGGTTAGTGTGTAATCACCGGAGAGGACCACTTGTGCGGTTAGAAGTTTCCGAAAGACTTTGTTACGGACACTCGCCTTTGTGGTGTTTGACTGTATCTTGTGGGTAAAGTGCATAACCTCTGCAGAGGGTAAAATCTATTCGAATAGCCGTATCCGCGGTATTGGACATTGCTCGGGAATTACAGTCAAGGGTTAGACTTTCTCAAAAATAACTTGGACTTGAAAGGTTGGGTTGGATTAATAATGTTGTTGTTGGAAATGTGGATTAGGTTTGGGAACAATGTTTACTAAACCCCTTGAAAAGTTATTGATCTTATACTTGTTTCTACTGCTTTCGAATCTACTTATATTATTTGTTAAATGATGTTTACTGCAAATATACCTTGAGCTATTCCTTTGTATCAAGCCATGCATATAGTATATTAGCTTGCATTCTGTGCATGACTTGCTGAGTACCAAGTACTCACCCTTGCCGCAATACAACACCAGTTGAAGAGGAGACTACACCAGCTTTGTAGGAGGAGCTCCAAGAGGAACCGTCTATTTAGGGAGCGAGCCCAGTCAGTTGCCTGTGGTATACTGGATGGCGCCACGATGTCATCTTATTTTCCGCTGCTATTATTTCTCTTTTAATAAGTTTCGCCCTGCGAGGCGTATATTTGTAACTTGACCCTAAGGTCAAGCAACCAGTTTGTTTATCTAATTAAAGTACTTTATTAGTATCGAGTGGTATGATTGTGATATTTACCAATGTTGAGACTGTGTGCACTAGCGCGTTCCTGGACTAGTGCTGAATACACAGAGGGTCCGGATTTGCAGATTCGGGTCCCGACACTCCCTCACCAATTGGCCGAGAAAAGAGGAGTAGCGCCCCTTAAACTTGCTAGGACCCGTGCAAACCCCCGTGGCATTGAAGTGGAGGACTTGCGGCGTTCTCCCTGTGGCTCCTTTATTCGGTCCTCTGCCCTTTCTGACCTTCCTCAATGGGGTAGCAGCACCTTCTTCTCTCTCTGGCGTTGAGCCGGTGCTCTCTTTTTGCGACATTCCGAACTAAGTACGTATAGGTCAAACCTAAACTTCATGAGAGAAAGCAATTCAAATTTCTGACATGATTATATTTCACATAAGAGAAAGCAATTCAAATATCTATCTGTAGACCATCTAAGTACGTACGTACCAACGATGACTCCTTATCTCTAATTAGGTTAGGTCCTAATCCCATTCGAGGATATGTGGCTCAGGCAAGTTCCTAAGCTGTTGTACAACTCTAGAGAAAATTTCAGCAACATCTCCCTGATGTTCTCCAAATACACGTCTCAACAACAGGTCAAGAGGGTGTGTATTCGGAGAACACCAGGGAGATGCGGCCGAAACTTTCTCTAGAGTTTGTACAACAGCTTAAGAACTTGCCCGAGCCACATATCCTCGAACTGTCCAAAAAACGTGGACAATTCGAGACTGCTTATTTATAAATATGCCATTTTAGCATACTTATAAACAAGCACCCTCGAATGGGAGACGCATAGGTTACGCAACTAAACTCGATAATAAAGTGCGATAATATAGCAGATGTTACAAGTTTCAAATTGCACTGAGAATATAATCTGCACATATTACTATAGAAGGGTTGCTAAATTAATTAGCCGACATGGATTGCTCTCAGATTGCTATAGAAGGGTTGCTAAATTATTAGCCGTCCAACTTCTAGATGGCCAATATATCACAGGCTATTACATCTGAAAATTTCAGGATTACAACCCTAGAACAAAGATCGCTTCTAGCAATGTATGAATAAGTAAAGAATAGCACAGAAGGAATATAGCACTGCTCTAACCCTACCACAATGCATTAAGAGCAAGTGCCACCAAATTGTCAGCTAAGAGCATAAATGAATAAGCACAGCACTGCTCTAACCCTAGAACAATGCATTAAGAGCAAATGCCACCAAAATATCAGCTAAGAGCAGTACTTATCTAGGTCTAGCAAGTTCCTTTAATGATCAGATTAATCAAGTCTCAAATTTAAGCAATCATCATTGAGCTATTTACAACCAATAACAGCCCACAGTCCGATATCGTTCTTACAGTGCGCCGAACCGAGTCGGCAATGGGGGAGGAGCCCGAGGGGGCCGCCGATGGCGGAGGAGCCGGCTGGGGGGGGGACGCGCCGATGGGGGTGGTGGGGGGGAGCCACCGATGGGGGAGGCGCCGAGGGGGAGGGGGAGGAGCCGGAGGGGGAGGCGCCTGAGGGGGAGGAGCCGGAGGGGGAGGTGGTCGAGCTAGGGTTGTGGAAATGAGGATGAAACGAAATCACTGCGCGCCGAAATGAGAGTGTGCGCGCCGAAATGTATATCCCATGTGGGGTTTTATCACGGTCGGTTAACCAAAGAGACCGATCACAATATTTAATATCTGTGTCGGTTCTTTAAAACAACCGATCGCAATATGTACACTAACTGTATCGGTTCTCTAAATAAACTGATCGCAATATATACTATCTGTGTCGGTTCTATACAAAAACCGATTGCAATATATACTATCTGTATCGGTTTCCTAAAAGAATCGATTGTGATGACTTCCAATTTCTAATTTTTTTAAAACAGAGTCTTCATTCAAAAGAGTCGAAAAGTTAAATCTTTTTCAGCAGTGCTATACTATAAGATCCATTTGACATATATATTCTACAAAATGCTACATTATACAGGGAATTCTTACAACTTAATTTATTTACAATATAACCCTTCTTGATGATCTACACGCATGTAATGTGTTCCATGTGTGCCGTCGTCACCGCTAAGACATGCCCTATCTGCAAACGGAGGTGTTTCATCAAATTGGTTGTACTCTTCTTCATCTACGACATTTTCAACTCCAACAATCCTCCTCTTGCCATGAAGTACGACGTGCAACCTCGGATTGGCCAGATCATGCACATAGAAAACTTGAGTTGCTTGCTTTGCGAGGACGAACGGTTCATCTCTATAGGCCAGTCTATTCAGATCAACAAGAGTAAAACCTGTCTTGTCGACCTTAACTCCGTGAGGAAGTCTCACCCACTTACATCAGAACAATGGAACTTGGTATATTCCATAGTCGAGCTCCCATATTTCTTCGATCATCCCGTAGTAACAGTTCTTGCAGTTGAGGATCCTCTTTTCGAGTGGTCATCGGACAAAGCATCTATGCTCACACCACTATTTTACACTGTACTCTTTGCATCTTGACTTTCAGTATAAAATGTGTAGCCGTTAATATCGTAACCTTGCCATGTCTGTATATTAAATCTTGGTCCGTCAGCCAACCATTTGACAGCCTCAGTACTAACGGAGACCTTCACCTTTTCTTTGAACCATGTGAGGAATCGATCGTTGTGTTCTCGTGTGATGGAAAGCTCATCCATAAGTGGATTCTCTTCCCGTAATATCAACTTGTGCTGTTCGATGTATGGATGAACTTCTGCGCTGTGTTGCAAGACTGTGAAATGCGCTTTACAGTACATATCAAATTGTGGACTCATTAGATTTGACCCAATGGTTCCTTTGCCACCAAGTCTGCCCCCATGACGAGATATAGGAACACCAATCGGTTGTCTTTTACCTAGATAGTCCACACAGAACTCAATAACCTCTTCAGTCCCATAACCTTCAATAATACTACCCTCAGGCTTCGACCGATTCCTCACGTATGACTTTAATATACCCATGTACCTCTCGAACGGATACATGTAACGCAGGAATGCGGGTCCACAAATCTTAATCTCTCTAACAATGTGTACAACGAGGTGGACCATGACGTCGAAGAACGATGGGGGGAAATGCATCTCAAGCTGACAAAGAGTTTGCACCACCTCACTTTGTAAGTTGTCCAGTATATCGGGATCAATAACCTTGCATGAAATCGCATTGAAGAAATAGCATAGCTTCGTGATTACCAACCTGACGTCATTTGGTAGAATATTTCTAATTGCAACAGGGAGCATTTGGGTCATCAAGACATGACGGTCGTGGGACTTCATACCAAATTACTTCAAATCATCCATAGACACAAGCTTCTTAATGTTTGCGGAGTAGCCCGATGGAACTTTAATATCATGGAGACACTTGCAGAGGTCTTCTTTCTCCTTCTTGGATAAGGTGTAGCATGCAGTGGGGATGTACGGCCCTTTTCCATCCTCCTCCATCACTGCAAGCTTGGGCCTGATTCCCATGTAGGTCATATCGCGGCGAGCATTCACACCATCCTTGGTCTTCCCAGGTATGTTCAGCAGGATGCCTACCAAATTATCACAAATATTTTTCTCAACGTGCATGACATCAATACATTGACGGACATCTAACTCCTTCCAATATGGTAAGTCCCAAAATATCGACCTCTTTTTCCAAATGGTCCTGGGATGAACAGATTTACGGCTCTTACCATACTCGTGATCGATATCCTCTACGCGTGAATATGCTTGCCTTCCACTCATAGGCTGCGGGGCTGCACGAACTTCCCTCTTTCCATCAAATTTGTCATCCATCTTACGATATCGATGACTTCAGGGTAGAAACCTACGGTGACCCATGTACACCGTTTTCTTCGAATTCAGCAGCCACAAGCTATCAGTGTCCTCTTCACAAATTGGACAAGCTTTGTCTTCCTTCGCGCTGTAGCCCGCCAAATTACCAAGGGCTGGGAAATCATTTATGGTGCAAAATATCATAGCCCGTAGGGTGAAGTTCTCTCTTTTGTATGCATCCCACACCTCGACCCCCTCATTCCACAATTTTACCAAATCCTCAATTAGTGGTGCTAGGTACACATCAATATCATTACCCGGCTGTTTGGGTCCTGAGATTAGCAACGACATCATGATATACTTTCGCTTCATGCATAACCAAGGAGGCAAATTGTATATACACAACAAAACTGGCCAAGTACTGTGTCGACTGCTCATATTACCAAACGGATTCATTCCATCTGTACTCAATCCAAATCTTATGTTCCTCATCTCGGCACCAAACTCCTCATGTTGCCAATCAATGTTTCTCCATTGAGACGAATCAGCGGGATGTCTCAACTTGCCATCTTCCTTTCGAGATTCATAATGCCAACGCAACAATTTTGCCTCTTTGGGATTTGCAAAGAACTGCTCTAAACGTTGAATGATGGGCAAATACCACAACACCTTGGCTGGTGCCCCTTTTTCACATCTTCACCATCGTTAGTTCGGTTCTTACGCTTCTTGTCATTACGCTTATCATTTTGTTTGTATCTGGGTACACCACAAACTGGACAAATGAGCAGTTCCTTATGGACGTTGCGGTATAGTATGCAATCATTTGGACATGCATGTATCCTATCTATTTCCATTCCCATGGGACATAATAGCTTCTTCACTTCATAAATACTTGTTGGCAACTCGTTTCCATCTGGAAGCATATCCGATAGAAGTATTAAAAGTGCATTGAAACTTGTATCTGTCCAACGGTGTTTTGCCTTCAGTTCAAACAATGCAAGGACCTAACCCAACTTGGTGTATTCCCCTTTGCAACCCGAAAACAATGGTTTGGCATCGTCATCCATCAAGCTTTTAAATTTTTCGAACTCTCTTTCCGTGTAATTTCCCTCCACATCCCGCAACATTTGATCTAAATTATCCTCATCAAACATATCACGCTCCAACTCGTGATCGGCTTCCAGCATGTCTTCGTTGCATATCACAGGGGTACTACCTGTCTCCCTATGATGGATCCAACACGTGTAATTCCTCACGAAGCCACGTCAAATCAAATGACCTTCAATTTGAGCTGAGTTGTTAAATCTCTTGAGATTGGTGCAATCAATACAAGGACAATATATGAACTTTACACCCCTCATAACCATATCTACTTCTGCAATTCTTATGAACTCTTTAACTCCCCTCTGAAATTCAGCACTCACACGGTTTTTTTGATACATCCATTCTTCACGGTCCATCTACAATTAAACCATAAACAATAAATTAATAATGCCCTAATCAATGAAATAAAAGAAGGGTTGAAGCATTAAAAAAGTTGAGAGATTGAATGATCTGTTGACCAACTAAGTACATACGTACCAACGATGACTCCTAATTGCTAATTAGGTTAGGTCCTAATCCCATTCGAGGATATGTGGTTCGAGCAAGTTCCTAAGCTATTGTACTAACTCTAGAGAAAATTTCGGCAGCATCTCCCCGCTGTTCTCCAAATACACGTCTCGACAACATGTCAAGAGGATGTGTATTCGGAGAACACCGGCCAGGGAGATGCTGCCGAAACTTTCTCTAGAGTTTGTACAACAGCTTAGGAACTTGCTCGAGCCACATATCCTCAAACTGTTCAAAAAGCGTGGACAATTCGAGACTGCTTATTTATAAATATGCCATTTTAGCATACTTATAAACAAGCACCCTCGAACGGGAGACGACAAAGTTACGCAATTCTAATTAACTACTATATCATTGATCATATTAATTATATTGAAACAATGATGACATGCAATGTACACATTCACCAAATAAAAAAATTAATTTAGGTCCTACTGCAATATTGAAGGGATTTCTAAGAATTAATGCTGATCACCTTTTGAGGAAAACCACAAATGAGGGAAATCTAGCTCCTGATCAAGCTAGCTAGGGTTTCAATTAACTCTAACCTTCAACCCACTGATCTCCTCCACGATTTAATTTCTCAACCATACACTCTGCTAATGACACCAAATCAAAATCGAATAATGTGCATTAATACAAAATTGAAGGGATTTGAAGGAATGGCGCCCACCTTTTGAATAAAGCCACAAATAAGCTAGGCAGGAAAATATAGAAATCTCCTCGATGTATTAAATTACCCTCTTCACACACATCCTCAAGACTTTCATATTTTCTCATCCAAATATAAGTTTAAACCAGAGTATTCGTTTTTTGAGGCAACGACGGATTTTATTTGGCTCCAGAAGACCAACTCGACGAGAGTTAATAAGTTCATCCCGAGTCCAGACGGCACATATATATACATGAGCGAACCTCATCACAATCGGTTCTATACAAGAACCGATTGTGATTAAATAGTTATCACCGTCGCTTATATGTAAAACCGACTGTGATAATTTGGATCCTCAACACTGTCGGTTTCTTTATAGAACCGATACAGATAATATATCATAGTCGGTTCTGAAAAAGAACCGACTGTAATAAGATAAGTAATCACAGTCGGTTCTGGATAAGAACCGATACGGATATTCATCCACCCCCTCATCTTCCCCGCCAATTTGACCGTTCAAACATACCTAGCATTGATCACACCATCGATCACGTTCCCTGATCAATGTATAAAGTACGCAGCAATGGCAGTGCCTCCTGGTCATCGGTAGTCGTCCATCCTCCAGCGTGCACATCGCCGACCGCAGCAATGGCAGCGCCTCCTTCTCCGGCAAGTTCTGACTCCACCGTGGAGTCACCTTATAACTTCCATCCTCCGGCGTCCTCACCGCCGCCGGCAGCGCCGCCTCAGCCCCCGGCGCCTCACTCGGCGAAGCGCGGCGCCCGGCTTTCTGACGTCTCTCCGGCGCCTCATCGGCCGGCGCCTAACGCCGGCATAGAAGCGCCTGTGGAGGATGAGGAGGAGGACGAGGAGGAGGAGGAGGAGGAGGAGGAGGAGGACGAGTGGGTCACCACCCGTTGGGGGACCGGCGCCTCATCTGGTTCATCATCGGAGGATGAACAACTCGGCGTAGCCTCCAGCGACGACGACTCCAGCGACAGCGACTCTGACGACTCGAGTGACTCTTTACCCTCGGGCGAGAGCCGCGAGTGGTAAATGTAATATATTATCTGTAATGCAGTCCGTTAATATCTTTATATAATTATAAACAATTAATGTCGTTATATATTGTAATGAAGTATAATGTGTGGAAAATGGTATATATATTATTATTATCTGCTGCTGCTATATAATGTTATATATAATTTGCATCACTACATGTCTATATAAATTGTCTGAGAGTTGAACCAACAGTTGGGATTCTAGCAGACTGTTCATCATCCGAAAAAACAAGTTGCACAAATATTAAAGCATGAATGAAGGGTAGATGAGGATTACTTACCCCTTCGTTTGCTTTAAGATTTGTGCAACTTGTATTAGGAGGGAAAGCATTTTGACAAATATTACACACAGAAACAAAAGATACATCACTATCGGCTCTACAAAGGACTGACATAGATAATAACATTATCTGTGTCGGTTCATTACAAATACCGATTGTGAAGAGTATATCATTATCACAGTTGATTCTTTCTAATAACTGATTGTGATAAGTTGTCTATAATCACAATCGGTTTTTAGAAAAGAACCGATTGTGATAACTCATTTCTTCATCACAATCGGTTCTTTTGTAAGAACCGATTGTAATGAGGGATCCTTATCACAATCGGTTCTTTCTCAGAACCGATTGTGATGTTGAAACGGGTTATCACAATCGGTTCTTTAACGAACCTATTGTGATGATAATTATTATCACAATTGGTTCTTTCTCAGAACCGATTGTGATAATCTGTTTCTAAAATTTACAAATGACATACACGTGTCACAATCGATTTTTTAGTCAAAATTTTGGAACCAACACAGATGAAGCGATAGTGATGTATCATTCTGTAGTAATGCAAGAAGCTTCTGCATCGTGCGTTTCTTTCCGCCGCCGCCCGTACCCGGTGAGCACACAAATTGATCTTCGTCTTCCTGCTTACTCGTGGGGATAGAACTAGTATTCTATACTGAAGCTCATACGTTAGATAATTTCGGACCAACCCAACTCAATCACTGCCGTAACCCAAACTCCCAAATACTTCTAACATACAAGTTTATGTTCAAATTCCTTCTAGCCGAAGTACTACCACACCTTCGTGAGCAATATTCCCTAATCAATTTTGGCTATATGTCACCAAAGTACCTCCTCATCGTAGCGCTTTCTTCTCCAAAGCCGGCCGCATGGAGCCCCGCTTCACCGGCCATTTTTCACTTCCACCGAGCCCTCCTCAAGTCTCCTCTGGCCTCCCTGGTGTTTTTCCTGTCACCGATAGGGGTGGATAACGAGCTGACTCGGCTCGACTCGACTCGAGTCGGTCAAACTCGGTAATATAACGAGTCAGCTCGACTCGACTCGTTATCTTAACGAGCTCAAACCTCAGCTCGGCTCGACTCGTTAAACTCGCGAGTTAGCTCGTTAAACTCGTTTAACTCGATATTTTCATCTGAGAAGAGGATTGGTGTTGAGATTATACAGTATGTCATGTGTTATCATCCTAGTCTCACACATATATAGTTATACTTACCGACTTAGAGAACTTGTTAAACTCGCGAGTTAGCTTGTTTAACTCACGAGTTGGCTCGTTTAACTCGTTATCTAAACGAGTTCAAATCACAACTCGACTCGTTAAGGAACGAGTTCGAGCCGAGTTTGTGAGTACTCGTTTAATTCGTGAGTTTCGAGTTTTTTTTCCACCCCTAGTCACCGATGACTGTACTCCGGTTTTCCCCATCGCCTCAGCCTTCCTCGCCGTCGCACTTCGCTCCGTGCTGCCGCGGGCCTGCTCCGTTGCCGTCGCAGCACGTAGAAGCCCAACAGCGGGACCCTCTCGGTCTCCTCTGGCTCGCTCTGCTGCCGCTCGAGGCCGACCGGCTCTCCCTGTCGCCGACAAGGACTGGGATCGCCATCCTCTGCTCCGGTTCACTGCACGGTGGGCCCGACCTATCGGTCATAGGACTCGAGTTGTATCATTGCGTTTAAACCCCTTTGGGCAGGACAATGGTTAGGGCCATTGCCTAATAGAGAAAGGCGCTTCCCCCATTGGAAAGCGTACTTTGTAATTTCTTTACTATTGACTAAACCGAAAAGCTTCGTTTACATATAACTTTTAAACTATGAATCTGAATCTGGTAAAATAACTTCGTAAAATCATGACAAATCAAGTGATTTTAGAATATGCAAATATATATATTGAATATTTGCTTATATATTTAAATTTAAATTCGAATTAGAATTTTGTATCGAATACTAGTCACATATGAATTTTGAATAAACTTGGTCCAAACTCATTGAGATAAGTTTTTATTTTGGGAATCCATGTTTGATATGATTTCACAATATGTAAAGAAATTTGAACGTGGAGTTCAATTGCATTAACTTGGAATTAAATAGATTTTCAATGAAGAAAATTATGAAATCATGTGATGAAAAATTGGCTTGGTCATGAATTTGGTATTGCAAAGTGGTTGTGCTCATGGCATGTGTCATGCTTGTGCATTTGTTGACCAATTTGATCAATTGACATACTTGTGATATGCTTTAGTTGTGTTTCGGAAAAACAGAGATTTTTCTGTTTGCGCCCCACCAAGTTTCTTGAAAAACAGTAAGTTTTACATGTACGCCGGACCAAATTATTTGGTCCATCGTGAACGGCGTTTTGAGGTTTGTTTTCGCATTTGCGCTGGACCAAAATTTCAGTCCGGCGTGAACGTGATTTTGAGTGTCTTGCGCCGGATCGGATGTTGAAGTAACAGAGGTTTTTCATGTGTACGCCGGACCAAATTTTTAGTCCGTCGTGAACGTGATTTTGAGTGTGAATGTGACTTTGAGTGTCTTACGCCAGACAAGTGTCTTTTGATCCTCTGCGTGCTACATTAATCTCGAAGCTACAGTGCAAGCGTTGCTACAGTGCTCTTTGTTTTGAGTGTTCGTTTGCTCATCTGTTCTGGTTCTAGATTGGTTCTTTGTCTACTTTCAAACTTCGAGTTCCGTCTTGATTTGATCCATCCAAAACCTTTCTAGGGCATTGATTTAGAGTTCCTCAAAGTTTTGTTGGTTAATATTTTGAAGATTTTGTTTAATCTCGGAATTGATGTTAGATCAATTCTCGTCATATTCTGTCAAAGCAAGCTTGCGAGGTTCATAACTTTTGATCCATAAGTCCGATCGAGCAGATTCTCTTTTTGGTAGATTTGTATTGGAATATAGTTTCTTGTGTTCAAATTTCACATCAATCCGACGGTTGGATCTCCGGCAATTCATGTTTTACCAAACATCTGTTAATCTATTTTTGCCGAGAACCGAGGCAATTATTTGATTCCGAATTGGGGTGATTTTTATTAGATCAAATATTTGGTTTTAGCTTCCGCACAATCATTCACCCCCCTCTGATTGCTATATTCGTATATATCAATCCTACAAGTGGTATCATAGCAAGGTTTTTCTAATTGATCTTAATCGGTGATTAGAAATCATAGCAATGGATAGGTATACAGCAAAACCTTGTGTTTTCAATGGTGTTGATTTTCAGTTTTGGAAAGCAAGGATGGAGGCATTCATCCAAGCGTAGGGCATCGCAATTTGGGAGAAGGTTTACAAGCCATACGAAGTTCCTAAGAACGACAATATCAACGACGCCAATCGTGCACATGTTCGCAACTTGATCATCCAAGGCTTGGGACGCAGCGACTTTGATCGAGTAGTTCATCTTCGATCCACATATGAGGTATGTAAATCTCTTTGTGATTACCATGAAGGTTCTAACACTTTCAAAGAGGTTCGTCAGGATGTGTATAAGAAAGAATACATGCGATTTGAGATGAAGTCTGGTGAGTCGCTAGATGATTTCTTTGCACGCTTTAATAAAATTCTTAGCAATCTACGTGCTGTTGGAGTTAGCTTTGATTCTGCTGCTAATGCTAGACAATTGCTTGGTGCATTAGACATGTCAATTTGGGAGATAAAAGTAACATCCATTAGAGAATCAACTGTTATGAGTACACTTACTTTAGATGTTCTTTACTCTAAGTTGAAAACTCATGAATTGGATGTTCTTACTAGGAAGAATGATCATAAATCAATTGCTTTGACCTCCCAATCTAGCATATCTCATAATAATGCTTCTTCAAGTTTTGTTCTATCTTTCTTGTCTTCACTAACCGATGAACAGATTGAGCAATTCCCAAAAGAAGACTTATCACTACTCTCTTCTCATTTTAACAAAGCTTTGCAAAATGTGATAATGAGAAAGAGAGGTGGTGGTGGCCCTCCAAGGTTCTATGAGTGTGGTGACCTCAACCATATTTGCACAAATTGTCCTAAACTTGCAGGTAAAGCATCATGGGAGGAGAAGGACAATGACAGAAGAAAACAGAAGAAGAAGAAGTTCCCTTCACGTGATAGAAAGAAGAAGAGCTTCATCAACCGCAAAGTGGTCTACCGAGTTCTTTTCGCTCTTGAACAAGTCAATTTGAGCGATGTGGATTCGGAGAGCAGCAAGGACAATGCAACTCCAAGCAACCATGACTTGACAGGGTTGTGTCTCATGGCCAAAAGCAGCGACAGCTTCACCGAGGACGATCACGACAACGACTTTAATGAGGTAGATCCTTCATATGATGAATTAGCTATTGCGGTTGCTCGACTTGGTAAATTGCTTGATAAACGCGATAAGAAAATTAAGAAACATGATTTTATTGTTGAATCATTGAATGCTGAAATTGCTAGACTTAAGACTTTGATTCCTGATGATGATGCTTGCAAATCATTTGACTTAATTTACAATGAACTCACCTTTCTTAGAAAAGAACATGCTCTCTTGTTACATCAAAATGAGAAAAATGAGAAACCTGTTAAACATGCTAGCTGTTCTACCATGGATTTGCATGATACAACTCCATGTTCTAAATGCTCCATACTAGAATTGAAGTTGAATGATGCAAATAATAGGTTTTCTCAAATAATAGATGCTTTGCTTACACATGAGGTTCTTTCATGCTCAACTTGTCGCAAGCAAAAAGGAAAAGTGGACGTTCCCAATAATAATTGTTTAACTCTTTTTCGAAAAGTTGATTATTTGGAAAAGTCATTAGAACGTTTCACTAAAGGAAAGAAAAACCTAAACATGATCTTGGATCAATCAAAAGTCAACACTCATAACAAAGGTTTAGTTTTGATTCTTATGCTTATCATAAATCACATGCTCCCACTGTTGTTAAAGCACATGAAAGTGAAAATTTTGAAATTGTTAATGAGCCTAAGAAAACTGTTTTTAAGTCTGCAGGAGTTTTATCTTCCTCTGTGATGAATGCAAAATGTGCTTCTACTATTAAAACTAAACATCATGTTAAGTATACTTACACTCATTATGGTAGAGATGGGCATTTAGTATATTTTTTGCTTTAGGCTAACCAAACAACAAAAGAAAGAAAGAAAGAGCTAAGGCTAGGTCTAATTTCAAACATGCACGCTTTGCTTCTCATTATGTGCATAGGGTGAAACAAGCACCTTTTGTTGCTAAAAACACGGGAAAAGACAAATCTGATTTTGTGCATAAGAATGCTCGTGTTGTGCCTACTGTTGTGCGCCTTGTGTCTTAGTACTGGATTCCTAAACATCTTATTTCTAACCCTAATATCGAGACCTCGACATTTTCTGCTTCTATGTAGGCTTCTCACGCAAGGAAGGAGAACATATGGCTAGTGGATTCCGGCTGCTCACGCCACATGTTCGATGATAAGATTTGGTTCTCCTTCACTCGTGCATCTCGTGCTGAAAGTGTTACTTTTGGAGATGTGTCTTCCACTTCTGTTGTGGCAAAAGGTACAGTGAGGATACATGTGCATATGTTCAGGGGGGAGTATCCTTGTTCATGAAGATGACGATGATGATGATGTTGAGAATGAGGAAGGCCGGATATACAATTTGCTGTGTGATTGTGTGCTCGTTTTCAAGCTTCCCCATGTGCTTCACATCAACAAACCATCAAGCGAAATTTTAGGTATCTCCATGTCACTTAAGATTTTGGCATTTGGCTTTCTGCTTCCTCATACATTAGTTTAAAAGCTTTCTGTGATGCTGATTTTGGAGGAGGTATAATTGATAGAAAAAGTACATCTAGTTCATGACACTTCTTGGGTAATTCTTTTTCTTGAGCATATTAAGATCAGATTTCACTTTCTCAGAGATCATGTAGAAAAAAGAAATATTGTGCCTCACCATGTGGATATTGAGCATCAAATGGCAGACTTTTTCACAAAACATTTGTCTTCTTCTTAATTTGCTTTTATTCGGGGAGAACTTGGGGTTGTTCACCAAATGGTTTGTTTTGAGGGGAGTTTGTGAAAACCTTGTAACTTTTTGTAATACACTTTTTTCTTTGTGTTTCTTAAATGAAAAAACAAAAAAAGGAAAAAAATTTGTGAAAAAGTATTGAACATTATATTTGATACACATA
The DNA here is from genome assembly GCA_036346355.1 of Rhipidocladum racemiflorum. Classification (NCBI taxonomy): domain Eukaryota; kingdom Viridiplantae; phylum Streptophyta; class Magnoliopsida; order Poales; family Poaceae; genus Rhipidocladum; species Rhipidocladum racemiflorum. The sequence goes on from CM070579.1 coordinate 8,537,542, forward strand.
TGTGATTTGAAGCTAAGTTTATGCTACAAGGTCTTTGTAACTTCATCTTTATGCATATATGGTGTAGTTTATGACATGACTATTTAAATGGAATGAAAACTTGAATTAAATTTTTTCATGGTTGAACTTTCTTAGCTATCTTAATCTTGCTCAAAAGTGCTCAATGTGAAAATTTTCAAAGTTAAAGAGCTAAAAGCTCAAAAAGTGATATTTCATAGATGCAAGATCAAGGTTATGCACTGTCGCACTTCTTCCTTATGAGACTGCTTATCATTGCACTTTGATATGAACTTGGAAGAGGTTGTGTATGACCGAAACCATGAAACCTTAAGCTCATTGCTTGGCATGGTTGAAAAGTAAGGCTGATGGTGCATATAATTTCTTGCATTTTTGTACTCTGTTGGAATCAAGCAATAAATCAGCTTTTCAAGCACCAATGAAGTGCACAGAAAATTCAATGTTTTCAGTGTTTAAGATAGTTGAGAAAGGGAGATCATGCCATGCAAAAAATCGTTAATAGTACTTGATTTCTAGTTATGCTTACTCTACATTGTCTATGTTTAGATTTGAGTGTGCAAGTACTTTTGATAGCATGACTTGGAGGATGTTACATTTGTGGATGATTTATAATGTTCATTACATAAAAAAATGATAAATTCAAAACAAAAAAAGATTTTGTTCACTCTTTTGTATTCTTGATGCATCCATTATCAAAGGGGGAGAATTTTGGACACATTGCACATTCACACACACATTTTTCCTCTTATGGGGAGATTTTTCTTATTTTCACCTAGGGGAGTTTTTTACTTTGCATGTTTTTCAAAGGGGGAGATTTTGTGTTTTTCACTTTGGGTTTTGATTTTAAACTTCTTGATTTCAAAAAACCTTTTTGTGAAGTGAATACCAATGTTCAATTCTTACTGGTGTTGCCAATGTTTTCATTAAGGGGGAGATTGTGAAATCATGTGATGAAAAATTGGCTTGGTGATGAATTTGGTATTGTAAAGTGGTTGTGCTCATGGCATGTGTGGTGCTTGTGCATGTGTTGACCAATTTGATCAATTGACAAGCTTGTGATATGTTTTAGTTGTGTTTCGAAAAAACATAGATTTTTCTGTCTATGCCGGACCAAGTTTCTTGAAAAACAGTAAGTTTTACATGTACGCCGACCCAAATTATTTGGTCCATCGTGGACAGCGTTATGAGGTTTGTTTTCGCACTTGCGACGGGCCAAAATTTCAGTCCGGCGTGAACGTAATTTTGAGTGTCTTTCGCCAGACCGGATGTTGAAGTAACAGAGGTTTTTCATGTTTACGCCGGACCAAATTTTCTATCCGTCGTGAATGTGATTTTGAGTGTCTTGCGTCAGACCGGATGTTGAAGTAACAGAGGTTTTTCATGTGTACGCCGAACCAAATTTTCAGTCCGTCGTGAACGTGACTTTGAATGTCTTACGTCGGACCAAGTGTCTTTTGAAACCGAGTGTAGCACATGTACGCCGAACTGATTTTCTTTAAGTTCATCGTAAACGTGATTTTTGCCGGACCAAATCTTCAAGAAACAGAAGGTTTTACATGTACGCCGGACCAACTTTTTGGTCCGCCGTGAACATGAGTTTGAGGTTTTTTCGCCGGACAAAATTCTTCATTTAATCGAGAGATTGACGTGTACGCCGGACCAAGTTTTCGGTCCACCGTGGATTGCGCCGGACTAAGGTTTCGGTCCGGCGTGAACATCAAATTCTAGGGTTTAGTCCCTGTGTGCGCCGGACCAAGGATTTAGTCCGCCGTGAACGTGATTTTGAAATTGGATTGTTTTGTATGCAATGCTCGTGTGAGTAGTTGCATGGACTAATGTTGAGTCAAGTCGCGGACTTGTGCTCGGAATAGTTTTGTGGATTGTTCATGTGCAGGTGTTGCTCGAGGGTGAACGTGGTCGATGACAGGACCGGAACTAGGTTCATGGAGGAACTGAGGTTTGTGACTAGGTTCTGAAGGAATTGAGGTCTTGGTGGTCAAGGATGTCATGCGGGACGTTCGGGCTAGAGAACGGTGTACGTGGAGGATGGTTAGTCACGTGAGTGCGACAAGTAGGTCGTACGCGTGCAGAGTTGTTAGTCACGTGAGTATGGCAGGTGAGCCATACGCGTGCAGAATTGTAATCATTTGGGGGTAGCTTTCATATATTGGGCCATATTGGACCAAGTGGACATGCATGCGTACTCTGTTAGGATTGCTCATTATAAATAATGGGAGATGTCCCCTGTTTATTCATTGAGTAGAGCGCAGAACCAGGGTGTTGTTTGCCTGAGCTGTGTTTTAGGGTTTGTACTATTTTGATGGGAGTACTTTAGACAAAAGAAATAAAGATTAAATTCTTCCAAATCCTCTGCGTGCTACAGTAATCTCAAAGCTACAGTGCTATTTGTTTTGAGTGTTCGTTTGCTCATCTGTTCTGGTTCTAGATTGGTTCTTTGTCTACTTTGATTCTTTGAGTTCCGTCTTAATTTGATCCATCCAAAATCATTTTAGGGCATTGATTTAATGTTCCTCAAAGTTTTGTTGGTTAATCTTTTGAAGATTTTTTTTAATCTCGAAATTGATGTTAAATCAATTCTAGTTATATTCTATCACAGCAAGCTTGCTCATCCGTAAGTCCGATCGAGCTGATTCTTTTCTGTTAGATTCCTATTGGAATCTAGTTTCTTGTGTTCAAATTTCATATCAATCCGACGGTTGGATCTCCGGGAATTCACGTTTTACTGAACATTTAAAAAAATCTCAAGTTTTTAGTACGTCCGTCCTGCAAAAGAGTGTAGTCCATGTGGCCAGCTAGGCCTGACTAAAGATTTCACGGTTGCTGCCAAATACTCGGATTGATGCTAGTAGAGAAGTAATTGATAATCGGAGACAACTGAGATGAAATTTTCGTCACTGTCGTATCAATTTCATTTGGAATGTTCCTTGGAAGATGTGTTCCGTTTGGCTGCACATTCTATGCATTCCAAACTGTGTATCCTGATTATGCATACACCACATTCAAGTCAATTACCCTCAGGGCTAAACATTGTCTGTCTTATTTCCTCTACTAGAGTCTAGAGATCCGTTTTGTTGTGCATTAATACAAGACAAGTTAGGATGATGAATTATCCAATGCATCGTGGTGACGATGCAAGGTTTATCTGCGCTGCTTGTGCTTTCTTTCTTGTAGCTTACATAAGGGAATCCCATGATTTTGCCGTGTTGATGGATAATGTTAGACAACCTCGCTATCGAATAGTCCGGGGTTGCCTAATAGATCTAAATTGGAGAACAGAGAGAGGGAGAGAGACACAATATGAGGAGGAACTGCTCTGCTTTATTATTCTGATTGCTTGTGTGTACAAAGGGGTAGCCCCTGCCTCCTATATATAGCGGTTCTGCTAGAGATAAGGAAGAGTCCAGATGAGATAGGAAACAGAGTTTCCTAACACTCCCCCTTGGACTCTTTCCAGCGAAATGCATATGCCTCATCAAAACTCCAGAAAAACCCAGTGGGAAAAATACTTGGAGAAAGAGTACATAGCATACGCTTGCTGTGTTGCACGGATTGCCTCATCAAAAACCTTATGTAAGAAAACTTCAATGGAAAACTTACTTAAGGAAAAGAGGACAATCCACCCAAACTTCAATGTTAATCTTCTAGATTCAAGTTGGGTACTCAAACTTCATGTTTGAGATTTATGTAGGAGTATGTGAAAATTCTCCCCCTGAAATCTGCACTTCTCTAAGTCTCATCATCCCGATTCCTCTAATGCATCTTTCAAAGGAAGATGCCGGGAGTGACTTAGTGAACAAATCTGCGAGATTTTCACATGACTTAGTATGCAATATTTTTATCTCGTTCATCTTATGCATTTCATGAGCATAAAAGAACTTGGGGTTGATATGCTTTGTAAGATTACTCTTCACATACCCCATTTGCACTTGAGCAACACAAGCTGCATTATCTTCATAGATAATGGTGGGGGTTTGTTCCATGTTCAAACCACATGACTTCTGGATGTGGTGAACCATTCTTCGAAGCCATGCACATTCTCGGGAAGCTTCATATAATGCAATGATTTCTGAGTGGTTTGTCGACGTCGAGACAAGAGTCTGCTTAGACGACTTCCAAGAGATTGCAGTTCCACCACAAAGGAAAATATACCCGGTTTGTGACTTGCCAGTATGCGGATCTGACAGGTATCCAGCATCGGCATAGCCAACCAAATTCAATTCATTATTTCTTCTGTAAAACAAGCCGAGATCTTTGCTTCCTTGAAGGTAACGGAAGATGTCCTTCACCCCTTTCCAATGCCTTTTGGTGGGTCTTGCACTGTACCGCGCTAGCAAATTCAAGGCGAACGCAATGTCCGGCCTAGTGCTATTCGCAAGGTACATGAGCGCTCCAATTGCACTCAAGTATGGGAATTCTGCTCCCAGGACTTCCTCCCCCTCTTCTCTAGGCCTGTACGGGTCTAGGTCTGCTTGGAGTGACCTTCCGACCATTGGGGTCTTTGCGGGGTATGCCTTCTCAAAACCAAATCTCTCCAACACTTTCTGCGTGTAGGAAGATTGGTGTACCATGATTCCGCCTTGGATATGTTCAAGCTGCAAGCCTAAACAGAACTTGGTTTTACCCAAGTCTTTCATTTCAAATTCAGACTTCAAGTATGTGCATGCTTCTTCAATTTCTTCATCCGTCCCAATGATGTTCAAGTCATCTACATAGACGGAGATTATAAGAAATCCATTCGGGGATCGTTGTATAAACACACATAGACAATCTTCGCTGTTCGTGTAGCCTTTCTTGCAGAGAAAGTCACTCAAGCGATTGTACCACATTCTTCCTCGATCGTTTTCAGCCCATACAGTGATTTCTCCAATTTCACACTGTATAGGTTTCTGTTTGCTCTGTCTTGGTTCGGGATAGGGATACCTTCCGGTACTTTCATGTATATTTTCGAATCCAAGTTTCCATACAAATATGCTGTGTAACATCCATTAGCTTCATTCTCAACTTCAAGTTGACTGCCATTGAGATCAAGTATCTAAAGGTAATTCCACCCATGACCGGAGAATAGGTTTCTTCATAATCAACCCTAGGACGTTGAGTGAAACCTTGAACAACAAGCCTTGCAATGGTTGTTGCTCTATTCATAGATTCTCCAATTATTACAAAATTTATGGCCATTTCGTCATGGGGTGCTTCATGCACTTCTACTTGCTCTTCATTGCTATTTCCCATTTCAGGAGCAAGTTCCTTTAGTTTTCTCCGCCAATGTGTGCGCACACATTATTTCTGGCGGCTTCTTCCAATGGAAGGTTCAGATCTGGAATTGCCTTTTTCCACAGGCTTCTTTCCAGTGCCAGGTCTCAACTGGCTCCCCTTCTTGCTTTGGGGCATTTTCGTGATTGGTTGTTGGTAAGTCCTCTAGCCCAGTTTTCCCCAGACGTCTCCGGGTACTTTGGGTTTGAGAAGCCAGATTTCCTGTTCTTTTTCTTTGAGGCCTCTGAACAGGATGAGGGATACCTTCTACTTTCTTTGGTATTTCAACCCTCTGGTGCATTTCTTGCTGGTTTATGCGACTTAACCACGCTCTTAAGATCAAAAAAATGATCAGGCAGTTCATTTGCTAAACATTGCAAATCTTCTTGATTTGCTTCATTAGTGCGAGGGTCATACGCAGGGATCCCAAAGTAATGTCATATGATTTCCCGGTATTTTTCATCAAATGGTTCATTTCCTCCCCCTAATGACGGGAAAACGATCCTCGTCAAAGATGCAATTAGCGAATCGGGCTGTATGCAAATCTCCAGTCATGGGTTCAAAATATCTGATTATGGATGCACTCTCATAACCAACGTATATCCCAGACTTACGGAGAGGGCCCATTGCAGTTCGCTGTGGGGGTGGTATAGGTACATATACCATACAACCAAATTTTCTAAGATAGGAAATCTTCGGGATGACCCCTTGCACTAATTGTATTGGTGAATGGATGTTGTAGGCCGATGGTCTATAGTTGATGAGTGCTGCTGCGTGCAGGACTGCGTGTCCCCAACAAGTGTTGGGCAAGTTACAACTCTGCAAGAGCGGTCGGGCTATGAACTTAATCCTCTTTATTAGTGCTTGGCTAGTCCATTTTGCGTATGGACATGCGATGCAGTGTTCAATTGATTATTCGATTCTTTGTGCAATAATCATCAAATGCCTTGGAAGTAAATTAAATCGGCATTGTCCATTCGAATGGACTTCACGCGATGATCGGGAAAAGCATTCTTAATTCTGATGATCTGCGAGATCAGCTTTGCGAATGCATAATTCCTTGTTGACAGCAAACATGTATGCGACCATTTCAAGGAAGCATCAATGAGCACCATAAAGTATCGAAATGGCCCCGATAAGGGCTGAATCGACGCATAAATATCCCCTGAATCGTTCGGGAATGCAGGATTTCGTTTTGCACTTTCATAACAGAGGGTCTAGCTATTAATTTCCCGATGGCACATGCATGGCACACAAAATCTTCATGATTCGGGAAATTTTTAACATTAATGCCATGACCTTATGAGTTGTTAACTATATTTTTCATCATTCTAAGACCAAGATGACCTAAATATACAATGCCATAAAGGAAAATAATTCAGAGCTTCTAAAGAAGTATACACTGCGTGTGTATTGATTCTCGTGTAGTACAACCCAGATTCATATGAGGGATATTTTTCTAATACCATTTTTTTTTCTTCATATTCCGCGTGCTTCACAATGCATAAATGCTCTTTGCCATTTTCTTCATTGGTTTCTACATGAAACCTATTGGCGCGGATATCATTGAAAACTTAAGAGAGTGCTTGTTGATTCAGGGTACAAGAGGGCTTCTTCAATTACCAAAGTTGTACCCATTGGCAATATAATTGTGGCTCTTCCTGAGCCTATTATATGCGTATCGCTTCCTGCGATTGTCGTAATCCTTCCAGCATTCTTCGTGATCGTCTGGAAGTATTTCGACTCTCTTAAGATGGTATTTGTTGTGCCACTATCAACAATGCATATCTCCTCCATTTGGGCGCTACACAATTTCTAAATGAAAAAAGTATAATTCTAATCAGATAGTGGCAAAGTAATTCAAACATTGCTTGCAAGTATAGAATACTAGAAAAGAATAAACTGTAATTCAATTCATGAGAAAAGTAAAAGTATGCCCTTCGAGAGCTTACAATTATTCAAGAGTGACTAATCAACCATAATCTAAAGAAAATGCTAGCAATGCTATTCATGCACTAAACGGAATCTGTAAAATATGCATTCACTTCTGCATCTATGTCATCCATAGATGTGTTTTCTTCATTAGCCAAGGGCTTGGCTGCTTCATTGATGTCTAGGCCAGGCTGTGAGGATGAAGCATGTGGGGTGTCGATATCCATAGCATCATTATTGCTTACTTCGGCAAAATGTGCCTCTGCCGGTGCATTTCCTTTGGCCTTCTTCTTGGCCTGATATGCATTGATCACTTCCTTGGATTCCCAGCATACTCTGGACCAATGCCCCCAAGTGCCACATTTGAAGCACGTTTGGTTCTGTTGTCCATACGGCTTGCCCTGCGGCTTTCCCTTGTCATCCTTCTTCTTTTGGGCTATGGACTTTCCTTTGGCCTGATGTTTCTTTTTTCCACCCTTCTTGACCCACTTCATGTGGGCGGGCTTTTTCACCTTATAGCTATTGGCATTGACTTCCGGTACAATGCCCCTTCCAGGTGGCTGTGAGACGAAGTTCTTGCGAATAACGTCATCTTGTGATTCCGCAACTTGCATAACATCAATCAGTTCGCTATACTCCTTGTATGCGTCCTGACGATAGCTGCGGGCACTCTGGATAGCATTAGGATGAAAAGTGGAAAGAGTTTTCTCAATCTTCTCCTCATCGGTGATCTTCTTGCCACATAAGGAGAGATTGGTACAAATTCTGTGCAAAGCAGAATTGTACTCGGCCACTGTTTTGTAGTCCGCAAACCTCAGGCGAACCCAATCCTGCTGTGCTTGGGGCAAGATTGTGTACTTGAGCTTCTCGAACCGCTTCGGAGTGCGATCCATAGCTCAAGTGCACTCTCTTCACCATGTATTCATTCTTGAGGGTGGTGAGAGATGGTGCACGAGGAAGTGCAATGCTTGATCGTTCTGCTCGGTAGTAGGTGGTGCGTCCTTCGAGGATCCTAAGCCGATGGTAGCTCGGAGCTTCTTGCCGCCGAGTACGATCTTCACGTTGGATGCCCAAGTGAGGTAGTTACGACCGTCTTTGGGCGATTCTTCAAACTCACGGTTCACAATGCGGACATCCGCATTTTACAAGATTCCATAATTAGATTCTTGTGTGTAATCTAATGCAATCTTGATTGCATAATTCATAAAGTGCGGAAAGTAAATTCTCATGAATTTCCAGAATTTTTTCTTAGTATTTGGCAATTTTCTGTTAATTATACAACAATTTTCCAGCATCACTTGATAACAGAAAATAAATTTCAACATGAATTAAACATGGCATAAGTCTAATTACAACTTATATAATTCTTGTTGGCTGGGAACGAAAACAGGTAATGAATATCTCTGTCAATTTGACTTCTTGGCCAGGTCAACCTGCCCCTAGGGCTCACATGAGGGAGGGAGCACTTCCCGTTTCCGGGTGCCAATTAAAGAACCAAGCCTCATGTGTGTTTTCCTAGACACCAATTGTCTCATATCTGTTTATTCATTACCAAAATCAAATCCCAACCACTCATGTTCTCATTTTATGCCATATGAAATATTCTGGAATTTTCCTAGCACTTTTCATAATTTCTGCTAATTTCCAAGCAATTTTCAGAATTACTTTACAACAGAAAAATTGAATTTCAGCAAATATCAACATGACATAATACTAAGGAAAATAAAAACAGATCCAAGGCATGAATAAAAATGTTATCATAATTTTCTAGCAAATTATGCAATCTTCAGGATTACTAATCAAAATTTTTTTTTGGATTCTTAATTAATTTTCTGAAATTCTAATCAGTTTTCTACAAGAAAACAATAAATAAATAATAATAAAAACTGGGAAGGGCAAATGGGTAATTTCCCATGCCCTCCCGTGCGTGATACGATCCAAAATCAGATTGGAGTCTGGTTTCCAATCCTCCAAGTCCTTCAAGTATTGGACTTCATGTCCATGGAGCTGGGACTTCAATCAGGACTTCGTGCCGTCGGTGGCTTCGTGCCGTCGTTCTACAGTAGCTTTGTGCTACATATTGTAGATGCATTTAATTTCTTGTGTAACATCGATCTGTAATGTCGCTTCAAATCGTAGCTTCGTGCTACTAGATACGTAGATTAGATGCAAATACAAGCGAGCCATTAGATTCAATCACCCGATTCTCACCTTTCAATCTAGTTCACAAACGGCAGATTAGAGCAAACAATCTCCGTTCTCTAACAATAGATTAGATCTATGCATCTAGCGAAACAATCTGCAAGATTTTTCGACTTACGTTCTTGATGCCGTAAGTGTTGGCTATCGCGTAGCATAGAGTCGCGTAGGACTTTTTTTTTCGGCAATCCGAGTGGATGCCGGCGTGGTGACGAGTTGATTGCAGATCGGATCGGGCGATCAATCGCCGGTAGTAGTCGTTCGTCGTTGTCGACGATCCTTCACTTCTTGTCTTTTTCTCACCTTTCAATCTTTCTCCGTAAGAGCTTCGTGCTGATAACGTGTTAGACAACTTCGCTATCGAATAGTCCGGGTTGCCTAATAGATCTAAATTGGAGAACAGAGAGAGGGAGAGAGACACAATATGAGGAGGAACTGCTCTGCTTTATTATTCTGATTGCTTGTGTGTACAAAGGGGTAGCCCCTGCCTCCTATATATAGCGGTTCTGCTAGAGATAAGGAAGAGTCCAGATGAGATAGGAAACAGAGTTTCCTAACAGATAAAAGCCTAAGCACTGGCCTCACCATTTATTCTGACACTCGAATAGGAAAGTATTTCAATGAAAGCCGATGCCTAGCTACCTTCAAACCATACCCTTTGCCTATGACCACTAAGAAAACATCACAAGGTGTGAGACCTTCCATTATCTCTGTCCCTTCCCGAGCACCGGAGTTCCTATTCTTTTTCAACTCTTTCTTCTTCTCCGAAAAAGAGGCAAGTGAAAGAGAATTGTAGGCTTCTTTCCTCTTTTCACTCCAAGTACACCGCAACCGAGAAAAGAATGCATGTTCGGCATTTTTGGTCTTCACATTCAAGTATCTAGAGTTGTTTTGCGTTTCCCGTTAGTGTCCAACGGCAAACTTCCCAAGTTTAGATTTTTGAAGGCAAGCGTACGTTTGTCTTGGAAGTGCATAGATAGCACCACACGCAGACAGAATCTGGGGCCGTCTTGTTTGTCTGTTTCTGTGATGACATTGAGTACATAGTTTTGCACGTTGATTTACATTCTGCTAGCTCTAGAATTTGTGTTTAAGTAGCTCAAATAAAGAGAAATTTTACGGTGGATAACATAGGTAGTAAATAGTAAAGGTAGAAATTAAATCCAACCGTCCATTCTCAAGGGTATTTTAGGCCAGTCGCCCTCATCGAACGAAGGAACGGGTTAAGACCGTTCATCTCAACATGCACGCGTGTTCGGTTGTGAAATGCGCATGTAAACTCCAATCCATAAACGGTTGATTGATTGGCAGATGGACGTCCATCGTCAAGGACGCCATCGAGTACATCCAGCATCACAGTGGCGGAGGACGGTCTAAAATTTTGATATGGCGAGGTATTAGAGCGGATCCTGAGCGAGTTTAGGCTAGTAATGCTTGAGCTCGGTTAGGCTCGAGCTCAGCTCGAATAGTACCGAGCTTTAGGTCAGACTCAGGATCGAGCTCGATGGAAGCTCGATTAGGTTTGAACTTGGCTCAATTGAGCTTGAATAAATAGAATAATGTTGTTATATGGCTATATGAGCTTGGTTGGCTCGATTTCAAGATCGACCTCGGCTAGTGAAATTATGTTTATCTGGGCTCGGTTATGCTTGATAAGAGCTTGGGATCGAGCTCGAGCTCGGCTCGAATAATGTTGAGCTCAGGACCAGGCTCGAGACCGATTTGTTTAGCTTTCGAGCTCGAATCAAGCTTGATCCAATCTTGAAAGCTCATCGAGCTCGAGCTTTTAGTTCAGCCCTAGTAAGGACCAGAGTATGGATTAAATAGTAGTAAGCAAATTGAAAGTAAGCCAAACAGTAACAAATATATATATATAATGCTAGTGCCGTAGTCAACATATGCCTACTGCTCTACTGTTACGTGGTTACTGTCTGCAGATTGCATGCTATATGGGGCAAGACAAGAGGGAGAACGTGGCACCATAGGTATGGCATATGCCATACATAGCCATATGTGGTCCTCCGCCACTGCAGCTGTCTTGCGTCTACTTGCTACACTGTCTTGCGTCGCTGGCTCGCTGCCACCATCGCCCCAGACGGCTGCGTGGGCCACGCCATCTCGCCGACAAAGAAGGTTAGGCAGGCCCTGTCGTTCTCGTCCGCGGCGCCGCCCTGCTGCTTTAGAATTTTCATATCCATTCAATTTTTTACCATTTTACTTCTTCCTGAATTTTACTATAACTACTATAGGTGGTAGTATAACTAGATCTAAAATAATTTCAACCATTACATTAAATTTAAATGAATGGACAGCTTATATTAATTTTAAGCCATCGTTCCCGCCTAGCCTCGAACAGTAGGTATGCGTCGTATTCAAGGGCCAGTCTTCTTTTAGGGCAACACTGAGACAGCCATTGAAAATCCGAAAGCAATCGTTGAACTCACTACCTGGCTCTCTCTTTAAAATCCGAAAGCCATCGTTGAACTCACTACCTGGCTATCTCTCTCTCTTACCAGGCCGGGCAGGATGGCTAACCAAGAAGCACCCAACGGCCATGGGAACGCTGACGACATCAGCAACGCCGCCAAGGCGCTGCAGGCGCACTTTGTGTTTGTTCCGTTCATGTACCAGGGACACCTGATCCCGGCAGTCGACACCGCGCTGCTGCTGGCCACCCAGGGTGCGCTTGCCAGCATCGTCGTGACGCCGTCCAACACCGAGCGCATCCGTCCGACCATCGACTCCGCACGGCAGTCCGGCCTGCAGGTCCGGGTCGTGGAGCTCCCGCTCGACTGTGCTGGGGTGGGCTTGCCTGACGGAGCCGACAACGTGGACAACATCCCACCAGGTCTCGAGATCAACTACATCCGCGCCGTGGCGCTCCTCTGTGCGCCGCTCGAACGACACCTCCGAGCGCACGCGCCATACCCGACGTGCATCGTGTCGGACTTCTGCCACCCATGGACCATGGAGCTCGCGGCCAACCTCAAGGTCCCACGGCTCACCTTCTTCAGCATATGCGCCTTCGGCCTCCTGTGCCAGCACAACATCGAGAGGTACAACGCCTACGACGGCGTCGACGGCTACAACGAGCCGGTCGTTGTGCCCGGCCTGGAGAAGAGAATCGAGCTGACGAGGGCCCAAGCCCCTGGGTTTTTACGGGTGCCCGGGTTTGAGAAGTTAGCCGACGACATTGAGCGGGCGCGTGCTGAGGCAGACGGCGTCGTCATGAACACCTTCGCGGAGATGGAGCCGGAGTACGTCGCCGACTACGCAGCTGCCAGGAAGATGAAGGTGTGGACAATAGGGCCGGTGTCGCTCTATCACCAGCACACCAAGACGTTGGCAGCAAGGGGGAACACCACCGCCATCGACGCCGACGAGTGCCTCCGGTGGCTCGACGGCAAGGAGCCAAATTCCGTCGTCTACGTCAGCTTCGGGAGCATCGTGCACGCGGATCCAAAGCAGGTCGTGGAGCTCGGGCTCGGGCTCGAGGCGTCGGGGCACCCGTTCATCTGGGTTCTCAATAAAGGCGACCAGTACGACCAGTCGATACGCGAGTTTCTGCAGGACCTCGAGGCGCGCGTCGCGGGTCGCGGCCTGCTAATCAGTGGGTGGGCACCCCAAGTGCTGATCCTGACCCACGCGGCGGTGGGCGGCTTCGTGACGCACTGTGGGTGGAACTCGACGCTAGAGGCGATCACGGCCGGGCTGCCGGTGGTGACATGGCCGCACTTCGCGGACCAGTTCTTGAACGAGAAGATGGCCGTGGACGTGCTGGGGATCGGCGTGAGTGTCGGTGTCAAGGAGCCGTTGCTGCTCCAGTTTGAGAAAAAAGAGATCGTTGTGGGGAGACAGGTAGTGGTGAAGGCGGTGAGGAGCATCATGGACGGAGGAGATGACGGGGAAGAGAGGAGGAGGAGGGCACGGGCACTTGCGGAGAAGGCCACGGCGGCCGTGCAGGAGGGCGGGTCGTCGCACGCGAACCTGTTGGATTTGATCAAGCGTTTCGAGGTGGACGTGCGGCGGCGGCACCACTGAGCGAGCTTCATAGCTCAAAAATGCTATTTCTCATATATTTTTTTTGTACGCTTTACCCTAATAAAATAAGCATATTTACTTGTGTAACTGTGCAGCTAAGATATTGTGATATAGTTATCTTCGATATATAACTTTACTTCATATAATTGTAATAAAATTGTATTTGTTATATAACTGTAATATTTATATATGATTAATTTGCACTGTTATAATTTGGCTCCCCTAAAATAAATTGTGGAAATCATTCTCTGTTTTTTTCAATCAATATGAAAAAATTTAAAAAAAATTTTAGATTCTTCTGAGATTTTTTTTGCTTTAAATTTAAGGAGATGACTTAAATATTAACAGTTATTTTTATTTATATAGATGACTCACACGTTCTGAAAAAATAACAACTCAAAATGAAGGTCGGCGTGTTTTTGCGAGCACAATAGATGACCTCACGTAAACATAATAGCACAAAAATGATTACCAGCAAGGATATATAATATACTAGCTACGCAACGGATCTGTACATTATTGTGGGCGAAAAGAATTATGGATATAGATAGAGATTTTTTTTGGAATGCCTCTAAAAAAAGAAACAAAAACATCTAAATTTTTTTAAAATCTAAAAAATTTATATTTATTTTTAAAAAATGTATTTTTAAATTTTTTTTAAAAAATTACTGTAGTGATCACTGTTCCTCCTGTTCGCTGGAGAAATTAGTGCGATCAGGGACGCTTGGTAGGGAGGGTGGCTAGCTAATGTACCTCTCCAAAAATAGAGAGTTATATAGATTTGCTTCTCAACCGAAGACAGATCATGTGAAGAAAGAAAATAACTAATGTTATTTGGAAGAAGTTCATATATGTGAGACCCTGCCTTTTACAGCACGGTGTACCGTAAAAGACAAGCTCTAGACAGCACAGTGCATCTGTGCTAGTCCCTGGATCAGTAGTCAGCATGCATGTACACACAAATTACGATCACAACCATGCATTACATAATATTATAATTATAGCGGAAGTAGCTCATACATAATAATATTACAAGTCCAAAAGCTTAAATACCCTTATCCTGCAGTTTGCCAACTACCCATTTTTCACAGGCAACTAACAAGGTAAGCCTTAGATAGAAGCATGATCGTTTTCCTCGTAACCCGTATCAACGTAGGTTTTATCGAAGTAATCTAATCCCGCACCTAAAAAACAACAATGGGGCAAGGGTGAGTACATTTTGTACTACGCAAGACTTAAGTGTTTGCAAAACCCAATTACATGCAAGCTGATGAAAGTAGGTCTCTACGGTTGATTGCATAAAGCTGAATTGAATGTAAATACTGAACAGTAAATAGAAGGCATAACTTGTAAAACATTTGTTGAGTAAGTAAACTAATGAATAACATTATCGATATATCATAATTGAACATAATCATATCATCTCATCGATCCCATGACCAACATACGACATGAATCCAGTACAATACCAACGTAGAACACAAATCCGCTATATTTACCAACACATGGCACATCAGCTGAGTTCAACCTTACCAACAAATGTCGAGCGTTGAATCATATGCGGGGTAAATGTATCTATTACAAATTTTATCTTCTCATTTTTAAGAAAATTATTAAAACATCTAACTAGTGCAAGTTCACCAAGTACTCATAACCGAGAGCGCGGCTAATCGATTAGTTTTAAACTCTGCAGAGTTATACAGCTTTACCCACAAAGAATGATTTTCCCTCTTTGCAATGCATATTTAGCACACTTCATTTGTTGTGCCGCGAGGAAAATCATATATAACCTTTACATTACTTAATCCCACTTTGCACCAGCCTAGTACCGACAAACCCTTATTAATGGCGGCAGAAGAATAAAGTATACATAGTATGACAAACACATCGTCTCAAACGAACTAATCGTCTCTTTTCTCCCCATTAGTAAGGCGTATACTGTTGCATTGGTATGTGTTTGACCTACAAATTTGTGTGGACACCCCTACGAGCAATCCCGCAGGAACAGCCCGTGCTACTACAACCTTCCAATGTGCAAAGTCAGTTTTAAGTAACTTAATTGGTTATAGCCGTCTCATACCAGCATTGTGGTTGTACGGTTAATCTTGGATCATACAACACTTCGTTCGGTCCTTAGTCTGACCCAGGCGATGAAAACTCCCCTTAACTACGTATAAGCATACCCTTGCACATCCGGCTATTGCCAACAGTCGCCCGCATCCAAACCATAGTTTTATTTTTATTTTTATTAACATATCGGTATCCTTTACTGTCATATCCAACCTTTTTAAATTTTGTAAAGACTAAAGTTTTCATTCTAAGCAAACTAAACATGTGTAATCGTTAAGCGTATATACCCAAATCACATTTTCATGTGTCATTCCATGTCCTGTGGTATCAAAGGTTCACATGGCAACAATAATTAAGAATATCCACAATGAGGGTCATAACTACCACACTACCGCAAAATAACATTGTATGAATATATTGCATGCATGTAAACAGTTATGAAAACATTTCTAAGTCTGGGTTCAACATGTTCAAGGGGTGCTTGCCTTGCGAGTCGTTGTCGTCGAGCGGAAATTCGGAAGCGTAAGGTTCGGTGTCGGCTACGTCGGACTCTACCCATCACAACGTGGTACATAGCAAATAATGAAAACTCAATAAGGCAAAAAGAATACAGGACATATATTTAATCAATAAATCAGCACATACAACAATCATGGCTTTTAGGGTTTATTCCAGAATTTCAAATGTTATCTATCCTCTCGGAAAAGAGGAGTATCTAAGTACGGATTATCAACTATTTAATGGGGCAACAAATGGAACAATTGTTTTCTCTTAAACCTTTTTATTCTAATAGATAACCTATTATTTTTAGGTCATTCACCAAGTGGTCAAATCAACTTTTAAAGCATTTGAATACCTAACTTATGTATATATGTGTGTGTGTGTATTAGTACCTAGAGCAAGATCCCAATTAATAAAATGATTTGAAGCATGAGCAACTCTAAATGTTTTTGCATATTTGAGTCACTCACAGTACATAGAGTCTAACAAAATTTGTTTCATGCAATTCGGAGTTCGTTTGCTCAAATTTCAATCAAAGAACACAAATCAACCTACTATTCATATTTGAATTTAAATTTTTAAATAGTGAGCAACATTAAATATTTTTACATAATATGGATCTACATGACAAACCATGAATTTACATATTTTGTTCATAATTTTTGGATCTATATTGCGCAAATTACAAGCATTTGGAGTCTAGGGTTGAAAAGATTCCAAAAATGGAAAATATGCCTTTCAATGTCGAAGGCGTATTTCCTTTTTCGGAAGGTTTCCAAAACCAGTGTACTGACAGGAGGGGCCCGCACGGCAGTGGCCACGCGTGGGCATCAGTGGCTGACAAGGGGGACCACCGGTCAGGGACAGAGAGCGCGAGAGAGAGGGGAACAGCGCAGGTGGCTAACAAGCCGGGCCCGCGTGTCATGCTCACCGAGCAGAGGACGGTGACGAGGTAGCCGCCGGCGGCGAGGGGAGGCCGGAGAGGCTTGGCCGAGGGCACGGTTAGGTGGAGGGCAAGGACAGGAGTCCAAGGCGCCGGTCAGAGAAGCTTCGACGCGGCCGGAAGGGGGTCAGCGGCGATGAGGGACGGAGCGGCTCGGTGCTGGCCAGGGAGGAGCTAGCCGGCGACGGGAGGACCTACGCCGAGGGGGGGGGGATTCAGCGAAGCCAGAGGAGCGTCCCTGCCAAAGGAATCTAGGGGAGGAGGCTTGGTGAAGAAGATTGGCCGCACGATGGTCACGACAGCGATTCCGGTCGGAGGCGAGGAAGCTTGGGGGAGGTCTGAACGAGTACCAAGGGGGAGAAGGAGGCCAAGGGAGGCTCGAGCCAGGTCTTTAAACATGGATTGTGCAGGATGGCCGAGGGAGCGAGAGACATGGTCTCGAGGGCCTTTGCGGCATGGCGTAGGTGACATGGGCGTGGGTCACGTCCGAGGCAGGGGCTTGGCGGCATGGAGCAGTTGAGCAGTGATCGTCCCTGGGGAAACGCTGCCTCCAACGGGCAAAGGGAAGCGGCGAGGGGGTTTCGGCCGTTCGCGCGGGGAGAGAAAAGAGAGAAAGGGGAAAAGGGGAAGAAAAGGGGAGAGGCTAACCCGTGGGGCTGGGCCCGCAAGCAGCGAGAGAAAGAGGAGGAGAGAGCACACAGTGCCGGGCTGATGTGTGGGGTGGCCTGGCCCACTAGTCAGGGAGAGAGAAAAGGAAAGAGTAGCTTCTCCCTTTTTTTTTTTCCTATGGACTCCCTCTGGACAGCAACACAGTGACAATTGAATTGAGGGTCAAATCATTTTAATTTTTTTTAAACTTTTAAATCCAGCTCTAGGTAAAGTTTTCCCACTGCTGTAAAATTTTCGAGTAAAAAATCCAAACAGTTTATTTTATAAAAAATCTGACATGAGGGGGCTTCCAATTCCCTATTTTCAGAAAAACAATTATTTGAGTGCTTAAAATGCAATAAATTTTTTGATAAATTTAAGCAGGGTTTGGAATGGCACTGATCCCCTAGTAAAAATTTCAAGTTTTCTTGATGGATATTTATTTTAAAACAATTCTTTTAACGCATTTTTCAGACTTATGTCTTTATTGTTTTTTAATTTCTAAAAACATTTAAATCAGTTATAAATTTTAACTTTTTTTACCAGAGGTATAAAATACTTAGAGGAATTGTTGGTAAAGTTTTCAGCTTTACTTGAGTTATGAAATTTTTTAATATAATCAGGCATTGTTCGTCAAGTCAAGGAAAGTTAAATCATTTCATATCAATAAGAGATCTTCCTTTGCAGCACTAACAACATCAGAAAGGGCTATAAAACTTGGAGCAATGGAGTTCTTGGTTTGCTGAGTTCCGTGAGCGTTGTCAGACAAATAGTTTATCAGCCAAGCTCGACTTGCCTGATATAAGAGATGTCGAATCTATGTTCTCTGCTGGTACAGTTTTCTGTATGAAAAGGTTTAAAATTGGTAAATAGTTTATCGGATGCAACAAGAAATGGGAGTTAATTATTTTCGAGAATGGCATGCGCACAAACCTGGGATTGAGTGCTTCTGTTAGAAGTCTGTATATTGTTTGATATGGTTGCACAAGAGGGCTGAAACTGTTGGTTGATCTCGCGCCCTGATCGGGGGCGCAACCGACCTTTATGGTTGTGGCCCCCTGTTGCACACGCGCTATAAATAGAAGGGACTAGACAGCCCTGAGAACCCACGTTCTCTGTGCACACGTCCCTAACAAACCCGTAACAAACCGATCTTCTCGCGTGTGGAGCAACGGGAAGGCCAAGCCGTTTTCCTCTCTGCAGAACAGAGGTCCGGACGCTCTTCCTCGTCGTCATACCTCTACCGCCGTCATCACCACGCGCAGGAGACGACGGCCATCTCCCACGTTGTTGTTCTCTCCAACACCACTGCCGATCCATCTTCCCCATCATCGGCAATGGCGTCATCAAGCAACAACAATCCCGAAGGTAACTCAAAAGAACCGCATCATCTAGGTGTTTAATCTAGGCATCAAGATCCATAGAGTTTAATAATGGTATCAGAGCGATGTGCTAGTGCCTAAATCTAAACCCTAGTTGTAGATTACATTCGGGATTAGCCATAGCCGCGCATAGCAAAAGAAGGAAAGATGAAATTCCAAAAAAAGGTTGAACCGGATGCAAACAATGAGATAAGAATAGAACAAAGGAACTCACGGCACCTCCATGCGCAAGGTCTCCCTGTGCGCAAGGTCTCCTTGCATGCGTGCGTCACGAGCGCCTTGCGCCTCCATGCGCGTCATGCCCCGTACGAGCCGCCGCCTTCACGCACGCGTGCGCGTCGTCCGAGCGCGCTCCCCTGCGCGTTTTTTCGCCGCCTAGCCGAGCGCGCCGCGCGGCGTCCGCCGTCCGTCACGATGCGTCTGATTGGGCATGAGCGCTGCCCGCCCGCCGCGGCCGCCGTGCTCCCCCAGATCCATTTTTTACGAGACATTAGGAGTTACATTGGAGGCTGCCGATTTTCTCGGTATTTATTTCGTCCCCAAAGCGATCTCGTCTGCTCATTTCAATCGAACGGCGAAGAATGATCATTTCCTTCGTGGGCTGGGCCTGATGACGAAGGGGAAGCGCCGGTTTTTGGGCTGTTCGGTCCAAACAGATTAGCCCCAAAGTTTATATATATACATATATATATATTAAGTGTTCAATTTTGCTATGCATGATGAGCTTAAGTACTGAATTAAAGTTATATTTCCGCTGCAAGTTTAAGTTTTCTTTTCTCTGATTAAATTGAAACCAACGTGGATATTTAATTAGAGAAAATAGTAAATAAAAAAAAATAGTTTTATAGTATTTCACATAGTTATGGTAATTTTATTTTTCTGACCAACGTTGAAAATAATTTTTTTTTGCCATGACCATGTTAAGAATGATAGAAAGTTTTTTTGAATAAAGTTTGCTCTATTCTAATACTGCCCAACGGTGTTTTAGAAATAGATCAGTCTTTATTATAGTTGAGAGCATGTTTAATTGACCAACGTTAATTTATTCATGCCAAAGTTTATAATTTTTAGTTTA
Source organism: Rhipidocladum racemiflorum (assembly GCA_036346355.1). NCBI lineage: Eukaryota > Viridiplantae > Streptophyta > Magnoliopsida > Poales > Poaceae > Rhipidocladum > Rhipidocladum racemiflorum. The sequence continues at coordinate 8,557,622 of CM070579.1, forward strand.
CTGATTAAATTCTTGTTTCATTTATGAAGCTTTTCCAACCAAGATTGCCAATTCCTTGAGTGTCTTTCAAGGGCTTTAAAGGTTGAACGGCAACAATTACTCCTCATGGAGAGAGAATTTGAACTTGGCCATGGCTATGGCTGAAATAGATTATGCCTTGCTTTATCCAAAGCCAGTGGCACCGGTTCTGGCAGCAGCTGAGTCTCCGGAAGCTGCGAATAATGCTGCGGCAGAGTTGTCGTATAGTATTGAGAAGGCAAAATGGGACAATTCAAATAGAAAATGTCTCATGGTGATCAAGGGCACCATTATTGAGTCCATAAGGGGAGCAATCCCAGATTGTACAGATGCTACACAGTATCTGAAGAAAATAGAAGAGCAGTTTACTGGATCCACAAAGGCCTATGCAGGCACATTAATCAAGAAACTTGTCAATGACAAGTATGATGGATCTGGGTCATGCAATGGACCAGGCATTAGAGAACATATTCTCAAGATGTCTAACATGGCTCACTCTCTCATGTCTTTTGATATGCCTTTAAAGAATGATTTCATAGTCCACCTTATACTGGTTTCATTACCAAAGGAATTTGAGACTTTTGTTGTAAATTACAACATTAGTGAAGAAAAGTGGTCTATTGAAAAGTGCATTGCTATGTGTCCAAGAAGAAGAAAGATTAAAGGCACAAAAGGCTGAAGAGTTGAATCTGGTTAAGCATTCTCAAAAGAAAAAGAATTATTTTCAGATTCAGAATAAACCAAATTTCAAGAAAGGTAACTACCAAAAGGGCAACTATCGTAAGAGGTTCACCAATTTTGAGAAGGGTGAACACTCAAATGGAGGGCAAAACTCCAATGGAGGACATAGTTCCAATGGACGCTTTTCTAGGCCTCCACCAGATCACATAGACCAGATACCTACAGCGTTGCCATCGAAAGGGCACCGCATGAAGGATTGTGTTCTTTTCCTCAAGTGGGTGAACAAAAGAGGTAAAGATCAAGTTACATTCATAGATGAATCCTTGTATATAGATTCACCAACTAGCACTTGGTGGATAGATTCTCGTGCAACTGCTCATGTTGCTAATTCTATGCAGGATTCCATACGAGGAGGATCCTACAAAGAGGAGAAAGAGGAATTAGAGTGGCGAATGGAGTTGAAGGCGATGTGGAAGCCATTGGAGATCTTCCATTAGAGTTGGATGGCGGCTTCATACTCCATTTGCGTGATGTTTTATTAGTGCCTTCTTTAAAAGGAATTTGATTTCAGTGTCTTGCTTAGATGATGAGAACATTCAGTGTCATTTTGGGAATGGAAAGTGTGTAATAAAGTTTAATAATAAAGATGTTGGTCTTGCCATCCGACAAGACAAGCTTTATTTGCTATCCCATTATGATATTGTGAATGACATAAGTACCTCCTCGAATGCGAAAGTATGCAATGTTAATACAAAGCGAAAGAGAATAGAAAGTGAATCGTCATCAAAATTATGGCATTGTCGTTTAGGCCATATTTCGAGGGGGAGAATTGAACGATTAATCAAAGAAGAAATTGTTCCTCCCCTAGATTTTTCAAACACAGATCATTGCATAGATTGTATTAAAGGCAAGTATGTTAAACAAATAAAGAAAGGCGCCAAGCGTAGCACAGGAATCTTGGAAATAATCCACACAGACATTTGTGGTCCTTTTCCTGTAAAGACAGTGGATGGTTTTGATTCATTCATTACATTCACTGATGACTATTCTCGCTATGGCTACATTTATCCTATCAAAGAAAGATCAGAAGCATTAGAAAAGTTTAAAATATTTAAAGCTGAAATAGAGAATCAACATGATCTAAAGATTAAAGTAGTAAGATCAGACCGTGGAGGTGAATACTACGGTAAACACACCCCTTATGGCCAAGTTCCAGGACCTTTTGCAAGGTACCTGCAGGAAAATGGCATAGTAGCTCAGTATTCTATGCCGGGTGAACCTCAGCAAAATGGAGTAGCTGAAAGGCGTAACCGTACCTTAATGGATATGGTGAGAAGTATGATAAGTTACTCCACTTTACCGGTTAGTCTATGGATGGAGGCTTTAAAAACCGCTGCCCATATTCTTAATCGGGTACTCAGTAAGTCGATGCCTAAAACACCGTATGAGTTATGGACTGGGAGGAAGCCTTCACTAAACTATCTACATGTGTGGGGCTGTCCGGCTGAGGCAAAAGTATTCAACCCAAACATAGGAAAGTTAGATCCAAAGACAGTGAGTTGCCATTTCATTGGCTATCCTGAAAGATCAAAGGGTTATCGTTTCTATCGCCCGCATGCATACCAAGTTTGTAGAAACTAGACACGCTGTGTTTATAGAGGATGATATGATCAGGGGGAGCATGGTACCCCGAGAAATTAGCCTTGATGAGAAGCGGGTTTGTACCCCAACTCCTATTGTTCAAAAGCCTTTCTTCTCGATACCTGTTGTTGCTGCATCACCTGAAGTTACAGCACCTGCCGGTGTTTCTCCGAGTTCAATAGTCGGTGTGCCAGAGGCACCTGTTGTGGAGCCCGAGGCCCCTGCTGTTGCTAGTGAGGAGCCTGAGCAGCCTCTGTAGAGAGCGGTGAACTCGCTCAAGAACCACTTAGAAGATCACAGAGAAACAGGAGATCAGCTATTCCAGCTGATTATGAAGTTTATGCCAGTGAAGACATAGAGATAGAGGGTGATCCCACCTCTTATGAGGAAGCGATGAGAAGTCCCAATTCATCGAAGTGGCTTGATGCCATGCAAGATGAAATGAGATCCATGAGTACAAACAAAGTGCAGGACTTAGAAGAAATTCCTAAAGGAGCCAAAACAAGAGGTTTGTAAATGGGTCTACAAAACCAAACGTGACTCCAAAGGGAATGTTGAAAGATTTAAAGCTAGACTTGTCGCAAAGGCTTCACTCGAGAGAAGGAATAGATTATACCGAAACCTTCTACGCTTTCGACAAAGGATTCTTTTAGAATCATTATGGCACTCGCTGCTCATTATGATTTAGAATTACATCAGATGGATGTTAAGACGGCATTCCTAAATGGGGATTTATATGAAAATGTGTACATGGCGCAACCCAAAGGTTTTGTCATGGAAGGAAAAGAAAATATGGGATGTCGATTAAAGAAGTCCATTTATGGATTAAAACAAGCGTCTAGACAAGTGGTACATTAAGTTTGATGAAACCATAAGAAATTTTGGGTTCAAAGAGAATGAGGAGGACAAGCGCATTTATGCAAAGTTTAGTAGAGGGAAGTATATTTTCCTAGTTTTATATGTGGATGATATCCTATTAGCAAGCAAAGGATCAGGATCTGTTGCTAGAGACAAAGAAGTTCTTGTCCTCAAAGTTTGATATGAAAGATCTTGGTGAAGCATCCTATGTATTAGGAATTGAGATACACCGAGATAGAAAAGAGGGGTGCTAGGGCTATCACAGAAGGCATACATAGAAAGTGTTTTAAAAGATATAGTATGCATATGTGTAATGCCACGCCGCTCCAATAGTCAAGGGCGATAAGTTTGGTAATTTCAGGTGTCCAAAGAACAAGTATGAGATCGATCAAATGAAATTAGTACCATATGCTTCATTGTCGGAAGCATAATGTATGCTCAAATATGTACTCATACGACTTAGCATTTACAACCAGGATGCTTGGAAGATATCGATTAATCCAGGAGTTGATCAACTTTGGAAAGTTTGTAAAGAAAGCCTTGCGGTATTTGCAAGGGACAAAGAGCCTCATGCTAACATATAGAAAGTCAAGTGCCCTAGAAATTATGGGCTATGCAGATGCAGATTGGGCGGGTGTAAAGACACTGGAAAGTCCACATCAGGATATGTGTTCACCCTTGCTTAGGAAGAGCTATATCATGGAAAAGTATAAAACAATCGATCGTTGCAACGCCGACAATGCACGCTGAGTTTGTGGCATGCTATGAGGCAACCGGCAGGCAATGTGGTTTAAAAAGTTTGTACCGGGTTGAGAGTGGTGGAGCGGATAGAAAAACCACTCAAATTATATTGCGACAATGAGCCAAAGAAGATTTTACTCCCACAACAACAAGTCAAGTGGTCCGCCAAACACATAGAGATCCAGTTTTATGTTATGAAGGAGAAAATCCAGGATCAAACAATAGAGCTTGAGCATATAAGCACAAAAGACATGTTAGCGGATCCGCTCACCAAAGGTCTTCCTCCCAACGTGTTTGAGAAGCACGTGGCGGCATGGGTTTAAAGGAAAGACTATGATTACGGATAATAGGGGTCATTGAAAGCAACCATCTCCCACAAAGACAAAGTCATTCTGTGTTGAAGTAGAGAGGTGTGCTATAGTCATTGAGTTCAGCAGTACGTAACTGACTGTTGTGACGCCTTGGTCTTGGTACACTAATCTATGGAGGAGTGGGATATTAAGTTAAAAGTGTGAGATATAAAAAGTTAATAGATCAAGATATAAAGTTTCAAAGTTGAATTCGAGATCAAGGGGGAGAATGTTGGTTGATCTCGCGCCCGGATCGACGCGAACCGACCTTTATGGTTGTGGCCCCTGTTGCACACGCGCTATAAATAGAAGGGACTAGACAGCGAGAACCCACGTTCTCTGTGCACACGCCCCTAACAAACCCGTGAATAAACCGATCTACTCGCGTGTGGAGCAACGGGAAGGCCAAGCCGTTTTCCTCTCTGCAGAACAGAGGTCCGGACGCTCTTCCTCGTCGTCATACCTCTACCGCCGTCATCACCACGCGCAGGAGACGACGGCCATCTCCCACGTTGTTGTTCTCTCCAACACCACTGCCGATCCATCTTCCCCATCATCGGCAATGGCGTCATCAAGCAACAACAATCCCGAAGGTAACTCAAAAGAACCGCATCATCTAGGTGTTTAATCTAGGCATCAAGATCCATAGAGTTTAATAGAAACACCCATTATCAAGGACAATTGGTGATTGGGGGTGCAGTTTTAAACATATCACTCATGGTTGGTCCTGAGCAATCATAAATCCTTGGTCCATAGCCCTCGTTGGCAAATTGGTCCCAGCCATTCTCTCATGTAAGCTATGTGGATTGTAAGCAAACCCAGACATCTTCCCATCATGCCGACGATCTGAACCAGGTTCCCTAGTTAACATCCTGGATTGTTTCCCATCGCGTCTTTCATCATACTGGTAATCATAAGGTGAGCTCTGAGAGAATGAATGGTAGGAGCTGGCCCTTCCATGTTCTTCTTCGTGGGTTTTTTTTTTTTTGTTGCTCTGCACCGATGGAATGTAATTTACTTCAGAAAGATGCATTGTCGCAAGAAAACTGTCATTATGGAATAAAACATAAATGTACTTTGATCGCAGTAACAGCTGCATCAGTATTCAATGACATCAACGTATACCGCATGCAGACTTGGTAAAGCCTGTGACTTCCAGACTGATAAAAGACAGTTTTCAGGCAGACTAACAGGTAGATGTTGAAAATTCGGCGTACTGTACCTGATTATCTCGTGGAGGCCTGATTACTGCAAGATTACTTTTTAGTAAGAGCAGGTATCATGTGATGTCCCATATGTATTATCCAACCGAAGTATGTATACTTGGCAGTGACTGACTTATTACCAGCTATATATTAGGTAGCCTCATTTGCTGGGCATCGAAGTCCTTCAAGAAAGATTCCCTGGCTCGCTGCATCGTTCGCTTTTGGAGTTAGGACATGAACCAAAAGGGCATTCCAAGCTCGAAGCAACAAACGAGCATTTGACATCTTTTTAACAAACATCTTTCATCGATGGAAATAGATCAGGTCCTACAAGATAAAATTTTCATTTCTTGCATTTGCAAGTGTGTAAATGATGGATTCAAATTATCGCCCCATGCTAGATGGCGAAAACTTATAAAGTGACGATCGCTATGACCCTATGTGAGGATGGATGCCCCTCTCATGGTCGTCCCTGTCTTGAGATTTGTTTGGCTTATGATAGGTAGCGACAGCATCACACGGTGCAAATGTTGCATGCATTTAGCAGCCTTTTGCTTTAGGAATATACTTCAAACAACCGTCCGTGAGTATGTGGGGGAGGATGTCACGGGTACTGGGACCGCCGGAGGAAGACTAGAGCATGTCATTATCCTGCCACGCTTCCCATGCGTAATGATGATGTCCGATATTGACCAACCACAGGAATAATCATAAGGAGCACGCACAATATAGGAAGGTAAAACTATTATCTTTATTAGATTGATTCTTTTGTACAAAGGATGTCATATTTATAGCGGAAGCCAACAAGAAATAGGTCTGAATTCATCCATAGTAAGATAGAGTTAAGCATATATTTATGTATCAACATGACTAATAGTCCTATTATTTCTCAATGGTGCCCATCCTCCTAGGATTTTGGGGCATTGCAGGTGCCGTGTATCATTCATCTAGCGTTATGCCATGACGAGAGGGGGCTATGTTGCTATTTTCATGTAAGAGAAGGCTACTTTTGTCAAAAGGAACAAAAAGCATCCCAAATCTACCATTTTCTCAAACGCGAGAGGTATGTGTGTGTGGAGGATTGCTAGTGTGCAATCGACAGCACAGATTCTCCGTGCTATAGGGTTGTGTTTGCAAAATTCGAAGACGAAAATGTTGATTCAAATCGTGCATTTTGTCCATCTCATTGAAATCTCACTACTCACCAAATTTTATATATTTTGAATTTTTTCTCCTATTTATTTTGTATTTTTCTCCTATATATATATCTCCCCTCAGGTGACACAAAAAAGTAATCCGAGTGCCAGCCGCAATCCCCTTGTCATACCACAGCCCATAGGCTGATCTGGCTAGACGCACGGCCCACATAGCCTGGCATGCATGCGGCCCGGCAGCCCACAAACTGAAAAGTCAGAAGCCCTAAGAAGCGGCCGAAAAAGCCAGCCGCAGGCACGTCCAAAAGAAAGAGAGAGAAAGAAAAGGCAGACAGGCAGGAAACACAAGACGACCGATCAATAGGGGTGAAAACGGATCGGATACGGACAGATAATGGTTCTATCATATTTGTTTTCACATTTTTTCTCGGATTCGAATACGAATACGGATAGTCCGGATACGGATACGAATACGAATACGGATAATGTCGAATACAGATACGGATCGAATACGAATCGAATCGGATACGGTTACGAATATTTATCGGAACATGATAATCCCTTAGATTGTACATAAAAAATCAACAAAAACACATAACTAGTTGATTTTATTAAAAATATTATTGAAAATTGAATAAATATAAGCATTTTCATTCACTTAGACAATAGTTAGATACCATGTTGCAAACAAAATTATATAAGATTTAGTTCATCACGTATATACGATTAATTCATCATACATGTAGATCAAAACACAAAATAAATGTGATCCTTGCTCAGATATACAAATGGAAACAAATATAGAACACGCAAAAAGTTTGATAATACTTAATTACCATATCTCTAGAAAACATATATAACACTTACATTTAATGACCTCGAGATTTGATTTATTTGTTAAATTATGTTTAAAATAATAAATTATGAATTTTTATGCATTTTAGCTACTTATTTAAAATATTTTCCTATTAAAGACAACAATTTTTGAATTTTCAAAAAATTTAAATTATGATAAAATTTTTTTAAAAAAATTAAAAATTATAGACTATGTTAGGAATTTTATCAAAAAATTTCATAATTTTTGGATCTAGTTTGCTAATTTTAATAATTGAAACTTGATTTATGGATTAATTAAATTAGAAAATAAGTTAAAATTTAGTAACCTTTTTGGGCCAAAAGAGTAGCTTGGCCCAGCCCACATGTATATCCGGATATCCGATCCATCACTATCCGGATTATCCGAATCCGTATCAATATCCGACGGATAGTGAGCTACCGAATCCGTATCCGTATCCGACAAAAAATATCCGTATCCGTATCCGATCCGATACTATCCGACAAATAACCGATCCGACAGAATCCGTATCCAAAAATTATCCGAATCGATCGAAAACTATCCGATCCATTTTCATCCATACCGATCAATCAATCCATAGACGCTGAGGAACACACATCCCAGCTGTTGCATGTGCCCCGGCCATTATCCTACTCTCCATCGTCTAGAGATTTCGCCTAGCCTTTTCACCTACCTGCAGCAAAGCAACACTCTAGCAGTATTCCCGTCTCTCTCCTTTCCCTATAGAAAACTCCCCAAAACAGAGCAAAGACGAACTTAAACTTGTAGGTAGCACCGTAGCACTAGTTTTTTCCTTCTTTCTCCTTCAAGCGACGCTACGTTAGGCGGCGACAGGGACGGAAACACGCCACCCTGCAGCCGGATCGGAGCTTGCGTGTGCACGGCCCCTGGTTCTTTTTGGAGATCGCCACCATGATGCGCGCTGAACAGTGGCTCGGCGAGGGCTTTCCCAGAATAACATTTGGCAGATCTCTAGAACGCACTACGTGGAGGCGGCCGGCCGGTCGTTGGCCCCGTCGCTGCATTATTTTATATTAGGGGCCTAGCTCTCAGCACGGCATTGATACGACCCGTGCTGTCGTGGGCTCGTAGATGCGCTTGCAATAGGAAATGGCAGGCAACGCCGTCGACTGGTCGAGTTTTCTGTATGGGTTTTTGTCGTTTTGGCAGGAGAGTGCGAGCCACTCCTATATATATCTACTATTATAAAGCAACAGTTGGTGGCAGTGGTGAGTTCTACTCACGTCATTAATTGTCCTGCTTAATTGCCCTACTTGCCTTGCTTAATTGCCCTACACAAAAACGGTTATTGCTTTAATTAGCCAACCGCAAAAACGGTTACAAAGATAGATGTTTGATCTTGTGAAATAATTTTTTTATTTTTTAATCTTTATTTTTCGTTATCAATTTTGTTTTTCGTAGCAATGCACGGACATGTAACTAGTGTAGTCCTATGCGGCGGACGCAGGTGTGCAACCGACGGCATGAGCTACTAGCTGCTCCTGTAGTCCTGTGCAGGGGACAGTGGGCAGCAGGGCACCCATGGCTTCCACATGGCCATCAATCAGCGGATGCATATGGTTGACATAAGCCTAGAATGAGCGTAGACCCTCTCGTCAGTGACTGCATCCATCATGCCGTTCAGGGGATGTCCTGCGCTCGCTTCCAAATGCTCAGGCCAGCCTCGGACTAGAGCTAGCTAAACCTTAGAAGGCGTTTACGCTCTCCCAGACGGCAGACGGGCTGCATCTTCGGAGGGAAAGTTATGCTTCCGTCTTTTGCATGCACATAGTAGTTTCCACTTTCGACTAACTTCCGATTACCTAAAATTCTCGCTACGTACAAAGCCGGCTTAAACTTAATATAAGCCCAAAAGGCTACACAACCTGTTGGGAGCACGAGAGCTTAACTTCAAAATACAACAAGTCCATACGCCTAAACTTAGCAAACAAGTCCTTGTAAATTTAAATTTGCCGCAAGCAAACAAAAAATACGACGGTACAGCCATGCCCTCACCATTTGTCCATTTGTAGTCGAAACAAATTCAGGTAATCCATGGACGACTTGGGAGTTTGGACCATAGGCAAGCGAAAGTCTTGAGGTACGGGGCGTTTGCCCGGATAAGACGACGCTATCACGCAGCAGTCGCGCGCGTTTCACACTTGCCACGAACTCTCCCCCGTGAAACCATGCATCTGATCCCGTCCGTCCGTTCGCGTGGGAGCGGTCCCGAACTCCAGGGATAATGTGCATTCTACGTAGGGACTGCAACTTAATCGGTTCTCATATGTATGAGCCGTTCGATCGAGCAACCGAACGGTTCAGATCGTCCAAATTTGTTTACTACAGTAAGGCCCCGTTTGATACGATTCCAGATTCTAGTAGAAACGGAAACGATTTCAGATTCTTGGTAGAAACGTTTCAGGTAGAATCAAAATCACTTTCTACAAACCGCTTGACGGCCTGCATTCTAAGTAGAAACTAGTGAAACGGGTTGAGGTTGATTCAACCACTGCATGTGAAAAAGAAGAAACGTTCCGAGCTTTTAAATTTGCTTCACGGTTTTCCTGGATTCTCAGAGAAACAAATTTCGGCCATTGCAAGTTACCAAATGGGGTCTAACTGCAACAGAGCCAATTTACTACAATACTTTTGCTATCATGCTTCGGATCGATCTGAACCGTTGCTTTTTAATCCAACAGCTCGCACACAACTTTTAAATTACAGTTATAATAATAATTGCATGTGATCCCTATCCCTATCCCCGTGCACCTGCCTTTCAGCCTCTGATTGGGTGGACGTAACGTCAACGCCCTCTGCGTCGGGCAGGCACCGACACGTTGCGGTATCCCTGGTCCCCTACAATCGGAGCCACTACTATTCTTCCCTGACAAATAGTAGCTAAGGCCACGCACCGAATTCTACACACGAAAAAGGACACACATAATGTATAACACGTGCAAGCTTGTGAAGGTTCAAGCGGGTATATTTGAAGTGAAACTAGTAAACATCAAAAGATTTGAATAATCTATGTATCTAAAAATAACCGGTGGTATTAAAGATGACTTTTTTGTTGTTATAGGTCTAAAAAATTCAACAATAATACTTTAATAAAAAGGCAAAATTCCTAGAGATTGTCTTATTAATCGAGAGAAAAAGAGAAGATCTACACCGACGATGATTAATATGTTCTTAAATAATTTCTAGGACAACACGTTTATAAATGAAAAAAGCACATAAGAAAAGATTAGACCCGAAACCCATTACCTCGTTATGACTTTAATCAAATTCAAAATTAGTCATGTGGATATATTCCCGACCAGTGTACAAAGCACTAGTCAAAAATATAGTATGCTGTAGTTACTCCGACCAACTACACATGCTGGTCGGGGATGATTTATTCAAATTATGCCAACCAGCATACAGTTCAAATATTGGATACATTTGCCTCGACCTGATCGAGGTCGGGAAAGAAGTTACCTCCGCATAATACTAGCGTGCGAAAGACGCTTTCTCTGACAGGTACAGAGAAGCAATTGGAAGTTACTTCCTACGAAAAGATGCCTCTTTATCAAAATATACATTTTAACGAGAAGACACCTTTTTCCAGGAAGACACCTCTTAGAAGATGACAACTGATGTCCCATCGTCTGTTATAAATAGGAGGCTTACACAAGGATTCAAAGAAGGATAATCGCACACAAGAGATTAGCGTTAGTGTTTTTAGTTCTCCATTCAAAAGTCTGTACTTGTTAAACATACGTGTCTAGATAAAAAAACAATCCCACTTCCTATTCTTTTCAATTTCTGATTTGTTAGACAAAGGTAACCCAAATCACATTCGTAAGCTCGATTTAGGGACCCCTGAATCTTAAACATCGACAGTTGGCGTTAGAAGGAGGTTATTCGTCAGGAATCAAGGTTGAAAAGGTAATGTGTTGTCGCCGGAAGCATTGGATGAAGAGAATTTATTTGATCTCGCCGACTACGCTCATCTCACCACCGATGACTTTATAGAGGAAGGAAAAGGTAAGTGTGACTTCTACTCTGAATATGTCACTGAGACAAAATTGTCTTAATCGGCAACTTCATCTAAACCGAATGAGGTCGCGCTAGGAGCGCCACTTCCTAAGGAAAAACCAGGAAGACAAAACGACTCAATACCTGCCCCAATCCTAGAGGTAGAGAAGCAGGGCACATGTCCTATGGAAGTCGACAATGTTCAAACTCACCAGTACAACAATGACATCCATGAGAGTTTATCTTTAAAAAATTTTCTCTGAAGTCTTGAACTCGATTATACTCCATCATCATCATCTGATGAGGGAGTACTCACCCCCTCCGTCAATTCTAGATTTCACATTTGTACAGTCACGAAAGAGACAGATGCACAGCAAGTAGAACGCGAATAGTGTGAAGCTCAGGAAAAGGCTGCCTAGAAGCAACGCGAGAGTCTCGCGATTACCAAACCAAAGTCTATAGAAGAGGCGAAACACCTTTACCATAACAGCCAACTAGGAACCTCACGAAGGCTAGATCCTTGGGGGAGTCGTCCCTAACTTGCCCTTCCGATCACGCCGCAGGCAAGGTTTCAAATTTCATTTTGGCCCACTGCTCTACAAGATGCTATGCACCTTGTAAAGACTTGTGAGCAATATTAATTTCATGCTCGACAAGTACATCAACCCGCTAATCAATTGCAAACTATACCATTGTCAGGGCCATTTTCAACATCGGGCATTGATATAGTAGGTCCACTACCAAAAGCAATTAATGGATTTAAATTTCTATTTGTTGCTATTGATACATTCAAAAAATGGATAGAAGTTGAACCCGTAGTTTCAATTACGGCACAAGCATCAAAGAAATTCTTTGTGAAGAATATAGAAACTAGATTTGTAGTTCTTAGGAGACTAATTAATGATAATAGATTACAATTCATTAATAGTCTGTTTTGAGCTTACTATGATGAAAAAGGCATAAATATTTCTTACACTTCTGTTGCTCATCTGCAAAGCAATGGAGCAGTAGAACATGCTAACAACCAAATCATCGAAGGCATGAAAAACAGGTGTTTGATCGTCTCAAAACTCACTCAGGGGCTTGGGTTGATGACTTATACTCAATACTTTGGGCCAAATGCACGATGACCAGTAGAGCTACCAGTGAAACACCTTTTTCACTGGTCTACGAAGCAGAATCTGTTCTTCCTAGTAAAATTCATTTCAGTTCTACGCAAACTACTTTATATGAACAGGTTGATCAAGATAGCCGACGGTTGAAGAAAAGTGAGACCGGGCACTTATCAGGCCGGCAGCCTACCTACAAGCTTACGACGATACTACAACGAAAGAATTCAACCACGAACACTTAGTGTGGGAGACTTGGTTTTAAGGCGCATCCAAAACCAATCTAACTTACACAAGTTATCGTCTAAATGGAAATCTCCCTACACAGTAGTATCAATCACCTGATCAGGATCTATTCGACTTGCTATGGAAGATAGTCAAATCCTTTCAAACACTTGGAACACCCAACATCTTCACAGGTTTTATGTGTAAATTTTTTATATTCATATATTAAGTTCACATTCAATACATTACATCTCTACTGTGTTACTTCAAATGATTTCTTATCTTACTTCCATTATAAGGAATCACGAAAATTTTGTCCGACCAAATTCCTTAAGAAAAATACAAGGTTGCTGGTCGGGTTGAGAGATGATTTTTAATAGATCCTTTTCCATGTAAGCTAGTACTTACTGCATTGAAACTCATTAGAATGACTTCATCTTCGACCTGCAGCCAGTTAATAATAAGTATAAAGCAAAGAGCGAACTGGTTGGTACTCCATAAAGAAATGTAATATCCCGAGTATTTCTATACTCAAGCCACTGTACATTTGTACTCAAACGCTGTTCAATAATACACTGTGCTTGTGTATTTTCGTGTCTTGAGTGAACATACTTGCTTGGGATCAGAAAGAACCCTTCAACTTAAGTAATTTCGCTCATAAGTAAATTCGAATTAGGTTGGGCAAGTGCCTGTGACCCTATTAACTTCCAAAATACTTTGGGACAATTAGTAATCAACCCCGAAGCGTTAGCCGAAATCAAGGCCCAAGTTCAAAAGTTACGGGATGTCCGGAGTATCCGGATTCAACTGGAATGTCGGACAAAGTCCGAGTGTCCGATTGGGCTGCCGAAGGTCCAACCCGGAGTGTCCGGACCAATGTCCGGAGTGTCCGGTTAGTGTTCAAGACCCCAACCCGAGTCTCGGGTTGAGTCCGAGAGTCCGTATTGGCGTGGGGTTTTGTATAAAAGTCCCATTTCGTGGCTCCTTCCATTCTTTCTTCTTCTACTTTGGTTTCCCCACTTCCTTGGTGTTCTCTCCACCACCCCGAAGCTCCTCTCCCATGAGCCAATGGCCTGCAGTAACCCTCCCTGACTCCTCCATCTCAGTGTGCTCCTCCCAAGCCGTCATTCCCCATCCTCCACCCGGGCGTTGCTCCTCCTCCATCTTCCTTGGAGGTAAGCTTTTCTCTTAGGGTTTGATTCGCGGGATTCTTTGGTTCTAGAGTCGTTCATGGTGGGATTAGAACTTAGGTTTGGATTTGGGAGGCTAGGGTTGAACTTGGATTCTAGGGTTTTGGGTGTAGTGGTTCTAGGGTTGAAAATGGGATTTGGATTAGTGAATGTGGTATGCTAGAGTGGTAGATCGGGTAGTAGTAATGTCGATTTAAGAAGTTGTTGGTGTGAGTTAGAGGTTTGGCGGGTTAGCGACGTTTTCTCGTAGAATCGGCTAGTTCGGAACTCCTTCCGGTTCGCTAGGTGTACGAAAGTCGTAGATCGGGTCGCGGTGAAGTTGTAGGGAGTGGTAAGGTCTCCGTCTCCTCGTCGAGTTGGACCAAATGCCCTAGGACCGGAGTATCCGGACGAAACGGTCCGGAGTGTCCGGCCTATCCGGACTGTCCGGATGCAAAACCTGATCGTCCGGGTTAGGCTGTTCGGTCCGGTCGTGTTGTGTTGTCCGAGTGCGTTGTTTCTTCAGGGTTTCTTGGTTGTACTTCGTTCTTGTGTATTGCATGCACTTCATGGTGCATTTAAAACTTTCTTTTGCTAAGTTGTATTTCTTTCTGTCGTTTTGTTGCTTTGACCGATTAGAGGCTAGCGAGTCGGGCTTCGCCTCGAACAACTCGAGCATCATCCCGGACATCACCGAAGTGCAACAACAAGGCAAGCACCTCCTTTGACCATCTTGAAACCTATATTTCACGATGTCTACTTTGATTTCTCAAACTATATGCATTGTTTATATTCAGTAAATTGCTAGTTTGTGGGAATGGTAGATATACCCTGATTTGGTGGTTTCCCTCAATTAATTCCCTGAGATCATTGATAACCTTAGTAGGGTTAGACAATTTAATAAAATGTCACTTGGGTATAAACGATTTAGTAATTGCATACGCTTAGACACTGCAATAGAGGTGAGCAAAGTCAGTCCTTACCAAATGCTCAAAATTATGATAAATGTAATTGGTTTGGGAAAAGTTTTGGAAATGTGAATCGTAAAGGTATATTGGTAAAAATGTGAAGTGTCTAGTTGGTAATTAGACTTGGCGGGAGGTATAATATGTGCTAGTTAAACATGGTGGCGATTGGTTGGCGAGTTAAGTGGAGTTCCCGCTTGAGTCACTAGGCAAAAATATAAGGACCGAACTTGTGACGGTTTTTGAATTGAACACCGTGCAACCGCGCAATGCTTGGGATGGGGCAGCCTATTCTAGTACTTGAAGTGTGAGGGGATAGCCATGCCTGTTGGTAAGTAGAAAGAGTGGACCTTTTCCTGTGTTGAAAGCGGTCAAAGCGCGGTGTGTGTGTCCTCACGACCCGCCAGTATGCGCCTTCGTGTGTGCGCTTGTACTTTTTGCGGCGAGGGAATCGCTCCAGTTCATGTTTGTTGATACAACGGTGTACGCCTTGCTATGGTAATGCCGGCCAACACCCGCGTCGTCACGATGAGTATTCCGTGGTCGCCGAGTGGTGGTTGGCCTCTTATCGCCATAGTAGTGGATTTGTCGTCACCGGTCTTTGGGGTGTGGCTATAACCTCAACGATGGGAAAGAATAGATCATTCTTGTATATCGGATACCTCGTGTATCGCGTGTACCTGGATGACAGGATGCAAGTCCGAGTTGTGTTTGGGTAAAGTCGCAAACTCTGCAGAGTATCAAATAATTCTAATCGATTAGCCGTGCTCACTAAGTATATGAGCAATCTTCTAATCATATCAAGTATAGAGATTTGGTTTGGTTTTGAAAATGAAAATCTATTTTGAGCTCGGTATAAAGTATGTGGTGGAATGGTACTTGATGGAATTGTGAATATGTGTATATGATTCTCGATGGGATTATGTATGGATGTCGATTCGTATCCCAAATTATCGGCTGACCATGGATGGTGGCAATTGTGGAGCTCTTGCTAAATATATCTGTAAATATGTTTTATTCAAACTGCTGTCTTTCAAATTATGTATTACTTTTCGATGAACTGCTTTTAAATCGACTTTACGCAATTAACCCAGTGTAGAAGCTTTATCCTCGTTGAATCACCTGCATTTATTCATATTTCCATACACTAAAGTCTTGCGAAAGTACATACGTGTACTCATCGCTGTCGCTTAACCCTTTTCCACAGAGGAAGGTAATGATGATGTCCCGGATGATGGCGAGCCCCTTTTCTCGCGAGTGTTGCGGCCAGAAGTCCCTCCCTCGATCCACAGTGCTTTGGTGGGTGGTGGGCCAATTTGGGTGGTTGTCTTTCTTTTGTTTCACTGCCGCTTTACTTCTTTTGGATTCAGAATGTACTCGTGTAAGATTTACACCCGCTTATGTAAATTATCGTAGTTTATTCTTCCGTGCATTGATACTCGTGTTGTTGGTACGCTGATATTGGGCTACCGATCCAGGGATCCAAGATCGATGCGTCTGAGCACCGGTCCGGTTAAGGGTTCGATCCCGCCGATCGAATTTTTAGATTCAGATCTCCGGTGTCGAGGCTTCTGTTGCTATACGGTGCTATACGCCATGATGACGGCAGACAAAGACGTATAGGAAGGGGGTCCTCACGGTACTGTATCGCAGCCATTGACCGCAGGAGGACTTAGTTAGCCTGGACGTTAGACTTAGGGATGCATTTTTCTTCTCAAAATTTATTTTGAAGTACAAAACTCTATTTTCAAAGTGTAGAATGTTATTCTTGTCCATTCTATAGCTTTTCGCTTATCTACTCTTCAAAATGAATCTGATCTTAATCCAAATTTCAAAAATTTGTTTCCTTCTTCTATCTTGTTCAAAAGGATTAAGAGGAATGCGGTTTTAGCTAAGAATGGGTTAAGGATAGATGTTTGTGGTTGTAATTAGGGGTTATTTGTCGCTTTCCCTGAGTTGGTTTTTGAATTGGTTCTTATGCTTCTTTGAATGAATGCTTGTAGTGTGTTTGTGTTTATGAGTGCATCCTTTGGGATCAATCATTCTCGCACTTGATTTGCACAGCTTAGTTGACTCAACTGTGCATTTCGTGATGCCTCCCGAAGGAGAATAGATTCAGGCGCTTCCAAAGGTGATGATGCCGAGAGCGTGGCAAGTGGGAGCAGGGGCCCAAACAACATGTGTCCCTCTGTGGGTCAGTGGGGCTCGCCTCGACTACATGCCCAGAGCGAGGAGCTCCTCCACCTCCTCCTCGCCTCCCGACATGGCCGCACTCATGTTCTGGCAGTGCACTCACCATGGAGTCGATGGTCCAGCTGTCCGAGGGCGACCAGCCCGCAGCAGTCTCGGTTGTCTGAGTTCCAGAGAACTCGACCGCCGAGCTTTTCTTCACTACAGATCCGATGGAGGCAGAGGATTGGCTTAGCGACATGGAGGGGAAGTTGGAGTTAGTCGGTTGCACCGATGCGGAGAAGGTTCAAAGACACCGCCTACTACCTCCAGTGGACCGGCAGCCGTGGTGGAGCCAGCGGCTGTTCGCTCGCCTGCAGATCAGGTCACCACATGGGCAGAGTTCAAGACCGCCTTTCGCTCCTTCCATGTTCCAATGGCTTGATCGAGATCAAGAAGCCGGAGTTCTACGACCTTCGCCAGGGGTCTATGGCGTTGATGGACTACCTCCACCGCTTCAACCATTTGTCACGCTATGTTGTCGATGAGTGAGGTGACCACCGAGGCTAGGAGAGTGACATTGTTCAAGGAGCACCTCACCGAGGAGATCCGCTTCGGCTCACGGCCATGACATTCCTAGCCTGCAGGTCTTGGTGGGCAAGGCCATTAGCATTGAGGATGGCGCCAAGGCGCTTATGGAGAGCCGCAAGCGCAAGTGGCGCTCAATGCCGGGCCAATGGCGGACCTTTCCAGACTTCAAGACTTTCACTCGCCGCTTCCACCTTCGCGCCGCGATTCAGAGGTCTCAGGGCTTACCTCCTCGCCCGCCTGAGTTCGGTCTGATACCTAGCCGCCAAGACAGCGATTGGGGTCCCAGAATCCATTTGGCCATATCACTTGCTTCCTCCTGCGGCCGAGAGGGCCACTGCCGCTGCTTGTCCGGAAAGCAAGCGGCAGAAGAATGACAGCTTCGAGTGCACCGGCCCGTCCCCTGTGGTCACCTGTGGGCGTGGGAGTGGGCAATCAGACGCCCGGTTCCGTGCGGCTTCACCCGGACCATGGTCGCTGAATGTAGCCACCGCAGAGGAGGCAGCGGCAGCTCCAGATGTGGTGTTGGGCACGTTATCTGCTCATTCCGCATCGCTTTAGTATTATTTGACTCGAGCGTCGCATTCCTTTATTTCTTCACGCTTTGTTGTTCAAAGATGAGGTCTGCTCTTCTTTGTACCTCGAGAAGTACTTTGTTGATCCGCTCGCCTGGATCCGCTTTTGACCGCCGAGCTTGTGAGTCCAGGGGTTAGAATTGAGATCAATGGGGTAGAATTTCGGGTGATCTTATCAACATTGAGACGTCAGGTCTTGATGTGATTCTGGTATGGATGGCTGTCCAAGCATCAGGCATATTGATTGTGCCAGAGATCCGCTTTCATTAGTCAACCCTCGATGGCATTGCCAAGCATTTTCTTCTCGCTCCAAAGAAGCGGCCAGCCTTTGCTCTGCTCTTTCTTCGTCTTCGGGACCGGGTACCGGTGGTGTGTGAGTACCACGATGTGTTCCTCGATGAGCTGCTGTGTTTGCCACCGATCGTGATTTGGAGTTCATCATCGATCTCTTACCTGGCACTTCTCCAATTTCTAAGCGCCTCAGACAGATGCCTGGCGATGAGCCGATCGAGTTGGAAGATTCAGCTCAAGGAGCGATTAGAGAAGGGGTTCATTCGTCCCCGCTTCTTCTCCTGGGCAGTTCTGTTTGTGAAGAAGAAAGATCGGCACTCTTCGCATGTGCGTTGATTACCGGCCGTTGAATGAGGTCACCGTCAAGAACAAGTATCCTCTCCTGGATCGATGATTTGTTTGACCAATTAGGCGAGCTCGAAGTTTTCTCCAAAATAGACTTGAGATCCGGCTATTTTCAGCTCAAGATCCGTCCGGAGGATATCGTGAAGACCGCATTCACCACTCGCTACTGGCCTGCACGAGTACACAGCTTGTTTCGCTTTGGCCTCACCAATGCACCACCACCTTCATGAACTGATGAACAAAGTCTTCATGGAGTTCCTTGATAGATTTGTGGTGGTGTTCATTGATGACATCCTCATATACTCTAAGGATGATGATGAGCACGCACTTCACTTGCATATGGTGCTTAGCAAGCTTCGCGAGCATCGCTTGTATGCCAAGTTCAGAAGTGCGAGTTCGGCTCAAGCAAGTGGAGTTTCGGGGCATGTCCGCTGTCAAGGTGGGGTAGCATTGATCCACGCCAAGGTACAAGACGTACTCAATTGGGAGCAGCCCCGCAATGTCCCCCGAGATTCTGAGTTTTCTCGGTCTTGGTTTCTGATACTATCGCCGGTTTATCGAGAATTTCTCCAAAATTGCTAAGCCAATGACAACGCTTACTCAAGAAGGAGAAGAAATTCGAGTGGTCACCTGGTTGTGAGTCCGTCCAGAGTCAAGAATAGACTCACCATCGCACTCGTTGTTGGTCCTTCCCGACATTCACAAGAACTTCGATGTCTATTGTGATGCATCCTGCCTTGGACTTGGTTGTGTGTTGATGCAGGAGGGCAAAGTGGTTGCTTATGCTTCTCGACACCTAAAGCCTCATGAAGCCAATTACCCGACGATGATTTGGAGCTTGCAAATGTTGTTCATGCTCTCAAGTTGTGGCGACATTATCTCAGAGGAAGCAGATGTGAGATCTACACCGACCACAAAAGCTTAAAGTACTTCTTTCGCAAATGTGATCTGAATTTGAGACAGCGTCGATGGCTAGAGCTGATCAAAGACTATGATTTGGGTATTCATTACCATCCTGGCAAGGCGAATGTGGCTGCAGATGCCCTCACGCAAGCCGCACACGATGGAATGCCTTGGGTGTCATTGGCCGCCTCACCTGGTTGAAGAGTTTCGTAAGCTCAATCTAGAAGTGGTTGAGTATGGTTACGCTTTCGCTTAGCCGTACAACCCACTCTAGAGTCTCAGATTCGTGCAACTCAACTACAAGATGATGCCGTGATTGAGATTAGACGCCAGCTTGATCGAAAATGGCGATCTCCGTGTTTTTCTCGTGAAGTCCAATGGGCTGATCTTGCATGGGCAGCAGTGTATGTCCTCGATAATGTTGAGATCAAGGGGTTGATCTCGCCGAAGCTCATGATACTCCTCTCTCGCCCATCCCGGCAAAGACCAAGATGTACCAGGACCTTCGCAGTACCTGTGGCCAGGTATGAAGAAGGAGATCGCGGCTCATGTGGCGACAGATGTGTGCTGGCCGTGTCAAGGCCGAACATCAAAGGCCACCGGATTACTTCAGCCATTGCAGATCCCTGAGTGGAAGTGGGAAGAGATTGGGATGGATTTCATTACCGGCCTACCAAGGTCCTCCACCGGTCACGACTCTATTTGGGTGATAATTGACCGTCTGACCAAGGTAGCTCATTTCATCCCAGTTCATACCACCTATTCTGGAGCCAAGCTAGCGGAACTCTATTTGCGTAATATTGTTCGGCTCCATGGAGTTCCAAAAGTCATAATCTCCGACCGTGGTTCAGCTTCACCTCCAGATTTTGGGAGAGTTTGCAGTCCATTCTTGGCACTAAGCTATCCTTCAAGATGACTTACCATCCCCAAACCGACGGACAGACGGAAAGGGCAAACCAAATCCTTGAAGACATGCTAAGGGCTTGTGTGTCTCTGACAAAGAAGTCGTGGGAGAAATGCTTGCCATTTGCCGAGTTCTCCTACAACAACAAATCATCAAGTCGGTCTTGAGATGTCGCCTGAGGCTCTTTATGGCAAGAAGTGCAGAACACCACCGCTTTGGTCCGAGGTTGGTGAGAGGCAATTCTTCGGGCCACCATGATTGAAGAGGCCGAAGGCAAGTTAGCTTGATTCGAGACCCACGAGAGAAGCTCGGCCTCGTCGGAAGAGCTATGCCGATCGCCGACGCCGCGAGTTGAGTTTTGAGGTGGGTGACTTTGTTTATCTCAAGGTCTCACCACTCCGCGGTACTGCAGATTTCAAGTCCGCGGAAGCTAGCCCCGCGATACATCGGTCCGCTCCGGATTTTTGAGAAGGTTGGTGTTGTGGCTTATCGGCTTGAGCTACCGCCACATCTTTCTGGACATTCACGATGTGTTCCACGTGTCCCAATTGAAGAAGAGTCTTCGGGTTCCATCGGAAGTTACCCAATTGACCATCTTGATTTGCGTACCGATCTTTCAGACGAGAGTATCCAATCCAGATTCTCGAGACACCGGCGCCACACTCGCAAATGTTATCAAGATGCTCAAGGTCCAAAGGAGCAACCATTCGTAAGATGAAGCCACGTGGGAGCGTGAAGACCATATTCAAAGCGTAATACCTCGAATTTCTTCGAGAATTAGCAATCTCGAGGACGAGATTTTTGTAAGGGGGTAGATCGTAATATCCTCGAGTATTTCTATACTCAAGCCAGCTGTACATTTGTACTCAAACGCTGCTCAATAATACACTGTGCTTGTGTATTTTCGTGTCTTGAGTGAACATACTTGCTTGGGATCGTAAAGAACCCTTCAACTTAAGTAATTTCGCCATAAGTAAATTCAATTAGGTTGGGCAAGTGCCTGTGACTCCTATTAACTTCCAAAATACTTTGGGACAATTAGTAATCAACCCCGAAGCGTTAGCCGCCAAGGCCCAAGTTCAAAAGTTAGGATGTCCGGAGATCCGGATCCAACCGGAATGTCCGGACAAAGTCCGAGTGTCCGGATTGGGCTGGCCGAAGCGGTCCAACCCGAGTGTCCGACCAATGTCCGGAGTGTCCGGTTAGTGTTACTGAAGACCCCAACCCGAGTCTCCGGTTGAGTCCTGAGAGTCCGATATTGGCGTGGGGTTTTGTATAAAAGTCCCATTTCGTGGCTCCCTTCCATTCTTTCTTCTTCTACTTTGGTTTCCCACTTCCTTGGTGTTCTCTCCACCACCCCGAAGCTCCTCTCCTGGCGAGCCACCTACGGCCAGAACCTCCCCGTGACTCCTCCATCTCGGTGTGCTCCTCCTCAAGCCAGTCATTCCCCATCCTCCACCCTGGCGTTGCTCCTCCTCCATCTTCCTTGGAGGTAAGCTTTTCTCTTAGGGTTTGATTCATGGGATTCTTGGGTTCTAGAGTCGTTCATGGTGGGATTAGAACTTAGGTTTGGATTTGGGAGGCTAGGTTGAACTTGGATTCTAGGGTTTTGGGTGTAGTGGTTCTAGGGTTGAAAATGGGATTTGGATTAGTGAATGTGGTATGCTAGAGTGGTAGATCGGGTAGTAGTAATGTCGATTTAAGAAGTTGTTGGTGTGAGTTAGAGGTTTGGCGGTTAGCGACGCTTTCTCGTGAGAATCGGCTAGTTCGAACTCCTTCAGTTCGCTAGGTGTACGAAAGTCGAGATCGGGTCGCGTGAAGTTGTAGGGAGTGGTAAGGTCTCCGCCTCTCGCCGAGTTGGACCAAATGCCCTAGGACCGAGTATCCGGCGAAACGGTCCGAGTGTCCGGCCTATCCGGATCGTCCGGATGCAAAACCCGGACCGTCCGGTTAGGCCGCTCGTCCGGTCGTGGTTGTGTTGTCCGAGTGCGTTGTTTCTTCAGGGTTTCTTGGTTGTACTTCGTTCTTGTGTATTGCATGCACTTCATGGTGCATTTAAAACTTTCTTTTGCTAAGTTGTATTTCTTTCGCTGCTTTTGTTGCTTTGACCGATTAGAGGTTAGCGAAGTCGGGCCGCCTTCGAACAACTCGAAAGCATCATCCCTGACATCACCAAGTGCAACAACAAGGCAAGCACCTCCTTTGACCATCTTGAAACCTATATTTCACGATGTCTACTTTGATTTCTCAAACTATATGCATTGTTTATATTCAAGAAATTGCTAGTTTGTGGGAATGGTAGATATACCCGATTTGGTGGTTTCCCTCAATTAATTCCTCGAGATCATTGATAACCTTAGTAGGGTTAGACAATTTAATAAAATGTCACTTGGGTATAAACGATTTAGTAATTGCATACGCTTAGACACTGCAATAGAGGTGAGCAAAGTCACCCTTACCAAATGCTCAAAATTATGATAAATGTAATTGGTTTGGGAAAAGTTTTGGAAATGTGAATCGTAAAGGTATATTGGTAAAATGTGAAGTGTCTAGTTGGTAATTAGACTTGGCGGAGGTATAATATGTGCTAGTTAAACATGGTGGCGATTGGTTGGCGAGTTAAGTGGAGTTCCCCGCTTGAGTCACTAGGCAAAAATATAAGGACCGAACTTGTGACGGTTTTTGAATTGAACACCGTGCAACCGCGCAAGAATGCCGGGATGGGGCAGCCTATTCTAGTACTTGAAGTGTGAGGATAGCCATGCCTGTTGGTAGGTCAAGAGTGGACCTTTTCCTGTGTTGAGCGATAAGCGCGGTGTGTGTGTCCTCACGACCCGCCAGATGCGCCTTCGTGTGGCGCTTGTACTTTTGCAAAGAGGAATCGCTCCGGTTCATGTTTGTTGATACAACGGTGTACGCCTTGCTATGGGGTAATGCCGCGGCCAACAATTCGCCGTCGTCACGATGAGTATTCCGTGGTCGCCGAGTGGTGGTTGGCCTCTTATCGCCATAGTAGTGGATTTGTCGCCACCGGTCTTTGGGTGTGGCTATAACCTCAACGATGGGAAAGAATAGATCATTCTTGTATATCGGATACCTCGTATCGCTGCGTGTACCCTGGATGACAGGGATGCAAGTCCGAGTTGTGTTTGGGTAAAGTGCGCAAACTCTGCAGAGTATCAAATAATTCTAATCGATTAGCTAGTGCTCACTAAGTTATGAGCAATCTTCTCTAATCATATCAAGTATAGAGATTTGGTTTGGTTTTGAAAATGAAAATCTATTTCGAGTCGGTATAAAGTATGTGGTGGAATGGTACTTGATGGAATTGTGAATATGTGTATATGATTCTCGATGGGATTATGTATGGATGTCGATTCGTATCCCACCGCGACCATGGATGGTGGCAATTGTGGAGCTCGATTGCTAAATATATCTGTAAATATGTTTTATTCAAATCATTGCCTTTCAAATTATGTATTACTTTTCGATGAACTGCTTTTAAATCCAAATTTTCTGCAATTAACCCAATGTAGAAGCTTTATCCTCGTTGAATCAGCCGCATTTATTCATATTTCCATACACTAAAGTCTTGCGAGTACATACGTGTACTCATCGTTGTCGCTAACCCTTTTTCCACAGAGGAAGGTAATGATGATGTCCTGATGATGGCGAGCCCCTTTCCTGCGAGTGTTGCGCGGCTTTCAGAGTCCCTCCTCTCCGGTAAGAGCTTTGTGGGTGGTCGGGCCACCGGCCGGGTTGTCTTTCTTTTGTTTCCGCTGCCGCTTTACTTCTTTTGGATTCTCAGAATGTACTCGTGCAAGATTTACACCCAGCTATGTAAATTATCGTAGTTTATTCTTCCGCATTGATACTGTGGTTGTTGGTACGCGATATTGGGCCATCGATCCAGGGATCCAAAGATCGATGCGTCTGATGCACCGGTCCGGTTAAGGAGTTCGATCCCGTCGATCGAATTTTTAGATTCAGATCTCCGGTGTCGAGGCTTCCTGTTGCTATACGGTGCTATACGCTACAGTAGACGGCGTACAGTACGGTATAGGAAGGGGGGGTCCTCACAAGAAATATTTGTCTTCCGATCATGATGCTGATTAGTAAACAAATAATTGGGGGCTAGTAGTGATAAACTTCAGAAAATTTAATTCATAAGCAGGCAGGTAGTAGAAAAATTTCAACACAAAAGAGATTGACACAAAAGAAAATTTTATTTATTTGTAAATAAGCTTAACATTATCTATATCCATATCCACGGTAGATTTCACTTATGCGCATATTCTATTCATTTCTTCCCCAGTTGAGAATTGCAGGTTGGGTGCTAGCTTCTCCAGATCAATTACATCCTTATAAAAATGCCTCAATTTAGTAAAAAGGGCATTGATCTGGAAGGCAATTGTTGATTAAAGTGCTAACTAGATAGTATTCTGCATAACAGGGACATGATCATTGATAATCTTCAATTGGTCTTTCGTCCTCGCAACTAGCTCATCAACTGACAGATTTAAATTCATAAGTTCAACTTGTTTTTCTTTCAAATCTGCTGATATCTTCTTCAACTAAACGAAAATAAAACTCAGTGTAGATTTACTTACTCCTTGAATCCTACCTCTTAATTATAAATATTCATCTGCTCTTTCATTTTATTTGTCTCTTCTTGTGCCTTGGAACTCAGTTCTGTCAGCTTCTTTTTCTCTATTTCTTCTTGAGAAAGCTGATATTCCTTGGTCTTTATTATATTTATTAATTCTAAATAGAAAACAAAATCAAATTTTTATTATTTACTTTTTCATAAAGAACAACAAATAGAAAAATGTTATCAGGTTGGAAAAAGTTTCTTACTTTCTACTTCAACCTCCTTCCCAAGAATGATGATTTGAAGATCTTAACCGAGCTTCTTTATTTGCTCATCATTTTCTTTGAAGGCCTGATGAAGTCTGGAGTTCTTCTCTTCACTATCCCGATACTTCTATTTAAGCTCAATGAGATTAAATTCATAGCCCTTGGCAGTATTCTGAGCCACCAAGAGTTGTTTATTCAACTCCCTTATTCTTTGTTCTAATCTGTTTCAGAACAAATAAGTTAGAATAAAAAAGGACATAATCAACAAGGACATAAGAAGGGAGTTAAATTAGCTTACTTTTTGTGGTTTCTTCTACTTCGAACTTTACTGAATTCTGGACTTGCCGATCTAATAGGTCGGATGTCTCTTGCAAAAACTACAAAAGCAAGAAGAGAAAATAAATCAAATATACTCTTTATTTCTCTTAAAATTTAATAAAGAGAAGGTAAGAAGAATACATTAGAAAACAAGTTATTAAAAATTTGCTCAAAAACCCTCCAATAGTTAGCAATACCAGAAGAAGATGGGATCGGACTGACATTAGTGGCCGTGATCGTTGTTGTGACCACATCCACTAGTCTCTCCTCGTTGGTTAGAGCAACAGTCATCTCCTCGGTTACTCTGACCTCTTCCTCTGCCATCCTTGGAGATGTATAAACCTCCTTGGCAGTAGTAGACGCCTCACCGACCAAAGTTTCATCTCTAGTAACAAGAGGATCTCACCCTCGGCATTGGTCGGCTCTTCTCTCGTGCCTTGAGCACTTGTCGGCACCTCCTCGGCAACCTCTTTAGTAGGTGCCAAAGATGGTTCCACACTGGTCAGCGTAGTAATGGTCAGATGAACCTCAGGATCTGCTTGAGTTGCAATCTGGGTGTAGCTGGGAGACTAAAAAGAGAAAAGTCAATAAAAAAGAGAGAGAAAAAAAGAAATTATAATAGTTCTGAAGAATAAAAGTATTTGAAACTAAGAAATTAAAAAAAAAATTACTTGAAGGAAACTCCCAAGTTCATGCTCCAGGACAACCAAGAAGTATCAGTTGTCCCAACATCCGGAATAGGAGTTTTCCTCCTCTTCATGGTGAGGGGAACGTTGTCCTCCTCACTCTCATCCTCCTCATCCTGAATATATGGAAACAAGGGATAATTCTTATATAGAATATCCCATGCACCATGTCTTCTTTTGTTACATACCTATAAAGAGGTCCTTCTTTGTGTCCCCGCAAAGTTCCAACCCTCTCCTCTTGGATTTGAGGTGGGTCATGTACACGCTTAGAGCATGTACCTTGGATCGGACCAATGTTGGTCGGCTTAGCACTAGTCACTTCGGTGGAAGTTGAACTCACCACCTTGTGTGCGGTCCACTTCTTCTTCATCAGAAGAGCCGAGGCTGAGATCTCAGACTGGTCGACAACACGCTTCCGACAATGCGTCTAAAAAAATTAAATATATATAAGTTATTAGAACAAATAATAATTTGATTATATAACCAAATGAACTTCTTAGTACTTACCTCGATGCGTTCATTAATGAACTCATCGCTCTAACCGATCAGACTAGTTGGCTGCTTGTCCAAAGCAACCAGATCAGATCCATATGAAGGAACGCCTAAAATAAGCGCAACCTTCGAACGAGTTTCCCTAGCCGTCAGAACTGAACACAGAAACATATTTAATACTAGAAAGTTCTAAAACACACACGCGCGTGCGCACGCACACACACACATATATAAATATATATGAAAAGGAGGTTAGGAACTCAGAATCCCTTACCTCTAGGTTCGTCCTTGGTAGGATCTTGGTCACCCTTGATCCTCCAAGCATATCTGAACCGCCTCTTCAGGGGACTCAGCTTGTGGTTCAACTTGGAGATAACCTTTACAATCTTCTCCTCCTTGTTGGTTAGCTCTAGTGAGTACTTTTCCTTTTTTGCCTCTGACCTCATTCAGGTCGGGACAACCTTCTCGGTGAACTGGAGGCGACTGCCCCTAGAATCTCTGAGTAGAACCACTCCCATCAGTAGACTATAATCTCTACTATTCTAAAGCAGCACTCGGTGGCAGTGGTCCGTTCTTTCCACGTCATTAATTGTCGCTTAATTGCCCTGTTTAATTGCCCTACTTAATTGCCCTGCTTAATTGCCTTACGCAAGAAACGAAGCGTTGCTTTAATTAGCCAGCTTTCGCAAGAAACGAAGCGTTAAAGATAGATGTTTAATTTTGTGAAATAATTTTTTTTATTTTTTAATCTTTATTTTTCGTTATCAATTTTGTTTTTCGTAGCAACGCACGGGCATGTAACTAGTGTATCCTCAATCGAAAGTGAAGGATATTGGACAACGACCTGGAGTTTTAAATAGACATTCCCAAAAACATCTTGGGGTTTTATTGTTTCTGGTATACTAAAAGAAAGCGCAAAAAAAGATGAACAAAAGGAGGAATACCAAGAAAAGCCTCGTAAAGATGAGAGAAAACACTTACAATCAAAATAGAATTTCGGGGAAGATGATGAAGCTCGACTCGTAATAATCAAGTACATCAGTTAGGAATTCGCTTTCAGGTAGACGAAAACCTAACTTAGGGAATGCAGAGAAGAGCACAATGCGCCCCTCCTGGGGCATAGGCTTCATATCTTCTCCGCTAGGATCCCAGTGCACCATCTCGCATGCTGGGTCAAGCCTTGATCCTCAAGTTCTTGAATCTTGTTCTCGGTGAAAACAGATTTCTCCATCGCAAATGAAAAAGAACCCAAAAGGTGAAAAGCTTCGAACTTTCTTCTGGTTCTTAAGACTTTTCACCTCCGTTTCTTGATCAAATTCATCAAATGCAAAAAAGAAAAATGGAAGATGAAAATTCTGAAGAATCAAGAGGAAAGAAAGCAGAAGAATTCAGAAGAAGTTTTTCACGCTCGAAAGTCTAAAGACGTGAAGTGTTTGAGGGAAGCCTTACTCCTCTTATTTATACTATTAGGACAGTTATCCCGCCGGTTCAGTTATTAAGGAAATCGCAAAAGATTTTCCTATCGGGAACCGAAACTGTGACATGATTAGCGCGAGACCACATAATGTCTCGAGAATGGAAAAGTCCCGAGTAAATACACATATTTACTCGAGCCTTGGGTGCTAGCTGACGACGATTAATATGTCCTTAAATAATTTTTGGGCCTACACGCTTATAAATGAAAAAGTCCCATAAGAAAAGATATGGCCCAAAACCCACTACCTGGTTATGACTTCAACCATATTCAAAATTAGTCACGTATTCTCAACCAGTGTACAAAGCACTAGTTAAAGATATATCATTCCCTAGTTACCCCGACCAGTTATACACATACTGGTCAGGGATGATTTATTCAAATTATCCCGACCAGCATACATGTCGAATATTAGATAACCTTTGCCCCGAGTTGGTCGAGGTCAAGAAAGAAATTACCTTCGCATAAGACTAGAGTGTGGAAGACGTTTTCTCTAATAAGTACATACAACCAATTGTAAGTTACTTCTTACGAAAAGATGCCTCTTTATCAAAAGGAATATTTTGACGAGAAGACATCTTTTGGTGAGAATACACCTATTAGAAGATGATAATTGTCATCCCTTCGCCTGCTATAAATATGAGGCTTCCGCAATGATTCAAAGAAGGATAATCGCACAATATTGATTAACATTAGTGTTTTTAGTTCTCCATTTAAAAGTCTGTACTCTGTTAAACATATACGACTAAATAAAAAAGCAACCCCATTTCCTATACTTTTCAATTTCTGATTTGTTAGACAAAGGCAACCCAATTCACATTCGTAAGATCGATCTAGGAATCCTCGTTTCTTGAACATTGACATACATTACTTTTATTTTGGTGGGCTAGATTACAACGGTGTATATTAGTCATGTATATATACTATATCTATTACCATTCTATAACATATACAAGTGCATTTTCGAAAAGCAACAGAGTTATATAACAAATACAATAGAAATAAATCTATTTTACACCTCTACTTTTCAAAAAGTCTACTTAACACCCTTAACTAT
Organism: Rhipidocladum racemiflorum; assembly: GCA_036346355.1. Taxonomy (NCBI): domain Eukaryota; kingdom Viridiplantae; phylum Streptophyta; class Magnoliopsida; order Poales; family Poaceae; genus Rhipidocladum; species Rhipidocladum racemiflorum. The sequence continues at coordinate 8,587,273 of CM070579.1, forward strand.
AAAACCAAGTATTTAACTCCCTAAACTTACAAACTTAGGTTAGTTTACACTCTAAGATGATTTTTGATAGTGATTTTACTGATGGAGATCAACTCATGGTGGTTTTTTACATGTTAGCAAATATTTTATCAGTTTTTGCTGATGCAAATCCAAATAAGAGGAAGGACGACGAGAAAAGGAAAGATAATGTATAGTGAGAGAGAGGAGTAAGAAAGAGGTCGACGATATGGCTGTCAATATCCTTGAATTGTATCATCGTTAGCAAAATCTGATAATGTGGTTGCTGATGTGGCAAACCACCTTAAACAGGATCCACATTGTCAAAACCGCCCTCTAAAACTGTCTTTAAACATAAATTGACATAGTTTTACAAGTTTAGGATGTTAAATGCCTGGTTTTATAGTTGATGATGTCAAATGGATTTTTTGCAAAGTTTAGAGGTTTAAGGTTGACTTATCCCAATACAATATGTTGCAATATCTAATTGTGCAATTGTGTGAGAAACTTCACTGGTTTGATAAAATGTAGGTATAAATATTTTACTATATCTAGGCGCACAAAAACAATAAACTTCGATTTTGGTTTTCCGAAAGTAGACACTGCAATAATCTATCATCGGCTTGAATCTAAGCGAACAATAATGATAAATATGGATTGTGGCCCAATAAACTCGACGGCTGAGCTAGGCTCATTCCTAGGTGAAGTATTCAAATGAAATTGGGCGAGATATTTTTTAAGGATGGCCGAGATATTAACAACCCTCAAGCTTGGATGGGACCATCTTTTGCTCGAGTTACTCATCACGGTAGTCATGGATGTTGCTGCACGTCTTACTGCCTATTCATGCCACTGTGCTTTTTGTTGCCAACTTAAGAGTCTTAGAGTAAGTTGATGAAGTATGTATATTTTTAAGATAACTAAAAAATGATTCAAACGTTTCACGCTGATGCTGTCATATTAACTATCCTACAAGGGGTGGAATTCGTGAGCCCTCACGCGTGCCCACGTCATCCTCTTATGCGGAAAGGCCCCTCCAGTTCAGATGATTTCCGTTTGGCTCTAGCTTGCGTATACCGGGACGTACGATCAAAATCGCGTTGTGGAAAACAGACCGATGAAGAGTCGTGGGATCGCAGCTTGTTATTATCATTATTTATGGGTTATATTTTTTTCTTAGAATAATAATGAAAGTATGTTCCTATTCTTCGTATGGATATGGCTTTTCTTCCACTTTAGAAAGATCGGTTTCCACTTTTCAAATTTCAACACCGAACTTTGATTGCTAGTCAAAAAGAGGTGACACAACCTACCGGATACATTTGATCACGTGGCAATGTCCATATGTGTCATTTTACATGACTGATGTCACCTGCTCCAGTCCAGAATGATGTGGTCACGCGCATGAGTCACATGTTTATCTTGCCGTCTTCTGGATGGATTGCTTCATAATCTTCGCATTGTTCAAATATAGATAGAATCTTAATCTAAGTTTAAAAGAAGTTTATCTATTGGTAGGCGAATCTGAATCTATCTTCTGTCAATTTTACTATATATTGGGTATACCTTTGTACTGAGAGAATCAATCTAATAAAGAGAGAACTTTGCCACCTACTTCTGTGTGTGTTCTCTGTTCTTGTTCGTGAGTTTTCATTGGTGTCCTGCTGATTGATCACGGGTGAACGGCTATATTTATAACACGTTATCAACATAAAGCTCTACGGCTAAAGCCCTAAATCAATCTACATGCAGCAGATTTCGTTCTATATTCGTTGCAAGTAGATCAATTTGTTTTCTTGATACTATTCATAAAATCAATCTATTGTTGATTTGCATGCTGCTTGTATGAGAGATCGATCTCATCAACACAAACACGGAATTGCAAGACGAAATTGCAGGTATGAATGAACAGCACGACGTTCTATCAGGCAAATCAAGTTCGTCTACCTGCAACGATTGACACTGCATCAAGTTCATCCTGCGACATGCGATCTTCCTACCGCAAGCCCTAGCCTACATAAGTTCGAACTACATATGTCGATCGTACATAAGCAATCAAACTAAATCCTACAGATTAGTTTTTGCTAATTAGATTACTAGCTAATCTAAATCTGTCATCGCATTCAATAGTACTGTTCATCGCGAAATTAATATTCATATTTAAAAAATTTTCTGGCCCCGAAGGCCACTCCTCACGGCCATGTCGTCGGCAATGCCTGAATGCACCATGCGCGTGGAAGAAGAGGCGGTGGTGGCTGAATTCGCCACGTGCGATGACACCGGATAGCGGCGCTCGAAGCTCACCGTCCACGGCGGCGCTTACGAAATGCTGGATGGCAGCCCTGAAAAATTGCTTTCCATGATGGTACTCAAACGCGCCGTCCACCAGAGTTTATATGCGTTGTGCTCTCATCCGAGCGCCCACCGGAGTCCGCACTCGACGGCGGCTTCCCGGCTTCCAAGCGGTGACGCCCTTGGTGCTGGTGGCGCTACGCCCGCCCGCAAGCATGCATGAAGCACAGATGGTGGAGAAGCCAAGGCAGCGCCCGTGCGCGGGGAAGCCGATGTGGCACTCGAATGCGCCACCGCAAGCATGGAAGTAGAGGTGGAGGCCACTCGAGTTGCTAATGGTGGGGGAGCTCGCGTGCCTCTTTGACTTCTCGTCGTCGGTTGCCGCGCTCGCAGTGCACTCGCCTTCCATCACCTCTGCCCGTCAGCCACAGCTGCCGTGCACTCGCCCGCCGTCACTCGCTCTGGCCACGACGACGCTAGAAGTTAGATTTTTAGGTATATGGACTTTCGTAAAATTTGGTAAATTTGGAATTAGCACATACTGAAAGTTTACATACCCTTGGGTTTATTTTTCTAGCATTATGTTATGTTTAATATGTGCTGATATCTAATTTTCTGTCATTAAGTAATTCTAAAAATTGCTTAATCATTAACAGAAAATTACATAAAATGCTAGAAAAAAATTCTAGATAGAATATTGGGAGACTTGTGTCTCTGAATTTATTTTCTTAGCATTATTCCATGTTTAATTTATCTTGGGATTTATTTTTCTGTTATTTAGTAATTTTGAAAATTGCTTAATAATTAAGAAAAAAAATTATGACAAATGCTAAGAAAATTCTGAGAAATTTTAGATAATTATCTACTAAATAAGCTTTATTGATTGAAGAGTGAGCATGCAATATAATGATTTTACCAGTAGTAAATGTCATTTTACATAATTAGAAAAAGGGTATGTCAGACATCGCATAGAGAGAATTTATTGAGTTTGCCCTCCATGGCAGCAATTAATGTCTCTTATCTAATAGGAACCATGCTTTTGCTAAATTAATTACCAAAATTATTAAGTGCCTCCTTTCGAGAAGAAAGGATTAAGTCTATTCGAATGAACAATGCTAGCAAGTTGACCTAAAAAAGCATTTAATGATTATTGTATGGCTTTGGGAATTAATGTAGAGTCAGTAATTAAAGTAATAAAACTTATTGCTTGGCCACTCTTACAGAATAGTAGGCTACCCACTAGCTGTTGGGGGCACGCAGTGTTGCACACTACGGTATTAATTCAACTCAGACCACTTGCACATCATGAAATTTCCCTGTTGCAGATAGTGCGTGGAAAAGAATTAAGTATTTCCATCTGCGAAAATTTGGTTGTGCTGAATACATGCCAATCTCTCCACCACAACGTACCACCATGAGACCTCACCAGAAGTTGAGGATCTACGTAGGTTATGAATTTATGTCAATTATTTAATACTTAGAGCCTATGACAGGGGATCTGTACACAGCTTGGTACGCTGATTGTACTAAGGATGTTTTTTGGCATTTGAGGGAGATAAGTACCACACTAAAAAATGCCAAGTCCTTAGATCCACGCACTAAAGAAATCAAATTTGAAGTTTGAAGGATAATAAATCTGCAACAAATAAGTTAATAAACTGCTAAATACCTTCACTAATCATAAGGGAGTGAAAAGATCTTATATACCTGAAGTATATGCACCTGAAAGAGTAAAAATATCTTAGAAGGATATTAAATCCACTCTTGACCCTCATAATAAAAAGAGGTGATGACTCTAGGTGCATAGGACTCAATTTCGTGAAGAAGTCTGCATAAGTAGAGAACCAAATAAATGAGAACACTATCGATAATAGTGGAAGAAGCTCAACCTGATATTGAGAAAATCTTAGAAGTGAGTCATCTAGAAGATGGTAACATCCCTAAAGTGATACATCCTGAAGATAATAACCCTAGCGTATATTTGCGAGCACAATCTAACGCTGAAAAGTCAGAACACCCAGACTCCATCGTTATGGGAAATTACGAAGAGCTGGAAGAAATTAATGAAGAAATATCCCTGAAGTGATGCAGGAGAATTATATAAAAGAAAGACTACATTTGTCGACATATATTTCGCCTCTAAAAAGTGCTAAAAGTTGGATCCAGAACTAAAGTCCATGGCAAAGTGCCAAAAGCGTTCATATAGGGTCAAATGAAAAAAGCAATTAAGGCAGCGCTCGCTTAATAAGAGAAAAATTTTGGTCATGTTGACCGAACACCTCCTAAAGTGTTCCATGTAGAATCAAATAGGTTTTTCATCCAGAAGAGAAATGAAATTATCCAGATAGTGAGATATAAAGCGAGGCTTGTAGCATGAGGGTTCACGCAGAGACCCAACATCGATTACAATGAAACCTATTCTATTGTAATGAGTGAAATAATGTTCCAAAATTTAATACTAATAGCACCAAGCTTAAAACTTATCAATGAAGTTGATGGATGTAGTGACCGCATACTTATATGGGTCACTGGATATGGATATTTATATGAGAATCCCTGAAGGAGTTAAAATTCCATATCCTATTAATCACAACATATATAGCGTCAAACTAAAGAGATTGCTATGCTGGTTACAATAGTCGGGGAGAATGTGGTACAACCGCTTAGTGAGTTCCTCCTGAAGGGATATTGTCCCTATGTGTTCATAAAGAAATCCCAGAATGGATTATAACATTCCAAAATTCGATAAAAGATAAAACACAATATTAAAATGTGCATTTGATTTATTATTGCTTTTCTTGATTTTAAATGCCTTTTTAGTGAATTACATGTTGAAGGATAATTGAATTTTGAATTTTGGAAAGAAGATAATGGTAAAAGATAAAAAGATAAAAAGTAAATTTTGTGCTAAAAATCTCCAAAGTGTTGTGAAAGCCTTAGAGTCCTTTGGAATCACTTTTGTCTGGTCAAAAATTGTATGAAACCATTAAACCAAGAAATGATTTAGTTTAATAATCAACTTTAACTCAAAATAGTACCAATGAAAGATTTTTGTAACTTTCTACCTAGCTTTTCTGTAGGAAAACTTTTTACCATATGATCTTTGTACTCCTATATACTTATGGGAAAAGTTTTAAAAATTAATAATCAAGTTTATTAATTATTTCAATTTATTTATCCTAATCTTGGAATCTAAAAAACTGAGTAAAAGAATTATTAGAAAATAAATACTAAAATTTTGAAGTTGAAATTTTTATGGTAGAATGCTAACACTATCTAAAACCTTGTATAAAAGTTTTAAAAATTATTAAGTGGTTTTATACCCTCTGTTAAATCAATTTCTAAAATAGAATTTTTGAACAATTGGCATGGTCAGAATTTTAATAATTTATTTACCATGAATTATCATCTCAAATTTTTGCAGAATGTAGATAACGTAATCAGGAACTTTGGAGAAAAGAGTAAAAAATTCTTGTTGTGATTTGGCCGCTCATTTAATTCCTCTTATCTTGCTATCCGATGGGATAAACCTAGTTGACTTCTTTCCTCTCACTTACATGAGGGTCCGTTTCTTTATTGCTTAGTTGACTAAGTATTCCGCCCACATAGGCTTACGTGTGGCCCATCTTTTGCTTAGTCCCGAATGTCAATCCTTCTCTCTCCCATTCTTTCTTCTCTCTGCGGGGTGGCCCAGTGGCCCACCCGTCAGGCTACCTTCTTCCCTGTTCCTCCTCTCTGCCTCGATCTCTCTCCGGCCGAATAAAATCTCTGAACCGCCTCCATTTTGTTACCTTCCTCACTGCAAATTCATGTAGCCCAACATCCCCCATACCTTTCCCCGACAGATTGCCTCGCCCATGCTTGGAGTCATCCTGTGCTCGGAAAAAATCTGGCTAAGACCACCACCTCAGTTCCTCATGGTCGCAAGCACCAAATTATGCCTAAATCCTGGTTAAACCGCCTTAGCAACCTATTTAAGTGCGGCATTGGCTTTCCTACCACTTCACGATCACCTCAAAACACTTCATTGTCCAACCTAAGCCCCAAATTTCTTCTTCTTCTCCATTTCCGATCCTTTCACCGCCATAGCCCGATTCTGGCTCAACCCCTTCCTATAACATCCTCAGTTTCGCTTTCTGGAAAAATCTAATTTAAATAAAATAAATTCAAAATTTAGAGTTTCCTCGGTGTTTAATTTAACCTGGCATCCTTATCCATAAAAAATCGGAGTTCAATTCCCCTCCGTTCGAAAAACCAAATTTCCAGCTTCCGGTCCATGCCTGAAATTTCACCCGAGTCCAAAAATGCTCCAAAAATCATGGAACCTATTGCATTAGGTCCCAAATATTCTAAAAATATTTTGGGAATTTTCCCAAAAATTTTGGAGGCTCTCTGGTATTTTATCTCGCGCGGCTTTCGTTTATTGCCCGCTATTTGCCCCAGAATATTCAAATCTCCAAATTTCATTCAAATTCCGCGAAACCAATTTTATTGGGTTCCAAATATTCCCTAATGGTTCTAGGAATTTTTTCGGAATTTTTAGACCATTTTTGCTAATTTTTCTCTAAGGCGTCACTTTCGCGTAAACCTTGGCCAATCACGGAGTGACACGTGGCAGCACTGTTCCTCCTCCTTCAACCTCACGTTGGCAGGAAGTTCCAGAGAAGAGCAAAAGCTTCCATACTTGAGTTGCTTGATTCAATCCCTCACAACTCCTCAAGCAATGCTCCGATGTGCGAACGGCCGGATCCGTTGGAACCGTGACGACGAAACCTTTCCATCCCCCACGATCTTCAGCCCGGAATCACGCGCGGAATTTGAACAATCTTTTCAAAACCGAAAATCACATTAATGGCCATTACTCAGACATTTCTTCATCAAAGCACGCACTTCCACCTCTCATCTCTTCGTATAGAAGTCCTCTTCCCAGTGGTAGCACCCATCCTTTGCATCTCCAACTCGTTCGGCCGCTAGATCAAGAAAACCGACGAAGAACGTCGTTGTTCGTGTTCATCCTCATATCTTCTCCATCGGTGGGTCAAATTCCATTCCGTTTGTTCCCTTATGTTCGTATGGGTGTCTAGATTCTAACCCATCAATCAATTTTAGGTTTCATCAAGAGTTGTCGACGAATTTCGAGCTTTTGTCGCTTCGGCCGAACTCGTGTTTTTCGTCGAATTCATCTTCTTCGATGAGTTTGGGTTCAATTCCTTGCAATCTTGGGTCCCTCTAGATGATCCATCACTAAGTTGTGCAATGGCATGTTTTAAATGTTGCAAAATTCCGAATTTTGGGAAGTTTTTGGGCTCTCTGTTTTGGCCCTACCCGAGCGCATGCCACCGCCTCGCAGGCCGCCGTCGCGTCACCGCCGGCATAGCCGCGCCTCGCTGGTGCCATGCGCGTGCCGCCGAGCCGCCGTGGAGCCGCCGCTCGGCCGCCCGATCCCATCCAAGCCGCTTAGCCGGCTTCACCGCCGCCACCGATCCAGCCCCTCGCCGCGCTGCCGTCTGCGCCACGGCCGGCCACTTCGGAGCCGTGGCTCCTCGCTTGGCACGAGCTCCCTACCATGGCCCTGTTCTTGGCCATGGAGCCAATGGAGAAGAAGCCCCCTTAGTATGACAATAGGGCCCCACTTGCAAGAGAGATAGAAAAAACAGAAAATCTTTTGGAAAATAAAGATTCCGAGGAATATTCCTCAATTTCATATTTTCTAGATTTTCTAAACTTCGACGTCTCATAACTTTTCCATCCGAACTCCGATTGACTCCGTTCAAATTCCTAAATTCATCTAAATTCAATGTCTACCTGCTAGTACTACTTTTATAATTTTTTGGATTTTATTTATTTTTTGTGTTATTTATTTGTTGTCTCGTTTTGCGCGTAGCCGAGGATCCCGCCGAGTCCGCCGACCTCACCACCGGACTTCAAGAGTACGACCTCCTCGCTGCGACCGAAGGCAAGTCCCTTGACGCATCTTGATCCTTTGTTTGCAAATGATTTACAATGTTTTATAAACCTGCATTGCTATGTTTATCATCGTATGTCAAATATAGATGATTAGTTAATCCAAATTGCGATTACCTCCTTGATTATTGTTATCCATGCTTAATTGTAACCCTAGGATTCTTTGTTATGTCATGACTATCTTATAAAATGACATTCGTTGACTAGAACGGTAGATATGCTTAGTACCCGAATTGATGAAAATGACCCATGGGTGGGATTATACAAAAGTTGCGATTTAAATTGTGATTTGGGAATTATTCCAAAGTATTTGGTACTGTTTTTCTAAAATAAAAAGGAAAAGAAAAAGGATTTGGACTTGGGCGGATTGGAATGTCGGGTGGGTGCGGATTGAGCACTAGTTTCTATTGTGCAAGTACCGCCCCAAGTCAATTAAGGACCGACGCTTATGACTGTCCATTCTAAACATAACCGTACTACCACATGTCTAACATGGTACGACCTGGCTAAATAATTTGTAGAAACCTAACTTAGACTCGCCAGTTGGTGGAATGTGGGAGCCGGATAGAGGCAAGTTGTACTCCCCACACGGTGCAAGAGGGGGCTTCTGTACTGGGTAGATAGAACCCTAACAGCGGTGAAACCTCAGCGGGTGAGTCGGGTTAGGCGTATACATTGTAAAGGCCTTGTCATGATCCCTCTGCCGACACACCAAAGGAAGTGTGTTAATTGCATGGCGTTAAAGAGATGATCATGTCTTGTGGGTAAAACTGTACACCTCTGCAGAGTTAAAACTATTCGAATAGCTGTGCCTACGGTCAAGGGCAAAGCAAAGAATGCTTTCATACTGGTAGACTTTGGTTTTGGTTTTAAAAATAAAATGATGTTTTGGGATTTGGGAGTGGTTAGAACTCTCGGATGTTGAATTGGCGGATTGAGCCAACCAGGAAGATGGAACCTGTTTTATGTCATGACGGATAGAGTCATGTGAGGATAATCTTGATCTTTTAAACTTGTGGCGGATAGAGCCCTTATACTAGTGATGGTGGATAGAACCTTCACTGAATTATTACATAATTCAATTGTTAAAAAGAATTGCTAAAATATAATTTATGAAACTTATTAACAAGTATGGTTTGATGAAACTTGGATTTATGCAAAAGAACCCTAATAAGCCTTTCTTGGAAGGCAAAATATCCGGTGCAACCACCATTTTCGTGCAACCATCGTGCAACCCTACTAAAAAAAGTTCCAAAAAATTCTGAAAAAAATCATGGATGTACATCTCAACTTACCCCATCTACATATAAAATTTCATGATCAAATACGTCCTATGCTAGAAGTTACAAAAAAGACAAATTTTCGTTTGGAATCTTGCTACAGTAGATAGCAAAAAATTTGTTTTTTTGTAACTTCTAGCATAGGACGTATTTGATCATGAAATTTTATACGTAGATGGGGTAAGTTGAGATGTATATCTATGATTTTTTTCAGAATTTTTTGGAACATTTTTAGTAGGGTTGCACGGTGGTTGCACGAAAATGATGGTTGCATCGGATATTTTGCCTTCTTGGAAAGCCCTACATGTGCATAATTTCCCAGACTTGCTGAGTACTTTTGTACTCACATGCTACACAACTGTTATCATCAGAGAACTGTCACGACGCCGTTGAAGACGGTGAGTTCTACGCTGAGGAGTTTGAGGAAGATCGCCAGGAGAACTAGTCGCGTGTCTTGTTGTCACTTGTGGTGTTTTTGGTTTTTGCTTTTTGTCGTTTGATTTCCGTTGCCGTGTCTCCGGTCATGTGACCGAGTATTGTAATAAGTAGCCTTATGGCTAATACTTTATAGTTATGTTACTATTTCGATTTGTTCGGCAATGACGTATCACTGTTGACTGTGTGTACTAGCTACTGATCTGGGACTAGTACAGAAATACACAGGAGATTTCAGATAGCTGATCCGGGGTCTCACACTTCCACAGTGGCTCACTTTCAAATTACTTTCGCTTGAAACATCCCTGTACCCAAACGACCAAAAGCCCTTTGTCAATTCAACCGAAGAACTACCGGGGATCCTTCTCCACGGACCACCGTCTTCGTCAGATCCGGCGATAGTCGAGGGCCCATAAGAGATTTCAATTCCCATGGTGAGATGTTCTGAAATGCTCTATAGACCCCATAGATGTTTAATCATCAATCAAGTGGAGCAGAAATATTCTAATTTGTTGCCTCGACTGACCGCCCATAGCAATACCGCCGGTCATCACCGTCGACCTATATCCGAACACTATAAACCTTAAATCAATTATTCCCTAGGTGCGCAATGAGATACTGGAATTTTTGGTGTCAGTGGCTTGTTGTCTCCGATGCTGATTCGCCACCGGTGAGCTTGTCAATTTCCCTCTCTGTTTCGAATCTTTGCTAGGCAGGCTTCAATTGTCAGTCGCTTAAGCGCATGGCCACCCGCTGGCAACCGAGACCCAGTCGTTAGCCTTTCGCACTCTCGTGAGACGTGCTGATGAGCGGGCCTGACTGGTTAGACGCGCTACCCGCGCGTGCTCGCTGACGGTGGCCTCGGCTTGTCAGCAGTAGTAATTAAATTCAAAAGAAATTTGTGTGAGGCAAAATACATTTTCTTTCAGTGAAAACATATTTTCAAATTTCCTCGTTTTATTCAAACCAAACAGATTCAAACATTCAAAACTTTTGAACCATAACTCCAAATCAAGTGAAACAAAGTTTCTAAATTTGTGTTAATTCATGTAGTTTTAAAATATACAAAAATATTTGAAGTTTGTTAGTAGTTTAAATCAGAATTCAAATTTGAACCAGAGGTTTGAAACTAGCTCTGTAAAAATTTTATGCAAATCAAATCCAATTTGAATGAGACTAGTTTCATTAGAATCCTCATGTCATATTCTTTCAAAATGTGCAAAGAAATTTAAATTTGAAGTTATTTTACATCATTTTATAATTAGGGTTGAAATCAATATGTTAAATATTCAAATTGTTATAACTTGTACATATGATGTCCAATTGAAGTGAAACAAATTTCTTTGTGCTAGTTAAATAGTAGAGAACATAATTCTGACATAATACTTAGGGTGTACAATAATGCTACTTTTAGTTGCTCCTAATCTTGTTATTTTATGTACTAAATTATATTAATATAAGCAACTTTGGCCTCTTAAATTCGAATTTAATCATAATAAAGTTTACAATCTTAGCTTCTTCAATTTGTAAAATAAAATAAAGTAATCATAAAGAACAAGCGTTGCGTGCTGTTCAAACCAGACCGTTAATAACAGTGAAGACTACAATATAAAATAATACACACGAACATCAAATCACGAAACCCTAAATCGCAACCCTGCTAGTTTTGTGTATTGATTTTATTTGATTTTCCATTTGATTTCTTTGTGCCACTATTGAAAGTTGTTATTTGCTATTTGTTATCTTTTTCGTTGAATGACGTGTAGACTCCGACGATCCAGATTCCGTCATCAACTACACCAAGTTACGTCTTCGACTTCATCACTAAAGACAACAAATAGCAAGGCAAGTACCTCATGTAGATCTCAATGTTTCTTCGAAAAGAGAAATTAATTAAAACCTGCATGCATGCGCTATGTTTCACAAATTTGCTGTATTGTGGGCATTGGTATTTATAACCCTCATTGATGGTTTTCCTTAATCAATTGTAATTGATGATAACCCTAGATCATGGGCAAACACACAAATCGAAAATGGGTATATTCGTTTATATTTGCATACGCTTAGCCATGCATTAGACTGGGATACGAACAGATGGTTTTACTGTTCGTAATGAATTTAAACATTTGACATACTCCCTTCGTCCCAGTTTATAAGGCGTAGTTTGACTTTACACAAGGATTAAGGTTACATTGAAATTGATAAAGGTATGAGAGATAATGACGTAGATACCCTCACTTAATTGTTTTGGAAGATGAAAGATATACTTTGTGTGGGTGATAATAAATAAATGCATAAGATTGAGAGAGAATAAATAAGGGTATAGAAGGCAGGACATCAATAAATCTACATGCACGCCTTATATTTGGGACAAGAACATTCAAATTATAGGCCTTATAATTTGGGACGGAGGGAGTACTGAATTAAAATATTGGACATGATAAATTTCAATCATGAATATGTTGGAATATTGTGATTATTGATATTTTCTTATTCTGAAAATAAAAGTATGATTCTAACGTGGGTGATTATTGGCAATAGCCGGAAGTGCATATAATATGTAGGTAGATAGGGGGAGATTTATCGTCCGGGTCAATCAAGGACCGAACATAGTATTGCATGATCCAAGAACTAATCGTACAACCATGAGGCCTGGTATGGGACGATTTTAACCTATTAAGTTACTTAGAACTGACTTTGCACTTTGGAAGGCTGAAGTAGCACAAGCAGATATTCTGGTCAGGTTTGCTTGTAAGAGGCTGCCACATGTGACTTGTGGGTAAATGCATACCGGTGCAATGGGTACGCCTGGCTGTGGGGAGAAACGGTTGTAGTTTATTGAGCTCAAAATATTTATGATTTATTTGATTGTTTGTTTTTGCCACCATAGTAAGGATTTAATTTCATCGAGCTTGTGCAAAGCTAGGGCTAGGTAATGTAATGGTTATGTATGATCTCTCTGCGGCACACCAAAGGAAGTGTGTTAAATATGTATTGTAAAAAAGAGATGATCATTCCTTATGGGTAAAACTGTACACCTCTACAAAGTTTAAATCTTTTTGAAAAGCCGTACCCGCGGTTATGGGTAACTTGGTGAACTGACACTAATTTAGACATTTTAATATTTTGAATTGGTGAGTTTACCCCACAGATGATGCAATGCTTGCCATGTGTTGGCAAGATTGTTTTCAGCTGTTGTGCCATGTGTTGGCAAAAGTTTATTTTCAGATATTATTTCATATGTTGGGCATGGGCGTTTCAATACTTACAAAAAGGACTGTAAGTTCACTCACTGTGAATCTTTTATTACATTTGTGTTATTCTTACTTGTTACTTTTATATTTAAATACTTGTATTTATATACTTGCCAAATTGTTTCTATTTCATTAACGCTTTCAATTTATTATTCAGTATTTACAATTTAAATTGGCTCCAGACAAAATTTAACCATAGAAGCCTTACACTAGGATTAGCCTGCATTTCAAACACTCAACTCAAGGTCTTGTTGAGTACGAAACGTACTCACCCTTGCTATTATTGTTATTTTTAGGTGTAAAGAGCCAGATATTACGCAGACGTTTACTTTGACACAAGACACGGGTTTATTAATGATGGTTCTTTATATGGTTTTACCTTACCAGTTGCCTGTGGAATATTGGGCATAGTTGGCATACTACAAGTTGAACAAATTTTTCACTGTAGTCTTACTTTTGTTATGTAAGTTTATATGTATTAGAGCTTTCGCTGTAATAAACTATACAACTTTTGTATGGCTGTATTTTCAAATTGTGTTAGTGCGTGTTAGCTACTGATCATGGGACTAGTACAGTATACACTTTAGAACCTTTCTTTTATGTTGAACTGTAGCATAAAAGGGATGGTCTCACATGGATTCTATGTCATCTCAATATATGTCGATGATCTAAATATCATCAGAACCAAAGAGAAAATAAAGGAAGCAAGTGCTTACCTTGCGATAGAGTTTTAAGATGAAAGATTTGGGTAAAACCAAACATTGCTTAGGCTTACTGTTAGAGCATTTCCCAGAAGGAATATTTGTACACCGGTCTATCTATACAAAGTAGGTATTGGAAAGATTTAATATGGATAAATTTCATCCTTTAAAAAACCCATGGTTAAGAGATCCCTTGGAGCGGATAAAGAACCTCTTAGACCAATGATGGAAAATGAGAAAGTCTAAGTACCTGAAGTCACATACCTATGTATCTTGCGAATTGCACAAGGTCTGTATTGCATTCACAGTAAATTTGTTAACATGAAATAGTATAGTCCCAACCAGAAGACATTGGGCTAGTGTAAGACTTTACTCATATCAGGGTTTCAAATTTCGTTTTGGATTAAATCTCGTCACCCACCGAAATCTGAAATTTCGTCGAGATCTCGTTATTTCAGAAGAAATCCGAACAAAATACAAAAACCAAAATTTAAATCCGGTCAATTCCGGTCAAGTTTATTCAAATCTCGGTCCATTTCACCGAGATCTCGGCGAGATTCAACGAGATCTCGGACTTTAAATTTTTTAGGGTTTTTTCAATTTCGCTGGAATTATGATCTACCGACTGTCCCACATGGGAAACGGCGCGAAGAATCCAATCCGGTCAAAATCCAGTCAAATCCGGCCCAATCCGGTCAAAAAAAATTCAAATCTCGGTAAAAAAAACCGAGATTTCGGTCCATTTCACCGAGATTTCGCCGAAATTATAGGGTACTGTAGCACTTTTAAATTTTTTTAGGGTTTTTTAATTTCACCGGGATTACAGAACTCGGGGGGGGTCCGAAATCCGAAATTTCGCCGAAATTTCGCGAGATTTCGGTGAGAATTTAAACCCTGACTCATATACCTCTAAGTTACTCAAGATCTTGGGTTATTTTTCCAAAAAGAACTAAGACTTAACCATGGTGGGATATATGGATATTGGCTATCTATTTAATCCCTACTGTGCCAAATCTAAGATTGCTTTTTGCATTTTTCTGAGATGGTTCAGCCGTTTCTTGGCGGTCTTTTAAGCAGACTTTGGTAGCTACATCTACTAACCACTCAGAGATTATAGCCTCACGTGAGTGTATTTGGCTGAGACGTGTGATTAACCATATCCAGAAGACATGTGATCTTAATACCGTCAATACCCCTATGATTATCTATGAAGATAATATTACTTGTGTTACACAGATGCAAATGGGTTATGTAAACATCAATATCACAAAGCATATTGCCCCCAAAGCTTTTCTATCCTCATGAACTCCAGAAGAGTGGTGAGGTAAAGATATTACAAACTAAGTCATGTGAAAATCAAGCAAATTTGTTCACTAAGTCATTGCCAAAATCTATTTTTCAAAGATGTGTTAATGATATTGAAGTGAGATGATTTAGAGATATGCAGAGTTCAGGGGGAGTAAAACCCTTAACCATGACCCTTTGCATGATCCTACTTTGTATTATGAAGATTATAAGTTGTGCTCTTTTTCCCTTAATGAGTTTTCCTAACGTTTTCTTACATGAAGATTTTTAATGAGGCAACTAGTGTGACACGGAGTGCGAGCGCAATGTACTATTTTCTCCATCCATTTTTTCTCATTAGTTTTTTGGGATGAGTTTTTAACCAGACATGTGTATTGTGCGGTATTCGCCCAAAGGGGGCGTTATGATATAGACAGAATCTTAGTTCAAGTTTGAAAGGATTATTAATTGATGGACGAATCCAAATCTATTTTCTGTCAGTTTTGCTATATATTGGCAACTCCTTGTACAAAGAGAATCAATCTAATAAAGAGCGAGAACTTTGCCCTTTATTTCTGTGCGTGCTTTCTGTTCTTGTTCATGAGTTTTCATTGATGTGCTATTGATTTATTGCAGATAAATAGCTACGTTTTACAACACAACACACATATTGTATTTGTCTCATACGTATACTACCTCCCTTATAGTCGGGAGGTTTCCCGTGACCGCAGCGACCCACGTCGCCTCTCCCCTCTCTCTCTGCTATTTTCCAAGAAGTCCTTCAATTTCCTCAAATTGCGGATAGGTCCCTAGGCAATTTCCTGTGAGAGGAAAGAAAAAAAAACTGGTTCGCGTTTAGGTCCCTCGTTCGGCGTTTTACAGAAAGAGGCTCCCATTAAATCCGAATCGCAGACGAACCCTTTTCTAATTTTTCAAGATAGCGAATAGGTCCAAAATTCTAACAAATAGGTCTCCGCACTTTACGTTCAGGTCCTTTCTCCGTTTTACCCGAAAAAAATGCTTTCGTTGTCCGTTTTTCCTCCGGAGCATGTGAAAAATATTTTCGTTGTCCGATTTTTCCTCGAAAAAATGTTTTCGTAGTCCGTTTTTTCTCCGGAGCATAGGGAAAAAAAATTCGTTGTCCGCTTTTTCCTAAAAAAAAAAGGTAAATTCGTTTTTCGTTCGATGTTTCTCCGTTTTTGTTGGAACGAATATTTTCGTTGTTCGCTTTTTCGCCGGAGCATGCGAAAAACAACATAATTTTTTTACCCGTTCACATGCGCGTCGGTCCTTTCTCCGTTTTGCCCGAAAAAAATGTTTTCGTGGTCCGTTTTTTCTCCGGGGCATGGGAAAAATATTTTCGTTGCCCGCTTTTTCCTCAAAATAAATGTAAATTCGTTTTCCGTTCTCCGTTTCTCCGTTTTTATTACGAAAAATATTTTTGTTGCCCGCTTTTTCCTGAAAAAAATGTAAATTCGTTTTCCGTTCTCCGTTTCTCCGTTTTTATTGGAAAGAATATTTTCGTTTTTCGCTTTTTCTCCGGAGCATGCGAAAAATAACATAGTTTTTTTCCGTTCACGTGCGCGGCGTGCCGCCGCGCTCACTTTCCTAGTATCTTCTATCTGTGCACGCCAACGGAATAATAACCCGCCTCCATTTTGAAGTACCAGAATTTACACTAGATCACTAGAAGATTACCTACAAAGATCTACAATTTTTTTTGCAAACTGAAAAGAAAAATTTAGAGTCTTCTTACTATCTCATCAAAAGTTATATTAAGATAATATCAAAAGATACAAAAAAAAAACTTAATATCTGTACTATCTAATTTTTTACACATTTAGGTCCCGTTTGGCAATTTGGAACCGGGCCGTTTCTACTGGAATCTAGAAGAAACCCAGCCAAACGGATGTTTGGCTAAAGCTCGAAACGATTTTTCTCGGAACGTTTCTTCTTTTTTCATGCCGGGGCCGAATCGCCCTCAACCTCGTTCCACCCTGATTCACAGAATTTAGACAGCTAGCCAAACGGTTTCCAGACAGTGATTCTGATTCTACCTAACACGTTTTTATCAAAAATCTGAAACTATTTTTGTTTCTACTAGAATCTAAAACCGTACCAAACAGGGTCTTAGATAATACCCGGTATAAATTTTAGTACTACCTCGGTAAAAAGTCTCAAAAGATTCATCCTTACGTCTGGCGAATCCTGTACAAGCGGGGGCGTTGCGCACCCAGATCTACCGCTGCTCATCCGCTGGATCGTGTAGACCAGCCTGTCTGTGCGCAGGGCAGAGGCGTGCGCTAATCTAATCGTCTGACGGATTCCCAATTTCCGGGGCTTTGTCGTCCTCCGGCGGCAGCCACTTTAATGCCCCCGATGCGACACCTGTCCCGTTCCCCCCACCTCGCCGCCGCGATCGCCTCCCTCAAAGCCGCACCACTTCCCGGTTCCCACCAACGCTCTCTCTCCAGATCCCCCGATGCTCCCTGCTCCCCCTCCGTTTCCCTAATCCCTTTAGCGAAACAAGATTTCCTCTTGCTATTTCTGGCGTATACATCCCCAACGAATCACACTCGTAGCTTCTGCCGCCGCCGCCGCTTACAAGTCTCCCCCCTTCTCCCCTCGCGTTGCCTTCGCCAGTTCTCCTGTGTTGGGGAATAGAGAGTCGGAGACCGAGTGGGAAATCGTGCTGCTGCTGTGGAATTTCGGTGAGGATTTGGGGGGGAATTCGGGTGGGTTGGAGCGGATAGGAGGTGGGTGGGTGAGGGTTTGGTGGTGAGGGAGGGAGATGGAGATGCCGGGAGGGAGCGGCGGGCCGGCGATGGCGCGGCAGGGGTCGATCTACTCGCTGACGTTCGACGAGTTCCAGAGCGCGCTCGGCGGCGCTGGGAAGGACTTCGGGTCCATGAACATGGACGAGCTGCTCCGCAACATCTGGACGGCCGAGGAGTCGCACGCCATAGCCGCGGCGGCGGCTACGACGGCCGCCTCCAACGCAGTTGTGCAGCCGCAGCAGCCCATCCAGCGGCAGGGCTCGCTCACGCTCCCCCGCACGCTCAGCCAGAAGACGGTTGACGACGTCTGGCGCGACATCATGAGCTTCGCCGGTGGCGACGACGCGCCCGCGGCCCCCGCGCCTGCGCAGGCGCAGCGACAGCCGACGCTGGGGGAGATGACGCTGGAGGAATTCCTAGTGCGCGCCGGCGTGGTGCGGGAGGACATGGGGCAGCCCATCGTGCTGCCGGCGCAGGCGCAGGGGCTGTTCCCTCAGGGCAATGTGGTCGCGCCAACCATTCAGCTGGGGAACGGGATGGTGCCTGTGGTCGTCGGGCAGGGGGCTGAAGGAGGGATGACGGTGGCGCCGCCAGCGACGCCGGTTGTGCTGAATGGGTTGGGGAAGGTGGAGGGCGGGGATCTCTCGTCGCTGTCGCCGGTGCCGTATCCCTTCGACAGTGCGCTGAGGACGAGGAAGGGACCTACCGTCGAGAAGGTGGTAGAGAGGAGGCAGAGGCGCATGATCAAGAACCGGGAGTCAGCTGCCAGGTCCCGCGAGCGAAAGCAGGTGAAACCCTTGTTCTTCAACTGCAGTGCTGTAGCTATCCATTTACCTTACGCCTTTTGCTTAGTTATACTGAAATGGAACTCAATGGTGCCCATATAAGGTATGCCCCTCGGTTATGTTGTACTTTATTCGCTTGATGTGATCCGCCACTTCCTGTTTAGCTTTTAGATGTTAATTTATGCTTAAATAGCCACTACAAATAGCAAGTTGCGCCGTTAAATATTGGTAAACCAAAGAGGAGAATAATCTATGCCTGGATCATCCATGGTTCAAGTTGACCCTCTCTGATTCAGAAAGGCAACAGATAACTTTGTTCATTTTGAAAATGCTAGTTCGGCACTGCAGCGTTGTGGGCTTTGTTTCTTCCATCTACTATCGCCATGATAGGGATAGTATATGCTCATCATGGGCCATAAAAAGAGGTTTAGTAAGACCAATGACGAGAAGTAGTTGCTGTTCTTTTTTTGGTGATTTTTTTTTGGTTAGACCTGGTGATATATAGGCCTCTTTTGTGTGCATAAGTTATGCTGCTATGATGCAGTCACTGCTATATAAGCTCTAAACTTGTATTTTGCTAAAGCAACAAGCTTAAGTATATTGGATAGCACAATTGGATGCCAAATAATTCCAGATGGTTCTATTTGCTGTTGGAATTTCAAACCACAACTCAGTTTGTTAACACTGAAATTCTACCCTTGTGTTATACAACAGGCTTATATAATGGAGTTGGAAGCTGAGGTGGCAAAACTGAAGGAGCAGAATGAGGATTTACAGAAAAAGCAGGTATACTTGCTTTGATGCTTGTATGCACATTATTTATGTATTTACTTCATCAATTTATATAATCAGCTAGTAGTCCTTAGATAATCTCTAGACTCTAGACAATTCTAAAGTTTCTTGCCACAGTTGTCATATTTGTCTGGGGACTTGGGCTTGTCAATACTTTTTTATCTGCCTCTGGTGATGCTTGTTGCTAGCATGGCAACCTCAGTTGTCACTATTATTGCCACTATTAGGATTTTTTTATACCGTCTGGTTCTTGTTGTATATGTTTTGCATGTAATTAACTGACTTGAATAATTGTTGGAGACTGCACATAAGAAAATGTACCCTTTTAATTTTGAACATTGTAATGTTGGGCATTGTTAGTACTGCATTCTTCGACATGTGGCATTGTAGTGATATCACTCCTTTGGTTTGAGAAAAATGAAAGAAACTTTAACCCCAACATGAAGTTGTGGTTATTAGACCCACCTGTTCCATTTCATTCATATTATCTTTGTTGCTTCTAAAATCCTGATAAAAACTCATAAGAACCTATATTTACTTGTTTTGCTTTTAATTTTTAGGTGGAAATGATAAAGAAGCAAAAGGATGAGGTAATGGCCTTCCATTTCGTAGGAAATACTGTTGTTCTGAATAAACACCATGTTTGTTCTCACGGTTGTGGAAGTGGTACCAAGTTATCTACACCTAATTTTTATCAGTACTGTATAAAAAAATTTGAATCACTACCACAAATTTGCTGGTTAAAGTTAAAAAAAACGACAGGCTGGCGTTAGCTAACCAGTTTTTTCCTCCCTGTAACCAACTTCCTAAAATTGGTTGATGCCTTTTCATAGGATGTTCATGGATCATGTCTGTCAACATCATACTACAGGTGTGCATAATGACAGCAGCAGTAGTCTCATGTATCTATTAGACCTGAATGGATAGCAATATTCAATATTTTTTGTTAATAAAAAATCTGCATGGCTGTTGAACTTGTGCTTCCACTTGAGCCCAGTTCGTTTCAGCTTCTGGATTATAGATTCTGGATTATGGGAAAAACTGCTTCTGATTAGATTCCAACATGATTCTGATTCTATGTAGAGGGCAGCTTCCAATTCTAAGAGAAGCTGTTCAGAATCATCTGTTCGGCAAATAATCCGCTTTTTTTTAAGCAGAAGATGAAACGAACGGGGCCTTAGGCTTTGGCTGGCTGTGAGGTGGATTTCAAAAGGAACTTTTGATAAACTAGCTTTGGATAAATTAGTTATTTGGCATCTTAAAAACAAATATTATACATGGCAAATATTTTCCACAACCACATCATCCCATGGGGTAGTAGGTCATAAACAAATACCTAGGAATTGTTTTGGTCATTGTACCAGAAGTAGATTTTGCATTGTTGTAGCTGTCATGTATATGGATAAACGAAAAATGCCTTTTAAGTAAATGAGGAAAATCGTGATGAAGCAACACCGAAGGTGGTGGTGATTTGTTGTGTTTCAACTGGGTTGGGAGGAAATGTTTTAATGGCTCAACTTATATTTCACAAATCCCTTAGTGTTCAACCATCCACCATCACAAATACAGTTGTTGGTCAGATAATCCATGCAACTGACACTCTGATTCCTTTATCCCTTCTCATTTTTTGTTATCATGTTAGCGAAGTGGGGTCATGATTTTGTTCAAACTCTAAATATGGTGACATATGCAACACAAACTCCCTTGCCATTGCAGTAGAAATTTCATACATCGTGAGTTTCAGCTGTGACATTAGTTAGACTGTGTTTCGTAAACTTGAAAAATCATTCCAAATCTGGCACTATACTGTACTTATCACTGAATTTTTTTAGTCCCCATACTGGATTTTAAGATTATCGATGCATGATTTCCTTGTTACATCTTTCATGTCCTTATTATTTTGGAACTACCTAGCGTGTAGTTTCGGAGAGTCTCTCATTTTTGCTCCCAGAAAACTACCTAAACATACATGTGCTCATAAAAACATGGAAAAAAACCATTGCGAAACTGATGTCAATCAATACATTTATCCATTATGTTCAATGTTTGTAAGAAAATGGATTAATCGATTTTTGTTTCCAAGAAAGGGATAAAAAAACATCTTTAATGAGATAGAAAGATGAAACACTCCCTTGCATTTTCCGTCATTTTACCTCTTTCGTGTACTTTGAGCATCTATAATGCCAAAGCTGCTGCCAGTTACACCTATCATTTGATACTTGGCACAGCCACATCTGGTTTCAGGTGATTGTAGAAGTGTCATTTGCCAACTCTTATCTGTTGGCACCTCACCTCTTTACCTTTGAGGTTCTGTTGAAGATGCGAAAAGTCCATTTGCCATGATATGGAGTATAGCATTCCTCCAAAGAAAAATTAGGATTTCAGTTTCAATGAGACATTCAAATAAAACATGATTCTAGGATGAAAAAAAATTGAGAAAAGAGCATGCCAAGCGAGTGCTTTTGGACCGAGGCAGACCGAGTCTGAGCCTACATTAGGCATATCAATTGTCAACTCTTGTTTGATGGTAACCCTACCTATTTAGTTTGCATGACCTGTTGAAGATACCGAAGGTTCTATTGTCATTTTTCTGGAAAGTGTTTTGCTTCGGTACACTACCCATGTAAAATCTCACGAATTTTAAATCACGCTAATGGTGAAGATTAAAGGGTACTATGCCCAATCATTTTGTTGGAGATTATAACCTCCCGCTGTGATGGGCCTGCTGTGGGGATGCAATCATATTGCAATCCAACTAAACAATGTCAAAAAAAAAAATTCCAAAAAAAATTGTAGATGTACTTCATGGTTTATTCAAACCTATGTATAAAATTTCATGTTCAAATTCATTCTATGTTAAGAGTAACAAAAAAGAGAATTTTGATAAATTTGAACTCTTAACATTTGTCAGGTTTTTCTCCTTTTTGTTACTCACTTACTCTTAACATAGAATGAATTTGAACTTGAAATTTTATATGTAGAGTAAGATTAGAAGTACATCTACAATTTTTTTTGGAATCTTTTGTGACAATGTTTAGTTGTATTGCACAAAAAAGCTTGATTGCATACAATACGTTCACACTTGCTACGGTGAGCAAGAATAGCAAGCGCACTGCCACTGGCGCAATTGTATTTAAACTGGATGGGATTTGAACTCTTATCTATTAAGTAACAATCTATTTAGTTATTGCAAGCAAGGTTTTAAATCTCGTTTTGAGTCAAATCTCGGAGGTTTCCGAAATCCGAAATTTCGGTGAGATTCGGAAATTTCGGACAAAATCCGGACGAATTTCAAAAACCAAATTCCAAATCCGTTTTTTTTAAACCGGGAAATCCGAGATCTTGGCCAAATTCAACCGGCCGAAAAATGGTCCAAAACACGTCAAAAAATTTTGTCAACCTTTTTTCATATGTATTGGTCATATTGCTCATTATAATCATACAGGAAACAATTTAGCTCAAATCCGGTACATTTTAAGTGCAATCCGGATCAAAAAGTTCAAATTTCGTCCAAATTTTCCGAGATCTCGAGCGGTTTTGGCGAGATTTCGCCGAAAAAAACGAAAACACTGTAGCAATTTGAATTTTTTCAAAAAAATTTATCTGGCCGAGATTTCTAATTTCGTCCCCGTCCGAAAACCGAGATCTCGGCCGAGAATTCCGAAATTTCGGCGGTTTTTGGATCCTTGATTGCAAGTATAAATTTACCATCAAATAATGTCTTTAATATTCATAAACTTTTCCACTGAGGTGGAGTCCTGAAGCAAAACACTTGAAAATATTATGTTGCTGTGTCATTTGTTAAGATAAAATAAGATATTTCGGAAAAACCAAGGTATTAGTAGGATGTACTAGACTTGAGCAAATAGCAGATGGACTAGGCCTGGGCCTTTCACAAGCAGCGCGGTTCAGCTAGGTCAGAACTTTGTGCTTTACAGAACCAGTCAAAACCAGGTTGGGCCAGGCCAGGCCTATCTGGCATGGCTTTTGGACCTCAAATCATAAGGCTTGTCCAGCCGTCAACAGTAGCTTGTCCAGGTCAAGTTGTTTTGCTCAGGTCTAGGTTAGAATATGAAATTCCATTTTATGCAGGGCATGTTTCTAATACCAAAGCTTCCCTAGGAGATAGTATTGCCCCATAATCTATAATTTTTTATATTTGAATTCTAGTCTGCCTTTCACTAGAAGCCTATGAGTGCAATAACATATCTGCAATACCAAGAAGGCAACAATGTCCCACTGTAATTAAACATTCCATTGGTGAATTTCATTTATCTACAAAACACTCACACGCCTATGTTACTCTGCTTTCACATCCTTATTGAGAATAAAAACAAATTATTCTTTGTGCATCATGGAGGTATTTTATTTTTATAAATATTCTGCGGCTCTCATCTGGTTAAAAAAATTAGACCAAGTCTTTCGTCTTTCTATATAAAACTGAAAGGTGTAAAAACCAAAGCTATAATTTCTGTCATCTATGTGTTAGGGTAGGGCAGTCCACTTATTTTTCTGCATGCAACCTACCTACCCTAAACCAGGCCAGGGTGGGTGCATTTGTTAATTCATAGTCTCCAGCACCACATCGACTCTTTAATCTATAAGCATCCTGCAGAATTTTGGTTGATATTATTATTGGTATTCTTACTAGTTAGGAATCACAAATAGTAAACCCGTGCCTTAAATTTTTTGAAGTTTGCACAGTTTTTTGGTTGTGCTTATCTTGGTTAGAGGACTTGAACTGAGATGGATGCTTATGTCCTGACAATATCGGTGAAATTTGACAACGGTTTTGTAGCTGAAGACAGTAGATCTTTGATGCTCCTGATTTTGATGTGTAGCAATTGGAAAAAGGTTCTGTTAGGTCATGTTCTTTCCCTCATGGAAATTTGTTTATAAATGGATTCTGCAGGTCATGGAGAGAATCAATCAGCAACTTGGACCAAAGGCCAAGAGATTTTGCCTGCAACGAACACTGACCGGTCCATGGTAACCTGAAGTTCGCACAGCATTGACCGCAGACAAGATCGTTGGCTTCCTTAGATGTGACCAGTGTATATATAAGTTGAAGTCAGAATCCCCAGTTTCCCCCGTAGACCGCAGCTTCACTGGTACTTTTCTCCTTTGGTGATCGTTCAGTCTCGGGTGGATTGCTGTTGACATCTACTCGTTAGGTTTAGCTGTGCAATCTTCGCATGAACAGAAGCAAACTATCCAATCTGTTGTAACTGCTTATCTATTGGCATGTCAGAGATCGCGCATGTCATATATGTTGTTGCTGGATGCAGCTGTGCCGCTACTTCGTATGTTGTTGAGAATTTGAGATACCGTCCTGTAATAGTTCAGTGGATCTGTATCTGTACCCCGTAGTCATAGAACATTCCGTTTCCCTGACCTGCTTGTAATGTGAGTTTGCAGTTCCCTTTTTCTGGGCAGTGTGACTCATGATGCAGACGGCATCAAAACTGTTTTGCTTAATGCACACTTCAAATAAAAATAAAATGCCCTTGATTGATACTTGATTCTATCAGATATCAGAATAGCGTGAAAAACTAACAGCCAAGGACAGCATGCTGTACCATAATGAAAGAAAAGGATATCATGTGTGAGACCCCGGATCAGCTATCCAGAATCTCCTGTGTATTTCCGTACTAGTCCCAGATCAGTAGCTAGTACACACAGTCACAGTGATACTTCATTGCCGAACAAAACGAAACTTGTAATATAAATATTCAAGTATGGGCCACATGGCCACTTATTACAATACTCGGTCCAACGACCGGACACACAAAACAGCGGAAGCAAAAGAAAGCAACAAGCGAACGCCACAACGCCACAGGCGACGACTAGGAACGCAACTAGTCCTCCTGGCAGTCCTCCTCGAAGAACTCCTCCTCCTCGGCATCTTGATAAATTTCTGATGATTACAATGTTGGTGTAGCACGTGAGTACAAAAGTACTCAGCAAGTCGGGAAAGTATGATCATGTGGGGCTTTCCAAAGGAAGCTTAATAGGGTTTATTTGCATAAAGCCACATTTGATTAAATCATACTTAAGTAATAAATTTCACAAAGCATATTTTACAACTCTTTTTAATAATTGAATTATTTATTATTGTAGTGAGGTTCTAACCACCATCACTAGCATAAAGGCTCTATCCGCCAACAGTTTAAAGGATCAAAGTTAATCATGTGACTCCATCCGTCAAATGTAAAACAGGTTCTATCCACCTGGGTTGGCTCTTTCCGCCAAACAACATTCGAGAGTTCTAACCACTCCCGAACCCCAAAACAAAACACTTTTCGGTTTTAAAAACAAAATCAAAGTCTACCAATATGAAAGCATTCTTCGCTTTGCCTTTAACCGTAGGCACGGCTATTCGAATAGTTTATACTCTGCAGAGGTGTACAACTTTACCCACAAGACAAGATAGACCCTTGTTGCCATGCAATTAACACACTTCCTTAGGTGTGCCGGCAGGGATATCTTGACAAGGCCGTTACAATGTATCTACCTAACTAGACCCACCTACCGAGGTTTCACCATTGTTAGGGTTCCCTCCACCAAGATCTGAAGCCCCTCTTGCGCCGTGTGAGAAAAACCACCTTGCCTCCGTCCGGCATTCACATTCAACCAGGTGGTGAGTCTAAGATAGGCTTCTACAAATTAGTGAGCCAAGTCGTACCATTATAGACATGTGGTAGTACGGTTATGCTTAAAATGGTAATCATAAGCGTCGGTCCTTATATGACTTGGGGCGGTACTTGCACAAAAGGATCAAAGCTCGATCCGCTTCCACCCGACATTCCAGGCCGCCCAAGTCAAAATCATTTTCCTTTTCTTTTTATTTTAGAAAACAGTACTAAACTCATAGTAATGAACTTCAAATCACATTTAATATCATTCTTTTTGAATAATCCCACCCCTGGGTTGTTTTTGTCGGAAAATGTCCTAAGCAATTCTACCGTACTACATAGCAACGGATACCATAAGCATAAGCATGGTATAAACAATGTTCTAGGGTTACAATGGATATGATTAACAATGTCAAGGTGGAATTAACAAGTTCGGAATAACTAACACTTATATTTGACATATTTAATTAAACATAGCCATGCAACTTTATAAACAATTTTAAATCATTTCGCAAACATGGAAGCAAAAGTGCATCAAGGAGACTTGCCTTCTTCGGCGGTAGGAGTGTCGAACTCGAGAAGTCCGGCGGCGGAATCGGCGGTCGCGGAGGGATCGTCGACTACACACAAAACGAGGCAATAAATAAATAACAGAAAATAAATAAAATCCAAAAAATTATAAAATTAGTACTGGCAGGAAGGTCTTGATTTATGATGAATTTAGAAATTTGAATGAGGTCAAACGGAGTTCGGATGAGAAAGTTATGAGCTTCCGAAGTTTGAATTTCGAATAAATCGAAAACCGAGAATATTTCGGGAATATTCCCTTCGGGTTTGACTGGTCAACAGGGGCTTTGACCGAGCTTTGATTGGCGTTGACTGGCTTTGACTGGGTCTTGAGGGTATGGCAGTGGGGCCCACCTGCCATGGAGAGGGAGGGAAAAGAGGAAGCTTCCTCTGGAAGCTTGCCATGCCATGGCAATGGAGGAGAGAAATAGAGAAAGAGAGAGAGGAAGGAGAGAGAGAGAAGGGGGCTCGCCGGCGGTGGCGGCGGCGGTAAGCGGCGGCGGCAGCGGCGGCGGCGATGGCGGCGAGTGGCGGCGAAGCGAAGCGGCAGCGTCAGCGACGCGTCTGTGAAGACGGCTGGCCAGCCGGCAGCGTGGCGCGATGGGCGGTGGGCGGCGAGCACGCACACAAGCACCACGAACATAGTGCATTCCAAAGAAAAAAACAGAGAACACACTTCTCTCTAAAAACTTGATTTTTACCTCATTTTTGCACGGATTTGACCCAAACAAAAGGCTAGAATCACTAGAGAACATCCTTAAGGATCTAGGGAAGCCACGAATTGAATCAAAACTCACCGGAATTGAAGAAATCGACGACGAACGGCGGTTCGGCCGAAAGCACCAAAACGTGAAATTCGTCGCCCACGGATGATGAAACCTAAAATCAATGGAAGGATTAGAGACTAGACATCCATGCTAACACAAAGAAACGATCGGGAGGAAGAAAGATCCACCGGAGTGGAAGATATGAGCAAGAACACGAAGAACGCGAAGAACAACCAAAGTTCGTCGGTTTTCTTGATCTTGCGGCCAATTGGATTTGAGAGGCTAACGGAGAGCTATACCACCGGAAAGAGGATTCTTATACGGAGAGATGAGGGGCGGAATCACGCGAAACGGATTAGAAACGGCCGCTCAATCACCATAAAGGTCGATTTTGGTTTCCTCGCAACCGTTCAAAATCCAGCGAGATCTCGGGTGCATTAACCCCATGGATAGAAAGAGGAGGCCGTTGCGATTCCAACGGATCCGGCGGTTCGCGATTTGGAGTTGCATGGAGGGAGATACATGAATTTGAATAGATAGGATAGAGTTTGGATAGAGTTTAAAACTCTCTGTTATTTTCTCCAGGCAAGAACACGTACAAGCTTACCAAGGTTGAAGATGCACTGTTCACCTGCCACGTGGCGGCCTGCGGTTGGTTCTCCTTTACGCAATTGTTCCGCCCTAGAGAAAAATTAGGAAAAATGGTCTAAAAATTCCGGAAAAATTCCTAGAGCCATTTTAGATTATTTGGAACTCAATGGAAGTGGTTTGGTTGAATTTGGATGATTTTTGTGGAATTGGATATTCGGGCGCGGATCGCAGGCATTAAACAAAAGCCGCGCGAGATAAAATAGGAACGGATGTCCAAAAATCCGGGGAATGATTCCTAAAATCATTTCGGAATATTTGGAGCATTTTAGAAGTGGTTTGGAGATTTTTGGAGCACTTTTGGACTCGGGTGAATTTTCGGGTCCCGGCGGGAACTGGAAAACCCGATTTTTCGCCCGGGAGGGAATTAATTCCCGATTTCGGAGGGAAATGGATGCCAGGTTATTAAAAACACCAAAGAAACTCCAACTTTTGAATTTACTTTATTTAAATTAGGTTTTTCTCCAGAAAGCCAAAAAGAGGATGTTACATCATGCCTTCCACCATCGTCCATCCCTAACCCAAAGAGGCTAACATACACACGAGTCTGAGATAGAAAATACTAGTTACATGCCCGTGCGTTGCTACGAAAAACAAAATTGATAACGAAAAATAAAGATTAAAAAATAAAAAAAAATTTATTTCACAAGATCAAACATCTATCTTTAACGTTTCATTTCTTGAGAAAGCTGGCTAATTAAAGTAACGCTTCGTTTCTTGCGTAGAGCAATTAAGCAATAGTAATTAAGCGGCAATTAATGACGTGGGAAGAACGAACCACTGCCACCAATTGCTGCTTTAGAATAGTAGAGATAAGCTCCCCACTGATACACATCGTTATCCCATCCAGGATAGACATCCTTTTCCGGTTCCTTCCTGAACCCTGACACAAAGATACAAGTAAAACACAAGGGTGAAACAAACATCATGGAAAACATAATTAACTCGTTGAAACTTGAAAGGATCCTCATTGTTTGTTTTAAGTCTGCAAGACCGCTTACATAAATCATGCATGTGAAAGAAGTGCAAGATTCAAGACCAGAAATTGTATCATAGTATAACCAACAATAGAAAAAGAAAAATGAAAATACATCAGAGGTGTTAGACAGTATCCTATTATGCTTTGTATAGATATTACCTAATATAGGCTTTCCCTATATACCCTCATGTATATGTATATATACTGGCCCATTGGCCTCATGATGAATACAAGTGCTATTCATAACATGGTATCAGAATCAATCTAGGGTTTCTTTTCTTCCTGGCGTTGCACTTGCGCCGTCACCTCCTGCTTCGTACACACAGTCACCGCTTCATCCCCTACGGCAGGCTCTGCTTTGCGCCGGCGACTCCGTCGCCAGACGCCGGCCGCCTTGATCTGCCCTGCCTGATTTCGGCCGACGAGGATGCCATCTTGATCTTCGCGCACGGAGATCGATCTTGACAGCATCTCTAGTGTCGTGCACCTCCCGTGCCTCTACGAGCCGGCTACCGCACGCCGTGCGCCCTCGACTCCGCGCCTCTGCGAGCCGGCCTCCGCACGTCGCCTCTGCGAGCCGGCCTCCGCACGCCGGCCACCTCATCCCCACGGACGCTCCTGTCACTGGCTTCCTGCCCTTCCAAGTCTGGCCGTAGCCTTCATGACATATTCACCGATGCCGACCACTCGTTGTCGGCCACCGCCGTCGCCCTCGGCTTCGACGCCGCGGCCGCCAGCTCTGGTCTTCTCCTTGCGCCATCGCTCCTGTCGGTTCTCCCGATCGGACTCTGTGAAGTCTGGTTCCAAGTCACCGTGGTGAAGGAAGGCTAGTCCGGTTCCATCCGCATTAAGCCTGCACGTGAAGCTTTTACTAGCTTTCAAGTGCAGACATTCACATGAAGAAATCGTTCTAGGATACAGTGCTGAGCATAAGTGATATTGTTGTTGGGATTCTGTTGGCCGACGGATACGGATCTCACAAGATGTCACTTTTGATGAGTCTCGTCCCTTCTACCCTCGTTCTTCTTCCTCTTCTACATCCCTTGTTGAGCCACTGTCTTTCTTGACTTTTCCTGATACTCCAGTTGTTACTTTTCCTTTTTCACAATCGACGTCTCATTTATCGTCGGTTCCTTCACCACCATCCTCCCCTCCAAAAGTCTCTTCAGATATTGTTCCTTCCTACCCTCTATACTACACTCGCCGTCCTCGAGCTGAGGAATCTTTTGATGTGCCATCTTCTTCTTCTGATGAGCCATCTTCTTCAGTGTCTCCTCCTCGTTATGCCATTCGCGATCGACAGTCTATTCGGCCTCCTGAGCACATTGGCTTTGTTGGTGCAGCTCTGGTCGAGCCGACTTCTTACCATGATGCTGTTACTCATCAAGAATGGCAGCATGCGATGGCAGAGGAGCTTGCTGCCCTTGAGCGCACTGGCACGTGGGATCTTGTACCACTTCCTCCACGTGTTCGTCCCATTACTTGCAAGTGGGTCTATAAGATTAAGACTCGTTCTGATGGTTCTCTTGAGTGCTACAAGGTTCGTCTTATGGCACGTGGTTTTTAACAGGAGCATGGTCGTGATTATGATGAGACTTTTGCGCTTGCAGCTCACATGACCACTGTTCGCACTCTGTTTGCTGTGACCTCTGTTCGTGAGTAGTCCATCTCTCAGCTTGATGTCAAGAATGCCTTTTTTAATGGTGAGCTGCATGGGGAGGTCTATATGCAGCCACCACCAGGGTATTCTGTTCCTGAGGGCATGGTTTGTCGACTTTGTCGCTCTCTTTATGGGCTTAAGCAAGCCCCTCGTGCTTGGTTTGAGCATTTTTTTCTGTGATCACTGCAGCTGGTTTTTCTGCAAGTGCTCATGATCCTGCGCTCTTTGTTCACACTTCTTCTCGTGGTCGGACTCTTCTCCTTTTATATGTTGATGACATGATCATTACTGGAGATGATTCTCAGTATATTGCCTTTGTAAATACTCGTCTCAGTGAGCAGTTTCTCATGTCCGATCTAGATCCTCTTCGATACTTTCTTGGGATTGAGGTTTCTTCTACATCTGAGGGCTTCTTTCTCTCCCAAGAGAAGTATATCCAGGATCTTCTTGATCATGCTTCTCTCACTGATGAGCATACAGTTGAGACTCCCATGGAGCTCAATGTTCACCTTCGACCTACTGATGGTGAACCGACTTGAGGATCCTACTCGCTATCGCCATCTTGTTGAGAGTCTTGTTTACCTTGGTGTCACTCATCCTAACATTTCGTATCCAGTCCATATCTTGAGTCAGTTTGTTTCTGCTCCCACTCAGCTCCATTATAGTCATCTTCTTCGTATTCTATGATATCTTCGTGGAACTATCTCTCGTCGTATTTTCTTTCCACGCTCCAGCTCTTTACAGCTCCAGGCATACTCTGATGCTATATGGGCTACTGATCACTCTGATCGTTGGTCTCTTTTTGCTTATTGTGTTTTTCTTGGTGGTTCTCTCATTGCTTGGAAGACTAAGAAGCAGACAACAGTTTCTCGTTCGAGTGCTGAGGCTGAGTTGCGGGCTATGGCTCTTTTGACAGCAGAGGTTACTTGGCTACGGTGGTTACTTGAGGATTTTGGTGTTTCTGTTTCTGCACAGACTCCTCTTTTATCTGACAGTACGGGTGCTATCAGCATTGCTCGAGATCCAGTGAAGCATGAACTCACCAAGCATATTGGTGTTGATGCTTCTTATATGCGGTCACAGGTACAAGATCAGGTTGTGGCTCTTCAATATGTGCCTTCAGAGCTCCAGTTAGCAGATTTCTTCACGAAGACACAAACTAGAGCTTATCATAACTTTTACCTTCCCAAACTCAGTGTTATAGATCCACCATGAGTTTGAGGGGGGTGTTAGACAGTATCCTGTTATGCCTTGTATAGATATGGCCTAATATAGGCTTTCCCTATATACCCTCATGTATATGTATATATACTGGCCCATTGGCCTCATGATGAATACAAGTGCTATTCATAACAAGAGGAACGATGTATATCTTTAATGCTGATAGTAGGGGCTTGAACCCATGACATCAACAACTATAATCATGTGCTCTACCACCAGGTTCCAAATTTCATTTTCGGTTCAAATCTCGTCACCCTCTGAAATCTAAAATCTCGACGAAATCTCATTATTTTAGACGAAATTTAAAAAACAAAATTCAAATCTGGCATTTTTTGAACCAAGATTTCTGAGATTTCGGCAAAAAAAAAATGAAATTTAATCCGAAATTACCGAAATCTCGGTAAATTTCAATTAACGAAAAATGGTTCAAACGATATTAAAAAATTTTGAAAATTTTTTTGGATAGTTCTGACACATAACTAATGTTCCCATAAAAATTTTAGATGATGATAAAACCTGAGAATTTTTTTTTCAAATCTAACAATGCTATTGTCTTGATAAGGCTGACTAGCAAATTTCTACAGAATGGAAAATGGAGCAAACCACGTTAGAAACTTTTGAAAATTTTGGTGGATGGTCCTAACAGATCTATAATATTATCATAAAATATTTAGATGATGATCAATCTTGAGGAATTTTCAAAAATTCGAATAGTGCTATTGAAGACTAATCGACAAATTTCAACTGAATGAAAAATAGTTCAAACCATGTTACAAAGTTTTTTTTAAAATTTTTGGATGTTCCTGATGCATCACTAATATTCTCATAAAATTTTCAGATTATGATCAAGCTTGAGAAATTTTTAAAAATTCTGACAATCAATGTACTTAATTAATGACCGTAAGAATTAACGTGCATAGGCTAACTGGATGATCTACCGACTTTCCCACATGGAAAATGACGTAAAGAATCCAATCCGATCAAAATCCGGTCAAATTTCAGTCAAAAAAACTGAGATTTTGGTCAAATATACCAAAATTTCGTCAGGATTATAGGTTATTATAGCATTTCGTTTTTTTTTTTTTTTGCTGGGATTATGAAACTTAGGGATTCGAAATCCAAGATTTCGCGGGATTTGGCGAGATTTTGATCCCTGTCTACAACTAGGCTATACGAGTGTCCCCATAGTATAACCACACGGGAAAAGGTGGAGAAGGGGGTCCATCCAACTTGAGCATTCCTCTCTTCTTTTTGCCCACATTCTTTTCTTCTTTTTCCCATCTCAGATACCCTTTACATGTTTTTTCTTACTTTTTTGCACATCGCTGATATTCCTTCGTTCTTTCTTCATTCTGCTATATGTCGGGATTCTTCTCATCTTAGTATCTACCATGCAACATCCCCTTTTGTTTAGCCACATTACCTGGATTTTAGTTACGATTACGCACGGACCACACTACGACCTGCGCCCACTGCTTTAGCCTCATCTTCACTGTCTCTGGTGGATCGCCTACACCATTATGAAAAATTAATTAATTGATGGCAGAAAGGGGAAAAAAAAAACTTTTACACTTCATATGCAACCTACTTTATCATGCCACTACAGTTTAGAACTATGACGATGAACCAAAAAGGCCGGGGCTTTGTTAGTAAATTTTCTTATCCTAATATAATTTTCTACAGTCTGTTCGGTCATGCTAGATTAAAAAAATATCAGTAATTTATTTAAACTCATGGTTTAATATATAATCATATTACCTACAAATAATCTTGTACTTTTTAGTGGATCACGCAAAATTAGATTCGATAATGTTTTATTCTAACAGTCTTTTCTTAAATTTATTATGAAGCATTTTACTTTTCTTTGACATTTAATATGAAACTAATAAGCTTAAAATGGCCAATGCGTTCAGTCATCATGCTACCAATAACTAGGCCCTCCTTGGCTTTCTGTCTGTTTAAATATCTTTTAACTGTCTCTCCCCCCATAGAGCTAAGCATTTTACAGATAAGTCACTAAGTGATCACAGAAGCTCTTGTTTTCAGATCATCGCTACTTGGCCTAGCCTAACTCTACAACTACATAATGCATGTAAGGCACAAGCAACGCAACTGCCAAGAAAACAGTTCATTTGTAAGTTTGTAGTCACATCAATTTAATATAAGAACTCATCTTCTAGAAAAAACAGCTTCATACACTAATCAATGTTGGGTCTGGCCAAGCAGCACCGTTTCAGTTTTGCTTATGCTTCACGCATATCAATTGTGTGTTCTCACCAACCTTCCTTCCGTGGTCATGCCTCCTAGTTCCCACTCCATCTTCCATTCATCCTCACCATGATCACCACCAGGGTTCAATTTATCGTCGATAATCGACGTTATCGAGTTGGTACGATGTTAGATACCGGTCGGTAAACTGGTTAAATTTAAAAAATTTAAAAATTCAAAAAATTTATGCGACGCAAATATCGTGATTATCGAGGCATATCAAGAGATTATTGACGTATATCGAGCGAAATCGCTCAAAAAATCGACCACCGAGGAAGTTCACTTGGTCGCCCGATTATCGAGGCATATCGAGCGATTATCAGTGAATATCGATCAATTTTTGCTTTTTTTGTTTTGAATTTTTCCCCAAAAAATTTGATTTGTAACCCTTCTGTTTCTTGCGATTCACTACTACAAAATGATACATCATTATCGCTTCATCTTTGTCGGTTCCAAACTTTTGACTAAAAAACCGATTGTGATACGTGTATGTCATTTGTAAATTTTGGTAACAGGTTATCACAATCGG
Source organism: Rhipidocladum racemiflorum (assembly GCA_036346355.1). Taxonomy (NCBI): domain Eukaryota; kingdom Viridiplantae; phylum Streptophyta; class Magnoliopsida; order Poales; family Poaceae; genus Rhipidocladum; species Rhipidocladum racemiflorum. The sequence continues at coordinate 8,622,108 of CM070579.1, forward strand.
TTATGAGAAAGAACAGATTGTGATAAGAATCATCATCACAATCGGTTCTTTCTGATAACCCGTTTCCTCATCACAATCGGTGTCCCTCATTACAATCGGTTCTTAGGAAGAACCAATTGTGATGAGGAAACGGGTTATCACAATCGGTTCTTTTTCAGAACCGATTGTGACGATAGACCACTTATCACAATCGGTTCTGAGAAAGAACCGATTGTGATGAGGGACCCCTTATCACAATCGGTCCTTTCAGAATCGATTGTGATAAGTCCATCATCACAATCGGTTCTTTCTCAGAACCGATTGTGATAACCCGTTTCCTAACCGATTGTGATGAGACTTACAAGGTTTATATCCTCACGAGATGAACTCTCCTCTGTTGGTGTTCTAGAGCAAAAAATAACCGTCGCCACCCCGAAAAATAGAACATACTCTTGTTGAAACTTAGACTTGGGGGAGAAAAATCTGAAATCCTTAAGGATGTGTGTTAAGAGGGTAAGTTGAAGCCCCAGCTTGAGAAGATTTTCTCTCTATTTTCTCTCAGTTGAGGTTTTTAGCATATTTATAAGCAAGCACTTAGTGGTGACGACGACACACATAGAACAAATTACATGCGTGTAGATCATTAAAGAGGGTTGTATTGTAAATAAAGTTGTAAGATTGCCATGTATAATTGAGACAAGCTAATGCCATTTCAAGGGTAAAGTACCAGCAAAGTAAAAGTACAAACTTGCCAACTTGTTAACTTGCTGTTTGTCGGGACCCCGAATTTGCAAATCCGACTCTCTCAGGTATTCAAAGACTAGTCCAGGAACGCCGCTTAGTGCACACAGTCTTAACATCGGTATATATCACAATCATACCAAACGATACTATCAAAGTACTTTATTTAAATAATCAAAGGGTTACTCGACCTTATGGCCAAGTTACAAATATATGCCTTGCAAGGCAGAACTTATTAAAAGAGAAATAATAGCAAATGAAAATCAAATAACTTGTGGCGCCATCCAAAGATACCACGTGCAACCGATCGGGCTCGTGATCCCTAAGTAGACGGGTCCTCTTGGAGTTCCTCCTCCGAACCGGCGTAGTCTCCTTCAACTGGGTATTGTGTTGAGGCAAGGGTGAGTACTTGGTACTCAGCAAGTCATGCACAGTAATGCAAGCTAATATACTATATGCATGGCTTGGTACAAAGGAATAGCTTAAGGTATATTTATGTAGAAACAAGATTTGACAAGTAATATAAGTAGATTCGAAAGCAGAAAAAACAAGTAAAGCATAAATAACTTTTCAAAAAGTTTAAATAACATTTTTCCCATCCTAAACCATATTTCCATCATCTTCTTTGTTAAACCAACCCAACTTCTCAAATCCAAGTTATTTTCGTAAAATCTAACCCTTGACCTAGAATTTTGAGCATTGTCCAAGACTGGACTCGGCTATTCAAATAGATTCTACACTCGCAGAGGTTATGCACTTTACCCACAAGATACAATCCACTCACCACGTCACCGTGAATCGCCATACACAAGAGTATGCGAATGAGCGATCATAACAAAGCCTTCGAAGCCTCAAACAACACAGTGGTCCTCTCCCGGTCAGGCTCTACACCATCCCTTCCCTTAGCCAAGGCGTAAGTATGGGACCAACACACCGTTAGATGGGTACTGCCACGCCTACGATACGCCCCGCATAATCACACAAACTGTAATCGACACCCTCGAGGCTCCACAAGTGAGTCCTTAGCGACTTAGTCAACTAGGCCGCTCCCATTCCAGCCATGTGGTTGCAAGTATGACCCAGTTCAAAGGCTTGCAAGGTTAAGTCCTTAGAGTGACCAGGGCAAGACTACCCGAAAACCAAATCAACACTCCTAATGCCACACTGCCTCTCCCGACATTTTGCCACATGCCCTTGGCCGAAATCATGCTATCAAACTCCCGCTTGATTACCATGCACCACGTGCCATCAACATCACATGATACTTTTCCAAAATAGGTTCAATATATCATTAAGTCAATATTAACATTTAATTATCCAATATCATGTCATGAGCACGTAGCAGGTCTAAGCAGCATACTACAACGGTCTAAACCCATGTTGGCAATTTAATAATGTCCAACTAGTAAACCACAACTAGGGTGACAAAGGGTCATGGCACATACTTAAGTAATCAAGGTGTCATATATCAAATTGGTATTTATCTAACCCCCAGGTTTAAACAAAGTATCTTTCTAATTGAACTAGCATGCAATAGTTTAAATCAAAATAGATTTCGAAATAGGATCAATATGGTCAAAGCACAACTTGCCTTCAAAAAGCACTTTGTTTTGGTCTTGAGTTGATCCTGAGTCAATACTTCTCCTTCGAATCCCTCCCACTTCAACGCTCACTGTAAAGTTGCAAGTAAATAGCAAATACACAAATAAACACTATGCAAAAGATCCTAAACTCCAAATAAAATCCATAAACAGAGAGAACATAATTTTCTGATTTTTAGAAACTGGAATCACAAATTTGGGAGTTAAACGAAAGTTATGATTATTTAAAGTTTAAATAATCAATTAAATAATATTACAGAGAAAACTTTAGTCCAAAAATTAAATAAAATTCATATTTAGGTAGATCTAAATTTTATACAAATTTAGAAATTTGAATCGCTTCAAATCGAGTTGAAACGCAAAAGTTATAAGCGCTGAAGTTTGAATCTAAATTTGAAATCATTATTCGAATTAATAAATCATTTTCTTCGGAAATTAATTATCGCGCCAAAGATGGACACGTGGCAAGCCTCCTGACAATTCGGCCGACGCCACCGGTCCATGGCTCGGCCCATGCTCACCGTCCACGGTGGACTCGGCCCACTACCACGCGGATCGACATGTGGGCCCACTCGGTGACGCTATCGCCGACGCCTGGCTCATCCTACGGCGCCGACAGTGGGGACCCATCGGACGCCATGGGTGACGCTGGGCTGGCTGGGTTAGCCATCGACATGCGTGCCTTCCGACACGCTGCCTCGCGGTCGGCCATGACACACGCTGCGGGATCGGCGTACCGACCGCTGGTCCAACTTCCCGACACGTGGCGCAATCTCGCCCTGGTTTGAAAATCAACGGGCGCCGGATTAGATCCAGGGTTAACACGCTGAAACTACTCGATGCTCGTGGGCCGCTCGATCTAGACGGACGGTCCAGATCTAATCCTATAATCGCATCGCATAAAGACGTGGCGATTGGAACTGCTGATCTTGATCCAACGGCCCGTATCTAATCGGGTTTCTAGGTTTGGGAAACACGTGAACTCACCGCTGCCGCCCGATTCCGATCCAACTGCACTAAGCTCGTGGATCGGCGATGGCACGCGCATGGCGGTTACTGCTTGACCGTGAGATCGGGACGCACGACCTTGCCGCTTGGCAAGCTTCGGGCGCGCCCGGCCGGCTGAGGGGTACTCCCGAACGCCGCTCGCCTTGGGGAATCCGGACTGGCTTGATGATCGCGAGGACGATTTACGACGGCAAAGAATATCGGGCGTTAATCGCGGCGGAACAGCATTTCCAACTCCGGCGAGCAATAACGGCGACGGGTTGGGATCCTAGCGGCGCGAGCTAGGTTTCGAACCGGGCGCGGATGGCGATCTCGGTATGCCCCGGCATTAAATAGCCTTGGTCTGCGTAAAAACGGAGACCTAGCTCTCTACTACGGCCATGACACGGCCGCGGAGTCCACTGGACGCGGAGACGATGAAATCGCGGCCGCCCACGTGGGCACAACCAACGCCGCTTATCGCGCGGGCGCGATCGGTCCGTCCGACACGCTCGTCTGGTCTGACGGATCTCACTGGATCTCGATCCAACGGCTGATTGATTAGGGTTAGAGTGGGTTCGGCCGAGTCAACTGCTCGGTCGACCTGAGTCCGACTGGCTACGGATGAACAGTACTTTGACCCGAGTTGATTTTTCCAAATGAATTAATATTTAAAATAATTCCCAAGAATTCATTTAATTCATTAAAAATAGCAAATGACTCGTAAAAATTTTAAAAATTCTGGAAAATATTTTGGATCATTTTGGACTCAAATAAAATATTTCCAACAAAAATTTATTTGCAAATTTAAATTCTTTAATTATTTCAAAATGGAATAAATTCAAATAAATTCCAAATAAATCCAAATAAATTCCAGAAAATTCCAAAAATTCACCAAAGTGCCAAATCACACATGAATTTAAGAAAAGCAAAATTTTGGGGTGTTACACTGTTGAACCTGTTTTAGTTAAAATATACAGGACAATACTTCCATAAGGAAGGAAAGGGAAGAATTTTTCCACTCAACGCATAATTATTGGTAATTACTTGCACATTCTTTCCACTCCATCCAAGCACAACACATAATCCCAAACAATTATTAAAACAATACCAAGAATAATACCAGCACTACTAGTCCTTTCATATTGCAGTCGGTTTCAATTAAAACTGACACTACTAATCAAACCTATTGCTTTTTGTGAAGGCAATGAAAGGATGCATTTCAATAGCATATATACAGAAAGTTTAGCAAAGTGGAGACCGACTTGGCTTGAACTTAAATTAGATGGAAAATAGAATTAAAGGTGTGGTGGACACCACATCACAATCGGTTCTAGCTGAGAACCGATTGTGATGACACCCTCATCACAATTGGTTCTAGCTCAGAACCGATTGTGATGAGGGTGGTCATCACAATCGGTTCCTACTCAGAACCGATTGTGATAAGGGGCCCCTCATCGCAATCGGTTCTCAACTTGAACCGATTGTGATGACGGTATCATTACAATCAGTTCTTGTTCAGAACCAATTGTGATAAGGGGCCCCTCATCACAATCGGTTCTCAACTTGAACCGATTGTGATGACGGTGTCATTACAATCGGTTCTTGTTCAGAACCGATTGTGATGAGAGTGGTCATCACAATCGGTTCCTACTCAGAACCGATTGTGATAAGGGGCCCCTCATCACAATCGGTTCTCAACTTGAACCGATTGTGATGACGGTGTCATTACAATCGGTTCTTGTTCAGAACCGATTGTGATGTGCTCGTGATACTCCCGCCAAAGTGAAAATTGGGCGCCAAAGTGAAAATTGGGCGTCATGGTAAAATTGGACACTTAGTTAAATTTTGGAGCACCCAAGTCATAGTAAATTTGAAGTATAAGAATACTAACATTATTGTTGGGTGCTTTGTGGGGTTAAGGGGAGGGAGACGCGTTATATTTTCAAATGTTATCATACCAATACTACGGTAGAGTTAAGCGTGCTTGGGTGAGAGTAGTACTAGGATGGGTGACCTCTCGGGAAGTGCTCTCATTTGCATTAAAATTGGCGGCAAAACTCATTAGTTAAGCGTGCTTAGGCGAGGTTAGTACTAACTAGGATGGGTGAGGGTGACCTCCTGGGGAAATCTCTTCATTTTGTGTTAAAACCGTCAGAACAATGCTTAATTATCACTGTCGGTTCCAGAGCACGGATGCTTAAGTATGTTTATGCTCTATATTCATGTAAACGAAATGTGATATGTGTATTGTAAAGTGTTTGTGTTCAATATATATTGTGAATGATATTCATACTGTAAACCAATCAAAAATAGTGAAAAGGGCTCATCATAATCGGTTCTAGCAAAGAACCGATTGTGATGAGGGGCTTATCACAATCGGTTCTTCGCAAGAACCGATTGTGATGATTGTTTATCACAATTGGGGAGAAAACCGACTGTGATAGCGATTCCTCATTACAATCGTTGGACTTTCTATCGCCAACAAAACCGATTGTGATGACGAAAAAGAACCGATTCTAATGTGTATTTTTGTAGTAGTGATTTTTGAACCGATTTTGCCAATAATCGAATGTTAAAAATAGGTTCGATTATCGCGATTTCGATATGGTGAACCCTGATCACCACCCTCCTAAATTCTAATCCCAACAACAGCAACCATGGTTGTTGTTATGAATAGCACATGGTGTATTCAATATGAGGCCATAAGCCAGAATATATAAAATGTACAAATGAGCACAAAAGGAAAGCATATACAAGGAAAGCCTATATAAGTAAAAAGCCTATATAAGGAAATATATGCTTAACACCAACCCCCCAAATGGAAGGCATATGCAATAGCATTGCATTTTAAATGGTTGACACTCAAATAAGAAAAATTCAAAGTCCTGGTCTTGAAGCAGTCGTCATAGCATCCAACTCTTGAAAAACCAAGCCGATGAACGAAAGTCAATGAAAAAGCCGAGTCAACAAATAAAAGCCGACAGTGGAGCCGAGTCGACGAAGAAGAGCCGACGGTGGAGCTGAGTCTACGAAGAAGAGCCGACGGTGAGGCTGAGTCGATGAAGAAACCAAGTCGATGAAGAAAAGTCAACGAAGAAAGGCTGACGAATGAGCCGAAGAAAAGAGTCGAGCTGATAAAAAGAGTCGAGCTGACGAAAGAGTCATGATGCAAAGGACTTGGATGGACACAACAGAGCTAAAAATAAAAGACTCAAAGGAGAGCCAAAGAACCGGAGTCAAGCCAAAGAGCCGAAAACGAAGAGTCAGAGCCAGCAAAAAGAGCCAAGCCAATAACTTCACAAGTACGCTTTGGGTGTGTAGCAAATTATGATAAAAATCAAAAGCCGAAGATAAAAAACAAGAAGCTGGAGCTGAAGCCAAAGCCAAGAACTAGAAACCCAAAAAGCTAGAGCCAAAACCAAAAAAGAAGTCGAAGCAGCTTCGGAGCCAGAGCCGGGATCCAAAATCATATTAAAATCCCCTTGTGGGATCTATTTGGGATTCGGACATAGGAGACTCCATCCCTAATCGACAGAGAGGGCTCGGGTGATGCTCCAAGGCGACATGCGGCGTGGAGGTGGGTAGCCGGACCAGTCGGAGGTGACACCGATGGCTGGCTACTAGAGGCCGAGCCAACCGAGGCATGTCGGGCTGAGGAGGCTAGCAGCCGCAGTGGGGGCTGGCCGACGTCGGGCCAAGCGGCCAAAGGTGGAGGCAGCGTCGAGAAGTGGGCCGGTGCGATGCCGCGGGATGGTGCGGAGCCAAGGGGTCACTAGCATTGGTCGCGAGAGGCACTCGGGCACCGGGAGAGGCCAGAGGGCGACGGGCCAAGAGCGCGGAGAGTGCTGAGGGCCAGCAGTGCCCAGAGCGGATAGCGCGGAGGCTGTGGGAGCCGAAGGTCGAAGAGAAAGATTGCGCGGCGCGGAGGCTAGAGTGGTGGCGAACGTCGGGCCTCTGGGAGCCGAATGAGGACGGAGTCAGTGTGGGCCGAAGCTTGGCGAGTGAGGGTGCGCAAATCTGGCAGACCTTGGAGAACGGCACGCAAAGGAGGCAGGAGCTGGAGGTGGCCACCCCAGGGAGTGGAGATAGCTCCTCTCGAGGGTAGCGACAGCGAAAGAATGGGTGGAGGCTAGGGATGGCGCAAGCGCAAGTGTAATGCTAGAGAAAACCCTAACCCTAGAATCTAAGCTTTGATACCATGTTATGAATAGCACTTGTTGTATTCAATATGAGGTCATAGGTCAGAATATATAGATGTACAAATAGGCACAAAAGGAAAGTATATATATAAGGAAAACCTATTGTGATAGCCCTAAAAAAAGAAAATTGGAACATACAATTTTAAACTTTAATTTGGTCTTGAAATGAATGTGCTTTGTTTATTAAATATTTGGGATTTTTCCATTTAAAGAAATGCTTTTATTAGTAAAAAAATTAATCTTAAATCTCAAAAACTTGAGTTCTCTCAATTAACTATCCAACCTAACTATTATCACTTAATACATATACCAGTCACTCACTTTGTTTACACACACACACACACATATCCATGCATGCATAAGCATATAAAATTCACACATCAACACACAATCATATAGTTAACATCCAAGTCATACAACAAAGGAACACAGAATAATAGACATTAGTACATATGATACATATGATACACAGAAAGAGTATCGGAACTTCCGGTATTGGATCGGAACTTCCGATACCAGTTCGGAATGTCCGATCGACTTTAGACACGAACAATTAATCACTGAGAGTAATTAACTTGGAAAGCAATCTAAGAACGTTATATCAACTAAATAAGGAAACAAGTTTAAGTAAAGTAAAGTAAAGACACGGATTTGTTCCCGGAGTTCGGATTCTTGAGGGAACCCTACGTCTCCGTTGAGGAGGCTCCAAAGAGCCGGGTCTTTTCCAACCCTTTCCTCCCAAACCTCGGTCACACTTGAGGCTTGGTTCCACTATTGGTTCCTTTCCTTTCGGAGGCGGAGCCGGCCTTCACAAACTTCTCACGGCGTCCCACAATCCTTGGGAGCTCGTGATCGACACCTAGCCGTCTAGGAGTCCTTCAACCTCCAAGAGAAACAAATACACCGTTGAACGATCTTGGAGGAACACTCTTAAGCTCGAGATGAAAGACACTTGCTTTTTACTCTAGCTCCAAATCTCACTTCTAGTCCTCACTCCTTAGATGATCCCTAAGATCAAAGAGGAGGGCTCAAAAGTAGACTAGAGAGGGCTCAAAGTGCTCTAGAGTTCTGCCAAATAGAGTGTGTCACCCTCAAATGAGAGAGGAGTGGGGTATTTATAGATTCTTGCAAAAACTAGCCGTTATACACCCACTCAGCTGCATATCGGAACTTCCGATGTCAACATCGGAATGTCCGATATGTGCAAACAATCAGAACTCGAGCGCACTTCAACTGTCGAAAAAGGTGCATCGGAACTTCCGATACCAACATCGGAATGTCCGATGTTCCCAGAAAAACTCCTCGACAAATGCTTCTAAGTCCATATCGGACTGTCCGATATAAACATCGAAACTTCCGACTTAACATCGGAATGTTCGATCTAATATATCGGAGTGTCCGATAATTCCAGAGAGCTCCCTTTTTCAAGTTTGAACACATCGGAACTTCCGATACATCTACTACGCAACGGACTGAAGCAAGCATGCACATCGGAATGTCCGGTCACATCGGAACTTCCGATGTAATATCAGAATGTCCGACTTGAGCTTTGATAAAAACACATTCCGGTGCATGCGCGGTGACTTAGGGTCTCAACAAGAAATAAAGTAGCATTCATCTGAGCATAGAAACTATCCTAGATCATTTACGATGCATCCCTCTTAATAGTACGGCATTCCTACGACACAAAACATAGAAAATACAAGCGTAATGCCGTTTTACTCGCGTAAGCTTGTTTGAGGGTATCCATCGCATGTAGACGATCTCACATTGAACCTTTTACCTGCTCATAAGCTCATTGAAGACATTAGTCTCTTTAATCGCTTGTCATTAATCAACCAAAACCAATTTGGGGGCCTAGATGCACTTTCAATCTCCCCCTTTTTGGTGATTGATGACAACCCGATTAAAGCTTATAATGAAAAGGATATAATGAAAGATTAGTCTAGGTTTAGCTCCACTTAAAGATGTGCATTGAATAGGAAAAGATCGCAAATGCACAATTTTGAAAGGAATTTTGCTGGAGCTCCCCTAGAACTGAGCATATAATGAAACGAACAATATGAATGCTAACATTTGAATAACCATTAATATTAAACCATCCATAAAACGAGTAGCAATCATCCATCCTAGCATAAGTAAGGCAATAAGCAACAAGTAACAAGTCCCGAGTTCACATGATAACAAAGTTTGGAAACGAAACTAAGCGATGGATGATAAAACGGAGGGTGGTAAGCTTTCTCTTCTCCCCCTTTGGCATCAAGCACCAGAAAGGAGAAAAGGAGAGAGAGAGAGAAAAAAAAAGCTAGTCCGACTCCTCGGAAGCAGCATCAGAGCCAGACTCATCATCGTCCTCGGACTCATCTGAAGCTGCAGGCGCTGGAGCAAAAGGATCCTCAACTTCTTCTTCACTGTCCTCATCCTCTGAACACTCTAGATTTAAATGCCTCTGAATATCTTTCAGTCTCTTGGTGTTCTTCTTGTGCGCTGCTGCATTGCCCTTGCACAGGACAAAGATTGACTTCAAAGCGCGGAGGATTGGAGAGGATGATCCACCAAGGCTGCAGCAGGAGAAGCAAGAGAGGAGGAGGAAGCAGCACCTCTAGTCGAAGCACGCCTAGTAGGTCGAAATGGGCCTTGATCGCCTCGGACCGCACTCCAGTATGTCTTGCATCATACTCAAAGTGCTGATGAGTTATGTGCTCAATCATATGCATGATGAAAGGAGCATAACCACAGCTTCTCTTTGGCTCCTGAGCAGTCAAGCGGATCTCATTCCAAATGAAATCAAACACATCAAAAGGACGTTGTCCATCTCTCATCCTACTCACAGATTTCTTGTATAAGATGTAATATGAGAGGCATCACCTTCTTTGGGAGCCAGCGTCTTCTGAAAAGCCTTGTTGAGACAGGCAAAGAAAGGCTTCATGCCTTTTGTGCTTCCCTCCTCAAAGTCTCAGATCTTCATCATAGAGAAAGTTCAGGTTGGAGGCACCAAGAGAAGCTTCATTGTGAATTTGATCCTTGTCACGACAAATACCTTGGTGAATCCAAGACAAATGAGCAAAATTAACATAGGAGATTTCATACCAAACTCCTTCAGTCATCCAATGCAAGGTGGAGACTACTGTCCCTGGAGATGTACAAGGTGGAGTAGAATCGAGCAATGATCTCAATGTTCGATCGTCCGAAAACTCATTATCCTCTTCGTCCCAGCTTCTCTCACAAGTCGCTATGACCTCGGTGAAGGTGGCATCATCACCGCGGCCATGTAGTCCCAAATCGACCCATCGCATCGTAATGACCGGATTCTTCCTAGTCAAAATGATAGACTCATAGAAGTCTTGTCGAAGAAATTCCAAGCGATAGTCCGAGAGATCGTGCAATTGCCCTGGGGTTCTGCTCTCTGGCTTCGCGCACTTTGGCGGCTTTCCCTTTGTAGCTCGTAGGTTTCCTCTTGAGACGAGGATTCCTCTCTGCCTGTCTGAGCCTTGGAACTGCTGGGTCTGGAACTGGCTGAGGTTGAGAAGCCCCTGCCACAGCTTTGCCCTTCCTAGAAGGCAATGGCGCTCCTCGAGGAACATTCACTGTCTGAGCAGGAGGATCAGGTGGAGGGTCACTGATCTGAATGCCTGGACCTCCACTGCCTCTACCTCTTCCTCTACCCGCAGCCTTTTTAGTTCTTGCTCCTGTCGGAGTCTGTCTTGGCCTCTTCGCGCCTAAGACAGTCGGGTCCGGTTGCGGCTGGGAGCCACCTTGATCAGGATCCATTTAGCTAAGGACAGAGAGAGAATCGATTAAGCTTACGAGAGAAACAAACTTGGTTTGGTTTTCATTCAGTTGACATCGGAAGTTCCGATTTTATATCGGAAGTTCCGACATGAGGTCGGAAGTTCCGATGTTTTCGATCGGAATGTCCGATGTCTACTGATTTCAACCAACACAATATTTCTCCTAAACCAACCGATGGAAAGAATTGAAACTTGACAGTAATGAACCAAAGGAATAGATGAACAAGTTCACCGAAACGATTTCTCAAAAAGATGCCCTAGATCCAAAAGGAAAGGATTGAGCCCTAGGGTTACCTTCACGAAGAACGAGGAGAAATCGCACGGAGAGGAGGGTCCTCTTCAAGATGGAGTCCTTCCCAAGCGAAGATCGGAAGTTCCGAGAGGTCGGAGACTCCGATAACGGCACAAAGACGAAACGGGAAGGAGAGTCTAAAGAGACACGAGGAAAAGGACAAAAGAAAGTGAAAGGGTACGGGCACTTTCTTAAGTGCGGAGGAGACATCGGAAGTTCCGATATTACATCGGAAGTTCCGATGTGGAAAAACTGCCAGACATCGGATATTCCGATGATTTGATCGGATGTTCCGATGTGTTGATTTTTCCAGCAGACAGAGAAAGAAACAAGGAATTTGAGTGAAGTCTGAAAACTCTGAGTCATGTGAACTTAAGGAGGATCACTCCACTTGTCATCAGCAAGCATTCAAGCAATCAAAACTATGATTACAAATGGATTGATCCGAGATTAAGATCCAATCAAAAATATTTTGAAATTCACTCAATTTGTTTTTCAATCGTTTTGTTTCGAAATTGAGCTAAATAGCAGCAGTCAATGAGTGCAATCTTTCAGACACATTCCGATAGTCTAGGACATTTAGCTCACTTCTAAGCTCGTAAAAGCGCTTCTCATCTAGAGGTTTGGTAAAGATATCGGCCAATTGTTTTTCGGTTCTCACATAGGTAATATCTATGTCTCCCTTAAGAGAGTGATATCTAAGGAAGTGGTGTCGGATATCTATGTGCTTGGTCCGAGAGTGTTGAACGGGATTGTTGGCTATTTTGATCGCACCCTCATTGTCACATAAGAGTGGTACCTTTTCCATACTAAATCCAAAATCCTTCAAGGTTTGCCTCATCCATAACAATTGTGCACAACAACTTCCTGCGGCAATGTATTCGGCTTCCGCGGTGGATAGAGCCACTGAATTTTGTTTCTTTGAGGACCAAGACACTAGTGATCTACCTAGAAATTGACAAGTCCCCGAAGTGCTTTTTCTATCCACTTTGCAACCCGCATAATCAGCATCCGAATAACCAATCAAATCGAATTTTGATCCTTTAGGATACCAAAGCCCTAAACTAGGTGTGTGAACTAAATATCTAAGAATTCTTTTCACGGCTACTAGGTGGCACTCTCTCGGAGCGGCTTGAAATCTTGCACACATACACACACTGAGCATAATATCAGGCCTAGATGCACAAAGGTAAAGCAATGAACCTATCATGGATCGATATACCTTTTGATCCACAGGGTTACCTTCCTCATTTAGACCTAGATGTCCGTTGGTTGTCATTGGTGTATGAATTGGCTTGGCGTTCTCCATATCAAACTTCTTTAGCATATCCTTTATGTACTTTGTTTGACATAAGAACGTCCCTTCCTTGAGTTGTTTGATTTGAAATCCGAGAAAGAATTTCAGTTCACCCATCATTGACATCTCAAATCTCTTCGTCATCAACCTACTAAACTCTTCACAAAAGCTTTTGTTAGTGGAGCCAAATATAATGTCATCGACATATATTTGGCACACAAATAAATTATCATCAACATATTTTGTGAAGATAGTAGGATCGACTTTACCAATTTTGAAACCCTTTTTAATAAGAAAATCCTTAAGGCATTCATACCATGCTCTAGGTGCTTGCTTAAGCCCGTAGAGCGCCTTATGGAGTTTGTAGACATGAGTAGGGTTCTTATGGTCCTCCATTCCCGACGGTTGCTCAACGTAGACTAATTCGGCGATTGGACCATTTAGGAAAGCACTCTTGACGTCCATTTGATAAAGCTTGAAATCATGGTGAGTAGCAAATGCAACCAATATACGAATTGATTCTAATCTAGCAACGGGAGCATAAGTCTCACCAAAATCCAAACCTTCTATTTGAGTGAATCCTTGAGCTACCAACCGAGCTTTATTTCTCGTCACAACTCCGTTCTCGTCTTGTTTGTTGCGGAAGACCCATTTGGTTCCAATCACGTTTTGATTTGGCCTTTCCACCAACGACCACACTTTGTTTCTAACGAAGTTATTGAGCTCTTCATGCATTGCCATCATCCAATCCGGATCCTTCAATGCATCTTCTACCTTCAAAGGTTCCAAAGTAGACACGAAAGAGTAAAATTCGCAAAAATTAGATACTCTTGAGCGTGTAGTTACCCCCTTTTGGATGTCACCAAGGATGTTATCGACGGGGTGATCTCTTTGGATACTTTGATGCACTCTCGGATGTGGCATTTGAGAGGTATGTTGGATTGGTTCAAGGTCTTCAATTTGAGCATCCTCCACGAGTTTGCTTGTACTCCCTTGAGAAATGTCTTGACTTTGGCTTGAAGTAGGAGGCTCTACTTGAGTAGATGAATTGTCTTGATGCACCTTTTCTTGCGGCCTCACTTCACCTATTGCCATCTTCTTGATTGCAATGCTTGGCTCTTCCTCATTTTCTAACACATTCAAATCAACTTGCTCTACTTGAGAGCCGTTAGATTCATCAAATGTCACGTCTCTCGCTATTTCAACACAACCCGAGGTTTTGTTGAAAACACGATAGGCGTAAGCATTTGATCCATATCTTAGCAAGAAACCTTCATTGATCTTTGGAGCAAATTTGGAGTTCTTAGGCTTCTTGTTTAGGATAAAGCATTTACTACCAAAAACTCTAAAATATGAAATGTTTGGTTTGTTACCGGTGAGGAGTTCGTATGCCGTTTTCTTCAATATCTTGTGGAGATATAATCGGTTGATGGCATGACAAGCGGTGTTGATGGCATGCCCAAAAATGATCGGAGATCTTGTACTCATCAAGCATTGTTCTTGCCATCTCGATCAAAGTCCGATTCTTTCTTTCTACCACTCCATTTTGTTGAGGGGAGTATGGAGCGGAGAACTCGTGCTTGATTCCTTCTTCATCAAGGAACTCTTCGACTTGAGTATTCTTGAATTCACTTCCATTATCGCTTCGAATCTTCTTGATCTTCAACTCGAATTCATTTTGGGCTCTTCTTGCAAACTTCTTGATTATCCCTTGTGTTTCACTTTTCTCTTGCAAAAAGAATACCCACGTGAAGCGAGAAAAATCATCAACGATAACTAAACCATACTTGTTACCTCCGATGCTTATATAAGCAACGGGTCCGAAGAGGTCCATGTGTAGAAGCTCCAATGGTTTTGTCGTCGTCATGATGTTCTTCGCAGGATGACGCGCTCCAACTTGCTTTCCGGCTTAACACGCGCTACAAATTCTATTTTTCTCAAACTCAACATTAGTTAGTCCAATGATGTGATCCCCTTTGAGAAGTTTGTCGAGGTTCCTCATGCCAACATGAGCTAGCCGGCGATGCCACAACCAACCCATGCTAGACTTTGCCATCAAGCATGTTTGAAGTTTAGCACTATTTGAGTTGAAATCAACCAAATAGAGCTTACTCTTCAAATATCCTTTAAAAGCAATTGAGGAATCGTCTCTTCTAAAGACGGTCACACCCACATTAGTAAATAGACAGTTGTAGCCCATTTCACACAATTGAGATACGGACAACAAGTTGTAATTTAAAGATTTAACTAGGAGAACATTTGAAATGGAATGATCATTAGAAATAGCAATTTTACCTAATCCCATTAACTCACTTTTACCATTATCTTCAAACACAATATTTTCATATTGTGACCCTTTTTCATCAAAAGATGAAAACATTTTCTTTTCTCCGGTCATGTGGTTTGTGCAACCACTATCAAGCACCCAACTTGATCCACTGGAGGTGTAATCCTACAAGATCACATTAGACTTTGTTTTTAGGTACCCAAATCCTTTTGGGTCCTTGCATGTTAGTGATCAAGACTTTCGGTACCCACACCTTCTTTTTGCTTGCATCATTAGAGTGGCGGGCACCGACAAAATGAGCAACCACTTTACCATGGTGGTTTCTCTTCAATATATAAGAAGCAAAGTGAATAGAATGAGATGTATGATGTTGAAGATGCTTCTTAGATTCTTGCCCGGTCTTGATGACATGTGTGGTGGTCAATGGTTGTTTGTCATTTCCTTTGACAAACTTGATGCATTCCTTACCTCTTACCACCACACGGTCATTTCCTTTGCACTCGTACTTATCATATCCTAGCCCTTCTTTGTTTTTGTTGCCTCGACCATTTATGGTCTTATATAGGGCATCCTTGGATTGATAAGTTTTCATGCAACCGTATCTTACCAAGGCACTTAATCTCTCGTTTTCGCTTTTTAATACTTGCACAAATTGGGAGTTAGTAGTGCAAGCATTAACATCAACATTGTAGCAACGAGAGCAATCATTGCTAGTGGAAGGAATAGATGCTAACGGTGAATCATCAATTGGAGAGTTAATATCATTAAGAGATTCAATTTGCACTTCAAGAGCTTGAAGATTGTTTTCTAGACTTATAACATTCTCTTGAAGTGACTCATTTGAACCCTTAAGCATTTCAATTGAATTATTAGCCAAATCAAGCTTTTTGGTTAACAATTCAATAGTCTCCTTTTCTTTTGTGAGGATCTTCTCGAGAGCAAGAGTTTTCTTCTTCTCGCAAATTAGCAACTCTTCTTGCTTCTCAAGAGTCTCCTCTTGGCTATCTATTCTTTTCAATAGCTTATGAATCTTAGCAATAGCCGATTTGCTCAAATCACAAAGTAGAGCATCATCATCATCATTATCATCACTATCTAATTCACTATCACTACTAGGGGGTTTTGTTTTAGCCATTACCTTGCGCCCTTTAGCCATAAGACAAATAGGCGCGTCGTGGTCGGAGTCGTTGTCGCTCAATTCCCCGAAGAGTGACTTGGTTGGTGGAGCGGCTTCAATGGCGAGGGTGGCGACTCCTTCATCATCGGTGTCGGAGTCGGAGTCATTTGAATCCCATTCTTCTCCAATGTGAGCTCGCCCTGAGTACTTCTTCTTGTACGTCTTGTTCTTCTTGAGCGGCTCATTCTTCTTGGTCTCATTTGGGTTGTTCTTCTTCTTTGGATAATCGGCGATGAAGTGTCCAACTTCACCGCACTCATAGCAAGCCCTCTTGGTGTTTCTTCTTCCTCTTGATTTGTCATTGTAGTTCTTCTTGTATTTGCTTGACCCGTCATATTTGAGGAACTTTTTGAATTTCCTCACAAATAGAGCCAAGTCTTCTTCGTCTTCGCTCTCATCTTCCTCATCATCACTTGATGTTGATTCTTCCTTTTTGCTTGCCTTCAAAGCTATTTGCTTCGGTCTTGAGCTTGAGCTTTGCTTGGCAAGGTTCTTCACTTCTTTTGCTTCTTCCTCCATAAGCTCATGTGATAGAATTCTTCCTAGCACATCATTAGGAGTAAGCCTTTTAAAATCTTTTCGCTCTCGTATAAGTGTTACGAGAGTCGAATTCCTTGGAGCAAAGGCTCTCAACATCCTCTTCACCACGACGTGGTCCGTCATATCCTTGCTTCCAAGCCCTCGGATCTTGTTCACAAGGATCATCAAGCGATCATACATTTGTTGCGGAGTTTCATCATCGTTCATGACAAACCTCCCCAACTTTCCTTCAAGTAACTCAATCCTTGATTCCCTCACACTTGATGTTCCTTCGTGAGCTACTTGGAGTGTGTCCCATATCTCTTTGGCTTCTTCTAGACCATCAACCTTGTTGAATTCTTCGGGACTCAATGCTCCAAGCAAAACACTCGCGGCTTGAGCATTTCGGTGGATGTTTTGTTCTTGTTGCGGTGTAAGCTCCATGTCGTCTTCCGGCATGTCTAAACCTGTACACACAATCTTCCACACACTAAGATGGAGAGACATCAAATGCATTTTCATCTTGTGCCTCCAAGCGGAATAGTACGTGCCATCGAAAAATGGTGCACGCCCGGAGGGCACAGTAACATAGGAATGCAAAGAAGTATTCAATTTTTCATAATTAAAAGGAATTTGAGCTCCCTGCGATGACGTTGAGGTGTCACCTTCCTTGGTCCTCGCGGGAGTTCCAAGTCCGGCCTTTGGACTACCTTCATCCCCCGACACAACAACCTTCAATCCGGTGTTGGCCATCACGTTCCCTTCAAGCGATTAAGCCTTCGAGAAGGTCAAGCTCTGATACCAATTGAAAAGATGAGAAAGTTGCATAGAGGGGGGGTGAATAGGCAATTTAAAATTTAAACTAAATTTGTCGCAGCGGAAAGAGTATCGGAACTTCCGGTATTGGATCGGAACTTCCGATATAATCGGAACTTCCGATACCAGTTCGGAATGTCCGATCGACTTTAGACACGGACAATTAATCACTGAGAGTAATTAACTTGGAAAGCAATCTAAGAACGTTATATCAACTAAATAAGGAAACAAGTTTAAGTAAAGTAAAGTAAAGACACGGATTTGTTCCCGGAGTTCGGATTCTTGAGGGAATCCTACGTCTCCGTTGAGGAGGCTCCAAAGAGCCGGGTCTTTTCCAACCCTTTCCTCCCAAACCTCGGTCACACTTGAGGCTTGGTTCCACTATTGGTTCCTTTCCTTTCGGAGGCGGAGCCGGCCTTCACAAACTTCTCACGGCGTCCCACAATCCTTGGGAGCTCGTGATCGACACCTAGCCGTCTAGGAGTCCTTCAACCTCCAAGAGAAACAAATACACCGTTGAACGATCTTGGAGGAACACTCTTAAGCTCGAGATGAAAGACACTTGCTTTTTACTCTAGCTCCAAATCTCACTTCTAGTCCTCACTCCTTAGATGATCCCTAAGATCAAAGAGGAGAGCTCAAAAGTAGACTAGAGAGGGCTCAAAGTGCTCTAGAGTTCTGCCAAATAGAGTGTGTCACCCTCAAATGAGAGAGGAGTGGGGTATTTATAGATTCTTGCAAAAACTAGCCGTTATACACCCACTCAGCTGCATATCGCAACTTCCGATGTCAACATCGGAATGTCCGATATGTGCAAACAATCAGAACTCGAGCGCACTTCAACTGTCGAAAAAGGTGCATCGAAACTTCCGATACCAACATCGGAATGTCCGATGTTCCCAGAAAAACTCCTTGGCAAATGCTTCTAAGTCCATATCGGACTGTCCGATATAAACATCGGAACTTCCGACTTAACATCGGAATGTCCGATCTAATATATCGGAGTGTCCGATAATTCCAGAGAGCTCCCTTTTTCAGGTTTGAACACATCGGAACTTCCGATGTCAAATATCGGAACTTCTGATATTTGCAGAGAGCACCCTAGAAAGCATCAGCAATGTATCGGAACTTCCGATCGAAAATATCGGAACTTCCGATACATCTACTACGCAACGGACTGAAGCAAGCATGCACATCGGAATGTCCGGTCACATCGGAACTTCCGATGTAATATCGGAATGTCCGACTTGAGCTTTGATAAAAACACATTCCGGTGCATGCGCGGTGACTTAGGGTCTCAACAAGAAATAAAGTAGCATTCATCTGAGCATAGAGACTATCTTAGATCATTTACGATGCATCACTCTTAATAGTACGGCATTCCTACGACACAAAACATAGAAAATACAAGCGTAATGCCATTTTACTCGCGTAATCTTGTTTGAGGGTATCCATCGCATGTAGACGATCTCACATTGAACCTTTTACCTGCTCATAAGCTCATTGAAGACATTAGTCTCTTTAATCGCTTGTCATTAATCAACCAAAACCAATTTGGGGGCCTAGATGCACTTTCACAACCCCAAATAGTCAGCTGCCAGCTTGCCCACTCCCTGCCCATATTGCACGGCCAAGTGGACCAAAAGAGCAATGCATGCCTACCACACAACCACTGCTAGCCCACAGATTTTCCTATCAGCCCACAGCCTTGACAGTCCAGCCCATGGTTTTACTTCCAAAACCTGTCTCCACATCAAACAATGTCAGTTAGGGGCCTTAGGATAGCAGTATAAATAGAGCAAGAACATCCCCTACCCCTACCCCACTCACCTTACCTTTCACTGTTTGTGTTGCCCTCTCCATTGTTCTTCTCTACTAGGAGAGAAGGGAGTCGACCAGGGAAGGGAAAAGTGCAGCCTATTCCTCACCTTTCATGCCATTCTTCTTCTACACCCTATCCCTCACTTCTTTTTCCTGCAGAAAAAGGGGTGCCCAAGCTTCAATTCAAACAGCATCAAGTCACTAGGAGCTAGAGGAGCAGGAGGAGGAGAAAAGAGCAGCCTGCCCTTTTCTTAACCCTGTCACTCCCCACACTACAACTCTCTGCAGCAGAAAGGTACCAGGCTTTAGTTTGAGTACCTTGACCCTTTACTACCATTCCATAAGAGCAAATGCTAGTTAGCAATACTAATGAAAAATGTAGGACAACACAAAATAGTTAAAGAATCTGCTGAGAAAGAAATAATAAAGATTGATATAATAACATGCATGCATGCCCTGGTAACCCCGCTCCTTGCAGCTAGTAGATTCATTAGCAATCATGCATAGGGATACATACATTCTAACTAGACAACCAAGAAAAATCCAAGTTAAAGCAGGAACTTGATTGCCACAGATTGATCAAGAGTTAGGAGAAAGCATAATTGAGCATGCACACAATAGTGCTCTATAAAAATTGGGATCATACACAGTAGATGAGCCGACTATGTCATAAGCAGCCTTAGCTTTTCTATGCCTTAAACATGAATATACCAAACTCAAATGCATGCACTACTCACTGACCTTATAACTCAAAGACATCAGTTTATACACATACAATCTTAGTACAGACAAATAAATTCTCTAGGACTTGTACCACTAAATCACAGGAGAATGCATAACACCTAAGCATACACAATAAACCATGCACAAAGACCACATCTGCACAACTATAAACATACTCACAATAATATTAGTGCAGAAGAGGTATTAGGAGCTAAGGAACCTAACCAAACCTTTACACACATAATACATCATGATTATAAACCCTTAAACCGCATAGTCTACTGATGGATGTAAGTAAGCATTATGCTATAAACAATTTGAGTCCACCCTCTGTTCTAGCATGCACACACCCACAAATCTTGAACTTGTATGCTACTTCTACTAGGCCGTCTCACCCTTTCCCATTTCAAAAACCCACACTGTCTAACCACAAGATAATCTACTAAACAATAGCACTAATGGCGTTAAGGGTTCAAGAACATGCATGCATTCCAATTTAACAACCAAAACAGATCCTTGATAAAGCATTGTCACAATAATCACTTCACAACCATGCCATACTAAAACTGTAATAATGCTGAGTAGGAACATAATATTGTAATGATAAACTTAGACCATCAAGCAAACATCTACTACACAAATAGCCTTAATACCCTGACCGTCTTGAGCATGAATGCAAAGTAGCATTTCCATTTCATTCACAGAATGTTGGAGATCAAGTAGCAGTAAAGAATGCAACTAATATTGCTAAGCATGACTCCATACTACACTAAAAAAATGAATAGGACAGTACCTGAGTATAACATGACATGTAAGGGGACTTTAGACTTTGACAACAATGTAGTCTCATACACAAGAACATTCTTATCATAGATTGATCAGGGATTAAATAAATCACAGTTGGGCATGGACACCATAGTACACCACACAAAGCCCCACTATTGATAACAAGCACATGGATAGACAGTTCAATAGGCATCATGGTTTGTAAGTGTAAAAATCCTGACTAATAAGCACCAAAGCTAGCAAGAGAAAAGGGGATCAAGAGGAGAATAGCACTTAGCTCGTAGAAGAGTGGGGAAGGGAAAGAGATGACCATCTATCTATCTCCCTACCCTACCACTCACTCCATCTTTCCTCTGCAACAAAAAAGTACCAGACTTTAGCCAAAGTCCTTTTCCCTCCCATAGCATACTTAGATAGTGGGTGATATGAACAAACATATATTGTGCATTTAAATCACCATGAAGAAATAAAGATATTCAACTTTAACACGAGCAAAGCAGTAAATCGGACATGAATATACAAATCTCAAGCACATGCACTACTCACTATCATTAATAAAATCCTAAGACATCAGTATACACACACACATCTAAATTCAGTATACACAAATGAACTCCCCAGACTTTATACCATCTAATCACAGGAAATTGCACAATAGAAACCAATACATATATTTCCTAACAATTAACAGCATAGTACATCCACTAGGCTCCATTACTGATAAGCATACACAAGCACATTCCCTAAGCCATTTCATCAATTGGGCACATCGTCAGTTAAGCTTGCATAACGACAACTCATTAAACCAAATCACTAAATACTCACTACTAGGTCACAGAACACCCACATACGATGAATTTACACATGAAGCTAGCTTGATCATCCAAAGAACCTTAATCATTTCAGAAAGTTGTTTGCTATGAGTCTAATGTGGGGAAGGATCTCGGTGAATATAAAAGGGGAGAGGAAGGAGTAGTGTTTAGCTTGCACGGTTGGAGTGGAGGAAGTTCACCGTAGTAGGAATCGAGGAGGACGAGTGCTGACTTTGGGCTGCCATCGTGCTCCATGGCGCTGGGGTCAAAGGAGGAGGCCGGCATGGGTCCTCGGGAGAGGGAGCAGGGGAGGCTGACTAGGGCATCACCAGAGTCGAAGGGGACCAGATTTGGTGGGGGCGACCGGATCTGGAGAGGGGAAACCTGCCGAGAGCTAGGGGAGCCGAGAGGCGTAGGCGGTGAGAGGGTGAGAGAGAGAGAGAGTCAGAGGCGGCGCTAGGAAGGGGAGGAGCTGGTGGAGGCTGCCAGATTTAGGGGAGAATGTGGCGGCGCTCGGCAAGGGAGGAGGTTGCGTGGCTGAGAGAGAGAGAGAGAGAGGGCAGCGGTTGAGAAGTGAAGGGATGAGTGAAGAGAAGATATGAGAGCTAGGTTTAGGGATTAGGAGAGGGGAATGGGCTGTCTTGGGCCGAATTAGATGGGCTGAACAAACAAATAAATAAATAAAATAATAAGTAAATACGTAAATAAATATATAATTAAAAATAATATATATTTCAACCCAACCTATGCTGAAAATAAAAGAAAACGAAATAGGTTGAGAGAGCTGTAGAAAAACAAATCTAGATTTTATTTTCCTTGTTTTTTCTCTTTTCTTTTCTCTAAATTAATTCAAATTTTAAATTTTAAATATATATTTAAATTACCAATTCGATCACTAAGTAATTAAGATTGCACATAAAACATTAGGCAAAACCTAGATATAATTTGGAATCTCTCTCACCATAACTATAGTGAATAACCTCCAAAAATTGCAAAGCCAAATCCTAAATCTTTATAAAATCCAAAGCAACCTATTTCTGTGATTTCATTTCAAATTAGTATTATTTGACTCTTTTTGCTTCAAATTGTTACTGCTTTGCGATGAACCATGTGTAGACTACGACGTTTCAAAGTCTGCGACTGTCGACTCTGACTTCACGACTTGTACGGTGCAAGGGACGGAATTGCATGTAGTTAGGGGGAGATTTCAACTGAGTCAACCTAAGGACCGAACTTGATGTTATCAACTGAGTCAATTTGTGCAACCACATATGCTATTATGGGATAGCCTTAACTTAGTAAATTAGTTGAAGTTTAACCTTACATTTTGGTATGCCGAAGTAGTAAGGACGAATTGGGATATGGTTGCGTTCGTAGGTGCTCCCTTCACCGAGGCATTGGGACTAAAGCATTCCAATACAAAGGTCAATGCCTTGCTATGGGGAGAACGGGAGCGATGGGATGTGAAACCATCATGAGTACGGGTAGTACAGCAATTGACTTCTGCCGCCATAGCAAGGGTTCAACATTCACCAGGCTGATGCTTTAGCTATTGAACAATTTTGTCACAACCTAACAAAATGGGTATGGTGAGTATAGCGTGGCATGGATGACATGATTGCTAGAATGTGTCATGTGGGTAAAGTGTACACTCTCTGTAAATATTTAAATCTAATTAATTAGCCATGCTCACGGTCATGAGCATCTTGAGAAATAATGTCAAGTATAGCTTTTAGTTTTGGTTTGGCAAACACTTTGGAAAATTGTAGTGTGATGAGTTGGTTATAAGTATGTTGGGTTGGCTGTGATTTAATTGTTATTCATGACCATGGAGGGTCATGAAATGTCGTATATATATGCTATTCATACTGTTATTAGTTTCTTATTAAATGCTCTTTGCAATACTGTCGCGATTAGTTAATCTACATGCTTACAAATAAAATCTGCCTTATGCTGGAAATAAACTTAGTGTAGAAGCTTATTCCTTTGGACTAACCTTGCATGTACATTTACTTCTGTACACTAAAGTCTTGCGAGTATATATGTGTACCCAACATTGCTTGTTGATATTTATTCAGAGAATGAGAGAAAGAAGACAGTCGCTTAGATACCTTTGCGTTCAGCAGTGATGACGTTTTGGGTCACGGCCACACACAGGCCTTTCCTGTGAGTTTGTTTTTAATTGATGGTTCATAATTTAAATTTTAGGCTCGTGGCCTATAATTTTATTTTAATTTTATTTAATTAAAATATTTACATATTTAACATTCTTTCGTTATCTTTTGTTGTTGTAAGCATGTGAATACAATCTCTGTTCGAAACCAAATTTCTGGACGGTTTCTAGGTCGTGACACCTATATAAGGGAACAACCCATATAAAGTAATATATCCTTAACAGTTGTCAAGGCGACAAGGCAAGGCGCCAGCCAAGCGCCTGGACGCCTAGGCGAGGATTAGACAACCAAAAATGGTCTAGCAATATCAGTACCAACACACATATAACATATATACCTTGTATGGATGCAAATAAATAGCATAACACGATGACAATTAATTAGAGAAGCAAATCCACCGTAGGAAACTTCTTGACAGCATGCGAACAAAAATCGGGTTCATCGTTGGAAATCTCGCCCAGCTCCTCAACTCCACCCACCCCCAGCCTCCTCGCCTGTCGGGACCCGAATTTGCAAATCCGGACCCTCTGTGTATTCCGCACTAGTCCAGGAACGCGCTAGTGCACACAGTCTTAACATCGGTAAATATCACAATCATACCACTCGATACTAATAAAGTACTTTAATTAAATAGTCAAACTGGTTGCTCGACCTTATGGTCAAGTTACAAATATACGCCTCGCAGGGCGAAACTTATTAAGAGAGAAATAATAGCAGCGGAAAATAAGATAACATCGTGGCGCCATCCAGTATACCACAGGCAACTGACTGGGCTCGCTCCCTAAGTAGACGGTTCCTCTTGGAGCTCCTCCTCCAAAGCTGGTGTAGTCTCCTCTTCAACTGGTGTTGTATTGTGGCAAGGGTGAGTACTTGGTACTCAGCAAGTCATGCACAGAATGCAAGCTAATATACTATATGCATGGCTTGATACAAAGGAATAGCTCAAGGTATATTTGCAAAGAAACGATTTGACAAGTAGCATAAGTAGATTCGAAAGCAGTAGAAACATTAATAACTTTTCCAGGAGTTTAATCAACATCTTTCCCATTCCTAATCCACAATTCCATTGACAACATTATTTTAACCAAACCCAACCTTTCAAGTCCAAGTTATTTTCAAGAAAGTCTAACCCTTTACTGTAATTCCCGAGCGATGTCCAATACCGCGGACACGGCTATTCGAATAGATTATACACTCTGCAGAGGTTATGCACTTTACCCACAAGATACAGTCAAACACCACAAAGGCGAGTTCCCGTAACAAAGTCTTTCGGAAACTTCTAACAATACAAGTGGTCCTCCCCGGTTATTGCACACTAACCCTTCCCTTAGCGAAGGCGAAGTTTAGGCCAATCAACCGTTAGATAGGTACTGCCGCGACCCAGATGACGCTCCCCGTACAACTTACACAAAGGGTGTAGTTGACCTCCTGAGGTCCCCCAGGTACGTTATTAGCAACTTAATCAACTAGGTCCGTCCCATTACAGACATGTGGTTGCAAGATTAACTCAGTTCAAAGGCTTGCAAGGTGAAGTCCTTAGGGTGACCAGGGCAAGACTACCCGAAGAACCAAACCAACATTCCCGGTGCCACAACTGGCCCACCTGATCATTCTTGCCACATGCCCCGGTCGAAAACTATTTATCAAACCCCAGTTGATTACCATGCACCACGTGCCATCAACATCACATGATACCTTACCCAAAACAGGTTCAATATGTCATTAAGTCAATATTAACGTTTGATTGTCCAAAATCATGTCATGAGTACGTAGCAGGTCTAAGCAGTATACTACAACGTTCTACAAACCCATGTTGGCAATTTAGTAATGTCCAACTAGTAAACCACAACTAGGGTGACAAGGGGGTCATGGCACATATCTAAGTAATCAAGGTGTCATACGGCAAATTGGCATTTATCTAATTTTCCATAGTTAAGTAAAGCATTTTCTATTTGAACTAGCATGCAATACATTAAATCAAAATAGGTTTGAAAAATGGGATCAATATGGTCAAAGCATAACTTGCCTTCAAAAAGTACTTGTTCTTGGTCTTGAGTTGGATCCTGAGTCAATACTTCTCCTTCGAATCCTTCTGGCACTTCAACGTCTACTCGTAAAGCGTGCAAATAGCAACCAATGAATAAAATAGTAGACAAAAGTATCCAAACATCCAAATAAAGTCCATAAACAGAGAGAGCATAATTTTATGAATTTTTAGAAACTGGAATCGTCAAATTCGGAGTTAAAATGCAAAAGTTATAACATTTTGAAGTTTAAATAATCAATTAAATAATATTACTGAGGAAAAATTTAGTCCAAAAATTAAATAAAATTCATAATTAGGTAGATCTCAATTTTATACAAATTTAGAAATTTGAATCACTCAAATCGGAGTTGAAACGCAAAAGTTATAAGCGTTTGAAGTTTGAATCAAAATCTGAAATCATTATTTCGAATTAATAAATCATTTTCTTTTTCGGAAATTAATTATTGCGTCAGCGAAGACACGTGGCAGCCTCTTATTGGGCGGCTGACGTCAGCCGGTTCATGGACGTGGTCCATGGTTTGGCTCGGTCCACCGTGGACTCGGTCCACCGTGGACTCGGTCCCACGGCTCCGCGTGTCGGCGGACAGTGGGTCCCCTCGGGTAGCGTCATTCTTGGCGTCGGGGCGCTTCCGTGCTTGAGCGGGTGGGCCGTCCGGCGTCCGCAGTGCGGTTGTGGGGGCCGGCGACATGCGGGCGTGTCGATGGCGGCGCTTACACGCCGCATGGTGCGATGGTGGGTTACGTGGCACGATCCGGGCCGTTGAGTTGGAAATCAACGGTCCTGATCGGACCTAATGACGCACGTTTGGGGTGAACGTGGTCAATCCGGACCGTTGGATCTAGATCCAACGGTTGAGATTGGATCTGGGAATCACACGTGGGTCTCACCGTAGGATGACGTGGCGCAATCCGGGGCGTCGGATCTGGATCGGACCAGTTCCGCAGGCTTCCTTGAAGCGGCGATGGCGCAGCGGTGGAAGCGGAGCGCACGGAGACGGGACGACGACCAAGGCGCGGCGCTACGGGGCTCCTCCGGCGGCGTGCGTGGTCACGTTCGACCGCCCTGGCTCGGGATCCGGATCGGCCTCCTTCTTCTCGAGCGGCGGACGGCGGCGGAAGGTGAGAAAACCAAAGCAAGGTCCTAAGCAACTACGGCGAGCAATCCGGGCAGCGGCGGCGGCTAGGGTTTAGCGAGCTAGGAAAGCGGCGAGGTCAAGGCGATCCTCGTGGCGGGACCGGGCTTTAAATAACCTCGGCTTCGCGCTCAATCCGTAACCACTAACGGATGCGGCGGAGGACGCAGCGGCGCGATCCGATCCTTCGGCGGAGAGCGAAGGATAGCGGCCGTCCATGTGTCGCGATGAGCGGCTACGATTGCTAACTTGTATGAACGGTCGGCCGGACTCGGGCTCGAACCGGTGCGGTCCAATCCGGACCGTTGGATCCCGATCCAACGGTCGGGATCGATTAGGGTTAGGAGCGGGTTTGGTCGAGTCACGTGGCTCGGGTCGGACTCGAGTCCGACTCGGGTTCCGACTCGGTCGGATGAACAGTACTCGACCCGAGTTGATTTTCCAGCGATTTAATATTCAAACTAATTTCCAAAAATTCATTTAATTCAAGAAAAATAGCAAAATACTCAAAAAAATTCCAGAAAAATTCTGGAAAATATTTTAGGGCATTTGGGACTCAAATAAAATATTTCCAATAAATTTTATTTGCAAAGTTAAATTCTTTAATTATTTCAAAATGGAATAAATTCAAATAAATTCCAAATAAATCCAAATAACTTCCAGAAAATTCCAAAAATTCACCAAAGTGCCAAATCACTCATAAATTTAAGAAAAGCAAAATTTTGGGGTGTTACATCGCCTCCCCCTGATGCAGCCCTTCCTCCCACCACCACCTCCATGCCTCCTTTCCCCGCCTCCCCTCCCCCCACTGCCTCCACACCTCCCCTCCCCTCCTCCCACCGCCCCTTCTCCCCCTACCACTTCCTCACCTCCCCCCGCTGCCTCCTCGCCTCCCCTCCTCCCCCCGCCCAAGTGCTCTTAGCGGTGCTTGGAACATCCAGGCGACCGCCTTTCCCCAGCCAGGCGAGGTGCCGAGCCATGGCAGGCGGCTGCCGGCGACTGGACACCTAGGCAACGCCTTGACTGTGTGAGCTCAAAATAGAAGTCTTGTTCTTTACATTATACAATCTCATCTCCTTGCTTACTCAATTCTTGGATGAAGTGATTTCTTTCAATGATCATAAAACCATAGTTGTCACGGCGTCGACTAGGCGACGCCTAGTGGACGCCTAGGCGTCTCGACTGCCGAAGGGGGATTCCTGGACTAGCCGCCTCGACTAGAGGGAGTTAGGTAGCCACCTAGACATCTAGTCAAGGCGGCTGGCGAATGGGCATCACGGGGAACGCAATGAGGCAGGCGCCGAAAGGTGATGGCTACTGAGGATAAATGATAAGGCTCCGAACCTTGTCGATCTTCTCGAGGAGTCAGCGCGTTGTGAGGTCCAATCGGCGATGGTGGAGAGCCAGGCGGGCCAGCCGGCGGTGACTTGATCCTCGCGAGCCTTATTGGCGAAGCTGCGCCAAGGCGGGCGTTGGTGGTGGAGCGCAATGAGTGGGAGTGCTTTTCCTACCGAGCTAACTTCTACGCTATTGCCGCTAGAGCAGGGACCGGGCGATCGGCCTTCTTGATTGCGGTAGCTTCTTGCGGCGACGCTGGCTCGGGTGCGACTAGGGAGGCGGGCGGTCGGGGGTGGGGGTGGCCATGGGGCGGCCGTGGACACAACCGCATTGGGCGAGCGGAGTAAAGTTGAGGGCGCGAGTGAGGTGGGGAGGGATAGGGACCGAGCTAGCTAGATGTGGAGAGAAGTGTTTGACTCACTCCGTTGCTGATGGATGGATGTGTTGGTCTCTCTCTCCCCTCTATTTTTAGTTAGCTCTATGTCCATATTATGCGTGGATGTGGACATGTGAGGGCAATAAAGAAAGAAAAGGCTTTCAAGACAAAGAGAAGGGTTGTTTTTACTAAAACATGGCCAACTTTTTTTTTCCTTTTTGGCTTTGCCTAGATTGGAAGGGTTACATTAACTTTTTAAGTGTGAGCGACGAAGAGAAGCCCTCCTTCTTGACAACTATTTTGATAGTGAATGGATTCACCTCTGCCCTCTTGCGTCGTGAAAGAAAGCATGCCACTTATACTTTTGGTAAGCCCAAGGCTGAAGTTAACACACTACTATATAATGGGACAACACTATCGTTTCATCTGTGTCGGTTCCCAACTTCTGAGAAAAAACTGATTATGATATGTGTATGTAATCTGTAAATTTTTGAAACAGAGTCATCACAATCGTTCTTATCTAGAACCGATTGAGATGACACCTCATCACAACCAGTTCTTAGCTAGAATCGACACGGATGAGGGGGGTCCCTCATCACAGTCGGTTCTTAGCTAGAAGATCAACTGCCAACTAGACAAGCAGTAGAAGATCTGGATATGGTGGGAGGAATTCTCTAAAGATCCGACCTTTCTTTCTTTATCTTCTCCTTGTCTCAAACCCACCAGACTGACCCTAGGTCTCTCTCGCTCAGGCGCCGGTGAGGCGCACTAGCCCCATTGGCTCCTGCTCCGGATCGCGAGTCCGTAGTCGTCCCTACACCAGCTCCTCATGCACCCCACACCACCAACGTTCGTCGCTGCTGCTGCCGCCGCCACGGTGGGGTTCTTGTAGGGTTTATAAAGATGGGGAGGCAGTTGGCTGGCGGCAGTTACTTTGGCTTTGGATCTAGATTTGGTGGGAGAAAGCAATGGGCATGGGAAAGGAAGGGGTCGAAGGGAGGGGAGGAGATTGGGGAGTAAGCGCAGAGGGCAAGTGAAATGGAACCAAGGTAGGGATATTCGGTGCCGTGTCTGGGGCTAACGCTCTGGCGATCGGTTTGTTTGGCTATTCGGTTTATGGGAGTTAACGACCGAACCGAAAACCAAATAGCATCAAAATAAAAACTGACATGAAAAATGAGAAAAAACAAATTAATCGGTTAATTCGGTTTGGTTTGGTTTTTTGATTTCGGTTAAAAACCGTCCACCCTAATCAACATAACATCAGGCGATAACCACCAACGAGAACACATTGTTTTTGCCATTTCCTGATGTATTAGGGCATGTACAATAAGGCCACCTCAGTTGGCTCCTAACCTGTACACATCAACTTTGGTCTGTATAGAAGAGTGAAAAAAGAGGAGAGAGAAGAGAATATGCTCTTATTTAGAGTAAGTACAATAAGACCACCTCAACTTACTTTTAGTCTGTACATGTCAATTTTGTCCTGTGTGGAAGAGTGAGAAAAGAAGAGAGAAGAGATCTTGCTCTTATTTAGAGGGTGTTCGGCAGAGCTCTAGCTCCACCAAATTCTTGGAGTTGGTGGAGCTGGGTATTCCTAGCTTCACCAAATTCGTGAAGCTGGAGCTGTGGGTATATTAAAAGTGTTTATGTGGATTATCTTGTTTACATTTTAGAATAAAATTATAAACTTAAGTCACTTTATTTCAGTCTACAAGTTTCAGCTCTGAGGTGGAGCTGGGATCTGGAGCTCTGCCAAACATGGCCTTAGTTTCCAGTTTTGCACAGAAGCATAGGTACAAGATAGAGGAGATAATTATTGCACAGCATTTAGAGGCAATATTTTTGTACAAACTAGTTTTTTGCTTACTCTAGATGATATGGATGAGAGATAGAGTAAGTAGTAAGCTTTGCTATTGTACTTGCTCTTAGTAGCTAACTTTACACGGGAGCATAGGTAAATTATTTATGTACAAGAGAGAAGAGATAGTTATTGCACAACATCAAGAAATAATTTTTAGAGGCAGTTATTGTACAAGTTGATTTTTAATTTACTATTAGTCTACAGTGGGCTCTTATCGGAGAGAGTCCTGCGCCTCATGAATTTTTTACTGTTCTGGTCTCTTTCAAATTTTTTTTACAGGTCTAGCCGTCCGTCGCCTGAAATTTCAAAAATAGCCTTGAACAGTACATTGCCGCGGAGCCCGGACGCGAAAATATTTTTTCCATTTTTTTATTCCGAATCCCGCGTTGCCAGACCGCGGGTTATATTTTTTTAAAAAACAATTTAAAATCCAGCGCTCCCCGAACGCGTTTTTTTTTTTTCAAAAAAAAAATCGGTTTTTTTTTTAAAATCCAACGATCTGGGACCACTGTTTTTTTTTTAAAAAAAATTCTTTTATTTTTAAAATTCCCGCGGTCAGGGATCGCGCCATTTGAAAAAAAATTTTGTTTTTGTTTTTTTAAAATGCAGCGCTTGGGGAGCGCAGTTTTATTTTGAAAAAAAAAATTCGAAAAAAATTCCCGGGGGGCGCGGTAAAAATTTGTTTTTTTGTTTTTAAAATTTTAAAATTTTGATTTTTTTCAGTTTGTTTTTTCGCAGCTGTTATTTATTTATTTATTTATTTTTCTTTTTTTTGCAAGTTTAATGTTATTTATTGAATGGATGTTTGTTAGCTGGTTTTCTTCACTGCGCTTCGCATGCATGCATCTGCCGACCGATGCAACCGAACAATACAGGAAGAGCGGAGATAGCGGTGGTGGGTCAGTAAGGCGACTGCTGACCTGCCATGGTGCTACATAAAGTTCCGCAAATAAAATTTCGTATTTACTACAGTACGAGTCAAAAGTTGTATTAAATACGGAATTTTTCGATGAAAAAATTATTTTTTTTCATTTTTGAAAAAAAAAACACCGCGGTGCTGCATATAGTTCTGCGAAATTTTTTTTTGTGCTGGCTAATCTCGTAAATTTTTTTTTTACGGGGCCATAACAGTGAAAATTTCGCCAGTTGATCAACAAAATGTATTTTCTCATTTTTCAGATTTTTTATCAGTTAAATAAATAAAACAAAATAAAAATTCATTTTTTTAAACCAGCAATTTAAACAAAAAAATTTTTAAACCTGCAATTTAAATAAAAAAACAATTTATTTTTTTAAATATGTAGCGGTCCCAGACCACACCAATTTTAAAAAAACAATTTTTTTTTTAAATCGAGCGGTCCCATACCGCGTGAAATTTTAAAAAAAACCAATTTTTTTTTTATTATACCGCGCACCGGGAGCGCTGTGTTTCAAAAAAAAATATATTGTTTTAAAAAAACCACGGTCTGGCAGCGCGAGATTCCCAATAGAAAAATTGGAAAAATAATTCCGCGTCCGGGATCCGCGACATTGTACTCTTCAGCGGCTATTTTTGAAATTTCATCCGATGGGCGGCTAGATCTGTAAATTTTTGTTTAAAAGGGGCTAGAACAGTACAAAATTCGCGCCTCATTGTGGTCCCTTGCACGCTACTCGAGGTAGATCTTTTGCAGTCATGAATTTATTCCTTGATGAACACTTATTAGGATCGCCGGCTAGAATCATTGAGTCCGTAACAAAGTAGTATTACCTGCAAATCTATCTCTCTCTCAAAAAAAAAGTACTACGTGCAAGGATGGATAGGTCGGAATAAAAGTAAATCTCGGCACACGCACTCTATCAGCCCATTTGCATTTTTGTTGGGAGGGCCCAGTTTTCTCGGGCCGAAGGCCAGTGTCTTAACAGAGCTACTCCCAAGTCCCAACTAGGGGTGGGCATTCGGTTAATTCGGTTTTATCGGTTCGGTTTATTCGGTTTAAAAAAAATTCGGTTTTTGGGAATTGTAAACCGAACCGAACCGAATAATTTCAAAAACCGAACCGAATTAACCGAATAAATTCGGTTCGGTTAATTCGGTTTTACGGTAAACCGAATTAACCAGCAACACCATTTTAAGAATTTGGGCAGCGCAACAATGCTTGATGCAAAATTTGAAGATACAGTTTCAACCTAAAGCATTATTTATGGTATGCGAACCAGCATTTGTACAAAGTTTCAGAGTCACAACTGTAACAAGAGAACCATCCATCCAACTATGTATGAACCAATGAACCATGCTATTGCTTGCCAGTTTTGAAACCACACACCAACTTACAGGTAAGGTAAATTATTTTGTTAGTATGTAAGGTTTTGAGATTGAAACCACAAACCAACTTACAGTAGCAAATTTTGCTTGCTTGTGTGCACTGCAACGAACACAATACATGCATATAAAATCCGGGAGCAAGATCAGCAAACGTAGACGAACGAGCACATGAGCAATCAAATGCAGCAAATGTACTTGTCGGTGAAATACTACGAGCGAGTTGTATGTCCCGATGAGAGACCTTATGACGTCCTCGGCTCCTCGCCTAATATCGATTGTGCTCCTCTTCCGACCTTTATTCCCCTCTTTCCTTCCCAGTCCCTTCTGCTCTCCCTACAGGAAAGAAAAAACAAACAAACATGGGACCATGGGTGTGATACAAGCAGCACCAAAAAGATCAAGAGATTCAAAGATTCAGACCAGTTCTACGGATCATACTTGCCCTAATATGAGGCCCGTGAGGAGGGAGTTCAAGATGAGGAGCTGCGCATGGGAGTGCTTGGGACGGCGGGGGAGCAGATGGAGGCGACATCGGCTCGAGCCGCACCGTGCAAGAGATCGAGGCGGAGGCGGATGGTCGGAGGCTGGCGAGTGGGAAATGGGGAATAGCCGAATGGGGGTGATTCGACCCTGGGATTGGGGAATTTTGTATAGGCTGTGTGCTGTGATGACTATTCGGTGTTCGGTTCTATCGGTTTTCGAATGACCCAAACCGAACCGAAAACCGCTAACCGAACAACGTCGAAAAAAAAACCGAAAAAAAAACCGAAAACCGAAAAAACCGAATTTATCGGTTAATTCGGTTCGGTTCGGTTTTTCGGTTTCGGTGAAATTATGCCCACCCCTAGTCCCAACTCCCAAGTCGTACGAAATCGTTTTTCTCTCTCCATAAAAAAGAAAATCGTTTGGATTAGGAAGTACATAGAGCCATTCTACCAGAGGCGAAGCCATCTATGGGGCGCACTGGGGCGTGCGCCCCTGCTCCAACACGGTGACAGGAAGGATGACATATCACGCTCATAAGAAATTCGAGGATATCACGCTCATCCTTCCTGTCAGGCTGAAACAAGGCACGATCAGATTAACCCAAAAAAGATAGATCATCACTAATGCAATGTCAAATGAATTTTAAAGAAAGGATCTAGATATTGTTCATCTTGCATTTGATGTTAGAATTGTTGGGCATCACTAATGCAATGTCAAATGAATTTTAAAGAAAGGATCTAGATATTGTTCATGCCATGGTCCCAATTATGGATGTGAAAGAGAACTTGCAAAATTGGATTTTTTCGGCAATGAAGGTTATCAAGACTGATTTGCCCAACAAAGTCTCCGATGATTGGCTCAATGATTTAATGGTGTGCTACACCGAGAAAACAATATTCAAATCTATTGATGATGAAGCAATTATAGACTGCTTTCAAAGGATGAAAACCCGTAGAATGTGCTTGTCTGTTGCCTCCAAATCCAACTCGTAGCTAGTGTGCCTATCAACTTCATTTATGTGAGTATCTTATAAACTTCTACTTTGTTTCACTTGTTAAATGGTTATTTATGTATAAATTTGACTTTTACTAGTAGTTCAAATGTTTAGCTTAGCCCCCCCTCTAATTTAGTCCTGGCTTTGCCACTGCATTCAACCAAATGCCATAACAGAATGCACGTTTTGTTCGATCTTCTGGAAAGATGCATACGGTACACCTAGCTGTACACGTATATATTTTCCCTGTAATCTAACGGGGATTGTTCAAGTGCAACTGTATTATGGGGGTGTTTGGCACAGCTCTCATTCCAACTTTTTAGCTCTAGATCTCAAATTCTCAGTGGAGTGGATTCTTTAAGAATCTAGAGCAGTATGTAGGATTGTTTGGCTATGACGCTAACTCCAAATTCTAGAATAGGAGGATTGTGTATAAATTATCAATAATACCCTTAGTTTTCTCGCTTGTACATTATTTTGTACATATTAGCGGCTATTGTGAGTGTTTATTTTGTAATATATTACAAATACTACATGATATACACATAAAAATTAAAATGAGCATAACGTACCATAAGGTTCTAATGCAACATGGTGTCAATACTAGTATATGGTACTAATACCATATTGTTTGAAGTTGGTGGCATTTGCGGGTAATTACATCGAACTTTGAGGGCACTTCTATTTTTTGGTGTTCCGCTCCAGATAAGAGTGGGGGAACCTCCATTCCAAAAATTTGCACTACAGGCCACTCCAAATTCTCTCTATTTCCACTCTGAAAATTTCTGGAGTTAGATTGTTTGACACAGCTCTATCCAACTCCTACTAAAATTCAGAAGTAGCAGTTGTGCCAAATAGACCCTATAGCTGGAGTTCAATTTCTCTAGAAACTTCGTGTGAAGTTTGAAAAGCCGTGCGTAGAAAACACGCACATGCCAAGATAACTTTCCTCGTGCGACTTGCAAGTTTCAATACGCAGCCTGATCGAACACCGGCGCAATTATGCAAGTTTGGCTGCCGTTCTGGCGTTCAAGTTCTAACAGAACAAACAACTAAGGGCTGTTTGGCAACAAGGTTTTGCAAAACCATAGTTTTGCAGAACTATGGTTTGGGAATTGTCTTGGTATAAAAAACATGGTTTTACCAAACCCCATTGAAACTATGGTTTTTCTTGAAACTCTCAACTGTTTGGCTACAAAGTTTTTGAGTTGTTTTGGCGTCATTGCTCAGAAAAATTTGCCCAAGACCAAAGTTTTCAAAACAGAGAAAAAACCATGGTTTTGTGAAAACCATAGTTTTTAAAACAGAATTTTTTGAAGGGCTACCAAACACCTCTTGGTTTCTAAAACAGAGTTTTGCTCTAAAACCATGGTTTTGTTTCGAAACTATGAAAAAAACATTGTTGCCAAACAGGCCCTTAGTAGCTAACCACCCGGTAACTAACTACCCGGTCTAGAGATGGTAATCCAATGCTACGGCCGGACAGATAGTACTCATTCGTATCTATATTTATTTATCAAAATCTTTCTCACGGATATACCCGTATATCTATCGCCACTTCATACAACCACTATCTCATCATAAAGACAATGAACATATTAAAAGACAAAGTACAGTTCAACTTAGGTTGGCTACTATTTTCGAGAGTTGACATCTAAAAAATATGTAATATAGCTCACATATCTGAGAGCTCAATACACGTCATAAGCAACACAAAACACAAATAACAAGCAGCGGATTTAGAACAGGGAATTGAAGGAAAATAAACTTAGTGGCGAAAAATCATGGGCTGTAAGGAGCGAGACCGTGGAATACCTCTTAAGTATTTTTTAAACATGATCCACTTGTTAGTGTTTATTGTGAGTAATAGGATAGAACGGGGATAGGTAAAACTCCCCTTTTATCTCTTGCGATTTTTACCTCTAATTCGCGGGTATCGGAGCAAAATTACTCCTCCGGGCATATCCACCCAGCGTGCCGTGCCGTGTAGTACAGTGCCGTGCCTGCGCGCCTCCGGGGCAGTTGGAAATTGTACTACTGCCGCTTCGTTGCCTTGCCCCCTTCCCGCAATTACTACTCCTCCTCCCTCCTGGCTCCTACCCCCCCGCACGAACCAGACAAGCCTTCTGCATCTCCTCTCCCAAATCTACTAGTGCTATCGAGTGCGAAGACTCGACGGCCGGCTCAGATGGACAGCAGCCTCAAGTCCGCGAAGCTCCTGGAGCTGATGCGCCTGCACCTGGCCACCGACGCCGGCAAGGAGCTCACCAAGAAGGTCGCCCTCGTCTACCAGCTCAACATCGCCCCCAAGGTCAGGCCCCGCCTCTATATTAGAATCTCCCCTGCACCCCTCACTTTCTTGCCTAGATTGGGTGAAATCCCCCACGGATCAGCGTCGATCCTTCTTGAACCTGTTTGGTGTCGCGCAATGACTCGCAGAAGCTCGGCGTCGACGAGGAGATCTTCGTGGTCGACCTAAAGAAGGGCGAGGTCACCAAAGGTCTCTCCTTTCGCTCCTTTGACTCTTGATTTTGGCTACATGGGATCGGTATCCTGGAAGATTTGGTTCTAATGTGTAGGACCGTACAAGGGGAAACCGGATGCGACCTTCTCCTTCACGGATGGCGACTTCCTTGCGATCGCCAACGGGAAGATGAACCCGCAGATTGCGTTCATTCGGTGAGGAGAATACACATAAAACTTGGTGTCTAGGGAGAATCTGAGTGTTTTCTTGCTAAATAGTACTCAAATTTTGATCTAGATCCAATTGATGGAGTCAATTTGCCTCCCCTCTTCCCGTTTGAGTACTCTATGGACAAAAAAAATTGAGTGCTGAACAACCAAAAAAACACTTCTTTTTGTTTGTTCTTTCAAATTTAGGATTTTTCGGTAGAATTTTTTGGACTGATGTGTTCTTTTGATGTGCAGAGGGGCTATGAAGATCAAGGGAAGCATAAGCGCAGCGCAGAAGTTTACCCCGGACATCTTCCCCAAGCCATCAAAGCTGTAGAAGGTTAGAGTATTATTTGGGCATGGTTGGATAATAAAGGTCGCAAGTTGCAACCATTATGTATCTGATAGGATGAGTGGAATACTTGAACAACACATGAGTGCCTGATGTTGTCAGTGGAATTCGGATAAAGCCATGGTTAATGTTTCATTTAAATTGAGTTACAATGTTTTGTCTCGTGGTATTTTCTGCTTTTCTTCTTCATTAGGTTGTATGATCTGGTGCTTGTTGATTTTTCTTGAGGTACTGACTAGTGACTAAAAGTGATAATATGTCGTCGATATCCCTTCTTCAGAGTTCAAATAGGTAGCAATTTGCCATTGTTGTGTTGCACTGTGATGCACTGCATAGCTCTGTGGAGTTTTGTTAGTTATATAGGATCTCGGCCTAATTTAGCAGAATGTTTCTGTTATGGCTCTAAAAGAGATGTTGGTCATTAGTTAGTATTTCCAAAAGTAGGAAAAATAAGCAGCTTCTTAAAATTTTCGTGCTTCAGATAAAAACTGCTGCCCGTGCCATCAACGTTCAGTTTACAATAGATTGTACGCTACTTTGGTTGTGGTTGGGTGATAAAGCCTGCGACCATGGTGTACTAGCTAGGATTAGTGGAATAGTGAACTGGGCACGCGAATCCGATGTTATGTTGTCAATTCAACTGAATTCTTGAGTTCATTTTTATCAGGTTATATGATCTGATGATAATTGATATTTCCCGATGAATCAAGCTGTGATGGTATATATGGATGGATATTGATTGGGTTTCTCAGAAAGCCTAGGAGAATTTGAGTTAAATTTCTGAATATATATTGAAATTAAGCTTGTCTTTTGAGAGTGAGATCAAACCTGTTTAAGAAGCCATTTCAAATTTTACTTGTTAAATTTGTGGCAGATTTAAATTTGATACTTGATTCCTCCTAAGCTGAGCTAACTCATGTATTGACCAGTTTTGCTCCAGTTTCGGGGCCCAACAATTGGGTCTTTACAGTTAACATAACATGCTATTGTGTCAAGATGGAGGAGATAGGCGTTAGGATATACTATCCTACAGTTTCAGCTAGTGACTATACTATATTGGGACGAAAAGAGAAACACCAAAGGAGAAACTCTCGATGACAGAAATTTGAAGAATTCACAATGATAACTTTATTAATATTTGCCTTTCTTGGTTTGGGTTATGTCAGTAGATCTAAGACCTGTTAGTTCGTGGAGTTGTAGATTGCTTTACTGCATGTACATTTTTCTTTCATATTCTGTCGGAAATTTTGTTGGCAGGTTGATTACTCACATGCCTTGTTCCTGATCTATAATTATGAAAGGGCAACATTGTTACTCTCCTTTTGCTCGATCGATCAATAAACTCACCAATTAAGCAGCAGATGTCAAAATTTATCTCCAGTTTTGATGAACCACCCATTATCTCACCATCAATAAACATTGATGAACCACCCATTATCTGGATTGCAATTATTGCGATTGAACAGTAGATTTCCTGCCCATACATGATCCCTATCCATATGGAATGGGCCGTTGAGATTGCGCAAAGTGTGTGATTGATGCCGCTTGTACATTACGGCTGAGATGTGATTCTACCTGGCAAGCTACAGTCATTGGATACTAGGTTATTCATACAGAAGCTGCCTCTTTGAAATTCCTCTGGAATTCCATTGATTTAGATCCAGGAGCCTTCCTCGCTGTACCAAACACGCGACATGAGCCTTGCATGTGTCGTGCGTTTACCTTCAGTATGTACTGCCCAATGCTATTGAATAATTTCGAGTGTCTAACTGGAGCAGTACCTACTGGCCGACGTCAGACATTTTCTGGATAGTAAAATTTAACAATTAGTTATAGGTCGTGTGGAATACACGAACCCTGGGTATCTTCAGGCTGAGGCCCAAGAGGCCCACGAAGGCACGACGGGCCGAGCAGTGGGCCATAGCCAGAAATCGCATAGATAGCCGTCGGCTTGAGCATCAAGAAAGCATCAGGAAGAAGGCAAGGAATCCTGGTTAGGTGAGATACGGCAGGGATGGTCTGTAGCTTTGGCCGACATAAGCAGCAGTGACAGAATCCTAGCCTGTAACCTACTGTAACATGCTTTTGTAACTGCTCCCCTGCGCTATATAAGGGGGGGGGGGCAGAAAGGACACAGAGGGAGCTCTCTCGCACTCTCGGCAGGATTACTTAGCCACCGGAGGAAGAGGGAGACCACTGGGGCTACCCCCGTTCTCTTGATACACACATAATATCAGGAACACAGGAGTAGGGTATTATCTCTTCTACGAGAGCCCGAACCTGTCTAAAAACCTCTCCCCTGTGTTCACCATCAAGCTCAGAACTCGCGCTCCATCCCGTTTTCTTTATTGTTGGCAACAAACATCGACAGTCGACAGTTGGCACGCTAGGTAGGGCCTAGTGCGAAGATCATCTCCCTTGAGCTTGATGGCCACCATCAACG
The DNA here is from genome assembly GCA_036346355.1 of Rhipidocladum racemiflorum. NCBI lineage: Eukaryota > Viridiplantae > Streptophyta > Magnoliopsida > Poales > Poaceae > Rhipidocladum > Rhipidocladum racemiflorum. The sequence continues at coordinate 8,662,124 of CM070579.1, forward strand.
GAGCCTCCGTCCTCTTCACTCCAGCCAGGGCTTTCGGTTTAGAAGCTTGGACTTCCTCGCCGACGATGTTGGTGTGTTGGCCCTCTCAGGCTGCCAAGCGACAACACCTTGGCCCAGTCACGGCGAGAGGGCGCCTGGCGATGAGTTCCAGGTGGTGGGCGTCATTAGCCGCGCACCACTCGGCCTCGAGGACCCTGTCCGCGCCCAGGAGCCCGAGCCGGCGATCAGCACGGACGACTCCTTCGACTTTCGCAGTGTCTGCATGGTGGAAGACCTGAGGACTGAAGCCCAGCACTGGCAGGAGGTCGAGGGGTTTCGAGGGTAGACCGCTGCCACCAAGAGGTCCAGGAAGCTCAAGCGCGGAGCTTGCAGGATTGTGCTCACAATGTCAACCACGACATTATGCAGATGAGGATCGGCGACCAAGCTGTCTTCCACACGCCCCTGCAGAAGATCATCGCCTGCAAGACTCTGCTCGACACCCTGGGCCCAATGCTAGGTGCGGAGAGCCCCGTTGCCCAATCGTGGCCCAAGTACGGGCCATGGTGACAGCGGTGGCGGTTCAGCAGAATCAAGAAGATCCAGCGGGGAGGCCACACTCCCGAACTCGGGCGGTCGATCACGCATACTACCAGCAGTCGGACCAATCGCAGTCGGCTGACGCGTAGTCAGCATGACCCGCCCCGGGAAGAGGACGCCCGCCGAGGCCTCACCCGCGACCTCCGCCTGAGCCTCAACGCCAAGCGCCGGCCAGGAGTGCAAGGACGACGAGCGGCGCCGACGTCTGGACGAGCCTGAGCTCTTTGGTATCACCCACAACGGCCGATACGACCGTGCCGACCGAAGGGGACGCGACCACTGCACTCGACTTGACGACACTGACGCTCGAGACGGTTCTCCGTCGTGCCAGTCCACCCCTCGACGCCACAGCCGATCCATCGAGGGGATCCGAGCATTCACCACTTCGCCGAGTAGTGTGGCCTGACAGATTCAACCCCAAGGACATCACCAAGTTCTAGGGGTCGTGCCCGGGGAAAACGGGCTCGCAGCGGCAGCCGGCGGCCTCCAAGGTAGGGACCGGAGCAAAGCCACTGTGGGCCGAATCGAGTGGAATTGACTTGCGCATAAGCTTCAGGAGGTTCTAATGATCCTTCCACAAGACTCAATTAAGAAGAAGAGAAGACAATTTGGGCTCTCATCGTGTGCGGCGACGATGGCGAGGATGGGTGCGGTGCGGGAGTCCTCCGAAAAATCTCAGGCTGAAAGAAAGTATGGGAAGGAACCGTGAGTATTATAGGATGCTTCAAGTTCCATCAATTGCAAAGATTCGCATCGTACGAAGTCAATTTGGAGTTTTCTCCAAATCGGATCCTCGCCGGCGTTGAGGAAGAAAGGACTGAAACGGTGAATGGAAGGCTTTAGAGGTGAGGATGAAGGTGTGTTCTGGAGTAAGGTGGAGCTATTATATCCAAAGGTCTCTCATATAGAGATGAAGTGCAGTGGATGAGGGTTGGATAGTTGGAGAAGGCCGGTGAAGCCGCTCGGATGTTCTTGGCTACTGTCCACGGCAGGTGAGCGCAATGAGATGAGGGAGAAATCTATATAGTGGCCGGTGATAGTGTCCAAAACACGCCGGCTTTTGGAAGAGAGGGATGAGGATGAAGCGACGCTGGCATTACTTCCTGGTGACCGCGTACAAAAAAGGACGCAAAGAACAGAGAGGAGAGGGAGAATGGTGAGAGGAGAGGGATGACAAGTAGGCCCTCAGGTCCACACGCCAGTGAAAGTGGGGGAGGAGAAAGAAAGTGAATGGCAGGTGGGCCAAGCCAACCAGTACTATGCACTGGACCCGCATGACAGAGGAAAAAGAATCAATTCAGATCCTTTTCCAAATCGAACCGACTTGAAATATTCTTCCTAGGGTTAAAAACGTTTCAAGAATTTTCTAAACTTTTTGTGTTGCCTCCTAAATAAGTTATCTACGTTTAGTAAAATTTCTGGACACAAAGGTCCTGTTTGGTAGAGCTCCAGATCTCAGCTCCACCTTAGAGCTGAAACTTGTAGACTGAAATAAAGTGACTTAAGTTTATAATTTTATTCTAAAATGTAAACAAAATGATCCACCTAAACACTTTTAATATATCCACAGCTTCAGCTCCACAAATTTGGTGAAGCTAGGAATATCCAGTTTCACCAACTCCAAGAATTTGGTGGAGCTGGAGCTCTGCCAAACACCCTAAAAGTTGCAATATTCAATTTATAAAAATTCTGACAATCTATTTTGTGCAGAATATTTATTTCGAAAAATGATTTTACTTAGGGGTTAAATCAATATATGAATTTTGAAACTTTTATATAAGGTTCAGAATAGTATTATGGACCTTCCATAAAAATTTCAAACCTAATTTCCAAACATTTATTTTACTAAAATTATTTTACTTGAATTCTAATGTTTTCAGAATTAGAATAATTAAATAGAGACAAATAATATACTTGTTAATTTTTGTAAATTTTTCAGGATGAGGATAAAGGTAAGATAATACTATGATAAACAATTTCAATCTCTGAATAACTAATATGAGTTTTACAAAAAAAGTTTCTAGTTTCCATTATTTGATTATTCAATTGTCTACGGCAAGTAAATCACCAAAAAGCATAGAAATTCATGGAATATAATCATAATTTATAATCATAATTAGATAATTGATTTTTACCTTTTTATTAATTTCGGGATGTTACACGGCCAGAGCATCTCCCCTCTCCAACGACCAAAACCCCTCAACCAATTCGATTGTTTAATCTCTGTAACTTCCCCGCAGTGGCGCACCATCTTCTCCAATCCCAGCGACTGTTGAGAGCTCGCCCGACACTTCTTCCCCCACGGTGAGTTGTCACAAATACTTCCAAGGACCTTGAGAATGCTTAATCACCAATTAATTGAACTCCTTAAAACCTAATTTGCCGTTGCGCCCAACCGACCATGGCGTCACCGCTTAAGCTCGCCATGAGCACAGTTGGTCACCGTCGAAGCTTATTTGACCTATTCCCTAGACTCGCAACAACCTGTAGAATCTTACCGTAAGACCCATTCACCGCCTCCGGCCTTTCCTCACCGCCGGCGAGCACTGGACCGAGGTGCTCTGTAGGGCTGGAAAATAAGCTCGTGGCTCGTGGCTCGGCTCGGGCTCGCCCGAGCCTGGCTCGGCTCACACAGGCTCGTGGCTCGGATCGAGCTCGATCCGAGCTCGTTTTTCAGGCTCGCAAAAACACCGAGCCGGCTCGGCTCATGGCCATGAGCCAAATTGGCTCGGCGGCCCAAATTCTGCAGGAATTTAGTATGACTAATGACTTATATTTTCAGGAAAAAGATGATGAAGATGATGTTGAGACAATTCCATTTCCTAAAAGTGTGATAGAGAGCAACTAAGCAACTACTATTATTTAGTAGTAATTAGTAAGTTAATATTATTCATTGCAAATACATGAATTATTGTATAAATATTTAATTTTCTGATAAAATATTCTGGCTCGGCGAGCCAATGAGGCGGCTCGCGAGCCGACCTCGAGCCGAGCCGAGCCGGTTTTCCGGGCTCGCCTCAGGGCCGAGCCGAGCCTGGCTCGGCTCGCCACTAGACCGAGCCGCACCGAGCTGAGCCGAGCCGAGCTCGTTTCCAGCCCTAGTGCTCTGCTTCGAGCCACCGGCCAGTGGGGTTCGTTTTCCAGTCTCACGCTCGGGACATATTAGCTGACGTGTGGGTCCCGGTCGTCAGGCCTTCTCTGTGCCACTCCCTTTTGCACCGCGCGCAGCTATCGTCTGATGGACCCAATCTGTCAGTGGCTAAGGCTAGGTTTGAGTAATTGAACAGTTTCATTATGAACTCCCCGTGGGCACACCAAAGGAAGTATATCAAATAAGCTTTGCAAAAAGGGATAATATATCTTGTGGGTAAAGCTGTACATCTCTGCAGAGTCAAAACTAATCGATTAGCCGCATTCGCGGTAATGAGCACTTGGTAAAGTCATCACATAGTTAGTTGTTTTCTATTTTCATAAAATTGGACAGGTGACTTGGAAATGAAATTTTCTCATTGAATATTGCTTTTGGTTATCATTTACTCACGAAGGACCGTGAGTAATATGCTACTTTTACTCACAAAGGACCGTGAGCGATATATCACTGTTACTCATGAAGGGCTGTGAGTAACATGAAGTTGTTTTAAATTTTATTTATGCTTTCATTTACTATTCAGTATTATATCATTCAAATTTTAGCTTTGCGCAAAAATTTACCTTATCATCCTCTCTTTTGAATTAGCCTACATATAATTAGGCTTTGTAAGGCTGTGTTTGTTTAGGCTTCTGCTTATGCTTATTTGGCTTCTATGCCTTCATAAGTCACAAGCCAAAACAAACAGTAATTTTTCAGCTAGCTGGAGAGGAGAAGCTCTAGCCCAATTTGCACTACACGAGAGAAGCAAGGAAAACGATGCTTCTTGGGAATTGGAGCTTACGAAAATCCCACTTCACGATACCCTTGCAACTTGATCTTATTTACAAAAAATTGCCATCCCCTTCATCAAGTCTCTTCGGCTCCACCTCGGCTCGGCCAGTCATTTAGCTTCTTCCACTCCAAGACTTCTCCTCCAAAGACCTAAACAAACACAAATTTAAAAGTCTTGTGAGTACCTCTGTACTCAACTTGCACTAATGTTGATTTTAGGTGAAGAAACAGAATATCCAGACGACGATAATGCTAACGATGAACTCGTATTGTATGGTGACGACTACTTCTAAGGTTAGCTTGTCTGTTGCTTGTGGATTTTGGGCTTAGAAGGCAAACAACAATATAATGAATTTTCTACTGTTGTTGTTACTTTTGGTATTGTAATATTATGTTTAAGACTTCCGCTGTAATAAAATGTTGGAACTTGTGTATGACTGTGTTTCAAATTGTGCTAAGTGCGTGCCAGCTACTGATCACGGGAATGGCACAGGACGCACTTTAGAACCTTTCTTTTATGCTGCACTATAGCATAAAAGGGAGGGTCTCACAGTTTGATATCAAAGCCATGCAGACTGTAGGTGAACGTTAGTTAAAATGGTCGTTAGTCGGATAATTAAAATTTTGAAATAGACACTTAATATTTAGGAATATGGAATTGCTATATATGTTATTAATCCTTTTCTGTTATATCGTCTATTCTTTTCTTATATGCATTATCGTTGCATCTTACATTTGATCTGGAATACTAATTCCTTATTAAATGTGCAGATGGAAGGATACACGCCATGCTATGTCACCACTGAGCGGGAATATTCTGGGATGATGGGAGTTCTAGCACAGTTACTGGAGTTTGCGAGATTCGAGACTCCCTGATACATTGTCTTTCAGGCGATGGTCAGCTTAGTGTCAGTGGAGTTCATCGCCAGAGTGGAGATACCTGCTAGGATCGCGTATGGAGAGACTGGGCATACTTTTGACGGACCAGGAGCTACGGTGTATGCCGCGATGAACGAGGCCGCTTACGTGGCTATCGTTCGATATCAACATGCACTTCCGGAACTGGCTACAGTCTATCAGGAGATACCTGCCATGCTTTCCACAGGAGACATTAGCTACGCCAACCTCAGCACTGTTCAGGAGGAGCAACAGTGATTTTTACTCGGCTTCCTTATCGCCACCGATCAGTACCATCGGCAGGCGATGATAGAGTTTTTCGAGGCTCGTCGTCGAGTAGCCTTCGTAGAGGATACCATAGCGCCCTTCGTCGCTATGGGTTTGTTTTAACAGTCGGTTTTAGGAGACGGCACTTCTCTTTTGCCAGTCTAGGAGATGCCGGACACTCCTACTCCTAGGGCTACTAGAGCTGCTAGACGTTCGAGGCAGGCTAGGATGTCAGTAGGAGGTAGTCGTCCTCGCCTCTCGAGAGTTAGGGTTGAGCAGGGACTCACTAGTGTACCTCGTCCTCGTGTGAGGCAGGTATACCAGCGTCGTGGCACTTTCCCTGCCACGGTGACCGACTCCTCCACCATCCTTGTTGAGCCTACTACCGATGATGGCACAGTCGTGCCAGGTCCAGAGTAGAGGTACTAGAGTAGTTAGTGGTATGTAGTGTTTTATGTAGTGTCGTGTTGCGATGTGGTCCTACTTTTGTTGTAAATATTATATGGTTTGAATAAAAGGCTTTTGTTGTATATTTCCTTTGTGTGTTTATGGTTCCTTCTCGTGACTGTTTAATATTTAATTATAACTTCACGACGATGTGATCCTTGTATTTTAATTAATTTATAATGTAACATAATAAATAACCATACACCCACCACTAGAATGAGTTACTTTAAGTAATACAATTTTATTGAACGAAATGTTGCCTTGTAACCATTAGAGAATGAGTAGTAAACCTCCCAACCTACTAATTATAACAGCTTAAGTTCAATATATTTACTACTCTTCTGAACTGATATTTCAGGATGTTGTCAACTAGATCACTTCGTGAAATCCTGGAGAGCGAAGCTACGTAGGAACCACAACCTTCCCGCGTAACGCTTCCCACTCCGGCTCAACCCAACCCGATGCACCCATCCGCGAGAGCCTCGTCCTCGCATCACACCGCTCCTCCACCGCCTCCAGTTCCCAATCAGCATGAAGAACTTCCAGAAGAGCAATTGTCGGGATCGCCGACTATGGCGCAGGTCTTGCCAATGATTGAGTGGAATCGCTAGGCGGATACCCTCCTCCTTTAGCAACTGGTGCAGAATACCGCCAACCTTGGTGCGATGCCAGCCCGAGGTGGAAATGGTGGTGGTGCCCCGCAATCCAAGTTGACCGAGTTTTTGAAAACTCGAACTCCCACTTTCTCCACATCAGTTGATCCGCTGGACGTTGATGACTGGTTGCATTCAGTGGAGAGCAAACTGAACATTGCGCAATGCAATGATCAGGAAAAGGTTCTCTATGCATCTTATCAGTTGTATAGAGCCGCATCTACTTGGTGGGAAAGTCATCAGGCCATACTTCCGCCAGACCAAGAGGTCTCGTGGAACACTTTCAAAGACGCGTTCCATTGGGCTCACATCCCAAGGAGCCTGGTGGATGTCAAAAGGCGAGAGTTCCTTGATCTTCGTCAAGGAAACCAGACGGTGATGGAGTATCTTCATCGATTCAATTATCTATCCCGCTATGCCGCATCGGAAGTCACCCCCGAAGCGCGCAAACTTGAACGCTTCAGAGATAATCTTAATGAAGAGGTTAAATGTGTGCTGGCCGCCCTCGACATCGATGACGTCCAAACTTTGGTGGATAAGGCGATCCGAGTGGAGCACAGTACTCGGGCCGTCGCGGAGTCACGCAAAAGGAAATGTATGGCCCAGAAGTCTACTAGTGCTGGACCATCAAGGTCTCGACTAGCACCACAGACTAATGTGTGACCACCTGCCCCGCCACAACAGCAGAGGCGCTAGGGTCCTGCTCCCCGACTTAGGTCACCTCCAGCTCGACCAGCAGGTAACACTAGAGCACGTCAAACTGGGGCACAACCCCAAGCTCCAAACGTCACCTGTTTCAAGTGCAAGGAGCGTGGGCATTACGCCAACGCTTGTCCTTGGAAGGGAGCAACTCAGCAGAACCAGGGAGCCCCACAGCGGCCCCCAGGTCATCCTCAAGGATCTGGAGGGCAGCAGGCCACAAGAACTGCACCTACTCCTGCACAAGGTGCAAATCGCGGTCGTCTGCATCATGTGACCGTGGAAGAGGCTACAAAAGCGCCAGATGTAGTATTGGGTGAATCTCATTCCTTCATATCTAAGAAATTCGTTGAAAAACATAATATTCAAACCTATCTTTTACCTGTCACCATGGTAATCTAGTCACCTGAAGCAAAAATGAAAACCACCAACTTTTGTCCTAAGGTTAGCATTAAAATAAATGAGATTATGTTCTATGCTAATCTTATCCTTATAGAAACTCCAGAATTAGATGTAATCCTCAGTATGGATTGGTTAGCTAAAAACAAAGGTCAAATAGATTGTGCTAATAAATCCATATCCCTTATCAATTCAGAAGGAATTCTAGTAGACTATTCTTCTGCTCAGAATTCTTCCAGTCAGAATCATTTCTATGTTCAGCTTTATTGGAAAAGATCAAACTAGTACCTATAGTCTCCAACTTTCCTGATGTTTTTCCAGAAGAATTACCGGGTTTGCCACTAGATCGTAACATGGAATTCGTCATTGATCTTATACCTGGCACAGCTTTAATTTCCAAACTCCCTTATTGTATGCCGCAAAATGAACTAGTAGAACTTAAAAAGCAACTCCAAGAGCAATTGGATAAAAGATTCATTCGACCTAGTTCTTCTCTGTGGGGTAGTCCAGTTCTCTTCATTAGCAAAAAGGATGATAGTCTACGCATGTGTGTAGATTATCGTGCTTTAAATGATGACACCATCAAAAACAAATATCCTCTACCCCGCATTGATGATCTGTTTGATCAATTGACCGGTGCCCAAGTCTTTTCCAAAATTGATCTTAGACATGGCTACTAACAATTGAAAATCCGACTAGAGGATATTCCAAAAATAGCCTTCACCACTCGCTAAGGCCTATACAAATATGTCGTAATGTCTTTCAGACTTACAAATGCTCCAGCTAGCTTTATGTGCCTGATGAATAAAGTTTTTATGGAGTATTTAGATAAGTTCATAGTGGTATTCATAGATGATATACTCATCTATTCCAAAAATGAAGAAGATCATGCACATCATTTACGCATGATACTTGAAAAGCTTCGAGAGCACAAACTTTATGCCAAATTTGAAAAGTGTGAATTTTGGTTAAGAGAAGTTGCGTTTCTCGGACATATCCTTTCCAAGGGTGGAATATCTATTGATCCCAGTAAAGTCCAAGCAGTTCAAAACTGGGAACAACCAAAATCTGTTCCTCAAATCCGAAGTTTTCTTTGTTTGGCGGGATATTATTGCCGCTTTATAGAAAACTTCTCCAAAATTGCCAAGCCCATGACCCAACTCCTAAAGAAAGAAAAGAAGTAAGTTTGAATGGACTCCTGAATGTGAAGCAAGTTTTCAGGAATTAAAGAAACGGTTAACCACAGCCCCAGTGCTTGTGTTACCTGATGTCCATAAAAACTTCGATGTTTATTGCGATGCTTCACGCAACGGCCTTAGTTGCGTGTTGATGCAAGAAATGAAAGTTGTGGCTTATGCTTCTCGTCAATTGCGACCGCATGAACTCAATTACCCAACTCATGATTTGGAGTTAGCTACGGTCATACATGCTCTTAAAATCTGGCGTCATTATCTTATCGGTAATAGATGCAATATCTATACAGATCAAAAAAGCCTGAAATATTTCTTTACTCAACCAGATCTTAATCTAAGGCAAAGGAGATGGTTAGAACTAATAAAAGATTATGACCTTAGCATTCATTACAATCCTGGTAAAGCGAATGTTGTAGCAGATGCTCTAAGCCGTAAACTTCATTGTATGACTGTGTCAACTCATACCAGACAATTTGAGCTGATAAAAGAATTCCAAAGGCTTAATTTGGGAATTGTTAAAAAGGGATTTGTTGCTAATCTTCAAATGCAACCAAATCTAAGAACCCAAATTAAGACAGCTCAGCTCAAAGACGAAACCATTTCAAAGATCCGAGAAGAATTGAAACAAGGTATTGAATCTGAATACTCAGAAAGTTCAGATGACATACTCATGTTCAAGAAACTGATCTATGTTCCCAATGATTCTGAAATCAAAAATCTGATCTTAGAAGAGGCTCATGAGTCACCTCTCTCTATCCATCCTGGAAGCACAAAAACGTATCAAGATCTTAAGCAGGATTACTGGTGGCCCAGCATGAAAAAGGATATCGCCAAATATGTCGCAAGATGTGATATATGTCAGCGAGTTAAAGTCGAGCATCAACGCCCTGCGGGCCTTCTTCAACTTCTCCAAGTTCTAGAGTGGAAGTGGGATGATATCTGTATGGATTTCATCACTGGTTTACCCAGAACCAGAAAAGGACATGATTCCATATGGGTTATCATTGATCGATTAACCAAAGTCGCCCATTTCATACCAGTCAAAACCACTCACCCCGGAGATAAACTTGCAGAATTGTATTTGAAAATATTATTCATCTTCATGAAATTCCCAAAACAATTGTATCTGGTCGAGGATCTCAGTTTACATCTCGTTTTTGGGAAAGTCTGCACAACCTGTTGGGAACTAAGCTGAATTTCAGTACGGCTTATCATCATTAAACAGATGGACAGACTGAGCGGACAAATCAAACATTGGAAGACATGTTGCGAGCTTGTGTGCTATCGTATGGCATGAATTGGGAGAAAAGCTTGCCTTTTGCTGAATTCTCCTATAATAATAGCTTTCAAGCTAGTCTTCAAATGTCCCCTTTTGAAGCACTATATGGAAGGAAATGTAGAACTCCTCTCTTTTGGTCCGAAGTGGGACAAAGAAAGTTCTTTGGCCCATACATTATCCAAGAAGCCCAAGAGCAAGTTGACATGATTAGAAGCCAACTTAAAGAAGCTCAATCTCGTCGAAAGAGTTACGCTGACAATCGTCAACGTGAACTTAGCTTCGAAGTTGGTGATCACATCTACTTGAAAAGTCTCTCCTCTTTGCGGAGTTCGTCGTTTTCAGATCCGCGGAAAACTTGCACATCGATATATTGACCTTATCCAATTATCGAAAAGATGGGCGAGATGGCATATAAGCTGGAATTGCCACCTCAGTTATCCGAAGTTCATAATGTCTTTCATGTATCCCAACTCAAGAAATGTCTTCGTGTCCCAACTGATCTTACTAATTTGGAAGACCTCGACTTGCAACCTGATCTATCTTATCGAGAGCGCCCAGTTCGCGTCCTCGAGGAAGCAGAAAGGCACACGAGAAACAAAATGCATAAGATACTTAAAGTCCAGTGGAGTAACCACACCGAAGAAGAAGCCAAGTGGGAGCGTGAAGATCATCTTATGAAAGAATTCCCTGACTTCTTCTAGTTCTCCTTCTAGCCCTTGCAAATCTCGAGGACGAGATTTTTGTAAGGGGGATAGTTATGTAACATCCCAAAATTAAATAAAAGATAAAATGCATTATTAAAAATGTGCATTTGATTTATTGTTGCATTTCTTGAATTTATATGCTTTTTAAAGAATTTCTGATTGCAAACAATTTGGATTGTGGAATTGAAAAATAGGAAAATGGTAAAAAGATAAAAGTGTGAAAAATTTACCAAGAGGCTATAATTACCCCTTTAAATCTCAGGATAAGGGTTGGATGGTCAAAAGTTAGCATGTGCTCATTAAAATCATGCAAAGACTAATTTTGGAATTAATTAATAAATCTGCCCAGATTAGTAAAAGATTTTTTGTAAATTTTTTTATGTACTTCCAGAAGCTTAAATTTTTAACATAGGTTCAAATTACCATTATCCATCTTTGGAAAAATTTATAAAAATTAATAACTAGGTTTGCTATTTATTATCATTTTATTATCTCAATCTAGAAAATCTGCAAAATGGAGTAAAAGAATTTTTAGAAAATAAATATTAATGTGTTGAGTATGAATTTTTTATGGTAGTTCTCTGACGTTGTTATAAACCTTGTGTAAAAATATCAAAAATTGATAATCTAATTTATGCTCTCTGATAAATCAATTTCAGAAATTAAAAGAGTGTATAGTTTGGATTGTCTGAATTTGTATAAAATAATCATTGTGTCTTTTTATACCAAAATTTTATATAGTGTGGATAAGTTTCCCAGGAAGTTGGTAAATTTTTTTTGAAAATTCTGGACGTGATTAGACCCTTCCTTTAATTGTTCTTACTTGGCTATCCGAAGGGATAGATTTAAAAGCCCCCCTCCTTAGACCGACATGTGGGGCCTTCCTTTGTTGTGCCTGGGACACCCCCTTTCTTTGTCCCACGGGTCATACTCCTTTCCGCCACTCTCCCTCTGTTCTTCGACCAACATGTGGGACCTGACCCCACATGTCAAGGTCATCCCTTACCTCTCGCTCCACTCTCTGCCTTTCTCGCGCCTAATTGAAGCCACTGGAGAAACACCAAACCATCTCACTCCTCAGGGCGGAAGTAGATTAGAATACCCGGTGTCATAGGACACCGGGTCAAAAAAAAATTTTACATTGGATCTAAAAAAATTTAGTGTATATTAGTCTATATATAGTATATGTGAACCCCCTTAATTTAAATCTTGTGACACCGGGAGGCAAATAACAAGCAAATAGTAAGAATAATAAGTTGTTATCACTTATATGATAAAGTGGTGAACCCCGATAATTTTATCTCTAGTTCCGCCCCTGTCACTCCTTATCCTTCCCGCGTCGATATTTCACAAACCTGAGGCCACGTCCAGTCGCCTGTAACTTGCCCATGCCTTGCACTGTGAAGGCAACCAGAAGAACCAAGACTTCCTTTGACCGGCACCGCCACACTTTCTTTTCTTAGGCGCGAACCATGAGAATGCATTTAGACCCTGTTAGCAACCCATTTGGCTACCCATAAAGCTCCTCCCCCAGATCGCTAGGGACCAAAGCACTTATTCTTTGCGCTAAAGATTTCAATTCCCTCTTCTTCTTTGTTCCAGTCATTTCCTTGCCGCAACCCAAATTCAACCTATCTGCCTCATCACTACTCCATTCTCCAATTACTCTCGGCCAGAGCATCTCCCCTCTCCAACGACCAAAACCCCTCAACCAATTCGATCGTTTAATCTCTGTAACTTCCCCGCACCGGCGCACCGTCTTCTCCAATCCTGGCGACTGTCGAGAGCTCGCCCGACACTTCTTCCCCTCGGTGAGTTGTCACAGATACTTCCAAGGACCTTGAGAATGTTTAATCACCAATTAATTGAACTCATTAAAACCTAACTCACCGTTGTGCCCAACCGGCCATGGCGCCGCCGCATAAGCTCGCCATGAGCACGGTTGGTCACCGTCAAAGCTTATTTGACCTATTCCCTAGACTCGCAACAACATATAGAATCTTACCGTAAGACCCATTCACCGCCTCCGGCCTTTCCTCGCTGCCGGCGAGCACTGGACCAAGGTGCTCTGCTTCGAGCCACCGGCCAGTGGGGTCCGTTTACCAGTCTCACGCTCAAGACATATTCGCTGACGTGTGGGTCCCGGTCGTCAGGCCTTCTCTGTGCCACTCCCTTTTGCACCGTGCGCACTGATGGACCCAATCTGTCAGTGGCTGAGGCTAGGTTCGAGTAATTGAACAGTTTCGTTATGAACTGCCCGCGGGCACACCAAAGAAAGTGTGTCAAATAAGCTTTGCAAAAAGGGAGAACATATCTTGTGGGTAAAGCTGTACATCTCTGCAGAGTCAAAACTAATCGATTAGCCGTGCTTGCGGTAAAGTGCACTTGGTAAAGTCATCACATAGTTAGTTGTTTTCTATTTTCATAAAATTGGACAGATGACTTGGAAATGAAATTTTCTCACTGAATATTGCTTTTGGTTATCATTTACTCGCGAAGGACCATGAGTAATCTGCTACTTTTACTCACAATGGACCGTGAGCGATCTATCACTGTTACCCGCAAAGGGCTGTGAGTAACATGTTATTATTCTATCTCTTAATAGTTGTTATCTTAATTAACCGTCAAGCTGTTTAAAATTTTATTTATGCTTTCATATACTATTCAGTATTATATCATTCAAATTTTAGCTTTGCGCAAAAAATTACCTTATCAACCTCTCTTTTGAACTAGCCTGCATATAATTAGGCTTTGTAAAAGTCTTGCGGGTACCTCTGTACTCAACTTGCACTAATGTTGATTTTAGGTGAAGAAACAGAATATTCGGACTACGATAATGCTAACGATGAAATTGTATTGTATGGCGACGACTACTTCTAGGGTTACCTTTTCTGATGCTTGTGTATTTTGGGCTTAGAAGGCAAACAACAAGATAATGAACTTTCTACTGTCGTTGTTACTTTTGGTATTGTAATATTATGTTTAAGACTTTCACTGTAATAAAATGTTGGAACTTGTGTATGGCTGTGTTTCAAATTGTGCTAAGTGCGTGCCAGCTACTGATCACGGGAATGGCATAGGACGCACTTTAGAACCTTTCTTTTATGCTGCATTGTAGCATAAAAGGGTGGGTCTCAAAAGGGTCCACTGGCAATGACTGAGAGTAAGAGTATTTCCTCTTGGTCAGTGGGTTCCAAACTGTAGCTGGTCCCACAAGAAGATGAGAGAGGACAATATGCGCACTGTTGTTAATTGCAATATGCTATTTTGTAATTTGTATCCAGCAATAAAAGGTCTTCACATGTCTTTGGAAATTTTTAGAAATGCTTGGAGATGATTTGGGTTTATATATAATATTTTAGATTTTATTTCTTAGAGGATTTTGGGTTTTGAAATTTGAAGGAGAAGAAAACAATTAAAAGGTCTTTCTCAAACAATTAAAAGGTCTTTCTAAAAAAAAAACAAATTTCAAGAAAAGTTCAGAAAAGATGGAAATTCTAAAATAAGATCATGTTCGAATTCATTTACTTAATTTAAAAGGAAGAACTTTAATACCGCAATTGTACTTATCTTAATACTAGAATTCAAGATAAAGAGGGAAAAGACAATATTTTAAGTTAAAATCTTGATTCTAATTAAAAAAAATTATTCACTTTTATTTTTACATTTTACGTTTTTATTTTTCCTATTTTTGAATTTTTTGGGATGTTACAGGGGGCCAATTAGAAGGGTATAACAGCCCCAACAAAATCACAATGACCTATGATTAAGATACCTTTCATCTTATTTAAATTCCTGTGGAATTATAATATATTGCAGGATGCCTACAACAAAATTTTTCTCAGCATAGCCAATAGCACCACCATTGCTATTGCCTTGTTGTGCACCGCCGCTCTTTGTGTCGTTGGTTCACCTCTGGTGACCATTGGCCCTCGTGCTTGTGGCTATGGCTTTGTCCAAACTGTAGCAAGCCAACGTGATGACCCGGTCTTTACCCAATTGCTACCATTTGCTTGGTCCCTCATCAGCTAAGAGCCTTCGCCGCTTTGCACCATTGCGCCGCCGCCTCAGTCCACCTCTCCGGCCACCCTCGCCTTCCATAGCTTCACCATCTAAACCCTAATATCAGATCTTTATATATAGTAGATTTAACAAAAGATCCAATGATAATTGTAATTAGGATCCACCAAATTAAGGGCTACATATTTTGCTTTTTTTAAAAAAAAAATTGGCCTATTTCTCTCTTTTTTAGCAACTCTCTCTATATATAATAGATCTGCATCGGACATCGGTGACGACCGGTTGTGAACGTCCGGTCATAGTGCTTCCAGCCTTCCACCGATTTGTTCATTTAAAAATTGGTTCCCAAAATGAAATATGCAAAACACGCAGTCCGATCACACGCACCAGTGCACCATGAGCACTTAATTAAGCGAGCTTTCAAATTGGTACTTGCGTTTACTTTGTCAAGTCTAGCAAAGAAATGACTCAATATTTTGTGAGACCCTCCCTTTATGCTATAGTACAAACATAAAAGAAATGTTATAAAGTGCATACTATGCTAGTTTCATGATCAGTAGCTAACACACACAACACACTTTGAGAATAAAGCCACACAAAAGTTGCATAATTTTATTTTAGCAGAAGTTCTATTACATAATCTTACATAACAAAAGTAACACGGCAGTGAAAAACTTTCATCTTATTGTATGCCACCTAAGCCCAAATTCCACAGGCAACAGGCAACAGACAAGGTGAAATCTTAGAAAGAACCGTCGTCATTAAACCCATAATCTATGTTAAAGGAATCGTCTTCGGGCATATCTGTTTCTTCACCTAAAAACCACAGTAATGCAAGTTGAGTAAAAACGTACTTGCAAGACTTTTATAAAGCCTAAATATATGCAAGATGAATCAAATGAAAGGTTGCTATAGTTATTTTGCATAAAGTTGAAATTTGAATAATACGTACTAAATAGTAAATTGATAGCATAAATGGAATAAAAACAATTTGACGAGTAATTAAAATAACAAGTAGTAAAATAGCAGAAATGTAACAAATTACTCACAACCCTTCGTGAGTAAATTCATAGTCCTTCATGAGGAATAAAACGGTCAACACCATCATGGCAACAATTAAATGAACATAACGAAAGTTTGCGAAAGCATTTATTCCTTATCATTTGTCCCATTTTATGAAAATAGAAAACAACTAACTATTGTCAGTTCTCCAAGTTATCCATGACCGTGGATACGGCTAATTGATTAGTTTTACACTCTGCAGAGGTATACTGCTTTACCCATACGGAATGATCATATTTTTTGCAAGCTATTTAACACACTTCTTTTGGTGTGTCGCAAAGAGAACATACATAACCGTTACATTATTTAAATCTAGCTTTGCACCAGCCTAGTCACATTAAATCCTTACTATGGTAGAAACAAATAAACACATGAAACATAGTAATCTTTGAGCTCAATAAAACAACCATTTCTCCCTCATAGCCAGGCATACAAGGTTGCACCGATATGCATTTACCCACAAGTCCATGTGGAAGCCCCTTACAAGCAGACCTACTCAGAAAGCTTGTGCTACTTCAACCTACCAATGTGCAAAGCTAGTTTCAAATAACTTAGTAGGTTAAGGCCGTCCTATACCAGCCCTCATGGTTGTACGGTTATTACTTGGATCATGCAACACTACGTTCGGTCCTTGACTTGACACGGGCGATAAATCTTCTCCTATCTACGTACAAGTTAAAGCTTGTACAACCGGTATTGCCAATAATCACCCATATCGAAACCATTGTTTTATTTCCATTTTTACTAAAATATTAGTATCCTTTACTGTCATAATCAACCTTTAGAAAGTTCATAAGGAAATATGGGTGTGGGTGTATCTGGCACCATTATCCTTCTAGAGCAGTGCTAAGCAAATGCAAATACTTAAAACAAGTATAACCAGTCTAAAATTTTTATTCATTCACTAGGGTTGTCAAGGATCACATTCTAATACTGATTAAGGAAATCCATCACTACATGTTTATGACTACCATTAAACCCAAAATAGGCATTCTTATAAAGTATAAAGCATGCAGGCAAATTTTTAATCAATATTTTAGGTGATTATAAAATTGGGATTAGTATGATCAAGGGGGTGCTTGCCTTGCTGTTCTTCGACGAGCTCGGGATCGAAGTCGTCGACGTAGTATTGGCAATGTCGATGTCTACACGTTGTCAAATAAGAACATAGCAAGATACCAACTTTTAATAGTGGCAAAAAGAAGTTAAATATAAAATCAAATAAAATCAATACATAAAACAAGCATGGTTGTGGGTTCGTGATTTTATGTGTGACAGTACTATGTTTGCATTGCAGTCTTTCTTATTGACAGTTTGGGGGTAAATGACACAACACTTGTTCTTTATGAATTATTTTATTTTAGTTTACAAAATCAAGAAGTTAAGATTGTAAACTTTATTATAATTAAATTTGAATTCAAGAGACCAAAATTGCTTGTACTAATATAAATTAGTACATAAACCAACCAGTTTGGGAGCAAATAAAAGAAGCATAGTACACCCAGAGTATTATTCAAAATCATGTTCTCTATTGTCTAATTAGCATAAAGAAACTTGTTTCACTTCATTTGAATAACATTTGAACATTTATGGCCTTTTGAGTATTTTAAACATTGAAATCAACCCTAAATGGAAAATGATACAAACTAGTTCAAAATTGAAATTTCTTTACATGTTTAGAAATCTTATGGAATAAGGATTCTAACAAAGTTAGTTTCATTTAATTTGGACTTGAATTGCATAAATTTTATATGAAGCTAGTTTCAAACCTACAATTAAATTCAAATTTTGTTTTAAACCAGTGATCAAACTTCAAATATTTTTTGCATATTATGAAACTATATGATTTAACATGAATTTAGAAACTTGATTCAATCAATTTGGACCTAGGGTTCAAAAGATATAGCCAAGTGAATGCTATCGGTTTTGAAAATAAATCCTAAATAGCAAAATACGCTTTCAATAGGAGAAAACATCTTTTGAGAAGCACACGCGTGAGTGCGTGACTCATTCAAATCGACCGACTGTCACTGACAAGGAGGTCCACCACTTAGCGACCGAAGGCGGGACTATGGGTAGGGATGAAAACGGTACGGAAACGGTCGGTAAATGACTGTTCCGTTTCCGTTTCCACATTTTTTACCTAATGTAAATCTAAATCTAAAACCCCGAAAACGGATACTTTATTACGGATAGTGACGAAAACGAAATCGGAACGGAACGGAACGGATACGTAAACGAAATCGAAAAATTCCACAAGAACATAGTAGAGAATTACAATATATATGACCACAAGAACAATATAGCCCATTCCACCTCTAAGGTGGACACAAGAATAGTGCTATGTTCACTGATATCACTAGAAAATTTTTCTTAAGTTTGTCAGCTAATGGCACATTATTTGTCTCCCATATCAGATCATCATGTCCTCATCCATATAATTATCATTGATATCCTATTGCTCCACCAATTACAAAGGTTTAGCACCCTAAAATTTATATATTATTATTCGATGTTCATTTATGATTTTTTGAGATTTATCTTGGATTTTCTGGAGTTTATAAATACTATTTTGCATTTTTTAGATTTATAAAATTAATTTATTTATAAAAAAATTATGCTGAAAATAATTTTTCTAGGTTCAAAATATTCCAAAGTATTTTTGAGAATTTTTGTGGAATTTTTGAACTCTATTTAGTATTTTATATAAAACCATTTTGTCGACGATTGGGGAACAGGCCCCCGCCGAGCTTACTTGTTGGTGGAGGGACCAACTGTGACCCCTTCTTACGTGAGGGATTACTCGAAGAATTGTTCGCCAGATTCCAACGAAAGGACATCGGGCTAGTTTATCCCCGTTCGGGCCTCTCAGAAAGAGATAATAGCCCTACTCCACTCTCGCTTACTCTTGCAATGTGTCCGAAGTTTTACAAATTGTGTGCTATCACAGTTGTTGTTTGTCCCCTCACGATGGGGACCCTTTTATAGCTTACAAAGGATCGAACTCCATGACCCACCACATCTTCGCACGCTTGGACCTCGCCCAAACGTGGGCAACCGGTGTGGATCCTATCTTTCCGCCACGCCCCACTGAAACGTGAATCGCCAACTGGTTACGCTGGTGGTTATTCCCACCGACCCCGAGATTCGTAAGGTCGGCCGATGACCGCACCGAGCTTGACATCTTACCCCCGAGCTCGAGCTCGGAATCGACCGAGTACGTGGCATTCTCGGTCCCACCCGGAGCCCGAGCTCGAACCGCCTGGAATGCGTAGCCTTCCAAGCTCGGGATGACAACCTGTAACGACTGGCGCGCTGGGCGGAGCGAGCTTGGTCGTTGGTGGCATCCGAGGTAATTTATGGAAATTACCCACCCTCGACAGCCTAGCCCTCGAGGTTCATGGAAAAGGTCTACAAGGCCTTCCCTTGGGCCTACCGCTCTACGAGCATGTCGGTTTTGCCATTACGCGACATCCGCCGCGACTAACGAGCTATTAACCTCTTCGAACAGGCTTGTTCTCTTAGCTCGCCGCGCTTCGAGCCAATGGCGGGCCCTTCTTCGCCGTTCCTTCTCCTAGAAGCCTGGATCGTCTCTTCCTGGGAACTGCTTTTTCGGGCAGATTTGATTTGCGTGCCCACGCAGCGTTTTTCTCGATGGCTTAACGCCTCAATCGCTTCTCAGGCTCTCTAGGGCTTCCTCATCTCTCGGAGGAGTTTTTAAACACTCAAGAGAAAACCCTTAGACTCACTTGGTCAGATATCAGCCGGTGTCTCACACTCCTTCCGCTTCTGGGCGCCATCATTCTCTCCGATCATCTTCCTCATCCTCATGGCGGTTCGAAGGCCAAGAAGCTCGACAGCGCTAGCCGAGACCTCGAGCGCGGCAAGTACTCGACACGCAGACATGGAGAGCCCCGGCGACAAGAGAGCCCGGCACGGAGGAGGGGAGATCGCCTCCACCGAGCTCTACGCCATAAACGGGCTCAGACGCCTGAAAGTGAGTTCGCCGAGGCCGCATCGCCTCCTCGCGAAAGTGCGAGATCGCCACCTCCACCCCAACTCGTTTCTCATCATGGCCATCTTTACCCATCTCTCGCGAAGGGTTCGTGGGGCGCCGAGCCCACTCGCCTCTTCTTCCACTTCTACACTTTCGCGACCTCTGCAAGACGCCGCAGCCTGGGCGCTTTACTTCGCCGCCTCGCCCTACTCCGACCATACGAGTACCCAGCTTCACGCCAAGGACTCGGTGCTCAAGTTGGGCCGACCATGGTTCTACTTGAGGAAAGCTGAGAGGCGGCACGCTTTCCTACTGGTGCGTGAGGTCGCGCATTCGAGACACCCCGACCGCCTGCGGAGCCCGAGGAGGAGAAGATCCTCGCGACGATCAACGAGCTCACGTGTCTGGGCCGACGGCCGACGTTACCCGACTACGTCAGAACCTGATATCGCCCCTTAGGAGGAGGGAGCATCCTTCTTCAAGGTCGAGGTGGCAGGACATCGCCGAATCACGCCAGTATGCCGTCGCTTCGATCTTCTTTTCCGAGCGTAGGATGCTCTTTCATTTACCTCTCCTTTACCTGGTATGCACCCGGAGAGGATCGGTGGATGCGAGGGTGTCCGAGATGTTCGCACTCAAAGGCAAGGAAATCATCGAGGGCCGCCAGATCTCGAACAACGCCCTAACCTGACAGAGGCGGTAAGTTTCGATTCGACTTTTTCCAAGCCCTTGTCCGGACAGCTCACGGGGCCTCCCGACCTCATTTGAAGCTCTTCTCTTTTCAACAGAGAAGGTTGCCTCGAGGTCGCTGTCCCACTGGGATCCTACCGGGCGGACGGGCGTCGTAAGACCAAGGGACAAAGCGGGTCGCAAGCGCTGCGTGCTCGATCTCCGTCGGCCACGCTGCCCCTCGCCCAGCACACGCAGCGCCTCGCCCGACGACCGCCACCCCGCCAACACTTGAGTATGCGGACCGGGCAGGAGGTGAGTGAACCGAGATCGTGGACGGACGAGTACCAAACAATCCCGAAGCTACCGGCCTGCTTATGCAAATTACTGCTGCATGCAAGAAGGAAGGCCGCACTGCCACGGCTGGGCCATGAAGGTTGAGCCGAGGGCTGACGCGCCCTTCAAAGTGAGCTTGCGCGGTGAGTTTCGAGCCCGGCCTTCCTGGGACCGCGAGAGGAGAAGGACAGCCGGACTCCGCTTGGTCCCGGTAGGTCCCGTGAGGTCGCCTCGCCACGCCAATCGGCGCCTAACGCCGATCGCTCTCCGAGGTCGGGCTGAGGAGGTCGACTCGCGGCCGCTGTGGCCGACAAGGCGCACGACATGGCGCTTTCCTGGCCCGCGCCCGAAGCTGGCGGACGCCGCAAGGCCGGACGCCTCCCGCTTTCTTCTTGTTTGTCTTTTCTCCAAGACCATTCTAACCCCACATCGTCTATAGTGGGTGTGGCGCTTGGTGCGGAGTTATGGGATTTCAAGCCGATGGTCGACGATATTCTCTTGACTTCGTAGAGAGGAGCTAGCTCCGGCCGCCGAGGTCGCTATGGGCGACGGAGCCGAGTGGGAGCCGAGGTCGCGGAGGCCCACTCCCCACGTGCCACGCCGAGGTGGCGACGAGGCCGAAGGGAGCCGAGGTCATGAGGCCAACCCTCACTGGCCGGCAGACGACGCCGAGGTGGGGGGAGCTGCTGTCACGCGAGCCCCGGGATCGAGGTCGTGTCTCCCAAGAGGAGGCACGGAGGAAGATCGCACGCCGATGTCCGGCCGCAGCGAGGGCATCCCCACATCATAGTCCGTGGAGTCTCGACGGTGATGAGCAGTCACGAGACTCCCGCGAGGATTCTTCCGGCAAGGCCGACATCATCGCGCGACTCTTCAGAGATCGCCGAGGTCTCCTGGTTCATGACATCACGCCGGGTCCTGCGCCGCCTGGCCGGGGACCTTAATCCTCGTGGGGCTCGCCTGACGAGGAAGAGCCGCCTACCCCCGCCGTCGGGGAGACAAGCCCGGCTACCAGGTGGGCCGCGCCCAGCGGAGGGGATCTGCCGGGCACCGAGGTCTGCTCGAAGCCGAGATCACCTCCCTGGTCAGTCGACCGCAGTTCTGCTGATCCCGCATCGGACGCCGCCGCGCCCAAGGGCCGATATCGACCTGTCCCCTGCCGTTGCTCCCATGGCCGTGGGACGCCGGCGGTGGAGCCCCGATCGAGGAGGCGAGCTCTGCGCAATCTCGCCGGAGGAAGAAGAGCTGAGGTAATCCTTGCTCTTGAGGCCGCCCCTTTCCAGTGAGGCGAGGTCGCCCCTCAGGGCAAAAGTCCATCGCCTGGGACGGGGAGTTTCCGGCTCAAGCCTCCGAGCCCGATCAAGGAGAAGGGACTAAGGTGAGGACCCCGCCGAGTTGTTCCATCGTGGGCGAGACCACTTTTTGGGTAAGTACTCCGACTTATGTACTTTTACCGAGAGCTTCGACACGACCTGAAAACGCCTTGTTGCGCAGGTGAGTCCACCATGAAGGACTTCCATGCCGCGATCGCCGCTGGTTGTCGCTACCAAGCCGAGCAGACGCCAAGATTAAGTGAGCTCGAGCGCCGGTTGCCGAAATGTGACATCTTCGGAGGCTCGAGATCCGGCGAAGGTGGAGGAGTCCGCGCGCCGAGCCCTGTGAGCGCCGACCGAGCGAGCAGGCAAGGCTCCGCCTTGAAGCCACGGTGGCGACCTTGCGCGACGCCGGCGTCGAAGGACAATCGATCAAAGAACGAGGAGTCCAGCGATTTCGATAAGCGGCAGCTAAGGTGTCGGAAGTCACGGCCGTGTGCTCGACCTTTGAGTCCGAGCTTGACTTGGCGGACGCAGCTCGTCGCTTTGCAGACGCAGAACGCGTCGCTCCTCGTAATTTTCTTTTCCTCGCTCTTTTACCGTAAAAACTTAGGAGAAACTATCCAGCTTGAATATAGAATGAGTTGGTTTAAATGGACGCTTTTTGTTTTTCCCCGAGATGACAACGATTTGTTTTGCGCGCGTCTTACGCGACTTAGTGGTTAATCGTGACGAGGAAATGACTATCTCGCGAAAGTAGCACGAGGTCGAGGTGACCATTTCAGCGAAAGTTGCACGCAGGCCGCAGGTCGTGGCCACATGGTACTTATAGTTTTCGCCGCCAACGGAGGTCGTGGGCGTAAATCGCGATGAACGCATCACGCTGGCGGAGTAGAATTTCGCGGACCGTGTGGCCCTTAGGGTTACGGGCGTACGCCCAAGACCGCCGACCCGAGCTCTAACCGCTCGTAAGGGTGTCCCGTGCGACTTTACTGGCGGTGAGGCTCACCGGCGAAAAAAAGATGGTCGCTCTTACGAGGAAGGAGGCCTCGAGGTCGCAGCTTTGTCGACTGGTGTTTGCCCTCAACGACCGACTTCTGCCCCCTCGACACTTTGTCTAGGTCGAGCTTAATCGTAGAATGGGGAAAGAGAGGGAGAGAGAGAATGGGAGGGTAAGGTGATAAAGTTTATTAAAGAGGTAAAAACGGCGAGGTTAGACATGGAACTTACGCAGCTTGGTCAATGTTCCAAGTACTAGCTAGTTCCCACCATCTTCCATTGCAAGGCATGACTTTCGGGCGTGTTGTTGAGACGACCGTGTAAGGACCTTCCCATCTTGGCGTTAGCTTGTTGGCTTTTGATGTGTCTTGACCCGTCACAGAACGAGATCGCCGACGCAAAGGTCCTTGGTCGATCGATTTGGCGGGCGTGCTCAAGAGCTTGCAGTAAACCGCGGATCGCAACAGAGCCCGCTCACGAACGCCTCCGCGAAGGTCGAGGTTGAGAAGGCGTCGCTTTCTGCCGATGTTATCGGGCCAGTTCACCTCGGGGATCCTAGGACAACCTCGGGCGTGGTAGACACTCTTCCGCCATATACGAGCCGAAGGGGGTCTCTCGGTTCGCTCGTGGTGCGGATCGACCAGAGGACGGGGTAGCTCGTCCACCCAGCTCGACCCATGCCGATCGAGGCTCTTGAAGACTCTTCTTGATTCCTTGACGATCTGCCCGCTCAAGACGCCGCCGCCTCATTGCTCGTGGTGGGCCACGATGGCTATCTTGTCCCGACTCTCCTCGCAATAAGCCCAAACACTCGCTGTAGAATCGAGTGCCGCTTGTCGGTAATGAGGCGACTTTAATGCCAAAGCCGGTTACTACATTATTGCGGAAGAACCTTTAGCCAGGCCGAGATGGTTGATATAGGCTCGGCCTCGATCCATTTAGTGAAGGTGTCGATCGCGACGCAGTATTTACAACCCCTCCTTCCTGGGAAATGGACCGAGTATGTCGATGCCCCAAACCGAGAATGGCCAAGATGGTTAGCGGCAAGATGGTCTCAGAGCGCCGATGGATGGACCTTCCGAGCATGGAACCTCGGCAAGATCGGCAGAGGTCACTATTGAGCCGCAGCTGGCCAAGGTCGCGCCGGGCCAATAGTAACAATCTTAAAGGCTTTGCTCACCAAGGTCCTAAAGGACGAGTGAGCTCCACACATCCCGCCATGGATATCCTTGAGGAGATATTTGCCTTCCTTCGGGTGATGCACTTGGAGAGGATGCCAAGCGCTTTAGAGTAAAGAGGCCCTCGACCATTTTATAGGTCGAGGAGCTCACTAGCCTAGGATTTCTTCCTCCTTTCGCAGCCTCCGTGCAAGTATTGGATGAATGGCGTCATCCACCTCAGATCCTGCTCGAGGAAGGAGACGGTACCACCTGCTCCTGCTTGCTCTCCCGGGGTATGGAGGGTTTACAGAGGTGCTCGATGAGCACCTTCACGAGCGGGAAACTCGGGCGGAACCGACCTTCGATAGATGGTCGGCCAGGGCATTGTCCTTCCTGGGATGTATAGTACTTCAAGTTTCAAGTACTTTTCCATCTTCCTTACTTCAACCAGGTAAAGCGCTATTGAGTCACTTCCTGAGCACCGATACTCCTTGTTAACCTCGTTGACGACCACCGCAGTCGCCCTTAGCTAGTCGTTGACTCCGAGCGCTTTGCATGCCCGGTCTCGCTAGCAGCGCACTTCAGATTTGCCGCTTGTTTGTTGCGCCGAATGCAATTGGAGGGCGCATCGATCCGCCCCGAGGGGATTCGAGGATCATTCTCCACTCGAGCAATCGTAAGCTCGATCCGGCTGGCGTATCACCCAAATGACCGCGTGCTCGGCCTGTTGGGTTCGGTTCGGGCGGGGCTGGGTTTGTCCATTCGCCAGGGAAGTCCGCTAGACCGAGATTTGATCGCTGCTCGCCGAGAATTCGATCTCGACCGGGCGAGCTCCATGGCCCATTTCGCGATCCGCCCGCTATGGCCCCGATTCCCTGAATTTCTCTCGGAAGTTGGCTTCCGACTTGATTTGTGTGCCTCGAAGTAGTGTCTTAATTTCTTCGAGGCCACGAGGAGCGTATTTAAAGGAGTTTCGACCTCGGGTAACGCCCTTCGTCCGTCCGTAAGACTTTCACGACGTAGTAGATCGGGCGCCAGACCCGGCCCCGTTTCTATCATTAAGACGGCGCCATATCGCTGGGTGTGGCGCCAGGTAGAGCAAGAGAACCTCTCCCATTTCTGGCGTGGTCAAGACCTGGGTCTTGACAAATATAGCTTAAGTTTTGAAAGAGCGGTCATTTATCTGCCCACGCGAAACCGCTGGGCTTCCGAGCGCTTTGAAGAAAGGTAGCCCACGTTCCTCGAGCCGCGAGATGAAACGACTTAAGGCCGCCATTCTCCCGCTAGGGACTGACCTCTCGGGTGCAAGTCGGGGTCGCATGTTCTCGATGGCTTCTATCTTTTCTCGGGTTGGCCCCGATTCCTCGTGGGCCGATCATGTATCCGGAGCACCTTGCCGCCTTTGACCCCCGAACACACATTTTTCAGGGTTTAACTTTATTCGATGCTTATTGAGGTTATGAAAAGTCTCCTCTAGATCGGATACATGGTCCGAGGCCATCTTGCTCGATTTGACTATGTCGCTTCACATATACTCTGTGTTCCGACCTATTTGGTTCGAGAAGGTTTTCGCATAAGGCGCCGAAGGTCGCCCCAGCCTTAGACCGGAAGGACATGGTCGTAGCAAGAATGTGCCAACCGCTGATGAAGGAAGTTTTTTCCTCGCCGTCGGCGATATGCCGATCCGTGATAGCCTCGAGTAGCGCCCAAAGCTCATCGCCGGAGCCGGCCGGTCGGCCGACCAACCGGTCTATCCGAGGTAGCGGAAATTGTCTCGGCATGCGGCATTCAGCCTGCGGTGATCGGCACACATACGCGCCACTTGCCTCCCTTCTTCATCACGATGACTGGGTTGGCCAACCAATCGTAATGGTCGACCTCCAATGAAACCTGGCTTTGAGGAGCTTGTCTGGGCCTTCGATGATGGCTTGCTTCTCCGGGAGAAGCGCCTGAGCCACAAGACAAAGCTTTTTGTCGCCGAACTGCTAGCCTCGTGCTCGACGACCTCCCTGGGACTCGGCATGTGGATGGTTCCCAGCGAACGTGTCCGCGCTTTTCTCTGGAGGAAGGTCACGAGCTCGAGTTCCTATTTAGGATCTAGGAAGCTCCCCACGTGTACGACCTTATTCGTTCTCAGGCCGCACAACGGATGGCCTTGGTTTCTTCCTCCGGCTTGAGGCTAGCCTTGGGTCGGAACTCTCGCTCTTGCTCAGCCCAAGGCGCTTGGACCGACCATGTCTAACGCCTCTGCCGCAGCTTTAGGCTGCTGGGCTTCCTTGACCGTGATCACGCCGGGCCGGACCTTCAAGCATTGATACCCGTGGGTGAGTGGCGGCCATGAATTTGGCGAAGCGCCGGCTCGCCCAGATCGCTGTAAGTCGACTGAGATCGACCACTTTAACGTGATCACCCGTCGGAAGTTGTACGAGGCCGAGGTCGACCGCCAAGTGGCCTGACCGACGCCTCGCACTATCCCGTAGAACGACCACCACCATGTTTTTGATCTTGGAGCGAGGGATTCAGTGACATCGCCCAAGACCTTGGCAGATATCGTGTCTAGGGAGCTCCGCAATCCACAAGGACCCGACTCACTGGGCGTTGCGATTGTTGGGCTAATTCGACCAACGGAAGCCTTTGGGGTTTCGCTATCCCCTGAGGCGCTGCCCCTGGAGAAGCGTGATCGGCACTCGACCACTTGAGCTGGACGAGGCTTCCTCGAGTGACTAAGTACTGGCTGCCTCCTTCAACTCCCGACGACCAGGGCTGGCGGGAGCCCCGAATATCACGCCATGTGATTTCTGGCCTTGGTACTCCATGCTCGGTGTCTTGCTCTTCTGCTGGGCTTGCCCTTGACGCCCCTTCCACCTCGGGAGCGTGGGCATGGGACCCTTACCATTGTAGAATCGCTTCCAGCGGAGGCCCACGCCCCACCCAAGGTCATGCCCATGAGCCTGGTGAGCGGGCAGAATAGGCACTAGCCCGCCTCGCGTTGGTCGCCGCGCTTGGTCGCCCCGGCTCGCTTAAGTTCCACATTAACCTGGCCGACTCCTTCCTTTCTGGCCTCTACACGCATCGCGAGGTCGGTCGCCGTTTTTCGATAGCCGCCACCATGCCGAGACAGAGGATTTTTCTTCTTTTGATTTTTTTCTCGATAGAGCTTACGCTTCCGGCCGATGCCCTTCGAGCCCGGCCGAGGGTGCAAATTTTCTCGCCCAAGCCAGCCTTCCATCGACGGCCTCCCGCATTGGCATAGCGCCACCATGCGAATGCTGGCGTGATGTCCCGGTGGATTTCGAGGTCCTGAGTAGCAAGCCGTCGTCTCGACCTAACTTGAAAGCCCTGGACGACCGCCTCATCCGAGATGCTCGGATGGAATTGCGCACTTGCATGAAGCGCCGACGAATCACGCAGGTCTCGCCTCCGCCTCGTACGACGTTGAGGTCGCGCTTCCTTCGCGACGTGCAGCCTCCGGAAGTTGGCTCTGAGAGTGCCGTCACCGGGCCCAGGACCGGACGAAGTTCTCTTCGTTGAATAGCCACGTCCCTGAGCCGCCGGCCCAGGACTGCGGCGTAAAGTTGGCCATCACCCTTTTTCATCACCCCCTAGCCTAAAATGGCCGTGGTGTAGATCGAGAGAAACTCGTCGGGTTCTCGAGTCCCGCTGACCTCTCGATGTGGCCCGCTTAAACCTTGTCGGCCAGTTACTCGTCATGCGACGCCGCTGAACGCTCGCACCAACACGGACTGCCGGGCGATCACCACGAGCGCGCGGCCTGGCGATCCCCGCCACCGAGCCCGAGGTTAGTGGGCCCGGCGAAAGTGAAAGTCTCCCTACGCCCAGAGGATGGGAGGCCCGACGAGGAATGTTCGGCCCGGCTTCGTCTGGTGGCTTCACATTCCATCGGGTCCCAGTGAGCCCCGGAATTGCTCCGGTGCCCTCCCGAGCCTCTGGCCGAAGGCCACTACTGGTGCGGTGCGTGAGTCATCTGTGGGTGGCGCGGACGCCGTACGGGCGCGTTTCCTGTGAATTGCTCAAGGCCCTTTTCCGGAGGCTCGGCCGTCTATGTTCTGGTGGCGATTTCCGAGGTCGCCGCCACCCGCGCTTCATGGCTTCTAGGGTCGACTTGCTCAGAAACTCTCACGAGGTTGCGCACCACCGCGGGCTGGGAGCTTGAAGCGTTTCCCCGCCGGGGAACGCGGCGACGAGCTCGTTTCGTGTCGCACGGCTCCGGAGTTCCGTGACGCGCGGAAATTCTCAATAACTCGCCCTGGTCTTATCGGGCCAAAGCCACCTCGACTTGCCGTTGTCGGGTCGGGCCCGATTCAGGGATGCCTCGCAGTGCTCTTTGGCCGCTTTCAGAGTGAAGACGCTGTCACCGGATTTGCTCCCGTTTCATCCTCTTCCGCAACGAAGACGTTACGGGATTTGATCGCGAGGGGACATCACTTGTCTCCCGTGAAGCGGTCCCTGGTCGAGCTCAGAGGTCCGGGGATGTCCGCACCATCGTGAGTTTCGCCGCACTCGCCGTCCCGGAGAGGGCGCCGAGTTGGGAGCGAAAGAATCGCCCGGCAGAAGCCGCTTCCAGGGAAAAGCCTCGAACCGCTCTTGATTCTTAATACGGCGACGCCGCCCCTATCGCTGAAGAATCGCTGTCCTCTTCCCCGATCTCGGGCGAGCCTTCGTGTTCGGATTCTGACATTCTCCGGATTCTCACGAAAGGGAAAGTCGGGTCCCCACGGACGGCGCCACCGCCGACGATCGGGGAATGTGCCCCGCCGAAGCATTTGTTGCGGAGGACCAACCGTGACCCCTTCTACGTGAGGGATTACTCAAGAATGGTTCGCATTCCAACGAGCGTGACACGGCTTTATCCTGGTTCGCCTCTCAGAAAGAGATAATAGCCCTACTCCACTCTCGCTACTTTCTTGCAATGTGTCCGAAGTTTTACTACCAGGTGTCGCTATCGCAGTTGTTTGTCCCCTCACGATGGGGACCTTTATAGCTACAAAGGATCGAACTCCATGACCCTTATCACCCGCACGCTTGGACCTCGCCCAAACGTGGGCAACCGGTGATCTATCTTTCCGCCACGCCCTACCGGAAACGAATTCGCCAACGGTTACGCCGGTGGTTATTCCCACCGACCCCGAGACTCGTAAGGCTCGGCCGATGACCGGCACCGAGCTTGACATCTTACAGCTCGAGCTCTAATCGACCGAGTACGTGGCATTCTCGGTCCCCACCTCGAGCCCGAGCTCGTGAATCGGCCTGCACGCGAGCCTTCCAAGCTCGATTTAGACAACCCAGGGTAACGACTTCCTCGGCGTTTTCGCATGAGCCGAAGCTTGGTTGGTGGCATCCGAGGTAATTTATGGAAATTACCCGACCCCCCGACACATTTGTATTTATGAAATTATTTTAATTCGAAAATAAATATAAACTCTCTTATCATTTTTGGGCCAAGCCCATTTCCCTTCCTACCCGTTTCGCTTTTAGTTTCAGTTTCACTTATACGGAATTTCCGCTTCGCTTCACGGAATTGGCTCTCCCGTTTCCGTTTCCGTTTCCGACAAAAAATTTCCGTTTCCGTTTCCGTACCGATATTTTCCGTTTCCATTTCCGAAAAAGAGCTTCCGTTTTCATTTTTCTTCGGAACGGTCGGGAACTTTCCGTTCCGTTTTCACCCCTAACTATGGGCATGTGCCTAGAGCCTGCCATGTGGGGTCAACTCGGCAGCGAACGAGCACGCGCGCGGCTGACAAAGGGACCCAGCCTGTCAGCATGCAACTCAACACATGTGAGGCTGACACACATGGCCCACCGATTAGTGGCGCTGAATAGAGGGAAGGCGGCTCATCCTCGCCGGCGGCGAGGCAGCGCCAGAGGTGATGTATGGACTATGCGATGAGTGTCTATGGGTCGGTGTGATTCTATTTGTGGGTTCATCGTGAATTAATAATGGTCGGAAGGATGGTCGGAAGGTGGCTCTCGGTGGTGGTGGCAGTGAGCTTCACCGGCGTTGAGCCGAGACAGTGACTGGGGTGTCATCAAGCCTAGCTACAAGCTTTGCGAGCATCAGTGAGTACTCTAGCATCTATTCCCAATGTTTGCTACACAAAGAAGTAGGCAGGTTAAGCTCTCACCGTGCGCAGCGGCGGTGGCAAGGAGAAGTGATGTGCGGCGGCTTGAGTGATGGTGGTTCTTAAAATTAAATGAGGCGTTTTGTTCATGAGTGAACCAGGATGCTTCGGGCAGTAGGGATTGGAAAAAGAAGTTCGGTGGGGAAAGCTGAGCTTAAATTTGTATACAGCAGAGAGTTGTCCGAAGTGGAAGAAGATAGGAGAGTTCGAGCTTGGTTCGGTCGAGAAGCTTCACGGGGATGATGACACATTAGAGGAGCTCATACCATGCTTAAATAGGACGAGAAGGCAGTAGAGCAGGGTTTGAATCAAGCTCGGGTTGCGGCGGCTGATTTCTCGATTTTGCAGCATGATCTTTAAGCGAGGTATGGGCAAAGTAGGGGGGTGGCAGCGGCGTGGTAGGGAGAGGTGCAGAGAACCTCGGGGTGCGCGGAGTTGCGACGCGGGTGAGGTCAGACGACAAGGCGGCGCTCGGCCCACTCCAGTGGCTTCATGCGAGAGAGCGCAGAGGGGTGGAGATGGGGATGACAGGTGGGTCCTCGGGCCCGCGTGTAAGTGCGAAGGAGAGAGGGCAAGAGTGAATGGATGATATGTGGGACCGGCCAATGGTCAGGGCCCACATGGCAGTCGGTTGGGGGAAAGTGATGGGTGTTTTCACGGCTTTCGCTAACGTGTGGGGCAGCATTAAAGGGGCGGGCCCACTTGTTAGTGAGGAGGAGAGTAAAATGGAGTCAATGTACTCCCTTCACTTCTGACAGCCAGCTAAGATCATTTAATTTAGGGAACAAATCAATGAATTAATTTTATTAAATTTTTACTGGGTGACCTGGGTGAGTTATCTACAATATGTAAAAATTTGGAATGAAATTTCTCAATAATTTAATTCCTAAAATTCTAACAATGTGGTTTATTCAAATATCTAATTTCGGGAATTGATTTAATTGAGGACCTAAAATAACTTATTAATTTTTGAAACTTTTATAAAAGGTTTGAAAAAATATCAGAGTTATTTAATAAAAATTTCAAGCCAAAAAAGTTATTATTTATTTTCTAATAAATATTTTATTCTACTTTTTGGATTTTCAGATTTGGAAATATTAAATTGGAATAAATACTTAATTCTATTATTAATTTTTGCAAATTTTACCAGATAAGGGTAATGATGTGGATATCACATGGTAAAAGTTTTAGCTTTGGAAGAGGTCTAAAGAATTTTACTAAAGTATTTTACTGTCCAGGTCAGAGTCAAAACTCATTATTATAATTAATCATTTCATGGATTTAATGGTTTCACACAAATTTTGACGGAAAAAAAAATGTGTTTCGAGAGGGATCTAGGGTTCTTACAACACTTTGGATATTTTAGCACAATTTTACTTCTTACCATTTTATCTTTTTACCATGATCTACTTTACAAATTTCAAAATTCAATTACTCTTCAATAGGAAATTCATCAAAAGACATTTAAAAATCAGGAAATTCAATATTAAATCAAATTCACATTCTAATATTGTATTTTATTTTTTTATTGAATTTTGGGATGTTACATATTTATAGTAACTTATAGTAGTACTTCAGAAGGTCAAGCATATCAGCACACTAAAGTATACTGCACATTTTAATATTGTATTTTTTATTTTTTTTTTATTGAATTTTGGATGTTACATATTTAAAGTAACTTATAGTAGTACTTCAGAAGGTCAAGCATTCCAGCACACTAAAGTATACAGATCTTAAGAGCTAGCATATCCATAAGTATCGATCGACTATATATATATAAGAATTGTTTGTTACCAAAAAGTGGAGTTGAATTGACTTGCATTTCAAGACAACAACCAAGCAAAGTTCCATAGCTACTATTAAGCCAGTAGCTACTACGAGTGAAGTATCACCTAAGACAGCCAAGATGGACACCGAGAGCAGTAGAGAGGAGCCGGGCTGGCTAGGGATCGAGGAGGCTTCGCCGTTCACGGGGAAGAAGAGGAAGAATGCGGCCGGTGACGTGAAGCGATGGAGCTCGTTGGTGAACGCCACGCTGGTGGCCTTCATCATGACGATGCCGTCCATCCTCGTCCTCCTCAGCGGTCGCCTCGACGCGCCGGCGGTGTGCATCAAGTCGACCGTGGCCGGCTTAGGCGCCCAACGAGGTAATTAATCAGTGCTCACTGTTTGCAAGCAAGCTGGGCATGCAGGTGCCGACGTGCCGCGTGCCTCCGTCCAAGCGTGTTTCGCGTTAAATCAATTTTGGTTCTTCATGCAGTCATGCTACGCACATCGTTGTGCTTGCATGCATGCAGCTTTTTGCTCAAGTGTAATACAGAGTACGGACAACGTACATGCCGATCCTGAATGGTCGTGGGATAGATTCATGGCAGATCAAAAGAATATATGATTGCACTAGAGTGTTTCAATTTTTTGTCATCAGGAATAGGCAGGCAACTTTTTCTGAAAAGAAAAACGGAACATGCAACCAACTTCCCAGATCCAAATTTCTTAGTAGTTCAAATGGAGCGTTGTTTTTGTGTCAACATCATGAAAAATGCTATTTTGCAATATGGTGAATTATCTGTAGGACTAAACTGAAAGCAAGAGTGAAGCGTTCACAATTGTACCCGACGAACTAGTTAAAACATGTGCTCAACAAAGGGAGGTCGTGAGGGATGTTTGGTGAAGGATCGAGACGAACCGAGAGCGATGAATTGGTGCAAATTAACACATAAACTTATTTTCTCTATTTTTATTAATTCTAAAAATTAATAAAATAATGATCAAACTTAAAAGAATCAATCTAGAATAATTGATCTAAGATCATGAAACAAAACTAGATTAAATACACAAACTAGAAAGCAACTATACGTAAATAAGAGTTAGTAGATTGGAATCTATACTCACTGATTTTCCTCAAAAATATACACAAAAATCCTTTATATAAAAACACAGCCTTCAAATAATCTTTCAAATTTTCATCTTTCTCTCTCTCTTTCTTACCTCTCTTCTTTTCTTTTTGTTTCTCGTTTGCTTCTATTCTTTCTCCTCTCTGTTCTATTCCCGCGCCACGCCGTGCCAGGTTGGTTCGATACGGGCTCATCATGCTTTGTACCTAAACCGTGCCAGGTAGAGATGGCTCATCGTGCTCGCCGTGCCGTGCCTTGCCGGCCCGGCTCGCATTCTGCGAGCCTAGGCACGGCCCATTTGCGCTTCGTGTTGTATCGGCCCAGGCCTGGCCCATATGCACTATTATGATGAGAGCAAAGAAGTTAAAAATATATAGAGCTAAGGCAGTGAACACAAATATTAAAGTAAAAAGAACTAAATTTTATTTATTCTTGACTCTTACTCCCCTCTCTCTTAATTTCTCTTGCTCTCTCTCTCTCTCTCATCCAATCTCTCTCTCTCATCCTTTGTAAGCACGTATCTTGTACAAAAAGAGGAATCGGATAATCTTAACAAATTTGATGAATCAACACATGATATACCAACTCATCCTAGAATAAGGTGACCCCTCGAGCCAAAAACCTTTAGTTCTTGGCTTCCTTGAATGTCTTTGTTGAATGTTGGCTCCCTCCATTGTGATATGTATGCTCAGTGAGAGGTGTCGTATAGGCATCTGTGGGGAAATAATCTTATGATAATCTTCTTTAAATCATCATACGTGTTAAAATGCATCAATATAGTATATTATATTGAGTAGTGTTTCTATGCTTTTTCTTCTAATACAAATTGTACTAATCTTGAATCAAAACAAATGGGTAAGTAATCATCATCTTCCTTTAATTCATGCTTTAATATTTCTACAACTTTCAAAAAGAAAAGCATGCATATAATCACATCTAAACCAATTTTAAAAGAAGCTTATTTGAATCTAGAAATTCTCACATTAATTAGATAAAAAAGAACTATTTCTACAACTTATTTTAGTGGATCTAAATTAGAACGGTTTAAGTTAATCAAATATGCGCTTTAGCGGGGAGTATTCATGTGACTGTGTATGATATGCGTACGTCGTGCTGTGTGCACGCGTCTTTCTCGTAATTGCAAAAGAAAATATTACAGTTTGTACTTAAACCTAAGATCCAACAGATATACCCAAGACTACTCGGGCCATTTCGCATTTTACATGGTCTTTTTTACTCGACAACTTGCTCAATTTCCGCACCTAGCTAGTCGCAACCTTCCAAATGCGTCTTCGCCTTGAATACTTCCACTCAAAATATCTGCTCCATCTCACTTGCAGAGTCCAAGAAAGACGTGCTTCTCGGCGGCCTGCTCCCTCCAGGATTCGACGAACAATCCTGCGCCAGCCGGTACCAATCCGTGTACTACCGCAAGAACATGACACGGCCGCCAACGCCGTATGTCATCCGGCGGCTGCGGGAGCAGGAGGCGCTGCAACGGCGGTGCGGCCCGGGCACCGAACCGTACAGAAGAGCGTCAGAGCGGCTAAAATCCGGGCAAAAAGATGTCGGCACCGTCGACGGCTGCGGCTACCTCGTGCTGATATCTTACCGAGGCCTCGGCAACCGGGTACTCGCCATCGCCTCGGCCTTCCTCTACGCCATGCTCACCAACCGCGTGCTACTTGTCGATCGGGGCAAGACCATGGGAGACCTCTTCTGCGAGCCGTTCCCGGGGACGACGTGGCTGCTGCCTCTCGACTTCCCGCTCGAGAACTTCAGGGACCTGGGCGAGGACGCGCCGGAGAGCTACGGGAACGTGACGCTGAACGAAAAGACCGTATCGGTGTCGGAGCTCCGCTTCGTGTACATGCACCTCGACCACGCCGCGTCTCCGGCGAACAAGCTGGTTTACTGCGACGACCACCGGCAGTTCCTCCACCGGGTGCAGTGGGTGGTCATGAGGACGGACGGCTACCTCGCGCCGGGGCTCTTCCTGAATCCGGTGTACCGAGAGGAGCTCGACCGGATGTTTCCTCGGAAGGATTCGGTGTTCTACATCCTCTCGCGCTATCTTTTCCACCCGACGAACGATGTCTGGGGCATGGTCACGAGGTTCTACAATTCTTACCTCAAGAACGCGGACGAGAGGTTGGGCATTCAGATCAGGGTCTTTGACGGTGACGCACCGTTCCAGCACATCCTGGATCAGATCCTGGCGTGCACGTCGCAGGAGCATCTGCTGCCGGGGGTGGTGAGAACGGAAGGAGAAGCGCCCCCGCAGCCGACGGCCAGCGCGCGGTCCAAGGCTGTCCTGGTGACTGGCTTGAACGGGTGGTACCACGACAACATCAGGGAGATGTACTGGCGGTCGGCGAGCGCCAACGGCGAGGTGGTGAGCGTGCACCAGCCGAGCCATGAGGAGCACCAGCATTTCTTTCGGAGCATGCATGACATGAAGGCGTTGGCCGAGATGTACCTGCTGAGCTTGACCGACAAAATCGTCACCAGCGGCTGGTCGACGTTCGGGTACGTCGGCAACGGGCTCGGCGGGCTCACGCCGTACATCATGATCAAGCCGAAGAACCAGAAGGTGCCCAGCCCGCCATGCAAAAGGGCCATGTCCATGGAGCCGTGCTCTCACGGTCCGCCCTACTTTGAGTGCACGAGGAAAGAAATCGATAAAATTATCGACACCGGGAATATGTTGCCTCATGTCCGGGCTTGCGAAGACATGTCATGGGGATTGAAACTTACTGAGCCGATCACCGAATAAGAGGTGGTCTTTTATAACACAATTTACGTACACCATTCCAGTTCGGCTGTTTTGCAGCCTATGAATAAAAGAAATCGATATACAATTAAGTAAAAAAAACATTAAAATGCTATACATATGCCGCATTTTTTTTTGTGACGACATGTCTTTTTAGGGGTAAGTCAAGACATCACAACAGCTACCCAGGAAGACTAGCTGTTGGAAAAGACAAGAGTATTTTGCCAGACGAAAGCGAATCCAGTCTTTTATTTCAATATACAATTAAGTAAAAAAAATATTAAAATGCTATACATATGTCGCATTTTTTTGGTGGGGTTTTTCAATCAAATCTGTAAACATTTAGATCTGCTTGAAGATTTGTGCATTGTCCTACCTTCTTCGTATCCGTGAGGACGAGCGGACGGGAGACGGCATCTCTGTCGAAGCCAAGCGTGCAGTGCATGAGTGCCGCCACCTTCGGCGAATTCCGCTGGCTCATTAGCGCTTGTTTTTGCCAGAGTCGTGTGAATACTTGTAAAATGTTTTAATCGTATAAAATGAGAATACAAAGGAGGAGCTTGTCCCTCAAAAAAGAAAAGAAAAAGAACTTAAACCTATGACCTCAACAAACGGAAAGAACTTTTATCCAACATACTGTGCATTGAGTTTTATGCTATCACCATCCAACGGATACTAGGGCATCCCCACGACCCCACGTGGGGATCATCTTCTATTTAAGTTTCTTCTCGTAACCACCAAAGGAGAACATATGCACTGTGACATCCTGGATTCTGTAATTAAGCTTAACTAGGCTATTTAAGTGTGGATTAGTGCTCTGTAAAGTTTTCAAATCTTATCTTGAAGTTAATTGCCTTTGAATTCTGTTTTGCTGTTTTGTTCGATCGATTTTCCCGATCGGAGCTCTTGAATACGTTTCCAGGTGAAATCTAGAATCGTGTAAGATAGAACCCGAACCTAAGTTTCTAAACTTTCATTAGGATCCTCCGAACCTATTCTAAAGGCCCTCTAGATGTTTGAACTAGAGCCGCTGCGAAAACCGTGGATTCCAGAGTTTGTTGCTGCCGGGCGGCAAGATCGCAAATCATGACCGCAGATTACGGGCCGAGCGGCAAGATCGGCCGCTTCGGGCGGATCGCCGGGCCAGAGCGATGGGAGCAGGGCCAGAGCCCTGTTTTGCTCCTGTGCTCGTGGTTATCCCCTTGCATCGGTTTCCGTGCACCCCTACTCCCTCAAAACACCAGGGGGACACCCCCTCTCTTCCTCCTCTCCCTCATTTCTCCTCCTTCCTCTCTTCTTCCTCCTCTCCTCTTCCTCCCCACTCTCCATTGAAGCTCTCTCTCCGTTCTCGCCATTACTAGCCGGGTGGAGCTCAAGGAGGCCGAGTGGAAGCGGTAGCAAGGGTGGAGAAGCGTCTCTACGCAGTCAAGGATCTTCAAAGGAGGTAGGTTTTGAAGTTAAGCCTAAACCCTAGGTGTAGATGCAAACCCTAGCTCCTCCTTAACATGTATCTCTTCTTTCCATTTTAGTTGGACCCTAGAAACCTTAGTTCTGGCAAAGTATTGATGTTTTTCCGAGTAGTAAACCTAGGTCAACGTTAGAAGAATCTTTTCGCGTGACTAAGTAGCTTCGGAAACTGTCGACGATTGGAGAACGGGCTCCCGTCGAGCTTACTTGTTGAATGGGGGATCAACAGAGCCTCGTCGTACGAACCGAGGAAATCGTCCGAGCGACGCCAGGTCGGGAGAAGAGGGACGCGGTGTTTTTCCTGGTTCGGGCCTCTCACTGCCGAGATAATAACCCTACTCCAGTGTATTGTATTCTATATCGGGCGTCTGTCTTGTTACAGATATCAGGGGGGTTTAAATACTATACCTAGAGATACATAGAAGGTAACCACCCCCTGGATTTACGCTACGCAATCATATCTGTGATATGCTGCGTTTGATCCGCGGGTTAATTGAATTTCGGGTACGATTTCCCTTGATCTTCGGCTGATTGATTGCTGCCTTCCTTCCTCGTAGCACGACCAAGTCCACCGACCATGTACCCGGGTACGACGTGGTTTTTACGAGCACGCCTGCCCGTGATCGTTAGGAATGGTCGTGAGTGAAGGGACGGACATGTATGCCCGGGAAGTATGATGCTCGCTTCGAGCTCCCGAGCATTCTCTGTTGGTGCTGTATGATCGGCGGGCTTCGAAATCTCCCGGGGGTATCGTGGTCTTTTTGTCAGATAGTCAATCCCCGACAGCTAGCCCCTGAGGTTCAAGCGGGGAACCATCTGTGCTCGGGCTTCCCCTTGAGCCTAAGAAGACCTGAAGGAGGGATTGAATTTCCTTTGGTCGTGGCCTACGACCATTTTATGTCGGGAGGCGACCTTTTTGCCCGCCGCGTGTTCATTATGTGCTGGCACGACGTTTGGTTGTTTTTTCGATTCCTTCTCCGAGAAGCCTCCATGTAACGGTAAAGCAGTTTCTTGGGAGGCGCGCTTTTACTGGGCAGTTTTCCACCGTACTGGATAGGTGTCGCCATGCGATAGGTGGCGGCTTTTTACGTGCCCTTTCGCAACCTTTTTAACTCCGCTCGCTGGGAAAGGACCGGACTACTGCGCACTTGCTCGTTCTCGGCCAAAATCTTCCAAGAGCCTCAGAGCCCAAGAACTTCTCCATCCTTCTTCCTCCTTTGGCCATGGCACGTTTTGGGATTAGCCAGATGACCCGGAGGAGGCTCCAGGTGCTCACCGACGAGGGGTATGTCGACCCAAGCTCGGGTCGAGCGCCTGGAGGCGATGCGGCGCCGGCACCGCGGGAGAGAGAAATCGTCTCCTGCGAGCTGTACGCCGTCAACGGGCTTCGCTTGCCCGAGAGCGAGTTCCTTGTCTCCGTCCTTGCCTTTTGCGGGTGTGAGATCTCTCATCTCCACCCCAACTCCATCCTTGCCCTCGCGGTCTTCTCCCATCTCTGCGAAGCGTTTGTGGGCTTGATGCCCACCGCCAGCCTTTTCTTCCACTTCTATTCTCCCTTCCGCACCGGCCGGGATGGTCCCACCGGTTGTGTTTACCTTCGCCTTCGGCCCAACCGCCCATACGAGTACCCTCTTGTCGCTTTGAAGGACTCGGTGTCGGGTTGGGCCGACCTTTGGTTCTACCAGAAGAAGGCGGGTGCTCAGGACGATCAGCGAGCTCGCCCAAATGGGGCTCACCGGTCGGGACATTGCCCGGGATTTTTCCTTCAACCGGGTGTCCCCCCTGCGGCGCCGTAAGCACCCTTTCTTCGAGGTGACCGGGTGGCAAGACATCACCCGTGAGGACAACGCAGGTATGTTCTTTGACCTCTTTTTCGAGCACCGTTGCTTCCTGGTGATTGGCGCTACTTTTTCTTTTAACCCTTGGTCGTGTTGCAGCCCCAAGGATGGATTGGGTTGATGAAAGGGTCACCGAGATGTTCGGCGCCCCGAAGGAGAAGGAGCTGACGCCCAATCGTCAGATCCCCACGAACGTTTTTTACCGCAGTGACGCGGTAAGTTTTTCTGTTTGCTCCTGCCCGAGGGCATGTTTCCCGAGCTCATCTCTCCCTGTTTCTGTTTGCAGGAGAAGGTCGCCCTCGAGCTCGCTGTGGCGAGCGCGGAGACGCTGCCGCAAGCCGGCACCCCAGCCAGGGGTTCCCGCAAGAGGTCGGCGGGTCAAGGCCGCCAAGCATCTGCCTCGCCTCCTCGTGCCAAGCGGTCGAAGCGCCGGGCTTCGACCAGGGCTCCCCCCACGCAACATCTCAAGTACGCCGACCGGAGGGAGGTAAGAGAGCTTCGAACCTGGTTTGATGACTTCAAGCGGAAGAAGCCAGAGCTGATGGGCCGACTGGAACAGCTTGCCAAGCAGGCGAAGAAGGCCGAGGAGGCGGCCAGGTCCCCCCCGAGCAAGGAGCAGCTGGAGAGGAAAATCAAAGCTCTCCAGGACCAGCTCGCTCAGGTGGTCGAGGACCCTGAGGAGGAGGAAGAGGAGGAAGACGCCTATGCTTTGGTTAGAAGGAGCAGGAGGTCATCTTCCCGGTCGACCTCGGTGCTGGAAGCGGTCGACATGGACGATGTCGACCCGGCGATGGCACGGGCTAGCGACGCCGCAGAAGAACGCGTCGTGGCCGTTGCTGATGCCTACGAGGCCGCCGCGGGCAGGACGCCCGTGGCCCAAAGCGAGGAAGCCGAGGGAGAGGACGCCGCTCGCCGAGCGGAAGGTAAGTCTTGTGTGGTTCCTTTGCCGAACTTCTTTGTTTTTGCTTGCGATTTTTCCCGGGCTAACCCCACTCCGTTTGGTGTGGGCGTGATAGCTCGGGTGTTATCCTTGGACTTTCGTCAGATGGCTGAGGAGATTCTCGACTCTGCAGTTGACGCCGAGCTCGAGCGCGTTTTCGACCGAGTGATGGCCGAGGCCGAGGAGGAGCCGGTGCCGGCCATGCTCCCGAAGGCGCCCGAGCTTCCCCCGGCGGATGTGAAGCTGACTCCGGCTGTGGAGGAGCGAGACCCTCAAGGGGCCGAGGACCAAGGAGCCATGGCCTTGGTCCCTTACGAAGGGGTGAACGCGGACGAGGCCCGGACAACGGGTTCTGGGGGCCAGGGGTCGATTGCTTTCGACCAACCGCCCCCGACCGCGAGTCAAGGAGAGGAGGTGTTGGCTGCTGCCGTGCAGCCGCCTCCAGCCGCGGGCCAAGGGGAAGAAGTGGTCGTCGTTGACCAGATGCCCCTGGTCGAGCATCAAGGAGAGGAGGTGGTCGTCGTGGACCAGCTGCCTTCGGCCGCGGAGCAGGGAGAGGAGATGGTCGTTGTCGACCAATCGTCCCCGGCCGCGGAGCAAGGAGAGGAGACGGTCATCGTCGACCAATCGTCTCCGGCTGCGGAGCAAGGAGAGGAGACGGTCGTTGTCGACCAATCCTCTCCGGCCGCGGAGCAAGGTGCGGGTGCGCTCATAGTTGGCGTCCAGCCCCCGAGCGCAACGGCCGAGCAGGAGGATGGCGGCCACGAGCCACCCGTCGAGGAAGATCAGCCTCAGGGCGACCTGTGGTTGGTTGAGGGGGAAAAGGCCGTTGCCCTCCTGGGGGAAACGGGTGCCCAGGAGGGGCAAGATCTTAACATGCCAGCTCGGGACCAGGACGATCCCGCGTGGGTCAATCCCTTTTTCTGAGCTGGCGCAATCGACCGCCAGCGGCTCCAAGATAAGTTGGTCAGCCGGGCTCTTCTGGTAAGTGCGCCGCTTCTTTCTTTCTCATAAGTCGAACAATCTTCTTGAAGTTTCTTTGACTCTTTTTCTTTCCTTTTTCGCCTAAAGTTCGTTGCGAAGGCCATGGAGGACCTCGACGCCTCCGCGGTTCCAGCAGAAGAGTACTGGGCGTACCACTGTGAGCAAGACGTCAAGATCGCTGATCTCGAGCGTCGGGTTTCCGAGGTGCACGAGGCCGACCTGAAGGAGCTGGAGTCGGCGAGGAGCCTCATCGTCGGGCTTCGAGACCAACTCTTCCAGAGCGAGGCGGCGAAGAGCACTTCAGAGCTGAAGTGTGCCGAGCTTGAGGAGGAGTTGGTGAAGCTACGACAGGAGGTCCCCGACCTGCGCCGTGACCTCCAGCGAGCTCGAGAGCGCGAGGAGACCCAGCTCAAGGAGGCGCAACGCCTTCGGGAAAGCGCGGCTGAAGGTCGCGCGGCTCGGCGGAAAGTCTTAGACTTGGAGGTAGAGGTCGACTCCCTTAAGGAGGAGCTTGCTACCCTCCAGGCCGAGCGTAGGACTTAGCTTTTCTTCTTTTTCCTTTAGGTCGTGCAAACCTGTAAAAACGATCTTTTGGTTTAATGAGCAAAATCACAAGTGTTTAGGACCTTGCCGACTTTTGTTCCTAATGCGTGCCTGCTCGAAATCAGCCCTGTAGAGAAAAGATCAAGTCCCTGCACAGGGGTAGACAATACGAACACGAGCAACCAGGTAAAAAAAGTTAATACGAGCAAAGAATCCCTAGCCAAAAAACTCGGAGAAAAGGATGGAACGTTCCTATCGCATGGAGCCCCCGCCATGGACAAAGGTCGTGCCCCTAATGTTGCGAGCACGAGTTTGTTCATGGGAGAGCTGAGGGAATCTTTGAGCGTAACTCATTTTTTGAACGATCAAAATAGGTCGCTCGAGAAAGAGATGCGCGCGAGCATTGTGCGTGGAGCAAACGGGCTTAGGCCGACAATACGTAGAGTCACCATACCCGAGTAGGCGCTGTCCTGGGTTTTAGGGGATGCTCGCGACCGACCACACATACAACGAAGAGCTACTGTGGAAAGTGATCGAATGGACGAGCTTTCGGCCGGTGCCCAAGAGGAATGGTGTGTACATATTTGTTGGTTAAGCTCGCTTGCGGTGCCGGTAGTTGACGATGCTCGTTTGATAAAACGAGGACAAAGTCAGAAGGAAAAAAGAAAATATCTTATCGGAAAAACGCAAAGGGCGTGAGATAGAGATATGCGTCTAAACGTAGAATTTACGTAGTTGGTCGATGTTCCAGGTGCTGGCGAGCTCCCGACCGTCTTCCATCACGAGGCGAACAGCCCCCGGGCGTGCTGTGCTCACGACCGTGTAGGGTCCTTCCCACCTCGGGGTCAGCTTATTGGCTTTTGACAGGTCTTGGACTCTTCGCAAGACCATGTCACCAACTTGCAAGGCCCTTGGTCGGACTGACTTGGCTGCGTGCCTACGAAGAGCTTGTAGGTAAACTGCAGACCGAAGCAGCGCCCGTTCGCGTGTTGCTTTGACGAGGTCCAGGTCGATGAGGCGCTCGACTTCCTGATCGATGGAATCGATCAGTCGCACCCTTGGGGAACCCAGCACAATTTCAGCAGGCAAAATGGCTTCCGCACCATAGATGAGTTGGAAAGGCGTTTCGCCTGTGGCCCGACTTGTCGTGGTGCGGACGGACCAAAGAACGGCGGGAAGCTCGTCCACCCACTGCTGTCTGTGTTGGTTGAGGCTTTCGAAAACCCTCTTTTTTATGCCCTGAACCAATTGCCCATTTGCTCGTTCGGCTGCTCCGTTGCTCTGTGGATGTGCCACAGAGGCGAAACAGACCTTGGTCCCGACCTCCTCGCAGTAACTTTGTAACAATTTACTGGTGAATTGGGTCCCGTTGTCTGTGATGAGACGGTTGGGTATTCCGAACCGAGTTATCACATTGCTGCGGAGGAACCTCTTGACCACCTGGGCCG
Source organism: Rhipidocladum racemiflorum (assembly GCA_036346355.1). Classification (NCBI taxonomy): domain Eukaryota; kingdom Viridiplantae; phylum Streptophyta; class Magnoliopsida; order Poales; family Poaceae; genus Rhipidocladum; species Rhipidocladum racemiflorum. The sequence continues at coordinate 8,705,746 of CM070579.1, forward strand.
AGATGGTTGATACGGGCTCGGCCTCTATCCACTTGGTGAAAGTGTCGATGGCCACGAGCAAGTACTTGCAGCCTTTCTGACCCCGGGGGAAAGGTCCAAGGACGTCGAGTCCCCAGGTCGAGGACGGCCACGAGAGTGGTATGGTTTGCAGAGCATAGGCTGGTTGACGGACTTTGCAAGCATGAAACGGGCATGCTCGACAGGTCGTTACGATCGACCGGGCATCCGCCAAAGCCGTAGGCCAGTAGTATCCCAATCGGAAGGCCTTGCTTACAAGCGTTCTGAACGACGAGTGAGCTCCACACATTCCTTCATGGATGTCACGAAGAAGGTACTGGCCTTCCTCCTGAGAGACGCATTTGGAAAGGATTCCTAATGCGCCTTTTCGGTATAGGTCGCCTTCAATCAGTTTGTACTGAGAAGATCGCCTTGTTAGCCGGGAACGCTCGGCTTCTTCCTCGGGCAATGTCCCATGCGCAAGATATTGGACAAATGGCGTCATCCAACTTGCACTTTGCTCGAGGAAGGAGACCTTACCGTCGGCCTCTGATGCCTCCTCTTCAGAGGGAATGGAGGGCTTGTATAGGCGCTCGACGAGCACCCCCGCCGGAGCGGTAGTTTGAGAGGAACCGACCTTAGACATTTGGTCGGCCAGGGAATTGTCCTTCCTGGGGATGTAGATTACTTCGAAATTCCTGAAGCATTTCTCCATCTTCCTTACTTCGGCCAGGTAAAGCGCCATTGAGGTATCGGAACACTGATACTCCTTGTTGACCTGGTTCACGACCAACTGTGAATCGCCCATCACAGTGAGCCGTTCGACTCCTAACGATTTGCACGCTCGAAGTTCGGCCAAGAGGCCTTCGTATTCCGCCGCGTTGTTGGTCACGGCGAAATGTAGTTGGATGGCGTACTGGAGTTGTTCTCCATCCGGGGAGACCAAAACAACGCCAGCCCCCGAGCGCTCGTATGCTCGGGATCCATCAAAATACAAGGTCCAGTGGTTTTCCCTAGATCCGGTGGTATCGCTGGCTGGTGGTGCAGGAGCCGACCATTCTGCCACGAAGTCAGCCAGAACTTGTGATTTGATTGCCGTGCGGGCTGAAAACATTATTTCGAATTCCGCGAGCTCCATGGCCCACTTGGCTATACGACCACTGGCGTCCTGGTTTTTCAGGATTTCTCTGAGCGGGAAACTGGTCGGTATCACGATCTTGTGCGCTTGAAAGTAGTGGCGCAACTTCCTGGAAGCCATCAGCAACGAATACAGGAGCTTTTGAACTTCAGGATAACGCTCCTTCGGTCCGTGCAGTACTTCGCTGACATAATAGATGGGTCGTTGGACACCATCCTTCTCCACTGTTAGTACTGCACTTACAGCCTGTGGGGTTGCCGCTAGGTATAGTAGCAATTCTTCCCCCGCTGCAGGCGTGACGAGGACGGGTGGTTTGGAAATGTACTATTTCAGCTCTTTGAAAGAGTGATCAGCCTCCTCCGTCCATGTAAAGCCATCGTGCTTGCGGAGGGCTTTAAAGAAAGGTAGTCCTCGCTCACCCAGCCGGGAAATGAACCGGCTTAAAGAAGCCATTCGCCCGGTCAAAGCTTGCACCTCCTTTACGCATGTGGGCGGCCTCATATTCTCAATGGCTTCGATTTTCTCTGGGTTTGCTCCAACGCCTTGTGGCCCGACCATGTAGCCGAGCACCTTGCCAGCTTTCACACCGAACACGCATTTTTCTGGATTTAACTTTATTTGATGCTTATTGAGGTTACAAAATGTTTCTTCCAAATCCGCAACGTGACCCGAAGCGCTCTTGCTTTTTACAACTATGTCGTCAACATAGACCTCCAAGTTTCGACCCACTTGGTCTGCGAAGGTTTTCTGCATGAGGCGCTGAAATGTAGCTCCCGCATTTCTTAGACCGAAAGACATGGTCGTATAGCAGAAAGTACCGAAAGACATGGTCACGCGACAGGCTGATCTGATGATAGCCCGAATAAGCGTCTAGGAAGCTCATGGCTTGCGATCCTGCCGTTGCGTCGACCAATTGGTCTATGCGAGGCAGCGGGTAGTTGTCCTTCGGGCATGCTGCGTTTAGGCCCGTGTAATCGACGCACATGCGCCACTTGCCCCCATTCTTTCTGACCAAGACCGGATTGGCTAGCCATTCAGAGTGTTCGACCTCCCTAATGAAGCCAGCCTTTAGAAGTTTGTTGAGCTCCTCCCGGATGATCGCCTGTTTTTTTGGGGAAAAACGTCTAAGTTTTTGTCGCACCGGTTTTTTGTCAGGCTGAACTGCTAGCCTGTGCTCGATCACCTCCCTTGGGACCCCGGGCATGTCGGATGGTTCCCAGGCGAACGCATCCGAGTTTGCTCGGAGGAAGGTGATGAGCTCGAGTTCCTATTTGGGATCTAAGGAAGATCCCAAATGCACGACCTTGGCCGGTTCCGACTCACTGAGCGGAACAGCCTTGGTCTCTCCTCCAGACTGGAGGGCAAGTTTAGGCCGGGAGTGCTTCGGCTCTTGGTCGGGGCCGCGAGTGGGCAACTGGCCGACCATATCCAACGCCCTTTCATCGCAATTCAGCGCGGACTTGTGGTTCCCCTTTACGGTTATGACTCCGTTTGGCCCGGGAACCTTCAGGCACTGATATGCGTGATGTGAGGCAGCCATGAACTTGGCCAAAGATGGTCTGCCGAGGATGGCGTTGTAGGTCGATTCGAAGTCTACCACCTCGAAGGTGATTAGCTCCGTTCTGAAGTTACTCGGGCCGCCGAAGGTCATGGGCAGAACGACCTGGCCCAGAGGCTTGATCGAGGTGCCCGGGACTATCCCGAAGAAGGGCACAGCTATACTTTTGATCTTGGAGCGAGGAATCTGCACCTCGTCCAAAACCTTAGCTGAGATCAGGTCCAAGGAGCACCCGGAGTCTATAAGGGGACCCGAGCAACGACAGTGTTGCTGATGGTGGGGCTTACGGCCATCGGAAGCTTCTGTGGCTTGGTCATTCCAAGGGGACAATCGTCCTTGGAGAAAGTGAGGGATAACTCGGACCATTTGAGGTGCTGCACCGGAGGCTTACCTTGGGTGACATGGTGTACTTCCCTCGCAGCGTCCTTTAAATCCCGGCGAGACTTGTAGGCGGAGGAGCCCCCGAAGATAACCGCGATGTGGTTCTGTGGTTCTTGGTATTCTATGTCATCTTCGTTTTCTTCGACGGGCTGCTTGCCTTTGCCATTCTCGCCTTGCTCTGGGAGCGACGGCATGGGACCCCTGCCATTGTAAATCTGCTCCAAGCGGTAGGTCCACGTTCGGCAATTCCGTAGGTCATGCCCGTGCGCCTGGTGAAGCGGGCAGTAGAGGCCGCCGCGTTGATCTGCTTGGTCGCCTCGGTCGCGGGGCCTGTGCGGCTGCCCTCTTCCCCGAGCGTTGAACCCCCGATGTTGTGGCTGGGTTGCTCGGGGCTGTTGTTGTTCTATCGCGGCGACCATGCCCGGCGAGGGCTATTTTTTCTTCTTCTTCTTGATCTTCTTATCCACGGAGTTCGAGCCCTTTTTGCTGGCGGAGGTTTCTAGCCCGGGCTGAGGCGGTAGCTTCCCTTCATCCAGCATTTTCTTCCACTGGACGGCCTCATCTGCGTTGGCATATCGATCGGCCATTCGGAAGAGCTCGTTTGCCGTTAGATCCGGATGGATCTCCAGATCCTGCGTGAAGCGCACATCTCGTACCCCGAACTTGAAAACCCGGACGACAGCCTTCGGAGCGATTTCGTATTCCAAAGTCCCAAAGCTCACAAGTCTAATGCGAATCAGTCCCTATTGCCGTAGTGAACCCGTTGTCATGAAGAAACTCGAGTTTCGACACCTTTTGAGTCGAAATCCGTTTTCGCGTCAATATCGGGAGTAAAAAGGTCAAAAAGCGAGATTCCGAGCAAATGAGCTCGAAACTTGACGAAACCTGCGTGAATGGGTCCCATGGGTCCCCAGGAACCTATCCATGCATGTACGTCGAAGTTCCGAATTCAACCGCGTGAAATCTCACTTTTTGGAAAAAATTTCTCTAGCGACCGGCACTACCGCAGGCATTGGAACGGTACTGCTGGAGGGGCCGGTACTGCCGGAGGGGCCGGTACTACCGGGGTTTATTCACCGGTAGTTAAAAACCAGAGAGCGTCCTTTTTCTTCTCTGGCGACCGGCACTACCGGGCCTGACGGCCGGTACTGCCGCTCATGCGGTACTACCGGGGTCTATGGGCCGATAGTTATTTTCCAGAGAGACACCCAATTCGGTTACAAGCGGGCGGCACTACCTGGCAACTCAGCCGGTAATGCCAGAGTGTCGAGCGGCACTACCGCGCTATAGTGGCCGGTACTGCCGACCTCTGAATAAGTTCCTGGAATCCTTTTTCGATTAAGTTCTCGTTCTTCGTTTTGGTTCTTATTGATGTTTAATCGCTTCCTTGCTGGTTTTGAGCGTTGAGTTGGTATTGTCTCTTTTCGTGTAGACGTAGACACGTCGAACGTCACCGATGATCCCGACTATGTCCTGGAGACCGATTTTACCGAAGAGCAAACATGCAAGCACCTCCTTTGACCATTTTGATCCCATAATTGCTAATGCTAATTTCAATTGCCAAAACTATTAAGCATGCGTGTATGTTCAGTAAAGATGCTAGTTGTGGGAAAGCATGGTAGTTAAACCCGAATTGGTGGATTCCCTTAATTTTAATTGAACTGCGAACCTTATTAAAACTTAGGCTAAAAACCTAGACATAAAGATAAATGTCAAATGGGTAATAATGAATAGTATTCGCATAAGCTTAATCATGCTGTAGAATGTATTATATGTTGTTACGACACAATCAACTGCAGTCTTCTTGGAATTGATCGGTTTGGTTTGGATTGAGTTTTGGATCGGAAGGTTGGTTAATGGCTTTGGAGATTTGGATCTGGTTTACATTGGTTTGGTGTGGTTGGAAAATGGAAAAGGAGTGTTTAGACCGGGCGAGATGTACGGAGTTTGGTGAGTCGGAATTTGGTTTGGTTTTGTCCGATTGGTTGGACCGGTTGGTTGGGATGGTGTGTGGTTTTGGTTTGGATGGCAAGCTTGGGGCTTGGTTCTTGGTTGGTTCCTTGCTATGGGGAGGTGGCCAGTAAAGCTAGTGGGAGCCCGTAGGGACCACTAGTGGACATCCTCTGTGGCCGTAGCAAGTGGGATTGGAAGATCTCGCCTGAGTCACCCTAAGGACTGAACTTGATACTATTACTGGGTCTTACAGTACAACCACATGTGCTAGTATGGGATAGCCTTGGCCTAGTACATTGGAAAGGATTTGGGTCTTGCATCATTAGGCGGCGGGAGAGTTGGACACGCCTGCCGTGTCGGTGTGTTCTAGGGATTCCCTCGTCGAGGCATCGAGGGGGAATTTGCCCAATACAACGGTAATGCCTGCTATGGGGAGGTATGGGCCAGTAAAGCTAGTGGGATCCCGTAGGGACCACTAGTGGACATCCTCTTGGGATCGTAGCTAGGGATGCACATTACCGGGCTGGTGCAAGGTTTAAATCCTAGCCTATCGAAAGGTTTCGTCACGGTCTAGCAAAACGGGTAGATGCTATGATCGCGTGGCATGGTTGACATGATTGCTAGAACGTGTCATGTGGGTAAAGTGTACAAACTCTGCAGAGATAACTAAACTAATCGATTAGCCGTGCTCACGGTCATGAGCAGCTTGGGAAGTACTGTCAAGTATAGAATTTCTAGTGTTGGTCCTGGTTTGGTTTTGGGAAAATGGTCGGGTTTGGATTGGTTCGGTGTGGTGTGACTCTGGTTATTTAGAAATGGTTGGGTATGGTGTATGGTTCCTGGTTGTGGATTCGGGAGTATGGTATGGTATGGTTTGAGGTGGGAAAAGGTTTGGTCGGGTGTTGGTTTTGGTTAAAAGGTTGAATATTGATACTTGCTTTGAAATATTTTTAGCAAACTCTTTTACAACTGCCGATGTTGAACCTATTATCATATTACAAATAAAACTTGCCTTATGCTCAAAAAGACTTAGTGTAGAAACCCGATTGTCCTTGTCATAACCTGCATTTCTATATATATACAAATTGCATACACTAAAGTCTTGCGAGTACATACGTGTACTCACCGTTTGCTCTAACGGATTTTGGTCAGAGGAAGAAGGAGCAGGTAAGAATGAAGATGTGCCTGACGAGTCACAATACACTGACGATTTCGCTGAGGGTTAGCTGGGTTCCTTCCAGCCAGTTGCTTGAGGGTGGAAGGCACACTGCGCGTTTTCTTTTGGACTTCCGCTGATGTTATTTGGCTCTTTTGGACTTATGCTGGCCGCAAGGTCGTAACTTGTAAATTTTAAATAAATGTAATAACTTTACCTTTCGAATGTAATATATTTATTTTTGTATGGATATGAAACGTCTTGTATGACAACGTGTGGGTACTGGACTACTGATCCAGGGAACTAGTACTATTCACACGGTTGTGGGAAGCTCGAATTGGGATCAATCGGTTGGCGCATACACTTGCCTCAAGTATTGCCGACCAATTGGCCTCAATTCGGGTACGGTTTGTGACTAGTAATCGGATTACTGACGGGTTGCGTTATTTCCAGTTCGACGCAACAGTGAGTACCCGAGTTACTGTTACAAAGATCGGAGCCCCCACGACATGCACACCCAGGGTTTCAAATTCGATGAAATTCGAATGAATTTCACGAAATTCGACCTTACCGCTCGAAAACGAAATTGGTTTTCGTTCGGTTTTTGTCCAAATTCAAATTCAAATTTAAATTTAAATTTAACAAAATTTATCCAAAATTTTCCTATAATTAGTATTAATATCCTTATGACCTTTGGTGTGAATATTTAAAAAAAAATGAAATTAGAGATATTTTTGAGCCATTCAAAATATAGATAATAGAAAAGGCAAAAAGAAAAAGAAATTAGAAGTATTTTTAGTAGCAATATTTGTTCAAGTATATCAATAGAAATATTTACTTCAACATATTTTAGTAACAATATTTATTCAATTATATTTAGTAGAAATATTTGTTCAAGTATATCAAGTAACTTACTTCTCATTGTATGCATGCATGAACTACCAAAACTTCTCGCTTCATTATTATTTTCTTACATTTTAAATTTACGTTGAATTTTATCATTACCCATCTATTATTATTTGACGTGTCTATTAATAACATGATATGGTTATATTAGTAAGTGATCCAATTATATTGATTGATTTCCTTACAGATGGCCGATATTTAAATGATATTAGTAAGTGATCCAATTATATGAATGGTATTTATATGTGAATGGTATTTGTATGTGATTATATGAATGCCTATTTTTTCACTTGTATTGATATGTAGCAATATTTGTTCAATTATATTTAGTAAAAATATTTGTTGAAGTCTATTTAGTAGCAATATTTGTTCAATTATATTTAGTAGCAATATTTGTTGAAGTATGTCAAGTAGCAGTATTTATTCAATTATATTTAGTAAAAATATTTGTTGAAGTATATTTAGTAGCAATATTTGTTCAATTATATTTAGTAGCAATATTTGTTGAAGTATGTCAAGTAGCAATATTTGTTGAAGTATATTTAGTAGCAGTATTTATTCAATTATATTTAGTAGAAATATTTGTTGAAGTATATTTTAATATGTTAATGTTATCCAATATTGAAAATCTTACTTGTATTGATATGTGACAACTTTCAATTATTTAAAATATAGCAAAAGTATGGTATATTTTAATATATTAATGTTATCCAATATTGAAAAACTTACTTGTATTGCTATGGTATATTTAATATGTTTATGTTATCTTGTTTGGGTATATTTTAATTATGTGAATGCCTATTTTTGCACTTGTATTGATATGTGACAAGTTTTAATTATGTGAATTGCCTTTTACAAATTTTACAATATTTTTTCTCATTTTTTCTCATTTTTTTCTTAATTTTTTAACCTGTCGTCGAAATTCGATGCTTTTCGAGCGAATTTCGATGCTTTTCGACCGAAATTCGAGCTTTTCGACCGAATTTCGCTGCTATGTTTGATCAATTTGCAAATTTATTTGACTTTCGAAATCCTTCGAAATTTCTCGAATTTCGCTTGAAATTTCGCGAATTTCGCTACTGGTGACTGAGCAAGAAAGGAGTTTGAAACGAAATGATAACCCTGCGCACACCCCTTTGCTCTACAAGGAGAACATATGGGCGCCATCAACTGCCATAGCCCTTTGTTGCATCTCTAAGGTATATAGGTAACTCGGATGTTTTATCTTATAATTCACAATTAAACAGAAAATCCATGGTACTAATTTTTAATTACCAAACGTCCAACACCAATTCTTCATGAAGAAAAATTCACTTCTTTCAGAAAAAGTTCTCTCCAAAGGCTTAAGGCTTCACCTCCCTCTACATCTCCTTATATAGAGGAGGCAACCCTAACCCTAAAACCCATACACTCAAGTGGATACCATCCATATTTACACGGACTAACCCGATAACCCAACAAACATAATGGGTTTTACACTCATACAAGCACGCTTCTCAAAGCGGCCTTCTTCTTGACGCTCAATTCGCTCCACAAGCCCGAATATGCGTCGATTACCACCTTGGCTTGACCCAAACTACTTAGGCCATCGACACGGTTTTTCAAGCCGCCTCGATCCCCGATAATGGGAAAATTACCAAGTTGCCCCACAACCGACCTTTTCCTTCTTCTCAAAGCATCACCCATGCTTCATCACTTCCATGTGGCCTAATGACTCTCCCCGAACCATCCTTGCTTGCAAACGAGCCCAAGTCACTTAGCGCACCACATGTCCTCCATGACTGCTCCGTCTTCCTCTACCCAAATTTTTCACATTCCAGAAAATAACTACCACCAACTAGATTCCGGTAGTGCCGCATCCTGGTACTACTACCCCCATGGTTGATAGTTCTGCCTTTGCAAAACCCAGGGAATCACCACTCTGTAAAATAACTATCATCCCACAAGGGCTTGTAATACCGCCTTCTAGCACTACCACCGTTCCTATAACATCCCAAAAATTTTTAAAAAATGAGAAAAATAAAATAAAATTTTAAAATGTAATAATAAAAATGAACAAAAATTTTAATTGAAACTAAAACTTTAATTTTAAAAAATGTCATCTTTTACCTTATTTTCTTAAATTTTGGTCCTAAGAAAAGAACAATGGCAAGACTAAAATACTTTCTTAAAAAATTAGCAAACTAAATTTGAGCACGATCCTAATTTGAATTTCCATATTTTACGATTTCTTTTTCTGAATTTTGGCTGTTAAAGAAAATCATTCATATTAATTGTTTCCTTCTCTTTAAAGAAAATGCTAAATTTAAAATTCCTGAAGAAATAAAACCTGGGAAAGTTTACCTTCTTCAGATCATGTATAAAAAGTTTATGAAATTTTGATAGGGAATAGAACTTCAATTAATTACATGAACCATGAATTATATAGAAATGAATCAAATCAATTTCCTTTCACTGGCGTGTGGGTCACCTGCACCTTAAATATTTCCTCTCCACTCTCTCTCCTTCCTGACGTGCTCAGTAGAGCACCAAGCCAGCGCGAGCCAAATTCCACCACTCTTCCTTGCATTTGCTCCACTCTGATCAGGCCACGCCGCGAGCTACGTGTCCTCGCGCATGCGTTTGCCTCTCTAGAACCGGCCACGACGATGGGCTCTTCTCCTCCTCCTTGCGTTGCCACGATGAAGAACCACCGCCTTGCAGCCTTGACCAAGCCACCGCCTAGGCTCGAGTATATAGCCGATCGAGCCCTCCTCCTAGGCACTTAGCTCTGTTAGACTTACCAGGCGCACATACGCACTCAAACGCTCAAGAACAGAAATAACGGGAGGAAGAAGATGATGAACAGTAGCACGAAAAAACAGTGCGCCTAAACGCTTGCAGCGCACACACGCTGCACTCTCTGTTGTATTCAAACTCACGGGTTACATGCCCTTATATAGTGGGCGGATCACCTAACCAACTTGGTAACCAAGGCAAATTCTAAACTTAGAAAGTCTAACTAAGGAAACAAATCTATTGAATGATCTGATTGCCTATTGTATCATGATTTATTGTCTTTCATGACACGGCAAATCATTAATTTTTGGCAAGTCTTAATTATTTTCTAACAATCTCTCTCTAATCAAGACTTGTCGACTCTTATTCGACACTGGATAGAGAACGCATCTCTTCGACAGACAATGCGCACGACGCGGCTGCCTCCAACAGACCACAACGGCCCCTACTGCATGCAACTCCTCCACGCTACGTACGCGGCAAGCTGCAGACCGACTCAAAACGCATGCATGCCCCACAACTCGGATCGCCACACGATCAGCACACGACACAGTCACACCACCAGCTGCGCGCACGCACACGCCGCTGGGTTTATTCCCAACAATTATCTCCCCCTAAACCCAGCGTCGCCGTCCCGCACTCATAGGAACGTCGCTTCCTCGTCGGCGCTAGCGAGCAGGGCCTCCTCCTTCTTCGGCTTGCGGCAATCTCGAGCAAAATGGCCATGAACGCCACAGTTAAAGCACTTCCCGATTGACGACTTGGATTTCTGCCGAGCCTGCCACTTGGCCGTCGTGAGCAAGAGCTGGTCATCGCGCTGTTCGCTGCCGGCATGAGTGCGCCGCCGGGAACGCTCGTCAAACGCCTTCAGCCTGCCAAGCGCCTCCTCGAACGCCATCGTCTCGACGTCGCATAATTGTTCGATCCCAGCCACCGCACGCAGGATACAACCGATCGGGAACGGTGTCGAGGAGCTTCTTCACCATGGCGTCGTCGTCAAGCATCGAGCCAAGACTGGCGTATCTCACCGCCATGCCGCTGATCTTGCCGGCGTAGTCGTCCAGCAGCTCCCCCTCCGCCATGCATAGCTTGTCGAACTCGCCCTTGAGAGTTGAAAGGCGAACCGCCTTGACGCGATCGGCGCCGACAAACCTCGTCTTGAGGCTGTTCCATACCTCCTTCGCCGTCGTCTTCGTCGAGACTTGCATGAGGATGTCCTCCGGCAACGCTTGGAGAAGCTGCGCCCTCGCCGTCTTGTTCTTCCGCTTGTCCACCGCCACACCTTCTGCAGGAGACACTGCCTCCCGGAGGCCCTGGGCATCAAGGATTACCTCCACCTTGATTGCCCATGCTGTGTAGTTCGCCGACGAGAGCACCGGGTAGGACAGCGGCACCGTGCTCCCCCCGGCACCGTGAGGGACCATCGCCATGGCCACAGGCAAGATCTTGAGGCTCTGATACCACTTATTAGACTTCCCAGGCGCACATACGCACTCAAACGCTCAAGAACAGAAATAGCGGGAGGAAGAAGATGATGAACAGTAGCACGAGAAAAACAATGCGCCCAAACGTTTGCAGCGCACATACACTGCACTCTCTGTTGTATTCAAACTCACGGGTTACATGCTCTTATATAGTGGGCGGATCACCTAACCAACTTGGTAACCAAGGCAAATTCTAAACTTAGAAAGCCTAACTAAGGAAACAAACCTATTGAATGATCTGATTGCCTATTGTATCATGATTTATTATCTTTCATGACACGGCAAATCATTAATTTTTGGCAAGTCTTATTATTTTCTAACAAGCTCGTACCTCGTCTTCTCTAGCATCCTCTCCCGTGAAAGCAAGCAACGGGTGAAGTAAATTTTGATTTCTTCCTCAACTTCAGCCGCGCCATCAAGCCGCCGGCCAACTTCCTGCTCCGGCCACTATCTCTCAATTACCTGCACCTAGAGCACCGCCATCCACTCCTACACACATTCCCCAATTCAATTTGGATGCCCACTGCTCCTTGCTCGGTTCCGGCCAATTCTTCCATCGCAGGCCACCACAACTCGGTTTCCTAATCCTTTCTCCATTTTCTAATTAACATGGCGTGGAGCACCATCACTGACTTTGGATCATTTCCCCTAAACCAATTTGAGTGCTCCTTTGCTGTAGAAGCTCAACCACCGAGCCCCTGCTATCGCCGCCGCTCCTCGTCATGGCGCCGCTGCTGCAGACCATCCCAGCCCTGGCCAACTTCTCCTGTGGTCTAAGCAAGTCCCCGGGGTCCCATTTTAGTGGTCACTTGAAGCTCCTTGTGCTTGCCTTGGCCACTGGCCAAGCTGCTGGAGCTGCTCCCATGGTGGCTACTGTAGCAGGAATTTTTTTTAATAATACATTTTTTATTCAATTTTGCGAAAATATACTATGAAAAAAAAATCAGCAATATACCTATGTAGCTCCTTGGTTTGGCAACAAAGCCTACAAAGCCTTTGTAGCTCTTCCAAAGAGCTACAAAGGTTTTCTACCCGTTTCATGGCTAAAAAAATCATGAAATGACGAAGACGACGATGATAATGATTTTGTGTCACCACCACCTCGACGTTCAAGCGTGTCCCATTCAAACAACAATGCAAGAGGGCGTTCAACCAGAGCTACCTCCTACACATACAAATGACGATGACGATGATGACGATGATTTCATGTCACCACCACCTCGACGTTAAAGCAACAACGATGCAAGAGGACGTTCAACGAGATGGCTAGCTCCTAAGCGTAGAAATGACGATGACAATGATGACGATGATTTCGTCTCAGCACCACCTCGACGTTGAAGCACTTTCACAACAGGCCATTCATCCAAACAAACTTCAATAGGTAGGAGAGTTCCTGTAGGGTCTGTTGTACCCATCAAATAAAAGTAGTTATCAATTGGTAGGCTTCCTTGCTTCAGCTAATGTTTGATTGCATCTTCGTAATCACAACAAGCGTTATTAGCCTCTTCAGTTGCATTATTACAAAATAAAAAACAACGACATGACAACACAACACCAGATACGCCAAAGCTTGACCGGTCGTGCAGCTTTTTCAGTGCGATTAGACAACACACCTCCAGGGTTAACAAAATCGATCCGGCGATTTTCGGATGAACAGTAATTTTCGATAATCTCAAAAATCGAGTCGAAAATCGTTACAAATCGGATAAATTCAAAAACCAATTTTTTTCAAAAAAAAATCCAAAAATCGCTGGTTTTCATGGAAAATCGACGACCTTGTTGAACTTTTTGTGCAATCGATTTTTAGTAGCGATTTTCGACGATTTTTGACGAAAATCGACCGATTTCCACCGATTTTCGACCGGTTTTTGACACGTAATTTTTTTTTTCAAATTTTCAAAATTTTTTGAATTGTTTTTTGAATTGGATCGGTTTATCGACCGGTTTTTGATATCGGGCCGCGGCGATATGGGCGAAAATCGCGAAAATCGACCGAAAATCGACGATTTTGTGAACCCTGCACACCTCTAGGGTGACCTAAAAGTAAGCATCCATCACCTTTTTCAATGACAGGCCCTGCTGCTTTGCCAAAGAGTGTCAGGTCGTGCAGCTTTGCCAAAGCATGACAGGTCCTCTGCTTAGGCATAGCGGGACAAGCCATGCAGCTTTGCCAACATGGGGCGATCGGCCTATATAAGGGCCATCCCCTCCTGCCTTCACTCTCAACGAAAGAGTCCCATCGCAGGGAAGATGAAACAAAACAAGGGGAGGAGAATAGGGAAAAAAAGAGAGGGGACAAAATGCCGAGGCGTGCAAGTGGAAAGGGAAAGGGCAAAGCGAAGGAAGAGGGAGACGCTTCGGGCTTTTCGCGCAATTTAGCGTAGCAAGACCTCTTCCCACCTCCTGGGGTCGTTGCACCGATGTGTCTGTGCGGAGATCCATGTAGACTTGTCCGCTCATGGGAAGTTCAAACTTGGAAGAGGAGGCAATGGAAGTGCCGCAAGTACGCCTTCGACCTGCCAGAGAAGAGCCTAAAGAATTGCTAGTTGGTAATAATTATACGTCTTTCTTAATATTTGTACATGACACTTTGCTAATTTCTGTATTATGCAGTCGCCTCTGCCATTGTGTTAATTTGAGCAATGGTTTGACATGGACATCAACCCCGAGGACCAAAGGCTCCTAGATCAAGCCAACCGGGATGATGAGCTCAGGCGACGACTACAGGAGGATCGTGATGCCGCACGCGAGGAGGCACGTACGAAGGAGGCGGAGGAGAAGGAGTCCGAGAGAGAGAGGAAGCGAGAGAGGGCACGTCGTGCCAGAGAAGCCCCACCGGAGGCATGGGAGAAGGGAAAGTGGCCTCGATGCACTCAGTAGACATCTAGTTGTAACTGTTATTTTCCTTGTTCGTGGTTCTTCTTTCCATGTAGTTGTAACTGTTATTTTCCTTGTTCGTGGTACTCCTTTGCAATAAAGAAAGTTGCTCTGGGCTATAATACTTAGGGTTATTGCGCTAGTGCATTTTAGATGCAAATCAATCTGTACATAAAATATTTTCCTATAATATGATAGTCCATATATCAAATAGCAAATCTCATCCATACTTACAAAAAATTACCTTCAAACACGATATCTTATGGCCTATCGGAAAAGCCTTAAGCGTTATAGTTTGTTATAGACTATAATACTTAAGGTTATTGCGCTAGTGCATTTTAGATGCAAATCAATCTGTAAATAAAATATTTTCCCAGAATATGGTGGTCCATATATCAAAGAGATAATCTGCTCCAATCTTCCGAAAAAATATATTCAAATACGATATTTTACGCCCTGCCGAATACCCTTAAGCGTTTAATGAAATAGATGCTTCTTGTAGCCATTTGGTTTATTCAACTGAGTTCATTCATAAATATTTTTGCAAAAATAGGACATCTAAGAACCTAGAAACAAATAATATTTATTTCATGATTTTTATAGCCATGAAACGGGTAGCAAGCCTTTGTAGCTCTTTGGAAGAGCTACAAAGCCTTTGTCGCTAAACCACATAGGTATATTTCTGAAATTTTCTTTTTTCGTAGTATATTTTTGCAATTTTGTATAAAAAATGTATTATTAAAAAAAATTCCACTGTAGCGCTATTGTAGCTACCGAAGGGATGTCCTGTGACTAGGGGTGCAAACGGTGCGGATACGGACGGATTTTGTTCATCCCGTATCCTATTCCAAATTTTTTCTCGGATACATAATCGGATACGGACAGTGCCGGATTCGAATACGAATACGGATTACTTCGGTCACGAATACGGAGCGAATACAGGTCGTTCCGGATACGGTTAGTCTCGGTCACGAATAGTTAGTCGGATAATGCGTGAAAGCAGAAACCATATATGTCACATATATTAGGATCAATCAACCATACACAAAACTTTACTATAACTTTCAAGACATGTAAGTGTTTCAAATTCAATAATAGTTGCATTCCCTACATAAGAATAATATACAACCAAGTACAATTCCAATCAACATATGCACTTATATGATGTAGCACATCCAACTGCAATCAAGTGTTTTGTAGTGCAATTATAAGAGCTTGCTCCAGAAAGTAGTGCAATTATATTACAACTTGCTCACATTATATCACAGGCTCACAACAGCACTATGTTTCACATTATATTACAACTTGCCTAATCAGATAGCACATAACCAACACGCAACATCTAAAATACAACTAAAATACAGCTAGCAAGCACTGTAAATCAAATACACACATTATGAACAATATTGCAAGGGTATCGGGTCGGATATTTACCGGGTATTAGGTCGGATATTTACCGGATATCGGATCGGATATTGCTCTTCCCATATCCTAACCCATATTACATGAGATTTTTCGGATACGGATCGGATATTGCTCTTCCCATATCCTAACCCATATTACATCGGATTTTCCGGATACGAATACGGATAACATCGGTACGGATTTTTTTCGAATACGGTATCGGATCGGTCGGGAAATATCCGCTCCGTTTGCACCCCTACCTGTGACCTCCATTCATTGACCGGTGGCCCCAGTCTTCATAGTGCCACACGAGAAAAGCTCTAGTGTCAGTTCGATCTCCTTCCTGTGCATACTGTTGCTACTGGCCAAAGCTATCAGAGAATAAGCATCCGCGGCACGCTAGAGCTCATGTACTAGCTTTGTTTAGTGCTAAGTTCATTAGATCAGTGGCCCCAACCAAAGGTAGCACAAGTACCTCAGTTAATTTCCATATTGTTGCTTAGTGGTCCGCAATACCTAGATTGCAATTATGTGTTTACTATTACAAGATGATTATATCGTTCATTAACTACTATTCAGCGTACTAGCCGCAAATACTTTCAGTTAATTGTGTACCAACACAACCATAGCATCATAGTATAAGTACGCTTAGTTCTAGCTAGTTTGTTAATGTCTTGTGGTACTATTCTTAATATACAAACATGCATGTATGATCCCTAAAAGCCCTCATATAAGGTGTTGCAAATTAGAATGATGTTTGCATATAAAGAAAGTAAAGTTAGTTTAATAAATTTGACATGATCAATCATTAAACTCGAATGTAAGATGACGCCTTGGTTATAAGAAAATGAACTGAACTGGTGTGATACTTGATCGACTAAAGCTTAGAAGTTTTGTATATTAATTAAATACTTGGCCTCAATACAAAACAACTCAGCTCATAAAGAACCTAACTAATTTAGTAACCTCCAGTACACATCAATACCTTGAGGGGATAAAATTGTGATAAGTTCCAAGTCTTTATTATGTCCATTACACTTGTACAATCTTTAGTTAACACGCTATAGGTCTAGTTCAACTGTTTCCGTAAAGATAAATAACATTTAGCTTAGTTTGAACCAAGATTCCGAATTACCTTACTTGTACAGAGCATATATGTATATATACATATAATTCTTAAATATCCCATAGGGTAAATCCATCATAATAGCCATTTTAACAAACATAATGTGCGTAGAAACTAAGATATCGATGAAAGCTAAAAACATATAAAATCAATTTCAAGATGCTTCTAAAGTCAAGACCTACCAATGCTATGAGAACAGTTATCTATCTATATAAATTGCTTTTGCAAATATAAAACGAAAACTGTAATATTGTCGTGCAAATTTTATAAACACTTAAGCCTTTTTGGTAGCCCGTAGAATATCTCATCTAAATGCAAATTTTAGGAAGACCCGCCCGAAAACACTCTATGATATATGGGCTACAATATTCTAGAAAGATATCTTATTTATATCTCGCTTTGCATCTGAATCCTATTTGAGCAAAAACCCTAAGGGTTATGGTTATTGGCAACGCATGTTATGACAAGCGTAGATTGGTCCTTAGATAAAGTACTCATATCGTAAGAATCATTCGAAAACCATGTAAGTTTAGCTGGTAACTCTAAACCAGTAAACACCCTTTTTAATACTTAAATGTTGGTACTACCGAAAGTTGGTAATATCGCGATCTAAGAGTCGATACTGTCGGGAAAATAGTAGCGCCTTAACTAATGTCTTAATTCTATTAAGCTAAATAATCTTAGCTTCTTGAATTCGTAAAATATGAATAAACAATTCATAAAAAGTGAGTAATAGTGTAACCTAGACCATTAGTAAGAAATATAGATGAAAAGACAGATTATAACGCATATACATAAAATCTTAAAACCAAGACCCTAACCTTAAATTATCCTTGCTTTATGTGAGGTTTTCTATTTGATTTTTCTATCTGTATTCTTTTGCCTTATTGGAGTTTATCTTATTGGATTTTACTCTTTGCTATGTATCACGGCATGACAAGTAATCGACGCTACCGCTAACGAGTTTAAGTGTGTACTCGATGACAACTCCGATCTCGTTGACAACATGAGTTACGACTCTGACTGCTCCAAGCTGCGACTTCAATCTCGTCGTGAAACAACGAATAGCAAGGCAAATCCCTTTGATCATATTGATCCAACATGTTCAAAAATTCCTTTGTCAAATTTTTCATGCATGATCTATGTTTTATAAAATGTTATTTTGGGTATGGTAGGTACCACCCTCATTATGAGATTTCCTTAATTAATCTTGCCATGTGAACCTTGATAACCCTAGACAATGGATAGACAATGTAAGATGGGTATATTCATTTATTACATCATATGCTTAGTCATGCTTTAGATTGGGATACGAACAGATGGTTTACTGTTTGTAATGAATTTAAATATTTGACATATTGGATTAGAATATTGAACATGATGGATTGTATTTATGAACATGCTGGAATATTGTGATTGTTCATGTTTTCTTTTTCCGGAAATAAAACTATGATTCTGACGTGGGCGATTATTAGCAATAGCAGGAAGTGCAATTAATAATGCACGTAGATAGGGGGAGATTTGTGACACCACGGAGTGTCGTATCCTTATTTATTGAGCATGATGAGGTTAAAAACTTTATGAAATGTGGAATTAAGATTAAAACCATAGGGTATGGAGGTTTATAGCGCTTCCGGGCCGTTTCCGGGGTTTTGAGCCTTTCCGAGGGAGTATGGGCCTAAAAGAGGGGGTTGTGGGCTTCGGTGGGATGGAGTAGGAATCCATTTAGGATTAGGAAAGAGGCTTTGGGCTGGTAAAAGGGGGCTTCCCTGCCCCTTTGTACGCCCACCCCTGCCCTAGCTTGCGCCCCACCTTTCCTCCTCCCTTGCCTAGCCGCCCCTCCCTCTCCCTTGGCCGTGCGCCTCCCCCTCCCTTGCCCCTTTGCTCTCCACCTCCCCACCACCTATCCTCCACCCCCTTGCTACCCTAGGGTGGCCTCCCCACCCCTGCACCTCGTGGATCCATCCGTTGGAGCGAGGAGCGAGGAGCGATCCGGGAGGAGATCCTTTCAGTTTTCGTGCGTCGGGCAAAGGTATGGCCATGGGAATCCTTGGGATTGATCTAGGTACTGTTCTAAGGGTGTTTATCAAGTTTTTAGATCAATTGGTGGTGCTGGATTTGATTAGATTAGATGGATTCTTGAGTTAGTCACGTTCTCTGTTTCGGACAGCATGAGCAGTCAACCTAGGGTTCGGTTTTTCACCAATTTAGAGTCCGAATTTGGTCGTATGGACGTTGAAAAAGTTGTAGATAATTTCATTGTCTTTCAGTGGATATAAAGAACGTTAAATTCTGCCCAGCCGTTTGAAAGTTATGGCTGTTTTACCGAGCGTGTTAAAATCTGTAACGTGATTGGAACAGATCACGGTATTTTATAGATTAAACAACTTTAGAGTCCGAATCAGTATTTCCCTATACCTAGAAAAAGTTGGGAAATTTTCTAAGCTACGCGAGGATGTACTCGTTTAATTGATTCGGAGTCCCAGAACTCAAGTTATGCCTTTTGGAAGGCTGCTGTCCCGACGGGACAGAACCGCTGTTTTCGGGTTTTGCGAGTAGTTGGCAATGTCGGGGTAGATGAGGGTTTGCGTACTGTTTTGTGGGCTTGATTGTGAGTGTGTGGTCCCTATGTGCAGGTGGTGTGACCCCGGGAGGGCCTACTACTTCTCGCCAATCCGTCGCCCATGATTGAGGCAAGTGCATTGCAATGGATAGCGATTTGTAGGTTGCTAGTTGAGACTAGATGAGATTGATTATATGTGATGATCACTTGCCATGCTTTAAAGATTGCTATTGATATGATGAGTATGTTTATCATGTTATGATGCCATGTGTTAATGTACAAGTTGATTATGATGTGGCATATTTGCATACATGGCATGATTACATGGCCCAGGCGGTGAGAAAGTCATAACTAGTCCGGGAAGGTCGGTGAAAAAGTTATGACTAATCCGGAGAGCCAATGAGTAAGTCTTACATAGTGATTTCATTCACCGCGGTGAACGGAAGCGAGGAGTAGGCACCCTCCATCTTCGGGATGGAAGGGGGGAGAGGGTGCACACCGACGGGTGTGTACTCAACCATACCGGTATGAGTTTCCAAGGAGACATGAGCATCGCATTGCACTTCATACATATTGATGATGATGATAGTATGTGACCATGAATGAGATGGTTTACATGATGTGAGATATTATTGCTATGTAATTGTTCTTGTTGTACCATTGCAATATGCTTGCTGAGTTTTGAACTCATGCTTGTGTTTTCTTGTTGTCTTAGGTACCATGAGAACGGCATGCGGGGAAGGGAAATAGTCACACGTCCGCACGTAGCTTCACCCATTTTGATCCCACAAATCATTCTATTAGTTTTGATAATAAACTGCGTGTGATGATTATTGTTTTAAGGTTTAGCTTTGCTATATGAGAGTTTTATTGTTCGTTTGACTCTTGGAGACATTAAGTGCTTGATATTAGACTTATATTGTCGTTAAGTCTTTAATTATTGCTGTTTTAGCTGTCTCTCATATTGCCTTATATTGTTTAACTGTGTTGCTCCTTCAATTCATGTTAAAACAAAGGAGATGCTGTCGAAATCTCGGTTTTTTTGCATGTGCGCCTTTGCTGGAATTTATGTTTAATTGTGGTATTTAGATGTTGTTTAACTTATGTTTGGTAACATTCAGGCATATTAAATGCCGGGGTGTTACAAGATTTATCTCCCAGGTCGATTGAGGACTGAATGTAGTGTTGCATGATCCAATAAATAACCGTACATCGACAAATGCTGGTATGGAACAGCCTTTACCTATTAAGTTATTTGGAACTAGCTTTGCACATTAGCAAGCCGAAGTAGCACGTGCTGTTCCAGTTGGATTGCTCGTAAGGGTGTCCATACAGAAGTGTGGGTCGAACACATACCAATGCAACGATGTACAAATATCTTTTGCCACCATAATAAGGGTTTGTCATCACTGGGCTGGTGCAAAGTTAGGTTTGAATAATGGAACAGTTCCGTTATGAACTCTTTGCGGCACACCAAAGGAAGTGTGTTAACTATTGATTGCAAAAAGAGAGAACATATCTTGTGGGTAAAGCTGTACAACTCTGTAGAGTCAAAACTAATCAATTAGCCGCACTCGTGGTCGTGAGCACTTGGTGACCTAACACTAGTTAGATTTTTGTATTTTCATAAAATGGAATTGTCGAAGGTTAGAAATCGACAATAAACTTATACTCGGGTACCTTCGAAGATGCAGGGTCAATCAGAAAATCAGTCAACACACGATGTAGACAGGTTCGGGCCTCTCGATCGAGTAATACCCTACTCCTGTGTTGATGTACTATGGTAAAGATAAGAACAGAGTACAAAATAGAGAGATCAAGCCTCTACTACTATAGAGATTGTTTCTGGGGGGGGGGTTGCTAAGACCTAGCCTATCCTCTACTCTGTGAAGATTGTTCGGCGTCCACACCGCCTGATTGTCTACCCCCTTATTTATATGGTTGGGGTAGCCTTCTTTTGAGTCGTAGTAGGTTCAGAATACTCGATTGTACTCGATGAGGAGTCCTCCATTCTGAGATCTGCGTGGTGTATTCAAACCTCCCTTATTTCCGGCGTACTCGGGTTAGTTTCCTCGTAATGGGAACACGACCGAGTCCTTCCTAAATATGGGAATACTCCATCCATGCGTATCTTATCCCGTATAATTCGGGCCAGAGATACTACTAGTTTCCTGATATGTGGGTCACCGTGTATGATACGGTCTCTGAGTTTCCTACATGTTCATATATCCCACATTTAGATATTCGACCGTAGCCCCCAAACTCTACTACTGGCCAAGTTTTGGCTTGGTCGAATAAAACCTCATAAGCTCATGATCGATCGATTCGAGTAGAGTGAAACTGCCAAGTATCGAGTAAGGATGTGCCAGGTCGAGCGCCAAACGATTAACCTACCTCGAGATCTTGCGATAACCACAGGCAACTCGATGTTGATTCGATTACTCATTTCTAAGTAGAGTTAAGAAAAAATCTCAAACATCTAAATATTAAGAGAAGACAGCATTTAATGCTATGGCCTGCAAAAGCAGTAACGCCTGGGTGCATGACCATCTTTTCAACTTCTCCCCCGATTCTTGCACTGTGCGAGGGGGATGGATTTGCCCGTTGGCAAGGTAAATTGTATATCTTCCTATACTTGGAACTATAGCCTTTACCTGCCCCCTTCGGGAGCTTTGTCGCCTTCTTCAGTTTTCACCACTTCCTCCGAGGAAAGTTTCTTTCATTTTCTCCAATGGCGTCCAGTTCCCATGCTGCCACTAAAGATGTCTTGCCATCAAAGGACGCCAAGACAACTGAAGCAGCTTTTGAAGATGAGAATTTCTTTAATTTCTAGCAGATTTCAATCATGACCGGGGATCATCTTGCCGAGCTGGAGGTAGATAGCTTCATACCTCCTCGGGCACTTGTTCATTCGAGGCCATCAGCTGGTGAGCCATTTCCTACCCCCAAGAATGAGGATGAGACCGTCGTCTTTGAGGCCTTCTTTCGCTATGGTCTTAATTTTCCACCTTCTCCTTTCTTGTGCGAAGTCCTCGACTTCTACTCACTCCACCTTTTCAACCTGAACTCGAACTCGATTACGATGCTCAGTGTGTTCGTCCACCTTTGTGAGGCATTTTTGGGTATTAAGCCCAGCCTCAATCTCTTCCGCCACTTCTATAGCTTGAAAAGAATAAAAAAGGATGTAGTAGGGGGAGCTGGATTCCACCTTCGCAGCGGGAAATCTGAGTCCTACGTTCATGTCCCTATTACCTCGTCTTGGCAATCTGACTGGAAGAAGCGGTGGTTCTACATCACCTCTTCGGACACCGTCAACTGCCCTCTGACCTACCCCCCTGCTTATTAATCAAATTGACCTTTGGACGAAAGTCCCTCTGTCAACCGCCCGCAACACACACTACATTAGGAAGATTGAGGAGCTCAGGGAGCGATATCTGACAGGGTGGAATGTGGTCAAAAACTTCATCATGCGCAGTATAAGGCCGCTGCAATGTCGTAACCATCTAGCCTGTGATTACTCCGGGGTCGATGACGCTACCAGGGATACCTCTGACAGTAAGTGCCGAGGACATTCATTGTTCTTATTGTCTTTTCTCTCTTACAATTGAGCCAACTTTCCTTTTTGCCAGACCTGATGGGCCCGAGCATTGCCGTAAGACTAAGTAAGATATTTCACGGCCCCGATCCAGGTGATTATGACATTGTTGGATACGCCCAAGGCAATCCCCGGCCAGAGGTGAGTACGGGTTTATGGCTTGCAATGCATCGTCCGTGCATCTGTTATCCATTCTAATCCAGCATCTCCTCAAGAGGCGAGGTTTGAGGGTGAAGCCGGACCATCAAAGGGGGTCATTGTTCTAGTGGACGACAAACAAGCACGAGATGGGGATCGAGCGTCGACTTCTGCCTCTGCTGAAGCGGCTTCTCCTCTGAGTGACCCAGTTCCTGAAGTTGCTACCCTTGACAAAGGCGAGACTGCTCCGGGTCAAACAACAATCGAACCTCCTCGAGGGCGGGAATCGACATCCCCAGAGATCGCTTGACCCACCAAGCGGCCCCGGACCCGAGCGTCGAGGCCACCCAACCAGGTGATCTTCAACCCTTCGCTTGGGTGTTACGAACCCACTTCTAGTGTCATTCAGCAACTAATGGACGAACAACAGGGTGCTTGGGTGGCTAATCTGCAGAGGTCGACGACACCCCCGCAGACACCTCCTCGAGTTGGATCTCCATTGACCAAAGAGGTCGAGCAGGTAACTGCATTCGTCGATCAGCTCTTTGTTAAGCATTATTTTAGTAGCCTTTTTGGTCATCATGATTTCCCGCTGCAGACCTTACCACCGGTTGTCAGCCTTCCGACCCCCACCGGACCGGTCGAGGCATCAACTATTCTGCTTAAACTGGCTTTTGCGAAGCCCACTATGCGGAAGAATGTTAGAGTGAAGATTCGCATGGCGAGGTAAATCACCCTTCTTTTCTTTCAGATCTTTTTAGTTATCCTTCAGAAGTCGCTTAGCATAGAGAAACCCTGTAGGACAAGCATGACCGGTGGCACTACTGGTGGTGCAGTTGCTCCATCTTTCGTCATTGCTGGCATCGCGGCTCCTCCGGTAGCTTCGGCTTTGACTTCAGATCTTCCCTTGCCATCCTCCCAAGATCCTCCGAAAAGCTAGTCCATCTTGAAGCTTCAAGCCTATGTATATAGCCATAATCGATCTAGTTTTCAGTCTTTCTTCGACTAACTTTTGGCATCATCACAGGCGATCTGGCACGACCTTGAGGTTTTTTGTGAACAGGCTCACCAACAAAGGGAGCAACTCACGAGCGCCAGCCGACAAGCCCTCGAACAGAAGAATGCCAAGTTGGCGGCTCTTAAGGCCGATCTGAATGCTGCCAGGGTCGAGGCCGAAAAGTTGAGGAAGGAGAAGGAGGGCTTCGAGCTCGAGAAGACTGCCGCCAAAGCTGGTCAGGTGCAGGTGCATGCTGCATACACCAAACATCAATCGGACACCCTTGGTCACATGACCACGTCGGCCCACTTCGTAGCTTTCCACATGCTTGGCATGTTGAGGAGTCATTACCCAAGTGTGGATTTTTCGGTCCTGAACGAAGGGTTTGCAGGCGAGGTGGGGGCGGCCGCCGACCACATGCGTTATTTTGAAGACTTTGCTGCGACATTCGTGGACGCGCTGGATCTTACACTCAAGGACGATGAAGGCGCGAGTTAGAATCTTTAAGACTGCTTTTGCTCTTGTGTGGTTCTGAATCTTCTGGTTGTATACCGATCGTATGTGGTAATACCAGCTTATTTGCTTGTCCATCGTGCTTTGCCTACTATTCCCTTGTCGATGAAATAGAGTAGCATGAGTAGATGCAAACTTGACCTAGTATCCGTAGACCTTTAGCCGATAATTTTACTGCTGACTTAACTTGTTTTCTGCGCACAAAGCTAGAACATTCAGGTTAAATCGCCAATCCCCCTAGCTTGTGCTCGGGCAGGCTGCAAATAACGTCTAACCATTGCCTATGTTGAGACAGGCTGCTGCATGATTTTTTGCATGTCTTTGCCGACCTTGTCACCCGAATTTTTGTGGTGAACATGAACCTGATGCCTAGCACATGGTGAACTGACTAGAGGCCTCATCTCTTGCCGACCGCTGGGCGTTAGATGTCTGACAATCTAGTGCTCGTGTGCACGCTGGATAGATTTTGCTCGTTGTCGAGTTCGGGCATGGCTATGTTCTAGTTTTAGTTTGCTAACGCACTGAGTGCATGATCGCATAAATACATGCAAAGAACCTTATGCGAAAGAACTAAGAGGATTGAAAATAAAAAAATATCAAACTGGGGGTGTCGAGTTACATGTAGTAGTCCCCGACTCCTTACTTGATGCTATCATTGAGTGAGGAGTGATGTGTTCTTTGGATTTTTCTTTTAATCTCGCGTTTGACTAGGCATCGTGAATATCCGTTGCAGCCCCCGACTCTCTGCTCGATAGTTGTATCGAGTGGAGATTTGAGTGTAAGCATTGAAAATATCTGGTGTAGCCCCTGACTCTCTGCTCAATGGTTGTATCGAGTGGAGAGTTGAGCGTAAGCATCGGAAGTTGTGGCCTTTTCAGCTCTCGTGTGGCGTTACATCTAGTCATCATAAATTAGCATCGCTTTGATCTTCGCATAGTGTGTGGTGTGATGACGGACTCCTCGGGAATCTAGAGCGACATGATGTGACCCATTCCTAGAGCTATAAATAGATGGGACTTGCCATCACCTTCCCACAGCTTGCTTCCATCTTCTTGCGCTTTCCTTCTTTCTGACACGCTCATGGCTTCCACTCCCCCTTCACCCACGAAGATTCTTGGGGATTCTCTTCCTCCGACTCCCTTGGCGACCGTTTCTCCGAGCCGCATTATCATCATATTCTCCGACGAGGAGGTCAAAGTCAATTGGGAGGCCATTGAGAGGGAGGCGTGGCCAGAGGACGAATAAGAAGTTACTGGTAAATTGAAGTTCGATGCCGATCGGGAGACTGTTGAGACGAAGTCAGTCGTCCCACCGCTGGCCGACGCACAAGGAGAAGAAGGTGAAGCTCAGGACAACTTCGCCAATCCGACGCCTTCCGGCAGCCTAGACTCCACCGGCGCCTCTCGGCCTTTAACGACGGAGAGGAAGTCCCTGTCGAGGGTCGAGGATCTAGCTTTTGCTCATTCCTCCTACCCGCGCCGAGGGCGGAAGCCCATTCCGGGGACCATCAGTTTCTAATCCCAGTGGATGCAGGGGAGGCAACACAGCGGCTTCGAAAACAAGTAGTGATAGGGTACCTGCCCTTAACATGTAATAGAATAGACTTTTGTAAGATAATCTTCTAAATGAAATCATACTTACCGCATTTTCTTCTGTTATGTGCAAGCTTTTGTCATTTTATGTAAGATAATTTTCACTTTGCTTTTTTATTTTAAAATTTCTTTAAAAAATTCTTGTGATGTGAATGCCAATATTTAGTTCTAAGTGGTGTTGCCAATGTTTTCATCAAGGGGAGATTGTGAAATCATGTGCTGAAAAATTGGCTTAGTGTTGATTTTGGTATTGCAAAGTGATTGTGCTTATGGTATGTGTGGTGCATATGCATGTGCTGTTTCAGATAATTGTTTGATATGCTTGTGATAGCATGGTAATTGTTTTATTTGATGCAGTGCGCTTATATGAGTGGTCACATGGACTAATCTTGAGTCAAATCATGGACTTGTGCTCATACACGGTTTCGTGTTTGTTCATGTGCAGGTTTGCTTAAGGGCGAACGTGGTCGGTGACGGGACCAGATCTAGGTTCATAGAGGAACTGAGGTTCTGGACTAGGTTCAAGGAGGAACTGAGGTCCTGGTGGTCAACGATGTCAAGCGGAACGTTCGGACTAGAGAATAGTGTACATGAAGGCGAGTGAGTCATTTGGTAGCGACAGGTGGGCCGTACG
This sequence comes from Rhipidocladum racemiflorum, assembly GCA_036346355.1. NCBI lineage: Eukaryota > Viridiplantae > Streptophyta > Magnoliopsida > Poales > Poaceae > Rhipidocladum > Rhipidocladum racemiflorum. Next base: position 8,732,536 of record CM070579.1, read on the forward strand.
CGTGCACATGTGATTTTTGGGCTGTGTGCATATATTGGGACATATGTAATTGGGTTAGGTGGATATGCATGCATGTATTTAAATACAACTCATTAGGGTTTTATTTAGTATAAATAGGAGAGGGTATCTCCTATTTTTTGTAAGCTGCACAAAATAGAGAAATAAAAAGAGAGCAGTGTTTGAGCCGCACGAGAAAAAGAATTATCGAGAGACATGCTCTCGCGAGCGCTCTGTAAGAGCAAGTACAATAGTAAAGCCCACTGCAGGCTAATAGTAAGCTAAAAGCCAGCTTATACAATAACTGTCTCTAAAAGTTGTCTCTAAATATTGTGCAATAACTATCTCTTCTCTCTTGTACATAAATGATTTACCTATGCATCCTGCAAAGCTGGCTACTAAATAAGAGTCAGCTATCTTCTCTCTCATCGTTTCTCACTCTTTCACATAGACAAATGCTGACATGTACAAGCTAAGAGCCAGCTGACGTGATCTTATTGTACTTGCTTGAGACACGTGCGAAGCACAAGAGAGCAGTCTGCGGCTGGAGTCCACAGAAAGGCGCGCGCTGGTGAAGCAGGCGGAGGACGTAGCGGTCGGACACGTGGTGCTGCAGCTGAATTGAAGTTGCGAGCCATGCATGCATGCGTGAACGAACTAGCAATCACCAAGCCATGCATGCATGCGTGAACAAACTTACTCCTGGACCCTCCTGGTGATACTACAGGAATTTGAAACACTGGTCGCTACAGTGTTTTGCATTGGTAATCTGGTTTTTTGTTTGCATGCATGTTTTGATTCTAGATTGATTTATTATTTTACCATAATAATTTTGATTTGATCTAATCAAAAAATTTCTAAGACATAAAGTGATTGATCTGAAAAGTTGATTGGTTAATTCCTCATAGATCTTGATTAATTTCGTAATTAGGGTTAGATCAATTTCCATCATTATGTGATACAGCCAGCTTGCGAAAACTATAACTTTAGATCCGTAGATCCGATTGAGCTGATTTTTATTGGGTTAGTTTCCAAATTGAATCTAGTTTCTACGGTTATAATTTCATGTTAATCCAATGGTTGGATCTTCAGGAATTAATGTTTTAGTGAACATATGTTAGTCTATTTTTGTTGAAACTGATGCAGTCTTTTATAATTTGTTTAGGGGTGTTTTGATAATCAATAAAAATTTGTTTTAGCTTTCGCGCAATCATTCACACCCCCTCTAATTGCTATATTAGTGTATATCGATCCTACACGACCCCAATCAAAGTACCAAAAATATACCAATGAAAATCCATATGTTGGAATTAAAAAATAATTTATCACCATCATCACTGTATCTAAGCACAATATCTGAAGCACACCGATGTATTTGCCAAAGCGTAGGGAGTTCTCATAATGATGAGTTCTAGTGTGAGATGAAGAAACGGTAATCTGGATGATCTACACGTCACTTGCAAAGCCAATCATCTGCAGATTTCAAAAGCTCCATAGTTACTGCTGCTCATGCTGATGATTTGATGTCCACATGGAACCACTAAATTTGTATGAAGCTAGACCAATGAGATGCAGTGTGATCTTCCCAGGAACATCAACAATATAACCTCTATTATAGAGGGAGGGAATGCCGGCCGCTCGGCCGGCCACGTCATGTCGTGGTGACTTTGCAAAAAAGTCCTCTCATTTTCTGTAAATTACGTATTGGTCCCCAAAAAATTACAAAAAGGTTCTTTACGATTATTTGTGAGAGCAAGAAAATCGTTTTCAATTTGCGTTTAGGTCCCTCGGTTAGTTACTTTACGGAAAAGCCCTCCGCTAAATACAAATCTTGACCGAGCCCTTTTCTAATTTTTCAGAATAGCGATCAGGTCCAAAAATATAACAAATAGGTCCCTGCAACTTACGTCCAGGTCCTTTCTCCGTTTTCCTCGAAAAAAATATTTTAATGTGTACATCTCTATCTTTAGTCTTTTTTTCCCCAACCTGATCTCTAATATCTAGACTTTTTCCACAACCCGATCAATAATATTTCTTGGAACGTGTATTATTACTCGGTCAATGCATAGAGCGTTAAACTCGACAAAAGAAGGTTGGCAGCTCTAATATTTTTCGGAACATGTATTACCCGTTGAACGCATAGCGTGTTAAACTCGGCATCTATAATTTTTTTTACAGCTCGAAATCTAATATTTTCTGGAACGATGTCTAAGATTTTCCAAAACATGTATTATTACCCGGTGAACGCATAGGGTGTTAAACTCGGCATCTATAATTTTTTCGTCAACTCGAAATCTAATATTTTTTGAAAAATATATTATTCATTTTTTTTTTGCCAAAGGCCCGTTGTTGCACAAATTCGTCGACGGTTCCTGCCTAGCGCATTTTTTTTTTAAAAAACAAACGAACAAAAAAACGCTTAGATCTTTCTACCCTTTTTCAGACAAAAAACTTGGATCAAATTTCGCACGGTGCGGCAACGCGCGCAATATTACCTAGTTATTATTATTATGAAAATCATCTATCTCAAGATGCCCACTTAATGTACATGCCCAACGTTGTATCTTAATTATAAGTCTAGCGTTTTGAACCAAAGAAAGAATAGTATTTACCTCAGGTGGTATTAAAATGTAATGAAGCATGTAAGTTATACATGATAGGAAATTCATATTAAATAGTTGTTTGATGTGTAAAAAAGACTACAACTATTTTCATTCTGATTGGATGCCACATTTTCTCAAACTAAATGGTCTTTATTTGTTCTTCTCTTTTAGTTCACCTGAAACTATTTTAACTTACAAAGAAAATGGTGTCCCCTAATTTGTCGTCTCAAGGATGTGATGAGCCGACGAAAAGAAAATCGACCCACGGTCCAAGAGGAGCAAACAAAAGGCCAACGGACAGAAATACTATCACGGCGATCGATTCGAAGGATGTGTCCCCTACAGAGGCAAGAAAGGTAGCGAATGCATTCCGGACAATGTGCGGCATAGTCGCGCGGGAACAGGTCCCCATCATGACATCATCCTAGAAGTCGCTGACTGATGAGAGTCGCAACGACCTACTGACAGAAATTCTTTCATCGTTCAGCATCCCAGAAGAATCCGCTTTCCCAGTGCGACGGTATGCACTGCTAGTGGCAGGAAAGGCGTGGAAGACCTTTAAGAGCACGCTTGTCAATAAATATATCAAGAAGGAAAGGACTCCCTACTCTAAGTATTGATTCATTGATGAGGACGTATAGCTGCATTTTGTTGAGATGAAGACGACAGACGAATTTGTACGTCAAAGTGAAGCACACAAGGCCCTGGAGGCAAGGAACACTCACCCCCACAGACTCGGCATAGCTAGCTACATAGGGAAGAGGGCACAATGGGGGAGGGAGGATTAGGAGGCCTCCTCGCCATTTGCATTGATTGTAAACCAGCGTGCTAGAGACTGGCTAAGAGCGAGGTTAGGTGCCACGTCTTCCTCAACCATTTCCTTTAAAAACCCTGTGGATGAGGAAGTCTGCCAACGCTTGGTAATATATAAATTGAACTACTAGTTGTATACATAATTAGTCCACAACTTCATAAGTGAAATAACTTATCGAGATCTTGTAGATAGCGTTGAGTACACAATCATCCGATGGTTCTTTTTTTGCCAGATAGGAAGAAAGATGCAATGTCCATGGCCTTGGGAAACAAGGAACACCCTGATCGCACGCGAGACAAAGGGGTTTTTGTTCCCTGGAAAACTGGATTCCTAGACGACTCGGACAAATACCGAAATGAGAAGAGAACCAAAGCCGAGCGCGAGTCACAGCTTCTACAGAATTTGGAGGCCAGGTTGAGAGAAGAATTCAATGATAGGATAAGAAGCCTCGAGGTAAGGCTCAATAATCAAGAAAGAGCCTGTGCAAGCCCCAGAAGTATGTCCGCAAGTTAGCCCCACTACATGTAAGAGCAGTTGTGCATCTACCGCTCACATAGATGTACACAACGGGAATTTCCTTGTCTGTGACATTAAGGTACTAATATATATCTCTTGAATGCTCCGTAGATATAGCTGTTGGACACATTATCTAATTATGTACCATTGTGTAGGAGGCCACGCGGTGTAATCTCCAAGTGAGAATTGCCAATGGATCCCTTCGTCTTACAGCTGCTTGGGGGATCGTGTATCCATCCACTAAAGGGGCGATGGTGCACGGTACCATGGTAGCACCGGGTTTCATGAACGTCAATGTGGACGGGGTACACGATAGTTTCAGGATTGTCGAACTACAGAAGCCGCTAAGCGATGAGATCGTGACACTAGGGGATGCCATTGACACATTCATCCAATGGCCCAGTAATGACATCTCCCTGGTTGCCCATCCTGTCACGCAACTACCCCAAATATTTGATTCGCCTACTGCACCTGATCAGCTGGCCGCACCCCGTATTACACTTGATCTACAGGACTTTTATTGGTTTCCTACCCATTCGTCTCCCTTGAAGACTACTGTCGGGGATTGAATAATTCCCATAGTACCCTAGAAGCCAGTTTCTTAACCGACCATCTTTACCCTTGGACGATGTCCCCAAGGACGACCAACGAGCGTCTGACGACCAATCGGCCCGTCCGATAGGCTAGGAGCTCGCTGCCCGGTTCCGAGCATCCGTGCCCGTCGCACGAGCTGGAGTGCTCGGCTACGAGCACACCAGGCAAATATGAGCAACCGTGCTCAGGAAGTTGCGTGGAAGCACGGGTTATGCTCGGTGGATTCGGTCAAACCACTAAGAAGGAAAGTGACAACTAATTCGCCAAAGATCCAGGGAAGGTGCGCCGGAAATATGGAAGTGTGGCGCGATTGTAGGGGGTAGTTACCATGTATATAACGCATGTATCTTGTATTTAATCCCCCTGGCTCCTATGGGGGAGGGAGGCGGGTATCCATCATTTCAATAGAGAAAAACGCCACCAGACGACTGGATGTAGAGCTATTATCTCCATCATGAGAGGCCTGAACCAGGATAAAATCCTTGTGTTTCTGTCTATTCTAATGGACCATCTCCTGCGTCTTCGATGCTACACCTTTGGCAGAAAGGGGCTTCGGTTGATTCCACATTTAACAAGTAAGCTCGGCGGGGGCCAGTTCCCCAATCATCGACAGCTGGCACCGTCCGTGGGGATCGACGGATTCTTTGCCAAAGGAATCCCGAAGGCGTCATCTTCCACATCTGATGACCGATACTGCACAACTTATGATGAGGTAAGATACGTAAAAAAAAAGTTCTTTACCTCAAGCAAACTGTGCTTACGCGAGTCGTTTCTGTTTTGCGCCGAGCAAGTTCTTCGCTCGGGCGCAAATTTCATCCCCTTGCCCGAGCAGCCTTTTCGCTCGAATCTGTACTGAGTAAATTTTTAGCTCGGACACGTGTTTCTTCACACCGGACGGGCATTGCACTTGGGAATTGATCTTGTTATATCTTGAAAATTGCTCTTATTCCTTCGGGCACGCGTTTCGCTCGGGGACTGTTCACGTTCCGCGCTGAGCACGCACTACGCTCGGGCGCGAGTCTCTTCCTCCGGGCACGCGTTTCGCTCGGGGACTGTTCGCGTTCCACGCCGAGCACGCAGTACGCTCGGGCGCGAGTCTCTTCCTCCGGGCACGCGTTTTGCTCGGAGACTGCTCGCGTTCCGCGCCGAGCACGGCACTACGCTCGGGCGTGAGTCTCTTCCTCCGAGCACGCGTTTTGCTAGGAGACAGTTGGTGTTCCGCGTCGAGCACGCTCTGCGTTTGAGCACAGGTCCTCCCAGTTTATTTCCCTAGACATCTGATCCATGTCTAGGATGCGGCAGCTCGAGCCTGGCTCGTCTGTCAGTTCCTCGAGCATTAGACCCATGCTCGGGATGTGGCAATGTGAGTCCGCTCGCAATCCGCTAGTAGCCTAGGTGTCGACGATCAGTTTCGCCGGCAATGAGATTTGTGATTCTAGGGGATTCGTGCGGGATTAGAGCTAGATGGTAACACAGGATGCGAGGGCAATCTCTTTTTAGACAGGTTCGGGCTCTCGCGGAGGAGATAATACCCTAGTCCTGTGTTCTTGGATATATGAGCGTGATCTCTTTTTCTTCTCCTTCCCTTTTAGGGTTGTCCCCCCCCCTTATATACTAGGGGAAGGATACGCCACAAAATGGGCGCCACCTGACCCTGAACATGGTGGTTTCATGAGTACGTACTTTGTTTCTTATTGACTGGGCCCCACTACGTCCAGGGGATGTGGTCGTGCCTTCCCCGACCCGCGCCTGCCACTCCGCCAGGTTCTGGTGCCTGCAGGCTCTGCCGATGCCAGGTTGCAGGCTTTGCTTTTGACGGGGTTGTCAGGACGCGGCACGAAGCTTCGCCGGGGGGTCATCCTGCTGCCTTGGGGAAGAAGTCGGGCCAGGCTATGGCCTTCTCGTGGCGCTTCTAGGCTCGGGGCCTACTGCACCATCGTCGGCCCAATCGGGTGTGGGCTCCACTTGCGGGACCCCCAACTCAGGCATCCCACAGCAGCCCCCAAGTGCTTTAGGATCGGATTTCCCCCTCCTGTCCTGTCATAAAGGCTTTGTGGGAAAAAAGATCGTAAAGGACTTGTTAATTAAAACCATCGTGATTGATTGGCTCAGGGCCGAGTGGTACCCGCACTCGTTTACGATGTGCGGCAGTTGGCTCGTAGAGCTCAATTGACCCTCATGGGGCATACCTAGAATAGGACGACTCGTGGCCTAGTGGCTTGTAGCCGAGTGGTACCTGCACCCGTTTACGGTGTGCGGCGATCGACTTGTAAAGCTCAATCGACCCTCATGGGGTGTACCCTAGTTGGTTGGCTCGTGGCCGAGTGGCACCCGCACCCGTTTACGGTGTGCAGCGATCGACTGGTAAAGCTCAATCGACCCTCATGGGGCGTACCATAGTTGGCTGGCTCGTGGCCGAGTGGCTCGTGGCCGAGTGGTACCCGCACCCGTTTACGGTGTGCGGCGATTGACTTGTAAAGCTCAATCGACCCTCATGGGGTATACCTTAGTTGGTTGGATCGTGGCCGAGTGGCTCGTGGCCGAGTGGCTTGTGGCCGAGTGGTACCCGCACCGTTTACGGTGTGCGGCGATCGACTTGTAAAGCTCAATCGACCCTCATGGGGCGTATCATAGTTGGTTGGCTCGTGGCCGAGCGGTACCCGCACCCGTTTACGGTGTGCGGCAACTGGCTGGTTGAGCTCAATTGACCCTCATGGGGCATACCTTGGTCATTCATAGTAATGCCCATGCCTGCTTACGGTGCACAGCTTCAGACTCTCATGGAGCGCATTCTCAAGACCGTGTTGGTAAAAATCCTCCCACGGTACCCAATCACGCTAAGAAGCAGTGACCAGCAATTGACCCCAAATTATGGGGCGTACCGCTGGAGGATGTTCGGAAAGTGCCCGGCCCCAAGCTTCAGTGGCGGCCGGCGTTGTGGCCCATCATGGGGCACACTTTATCCCAAACCTCGAACCAGACTTGACACCTGGTCGCGTCTTGCACGACGCAGCTTTCGGCCCAACGTGGGGTGTGCCCTAGATCTAGCCCAGAATTTAGTAGGGAGGCCCTTGCTTTTTCCCGCCGTAAGGTGAAAATTGGGACTCATTTCTTATAAATGAGGAAACCCTTGTTGGGGTAAAGACATCTTGGCCCCTCCCCCACCACGGTTGAGAAATCTTCGAATCTCCTTTGGCGATCTTGGCGACCTAGGGTTTCTGGTTTTGCGCCCAAGACTCTCGGCGGTTCCTCCCACAGGGTCTTCTTCTTCGAGATGTCTTCTTCTTCCTCTTCTTCGTCGTCATCGGAGGATGGCGCTGGTCCGGCGAGCACGGGGTGGGAGATCTCCATTACCACGGAGTCCCGCCTGGAGGAGCTGGTCGCGGCCGGCGTTATTCCTCCGCTGGAGTTGATCTCCGCCCGTCCCGCCGCAGGTGAACCTTACCCCCTACCCCTGGATAATGAGATCGTGGTCTTCGAGTCCTTCTTTTGGCGGGGGTTTAGCGTTCCTGGGAGCGCCTTTTTCCGAGGGCTCCTTCACTTTTACGAGATTGAGCTGATCAATTTGAATCCCAACTCCATTCTTCACATTGCTCTCTTCGTTCAACTTTGCGAGGCGTATCTTGGGATACGTCCTCATTTTGACTTGTTCCGCTCCCTCTTCCTGCTCAAGCCTCATCCGAACCGGGTTGCTCCCAGCGTTATTGGGGGCGCCGGACTTCAGCTGCGAGAGGGCTTGAAGAAACATTACTTCGCCATCCCCCTTAAGACTTCCCTCAAAGGTTGGAGGCGGGAGTGGTTCTATTGTGCGAATGTTGATCCTTTTCTCGCCCCTTTCACTGGCCGCGCCCCTAAAGCTTCTTGATGCTGGAGTGATGCCCCAGATGGCGGCGGGTTGAACCAAGTCACTGAGCTTCTGGCGTTGATTAATGATCTGAAAAGTCGGGGGCTGTCTGGCCCCGGGATCGCGATCAGCTTTGTGAAGCGCCGGGTGCAACCCTTAAAGGAGAGAATCCACTTGGGGTTCCAGTACAGCGGGACTCAGGATCCCACCCGGGAGACAAACACGTCCCTATCGAGAGATGCATTGGTGGCGCGGGTGGTTGACTTCTTCGCGCCTGGCACTGAGATTACCAACAGGGCCTGCCCTCACAAATTTTCGGTGGTGAACCCTCCCCTTCCTGTGAGTGTCCCACTCTCTCGAGAAGTTGTCCCATGATTTTTGCCTGATGTGTGATTCTGACAACGTGCAATCGTTCATCTTTCAGGAACGTGAGTCCTTTTCAGACGCTCCGGTCGTCGGCCTCTCTCGGCTGAGGAATGTTCAGGCCAAGCGAGCGGCTAACATTTCGGCCGATGAGCTGCGCCGGCAATCGATGGAGGAGGCTGCTGATCCCTCGCCGGCCGGGCCTTCGACCTCCAGTGTCCCCGGGTCACAAGGCGCAGAGCCGCAGCCCTCTGACTCAGGGGCAGCCCCAACTGCTGGTGCCGGGTCGGGCTCCTCTCCGAGTGGTGCTGGGACTCGGATGAGGCCTGGGATGAAGTTTAAAAAATCCAGGAGGTATTCTTTCGGGCAATCCTTGTCTTTTTGTTCTTACCTGTGCTGAGACGTTTCCTTTTTGTCAACTCAGGACTCCTACTATGGATGTCCCAGTGGAGGGGTCTCCTAAAAAGGAGCCCCCGGAGCCGGCTTCTCCAAGGGGGACCCCCCCTCGTCGGCTAGGTCACCGTCTCCTTCGGGAGCTAGGGCGTCGCCACCTCGTGCTGCTGGCCTGACCGCTGAGCCGTCGAGTGGTCCGGCAGTCGATGGGCTTGACCCGGCTTCGCCTCCCGAAGTGGAGGAGGTGCATCGAGAGCCACCACCGCTCGGTCCTCTGCCGAAGCCCCCGAATCGGACCGTGTGGTGCGAGGGGGGTTCGGACTGGAAAGGGATGGAGGAGGACGAGGAAGCGGAGATAGCGGCTTGGACAGAGCTTTACGAGCTCACCGTCAGGTGTAGCAAGCTTGTCAGGGTAAGTCTTCTGTCTTTCTTTAGTCTGTTATCATCAGGGAATGCTGACCCCCGCCTGAGACTTCGCCGTGTCCACTAGGACATGGGAGAGCGCTCAGAGAAGAGATCGTAGTTTTTTCGGAAGGTGCTCCCCAAGCTTAAAGAGCACCATAAGTATCAGGACAAGATCAACGAGATCAGCGACGACAGATGGAGAGAGGTCCATGGGCTGCAGGCCCAGTGCATGACGCTCCGAGAGGCAAAAGCGGAGCTTGAGCATACGCTCAAAGGTAAGATTCTCCCCTGGGTTTGGTATGGACACTTTCTTAAATAGCTGGGAAAAATGACGTCGACCTCGTGTTTCAGAACGCGACTCAACCATCGCTGAGTTGAGGGCACAACTGGAGGCTTCAGAAAGCTCTAACCTCGAAACTCAAGCTGGCTTGGAGAAGACACAGCGAGAGTTGGAGGGTAAGCTCCCTTGGCTTGAATTGAACGTACTTGGCGCTGGGTGTGTTCTTTAGCGGCAGCTTGGCTTTGGTGCAGAATACAAGGGGAAGATAGCCGCTGTCGAACGAAGCCACACGGAGCTGCGCGTCGCCTGCGAGCCAGTTCTGCATCTTCTGCGTATCGAAGGAGCCGAACCAGGCCAGGAAGATGACGTCGTTCCGCTTCTCTCGGGTGGAGCCGATAGGATCAAAGCTTATGCAAAGGAGTCGGCGACCATGAGTGCGAACCAGGCGTTGGCGGTGATCAAATCTCACTATCCAAGGGTTGACCTTGAAGCTGTCAAAGAGGGTTTCGCTTGCGACGAGGACAAGGCCAACGCTCTGCTCGAAGAGGTTTCCAGCACATCGCAGTCCTTACTAGAGAATCTTGAATTTTGACTTTGATGTACCCCTTCGTGTCAAATGTCGACTCTTGTGTGAGGCGTTGTTCGAAGTTTTCATATGACTTGCCTCATTTGTACTTTGTTGGGTTAAATAGCATTTGTCGCCCTTCTGGTTGAGTGGTTCTGCCCTCGAGTGTCAGGACTTTGAGTAGCACTCAGGACAGCATTTGCTACCCTTCTGGCCGAGTGGTTCAGCCCTCGAGCGTCGGGACTTAGTTTGTGACCTTCTCGCCCCCAGGCACGCTTTTCCGAGTGGCTGATGTTTGAAATGTCCTTGCCCTCGAGCGTCGGGACCCATGTTGCGGCTTCCTGGCTGAGTGGTTCAGCCCCCAAGCTCATGTGGTCACCTTCTGCTTAATTGAGCCCACTCGGCGGGAAGGCCAACTTAATTTGAACCGCGCCTGACACGTGCCTGGCGATATGTCCCTTCGTTCCGTTCAGATTACGTCGGAACTGCGCCTGACACATGTTGATCTTCTTCGCGCTTCGAGGATATTGGCAGCATCATGGCGTCGCTTCGTCTTCTGTGTCTTTAAATGGCGTCGCCTCGACTCCGGAGCCATGCATGGCCTATAAATGGGACGTCACCGCTCTTGAGCGATCGTCCCTCTCTTCAAGTCTTCTTCCCCTCCTTCCTCCTAGCTTTCCTCCATGTCTAACATGAGGAGGTTTGTTGGCCCCTACGCGATGTTTTTTCGCCAGCGGTGCTTCGGACTGCTCCACAGCTGGGAGGAGGCAGAGTCCTGGGAGGAACACGACTTCGCCGTTTTGGAGGCGGAAGAAGAGGACGGGGCCGCCAGGGACGCCGCCGCCGTGGCCGCCTTGCTGGAGGTGGCCCCGGGGCTCCACGAGGTGGCCGAGATTATCACAGAGATGGTCGAGCGCGAACGCTGCGACGACCTAGCCGTTACGGCTCTCGTCCACCTTATACCACCCCTTTGGGTGGTTGAGGACGAGATCCTGGCAAGACTAGGTCGCGCACAAGACCGCTGCCTCGACCTCGACGACCCCGCCCCGGCCTCCCAGCGGCAAAGACTCAAGAAGCAGCAGCTCTAGCTCCACCAGCAGCACCACCAGCAGCAGTAGCAAGATCGGCGGCAGGAGCCGCCCCTCTCTCTCTTTTTTTTATGCAAGAAAATGAAAAAAAGTTAGTAATGTAAATTACTGTCATTATGGAATACAAATCGGCGCCCTTTTGCTCCTCTAAGTTTGATCGTTTTTCTTTGAGTAGTTTACACTAGTCGACAGACCCAGCTCCCGCAGCGAGGTGCTGGAGGGCCGAATTTTCATCGACTACAGTCTAGTGACCCCGATCTCTGTTCAACAAAATTCCTGGAGTTTCGATCGTTATTCCCGAGTGGTTGGTACCTTCTTTTAGCTTAGTCTTTTCTAACTCGTGCACTAGTGCAGACGTTCGGACATTGCCACTTGATGCGATCTCATCTCGAACGTGCATTTTCATATATTCTGTATCGGCACGGCTCGGATCAGACGATACGCTAGTAGGGTGGTAACCACTCGGGATTAATCGGGTCACTAGTCAAAACTGATCAAAGTACTAGATAGTCGGGAGCTTTATTTAATGCATGGGAGCGAGATACATAACTTATGCGTAGAAGCGACGTAGCTGTTCGGCGTTCCAAGTATTCGCCAGGACCGCGCCATCTTCCCATCTGAGTCGATAGGCACCCGGCCGGACCGTCTCCTCCACAATGTACGGACCTTCCCAAATTGGAGAGAACTTATGCTCACTTTTCTGGTTCCTCCTGAGGACCAGAACTCCTTTTGAAAAGGCTCTACTTCTGACATTGCGAGAATGGTAACGCCGAAGTCCCTGGAGGTACTTGGCCGAGTGGATGGCTGCAACGTTTCGAGCCTCCTCGAGTTGATCAAACTCTACCATTCGGCTCCCCTCGGACTCGGCTTCCTTGTAATTCCGAACCCTCGAGGATTCGAATTCTAGTTCAATCGGCAGAACCGCCTCTGCACCGTAAACTAGGAAAAAGGGAGTTTGCCCAGTTGCCTGACTGGGAGTGGTTCTGAGTCCCCAGAGTACCGACGGTAACTCTTTCACCCATCGGGCAGCGTATGGTTTGAGGCGATCGAAGATCCTGGCCTTGAGGCCCTAGAGGACCAAGCCATTAGCCCGCTCCACCTGCCCATTGCTTCGTGGATGAGCTACCGAGGCGAAGCAAATCTTGATTCCGACGCCTTCGCACCACTCTTGAAATTCTTCACTCCTGAATTGGGTACCATTGTCTGTAATGATTCGGTTGGGAACTCCGAATCTGAGCACGATATCCTGGAAGAACTCCTTGGCCTTGACCGCAGTGATCGTGGCGACTGGTTTAGCTTCGATCCACTTGGTGAACTTGTCAATGGCTACGAAAAGGTAGGCGAAACCACCTTGCGCCTTCTTGAGTGAGCCGACTAAGTCGAGCCCCCAGACCGCAAAGGGCCAAGAGATGGGGATAGTTTGCAGCTCCTGTGCCGGCAAGTGTGTCTGCCTTGCATAGAACTGGCAGCCCTCGCAAGTTCGAACGATCTCCTTAGCATCCGTCACCGCCGTAGGCCAAAAGAAGCCCTGGCGGTAGGCTTTCCCATCCAAGGCGCTTGACGCCGCGTGATGGCCGCACATCCCCGAGTGGATTTCTTTGAACAGGTCTCTTCCCACTTGTTCCGAAATGCACCGCCTGAGGACACCTGAGGTGCTCTTCCGAAAGAGCTCCTCGCCAATCACCACATATGATTTGGCTTGTCGGGAGATGCGCTCGGTCAGAGCGGTTGCCTCTGGAAGTTTGTCCTTCAGGAGATAATCTAGATATGGGGCCTTCCAGTCGGGGTTAATGACCAGGACTCCGGTCTCAGGATCCTTACTTGGCTCCCGTCATTTTGCAACAGTTGGCTCGTAAAGATCCTGGACGAAGATACCACTCGGGACCTCTGCCCGAGTGGCTCCCATTTTAGCCAACTCGTCAGCTGCTTCATTATTGCGGCGGAGGACATGGACCAGCTCCAGACCGTCAAACTTGCCTTCCAATTCTCGGACTTGCTAGCAATACGCTGTCATAGTCTGATCGACGCACGACCAGTCCTTCTGTACTTGGCTCACCACCAACTGGGAGTCACCACGAACCGCCAGTCGTCGAATTCCGAGCAATGTGGCGATGCGAAGCCCGTGGATGAGTGCCTCGTACTCTGCGGCATTGTTCGAGGCCGGAAAGTGAATCCGAAGGACGTACTTCAACCTATCACCTTTCGGCGAGACGAGGAGAATTCCCGCCCCGGCCCCGCCGAGCATGAGAGATCTATCGAAGTGCATGGTCCAATACTCCAGCTCTTCTTCCACGCGGGGAGCTTGGGATTCAGTCCACTCGGCCGTAAAGTCGGCCAAAGCCTGGGACTTGACGGCGGTGCGCGGCTTGAACGAGATGTCGAAGGCTCCAAGCTCGGCCGCCCACTTTGAGATTCTCCCAGTAGCTTCTCGATTATGGAGGACCTCTCCCACGGGGAAAGAAGTCACTACTGAAATTGAGTGTCCTTGGAAATAATGCTTCAGCTTCCGCGACGAGATCAAAATTGCGTCATGCAGCCTTCGAACTTGAGGATATCGCAGATCTTGGATTCACCCAAGATTACCGACAAAATAAACCGGGTGTTGTACGCCGTAGCGGTGTCCTGACTCTTCCCGCTCCACAACTATCGCGGCACTGACTACATGAGTTGTTGCCGCCATGTAAAGCAGGAGAAGTTCACCTGGCACCGGCGAGACTAGGATTGGAGGGGTGGAGAGGAACACCTTGAGTTCTTCGAAGGCTTGCTGTGGCTCTGCCGTCCATTCAAAACGGTCCTGCTTCTTGAGGAGCTTGAAGAAAGGCATCCCCCGAACCCCCAACCGGGAGATAAACCTGCCAAGCGCTACCATGCAGCCAGTAAGTTTTTGAACATCTTTCTGGCTGGTAGGTGGGGCCATCCTCATGATGGCCCCGATTTTCTCCGGATTTGGCTCGATCCCGCGATGAGAGACAATGAACCCGAGTAGTTTCCCGGAAGAAACTCCGAAAACGCACTTCTCAGGGTTTAGCCTCATCTGGAACGCCCTTAGACTTGCGAACGTCTCGGCCAGATCGGAGGTGAGACTGTCCTTGGTATGCGTTTTAACCACTACATCATCCACATATGCTCACGCTAAGGCCCGAAATGCCGATGGTGAAAACATCCAGATCGCTACCGATAAGTTGCGCCAATGTTTTTCAGCCCAAACGGCATGGTGACATAGCAATATGCTCCAAATAGAGTGATAAACGAAGTCTTCTCGCAATCCTCTTCTCGAAGCCGGATTTGGTGATAGCCTGAGTAGGCGTCCAGAAAACTGAGTAGTTGAGATCCAGCAGTGGAGTCCACCACTTGATCGATGCGAGGCAGACCAAAGGGATCTTTCGGGCAAGCCTTGTTGAGGTCGGTATAGTCAACACACATGCGCCAACTTTTATTCTTCTTTTGAACGAGTACAGGGTTTGCCAACCAGTCGGGATGATACACTTCTCTGATGAAACCTGCGGCTAATAGCTTTGTGATCTCCCCACTGATGGCTTCTCGGCGGTCTTGGGCGAACCGTCATAATCTTTGCTTGACCGGCCTGGCCGATTCATTTACGTTCAGCGCATGCTCGATCACCTCCCTAGGGACTCCGGACATGTCCGACGGCTTCCAGGCAAAGACGTCTTTGTTTGCCCGTAGAAAGGTGACGAGTGCGTCCTCCTATTTCTCTCCGAGCCCTGTCCCGATCAAGGCCGTTTGAGCCAAATCGGACGGGTCGAGGATAATTCTCTTGGTATCTTCTTCGGGACCAATCCCAGGGTTCAGCGCTTTGCGGGTAGGGACGCTACCTTCCGGCTTGCCGGAATCCGCCTCTTGTCGAATCGTGTCCCGACCCGCTCGCGCCTCCAGCGCCTCGGCCATCTCGCAGCTCTCCCTGTCACAACAAAAAGACTGCTTGATATCACCGCGTAGAGCGATAATACCACTCGGGCCTGGCATTTTCAGTGTCAGGTACGCATAGTGGGGCACTGCCATGAACTTGGCTAGCGCTGGTCTCCCCAAGATGGCATGATACGCAGTCGCGAAATCAGCCACCTCGAAGCCAAGGTTCTCTGTCCGGTAATTTTCTCTTGTATCGAAAGTGACCGGCAGAGATATTTGTCCGAGTGGTATCGCCGATGTTCCGGGTATAATGCCGTGAAAGGGCGATGACCCTCGCTTAAGCTTCGATCGTGGAATTCCCATGTCGTCGAGAGTTTTTACAAAGAGGACATTGAGCCCACTTCCACCATCAATCAATACCCTCTTGAGCTTGATGCCGCGGATAACCGGCACCAAGACAAGCGGATATCTACCGGGGAATGGGACTCGGTCCGGGTGATCCGAGCGGTCGTAAGTTATCGCGACCTCGGACCACCGTACATACTGGGGGGTCTCCGGCTCTATTGCGTTGATATCTCGGGAGGTAACCTTTTGCTTCCGCTTGGACTCGTACGCAGCCGAACCCCCGAATATGTAATTAAGCTCGAGATCGATCTCCTGATAGTCTTCCTCTGTTTCGGGGGGAGGCGGCTTGGCAGCATGTCCACTCGGACCTTGTCCAGCCTGCTTCTTGCTCTCCCGAGCAAATCTCTTCAAAGTGAAGCAGTCCTTGGCGGCATGTCTCCCCTTCGGATGGAAGGGGCAAAGCGAGTTCATCACCTTGTCATACCCGTCCTCCTTGAGGGGACGAGGGTGGGCATGTTCGGCGACTGCCACTAGCTCTTCACCTTTACGCTTCTTTTCCTTCCGTCTGGAGGGCTCGGCCTGATCCTTTCCCTCGTCGTGCCGTTCCGCCAAGGCCTCGGAAGCGGAAGCGTAGCGATCCGCAAGGGCGAACAGCTCACGAACCAACGTTGGTGGCTTCCGAGACATCTTCTTGATGAGATCAGGGTTGCTGACCCCCTTCTGGAAGGCAGCTATCACGACCGCATCCGTGACATCTCGAACAGTGCTTTTACGATGCATGAAGCGCTTGACAAACTCCCGCAGGGACTCATTCCTCTTTTGGTGCAGCTGATACAAGTCCCAGGAGGTGCCGGGACGCTCGTAAGTGCCTTGGAAGTTTGAAATAAACTGCTCACACAGATCTCCCCAGGAATCTATAGAGTTCGCTGGGAGTCCAGTGAGCCAAGCTTGGCCCAGGGGCGAGAGGGTAACCGGTAAGTAATTTGCCATTACTTTCTGATCCCCCCTGGCTGCCCTGACCACCAGAGCGTACACCTGTAACCAAGCCTCTGGGTCCCTCTCACCGTCAAACCTAGTGATGCCCTTGGGATTAAACCCTTCAGGCCAAACCACTCGGCGTAGGTGAGGGGTAAACGCGCGAACCCCTCTATGACCCCGCGGCAACCCCCGGGCGGTGATCGGCGTGGAGGGGATCGCGCTTGGCGTGCTTCGCGATCTCGTGGAAGGATGCTGTAACGTTCATACTCGTCAGCATGACGGTGTTGCTCCTCCCTTTCTCGGTCGCGGCGCCTAACGTCGAGGTCGGAACAGAGGTTGCGGTTGAGGCTGTGTCGCAAGTCGTCTCCGCGGGGAGGAACATGACGTCCCTGGCGGGGGGCTTCCCGACCTGACCGGCTGCTGGCCGTCTGGGTCCTCGCCGGACCACGTGATCGCTCCTTTGCCGGCTGGTCGGTCTGGGCCTGCTGGATCGCTGCCGCCGTCACCATGGCCTTTACTTGGGCCACGATCGGGGCGGCTGGATCGCCCGCCCCCAGCATAGGGCTCAAGGTATCTAGGAGTGTCTTGGAGGCGACGATATTCTGCTGTGGAGTACGGAAGACCGCTTGGTCCCCCATCTTGGCTTGTAGAATGTCTTCATTGACACCACGGGCACGGTCCCGCAGAGCACGCGCCCGCGCGTCCGGTTCTGTTGTTCGGCCACCTTCCAAGTCGGCGGCGGCCGAAGTGTCGAGGCGTTGCTGCGAATCCGCCCGTGAGCCCTCGATTACGCAGACTCTACGGAAATTCCAGCAACTCTCTATGCTCTCTTCTGACTCGGCCGGTGAGCTGGGCGAGCCTGAAGAGGATAGCTCCAGGCACTCGGAAGTGCTGAGTGGTTTGGCGGTGAGAACCCCCACCATTCGTGTCTCGGCGCCCATGAGTCCGACTCCCTGGCGGGACCGGACCTTCGGTCCCCTACTCAGTGCTTTAGAGCACGAGACAGGGGGACCTCCCGATCGGCGCGGAAGTCGTGACGATGGCTCGCCGGAGACCTCGCCGTCTTTGGTAGCAGCCTCCTCAGAGAGGGAAAGGTTCCCGAGGCTGTTGGAGATGACGGTCAGGCTTCCGAAACGGAAAACCTGATCCGGGAAGAAGACTGTGGAGACTCCGCTCGTCGCAGCCATCAAGCTCGATGAAGATCTTGACACAATCCCCTACCTGGTGCGCCAACTGTCGACGATCGGTTTCGCCGGCAATGAGATTTGTGATTCTAGGGGATTCGTGCGGGATCAGAGCTAGATGGTAACACAGGATGCGAGGGCGATCTCTTTTTAGACAGGTTCGGGCTCTCGCGGAGGAGATAATACCCTAGTCCTGTGTTCTTGGATATATGAGCGTGATCTCTTTTTCTTCTCCTTCCCTTTTAGGGTTGTTCCCCCCTTTATATACTAGGGGAAGGATACGCCACAAAATGGGCGCCACCTGGCCCTGAACATGGTGGCTTCATGAGTACGTACTTTGTCTCTTATCGATTGGGCCCCACTACGTCCAGGGGATGTGGTCGTGCCTTCCCCGACCAGCGCCTGCCACTCCGCCAGGTTCTGGTGCCTGCAGGCTCTGCCGATGCCAGGTCGCAGGCTTTGCTTTTGACGGGGTTGTTTGGACGCGGCACGAAGCTTCGCTGGGGGGTCAGCCTGCTGCCTTGGGGAAGAAGTTGGGCTAGGCTATGGGCTTCTCGTGGCGCTTCTAGGCTCGGGGCCTACTGCACCATCGTCGGCCCAATCGGGTGTGGGCTCCACTTGCGGGACCCCCAACTCAGGCATCCCACACTAGGCGTCTGATCCATACTTAGTTCTCCTGTGCATTTGATCCTTGCATGGGATGCGGAATCATGTGTTTGTTCACAGTCTGCTAGTTACCTTTATGCTAGCCATCCGATCCATGCCTAGTTTCCCTGGGCATCTGATCCATACTCGGGACGAGGTTCGATCGCGTTTTATTTTCCCTCTCGGTGCATCTTGTGCCAACCTTTTTCCCCGAGCATGATTCGCTCGAGATGTGATAGTGTGAGCCTGCCTCATCTATCAAATCCTTTTCCTGGTCTTTTCATGCCCAGATGCTGAGGTAAATGCTTCACCATCAAGGATTCAATCCCTCCTTGGACTTCTCAGTCTCAAGGAGATGACCCATCTCACTTGAGCCTCGGGGATTAGCTATCGGGGATTGGATAATTCCCATAGTACCCTGGAAGCCAGTTTCTTAACCGACCATCTTTACCCTTGGACGATGTCCCCAAGGACGACCAACGAGCGTCTGACGACCAATCGGCCCACCCGATCGGCTAGGAGCTCGCTACCCGGTTCCAAGCATCCGTGCCCGTCGACGAGCTGGAGTGTTCGGCTATGAGCACGCCAGGAAAATATGAGCAACCGTGCTCAGGAAGTTGCGTGGAAGCTCGGGTTATGCTCGGTGGATTCGGTCAAACCACTAAGAAGGAAAGTGGCAACTAATTCGCCGAAGATCCAGGGAAGGTGCGCCAGAAATATGGAAGCGTGGCGCGATTGTAGGGGTTAGTTACCATGTATATAATGCAGGTATCTTGTATTTAATCCCCCTAGCCCCTATGGGGGAGGGAGGCGGGTATCCATCATTTCAATAGAGAAAAACGCCACCAGACGAGTGGATGTAGGGCTATTATCTCGATCATGAGAGGCCTGAACAAGGATAAAATCCTTGAATTTTTATCTGTTCTAATGGACCATCTCCCGCGTCTTCGATGCTACACCTTTGGCAGAAAGGGGCTTCAGTTGATCCCACATTCAACAAGTAAGTTCGGCGGGGGCCAGTTCCCCAATCGTCGACAACTACCTACAATAGAAAGAAAAGGCAAGGCCAAATCGAAGAAGATCATGAAGACCCTCGACTATCCGATGACCCCGTTGGCCAGGTTATACAAGCTAGGAGAGCCTTTACTGATGCCAGATCGTCTAAATTCACTTTGTATGTCTTGCCGTAAATTGTATTCTTGGTACATAGAAGAAGCTACCAAGCCAATGCAAGAATGTATGATGAGTATCATGGTCAACTTCAAGCATAAGCATCTATTTAATGAGTCGTCGAGTGGGGCTTCCTCGTGGTTGACTTCCAGGACTTGTTCAATCTCTACAACCTTGACGCCCTCGACGCCTCGCTCTTGAGATGTTGGACATTGTAAGTGTGTGCTATCATAGTCTACATTCGTCTAATAGCCATAGATGTCCGCCAATATATATAATTCATCTTTGTATAAATAAAAATATGATACTCGAAGAGACAAGGAACAAACAATCGGTAGGTTTTCTCGACCCACAAAAAGTCTCAAAGCAAACAATGGTTGAAGATATAAACATGGTCGAACAATACGTGAAACATGCATTGCTGGCTCAAAAAGATAAAGATTTGATACTTATACCCTATAACCGAGGGTAAGTGCTACACTATTTGCTATACTTTGATTTATACTGTGCACACAACTCAGTTTTGTTCATTGACCATTGTGACATACATGTGTAGGTTTCATTGGGCTCTAGTTGTAATTCATCCAGCCACAAACCGGGTTACTTACCTTGATTCCTTACAGAGCGGCAGCCATGATTTGAATCCTATCGTGAAATTACTCAGTAGGTAATTACGTTTCCTCCATAAATAACATGGTCATGTAAGTTTTCCAGGATTGCTACTGGAATGGCTAAGGCTAACCTTTTGCAATCACGTAGGATGTTCAAAGTGAACAAGGACGGGACGAAACTGTAGCACGATTTTAAGTTTTCGGTATCCGCTATACACAATAATCCTATATCAAACTCTGTAATAATGACTTTCAAACTAACCTATTCTATATTTGCAATGCCGCCAGCAGAGAAAGGAAAATAATCTATGTGGATTTTACGTTTGCCACAACATGGAACTGATCCTAACTACAAAAAAGAGCAATAAGGTTGTAACTGCGTTGAAAGAGACCGATTTGAGCAACATTCGAGGGAAACTTTGTTTCTTCCTGCTCACTGAAATCATAAACAAAAAGACGAGTAGGACATGTTTTTTCTGAATTGCCACTTGGGTTCATTTATGAAACTTGTGATGTGAATTTGTGAATTGTAGTTATGCATTCAATTAATTGGTTAATAAAATTGAGTTCCATTGGTTAACATATCTGTCGGGGATTGGATAATTCCCAAAGTACCCTGGAAGCCAGTTTCTTAACTGACCATCTTTACCCTTGGACGATGTCCCCAAGGACGACCAACGAGCGTCTGACGACCAATCGGCCCGCCCGATCGGCTACGAGCTCGCTACCCGGTTCCGAGCATCCGTGCCCGTTGCGCGAGCTGGAGTGCTCGGCTACGAGCACGCCAGGCAAATACGGGCAACCGTGCTCAGGAAGTTGCGTGGAATCTCGGGTTATGCTCGGTGGATTCGGTCAAACCACTAAGAAGGAAAGTGGCAACTAATTCGCCGAAGATCCAGGGAAGGTGCGCCGAAAATATGGAAGCGTGGCGTAATTATAGGGGGTAGTTACCATGTATACGACTTAGTACCCTGTATTTAATCCCCCTAGCCCCTATGGGGGAGGGGCGGTGATTCATCATTTCAATACGGAAAAACGCCACCAGGCGACTGGATGTAGGGCTATTATCTCGATCATGAGAGGCCTGAACCAGGATAAAATCCTTGTGTTTCTGTCTGTTTTAAGGGACCATCTTCCGCGTCTTCGATGCTACACCTTTGGCAGAAAGGGGCTTCAGTTGATCCCACATTCAACAAGTAAGCTCGGCGGGAGCCCGTTCTCCAATCGTCGACAGCTGGCGCCGTCCGTGGGGATCGACGTATTCTTTGCCAAAGGAATCCCGAAGGCGTCATCTTCCACATCTGATGACCGATACTGCACAACTTATGATAAGGTAAGATGCGTAAAAAAGAAAAGTTCGTTACCTCAAGCAAACAGTGCTTAGGCGAGTCGTTTCTGTTTTGCGCCGAGCAAGTTCTTCGCTCGGGCGCAAATTTCATCCTCTTGCCCGAGCAGGCTTTTCGCTCGAATCTGCACTGAGTAAATTTTTAGCTCGGACGTGTGTTTCTTCACACCGGACAGGCATTGCACTCGGGAATTGATCTTGTTATATCTCAAAAATCGCTCTTATTCCTCTGAGCACGCGTTTCGCTCGAAGACGGCCGGTGTTCCGCGCCGAGCAGGCAGTACGCTTGGGCGCAAGTCTCTTCCTCCGAGCACGCGTTGCGCTCGGGGACTGTTCCTGTTCCGCGCCGGGCACGCACTTCGCTCGGGCGCGAGTCTCTCCCTCCGAGCACGCGTTTCGCTCGGGGATTGTTCGTGTTCGGCGCCGAGCACGTACTTCGCTCGGGCGCGAGTCTCTTCCTCCGTACACGCGTTTCGCTCGGGGACTGTTCCTGTTCCACGCCGGGCACGCATT
This sequence comes from Rhipidocladum racemiflorum, assembly GCA_036346355.1. Classification (NCBI taxonomy): domain Eukaryota; kingdom Viridiplantae; phylum Streptophyta; class Magnoliopsida; order Poales; family Poaceae; genus Rhipidocladum; species Rhipidocladum racemiflorum. Next base: position 8,754,656 of record CM070579.1, read on the forward strand.
TCGCTCGGGCGCGAGTCTCTCCCTTCGAGCACGCGTTTCGCTCGGGGATTGTTTGTGATTGTTCGTGTTCGGCGCCGAGCACATACTTCGCTCGGGCACGAGTCTCTTCCTCCGAACACGCGTTTCGCTCGGATCGTTCTCGTTTCGCGCCGCACGCACTTTGCTCGGCGCGAGTCTCTCCCTCCGAGCACGCATTTCGCCGGGATCGTTCTGTTCGCGGGCACGCACTTCGGCTCGGGCGCGAAGTCTCTCCTCCGAGCACGCGCGTTCGCCAGGGATTGTTCGTGATTGTTCGTGTTCCGCGTCGAGCCCGTGCCGGCTCGGGCGCGAAGTCTCTCCTCCGAGCACGTGCCGGCTCGGGGATCGTTTCTGTTCGTGTCGGCACGCATTTCGCCGGCGCGAGTCTCTCCCTCCGAGCGCGCGTTTCGCTCGAGGACTGTTCCTGTTCCACGCCGGGCACGCACTTCGCTCGGGCGCGAGTTTCTCCCTCCGAGCACGCGTTTCGCTCGGGGATTGTTCGTGATTGTTCGTGTTCCACGCCGGGCACGTACTTCGCTCGGGCGCGATTCTCTCCCTCCGAGAACGCTCTGCGTTTGAGCACAGGTCCTTCCAGTTTATTTCCCTGGACGTCTGGTCCATGTCCAGGATGCGGCAACTCGAGCCTGGCTCGTCTGTCAGTTCCTTGAGCATTAGACCCATGCTCGTGATGTGGCAATGTGAGTTCGCTCGCAATCCGCTAGTAGCCTAGGCGTCTGATCCATGCCTAGTTCCCCTGTGCATCTGATCCATGCATGGGATGCGGCAGCATGTGTTTGTTCACAGTCTGCTAGTTATCTTTATCCTAGGCGTCTGATCCATGCCTAGTTCCTTCTGCATCTGATCCATGCATGAGATGCGGCAGCATGTGTTTTTTCACAGTCTGCTAGTTACCTTTATCCTAGGCGTCTGATCCATGCCTAGTTTCCCTGGGCATCTGATCCATACTCGGGACGAGGTTCGATCGCGTTTTATTTTCCCTCTCGGTGCAGCTTGTGCCGATCTTTTTCCCCGAGCATGATTCGCTCGGGATGTGATAGCGTGAGCCTGCCTCATCTATCAAATCTTTTTCCTGGTCATTTCATGCCCAGATGCTGAGGTAAATGCTTCGTCATCAAGAATTCAATCCCTCCTTGGACTTCTCAGTCTCAAGGAGATAACCCATCTCACTTGAGCCTCGGGGACTAGCTGTCGGGGATTGGATAATTCCCATAGTACCCTGGAAGCCAGTTTCTTAACCGACCATCTTTACCCTTGGACGATGTCCCCAAGGACGACCAACGAGCGTCTGACGACCAATCGGCCCGCCCGATCGGCTACGAGCTCGCTACCCGGTTCCGAGCATCCGTGCCCGTCGCGCGAGCTGGAGTGCTCGGCTACGAGCACGCCAGGCAAATACGGGCAACCGTGCTCAGGAAGTTGCGTGGAATCTCGGGTTATGCTCGGTGGATTCGGTCAAACCACTAAGAAGGAAAGTGGCAACTAATTCGCCGAAGATCCAGGGAAGGTGCGCCGGAAATATGGAAGCGTGGCGTAATTATAGGGGGTAGTTACCATGTATACGACTTAGTACCCTGTATTTAATCCCCCTAGCCCCTATGGGGGAGGGGCGGTGATTCATCATTTCAATACGGAAAAACGCCACCAGGTGACTGGATGTAGGGCTATTATCTCGATCATGAGAGGCCTGAACCAGGATAAAATTCTTGTGTTTCTGTCTGTTCTAAGGGACCATCTCCCGCGTCTTCGATGCTACATCTTTAGCAGAAAGGGGCTTCAGTTGATCCCATATTCAACAAGTAAGCTCGGCGGGAGCCCGTTCTCCAATCGTCGACAATATCTGACTTTGTTTTCGAAATGGATGTGCCGTATATGTTGTGATGTAATTGAGATAATTGCTGAAATGGATGTAATCAATATATGCTTGTGATGATCTGTAATATGTTTGTTTCAGATGGCATGGTTAGCATTTTTCTGAGACTAGCCAATAAAAAGAAAAATGTCTATTTATGTAGAAGCACATCACAGACGATTCCTATTTAGAACAGTCTGTGATGTTCCTGTTATCACAGACAGTTCCTGTTTAGAACCGTCAGTGAGAACATTAATATCATAGGTGGACATTATAGACGGTTCCTATTTAGAACCGATGTATAACTTTACAGATGGTTCAAAAACCGTCTGTAATGATCTCTTTCGTCACTGACCCACTATTGCAGACGGTTCACAAAACCGTCTGTGATGCAGGTGTGTGCAGTAGCGAAAATTCATGCCTAATCAAACAACTTGATCCCTTGGTCCATATCCTTACAAATCTTTACGTGTCGGGACAGCTCCTCCTTATTCACCGCCTTCCCCTGGCATTCCACGCGGGGTGTCGTGTGTAGGCACGGCTCCATGGACACGGCGCGCACGCACGGTGTCTCAGGCACCTTGTGGTCATTCGCGGTCAGCATCATCGTCGCCCGCAGCCCAGCGAGGCTGCTGCTCATGTACCCGAACGTGGATATCCCGGTCGTGAGCAGCACGTCGGAGAAGCTGAGCAGGTAGATCTCTGCGAGCGCCTTCTGGTTGTGCCACCGCTGCCCCATCGTCTGACGCTCCTCGTGGCTCGGCTGGAACACTCCCACCCGGCTGCCGTCCTTCGTCGCGTGCTCGTAGTACATCGACTTGATCCTCTCGTAGTAGTCGGCATGCAGCGACGCGATCAAGATGGCCTTCGAGCCGGCGGCCGCGCCGGTACCGCTTGTCGCGCCGACGGCATTGGTGTCCGCATCGTCTCCGTCGATGTCCGGCAGTATGTGCTCCTGCCGGGAGCACGCGAGGATTTGGTTGTACATGTCGTCGACCGGGATAGAAGCCCAGGAGAACATCCTGATCTGTATGCCGATCCTCTCTTTCGGCTGAGCCAGGTATGAGTGGTAGTACCTTGTGACCAAGCCCCACACGGAGTTCGTTGGGTGAAACAAGTAGCGGCCAAGAAGGTGGGACACGCTCTCCTTCGCCGGGAACAGCCATTGGAGCTCGTCCTGGAACTCCGCGATCGAGTACAGCGACGGCACGAAGTACAAGTCGCTCTCCAGCAGCAGCCAGTTCACCTTCGCGAGCACGAGCTGGTCGTCGTTGCAGTAGAACAGCCGGTCCATGTACGTGTGGTCGTGCGCCAGGTTCAGGTACACGTACGGCGGCATCGACAGCACCGTCGCCGTGGCCGGGTCGTTCGACATCTTCTTGTTGCGGAGGAGGTTTCCGTACGAATGATCGGAGGACACCCCAATCCCGGACAGATTGGCGACGGGGATGTCCGGCGGGAGCACCCACGTTGCGTCTGGGAAAGGCTCGCAGAACAGGTCGGTGAAGTCGTCGGTGGAGCGGACGAGGAGGACGCGGTCGGTGAGGATCGCGTAGAGGAACGTGCTGAGCAGTGACAGCATGCGGTTGCCGAGGCCGTTGTAGGGATACCAGACGAGGTAGTTGCAGTCCATGACCTCCATGCTGCGGCCGGACCGGACCTGATCGGCGGACCTGGCGTAGAGCGGCGTGCCGGGGCCGCACTTCTTGTGCCGCGCCTCGTAGTCGCGCAGCTTGTGCAGGAGGTAGGACGACGGCGCGTAAGGGGAGTGCTTGTAGTACTGCGGGGATTGGTGCCGGCTCAGGCACGCACGGCGGTCAAACCGGGGCGCGAGCAGGCCGCCGAAGAGCTCGTCTGCACCGGTGGCACTCGGACGAGAGACGTTCAATAATCCTGAGGGATTATGGGAACACATGCCAAGAACTTGTGAATTACCAATAGGAGGCGAGACCGTGAGTTCACGTGTTCAAATGTACATACATAAATACAAAATTCTCGATCATACATGGATGATATGGAAACTAGAGAATTTTGGAATCCGCGACTGTGACATTGAACAGAAGTTGTGGCCTTGTAGGCCAGAATCATGGCCGGGGTGCTTTCACAAGAGACTTTTACTGGGCCAAGAAAAAGGACATTTTTACCGGACCAGTTAGGTTATGCTTATGCCTATTTTTTTTGTTTTTTATTCTTTTCTGAAAAAGGCCCGGCCGCACTGGAGCGTTGTACTGTGGTGCCTTCGGTTTTGTAGATCGGCAGAAGTGTAAAACTTCACAGGTCTTCAAACCTGTGTAAACATTTGCTACGATACGCATTGGCATGGTTTTACAGCAAATCAGTACGTAGTGTGCATTATACATAGCATGCAAATCACAAGAGAACTAAATTACACTACCTCCCATCGTATCGCTGGCCGCGCTGTGCCAAACGGTGGACGCGCTCGCTAGCCAGCCAAAGAAGAAGACGAGGAACGGCAGCGTCATCAGGCAGATGATGCGCACCGCTCCAGCCCTGCCCCACCTCTCCTTCTTCTTCTCCCTCCGCGGCATGCCGGCCATCGCCGGCCACGCCGCCTCCTCCGGATCGTCCAACTTTTTCTTGCCTCTGGTGCCACCCATTTTCGTCGCCTCTGTACATGCATAGAACTGGATTGCACAGCCAAGGTTTTAATAGATTTGCAGCGGCTAGCTTGTACTGCGAAGTACTACATGTTAAGAGTCAGGCTTCCCGGCGTTCGATTGGAGTGCGTAAAAGATCGGTGTGATCGGCTCCATAAAGTCGCATTTGTTGTCCTTTAGGATGCTACTTTGCGTGTCGAAGAGGAGCTCGACCGGATGTTTCCTCGGAAGGATTCGGTATTCTACATCCTCTCGTGCTATCTTTTCCACCCGACGAATGAAGTCAGGGGCATGGTCACGAGGTTCTACAACGACTCTTGCCTCAAGAACGCAGACGAGACACGAGAGGTTGGGCATTCAGATCAGGGTCTTTTGATAGAGTTAATCTTGTACACGGTATGGAGTCTGAGTAGAATACGGTTGCCATGTCCGACTGTGGGTGTTTCGAATAAAACATTGGAAGTGTATAGGCATCTCCTAGATGTTTTTGTCTTAAATAATATTCAAATTTTGGATCGTATGATTAAAAATCCAACCGTTAAATCAAATCATAGGATCAGATATAATCAATACTTCCGAATCTCAACAATGATTCAATACTCCTAGATTTGAATGATTTTAGCAAACAAAACATCCAGATGATGTTTATCAAATCCCTAAAACATTATGAACGTGTAGTAATAAGGAGAGAAATAAAGCAATGCAAGAGACACAACAAGCCCATAGCCGAGTTGGTTTTTTCGTTGTTCTGGAGACTTGGGCTCGAATCTTTTCAGCGACAAATTATTTTGTTGAATTTCCACGGCAGCTCCAGCTAGCGGTGAAAATGGTACGAATAATTTCCGATCGAGCGAAGCATCTTGGATATTTTGTTCAGATATCTCGGATAATATCCGAGCATTTTTTCGAATGATATCTGAATTCCCGCCTCTTTAGCTAAGCCTGGCTTGGCCCATATGTCATCGGCCAGCCCATCTAGACTTAAGTTGAAGTGGAACCCTAGGTCCCTAGCCGACTAGCTGCCACTTTAGTTCCCTCATTCCCTGCCCGGCCCCTACCTATCCAGTCCGCATCTCCAAGACTCCAACTCCAGGTCGTGGCGGCGGTGGCTAATGGCCATGGCCCCTAATGGCCTGACTGATGCTTAGTGCCATGCATGTACTTTGTTACTTTTGTATACTTCTATTAATAGTGTGCAACTTCTATGGATGTTGTACAACAATACAGGTGCAATTATGAGATGTGACTCGGTGTATTACTATAAACTGTATGGTTTTAACGGTCTTGATCTCTCAATGTCCTATACAATTTATGATGGTTTCCTATCGACAATATTCGTTGTAGCCCATCACTCCGTTTGTATCTAGTGTTTACGCGTATTATTCAAAAAATATCCGTTCCGATGATTATCCGAACTTATTTTATCCGTATTCGTTCAAATATTATTCATATCCGTATCCGGCACTATCCGTGTTCGAATCCGTATCCGGCACTATCTGTGTCCGAATCCGATCCGATAAAATTATATGGATCAAATACAATATGAGTGGTTTTTGATCCATATTCGATCCATTTCACCCATAGCTCCAGCCCTAATCGGGATTCCTGTGATGTGCTCCTCCTGAAGCCGCACCCAGCAGGAACTCCACAGTGACAACAAAAGTCTTCGCTACTGCCAGGAAATTCTTGTTAGATTAAGCTAATGATCTAATGACATTAAGGCCCTGTTTGGTCTGGTTCCAGATTCTAGTAAAAACGGAAATGGTTCCAGATTCTTGGTAGAAACGTTTCAGGTAGAATCAGAATCATTATCTGTAAACCGTTTGGCTAGCTGTCTGAATTCTGTGAATCGGGGTGGAACGGGGTTGAAGGCGATTCGGCTCCAGCGTGGAAAAAGAAGAAATGTTCCGAGGAGAATCGTTCCGAGCTTTAACTCGTTTGGTTGGGTTTCACCCAGATTCTAGTAGAAACAGCCCGGTTCCAAGTTGTCAAACGGGGCCTAAGCCTTAGCCTAAAACATGATCACTAAGTTCTTGATGCGGAAATAGTGATACTAACCGGAGCCATTAGAAGCCATGAAAACGTCCGGTGAAGTAGAGTTCACAGGGAGGTTGGCGTCGGCTTCAAGGCGCGGGTGATGCCGACATTCTGTTGGTGGGTATCGGTAGCCTTCAAGTCGGTACCTGCACTGCCCACGAACCACCCTTTGTAGCTCCTCCAGCACTTGTATTGATCGGTAGATGTTTAGGGTTTTGGAAGGGAGAAGAGATGTGCACAAATCGTCACCTGTCCACAATCCTAACCATTCCTATATATTTAGCGCTGATGAGCTCAGGGGCGATCCCATTGAATTGGAAAGCGCCTCCGATCATGGCACATATTAAGGAAAGAATCAATTACAGGTTTGGAATTAGGAAAGTGACTATGCATGCGGGATTTGGGTGATGACATGTCATGCATAGCCAAGATCAACCAACATTCTCCCACTTGATCGAAGGCTATCATAATGTACTCACTCTTTGTAAAACAGTAGTCCAAAGAAATGTGTTTTCAACAGCAAATGAAAACGCTATTGAAACATCAGTACCTATAGTCCACCATAATACCTCGATAGAATACTAGCTTGGTCATAACAGGTGTTGATTGATTTTATTGCCTGTATATCCAGGATCATGATCAAAGGTCCTCCAATAAACCCATGCCGGCAGTATGTTCTTTAAATAAGTTAGGAGGTAAACCTTTGGTGAGCGGATCCGCGAGCATTGATTTAGTACTGATATGCTCAATTTTAATAGTTTGATCCTAGATTCTATCTTTCACAAAATGGTATTTAATGTCAATGTGTTTGGCAGCACCACTTGACTTGTTGTTACTCGAATAGAAAACTGCGGCCTTGTTATCGTAGTATATAGTGAGTGGTCTTGCAATGCTGTCTACCACTCTCAGTCCCGGGATAAAGTTTTTAAGCCATACGGCCTACCTAGTTGCTTCACAACATGCCACAAATTCTGCCTGCATTGTCGACGATGCAGTTAGTGATTGTTTGAAGCTTTTCCACAAAATTGCTCCTCCTACTAGGGTGAATATGTAGCCTGATGTGGATTTCTTAGTGTCTACACACACCGCAAAATCAGCGTCTGAATAACCCAAAACTTCAAGGTTGTCAGACCTTCTATTTGTGAGCATGTAATGCTTAGTGCCCTGCAAATAACGTAGGACTTTTTTAACAGCCTTCCAGTGGTCTAGACCTGGGTTAGACTGAAATCTGCCAAGCATCCCGGTAACAAAAGCCAAGTCTGGACGCTTACAGACTTATGCGTACATTAGGCTTCCGACAGCCAAAGCATAAGGAATCATCTTCATTTGATCTTATTCTAATTGATTCCTCGTGCTTTGAAATAATCCAAATTTATCGCCCTTAACTATTTGCAGGCATGGCAAAGCACTTACTCATATTATATCTTTCAAGTACTCTGTTAATGTATGACCTTTGAGATAATCCTAGTACTCCTTTAGACCTATTTCGGTGAATTTCAATGCCAAAAACAAAACAGGCTTTGCTGAGATCCTTCATGTCAAAATTAGAAGATAAAAATCCTTTAGTCTCATGCAGCATATTCTTATCGCTGCTTGCTAATAATATATCATCAACATAGAGTACTAGGAAAATGAATTTTCCACCCTTGATTTTGATATATATACAATTATCCACCCCATTCTCCTTAAATCTGAAGTTTCTTATTATTTTATCGAATTTAAGGTACCATTGTATGGACGCTTGTTTAAGTCCATAGATGGATTTCTTAAGTCTGCACCCCATGTGTTCCTTGCCTTCCACAACAAAACCTTCGGGTTGTGCCATGAAAACTTGTTCATGCAAGTCTCCGTTAAGGAATGCAGTTTTAACATTCATCTGATGGAGCTCTAAATCATAATAAGCAACAAGCGCCATAATGATTCTTAATGAATCTTTCTTAGAGATAGGGGGAAAAAATCTCATTGTAATCAATTCCCTCTTTCTGTAAGAAACATTTTGCTACAAGCCTTGCCTTAAATCTTTCGATACTCCCTTTAGAGTCATGCTTGGTTTTGTAGACCCATTTGCAGCCTACTGTTTTTACTCCTTCAGGAATTTCTACTAAATCTCAGACACCATTAGTGCTCATAGACTTTAGTTCATCTTCCATGGCCTCAATCCATTTAGATGAATATTCACTTGCTATGGCCTCTTTGAATGAGGTGGTATCATCTGCCTTACCAATGTCTTCACCAAGGAAGACTTCATAATCATCTGGTATGGCAGACCTCCTCATTCGCTGTGATCGTCTTAAAGGTTCATTAGGGATCACTGGCGGCTGTGGAGGTTGTGGAGGCACTTCTTTAGTTATTTGCTCATGTGATGTTACAGAGGGTTGAGGTTCGTTATCTGGTTCATTAGAATCCCCAACAATGGGTGCTGCTCCGGAATTCTCAGCTGGAGACACCACAGTCTGAGACATCGCATGAGGAATGGGAAATATGCTCTTGAGTTATCGGTAATGGGACATAAGCCCGAATTTCCTCAAGGTCTATTTCCCTTTGTTGTGAGCTCCTACTGATTTCATTGTCCTCTAAAAAGATAGTGTGTCTAGTCTCAACGAATTTAGTGACACGATATGGACAATAAAACCGATATCCCTTAGATCTTTCTGCATATCCAATGAAATGACAACTAACAGTCTTAGGGTCTAATTTCTTTAGCTGTTGGTCAAATAATCTGGCTTCAGCACGATAGCCCCATACTCGTAAATAATTGACTGTCGGTTTCCTCCCAGTCCATAATTCATAAGGTGTCTTGGGTACAGACTTGCTAGGAACCCGATTAAGTATGTGGGCAGCCGTTTTTAGTGCCTCCATCCACAAGCTAATAGGTAGATTGGAATGATTAAGCATGATCTGTACCATATCCATAAGTGTACGGTTGTGACGCTCTGCCACTCCGTTCTGCTGAGGTTCTCCGGGCATAGAGTATTGGGCAACTATGCCATTTTCTTGAAGGAATCTGGCAAAAGGCCCAAGTATTTGCCCGTAAGGAGCATGTCTCCCATAATATTCTCCTCCACGATCTGATCTCACTACTTTGATCTTAATATTGTGCTGATTTTTGACTTCAACTTTATAAATCTTAAATTTATCTAGTGATTCAGAACGATCACGAATGAGGAAAATATAGCCATATCGAGAGAAATCATCAGTGAATGTAAACAAAGGAATCATAACCATCCACTGATGTCACTGGGAAGGGTCCACAAATGTCAGTATAGATTAACTCTAAAAGACCCATACTCCTAGTGGCTCCTTTCTTAATTTTATTAGTGAATTTACCTTTAATACAATCTAGACAGTGGTTTGTGTCTGAAAAATCTAAGGGTTGGAGTATCTCTTCTCCAATGAGATGTTCCATTCTCCCCCTAGAAATATGGCCTAAACGATAGTGCCATAATTTCGACGACGTCTCACATGTCTTCTTATTTGCAGCAGTACACACATTCAACACAGATTCATCCATGGAGAGTAAATAAAGTTTGTCTTGCTCGAAGACAAGACCAATAATATCATTATTTAATTTGATAATGCACTTATTGTCCATAAACTCACATGAATAACCTATTTTAGTCAATACAGAGACTGAAATTAAGTTCCTCTTAACACTAGGAACATAAAGAACATCAAAAAGATGAAAACTGAAGCCGCCTCCTAATGCAAGTTGAAGAGTTCCAACTGCTTTGACTTCAATCTCCGTTCCATTAGCGACCTTAAGACTTCGGTCCCCTCTTCTTATGGTTATCACGGAACGCAATCCCTGTAATGAATTAGTAATGTGCACAGTTGCACCTGAGTCAATCCACCAAGTATTAGTGGTAAATTCAGTAAATAGGGACTCATCAATGTAAGAAATGGTTTCATTACCCTTCTTTGCTAACCATTGCCTAAATCCCGCATAGTCCCTTTGTGCGTGCCCAGGCTGCTTGCAGAACTTGCAAAAGAAGTTCCCTGCGGCTGGTGCAGAAGGTGCTGGAGGTCCATGAGCAACAGCCTTTCCCTTTCCATCATTTTTGGGAGGGTGATAAGGCTTCTTATTTTCCTTAGAGCCACCAGACTCCCCCTGATTCTTCCTCTTGCCATTACTGACAAGATGAGCCTGTTCTTTCAGTCTTTTTGCCTTTTGCCTCTCTTCCTCTTCAACAGAGTGGCTTATAAGCTCAGCTATGGACCACTTCTCCTTCTGAGTGTTATAATTGATTTTGAAGGGTCCATACTCAGGTGGCAAGGAGCTCAGATGAAATGGACAAGAAAACCATTAGAAATGGCCATGTTCATCCCCTTCAGCCTAGCCGCCATGTCTGTCATGCTCATGATATGCTCCCTCACTCCGCTCTTACCATCATAGCGGGAGGTGAGCATGCGCATGATTAAGGTACTAGCATAAGTCTTGGAGGTACCTTTAAAGTTCTCCTCAACATTAGCCAAGTACTTTTTAGTATTTTCGGAATCAGGGATTCCTCCCTTAATCCCGACAGAAATGCTGTTCTTGATTATCATTAGTGACGGTTAGACTTCTCCCACTGCTCCGCCTTCTCATCATATTGTTTCTTGAGATTAGCATAATTCTCAACATTAGGGGCGGGTGCGATGGGTGCATCCTCTCATAATGCTAGGTCAAGGTCCAAGACCTCTAGCGTAATAAGGATCTTATCTTTCCACGAGGGAAAGTTAGTGCCATCGAGCTGTTCAAAGCCATTGATATGAGAGGCAACATTGTTAATCACTGAAAAATAATAACAAATTTAATCAATAATTGAGTCAATGCCATATATGTAATTAATCCTACGTTGGTCTGATTAAATACATATAAATAACAAAATATCATAAGATTTTCATTTCGCACCACCGTTGGGCAGAAAACGACATGAAATTTAACAGCAAATTAAGTCCTAAATTGCATCTCTGTTGGGTAGAAACAAAATAGGAATTAAATACATGAGAAATGACTTTAAATTACTAATAACATTGGTTATATATAATTCTAAGTCAAAATTAATTCCCTGATTAAATTTCTCGTTGGTATGAAAATAATCATCACATTAATCAATTGCCACATTAATTAACCAGCAAAATTAATCATATTTACAAGCGCAGAAAGCTACGTAGACAGACTAGCGACCCACTGTAGGATCGCTGTAATTTAATGGTGTCCTGTAAGTGAGGCTGTAGCTCAATATGTCGGATGGCTTGCCAGAGAGTGAACAACTCATACAACTATGTATGGGTTGATATTCTTCGCATCGGCAAAAGCCAACGTCCGGTGGTCAGTTCATCATGCACACAACTTCCTTTTCTACGGACCAAGGGGAAGCAATGCGATGCCAGGTCTTTTGGGCACTTTCCATTGAGCCAATTGGAAGTCCAAAATTTAGCTTTTTGGCCATTACCTAGAGTGATCCTATTGCTAGCATTGAAAAGGTATCTATCATAGTCATCGCAAGGTAGCTCCGAACCGACCCAAGGTCTTTCCTAATTTTTCTATTCGTACCATAGCCATCGAACACGTAGTGCTCATCCAAACCTGTCAAAGTGCTTAATCCCTAGCCCCCCTAGGTTCTTTGGCCTGCAGACCCTGGGCCAATTTATGAGACAGTGGCCACCTTTGCAATCTTGATCCCCCCGCTAAATGAAGTTTCTTCGTAACCTATCGAGCTTTATTAATTGTTGACCACTTTGAAAGAGGGAACACCGTGAGGTGATAAATTGCCAGGGAAGTAAGCACAGTGTCTACCAATACCAACCTGGATGCTCTAGAGAGCATCTTTCCTTTCCAACCTGCCAACCTTGCTCCTACTTTATCAATCAATAATTGCACGTCCAATCGTGATAGTTTCGTGGGGCGTAATGGAAGTCCTAGGTGCCTGTAAGGAAAGGACATCCTCTGGGGCGGGAATCCCTGTAGGATGGCAGAAAGATCAAGATTGCTGCAACAGATGGGGTAAATCTCGCTCTTTTGGATGTTTGTTTGTAAACCAGTTGCACCTTCGAAGACCGTGAGGATCACCTTAATTGCTTATAACTTTGTCAGGTCTGGATTGACAAATATGGCCGCGTCATCTGCATACAAAGAGATGTGGTGCTTCGCCATTGGGGTCTATAACGGCTTGAGCAAGCCCTTTTCCTCCGCTAAGTGAAACCATCGTTGTAGAGGGTCAATGGCTAAGATAAGGAGCATACGCGATAGGGGTCCCCCTGTCGAAGTCCTCATCTATGTAAAAACGAGGTACCTGGGCTACCATTGAGGAGTATCTTGGAAGAGGAGGATGTGAGGATCAGCGAGACCCAATCTCTCCATCGCTGATCAAACCCTATCTGTTCAAGGAACTCTAACAAGTACTCCCAACTGACCGACTCAAAAGCCTTGGCAATGTCCAACTTGATGAAGAGAGAAGAGATTCGCTTCCTATACAACTAGAGAGGTGCTTCTATGCTCTTCCTTCTAGTACAAGTTGCACAAATCTTAAAGCAAGCGAAGGGGTAAGTAATCACCATCTACCCTTCATTCATGCTTTAATAGTTGTGCAACTTTTAAAAGAAAGAGCATAGAAGCACCTCTCATACAACTATTGAATGACTGCATGTCTTATCAGAGAAGAGAAGGAACTTAAACCTATGACCTCAACAAAAGGAAAGAACTTTTATCCAACATACTGTGTATTGAGTTTCATGCTATCACGATCGAATGCATACTAGGGCATCCCCCACGTGGGGATCATCTTCTGTTTAAGTTTCTTCTCGTAACCACCAAAGGTCCACACCCCTTTGGCCCTTTGCTCTACCGGAAGAACATATTGGGCGCCATCAACCGCCACAGCCCTTTGTTGTACCTCTAACTCTCTAAGCCACATGGGTAACCCAGATGTTTTATCTTGTAATTCACGGTTAAACTGAAAACCCATGGTACTAATTTTTAATTACCAAACGTCCAACACCAATTCTTCATGAAGAAAATTTAACTTCTTTCATAAAAAGGAAGAAAAATTTAGGCCTAATCAATCAACTTAATCTACCGCAATACTCAGCCATCTTCTTCAATACCCAAGCACGTCTTGAGTTCTTGATGATCTTGTGTGATATCTGAAGTGCTTTATCTTTTAAATTTAGCCATGTTAATTTTATTGGTGTAATTTGCAACCGTAGAACATTGAAAACTAAAGAATAGAGGCATAGAATCTTGAGAATGGCTAAGTAACACTTGAGTGTCTAGAATCTTTATGGGGGTAGAGCTAAAGAGTAAAAAAAAAGACCTTTACAGTCACAATTTTTCTTAATTAGTTTGTAATGTTTGCTCTAGTATGAACAATTTATACTTTGAACTATTCCATTTGTTCTACTATTTATTTGAACTTTTTCTATTGGACAATATTGTGTAAGTTTGCACCTTCATAAAAAAAATACTTTTTCTATCAAAATTTATAGGACATATTTTCTCTTGCATATAGACTAAGGAGATATTAAAAATGACTACAATTGGACAATATTGTGTTAAGTTTGCACCTCCATAAAAAAATACTCTCTCTATCAAAGTTTATAGATCATATTTTCTCTTGCACAGTTACCCATAGACTAAGAGGATATTGAAAATGACTATACTACTCTAATTATTATCTCTAAACACTATATTCAATGAATGCATGCACATAATATAAGTAAATATGGATATTTATTAGAGGTATAAAGGGACTATCACTACTACAAAAAAGCTTATATTAGACTCCTTATCACAGACGGTTTTGATAAACCGTTTGTGATATGGAACATCACAAACGGTTCTATAGTGTAACCGTCAGTGATAACAGCATAGACGGTTTTTGGCTAAAACCGTCTATGATGAGAGCCACATCACAGACGGTTCTATAGTGTAACCGCTGATATTAACATAGACGGTTTTTGGCTAAAACCGTGCGTGATGAGACCACATCACGCACGGTTTTAACAAAACCGCCTGTGATGAGGGCACATGATAGACGGATTTTGGCAAAACCGCTGTAATAAGAAACCATATCGCACGGTCTTAGCCAAAAACCGCCTGGTGATGAGCACAATGAGCTCCGATTTCGGTGAAATGGTAAAAACACTATAACTTCTAATTCGTGAATCTGATTTTGGTGTTCTTGTGCTTTCGGAATCAAGACGATGAGCTCTTCAATTTCTCCTGTAGGCATAAAGTCTGATTCGGTCTTCAAGTAGAAAATCCGAGTACGTTTGGTAAAATAGTTATAACTTTTGACTCGTAACTCCGATCGGGGCGTTCTTTGGCTCGTTGAAAAGATAACGAAAAGTTTCATCCGGAATTGATTAGTTCGGGGAAATCAGATGGTCGGATCTTGAACTTTTGGGCGAGTACGTGCGTGCGAGAAAATCAGAATTCCAAAAAAACGTCGTTTAGGCCCTCAAAACGGCCTCTGAAGTTTTGTACCCGTTTCGATCTTTTTTGTGTGTGTTTCCGTGATCTCCAAGCTGTATTCGGAGTATGAGGATACTAAAATCGGTGTTCGAGTGTTCTGTGAGGTTAAAAGGAGGGGGACACGTTATATTTCAGATGCTATCATACTAACATTATAGTATCAGATCATATAAGAACTTTGAAGTTAAGCGTGCTTAGGTAAGAGCAGTGCTAGGATGGGTGACCGCTTGGGAAGTGCCCGTATTGTGTTAAAATCGTGAGTGATATAGCTCGGTTACGTGTTCTTGAGCAGTTACGAAGTACATGAGAACACATCAAAATTACCAATAAAATGATCAAAATTACTAATAAAATGAAAAATCAACATCACAGACGGTTCTAAATTGGAACCGTCTGTGAAAAAAATCATCACAGACGGTTTTAATTTGGAACCGTCTGTGATGAGACATTACGGTTCCAATTTAGAACCGCGATATTTTTTCCTGCACGGTTCCAATTTAGAACCGTCAGGTAGCTTTTACAGACGGTTGGAAAACCGTCTGTGATGATTACGAGTCATCACTGACACATTCTTACTGACGGTTCACAAAACCGTCTGTAATGACGTTTGAGAACCGTCTGTAATGAGGTTTTCTGTAGTAGTGTATTATACTAATTTGTATCAGAGTATAAAATACATCATATATTTATCGGTAAAATTTTTTTAAAAAATACATCTTATAAACTTAGACGAAGAGAGTATCTTGTCTCTACTCTCTACCAGCCTTCCCCGTGGGCATTTAACGCCGGGCCCACACGGTCGTGCTTCCATTGACATGGCGCGGCCGCACGGCAGTCGGCGTCTCGGGCGCCTTGCGGTCATTCAATTCGCCGTGAGCAGCATTGCGGCTCAAGGGGAGGCCTAAAGTAAGGAAGGGGTCGTTCAGTGGGTGTCCATCGTGACATCGCGTCGCGCGCGCGCACCCACACAACACTAGCACGAGGTATATATGACTTTGAGCGTGTGCGTAGGTACGCATTTTCCACGAGAGCACGACGGGCGCGCGCGCCTCGTGCTCAACTTTACCGTGCACCCTCCGATGCATTAATAGTGGATCCTTATTGCATCGAGTTAGCCATTAGTCTACTGCACTTCGGACGTCGGTGGTGACCCGTTGTACCGGTCATAGTGTTTCCGTCGATCCGTTCATTTAACAATTGCTCCCCTTAACGAAATCAGCAAATCACCCAGCTCAATTACACGCACCAATGCACCATTGACCATTAAACAAGAGACCGTTTATCATTTTTAGGAGATATTAAAATTTTCTTTAAGATAGTAGCAAGAGGTGTCATTTAAATTTTTTTGGTAACTTTTGGTACTGCCCTAGTATAAATCTTGCTACCTCTTAAAAATAATAAAAAAAAGTCTAATTAAACAAACATGCAACTCAGTGCTTGCGTTTACTTTAAGTTGTCACCTTCAGCATAGAAAATACCTAGGAGTAGGAGTAACAATCTACTTGAAGGTCAAGTGTAGCACTGTAGTTGCATTTCGAAGCATTTACTATCTATCCTTCATGATTTTTTGTTTTACAAATCTAGCCTCGTATGAAATAATTTACAAATGACAGCTCTATGGCCCACACCTTCCACTCCATGGGGAGCACAGAAGCAGGTTTCTGCAGTGTTGTAGCGTGAAAGCATGCTACCACGCTTGGCTCCCGTGCTCCCACTCCTACACGTCCCCAAGCCCACACGCCCACGCGCGAGCACGCCAGCCGTGCCCACATGGTCCCTTGCGCCCACCACCTGCACGTCACACGGGCCCTTGCGTGCTCACCTACCCGCAACGTACCCGTTGCTCTTGTGCGCGCACTCGCCTGGCCAGGCTCACTCGTTGATGTGCCATGCCAGGTGTGCGAGGAAGCAAAGCTTCCGAGCAAGGGGACCGTGGGAGCTCACTTCCGCTCTACCACACCATGGAAATTTGCTTCCGTGCATTTCTAGCGTGGAAAGTGTGGGCCAGGGCGTCATATTTGCAAATTATTTTGTATAAAAGCTAATTTTGTAAAAAAAAATATATCAAAGGATAGTATAGTAAACTCTTCCAACATTCCTATGTACAGATCCTTAAGATGAAATTCATGCATGTGGATCTATCAGCTACAAGAAGTTTGTTAATTACACGTTGTGCTAGCCACCATTACCTACGAGAAGATTTGAGTTGGCTTACGAAGGATAGAGACCTATTAAGAGGAAGTAAATTGGAGCAAACTAACACTTATATCTATTTTTATATTTAATAATTTTGAAAATTACTCAAATAATGAGCAAACCTAAATAATTAATCTAAGACTATGAAACAAGACTAGATCAAATACGCAAACCAGAAAGCAATTGTACGTAAATAAGAATTAGTAGATTAAAATCCATACTCACTTTTTTTTTCTTAAAAAATATACAAAAGGATCATTTACATAAAAGCACAAACCTCAAATAATTTCTCAATTTTTCTCTCCCCTTTTTCATCTCTTTCTTCTCTCCGTTTTCTTCTCTTTTCCCTCTCCTGTTTTCATGTACATACACAGCACGAGACTAATACATACATAACGCATATAGACCTAGTCTAATACATACACATACAAAGTTCAAAACTTACATATGTATGCGTACAACCCACTTGCCACTTTCACATGATCCACTCATCTGTACTATGCGCATAGCCCAGCTACCACTCTCACGTGGCTTGCTCGCCTGCACGACCTAGACAGCTGGCTGCTATATCCATCTGCTAAATGCACAGCAGGCGACTATAGGGCTAAAATCTCTGAAGCAAGCATACACGCTGTAGCGCCGGATTTCCCTTGGCTAGCCACTGGCTTCTTTTTTTTCACGCCTGACACTTCTTTTTCGTGCGGCAAGGTAATTCTCCTATTTCTGCGGCCGCACGGAGAGATCCGCCTCCTCTGCTATTTATGGGCTGTTTGGTTGGCTGCATCTGAAGAGAATTGGCTCTGAGGACGCAACATTCCACTGTTTGGTTGGCTTCTCAGGTCACTGGGCCAGGCTCCCAAGATGCAATGTGCCCCCTAGAGCCAGGCCCCGCAAAAACGAAAAAATTGGGTGTTTCCGGCTGGCCTGGCTCACGCAAGGGTCCGCTCGGACGCAATTCTCCAGCCGCGCACGCAAGGGTTTCTCCAGTCCAGCCGCCTTCTCTCGCACGGACTCATCCCCCACGCCTCGCACGCAAGGGTTTCTCCGCCGGCACCTCCATCCGCCTCCGCCGGCGCGGATCTGGCCGCACGCGCCTCCATCCGCCCATCTTCGACCCCTGCACGCCTCAAGCCGCCCGTCTCCGACCCGCGCGCGCCTCCAGCTGCCCGTCTCCAACCCCCGCACACGCCTCCAGCCGCCCTTATCAGACCCCTTGCGCGCCAGTCTCCAGCCGGTCATCAACGACCCACCACGCCGCCGCCAGTCTCTGCCCTCCTAGATTCGGTTCAGGGTTATTAGGCAAGTTCAACACCATTATACTGCTATTAGTTCTATACAATGTGTTAGTCTTACTATCGATTCCAGTATCAATTACTAGCGTTCTTGTGTATGCTATCACTAGCATGTCAAATTTACTTTATAAACTATGAACCAATATGATATCTAGGATGGTCGGTGGTTAGAATCAGTGGTATGTGTTCAAGAAGATTTGAAAATTCATTTCCTTTTTGCTTCTATTGCACCTATATTATTCATATTAGGAAAGTAACTAACAATGATTTATTAGTAACAAGCATTTCTTTTCCCTCAAATTGTCTGAAGTTACAATAACAACCCTACCAACTGAACAGACTCGCATGTTCTGACCATGTTCTTGCTGTTTTCACCCCACACTGTCCTGTTTTGCACTTTTCTTTAGCTTAACTTGTAAGCAAATGGCTCCAGATTGCCTTGATCATGTGAATGAAGTTAGGATTTGCACACTGTTTTATACTAATCTATATGCTACTTCGTGGCTTCCTGCCAATAACCCCTAACAAACCATTTGACACATCTTTTCTGAATTTTGATCGTATAAGTTTGGAGAATGGTGCTTATGAATTGTGATCATACAACATCTTTTCTGAATTAGTGGGATGGATTCTTTCTTTTACAGGGCTGAGTAAATGAACCCAACCTAATGCTTTCTGCTCAGCTATAATAAGTGTTATACTGCATTCTTCTAGAATATTGATTATTCATAATGCTTTCTGCATTCTTCTAGAATAGCTTTTTTTCTTCTTCTAAATATGGTTACTTAGCAAGTATCAACTTAGAACTATAGTGATGTGTTCAGTTCTATTTCTTAATTCTAGTGGTTCAGTTCTATTTGGATATGATAGCTTTCGTATATATATTTGTCATTAACATAATTAGTTGTGCACTAGTTATTTGAATGTGGTGTACAGGAATATAATTTTTCATTAACATATAGTCATCTATTATTTGTTAGATGGATATGCGAATCCAATGAAGAAAGCTTATTATTCAAGCAGTTGCACTTGTTACGGTCATGAATGCATTTTTTTGTAAATAGACTTAGATTGGCTAGATTAACTAGACATGAAATCACCTATGGTCCTATGTGGGTGAAGGTGGGTGAAGGTTACTAAGCTTAGAAACTTGAGTGGAGCACACTAGGATGAGGCTAACCACATGATAGTGTTGGAGGAGGAGCACTATATGGATCACATTAAGGTATGTCATTGTGCCTTACTTTATTCTTGATGTTTTACCAAACTGCGCATATTGGTTCAAAGGTGACAGTATTGATTCTTTCTTCTAGAAATTACATGTTAGACGATTACTTATAGCTTGAGAACAAGACCGAGAATTTTTCCACGGCGATGGAGAATTTTATGTCGAATGGCGCATAATGTACGATCTATACAAGACAGATGCCCTCGACGTGGTCATGTTGAGTTGCTGGACTCTGTATGTTCTTATTTAATTGCAAAAATCTACTGTGTGGGCTCTTTGAATATACTAACTTGCAAGCCTAACTAATTTCTTCTTATGTAGAATGGAGATACAAAGATGCATAAAGGAGGCCATTTACGACATAGGCTTCCTTGACCCTTCGGTCATTAACAACACATTTGTTACTAGCTACCCTGTCGATACAGAGAACACCGTATTCAATGGGCTAATGGGTCAGAGATACAAAGCAAAGATACTTTTACCATACAACTTTGAGTACGTGTTTTCGTGCCGCCTCGTTCTAACCCTTTTCCATAACACGATGTTAGAACTAATCAGTTACCTACGTTGACATATGTATGCACAGTTTTCACTGGATTCTTCTCATTATCGAGCTAGATCGTGGCATGATCACAGTTATGGACTCGAGGAGGAAACCAGTTGAATGTTATCAAAACCTGATCGACATGCTCGAACGGTATTCTTATTCCTTTCATTATCGTGCTAGTTGTACTTCATTTAAAATAAATTTTAATCATGTTCAATTTGCAATCATATGTGTAGTGCATTCGCACGGTTCCGTGCCGAAATCATCGTCGAATTCAAACAGAAATTCGCTGTTACACTTGCCTCTCGAGTACGTATGCCATCATGCTATCTTTTTAGTCAGTTAACTTAATTTCCATGCATCCATTTCACGCTTTCAGCCTTTTCCAATACAGATCTTGCTTCAGCAACCGGGAAACAATTTATGCGGCTACTATGTGTGCCAATTTATGGACATCCAGACCGGAGGTCTTTGCCGCTTGCAAGATTGTAAGAAATTCACGCCGGCGCATGTGACAATAATGCAAGAACAACTCGTTGGCTGGATTTACGATGAGGTCGTAAATCCAAAAGGCGAGTTCCACGTTTTGACGAATAGGTGGGGCCCTTTCGATAAAGGCTGGTGAACTGTCGGAGTCAACTTCTATGGCTACCAAGAGCGACGCACGTAAACGAAGGGCGCCATAAACGTTCTGTAATTAAAGCTGTAATTATTGTTAGTGATACATATTGGTTCTAATTGGAGTTGTTAATATAAGTTTTGCGATTTAATTATCATTTAATTGCGCATGATTGATTATATGTGCTTTTAATTAATAGATAGATATATGTAGACTTAACATATATTATATTGCCTTATTGTAAGATACCACTATTTCTGTAGTTTTCCAAAACTATGAACATTATTGTGTAGAATTATCATTATTAGAATACTGATCAACCGTTGGTGTTATGACCAGGTACAAGTGGGATTTTTAAAAAATTTCATTACTGTAATTAATTAATTTGAGGACATAAATTGATTTATAAATTTCTCATAAATTTATAATGGGTTTTATGAAATATACTATACCTTGAATGAAAATTTCAGATTTGTTGGATGAGTATTTAATTCTTAATATTTCTTTTACTTCTTTGTTGCAGATTTTCTTTGTTTGTAATTAAATTTTTATATCAAGTAAATGTAAGTATTATTTTAAATTTTTATGTCAAGCAAGAACGGGCATCCTGCCTGCGCGAACTGTTGTATCAGTGCAAGTTTACTACGGTCTGTTGCTCTACGACCACATCTAGGACGAGCACGCGGCGATCAACGCCGAGCGCAGCGGGATCATGAAGTTAGGCATTTCGCGACTTCGCCACCAAGTCCTACAAGACCGAGCCCCGCACCGTGAGCTTCACTAAGGAGATTGGTAGGCATTTCTCCTTAGTGAAGCTCACGGTGCAGGGCTCAGTCTTGTAGGACTTGGCGACGAAGTCGCGAAATGCCTTCATGATCCCGCCGCGCTCGGCGTCGACCGCCGCGTGCTCGTCCTTGATGTGGTCGTAGAGCAGCAGGCCGTAGTAAACTTGCACTGATACAATGGTTCGTGCAGGCAGGATGACCGTTCTTGCTTGATATAAAAATTTAAAATAATACTTACTTTTACTTGATATAAAAATTTATTACAAACAAAGAAAATCTGCAAAAAGGAAGTAAAAGAAATATTAAGAATTAAACACTCATCCCACAAATCTGAAATTTTCATTCAAGGTATATAGTATATTTGATAAAACCCATTATAAATTTATGAGAAATTTATAAATTAATTTATGTCCTCAAATTAATTACTTACAGTAATAGAATTTTTTTAAAAAAACCCACGTGTACCGGATCATAACACCAACCGGTACTGATGATCTATTATCAGTACCGGTTGGATGCTCCAACCGATCGATGAGCTATTGTCGCATGCGGAGCCTCGGCCTCCAAATGATCGACAATAGCTCATCAGTACCGGTTGGAGCATCCAACCGGTACTGATAACAGATAATTAATACCGGTTGGAGCATCCAACCGGTACTGATAACAGATTGTCAGCACCGGCTGGAGGTTCCAACCGGTACTGATAAAAGACCATCAGTACCGATTTAAGGATTTAACCGGTACCGGTAGGCATATCAATACCGGTTCCCCTAACCGGTACTGATGCCGTACCGGTTCAAAAACCGGATGGCGCTTATGAACCGGTAGTGACGACGAGATATGTAGTAGTGGCATGTCGTTGTGATAGTACGGACTGTCCTGATTTCAGAATGGTTGTAGGATCAAGATTCGTTTTAGGCCACCAAGCTAATTTCTTTTGTAGCCATGGTTCTGCGACAATCTGTTTACCACAGAATTGTGGACGTGCAATGAGTAGCAAGTAATTCACGCACGGTTAAACCAACTCGCGGTGAAACAAAATACATGCCTAATCAAACAACTTGATCCCTTCGTCCATATCCTCACAAATCTTGACGTGTCGGGACAGCTCTTCCTTATTCACCGCTTTCCCCTTGCATTCCACGCGGGGTGTCGTGTGTAGGCACGGCTCCATGGACACGGCGCGCACGCACGGCGTCTCAGGCACCTTGTGGTTATTCGCGGTCAGCAGCATCGTCGGCCGCAGCCCCGCGAGGCTGCTGCTCACGTACCCGAACGTGGATATCCCGGTCGTGAGCAGCACGTCGGAGAAGCTGAGCAGGTAGATCTCTGCGAGCGCCTTCTGGTTGTGCCACCGCTGCCCCATCGTCTGATGCTCCTCGTGGCTCGGCTGGAACACTCCCACCCGGCCGCCGCCCTTCGTCGCGTGCTCGTAGTACATCGACTTGATCCTCTCGTAGTAGTCGGCATGCAGCGACGCGATCAAGATGGCCTTCGAGCCGGCGGCCGCGTCGGTACCGCTTGTCGCGCCGACAGCATTGGTGTCCGCGTCGTCGCCGTCGATGTCCGGCAGTATGTGCTCCTGCCGGGAGCACGCGAGGATTTGGTTGTACATGTCGTCGACCGGGATGGAAGCCCGGGAGAACATCCTGATCTGTATGCCGATCCTCTCTTTCGCCTGAGCCAGGTATGAGTGGTAGTACCTTGTGACCAAGCCCCACACGGCGTTCGTAGGGTGAAACAAGTAGCGGCCAAGAAGGTGGGACACGCTCTCCTTCGCCGGGAACAGCCATTGGAGCTCGTCCTGGAACTCCGCGATCGAGTACAGCGACGGCACGAAGTACAAGTCGCTCTCCAGCAGCAGCCAGTTCACCTTCGCGAGCACGAGCTGGTCGTCGTTGCAGTAGAACAGCCGGTCCATGTACCGGTGGTCGTGCGCCAGGTTCAAGTACACGTACGGCGGCACCGACAGCACCGTTGCCTTGGCCGGGTCGTTCGACATCTTCTTCTTGCCGAGGAGGTTTCCATAAGAATGATCGGAGGACACCCCGATCCCGGACAGGTTGGCGACGGGGATGTCCGGCGGGAGCACCCACGTTGCGTCTGGGAACGGCTCGCAGAACAGGTCGGTAAAGTCGTCGGTGGAGCGGACGAGGAGGACGCGGTCAGTCAGGAGCGCGTAGAGGAACGTGCTGAGCAGCGACAGCATGCGGTTGCCGATGCCGTTGAAGGGAAGCCAGACGACGTAGTTGCAGTCCATGACCTCCATGCTGCGGCCAGACCGGAGCTGATCAATGGACTTGGCGTAGAGCGGCGTGCCGGGGCCGCACTTCTTGTGCCGCGCCTCGTAGTCGCGCAGCTTCTGCAGGAGGTAGGACGACGGCGCGTAAGGGGAGTGCTTGTAGTACTGCGGGGATTGGTGCCGGCTCAGGCACGCGCGGTGGTCAAACCGGGGCACGAGCAGGCCGCCGAAGAGCTCGTCTGCTGCCTTGGTTGCACCGGTGGCACTTGGACGAGAGACGTTCAATAATCCTGAGGGATTATGGGAACACATGCCAAGAACTTGTAAATTACCAATAGGAGGCGAGACCGTGAGTTCACGTGTTGAAATGTACATACATAAATACAAAATTCGCGATCATGCATGGATGATATGTAAACTCTAGAGAATTTTCGAAGGGTTTTGATAAGTTTCATCCGGATGTTTTCTTTAGCAACTATCATCCAAATTCTGGGTCATTGGATTTGCTTTCAGATCGATGCACACCCCCCTGAATTCGAGGTGGGTTGATCCTACGGATATGTGTTTTGATCATACGGTCCAAAGTTTGGATGATTTTTAGAACAAAAACATCTGGATGATACCTACATTTTCGAATCCTCGACTGTGACCTTGAACAGAAGCTGTGGCATTGGGGCCTTGTAGGCCAGAATCATGGCCGGGGTGCTTCCACAAGAGACTTTTACTGGGCCAAGAAAGGACATTTTTACCGGACCAGATAGGTTATGCTTATACCTAAAACTTCACAGGTCTTAAGCCTGTGTGAACATTTGCTACAATACGCATAGGCATGGTTTTGCAGCAAATCAGTACGTAGTATGCATTATTCATAGCATGCAAATCACAAGAGAACTAAATTACACTACCTCCCATCGTAGCGCGGGCCGCGCTGTGCCAAACGGTGGACGCGCTCGCTAGCCAGCCAAAGAAGAAGACGAGGAACGGCAGCGTCATCAGGCAGATGATGAGCACCGCGCCAGCCCTGCCCCACCGCTCCTTCTTCTTCTCCCTCCGCGGCATGCCGGCCCTCGCCGGCCACGCCGCCTCCTCCGGATCGTCCAACTTTTTCTTGCCTCCGGTGCCATCCATTTTCGTCGCCTCTGTGCGTGCATACGACCGAATTGCACAGCCAAGGTTTTAATTGATTTGCCGCGGTTATAGCTTGTAATGCGAACTACTACATGTTAGAGCCAGACTTCCCGGCGTTCGTCAGAGTGTACTGTACGTAAAAGATCGCATAAAGCCGCATTTGTCCTCCATTCGGATGCAACTTTGCGTGTCGAATTAGAGCCTGATTTGATGCACAACTGGCCGTTGGCTTGGGTAATGGAGCCATCATTTGATCAGGCCATTGGGGTTCGTGATGCATGATATTTGGGGGTCAATGCGTAGAGTACAGGACACGATAGGAAGTTCTTTTTTCTATCTTGAAATGTGGACCTTGACGTCAAACCCACTGAAGGGGCTATTCGTGATGCATGGCCTGAACTGCCCATCAAGAAGTCGCGGACTGGCTTTGTTATGTTAGGTCTACTAGAAAAGTGGCACACCGCGCACGTGAACGAAAAAAAATTATGTTATTTTTCGCATGTTCCGGAGAAAAAGCAAACAACGAAAATATTCTTTCCAATAAAAACGGAGAAACGGAGAACGGAAAACGAATTTACATTTTTTTTTTGAGAAAAAAGCGGGCAACGATTTTTTTTCCATACTCCGGAGAAAAAACAGACCATAAAAACATTTTTTCCGGGCCAAACGGAGAAAGGACCGCCGCGCACGTGAACGGGGAAAAAAATTATGTTGTTTTTCCCATGCTCCGGAGAAAAAGCGAACAACGAAAATATTCGTTCCAACAAAAACGGAGAAACATCGAACGGAAAACGAATTTACATTTTTTTTAGGAAAAAGCGGACAACGAAAATATTTTTCCCATGTTCCGGAGAAAAAACGGACCACGAAAACATTTTTCCGGGAAAAACGGAGAAAGGATCTGCGCACGTGAACAAGAAAAAAAAAATTGTGTTGTTTTTCGCATGCTCCGGAGATAAAGCGAGCAACGAAAATATTCTTTCCAACAAAAATGGAGAAACGTCGAACGGAAAATGAATTTACATTTTTTTTGAGGAAAAAGCGGACAACAAAAATATTTTTCCCATGCTCCGGAGGAAAAACGGACCACGAAAACATTTTTTTCGGGCAAAACGAAGAAAAGACCTGAACGTAAAGTGCAAGGACCTATTTGTTATGATTTTGGACCTGTTCGCTATTTTGAAAAATTATAAAAGGGCTTGTCTGCGATTCGTATTTAACGGAAGGTTCTTTCTGCAAAACGGCGAGCAAGGGATCTAAACGTGAATCGAGAAAAAAAATTTCCCCCTCACAGGAAATCACAAAAGACCCCTACGCAAATTAAAAGGACCTATCTGTAATTTCAAAATGGAAGGGGTTTTTTTGTAAAAAGAGGAGAGAGGGGCGGTGGGACACGTGGGGGGCCTCACCGGACGCCAATCCTCCGGAACTTAATGGAGGGATGATTAGAGAAGTACAATAACTAAGTCTCCTGTTTATTCAATTTTTCATCCAAAACATCTAGAGTAAATAATAAATTCAGCTTTTACAATAAATACCATTAAAAATTATCTCTAGATGCTGTACAATAATTATCTCTATAGCATGACAATAAATAATCTGTCTTGTTTCCCGTACGATACTGACTACTGCATGAGAGTCGGCTCTCTTCTCTCTCCTCTTTTCTCACTCTTTCATATAATACAAAGGTGATGTATTATATTTCCGCAAAGAAACCCACGTTAAATCTTATCTCCAATTTGTTTATCATGTGCTAACTCTAACAAATGGTACCAGAGTGGGTTAAGATCTAAACCGCTGCCCTGGGAGGAGGCAACTCCCGGGACGGCATCGCACGGCAACAAAGGGTTCCAATCTACTGTCGCCTGCCGTCCTTCGCGCCACCTCCGCTACTTGCAGCACACACTCCGGCCACTACGGTGTTTTCCCCGCGCGCCTAGGCCTCGCCACGCTCCCTGCCCGACGCCGGCCATCCTGGCACTCTCTAGCACCGATCAACCTCGCGCAGCCATCAGCCCATGTCGGCCTCGACCCGTGCCTCGGCCACCTCAGCCAGCGCGCTCTTCGACTCATGCCCCCCGCGTTTGGCGTACCCTCCGTCGGCGTCGTCCTCCGCCTCGGCAACTCGACGTCTTCTTTCGGACTTCGGTCGTGCAACGTCCAGCGCACCGCCTTCCTCCACACGCCAGCTGACACCGATGCCGCCAGCCCGCACCCCGCGCTCGGCCTCTGCTCCAGTCTTTGGCCACCTTCTCCGGACACACCGGCCACTCCTGCTCCGGCGACTACCTCACCAGCTCCCGCCATCTGGGCCGCCTCGGCCAGCCACACCTGGCGGCCGCCCTTTGTCGGCTCTTCAGCAACCAGCGGTGACCCTTGACGCTGGTTCTTCGAGCCTTCACGCTCCTCCGTGCCGGTCGCCCACCGGCGTCCACCCGCCGATTGCCCTCTCCTCCGGGGCCCTTCACCTCGACTGGCCCCGCCTCTGTGCGCCGACTCTTCGAGCTCCGGCCGATCGCCTGCCCCGACCACCTCCTCCCGTTGGGCTCGAGTTCCGGCTGCTCCTGGTGCCAGCGCCCGAGCGCTCGCCTCCTACTCACCCGTGACCACACGTGCCAAGAGTTCATCTCCACGGGAACAAGTGCAAATGTCCAAATCGGATTCCTAACAGATCCAAAACTCAATTGGATCAGCTCCGGCTCCTGAGCACTTTTTGGCTTTTGGTTTCGCTGATTCGGCTCCAGCTTCTTATTTGCAGCTTCAGCTTCTGATTTCCATCAGTTTTGGCTACGCGCATCTGAAGCTTACCATGATGTTTTTTTAGAATCTACCATATATATATTGATATGCAATCTTTCTCCACCATATCATCTATCAAATTTGACAATGAGCGTTTTTTGCCGAATTTATTGTTCTATATAGTGCATGTCAATTCCATGAGATGATTTCTTCGCTATTCATCAAGTACCACATATGATGTTTTTTCTTATTCCATTTGATGTTTTGAGTATTTGTTTCAGGAGGTTAGTTGCACAGGCACAGACTTTTCTGGGGTTATGAATTGTTGAAGACCCAGGTTTCTTCGTATGCTTTGTTATAGCTGTGTGTTTGGATTAATTGTTCCAATCTTTCTTGACCTATTGGTGGTTTGCTCAATATTCGCCAGTTCCTCCCCGCCTCAATAATAACACAACCTCGACGCCCCGGTCGAGAGACTCGAAACCACCTTAAAGGGGCCTCCTCCCACCTGGGAGACAACAGAACTCCACCATGATCAATCTTTCGCTGGTAAGACCAGTCGCCTAACGCCAAAGTTGTTCTCTCACACCGACCCGGGTGGCGTGGTACCCGAGGTCTTTGTCGATGAATCGACACAGCTGCGCAGGGGCCGCACGATCCTCGGCTTCTTCCAGAGATTGACGCTGCCTGGCGATCTCTTTCCCCGATCTTCTTCCGCTAATCCAGCGACGACGCTGGGCGCACTGCAAATGTCAATTTCTCGGGCGGGAGGATACCTTCCGCCCGTGAAACCGTGAAGAATGGAGTCTCTCCCTAGCCCTTGGCCGGGAGTGTCCGAGGACCACAAAGATCGCCGGAGTTTCTTCAACCCACCGTGAGCCACGCCGTGAAGCCGATCAAACGCCTCGAAGTCTTGAGGCCCTTCAAAGACCAAGCAGCATTGGCTCGCTTCAACTTGGCTGCTAGTTTCTGGATGGGCAACGGAGGCAAAGTGCACCTTCGTGCCCATTTCTTCGCAGAAAAGTCCAAAAGCTTGCGCCAGGCAAATCGGGAGCCATTGTCGGGTGATGATACGGTTACACCTCCAGCGCGAAGATCCTCGCATGAATCCTGACTTTCACGCTCAGCCGCATGTAATGGTTCTCACGTCCACTTCTTTCC
Organism: Rhipidocladum racemiflorum; assembly: GCA_036346355.1. NCBI lineage: Eukaryota > Viridiplantae > Streptophyta > Magnoliopsida > Poales > Poaceae > Rhipidocladum > Rhipidocladum racemiflorum. Next base: position 8,783,591 of record CM070579.1, read on the forward strand.
ACCCACTTGGTGAACTTGTCAATGGCGGTTTAACAGATGAGTGTAGCTCTCGCGTGGTTCCCGCTGAACGGACACTCAGATATCCAGCCCTGCATCGCCATGGGCCATGAGAGCGGATGGTTTGCGTAGCTTGGGCTGGTTATGCGGATTTGTTTATGCGGAACTCGCACGCCACGCATCTTCTCACCAAACTTTGCAAGCATCCCGAGGGCGCTGGCCAATAGAACCCGTGAGCGAAAGCTTTTCCCACTGTGTCTGATCGAAAAATGGCTCCTCAGACACGCTTCCTCCATGGATATCGTAAAGCAAATGCTTCTCTTCCCGAGTGATGCACTTCGTAAGAACTCCGCTTCCACCCCGCCGTGTACAGTCCCCATCTACCAGGGTGTAGCGCTGGCTGGCCTTTCGCTGGCTATCTTCTACCAGACGTGATCATCGCTTCGGGCATACTTGATCCCGGCAGGTAGGCCAGGATCGGGTCCATCCATGTGCCTTCCCGGCCACACCTGGCGACCACAGTGAGTGATCAAGCCTGGCACTCCGGCTGGCCAAGCTCGCACGGCGCTACTTTTCCTCTCGCGTAACGCTGGTCAAGCGGCGCCACCATCGCCCCCACCGTAAACGGGTCATACGAGTAGGCGCTACGCTTTCCCATCCGGCGAGAGGGCTGAAGCGGCATCACCATCCTCCCCACCGTGCAGACTTGGCTGAGATGGACTGGCCGCGGCCTTTCCTTCAAAGACTCCGACCGAACAGGGGGCTCTTGTCGAGGCGAAATGAGCCGAGCTCGTCTCGCCCAAATAATTGTCGCTACCGGGTATGTGCGTGATACCCTAGCCCTTCGGGCAAGTGTCTCTCCATCTTCTAACTCACGCCAGTAAGCTGCCATGACTCGGATCGAAAGGTGTGAAGTCCTTCCTTGCCTGGTTGATGACCAAGAAAGAATCGCTTAATCAGAGGGCGCCAGATGCCGATGGTCATGCAAGTAAATGCAGCCCACCAAAGAATCCCCTGTATTCTCGCGCAACATTGTTGGTGGCTTCAAAGTCCAGACGACTATATATTTGAGGGGGTCCCCGCCAGAGACGCAGAGGAACCCACCGCGCCTCGAGTGCCTCGAAGGATCCATCAAGAAGAGCGCCCAAGGCTGAGGCACGGGGACTTCCTTATCTTCCCCATCTCGCCGGAGTCCATTCAACAATGAAGTCCGCCGCCTTTGACTTCTGATAGCAAAGTATGGGGGCAAATTTGAAGCCAAATTCCCACCATTTACAGCATCACTTGGCTACGATATGACCTTCTGGCCACGATTGTGAAGGATCTCTCGCAGAGGATACGAGGAGACCACAAAGATCTCCTTCCTTGGAAATAATGTCGCAAATTCTTCTTGATGCCACCAAAGACAAGATACACCATTTTCTCGGGTCTGGGATACCTAGTTTCAAAGATCATGCAAGACCTTGCTCACATAATAGACCGGGTCACGTGACGCCTCTCTCGTCATGCATTAGTGCTGCAGACTTCATCTGGCGAGGGGCTTTGCCGCTACATAAAGGAGAAGCGCCACTGTGTCACCACCATGCCTCGGGGCTTAACAAAGACAGGAGGCTAAGAGAGATACTTCTTCGATCTTCAAATGCCTCGGGCTTCCGGGTCCACTTCAAGGAATTAGTCTTCTTCATCACCTTGAACAATGGGAGACTTTTTCTCCTCAAATGCAAGTGTGGCTATGAACTCGGCCGAGGAGGCCAGCAGTTCTTCCGTGATCACTGCTAACACCTAAGCCGCTTGAGCCTGACAGTGGCTTCATAACCCATCGCTCTATTGCTTCAATCTTGTTTTTAGTTTTTTGTGTGCCGTGCTAATCCTAACAATCTGATTTACCAAATAGAGGAAGACACCGGAATCGGGGGAAATAAGTGGCGCGAGGCTATTGAGGTGAAGTCATACGCATTCGCCAGTTGGCTTCTTGTTCGAGCGGTGATCTCAGGCACGCAGGCACAGCCTGCACTTCTCTGACTCAGTCGCTGGGCCGCCAGCTCATTGGGACAGCCAGGCGTAGCTTCTGCACATCCCTCTGGAGACGTGGCTTGTCTTTCAGACCTTGTCCACCTGAAAGCGCAAGGCGAGTTGTCTCCTTACCACAATTGGGCCCTGCGGCGGGCCAAAGCGCATGATTCTTCCTGGCGACTCCTCATGGCCCCGAGCAGAAGCGGCACCTTCGAGTTGAGGCCCAGGAGCCGAACTGGCTCCGGACTTGTCCAGGCAGGCTGAGGCGGCTTCGAGCGGATTCCTATGAGGTAGATCTTCTCACCTAGGATCTCCGAGCAACCCGGCTTCTCGGCGCAAGGTTTGGGCTGAAGCTTGCGGTTTGAGCGCTCCGAGGCATCGTGGCACATGTGCATCGGCCTGACGAGATACAGGCTGGCATCACTTCTCCCGGGACCGGAAACCGCTCGTATCATAAATCATTATCAATTGTTAGGGTTAAAACTCTGACACCACTTGTTAGGGTTAGCACGGTAAAATAACTGAAAGCAAGATTTAACGTTGAAAACCCTTACGAGAAAAAAATCATGGGAAATGTTGGAAGTTGTCCCGCTTGGTGGATTTCTGAGTTCAAAGTTTCTACATGCATGCCCGCTCAACCATGCACCCTAGCTTTTTTATACGGAGGCGCATGGGGCCACAAGCAAGTAAAGCAAAGCGTCGACATCTTTGCTCATGGTGCATTTAATGCACCGTCACACTCTCTTACATCACATTTAATGCACATCCTAGCCGACTTAGACTTCGCCTTTGGGTCCCGTCTGTCACCCTCCCCCAGGCTCGCCAGAGAGGATGTCGGTCGGGCCACCCATCATAATGCGCGCTAGGAAGACACGCCGCCATACCATCGCTTACATCCTGCATTTAATGCGCACGCCGTCGCATTAAATATCCTTGACCCTTCGCCAGCACAGCGGGGAGTTGCTTCTTGGGAACTACGCCCGAGGAGTGGCCTCGAACGCCACTGCCCCTGGGCGAGCACCTTTCTTTGATGTCGCCCGGAGAGTGGCTCAACGCCACCTGCCCCTGGCGAGCACCTTGCCGGGTCGCCTGAGGAGTGGGCTCAACGCCACTCGCCCCTGAGCGAGCACCTTGGTGGTCGCTTCGAGGAGTGGCTCAACGCCACTCGCCCCTGGCGAGCACCTTTGTCGGTCCAGTCTGCAGGAGGGTCGACGCCACTCTGTCCACTGGCGAGCACCTTTGGCTGTCGCTTCGAGGAGTGGCTCTGAACGCCACTCCCTGGCGAGTACTACGCTGTCGCCGAGGAGTGGCTCAACGCCACCGGTCTCTCTTGGCGAGCACTTTGCTGTCGCCTTCGAGGAGTGGCTCAACGCCACTCGCCCTTCCGGGCGTGAGTACTGACGGTCGCAGTGGCCTGACGCCACTCGCCTCTTCCTGGGCGTGAGTACTTAATGCGGCTGCGTGGGTACCCCAGCGTTTAATACGCTGACAAGTAGCTAGCACACACATACAAATGGAAATCATAACCATACAAAATATCATTATTACTACGATAACTATTTTACAAGGTAGCCTTACAATTTAGAAAAATATTGCAGCGGAAAGAAACAGAAGTCTTGTAGTGTGCCCATCCAATCCCTTAGGCAACTGACAAGGTATAAACTCTAGATAAAATCATCGTCATTACCCCGCAACCTGCGTCAAAGCACGATCCTTCGAGATATTCTATTTGCCCACCTAAAAACAACAACGATAGCAAGGGTGAGTACATTGCGTACTCAGCAAGACTTGAAGTGTTTGCAAAACCTATGATATATGCAAGCTGATACAAAGTGGGTCTCTACGGTTGATTGCAGAAAGCGAAGTTTAAAGTAAATACTGAATAGTAATTCAAAAGTATAAGTCATAAAACATTTGGTAAATAAGTAAAGTAATGAGCATCATTATCAACATATCTCAACAGATCATAATCATATCCACTATCCATCCAAAGGCCAACACATGGCACAAACCACCAATATCGACCTAGACACAAAGACCGCTATATTTGCCCACACAGGGCACAACAGCTGAGTCCAACATTGCCAACAAATGTCAAATGTTGGCTCATCTGCGGGGTAAATTCTATTCCAATTTTTATCTTCACATTTTAGCAAAAATTATTAAAACACCTTCTAACTAGTGCAAGTTCACCAAGTGCTCATAACCGAGAGCGCGGCTAATCGATTAGTTTTAACTCTGCAGAGTGGTACAACTTTACCCACAAAGAATGACTTCCCTTTTTGCAAGGCCTTTTTACACACTTCCTTTGGTGTGTCGCCAGGGAAAAATCATATATAACCTTTACATTACTAAATCCTGACTTTGCACTAGCCCGGTAACGACTAACCCCTACTAATGGCGGCAGAAGAACATCGTAGCACGGATCATTTCTCCCCATTAGTAAGGCGTATACCGTTGCATTGGTATGTGTCTAACCCACACCTTTGTGTGGACACCCCTACGAGCAATCCCGCAGGAACAGCCCGTGCTACTCCGGCCTTTCCCCGTGCAAAGCCAGTCCTTAGTAACTTAATTAGTTATAGCCGTCCCATACCAGCATTGTGGTTGTACGGGTAATCTTGGATCATACAACACTGAGTTCGGTCCTTAATCCGACCCGGGCGACAATCTTCACCTAACTACGTGTGAGCACACCCTCACACAACCGGTTATTGCCAATAAGTCACCCGCGTCCAAATCATAGTTTTATTTTTCATTTTTATTAAACTACCAGTACCCTTTACTATCATATTCAACCTTTTTAAGTTTTTCAAGAACTAAACATCTCATCTAAGCATGACTAAGCATGAATAATTATTAAGCGCGTATACCCATTTCACATATTCATGTGACAATCCATGTCCTAGAGTTATCAAAGGTTCACATGGCAATATTGATTAAGGATATCCACAATTGAGGGTCATAGCTACCATTAACCACAAATTAACATTTTAATAACATAATGCATGCATATAAAACATTGATGAAAGCATTTGAAAATCTGGGATCAACATGTTCAAAGGGTGCTTGTCTTGCTATTTGTTGTTTTACAACGAAGTCGAAGTCGTAGCTCGTGTTGTCGATGAAGTCGGAGTTGTCGTCGAGTATACGCTCAATTCGTTAATGATAGCGTCGGCTACGTCAAGCTCTACTCGTCACACCGCGATACATAGCAAATAATAATAAACTCCAATAAGGTAAATTCCAACGAGGCAAAAAGAATACAGATAGAAAAACCAGATAGAAATCCAAATAATAAATCATCACCTAACAAGCATGATTTCCGAGTTTAGGTTATAAGATTTCAAGTATACGCGTTAATCTATCTTCTCTCCTATATCTCTTACTAATATGATCTAGTCTACACCCTTACTCACTTTTTATGAATTGTATATTCTTGTTTTACGAATTCAAGAAGCTAAGATTGTTTAAATTAACAGAATTAAGACATTAGCTAACGCGCTTATCGTATTACGGTAGTACCGGCTCTCGGATTGCGGTACTACTGACTCATAGTAGTACTGCTCTCGAGCTTCGGTAGTACCGACCTTAGGTATTAAAAAGGGCGCTAACTAAATTACAGCTACCGGCTAAACTTACAGGGCTTTAGAAGGTTCTTACGACACGGGTTCTTTAGCTAAGGGTCATTCTACGCTTAACTATTCATAATCAAGCACTACCGACAAACATAACACTTAGGGCTTTTGCGCTAATAGGATTCAGATGCAAAGCAAGAAGTAAATTAAATATTCTTCCAGATTATGATAGTCTACATACTAGGGAGTGTTTCTAGGCCATTTCTCTTAATATTAACATTTAGACGAGATATTCTACGGGCTACCAAAAAGGCTTAAGTGTTATTAAAAATCTACGCGATAACTATCCAATTTTCGTTTTACATTTGCGGCTACACTTTAAAGAGTTCTTTAACCATTTTTCACGGACCAGCTGGGGGTATCACTAAGAGTGTTTTAAAGCAGGTTCCGCGACTTTCTACTTCTATCCAAGACGTTTTTCAACTAAAGGAGCATTACGGCTTATGCAAATTAAATCATACATTGCATGCATGTGAACTATTTTCGCAAAACTAGCTAGTATTGGACTGGAGGTATTTAAATACAGATTCCGCAAGAGTTAACACTAATACTTATTTCTATATTTTAACTCATATTCCAATCATTTATACATTAAGGCAAGATTACATACAAACATGACTAGTAGTCCAGTGGGAGAGCACGGCCGTGTCGAGTGTTAGATTGCGAGTTCGATTTCCTCTGCTGCCGAGCCTGTTGGTTTTTCCTCATTTTAGTAGTTGGCCTTTGCTTGTTGCCTCAAGTAGACTATCTAGCCTCCTTGCCTCAAGTAACAACCTAACTCCTTGGTAGGGCGCTGGCGATGGATCCGGCAGGTCCTGGGATCGATTTAGGAACATGGAATATTGTTCCAATTTACGTTCCTATTTATTTGATTATTTATTTGGCTTTGGGAGGTTGTTGCAAGCTAGGGTGTTATGGTAAAAGCTTTATTACCTAATTGCTTCTACTATTTTACTTTTACACTTTCACTTTTTACCTCTTTACCATTTTACCAAATGCAATTATTACTTTTCTTTTTGAAACTAAGTCCAAATTAAAGAGCTAAACTTATAAATCTAGATTTTTGGTTCAAACAAAATTTTGAAACGCACATTTTCTGCTAGGCCAAATTTCGGGATGTTACAGGAAATAATCCACTATAATGATTCAATATTTACATGTACAGGGGTGGCTTAAATAGCCAAAAGAGTTTAAGTTTGTAGCAGATTTGGACTAACAACATATTTGGATAAAACCAAAAGATATGAAAATAGAGATATTTGTGTTATCTCTAACAAACCTCCCCTTAACTCAAAATCCATAATGAAATTATTTCCAGAAAACCCCGAAGGGTAATTAAGCACTATGAATACAAATGCGTTAAAAGTTCAAAGGACCACTAAACGAGGAAGACCGGAACAGTCAACCCAAACACTTGTAGTACAAAAGATAAAGACTGAAATAGTCTTATCAAAACGCTTCTCATGAAGCAAAATTGAGCAAACTACCAGTAGGTCGAGAAAGACTGAAACAGTCAATCCAAACACATAGCTATCAACAAAGCAAATGAAAAATCTAGGTCTTCGACAATTTATAACCCCACTAAAGTCTGAGTCTATGCAACAGACTTTCTGAAACAAACGCTTAAAACGGCATAAGTCAAAACATCACGTGTGGTGCTTGATATATTGCGAAGAACTTATATCACGAATATTTGACATGCTCCACGTAGAACACAAAATTCGGCAAATAATGCTTATTGAAAGAGCAACTTGTATGTGTGGCCACCACATACGACAAACTACGAAATTAAATTCCATGACATGGTTGAAACTGTTCATGCAAAACTGTCAAGATAAAAAAGAACTATCGTGCTGTTAATGAGGCATAAACTGTAGTAAACCCCTCATATCGAGCTAAGATAACAAAACAATATTGTAGTATCCACGCAGAAGAAAACTCTTTCTTGCGCTTTAATCCTCTAACTCAAACTGATATTGGAGTAAAACAATCCATGTAACTCGAAGTGGCATGGAATGAATTTTCTTGTTACCAATCGTTTCGGTCAACAAGCTTCAACCCTGCGGGTACATCCTGGCTAGAGGTGGGCGTCGTGCCGTGCCGTGCCGGCCCGGTCCGGGCCCATCGTGCTTCGGGCCGAAACCGTGCCGTGCCACGACGGCCCATCGTGCTCAGCCGTCTTGCGGGCCGGCGTCCCGACTCACTTTGGCGAGCCCAAGCCCGCCCATTTAACCGTGCTGCGGCCGTCGTGCCGGCCAAGCCCGACCCATTTTTACTATTGTGACGAACAAAGAAATAAAACAAATCACTACTACTAAACTACCTATTTTAATTACATAAGAGACTAATCACATCAACAAAATGTCAAACATAAATGCAATGCTTGAAGATGCCATGAATCAACAATATCCGCCAACTTTTAAGCCTTAATCCGTGATTTCGCGTTCGTCCGTTGCGGCCGCACGGCCCGCCAAGCCGTGCCGTCGTGCCGCGTCGCCGCCTCTGCCTGGTTCCCGGGCCCGCACGGCCGTAGGCTTGCGTCGCCGGCCCGGAACCGTGACGTGCCGTGCTTTGCACCGTGCCATACCATCGTGCTTCGGGCCGGCCCAAAAAAGCCCGGCCCAATGCCCACCTCTAATCCTGGCAGTGCCGCACATGCGGCACGATCTTGCCGGCGTCTTCCCGTCGCTTGCAGCCGTACAACGGCGCGACGTGGAAGCACGGCTCCATGGAAAAGTCCCGGCTGCACGGCGGACTGGGCCCAGCCGTGCCGTTCGCCTCCTTGCGCAGGACCCACGGCCGCAGCCCGCCTAACCCCTGCGCCACGTACCCGAACGTCGACTGGCCGGTGGTAACCAACATATCCATCAGGCTCAGCAGGTACATCTCAGCCCAAGCCTTCCGATCGTGCGACTTCACGCCGTAGTGCTGGAATTCCTCGTGGCTCGGCTGGTCCACGACCACCACCTCGCCGTTCGCCGTCGCTTGTTCCCAGTACATGCCCTTCATCTTCTCGTAGTACCAGGACTTGAGAGAGGTGATCACAACAGCGCTAGATTTAGCACTAGGCGCCGTCGTCGTCACGGCCGGCTCTTCCGTGCCCAGCACTGCCGGGAGCAGCCTCTCCTTCTGCGTGCACGTAGTGATCTGCTCCAGGAGCTCCGGCGACTCCGCCTGCCACGAGAAGACGCGCACCTGGATGCCGACCCGGCGCTGCGCCCACGCGAGGTGCGCACGGTAGTACCGCGTGACGAGGCCCCATACGTGGTTGGTCGGGTGGAACAGGTACCGGCCGAGGTGGTGGAACACGGCGTCGCGCTCCGGGAACAACATGTCGAGCTCATCCTGGAACACATTCACAAGAAACAGGCCCGGCACGATGTAGCTATCCGTCCTCATCAGCAGCCACTGGATGTTCGACAGCAGCCGCTGGTCCTCGTCGCAGAAGAACAGCTGGTCGTAATCCGTCTGGTTGTAATCGAGATGGATGTACGCGAACGACGGCAACTCCGCGGCCGCGGCGCCGGTCACCGTGTCGGTTTTGAGCACTCTGTTCTCCCGCATTTTCCCGTACCGCTCCGCGGTGTCGAGGTAGAAGCTCTGGTAGCTCACGAGCGGGAATCCCGGCGGCAGCAGCCACGTCGTGTTGAGGAAGGGATCGCAGAACAGCTCGTCCACCTCGTTGCTGGGGTCGACGAGGAGGACGCGGTCGGTGAGCAGCGCGTAAAAGAACGCCGACGCCGCAGCCAGGATCCGGTTCCCGAGGCCGCGGTACGAAATGGAGACCAGGTACTTGCACTCCGGTGTCGCCACGCTCTTCCCTGACTTGAGTTGCTCCAGGGCGTTGCCGTAAGCGGTGGTGCCCGGGCCGCACCGTCTTTGCAGGGCCTCGTGTTGTCGTAACTTGGAGACGAGGTATAGCGAAGGTTGCCTGCCGGCGTTTCGACGGTACATGGCGGACTGGTACCGGCTGCGGCAGGATTCTTGGTTGAAGCCATCGACCAAGAGGCCGCCGAGAAGCTTGTCGTGTGCCGTCTCCGGGTGCAGGAAAGAGACCACGTCAGGACCTGCATGCCAAGTCGCACAAGTATAAGCGCACGTAGGACACTACGCTAGCTACATTGTGGAGTACTAGACATGCAGATCATAACATGCATGTTGTGAGCGGAGGTATTCAAGGCGAAGACCCCTCTGGATGGTTGCGACCTCCATATGGAACAATTAATACGGCCCCAAACATACACCAAAATAAGTTGCAGTTCTTTTTTCTCTAATTGACGTGGGAATTTCTAGATTCACATAAGCTTCTTTTGACATTGGTTAATAAAATATAATATACTATATATATATATATATATATGATAATTAATTTGACAACAATATTTGTAAGTATGTGATAATTAATGAACAACAATATTTGTGTTGGAAAACAATATTTATTATGGAATAATTTTAATTATTTGTGGAAGATGAAGGTACTGCGTTGGGTTTGTTTTATTTGTAACAGGAGTTGCAGCTAGCGCAGGCAATAGGAAGTGCATCGCAGACATATGAAATGCATGTTGCAGCGTAGTCATGCAAGATGGGCGCACACTACAAGTCAAGGAGAATCCGCACAGGTGACGCGTAGCTCGAGAGCAGCATGCGGAGGTCGCAGGTGTAGACGAGCATACAAGGTCGCAGTTGCAGGTGCAGCAAGACAGGACAACGTAGTGTAGTAACCAGCGGGCTGTACATGCGAGCGAGTCACGCAAGAGCGGCAGGTGGACCGTACGCATGTATGTGTGAGCTTTTTGGACTATGTGTATGTATTAAGCTATATGTAATTAGGTTAGACATGATTAAAGATAAAAAAAAATAGAGTTAAAAAGGAGAATAAATAAGAGGTACCTCCTGGCTTGGCCCCTCGAAAAGAACAGAAGAAAGAGTGGAGGCGGCGCACGGCAAAAGAAATCGCGTGACGCAAGAAAAAGGAGAGCGTGGCGGCGTCCGTCGATCGAGCTGCATGGCTTCGTTCCGCGTGCTTACAGAAGGAGCCGAGGGGCATTGCCCCATCCTGCCCGCCGGGCAGAGGCCGGCCGGCCTTGGAGAAGCTGAAGCACGCGTACGTTTGTTATTGCTCCGTCGGTTGCCGCAAAGAAGAGGTAGCAGCCGCCATTGGAGGCTCCGTGACGTGTGGCCAGAAGGGGCTCCGTACGGCACGGCAGCAACGCTCGAGTCAGCGGCAGTACGCGCAACATAGGGATTAGAACAGAGAGGAGAAAGAGCAGAAGCAAATGAGAAACAAAAAGAAAAGAAGAGAAGTAAGAGAGAGAGAAGAAGATAGAAATTTGAGAGATTATTTGGAGGCTGTGTTTTTATGTAAAGGATCTTTGTGCGTATTTTTTTGAGAAAAATCAGTGAGTATAGATTATGATCTACTGACTTGTATTTATGTATAATTGCTTTCTAGCTTGCGTATTTAATCCATTTTTGTTTCGTGGTCTTCGATCAATTATTTTAGATTAATTTTTAAGTTTAATTGTTATTTTGTTAATTTTCAGAATTAATAAAAATAGATAAAAAATATTTTTATGTATTAATTTGCACCAATTCACCTCCGTTGATGCGTCTCAATCCTTCACCAACATCCCTCACGACCTCCCTTTGTTGAGCACATGTTTTAACTAGTTCGTCGGGTACAAATGTTAACGCTTCACTCCTACTTTCAGTTTAGCCCTACAGATAATTCACCATATTGCAAAATAGCATTTTTCATGATGTTGACACAAAAACAATTCTCCATTTGAACTACTACGAAGTTTGGGTCTGGGAAGTTGGTTGCATGTTCCGTTTTTCTTTTCAGAAAAAGTTGCCTGCCTATTCCTGATGACAAAAAATTGAAACACTCTAGTGCAAGCATGCATATTCTTTTGGTCTGCCATGAATCTATCCCACGACCATTCAGGATCGGCATGTACGTTGTCTGTACTCTGTATTACAGTTGAGCAAAACGCTGCATGCATGCATGCAAGTACAACGATGTGCGTAGCATGAAGAACCAAATTTGATTAACGCGAAACACGCTTGGACGGAGGCACGGCACGATCGGCACCTGCCCAGCTTGCTTGCAAACTGTGAGCACTGATTAATTACCTCGTTGGGCGCCTAAGCCGGCCACGGTCGACTTGATCCACACCGCCGGCGCGCCGAGGCGACCGCTGAGGAGGATGAGGATGGGCGGCATCGTCATGATGAAGGCCACCAGCGTGGCGTTAACCAACGAGCTCCATCGCTTCACGCAACCGGCCGCATTCTTCCTCTTCTTCCCCGTCAACGGCGAAGCCTCCTCGATCCCTAGCCAGCCCGGCTCCTCTCTACTGCTCTCATTGTCCATCTTGGCTGTCTGAGGTGATACTTCACTCGTAGTAGCTACTAGCTTAATAGTAGCTATGGAAGTACTTTGCTTGGTTGTTGTCTTGAAATGCAAGTCAATTCAACTCCACTTTTTGGTAACAAACAATTCTTATGTATAATCGATCGATACGTATGGATATGCTCTTAAGATCTATACTTGAGAGTGCTGGTATATATGCTTGAGCTTCCGGAGTACTTCTTTCGTTGATTTTTATAAAGCATGATTTGATTTGGTGTGGTATTGAAAATGAAACTTTGACCGTGAATTTCTTTTATAATACTTTATGATCATAACCATAGAAAAGTTGTTGGATTATTTGGGCCAAGCCCATTTGATTGAGACAATAAATCCTAGAAAATCTCAAAGGCCCACCTCATGAGGAGCATGTGCACTAGCAATAGTACCACATTGCTAGCCTAAAGTGGTGAGCACTAGTTTAAATAGTGGAGTGTGCTACACCATGGTAGAACCATGTGGAGAAAGGGAGAAAGAATACACACGCACGCGCTCGCCTCGCCTCGCCGGGCCGGGCTCGGGCACGGGCGTGCGGCACCTGCGTGAATGGTCCGCCGAATTCCGGTCCAGGGCTTTGCGTAGGCGCAGCCTCCTTTTGCAGATTACTTTTTTGCTACTCGGAATCGCGGTTGTAGTATGAGATAAGGACACCGTAACAGATCCCGTAATGGACTCCGATCGTGGCACGTCCTCGAGTCGTGTTCGATTCTGATCGTTACTGTGGCTCCTTTATATATCGCGTCGCCGTCATCTGGGTAAAATAGAGTTTTCGCGCCCTAGCGTTTTGCCGCTTTCCCTCATTTGCGCCGCCATCAAGTCTGCCCGTCCGTGCGGCGTGCACCGGTGAACGGAAGCAGGTCTCGAAACCGTCCGTCCTCGCGTTCTTGCACGGGAGAGGGCGAATCAGTTTTGGGAAGCGCTCGGCTGATCGCTTCCACGTCACCGTCACGGCTCGTCTTCCTCGACGTTCAGGAGCGGCCGCTAGGGCATCGCGCTCATCGCGCGCCGCTTCCGCTTAAGATCAGACGCGCTACAACGCTCATCGCTTCCATCTGCACACCGAACAAGATGCGTTACAATGTTTCTCTGTTTATTTTCAATCTATTGATTGTGAGCACATTAGATGGATATATGTGTAGTCTTCTAGCATATGCATCTATAGTATGCTCTGTTATTCGTTACTGATAGTCAATCACATGTTGTTCATGATTTACTTTTGGATTAAATTAAACCTAGATGTGCCTTTAATTCTAACAATCCAAAAACCTGATTATAGGCGCTTAGGTTTATCAATGGCTGGCTTTGCCGAGGCACTGAGGCCGGAAAAATTCACCGGTGTGCACTTCAAAAGATGGCAGACAAGGGTCACCGTGTGGCTTACAGACTATGAACGTGTTACGGGTGTCGAGCGGCAAACCAGAGGATATGGATCCAACTCACGAAAAGGAGAAGGCATATCGGGATGCCAACACACTCTTTGTGGGAGCCGTTCTTAGTGTTCTTGCCGATCGTCTGTGCGATGTGTATATGCACATTAAAGACGCGAAGGAACTATGGGATGCTCTGAATGCTAAGTTCGGTGCTTCCAATCTGGCGGTGAATCGTATATCATGGAGCAATATCATGACTACAAGATGGTGGATAACCGTTACGTAGTTGAGCAGGCTCATGAGATCTGAGTTCTCGCCAGGAACTCGAACTTCTCAAAATCGATTACTGACAGGTTTGTGGTCGGGGCATTATTGCCAAATTACCTCCTTCATGGAGGAATTTTGCCACATCTACGAAACATAAGAGACAAGAGATTTCTGTTGAGAATCTGATTGCGTCTCTAGATGTTGAGGAGAAAGCTCGAGCTAAGGATGCACTGTGAAAGGAATCGAGGGGCGATCTAGCGCCAATGTGGTGCAACAGATTCTCACATGGCAAGAACAAAGGGAAAAATAAAGCCAAACAAACCACTAATTTCAAGAAGAAGAAGTCAATGAACAAAATGAGAAGCCTGCTTTGTTTGCGGTGAGATTGGACCTTTGGGCCAAACAGTGTCCAAATCGCAAGCGAGGAAGGGTGAGCAAAGACAGAACTCAAAGTCATCCAGCGTGACCATTGGCAATCTTGGAGGAGGAACTTCTGGGTATGGTAACGTACCTATTGTTCTTTCAAGAAATCGGACCACCGATTGGTGGATTGATCTGGAGCTAATGTTCATGTGTGTCTTGATCTCTCTTTGTTCTCTTCTTACCAGGCCGTGCTGGGATTGCTCGTGTTGATGAGAAACAGCTCGAATGCTTACGTTCTTGGTGTTGGCACGGTAGATCTGAAGTTTACTTCGGAAAGATCGTGCGACTAAAGAACGTGCAGCATGTCCCCTCAATAAATAAAAACCTGGTCAGCGGCTCCCTTCTATGTAGAGAAGGGTTCAAAGTGGTGTTTGAGTCTAATAAAGTAGTCGTGTCTAAGCATGGACTTTTTATTGGTAAAGGCTATGACTGCGGAGGCTTGTTCCGCTCTTCCCTTTCTGATTTTTGCAATAAAATTGTGAACCATATTTGTGATATTTCCAATGGAGGTGAAGCCGATGTTTGGCACTCACGGTTATGTCATTTAAACTTTGGTTGTATGACTCGGCTCGCTAGTATGAATTTAATTCCAAAAATTCCCTCTTGTCAAAGGTTCTAAGTGCCAAAGTTGTGTGCAATCAAAGCAACCTCGCAAACCTCACAAGGCGCGGAGGAGAGAAACTTGGCACCATTAGAACTCATACATTCAGATCTTTGTGAGATGAATGGTGTGTTGACTAAAGGAGGAAAAAGATATTTCATGACTACGATTGATGATGCATCTAGATCTTGCTATGTTTATCTCGTTGAAAACTAAAGATGAGGCTTTAGACTACTTCAAAGTCTATAAGGCTGAAGTTGAAAATCAATTAGAAAGAAAAATCAAAAGGCTTAGGTCGGATCGTGGCGGTGAGTACTTCTCTCTTGAGTTCGACTTATTCTCAGTAAGGAACATGGAATTATTCATGAGAGGACACCTCCCTATTCGCCCGAGTCTAATGGGGTTGCCGAAAGAAAGAACCGCACTCTAAGCGATTTGGTAAATGCCATGTTGGACAACTGCGGGTCTATCTAAGGAATGGTGGGGGAGGCCTGTTGACTTCTTGTCACGTTTTGAATAAAGTTCCTTCTAAGAATAAGGAGAAAACCTCGTATGAAGAATGGGAAGGAGAAAACCATCACTTTCATACTTGCGCACGTGGGGTTGCTTGGCGAAAGTCAATGTGCCCATAACTAAAAAGCGCAAACTTGGACCTAAGGCAGTGGATTGTGTCTTTCTCGGGATACGCTCATCGGAGCATTGCCTATAGATTTTTAGTAGTAAAGTCTCGAGGTATCCGACATGATCGTCGGTACAATCATGGAATCCAGAGATGCCACCTTCTTTGAGGGCATATTTCCCATGAAAGATTTGCATAGCGTTTCTAGTCAAAATCTGAGATAATTCCCGAACCTATTGCACAAGCGAGGATTACGAGCGAGATACCCGAGCAAAATCACGAGGAGGATGATTAGTGAGGCTCCTAGGAGGAGCAAGAGACAAAGGATGGTTAAATCCTTTGGTAATGATTTCACTTTGTGTACCTTGTGGATGATACTCCCACCTCTATTTGAAGCTTATGCATCTTCCGATGCAGACTCTTTGGAAGGAGGCGATCAGTAGTGAGATGGATTCTATTACATCTAACGGAACTTGGGAGCTCACAGAACTGCCTTATGGTTGCAAACTGTGGGCTATAAGTGGGTGTTCAAAAGAAACTAAGGCCTGATGGTACTATTGAAAAGTACAAGGCTAGACTTGTGGCTAAGGGTTATACGCAAAAGGAAGGAGAGGATTATTTTGATACTTATTCACCTGTTGCTAGGATCACAACCATCCGGGTACTTTTATCCTTGGCTGCCTCTCATGGTCTCATTGTCCATCAAATGGACGTGAAGACAGCTTTTCTTAATGGAGAGCTAGATGAGGAGATCTACATGGATCACCAGATGGATTTGTGCTACCCTGACATGAGAGCAAGGTGTGTAAGTTCTTGAAATCTCTTTATGGCCTTAAACAAGCACCTAAACAATGGCATGAGAAGTTCGATAGAACATTGACACAAGTCGGCCGTTATGTAAACGGCCGACAAGTGTGTGTATTATCGCCATGGTGGGGTGAGGGAGTTATTCTGTGCCTATATGTGGATGACATTTTGATCTTTGGAACAAACCTTGATGTGATCAATGAGGTCAAGTCTTTCTGTCTGGAAATTTTGATATGAAAGATCTCGGAGAGGCCGACGTGATCTTGAACATCAAGTTAGTTAAAAGTGAGGATGGGATTAGTCTTTCTCAATCCCATTATGTGGAAAAGGTTTTGAGTCGGTTTGGCTATTCGGATAGCAAGCCTTCTCCAACACCTTATGATCCAAGTGTGATTCTTCGGAAAAACAAGAGAATTGCTAGAGATCAAATGAAATACTCTCGGATCATTGGATCTCTCATGTACTTGGCTAGCGCTACAAGGCTCGATATCTCATTTCTTTGTAAGCAAATTGAGCCGATTTACTTCTAACAGGAGATGATCATTGGCGTGCACTCGAAAGAGTTATGCGTTACTTGGTGGGTCTGATAAATTATGGAATACACTATACCGGGTACCCTTCGGTACTAGAGGGTTATAGTGATTCAAATTGGATCTCGATCTTTGATGAGATTAAGGCCACCGGTGGATATGTGTTTACACTTGGTGGGGGCGTGTGTCGTGGAGGTCTTGCAAGCAGACTATTTTGACACGGTCAACTATGGAGGCAGAATTGATTGCATTGGATACGACCTTTGTTGAGGCGAGAATGGCTACGTGAACTCTTGATGGATCTTAGGTGGTTGAAAAACCAATACCGGCCATTCTTATGAACTGTGACAATCAAGCGATTATTGTTAAAGTGAACGATTCTAAAGATAACTTGAAATCCTCAAGACATATGAAAAGACGTTTGAAATGCGTCAGGAAATTGAAAAACTCGGAGTGATAGCATTGGATTATATCCAGACGGCTAAAAACACAGCGAGATCCCTTCACTAAAGGGCTATCACGGAATGTGATAGATAGCGATCAAAGGAACTAGGCATGAGACCCATGTGAGTTATACCATAGCGGTAACCCAACCTATGTGATCGGAGATCCCGTGAATTAGGTCTGGGAAAAACAAGCTCTTGGTTAAGCTGGAGGAGAGTAATTTTCTAACTAGTTCCAAGTGAAGATGCAATACTCTCAAATCTGTATGGCGAGGTTGGCTTTTGCCTTAATGTGTTCTCGTTGGCTTTATTTAGCGAAGATGTCATCCTCTGAGCATCTTGAAAGAACACACCTATATGAGAGTGATTTGTTGAAAGTCGCAGTCTATGAGACTTGGGTAATCTCTAGTAAGCTCATGAAGAGACCATGGAGTACGACTTATATGCTCCACCCGAGGAAGCCTATTGGCAGCCTAGTATCGACTAAGGCTTTAAATGAAACTTCGATCGCACAAAACTTGCAATTCAAGGCTTAGTCCATTGTTCAAGTTGTGGTGAGTGTAATTTGGAGTCCTAGGTGCAATTCAAGGCATAGTCCATTGTCACTTTGAAATCTTTGGTATATTAACGACTTTGGGAACAGGCAAGGTATCAGTGGGACTTTGAGATCCTGGTGGGGATTGTTGGGTTATTTGGGCCAAGCCCATTTGATTGAGACAATAAATCCTAGAAAATCTCAAAGGCCCACCTCATGAGGAGCATGTGCACTAGCAATAGTACCACATTGCTAGCCTAAAGTGGTGAGCACTAGTTTAAATAGTGGAGTGTGCTACACCATGGTAGAACCATGTGGAGAAAGGGAGAAAGAATACACACGCTGGCCTCGCCTCGCCTGGCAGGCCGGGCAGACTCGGGCTCGAACGCAGTAGGAAGGGGCGAGCGGCGCGGGCGTCTGGACACCTTTAGCGTGAATGGTCCGCTGAATTCGGTCCAGGGGCTTTGCGTAGGGCGCAGCCTCCTTTGCAGACATTACTCTTTTGCTACTCGGAATCGCGGTTGTAGTATGAGATAAGGACACCGTAATGCATCCGTAATGGACTCCGATCGTGGGACGTCCTCGAGTCGTGTTCGTTACGGATCGTTACTGTGGCTCCTTTATATCTTGCGTCGCCGTCATCCGGTAAAATAGAGTTTTCTGCGCTCTAGCTGCTTTGCCGATTTCTCTCATTTGCGCCGCCATCAAGTTCGCTTCGTCCCGTGACGCGGCGTGCACCAAATGAACGGAAAGGTGTCTCGAAACCGTCCGTCCTTGCGTTCTTGCACCGGAGAGGACGAATCAGGTTTTAGGAAGCGCCGGGCGCGATCGCTTCCACGCCACCGTCACGGCTCGTCTTCCTCGACGTTCAGGAGCGGTTGCTAGGCATCGCTCATGGCTGCGGCGCGCTTCAAGATCCTCGGCTGTCTGGCGCTACAACGCTTCATCGCTTCCATCTGCACCGAGCGATGCGTTACAATGTTTCTACTGTTTATTTTCAATCTATTGATTGTGAGCACATTAGATGGATATATGTGTAGTCTTCTAGCATATGCATCTATAGTATGCTCCTGTTATTCGTTACTGATAGTCAATCACATGTTGTTCATGATTTACTTTTGGATTAAATTAAACCTAGATGTGCCTTTAATTCTAACAAAAGTACTTTCAAATACGAATCAATGGTACCACTTTTATGTTATATAATCTATACTAGTTACATGCCCGTGCGTTGCTACGAAAAACAAAATTGATAACGAAAAATAAAGATTAAAAAATAAAAAAATTATTTCACAAGATCAAACATCTATCTTTAACGCTTCGTTTCTTGCGAAAGCTGGTTAATTAAAGCAACGCTTCGTTTCTTGCGTAGGGCAATTAAGCAGGGCAATTAAGCGGCAATTAATGACGTGGGAAGAACGGACCACTGCCACCAAGTGCTGCTTTAGAATAGTAGAGATATTATTGGTCTAGTTATTGGTCAAAGTTCACAAATCTAGAATCTCAAAATGTGCAGATGCCTTATAAAAAATAAAGATTACACTACTACAAAACTGCAAATAGGAGACGGCCTATTAGTGGCGGTTTGTTTGGAACCGCCACTAATAGGAGTATCAGTGGCGGTTCTTGAGTGGAAACCGTGCCAGGATCATTAGTGACGGTTTTTGTTCCGAACCGCCACAGATAGTGGAATATCAGTGGCGGTTTGTGGTTATAACCGCCACAAATACTGCAACAACTATCAGTGGCAGTTTTCACACTAAACCGCCACTGATAGTCCACTATCTGTGGCGGTTTTTGTTTAGAACCGCCACAAATAAAACCCCCTATATATACTAGTCGCTACTGCACTCTACACGAGCTCATGGTCATCTTTCTCCCCGAGAAGAAAAGCAAAATTTCAGATCTGAGATTTTGTTTGCAAAGAAACTTGAGTTTTTACTGTAGGGTTGTTCTAAGGTGAGTAATTTGTTCTCCTCTCTTCATTTGTGGTGATGTAGTTGCAATTTAATGGCTAGATCTAGTTTATTTAAGATTTTCCTTTCTTCAATGGCAAAGCTTAGATTCAATTTTTTATTTACCTAGCATTTTTAGATTAATTATATCTAGATGATGAATTTATTACCTTGCTCCATTAGATTATTTGTTGTCTACCTTTTTTAGATGACAAAATATGGCAAACATATATTAAATTAATACACATTAAATTTAATGTATATGGTATAGATGTGATCATGAAGTTGCCTTGCATTTTGAGATGATGAATTATCTACCTCTTTGAGAGGATAAATTTAATTTTGGCTATGCATAGTACTTAAGATTTGTTTCTAATTACCATTAATTTTCTTACCGTTAGTGAGATGATGAATTTACTACCTTGCTCTATTAGATTAAGTTGTCTACCTTTTTTGGATGATAAATTATGATTGAGAGCATATATTAAATTTATTTAATTAAGGTTATTGGATAGTAACAAATAATGGATTAATGATTTATGTAATTAAGATTATTGCATATTATTAATTGTTACATTAATTAATTGTAGATGGACCAGGAGATGGATGTACAATGCGAACCGTTGCAGTGAGAATACATCGACTACAGATTCGCTTTCTACGAGCAACGAGGAGAACAGTTGCAAAAGAAGATAGAGTACATACATTGTTCATGAATTGATTGCAAGAATAAGAAGATGTTTTCGGACAAAGACCATATCCACTTGCACTTGATTCAGAGGGTCTTTGTACCTGGCTATACATGTTGGATAAGGCACAGTGAAGAGGAGATCATACTCCAATGTGATAATATCGACGACGACGGAGCCGATAATATGGCAGCTGACATCAGTTATGGATCCGATGAGGATAGGTTGGTCGTTGACGATGACAATAACTGCTCAAATGTTGCGCGATGCGTATGAAACTCTGAGTGAGAGAGAGTTTAATCAGTTCAAAGGTTTGATAGAGGACTCGGAGAAACCTTTGTTCCCGGTTGCAAGGAGGAATACACAAAGTTGCACTGCTTGTGCTTTCACTACTGAAATTGAAGGCAAGCAATGGTTGGTCCGACAAGAGTTTCACGGAGTTGCTACGTCTCTTAGCGGACATGCTTCCAGAGGGCAACCTGTTGCCTAAGACCACGTATTTTGCCAAGAAGGTTGTATGTCCCTTGGGATTGGAGGTAGAAAGAATACACGCGTGTCCAAACGACTGTATACTCTATCGCAAAGACTATGCAGACACGCATGTATGTCCGGTGTGCAAAGCATCGCGATACAAGCGTAAGGGCGAGGAAAACGAAGGCATAAAAGTGAAGAATGGAGCTCCCGCTAAAGTGGTGTGGTATTTGCCAGTAATACCTCGTCTAAAGCGTTTATTTGCAAATAAAAAGCATGCCAAGCTGATGCGATGGCACTCAGAAGAGCGAAAGAGGGATGGAAAGTCGAGGCACCCTGCCGATTCTCGCCAAAGGAGAACCATCGATAGGCTCTTTAGGGAGAACTTCGGAAATGAGCCAAGGAATATAAGGTTTGGGTTGAGTACGGATGGAATGAATCCTTTCGGTAACATGAGTAGTATTCATAGCACTTGGCCCGTGACTCTCTCAGTATCTACAACCTTCCTCCTTGGCTGTGTATGAAGCGAAAATACATTATGATGTCATTGCTTATCCAAGGGCCGAGACAACCTGGAAACGATATTGATGTATACCTACAACCATTGGTGGAAGATCTTGTGCTCTTGTGGAATGAAGGTGTGCAGGTATGGGATGAGTACAAGCGGGAGTACTTCACTCTACGCGCAATGTTGTTCTGCACCATCAATGATTTCCCGACCCTAGGTAACCTGTCCGGCCGTACTATAAAAGGAGCTAAAGCTTGCCCCCAATGCCTGGATGAAACTAGTAGCGTGTGGCTTAGCAACTCGAGGAAAAGCGATCTACATGCGTCACCGTCGGTTCCTTGAAAGAATCATCCGCACCGTAATATGAAAAAACAATTTGACGGTACAAAGGAGGATGGTTCATCTCCAAGGCCTCTTCTTGGGAAGAGGTATATGATATGGTTAAGGATATTAATGTTGTACTTGGAAAGGGGATACCTCGAGGTCCCGTGATCGAGAAAACCACGTGGAAGAAGAGATCCTTATTTTGGGATTTGCCCTATTGGAAGGACTTAGAAGTTCGACATTGTATCGACGCGTCATGCATGTAGAAAAGAATGTATGTGACAGCGTGCTTGGTCTTTTCTTGAATATTCCTAGCAAAACAAAGGATGGATCAAGGCACGAAGGGACTGGAAGATATGAAGATCGAGCCGAGCTACATCCTCAAGACACCGGAAAGGCCGACTTTACCTTCCCCACTTGCTATACTCTGTCAAGAAAGAGAAAACAGACCTCTGCAAGTGCTTGCGTAGTGTGAAAGTTCCGTCAGGTTACTCGCAAACATCAAGAAACTGTATCGATGAAAGATTTGAAGTTAACTGGTATGAAGTCTCATGATTGTCATGTGATGATGACACAAATGCTCCCTATTGCAATTAGAGGTATTTTGCCTGACAAGGTTCGAGAGGCAATCATGAGGTTGTGTTTCTTCTTTAACGCGATTTCACAGAAGGTCATCGATCCGTTGGACTTTATGAGCTGCAGTCGATGTGGTCAACACTCAGTGTCGACTAGAGATGTATTTTCCTCCATCATTTTTCGATATCATGGTTCATCTCATTGTTCACCTTGTGAATGAGATAAATATTTGTGGGCCAGTATTCCTGCATCAGATGTACCCGTTCGAAAGGTACATGGGTGTTCTAAAGAAATATGTACGTAATCGATCGCGACCGGAAGGTTCCATTGTAGAAGGTTATGCAACTGAGGAGGTTATTGAGTTCTGCGTCGATTACATGGGCGAGGTTGAACCGGTAGGAGTGCCTGTATCACGCCATGAGGGGAGGCTAGCTGGCAAAGGAGTAATCGGAAAGAAATCCACAAATTCTTACGATCATTTTTTGTTCGAACAAGCTCATTTCACAGTCTTGCAGCAGTCAGTCGAGGTATCCCCGTTTATGGACATTCACAAGGAAAAGCTACAGAGGGAAAATCGTGGACGATCAGAGGTTTGGATAACAAAAGAGCACAATCGTGTGTTCAATCATTGGTTCAAGGAGCACATGTCTGGTGAAGAAACGAGTGTTACGTTGAGGTGGTTGGCAAAAGGGCCATCAGGTACAATCCTGACATGGCAAGGATACGACATAAATGGATATACATTTTACACGAGAGCTCAGGATAGCAAAAGTACTTACCAAAATAGTGGTGTCCGTATAGATGCCTACGACAATACAGGCAGTAAGAAGAGCAGCTTCTATGGGTTTATAGAGGAGATATGGGAGCTCGACTACTGCATTTTCAAGATCCCGGTGTTTCGGTGTCGTTGGGTCCAACTCCCAAAGGGTTTCAAGGTGGAAAAATATGGCTTCACTACTGTGGACATCGAGCAAGTCGGATATAGAGACGAACCATTCGTACTTGCAAAGCAAGTTGCACAGGTCTTCTATGTAATCGACCCGGCAGATAAGAAGCGTCATGTAGTTCTTCAAGGAAAACAAAGGATCGTCGGAGTTGAGAATGTCGTGGATGAGGAAGAGTACAACCAGTTTGATGAGTTGCCTCCTTTCGTAGATGGCGACATCGAGGCTCGAGGAAGGAACCACTCAGGAAGCCACCTATCATCGTGATGATCATGAAGAAGGCCAAATTGTGAAAGAAAATAATTAGCTAGGAGTAATGGCAAAATGTGTGTATTTATGTGGGGTAATGGAAATGTAATGTCAGAAATATGCATTTATGTGGAGTAATGGCATTTTTTTGTTAAAAAATATGCTTTATATTAATTCATGGCTTTATATTAATATATATGATAGGTACGTTAATATATAGTGTTATAAATGCATTTATGTGGAGTAATGGAAAAATATGCTTTATATTAATTTACAGAAAAACTAAAAAACGGTATTAGTTTCATGGCTGATAAGTTTCATAAGTTTCATGGCTATACCGTTGCAACGGTATACCGTTCCCTAGTCACTCTCATTAATTTATATTAATCAGGGATTCAAATTTATAAGAATATAAATTTATATATCATAGATAAATTAATTATGAATAATTAGTAGTTAATATATATGATAGGTTCACTAATACATTAATTCATATCTTTATAATAGAAGGAAATCTGAAAAATAGTATTAGTGGCGGTTGTTAATTAAAACCGCCACAGATAAGCTTTATCAGTGGCGGTTGTTAATTAAAACCGCCACTGATAAGGATTATCTCGTGGCGGTTTTAATAAACAACCGCCGATGATAGAATTATCTGTGGCGTTTTTAATAAAAAACCGCCACTGATAAGGATTATCTGTGGGGGTTTTAATAAACACCCGCCACTGATATGTCCCCCAATATATACCACGCCACTAGCTTCTCGCGAACCTAATCTCGCCAGCGCGAACCCTAATCCTCGCCAGTCGAGACCCGCCGCCTCCCTCCCACGCCCGTCGTCCCGCCCGTCGGCCACTCCGCGCCCGGCGACCTCCGCGCCCGGCGACCTCGCGCCCGGCGACCTCCGCGTCCGGCGACCTCCGCGTCCGGCGACCTCCGCGTCTAGCGACCCGCCGCCTCCCTCCGCGCCCGGGCGTCGTCCCGCCCCGCCGCCTCCCTCCCGCGCCCGGGCGTGCCCCTCGCCGTCGGCCACTCCGCGCCGGCGACCTCCGCGCCCGGCGACCTCCGCGTCCGGCGACCTCCGCGTCTAGCGACCCCGCCGCCTCCCTCCGCGCCGGCGTCGTCCCGCCCCGTCGGCCACTCCCGCGCCCGGCGACCTCCCGCGCCCGGCGACCTCCCGCGTCTAGCGACCCCGCCGCCTCCCTCCCGCCATTGAAGGTGAGCCCCCGACTCGACTGGAATTTTGGATTTTGGATTTTCGATGAATGCCCGATGCGAAATGAAATGAGATGCTAGATGTTGATTGTTGCCTGGATTCAATAACAGAGAGTTCGATGTTGATGAAATGAAATGAAATGAAATGAACTACACTCCACCAGAGTTCTCAAGTGGCGAGATAAAGCTTTGTATAGCTGCTGTCTTTTTCATATATACATATGTAGAAAGGGCTATAGCTGAGGAGTTTTGAATTCGAAGAGCAGGCATATTTTGAATAAGCGAGTAGTTTGATTTCTTACCTCACTAATGCTTTCAAGTGCTTTTGCCTTCTAGCGAGTGTGAGTTCCCCCTAGGTAGGGCTATAGACTAAAAGATATCTGTCAATGATAGAGCAGTAGATTTCTTTCTTTTAAGAGTTCTCTTGCTTGTACTATAAGTTAACATCTTCATTACTCGATGGATTCTCCTACTCTGGTGGAGTGTAGCCCCGAGAACATAGCTAGCCCAGAAAGATTGAAGTGATAGATTTGCCTTCCAAAGAAAGGTTTAGCGCTGCCTGGGTTGAGCCATTCCTAACAACTCATCCAGCTTGACTAGCTTGCATTAAGAGTAGTTCATTTCCTATAAAGTGTAGCGAGTTTTCTACCTTTTCACATAACCGAGAAAAAAAGGAAAAGTTACCCTACTACATGTATTAGCTAGTTTTGTCTAGTCAACATCTAACGCTCATTTCACTATGGGATTTATTTACTCCGATTGCTTCTACTCTCTTACAGCTGGGTGCGCCTATAAGGAAGACTTTTCATAGATTGACTTTGGACAGGCAAGTGGAACTATCTGGCTTCACTAACACAAGTAAGAACAAGTAGAAAACTCCGTATTAAGGGCTGACTTTCCTTTTGACCTAGTTCTTAGCACTAGTGATTAGCACAAAGGAGGAGAGAAAAAAGGATTGAATAAGCGAGCACCAGCATTTACTTTCTTGCTTTAACTAACTTTGGCCTTGAGGCCCTTTTGCTCTAGGCTCTACTCCTTGTCATTGATTTCTAGCTAGCTTTCCCACTCGCATAAAAGGAATGAATCGAGGGTATTTACTTGCATTTCTTTGTCCTACTTGGGCTTTAAGAAGAGAGGATTTATTAGCACGACGAGCATCGCATGCTAACCTGGGATTGAATAGGATATCATAGAATGTAGCATATTGTCTCGAACTTATAGGGTCTTTCCTATAATACTTTCCTTACACTAACTATACTCTTTTACGCTCGTCAAGTAGGTGGCGTGGACGGTGTGTCCCTTGCCTATTCTTAAGTGACTTTGTTTGGATTCTCGTTTATGTGTTTTTCTAGAATTGGTATGTTGCACTCGTGTTACTGTAAAGTGTGCTAAAGTGGTATGTATGTGCCTTATGTTCTGTGCATTGCGGGCTTTAATTGTGTGATAGTTTGTTTCTCGGACAGATAACTAGTAAACAGCTTAAAAAAGAAGGAAACATAGGTTGTTTGTAACTATAAAAGACAAGACATTATCAAGCAGCATTAGGTAATAATGTGTCTCTAGTACTAAATCACGCGCATCAAAGATGTACAGATATATGCTCAATTGGTTGTTATAAGTACCTTCAAAACAAAAGATGATCGAAATGCCAAATTGATCATAGTAGCAAACAAAAGAGATTAGGGTTAGAGAAGGAAGGGGGAATCCCAATATGCGTAATCCAAAGGATAAATCTCTCACATGGAAACAGCAACCATCGACTAAATAGAAGTAGAAGTCCTCTGTTGCTTGCTTGTTCAATGCACGAGCCTAGCACGCACAGTAGGCCTGTGAATATGACTGTTTTCTGATAGAAGAACATAGGCAAGAAAGTTCGCTAGTTAGCTTTCATGCCAGCGAGTAGTCTGATTGTTAGATTCTCTCCTCTGATGTTACACTAAGTGATCACTGTAATAAGAGATGTTTTTTTTTGCATGTTCCGCTAGTCTGTTAGGGAGAGGCAATCCAGTTATCTACAAGTGATGTTTTTTGCATGTTTTGCATTTCTTTCGGTGCCTCTCTCCTAATTCCCACTTTTAGAATGAGTGGATGATGGTGAGAAAAGTGTATGTAAAGTACAAAGAATTGAATCGTTTCTTACCTCATTGCTTAAGAACTTGGCCATAAGACCTTCTAATTAATACAAGACTTCTTCTCTTTTAATCAAATTGCTGTTCTTTAGGATGTACCTATTCTGGTCTTAGCCGCTTTGCTTTTAACTACATATTTTTATCCGACGCAACGCAACGTGTAAACCTACCTAGTCCGGTCTTAGTTGCCTTCTATAGCTGCCAGAGTAGTTTTACCTGTTGGTTAGGATTTCTCAACATTATTTATCACATCGGTTGATCTCTCTACACAATAAGACCTCTTGTTCACATTATCTTGGAAATGACTATGTTTACTTTCGAAATGTAGTTCTTATGGAGCCTGAGGCCCAGCCTGGGTTGGAGGATGCTTCCAACCCGTCCCCGAACTCAAGCCCGAGTAGATACCTGTTGGACCATCCAACCTTCGAAGGTGCCAAGCCTCCTTCGCTGTCGGAGATCTTGATGCTCCCGTTGCAAGACGTCGAGGCCGAGGAAAACTAAGAAGCTCGAAGGCCGCATACCATCTCAGAGGTCTCAGATGCCGGAGTCCCGTTAAACCGCAAAAACAAAGAAGAAAATATAGGTCAACATGCGGGTACATCGCAAGGGATAAAGTGCCAATCACCTATTTGGATTGGCACAAAGTGCCCGACGCCATCAAAATGGATCTATGGACAGAGTGAAAGAAACTTTCGAATTCCTGAAGGAGTGAAGAGCTCGTGCGCCGCAATGCATTGATGTCAATGGATGTCGCATGGAGGAACTTCAAGTCCAAGTGAATACGCAATATGTGATGAAAAATCGGTCACCATCGAGATTATCCTAAAGTAGAGCCATATTGGGATGAATTTATTGCGATGAAGCAAGACGGCAAAGCAATAAAATCCAGTGAGGACCACCGTCGATCGCAAGGATGAACACTCACCCCACAGACTAGGCACGAGTGGAGTACGCGGGTAAGATTCCTCACCGGGAGAGGCAAGAATTGGATGCAATCCGATCGACCGCACAAGTCCCTTGGCGGTCTATCGGACCGAGTTAAGCATTATGTGCTAGCAAGGGCATCTGTCATGCCTAGTGGGGCTTATCATTCAAAAGCAACGATGATGAAGCAATCTCCCAACGAATTCAGGAGCTGCACGCCGAGTCCACCCAAGGAAATTTTCACGCAGATAGGAGAAGGACGAACTAACAAAGAGCCTTTGGGAAATAAAGAGCATCCTGGTCGGACACGCAGGCGTAGGGGTCAAGGTTCCACTGGAAGATTGGTTTCCCGAGCACGGAGACTGCACAGAGTCGCAAGAGAGCGAAAAGAAGAGCGTGCGGAGCGGGCTATGGAGGAGATGAAGCAAAAGATGCTTCAAGAATTACAAAGCACCATAGAACAACAAGTTCAACAAAAGTACAAGAAGCCATGAGCCGCCGCAAGGACACAACATCGTTTCCGCCAAATTTCTACGAATCGCCAGTAGCGATTGCGCTGGCCCACACCATTGGTACAACCGGATAACACGCATTATCCTGTGGGCGACATACAAGACCCCACACCTCGCCAGCTCAATGTGCCTGTCATGAACATATTTTTACAGTCGCTACAGGATAGCTTATCCATACCTACAAGGGGATGTTTTGCACAACTCTCCGATAGCTCGAGGTTATGCAAAGGTCCAGTGGACACGGTGCTTCCACAGCTTCTTTGAGGTTGGACTGAAATGCCTTGCAATGATGAGGTCACAACTCTAGGAAGTGCCGTTCACACTTTCATCGATGGCGTAAAGCGTGACATCGTCTTGGATCATGAACCGCCAAATTTCTCCTCGCGGTACAACCGCCACCTCTCCTGCAGTACAACTCGCCCATTCATCACCAACACTGAAAGGCCAAATGGCTAGTGCGCCCACTATAAAGGAGCTCGCTCTAGGAGCCCATTCGTCACCAGCGCCTCAACATCAAAAGCTTAGTGTGACCACTTCAAAAGACGAAGGTACAACACGATCCAAGAAATGGCCCGTTAGACAAGCCATATCGGTTAGATCAGCGGCGACAGCAGTATGATGTCATCGGAGGAAAAGGAAAGGGCAAAGCGAAATCTCAAGTACAAGATAATCACGAAAGGTGAAATACGAGCTTGGAAAGCCATTAGTCACCGAATCGAAGTTGAAGAGCCTAACACTCATGATGCAGCGATTACATGATCGGTACATGATGCGATCCAATCAACATTTACTCCCGAAGATGATCACCGCCATTTACGGAGAGGAACATTTTCACCATGAGGGGTTGGCTACTTCATGATAGAATTCGATAACTTGCACAACTTGTTCTATCACGACGCCCTCGACGTGTCTTTTTTGCGATGCTGGACACTGTAAGTGTCTACTATATAAATCATGGTATACATTCACGTAATACCGATAAATGTGTTGTATAACTTTTTCCTTATCTAGATACGAGACTATTGAATTGAGAAGAACCAAGGGCCCAGTGGGATTCCTCGACCAGAACGGTGTGCCAGATCGAAATCTTAAGAGCACCAAATGAGGTTGAGGAATACATATACTGAGCGTATGCTAAAACTACAAGACAAGGAATTCATACTTGTTCCATACAATTTTAAGTAAGTTTCTCAACGCTAGTTAAATCACTTGTTGAATTCGCTCATTTCTCTTATCCTAGGGCTAATGACTATAGCATCATACATGTATATGTAGGTTCCAATCGATTCTTGTAGTAGTGACCCTAAAAGAGCAAGTTGCTGGTCATGGATTCGATGGACAAAGATAAAAAAGACTACGAAGAGCTGCTAAGTGTAATGAATGCGGCGTTCAAAAGATATTGTACAAAGAGCTTGAGATACCGCCCATTCTAGAAATCCCTTTCAGTCCGAACTAAATTTCCGGTACGCACGCAAGAAATATTCTTATATCGCATTTCATAGTAAATAACTCCTTCCATGACATTTTAGTTTATTCAATTTTTGTAGTGTCACAAGCAGTCGCAAGGCACAAATTTATGTGGGTACTTCGTGTGCCAATACATGCGCGAAATCTTATCTTCTACAATAATAGACAATGACGTAGAGGTTTGTCATGCTAACATTACACATTTATTCGCACCACTCAATTTCTATATATACTCTTAGATTTATTTTTCGTACTTGTAGCGCCTCAAATTGCCTCACGACAGGACTACATCCTCTTGACAGCCACGCCATTCAGGGACCGCTCGCTTACTTCCTCATGAAGGAAGTCATCAACAAAAAGGGCGAGTTTTCTGATGAAGACAACAATGATCAATTGCTCCATGTCATTAGAACGTCGTTCGCCTCCAAAGAATCCCTAAAGGCTCGTAGGCTTAAGATTGTGTGAGAAGATACTAGGTCTTGGATGTGGACTTGTAAATTGTAAACGAGAGCATGACAAACTTTAGAAACGAGAAGATACTCTCTTGGTCAATATGACTAATCTTATTTATTATCGATCTATTACAATGTGTGTGATATAATAGTTTTGCTTGTGATATAATTATCGATCTATTACACCGAATGTTGTAATGCTGATTGGTTTTGTGATATAATTATTCTCTCGTCTCATCGTGAACTCCTCCTTCACTGCATCATCGCATCACGAACTCCTCGCATCAGCGCCATCGTGTGCCTCCCTCCCTCCACTACTAAGCGCTTCCTCCTCCCTCTCCGCAGCGGCGCCACAGTAAAGATTCCTCCTCCTCCCGCTGGTGATCTTCATCTAACCCCCTTTTTCTCATTGCTGTTTTGAGGATGGAGAGGAGGCGATTGCTTTGTGAGAAGTCGAGGTGCAAAGATTGGGAGAGGAGGGAGCCAGCCATTGGAGTTGCCCTTGGAGAGGATCTTTGTGAAGGTGAGTCCTGCTCCTCTCACTCACCCTCTCTCTCTATATCTGAAATCGCATGTACA
Source organism: Rhipidocladum racemiflorum (assembly GCA_036346355.1). Taxonomy (NCBI): domain Eukaryota; kingdom Viridiplantae; phylum Streptophyta; class Magnoliopsida; order Poales; family Poaceae; genus Rhipidocladum; species Rhipidocladum racemiflorum. The sequence goes on from CM070579.1 coordinate 8,814,240, forward strand.
ACATGTATGGTGTAGGAAGCAGAGGCTTCAAGGTAATTGTACTTGATTTCGGAGGGACTTGGGGTTCTCGGTCGAGATGATTTCCATGGGATTTTGGATCTGCGGGTTCTTGATTTGCAAAGGGTGTTTGAGATGAGGATGGAAAGGATGGAGAGGGAGAGAGAGAGAGCGAGTGAGAGGAAGGAAATGGCACAAAACATAGAAAACATATTAATTACCTCTCCAACTCTTTGTATCTTAGCACAAAAACATAGAAAACATAGCAAATAAAAATATCAACCATTCAAAATCTTGAAGCAAAAATCCCAATCCATCGTCCATTATTCCATTTTAGACAACCATCAAGAAATTAGAATTGAGAAGGAGTATCAATGTTAAACTTAGACATCATTGTAGACTGAACTCGAAGCGGACCGGTCCACGATTCACCGTCACCTCATGCCCCCAATTCACCTCTAGCTGGCACTATTTTGTTTTCATTTGAAATCTAGAGATGGCATTTTTTAGTTTGACATGATGTGGCTAATAATATAGATCTTTCGTTTGTGTTTTACTTTTTCTTGTATGACTTGATCATATTGTTATGGATATCACCCCTCTACTCATCACGGTCTACATGTCCTAGATTTCTCAATGTGTGCTTTAGGCTAAAAGAGTAGCCTCCTTTAATTTCTTTGGTTCATTGTGGTTAAATTTGTATATACTTGTTGATACATGGTAATATTCCAATAGAAGCGATTGCAACAAATTGTGCGAGAATGTTGTTTCATGTTCAAATTTCATTATCGTTTCTTCATTTTGAGGTATTCGTAATCAGCATTTGGTGATGCACCTAATTAAGGTTTTGTTCACATTAACCACCCCTTGTTTGTGTTATCTTTTACACTTGTATTAACATAAATTTTCGCAATTTTTGAACTTATGAAGCCCATCATGAATTATACTTGTTTTAAATGGTTTTCTTATTATAAGTTGTGATTTATCTCCGTTGTATCAATGTCAAAAGTGTCAATGCATAGCGTTGTGAATTGTGATAGATTGCAAATCTTCTTACAAAAGCTCATGTAATAAGATTATCCATGTCAAGTGATTCAGGATGCCGCTTATCAGAATGCTAAAGAAAAATCAAGTGATTCTTCTTTGTTCCTTCTTTTCTCTCGTAAGTTTTATTAATTTTGTCACATTTCCTTGGAATAGACCTCGTTGAAGTTTTCCCTGTTTTTATCTTGCTACCATGCAGTAAAGAGCATTCTTGATTTGTATGTTGGTTTATTGGAATGAAGTGCTCAATGAGGTTGTGCACCTTTTGTGGTGGCCACAGGTGAAGCTTGAGCAAGGCCTTCAAGTGCTTAAGATTTTCAAGGACCATGTTTGCGAACTTCCATCTTGGATGACTTTGGCTTTTATGATAATCGTGAGAAGATGATGCAAGATAGGAAAGCAAAGCAACGATCCACTGAAAAGGTACGAACAGTTGTTTTGGTTATACACTTGTTTTGGTTGTATATGGCTGAATGTGCTATTTAATATAAATAATGCTACGGTTTTGGTGAGTACATGAGGCAAGCGGTGAGATTTTGTTTTGCTTTTCTTACTTGTAAGATGGAACTTCAATATTGAATCATGTTTCAAATTTAACTCTTGCATAATGGTATTACCGTAATTAGTTGGGCTTCTTTTGATGCTTGGTGCTATATGCTTACGATTATTGTACTATAGACAAGAGTTTACATCTTGAATGGTTGGGGAAGCCGCTATACTCAATTTTGTGTCTTGTCTGTGACCTAATATATTGAAACTTGTTGGAGTCTGTTTTAGAGGGCATGGCTAGCACTTTCCCGAGGCTAGCCGTAAATGCTCGTATTTTTTTGCGGACGGGGTTATCAGTGGCGGTTCCAATTAAAAACCGCCACGGATAGTGGATTATCAATGGCGGTTTTTAATTGGCACCGCCACTGGCATGGAATTATCAGTGGCGGTTTTTGGTTACAACCGCCACTGATATTATCATTATCAATGGCGGTTTTTATCTCCAACCGCCACTAATGAGTATTATTAGTGGCGGTTTTCAAACCGCCACTGAAAATCTCCGATTATCAGTGGCGCTTAATCTGTGGCGGTTCAAAAACCGCCACTGATGTCTGTTCCGAACCGCCACTGATGTCCCTCTCCATAGTAGTGTTACTATAAGTAACTATAGATATTAAGTCATTTCTTTGCTAGGTTTGACAAAGTACACGCAAGTACCAACTTGCAAGCTCGCTGGGGTGCACTGGTGCGTGTGATCGGACTGGGTGCTTTGCATATTTTTATTGCTGGGGGCCAATTGTTAAATGAACAGATCGGTGGTAGGTTGGAAGCACTGTATGACCAGTATTCACAACGGCCATGTCCGACGCAGATCTATTATATATTAAAAGTCTGTAGAGAGTTACTAGCAAAAAAAAAAATAGACTAGAGATTCTTACTAAAAAGATAAAAATATATAGTTTTTAATCTGATAGACTTTAATTACAATCGTTATTAGATCTTTTCTTGCAAGGCTATTCCAGCCTTTCGAAACATTTCAGTACCAGCCATCAAGACAATCTACAAGCTGCTTCCAGCAGTGTCGCCTTGCCTTCCTGCAGCTCCTGCTTCTTCCTTCAGTCGCCCATGCAAGGACTGAATGTTTTCTGTAAGCTGTGACGTTGTTCCCTGATGTCTGCAGAGAGAAGTCCACCGAACATGGAGCATCATGTGATTAGGCCATTGGGATTCGTAATGCATGATATTTTGGGGGTCAACGTGTATAGTAAACGACACGATGGGCAGTTTTTTTTTTTCTATCTTGAAATGCGGACCTTGACGTCAAACCCACTGAAGGGGCTAATTTGCATGGCCTGAAGGCCTGAACTGCCCATCAAGACGTCGCGAACTGGTTTGGTTAGGCTACGTCTATTAAAAGTCCAGGTTACCATGCTTAACTTCTCCATTTCCCTATCTCCAGCCTGCACCCCGATTCGGCAATCAGCCTGTTCAAACATGGGGTCGGGCCGGGCTTCGAGCTAGGCTTAAAAGCCCAGCCTTCAAACAATTGGCCCAAGTCCTGACTATAAATGTTTCCCAAGCCCAAAGTCTGGCCCAGGCAAAAAACGAAGCCCGGCCAACCGAAAAATTTCTATCTACCAAGATCGCAGAAAATTCATCTACTGTCAACCAAAAAATTTTGAAAAAAAATAAGGAACTTCCCTAATAGGCAATAGCAATAATATTACAGGCACACACACAACCAAACCACACACAATGTAGATCGCAAAGTCACGTCCGGGAGGCGGCGACGCCGCCGGGAGGTGCCATAAATGTATCTGCAGGAGGTTAAACCAAAATTCGATTGACTTTGAGGGTATTGGTAATTTCTTCGTGTGATAGCTATTTTTTTATAGCAAAATATACACCGTTGTATTAACAAGCGTTATTTTTAATACCTTATTGTAGACAGTAGGCACCCCTTCAAGCAAACCTACTTAGAATGTGTGTACTACTTCGGCATTGCAATGTGCAAAACTAGTCCTAAACAATTTAGGGCCTGTTTGTTTTTGCTTTGAATTCTCTAAAAACTGATTCTTCAAAAACTGGAATCCAAAAGCACATATGAAGTGGATTGTGGATTCTAGTGTATATGGATGGGCTGGATTGTGAGAATCAGATTCTAGAATCAAGCTGCTTGTTTTTTATTTAGCTTTTGGGGTCAGAATCCAGAATCGAAAGCAAAAATAAACAGGCCCTTAATAGGTTAAGGCTACCCCATAGTAGTACTTGTTGTACTGAATATTTTGGATTCTATAACACTACGTCCGGTCATTAATTCGACATAGGTGAGAACTTCCCTCTATACTACGTGTAAAGGTATAAACTTCACAGATTTTATAAATAACACGTCCGCGTCAAATCTTAGTTTTCACTTTTGATTTTATATCAAAATACCACAAACTATTTCCTCAATATATCAAAATTCTCATTCCCGAACAAATAGTGTAACTAACCATTTGTTCTCCCAAGACTAAAGCACGGCTCCACAAATATTCACATATTTGAGTACACCCAAGTTTAAAAATTTACTGAAAATACATGTATGCATACATAGATTGAAAAAATAATAGGATCAATATGATCAAATGAGGTGCTTTCCTTGCTTGTTAAATTCTTGAGTAGGTTCACGGTCGACGATGAAAGTTTTCAATGCGTCGGTATCTACACGCAGTTCATCACAAAGCAATAATAAGAAGCAAATGAATTCAAACAGAGATCAAATTCAAATATTTTTTGCAGAAATAAAAAGAACTTGATTTTAGAAAAACTTAGAAAATGGTTTCACTTAATTTTGAGCTCATTTACAAAAGTTATTAGTATTTGAATTTAAATGGACTGTAAATTCCCTAAAATTGATAAAGGGGTGATGTCAAATGTGTATTCGCAATAAACTATGCTTTTCAATGCGTATTCTTAGTAAACTAGGTTTTTAACTCAAATTTATGAAGACTGACATATGGGGTCCACATGTTAGTGACTCAATGCCTAAAATATCAATTCCGGTATTAACTTACTAATTATAGCTAGCCCACATGTCGGAGATTTATAAGTTAATAACTGAGTTAATTAGATTATTTATTAACTAAACATTTCTTTTGATAGCTAGGGCTCACATGTCAGAGACTCAAAGTGTATGTGAGAGATGTGCATGTGTGCCTAACAAAGTGAGGCACTTTGTCATAGACTCATAACAGGGTAGAGGCTTTACGAAGCTCACAAGCGGCGAACGGCGATGGATCAAGCCAAGTGAGTGGTTGCGTTAGTGTAACACCCCAAAATTTTGCTTTTATTCAATTTATTGAGTTAATTGAATTTTTGGAATTTTCTGGAATTTATTTGGATTTAATTTGAATTAAGTCCTTTATTGAATTATTCAAATATTTAAAAGTTTTAAATAAAGTTTTATTGGAAATATTTTATTTGAATCCAAAATGTCTCAAAGTATTTTCCATAATTTTTCTGGAATTGTTCCAAGCATTTTGCTATTTTTCCTGATTTAATTAAATTTTTGGAATTATTTTGAGTATTAAAAACGAAAAAGTAAATTCGGAAAACCCTAACGGGTCACGCCGTTAACCCGAAACCCTATTTTACGCTGACCGTTGGATTTGGATCCAACGACCGAGATTGTGCCACGTCGTCCGGTCGAGTTCGGAACAGATTCTTTTCTACATGCACACACTATTCTACCCCCACAGAGGATATTGTTCCTTTGTCCACCCTAAAACGTGCACCTAGAAATCCTACTTCCTCATAATCAAGGGCTAAGATGTTTTAGCACATCACTTCATCAAATCTAATGGACCAAATCACCCGGTTCATCCCATCCCGAGCCCCAATCCCTAATCCCCAATCCCCAACCGCGCCTAAACTAACGCGCCCCCAAGCTCTGCGCCCCGATCGCCGCTCCCGTGCACCTTGTATATTGCCCGTCCGCATGGAGTTGGTTGGATCGCCGCTCCCGTGCGCTGTATATTGCCCGACGCTCCCCATCGCTCTGCACCTGGGGCCTCCCTACTCCGTCGCCTCCTCTGAGCGGCCAGGCGCCTCCTGTGACGTCAGGAGGTGCCGGCATTGCGACCACGTCCCAGCGCGGGCGGAGAGGACAATCGTGGTGGGGATCAAGAGTGACGCCGCCAGCCGCGAACTCCTCACCTGGGCCCTCGTCAAGGTCGCCAATGCCGGCGAACGCGTCGTCGCCCTCCACGTCTCCGCCGGCGGTGCGTTCCCCCGCTCCCTGTACCCATCGGTGCCGACTGCTCGTCCGCATGGTCCGGGTTTGATTTGTGCTTGAGGCTGCCGCTTCTAAGTACTAATCTGCTAAATTTGGCCTTGATTGCTCTGTTTGTCCCTGTGGTTGTTCTTGCTGAATCGATTTGTTTGTGAGATTAATCCCTTTTTTGTTTCTACCTCCTTGTTTAGGAGGAGGGTTGGGATTGGACGGGAGGAGCGAGGCCGCGGACTCGCTCGCGTCTGTGCTCGCCGTGTACGATGGCTTCTGCAACCTCAAGCAGGTTAGTCGTCCCAGATCTCAACTGCAGAACAAAATTTTCTCCTTTTTTGCTTTGTTTATGAGCTGCTTGTGGATTCTATTCAACGATGCTTGGTTTCTTCTGATATTAATCTTGTTGTGCAGGGTGCTGCATTGGAGTTTGCACGGGTGGTGAAGGCGAAGCGGCAGGTGGTGGCCGGGACTTTGCACGAACTAATGTTGGAGGTAGTTGATGATGGGAAGAAAAGTCTGTATAGCGCCAAGGTATGGGTTAAGCCGTGGCAAGATTTCAAGGCGGTTGTGGAGTTTCGTCATGTCGGGGACTCTTCCCAGTCGTCTATTGGTAGCCTTGGGCAAGGTATTGTTGGTCTCACTACATTATCTTAATAACTAAGAGTCTAAGACCCAGAACAATAGTATGTTAGCATGCTTGCATATTTTTGAATTTTGAATAATTGTCCCAAAAATTACATATCTGATGTACCTTATGAATGATTAGCTAAGATTCCAAGGAGTTAATTTCATTTGATGGGGGATAAAATTAAAAGGAATATAGAAAGTAAAAAATATTTCAATGCTGGTATGAAAATGAATCGCTCGTCTTGTTGCTGCATGATTTGAGAAAAACTTTTGAAAAGCTGAAAAACCATGTCTTGCTTAAAAGGAATAAAGAAAGTAAAAATATTTCAATGCTGGTATGAAAATGAATCGCTCGTCTTGTTGCTGCATGATCTGAGAATAACTTCTCAAAATATAAAAAACCATGTCTTGCTTGGCAAACCCCTGGATTAGGCCAGATTTGACCTAATCCAGAAGGGAAACTCTCTTGACTCTGGAGGCAAACAAAATTCCATGCATGTATAAAAATTTCGGATAAGATCAGAATTTGGTAATTATCCTGTTCAATCTATTTAGAAGAAAGATATTTCCTGCTTATACAAGTGCTGTTTCCAGCTATTGCTGAGCTTCCTCGTCAAGTCCACATGACACCAAGGACTCTCTGTCGACTCCTCATCATCCTCTTCTCAGGTGTGATCGGTCACCCCCTCTTATGTTCCCACACAACTCATCACTAATGCCATTTCCAGTCTTTTGCTGTTTGGTAAAACCTACATGTCGGCAGGGGTGTCAAGGACTCTCAGTGCATCTTAATGGGTTAATCTGTGGCTTGAATTTGATGATTTACTGCACAAGAGTAAGAAATAAGGGGTTATCCTGATGCAGGCTAATCCTATTCATTTGACAAATATCCTGACCCAAATTAGCTTTGCTGCAACAAGTGCGCTTTATTCCCATACTACAAAAATGTTGTGATTCACCGGAACTCGCTTAAATATATATTCTGATCCTGTTTCCCTGTTATCTTGCACATTTGTGCTTAACTATGTCATGTAAAAAAATGTGAATAGCATTTAGCTTCTTAATTGTTTTCATTTTGCCACAGTTAGTGTACATGTTAGCACCCAAGGCCAAACCATGGGTTTGCATTGGATACTTCCTTTTACACGAGTGCTATTTTGGGATTTAATGTAACGCCCTAGTTTTCGCCTTCTGGAGAAAAACCTAATTTAAATAAATTAAATTCAACTTTTGGAGTTTACTTGGTGTTTATATTAACCTGACATCCGTTCCCCTCCAAAATCGGGATTTACTTCCCCTCCGATCGAAAAATCGAATTTTTCGGTTCCCGCCGGTACCCGAAATTTCACCCGAGTCCAGAAATGCTCCAAAAATCCCCAAACCACTTCCATTGTGTTCCAAATATTCCAAAATGATTTTAGGAATCATTCCCCGGATTTTTGGACCTCCGTTCCTATTTTATCTCGCGCGGCTTTTGTTTAATGCCTGCGATCCGCGCCCGAATATTCAATTCCACAAAAACCATCCAAATTCAGCGGAACTAATTTTATTGGGTCCCAAATATTCTAAAATGGTTCTAGGAATTTTTCCGGAATTTTTAGACCATTTTTCCTAATTTTTCTCTAGGGCGACTCGTTTGCATAAAGAAGGACCAATGGAGGCTTGCCACGTGTCACGTGAATAGTAGCCTTCTTCAACCTCCAGCCAAGCCAATTACCAGAGAAGAGCTTCATCGTGTTCATGGCTAGGGCTTGATTCCAATGCTCATAACTTCTTCATCTCAACTCCAAAACGCGAACGGCCGGTTCCGTTGGATTCGTAGTGTCGATCTCTTGCCATTCCCCACCATTTTTAATCCCAAAGCTCGCCGGAATGTGAACAACCGAGCAAAAACCGAAATGGACATAAACGCCATTAACTCGGCCGTTTCTCCTCCAAACGCCGCACCACCACCTCCATTCTCTTCGTATAAGAGTTCCCGTTCCGGGAGTATGCTCCCCTTTCCATCTACTCCACCCTTGTGCTCGTGAGATCGAGAAAACCGAAGTCGGGTCACACTTTTTCGGTGTTCTTCGAGTTCGTGCTTGTAGATCCTTCTCCGGTGAGCCATTCTTCATGCCACTTGGTTCCTTGTGACCGTGGATGAGTCTAGAGTCTAACCCAACAATCAATTTTAGGTTGCATCAAGGATTGGCGACGAATTTCGCATTTTCGTTGCTTCGGCCGAACCTCCGTTCTTCGTTGATTTCTCCGATTCCGGCGAGATTTGGCTCAATTCCTTCCTCCTAAAGTCCCTAAGGATGTTATCTAGAGAATCCATGATTTTATTTGGTCCAAATCCATGCGAAAATGGGGCAAAAATCCGTTTTTTTGGAAGAAGAGGGGCTCTGTAACTTTGGTTCAGTTCTGGAACAATTTTTCGCGAGTTACTGTAGCAAACAGTACCTTTTTCTTTTTTCTTGATTTTCCATCATTTTCCAACTTCGAACGCTTATAACTTTTGCGTCCGAACTCCGATTGACTCCATTCAAATTTCTAAATTCATATAAAATCAAGTCCTTCCTGCCAGTATAACTTTTATAATTTTTGGATTTTATTTATTTTCTTTTATTTATTTATTGCCTCGATTTGCGCATAGCCGGGGACCCCGACACGACCGCCGATTCCGCCGCCGGACTTCAAGTGTTCAACATTCTCGCTGTGACCGAGGCAAGTCTCTTTGACGCATGTTGATCCTACAATTTATAACTGTTTTACCATGTTTTACAAATTGCATCGCTATTTCTATTAAAGAATGATCTTAACGTTAGATTGTTAGTTATACCGGTTGACCATCCCTCCTTGATATTGTTATCCATGATCCTTTGTCGCCCTAGTATAGTAGTCCACCAATATAAGTGTTTTTGGAAAAATATTCTGTTATTAGAGAAATGACTGTTTGGAAGACAGTTTGGAGGTAACATATTAGTATAGAACGTAGATTGAAGCTAGAGCCCAATTTGATTGGAGATTACCTGAATATTAGTGTTGATGGGGATTGTTAGTTATGAAGTTGATCTATGAACGTTGATGATGGAAGTATTGTGAAGTTGGATTATTATATTAGTTCACATTTTAATGGATTGGGGGAAATTTTGGAAGATGTATGGTCTTGGGAAGTATTCTTGTTGGATTAAATAGGCCAGTTTAAGTAAATAATGTGTTGAATTGGATTTCTTGGGTTGATAAAATAGTATCGAATGAGAATCAGAGTTAGTTGGATTATTAGTGCTTGTTGGAGAATTATTACTAACTGATCGATTAAGAAATAGATGATTATGGAAATATAGATATGTGATAATCATTTATGGAGAATTGTGAATGATCCAGAATATTTGGTGGTTTAGTAAATGATAATGTTACGTATTCTTGGTGGATAGAATGTAGATGATTTAGCGATGACAATATGAAGGGTTACAATAGGTGATGTGGAGAATGATACTCAATGATTTAATCAATAATATTATCAAATATACTCGATGTATGAAGTGGATAATACTGAGAATCGTACTCGGTGGTTTAGTAGCCATTTATGGGGGTTTATGAATAATGTGGATTATGTGTGATTTGTTTAAGTTGATCGGATGTCACTATGTATGAAGATCATTATAGTCGATGAATTAATAAAGTCTTGGTTTCGGGAGTCTTTGTTTAAAAGATGCTTGGGGATGAGATTGTGAATTATTCGTGGTGAATCAAGTAGATTACAAAATTAATCGATGTATGGATGATGGGTAATCGATAATGAGAATTATATTTTGAGAAGATTGTTTCATATACAATGATAATAATGGCTTGGTATGATGTTGGAGTTATGATGGCATGGTATCAACTTTACATAGTAAAAGTACCCTACTGGATTGGATTATTCTTATGATTATCAAATTATGGGAATAGGAGGATTATTGGAGATTATAAAAATGATTATAGGGATTGTAATCAAACCCTGAGCTTTGTATTTTTTATAAAATAAACTATTGGTGGAATAGAATAGTACGGTAGAAATGCTTAGCCTCGCTATCGGTCAATATTCACCTATGGGTGGGATTTTCAATTATCTCTTGAAAACTTGTATTGGAAGTTATAGGCAAGGAGTATTGCCAATGGTTTACAAAATAAAAATAAAATAAAAAATGGTTTTGGACTGGGGCGGAATGGTTTGTCTGGTGGGCGCGGAGGAAGTGCTAGCTTTCATTGCGCAAGTACCGCCCCAAGTCAATTAAGGACCGACGCTTATGACTGTCTCCATTCTAAGCATAACCGTACAACCACATGTCAAAGTGGGCACGACCTGGCTAACTAATTTGTAAAAACCTGACTTAGACTCACCACTCGGTGGAATGTGGGAGCCGGAAAGAGGCATTGTTGTTGTTTTTCTCACACGGCGCAAAAGGGGGCTTCTGTACTGGGCGGATAGAACCCTAACAGCGGTGAAACCTCAGCGGGTGGGTCAAGTTAGGTAGATACATTGTAAAGGCCTTGTCATGATATCCCTGCCGGCACACCCAAGGAAGTGTGCTAATTGCATGGCATCAAGGGAATATCATGTCTTGTGGGTAAAGTTGTACACCTCTGCAGAGTTAAAACTATTCAAATAGCCGTGCCTACGGTCAAAGGCAAAGCTTGCTGAATGCTTTCATACTGGTAGACTTTGGTTTTTGATTTCAAACTAAACAATAGTTTGTTTTGGGATCCGAGAGCGGTTAGAACTCTCGGGTGTGCTTCTGGCGGCTAAAGCCAGGTAGGTGGAAGGAACCTGATTTTGTGAACCATGGCGGACAGAGCCATGTGATTGGATTGAACCCTGATTTTGTTGAGCTGTGGCGGATAGAGCCTGTATATTAGTGAGTGGTGGTTAGAACCTTGACTTCAATATTACATAATTCAATTATTAAAAAGAATTGCTCAAATATGCTTTGTGAAACTTATTAACAAGTATGATTTGATGAAACTTGGATTTATGCAAAAGAACCATATTAAGCCATCCTTGGATAGCCTACATTGTGCATAATTTCCCAGACTTGCTGAGTACTTTATGTACTCACGTGCTACATTCTAATCATCTCTCAGAAGTGAAAGAAGCTGTCAAGGAATTCCAACGACTAGGGCGCGCTCCCCACTCGATTGCCTGTGGGCTTTTGGATGGGTCGCATTGGTGTTTTCGTCTTCCGCTACAGTTGTTCAAGTTGTTCTGCCTATTCAGGCCGTAATGGTAAACTTTGACCATAAGGTCTTTGCTTTTATTTGGTATTATTCTTATTTAGTTATTTGTATTCGTGATATGGTTGTTGATTCATCACTTTTGACTGTGTGTACTAGCTACTGATCTGGGACTAGTACAGAAATACACAGAGGACTCCGGATAGCCGATCCGAGGGCCCACATTTAATTTCCTGGAAACTTTTTCATGAGCATCCAAAAACATTATCTTAAGGATGTTAACATGGTACCAAGCACTGCCCAAGGCATCGTTTGAGACTTGCAGTGAGCCAATGATGACTTCTAGCTTTCATTTGCAAGTTAGAAATTTGGGCTAGAGCCTTCTATTATCATTCTCAACATATAGTTCGCATTTCTATTTGCTGTTCTGTAATATGTTAGAAGTCGGTGTATAATCAATATGTTTAAAAGTTAAAACTATCTACATTGAACATATGAAAATTATATCACTAGATTTGTAGTTAATAGTACTTTCATAATTCTATAATTTTATTAATTTACACTGACATGGAGTTATAAAAAGTAATAATCAATGTCACATCTTGGAGTTGTGAAACTTAATAACATCATTTTAAAAAGAACGGAGAGAATAATTGCTTTTGCATGCGATAAGATGTTCCTTTTTTTTGTTTGTAAACAGTTAAACACAAGATTTTGATTAGGTTTCATTCCTAGGCTACCTCAACTTGTTTGGGACAAATGACTTGGCTGTTGATGCTGTAAACAGTTAAACACGAGATCTAATTTATAATGGACTCTGTTCAGCAGCCAGTGAATGTGCAATCAACGATTTCTGTATTCTTTAATATGTTGTGCTGTGTATACTTCTATCATCAGAAAGAGATTTGGTTTTAGGCACAAAGGTGATATTGTTCCTGTCCTGTTGTTTTGATCTCTTGCTAGGGCATGCATGACTACTTGTTTTTGTTGATAGTTACGAATCAAATTACTCGATTGATATTATATCAGTTAATATGTCATCTTTGATTTACTGTATGATTGGTTTAGTTACTTGAGCGTAGGGAATACGTGAGCGCAGGGAATACGTGAGGCCAGTATGGGAAGGTTAATATGTCAAATTACTGTTATCTTTTGTTTTAGTTACTTGAGCGCAGGGAATACTTTGGCCAGTATGGGAAGGTTGTGAAGGTTTCAGTTTCTCATCCGACCGGGGCTCCTTCCCAGCAGGCATCAACAAACAACAATATCAGCGTGTATGTCCATATGAACCTCATGCCACACATTAATAATGTTATTAAGTGCATAAACATATGCGAATCAGATTAATGTAAAAGTGCTTGTTTCAATCATGGCATGATTTTTACATCAATGATGTACTAATCAGATTCTTATGGATGTAACATTCCCCTGTTCAATGAGCTGATATCAAAACCTGCATATACTGATATCAGTTGTTTCTTAGAATTTTCCTCCTTATGGATCATCATTTTTCAATATTTTGTTGTTCTGCTGGTATTGCAAGGTTTCTTTTTTGTTTTTTGGGTACTGCATATTTCTCTTTTGAACCCCATGGCACAGGTTGGATGTACGTAGTCTTTGGGGCTGTGTGATTTCAGATTTATGAAAACATGGATTGTAGAATAACTTGAGACTTTTAAAATGAAGTACATCTGTACTTAATTTATTTCAAATAATTTGTGCAAGCAAAAAAAAAGCTGAAAGGACATATTCATTTTCCTAAAAATAAAAAGAGATTCAGAAGTGAAACCTGTGGACTATAGTCATTATATGTACTTAGAGCAATTTAGTAGTTCACTTTTTATGGATACCAATACGGAATTAGGGTTCCACCAGTCTATATGTTGAACACTGGCTTATTGCTGTGATATAAATGATATATGTTCAGATATATTACTTATGCCAAAGATAAGATGAAAGAGCCGTGTGATTTGTGTTAGCATTTTCAGCAAACTTTCCAAAAGAATTAGGTAATCGGTAATTTGCGCAGGTCATCAAATCTTCCTTCCTTACTCTGAGCATGCATGCAAACATTGGTTACGTTTCCTATGGCCGCATGCATGCAATCAAATCACCTGATTTGTTTCCTCAGCTCCTGATAGCACGCCATAGGAAATAAATCGGCTCCTGATAGCACGCCATAGGAAATAAATCCTCATCCTGATAGCTCGCATGCAAATATGTTTCCAACATCACGAGATTGTTTTCTTCTATGGCACCAGCCTGTTGATGAAAATTACTACTGCTACGGCGCTCGCATGCAAACATCACGAGATTGGAGTCCAAAACAGATCGCCTTCCTCTAGCCTCTCGTCCCTATCCTGTACTTGCAGCCCGCCTCTTGCTTCAGCGACTTGCACATCATCCTCCCCGTGGCGCTCGGATGGATGTGCGACGACGTGAGGCCTGATCCGAGGCGGCGCACCACATAGGTATACATATACATATAGGTTACACATATATTCTCAATTTCAACAGGAGCAGCCAGCGGCGGCGCATAGATTCTGACTTTCGGTTCAGCAGGTTTCTCTCTGAAGACGCGCGACTTCCTGCAGCCGTTTGAGAAACCGACACCACCGTCCGGCGCGGACAGGCAACAGCACCCGACGAAGCATCACGCGCTGCCCGGCGGCATCGACACATTCAGCATCAGCCACGTGCCCGGAGCACGGCCGTCCGCCGAGGCGTGGTCAAGGCCGAGCCGCTGTTCGATATGTGGGATCAAAAGGAGCACCCAACTGCAACTTGAAAGCTGCAGTTTGAAAGATTAAATATACATCAAGCATAGTTCATAAGATGTTGGACTGGTAATTTTGATTGATTTTGTAGAGAGCACATGCTGTTTTACATAATTGGTTTGGTGTTGTTAACAGACATTTGGGATGCATTCCAGTTTACTGGTGCCATAGATGCCGTCTTGATTGGTTTCATCTTTCCTGCCATGGTCATGCTTAGGTAACTAAATACCTTTTAGGTTTTGTATATATTCCCACTTGCTAATGCCAACATAAACACATCACAACTTGGCTTTGTTTTTACCGGGGATCCTTACGAAATTGCAACCAAGTGCGACAAGATCTTGGCTGTAACCATGATAGTTCTTGCTGTTCTCTCAAATTCTATTGCCCTATACAGTGACACGATGAACATCTTCCGTAAGAAAGAGGTGGCCTGAACTTTTGACTTCAAAGGAAGGGTGTCAAATGTCAATGATGCAGGAAGTTTAGTTTCATGTTACAAAACTCAAATGTTTTATGCACTTGCTTGTGTAATCAACGATATAATAACTCTCTTTATTTTTCTTTTGTGCACATCTTACAACACTTTATTACCAAAACATATAACACCTTTTGCTTATTTGAATTGTATTACCACATATCGCCGTAGCGTTAACACGGGCAATATACTAGTTCCCTAAAATTGATAAAGGGGTGATGTCAAATGTGTATTCGCAATAAACTATGCTTTTCAATGCGTATTCTTAGTAAACTAGGTTTTTAACTCAAATTTATGAAGACTGACATGTGGAGTCCACATGTTAGTGACTCAATGCCTAAAATATCAATTCCGGTATTAACTTACTAATTCTAGCTAGCCCACATGTCGGAGATTTATAAGTTAATAACTGAGTTAATTAGATTATTTATTAACTAAACATTTCTTTTGATAGCTAGGGCTCACATGTCAGAGACTCAAAGTGTATGTGAGAGATGTGCATGTGTGCCTAACAGGTGAGGCCCGCCTATCATAGACTCATAACAGGGTAGAGGCTTTACGAAGCTCACAAGCGGCGAACGGCGATGGATCAAGCCAAGTGAGTGGTTGCGTTAGTGTAACACCCCAAAATTTTGCTTTTATTCAATTTATTGAGTTGATTGAATTTTTGGAATTTTTTGGAATTTATTTGGATTTAATTTGAATTAAGTCCTTTATTGAATTATTCAAATATTTAAAAGTTTTAAATAAAGTTTTATTGGAAATATTTTATTTGAGTCCAAAATGTCTCAAAGTATTTTCCATAATTTTTCTGGAATTGTTCCAAGCATTTTGCTATTTTTCCTGATTTAATTAAATTTTTGGAATTATTTTGAGTATTAAAAACGAAAAAGTAAATTCGGAAAACCCTAACGGGTCACGCCGTTAACCCGAAACCCTATTTTACACCGACCGTTGGATTTGGATCCAACGACCGAGATTGTGCCACGTCGTCCGGTCGAGTCCGGAACAGATCCGGGCGAGCCGATGGATCTGGGCCGTCGATCGAGCGCACGTGGATGTCCCGGATGTCGCCACATCACCCGTTCGAGTCATCGTCGGACTCCGCCACCGCGTAACCGCCGTCATGGATTCCGCGCAGGACACGGACGTCCACGCGCTTTAAATACCGCCGACGTGTACGCCGCGCCGTCCTCTTTCCGTTGTCCTAGGTCCCATCGCTCATGCCGCCGCCAACCATGCTAGATTGCTCTCCATAGTTGGGAGGTTACCGCTGCGGGTTTTCGTCGTTTCTGGCGCCGTTCTCCTTCTTCCGTCGTGTTGGTGCCCAGATCTGGGATCCCCGTGACGAGACGCTTCGGAGGGGATCATTCACTTCGCCGAAGACCGCGCGAAACGCCGTTCGGGTGGTCATTGTCCTCAACTCCGGCCACCTCCATTCGCCGTGCCATCGCCGACCTCGCGAGCTCTGTGGGCCATCCGATCAAGATCTGACGCGCGAGGTACGTCCACGTAGCTGTCTCTGTGATTTCGCTAGATTGGATCTGGACCCTTAGATCTAGAACGAACGGCTTAGATCATGCCACGTAGCTGCTAAGTGGTGCGCTAGATGAAGTCAACATAGGCCGTTAGATCTAGAATGGAGGTACCGGATTTAGCCACGTAGCCACACTGTTGCGAGCGGGATTGGATATCATTCGTAGGATTTGATTTGGACTGTCTAGATCGAATCTGATAGCAGTGAGTTACTTGGATCTTAGCCGTTCGATTTGCATCGTAGGGTCTAGATCGTGCCACGAGTCGAGCACCGGGTCATGCCACGTCGTCCCCAAACGCAGCAAACCCGATTGAACCTCAGCCATCCGATCCGAATTGAACGGACCGGATTGGATCGCATAGATCCTTATACGGGAGGTGAGATTCAATCGCAGCCGTCGATTTTCAAATCAACGGTCGAGATCTCGCCACGTGCGCCGGAGCAGAAGCGACGCGGGTCAGCGCCTGGTCGCCGCTGACGTCACCCCTGGCGTCAGCATCGGACCCACATGTCAGTGACCATGCCGCGCGCGCACTATGACGTCATGCTAACATCACGGTGGGGCCCAGCTGTCAGTCCGCTCGGCCGAGTCGTGATGACGTCATCCAGTGGGTCCCACCTATCAGTGACACGTGTCCTGTGGATCAGAACCGGGCGTGGACTGAGCCCATAGACCGATTGACGTCAGCGTGACGCAATAAATCAATTTTCCTTTAGAAAAATAATCAGCCGAAAATCAATTTCGGTTTTGACGCAAGCATGACGTCATAATTCCGGTTTTTCAATAGAAAAATAAATCGGATAATTCGGTTTATTCTTTTTAATTAATTTTCAAACTTCAAACGGTTATAACTTTTGTGTTTTAACTCCGATTGAGGCGATTCCAGTTTCTAAATTTTTGTAAAATTGAGCTCTATTTAATGGTGAATTTTATTTAATTTTTGGACATGAGTTTTTCTTTGTTGTTATTTATTTATCAGATATGTGTTAGATGTTTTGATCCAGGAACAAGTTAAAGAGCAGGAACAGGACCATTTCCAATGCAAAGTTATACTTTGACCATATTGATCCCACTTTTGAAATTATGTTGACTTGAATTATTGCATGCTAGTTTAATTAAAATGCTTTTAAATAATTCTGAAAATAGTTATATGACCCACTTGTTTTATGCCACCTTGTCTATAATAATTGTATGCTATGGATCATTTGTCACCCTATGTTGCGGAATAATAGTTGGACATTAATACTTTACCAATATGGGTTAATTAGATCATAATTAGCCTACTTAGCTTTGCAATTATGTTATTGATATAATTTTGAATATCAAAAACTAATCATGACGTAATGAGAGATGGAACATGTTTTTGGAATTGCAATATGTGTCATTGATGATGTTGATGGCACGTGGTGCATGGTAATCAACTCGGGTGATAAAAT
Source organism: Rhipidocladum racemiflorum (assembly GCA_036346355.1). Classification (NCBI taxonomy): domain Eukaryota; kingdom Viridiplantae; phylum Streptophyta; class Magnoliopsida; order Poales; family Poaceae; genus Rhipidocladum; species Rhipidocladum racemiflorum. The sequence continues at coordinate 8,832,092 of CM070579.1, forward strand.
GATTTTGACTAAGGCAAGCGGCAAGATTATTTCTGGTGGGCCAGGTATGGCACATGGGCGGTCGTATTTGGTTTTTGTTATTTTGGACATTGTGAATTCTTGGGTAGTCTTGCCTTGGTCACTTTAAGGACTTAACCTTGCAAGAATTTGAACTGAGTCTATCATACAACTACAAGTCTGGAATGGGACAGACTTGGCTGAGTAAATAGTTGTGTCTAGATTTCGGTACTGTCATGGTGGCGTGAGCCCCGGGTATACGGGTGGACTCACAGGCGCAAGAGGGGGACCCTAAGTGTGGTAACCAGTCCCTTCAGTGTTGAAACCTTAGCGGGTAGTACCGGGTTTAGAAGTAGCTTTGGAAAGGCTTTGTTACGGTCACTCGTCTTAGTGGTGTTTGATTGTATCTTGTGGGTAAAGTGTATAATCTCTGCAGAGTGTACAACCTATTTGAATAGCCGAGTCCACGGTATTGGGCATTGCTCGGGGATTACAGTCAAGGGTTATACTTTCATAAAAATGACTTTGGTTACTTGGTATGGAAATGACGGAACTGGTTAAGGCGGATAAATGCTTTACATGAGAAATTGATTATGAAAGTTATTATTGTTATTACTGTTTTTACTGCTTTCAATCTACTATTGTTAATTGTAAATGTTGCTTTACTGCAAATGAACCACTTAGCCTATCATTTAGAATAAGCCATGCATGTAGCTATTAGAATTGCATTTCTGTGCATGACTTGCCGAGTGCTTTAAGTACTCACCCTTGCCACAACACAAAATATCAGCTGAGGAATAATCAACGCCAGCACTGGAGGAGGAGTTCCAGGAGGAGCTGACAAACTAGGGAGTGAGCCCAGTCAGTTGCCTATGGCATATTGATTGGCGCTACGCGTTTCTTTATTTCCACTGCAAGTTATTTATTCTAATAAGTATGTGCCCTGCGAGGCGTACTTTTGTAACTTGACCATAAGGTTGAGCAACCGGTTATATTTTCCATTGAATAAAGTACTTTACGATTTCGTTGAGTATGATTGTGGTATTTACCTATGTTTAGACTGTGGGCACTAGCGTGATCCTGGACTAGTGCTAAATACACAGAGGGTCCAGATTTGCATATTCAGGTCCCAACAGAGGTGCTATCAGATCCATACTGACTGTAGGACTTACCCATAGTTAGCATGGTCACCAAGATCACTGTGTATGCCCAAAAGAAGACCAAGGCGTGTCGCCCTATTAACATCACTGTCAGGAGGGCTACATTTGAAGCCGGTATTCAGGAGACATCGCGTCTTGCTCTGAGGAAGATTTCTGCCACCTACGCAATCGAGCTGAAGGAGTCTATTTTCCGCCTTCACCCACAGAAAGGAGGAGTCACTAGCGCACCGATCGACCTGGAGAGCGACGCCGCTATTGTGCAGTTGGCTAGGTTCGCCGCCGCGCACGACGTGGTGATGGATCAAACTGTACAAGAGCTGGGCGCTGCCTACACTGCTTTGGAGGCCACCGAGAAGAATCTACAGAATGTCAGGACGTGGGCCGTGCAGAGGATTGGAGAACTAGAGGAAGCTCTATATGGAGGACAGCTTGAGCTAGAGGTAGTGCTAGAATTACACGAGGAGGACCCAGAGGTGCAACCAGAGCCGGAGCCTGAACTGAAGCAGCAGTAGGCACCTGAGGCTGAACCAGATGTCGAGGACGCAGCTTCGTCGACTAAGACAATTCAGGGTCATGGAGATCGCTTCGCGCCGATGCCGTCGCACCCGCCCAAGTGTCCACCAGGATGTTCCCATTCAAGGTGGATCGACGAGTGAGCGATAGGTTGAGTAGTTGAGACTCAAGTTTTGAGTCGCGTCTTAGAATAATAAGAGTCGCCCCTTTAGGCGTTAGACTCCTGTATGTTAGTTCAATTTGGATCTTCTTGTTTGCTGAGTGTGCAGTATGTGTTCCCTTGGGCATTGTGAGCAACCATACTAAGTTATTATTGAATAATTAATAAAGTTGGATTTCGAGTTACACCTTTCACCCCGCATAAGTTTCTCTACTACTTGTCTATTCTTGTTTCCCTCTCATCTCTAAACCTCGGAGTACTCAACAGATGGTGAACACTCGTGGCAACAATGGAGGAAGTGGAAGTGTTTCCCGCCCCACAGGAAACCCCAATGATGGAGTACCTACGCCCCAGCCAGCTCTGCCAGTTGACATGCAGAACTTTGGAGCTTTCCTTGCCGCTCAGACGCAGTTGATGCATGCTATGATGCAACAGATTACTGCTCAAGCTGCTGCCAATCAGAATAATCAGGTCGACTAGGGACAGCGTCCGAATTCAAGATTGTTCGAGTTCATGAGGACCCATCCACCCACATTTTCTGGGAATGCAAATCCACTGGAGGCATATGACTGGCTGAGATTGATAGAGAGAAAGCTGCACATCACTTAGTGCACTGGAAATGAGCGAGTACTCTATGCCTCTCATCAGTTGGAAGGAACTGCAGCTGAATGGTGGGAGAATTTCTGCGCCTCGCATGAAAACCCACAGGAAATCACTTGGGAGGAGTTCACAACTGCTTTTCGCCAGTACCATGTGCCTGAGGTAATTATGGACCTAAAGAAGGAGGAGTTTCGAGCTCTGAAGCAAGGCAACCAGTCAGTGGATGACTATTTGAACAAGTTCACTCAACTCGCTCGCTACGCGCCTGAAGATGTAGTGACGGACAAGGCAAGACAGTCTCGTTTCATGAAGGGACTGAACTCAGGACTGCAGGTGGGACTGATCACCCACACATTCCCTGATTTCTAGGAGCTGGTGAATATAGCTCTTATCCTTAAAGATAAGCACAAGGAGCTGGATGATAATAGGAAGCACCGGATGGCACAGCTAAGAGGAGCTCGCCTAGGAGCGCAAAGGCTGAGAGTTGCACCCGATCAGTTCTTCAGATTCCAACCCCAGAACGTCACCAAGACACCATCACCAAGGCCTGCCGGTTAGAGTTATCAAACACCAGCAAGAAGCCAGCCAGCAACAGTGAGACGTTACTACAGCTGCAATGAACTGGGGCACTTCGCTAACCAGTGTCCTAAGCGAGGAGGCGTTACGCCAGTTCACTTCAACCTTGGAACAACGCTTGCAAGGACACCCGCACCTGGAGGAAACCATGGAGCTGCTCAACCTGGAGCTACACCTCAAGCTACGGAGAGAGGTCGAATCAACCACATCACCGTCGACACAGCTCAGAACACATCGGACATCGTACTGGGTAAGTTAATGGTTAACTTAGTACCTGCAACAGTTTTGTTTGATTCTGGAGCTTCGCATTTTTTATATCTCGGAATTTTGCTGTTGGAAATGGGTTAAGAATGGTGAATCTTAGACATGTGCTGCTAGTCCAATCCCCTGGTTAAGAATTTTTCTAACGTAGGATGTTCTGGGGTAAAGTTACTAATAAATGGGGTAGAGTTCCTAGTGAACCTTATTATATTGGATACCTAGACCCTAGATGTTATACTGGGAATGGATTGGTTGGCCAAGCACAAGGTTGTGTTAGACTGTGGACGAAGAGTCGTATCAGTCGAATGCCCAGATGGTAGAAAAGTGGAGTTCCAAGCAACTGCCATCCGAGATGGACAGTTGATGGTCAACAACGTAAAGACAGTCAGCATTGAAGATGTACCAGTGGTCAGTGAGTACCCGGATGTTTTTCCTGAAGATCTACCCGGTATGCCGCCAGACCGAGACATTGAGTTCGTAATCGAGCTAGTACCGGATACAACCCCAATAGCCAAGAGATCTTATAGGATGTCTACCGATGAGTTAGTTGAAATGAAGAAGCAGATGAACGAGCTGTTGGAGAAAGGATTTATTAGACCCAGTTCGTCACCGTGGGAAGCGCTAGTCCTGTTCGTCAAGAAGAAGGATGGAAGTTTTCGAATGTGTATTGATTATCGTGCACTCAATGATATGACGATAAAGAATAAGTATCCGCTACCCAGGATCGATGGTTTGTTTGATCAGTTAAGAGGAGATGGAGTTTTCTCCAAGATTGACCTGCGATCAGGGTATCATCAATTAAAGATCCGATCAGAAGATGTACCGAAGACCGCATTTTCATCAAGATATAGACATTATGAGTTTACAGTTATGTCCTTTGGTTTGACGAATGTGCCTGCATATTTCATGAACATGATGAATAAAGTTTTCATGGAGTACTTGGATAAGTTTGTCGTCGTATTCATTGATGATATTCTGATCTACTCCAAGACAAGAGAAGAACATGCAGAGTATCTGAGGCTAGTTCTTGAGAAGTTGCGAGAGCAGCAGTTATTTGCTAAGTTTAGCAAATGTGATTTTTGGAGGAGTAAGGTAGAATTTCTTGGACATGTAATGACTGCTAAGGGAGTTGCAGTCGACCCAAGCAAGGTAGAGGCCGTGTTGCATTGGGAGCAACTGAAGATGGTTACTCAGATCCGTAGTTTCCTTGGAATGGCGGGATATTACCGCCGATTCATCGAAGGATTCTCAACTATTGCTAGACCCCTTACGCAATTGTTGAAGAAGGAGAAGAAGTTCGCATGGACGCCAGAGTGCGAGAAGAGCTTTCAGGAGCTGAAGAAGCGTTTGACATCTGCTCTAGTGTTGGTCTTACCAAATGTGCATCAGAGTTTTGATATTTATTGTGATACATCACGTCAAGGACTTGGATGCGTGCTGGTGTAGAACAGAAAGGTAGTTACTTATGCATCAAGGCAATTAAGGCCGCATGAGGAGAATTACCCGATGCATGACTTAGAGTTAGCTGCTGTAGTGCATGCTCTGAAGTTGTGGCGTTGTTACCTTATTGGAAATAGATGTGAAGTCTATACTGACCATAAGAGACTTAAATACATCTTCACTCAGTCGGACCTGAATATGAGGCAGAAGAGATGGATGGAGTTAATCAAATATTATAATGTAGGAATTCATTACCATTTCGGCAAGGCTAATGTAGTAGCTGATACCTTGAGTCGGAAGAGCCATAGTATTAATATGCTAGTGGCAGAAAGTTAGGCTGAGCTATGCAAGGATCTTCAGAAAATGAGGTTGTAAGTGGTACCAGAGGGATTCTTAGCTGCTTTAGAAGTAAAGCCTACCTTAGAAGACCAGATCAGAGAAGGACAGAAGGATGACGACAAGATCAGTAGAATCAAGTCCAAGATGGAGGAAGGCAGAGCTAAGTATTTTAAGCTGGATGAGCAAGGTATGCTGTGGATTAAAGATCACTAGCTACATGCCCGTGCGTTGCTACGAAAAACAAAATTGATAACGAAAAATAAAGATTAAAAAATAAAAAAAATTATTTTACAAGATCAAACATCTATCTTTAACGCTTCGTTTCTTGTGAAAGCTGGCTAATTAAAGCAACGTTTCGTTTCTTGAGTAGGGCAATTAAGCAGGGCAATTAAGTAGAGCAATTAAACAGGGCAATTAATGACGTGTAGAATGGACCACTGCCACCAAGTGGTGCTTTAGAATAGTAGAGATATCTGTGCCAAACAAGAAAGAGCTGAAGCAGTTGATTCTGGAAGAAGCTCATGACTCCAAATACTCGATCCATCCGGGGAGCGCCAAGATGTATCAAGACTTGAAAGAGAGATTTTGGTGGCCAAGCATGAAGCGTGAAGTTGCCGAGCATGTTGCACTGTGTGACATATGCCAGAGAGTCAAAGCAATGCATCAGAGGCCAGCGGGATTGTTGCAGCCGTTGAAGATACCTGGGTGGAACTGGGAGGAAGTCGACTTCATTTCCGGTTTGCCAAGGACTCAGAGTGGATACGATTCCATATGGGTTATCGTGGATTGTTTGACCAAGGTCGCACATTTCATACCTGTGAAAACTACATACTCAGGAGACCGTCTAGCAGAGCTTTATATGTCAAGGATTGTCTGTTGGCATGGAGTGCCGAAGAAGATCGTATCGGACAGAGGTACCTAGTTTACCTCGAGATTCTGGAATAAGTTGCATGAGGCCATGGGGACCTGTTTGAATTTTAGTACAGCTTATCATCCGCAGACAGATGGGCAGACGGAGAGAGTCAACCAGATTTTGGAGGACATGTTAAGAGCTTGTGCTCTAGCATACGCTCCTTCATGGGACAAGTGTTTGCCGTATGTCGAGTTCAGCTACAATAATAGTTATCAAGCCAGTTTGCAAATGTCACCATTTGAAGCTTTGTATGGTCGACCCTGTCGAACGGCGTTGAATTGGAACGAGACAGGTGAGCGCCATGTTTTTGGACCGGACATTCTCCAAGAAGCTGAAGAGCAGATTGCCATGATCAGGGAAAGATTGAAGATAGCTCAATCAAGACAGAAGAGTTACGCCGATAACTGTCGCTGAGAGTTGAGTTTTGAACCTGAAGATTTTGTATACCTCAAAGTTACACCTCTCAAGGGAGTTAAAAGATTCCATGCCAATGGGAAACTCATACCGCGATATGTTGGTCCATTCTAGATCTTGAGCCGCAGAGGAGAGGTCGCCTACCAATTGGAATTGCCACAGTCGTTGGTAGGAGTGCATGACATGTTCCATGTGTCACAACTGAAGAAGTGCCTTCGAGTGCTAGATGAACAAACGCCTTTAGAGTGAATCGAGCTACAAGAAGATTTGACTTATAAGGAGCACCTGGTGAAGATTTTGGATACAATGGATCGAGAGACAAGGAACAAGTCGACCCGGTTCTGCAGAGTCCAGTGGAGCAACCATTCAAAAAGCGAAGCAACCTAGGAGCGCGAAGAAGACCTGAAGGAGTTCTCAAACATATTCCTTAGTTAGCCCTGAATCTCGGCGTTGAGATTCTGTTAAGGGGGGAGGTTTGTAACACCCCAAAATTTTGCTTTTATTCAATTTATTGAGTTCATTGAATTTTTAGATTTTTTTGGAATTATCTGGATTTAATTTGAATTAATTCCTTTATTGACTTATTTAAATATATAAACGTTTTAAATAAAGTTTTGTTGAAAATATTTTATTTGAGTAAAAAATGTCTCAAAGTATTTTCCAGAATTTTTTTGGAATTTTTGTGAGTATTTTGCTATTTTTTCCTTATTTAATTGAATTTCTGGAATTATTTTGAGTATTAAAAATGAAAAAGAAAATTCAGAAAACCCTAACGGGTCACGCCGTTAACCCGAAACCCTATTTTACGCCGACCGTTGGATTTGGATCCAACAACCGAGATTGCGCCACGTCGTCTTGTCGAGTCTGGATCAGATCCGGGCGAGCCGATGGATCTGGGCCGTTGATTGAGCGCATGTGGACGTCCCGGATGTCGCCATATCACCCGTTCGAGTCACCACCGGACTCCGCCACCGCGGATTCCGCGCAGGACACGGCCGTCCACGCGCTTTAAATACCCCCGGCGTGTGCGCCGCGCCGTCCTCTTTCTTTTGCCCTAGGTCCCGTCGCTCGCGCCACCGCCAACCGTGCTAGATTGCTCACCATAGTTGGGATGTTGCCGCTGCGGGTTTTCGTCGTTTTCGGCGCTGTCCGCCGTCTTCCGTCGTGTTGGTGCCTAGATTTGGGATCCTAGTGACGAGAAGCATCGGAGGGGATCATTCACTTCACTGAAGACAACGCGAAACGCCGTTTGGGTGGTCGTTGTCCTCAGCTCTGGCCACCTCCGTTTGCCACGCCATCACCGACCTCATGAGCTTCGTGGACCGTCCGATCAAGATTCGACGTGTGAGGTACGTCCACGTAGCTGTCTCTGTGATTTCACTAGATTGGATCTGGACCCTTAGATATAGAATGAACGGCTTAGATCGTGCCACGTAGCTGCTAAGCGGTGCGGTAGATGAAGTCAACATATGCCGTTAGATCTAGGATGGAGGTACCAGATTTAGTCACGTAGCCGCACTATTGCGAGCGGGATTGGATCTCAACCGTAGGATTTGATTTGGACGGTCTAGATCCAATCTGATAGCAGTGAGTCAGTTGGATCTTAGCCGTTCGATTTGCATCGTAGGGTCTAGATCATGCCACGCGTCGAGCACCGGGTCATGCCACGTCGTCCCCAAACACAGTGAACCCGATTGAATCTCAGCCGTCCGATCCGAATTGAACGGACCGGATTGGATCGCATAGATCCTTATACGGGAGGTGAGATTCAATCGCGGCCATCGATTTTCAAATCAACAGTCGATATCTCGCCACGTGCGTGGGAGCCGAAGCGGCGCGGGTCAGCGCCCGGTTGCCGCTAATGTCACCCCTGACGTCAGCATCAAGCCGGCATGTCAGTGACCGTGCCACGCGCGCACTATGACGTTAGCCGTGACGTCATGCTAACGTCACGGTGGGGCCTAGCTGTCAGTCCGCTTGGCCGAGTCATGATGACGTTAGCCATGACATCATCCAGTGGGTCCCACCTATCAGTGACACGTGTCCCGTGGACCAGAACCGGGCGTGGACCGAGCCCATAGACCGACCGACTGACGTCAGCGTGACGCAATAAATCGATTTTCCTTTAGAAACATAATCGACCGAAAATGAATTTCGGTGCTGACGCAAGCATGACGTCATCTTTCCGATTTTTCAATAGAAAAATAAATCGGATAATTCGGTTTATTCTTTTTATTTGATTTTCAAACTTCAAACGGCTATAACTTTTGCGTTTTAACTCCGATAGAGGCGATTCTAGTTTCTAAATTTTTGTAAAATTGAGCTCTATTTAATGGTGAATTTTATTTAATTTTTGGACATGAGTTTTTCTCTATTTTTATTTATTTGTTGTTTATTTATTCGATACGCATAGACGTTGAACTGCCCGAAGGCTTCGAAGGAGAGGTTTTGACCCAGGAACAAGTTCAAGAGCAGGAACAGGACCTTTTCCGAGACAAGTTATGCTTTGACCATATTGATCTCACTTTTAAAATTATGTTGACTTGAATTATTGCATGCTAGTTTAATTAAAATGGTTTAAAATAATTCTAGAAATAGTTATACAACCCACTTGTTGTATGCCACCTTGTCTATAATAATTGTATGCCATGAATCATTTGTCACCCCAGGTTGTGGAATAATAGTTGGACATTAATACTTTGCCAACATGGGTTAATTAGATCGTAATTAGCCTGCTTAGCCTTGCAATCGTGCTATTGATATAGTTTTGAATGTCAGAAAATAATCTTGACGTAATGAGAGATGGAACATGTTTTTGGAATTACGACATATGTTATTGATGATGTTGATGGCACGTGGTGCATGGTAATCAACTGGGGTAATAAAATGATTTAGACTGAGGCAAGCGGCAAGATTATTTCCGGTGGGCCAGGTATGGCACATGGGCGGTCGTATTTGGTTTTTGTTGTTTTGGACATTGTAAATTCTTGGGTAATCTTGCCTTAGTCACTTTAAGGACTTAACATTGCAAGAATTTGAACCGAGTCTATCATACAACTACAAGTCTAGAATGGGACAGACCTAGCTGAGTAAACAGTTGTGTCTAGATTTCGGTGCTGTCTTGGTGGCATGAGCCCCGGTTATACGGGTGGACTCACAGGCGCAAGAGCGGGGCCCTGAGTGTGGTAACCAGTCCCTTCAGTGTTGAAACCTTAGCGAGTAGTACCGGGTCTAGAAGTAGCTTTGGAAAGGCTTTGTTACGGTCACTCACCTTGGTGGAGTTTGATTGTATCTTGTAGGTAAAGTGTATAACCTCTGCAGAGTGTACAACCTATTCGAATAGCCGAGTCCACGGTATTGGACATTGCTCGGGGATTACAGTCAATGGTTAGACTTTCATAAAAATGACTTTGGTTAGTTGGAATGAAAATGACGGAACTGGTTATGGCGGATAAATGGTTTACTTGAGAAATTGATTATGAAAGTTATTATTGTTATTACTGTTATTACTGCTTTCAATCTACTATTGTTAATTGTAAATGTTGCTTTACTGCAAATGAACCACTTAGCCTATCATTTGGAATAAGCCATGCATGTAGTTATTAGAATTGCATTTCTGTGCATGACTTGCTGAGTGCTTTATGTACTCACCCTTACCATAACACAAAACATCAGCTGAGGAAGAATCAACGCAAGCAATGGAGGAGAAGTTTCAGGAGGAGCCGATAAACTAGGGAGCGAGCCCAGTTAGTTGCCGGTGGCATATTGGTTGGCACCATGCGTTTCTTTATTTCCGCTGCAAGTTATTTATTCTAATAAGTCTGTGCCCTGCGAGGCGTACTTTTGTAACTTGACCATAAGGTCGAGCAATCGGTTGTATTTTCCTTTGAATAAAGTACTTTACGATTTCATTGAGTATGATTGTGGTATTTACCTATGTTGAGACTGTGTGCACTAGCGTGATCCTGGACTAGTGCTGAATACACAGGGTGAGTCCAAGGGAACTGCCGACGGTGGTCGAAGGTGGGCGAAGGTTGAGCTCAATTACGACACTAATGGAGAGCAACAGAGAAAGAGGTGGAGGTGTGATGGTGCTCAGTTAAGTGAGGCGAAAGCATCAGTGATGTCTAGGGGTTCCATTTCTGTGCTTGGTAGTGATAGTGACTCGTCGTAGAAGCTTGGAGATGTTGACCGTGCTTGGGGAAGACGACGAGCGAGGAGGTGATGCTTCAAGCGATTAGAGTTATGATCAAGGTAAGAAATGTGATTAGGGAACCCTGAGGGTGCTTATAATTGAAGGAATTAAGGATTGGCTCACCAGGGAACTAAATTAAGCTTGGCTAGGTCGGGGAGCTGTCTGCGGCAATGGCGCTCACGACGGCGCAAAGGGGTCGGTCTTTGGTAGGAGAGGAAGAAGGGGAGTATGAGGGAGCTAGAGTGGCCTTTGTACGACTTATATATTTGTTGAGAGGAAGTTTGGTGTCCAAGCCCGAGCTAGCCGACAACCTTTTGTTAGTTGTTCTGCTAGAACCTGGTACACTTGTGTTGGTCCTAATGAAGCTCCGCAGAACCTGTATCAGTCTAACCACATGTTCAGGACGGCTGCATGTTCCTTGTCTGATACCGGCCCTCTTCCCTTGTTCTCTAGAAGATATTGGCTCCAGCCTTCTTCTTTAGTGGAGATTAGTTTGTACTCTGGTTTTACATTGAAGGCCGACAATTGGTCTCCGTCAAGCCTAAGACAGTAGAGCATGGTTACATCCAATAGGGTCGGACTGATAGGGCCAGGCCTGAGCATGAAGGCATTGAATGTATCTGACCAGAAATAGCATGCTGATGCTATCATTGACTCGTTTGCTGAAGGATTGGTCAGAGAAAGTGGTAGGCACTCTGATATTCCGATCCGTTCCCATAGCGGCATTTTTTCGGCAGCTACTCTGATGTACCAGTCTCTCCACCCCTTAAGAGCTGTCGGCCAAGATCTAAAACTCTTGCTCTAGCCATCTATGTTGTATTCAGGGGCTGACAAAGGAAGTCTAGGAACTTCTTCATTGACGACTATCGTTGTCTCTAAGCTATCTATCAGATCTAGGCAGCATTGATGTTCTCTATCAGGTTCAGAAATGAGTACTTGTTGAGGATCCATTAGCCTTGAGCCGACGTGGTGGGAAGCTGAGTAAAGAGGGTTTCAAAGGCTGATTGCTAAGGAGATGAGAGTGATTGTGTGTGAAAATGACGAGTAAAGGGACCTCATATTTATAGAGGGGTAAATCCAGTGGCAAAGGCAGGTAATTCTAGCTAGATTTTACCGCAATTAATGCAGAGAAAACATATGGTTGTGCATTTAGGCAAGAGAATAGCTACAGTTGGCGCGAGAATCACTTATAAGTTGGAGCGGTAAAATTTTGGCATTGGTCGACATTATTGTGTAAAGCCGATATAAGTGATTGAAGCTGATAATACCAATTATATATAAAAAATGTGAAGTCAATGATAATTGCAGGTAGGTATGAGATTCAAACATTGGCATTTGCATTACTTGAAGTATTGTTTATATTATCGGCTAGAGACTTGTGCTAGAAAGAAGAGTTCCAAAGGAAAGAAGCTCAGGAATTGTTGTAACACTAAGGAGGACAAACAAAAAAAGGGATAAAAAGGAAAAAAATCTAAAGAAACCAACGGCGCTTCCCACCGGGGTTCATCCTGATGGTGATGGCGCCACTTCTAGAGCTGCTGCTGGAGCTTGATGACTCCTGGGGGGCAGCGTTGGCAGGAGGGGTCGGTTGAGACGCTGGGTCCTCGTCGAAGCTGATGGAGATAACCGCGGTTGTAGCAACGGTGGAGGTGCTACCAACCGATTCTACTGCTGCTTCTTCTTCAACATCAGCTGGAGGATGGTTGACGACGTCGTTCGCAGGGGCAGTAGCTGCACGTTTCGCAGGAACAGCAACTGCATCGACTTCGAACTCCTCCTGGAGTACGTGAGCAATGGCTTCATCATTAGCCACCTATTCTTCTGCACGCACTTCAGCTTACAGTTCTTTCTGAAGAATAGCGGTAATGGCCAAGTTGTTCTCCTCGGATGACTCAAAAAAGAGAGAATAGTCAGAGGAAGAGGAATACGATGATGAAGACATGATGAGGGGGATGAAGATTTACCGTGAGATTGAGTAACAAAGCTGAAAATTACTAGGTATTTATAGGGTAAATCGGGCAGCGGAAACGTCATTTTGTGGAAAACGAAGCATTTCCTGGATGAATGTGGCAGGAGACGAGGCGATTTTGTGCGTGGGAAATTGAAGGTTTGATGCAAGTGCGGTGTTTCGAGGTGATAGCCGCGGTGATTTTCGAGATTGGAGATGAAGTGCCAGAGGTGATGTCATAATACAAAAGTACCTGCAGAATGAAATTTTGGGGCATGTTTAAACATGTCCCTAAAATTGGGGGGCATATGTTAGCATCCAAATTTGGTGACTGATATGATTTTTAGAATCGAATATGTTAAGCCGATACGGGTCCGGATTCGACACGATATGTACTAAAAGAACAACTGAGTCTATAGAGTAAGCCGATACGGTTTCGGATTGAGGGGTCACAATAATTTGGCATGAAGTATGATAAAAGAAGCCGAGGCTGATACGGGTAGGTCCAGAGGTTAAGGAAGGAACGATCAAACTTAATATGGTAAGAATAGATTGAGGTTGATACAGGTGGTTAAAGAGACCGATAGAAACATGATCAGACCAAAGGCTATATAGGAGGGCGACAGGCTACGTCGAAGGGATCCAGAAACCACACAATCAACCAATACATTTATTTTCGTCTTCTTTTTTCATAAGAGTAGTTCGTAGTCTTGTAATCTTTCCTTGTAATTAGATCGATCAATAAGAGTTGCGCATCGCCAATTGTTAATTTTGTCGACTAACGCTCCACCCAGGTCTGAATCTTTTTCGATTTTGTTGCGCATCGCCTTCTTCAGGACAAACAACCTTTTACCCCATCTGATCGACTCAACCGAGTAGATTGGATTTCAGTTACCCTAGTCAAAATCGGCTTGTCAAAGCTGACGAGACCATAAAAGATTCACTTGATCGATTCCCTTTAAGCCGATTAGATTAATTGCCGACATCTTGCCGATTGCAGGATCAAATCGACTGGCACGCCCACAACCCAGAGATTTGAACCGGTGTTCGTGTGTGTTGACAGTTATTAACCTGTTGTCAAGTTTTTGACGCCAACACCTACATAAGTAATCGGGTGTGAACAGTAAAGAAAACATGTAGATTTTTTTTTGCTATGTTACCCTATTCTACAGGTGCGAGAAAAAAAATTACTGTTCATAACAAAATGATGCGACAGCCATAGGCCGTCATCACCGACCGCCCGTCGCTATGCCTCGATGGCCTCTCGCACATGACGGCGGTGCGCAAGTTCGCTCGGCGCACGACCCGCCAGTTGCCGCCCCACCGACCAATCGCACGCGGCCTATTGCCACGCGACCTGCCGTCGCATCGGCATCCACGCCACGCACGGCCTGCCGCTGCTTGGCTTGCCGTCGCCTCGCGACTCCCCGGCTTCGCCTAGCGCAGCCCTGCCTGCTGCGTTTCGGCCCCGCGCAGCCCCACCAACTGTGTACCGGCCCCACGCGCCCCGCCGACTGCCCTCGGCCTCGCGCGCTCCGCCGATTGGCCTCAGGCTTCGCGTGTTCCGACGGCCGGCCTTAGGCCTCACTGCAGCCCCGCGCGCTCCGCCGGGTGGCTTCAAGCCTCCCTGCAGCCCCGTGCGCCCCGCCGGCTGGCCTTAGGCCGCGCACCACGCCAGCTGCCTTTGGCCCCGCACAGCGCCTCCAGTTGCTCTACCGCCTCATCCACGCTAGCCCGCGCGGCTATGCCCGTAGGCCATGTCGGCCTACCCGCTGGCCCCCTTGGCTTTGCCTGTCGGCCAGTACTGCCGTAGGCCCCGCCGGTGTCATCGGGAACACACGCGGGGCGGCGACGCACTCCCATGCCCACTGCTGTGCCGCCAGTTGCTCTGTCGCTGCATTAGTATCGGCCCACGCGACTATGCCCGCTAGCCCCCCTCAGCTTCGCCTGCCAACCCGCACCGCCATAGGCCCTGCCGGCGTTGTCGAGAACACACGCCGGGCGGCGCTGCGGTCCCATGCCCACTACAGGACTGATGGCGGTTAGGGTTTCCTAACCCTAGTCGCCTATTTATAGTGGGCCTTTGGGCTGGTGGCTCTAATGGGCCATGTGGCCCATTGGTTTAAAAAATTACAGCAAAGCCCCTCGATTTTTTTAGTAATTTCAAAAATCAGTAAATAGATTCAAACAATTGGTTTTAAATCTTGAAAACTAGATTTTTAGGTTTATGGATTTCCAAAATTTGAAAAAAAAATATTATTTAACAATATGAAAGTTCCATACACTGGATTTATTTTCTAGCTCTTTAACATCTTTAATATGTGCTAAATTAATTTTTCTGATATTCAAGTAACTCTAAAAATTGCTTAAATATTAACACAAAATTACGAAAATTGGTAGAAAATTCTCGAAAATTGTGATGACACATTGTTCATGCCATGGCTCTGGTTTTATTTTCCTTAGCATTATTTCATGTTGATATGTGATGAAATTTAATTTTCTGTTATTAAGTAATTCTGAAAATTGCTTGGTAATTAGCGGAAATTATGAAAATTGCTAAGAAAATTCTAGAACATTTAAGATAGCATATTATGAGCACCACGTCTCTGGATTAATTTTCTTATCATTATTCCATGTTTAATTTATGTTGTAATTTATTTTTTGTTATTAAGTAATGTTGGAAAAAGCTTAATAATTAATAGAAATAGTGAAAATGCTAGGAAAATTCTAGGAAAATTGTGACAATTATCTATTGAATAGATATAGACCAAAACTTTACTGATTTAATGTAGATGTATGCAGTATAACATTTTATCGGTAGTAAAATTTTGTATTGTTTGCATACAGGATATGTTTGACATCGCAAAAAGGGAGTTTGTTGTGCTTGCCCTGGATGGCAGCAATTATCTCACTTGGGCAATGGATGCCAAAATCAACCTGATAGCTAGAGTACTTGGAGATGCTATTGCCCAACCTGAAGCTGGGGCACATGATGTCCTCGATCCCACAAAACGTGTTGCTTTGCATTTCCTGAGGCACCATCTCTATTCGGACCTGAAGGCCGAATACTTGATGGAGGAGGACCCACTGGTATTGTGGAATTCTTTGAAGGAGCGTTACAACCAGCAAAGATCCGTGCAGTTGCCAGAAGCACATCGCGAATGGACCCTCTACTCTTTCAGGATTTCAAATATGTGGCAACATATAATTCTGCAATGCACAAACTTGTCGCTAAATTAACATTTTGTAACCAGAAAGTTACTGATGCTGAGATGATCGACAAAACCTTGTGCACTTTCCACCCTAACATAATGATACTACAGCAACAGTACCGTCATGCAAATTATCAGAAGTACTCTAGGCTCATAAATATTCTGCTAGAAGCAAATATGATGAACTCCTAATGAAGAATCATCATGCAATTACTAATGGAGGTCAAGCATTGCCTGAAGCACATGCTAGAGCTCAGCGGTCTAGTAATTGCCATGGCTGCGGAAAGGGCCAAATGCATAAGGGGATTAAATAGAAGAATGGCAGAAACCATAAGTAAGAGGGCAAATCCTAGTGGAAAGGTAAAGGGAAGGGTACACGAACCTTCCAAAAGCAAAGTACAGCCAATAAGGCCCCTAACCATCCTCAGCCATACTTTAGGTGTGGATGCGTTGACCATTGGTCACGTACCTGTCGCACCCTAAAACATTTGGTGGAATTTTACATGAAATCCATTGGGAGATTCCAGAAGAATCAAGAAAAGAAGGTTGAGGCACACTTCACCGCTCTACCAGATGTTGAGCAAGAAGGTGGGAAGAAGAATGACAATGTCGTTGACCCTATGGCTGAGTTCAAAGATAGCCTTCTCGGATATGGGGGACTCACCCATGGATGAAGATGACCTTCTTGGTGTTGAAATTGTGGAATTCCAAAATAATACTAACGTTCCCATGAGGAGGAACATGATATATGTGGAGACCTGCAATAGTTCCCTGTACCCCTTTTTAGTTTATATCGCATTTCCTTAGTTGAGTCTCCTTAAGAGGCTCATTTTATCAGTCTAATATTTATGTTCTACATGAACATTTGGCTTACGCTCCTGTTGAGTGATTATCAATAGCAATTCAATAGTGTCTTTTTCATAATATTTGCTCGTATATGCTATGCTTGTTCTACATTTTCAATATGTTCCTGTTGCAACAAATTGAGTTGATTGAATTTATTCCTTCAATATATAACAATAATATAATTCAATGGCGGAGGAGGAAATCTGTCTTGTAGACAGTTGCACCACGAACACTATTATTAGGGAGACTAAATATTTTTATACTTTGACCAAGAAAACTAGAAATATTATGACCATCTCTGGAAGTGGTGCACACATTGTTGGCACTAGAAGAGTCATTATAGTTCTCCCTATGGACACTCGTATAATAATTGAGAATGCCCTGTTATACCCTTAGTCTAGTCGTACTCTGTTGAGTTTTAAAAACATTCGTCTTAACGGTTTCCACATGGAAATCAATAGTGAGGATGGTACTGAATACCTTCTCATGACTAAGTCAAATGGGTGCAATAAACGTGTGGTTGAAAAACTTTCTTCCTTCTCCTCTCGGTTAAATTATACATATATAAAATCTGAAGTTTATGTTGCGATGCAAACCATCCTTAAAGACCTAAAAATATTTAAAATTTAGCATGATAGACTGGGTCATCCTAGGTTGAATATGATGAGAAGAATAATTAATAATTCTACATACCATAGCATAAAAATAATAAACTTTCCTAAACTTGAAGATTTCAAGTGCCCTACTTGTGCTAAAGGAAAGCTTATAGTGAGGCCCTCTTACCTAAAGATTAGGGAGGAACCCTTGAGTTTCCTGGAGAGAATTCAGGATGATATATGTGAACCTATTCAGCCCTTGTCGGCCCTTCAGATACTTCAGGATACTAATAGATGCCTCTACTAGATGGTCCTATATATGCCTCTTATCTATTAGGAGCCATGCTTTTGCAAAATTGATTGCCCAATTTATTAAGTTACGAGCCTCCTTTTCCAGAAGAAATGATCAAAACTATTCGAATGGACAATATTGGTAAGTTTACCTTAAAAGCATTTAATAATTATTGTATGGCTCTGGGCATTAATGTAGAGCATTCTGTACCACATATCCACACCCAGAAAAGTCTCGTAGAGTCATTAATTAAAAGAATAAAACTTATTACTATGCCACTTTTGCAAAATTGTAGGTTATCTACCAGTTGTTGGGGCCACGCAGTGCTGCACGCTGCTGCATTAATTCAACTCAGACCAACTACATATCATAAAATTTCCCCGTTGCAGATAGTGCGTGAAAAAGAACCAAGTATTTCCCATCTGCGAAAATTCGGTTGCGCTGTATACGTGCCAATCTCTCCACCTCAGCATACCACCATAGGCCCCCACCAGCAGTTGAGGATCTATATAGGTTATGAGTCTCCGTTAATAATTAATACGTTGAGCCTATGACAGTGGATCTATATACGGCTAGGTACGTTGATTGTATTTTTTATGAGGATAATTTTCCGGCATTACGGGGAGATAAATACCACATTAAAGAATAACGAGAAATTGATTGGAATGTCACTGGCATTCAATCCTCATATCCACGCACTAAAGAAACCGAACTTGAAGTTCAGAGGATAATAAATCTGCAACAAATAGCTAGTAATTTGCGTGATACCTTTACTGATCATAAGGGAGTAACAAAATCTCATATACCTGCAGTAAATGCACCTGAAAGAGTGAAAATACCCTAGAAGGATATTCAACCCACTCTTGCCCCTCACGACAAAAAGAGGGGGAGGCCTCCAGGTGCACGGGACTCAATTCCGCAAAGACATCCGCAGAAACAGAGGACCAAAAAAATGAGATCACTTCCAATGACAGTGAAAGAAGCTCAACCTGATGTTGAGAACATCCCTGAAGTGAGCCATCCTGAAGATGGTGATGTCCCTGAAGATGATAATCCCAGCGTACATTTGAGCGCACAACCTAACGCTAGGAGGTCGGAACACCCAGACTCCATCGTTAAGGGAAATCGTGAGGAGCTGGAAGAAATAAATGAAGAGATATCCACCAATTATATGGATTTAAGAGAATTATATAAGAGAAAGACTACAATTGTCGATATTCATTTTTTCCTCCAAAATTGCTAAAATTCTTGAATTGGATCAGAACCAAAGTCCCTAGCAGAGTGCCAGAAGCACTCAGATTGGGTCAAATGGAAAGAAATAATTGAGGCAGATTTTTTGGTCCTTTTGACCGAACGCCTCCTAAAGTGTTCCCTGTATGTGAGACCCCGGATCAGCTATCCAGAATCTCCTGTGTATTTCCGTACTAGTCCCAGATCAGTAGCTAGTACACACAGTCACAGTGATACATCATTGCCGAACATAACGAAACTTGGAATATAAATATTCAAGTATGGGCCACATGGCCACTTATTACAATACTCGGTCCAACGACCAGGACACACAAAACAAATGAAGCAAAAGAAAGCAACGACGCCACAACGCCACAGCATTTACTAGGAACGCAACTAGTCCTCCTGGCAATCCTCCTCGAAGAACTCCTCTTCTTCCTCAGCATCTTGATAAATCTCTGATGATTACAATGTTGGTGTAGCACGTGAGTACAAAAGTACTCAGCAAGTCGGGAATTATGATGATGAGGGGCTTTCCAAAGGAAGCTTAATAGGGTTTATTTGCATAAAGCCACATTTGATTAAATCATACTTGAGTAATAAATTTCACAAAGCATATTTTACAACTCTTTTGTAATAATTGAATTATTTATTATTGTAGTGAGGTTCTATCCACCTTCACTAACATAAAGGCTCTATCCGCCAACAGTTTAAAGGATCAAAGTTAATCATGTGACTCCATTCGTCAAATGCAAAACAGGTTCTATCCACCTGGGTTGGCTCTTTCCGCCAAACAACATTCGAGAGTTCTAACCACTCCCGAACCCCAAAACAAAACACTTTTCGGTTTTAAAAACAAAACCAAAGTCTACCAATATGAAAGCATTCCTTGCTTTGCCTTTGACCGTAGGCACGGCTATTCGAATAGTTTATACTCTGCAGAGGTGTACAACTTTACCCACAAGACAAGATATACCCTTGTTGCCATGCAATTAACACACTTCCTTAGGTGTGCCGGCAGGGATATCTTGACAAGGCCGTTACAATGTATCTACCTAGCTAGACCCACCCGCTGAGGTTTCACCTGTTAGGGTTCCCTCCACCGATCTGAAGCCCCTCTTGCGTAGTGTGAGAAAAACCACCTTGCCTCCGTCCCAGGCATTCACATTCAACCAAGTGGTGAGTCTAAGCTAGGCTTCTACAAATTAGTTAGCCAGTCGTACCATTATAGACATGTGGTAGTACGGTATTGCTTAAAATGGCAATCATAAGCGTCGGTCCTTAATTGACTTGGGGCGGTACTTGCACAAAAGGATCAATGCATGATCCGCTCCCACCCGACAATCCATGCCGCCCAAGTCGAAATCATTTTTCCCTTTTCTTTTTATTTTATAAAACAGGACCAAAACCATAATAATAACTTTCAAATCACATTTGATAGCTTTCTTTTTGAATAATCCCACCCCTGGGTTGTTTTATCGGAAAAGGTCCTAAGCGATTCTACCGTACTACATAGCAACGGATACCATATAAGCATAGGCATGGTATAAACAAAGTTCTAGGGTTACAATGGGTATGATTAACAATGTCAAGGTGGAATTAACAGATTCGGATTAACTATCACTTATATTTGACATATTTCGTTAAACATAGCCATGCAACTTTATAAACAATTTAAATTATTTTGTAAACATAGGAGCAAAGTGCATCAAGGAGACTTGCCTTCAGTTGCGGCGGCGGTGTCGAACTCGGAAGGCTCGACGGCGAAATCGGCGGTCGCGGCGGGATCGTCGACTACACGCAAAACGAGGCAACAAATAAATAACAGAAAATAAATAAAATCCAAAAATTATAAAATTAGTACTGGCAGGAAGATCTTGATTTATGATGAATTTAGGAACTTGAATGAGGTCAAACGGAGTTCGGATGAGAAAGTTATGAGCTTCCGAAGTTTGAATTTCGAATAAATCGAAAACCGGGAATATTCCGGGAATATTCCTCTCGGGTTTGACTGGTCAACAGGGGCTTTGACCGGGCTTTGACTGGCTTTGACTAGGTCTTGAGGTTATGACAAGTGGGGTCAAGGTGTCATAGACTCATGGGGCTTCATCTCTAAGCTCTAGCCAAAGCAAGGAAACAGAGGAGAGAGAGAGGACAAGGGCGCCGGCGAGGGATAGCCGGCCGGCGGCCGACAGCAAGTGAGGCGGCGGTGGGTGGCGGCGGAGCAGCGACGGCCGGCGACCGGCTGAGGCGGCCGGAGAGAAGGCGCGCTGGGTCCGGGCGGGCGAGGCGCACGGGCCAGCGCGTCTGGCCGGCAGGCGGGCGGGGCTGGGGAGCCTTGGCGCGGCACGGGGAGGCCGGCGGTGGCCTCGGGCGGGTGCGGGGCAGCGGGGAACGGCGGGGCGGCGGGGAGCCGAACCGGCGGCGGGCGGCGCGCGCAGAGGCGCCGGCGAGGGCGGCGGTGGGACCGGCCGAGCGGCCGGGCGGGACAGCGCATGAGGCGGCGACGCCGGGCCGGAGAGCCGGCGACGCGGCGCGCCATGAGCTCGCGGTGGAACCAAGAACAGAGAGCATCGTTTTTGCCCAAAAACTCACATTTTCTCCAAATTTTTGAACATGAACACCACAACCAATTGTAGAATCATGCAAAGGACATCCTAAAGCACTTAGGAATGGAAGGAATCGAACAAACTCTCACCGGAGACGACGAAATGACGCCCGGCTCGGCGAAACGAAGAAAATGCGAAATTCGTCGAGGAAACTTGATGAACCACGAAATCGACGGATGAATTAGAAACTAGACCTCCCCTAACACAAAGAAACAAGCGGTGAGAAGAATGGACCACCGAGGAGGGAGATATGAAGAAAATCGGCGAACACGAAGAACGGCGGGAGTTCGTCGGTTTTTCTTGATCCTCCGGATGAACGGCAACAAGAGGCAAAGGGAGGATGATATCTCCGGAACAAGGACTCTTATACGAAGACAATGGAAGTGGAATCGCTCGCTTTGATGAAGAAACGGCCAAATTATGGCCTTAAACGTGATTTCAGTTTCCATGCAAACCGCGGCCGTTTCGCTGTGATTTAGGAAGAATAAATGCCGGGAATGGAATCCCTCAGAAATCTTTCCAACGGACCCGGCCTTGATGGATTTGGAGCTGTAATGGAGGAGTTAGAGCACTTGGAAGGGAAGGGAAGCCATGAAAGGAAGCTTTGAGCTCTCCCTGTTCGTGTCCAACCAGAGCTAGAAGATGAGCACTGTTCACGTGCCATGTGGCGGCTCGTGGTTGGTCGGCTTATACGTGAAAGTTCCGCCCTAGAGAAAAATAAGGAAAAATGGCCTAAAAATTCCAGAAAAAATTCCTAGAGCCATTTTAAATTATTTGGAACCCAATGGAAGTGGTTCGGTTGAATTCGGATAATTTTTGTGGAATTGGATATACGGGCGCGGATCGCAGGCATTAAACAAAAGCCGCGCGAGATAAAATAGGAATAGCTGTCCAAAAATCCGGGGAATGATTCCTAAAATCATTTCGGAATATTTGGAACATTTTAGAAGTGGTTTGGAGATTTTTGGAGCACTTTTGGTCTCGGGTGGATTTTCGGGTACCGGCGGTACTGGAAAAAATCCGATTTCTCGCCCGGGAGGGAATTAATTCCCGATTTCGAAGGGGAATGGATGCCAGGTTATTATAAACACCAAAGAAACTCCGAATTTTGATTTAGCTTTATTTTAATTAGGTTTTTCTCCAGAAAGCCAAAACGAGGATGTTACAAACCTACCCCCCTTAGAGAGAATCTCGTCCCCGAGATTCAGACGGAGAAAGAAAAAGGTTAGGGAACTCTGCTCGAAGATCTTCTTCACGCTCCCAAGTAGCTTCCTTCTCAGAATGGTTGCTCCATTGAACCTTGCAGAACTTGATCACTCGGCTTCGTGTCCGACGCTCGGCTTCATCCAAAACCTTGATGGGATACTCCGGGTAAGACAAGTTCTCTTTCAGTTCCATGTCTTCCAACGGCATCCGCTGCTTCGGGCACTCGGAGACATTTCTTTAATCGAGACACATGAAAGACATCATGTACCCGATACGTGGCGGCAACTCCAACTTATACGCCACCTCTCCTTTTCTAGCAATCACTTTGAATGGTCCGATGTAGCGGGGTGCTAATTTTCCACTGACGCGGAATCGTTTCATTCCTTTCATCGGGGATACCTTCAAATACACATGGTCTCCAGGTACAAAGCTTAATTCCCTTCGACGATTGTCCGCATAACTTTTCTGCAGGTGGTGTCTTGATTTGCCGGATCTCGACTTGCTCTTCGGCTTCTTCGAACATCGGGTCCGATGATTTGTCCTCCTTCGGTCTCTTTCCAATATAAGGGTGTTCGGCACTTTCTTCCATACAAAGCTTCAAAAGGCGCCATCTTCAGACTGGCTTGATAGCTGTTGTTATAGGAAAACTCTGCATAAGGCAAATTCTGATCCCACGAACCTTTATATGTTAGTGCGCAAGCTCTCAACATATACTCTTAGATTTGATTGACCCTTTCGGTCTGACCATCCGTCTGGGATGATACGCAGTACTGAAATTAAGATTCGTGCCCAATACCTCATGCAATTGTTGCCAAAACCTCGAGGTGAACTGGGAACCTCGATCAGACACAATCTTCTTTGGCACACCGTGTAAACACACAATCTTAGCCATATACAACTCGGCGAGCTTATCCTCAAGATAAGTTGTCTTTCAAGGGATAAAGTGGGCCACTTTAGTCAATCGATCCACAATAACCCAGATGGAATCATAACCGGATTTAGTTTTAGGTAACCCTGTTATAAAGTCCATTCCAATTTCTTCCCATTTCCATATGGGCACTTGCAAAGGCTGCAATAGACCGGCTGGCCTCTGATGTTCTGCTTTTACCAGCTGACACACATCACAACGTGCCACGAAGTCTGCGACTTCTTTCTTCATATTGGACCACCAATATTTTTCTTTCAAATCGGCATACATTTTGGTGCCTCCTGGGTGTATAGCGTAAACTGAATCGTGAGCTTCCTTCAAGATCACATTCTTGATTTCTTCCTGGTTAGGGACCACTATTCTTTTTCCGAACCAAACAGTACCTTGGTCATCTTCTGAAAATCCGGGGTGCTTTCCTTTCTTTAGACCTTCCTTCAGGTTGGCAATACCTTTATCTTCCTTCTGGGCTTCCTTGATTTGATCTTTCAAGGTTGATTTGACCTCCAAATTATAAATACACCCTTCATTTACCAATTCCAGGTTAAGGCGTCGAAACTCCTCATGAAGTGCTTTGGTTGGTGTTGTTGTACTCTCACCTTGCGGTGAGCTTTCTGCTCAAAGCATCCGCAACAACGCTTTGCTTTCCCAGGGTGATAATGAATTCCCAGATTATAATCTTTCACCAACTCCAACCATCTTCTACGCCTCGAGGTTAAGATCAGTGAGTGAAGATATACGTGCTCTTATGATCCGTATAGATCTCACATCTATTGCCAATCAAATAATGCCTCCATATCTTGAGCGCATGCACTCTCTGGCTAACTCCAAGTCATGAATAGGATAGTTTTCTTCATGAGGTCGCAGATTGTCTTGAAGCGTAGGCTATTACCTTTCCTTCTTGCATCATAACACATCCAAGTCCTTGCTTGAAGCATCACAATACACTTCAAAGTCCTTATGGATGTCTGGTAAAATAAGCACCGAGCTGAGGTTAATCTCTTTTCAACTCCTGGAAACTCTGCTCATGAGCTTTAGTCCATTCAAACTTCTTTTCCTTTTGAAGTGAGTAAGAGGCCTGGCTATCTTTGAGAAACCTTCAATGAATCTCCGATAATAACCACTAATCCAAGAAAACTTGGATCTCTGGGGTGACTTGGGTTGTGTCCAATCCAAGACATCTCTCACTTTCGCCGGATCTTGCGACTCTGCAGCAGAAATGACATGACCCAGGAAAGACACTTCCTTCAACCAGAAGTCACATTTGCTAAACTTGGCATACAGCTGATGCTCCCTTAGTGTTTCCAAGACTATTCGCAGATGGTCTTCATGCTCTTTTCTGCTCTTGGAATAGACAAGAATGTCGTCGATGAATATTACGACGAACTTGTCTAAATACTCCATAAACACCTTATTCATCAGATCATGAAATAAGAAGGAGCATTGGTTTAACCCAAACGACATGACTGTGAACTCATACAGTCCATATCGGGTGGTGAAGGCTGTTTTCGGAATATCCTCTTTTCTTATCTTCAGCTGATGATATCCCGATCTCAAATCTATTTTGGAGAAGACTTGAGCTCCCTTCAACTGGTCAAACAGATCATCTATCCGAGGCAACGGATACTTGTTCTTGATCGTAACCTCATTCAACGACCTGTAGTCGATGCACATTCTCAGACTACCATCCTTCTTGGACACAAAGATCACAGGCGATCCCCAAGGTGACGAACTGGGTCTGATGAATCCTTTTTCTTGCAGTTCTTCAATCTGCTTCTTCATCTCGACCAACTCGTTAGAAGGCAGTCGGTACGGTCTCTTCGAGATTGGAGCGGTACCAGGTACTAGCTCAATCACAAATTCCACATCTCGATCTGGTGGCATACCAGGTAACTCATCTGGAAACACATCTGGATACTCATTGACTATCGGTACCTTCTCCAACGAAGTATCTTTCAAACGGTTTAGGGTGCTACCCCCCTTAGAGGCAAGATTAGATAAGAACTCCACTCTAATCCCCTCAGGGCTGGTAAGAGAGATAGCTCTACTAGCACAATCTATCTGACCCTTGTACTTGGTCAACCAATCCATTCCAAGGATTACTTCTATACCCTTAGTATCCAATAGTATTAAGTTCGCTAGGAACTTTACCCCTTTTATTACTATATCCATCTTCGGACAAACGGTAGTTGTTCTTAATTCTTTTCAGGATTGCACTAACAAAGGGTTTCTTAAGCGTATGTTGTGTTCGGTTGTGCTTTTAACCAAGTACTACGATATAAAAGAATGGGTTGCACGAGAATCAAAGCAGAATCAAGGCATCGAGTTCACATGGAACTTACCATAAACCACGCCTGGCGCATCTGAGCCTCTTCAGCGGTGATATGATTCACACGCCCTCTTCCTGCGATCCTTGGCGGAGTCGAGGGTTCCTCTTCCTTGAGCGGCGGCGCGGCGGCGTCGATCCCAAGTTGAATCTCACCGGGGTGACGGTGGCGCTTCTTGGGCGATTGTTAGCGTAGTGCCCCATCTCTCGGCGATTGAAACCTTTGCACTCACTGCCATGGCGATCCCACTCTTCGAGCTTGAGCTCTGCATTGCTAGCGAGGGGCTTGTCGATGGGCGCGGAGTAGACATTGGGGTCACAGGGCCGGCCGCTGCTGCTAGGCTATCTTCTTCTGGAAAGTGCGGGAGGCACAGAGCTGCGGCACCGCGTTGATTCTGAATCGCATCTTCCTCTTGCGAGACTTCAGGCGGTGGCCAGGGCATCCTCCTGGATCAGCGCCTTGTTGATCATGTGCTGGAATGACGGATAGTCACTTGAAACCAGCTGTACCTTCAAGCTGGGGTCCATACCTTCCATGAATCGCCAAATCTTGGCCTCATCAGTTGCAACATCAGCGGCCGCATACCGCGACAACTGAGTGAAGCGGTTCAGATACTCCGATACGGACAAATTCCCTTGTTGGAGTCTGTGAAACTCCCGGCGCTTCATTTCCATAACTCCTCTTGGGATATGGGTAGCTCTGAAGTTCTCGACGAACTCGTGCCAGGGAATGTTCTGGGGGTCTGCGTGAGCTGCACAATAGTTCTCCCACCAGTTGGCTGCAGTGCCTTTCAGCTGATAAGATGCAAAGTGCACGCTCTCCGTGTCGTCGCACTGCGCCAAGTGCAGTTTCCGTTCAGTCTCCTTGAGCCAGTCATCCGCCTCAAGCGGATCTGCGGATCCAGCAAAGGTCGGGGGTCGAGTCCTCATGAACTCCCCAAACTTGGAAGGGGGCGGTGGAACGGGAGCCGGTGCTGCGGCGGCTTGGGGTTGATTCAGGACGTTCTGAGCTAACGCCTGAAGAATCTGAAGCTGCATCGCCATCATCTGTTCCATGTTCGTGGCCGAGGCGGTGGGGCGGTGGCGGATCATGCTGAGCTGCCGGGTGTTGAACTTGCTCTTGTCCTTGCTGCTGAGGGGGCTCCACGAATTCTTCTTGAAAATGCACGGGCCCACGGGCACGTCCACGGCCTCTCCCACGGCCTGCGGGCCTTCCACGACCACGACCACGACCAATGTTCTCCATCTGCACAAGGCGGTCAAGCAGAAGGAAAGAGGGAACATGAGATAAGCAACGAGGGAACTAAACCACATCCTCAAAACAAGGGCACAACCACAAAGGCAAACAAAAGAAGGAAAAACCAATGAACTTCAATTAAAATCAAATAGTTTTGGAGGTGTTTGTATCACAATTGCCTAAGGGCACGATACAATCCGGCAATCACTTATTCAACGCTCTAACGCGACAAAGTTAAAGGTCTCAAGATCGCAAAACTATCTAAGAACTCGCATCGCCGAAGACGCGGGGGCGGGTCCTCCTCCTCCTCGCTCTGCTGCGGGAAGGTGAAGTCGCTGCCGAAGATCCTACTCCTCCAGGGGCAGCCAAAGCACTCAGAGAAAAACTCCTGGCGGAGAAGGAAGACGAACGGACTTGCGCGATCGTCAAAGCCTCAGACCTTGATGGCGCTTAGGCGGCGGTGCGTCCTCTCGATGTCGCGGTCGGCGGGTCCTCGAACCGAGCTGGTGGCGGTGGTGCCACAGTGTGCCTCTCCCGCAGTCTTTGGCGGTGGAAGAAGTGCACGCACATTCGCGGCTCCTCAGTGAGCCGACGAGTTTCCTCCCGAGACGCAGCCAAACTCGCATCATCTTGATCTCGGAGCTCATGGAGAGTCTTGACATAAGCTTCATCTTGGGCTCGGATGAGCGCTCCCACGTGCACCAACGCTGGATCCTGCTCCTGCTCCGTACCTCGGAACTCGTGGTACCTCTCTGCATCAAGACACGAAACAGCGGTATGGCGAGTCCTCGATCGATCATTGTAGGCGGTGCCAAGGCTGAAGAATGGCCTGTCTCGCGGCATCTGGATTGCATCACCCAACTTCACTCTCTCAAGTGAAGTAAAGCAGACGGTCATCCACGAACGGACTTCGGGCCTGCACCATCAGTCCTAACCTTCCAAGAGGTATGGCCAAAGCTCGACACGGTGGTGCAGCGGTACTCGTGCACAGTGGGGAAACTCCAGCTCTTGGAGCATCGAGGGACAGCTCCGTACAAAAGCCTCCGACCAAGCAAAAAGTGGTGTAGGTCGACATCTACAAATTTTGAAAGAAGGCAGGATTAGTAAACAAAATTTAAATAAAAGAGAGGATAAGCACCAGATACTAAGATAGAAGAGATAGAAGCAAAGAAACTTAAACTTTTGCAATTACATTTTTATGAAATATAAGTCCTTAAGGCTTTGCCATGCTAACTAGGTCACGTCCTACAGTCGTCCAGGCTCTGATACCACCGCTGTGAGACCCCGGATCAGCTATCCAGAATCTCCTGTGTATTTCCGTACTAGTCCCAGATCAGTAGCTAGTACACACAGTCACAGTGATACATCATTGCCGAACATAACGAAACTTGGAATATAAATATTCAAGTATGGGCCACATGGCCACTTATTACAATACTCGGTCCAACGACCGGACACACAAAACAGCGGAAGCAAAAGAAAGCAACGAGCGAACGCCACAACGCCACAGGCGACGACTAGGAACGCAACTAGTCCTCCTGGCAATCCTCCTCGAAGAACTCCTCTTCTTCCTCAGCATCTTGATAAATCTCTGATGATTACAATGTTGGTGTAGCACGTGAGTACAAAAGTACTCAGCAAGTCGGGAATTATGATGATGAGGGGCTTTCCAAAGGAAGCTTAATAGGGTTTATTTGCATAAAGCCACATTTGATTAAATCATACTTGAGTAATAAATTTCACAAAGCATATTTTACAACTCTTTTGTAATAATTGAATTATTTATTATTGTAGTGAGGTTCTATCCACCTTCACTAACATAAAGGCTCTATCCGCCAACAGTTTAAAGGATCAAAGTTAATCATGTGACTCCATTCGTCAAATGCAAAACAGTTCTATCCACAGGTTGGCTCTTTCCGCTAAACAACATTCGAGAGTTCTAACCACTCCCGAACCCCAAAACAAAACACTTTTCGGTTTTAAAAACAAAACCAAAGTCTACCAATATGAAAGCATTCCTTGCTTTGCCTTTGACCGTAGGCACGGCTATTCGAATAGTTTATACTCTGCAGAGGTGTACAACTTTACCCACAAGACAAGATATACCCTTGTTGCCATGCAATTAACACACTTCCTTAGGTGTGCCGTGAGGATATCTTGACAAGGCCGTTACAATGTATCTACCTAGCTAGACCCACCCTGAGGTTTCACATTGTTAGGGTTCCCTCCACCCAGTACAGAAGCCCCCTCTTGCGCCGTGTGAGAAAAACCACCTTGCCTCCGTCCGGCATTCACATTCAACCAAGTGGTGAGTCTAAGCTAGGCTTCTACAAATTAGTTAGCCAGGTCGTACCATTATAGACATGTGGTAGTACGGTATTGCTTAAAATGGCAATCATAAGCGTCGGTCCTTAATTGACTTGGGGCGGTACTTGCACAAAAGGATCAATGCATGATCCGCTCCCACCCGACAATCCATGCCGCCCAAGTCGAAATCATTTTTCCCTTTTCTTTTTATTTTATAAAACAGGACCAAAACCATAATAATAACTTTCAAATCACATTTGATAGCTTTCTTTTTGAATAATCCCACCCCTGGGTTGTTTTATCGGAAAAGGTCCTAAGCGATTCTACCGTACTACATAGCAACGGATACCATATAAGCATAGGCATGGTATAAACAAAGTTCTAGGGTTACAATGGGTATGATTAACAATGTCAAGGTGGAATTAACAGATTCGGATTAACTATCACTTATATTTGACATATTTCGTTAAACATAGCCATGCAACTTTATAAACAATTTAAATTATTTTGTAAACATAGGAGCAAAGTGCATCAAGGAGACTTGCCTTCAGTTGCGGCGGTGTCGAACTCGGAAGGCTCGGCAATGAAATCGTGATCGCGGCGGGATCGTCGACTACACGCAAAACGAGGCAACAAATAAATAACAGAAAATAAATAAAATCCAAAAATTATAAAATTAGTACTGGCAGGAAGATCTTGATTTATGATGAATTTAGGAACTTGAATGAGGTCAAACGGAGTTCGGATGAGAAAGTTATGAGCTTCCGAAGTTTGAATTTCGAATAAATCGAAAACCGGGAATATTCCGGGAATATTCCTCTCGGGTTTGACTGGTCAACAGGGGCTTTGACCGGGCTTTGACTGGCTTTGACTAGGTCTTGAGGTTATGACAAGTGGGGTCAAGGTGTCATAGACTCATGGGGCTTCATCTCTAAGCTCTAGCCAAAGCAAGGAAACAGAGGAGAGAGAGAGGACAAGGGCGCCGGCGAGGGATAGCCGGCCGGCGGCCGGCGGTGAGGCGGCGGTGGGTGGCGAGCGCGACGGAGCCGGCGACGGCCGTGAGGCGGCCGGAACGAGCGCGGCGCTGGGTCCGGCGGCGAGGCGCCTGCGCGGGCGGCAAGCGTCGGCGGCCGGCAGAAGCGGGCGCTGGGCTGGGAGCCTTGGCGCGGCACGGAGGCCGGCGGTGGCCTCGGCGCGGGGCAGCGGAACGGGCGGCGGGAGCCGAACCGGCGGGCGGCGGCAGAGGCGCCGCGAGGGGCGGCGGGGATCGGCCGAGCCGGCGGGACCGGGCGCTGACGCAGCGGCGACGGCCGGCCGGAGAGCGGCGGCGGCGCGGGCGCCGAGCTCAAGGTGGAACCAAGAACAGAGAGCACCGCTTTGCCTAAAAACTCAAATTTTCTCCAAATTTTGAACATGACCACCACAACTAATGGTAGAATCATGCAAAGGACATCCTAAAGCACTTAGGGATGGAAGGAATCGAACCAATTCTCACCGGAGAAGACGAATTCGACGACGAACGCCGGCTCGGCCGAAACGAAGAAAATGCGAAATTCGTCGAGGAAACTTGATGAACCCTGAAATCGACGGATGAATTAGAAACTAGACCTCCCCACGAACACAAAGAAACAAACGGTGAGAAGAATGGACCACCGAGGAGGGAGATATGAAGAAAATGCGACGAACACGAAGAACGGCGGGAGTTCGTCGGTTTTTCTTGATCCTCCGGATGAACGGCAACAAGAGGCAAAGGGAGGATGATATCTCCGGAACAAGGACTCTTATACGAAGACAATGGAAGTGGAATCGCTCGCTTTGATGAAGAAACGGCCAAATTATGGCCTTAAACGTGATTTCAGTTTCCATGCAAACCGCGGCCGTTTATTGTGATTTAGGAAGAATAAATGCCGGGAATGGAATCCCCTCGCCGAAATCTTTCCAACGGACCCGGCCTTGATGGATTTGGAGCTGTAATGGAGGAGTTAGAGCACTTGGAAGGGAAGGGAAGCCATGAAAGGAAGCTTTGAGCTCTCCCTGTTCGTGTCCAACCAGAGCTAGAAGATGAGCACTGTTCACGTGCCATGTGGCGGCTCGTGGTTGGTCGGCTTATACGTGAAAGTTCCGCCCTAGAGAAAAATAAGGAAAAATGGCCTAAAAATTCCAGAAAAAATTCCTAGAGCCATTTTAAATTATTTGGAACCCAATGGAAGTGGTTCGGTTGAATTCGGATAATTTTTGTGGAATTGGATATACGGGCGCGGATCGCAGGCATTAAACAAAAGCCGCGCGAGATAAAATAGGAATAGCTGTCCAAAAATCCGGGGAATGATTCCTAAAATCATTTCGGAATATTTGGAACATTTTAGAAGTGGTTTGGAGATTTTTGGAGCACTTTTGGTCTCGGGTGGATTTTCGGGTACCGGCGGTACTGGAAAAAATCCGATTTCTCGCCCGGGAGGGAATTAATTCCCGATTTCGAAGGGGAATGGATGCCAGGTTATTATAAACACCAAAGAAACTCCGAATTTTGATTTAGCTTTATTTTAATTAGGTTTTTCTCCAGAAAGCCAAAACGAGGATGTTACACTGTAGGATCAAAATGGGTTTTCATTCGGAAAAGGAACGAAAACAACCAGGTGGTGAGATATAAAGCGAGGCATGTAGCACAAGGGTTCACGCAGAGACCCGACATCGATTACGATGAAACATATTCTCCTGTAATGCGTGGAATAACGTTCCGATATTTAATATCAATGTCAGCTAGCATAAATTTAACCATGCAGTTGATGGATGTGGTGACCATATATTTATATGGGTCACTGGATACAGATATTTACATGATCATAATAATTGCAACATGTATAGTGTCAAACTACAAAGATCGCTATATGGATTAAAACAGTCAGGAAGGATGTCGTACAACCGACTGAGTGAATTCCTTCTGAATAAAGGATATTCAAATAGTGATGACTGTCCCTGTGTGTTCATAAAGAGATCCCAGAATAGATTCTGTATCATCTCGATATATGTTGATAATCTGAATATCATCGGAACCATAAAGGAGATAAAGGAAGCAAGTGCTTACCTCACGACGGAGTTTGAGATGAAGGATTTGGGTAAAACCAAAATTTGCTTAGTCCTGTAGTTTGAGCATTTCCTAGAAAGAATTTTTGTACACCAGTCTGTCTATACCAAGAAGGTATTGGAAAGATTTAACATGGATAAATCTCATCATTTGGAAACCCCCATGATTGTAAGATCCTTTGAAGCAGATAAAGACCCATTTAGACCAAGGTTTGAAAATGAGAAAGTCTTAGGACCTGAAGTCCCATATTTAAGTGCTATTGGTGCACTTATGTATCTTGCGAATTGCACAAGGCCTGATATTGCATTCGTAGTAAATTTACTAGCAAGACACAGTGTAGCCCCAACCAGAAGGCATTGGGTTGGTGTCGAGACTTTACACATATACTTCCAAGGTACTTAAAATCTTGGTTTATTTTACCGAAAGAACCAAGAATCAACCATGGTGGGATATACAGATGCTGGCTATCTATCTGATCCCCATAATACCAAATCTCAGACTGATTTTGTATTTCTCTACGATGGTACAACCATTTCTTGATGGTCTTTTAAGCAGATTTTGGTAGCTACTTCTACCAACCACTCAATACCCCTAAGTGTTTTTATATGAAGCCTCACATGAGTGTGTTTAGCTACGACGTGTAATTAAACTTATCCAGAAATCATGTGGTCTTAATACCGTCGATACCCCTAATATTATCTATGAAGATAATGTTGTTTGTGTTGCACAAATGCAAATGAGTTATGTAAAGAGCAATATCACGAAACATATTGCCCCTAAATTCTTCTATCATCGTGAACTCCAGAAGAATGGTGAGATAAAAATAATGCAAACTAAATCATGTGAAAATTTAACAGATTTATTCATAAATTTTTTGCCAAAATCTACCTTCCAAAGGTGCGTTAACGGCATTGGAATGAGGTGACTTAGAGATTTGCAAAGTTCAGGGGGGGGGGTAAATCTATGAATCATAATCCCTTTTGCATGATCCTGAAGATCATATTTTATATCCTGAAGATGATAAGTTGTACTCATTTCTCCTTAGTGAGTTTTCCTGAAGTTTCTCACATAAAATTTTTTAATGAGGCAACTAGTGCAACACGAAGTGCGAGTGCAATGTACTGTTTTCTTCGTCCATTTTTCTCACTGGGTTTTGGAAGGAGTTTTTAATTAGACATGTACATTACGCGGTATTCGCCAAGGGGGGAGTTTATGATATGATTAGAGT
Source organism: Rhipidocladum racemiflorum (assembly GCA_036346355.1). NCBI lineage: Eukaryota > Viridiplantae > Streptophyta > Magnoliopsida > Poales > Poaceae > Rhipidocladum > Rhipidocladum racemiflorum. Next base: position 8,865,707 of record CM070579.1, read on the forward strand.
CCGTGTCCCTGTATGAAAGGACTCTATCTATTGGTGGGCGAATCTGAATTAATCTCCAGGGGCTTCTTCACTATATATAAGGCATTACCTTATACAGAAAAATTAATCTAATAAAGAGAGAACTTAGCTTCTACATTATGTGTGTGTTCTTCTACTTCTAATTCCATTCATGTGATTGTTTTGATGTGTTGTTGATTGGTGTGGGTGAACCATCTAATTTCACAACACGGCCAAGACAACACGAAGACGTACGTAACAGCGTGTATGCGTGATACATTTCCTCTGCTATTTCGTTTTTCCTTTTATTGTCACATTATTGTTTATTTTTTTGATTCCCTTCCAAATAATAGAAGCCTTCCCTGATTCTCGATATCTTGTTTTAGAATGAGATTGCTGACCCCGTGAAGAGCGCATCATTCACCAGATAATGGGCTTGGAGAGAGGTGTTGGCATTGGCATAAGCAAGCGGCCGTCGCAGCCATGCTCGGGCGCCGTGGAGAAGGCTGCTCACCGCGCCGACCCCGCGCCCGGGGAGGAGGACGAGAAGCCATGGCTCGCGAGGAAGAAGATTACTTCTCTTGCGATTTGCCTCGTCGCGTTGCCGCTCCTGGTGATCATGGTTAGCCGGCGCGACGGGCCGTTGCCGTCATCGTCCGGCTGGGCATCGGCGAGGACGTACACAGGGCAAGGTGCGTTTAATATTAATTTATCTTCCTCCTACGTCGCGTAATGTCGTGTCGAATCTTGCATTTACCATGATGGGTTTTGTTAGAACGATTTAGATGGTGAGAAGAATTGACATTGAACTGGAAGGCGATTTATTTACCATGAGTGCGTCTCTCGTGATGGTTCATGTTGTTAATTATGGATTTGTTTGTACATGTTGTCAAGACCACAGTGCCTTCTTCGTTCACGCTATTGGAGATCGAGGAAAAATTAGGGAGTAGAGGCACTGATTTTCCTTGATGCTATTGTACGTGTGCGCTTGCAGGATCCAAGGAAGACAGGCTTCTCGGCGGCCTGCTCGTCCCGGGGTTGGACGAACGGTCGTGCCTCAGCCGGTACCAGTCCGCGTTCTACCGCAAGAACATGACGCGATCACCGTCCGCGCATCTCATCAAGCGGCTGCGGGAGCAGGAGGCGCTGCAACGGCGGTGCGGCCCAGGCACCGAACCATACAGGAGAGCATCAGAGCGGCTAAAATCCAGGCAAAATGGCACGGACGCCTGCAAGTACCTCGTGCTGGTGCCGTACAGAGGCCTAGGGAACAGGATACTGGCCATGGCCTCGGCGTTCCTCTACGCCATGCTCACCGATCGGGTGCTGCTTGTCGACAGGGGGACGTCGTTGACTGACCTCTTCTGCGAACCGTTCCCGGAGACGTCGTGGCTGCTGCCGCCGGACTTTCCCCTCAGGAACCTTGGAAGCTGGACCGGCGAGGTGCCAGGGAGCTACAGGAACTTGGTGCAGAACAGCCGGGTTGCGTCCGTGTCCGACCTCCCTTACGTCTTCGTGGACCTCGACCATGCTTGCACCTACCACGACAAGCTCTTCTACTGCGACGACGACCGGCTGTTCCTCCACCGGGCGCCGTGGCTGGTGATGAGGACGGATGGGTACTTCGTGCCGGCCCTTTTCCTGAACCCGGCGTACCAGGAAAAGCTCGACGGCCTGTTCCCTCGGAAAGACTCGGTGTTCTACCTCTTGGCGCATTATCTCTTCCACCCGACAAACAAAGTATGGGGATTGATCACGAGGTTCTACGATTCGTACCTGAAAGATTCAGACGAACGACTGGGCATCCAGGTCAGGGTGTTTGACGGGGACAGTCCATTCAAGCACATCTTGGATCAGATTCTTGCTTGCACGTCGCAGGATCATTTGTTACCTGAGGTAGCGACGCAAGAACCGTTGCTCCCCGCTCGGACAGCAGGTGCGCGATCAAAAGCTGTCCTGATGACCGGCTTGAGCTCATGGTACTACGAGAACATCCGGTGGAAGTACTGGCAATCGGCGACGGCCACCGGCGAGGTAGTGCGCGTGCACCAGCCGAGCCACGAGGAGCACCAGCTCTCTGGCAAGACAACGCACGACATGAAGGCGCTGGCCGAGATGTACCTTCTGAGCATGACCGACGCCATTGTCACAAGCGGCTGGTCGACATTCGGGTACGTCGGACACGGGCTCGGCGGGCTCACCCCGTGGATCATGTTCAAGCCGGAGAACCTCACCATGCCCAATCCGCCGTGTCGGCGGGCCATGTCGATGGAGCCATGCTTGCATGGGCCGCCGTTCTACGACTGCAGGGCCAAGCACGGTGCGGATACGGGAAAGCTGGTGCCCCATGTCCGACATTGTGAAGACATGAGCTGGGGACTGAAACTTGTTCACCCAGAGTGAGCAGATGATGTAAAAAATAAAATTTTTCAGGACGACGCATATCAAGCTTTACGCAATGGGAGGCGAATCACATTAAGTTCTAGCGTCATTTATGAACTCTCCCCGGCGGCCAATGGTGGTGGCCGTAAAACTCCTGTCACGCATAGCGTGTGTAAATGTAAACATCTGGATAAGGTACGGTGCAAAACATGTTCCAGCGACTCGTAAAATTCAAATTCTCAGCGAATCTACACTCTACAGCAGCTTGTACGTATCGAAGCCAAAAGGAAAAACAATTGAACAAAAAATCTCAGCACAAGCCAGCTCAATCGAACAGCTTGAGGCCGGCACCCACGTCTTTGCAGTGGCGCAGGAAGGGCACATGCGCCACGATTTTTTTTTATAAATAATACTAATTTAAATCGAAATTGCAAAACTATACATTGGGGCAACGAAATTACATAAATGTATGTCTGTCGCCCAACTAACGGGCGACAGGATGATATCGTTTAACCAACGGGCGACAGAACAATCTATCGCCGTTCAAATGGGCGACATTTAAATGTCGCGATTTGAGTGGGCGACAGAACAATCTATCGCCGTTCAAATGGGCGACAGTTAAATGTCGGCCGATGAATGGGCGACATATACCATTTTTGATATTTTTGTTAGTTTTTATGATCCAAATAGAAAGAAATAAATTTATAAATTATTAAGCAAGTAAATAAGGAATCGCAATAACCTTAAGATTGTCAACGATAACTTCTAACCCTTTTCGGCAGCCCGTAAAATATCTGGTTCGGATGTAATTTTCCGCAACAGTCCAGCATGTTGGCGGTTTGCTATATAGAGTACCATATCCTGGAGAAATATGTTATTTACACCTTTCTTTCATACGCAAATAGACTGTCGTAATAACCCTAAGTATCATTGTCAACGATAACATCTAACCATTTTAAACAGTAAAATATCCGTTCGGTTGTAATTTTTGGGAACAAGACAAAGCATGTTGGCGGTTTGCTATATGGAGTACCATATTCTGGAGAAATATGTTATTTAGACCTTTCTTTGATACGCATAAGCAGATCGTCGTAATAACCCTAAGTATTATTGTCAACGATAACTTCTAACCCTTTTCGGTAGCCCGTAAAATATCTGGTCCGTATGTAATTTTTCCATTATATGAATAGTTCAGCACAAGAAAACTTTAGCCAAAGTGTCTAAATCATTGCAAGCATTGAGAATAGCATGTAGATGCAGCCAATAACTTTTCTACGCAAACTCAACATCGGTAGGGCAGATACAACGGTAGTTCAGATGATATTACAAGGATATTACAGCAGTGACGACATTGTTAGAAAAAGTGCGGATTACACTGATTGTCATGGTGGAACAAGTGATCGTTTCGCCTATGTTCGTAAAGTGGGAAGGACGCGCAACATTTTCTACATATTACATCACCCGTCAATCTTGTGCGATTTGTTCTCGGACACCGCTCAATCTCTCTTATGAAAGAGCTCCATGGCCGTGCACAGTGCTCCCAGCTGTTGCCGAATGGGTAGCCTATGCCATACGTCTCTGGGGTATAAAAAGTAACTTGTTTGTGTACATTCTGTGGAGTTCTGCCCTCCCATATGGGCATGCCATCCCGATTTCCGGCACCCCCTATGTTAATACCACTCGGGTTCCCGGATGGTCTTTGTAATGCCTCAATGATTTGTTGCTTACTGCGGACCTCGGCCGGCTGCTTCCCCTTATCCCTTTCTCTTCGAGAGGACGAACCTTCTTGCCCTTCGGGAGACTTACCGAGACGCCTCCTCTGTTTCGGCTCGCACTCCACTATATGGTGCAGGAGGTGTGTGTTGGGCTTTTTGTTGTACAATCGAAAGCGTGCCCTGCAGTCAATGCAGTATGCCCGCTGTGGTGGTTGAAGAATACCGCAGCGTACTGGGTCCGGCTTTTACGGGAGGTAGTAGCACCACGGCGAGAGTTGCTCTCCCGATTATCCTGCAGGAAGTTTGAGATGTGGGTGGTACGTCTCGGATCCACCTGGTTGAAGTAGCAAAGACCATTCATCCTCGGGCAGAGGGCACCGGTAGAATCTTCGGTCCGCTAGATCCTCGTGGTAGGTGTCAACCACTGCCTGCAGGCCGTGGTCACACAGTTCGGGGCTTTGGGGTGGCCCTTCAGGAGGATGTTCCTGCGTGGACTGGAGCAATTTCGCATGCTTCTTTTTGAAGTCCTGTATGCGATGAACTGGTTTAGAATGACTACTTTGTGACTGAAACATAAGCATGTCGCAAAAATCGCGCTCTCTTTTTTCTTCCCTCCTCTCTTCTCTTTTTTCTTTCTTCTTCTGTCTTGCTTCTGCTGCTTCTGCCGGCCGGCCGTTCGCGCGAGCCGTTTATAAAATATTCCTGTCGCCCGTCCATCGGGCGACAGGAACCCCGCATGCTTTATGTCGCCCGTCCAACGGGGGATTTTTATTCTATCGCCTGTTCATCGGGCGATATAAGCTGCCGCTCGCCTAACAGCATGTAAAAACACGAAAGGTCTCCTGTCGCCCGATTGATGGGCGATAGGCTTATATCGCCCGATGAACAGGCGATAGACGTATAAAACTGAAATTTCTTGCGGCAAACATTTAATTTTGCAATTTGGAATAAAATATAGTTTATTTTAAAAAAAATTCCATGCACCACCGGGTCATGATCCTGCCCCCGCCTGGCAGACGAGCGACGGTGGCGAGTGCAGCCATGGCTCCACCGTCGCTGGCCTCACCTCACGCACGCAACATCGGCCTCATCTTGCTCCAGCAGCTACGGCCGCAGCCCGGCCAGCGCGTGCGCGATGTACCCTAACGTCGACCACCCCGTGGTCACTACCTTGTCGCAGTAGCTCAGCAGGCAGATCTCGGCCAGGGCACACTCGTTGTGCGCCCGCGCAATCCTGGTCATGGCTCGGCTGGTACACCGTGACGACCTCGCCGGTCACCGTCGCGTTGGTGTAGTACATGCCGTGTGTGACGGACCGCCTTTTTCAAGGGGGTGCGTTTAAATCCGCAACGGCTACCCAGGATGATTAGCCGTCGGGAACCAAGTCATACATTGCCAGCATAAGAGCGAAATGACAATTTTTACATCACATAGGGCCTAACGGCCAAAGTTTTACAAAAGGAAGCGGCGGGCTTCAATAAATTACATTACCAAAAGACCACACAGGCAAGGCCTGAGCACAGAGAAAGGACCCTAAAACCAAACCGCTTTGCCATCTACGATCTTCTGGAGTTCTCCTGCGTCTTCCGATTCTAAAATAGGTTGAAAAGCAAGACTGAGTACACAACAGTACTCAACAAACCGCACGGGAATATCTGAATATTACATGCAGGGATATTCACAAAGGATGAGGCAATATGGTTGTTATCATTGTGGATGCAATTTTATTTTCGAAGACATTTTACATTTGAAGCACAAACCATACATAATAGAAATAAGCAAATTTGAGTTTTCACAAGTTCATCATTACGTCAAGTTGGAAATAACAATTCTACTTGGGTTAGGTTACGGGATTCACCCCAATTCAAACTCAGCTTCATTTACCGGAAGCACGGCGTATTCGAATACCATTTAAATATGACTCTGCAGAGTTGCTCAGCTTTACCCACAAGATATCTACGACCATCATGCCCTGCGCAAACTTACATGCAACTTAAATGCATGCGGCCAGGCCGAGACCATCAAAGCCTTTTGATTGAACATTCCCATGATAGTTCCTACCCGATAGGTCTTTGGTCCCACTGTTCTCGGCTCGCCAACTCAAGAGCTGTGGGCCAATACTATGTGGGTACCTACCGTTGTGAGGCCCGGCGAATGATACCTCATTCCCGTCCCACGATCCTCTCAGCCATTCCTCGACTGTGAATGCTGATCTACAACTAAGTATGTAGGTATTCCCATGGGGTGAACAATGTACTGAGCTTTGTCGGAGGCGGTTTAGCTAACCGTCCCGACTTGTGGTTGAGCGGGATCTAAGTTATTTACTTTGCCCAAGATTGTGATTACTTAATATTATGCCTAAGACTTAGCCAATTCCAAACCAACAATTCACACCACACACATTGGCCTCGTCATCGGTCGAGGTTCGGGCACGTAGCCATCTAGTGGTTTGCCCGCCAAAGTCCTCTCACCGTAGCATATTTTTGAAACATAGTCTACATCAAGTCTCCTGCTCGATGGTTTTATTTTAATACACAAATCTTTTAAGGTTCATCTAATTAATTACTACTAGCATACGAGATTCAATAGCTAAGTCTAGGGTTGTCAACGGAAATATGGCACAACAATACAAAGAGAATCTTTAATCAAGCTAGGTACTACCTATGTCATCATGGCATTCTAAAATAACATTTCTAGCATTTAACATACTAACATAATGCGATAAGGAAATAATTAATAATACAATAGTATCATGGGTTCAACATGTTCAAGGAGTGCGGCTTGCCTTGCGAGGCGAGGGGGAGTCCTAGGTCGTCGTCGACGTCGTTGAACTTGGTGCCAGTCACGTCCGACTCCTTCTCCGGCTCCTCGTATTGCTCCGAGACGGGCTCCAAGGTCGGATCTAGCGCACAACACACGAGCAATAAATAAACGGATAAAATAACAAGAAAAGAAAAGAGAAAAACAAGAAAAGGAAAACGAAGAAGAAACCGGGAGAAAAAAAAGGCCGGAGGAGGGTTTGAAGGGCTTTTTCGGCATTTAGGAATTTTGTGGACTTCAAAAGGCGAAACGGAGAGTGTTTTTGGACTCAGTGGCTCGAGACGATTGAGAAGGTGTATTTTGGCTATTTTTGGACTTTTTGGGGATTTTATTGGATTTTTGGAGTATTAAAAGGATTTTCGGATTTAACTAAAAACCAAAAAAAAAAAGGAAACCCAGTGCTGGGCCGCACTGGGCTCAACCCGCTCGGTCGGACGGCCCACGGAGGCCAGGACGACGCACAAGACGATCTTGGGCCACGCCCACGCCACGGGCAGCCGGCCCACTTGACCGGCCAAAAGGAAACAGAGGGGGGGCTCGGCTAGGGCAAGCGCACGAGCGGGGCTCGAGTGAGGGCGGCGGCGGCGAGGCGAGGTCGCTGCCAGAGAGGGAGACACAGGGGGCGGGGAGGTAAATCGAGCGACGGAGGGGTAGCTAGGGATGGGGGATCGAGGCGGGGGAGGTGAGGGGTCGGCTCGGGTGAGTCCGGTGAGGAAGAAGATGAGGGGTGGCGGCGACGCATTCGGCCGGCATGGGAGGAGATGAGGGGGAGGGACTCACCAAGGGCGACGGGGAGGCGAGCAAGGGGAGGCGAAGGCGGGCGCGACGCGGGTTTTATAGCCGCGCGCGGCAACAGGGGGGAGGGCGGAGTCGGTGGGCGGCTGGCGGGGGCGTGACGCACGGAGGCGACGGGAGCAGAGGTGGCGAGTCCACGGGGTGGTTGGGTGACGGGACGGCGAGGGGTGACGGAGGGCTGGCGAGGCGGAGCAGGTGGAGCAGAGGAATCCAAGGCGGCGACCCACGAGGAGGGGAGTTGCTCGGCGGGCTGGGCGAGGATGACGCAAGGAGGCGACGGGACGGCGGTGACCGCACACGGGAGCAGCTCGGCATCGCGAAGCATGACGCGAGGTGGCAGAGGACGGGCGCGGCAAGCGACGGACCGAGCGGGAGACCGGGTAAGTCCCCAACTACCCCCATCCCATCTCCCCCAGAATCCAAGAACTGGAGTAGGAACTCAAGAACAAGATTAAGAATCGAAGAACACGAGAAAACTCGGATTAAACTCGAATTAAGAAGCAATTAGGGTTTGATTTTTGGTTTTGGAAATTTTGGGGCATTTCACCGTGCAGCTTGTCGTAGTACTCCGGCTTCAACAAAACCACGAGGACGGCCTTCACCTTCGCAGTGCTGTTCGACGGCGCGACACCCGGTTCGCTGGTGCACCGCAGGATCTTCTCGTGCATGATCTCAAACGGGACCGGGTGGTACGGCACGATGCGCACCTGTATGCCGAGACGCTCGTAGGCGCCGGCAAGGTACCGGTCGAAGAACCTTAATTTCCACGATCCCCCACACTATGTTCCCCGGATGGAAGAGATAGCTGCTGAGGTGATGGAACACCGACCCCTTCGCGGGGAACATCCGATCCAACTCCGTCCGGTACACCGGCATGAAGAAGTAGCTGTCAGACCTGATGAGCACCATCGAGTTGAACCTGTCGAGCACCCGGTGGTCCTCCTCGCAGAACGTGTGGTTCTGGAGCCGGAGATTCATGTTCTCCGGGTGGAAGTAGACGTACGCCGGCAGCGCGCTCGCATTGCCGCCGTTGATGTCGTCGCCGTAGCGGACGACGTTGTTCTCGAGCATGCTCACGTAATTCTCCTTCCAGCCGGCCCAGAAGCCGTTCTTGTAGGGGAAGTCTGGTGGCAGCAACCACGAGGTCCGGGGGAAGGGATCGCAGAAGAGGCCCTCCATCTCGGGGGGCTCGTGGACGAGGACGACGCGGCCGGTGAGGAGCGCGTACAGGAAGGTGGACAGGAGGCTGAGCATCCCGTTGCCGAGACCCTGGATGGGGAGCCACACCACGTACTTCCACTCGGCGTGGCTTCAAGCGCTTGGAGGCTTCGTACCGGCTGAGGCACGCCGGTTCGTCGAATTAAGTCCGGGGAGAGTAGCCCGCCGAGGACCCGGTCGTCGTGCGTGAATCAGCAGCAGAGGCAACGCGACGTCGCGACCAAGAACACAACCGTGACGTCGCCCGGACCGGCCACCCGGTGTTTTCCTGCCTCCGGCGCATCTCTCACTCCTTCCCTCACCTTGTCGACATCCATGGCACGCCTCCTCCGTCACAACCTAGTACTGGTCTATTTATGTTACTAGTATATTGCCCGTGCTAACCTACGGTGATATTTAAAAAAAAGAGAAACGAGATTACCAAATTTTCCAATCGCTACTTCCAGATCGCTTGTTCGCTGATCGCTGAAGGATCGTTGATGCTAAGTACCCCTAAACAGTGTCTAGAAACGCTAAATGACAGTAAACAGCGAAAGAAATCTATGCACACCTAGAAAGCTAGACTTCAAACGACGCACATAGCATCACCACCACCTCCATGTCTTCTCTTCGATGGTTCACTTGATTCAAGGAATCAAGGATCCACACCTTCAAATCACTTGATGGACCCACACCTTCAAATCATTCACCCGCAACAAAAAAAAAACATCGCCCCCTCTGTGCAACAACAATTTTTTTATGACACAACAAAAATACATATCCATTGCAACAATCCAAAGATCTGGTGCAACAGTAGCCCAACAAAACACAAGGTGTAAAAAGAAGACAATGAGTCTCTGCGTTTATGTGTATCTTTTAATGACAAACAATTCCTATGTTACTTTATGCACTTGCTTGTGTAATCAACGATATAATAACTCTGTATCTTTCTTTTGTACACATCTTACTACAGTTTATTACCAAAACATATAACACATTTTGCTTACTTGAATTGTATTACCAAATATCGCCGTAGCGTTAGCACGGCAATATACTCAGGCGAGCGTAGTGCTGGATGAGTCTCTGCGTTTGTGTGTATCTTTTGTGCGTATTTTCTCCGTCTCCTCCTGGCCAGCCTATTTCCTTTTATAGATGGAGGAGAGCAGCCAAACATGCAAGCGCTCGGCCTCGACAGCACGGCGCCGCATGATCTCCGAGATGCGATTTGATTAGGCGATGCTTTCCCCTTCAGTTCCTTCATTCCTTTCAAAAGAGATTTGATGTGATAATATTTTCATTAGATAAGTATATGCTTCATATGCATGTACGCAGGTTGAAATCATGCTTGCTTGCCGTGAATCCGGATGACACCACACCGAATAAATGTTTTCCTTTTGCTTTGTACATGTCCATTTCTGACTTCCAACGACAGTATCTTTTGAACCAAGCGTGAGATTTGCAATCCGTTTAAACCTTTGAGGTCCTTACGACGAGCCCTTCCAAATGAGTCTAGTATTAGATAGGTTATGTGTAGAAACATATTTTGCGATACGTGCGGCCCGCACGTCATAGTATTGGTCCGGGAAATTTTGAATGCCGTACACTGCTCTTAAGTCGCGTACTCTTCGCTGACATATGGGCCGCTGATTTTATCTTACTTATTTATTTTATTTAATGAATCTTGCGTACAAAATTTTATCAAACAGTCCTACAATCAAACTATGAAGGGAAAAGAAGACCATCACCCTGCAAGTAGAACCCTTTCTTCTCAAACCGACAGATGATATGTCCAATCTGCAGAAACGAAATTTCTCAAATATAAGAACCCACAAAACACGGTGCCAAAACCTAGGAAAACAACTCGAAATCTCACAAACAAATACCGATCAAGCACGATATTTAGTCGATCAACCAAATAATCTTCTTGAAAAGAAACCGAAAGAGAGAGGGAGAAAGATCAGGTTACCAAACCTCTCGACGGTGCCAGGCTTGATCATGATGAAAATCCGCTCCACTGATATGCCAAATTGAAGATTTGGCATTTAACAGAGAATTTTATTCAGTTAACAACTCATGCCCAAAGAAGCGCTATAGGTGCGATAAAAGTGTTTACTGGCCAGTAGAAGACTAACATTCAGTAAATAGCATTTTCCATTAAAAATACGGTGATGACCTTATGACCTTCGAAACTCAACTAACGGAACTTTTACTAAAATATAATGTACAGCAAGAAGAGCAGGGCTACCGGTTGAATTTCCCAAACACAAACTTTATATGAGCAACACATAAGGGAGTTTACTTTGCCTAACTTCTGACTCAAGATTATGGTGCATATCCGAAATTCCCACTAAATTTCTAGGTGAAATACAGCAAGAGCTTAAAAGGCTCTCAACATTGTTAATCACACTAAATGGTTAAATCAAACACAACAGCAACTTAGGAAAGGTGAAAATGAAATATAATGAACACTGCTAATATCCCTCAATGTCTGTGACCATGTTGCACCGTTTAAAAGAAGGGGAACAAAAAAAAGGCATATCACAAATCTGCAATATATGGCAGAGTACATTTCGGTTGAGCATGAAGAGATAATGATTTATTTTCTACTGTTCGATAATATCATAATTCCGTTTTACTTGAACTAAGCTATTTAATATTTATGCTTTTTCATGAATAATTATCAAACACTCTGGGATTATAGAGATGAAAGGCTAAACAGCTCCAATCTATGAGCATCTTAATTTATAACCATACCCGCAACTTTCAGCACAGCTCTTTGATATGACAGTGGATTGTGCTCCACTGTCCACAAAGGCCTGAAGATGAAAGGAAAGTTAAGACCACATATCCAAAATAATCAGCCAGACGCAATCAAATATTGCACAAACCCCATTTATTGTAAATTATTTGAACCTAGATTCAGGCAGTGAAAATCGAAAGTATTCTATGCACATTCACGTAATGAGTTGCTTGCTCCATTGTTTAACGGAAATGATTATAATGATTCAGAATGTAAAATATCAGAGTATTGTGTACCCATGTAACAATTGATTGGCATTGAGATGGTGCCATCTTCTCAACTGGCTTCCTTCCCAACAGAAGCTCAAAAAGTACTACTCCAAATGCATACACATCACTCTTCTCAGTCAGTTCCCCTGAATTAGACACATTTGCACTTAATTAAAGTGCCCATTAATCATATATGCTCCCAATTAAAGTAGAACAACATCATAGCGAATAATGTTTACTCTATCAAGAGGATTACAACTGTGGCAAAGAAAAAGGAGGGCATACCATCTAATAAGTACTCAGGAGCTACATAGTCCAAAGTCCCAGAAAGCTTCAGATTCCCTTTGGTGTGATTCCCACTGGTCACTGCAAGGCCGAAATCTGATATCTGCACAATAACAAAGGATCAATGAACTGATATTTTTTTTCTTTCAGTGATATGAGTTATGGTCAATGGTAATATTTTAATTGACCAGAAGTAAAATAAGCAGCAGGCACACCTTAGCATTGAAGTCTGAATCTAAAAGTATGTTAGACGACTTAAGATCCCTATGGATAACTGGTGGATTGCAGTGCTCATGAAGATACTCTAATCCCCTGGGTTGTTTAGTTTACAGATGCATGCTATAAGAAATTCATAATCATGTAGGCCCTGTTTGGCAGAGCTCCAGATCTTAGCTCCACCTCAGAGTTGAAACTTGTAGACTGAAATAAAGTGACTTAAGTTTATAATTTTATTCTAAAATATAAACAAGATGACTCACCTAAACATTCTTAATATACCCACAGCTCCAGCTCCACGAATTTGGTGGAGCTAGCAATACCTAGCTCCACCAACTCCAAGAATTTGATGGAGCTGGAGCTCTGCCAAACACCCCCGTAATATAGTTCATCATATAAAGCGAACGAAAGTGGTAGATGGAAACCTTGCTGTGTCAAGAGCAATCTTCATCCGAATATGCCAGCTTAGAGCTGATCCATGTGATGGCCCTAGATACAACCATAGAGATGAAATCTAATCAATACTTCTTATTTATCCAACATCACAATACAAGTTAGACATAATTACATAACAAAACCAATAACGAAAATACTACCATGAAGTTGTGTTTCGAATGATCCATTCTCCATAAGCTCATAAACAATGAAGCGGTTCTCCTCATGAATGCAGAAGCCCACATGGGACACTATGTTCGGATGCCGAATCCTCCCAAGCAAATCTAGCTCGTTCTGCCAATTCAATAACAACCAAAACATTATTGCCCGAACGACTTAGATGTTAACCAAAACATTATTGCCAAAACACTATGTTCGGATAACCCCATCCTAACAAATACTTGTCCAGTTCCGAACGACTTAGATGTTAAAATAGTCCACTAAATATTATTTTGATCGTTTATTTCTAGAGGGTGTCTAGAGAGAACATAAATGTTTTCTTGCTAAATAACGCTTAAATTTTAAGTCTTCGATCTAGATCCAATTGATAGATTCAATTTGCATCCTCTACTCCCATTTAATTACTATATAGACAAAAGAATCGACTACTCGTAAACAAAAAAACACTTAAGTGCCATGTAGCCATTCCCTTGTTTCCATTATAATGTGTTGTTATAGATCGCGCTCCGCCCATTAGAATGTGTTGTTATAGATCGCCTGCCCATTATAATGTGTTGTTTCCATTATAATGTGCTTGCGTTGCCTAGTCATACTAATGTGATGTGTATGTATCCAAGCATTTACATATGCCCATTAGAAGAGCAAAACGTGTTCAGAGATGCCATTACAAAAATATTCCAAATGTTCAATGCTTACTGCTGAAACTGAATTTAAAGAATTAAAAACATATCACTTTGAAAGTGATTCTGAACAAGTAAACCATAACTGATCCCACCAAATCAACGGAAGTGGCAAAACATGATCCATAAAGTAACATGAAGGATCACACATACACATGCACATGTTCTTTCTTTCCTTGGTAGGAAGCTATTAACTAAAGTAATGTAGGGGAATTTTTTATATCCCAGTTCTCAATGTCCCAAGAATAGCTATGTTTATACATCAAAAGATACATCACATCGTCAACATTTCCAGAGAAGTTACTACTTGAAGTTGTCAACTTACAGGGCACGGTTTCTTGAGATTTTGTGCTGCTTTCCTCAGATTATCAAGGGTCTCCTGATGATACGTAGCATCCATCCATGAGAAATCAAACCGTGCAACTGCAAAAAAAAATAAAGGAAACATACACAGATCATTGTCATCATCATTATCATAACACAAACAACAAAATCGTGTCTCGATCCGTTGCGCTAAATCGAGTTACTACAAAGGAAGTTGTGGTCAAACCTGACATCCCGGCAGTGAGGCATTCTTCAATAACCTCAACCGAGTGTGAGTTGGGCCCAAGCATCCCAACAATCTTGGTGAGGGATGGGAAAACTTTCTGCACAAGAGCACACGCAGGGGGCAAGGATCACAATCAAGCATCACCATAACCAAACCAAAACAATGTTCCATTTCAGTTATCATCCTACACACTAAATCCTCCCAATTGCAAATAATACGATTCGTTTCGCACATAAAAAATGCACACAATCTTCACAAATTCGTGCCATCACAGGTCACCGCACGCAACACTAAACCCCAAATCCCCAACCCCGAGCGACCTCTCTCGTCCGCGACGCAAATCACTCGCATTCCGACAAAATGGATCGGCCGCCTCTCCGCACACCAAATCAGATCGAACCAACCAAAACAACAAACGACCAACTATGCCCAGATGAACAAATCCGAATCCAGTACACGTACCCGCACAGATACGAGCACATAGAGTTCGAGATCGATCTAGAGAGAGAGAGTGAGAGAGGATGCGCTTATGGGCTTGGAGGGGGTGAGGACGGAGGCGAGGCGGACGGGCTCCTCGAGAAGCATGTGGTTGCCACCCTGCATCTCCTCCTGCTCTTCTGGAAGGGTGGGAGGGATCTCTCTGCCTCCTAGGGTTTTCGCCTCGCGATGCGATCCCCTCGACCCGAGCTGCCTATTTGAATTAGGGCGTCACGGTGTGGAGGTTTCGCGACGAGGGGAAGCAGGAAGCGCATTAAACCCTCGGGGCCTCGGGTCGGGACTCGAGAGCGTGTCCTTGCCTTGGAGAAGGAGACTCGTCCGGCTAAGCAAACTTGTCGCCGGCCTCCCGCGCGCCTGCGGCCCATAGCCGCCATCGTCGACCTCCGCGTCATCCGCCTCCCGCATGCCTGCGGCCCGTAGCAGACGCCGCAGACCTCTGCGTCGCCGGCCTCTCGCGTGAGCTAACGTCGCCGCTCGCCGTGCCGACTCGGAGGGAGGCGGCGGGGCGTAGAGAGGGGGGTGACGAAGAGGGAGGCGACCGGTTATGCGGTGGAGAGGAGGGCTACGGAGAGGGAGGATTTGGGGCGCACGATTTGGGGGCGCACGATTCGGGGGCGGGCGATTGGGGGCGATTGGGGGCACGAAGATTGGGATGAACCGGATGATTTGGTCCATCAGATTTGATGAAGTGATGTGATAAAGCATCCTAGCGGTTGATTATGAGGAAGGGGGATTTCTGGGTGCACGTGTTAGGGTGAACAAAGAAAAGATATCCTCTGTGGGGACTGAATAGTGTGTGCATGTAGGAAAAAATTAACTGGTGAATTATATAGGGGTAAAGATGGGCGCGTCGAAGTCAACCGTAGTTGTCATTCTTGCATACAGAGTTGTAACAAGTTTCAAACTACGGACGCGTGGGACAACTAGCTCGTAAGCGCTCATCTCAAAACAGGAATTGCTAATGAGGCGTCAACTCCTTATCATATGTGACAACTAGCCCGTAAGCGCGGCGCACGCCGCGGGCGTGAACGAAAAATGACTTCGTATTTTTTTTCTCCGGAAAAAAATTAGACCTAGACATATTTTCAAAATCTTTTGAGGCTCGAGAACCCTTAGAGACCGAGCCGGGCAAAAAGAACATATCTTACAGTTGACGAAAATATTTTTATCGAGAAAAACGGAGAAAGGATGTGGTTTTCGGAGGAAAAATAGATATATACGTATTTTCATCTTTTTTTGGAGACTCAAGAACCCTTAGAGACCGAGACGGGAAAAAAGTACACACGCCGCGCGCGTGAACGAAAAATGATTTTGTGTTTTTTTCAGGTGAAAAAATAGACTTAGACGTATCTTCAAAATTTTTGGAGGCTCGAGAAAACGTAGAGACCGAGTGGCGTGATGGAATGAAAAACGGATTTGTGTTTTTTTAAGAAAAAATGGACCACGAAAACACAAAAGCGGCATACACCGCGTGCACGAACCGAAAATGGATTTGTGTTTTTTTTTTTTTGAAAATAGACCACAAAAACATCTTCACCGGGATCCGAAGAAAAAACGAACTACAGAAACATTTTTTCCGGCAAAAACGGAGAAAGGATAAACGAAAAACGAATTCCTATTTTTTTGAGAAAAAATGAACCACGAAAACATTTCTCTCGGGGTCTGGAGAAAAAACGGACAACGAAAACATTTTTTTCGACAAAAACGAAGAAACGACGAACGAAAAACGAATTTGTATTTTTTTTGCGAAAAAATGGTCAACGAAAACATTTTTCCCATGCTCCGGAGAAAAAACGAACCACGAAAACATTTTTTCCGATGAAAATGGAGAAATGACCTGAACGTAAAGAGCGGGATCTAATTGTTATATTTTTGGACCTAATCACTATCCCGAAAAATTAGAAAAAAGCTCGTTGGCGATTCGTATTTAACGGAAGGCTTTTTCTGTAAAACGGCGAACGAGGGACCTAAACGCAAACCGAAAAAAAAATTCTTTCCCTAACAGAAAAATGGAAAGGACCTATTCGTAGATTCGCAGGGACTATTCGTAAATCAGAAAAACAAGAGTGTGTTTTCGCAAAACGGCAGAAGGACACGTGGGCTAGCTTTTGGACGCGCTTCCTCCCCTCTTTAATACCGGTAGGATATCTCCTTCCGTCACCTCTCAAAAACTCTCATTGCGATACTTACCAGGATCCCTTCGTCTCACATTCCCTTACCTTTAAACTCAAAAAAAAAAATCAAGTTTCCCCCACGTTTTTTTAATAACTATTTTAGCTATTTTCGAAAGTCTTTGAATCAAATCGAAAGTTACAAACTGAATTTGTTTGAACAAAAAAAAATTTAATGAAAAGTTTTCAAACCAAGAGTTTTCAAAATTTCCTGTTATGAAATTCCCCACTTGAAATTTTTCTGATTTGAAATTTCCTAAGTTGAAATTTTCCTAGTTGGAAGTTATTGATTTGAATTTTCTCGGTTCACAGTTACTCAGGTTGAAATTTTCCAAGTTGAAAGTTCCCGAATTGAAATTTCCTAAGTTAAAAATTTTCTAATTCGAATTTTTTTTTCAAATTGGAAAAATTCATCTCCCGCCCCTCGCACGCATTTCCCCCGACCGAAAAATCAGATCCGATCGAAAAATTAGAGAAAAAAAAAGAAGCCGTGCGTTGTGGCGACAGCCAAGGCTACCGCCGTGCCGCCACCGCCACGTCATGCCTGCAAAAAAAAAAATTGTGTTGTATATTTTTGATATTTTGTATTTTCGTGTTGTATATTTCAACATTTTTTCCTTGAAAATTCCTATTTGAAATTTGTAGAGTTGACATTTTGCCTAGTTAAAAAAAATTCTAGTGGAAATTTCCCGAGTTGAATTTTTCTAATTTGAAAAAACATAATTTAGCAGAAACTTCCTATTTAAAATTTTCAAGTTAAAATTTTTAAATTTGAAATTTTTGTGTTAGAGAGGAAGGAGCGGGGGGGATGAGTAGGGAAGAGGGAAGGGTAGAGGTGGATGCAGAAGCTAACACATGACATCTAGAAGGATATACTTAAATATCTTAGTTTTGAGGGTAACCTAGCCTTTTATTGGTACTTGGTTTCCACTGTAATCATCCTTTTTTTTCTTTCTGTAAACACCTGCCTTTTACCTCCTCCATAACAACCATACACATAAATTGCACTCAACACAGGGACATTTGGTTTAGTTTTTGATCCAGATAGGATAACTAGTGGATGGGGAACTTCCATGGCACGAATGGTAGCAGGAGTTCAAGAGAATCCAGATTTTTTTTAAAAAATAAAGCCAGTGCCAAGTCATAACCACCAAAAAAATTCCTGTCTATGGTAAAGTTTTAGGCATTATTTTCTTTTATGATTATCCTGTACAGAAATATGCTTTTTTTATGAAAATTGCACAGATATTAAAGCATGAATAAATAGTGGATGGTGATTAGTTACCCCTTCACTTCCTTCAAGATTTATGCAACTTGTATCGGAAGGGAAAACATAGAAGCACGGCTCATTATTCTCATGGAATTAAATATTGCAACGAAGATTTAGCACTTTCTATTTTTTGTCAGTCTTCTTGTGTAACCAGTACTGATGTTTTGCAATTTGAAAAAAAGAGGCTGCCCTTTTCAAAGAAAAATTGAAAACTAGATAAAAATCTTATATGTTCCAGAAAAGAAGTTTAAATTGCACACGACATATTACAATTAGAGTTGTTTGTTGATTTGTCAGACCTATTTTAGCACCAACTAGTCAAACTGACTAGATGGCACTACAGCTTCACAAGATGAAGCTTCCTGGTGGTGACTGGTAACTGGGAAAATTATGACAGGAACAAGGCTGTCCATGCATTCACATTTCTTCATAAATGGGGATGGGCAAGCAACTAATAGGAACAATTACAGGGCTTCACTTTACATCAATGTGTTCTTTTGGAGAACCAACCCAAGTATTATGGGCGTCCATGGACATTGCCAATGGTAAAATGCAATAGAAATTTCTGTTAGAAATTAGAAGTCAAGATATTAATCAACAAGTCGATTAATCCATATGCTATTGCTGACAAACCAATTACTGTTATTTACTAATTGATCTAAAAAATTGCAGTTACTTACTAACTGTAGAGGTATGTTTCACTGCAAGGTATTGATCAACTGATGTAGCGTTCCAAAGTAGACAATTAAAATTTTCCAATTTAGATTTCGGGGAAGGATGCAAGTGGAGTTTTCGGTAGACATGCTACTGGTTATTAATGCATGTCACTGAACTAAACGTATACAACAAAAACAATCCATGATGGCCAATTGTCAATGAGTATCTAAGATTTAAGTACTACTTGGCATAAAAACATAGTTTCGTAGTGGAGTAATACAACCATAAATATTACCTGAAAAACAGGAACACCATCAAAAGCAGTTAAGCCAGATTTCAACTGAAAAGCCAAAGAGTAATAATCATCATTAGGGTGAAGTAAATTTGTTTGCATTCTTTGTATTATAGTAACAGTCCAGAAGATCATAGTAATACACATGTTCTTTGTTCAAGAGTTCAACATTGATATAATCATCAGCGAGAAAATAAGTGTAAGTTATACGGACCAAGAGTGCACAAAGAACAACTCTTGAACCATGGAGAACCACTGCATGTGAACTAGTCCAGCCCAGGAAAACTGGAAAGATTGACATATATTCTCTCTATTTTGAAAGAACACCATCCACTATGGTAATAACACCTCTGTATGTTATTTGCATCTGTTTAGTACGAATGCATGCCATTTGTGCATTGTGATAAAGGCATCAAAACAGATGTAGCTAGCTTGACATTAATTACCAGGTTAAGTGATTTCCTGGAGCCGAGCCACTGTAATAGGTGTATCACTTTGCATTGCTCAAAGTTTCTTGCAATGTTCTAAATAACGGTAAATGGTTAACAAAGTCATCCCACCTTTTAGTGTTTATACAATAGGCAACCTTGTACCATAAACGTAACGGGCAGGGGACATTTACCATTTTAACGGCTGTTATTTAGAACACTGGTTTCTTGGAATCTCTAAAGTGAAAAATATATTATAACGAAAAATCTGGAGAATGAAGATGCATTTTGGGGGTTCAAACACCCATATTGCTAATATATCGTATTGATTGATGACCGTCCAATATTTCTAGTTTCTTCAACTAATATATACAAGGAAGTAGATATTAAAAGCTTTGAGTGGAGTCACTTTATGCAAAAAGAAGAAGAAGCCCACGCACACTTGCCCCCAGACCTTGGATTCTTGGTAAATATTCAAAAACATGGCATGGAAGTAAAGTTCATAGAAAAGGTAATCCATTGGAAGTTTGGAGCATATAGTGGCTGTATTGCTGCTTTCAAGAGTAATTTAGTCTACCTGATGAACTGAATTCCACTTTTTTCTAAGGTAAGATAGAGAGAGGGGTGCGGTGTTAAAAATAGTCCACGTATAGAACAATAGATAAGATAATAGAGCAAAGAGCCACACATATGTCCAGCAAAGAGCAAACCTCCAGTGCATTCTTTATCTGAAGAGGGTTAGGTAAGAACCGAAATGCAATACCTCCGGCCTTCAACATATAAACCTGCATTCCAAAAGATGGCGTAAGGCATATTTACATTGCGAAATATCAAAGAGTATCAGTGTGGATCAAGGTATACAATACAACGATGCATGGAGTAGATTGAGTGATGTTGCAATGAAGCTAGCCTAAGCACACGAATGTTCAAAGCATGAATCAGCTAGCTTGTAAGAAAGTCCTAAGCTAGGTAAATAGCAGTGTATACGCAATTAACAACAATAGGACTCATGAGAAAAACTTCCTTTCCTCATGTACGTCCTTCTAAAAAATCTAGTTCACTTTGTCAGTCGTTGAAATGTCATCCAATTGCTACATATCGTATGTCTTTCATACTTCTGCCGCAACCCAACACCGCAGGAACACAAGCTCCACACTAAACTCTTAAATAAACCTCAATACCCCATAACCAATGCAGCATTGTTCCTGAAATCATGACGGTATGATGGATCACAAGACATATCGAGTTAAGGCCACCTGATCAAGCGTAATAGGCACCACGCTCCCTTCCCTAGCACAGGCTGCCGCGTTCTCACCTAAACCACACAACATGCAGAACCATTAGTAAAAAATCTAAAAACCAAACAGCAAAACCAGCAGATGGCGGGAGAGGGGCAGAGAGGAATACATGGGAGAGGAGCTGAGGAGGGCGTCGGCGTCTTCGGACCGGAAGCAGAGGAGGCAAAGGGAGCGGAGGCCGGTGGCGGAGTCGGAGACGAGCACGAACTCGTTGCTGGAGTTGCAGACGGTGAAGACGGGCGTGCCGGTGAGCGCGCGGGCCACCTCGTCGGGCGCGAGCGCGAGGCAGAGGGAGGCGCCCTGGGGCCCCGGCGGGTGCGCCGCGGCGAACGCGGGGCGCGGGCCGGCGAAGCGGGAGGCGAGGCAGGAGAGGTGGTGGAGGAGGAATGAGGAGGCGGCGGTGAGGGGGTAGGGAGGTGGCGAAGGGGAAGGGGCGGTGTGGGGGGCGGCGGCGAGCGGGAGGGAGAAGGGGCGCGTGGAGTTGGGCAGCGGCGAGCGGGTTGGTTGCTTGCTCGCCTCGGCGTTACGGGGGTTTTGGCGGTGGCGTACTGGCGTGCGAGGTGTCGTGTTGGTCGGCGTCGCCGAGGAGTCGCCGGACGCGGGGCGGCTTCGGTCGCGCCGAGCCCGTGTGGTGCGGCGGCCAGGTTGGATGTGTCGCGTGGTTTCTGGTTCCGTCCAGGACCTGGAGTCCCACTGTTTGTTACTTTTATCTCGCTCCTCTTTTCGGCTTTGGGCTCGTTTTCATGAGTTTGAAGACTGTTTTAATCGGAGATGACTATTTTGAGATTAATTTTAAACTAATAAATTTAAATTCATATCTCTAAGATGTTATGTGTCATCTTCTTTATCCATCTCTCACTTTCCTTTTTCTACTCACTTCATCCGCCCCTTTCTTCTCTCTCTAATACAAAAAATTAAGATTAGAATATTTAAATTTTAAAAAATTTAAATAGAAAGTTTGAACTCAAAAAATTCAACTGAAAAATTAAATCAAAAAATCTTATATTAGGAAGTTTCAGCTCGGAAAGTTTAAATTCGAAAAGTTTCAACTCAGAAAAATTCAAATTAGAAAGTTTTAACTTGGAAAGTTTTAACACGAAAAGTTTTAAACCAAAAAATTTCAAATTAGAAAGTTTCAAGAAAATTTTAAATCTAAAAGTTTCAACTAAAAAAATTTTAAATCGAAAAGTTTGAACTCGTAAAACTTTGATCCAAAATCTTTCAGTTTAAAAAATTTTGATTCGAAAAACTTTTGGGTCAAAAAGTTTTTATTTAAAAGTCAACTTAAAAATTTTAAATAAAAACATTCAAATCAGAAAATCCAAGCTGAACAATTTTAAATAAAAAAATTACAACGTGAGACCTTCCAGCTCGCTCCTCCTATGACGGTCTGCCAAGAGAGGGGGGGGGGGGAAGGACAGCGCACAGCAACATTGGTGAGGGCGATCATAAACTAACAAATACCGTTTTAATTTCCTTTCTTGTGTTCCATTTCTTTAAAATTTGCGTATCTGCCTGGCTTGGATGTTTTAACTTGTTAGCCATATAAACCAAGCATAGAATGCTTATCATTGTATTACACTATCTCCAATGTTGATAAAAGCGGCCTCTAATTAAGTACGAGAGAGGGTGCTTTGGACGATGTCTAACACCGGAGATAGGGGCCTCTAAGCGGTTAGTGCCGTCTTTTAGGCCTGAAGATTGTATCTAGAGTACAAAAAAGTATACATTGACATACTGTAACATATGGCGTTTGGAACTTGGAAGTGGCATATAGCTGTCGCAATTTAACCACATGTTTGGTAGTCATGCCTGTTTTGAGGCTATACATTCGTACAAGTTACAATGCATACACTACACTTAATGTATTGAGGAATTGGGAATCGGTTAAGGGGCTGTTTGGTTGTCTGGTTCCACGCGGTCAGATTCGTAAGAGCCAGAGAATCAGTGTTTGGTTGATCATTTGTCGCATGAGCCTGCACCCAGTGGTGCGAGAGCCAGACCAGTACGATGCACAAAGCACTCACAGCCAGGCTCATGGGAAACGAGCTCCATAACCATTTCTTCGGAGTCAGACTAAGGAGGTGCAGGCTCCCATGGCCAGACTCCTGCGAGACAGCAACCAAATAGCCTCTAAGACTTGCATGTGAAAGAATGATTTAATGTACTCAGGATTCCACCTAAGAGGCCGATTGAAATGATAAACATTGGAGAGGGAAATGATAGAGATTAGATGTTGGTTGTGGATTCTTACTTATATGTTGAGCAGCCGAAAGATGCCATACAAGATCAGTGACAAAAACATGTAATTAACCACGAATACTTTCCATCACTCTTCATTATATGTGTTATGTAGCTTCAGTTAGTTACCGCTCATCTAACTTTATTGTCATCTCAATTATACACTTAACTATATATCTAATATTAACTTCTACAAATCACAGGTCATATCGGTGCGTCTCGCCTTTATTATAGCACGTGTCATCTTGCTAATATTTTTTGTTGCTACAAATCAGAAGTCATATCTGATAGAATATATGAACCGGCCGAAGCTATCCATACCCAACTTTTTAAAGTAAAGAGAGACGAACAGAATACAGAGCCACAAGATTTGCGAAAGCACAAACATCCATCCGGTACAGTCCACTGTCACAAATTAGTACATCCAATGAATTAGAGCATCTCCAAAAGTATCTGTATCTGACTCTGTATCTCCAAACTTTACCGAACCGGTGAAAAAATCGATCTCCAACAGAGTCTCAGAATCTGTTTCAGAAAAGTAGCGAAGCGGAGAGAGGCTCGCTAGATTTGGCGATTCTCTCCGCCGCTTATCCGGGCGAGCAACGGGTAAACTTCGTTACAAGGAAAGCACGGAGTGTCCTCCCCACTCCGGGCCTATCGCCGCTCATCCTCCGCCGCCATCTCCGGGCATGTGGTCTCCTCCTCCCTCCTCCTCGCCATCTCCACTCACGGAGGCCATCCCTCCGCTCACACTTTCTCTCATCCTCCGCCGCAACCTCACTACCGGACCCCCCCGCCACTCTCTCGCATCCTCCGCCGCCATCCCCACTCGCTCCTCCTCCGTAAGCCACCGGGCGGATCTCGACCTCGACGAGCCGCCGACTACAGATCTAGTACCGTAATGCCGTTGCAGACCTCTAGATCTGGTTGTTTCATTGCGATTTGTTGGTAAACTACCCTTTGTGTTCTTGTTTCTAATCGCAGCCTTCGCCTCAACCTCCGGCCGCAACACCTGATCTCGTGCTGGTAATCGACTTGGAGCTCTACATTTGGTTGATTCTCCTTTTCTTGGTAAGTATTCGCTCTACCTTCATGGCAATTGAAGCTTTTAAATCGCTTGCTCTCCTGAAAGTAAAATCCTTTGGAATCATGTTTGCTCCTCCGACTTCGCGTTCTTCATTTGATTGTGCATTGGGCACTCTTCCTAATTACTAATTTTGCCATGCTGTTTTGGTTCATCTATGTGTTTGGTTAATTTAATCATACCGTGGTCCTGGTCTAACCATTGGTAATATTGTCTGAACATTACTTAACAATGAGTAGCAAAAGATTCTTATTCAAATAATTCGTTCTTCTTTGAAAGAGAATAATTTGTTCTTAATAATTTATAGATTTGACAAGCAAAATGGTGCTTTCTTAGAATTTGTTCACATCTTTGGTTTTGTTGAAGAATTGTGTAGTCAGATATTTGTCCCGATACGTATATTTTGGGTTGTGCATTGCTTTGGCAAAGTTGTTTGGAGATATGAGTGAGATGCTAGAACTGGTCATTCCAGTTGAAGTTTAAGCACATAGTATGCTTTGGATACTTGTTTGTCATTGGTTGGCAAGTTCGGATTGTCGATTATATATATTTGAGTCATGCATTTTCTCTCGCTCGTTAGTATGCTCAAGTGAGGTTCAACAATATCTCGGACGTTGGCAAAGTTCAGCTTGTTTGTCACTTTGGTTAGCAAGATGGCTCAGTATGTCGCCTGTGTTTTAATTAGTGTTGATAAGTTTAACTGACTTTGTTTGTGGGTAGTGAAACCTTTGTTATTAAGTTGATCTGAGCCAGTGTCCTACTTGTAAAGAATGTTTAACTTAACTCGATTATCTCGAGGCTAAATGAATGGAGCATCATTGAAGACGGATTCAGGCATTTGTTGCAAGCTATAATCCTCGTTATCCTTGCCCCTTCATTCAGAACAAACCACATGAGAACAAATAGCTTTAAATTAAGAATTCTCGAGTTTTCTTTATGTCCAGAGAGAGATGTTTCTCATCTAGGAAACGAAACATAATTTTGTGGTAGTGCTAAGTGAATCAAAGAAAATAACAAGAAAGAAAAGGGGAAGGAATTGGGAAGATTTAGACAGATGAGATGAGAAATAAAAGGTCATGATATCTCACTGGAAATCACAGCTAGAGATAACAAAAATCCTAGCTAGCTAAGCAAGCATCGCCCAAGATATCTACTTGAATTTGCTGGAAAGCCAACACTGACTTGCTCGAATAGAACAGAACGGAAAACTTAGATGTTTAGCTCATTAGATGTCATTATGCTTGGATATTGAAGTTTGTTTCGTAATGTTTGTTTCCCTTTTACCATTTAATCTGCTTTTGGAGTATATATGTGTTTTACATGCATTAAAATGATGTTTCTTAATGGACTTTGATTGCTTTGTGTAAGATTCTATGCATAACTCGCCGCCATAATAAATTTTACACCGCTGCTTATTTTGATTTTGGTGATTAAGAAATCCTAAACAGATGTATCTTTGTAATTTTATGATCATCAAGCTTCGCTTTTCTTTGTATTTATATGAAATGAACGCAATTTCAAAACAATATCATCGTCAAATAAAAGACAAAGGAAGTTGGTGAAAGCTTAATTACTCTTATAATCATAGTTGATTTGAAAATTCATATAATTTTTTAATAGTGCTTCTATGCTGTCCTTAAAACTAAATTTTACAAATCTTGAATCATTGCGGGTTAGTAGTGAGTAGTGAGTGGTTGCAAATCGATCATTGATGTGCTTTAAATTTTGTGATTTTCACTTCATAAAGAGCACGAGGCACCTCTCTCTCTCTCTCTCGAAAGGTGTTGATGTCACATTTCGCTCTTATGTACACAATACCATGTCTTGAAAGAGCAACTTTATACGTTCATTTCTTCATTTCAGTCACAAAACACCGAGTGTTCTGGAATGGCATATTGCATTTAGTCCCGATGGTCGCCTTTGACATTGCCTCGCCCTAAACCTGGATACAAAGAGGAGTAAGACTCATTTTTATTTTTCGCTTCAGAAATGCTCCTTGTTCTCGCGATGTTTCTTCTATGCATTATATTGGTTTAATAATACAAAGGTCAAAATTGGTTTCTGCTTCTTCTTTAGGGTGTTCATCCAACAAGCTTAGGGAGAGGTTTGGGAGTTTTTACTTGGTCGTTTTGATCCTGTGAGCACCTTTGATGAGAGGGAGGAGATCGTGCAACAAGAAGGTACTTGCCTTCCTTAATGAGCACCGGTGTGCAATTTTGTTTTATCCTGAAGAAATATTGAAGTATCTACTACCTTCAAGAGTGATGGCAATGCCTCAATCGATGCATCTGTCATCAATTAAATATTTGTTTGTTCACACTTCACACTATTCCAAATCCGGATTTGGTACCTAACCTATTTTACTTGCACATTTATCACCGCCTTCATCCATCGCCTTTGCTAAGATGTTCTTCATCTTTCAAAGTGAGCATTCATATTCAACCATAATTTTCAATTTATTTTAGTTTCTTTAATAAATATTATGATGGGCCATACTTGAAGTTACTTTTATTATATTTGCTTGCGGCTCTCAGTCCATTAGCCCTGTCACACGCTGCAAGTTGGGTTTTTATCAAAAGATATGTTAGTGATAGTATTCAAGATATGTTAGTGATAGTATTCAAGATATGTTAGTGATAAGCATAGAGATTTGTTAGTGATAGTATTCAAGATATGTATCCTTTTTTTGCAACAACAAGATTAATCAAGCATATCCGTGACCTTGTTTCTCATATATCTTAAGTCACTAATGGAATTGGAATGTAATTCGCTTCCTTAGGTTTGTGCTATTTGAATCCTAGATCGCTTTTGAAGTTTGTGGCTCTTCCAAGATTACATGATATTTCACGATCTGGATAAAGTAAGTCAACTCGATACTCCTTTTTAAAGTTTATAACCTTGTGGCATTCATCTTAGTGTACTACTTATTTGCATATAGATGGATAAAGATTCAAAGAAAGTCATGAAGTGCATGCTTGGACAATTAATGCTATAGAGGAAATCGCAAGTGATATTAAGAACATAGTGCAAGTTAATTTTTCTCATGCTCATGCGAGAGCGCAAATGATCTCAATCGACTTTACTAGAGATCGAACACGCCGCCGCCTTGATGACATTGTCATACACTCGGAAGACTTTGGTGGGAACAGCCACCGTTGCTGCCACTGATGAAGAAGAAGGAGACGCAGCTGCGCCATACGACTCATGAGAGCGATGATTCGATAAAATTGACGCATCATCAATTTAGAGAGAATGAAAGTATCGAGTCCAGTTGACTAGTGTTATTCGTGTTCTACTTTTGAGACATACTTTATGAGTAGTTGCGCGGACTAGTTATATTCGTGTTCGGTATTAAGACGTGTTGTATGGATGACTTTTTGACACATATAAATTCATCAATTTGCATGTGTTGTTATGCACCTTTGTTTAATTTCAATTTATGCCTACGCTTTGTGCTATATGGATGACTTCTATGCTCGTCATGAGGAGGGAGGAAGTGAAATTGCTGGGATGGAAGCCCAATTTGGGGAGCAACCTTCTCCGCTGACCATTGCAGTCCTCAGAGATCTCAAAATAAAAGATCAAAGAATTTTTCGGAGAATGAAGATAATATGTTGGTATCGCAGATGGCTTAATGTTAGTTTGATTCAGGCAAGGTACCCAAAGAAACTCGCATCACATATTGGAGTAGAATACATGATTACTTCCACGAGAACAAAACTTTCAATCTCGAGCGTAGTCGTAACTCACTTATGCAATCGATGGTCATCTATTCAAGAGCATGTAAACAAGTTCTCGGATGCTATGACCGCATTGAGCGTAGACGGCAAAGCGATAACAGAGCGTGATAAGGTTGGTTCACATCCTTTTTTCATTATGAATTTATATGTGTTGCCCATGTTAATAAGGTACATGTCCTTCTGTAGATTGTCCAAGCTAAATCATTGTATCAAGAAGAAGAAGGGCGATTATTTGCATACTTGCATTGCTGGAATATACTACAACACCATCCAAAATGGACCAGTCATTTATCTCAGAAAAAGCAAAAAACATCGTCCAATGCATCTCCTGTAGTTCCACTGTTAGCTCTAATGCAAGTCATATTCATGAAGATGTCATAATGCGTGCTGATGTGCTCATTAGGCCAACTGGTAGGAAGGCCGAGAAAGATGATCCGCCGCGGTAAAGCTGCAATTGAGAGTGGTGCAACAGGTTCACTCTACATGGAAGCATTAGAAAACTTTAGGAAAGAAATGAAAGAAATGGAGCTTATTAAAGAGAAGAAGAAAGAAGAGCGGTACGAAAGAGCATTTGGCGCAAGAACAGAAAAGATTGCTCATGAGGAAGGAAAAGATTGAGATAAGAAAAATGAGTTTGAATTGAAGAGAATGGCTTGAAGAAGAGAGAATTATGAGCGCTGACACTAGTCGCTTGAGTGGGCCACAACAACAATACTACCTCGGCCCTGCACGATATCATCGCCGCAGATGTAATAGGTCCGATTGAGCTATGAACTAATTATTGATGTAATAGGTATGGTTCTCAGATTAGATGAATTTTGTATTTTGCTTAGACTTGAGTTAGTGATGGACTTGAAGTTTAGTTGTAAAATCCTTATTACGATCAATATGCATTTGAACTATTTTGCAATGCTTGGGAATTGGAATACATCGAGTTGAAATGCATGAACCGGTACACCATAGTTGAAGGGAAAAACTAGTACATCATAGTTGAAATGCATGAATCAAGCTACATCATAGTTGAAGGGGAAAAAGTAGTACATCATAGTTGAAGGGAAAATGGTTACATCATGCGCCGCCTACATCCCTCCATAACGGGCGCCATAAGTGCTCGACTAGATCTTCTGAGCCGAGAGTGAGCTTTTCTATTTCTCTGGGAGTGGATTGATGAGTTTGAATAAACTCAAAGCCTGTGTGTTCTTTCATGGGAGATCGCAACATTCTCTCCCATTGCTTCAGTAATTGTATTCCATCGCACCTTCATCCCGCTCATCTTCACTATCATGTTATGCATTATGATACAAGCCGCCATGATATCTCTTAGTGCTTCTCGATACCAAAACTAGCCGTCCACTTAAACAATTGCAAACCGAGCTTGTAAAACTCCAAAGGCCTGCTCCATCCTTCCTAGCCGCTTCTTGAGCTTCTCGCGAAATGTTTTTTCTTATTCCTTGGGGAGCTGGTATTGTCTTCACAAATGTTGCCCATGAAGGATATATTCCGCCTGGCAAGATAGTATCCCATTGTATAATTGTGACCGTCACGATAATTCACTGTGCTTGCTCCTTCTACTAGCTTTTATGGCGAAGAGAGGGATCGGTGAAGAACATTAATATCATTGTGAGACCCTGGTAAACCAAAAAAGCATGCCATATCCAAAGATCTTATGCAACTGGCTTCTAGAATGATTGTTGGCTCATGCACATGACCAAGATACATGCCTTGCCATGTCAGCAGTAGGCAATTTTTCCACTTCCAAGTGCATGCAATCTATGCTCCCTAGCATTCCCTGAAAACCTCTTTCCTCGCCAATTGCAAGTAATCTAGCAAGGTCATTATCATTTGGAGATCTCAAGTACTCATCTCAAGAGTTCAATAATAGCTTTCACAAACCTTCTCAGGCTCTCTATAGCAAGACTTTCTCCAATCCTCACATAATCATCAATAGCACCGCCGCTACTCCATACGCTAGCATCCGAAAAGGCAGCGGTAACCTTTGCAAAGAAGATAACCCAAGAATTCCAAAGCACAATTCCTCTTCCGAATGAAATAGTTATCATGCCCTTCACAAAGATGCAATATGCGAAGAAATAAAGAACGATTCATTCTGAACCTACAAGAAAAAGAAGGTTCACCATGACAGACCAAAGATAAAATGCGAACACATAAACAACGAATACTTCCATACCTACACAAAGAAGGTTGGGCCATAGATAGGAGGATCAAGAAAATAATCTTCGAACAAATTAGCATGTCCTTCTTGTCTATTGCGATGAACGACTTGATGGCCAGGAGTAGAACCGCCATGGCGCTCGAACATTAACATCCCGATCTTCCATGTGTGCTAGGTATCCTGTTGTCAAAAGAAATACGTACTCATCATTTCTCTCGACTTTCATCTTCCGAGAGACATTCGATACTAAATTTCACGACTATCTCAGATTGTTAGTAGAACAACAAGAAACGTGGCAATACCGAAGACCAAATGGGTATGTATATATATAGACAAGAATAATATAGCCGCTTGAATTTACCCGTTGAAAATATAGCCGCTGAAATATAGCCGTTGGAATTTAGCCGCTGGAATTTCTCGAATTTTAAATTCCCGCATTGAAATATAGCCGCTCCAATTTACCCGCTGAAAAATAGCCGCTGCATGATGGTTACAATAAATTCCGAATTTTAAATTTTCGCATTGAAAGATAGCCGCTCGAATTTACCCGTTAAAAAATTCCTTGCAGCGTTGTTACATAATAAATTCGAATTTTAAATCCCGCATTGAAATATAGCCGCTCGAATTTACCCGTTAAAAATAGCCGCAGAAATGGTTGTCGTACAATAAATTCTGAATTTTAAACTTCGCTTGAAATATAGCCGCTCGAATTTACTCCTGCTGAAAATAAACCGCTGCGAGCGTGGTGGTTACAATAGTCAGTATGGCGGTTATGGAATATGATAAAAATATAGGGGAGAGAAAATAGAGAGTGTGATATGGAGAGTGCTGTTGGAGAGGAAGGAGATATAGAGAGTCAAATTTTTGGAGAACTCTCCAAATGAGGCTTTTGGAGAGTGAGATTTGGAGAGTGCTGTTGGAGATGCTCTTAGATTAGCTAATATTTATTTATACTTCATTCGATAGTATAGTAGTAGAAATACATTTAACAAAACAATGGATAGATTTGATTTCTACTACAGATTACTTCCTCCGGTCTAAAAAAGCTGACGTTTTGGATGTAAAATTTAAAATTATATCGATAGTCAAAGTTTTGAAATTTTAACCATCACTGCATCCAAACCGTTAGATTTTTTAAACCGGAGGGAGTATATACTACCACTGTAATGCGTCCATCCTGACAGGTACGAACTTGCATCAACTTCAGTAGGAGCCGAGCTCGGTGATCTTGACGTGGAGGTGCCTCTGCGCGAAGGCGAACAGCCGGCCGACCTCCTCCCCTTCGACGGCGCCGCTGCGGTTGGTGTCGGCCGCGCGCACCCCCTCGCGCGCCTTCCACCACGCGAACCACAGGTGCAGGCTCCGCAGCGCGTGCTGCAGCTCCTCCCGGCTGATCCGCCCGTCGCGGTCCGCGTCGAACTGCCCCAGCCACGCCCAGAACTCCTCCACCGTCACCTCGCCCTGCGGCAGCCCGCGGTGCCGCATGAACGCCATCCCCTTGTCGATCGATCGACCGCTGTAAATTAAGCTTGGCTGCTTCTCCGGCGAGTGCGATCGAGGCGGCTGTGGCTGCGACCTAGTCCGCCTGAATAGCAAAGCAACTATATGCACGGCCCTATATATATACACACACGATTGATCGAGGAGGCTTTGGCTTTATGGTGTTTTACGGCACGGTTACCGCATGTTTTCCACAATCCCACGCACGCGCGCGCGTTCGGCTGGACTGGCCGCGTACGGTTCTCTGTGCTGAGCTTTGATGATTGTTCGGTGAAGAAAGAATGGTATCAATCACTAGTGGCAAGCTCGCTGGTAGGTGCTGATTGCGTGCCTTGGGCTAGCTTTAGCAAGGGAATAATCGGTGGTGCAGCTTAAAAGTGCATTCTTTAAAGTTTGATGAGGTGCATGGTTAATTACCAATAATCTAAAGATGCAGATAGCGGTTTTTTTTTTGGGTTACCGGTTGGGAAAAAAAATACCAAGCCATCAGGATTTCTGGTTACCAAACCTATGCCAATACTTTTAAACAAATTTTGAATTCTAAT
This sequence comes from Rhipidocladum racemiflorum, assembly GCA_036346355.1. Taxonomy (NCBI): domain Eukaryota; kingdom Viridiplantae; phylum Streptophyta; class Magnoliopsida; order Poales; family Poaceae; genus Rhipidocladum; species Rhipidocladum racemiflorum. Next base: position 8,897,865 of record CM070579.1, read on the forward strand.
TTGGTTACCGGCCGAGATCTCGGTAAAATTCTCGGAAATCTCGGCCAAATATTTTTTAATTGAAAAATATCCAAAACATTTTGACCGGTTCAAAAATATATCAGATAGCAAAGAGTATATGGTCAAATTTCGAGAATCTGCAAAATGAGTACTCCGCTGAAAATGTAGCAGGTAGACTTAGGGGTTGCTCGCCACATTTGTATTTTGGCATAGTGGCCACATACTACACCATGGCCACATACTACACTTTTGTGATGCCCAATGGACTAGGTTAGACCGGTCACAAGCGAAGAAATTTATGTGTGCCTTGTGGTCAGGTTCAGCTTATCGACGATAATAGCTCGATTATCGCGGTTATCGATATTACCGAGCTAGCATGAAATCAAAAACCACTCGGTAAATCAGTCCAATTTAAAATTTTCAAAAAAAATTTATGCTTTGTAAACCGATCGAAAGTTGGTGAATATCGAGCGATTATCGATGAAAATCGCTCAAAAAATGACCGTCAGAGAAGTTCACCTGGTTGGTCGATTATGGCTAAATATCGATCGATAATTGGTGAAAATCGATTTTTTGAATGTTTTTCTTCAAAAAGTTTAATTTTGAAATCTTTTGATTTTTGACGTTTTTCGATTGATTATCGACGAAAATCAGTACCGGCTGGGCGATTTTCAAGATCAAATCAATAATGTAAACCATGTTTGTGGCAGCACAGCAAACCCTAACCTAGAGACTAGCGTTTGGTGGAGAAAACTGGATGTCCAAAACACAAGACCTACATTTCCATTTTGCTTGGGAGTGACTGAAATTTGCTTGCATTTGAATTGTCCCTTGTAGGCCATCTGATTTAACTTTTCTTGAATTCTCGCCCGAGTTTAATCTTCAGCGCCTATTTGGCCAACAGATTGCCCCTGAGAACAGTAATGCATGCTCATCATGATCTACAAGCTTTGTTCTTTGATGAACCCCTCTACTTTTTTTTATGCGCTTTTATAAAATATTCACTGGTGTATGTGGTGATAGGACAAAATATTGCGGTATTATGGAAAAGGATGAGAGTTGTTTAAGAAAAGTTCTGGTACTAGTCCAACCGAAGCCTCTAAACTCCAAGATTCTTTTTTTTTTTTAAGATGCAGAAAATCCATTGATTAATGAAGAATCAGATTTCTTTTGGTAGGCTTTCAGAAGCATTCGTGGACCAGCAAATTGCTGCGCAAAGTGTCAGTTATTTATATGATGGCAGGGTATAATGGGCTGTCTAGCTAGCTAGACTATATCACCAGAATGATAAACACATGCGGTATTGCAGCAGTAATTTACTTATTTTTCACTGTAAAGATAGGTATTTATCCTTGTTCCCTCATCGGGAGAAGCTTATGGTGGTAAATGTGAGGACCTGTAATGTAAAATGATGTAGACAAAAAAGTTACCGTGGCAGTTGAGATTTCAGAAAAATGAGGTGAATATTGTACTTGAGATTTACCCACTTCTTTTAGCTAGGGTGGTTTCCCTGAGTAATTCGTCAACATACGTCAACATACGGTAAGGAGCAAGAAATGACTCAAAACTGTTGGGAAACCATCTAGTCCATGAGGCTCAATATGATCCTTTGTCGAAATCCTAGAATAGACTATAAATAAGAGACAGGGGTCCCCTCTATTATACATGCAATCAGAAATAAAGACCCCATTCCCTCCTCCATCATGTGTCTCTCTCTCTGTTCTCCACTTTAGATCTGTTCGGAAATCCTGGACTACTCGGTAACGAGGTTTCTTAACACGTTATCAGCGTGAAGCTCTACCGGCGAACAGATTGAAAAGTGAGAAAATGTGAGATTCGAGGGATTGAATCTAATCGCTCGTTCTATACATGCATCTAATCTATGTGGCACGAAGCTACGAGTACGCAATAATTTTTATAAAACCGTACACGAAGCTACTGTTCATAATGCTACAATACATAGTGCTAGTCTATCGTATAGGCCCTCTGGCCGAAACTACGAAGCGTCGCCATCGACCAAGAAACGGCGTCGACCACGAAGCGCCGCCTCGGGTCCCGTGCATGCAGCACCATCGTCGCCTAGCGTTCGTAGCGCTGGTCGATGCCGCACCGACCCCAGTCGCCGGATGTCGGATTGGACGCCCCAAAGCACGAAGCTAATGCACGGCGCCCGCATCACCGACGTCGAAGCAGGGCGCCGCCCGGCCTGGCTCGAAGCCGCGGCGACCGGTCGGTCCCTCCGCGCAACCTCGAAGCACGCACCGCCTCCCGCACCGGTCGCCGTCGGCTCGAAGACCGTGCGTGCGCGCCTGTAACATCCCACCATTTTCAAAATTAGAAAAATAAAAAATTAAGATTTAAAAACAAAATTAAATAGAAATTTTAATTGAAATCAAGAATTTGATTTGAAATTTATTAACCTCACTTATTTTTCCTAAATCTCGATAAAGAATAACTTCAGTTTGGAAATTCTTTTTCAAAAGAACAAATTATTAAGATGAAGATTCAAATATGATCTTAATTTTGAATAAACATATTTTATGAATTTTAAAACCACTTATTGATTTTCCTTCTTTGAAAAGGGAATTGATAAAAAGATAAGAAGTAAAAGATAAAGAGGTAAAAGATAAAATGGTAAAATGGTAAAAGATGAAAGTTACCATGGTAAATTTTAGATAACCTTAGAATACCCTAGAAATTAACTTTGGCTGGTCAAAAGTAGGTGTGAAAACATTTTGCAAGTTGATAGGATAAATTAATTGGATAAGCTTATCCTTGACCAGCCCTTGCCAGAATTTTAGAGAAATTTCTACACCTTTCCAGCACCTATGGTTTTTACCATGTGATATCAGTTACCTTATCCTTGCCCACGAAAATTTACAAAAATAAATAACTAGTTTTACTATTTATTCCTATTTATTTACTCTCAATCTGAAAATCTGTAAAATGGAGTAAAAGAATTTTAATAAAATAATTAATAGGATTTTGACTTTGAAATTTTTATGGTATAACCTTGATATATATCCGTACCTTAATTAAAAGTTTCAAAAATTAATATACCAATTTAGATCTTAAAATAAATAAAAAACTGAAACTAGATTTCTGTGCAGACCGTGTTGTCAGAATTTTAATAAAATATTGGTAGCGAATTTGTGTCATAAAATTTAGCTACGTGTAGATAACCCATCCAGGATCTCTAGATAAAAATATAGAAAATTTATGAAGTGTGTAGATCCTTCGTTTAATTGCCCTAAGCCGGCTGTCAGGAGGAAACAGAAGCTTGTAGAATTCTTTTGTCACTCTCCTCTCACCTACACGTGGGCCCATGCCTTCAATACACGAACCGACCAGCTCTTTAGCCCCAGCCAACCGCCAGGTGGACCCATCACTGACCTTTGGCCCACATGTCATCCCCTTATCCTTCCCTTTTCTTCTCCAATCTTCCTCTCTGCCCTTTCCCTTTTTCCCTTCTCTCGGCAAAGGACAGAAACAAGCCACCAATTGCATCTACCATTCCCATCCTGTGATCACCAACTTGGTCACTTCATTTAAATGATGTCAGACCACTTCTCTAGTTCTCTCCCCTTCTTTTTCCTTGATTTCAGATCAATCCTTCCCTCTCTTACCTCTACTAGCTTCTTTTCCTTGTTTCTTCTCAACAGAACCAGAGCTCTCACTTTATCTTTTCCTTATCTGATTTCGTTGCCATGGCAGAAAACTGAATGTCCACTTAATGCTCTCCTGCAAACTCCATTCAGTCAGTTCTATTTATTCCTTCTCTGACCAACCTACTAAGCCAGTGAAATGCTCAATGTCATGTTGCCGGACAGAAGAAACTAAATTTATATTTCTCCTGCACCTGTTAACCCACTTACCAGGGTGTCCCTCTTGCTCCTCTTCTCTTCTTTCTCACGGCAGAACCTTACTCATGAATAAATATTACACCTTCTTCACCCAGCCGCCTTAGTCTGTCCAGATAAATCCCGCCGCAACTCTGAACCATGTCTAAACCCTGTGGACTGCCATAGCATTTAGTGCTCATCAGTTTTGTTGCCACGGAGAAATTTCTCACGCCACATCCAATGACCAGCTGAGCCCCTTCCAGCTTCTTCCCTTCTGGTGTTTTGACCTCGCCACAGTAGCGCATGCGTCCATCGAGTTAGGTTGCGGCGCCGTCATTCCTTGCTGTGTCCAAACACTGGAGCAACCGCCTTGGTGTCCCTTAAATCCACCAGCCATACTCACTTGAACCCACTGATCAAACTCCACCCAGAGGTAGCGTTGTCTCCTCTCTGCTTCTTTTCCAACCCCAACTGCGAATTCCTCCGTCGGTTCACCGAGTTGCCACCGCCGCCGCCTTAGGTCGCCACTCTGGCCATCTTCGGTCCCGGCCGCCACTTCCTTTGGACTTCCTCGATGCCCTCCAACTCTCCGGACTGTTACCGTAGCTCTCGGTGCTGCTTCGCCGCCGGTCGCGCATGCCCGAGTCGCCGCTGTGAAGCACCCTGTGCGCGCCTCAGTTCTTCGGCCTCCCCTGTTCTCTCCTCTGTCGCAAGGTTCCAGCAGAAGGTAAAAAAAATTGCAGCTCTTGTAGTAGTCTCAGTTACCCTGGCAGGTGGAGCCGGATTAAGAAATGTAAAAACTAGAGTGAGTATACATGTTTAGCTAAATCCTTAACTACAAGCATTATGAGTTGATTTGTACATTAAATTAAGAAGGCCCCAAATGAAGCAATGCTTATTTCATATACCAGTATGCATAGAGAAGCCTTATTCAAAGTTGGTAAATTTCGTATGCTGTTAGTCTTTAATCAGTAGATCAAATTACGACAATGCAAGACTGAAGCAATTTTAGGACCATAATATACCTAATAAAGCCGAAATGATGTAAATTTACTTCAGTTAACACTAAACTTAGGACTTTGGTACTAAATACATGTAACTAGTATATAACTGTATAGTGCAAGTATATGCAAATATAAAATATAAAGTGTATTTGTAAATAAATGTTAATACATGGAAAATTAATTCGTATAGACTTTAGTGACACTTAAGCCTTTTCAGTAGCATTTAGAATAACTCGTCTAAATGCAAATTTTAGGAAGAATGACCCAGAAGCACTCTTTAATATATAGACTACCATATTCTAGAAAAACATCTTATTTATAACTTGCTTTCCATCTAAATCCAGCTACTACAAAACCCTTAAGTGTTAATCGTTTGCTTCACTTTCCTGTCGATTTTGAATAATGTAAACTTTATAAAGCCACATAAGCTTTTTCAACGATGAATATGATGCCTCGTCTAAATCTTAAAACCCAAAGAATTAGCTTAGTAGTGCCCTCCAAAACATAGACTACCCTACTATGAAAAGATAATCTCATTTCATCATGTAATGTATATAAATCTTGTTGTCTCAATAAGCTTAAGCGTTAACATTACTTAATTGCATATAATGAATGAACGAACTTTGAGAAATCAATGACTATGAAATTTGTATCACCATAACCTTCTCAAATATCATGAAAATGAGGCTATTAGCCTAAATCAATAAGTCTAGCCCGTAAAACTGATTCTGTGTGAAAGGTAAAGGACTATTCATTCGTAATCTATTGTGATCATTTAAGCCTATTCGGTGGCAGTAAAACATCTCGTCTAAATACAAATTTTGTGAAGAATAGTCTAGAAATGGTCTTTACGATATGATTTCCAATAATATAGAAAAACATTCTTATTTCATCTTGCTTAGGATCTAAATCCTAATAGAGCAAAACCCATTCATAACAAGAAAGGTATATTATGAATAGTAGAGTTTAAGAAACTTGTAACCAATGTATACTTCTATTAATCCAAACAAGTTTTGTTTCTTTGATTCAAAATTTAACATATTTAACTTTACAACCTTAGCTTCTTGAATTCGTAAAATAAAATAAAGAAATTCATAAAGAATAGATGTTGCGTGTTGTTCGACCCGTCTGAATTAATAACAAAAGAATGCAACGTAAGATATTGCCTACGAGTACGCGGGATCACAAACTCACAATCATGCTTGTTTTGTGTAATGATTGTTATTTGAATTTCCCTCTGATTTCCTTTTGCCCTTATTGAAAGTGTTATTTGCTTTTTGTTATTCTTTTTCGTTATACGACGTGTAGAATCAAGCGTCTCGGACTTCGTCGTCAACAATCTCAAGATGACGTCTTCAACTCGTCGCTAAAGACAACAAGTAGCAAGGCAAGCACCCCCTTGATCATATTGATCCTAATTTTTCATAATTAACTAAAATGTTGATTAAAACTTGCTTGCATATGCTATGTTCCATAAAATTGTATTTGGGTACTGGTAGAAATACCTTATCATTGATAAACTTCCTCAATTAATATTGATATGTGAACCTTGATAACCCTAGCTCGTGGATAGACACTTGATGTCAAAATGGGTATATTCGATTATTACATGCATATGCTTAGCCATGCTTTAGACTGGGAACACGGACAGATGGTTATACTGTTCATGAAGAACTTAAATTGTAGACATGATGAACTCTGTTCATGGACATGTTGGAATATTGTGATTATTGAAACTTTCTTTTACGAAAACAAAACTATGATTTTGATGCGGGTGATTATTGGCAATAGCCGGAAGTGCAATTAATGATGCACGTAGATAGGGGAGATCTATCGCCTGCGGTCGTATAAGAACCGAGTGATGTGTTGTTTTCAGGCCAAGATAACCGTACATCCACAAATCCGGAGTGGGACAGTCTTAACTTATTAAATTATTTGGGGATTAGCTTTGCACATTGGTAGGCGGTTGTAGCACGGGCATTCGAGATAGGTTTGCTCGAGGAGGTGTCATCACCGAGGTGTTGGCATCTGCCGTTGTAACGATGTACGCCTGGCTATGAATTGGGGCTGTTGTTGTACCATTTGAGCCGCGGGCTCCTGAATACTATTGCTTCACTGTTTGTTTGCTTCCATCATAGTCAGGAGTAACGTCATTGGGCTAGTGCAAAGTTAAGGTCCAAGTAACGAACAGTTTCGTAATGAACTCTCTGGCGGCACACCAAAGGAAGTGTGTCTAATACATGTTGCCACAAAGGGAGGACATTTCTTGTGGGTAAAGCTGTACAAACTCTGCAGAGTCTAAACCTAATCGATTAGCCGCGCTCTCGGTCATGAGCACTTGGTAAAGTCATCATATAGCTAGACATTTTCTATACTTTTATAAAACTGGACAAGATAATTTGAAATTGGTGAGCTTACCCTTACAGATGATTCAATACTTGACATTTCGTTGGCAAGGTTGAATTCAATTACAGCCTTGTGCTTGGCAAAACTAATTGATTACATTTATGATGGGAATGGACATTTTATTATTTTACTCACGAAGGGATGTGAGTCTCTTAATTCCGTATATGTTATTATTACATATTACTTTTGTATTTACATACTTGTTATTTCATTTCCTTTTCAAGTTTCGCTTTCACTCTATTATCCAGTATTTACAATTCAAAATTTCGCTTTATGAAAAACAACCGTAGAAACCCACTTTCTATTCAGCCTGCATATATTTCAGGTTTTGCAAACACTACAAGTCTTCTTGATGCATAGCGTACTCACCCTTGCTATTACTGTTGTTTTTAGACAGGAACATCGACAGTTACTCTAACGCAGGATTGCGGGATTATTAACGACGGTTCTTTCTAAGGCTTTACCTTGTCAGTTGCCTGTGGATTATGTGGCAAACTACAAGACATCTGATTCTTTTGTTAGGATTAGTTGACCTTCTCGGTCATATTGTATCAATACTTCCGTTGTAATAAAATATGAAACTTTTGTATGGTTGTGATTCCAAATTGTGTTTTGTGCGTGCCAGCCACTGATCATGGGAATGGTACAGTATGCACATTAGAACCTTACTTTTATGTTTGCACTGTAGCATAAAAGTGAGGGTCTTACAGTTTGGTATCAGAGCCATGCTGACTGCAGGATAAACCTTACTTAGAATGGTCGTTAGATAAAATTTTAAAATTTAAAATAGACAATTCTATATTTAGGAATGAAAGATTGCTATATCTATTATTAATCTTCTCTTGTCTCATATTATCTGTTATCAATTATTTCCTCTCCAATTGGAATCTCTAAATATTCTTTCCTTCCATAGGAAATTACATTTCCTATCTCTATATACTTTTTCTCTCCTATAGCATTTTCTTTCCTCACCTCTACATTATTCTCATTCTTTCTATAAGGATTCTTCCCTTCATCTAACTTCATGTTAAATGCTGCTAATAAATCCTTTTGAAAATAATTTAACGGTCTCTGTTAAACTGCTAAAACATATAGTGCATCGCTGCCACTAGCTTTAGAATGTTAGTATTATATCGCTATTCTCCTCTCTATGCAACCAAGGAAGACTACTGCATCCACGCCAACCACCTCAGAAAGGCAAATGCAACACTCCGTCAACTTCTTCCATGTCGTGGAAGCTTTGGACCATCGTCCCCAACAAGTGGTGCAAGAGTTCGAAGAAACTCGTCGCCAAGAGACCTATATTAAGATGTAGTATCATTTAGGCTATGAATAGCTTTGCTGATATGGCAAAACTCTCATAAAAAGATCACGTGGGATTAAGCTAATAGGAAAAAAAAACTAGCATTTCCAAGCATTGTAGTTTAAGGGCGCGTTCTTTTTGTTGATGGAGATTTGTTGAAATCTTTTTGTGTTGCTCCTCGGGATGCACTCGTGAATGTTTGGCATAAAGTTGAAAACTTCACGATGTCGCAACCCTTAAATTGATAAGAAGTTGTGATTAAGAAATTTTGAATGGAATGTTATCTTGTACTAAATAAAAGATAGTCCCAGAATTAAATTATTCTTTATAGCTATCTTTTTCTTCTAATATGTAAGAATCATAACCAAATAAACTATTGTCTAAAAGTAATATGACACTTTTAATCAGAAGATAGATTGGAATTTAAAACCTTCCCATATAACTTACCTCTTTCTTCTGTAAGACTTCTCACCTGTATATTACCCTAGTTACTAATCTTCCCTGATCCTTTAGACAAACACAATATCTAGCAAGAAGCATTGTGACCTCCATAATCATACCTTAGCCAAGGAAGTGTGCCAGAAACTATTTTCCTGCATATGCAAACTCCACCACATATATATAATGCCCTTCTTTATTCCCATGATATTCACACTAGACAACAAAAACCTTGATAGAACATACCTACAAAAGAATTATTACTACAACCTTCATCACCACCCCAGTTATGATTGAGCCTACACTACCTACAAATAAATCAGGTTTAAGACTTTGCTATACTAGCAATCACAAAGAATACCTAAGTCACTTTAGGTCGGTCACTATCCAATTACCTCTACAAGTAACAATTGACCATTCCTTTGCACGTGAAAAGTGTCCACCTTATCACCTTACTTTGGAAGGGAACCACAATGTGAAGTCACCTCATATAGGACTAGATGTTATTTGGTCACATAAAAGTGTTTGAAAATAGAATAATGATTGGAAACATAAGTATTTCTTTGTGTGTTAAATTTCGAATATGATCTCTTGTATTGATATTCATTATGATGAAATTTTGTGTAAGGATTGCTCTCTCAAATATTAAACCTTTGTGTTGAAAATTCACGATGGGACAATCTTAAGAAAATAATACTAATTATGTGAATTAAACTCTTGATGAATGGAAAGTAGGCCCAAATTAAAAACATATCTTATAACTACCTCATCCCTTCTAAATTGTAGAAATTTTATTTAATAAAATTTTTAGGGAACGAAATGTTGCCTTGTAACCCGATAGATCTTATCTAAACAGTCTTATTGTCATTACTGCAGAATGCCTATGATAAGATCCTTCAGTAAAATACCTGAAGAAGAAACCAGGCATAGTTTATAATTTCTCCTAAAACCACAAGAGACCAACCCAGAAAAAAATCTTTGCCAGTATCCCAAACCAGAATTCAAACACTCTCTATGATGGAACAAAATTATCAAAATTCCACCCCTCTTAGTCAGCCGATGGGGCAGAACGCTGCCAATATGGACGTAGCTCATGCCAGAAAAAGAAAATATTCAGCTCAAAAAGCCACTCTTACATCTTATTCAAAGCCTAAAAACTGCTCCTTGAAATGTTGCCAACCAAATCAAATTGAAGACCGCGCATGCATTCGCTGCGGAGAAATAGGTCATACCACTGATGAGCATGCAATAAATTGTTCTAGTTGTGAAGGAAACCATTCTCCGGGAAAGTGTCCCATGAACAATATTACCTGTTACCTTTGTGAAAGTAAAGATCATTGCCCATCTCAATGTCCTCTCGATCCAATAGTCACCACTGTAGTTCGACTTCAACAAGAAAATCTTCGAGCCTTAATTGCCCAAAAAATTTCATGTAGAAAAGAAACTGCACAAGAAATGATGGAAGGAGAAAGGGAAAATCAGCATTCCTACTCTACCAGCCATCATCAAGAAAGTAGTAATTGGCAATCACCAACAGCCTGTTTCTTATGTGATAAAGAAGGCCACTGGGCAAGAAATTGCCCTAAGCAACGACAAGTTAAAACTCATAAGAGCAAAAGTATAGAACCCCCTCTTGTACCCAGTAAAGCATCACGGAAGGCACTTAAGTGTTTCATCTGTCGCAAAACAGATCATATTGCTCAGCAATGCCCCCAAGGAAACCAAACCTCTTCTAACACCATAGCCCTGCCAGAAATCACTTCAGTCAAAATAATAACCCCGAGAATAGGAAAAACAGAATCTGAAGCTATCTTCCCAAAGAAACATGGAACGAAGGGGCGTCTGAACGAAGATGTCAATTCTAATAAAAATTTTGTGCAAACTTATCCTCAATCTCAAACATCATTTATTTATCCCTCCAACAAAATCAATGGCCAGTTTCCTGATCCTCAAAATAAGGCAACTAATGTTACATGCTTCTGTTGTCGTGAACGTGGACACTATATCAGTAAGTGCCCAAAAAGGAAGCAAAACCCACCTCGTCCTCAACATTGTGAAGCTGTACCACTAGGACGACTTCAAAGACCTAAAGGTCAGCAAGTCCCTGGATCTGCATCTACTTCAGCTCAAGACATCAACCGTGGCATACCTAATAAAATGCCAGGTACATTCTTCGTAGATACAGTCTCTACCAGAACTTAGTTTAAAAAATTTAAGCACCCTGTCTCTTTAAATTTATCTTGAATCCACCTTGCACCAATAATTGAATTTCATGATCATTCGTAAAATCTGAATTTATACTCGATAATCTATTCTTCCAGAATAATTGTACAAGTCACTTAATTATCCAACTTCCACTCACCCTTTTAACCCTGCGAATCTCGGGGACGAGATTCCTGTTAAGGGGGGTAGTCTGTAACATCCCACCATTTTCAAAATTAGAAAAATAAAAAATTAAGATTTAAAAACAAAATTAAATAGAAATTTTAATTGAAATCAAGAATTTGATTTGAAATTTATTAACCTCACTTATTTTTCCTAAATCTCGATAAAGAATAACTTCAGTTTGGAAATTCTTTTTCAAAAGAACAAATTATTAAGATGAAGATTCAAATATGATCTTAATTTTGAATAAACATATTTTATGAATTTTAAAACCACTTATTGATTTTCCTTCTTTGAAAAGGGAATTGATAAAAAGATAAGAAGTAAAAGATAAAGAGGTAAAAGATAAAATGGTAAAAAGGTAAAAGATGAAAGTTACCATGGTAAATTTTAGATAACCTTAGAATACCCTAGAAATTAACTTTGGCTGGTCAAAAGTAGGTGTGAAAACATTTTGCAAGTTGATAGGATAAATTAATTGGATAAGCTTATCCTTGACCAGCCCTTGCCAGAATTTTAGAGAAATTTCTACACATTTCCAGCACCTATGGTTTTTACCATGTGATATCAGTTACCTTATCCTTGCCCACGAAAATTTACAAAAATAAATAACTAGTTTTACTATTTATTCCTATTTATTTACTCTCAATCTGAAAATCTGTAAAATGGAGTAAAAGAATTTTAATAAAATAATTAATAGGATTTTGACTTTGAAATTTTTATGGTATAACCTTGATATATATCCGTACCTTAATTAAAAGTTTCAAAAATTAATATACCAATTTAGATCTTAAAATAAATAAAAAACTGAAACTAGATTTCTGTGCAGACCGTGTTGTCAGAATTTTAATAAAATATTGGTAGCGAATTTGTGTCATAAAATTTAGCTACGTGTAGATAACCCATCCAGGATCTCTAGATAAAAATATAGAAAATTTATGAAGTGTGTAGATCCTTCGTTTAATTGCCCTAAGCCGGCTGTCAGGAGGGAAACGAAGCTTGTAGAATTCTTTTGTCACTCTCCTCTCACCTACACGTGGGCCCATGCCTTCAATACACGAACCGACCAGCTCTTTAGCCCCAGCCAACCGCCAGGTGGACCCATCACTGACCTTTGGCCCACATGTCATCCCCTTATCCTTCCCTTTTCTTCTCCAATCTTCCTCTCTGCCCTTTCCCTTTTTCCCTTCTCTCGGCAAAGGACAGAAACAAGCCACCAATTGCATCTACCATTCCCATCCTGTGATCACCAACTTGGTCACTTCATTTAAATGATGTCAGACCACTTCTCTAGTTCTCTCTCCCCTTCTTTTTCCTTGATTTCAGATCAATCCTTCCCTCTCTTACCTCTACTAGCTTCTTTTCCTTGTTTCTTCTCAACAGAACCAGAGCTCTCACTTTATCTTTTCCTTATCTGATTTCGTTGCCATGGCAGAAAACTGAATGTCCACTTAATGCTCTCCTGCAAACTCCATTCAGTCAGTTCTATTTATTCCTTCTCTGACCAACCTACTAAGCCAGTGAAATGCTCAATGTCATGTTGCCGGACAGAAGAAACTAAATTTATATTTCTCCTGCACCTGTTAACCCACTTACCAGGGTGTCCCTCTTGCTCCTCTTCTCTTCTTTCTCACGGCAGAACCTTACTCATGAATAAATATTACACCTTCTTCACCCAGCCGCCTTAGTCTGTCCAGATAAATCCCGCCGCAACTCTGAACCATGTCTAAACCCTGTGGACTGCCATAGCATTTAGTGCTCATCAGTTTTGTTGCCACGGAGAAATTTCTCACGCCACATCCAATGACCAGCTGAGCCCCTTCCAGCTTCTTCCCTTCTGGTGTTTTGACCTCGCCACAGTAGCGCATGCGTCCATCGAGTTAGGTTGCGGCGCCGTCATTCCTTGCTGTGTCCAAACACTGGAGCAACCGCCTTGGTGTCCCTTAAATCCACCAGCCATACTCACTTGAACCCACTGATCAAACTCCACCCAGAGGTAGCGTTGTCTCCTCTCTGCTTCTTTTCCAACCCCAACTGCGAATTCCTCCGTCGGTTCACCGAGTTGCCACCGCCGCCGCCTTAGGTCGCCACTCTGGCCATCTTCGGTCCCGGCCGCCACTTCCTTTGGACTTCCTCGATGCCCTCCAACTCTCCGGACTGTTACCGTAGCTCTCGGTGCTGCTTCGCCGCCGGTCGCGCATGCCCGAGTCGCCGCTGTGAAGCACCCTGTGCGCGCCTCAGTTCTTCGGCCTCCCCTGTTCTCTCCTCTGTCGCAAGGTTCCAGCAGAAGGTAAAAAAAATTGCAGCTCTTGTAGTAGTCTCAGTTACCCTGGCAGGTGGAGCCGGATTAAGAAATGTAAAAACTAGAGTGAGTATACATGTTTAGCTAAATCCTTAACTACAAGCATTATGAGTTGATTTGTACATTAAATTAAGAAGGCCCCAAATGAAGCAATGCTTATTTCATATACCAGTATGCATAGAGAAGCCTTATTCAAAGTTGGTAAATTTCGTATGCTGTTAGTCTTTAATCAGTAGATCAAATTACGACAATGCAAGACTGAAGCAATTTTAGGACCATAATATACCTAATAAAGCCGAAATGATGTAAATTTACTTCAGTTAACACTAAACTTAGGACTTTGGTACTAAATACATGTAACTAGTATATAACTGTATAGTGCAAGTATATGCAAATATAAAATATAAAGTGTATTTGTAAATAAATGTTAATACATAGAAAATTAATTCGTATAGACTTTAGTGACACTTAAGCCTTTTCAGTAGCATTTAGAATAACTCGTCTAAATGCAAATTTTAGGAAGAATGACGAAGCACTCTTTAATATATAGACTACCATATTCTAGAAAAACATCTTATTTATAACTTGCTTTCCATCTAAATCCAGCTACTACAAAACCCTTAAGTGTTAATCGTTTGCTTCACTTTCCTGTCGATTTTGAATAATGTAAACTTTATAAAGCCACATAAGCTTTTTCAACGATGAATATGATGCCTCGTCTAAATCTTAAAACCCAAAGAATTAGCTTAGTAGTGCCCTCCAAAACATAGACTACCCTACTATGAAAAGATAATCTCATTTCATCATGTAATGTATATAAATCTTGTTGTCTCAATAAACTTAAGCGTTAACATTACTTAATTGCATATAATGAATGAACGAACTTTGAGAAATCAATGACTATGAAATTTGTATCACCATAACCTTCTCAAATATCATGAAAATGAGGCTATTAGCCTAAATCAATAAGTCTAGCCCGCGTAAAACTGATTCTGTGTGAAAGGTAAAGGACTATTCATTCGTAATCTATTGTGATCATTTAAGCCTATTCGGTAGCCCGTAAAACATCTCGTCTAAATACAAATTTTGTGAAGAATAGTCTAGAAATGGTCTTTACGATATGATTTCCAATAATATAGAAAAACATTCTTATTTCATCTTGCTTAGGATCTAAATCCTAATAGAGCAAAACCCATTCATAACAAGAAAGGTATATTATGAATAGTAGAGTTTAAGAAACTTGTAACCAATGTATACTTCTATTAATCCAAACAAGTTTTGCTTCTTTGATTCAAAATTTAACATATTTAACTTTACAACCTTAGCTTCTTGAATTCGTAAAATAAAATAAAGAAATTCATAAAGAATAGATGTTGCGTGTTGTTCGACCCGTACCGTTAATAACAAAAAGAATGCAACGTAAGATATTGCCTACGAGTACGCGGGATCACAAACTCACAATCATGCTTGTTTTGTGTAATGATTGTTATTTGAATTTCCCTCTGATTTCCTTTTGCCCTTATTGAAAGTGTTATTTGCTTTTTGTTATTCTTTTTCGTTATACGACGTGTAGAATCCGACGTCTCGGACTTCGTCGTCAACAATCTCAAGATGACGTCTTCAACTCGTCGCTAAAGACAACAAGTAGCAAGGCAAGCACCCCCTTGATCATATTGATCCTAATTTTTCATAATTAACTAAAATGTTGATTAAAACTTGCTTGCATATGCTATGTTCCATAAAATTGTATTTGGGTACTGGTAGAAATACCTTATCATTGATAAACTTCCTCAATTAATATTGATATGTGAACCTTGATAACCCTAGCTCGTGGATAGACACTTGATGTCAAAATGGGTATATTCGATTATTACATGCATATGCTTAGCCATGCTTTAGGCGGGAACACGGACAGATGGTTATCTTGCTCGTGAAGAACTTAAATTGTAGACATGATGAACTCTGTTCATGGACATGTTGGAATATTGTGATTATTGAAACTTTCTTTTACGAAAACAAAACTATGATTTTGATGCGGGTGATTATTGGCAATAGCCTAAGTGCAATTAATGATGCACGTAGATAGGGGAGATCTATCGCCTGTGTCGTATAAGAACCGAAATGATGTGTTGTTTTCGTGCCAAGATAACCGTACATCCACAAGTACCGGAGTGGGACAGTCTTAACTTATTAAATTATTTGGGGATTAGCTTTGCACATTGGTAGGCGGTTGTAGCACGGGCATTCCGAGATAGGTTTGCTTTCGAGGAGGTGTCATCACCGAGGTGTTGGCATCTGCCGTTGTAACGGTACGCGCTGGCTATGAATTTGGGGCTGTTGTTGTACCATTTGAGCCGCGGGCTCTGAATACTATTGCTTCACTTTGTTTGTTTGCTTCCATCATAGTCGTGGGTAACGTCATTGGGCTAGTGCAAAGTTAAGGTCCAAGTAACGAACAGTTTCGTAATGAACTCTCTGGCGGCACACCAAAGGAAGTGTGTCTAATACATGTTGCCACAAAGGAAGGACATTTCTTGTGGGTAAAGTCATACAAACTCTGTAGAGTCTAAACCTAATCGATTAGCCGCGCTCGCGGTCATGAGCACTTGGTAAAGTCATCACATAGCTAGACATTTTCTATACTTTTATAAAAACTGGACAAGATAATTTGAAATTGGTGAGCTTACCCTTACAGATGATTCAATACTTGACATTTCGTTGGCAAGGTTGAATTCAGCTGTTGTGCCTTGTGCTTGGCAAAACTAATTGATTACATTTATGATGGGAATGGACATTTTATTATTTTACTCACGAAGGGATGTGAGTCTCTTAATTCCGTATATGTTATTATTACATATTACTTTTGTATTTACATACTTGTTATTTCATTTCCTTTTCAAGTTTCGCTTTCACTCTATTATCCAGTATTTACAATTCAAAATTTCGCTTTATGAAAAACAACCGTAGAAACCCACTTTCTATTCAGCCTGCATATATTTCAGGTTTTGCAAACACTACAAGTCTTGCTGAGTACGCAACGTACTCACCCTTGCTATTACTGTTGTTTTTAGACAGGAACATCGACAGTTACTCTAACGCAGGATTGCGGGATTATTAACGACGGTTCTTTCTAAGGCTTTACCTTGTCAGTTGCCTGTGGATTATGTGGCAAACTACAAGACATCTGATTCTTTTGTTAGGATTAGTTGACCTTCTCGGTCATATTGTATCAATACTTCCGTTGTAATAAAATATGAAACTTTTGTATGGTTGTGATTCCAAATTGTGTTTTGTGCGTGCCAGCCACTGATCATGGGAATGGTACAGTATGCACATTAGAACCTTACTTTTATGTTTGCACTGTAGCATAAAAGTGAGGGTCTTACAGCGCCGCTGCCCACGATCGCCCGTCTCTAGCTCGGCTCCTCCGCTCGGCCTCGCAGGCCGCGCCCACCCGGCTCCGGTCCAAAGCCCAGCCCGCTGCAGCGCCGCTTGAGGCCCGGCCACCGGTCCGCCGTCGCCGCCGCGCTCACAGTACGTCGCCTAAAGTAACGCGGCCCGCTGCACGCCCCCGACCTCCTGGCTCTCCACTTGACCGCCGCCTCCCCCACCCCTGCGGGAACCCCTCCCTTTTCCTTGCGATTGAACTTGGCAGACCGGATTCAATCCGGTTTTAGCCGGATAAGGGGCGACCGAGGAGGTGTTTTAGCCGGATAAGGGGCGACCGAGGAGGTGAAATTACACATTTGCCCCCCCTATTTTTATTCCTTTTATTTATTTTATTTCCTTATTTCTGAAAATTGAATAGTAATTGAAAATTTGAATAAAATAGTCTGAAAATTATGAAAATTGATAGAAAATTCTAAGAAATTGACAGAAAATTCTGAAAAAATACTAGAAAATTCCGGAAAATTATTTTGACCTGTTTTTTAATTTTCTTAGAGCTCTTTTTTGCATCTATGAATATTTTTATGAATTTTGCATTTATTGCTTCCTATTAGTTTGTTGGAAATTCATGAGAATTCAATTTCTGTATTTTATGAATTTAGCAACCACTCTTTTATTAGATTACACGGAGTAATCAAATGATGAAATTTTGTAAACATGCAGATGTCTAGCATTATAAACTATGAGTTTGAAGAACTGGTCCCGCATGATCAGAACTATCTCACTTGGGCATCCGATGTGAAGATCGTACTTGGGGGCAAGAAGCTCCAAGCTACCATCGGCTTAGGGTCCTCGAAGGACGGGCAACCTACTGCCGAGCAGAACGATCAAGTTTTGCACTTCCTCAGGCACCACCTCTCTGCCACTTTGAAGAATGAATATATGGCTGAGGAGAGTGCACTTGAGCTATGGACTGCACTTCAGAAGCGGCTCGAGAAGCTCAAGTACACAATCTTGCCCCAAGCACAGCAAGACTGGGTTTGCCTGAGGTTTGCGGACTACAGAATAGTGACCAAGTACAATTCTGCCTTGCGCAGAATTTATACCAATCTCTCCCTATGTGGCAAGAAGATCACTGATGAGGAGAAGATTGAGAAAACTCTTTCCACTTTTCACCATAATGCTATCCAGAGTGCCCGCAGCTATAGTTAGGACGCATACAAGGCGTATAGCAAACTGATTGATGTTATTCAGGCTACGGAGTCACAAAATGATGTTCTTCACAAGAACTTCGTCTCACAACCACCTGGAAGAGGCATTGGACCAGAAGTCAATACCAATAGCTATAAGGTGAAAAGGCCCGCTCATAGGAAGATGGGCAAGATGGGTGGAAAAGAGAAATATCAGGCCAAAGGAAAGTCCAAAGCCCAAGAGATGAAGGATGACAAGGAGAAGCCACACGCTAAACCGTATGCACAACAGAACCAAACGTGCTTCAAGTGTGGCACTTAGGGACATTGGTCGAAGATATATCAAGAATCCAAAGAAGTGATCAATGCAAATCAGGCGAAGAAGAAGGCCAAAGAAAATGCACCAGCAAAAGCGCACTTCGCCAAGGTAGGCGATGATGATGCCATGGATGTAGACACCCCACTTGCTTCATCCTCGCAGTCTAGCCTAGACATCGATGCAGCAGCCAAACTTTTGGCAAATGAAGAGAAAACCTCTATTGATGACATAGAGGCAGAAGTAAATGCTTTCTTTACAGATTCCGTTTAATACATGAATTGTATTATTAGCATTTCTTTATGGTTGTTAGTGCATTTTGAATAATGAATTGTAAGATCTAGAAGAGCGCAATTTTTTTCTCATGAATGAATATGTAGTTTATTCTTTATTCCAATATTCTATTTTTATAAGCAATGTTTAAATTAGTTTACCACTATTTGATTAAAAATTTACTTTCGAAATTGTGTAGCACCCAAATGGCGGAGATATGCAATATTGATAGTAGCACAACAAATACCATCTTAAGTGAGTCTAAATACTTACAGACGATCACGAAGAACGCTGGAAGGAATACTACGATCGCAGGAAGAGACTCCTATATAATAGGCTCCGGAAGAGCCATAATTATATCACCAATGGGTACAACTTTGGTAATCGAAGAAGCCCTCTTGTATCCTAAATCAACACGCACTCTCTTAAGTTTTAAAGACATCCGCGCCAATTGGTTTCACGTAGAAACCAATGAAGAAAATGATAAAGAATATTTGTGCATTGTGAAGCACACGGAATGTGAAAAAATAGTACTAGAAAAATACCCCTCATATGAATCTGGGTTGTACTACACGAAAATTCATGCACCCGAAGTATATACTTCTTTGAAGACTGTCTTTAGAAGCTCTGAATTATTTTCTTTATGGCATTGTAGATTAGGTCATCCTGGTCTTATAATGATGAGAAATATAGTTAACAACAGTGTTAAAAATTTACCGAATTATGAAGATTTTGTGTCCCACGCATGTGCCACTGGGAAACAAATAACTAGACCCTCTGTTATGAAAATGCAACATGAAATCTCTGCATTCTTAGAACGCATCCAGGGGGATATTTGCGGTCTGATTTAGCCCTTATCAGGGCCATTTCGGTGCTTCATGATGCTCATTGATGCTCCCTCGAAATGGCCGCATGTATGCTTGCTGTCAACAAGAAACCATGCATTTACCACGCTGATCTCACAGATCATCAAGATTAAGAATGCATTTCCCGATCATCATGTGAAGTCCATTCGAATGGATAATGCTGGCGAATTTACTTTCAAGGTATTTAATGATTATTGCATAGCAACAGGAATAGCAATTGAGCACTCTGTACCGCAGTCTATACGCAAAATGGACTAGCTGAAGCACTAATAAAGAGGATTAAATTCATAGCCCGATCGCTCTTGCAGAGTTGTAACTTGCCTAACACTTGTTAGAGACACACAGTCTTACATACAACAGCACTCATCAATTTTAGACCATCGGCCTACAACATCCATTCACCTATGCAATTAGTGCAAGGGGTCATCCTGAGTATTTCCCATCTTAGAAATTTTGGTTGTATGGTATATGTACATATACCACCCCCGCAGCGGACTGCCATGGGCCCTCTCCACAAGTCTGGGATATACGTTGGTTATGAGAGTGCATCCATAATAAGGTATTTGAAACCCATAACTGGAGACTTGCCTACAGCCCGATTCGCTAATTGCATCTTTGACAAGGATCATTTCCCGTCATTAGGGGGAGGAAATCAACCATTGGATGAAAATACCGAAAAATCATATGGCATTCCACTAGGATCCCCGCGCATGACCCTCGCACTAATGAAGCAAATCAAGAAGTCCAGAAGATAATTGATTTGCAAAATTTAGCAAATAAACTGCTTGATCATTTTGTGATCTGAAAAGCATGGTTAAGTCGCATGTACCTACAAGAAATGCGCCAGAGAGGGTTGAAATACCAAAGAAAGCATAAGGTATCCCTCATCCTGTTCAGAGGCCTCAAAGAAAAAGAACAGAAAATCTAGCTTCTCAAACCCAAGGTGCTCGAAGACGTCTAATGAAAACTAGGCAAGAGGACTTACCACAGCCAATCACGAAAATGCCCCAAAACAAGAAGAGAAGCCAGTTGAGACCTAGCACTGGAAAGAAGCCTGTGGAAAAGGCAATTCCAAATCTGAATCTTCCATTGCAGGAAGCCACCGGAAACAATGTGTGCGCACACATGGGCGATGAAAAACTAAAGGAACTTGCTTCTGCGATGGGAAATAGCAGCGAAGAGCAAGTAGAAGTGCATGAAGCACCCCATGACGAAATGGCCATAAATTTTGTAACAACAGGAAAATCTATGAATATAGCAACAACCAATGTTGATGTATACTTTGCAAAGAAGATTGCCATGATCATTGATCATGATCTCGAGCCTACATCTCTCGCAGAGTGCAAGAAAAGGCTAGATTGGGAAGAATGAAAAAAGGCAATCACCGTAGATTTAGTCTCTCTGAACAGAAGAGAGGTGTTTGGGCCTGTGTGTCACATGCCTCCCCATATAAACCTCATAGGTTACAAATGGGTTTTTGTTCGGAAGATAAATGAGAATAATGAAGTGG
The DNA here is from genome assembly GCA_036346355.1 of Rhipidocladum racemiflorum. Classification (NCBI taxonomy): domain Eukaryota; kingdom Viridiplantae; phylum Streptophyta; class Magnoliopsida; order Poales; family Poaceae; genus Rhipidocladum; species Rhipidocladum racemiflorum. The sequence goes on from CM070579.1 coordinate 8,919,087, forward strand.
TAAGGTACAAGGCAAGGCTTGTTGCACAAAGTTTCACTCAACGCCCTGGGATTGATTATGAAGAAACCTATTATCCGGTCATGGGAGGAATTACCTTTAGATATCTAATCTCAATGGAAGTCAACTTGAAGTTGAAAATGAAGCTAATGGATGTTGTCATAGTATATCTTTATGGAAACTTGGATTCGGATATATACATGAAAGTACTGGAAGGTATCCCTATTCCGAATCAAACCTATACAGTGTAAAACTCGAGAAATCACTGTATGGACTAAAGCAGTCAGAAAGAATGTGGTACAATCGCTTGAGTAACTTTCTCTGCAAGAAAGGCTACACAAACAGCGAAGATTGTCCATGTGTATTTGTACGAAGATCCCTAAATGGATTTTGTATAATCTCCGTCTATGTAGATGATTTGAACATCATTGGGACGGATGAAGAAATAGAAGAAGCTTGCTCATACTTGAAGTCTAAGATTGAAATGAAAGACTTGGGTAAAATTAAGTTTTGTTTAGGCTTGCAGCTTGAACATGTCCAAGGTAGAATCTTGGTACACTAATCATTCTACATGCAGAAAGTGTTAGAGAGATTCAATTTTGAAAAGGCATATCGTGCAAAGACCCCAATGGTCAAAAGGTCATTGCAAGTAGACCTATATCCATATAGGCCTAGAAAAGAGGAGGAGGAAGTCCTGGGAGCGGAATTCCCATATTTGAGTGCAGTTGGAACACCCATGTACCTTGCAAATAGCATTAGGCTGGACATCGCATTCGCCATGAATTTGCCAGCCCGGTACAATGCAAAACCCACCAAAAGGCATTAGAAAGGGATCAAGGACATTTTCCGCTACCTCCAAGGAAGCAAAGATCTTAGCTTGTTCTACAAAAGAAACCTTGAATTGAGTTTGGTTGGCTATGTCGATGCTGGGTACCTATCGGACCCGTATACTGGTAAGTCACAAACTGGGTATATTTTCCTTTGTGGTGGAACAACAATTTCTTAGAAGTTGTCTAAGCAGACTCTTGTCTCGATGTCAACAAATCACTCAGAAATAATTGCCTTGTATGAAACCTCTCGAGAATGTGCATGGCTTCAAAGAATGGTTCATAACATCCGGAAGTCATGTAACTTGAACATAGAGCAAACTGCCACTATCATCTATGAAGATAATGCAGCTTGTGTTGCTCAAGTGCAAATGGGAAGGAACCTCACGAAGCATATCAACCCCAAGTTTTTCTATGCTCATGAAATGCATAAGATGAACAAAATCAAGATACTGCATACTAAGTCGTGTGAAAATCTCGCAGATTTATTCACTAAGTCACTCTCAGCATCTTCTTTTGAAAGGTGCGTTAGAGGAATTGGGATGATGAGATTTAGATAAGTGCATATTTCAAGGGAAGAATTTTTACATACTCCTATATAAATCTCAAACATGAAGTTTGAGTACCCAACGTGAATCTCGAAGATTAACATTGAAGTTTGGGTGAATTGTACTATTTTTCCTTAGTAAGTTTTTCAGAGAAGTTTTCTTACATAAGATTTTAATGAAGCAATTCGTGCAACACAGCCAAACGTATACTATGTACTATTTCTCCAAGTATTTTTTCCGCTGAGTTTTTCTGGAGTTTTGATGAGGCATATACATCTCGCGGCAAAGAGCCCAACAGGAGTGTTGGGAAACCATCTGGCCCATGAAACCTAGTATGGTTCCTTGCCAAAACCCTAGAATAAGCTATAAATAGAAGGTAGGGGTCTTCCTATTGTATATGCAATCAGAAATAAAGACTCTGTTCCCTCCTCCATTCTGTGTCTCCCTCTATTCTCCACTTTAGATCTGTTCAGAAATACTGGACTACTCGATAGCGAGGTTTTTTAACTAAAACGACGTGCCTGAGGTAACTCACACAAAATATGCCACGTGAAAAAACACATTAGGCATAGCTCGAATTCGCAATGAGCACGATTTATTCTCGTACGTAAATATCATGAGTTGAATGACATGAAATTTTCTAGAGAATTCTGTAGAATTCCTCTAGCGTCTGTCTTTCCAAGTACGTGCAAAAATATTACATTTTTTTGGGACAAGCTTTGTCTCGAATGAAGAATGATGAACACCCGTGTGCTCTGCCAACGCTAGTTATACCAAAGTTTATGTTCGATCTGAACAACTGTCTTGGAACATGGAGAAAAGAAGGAACATGCAACAAAATGTTCGAACTTGCAAGTCAGAATTCAGCAAATCTGCAATGCCTCTAATGTTCAAGATGAAGGTTCCTGAAGAATTCACATTTTCCAAAGTAGATTTGATTATCGTCCGTTGGAAAAACAATGTTAACAAAAAGATGTAGAAAGAAAACAAGATCCCGCATAATGCATTGGTGTGATGTGGCTGCAAGTCATCTCAAGAAATTCTCGTGAGCTTCCCTAGCTTTGCAAATTAGACTAAAACAAACAAATGACTGCTGCTCATGTACTCGCGTGGATGCTTTTAAGGTTTGTTTATTTTTGCTTTTGATTCTGGTATTAAAAGCTGAATAAAAAACAAATAGTTTGATTTTAGAAATCGATTCTCACAATTCAGCCCGTCCATATAGACTGAATCCACAATCCACTTTATATGTGCTTTTGGATTTCAACTTTTATGGCTTGTTTGGATGCCTGCACGCTCCGCGCCTGGTCCGCAGGAAATGGCCTTGCGCGCCGTTTCCGCGCGTGCACGCGCGACATTACGATTTGGCCTCGGTTGCATGCGCAGGGCCAAGCCCAGGCGAGGCGTGCAACCAACCAAACGCGCGCGCTCCGCGCGGTCAACGCACGCGACGGGCCTGGTCGAGACGAAGCACCGAACCAAACACGCTATTAGAGAATTAGCTTCTCTACAACTACAATCCAGAATCATCTTTTAAAGAATATAAAGCAAAAACAAACATACACTTAGACTAGAAGGCGGAAGCTAATTGTAGCTTTGCAGTTACAAGCTAATGGTAGTTTTGCATGAAACCTGCCAGTCAGAAAGGTAGTCCATAGCACGATTCAACGCGCCGGTGGGGGGGGGGGGGGGGTGCCTCTGAAGAAATGCTGAATGCAGTGCCGATCCAAAGGACTGAAGGAGCTTGACAAGCTCTTTGTATAGCTAAGTTTCTCTTCAGGATCGTTTCGTGAACATCAACACTAATACACTACAATGTTTGAAACAACGATTGGTCAAAAAGATGTGGTTGATTAGATTAGATCATATGAGACACAAATAGAAATTACAGGGCAATAATAACACGCTCCGTTCCCTATATATATACTGTTAGTAACACCTTAAAGGCCTGCCTAGAACCAATGTCCAGGATCCCCCTTCTAATATACACTCGTATAATATACACAGCATGTGTACATTCTCACCAAACGGCGGAAAAAAGAAACAGCCAATAAGGTAAACCTCACGGGAACTTACATACGTGAAAAGCTTGCTCAGAGTTGCTATTAGACATCTTGCCTCCGTTATGTACAAAAAATGGGAGCATATCCTATGCACATAGAGACCTTGTGCACATATGCAAACATTAAATCTGACCCATCCAAATCCCATCCAACGGTGGCTTGAAATCACATGTGCAAACATTTTGCAATTACCCCCCTAATCGAGTCACCGTTGGATGGGATTTGGACGGCCCAGATTTAATATTTGCATATGTGCACAAGGCCTCCATGTGCACAGGATATGTTCCCACAAAAAATACTCACGAGAGGTGCTTCTGTGCTCTTCTTTTTTAAAGGTTGCACAACTATTAAAACATGAATGAAGGGTAGATGGTGATTACTTACCCCTTCGTTTGCTTTAAGATTTATGCAACTTATATTAGAAGGGAAAGCATAGAAGCACTGCTCAATATTCAATTGTTGCAAACAAACTATATTCTGGAACGTCGGAAGTACTTGATGGGATTGATGTGGTTGCTCTCATTTGAATTGGCAGCGGCTCTGTGTAGGCTGCACACAGAGCGGGCTATCTTGTAATGCTGATCACCTCTAGCACTTGCGCCATTCAGCTGCCTTCTTTTGCAGAAGGTGACTAGAGCTTTCTTCAGTATATCATTTACAGCACTTGTGTATTCAACTTCGTGTGACTTGTAATGGCCTGCAGTTTATCAGGGAATATAATCTGGTTGTCAATTAAATTTGAGATGATGACAGACGGCACATAACATGAGAAAAATATAAAAACTTTAAGCTGATGGCACCCACATAAATATCTGCTTATCTTTAACAGCTATAGACTACATGTAGGTTGCAATGTTGCACCCTGACTCTTGAGATTATGGTGTGACCATCCTCATTTCAAGGAGTATAAATGTGCAAACAGCACAATATCAAATACTTGAGCTTAGTACTGTATTCTTCGATAAAATATAAATTCCAAAATACTGCAGAGTCATCCCCATATATGAAAAATGCTGTAAAACAAGATAATGCAAATAATTAATTCATTATCTTCAACTGTGAGTTGCTGTAGGACATGGACTTATGGGACATGTATTTGTTTTCATATCAGTCAATCAATCTTACTGACAATTCAATATATGAGATTTGAAATGAAAGCAGCTACAATTTTTATCATGCAAAATCCTTGTGTTTGTATGCATGTGCGTGTGTTCATGATCTAGGGCCAAAACCAACAATTTGTATCAGAGCGATGTTTTAACCTTAATGTCACGTTTGCTCAGATGGAGGCCAATATTTGCTGCGCCTCAGGGTAAGCTATTGTCGTTGAGAGACACAGTGTTGAGCGAGATCCGACAGTGTATCGAGCACGATTACGGCGATGCATGTGGCTCCATGATGAGGAGATAGCGGTGGCGAGCCTTCATTGAGGTAGGCATTGTTCATAATGTGTGGGGTCATTGTGCTAGTATATTGTATGTATGTGGGTACTTGTGTGTGCCAAGTATTCGTGTGTGTAAAGCGCTCGCCCGAGTCTCCGTGCTGTCAAAGTTGTGTCACGAGCGAAGAGAATCGGTGTGAAGAGATGCTGTACAATAAGTTATGTCATCGGCGCTGTCGGCGTACTAGCCAACAGGCACCTCCGAGACGGGTGCTTATGAGGTTCTGACGGGGGGCTTTCGGGGCAATCGCCTGAGAATGGAAGACGGAGGCGACCGGAGTACCGAGAGGCTCAGGCCAACGGGGGGACGCAAGAAGTTTTACCCAGGTTCAGGCCCTCCGGAGAGTAATAGCCCTAGTCCTGCTTTCCTTGGTATTGCTTGTGTTCTTGCTTGGAGAAACGAAAACCCACTGCCAAAGGATCGAACCCCTTCTCCCATGCACCCCAGTTCCCTTTTATACTTGGGCCGGCGGGGGCGTTTGGGAGACTTACACGGTAAGGCGTACTTATTACACTGCCTCGGGCGCATTAAATGCGCCCGTCACTGTTCTTACATCCCATTAATGTCTGCCGCTGCCGTCACAATCCCGCCTCGGGCCCCATGTCCACCAACGCCGCCCGTTCCGTCATGGGGTGAGGTGTAGCCGTGACGTCTCCCGTAATTAATGCACACCTGGGGAAGGCGCGCCGCCATACTGCAGCCTTCACGCTTTGCATTTAATGCGCACTACCCGCATTAAATGTCCTTGACCGGCGTGGCGGGTGAGCGCCAGTGGGAGTGGCTCAGACGCCACGCGTGTCCACTGGCGACCACCTTGCTGGGCGCCAGTGGTGCGGCTCGATCGCCACTGTCGCTGGCGACCACCTTGCTGGCGCCCGGTGGTGGCTTTGTCGCCACATCGCTGGCGACCACCTTGCTGGGCGCCCAGTGGTGCGGCCTGATCGCCACCTGTCCACTGGGCACCCGGGCCGGGGGTCTACTGCTCGCCGTGGCGGTGGGCCTGGACGCGCCCTGCTCGCCTGGCGACCGTATTTATTCATTGCGGGGGAGTGGGTACCCTGGCGTAAAATACGCCGACAGTAGCCCCCGGGCCCACCCAGGAGCGCTTTTTGGTCTTCCACTCCTTTCTTAAACGTCCTGAATGGGACCATAAATAGCCCACACGCCCCGCAGCCTTCAAGAGGTTTTTTGTCTCCTCCGGTTTCCAAGGCGGTTTGTGCAGTTATTCCCGCTTTCGAAACCGTCGCACGGCCCTCGGGGCGCGCCCTCTTTATGGGGCTTTTGAACTCCCTTTGCTCGAACCGCCGCGCCCTTTCGGTTTTCCCGCCGAGCCTTCCTTTGTTGCCCTATAAGAGGCTGACCGAGGGGGAGCGGTTCTTCCACCTCTCGACTGCTTCTTCTTCGATGCGCTTCCAGCACTCGGCTGTGCTTGATGGCTCCAGTCCTCCCTTCCTCGTCCGTCGAGGCGGAGCTTGCCTCCAGTCTCTCCCGGAACATTATCTGCAGCGCCTCCGCTGGCCCGCCTCGGACTGTCGAGCCCCATTGCCGGCGCGGGGAGGTGATCTTCTTTGGATGGCAGCTTCTCGCCGGTCTGCTGCCGCCAGTTTCTGATTTTTATCTTTCTGTTCTTAATTTCTACGCCATTCACCACATCCACCTTCCTCCCAATTCCATCATCCTTCTTTCTACCTTCGCTCACTTCTGCGAGATGTTCGTAGGAGTGCTCCCTAACCTCCTTCTGTTCCGTTTCTTCTACACTCTTCGTGCCGCGGGCGGCAACTCTCCCGTCACCGGGAGCTGCCACCTGCGGCTCCGAGACGGGACTGTATCGCGCTACATTCCACTGGATTGCCGATCCAGCTGGAGGAATTGGCGCGAAGAGTGGCTGTACGTTGAGGACGACAGCGGCATTGAGGTGCTGGACCTCCCGACCGGCCCGGCGGTTAGCAACCCCGATTGGGGGGCCCAAGTGACCGAGACTCCGGAGCTCCTGGCAATGCTAGCCCGCGTCGACCATATGCGGACGGCAGGCCTGACGGGGCCTATGGTTATCCGGGACTTCATCTCCCGGAGGCTGTGCCCTCTGCGTCGCCGTGTTCGCCCGGCCTGGCAGTACATGGGCCAGGATGATGGGACCCGGAGCATTACTGGAGGTGACTATCCCCTTCCTTCGTTTCCTTCTTTTTTCTTCTTCTTTTTTTTTTGCTCAACTGGACTTGGTCCTGACCGCGTTCCTGCTTTCCGGGGGTTTCCTTTCCCTTTGGCCGGCCGCCAGGAACAGGCTGGCAGCAGGATAGACAGGTGGATGGCGCAACTGGGTTTCCTTGGTCCCGTCCCCCCGTTCCCGGAGGGCGCGGTCCCGCTTTGCCGGTTATCACCCCGGGATCGCGCGGCGATAATCCGCGTCATGCCGTCGATGGACGCCATGGGCACACCTGTTGTGATACGCCGGGCGCCCCTGACAATTCGGGACCCTCCACCTGGCGAAGTCGGGAGACGTAAGCGCGCCAGGCGATAGCGATGGCACCGGCGGGCCTTCCCAGAGGCCTCGCCTCCTAGGACCGGCCGGGGCGGGATCTTCCACAGCGGCCGGGGGGACTTCATCGGTTGCGACGGTAGGCTCCGCAATGGCAGCGGGAGGTTCATCGACCGGCGGGACCTCGTCCTCCCTCGCTCCTGTTGTGGTGGCGACAGAGGACCTTCCGGCGCCGACTCTTCCTCCGCCTCCGCCGGCTCCGATGACGGGGCAACGGCCGCCGCTACCGGTTTTGACGACAACGCTACGGCCGCCGCCTCCGCCTCCTCCGCCGCCGCCGCCAGCAGCGGCGGTTCTTCCTCCGGCTCCGATGATGGGGAAACGGCCGCCGCCGCCGCTTTCACGCCGCCAAGAATGGGCGGTTCTTCCTCCACCGCCGGCGCCGGTCCGTAGGCCGCCGGGGCCGGTTCTCGCTCCGAGTGTGCCTCGATTCCCGAGGCCATCACCTAGGTATTCATCTGGAAACGCACATGCGATATGAAAGTTAGTCTCTTCAGGTAGTGTCTTACCCTCGTTCCTTTCCTACCCCTAGGACTCTCGCTTCGGATGCCCCCGCCGCCCAAGCCGAGGGTGACCAGGGCGCTGCGGCTACGGAGGTTGTGCCGGCCGGGGTCGCCGAGCCCCTGGTTGAGCAAGGGGAGGGAGGCGACCCTCAAGCGGTCGACGCTGCAGCCGTCGTTCAGGACCAAGGCCCGCTCGGCCCCGTGCCCACCCCGGAGCTCCCCGCCGCCTCTGTTCCTTCAGCCGACGCAGACGCTCTGCTGGCGGCTCTCGGCGAGCTCTACTCCAATGCGAGCAGCCGTCTGGCGACAAGCAGGGAGCGGTTGGCAGAGGCAGCAGTCGAAGTCAACCGCCTCCGCAAGGAGGTGGAGGACTTGCGCGAGCGGGGGACGGGGCTGGAGCTGGAACTGCGGCGGGAGCGAGAGCAGCGGGAGCAAAGCGCCCGCCGCGCCGACGAGCTCTCCGCGGAGTTGGAGGCGGAGAGGGTGAATCGGGTCCGGTCGGAGGAGGACACCTTGAGGATGCTGCGGCATGCCTTGGCCGACGGTGGCTACCTTGCTCACTGGGCTGGAGCAGCGACCGCGGAGGAAAGGCCGCGGCATTACGCCTTCTGCCTCTGCCGAACCGCGGACTTCCTCACGCACCTGCCTGCCGCCCTCACCGCCCGGTCCGTCCAAGAGGGGCGCACAGTTGTGGCGGCCACGGGCAGCGTACTGGCCGCTCGCTACGCCACCGTGACGCCAATTCGACCCTACGATTGCCGCCTGTGGGCCGAGGTGATCGGGCACAGCGGAGGAGCGGGTCCACGACGCCTCCGAGCAGGTTGCCGCACAGTTGGCGATGGAGAACCCCCAGGTGGAGGCGGCAGCAGAAGACGTGGCGATGCACGTTGGGCGTCTTGGCCGAGGAGGACGTGGCGGCTGCTGTGGCGGCAGCGGAAGATGAGGAAGATCCCCCAGCTCCGCCAGTAGTGTAGTTTTTTTTTTCTTTTGGCCTTTGTCTGCAAAACTTTAGACATTAATCATTTCGAATGGAGCAGAAGTGTAAGCTCCCTGCTAAGTTGCTTTAAAAATTCGCTTTCACCGTAATCTTTTCCGATTCCGCACGAACAGGCACATAATCGCTTAAAGACTTAAAGTCTTGCGCCGGGGGACCTCGGCCCTCAAACCCCTCGCCTTAGCAAAATTTAACTCCCAGATAGCCTCTAGGGAACGAACACTTAGTGAGTCGTGGCAGGACCTTGGGTTTTTGGCAATGGTGCTCAAGTCGCCGACCCCCACGGGGACACCCGGAGTGTCATGGCCGTGCTGGGGGTCGTGCTGAACCAGCCGTCCAACCGCCCACTCCTGCACGCCGCTCTCACTTAGCGATTCCGCTTTTGCTACTGGGCTTTTGCAAGGCGGCAGGGTACCAGGGGCAAGTGTCCTGGTGCTGCCCACCAGTAGGCAAAAGACCGAAAAGAGGGTGGAAAGAACAAATATTTCGGATAAAGAAAGTGAAGATTTAATTTCAAACAGAGGGCCTCCCCCGACCAGCGGTGGAGAGGAAGACACACTCCCACGGTCGGGAACGGAGCCCGGACTTACAACCGATCAAGGGTAGAACTTGCAGATTTTCTATATTGCGGGAGTTCGCTAGCTCCTCGCCGTCTTCGATGGTCGGCTGACCGCCCGGGATGAGAGATCGAGACCACTTTGAAGGGTCCCTCCCACTGGGAGACGATTTATGCGACCTGGCATGCGATCGACTCTTCGCAAGACCAGGTCGCCCATCGCCGATGTTCTCTCATTGACCCGGAGGCGTGGTACCGCTGAGACTTTGCTGGTACTTTGCAGACGCCAAAGCCGCTCGATCCCGCGCCTCTTCCAAGAGGTTGACGTCGTCTCGGCGCAGCTCCTCCTGGTCTTCTTCCATAAATGCGAATGCGGGTGACCCGATTCGGCTCGGAAGGGAGAAACGACTTCGCCAGTAGACCAGGAAAAAAGGGGTTTCCCCGGTAGCCTGGCTAGGGGTGGTCCGAAGTGACCACAACACAGCCGGGAGCTCTTCGGTCCACCGGGCGCCACGCCTATGGAGTTGGTCAAACGCTCGGGTCTTGAGGCCTTTCAACACCAGCTCGTTGGCCCGCTCGACCTGGCCATTGCTCTTGGGGTGGGCGACTGAGGCAAAGCAGACCTTGGTTCCCATCTCTTCGCAGAAGTCCAAGAAGGCCGCGCTGGTGAACTGCGTGCCATTGTCGGTGATGATGCGGTTGGCAACCCCAAAGCGGGCGAAAATCCCTTGCATGAACTTGTCTGCAGCTGCGGCGGTGATGGATCTTACTGCCTCGGCTTCTACCCACTTGGTGAATTTGTCGATGGCGACGAACAGGTGGGTGTAGCCCCCTGTGGCCCGCGGGAATGGGCCCAGGATATCCAGCCCCCAGACCGCGAAGGGCCAGGAGAGCGGGATAGTTTGCAGGGCCTGGGCTGGTTGGTGGATCTGCTTGGCGTGGAACTGGCACGCTTCACATCTCCTCACCAGCTCGCAAGCATCCTGGAGGGCGGTTGGCCAAAAGAACCCTTGACGGAAAGCTTTTCCCGCCATCGCTCGTCCGGACACATGGCTCCCGCACACGCCTCCATGGATATCCGAGAGCAAACTGCTCCCTTCTTCCCGAGTGATGCACTTCAGAAGAATTCCGTTCTTACCCCGGTGGTACGGGTCCCCGCCCACCAGGGTATAGCACTTGGCCTTTCGTGCTACCTTCTCTGCTGATGCATCATCGTCGGGGCACACTTGATCCCGTAGGTAGGCCAGGATCGGATCCATCCATGTGCCTTCCTGGTCAAGTACAGCTACCACGAGGTGGTCGTCCGGGTACTCCGCCTGGCCGGGCGTTTCTACCGGAACCGCTTTTCCTCGAGGCGGTGAAGCGGCATCACCATCGTCCTCACGAAACGGGGCTGCGATGGGCGGTCGCGAAGCCTTTCTTGAAGACCCCGACCGTGCAGGAGATCTGGTCGAGGCGAGCCGGGCGAGCTCGTCGCCGATGGTTGTCGCGTCGTGGGATGTGAGTATATCCCAATCCTTGAAGTGCGCTCCAATTTCGACCTCGCCAGTGCACGCCGCCATGATGGGGTCAGGACAGGAGAAATCCTTCCTTGCTTGATTGACGACCAGTAGGGAATCGCCCTTTATTTGCAGGCGCCGGACACCGATGGCTGCGGTGGCCCGGAGCCCAGCCAGCAAGCCCTCGTATTCGGCGACATTGTTGGTAGCCTTGAAGTCGAGGGCGACCACGTACTTGAGGAGGTCCCGATCGGGGGACGGGAGGACCCCAGCCCCGCGCCTTCGGCTGAATGATCCATCGAAGAAAAGCGTCCAGGGGGAGGGCGCGGGAGCTGCAGCGGCTCCGGACTCGGCCGGGGTCCACTCGACGACGAAGTCCGCCAGCCTTTGACTCTTTATTGCGGTACGAGGAGCGAACTTGACCCCGAACTCCCCGGCTCGACGGACCATTTTGGCGATGCCCTCTGCTTCTCGGTTGTGGAGGATTTCACGCAGGGGATATGAGGAGACCACCGTGATCTCCCTCCTTGAAAATAGTGCCGCAACTTTCTCGATGCTACCACCACGGCATAGACCATCTTACGAGCCTGAGGGTACCTTGTCTGCGTCGTGGAGCATTTTCTTGATGTAGTAGACCGGCCGTTGGACACCTTCCCGTTTCCACCACCGGCCGCGCTCACTCTGAGGGGCTAGCCGCCACACATAGCGATAACGGCTCGCCGGCTCGGGGCGACCAAAGACTGGGGGAAGAGAGGTACTTCTTGAGATCTTCAAATGCTTGCTGGGCTTCGGGGTCCATTCAAATGAGTTGGTCTTCTTCAACGGCTTGAGCAGTGGCAGACTTTTCTCCCCGAGCCGGATATGAACCGCCCAGGAGGCTAGCCGGACGATCAAGCATTGCAGTTGTTTGAGCCGGGTAGGCGGTTGCATCCGCTCGATTGCTTCTATTTTCTCCGGGTTGACTTCAATTCCACGGCTGGAGACCAGGAAACCGAGCAGCTTTCCAGATGAGACGCCAAACACGCACTTCTCGGGATTCAACTTCAGACAGTAGTTTCTGAGGCGAGAGAAGGTTTCTTCAAGGTCCTGTACAAGCTCATCGGCCTTCTTTGTTTTTACGACCAGATCATCAACATACACTTCGAGGTTCCTCCCTATTTGGGGCCGAAACACAATGTGCATGGCCCGCTGATAGGTGGCACCAACGTTTTTCAGCCCGAAGGGCATCTTGACGTAGCAATATACACCGAGGGGAGTCACAAAGGCGGTCTTCTCTTCGTCTTCTTGCGCCATACTGATCTGGTGATAACCAGAGTAGGCGTCGAGGAAGCACAGAGCTTCGCACCCCGCCGTGGAGTCGACGACGATATCTATCCGCGGCAAGGGGTACGGGTCCTTGGGACAGGCTTTGTTGAGGTCGGTGAAGTCGATGCACATTCGCCACTTTCCGTTGGACTTCCTCACGAGCACGGGGTTGGCCAGCCACTCCGGATAGGTGGCCTCCCGCACAATCTTGGCAGACAAAAGCTTCCCCACCTCGTCTCGAACGGCATCCTGTCGCTCTGGCGCCTGCCGTCGGATCTTTTGCCGAACCGGGTGCGCTCCAGGGAGCGTTGCCAATCGGTGCTCGATCACCTCCCTGGGGACCCCGGTCATTTCTGATGGTTCCCAGGCGAACACATCCAGGTTAGACCGGAGGAAGGTGACGAGCGCGTCTTCCTATTTGGCGCTGAGGTCGGTGCCGATCTTGACGACCTTGCCCAAGCCATCCTCGCCCACGGGGACCGCCTTTGCCTCGCCCGAGGGCCTGGGCGGAGTGCGGGTCTTGGCCGAGGGGGAGCCCGGGTTGTCGTCCTTGTCGCACGCCGAGCAGGTGGTGCCGGCCAGATCCTGCAGCTGCTTGCTGAGGCGCAGGGCTTCCAGTCTATCCACCTTCACCGTAATTGGACCCCCAGGCCCTGGGATTTTCACCAGCATGTAGGCGTAATGGGCCACTGCCATGAACTTGACCAGGGCCGGGCGGCCGAGCAAGGCATTGTAGGGGAGGTCGAAATCAGCGACCTCGAAATCTACCAGCTCTGTTCGGAAGTTCTCCGAACTTCCAAACGTAACCGGCAACCGGACTTGTCCCAGGGGTAAGAGGCCCACCCCGGGGGCAACTCCGTAAAAGAGCGGGGCCGGACGCAGTTCCTCGTACGGGATTTGGAGCGCCTGGTACGCCCCAACGGACAGCAGGTTGATGGCACTGCCTCCATCAACCAAGACCCGCCCCAGCTTCGCATTGCGGACCGTGGGAGACACCACGATCGGGAGATGGCCAGGGCCGGAGGTGTTCTCCGGGTGGTCGGCCCGACTGAAAGTGATCGGCTGCTCCGACCACTTCAGCGGCCGGCCCGCCCCGGAGGATGACGTGGTGGCACACACCTGCCTCAGATCCCGCTTGTACTGCGAGTTCGATGAGTAGGTGGCGGAGCCACCGTGTATGAACGCCACCATGCGCTCCGCCTGCTGGAAGGCTAGCGGAGCCGCATCTTCGTCGTCTTTGTCTTCGTGATCTTTCTCGCGGCGCTTCTTGAGCCGCCTGTCGACCAGTTTGGACACAACTTGGCAGTCCTCCAAGTCGTGTCCACTTGTTCGATGGATGGGGCAATAGGGCTTGCCGCCATCGTTTTCTCGGCGGGGCGAACGACGGTCCCTGCGGTCGCCGCGCCTGTCCCGGCGCTCGTCCCGTCGGTCCTGATCATCACGACACCGAGATTTGGGTTCCGGCTCGGCGACCAGGACCTCCCTAGCGGCTGCCTCCCTCCGCTTTTTCTTTTTCTTCTTGCGGTCGGAGGACTTCGAGGTGCCAGCGTCACCGGAGTCAGAAGGTCTCGTCGCGCACTTCCGTGCTTCGGCCGCCCTGGCGCACTTGTGCGCCAGGGAGAACAACTCAGACGTGGTTGAGATGATGCGCGTAGCCATCTTTTCCCGCATCTTCTGGTCTCGGACCCCCCTCCGGAAAGCAATAATCACCGACTGTTCAGAGATCCGGGGGATCGTGTTGCGGCAGTGGCTGAACCGCCGGATGAACTCTCTCAGGGACTCCCCTTCTGCCTGCTCCAGAGCGTGGAGGTCGTCCTCCACGCCTGGTTGAGCATAGGAGCCCTGAAAGTTGGCGACAAAAATGTCGCACAGCTCCTCCCACGAGCGCACAGAGCCTCGCGGGAGGTTAAGTAGCCAAGACCGGGCAGAGCCCGTCAGTGACGTCGGGAGGTAGTTGGCCATGACCTTTTCGGACCCTCCCGCCGCACGCACCACCGTGGTGTAGATTTGCAGGAACTCCTCCGGGTTGGTGGTACCGTCATACTTCTCGATGGAGGCGGGGCGGAATCTCTCCGGCCATGTGGCTTGCCGAAGGCGGAGAGAGAACGCCTGGCATCCAACGTTGTAGGGGGAGCAGCGCCGTTCGCCAGCCCCTCGATCCTGAGGAGAGGATGAGGAGTGCGACCCTGCGCTCTCCCCAGAGTCCGAGGGAGGAGCCCCCTGCCTTGCGCCCTCGCGATGTTCGCGGAGGACACGGCAGTCATCGTCATGGCCGACGCCGCCTCGTCAAGGCGCGATCGAAGGTCTTCGCGGTTCCCCCTTGATTCGGGGGGACCGCGGGAAGAAGCGGAGTCACGCGCCCGTCCCCCCGTTACAGAGGGGGTTGCAACCAGGACTCCCTTCCCCTTGCCCCGACCCTTGACACCGGGAGGGGTCGCCGTAATGGCGGTGGAACCTGAATGCGTCGGTAGCGCGCGTTCCACTGCCGCCCGCCAGCGCCGGAAGCCCTACTGGTCGCCGCTTCAACTTGTTTGCAGCGGCGTCCACCAGGTGGGCGATATCCCGCAGCCACGCGAGTGGCTGGGTGTTTCCCAGCGCCATGGGGATGATCGAGAAGAAGCCGGGCCGCATGAAGGCTTCGCGCGGGAGTGTCATCCCCCAGCGCCAAGCGCCGCTGGACATGCTGACCCCCAGGCATGGGAGTCACGCGCGCCCCTCCTGCGGCGGAGGGACCCGGGATAGCCGGCTCCCTCCCCGAATGCCTGGACCGGCTACGGGCGCCGCTTTCTTCGGGCAGATTGCTACGCTTGGAGTGCGAATCCGCCATGAAGACAAACGCCCCTACTTCTGCTGAGCCTCTCACCTGAAACGGAAGAAAGGGGGCGATCTAACCACCAATAGCCCCTACCTGGCGCGCCACTGTCGGCGTACTAGCCAACAGGCACCTCCGAGACGGGTGCTTATGAGGTTCTGACGGGGGGCTTTCGGGGCAATCGCCTGAGAATGGAAGACGGAGGCGACCGGAGTACCGAGAGGCTCAGGCCAACGGGGGGACGCAAGAAGTTTTACCCAGGTTCAGGCCCTCCGGAGAGTAATAGCCCTAGTCCTGATTTCCTTGGTATTGCTTGTGTTCTTGCTTGGAGAAACGAAAACCCACTGCCAAAGGATCGAACCCCTTCTCCCATGCACCCCAGTTCCCTTTTATACTTGGGCCGGCGGGGGCGTTTGGGAGACTTACATGGTAAGGCGTACTTATTACACTGCCTCGGGCGCATTAAATGCGCCCGTCACTGTTCTTACATCCCATTAATGTCTGCCGCAGCCGTCACAATCCCGCCTCGGGCCCCATGTCCACCAACGCCGCCCGTTCCGTCATGGGGTGAGGTGTAGCCGTGACGTCTCCCGTAATTAATGCACACCTGGGGAAGGCGCGCCGCCATACTGCAGCCTTCACGCTTTGCATTTAATGCGCACTACCCGCATTAAATGTCCTTGACCCGGGCGTGGCCGGGGGTGAGCGCCAGGGGAGTGGCCTGCACGCCACGTGTCCACTGGGCGACCACCTTGCTGGGCGCCCAGTGGTGCGGCTTGATCTCCACCTGTCCACTGGGCGACCACCTTGCTGGGCGCCCAGTGGTGCGGCCTGATCGCCACGTCGCCCTTTGGCGACCACCTTGCCGGGCGCCAGTGGCGCTCGATCGCCACTGCCCACCGGGCACCGGCCGGGTCTCTTGCTCGCCGTGGCGGTGGGCCTGGACGCGCCCTGCCCGCCTGGCGACCGTATTTATTCATTGCGGGGGAGTGGGTACCCTGGCGTAAAATACGCCGACAGGCGCCAAAGAGGTGACAATAATGGCATGTAGGCCATCGTAGCAAGAAGATCTGAGGTCATCAAGGCCGGAATCACCGATAAGACATGTCACTAGCGACGAAAAGGCGGCGGCAAAGATGCGGCGGAAAAGGGTGAAGAAGGTGTGTCTCCTCGATACCTATTATTGATGAGCATCGTTGACAATTGATGTGACAAGATGGAATTAGCGGCCTACTGTGTTCCTCATCGAGAAGGCGGAAATAGTTACTTATTCTCATGTTAGTTGTGTCTACGAGATAATATATGTGATCACGTGAGTTCTTATGCGATTTCATCTTGACTCAAGTCTGGGCCGTTGAGGAGATGGTTCACCGTCTTGAGCTAAGTAAGTTAGGTCTGATGTTGAGGAGATGTGTTCATTATACTGAGACTGACTGTCTTAATTAGAACTAGTCGATGTTACAAGATTAAAGGGTAGTTAGAATTAATCTTGTACGTATAATCAAGACACTAGTTGCTTGTAAGCAATAAAAAAAGAGAGAAAGAAAATAATAAAAGGTGCTTATTATGCTGCTCCTTAAATATTCTTCTCTTGTGTGCTATTGTATTTTTTCTCGTGTTCGTGTGCGCATTACACGATCTAAAACTAAAACTAACATGTCATATATATATATATATATGTGTGTGTGTGTGTGTGTGTCGGCGTACTAGCCAACAGGCACCTCCGAGTCGGGTGCTTACAAGGTTCAGACGGGGGGCTTTCGGGGTAATCGCCGGTGGAAGGAAGATGAACGGGGTGCCGGTGAAGCTCAGAAGGATGGGGACGCTAAGATTTACCCAGGTTCGGGCCCTCCGAAGAGTAACAGCCCTAGTCCTGCTTCCCTTGCTATTGCTTGTCTTGTGGAATATGAACTGGAATCCTAGCTTGAGAGAATGGAACCTAGAATCAATGGATCGAACCCCTTCTCCCATGCCCCCGGCTCCCTTTTATACTTGGGCTGGCGGGGGCGCCTGGGAGACTTACACGAAAAGGCACACTCATTACACTGCCATGGGCGCATTTAATGCGCCCGTCACTGCTCTTACATCTCATTAACGTCTGCCACAGCCGTCACACCCCCGCCTCGGGCCCCACGTCCGCCAACGCCACCCGTTCCGACAAGGGGTGAGGTGCTGCCGTGATGTCACACGTAATTAATGCACGCCTGGGGAAGGCGCGCCGCCATACTGCACCCTCCATTCTTTGCATTTAATGCGCACGATTCGCATTAAATGTCCTTGATCTGGGCGCTACAGCCTCGAGGGTGGACGCCAGGGGAGTGGCCTGCATGCCACGTGTCCTCTGGGCGACCACCTTGCTGGCGCTTCGATGGTGTGGCTCGATCGCCACTGTCCGCTGGCGCCAGTGGTGCGGCTTTGATCGCCACTGTCATTGGCTGGCGCCAGTGGTGCGGCTCGACGCCACCTGTCCGCTAAGCGACCACCTTCTGGCGCCGGTGGTGCGTCCTGATCGCCACATCCTTTGGGTGACCACCTGTTGGCGCCGGTGGTGCGGCTTTGTCGCCATCATCCTTTGGCGACCACCTCGGCTGTCGCCTAGGGCGTGGCTCGACCGCCACGTGTCCCTGGTGACCACCTTCTGGCGCCAGTGGTGTGGCATCGCCACACATCCCTTTGAAGGCGACCATCTTTGAGGAAATTCTTTGCTCGCCGTGGTGGTGTGCCCGGACACACCCTGCCCGCCCGGCGGTCTCTTTTATTGCGGGGGAGTGGGGACCCTGGTGTAAAATACGCCGACAGTAGCCCCCGGGCCCACCCAGGAGCGCTTTTTGGCCTACCATCTTCCTTTTTCTCTCTCTTAAATGCCCCTCGGGGAACCGCTTAGTCTCCCGGGTGGGGCCAATAATAAGCCCACACGCCCCGTAGCCTTCGAGAGACCTTCTGGCTTCTTCCGGTTCTCAAGGCGGTTTGTGCAGTTATTTCCGCCCTGCAACTGTCGCACGACCCTTGGGACGCGCCTTCTTAATGGGGCTTTTGAACTTCCTTTTTGCGAACCGCCGCGCCCATTCGGTTTTCCCGCCGAGCCTTCCCTTGCAGCCTTATAAGAGGTTGACCGAGGGGGGAGCGGTTCTTCCTCCTTCTACCTTTCCTCACTCTGCTTTTCCTCCCTGCTTTAGAGCTTCTTTCTTCTTCTTCTCCGACGCGCTTCGATACTCTCCTGCGCCCGATGGCTCCTATTCTCCCCTCCTCGTCCATCGAGGAGGAGGTTGCCGCCAGGTTCTCCCAGAACATAACTACGGGCGCCCTTCGTGTCCGCCCCGGGACTGTTGAGCCCCATTGCCGGCCCGGGGAAGTGATTTTCTTCGGGTGGCAGCTTCTCGCCGGCCTGCTGCCGCCAGTCTCTGACTTTTATCTTTCCGTTCTTAATTTCTACGCCATTCACCACATCCACCTTCCTCCCAACTCTGTCATCCTCCTTTCTGCCTTCGCCCATTTCTGCGAAATGTTCGTAGGAGTGTTACCCAATCTCCTACTTTTTCGTTTCTTCTATACCCTTCGCGCCGCGGGCGGCAATTCGCCTGTCACCGGGAGCTGCCACCTGCGGCTCCGCGACGGGACCGTGTCGCGCTACATTCCGCTGGACTGCCGGTCCAAATAGAGGAATTGGCGCGAAGAGTGGCTGTACGTCGAGGACGACAGCGGCATTGAAGTGCTGGAGCTTCCGTCTGGTCCGGCGGTCAGCAACCCCAACTGGGGGGCCCAGGTGAGCGAGACGCCCGAGCTTCGGGCGATGCTAGCCCGTGTTGACCAGCTGCAGACGGCGGGCCTGACGGGGCCCATGGTTATCCGGGACTTCGTCTCCCGGATGTTGTGCCCTCTGCGCCGTCGCGTCCGCCCAGCCTGGCAGTATATGGGCCTGGGCGACGGGACCCGGAGTATCACTGGAGGTAACCCGCTTCACCTTGGATCATCCCTTGTCCTTCTTCTTTGTTGGCTGAGTCTGGTGTTGACAGCGTTTCTGTCTCCTGGGGCTTCCCTCTTCTCTTCTCTCCCTTTTTTTTCTGTTGTCAGCCGTCGGAAACCTGGCTGCCGACGTGATTGACAGGTGGATGGCGCAGCTGGGCTTTTTTGGCCCCGTCCCGCCGTTCCCGGAGGGCGCGGTTCCGCTCTGCCGGTTATCACCGGGGGAGCGCACGGCGATAATCCGCACCATGCCGTCGATGGACGCCATGGGCACACCCGTTGTGATACGCCAGGCGCCCTTGACAATCCGGGACCCTCCTCCCGCCGGTGGTCAGGGGAGGGGTGACCAAGGGAGACGCAGGCGTCCAGACGACGATGATGCCGCCGGCGGTCGTTCCCAAAGGCCCCGCCTTCTGGGTTCGGCCGGGGCGGGATCTTCCGCAGTGGCCGCGGGAACTTCTTCCGCTGCAGCGGCCGGCTCCTCAATGGTGGCGGGGGGTTCGTCGACCGGCGGGACCTCGTCCTCCCTCGCCCCCGCTGGGGCGGTGACAATGGACCCTCCAGCGCCGGTTCTTTTTCCGCCTCCGCCGGCTCCGATGGTGGGGCAACGGCTGCCGCCCTCGGCTTCGCCGACAGCGCTACGGCCGCCGCCGCTAGCGCTACGGCCGCCACCGCCGCCTCGCCGCCGCCGCCAGCAGCGGCGATTCTTCCTCCGCCCGCCAAAGTGGGCGATTCTTCCTCACCGGCCATTGGTCCCTAGGCCGCTAGGACCGGCATCGACAGCACCGCGCGGGGGACTGGTCCTCACTCCGAGCGTGCCCTGATTCCTGAGGCCGTCACCTAGGTACTCATTCGAAAAACGCACATGCAATATGAAAATTAAGTCCCTTCGAACTGTATCTTACCGTTACTTCTTTCCCTTTTTCAGGGTTCCTGCTTTGGATATCCCTGCCGCCCAAGTCGGGGACGATCCAGGCACCGTGGCTGCAGGGGGTGCACCACCCGGGGTCGCCGAGCCCCAGGACGAGCAGGTGGAGGGGGGCAACCCCCAAGCGGTCGCTGCCGCCGCCGTCGTTCAGGACCCAGGCCCGCTCGGCCCCGTGCCTACCCCGGATCCCCCCACCACCTCCGTTCCTTCAGCAGACGCAAACGCTCTGCTGGCGGCTCTTAGCGAGCTCTACTCCAGCACGAGCACTCGTCTGGTGACAAGCAGGGAGCGGCTCACGGAGGCGGGAGCTGAAATCAACCGCCTCCGCAAGGAGGTGGAAGACTTACGCGAACGGGGAGCGGGGTTGGAGATGCAGCTGCGGCGGGAGCGAGAGCAAAGCGCCCGCCGCGTCGAAGAGCTCTCCGCGGAGCTGGAGGCGGAGAGGGTCGATCGGGCCCAGTCGGAGGTGGACACCATAGAGATGCTGCGCCACGCCTTCGACCGAACAGTGGCTAGTCTTGCTCCACTGGGGCTGGAGCAGTCGGGTCCGCGGAAGGAGAGGCCGCGGCATTATGCATTCTGCCTCGGCCGGACTGCGGACTTCCTCACGCACCTGCCCGCCGCCCTTACCGCCTGGTCCGCCCAGGAGGGACGCGCAGTCGCGGCAGCCACGGCGAAGTACGTGCTGGCTTGCTGTGCCAGCCGCGATGCCAACTTCGATCCCGCGGCCACCGTCCAGGGAATCGAAGGTGACTAGGCGCAGGCGGAGGAGCGGGTCCACGACGCCTCCGAGCGGGTCGCCGCACAGCTGGCGATGGAGAACCCCCAGATGGAGGCGGCTACGGAAGACGTGGCGATGAGGCTGGACGTCGGCCCAGTTGACGAGGACGTGGCGGTCGCCGAGGCGGCAGCGGAGGACGAGGAGGATCCCCCAGTAGTGTAGCTTCTCTTTTCTTTTCTTTTTTTTTTAGCTTTTGCATGTAAAGACTTCAGATGCAAGACATTTTAAATGAAACGGGGGCACCAGCCTCCCACTATGTCACTTAGAGTTCGTTTTTGCCCTAATCTTTCCGGTTCCGCGGGAACAAACACCTGACCGCTTAAACATTTAAGGTCTTGCGCCAGGGAATCGCTTCCCTCGAACCCCTTGCCATAACAAAATTTTGCCTCCCAGATAGCCTCTAGGGAACGAACGCTTAGTGAGTCGGGGCAGGACCTTAGGTTCTTGGCAATGGTGTTCAAGTCGCCGACCCCCACGGGGACACCCGGAGTGTCATGACCGTGCTGGGAATCGTGCTGAACTAGCCATCCAATCACCTACTCCCGCACGCCGCTCTCACTTAGCGATTCCGCCTTTGCTATTGGGTTTTTGCAGGGCTGCAGGGTACCAGAGGCAAGTGCCCTGGCACTGCCCGACAGTGGGCAAGAGACCGAAAAGAGGGTAGGAAGAACAACTATTTCAGATAAGGAAAATGAGTATTTAATTTCAAATAGAAGGCCTCCCCCGACCCGCGGCGGAGAGGAAGACACACTCCGGCCGGTCGGGGGACAGAACCTGGGACTTACAACCGATCAAGGGTAGAACTTGCGCAGATTTTCTATATTCTGGGAGTTCGCCAATTCTTCACCGTCTTGATGGCCACCGACCGCCGGACGAGACTGAGACCACTTTGAAGGGTCCCTCCCACTGGGGAGACAGTTTATGCGACCCGGCATGCGACTGGATTCTTCGCAAGACCAGATCGCCTGCTGCCAGCGTTCTCTCATTGACCCGGGAGGCGTGGTACCGCCTGAGACTTTGCTGATACCTTGCGGCGCGCAGAGCCGCCCGATCTCGCGCTTCTTCCAGGAGGTTGATGTCGTTCCGACGCAGATCTTCCTGGTCTGTGAAATCATGTGTTGAAAAATTGGCTTAGAATTGAATTTGCAAAATGTGTTTGTTCATGTGTTTTATCAATTTGAAAAGAAACAGTAAGTTTCGCTTTGGCGCCAGACCAAACTTAAAGAAAACAGTAAGTTTCCCATCTACGACGGACAAATTTTGTTGGTCTGTCGAAAACATGCTTTGGCAACCTCACTTTCCCATGTACGACGGACCGATTTTGTTTGTCTGTCGTGAACGTGTTTTTGAGCTCATGAGTCGAACTCAATTCTCCAAGAAGCCAGTAAGTTTTGCATGTACAACGGACCAAGTTTTTGGGTTTGTCGTGGACATGCTTTTGAGCTTATGTGCCAAACTCTTTTCCAAAGGAACCGATATTTTCACTTGTACAACAGACTGATTTTGTTGGTCCGTTGTGAACGTGTTTTGCTCGGTTTTGATTTTTTCTTGAAACCGAGACTTTCATGTGTACACCGGACCGATTTTGTCTCATCCGTTGTGAATGGCTTTATGAGTGGTTTTTCATGTGTACGCCGGACCATATTTGTTTGTCCGTCGTGAATGCGTTTTTGCTGAATTAGGGTTTTGAGCAAAATTGGAATTGTGTTTGATTCATTTTTGGGATTATGAAATTTGTGAGATTTTCATGATGCTTCTTTTGAAGTGGACTTTATGCAATGCTCATGTGAGTAGTTGCATGGATTGACATTGAGTCAAGTCGTGGACTTGTGCTCGCATTTGTTTTGTGGTTTGTTCATGTGCAGGTATTGCTCGAAGACGAATGTAGTCGATGACGGGACCGGAACTAGGTTCATGGAGGAACTGAGGTTCGGGACTAGGTTCAGGAGGAACTGAGGTCTTGGTGGTCAAGGATGTCATGCGGGACGTTCGGGCTAAGAGAATGGTGCACATGAAGAATGGTTAGTCACGTGAGAATGGCAGGAGGTCATTCGCGTGCAAAGTGTTAGTCACGTGAGTATGGCAGGTGGCCATACGCGTGCAAAGTGTTAGTCACGTGAGTATGGTAGGGTTGCCATACGCGTGCAAGAGTTGTACTCGGCCAGGTTGGGCCAAGTAGAGTTGTGTTGGATACAGATTCCTTCTAGGGAATAGGAATCGTATTCAGAACTCCTTGTGGGTTGGTCCTTTAAATAGGAGGGGTGTCTCCTGTTGAAGTGCAATCAATCGAATTGAGGAGAGCTAGGCGCATAGAGCCTTGGGCTCAAAGTTTAGGGTTTGTACTCTTTTGATGGGAGTACTTTAGACAAAAGAAATAAAGATCAATTCTTCTAGTTCCCGCATTGCTTCAACGTTCTCTTTTTGGTTCTTGTTTGCATGCTTGTTCTAGTTCTAGATTGGTTTTTGTTCTTTAAGTTTTATCTTGATTTGATCCATCAAAAACCTCTCTAGGGTATTGATCTAGTGTTTCTCAAAGTCTAGTTGTTCAATCTTTTGTCGTTCTTGTTTAATCTTGAAGTTTTGATTAGATTGATTCTCGTCAAGTTCTGGATCAGCAAGCTTGCGAAGCTCATAACTTTTGATCCGTAAGTCCGATCGAGCTGATTCTTTTTGGGTTAGATTCGTATTGGAATATAGTTTCTCGTGTCCAAATTTCAGATCAATCTAACGGCTGGATCTCCAGGAATTCTCTTTTTACCAAGCGCCTGTCAATCTGTTTTTTGTTGATTACGAGGCAATCTTTTGAATCCAAGTTGGGGTGAACTTTCAATAGATCAAGAATTTGATTTTAGCTTCCGCACAATCATTCACCCCCCCTCTGATTGCTATATTCGTATACTTCGATCCTACATGGTCTTCTTCCACGAACGTAGCGACGCGTGGTGACCCCAGTTCCAGTTCTGAAGGGAGAACAGCTTCTGCGCCGTAAACCAGGAAGAAAGGGGTTTCCCCGGTGGCCCGACTGGGGGTAGTCCGAAGTGACCATAACACCGCCGGGAGCTCTTCAGTCCATCGGGCCCCACGTTTGTGGAGTCGATCGAATGCCCGCGTCTTGAGGCCCTTCAAGACTAGCGCTGGCCCGCTCGACTTGACCGTTGCTCTTGGGGTGGGCGACCGAGGCAAAGCAGACCTTGGTGCCCATCTCTTCGCAGAAATCTAAGAAGGCCGCGCTGGTGAACTGTGTGCCGTTGTCGGTGATGATGCGGTTGGCGACCCCAAAACGGACGAAAATCCCTTGCATGAACTTGACTGCAGCGGCGGCGGTGATGGATCTTACTGCCTCGGCTTCCACCCACTTAGTGAACTTGTCGATGGCGACGAACAGGTGGGTGTAGCCTCGTGGCCCGCTGAACGGGCTCAGATATCCAGCCCCTGCATCGCGAAGGGCCAAGAGAGCGGGATAGTTTGCGTGGCCTGGCCGGGTTGGTGGATCCGCTTGGCATGGAATCGGCAAGCCTCACATCTCTCACCACCACAGGCATCCTGGAGGCGGTTGGCCAATAGAACCCTTGACGGAAAGCTTTTCCCGCCATCGCTCGTCTGACACATGGCTCCCGTGACACGCCTCCATGGATATCCGAGCAAATCGCTCCTCTTCCCGAGTGATGCACTTCAAGAATTCCGTTCTTACCGGCGCAGACAGGTCCCCGCCCACCAGGGTATAGCACTTGGCCTTTCGTGCTAGCTTCTCTGCTGACGCATCATCGTCGGGGCACACTTGATCCCGCAGGTAGGCCAGGATCAGATCCATCCAAGTGCCTTCCTGGTCAAGCACAGCGACCACGAGGTGGTCGCCTGGCACTACCGCCGGGCGCGTTTCACGGAACCACTTTACCTCTAGGGGCGAGGGCTGAAGCGGCATCACCATCGTCCCCGCCAGAAACGGGGGCTGCGATGGACGGTCGCAGAAGCCTTTCTTCAAAGACCCCGACCGGCACAGGAGATCTGGTTGAGGCGAGCTGGGCGAGCTCGTCCGCCATATGGTTGTCGCGCCGGGGGATGTGAGTATACCCCAACCCTTCGAAATGCCTTTCCAATTTCCTGACCTCCGCCAGGTAAGCCGCCATAACGGGGTCAGGACAGGAGAAGTCTTTCCTTGCCTGGTTGACGACCAGCAGGGAGTCGCCCTTTACTTGCAGGCGCCGGACACCGATGGCTGCGGCGGCCCGGAGCCCAGCTAGCAAGCCCTCGTACTCGGCGACGTTGTTAGTGGCCTTGAAGTCGAGGACGACCACGTACTTGAGGAGGTCCCCGGTCGGAGAGACCAGGAGAACTCCAGCCCCCGCGCCTTCAAGCCTGAAGGACCCGTCGAAGAAGAGCGTCCAGGGGGAGGGCGCGGGGACCTCATCGGCTTCGGACTCGGATGGAGTCCACTCGACGATGAAGTCCGCCAGTCTTTGACTCTTTATCGCGGTACGAGGGGCGAACTTGACACCGAACTCCCCCGACTCAACGGACCACTTTGCGATGCGGCCCTCTGCTTCTCGGTTATGGAGGATCTCGCACAGAGGGTATGAGGAGACCACCGTGATCTCTCTCCCTTGAAAATAGTGCCGCAACTTTCTTGACGCCACCACCACAGCATAGACCATCTTCTGAGCCTGAGGGTACCTTGTTTCTGCGTCATGAAGCATTTTGCTGATGTAGTAGACCGACCGTTGGACGCCTTCTCGCTCTGCCACCAGGGCCGCGCTCACTACGGAGGGGCTAGCCGCCACATACAACAGCAGTGGCTCACCCGGCTCGGGGCGACCAGCACCGGGGGAGAGGAGAGGTATTGCTTCAAGCCTTCGAACGCCTGCTAGGCTTCTGGGGTCCATTCAAACGAGTTGGTCTTCTTCAACAGCTTGAACAGCGGCAGGCTTTTCTCCCCTAGCCGAGCTATGAACCGGCCAAGGGAGGCCAGCCGGCCAGTCAAGCATTGCAGTTGCTTGAGGTGGGTAGGCGGCTGCATCCGCTCAATTGCCTCTATCTTCTCTGGGTTGACCTCGATCCCGCGGCTAGAGACTAAGAACCCGAGTAGCTTCCCGGATGAGACACCAAACACGCACTTCTCGGGATTCAACTTTATGCAGTATTTTCTGAGGCGGGAGAAGGTCTCGTCCAGGTCCTGAACAAGCTCATCGGCCTTTTTGGTCTTTACTACCAGGTCATCGACATATACTTCGAGGTTCCTCCCTATTTGGGACCGAAACACAATGTGCATGGCCCGCTGATAGGTGGCACCAGCGTTGTTCAGCCCGAAGGGCATCCTGACGTAGCAGTATACACCAAGAGGAGTCACAAAGGCGGTCTTTTCTTCGTCTTCCTGCGCCATACTGATCTGATGATACCCGGAGTAGGCGTCGAGGAAACACAGGGCTTCACACCTTGCCGTGGAGTCGACGACGATATCTATCCGCGGCAGGGGGTACGGGTCCTTAGGGCAGGCTTTATTGAGGTCGGTGAAGTCGATGCACATTCGCCACTTCCCGTTGGACTTCTTTACGAGCACAGGGTTGGCCAACCATTCCGGAT
The DNA here is from genome assembly GCA_036346355.1 of Rhipidocladum racemiflorum. Lineage (NCBI taxonomy): Eukaryota > Viridiplantae > Streptophyta > Magnoliopsida > Poales > Poaceae > Rhipidocladum > Rhipidocladum racemiflorum. Next base: position 8,945,418 of record CM070579.1, read on the forward strand.
AGGCGGCCTCCCGCACAATCTTGGCGGACAAAAGCTTCTCCACTTCGTCCCGAATGGCGTCCTGCCGCTCTGGCGCCTGCCGCCGGATCTTTTGTCGAACCGGGTGCGCTCCAGGGAGCGTTGCCAATCGGTGCTCGATCACCTCCCTAGGGACCCCGGTCATTTCTGATGGTTCCCAGGCGAACACATCCAGATTAGACCGGAGGAAGGTGACGAGCGCGCCTTCCTATTTGGCGCTGAGGTCGGTGCCGATCTTGACGACCTTGCCCGAGCCGTCCTCGCCCACGGGGACCGCCTTTGCCTCGCCCGAAGGTCTGGGCGGTGCGCGGGTCCTGACCGAAGGGGAGCTCGGGCTGTCGTCCTTATCGCGCGCCGAGCAGGTGGCGCCGGCCAGGTCCTGCAGCTGCTTGCTGAGACGCAGGGCTTCCAGTCTATCCACCTTCACCGTAATTGGACCTCCAGGCCCGGGAATCTTCACCAGCATGTAGGCGTAGTGAGCGACCGCCATGAACTTGACCAAGGCCGGACGACCAAGCAGGGCGTTGTACGGGAGGTCGAAGTCGGCGACCTCAAAGTCGACCAGCTCCGTCCGGAAGTTTTCCGCACTTCCGAACGTAACAGGCAACCGGACCTGCCCCAGGGGCAAGAGGCCCACCCCGGGGGCGACTCCGTAGAAGAGTGGGGCCGGGCGCAGCTCTTCATACGGTATCTGGAGCGCTTGGTACGCCCCAACTGACAGCAGGTTGATGGCGCTACCTCCATCGACGAGGACCCGCGATCGGCAAATGGTTTGGGCCGGAAACGTTCTCCGGGTGGTCGGCCCGGCTGAAAGTGATCGGTTGTTCCGACCACTTCAGCAGCCTACTCGCCCCAGAGGATGATACGGTGGCGCAGACCTGCCTTAGATCCCGCTTGTACTGCAAGTTCGATGAGTAGGTGGCTGAGCCCCCGTGGATGAACGCCACCGTGTGCTCCGCCTGTTGGAAGGCCAAAGGAGCTGAGTCTTCGTCGTCGTCTTCTCCGTGGTCTTTCTCGCGGCGCTTCTTGAGTCGCCTGTCTACCAGCTTGGACACAACTTGGCAGTCCTCAAGTCGTGTCCACTCGTTCGATGGATGGGGTAGTAGGGTTTTCCCCCATCGTCTTCGCGACGGGGCGAGCGACGGTTCCTGCGGTCGCCACGCCGGTCCCGGCGCTCGTCCCTCTGGTCTTGATCATCGCGACGCCGGGATTTGGCCTCTGGTTCGACAACCAGGACTTCCCTAGCGGTGGCCTCCTTTCGCTTCTTCTTCTTCTTCTTCTTGCGATCGGAGGACTTCGGGGTGCCGGCGTCGTCGGTGTCGGTAGGCCTTATCGCGCTCTTCCGAGCCTTAGCCGCCCTGGCGCACTTGTGTGCCAGGGAGAACAACTTAAAAATGGTCGAGATGATGCGGGTAGCCATCTTCTCCTGCATCTTCTGGTCCCGGACCCCCCTCCGGAAAGCGATGATCACCGACTGCTCAGAGATCCGGGGGATCGTATTACGGCAGTGGCTAAACCGCTGGATGAACTCTCCCAGGGACTCCCCTCCGCCGCCTCCAGGCGGGAGGTCGTCCTCCACGCCCGGCTGAGCGTAAGAGCCCTGAAAGTTGGCGACGAAAATGTCGCACAGCTCCTCCCACGAGTGCACGGAGCCTCGCGGGAGGTTGAGTAGCCAAGACCGGGCAGAGCCCGTCAGCGACGTCGGGAGGTAGTTGGCCATAACCTTCTCGGACCCTCCCGCCGCACGCACCACCGTGGTGTAGATTTGCAGGAACTCCTCCGGGTTGGTGGTGCCGTCGTATTTCTCGATGGAGGCGGGCGGAATCTCTCTGGCCACGCGGCCTGCCGGAGGCGGAGAGAGAACGCCTGGCATCCAACGTTGTAGGGGGAGCAGCGTTGTTCGCCAGCCCCTCGACCCTGAGGAGAGGACGAGGAGTGCGACTCTGCGCTCTCCCCGGAGTCCGAGGGGGAAGCCCCCTGTCGCCCGGCGGATATCTGGGGATTGGCACACCGCTGCGCGTTCTCGCGACGCCCCCTGAGAACATGGCGTAGGTCACCGTCGCGCTGGAGCTACCTCTCGTCCAAGCGCGATCTGAGATCTTCACGATTCCCCCTTGACTCAGGGGGACCGCGGGAAGAAGCGGAGTCACGTGCACGTCCCCCTATAACGGAGGGGGCTACAACTAGGACTCCCTTTCCCTTGTCCCGGCCCTTGAGACCGGGAGAAATCGTGTGGCATTTGGAAGCTTGGCGTCGATTCTTGCGCTACTGCCGCCGTAGGCCGGAAGCTCCCGGCCGGGCCGCCGCTTCAACCTGCTGTTGTGCGGCATCGACTAGGTAGACAATATCCCGCAGCCATGGAGTGGCTGGGGTGTCCCCCCCAATGTTACTGGGGGATGATCGAGAAGCAGCCGGGCCGCATGAAGGCTTCGCGCGGGGGTGTCGTCCCCCAGCGCCAAGCGCCGTTGGACGGGCTGACCCCCGGGCGTAGGAGCCATGCGCGCCCCTCCCGAAGCGGAGGGACCCGGGTGGCCCGGCTCCCTCCCCGAACGCCGGGACCGGCTACGGGCGCCGCTTTCCTCGGGCAGATTGCTGCGCTTGGAGTGCGACTCCGCCATGCAGACAAGCGCCCCTACTTCTGCTGAGCTTCGAGCTGGAGATGGAAGGAAGAGGGCAATCTAACCACCAATAGCCCCTACCTGGCGCGCCACTGTCAGCGTACTAGCCAACAGGCACCTCCGAGTCGGGTGCTTATAAGGTTCAGACGGGGGGCTTTCGGGGTAATCGCCGGTGGAAGGAAGATGAACGGGGTGCCGGTGAAGCTCAGAGGGATGGGGACGCTAAGATTTACCCAGGTTCGGGCCCTCCGAAGAGTAACAGCCCTAGTCCTGCTTCCCTTGCTATTGCTTGTCTTGTGGAATATGAACTGGAATCCTAGCTTGAGAGAATGGAACCTAGAATCAATGGATCGAACCCCTTCTCCCATGCCCCCGGCTCCCTTTTATACTTGGGCTGGCGGGGGCGCCTGGGAGACTTACACGAAAAGGCACACTCATTACACTGCCACGGGCGCATTTAATGCGCCCGTCACTGCTCTTACATCTCATTAACGTCTGCCGCAGCCGTCACACCCCTGCCTCGGGCCCCACGTCCGCCAACGCCACCCGTTCCGTTAAGGGGTGAGGTGCTGCCGTGATATCACACGTAATTAATGCACGCCTGGGGAAGGCACGCCGCCATACTGCATCCTCCATGCTTTGCATTTAATGCGCACGATTCGCATTAAATGTCCTTGATCTGGGCGCTACAGCCTCGGGGGTGGACGCCAGGGGAGTGGCCTGCATGCCACGTGTCCTCTGGGCGACCACCTTGCTGGGCGCTCAGTGGTGTGGCCTGATCGCCACCTGTCCGCTGGGCGACCACCTTCCTGGGCGCCCAGTGGTGCGGCCTGATCGCCACCTGTCCACTGGGCGCCCCACCTCGCTGGGCGCCCAGTGGTGCGGCCTGATCGCCATCTGTCCACTGGGCGACCACCTCGCTGGTCGCCCAGGGGCGTGGCCTGACTGCCACGTGTCCCCTGGGTGACCACCTTCCTGGGCGCCCAGTGGTGTGGCCTGGTCGCCACCTGTCCACTGGGGCGACCATGCTGGGGAGTTGCTGCTCGCCGTGGTGGTGTGCCCGGACACACCCTGCCCGCCCGGCGGTCTCTTTTATTGCGGGGGAGTGGGGACCCTGGTGTAAAATACGCCGACAATATATATATATATATATATATATATATATATAGAGAGAGAGAGAGAGGGGGGGATGTCAAAATTGTTAGACAACCTCACTATCGAATAGTCCGGGGTTGCCTAATAGATCTAAATTGGAGAATAGAGAGAGGAAGAGAGACACAATATGAGGAGGAACTGCTCTGCTCTATTATTCTGATTGCATCAATCTACAACGGGGTGACCCCTTGCCTCCTATTTATAACCTATTACTAGGGTTTTAGGAGAGTCCACATGGGCCATGTGGGTCGAGTTTCCTAACACTCCCCCTTGGACTCTTCACCGCGAAATGCATATGCCTCATCAAAACTCTAGAAAAACCTAGTGGGAAAAATACTTGGAGAAAGAGTACATAGCATACGCTTGCTGTGTTGCACGGATTGCCTCATCAAAAACCTTATATAAGAAAACTTCAATGAAAAACTTACTAAGGAAAAGAGTACAATCCACCCCAAGCTTCAATATTAATCTTCAAGATTCACGTAGGGTACTCAAACTTCATGTTCGAGATTTATGTAAGAGTATGTGAAAGTTCTCCCACTTAAATTTTCACTTCTCTAAGCCTCATCATCCCGATTCCTCTAACACATCTTTCAAAGGAAGATGCCGGGAGTGACTTAGTGAATAAATCTGCGAGATTTTCACATGACTTAGTGTGCAGTATTTTGACCTCATTCATCTTATGCATTTCATGGGCATAAAAGAACTTATGGTTGATATGTTTTGTGAGGTTGCTTTTCACATATCCCATTTGCACTTGAGCAACACAGACTGCATTATCTTCATAGATAATAGTGGAGGTTTGTTCCATGTTCAGGCCACATGATTTCTAGATGTGGTGAACCATTCTTCGAAGCCATGCACATTCTCGAGAGGTTTCATACAAGGCAATTATTTCTGAGTGGTTTGTCGACGTCGAGACAAGAGTATGTGATGTTGTCACTGACCAAACAAGTAACATGTGAAGTTCAGATAACCCAGTGATCCAACTCAAGTACTTAGCGCCATTGTTATATGGATACGGACACGGAAATCGGAATCTAGCTCGGATTCAAGATGTCTGATTCGGCAAAATGTTTTGGATACGGGAGTCCATGTAGCACTACTTACTGCCACTACTATCATAGAGTTTATGCAAGGAAAAGTAAGTGAGAAACAGAAGACAACACTCTCTGTTTGAATCATGGGCTATTGCTCCCACCAGAATCAAAATTTTCAGCATTTTCGCACACCCATGTAACCAAGATCCCAACATATGATCAACGCCTAAAAGTGATGTAAACCAAAAGAATCTGTTGCCACGTGCCAAACAAATTTAGCTGAGGGGCAACCGAAGAACACCACTTGTCTTCTCTCTTCCTGTTTCTCCTACACAAATTATCTTTAGTCAGAATTACTCCTTTGGGTTGGTAAAAAAGGAAGACCTTAATCTACAGAAGTATCTTCGCTTTCCTAATGAATTTGTGAGGAAAAATAACCTCGGAATTGATCAGGGCTTGATACATTGAATGGACTGAAAACAGTCCATTTGCAGTCGGTTTATATTTCAATAGTGAATAAATCATTATCCTTAGAGAGAACAATACCAAAACATCTTAGTTTTAAATAATACGTTGCATTCATGCTAGCATTGTTAAGAGTTCTCCTGGAAGATAAATTACTGAGATCATTTTTTAAAGCATCTGCACTGTCAATTTTTTGTTCAGAGTGATATTGTATAACATGGGATATTGCTCAGGAAGACCAGGGTTCACCTTTTCGTCGAAATTTGAACGAATTTCGTGAATTTCATCCTTTCCGCCCCGCCTTGAAAAAGAATTTCGTTTGGTTTACCGCTCAAATTAAAATTCAAAAAAAAATTGACTAATTTTATCCAAAATTTTCCTATAATTAGTATTAATAGCCTTATGGCCTCTGGTGTGAATATTTTATAAAAAATGAAGTTTGAAGACGTTTTTGAGCCATTCAAAATGTAGATAATATAAAAGGCAAAAACAAATTAGAAATATTTTTAGTAGCAATATTTGTTCAAGTATGTTAAGTAGCAATATTTACTTCAACATATTTTAGTAACAATATTTGTTCAATTACATTTAGTAGCGATATTTGTTCAAGTTTGTCAAGTAGCAATATTTGTTCAGGTGTGCCAAGTAGCAATATTTGTTCAATTATGTTAAGTAGCAATATTTAGTAGCAATATTTGTTGAAGTATATTTAGTAGCAATATTTGTTCAATTGTATTTAGTACCAATATTTGTTCAATTGTATTTAGTACAATATTTGTTCAATTGTATTTAGTAGCAATATTTGTTGAAGTATATTTAGTAGCAATGGACGGCACCCGAAAATAGTATTATTTATTCAAGTAGCGATATTTATATGAACAAAAATTATCTTTCTATGGTATATTTTAATATGTTGATGTTATCCAACATTGAAAAGCATACTTCTCATCGTATGCATGCATGATTCTCATTTTTTCAAGAGAAATTTGATCTTTTCGTTCGAATTTTGCTCTGCTATTTGACTTGATTTAAAATTTGTTTGACTTTCAAAACCTTTGGTTTTTCTCAAATTTCGTTTCAAATTTCGCTACCGCTCGCTCGTCGAAAAACATGGTGGAACGGTATTGTTAACCCTGAGCACACAATCAATTTTAGGTTATTCCAACCTTCAAGAAATCTTGAGTGGAAATGAGAACAAGTCAGAACGGATTTTGTCGCTGGTTTATCCATGACACAATCGGATGTGTTTCAGTATTAGGGAAAGCTATGTATTGGATCGTCTAAGATTTCGAAGTGCAGAGAAGGAATCGTTTACAAGCTTGAGTGGCTATAGGCAAGAGCACAAGGATGTCGTCTTCATCTCACAGCTCAAGAGTCGCCTTCAAGAGTCAACCAAGCAGATTTGTAGCAACCCGTTCAGTTTCTAGATATCAAGCAAAAACTGTTCCATGCATCCTCAAGAGCAGGGGATCACCCTTAAGCATATGACTTCAATAATCTCAAAATTGCTCACATCTGAATGATCTTTTTTTTGGCTCAGCAGTCAGCAACAGTTATTTCAAATTCATCCCCACGATCCTACGGCATGACAGAGAGAAGATTACAGAACATGCATGTCTTGTTCCGTCCAACTGAACAATCTGGAATTAATGGAAGTATTTTCAGAGAGGACAGTGAAATTTGCCTGCCATCACAGGTAATCGAGCGATCCACTGACATTTCAACTGTATCCAAACCTGAAAAATTCAGGTGCCCCATGTTGGATCTAATTCCAGTGGTTGATAACAATCTGGTCAGAGGTTATGCCATTATCAAGTAAAAAGTCTTTCACACTGTCGAGCAGGTGATCATCCTCCGAGCATATGATTTCAGCAACCTCAAGGTGCTTACATGTAAACGACTTTCTTCTAGCTCACCGATGATTCTTGCAGACGTAGTATCCAAATGACGCTATCGCAGGAGAAACAGACAAGTTTTATCTTGATGGCACATGCATAAACATTCAACAAAGGAATTGAAGGAACAATATACATGTGGAGAGAAACATGTACCTGTGCGAGTTTCAGAGTTAGCTTCTTCAGACTAGGTGAGCTCTGAAGGAAGATTATCAATACATACAAGTTTGCATGCAGAAACCATTCACCAAGATTCAGGTTTATAAGATTGCTGAATTTCGGACACCATTGATAATTCTTTTCCACCTTCAGCTGTGCAAGGTTCAAAGGATTAGGACACGACATAAAACCCATGCCATATTCTAGAAATCAGTTTACTGGATTCAGGCACATGCTAAACCCATACTAACATTAGACATAGAATCCGTACAATATTCTAGAAAAAAAAAACTTTCAGGTAGAACTATGGATGTGAAAAAAACAGGACTGAAACGGAATCATCTAAACAACAATAATCCATATTAAACAATATTGTACTTATGTTTCAAAGAGTGAGTGAGTGAGTGAGAGAGTCAATAATGCAGAGAATATGTAATTTAATCAGTACAACTGCTTTCCATGCGAGCCAGATAGATAAACTGGTGAAAAAAACAGTGGGAGATCTATCTGCTTGATTTCTATGATCGGTTACCAAGTGTTGCGAATGGAGCTTTCAACAGCTGCTGAAGCATTTTTTGTTATGGTGCCTTCTAATTTTCACTTCTATATGAAGTAACAGAAATATAAGTCAAGTAATCACTCTTCTACGGGACGAAGATGCACTTTCAGCTGACAGCCTATATTGCATCCACAGTAGAACAGTATATATCACTGAATAAGAAATGCACGAACTTCATTCTGTAATCAAACCACCAATGTATTTTGGTCAGTGACAACATCACAGACGGTTTTATCTAGAAACATCACTGACGGTTTTATAGTGCAACCGTCAGTGACAACATCACAGACGGTTTTATCTAGAAACATCACTGACGGTTTTATAGTGCAACCGTCAGTGACAACATCACAGACGGTTTTATCTAGAAACCGTATGTGATATACAGCAATATCATAGACGATTTTATATTATTTTAGTATAAAATCGTATGTGATAACTCCTGTAAATATCACAGAGGATTTTAAAATAAACTGTCTTTGATATATTATTAGCGTGTTTCGTCTCCCCCAAACCGTAGCCCCCCTGGGCCCCGTCCTCCTCCTCCTCGGTGACCTCCCTCTGAGCGACCTCCCCGACGTGCTCCCCCGATCTAGCGCTGCCACGCTCCTCCCCTCCTAGTGCCGGCGCTCGGCCTTCTTCACCGACACTGTCGGCTCTCTCGATCGTCCCCAAGCAAGGTGAACCCCACCTCCCTCCTCTTCACCCTCCCTCTACTCAACCCTTCTCTTCTTCTCTCTTTTTTTTTCTAGGTTTCCCCATAGGTGATTGCAGCCGGGCTCCGATCCTCATCAATGCCGGCCTCCCAGCCACGGCTCAGCCATGGATACCCCCTCCCCCTTTTTCCTAATCTAAGTCCTCCCACTCTCTTCTTGATCCCCTTTTCCTGAGCTAGATTTGATGCCCATTAACCATGAGTTTCTACATCTACTACACATGCATGCAAAACTCCTTTATGGATCTGGAATGGTACATGTATGAATTTGTGGGCGATGCAATAGCAAAGTGTTTACCCTTGATGATTAAACTTTCTTGGTTCAGTGTTTTATATCCTTCCATGTTGTGATCATCAAAGATATGTATGTCTGTAGTTGGGAGTGTTTTATGTGCATTGGCATGGCTAATTTCATGGTGCAAATTTTGCTCATCCAGTTAATGGGATTAGCTTCACCCTCATGTGTATTTGTGTTATGTGTCCTTAATGATTAGTGTACAAGATTCGTTGGGAACAAAAGGGGCAATGGCTGTATGGGGTTCTGTCATGAGAGCACAGTGAGCTTAATGTTTTGGATTTGTTTTATGAGCCAGCGATTTGACCCTTGCATATTGTGATTTGTAGAAGCATGAATATTTAGGTTTATGTTGTTGGATTATTCTGAGTTAATGGAAATACTAACAAAGAATTTTATTGTTGTCTGTCATATTTAGGTTTATGTTGTTGGATTATTATGAGTTAATGGAAATACTAACAAATTTGAAGCATCCAAGTCATGGTAAATTTGGAGACTACCACGACATGAATGCTACAATTTGAAGCATCTATGTCATGGTAAATTTGGAGGCTTAGCTAAATTTGAAGCATCCAAGTCATGGTAAATTTGGAGGTCTAAACGATGTACCATATATTATGTAGTGTTGAACCAGTGTGGGCTTTATGCAATCACAGACGGTTCTAAATAGGAACCATCTATGATGAAAGATCATCACTGACGGTTCCTATTTAAAACCGTCTGTGATATCTATTTTTACAGACGGATCAAAAACCATATCCGATGATCTCTTTCATCACTAACCCAGCAACACTTCTTTTATCCATCTAATAAAATCATACAATATATACAAATTGACATGAATTAACTTGTTTTATTCTTTATTGATACAATAAACAAGCAAAATCATACCAAGCATCATCTACCACATTCGCTCACTTCATTTGCTCTTATGAAAAAAAGAACTAATCCACAACGACTATACTTTCGAAGTTACTCTGGATTGCCATCTACACATTCAAGTTAGGATGTGTCTTTTTGGGTATTCAAGTTTGGGCGTCGACACGAGGAACCAAGTTCTGAGTCATAATATCTTGATAAATTTTTTATTGGTAATGCTATAGTTCGGACGTCTGTATTTTTTTCGTAACATTTTTTTCTACGCATGCAACATTTTTTTTCTACGCATGCAACATTTTCCTTCTACAAACAGTAAATGTTTCAAAAGCGAAAAAAATGTTTCAAACGTTAAAAAAATGTTGCAGACGCTAAAAAAAATGTTGTGCGGGCGTCCGAAAATTTAAAAAAAATCAGACGCCCGACTGCTAGTACCGGCCATTCTTTATATATGCACAGATCGGACTGGAGGTCGATGCCGAATCGGAATCGGACTGGCGGTCCATAAATTCCAGGTGACGCATTCGCAAATTCAATCATCCGCCACTCCTGATTAACCAAACACCATCTGCCTCCCCGTTGTCCTCTCGTCCGTACCAGCCATGGCACCGCCGCAGCCGCGCAGACGACGCTGCGGGCCCCCTTCCGCCGCCGTGCTGTGCAGCAAGGGCCGCCGGATGAAAGATCGTCGCCGCGCACACCACGGAGACATCGACGGCACCCTATCGGACGACGCCCTCGCATGCATCTTCGCCAGGTTACCGTGCGCGGCGGCCGTCGTGCGCTGCGCAGCCACGTGCAGGCGGTGGGGCGCGTCGTGGCCACGAGGGCGGCGGCCCTCTCCCGCTCCCTGCCGCCCCTCGGCCGCTTCGAGCCTCACCTCGCCGTCGGCTTCTTCCACCAGGAGAACGATGTTATGGAGAACGTCGAACAATTCCAAAAATGCACACACGCACGAGCAAAAGAACAGCAGGAAGCAATAGATTTTTGTGCGGCTGAAGACCTTAGTATCTTCCTTCTGGTTTTTCTATTCTTATATAGACAACAACTAGTAACTGGTCAGCTAGTAACCGGCCAGCCACTATCAGAAAACTGAAACACACGAAAAAGGCTAGTAAAGACTAGTAACCGGCCAGCACTAAGCCATGACGTGAAATAAAAGATTACAAGTAACTGATCAAAATAGTAACTACGTACTCTATGGAAAACGGATGCTAAAAGTCTATGAACGATGCCTGAATATTGAACAATCTCCCCCTAATACTGGCGTCGTTCAGCTGAGCTTGGTGACGCCAATCCGCCCGCGGAGTTCTTGAAACTTGACCCTTCCGAGCGGCTTCGTCAAAATGTCCGCGAGTTGCTCCTGAGTACCCGCGAACTCCAAGCCGATTGCCCCGCTGTCAACACACTCACGGATGTAATGAAATTTGGTGTCGATATGCTTACTCCGATCGTGTAGAACGGGGTTCTTACTGAGAGCGATTGCGGACATTTCTGACAAAATTGGTTTAAACACTCTCCATACTGGAACCAGACATTTGAGTTTGCAAAAAATGGAGAACCCCTGAATATAGATCATGTTCAGCTAAGTTTGTTCATTTGAGCTCTGTAGTTTTGTCAGGAATGCAGAGTTTAAAACAAAGACTCTGTATTTTTGTTCTATGCGGGTCACTGTTTGGACTTAGGAAGTAATTTGAATTGTGGACAGCTAGCTAATTCAGTTGTATTGCATTAATTTCTGTTAACTTCAGTGCTTGGGCTAATTATTTTTGGTGTTTCTCTTTGAGTGATCTACATGATGTAATTGTTTGTTATGCTTATTATTTGTAACTCATGGTTGTTTCACCTTTCTGACAATGTTGGAACAGTGGCCATGATGTTTCACCTTTCTGATTGCTTGCAATTTTGAACAGAAGCGGCACATGAGGAAGGATAATTTATCTTCGGGTAAACCCAAATTACCAGAAGATTTTGTCAAAGAAGCAGAGAGCATACTTTGAGGAGATTGATGCCTTTGAACTGCCAGAGGAGGCGGCCTCAGAAATTGACCTGGAGTGAGAACTCAAGCTAATCAATCCATCTTGTATGATATTACTAGAACGTGTGACCTTTTCTGTACAGAAGCAGACTTACTCGCATTACTTCCACGGCAATGTAACTGCGGGTTATGAGCATCAACCTAAAGCTCTTGTAGTTGGTACTAGAGGAGACACTGAGATCTCAAGATTAGACCCGTGCTTTGACTGTTTGACCTCAAAAATGGCTAGCTTGTTTGATTCTCGAAAAGACTAACCAGAAATGTACGGTGATATATGGGAGCTGCATACTTAATGAAATGGAAAAATAATATTATCTTTCCAGAATACGGTGATATACAGGTTGAATACGTATTTGCCATACAGCTCATACAATCAACCAAACAGCATCTCTTGCCAGCCTGCACCAGCTCATACAATCAACCAAACAGCATCTCTTGCCAGCCTGCACCAGCTCATACAATCAACCAAACAGCATCTCCTTGCATCCACTTAGCCTGGCTCTCACCAGCCTGGCTCAACTCATACAGCCTGGCTGAGTTGAGAAGGCAATCAAACAGCCCATAATGGGCTGTTTGGTTGCCTTCTCAGTTCAGCTAGGCTGCATGAGCTCAGACAGGCTGGTGGGAGTCAGGCTGAGTGGATGCAAGGAGATGTTGTTTGGTTGGTCGTATGAGGTTGGACAGGCTGCACAGAGATGTTGTTTGGTTGGCTGCACTGGAATGAAAGTGTGATAGACAAATTCAAAAGAGGGATGAAATAAATTTTAAAAATACTAGAAAATCAATAATTTCACAAACGAAAATAAAAAATTTTAAAATATATTCTAGAAAATCAATAAATTGAAAAACTAAAATTTTAATCTTTTGAAATTTATATAGCAAGTATGGTCTAGTTTTGTTCGAAAAAATATCAGGAACACATAGGTGAAATCGGTTCGTTAATCGGAGATGTTAATCAAAAGATATAGCAAAGAAAAGAAGAAAATTAGATAATAAATGCTGATGTCAGCATGCATGTATAGCTCAGCAGAGCCTGGCTCTGGGGAAACGGTGGATTTTACCGCTTCCCTGAGCTGAAATGAAAAAGTGTTTTCGTCTGTAAGCCAGAAATGAGTTGAATGAGACACAACCAAACACTCCATCTTTCGTGATCTGTAGATCTGAAATCTCTTTAGATGCAGCCAACCAAACAGCCCATAAAAGTCTATGAACGATGCCTGAATATTGAACAAACGACGGGCCCACCGCGCGCGCGCGGAGCGCCGCGTCGGCGTCGCGGCCGCAATTCGTCACGACGGCCTCCGGCGGCGGCCTCCTTGGCTGTCGGCGTACCTGCATCGGATCGTTCGCGGACGGCGTGGGGGCGGACGACGGGCTCTTGGACCACTCCCGCCCGGTCGCGTCCCGCAACGGCCGCCTCGTCCTGGAGCTCCGGCGGGACGGTCACGCCGATGGCCTCAAGTTCGCGGTCTGCAACCCGATGACAGGGGACGTCGCTGTGGTCCCGCCCCTCTCCGGCAAGGACAAGACACGGGACTACTGCTGCGCGTTGCTCACCGGCGACGACCTCAAGGACCCGCCGCGTTGCCCGAGCTTCTTCCGGCTGCTGCTAGTCTACAACCGCCGCGGCTCCACCGCGCTCCGGTGCTACTCCTCGGACACCGGCCGCTGGGGACCGGAGGCGAAGACCGACATCAAGATCCCCAGCTCGAAGCTGCCCCGCATCGGCGCGGCCGTCGTGCTGCGCGGCGTGGCCTTCTGGGCTTTGGACCACGGCTCGCTCGGGGTGCGTATGGACGGCGACGATCCTGACCGGGCGCTGGACGCGCATCTGCTGCCTTACAACGAACCCTACTACTGGCCGCAGAACCGCCTGCTCCTGCTGGGCGTGTCGCCGGACAACCGGCTGTTCCTCATAAACTTCGGGATCAGGGGAGACATCCTCGACGTGGCACTTTCCTACTTCGAGATCGCCGGAGACGACATCCGCACGGGTAGGATGGAAGGAAGATCCGCCGAGCAACGGATCCTGCTGTACCAGATAAAGGTGGCGCCCCCAAGACACCTCGCTGAAGCTGCGGTGGTTCGGCGAGAAGAGCGGCGTCGTCTTGTTCACGTTGGGAAAAGGCAGCGGAAGCGGCGGCACCTTCGCGCTCAACCTCCGGGAAGAAGTGGTGGAGAAGGTGGCGGACTGCGGAAGCGACTCTTGGAGGAACTTGGTCGGCTTTGAGATGAACATGGCGGCGTACCTCGCGTCGATCGCTCCTTGACCTTGAGCAGTATATAATCAATGTAGAGAATATATTGCAGTATTTGCACGATGGGTTTGCACATTGGACAAGGCTCGAGATATGTAAATAAGTAATTTTTGTTAGAGTTTATGTGTAGTCAACTTCATCCCGGAAACACTGCTATGAATTCATCGCCAGGTTGACAGTGCTTGGACTCTGAAGAATGAAGATGATCCTGCAACATGATGGAGCAAAAAAATCTAGAAACAACTATATACCGATTACGTTGAGGAGCATGACATGATTCCGTAAATCAGGACAAGGTTCTAATTTATTCCAAATCAAGGGACTCCATACAATCGAGCAACAAGTTGAAAAACTTATCTAGCTAACAACAGACGCTTCTCACACAGTTGCACTTAGCAAAACTCTCTCCTTAAGCATGCCAAAAGGAAATGCAATATTGTCTCCTTGTCACTGTATAGTTCAAATATAAAATCTTAGGCTGTGCTAGCTAGAAGAACATGTAACAAATTTGAGTTAACACAATCCAAAACCATGCGATTCACAATCATTGTAACAAAACATTAATATATGACCTCTAAGTATTGTTTGATCTGCAGTTACAGGGGTAACAATATTTTTCTGATAACTTCATTATTTAGCAATTGAAGAACAAATAAACTCGAAAGCAGCGGGGTACATATGTTACTTCATGCAGCAAACTGCAGAAAGACAGTACATAGTCATAACTGAAATTTCAGTTTTTTGGGAGCAGGATTAATTCATAGCCAAATGCAATTTTAAATACAGAAAAAAAGAAGAAGAAAAAAACTAAACAAGTAACATGTGAAGTTCAGAAGACAAGAAATTTGAACATGCAAATGGAATTGGGAATGAAGCTCGCAAGGCACTAAGATGCAAGGATCTACGTGTGCCCCAGCTTGCGACTTGTCCAGGTTCCAGAATTATCTTTTCAATTGCTCGCAGCACACTGAGCCAAAATTTTGGGCTGAGAAGCTGAAGTACTCAATCATGCACAGATTCATTCTTTTTTTTTGGGTGCTTCTTAATTTAGTTTGTACTAGTTCCACTACTTATATGTGCCAACAGAAACCTAATCAATCTAGATCAGTAAATAGGTATGGTACTAGAAATGATAATGTTATAGATATTCAAGGGTTGGTCAATGTGTTCTATAGGAAAAGAGCAGCAGCAACTGCTAGCCCAGGCTCATCTGTGGAGGATCAGCGCCAACAGAGAGAAGATGAGGACGGAGGGAATTGATAGTTAGTAGTTTTTTTGAGAGGTGCTTCTATGCTCTTCTTTCTAGTACAAGTTATACAAATCTTGAAACAAGCGAAGGGGTAAGTAATCATCATCTACCATTCATTCATGCTTTAATAGTTGTGCAACTTTTAAAAGAAAGAGCATAGAAGCACCTCTCTTTTTATTTTATCTCTTAGGACCCACTCGCTAGCGCCAACAGCTGCTACGGCTATAGCCAAACGTAGCCTCCACTCGCTAGCGCCTAAAATCCTAAACCGGTCCTTTTGTGTGTTCTTCGAAAAGTTGCTTGTAAATTCTAATCAGCAAAGCCCCATAAAAGTTCCATTATGTTTGCTTGCAACCTCACGTTAATCCATAAGGAGCAGCAAAGCAATAAACATACCATGACTTAGAAAAGCAAACCAAATACGCAATAGAGCAAAAAATATCAATGGAGATATTTATAAGACAATTCTCATGCGATGATGATCCCTGGGAAAAAAAACCTTGTGAGACGTTATATTTTAAAATTAAGAGCAATGCTTCTATGCTTTTTCTCTCAATACAAGTTGTACAAATCTTAAAGCAAGCGAAGGGGTGAGTAATCCTTATCTACCATTCATTAATGTTTTAATATAGATGCATCAAGATGCTTTACCGCCGCAAGAGCAAAGATCGCAACGGAAGTAATATTTGTCATCGTCTTAGGCCAGAAGCAATTCGTACCAGATTTTTGGTTCTGGACGGTGATTATCGCTGACATAATCTTTGCCACAATTTTGCCTATAGCTTTCGCTCCCTTCTGCAATCTTGAATGCATCGGCACGCCCAATGTTGCAATGCTATCCGGAAGCATCCAAATTTTGTTTCGTATTTTAACGCTACAACTGGCATTAAAACAGAGGGGACCTTTTTTTTAAATAATACTTTTTTTAAAAAGAATTGTGGTTTTAATACTCGAAAAATCAAAATTGCAAAATTAATATGTAATCGCCAGACCGTACGGCGAATACCCTATTTTCGCCATACCCTACGACGAATACCCTATTTTCGCCGAACCGTGTGGCGACGATACACTAAATCCGCAGTTAATCAGCTACACGGGAATCAAGGCTATTTTCGCCGTACGGTATGGCAAAGACCCTATTTTCGTCGTACGGTTTGGCGAAAATAGGGTATTTTCGCCATATGGTACGGCGAAAATACTATTTTCGCCATATGGTAAGGCGAAAATAGCCTTAACCAAACAGCCGACGGTTAATCGGCTTTAATCGGGTAATTAGGGTATTTTCGCCATACTATATGACGAAAATAGGGTATTCGCCGTACGGTCTGATGATTACATATTAATTTTGCAATTTTAATTTTTCGAGTATTAAAACCGCAATTATTTTTTAAAAAAGTATTATTTAAAAAAAAATCAAAACAGAGGGATCACGGATGTTGCAAGAGGATTATGCCATTTCCCGATGATCTTTTTCAAAAATGAAACTTCTTATTTGCCTTTATTTGTCACATTAGAATTAATCTTGTACTAGTAGAAAACAGATTCGTTTCCGAGCAGGATTTGTTTCCTACTACGTTAGTTAGTATTATTACTATATAATCAAGGCATTAGTTGCTTATAATCAATTAGTAGCCTGTTTGGTTGCCCGGCCGACTGCATGCGGTGAGCTCGCATCCCACCAAAGACGCAAAGACGCGAGCCTGGCTCGCGGAAACGCCGCGCCGCGCTGCTTTCGCGGCCAGGCTCCACCTTATACGCTGCATCGCGATGGCTCAGAGGATACGAGCGCGTGCATCAACCAAACACCAGCGCAGCTGCTCCCTCAAGCCTGGCTCCGGGAAAAAAGTAAACCAAACACTGGCTGTGCTGCTCGCTTAGGCCTGGCTCGCTGCGACCGGGCAACCAAACAGCCCATAGAAAAATAAGAAAGAAAACAACAAAGGGTGCGTTTGGTTGTCTGGATGAGGTTGGATGGGATATGGCCATCCAACTTGGATGGGATGGAGCCATCCAGGTAGTTATTTGGTTTGGTGGATAAGGATGAGCCAATTTTTTGTTTGGTTAGATGGATGAGGATGGATGGGATGAGCTATTTTTTTTTTTTTTTGTTAGATGGATGAGCTAGTTGTAATCAAGGTTTCGAATTTTGATTTGAATTTTTTTGGACAAAATTTAATAAAAATTTGAATTTTGAACAAAATTTGATCACAATTTGAATTTTCTGACAAATTTTGAATTTTTGATAAAAGTTGACCAAAATTTGATTTTTTTTGACACATTTTGAATTTTTGAATAAAATTTGCATTTTCAAACAATTTTTTATTTTTGGACAATTTTTTACTAAAATTTGAATTTTCAAACAAAATTTGACCATATTTTGAGCGAAGTTTAATTTTGGCCAAGAAAACTTTGTCGAAATTTGAATTTGACCGTGTACGCCTCTTCGTGCAGCAAACTGGATGAGCACATCCGGCCTTTTTATTTGGATTGCTTTATCCAACATCTTGAAAGAATATTCCCAAAAATGGATGACCATATCCTATCCATCCACCCATCCAAACAATTGTATGACTCTAAATCCATAGATGGCCATATCCCATCCACCCTCATCCACCCAACCAAACACACCCAAAATGTGCTAGTTGTGCCGCACCACAAATATTCTTGTCTCTGTATGCTATTGTGTCCTTCCGTGTGTTTGTATGCATGTGCGTGTGTTCATGATCTAGGGCCAAAACCAACAATTGGTATCAGAGCGATGT
Source organism: Rhipidocladum racemiflorum (assembly GCA_036346355.1). Lineage (NCBI taxonomy): Eukaryota > Viridiplantae > Streptophyta > Magnoliopsida > Poales > Poaceae > Rhipidocladum > Rhipidocladum racemiflorum. The sequence goes on from CM070579.1 coordinate 8,963,517, forward strand.
TTTAACTTTAATGTCACGTTTGCTCGGATGGAGGCCAATATTTGCTGCGCCTCAGGGTAAGTTATTGTCGTTGAGAGACGAAGTGTTGAGCGAGATCCGACGGTGTATCGAGCACGACTACGGCGATGCATGTGGCTCCATGATGAGGAGATAGCGGTGGCAAGCCGTCATTGAGGTAGGCATTGTTCATAATGTGTGGTGTATGTGTGTGTATTGAGGTCATTGTGTTAGTATATCGTATGTATGTGGGTACTTGTGTGTGTCCAAGTATTCGTGTGTGTAAAGCGCTCGCCCGAGTCTCCGTGCTGTCAAAGTTGTGTCACGAGCAAAGAGAATCGGTGTGAAGAGATGCTGTACAATAATGACGGATACACGTACCAAGGGTACCCCCAGCAGCCCGGAACAGCGAGCGGGCTGCCTTTTAAAGCCCAGCTCTGACGAAGGGCCCATGAGCCGCAAAAGAGACTCAGTCCTGACCTGGGCCGGCCTTGGAGCATTCCGACCCCCTGGGACGGAGCACTTGGCAAGCTCCGACCCCCCTGGGACGGAGCACTCGGCAGGCTCCGACCCCGGCTTGGGCAGGACGCTCCACGGTTCCGATCCGGTTGGGGTCGCCTTCGCCAGCAGTTGGGGCACCGAGTCCCGCACTAGCATTTGGCCGACTACCCTACTGACTTGACGTCTCAAGACGTCCGTGCTAGGGTAGGTAGCACCTTCCCGAGATGTCAGAAGGACCACCGAAAAGTCAAGCACCGGTCCCATCATCCTGTCACACGGCAGAGTGGGGCGCTTCCTCCCGAAGCGGCACTAGAGTCAAACGTCATGATGCAGGCGCCAGATGGATGTACGGAGCAGTGCATCACTTCTCCAACTGGGTCAGCTGCCGACCCCCTCAGCGAGCCTACCAACCTGGGCCAGATGGGAACCAAGGCCGTGATTTAACGACAAGACCGAAGATCAGACACCAAGGCGTATAATACCCCTTCTTTTTCTCTCCAGACTCCCATGTAACCTGCCACCTCCGTGTATATAAGGAGAAGCAGGACACCAGCAGGAGGGGCACGGGCCCGATCGATCGAACTAGAGACCGATCGGACGAACAACGAGAAACACGCTCTCACTTGTAACACCTTGTAACCATTTGCTCCCGGAAGCAATACACACCCACCTCACAGACTGGAGTAGGGACCTTCGGCCCGAACCAGTATACATCTTGGGCTCACTGAGTCAGGCCATTCGAGGAGAGGGGACGCGCGACCCCACTAACCAAAAATTCGTATTGCTGGTGCACGAAACACCGACAGTTGGCGCGCCAGGTAGGGGCTTTTCGCGCATCATCGTCACCATCGTTTCCAGATTCTCGTCCACTTCCCCGATGGCTTCCTTCTCGCGCAACGGCGTACCAGCGTCGAGGGGTTGGATCCGCTTCGGCACCCTTGACTTCGTCGCCACTACGATGGGAGAGCTCGTGCTCAACCCCGCCGCTGTCCGTGACCAGGCCTCCTCCACGAGCCTGGACGCAGTTGCCGACATCCTCGGCAACCTTCGCCTCAAGGCTTCCGCACGGGCCTTGACAACGGTCTAGCGGCGCCATGCGTGTGCAACAGCGGGCGGCGGCCCCACCCTCCACGGGTTCCCAGCTCGTGGCAATGACCAGCTACATGCCGGCCTCCCTCCACAACTTGCTGGGGGACTCCTCCAGCCACAGCTCCAGCTCTGATAGGGAGCACCCCCCACGTCGGCTGCACTCTCGCGAGTGCAACATTGCAGGCGTGGCGGACCCCTCCGCCACCCCCGTGAGCCCAGAACTCTCCTTCCGCGCACCGAAGCGCGGGACAATGAGGACCGGCATGAAAACCCCGCGCACCTTCAAGCTCGCCGCGCTGTGCTCCAGCGGCTGCGTGAGGAGCTTTAGGCCTGCAAGGCCGAGCTCGACAAGCTCCAGGCCGACCTGGACCAGCGTTGGCTCGATCCACCACTCATAGCCGGCGTGCGTGCGCGCGCGCCAGGTACATCACCAGCTCGCCGAGGGGTCAGACGGTCTTCCGTTCTTCCCCTATGCGAGCCAAAACGTCACCGCAACTGCGATGATGCTTCGTGGGCTCCCTGAGCTAACAGACCCGGAGGCCAAGGTCACGTACCAAAACCTCCTGGGGCTGATGGAGCGTGCTGCCATGCAGCACGCGCAGGGCTCCGGCTCCCACTACTCGGGCGCGACCTCGAGCCGCCCGGGTTGCCCGTCCTCGCGGGGCCAGCAGAGCTCGGCGAGGACGGCGCCACAACTCGAGCGGCCCCAGGCATCGCGCACTCCGGTGCGCCACCGCCTGGGGGACAACCATGATCTCCGCACCACTCTCGAGGCGCGAAGAAGAGCTGCCTACGCGGCAGCATGGTCGCAGGTTGCGGATAGCGGACAGCGCGACAACCGCGGTCCAAGCCCCGATGGCCCGGGACCGCGGGCATTCGCTCGCACCATCCGCAACGCCGACTTCCCGGTCAGGTTCCGGGCCCCGTTCAACATAGCCAAATACACAGGGGCGACAAACCCCAGTGTCTGGCTGGAAGACTATCGGCTCGCCTGCCGGGCGGGGGAGCGGTTGATGATCTCTTCATCATCCAGTACCTCCCCATCTATCTCATGGACTCTGCTCGAGCCTGGCTCGAGTATTTGCCCGCGGACACCGTCAGGAGTTGGGCAGACCTGATGAACCTCTTCATCGATAACCTCCAGGGCACGTACAAACGCCCCGGCAACTCCAGGGACCTAAAGAGCTGCAAGCAGCAGCCAGGGGAGACCCTCCGGGACTACATCTGGCACTTCTCCGAGCAATGCAACGAGCTCCCCGACGTCCGCTATGCAGACGTCGTCGGGGCATTCATCTACGGCACCACCTGCGAGGCCTTGGTACATAAGCTGGGCTGCGCCAAGCCCAGGACCACCAAAGAGCTCCTCAACATCGCCACCAACCACGCCTCCAGTGAGGAGGCAGTGGGGGCCATCTTCGACAAGAAGAAGGCCAATCGAGCACCCGGTGTTGAAGCCGGCGCCACCTCCGACCGCTCCGACAAACGAAAGCGGAAGGGGAAGCAAGGCCGCGAAGGCTGCATGGTCGCCGCCGCCGACCGCCTTGCCATGCAGCAGGCCCGGCAGGCGCCCGACCACTTCGAGAAATTGATGGATAGTACGTACCCAAACCACGCCTATCCTGTCAAGCACAAGTACCGGGACTGCGAAGTCCTGAAGCGCTTCCTCTCTGGGAACCCCACGACGTCGCGGGGCAAGGGGAAGAAGCGCGACCCGACGCCGGACGCCGGGGGCAAGGATGAGGAGGCGGTCGACGAGTTCCCGCAACTCAACGGTTGCCTCATGATTTTCGGTGGACTAGCGTCCTATGCCGACAAATGGCGGCTCAAGCTCGCCCTTCGCGAGGTCCACACGGTGGCCCCCGCCACATCCATCTATCTCCGGTGGTCGGAGTCTCCGATCACATTTGACCGAAATGACCACCCCGACAACGTCCCGCAGCCGGGACGATACCCGCTCGTCATCGCCCCCATTGTGGGGATGAAGCGCCTGACCAAGGTGATGATGGACGGCGACAGCGGCCTCAACATCCTGTATATTTAGACCCTCGACGCCCTGGGAATCCCTCGCTCGAGTCTCCGACCGAGCAAGGCCCCCTTCCACGGCGTCGTCCCGGGCCAACAGGCCCATCCACTCGGGCAGGTCGACCTACCCGTCACCTTCGGGAGCCCTGAGAACTTCCGCACCGAGACCCTCACATTTGAGGTGGTGGATTTCCCCAGCTCCTACCACGCCATCTTGGGGAGGCCGTGTTACGCCAAGTTCATGGCGATCCCCAACTACACTTACCTAAAGCTGAAGATGCTTGGGCCGCGGGGAGTGATCACTGTGGCCTCATCTTTCCAGCTCTCCTACAACTGCGAACGAAGCAGTTGCGAGTTAGCATCGGCGGTCATCTCGTCCGCCGAGCTCGCCGACCTTCGAGAGAGGGTCCCCGAGTCCGTCCCCGACTCCAGCAAGTCGGGCCCCAGCTCCTTCAAGTCCGCCGAGGACACCAATGAGGTCGCGGTCAATCCCGAGGATCCCGCAAAGACTGCAGGTCGGAGCCACGCTCCTCGCCAAATAGGAAGGTGCGCTCGTCGATTTCCTCCGAACCAACCGGGACATCTTCGCATGGAAGCCCTCCGACATGCCAGGGATCCCGAGGGAAGTCGCCGAGCACTCCTTGAACATCCGACCGGGCTCAAGGCCGGTTGCCCAGCGCCTGCACCGTTTCGATGAAGAGAAGCGCAAGGCCATCGGGGAGGAGATCACCAAGCTCTTGGCCGCCGGATTTGTAAGGGAGGTGCGCCACCCCGAGTGGCTCGCCAACCCCGTCCTTGTAAAAAAGAAAACCGGGCAATGGAGAATGTGCGTTGACTACACGAGCCTCAATAAAGGCCTGTCCGAAGGACCCGTTCCCGTTGCCCCGTATTGACCAAGTTGTCGACTCCACCGCCGGGTATGTCCCTTTCTTTTCTGGATGCCTACTCAGGCTACCACCAGTTCATTTTGTAGGATCGAAGAATACGAATATAGCAATCAGAGGGGGGGTGAATGATTGTGCGGAAGCTAAAACCAAATTCTTAATCTATTAAAAGTTCACCCCAAAACAGAACCAAATAATTGCTTCGTTTTCGACAAAAACAGAAAGACAGAGGTTTAGTAAAACGCGAATTCCCGGAGATCCAACCGTAGGATCGATCTGAAATTTGGACACAAGAAACTAGATTCTAGTACGAATCAAACCCAAAAAGAATCAGCTCGATCGGACTTACGGATCAAAAGTTATGAGCTTCGCAAGCTTGCTGTTTCAGAACTTGACGAGAATCAATCTAATCGAAACTTCAAGATTAAACAAGATCTTCAAAAGATTAATCAACTAGACTTTGAGAAACTCTAAATCAATACCCTAGAATGGTTTTTGATGGATCAAATCAAGATGAAACTCAACGATCAAAAACCAATCTAGAATTAGAACAAGCATTCAAACAAGAACCAAAACAGAAAACACTGTAGCGACGTGGTTACTGTAGCACGCAAAAATCTTGGAAGAATTGATCTTTATTTCTTGTCTAAAATACTCTCATCAAAAGAGTACAAACCCTAAAACCAAGCTCAAAGCTTGATGCGCTCAGCTCTCCTTGATGCCTTTCAACAGGAGACCCCCCACCTATTTAAAGCACCAACCCACAAAGAGTTCTGAATACGATTCCTATTCCCTAGAAGGAATCCGTATCCAACACAACTCTACTTGGCCCAACCTGGCCGAGTACAACTCTTGCACGCGTATGGTAACCCTACCATACTCACGTGACTAACACTTTGCACGCGTATGGCCACCTGCCATACTCACGTGACTAACACTTTGCATGCGAATGACCTCCTGCCATTCTCACGTGACTAACCATTCTTCATGTGCACCATTCTCTTAGCCCGAACGTCCCGCATGACATCCTTGACCACCAAGACCTCGGTTCCTCCTGAACCTAGTCCCGAACCTCGGTTCCTCCATGAACCTAGTTCCGGTCCCGTCATCGACCACATTCGTCTTCGAGCAATACCTGCACATGAACAAACCACAAAACAATTCCGAGCACAAGTCCACGACTTGACTCACATCAATCCATGCAACTACTCACATGAGCATTGCATAAAGTCCACTTCAAAAGAAGCATCATGAAATCATCACAAATTTCATAATCTCAAATTCAAATTATTTCAATCGCTCAAAACCCTAATTCAAAGAAAACGCGCTCACGACGGACAAACAAAACCAGTCCGCGCAAATGCCAAGTGAAACCCTAGAAAAGATTCACAACGGACCAACAAAGTGCATCCAGTTGTATAAGGGAAACTCTCGGTTCCAAAAGAAAACATTCCGGCCAAAACATGTTTACGACAGACAACCAAAATCGATCCGTCGTACATGCAAAAGTCTCGGTTCAAAAAACGCTTTCAAATTCATGTTCACGACGGACAAAAAATCATGTCCGTGCAAACGTGCCACGCCGGTTTCAAAAACAACATGGTCGAACGAAACCTAAAAAATGCATTCACGATCGACCAAAGAAGTTTGTCCGCCGTACATGCAAAACTTAAGGTTTCTTGGAAGATTGAGTTCGACTCATGAGCTCAAAAACACGCTCACGATGGACTCCAAAAACTTTGTCCGTCGTACATGGGAGACTTCTTGTTTCTTGAGATCTTGGTCCGTATAAAGCGAAACTTACTGCTTCTTGTCAAATTGTCAAGCACATGCACCAGCACATTTTGCAAATCCAATTCTAAGTTAATTTTTCAGTTCAAAACCAATTTTTCAGCACATGATTTCACACATTTACATAGTGTCTTTGCGCTACAAAAATGAAAAGCAAAAAACTAATTCCCTTCATGCTCCTCGTGGAGGATGCTACGCGACGGAATCTTCTTGGCGATCACCCGGGCGTATGGATCGATCCGGGACTCGAACTCGTCGATTTCTTCTTCGGTCCGATTCCTGGCGATCCTGTTGCTGACCATCTTCAGGTCGATGCGGTTGTAGAAGGACATGACGTTGACCAGCGCCGACGAAGCACCGAGCGAGGCTGCCTTGCTCACCGAGGCCTCGACGTGCTCCGGTACTCCTGCCAGCACAGTGGTAAGGGGGCTTGGGCCCACGGTGAGCCCGAGCACCCGGTCGCAAACACCCTGGCCGACCTCCCGAAGGGTCGCCAATTCGGTGGCCAACTCGGAGCGCTCCCTTTCTGCCCGCTGCTGGGCCGCCAGAGCTTCATCCCGCGCCGTGACCGCCGTGTCACGCTCCTCCACCGCCAGCATCCGCGCACCCGCAACGTCAGCCAAGCTCTTCTGCAGCTCTGCGAATTCGAGACCACGTCAGAAAGCCGCTCCCCCCCCCCCCGACCGCAGTCACAAGACTGAAGGTTGGGGTGACCTACCGGCTGCAGAAGCCTCCATGTCACGAAGACTTTTTTTGGTGTCTTCGGCAAGCTTCCTCGCCGAAGATATTTCCTCTCGGGCGGAGTCCCGCACGGAGCGTAGTCGGTCGGCCTCCCCTCATGCTGAATCCAGCTCGTCCCGAAGGCGGGTCGCCTCCGACCGAGCGAACCCCTCTGTGGCAATGGCGGAGGCCTTGACATCGTTCGCCCACTCCAGGGCCTCCTGGGCATTGCGCAACAGCGCCTCGAGATGGGCGCGATCTGCCTCGATAGCCTCCCTCCGGCCAAACAATTGCCGGAGGAACCCAGACTTCTCCACGGACCGTGTCTGCAAACACTGCGAAGCACAATCCGTTCAGTCAACCGCGAGCCTGTTCAAAGGTTATGAAGACGGGTTGGATAGCCTTACCGCCCCGGTAGGGTAAAGTCCTCCGGCAATGGAATCCAGCACCCTGCTGGAGGACTTGAGGGTGAGGGCCAGACCTTTATGGATCTGTTCGACCTCGCCCTTGACTCCCCGTGCGCCCTCCTGAAGGGCCTCCCACTCCTCGTGCTCCGTCGCGTCGTCCAGCACGAACGACGGCCCCTCGGACCGACCGTCGGCTAGCTAGGTAAGCACGAGCGGTGGGATCGGAGCGGCCTTCGACGCGACCGCCCCGGCGGCTCGCGCTGCCGGAGACCCCTCCGGGGGATTCAAGGCGCCTGCCACTAACTCTTGGGCCGCCCCTACTTGTGCGTCCCCGAGTAACGGTGACAGGGCCCCCTCCGGCGCCCGGATGGCCCCGGTTGGCGGCTCACCTGGCGGCGGTGGCGGGAGTTCTTCTTCGCCTCCCTCGGCCCCCGGGTGAGCTACTGGCTCGGTGGCGGAAACTGAGGGTTCCCCGCGTGCCGGTCCGCTCGGCAGCTCCACCTCTCCCGTTGCCGCCGCGGATGCTGCGGGCGGCGCCGGCAGCGCCTCCGGAAGTGGCTGCACGGGCTCGTCGTCCCCAACCTCTATCACTTCGGACCCCACCGGGGGCGGTGGAGGCACTAGAACTCTTGTCACCGTGGTCGGACTCGTCACCTCCAAAGCCGCCTCGGCGTAGAGTCTGCACATAGCAATCAGTAAGAAAGCTGTGCGGGATAACTCGAATTAACAATAGTCCCTAAGCAAAAGGGACGCCTACCGCAACAAGCGGGGCCGCTGCCGTCGCGCCCTCTTCGACGGTCTGCCGCGAGAGGACGTGTCGGCCCTCCGTCTCCTCAACGACGCCCTCGCCGGCGCTAGCTATCTCCTCCTGAGGTTCGATGGAGCCCTCGGTTTGGCCAGTGCCCTCCGCCAGGCCGCCGCCTAGCGACAGCACGGGCCCGAGCGAGCAGCTCGGATCATCTCCGCCGTCCTCGCTGCTCCCGCTCGATGTCGACCCTTGACTGTCCCACTCGCCGGAAGTCGGGTCGAAAACTTCCTCCCCACGCGTGGCCTTGGCCGCGCGTTCCTGCTTCTTCTCCTCCACCCTCCTCTTCCACTTCTCCTCCTTCCGCTTCCTGCGGGCAGAGTCGCACCGCTCGGAGGCCACGCGGGCGACAGCCCTCAGCTCCTTCTCCCTGGGCAGCGCGCCCCAGGAGACCATCCCGCCGAGCCCCTGCAAGGACGCGTTCAAACGACTGCCTGCAAAGGCCAAAAAGGGGGGACCCAAGGAGAAGGGGACCGCAATACTCACCAGGTTCGGCAGATTACGCGCCGAGAACAGCGTAGGGACACCACTCACCGCCTCGGTGGCCCCTACGCCGTTGACGGCAACCACCCGAGCTCCGACGCCGGGAGCTCCAACTCTGACATCCTCATGGGATCAGATGCCCCCACATATTCAAACATAGGGCGCACCCGATCCATGAGGGGTTGGACGTGCATCCCCATAAATGCACGCACAACGACGTCGCCGGTCAAGCCCTGCGCACGCAAGGCCCTGATCCGCTCGATGACCACCGCCACTTTCTTCCTTTCCTTCTTCTCAGGACCCCAGCTCCATTGGGGCTGCGCTTCAGGGAGTCGGCCGGGGCGCTGCCCCCTGGGTTCTGGACGTAGAACCACTCAGGGTGCCACCCCCGGTTCGACGACGGCAGCTTCACTTCGATGAAGTCCGCCGCACGGCCACCCCGCAACTGGAAGATTGCGCCACCGAAGGGCGCAGCCTCATCCGATAGCCTATCCCTCCACAGCCGCACTTGAAAGAAGTACCTCCAGAGCCCCCAGTGGGGTTCGATCCCCAAAAAGGCTTCACATAGTGTGATGAAGACCGCTATGTGGAGCACGCCATTGGGGTTTAGGTGATGCACTTCCACCCTGTAGAAGTGCAGTAGCCCGCGCACGAACGGGTGGAGGGGGAGCCCAAAGCCGCGCTCGAAGAAAGAGGCGGGGACCACGATTTCCCTGTCGCCCGGCGTAGGGATACCGGCCCCCGTTGGCACCATCCACCGCAGCTCCCCCCGCCGGGAGAGGATGCCCTTCTTCTCCAACCCAAGTGCGCGGCTGGACTGGATAGAGCACACCGGCCACGACATCCTCCGAGGGCTAAAAGACAGGTAAGCGGAAGCTTTCCCAAAATCGGTTCCCCTTTTTTGCCTCTCTCATTTTCTTCTTTGGCAGGAGCAGGCAAGGAGGCGAGAAAAGCAAATACGAGTGCCGGTCTCAGCACCCGCCACTCCGAACTTATAGGCGCCAACGGACGCGAGCCGAACGGGCATCACGCCTAACAGACGCCTCCTCGGGCGAAGCACCGGACGAATCGCTATTCGCACCTGCCAGCCCACTACCGAGCCGCCGGTGAGCCGCGATGGTTCCTAATACCCCCACTACGCATTAAATTCCGACAGGACAGCCCAAAGCGAGGACACCACGTCAGGCGGCGCACGCCCGCAGCCCCATGGTCTCCTCCTCGGGTGAAGCACCGGACGAATCGCCATTCACACCTGCCAGCCCACTACCGAGCCGTCGGTGAGCCGCGATGGTTCCCAATACCCCCACTACGCATTAAATTCTGACAGGACAGCCCAAAGCGAGGACACCACGTCAGGCAGCGCATGCCCGCAGCCCCGTGGTCTCCGCCGGTGGGGGTGGGCTGACTTCCTCAAATAGGTACGCAAGGCCCATTGGGCCACTTCGGCCTCGAGGCACCAAAGAGCTCAATGGCTCCAGCCCGAGGTCCGATCAAACGCTGTGGGTTCCTAAGGCCCGGTCCGCCAAGCAGATTTAGCGCCGCCCCAGTGGAAATTGAGCGAGGGGCGAGAATGGGGCGAGCCCTTGGTGGGCCTCAAGTTGGGTCGGCGGACGACCCAATCGCCCCTACTCGCGTCCAAGACCATACTTCACACTCTCCCGCGGAACCCTTCGATGGGTGGCAGCCAGCTGCGCTCTGGGTCGGCGGACGACCCAGGGTCCGATACGGGATTGAGTAAAGAAAGGTTTCTAATGGGACGCCCCCAGAAGGCTAGACACCCACGCCGAGAATCGTCTACTAGGAAAGATCCCCCTCGGGAGGGATCTCCAGGTCCCACTCGGATTACACGTTAGCAGCTCATGCGAGCACGGCATTCAAGCGACGTTTGGCAAACGCGCGTCCGCTCACCCCCTCCAGGTCCCACACTTGCGGATGGGGCGTATACGTGGGACAGACAGCGGCTACTCCTTCCGCAGATAGCCTCACCAGATGAGGACCCATGGACGCCACTCGCCTAGCTCCGGCACAAAATGAGCACGACTGACTCGCCTAGCTCCGGCACAAAACGAGCACGACTAAGGCATCGTCCAGCTACGACGTAAAACGAACACTCGGGCACCAGAACCTTGCTAAAAGCATCTGGGCACCCGCGCCAACTAAGGCATCGTCCAGCTACAACGTAAAATGAGTACTCGGGCACCAGAACCTTGCTAAAAGCATCTGGGCACTCGCGCCGACTAAGGCATCGTCCAGCTACGACATAAAACGAGCACTCGGACACCAGAACCTTGCTAAAGGCATCTGGGCACTCGCGCCGACTAAGGCAGCCGGGACATTCCGCCGACCGACTTGGCGCTCGGAGACGCAGCGATGCGATTTCGCGTCGTTTCATGAGCGTGCATCGATAGAGACAACCCGGTCGGTCGTCGGGCTCCCTCTCGACCCGGGTGCTACGGCCTACGCCCCGGTGGCTACGGTCGCGAAGTAGCGCCTCCCGAAAGAAGGGATCGCCCATGGGGAGTGGCCCACGGTCGGTCGAAAATATCTCTTTCCCGCGAAACACCCATGAACGCTTCGTGCTACGGACGCTCGCGAACCTTAACGTGCGTTCGCGCGGGTCGGTGACCCGACTGGCCGCTCGGTCCTCCCTAGCGGTAGCCCCCTCGACCCGAGTGCCACGGCCTACGCCCCGGCGGCTACAATTGCGAAGTGGCACTTCGCGAAAGAAGGAAGCGCCCGAGCGGAATGATCAAGCGGCTGGTCGGGAACATTCCTCCCCCGCGCAAACACACGTAAATGGTCCGTGCCGCGAGACACCCACAAACCTGCTCCGAGCGCATTCGATCGAAGGAATGTCCCTACGACGCCCTGACCGGCTGAAAAGCGCGCTCCCCCGCGCATCCTCCTCGGAAAACGCTAGCACTCCAACGTTCAAGCAACCCAAGCGCAGCACTCATCCCCCCAGCAACCATTGCGAAAAACAAAGACCACAGAAAATGAAGCCGGGGCAAACGCCACGACCGGCCAACACCATAATATATACAAACATATATTGTTCAGAGAAGAGTGGGAGGGGAGCGAAGTACAAAAAGATAAAATTATTCTTGCAGTGGCCGCCCCGAGGATCTTCAAGGAGAGGCGTTGTCCTCAGAGCTGCTGCTGGAGGCATCCGCGCGCAGCCGATCCGCCACGCCCGGGTAAGGTGGAAGGTGTACTGCGCGGCAGTACGCTCCAGAGGCTCGCCCAACCTCACTCCGAGCGGCTCTAGGCTCCTCGCCAGACTCTCGTAGGCGGGGCGAAGCATGGCGAGAAGATCTGCGCGAGCCCTGACGAGCTCCGCCTCGGCAGCCTGGGCCCGGGCCAGCTGCGCTATCAGCTCCGCCTCCTGGGCGGAGGCCATGGTGGCCTGGGCGCTCAGGGAGGCTTGCAGACCCGTCAGCACCGCCGACAGACGGGCCATGCCGGCCCTTATCCCCGGGACATCGCCCTGAGCGGGCGGCGGGGCCCGGGGGATGACCCTGGCACCCGTCGCACCCCCCGCCACGACGACTGGCGAGGGCACCACCGGGGGTGGGGCCGAGCTCGAGCCGGAACCGCTAAGCGGGAAAAAGTAACGAAGAACAAGCCAACATCAGCTAAGAAGGAAACCAAGCCCATCCGACAGCTGAGGCAAAGAAAACTTACGCTGGAGCAGAGGCCGACCCGGAGTCGAGGGGGGGTCTCTTGGGGTCCTGGCCCCAGGAGGCATCGTCCATTGGCGCTTGCTACCGCCGATCGCCGCGCGAACTGCCGCCTCCGCTCGCCATCGACTCTTCAGAAAACTCTGGGGGGTGGTAGAGGAGGCTGACGGGGAGTAAGGCGGGGGAGCGGGTTCGAACGATCAGGTGTGGTCGTTCTCGCACCCCCCCCGTGCCTTACTTATACGCACACACGAGGCCTTGAAATCCGAACAGCCGTCCCTACTGCGCCGAGCCTCGGTAACACGCGACGGCGCCCTTCCGTTCTCCCCGCTGCGCATTAATTGCGGTGGGGCGGTGGCAGGTGAAAAGACGTCGCCTCGGATGAAGCGTTGCACCGCCCCTCAACTCCGACCCCGGGGCCGCCCGTACAGCTGCTGAATTAATTGAACCGTCGCGGTCCTGAGGCGACAGACGGGACAAGGATTCGCGCTGAAGGCTGAGATCGGCGCGACAAGAACCCGACCCACCAAACGGATCCAGCGTCACCCTGATGAAACGGACGCCCTCGACAAGCTGAAAGTCTGACAGGGGAATAGTACGCTGCAAAGATCCCAATCCGAAGAAGCCTCCGAGGCCCGCCTCCGATCGAAGTTAACCCCCTGACCAGCTCCCTGAGCCGCTAGGGGGCTCGGGGGCTACACCTGGCCGAAGTGGCCGATTGGGTACTCTTGTAACCCGATTGGCCACCTCCGACCGAAGTTAACCCCCCGACCGGCTCCCTGAGCCGCACGGGGGCTCGGTTACACTCCACGAAGTGCCACACAAGACCGGCGAAGTGGCCGATTGGGTACACTTCTAACCCGATTGGCCACCTCCAACTAAAGCAACCCCCGATCGCCTCTGACGACGCACTCGGGGGCTATTGACGGATACACGTACCATGGGTACCCCCAGTAGTCCGGAACAGCGAGCGGGCTGCCTTTTAAAGCCTAGCTCTGACGAAGGGCCCATGAGCCACAAAAGAGACTCAGTCCCGACCTGGGCCGACCTTGGAGCATTCCGACCCCCTAGGATGGAGCACTCGGCAAGCTCCGACCCCCCAGGGACGGAGCACTCGGCAGGCTCCGACCCCGGCTTGGGCAGGACGCTCCACGGTTCCGATCCGGTTGGGGTCACCTTCGCCAGCAGTCGGGGCACCGAGTCCCGCACTAGCGTTTGGCTGACTGCCCTACTGACTTGACGTCTCAAGACGTCCATGCTAGGGTAGGTAGCACCTTCCCGAGATGTAAGAAGGGCCACCGAAAAGTCAAGCACCGGTCCCATCATCCTGTCACACGGCAGAGTGGGGCGCTCCCTCCCGAAGCGGCACTAGAGTCAAACGTCATGATGCATGCGCCAGATGGATGTACGGAGCAGTGCGTCACTTCTCCAACTGGGTCAGCTGCCGACCCCCTCAGCCAGCCTACCAACCCAGCGTATGGGAACCGAAGGCCAGGATGAACGACAAGACTGAAGATCAGACACCAAGGCGTATAGTACCCCTTCTTTTTCTCTCCAGACTCCCATGTAACCTGCCACCTCCGTGTATATAAGGAGAAGCAGGACACCAACGGGAGGGGCACGGGCCCGATCAATCGAACTAGAGACCGATCGGACGAACAACGAGAAACACGCTCTCACTTGTAACACCTTGTAACCATTTGCTCCTAGAAGCAATACACACCCACCTCACAGACTGGAGTAGGGACGTTCGGCCCGAACCAGTATACATCTTGGGCTCACTGAGTCAGGCCATTCGAGGAGAGGGAAAGCGCGACCCTACTAACCAAAAATTCGTATTGCCGGTGCACGAAACACCGACAAATAAGTTGTCATCGGCGCCAAAGAGGTGACAATAATGGCATGTGGGTCGTCGTAGCAAGAAGAGCTGAGGTCATCAAGGCGGGAATCACCGATAAGTCTTGTCACTAGTGAAGAAAAGGCGGCGGCAAAGATGCGGCGAAAAAGGGTGAAGAAGGTGTGTCTCCTCGATACCTATTATTGACGAGCATCGTTGACAATTGATGTGACAAGATGGAATTAGCGGCCAACTGTGTTTCTCATCGAGAAGGCGGGAAAAGTTACTTATTCTCGTGTTAGTTGTGTCTACGAGATAATAGATGTGATCACGTGAGTTCTTGTGCGAGTTCATCTTGACTCAAGTCTGGGCCGTTGAGGCTGGGCCGTTGAGGAGATGGTTCACCGTCTTGAGCTTAGTAAGTTTGGTCTAGGATGTTGAGGAGATGTGTTCATTATACTGAGACTGACTGTCTTAATTAGAACTAGTCGATGTTACAAGATTAAAGGGTTAATGTTAGAATTAATCTTGTACGTATAATCAAGACACTAGTTACTTGTAAGCAATAAAAAAAGAGAGAAAGAAAATAATAAAAGGTGCTTATTATGTTGCTCCTTAAATATTCTTCTCTTGTGTGCTATTGTATTTTTTCTTGTGTTCGTGTGTGCAATACACGATCTAAAAGTAAAACCAACTTTCATGTGTGTGAAAAATACCGGGAGTAATTACTCCCATATCTGAAATACCACCCAAACATATTTGAAATAGTCCTTTATCAGTTTGGATACACTCATATACTAATTATAAGATATTCCAATGAGATCCACATGAAAAAATTGCAAAGGAGTACATACTTTTTAGCATATTTTGTAAATACCTTCATATACGCATATAAAAAGAAGTATGTCTAAAAAGTGTACATACCACCTCTGAAAAAATGTAAATACTATGAAATACCCCAAAATTTTCAAAACGGGTTTGAATTAGACTTTATTCGCATTTTATGTTTTTTTTTCTGAATTTATTTGGATTTTTTTTCGAATTTATTTGGATTTATTTGAGCTGATTACGGCTTTTTGCCGTTTTCGGAAAGTTTCGGCGCCTGTGCGCCTTCCTCTTTTGGCTTTGCGCCTTCCTCCTCACGCCAGCGTCTCGCCCGCTCGGCCGTCTCCCTCGCGCGCCGCGCCGCCGAACTCCGCCGCCTTGGCGCCGCGCGCGAAGGCGCTTTGCTCTGTGCATCTTCTCGCTTCGCCTGCGTGACCTCCTCGCCATGGCCGGCGCCGCTTCGCCCTGCCGTCGCAGCCTCTAGCCCTTAGGGCTCTCCACCTCCGCCGCTTAGCGCCGCTTCGAACTCGCGCCACCGTCGCGTCCCATCGCCGCGCCGCTCGGATCTCCGCCGCAATCATGAAGCCCTTGACTTCACCGCATCTCGCCGGCTATTTAATCCCCCTCCGACCGCCATTTTTGGCTCACCAAGCCCGCCTCGCCCTCCTCTCTCGTTTCCCCTCTCTCTCCAGCTCTCCCGTGCTCTCTCGTGCTCACCCCGAGAGCTCCCTCCTCCATTCCGGTAGGACGCCGTCAGCCCGCACCGCCGCCGTTCGGCCTCCCCGAGCTGTGCCCTAGCTTTGGGTAAGTCCCATCTTGCTTCCGCCCAAAACCCCCAATGCCCCGTGCCCTAACTCGCCCTTTTCTCTTCTTCTTCCTCGCCTCCGGCTCCTACTCCGCCTTGCGCCGCTCGGGCTCGGCCGCCCCTCCCTCTTTACGACGCTCTGCCCACGCGCCGCCTCCTCCCTCCTCTCTCTCGGCTGCACCGGCCCAAGATGGCACCGTGACCTAGCGCGGGCCCACGCGCCAGCCGAAGCCAGCCTCCCCCTCCCACGCTTGCGCCCGGGCCCACTTGTCAGTGCGCTCTGGCCGTGAGGAATGGGCCGGCCCAGTGGCCATTTCCCCACGCGCGCGACCTGTGCCAAATTCATCACGGGCACTACCAAATGAATGTTGTTTATTTTCCATTTTCTATTCGGTTTTTAATTCCAAAAATCCTTTTTAAACCATTTCAATATCCAAAATGACCCAAAAATATTCGAAAGTCCAAAAATGCTCCAAAAATACTTTTCCGAACCGTTTCGAGCCACTGAGTCCAAAAATGCCCTCCGTTCCTCAATCCGGAGTCTCCAAAATTCTAAAATGCCCAAATCACCCTTCCTTTCTCTCTCTCGGCCCGGTTCCGATTTCCGTTTCCGTTTCGTTTGATTTCTTTTAGTTTCGTTTCTTTATTGACGTCGTCCTTTTCGCGTTAGATCCGGACGTTGACGATTTCAGGAGCCGTCGCAGCTTCCCAGAGCAGATCCTGACCGACAAAGAGCCGATTTCGACCGGCCAACGACACTTCGTCCGATCCGATCGCCAAAGAAGGCAAGCCGTACACCTTTGAACATGTTGAACCTATTCATGCCTTATTATAGTTAATTACTATTTTCTACCGCATTACTTTATCAGATGTTGAAATATTGCAAATCCGCTTATTTTAAGAATGTCTTGATTCTTAGTTAATGCCGATTTGCTCATGAGACTTCCTTGAAAAATATTGAACCTAATTACATCCTTGTAACCTTAGGTTAATTAATATTCCGGTATTAATTATTATTATCCTGTTAGTTTAGTCAAATGCTTTTAAGAATGGAAATAAAGGTTGCGAACCGTTGGTTCGGTTATGTTTGGAAAAGTGCTACGGTTTGGGGGACAGACTGGATAAATCCTGAGAGGATGAGTTCCAATCCCTACCGATGATTAATGCTTTGGTTTGTCTGGTGGCCGGTACCGTGGGTATCGGAAGGGGGTTGTGGATCGAAAAAGCCTTGGTCTTTGGCAATGTAAGGTTAATACTCCTCTTGAGCAAAGTAAATAACTTAAGAACTCGCTCAACCACAAAGTTGGGCTTGGCCAACTTCGTTGGCTTGACTCAACATATATAGCTCGGTACATTGTACTTTCCCTCGGAATACCTATAGGAGCAGGGTTACCTTCCCGGGTATGGGAGATGGTCCAAGGTTATGAGGGGTGAAACGGAAGTGTGCACGAGGAAACTGTGGCATTCCGGGTTCACAACGGTAGGTGTCCACAGTAAGCGGGACCAAGAACTCCACACTGGCCAGTGGGGACCCCGGGTTAATGTGGACCAAAACTCTACCGGATAGGGACTAAAGAGGGAAATGTCCAATGAAAAGCTATGATAACCTCGATCCGGCCGCACGCATTTAAGTTGCGTGTTAAACTCGAGTTGGCATTAACGATCGTGGAATCTTGTGGGTAAAGCTGAACACCTCTGCAGAGTGAATAAATGGTATTCGAATACGCCGTGCTTCCGGTAAATGAAGCTGAGTTTAATTGGGGTGAATCCCGTAACCTAGCTCAAGTAGATCTTGGTGCATGTTTGAGAATGTGGTTTAATGGTGATGACTTTGTGAATGGAACCCCCCCTGGATTACTATTATTATGGATTGTGTTTTAAATGAAAAATGGTGTTACAAATAAAACTGCATCCACAAATACTTTAACCTTGTACCAATATTGTGCTACACCCTTGCATGTAATATTCAGTGTTTTCCGTACGACTTGTTGAGTACTCCCGTACTCACCCTTGCAACCCCGACCCCCTCTCAGAGTATGAAGAAGCTGGAGCGTTCCAGGAATGCGTAGATGGCAATTTGGTTTTGAGGTCTTAGTCTTTTGCTCAGGCCTGCTGGCGGTGTTTTGCTTGTAAGTTATTCGGGCCTCGCCGCGCCTCTTCAGAAAAACCCTGGCCGTTAGGCCTTATATTGAATAAAAATGTTGGAATTTGACTTTTGCCTGGCAATAATATGCTTGGTTCCTGGCAGCTAATCATCCTGGGTAGCTGTCGAGGCGTACGGATCTGCCCCTAAAAAGGCGGGCCGTCACAAGTGGTATCAGAGCCTTGGCTTGACCATAGATTAAGACCTTAGGTTGGTTTAGGAAAAATCTTTATAAAATTATTTTGATCTATAAACAAAATGAGTTTAAAAAAATATAAGTATTATTGCTGTCTCCTTCTTCCCCTGCTACCTTGTCTTCTTTAAAGCTTCTTATCCCTCCCGGTCTTGTTTTAAAGTTTTGCCTGCCCGTCTAAAATTCAAAATCCTCGCGGATCTTCGCCAGCAGCTTGGAGATGATGCCGTCAGCAGTAGTTAAACCGTTAGTCGTAGAAGTTGTACCCTTCTTTGTTTTAGGCTTTTGTAATGTAAAATGGGTTATGCCGAACCTTAAAATGGTTTTGTGCATGATCCATGTCTTATAAAAATTGCTAAGTTCTCTATTTCTGTGATTTTGATTGCTTAAACTATCTATATATTCCCGTCTAATTCAAAGGTTCCCTCAATTCATCTGAGCCCCATCTATTCTTGCTATTCTCACCCCATGCCCTAAATTCTTACTCGTCTTTTTCGCTTTCCTCAAAACCCTGCTGCAGACCAAAAAGAAAGTCAGATTGAGACCATGGCAGATTTTGGATTAAAATTCCTGCATGACAGCTCGAGCAGAAATGAAGAGTCAAGAATCACCCACCAACCTAGCTCACCATCGCCATAATGGAAAGAAACAGACAACAAACGGAAAGGCACCATACGCAGTTATTGGAAAGAATTTTCGAACGGCTAGTTGAAAAACCTCAAGGACACACCCAAGGAAATCTGGACAGACAAGAGGAAAGTACAGCGATGGGATATACGAACGAATCCGACTACTTTACCAGTGATATTCCCAAGGAGATGGACCCTCAAGCTAGTAGGATAAAAGAATCTTTGGAAGAATTACAGAGGAGCCTGAAGTTCCACACCTCAGCCATAAAGGACATGTCGTCAGTAATGGACAAATGGATAGCAATCGAAGAAGCCAGGAATAAATTAAAAATGATGGAAAAGAGAAAGAGAAAAATTCAACAGACATGGATACCGACTCCCACCCAGATCGGAGGAAAGACCCCAGTCCTCACCCAAGGATTCCCTAACAAAAAGCATTCAAAAGAAAAAGAGCAACCAACACCTGCGAAACCTCAGCCCAAATCAGTTAAGTGCTACAAC
This sequence comes from Rhipidocladum racemiflorum, assembly GCA_036346355.1. Taxonomy (NCBI): domain Eukaryota; kingdom Viridiplantae; phylum Streptophyta; class Magnoliopsida; order Poales; family Poaceae; genus Rhipidocladum; species Rhipidocladum racemiflorum. The sequence goes on from CM070579.1 coordinate 8,982,829, forward strand.
TGCAATGGAGACCACTTCGCCCGCAATTGTCCCACGAGGTGGGCTAAATGCTATCATTGCGCATGCAGATGGGACATTTCAGACGCAATTGCCCAAAGAAAAGTCTACCGACCTCGTAGCCAAGACGCGAGTGATAGACCCTCACCTCCACCAACCGACACTAGCGAATTGCTCACCGCAAAGGCAGGCTGCAGAGATACCCAAGGAATAAGATACAAGATAGGACAAATGAAAGACACCAGCCGAAGATGTCCAATCATGTCACCGCCAAAGGAACGACAATCGCAACAAGTACCGTTAATAAGGAATTGCTGGAAATTCCAAGCAACCTAAGTAGACTAATAGCCGATTTGAAAGTGGCAACTTGGATATGGAGATCCAAGGGATAAGGATTAGGATCAACTTGTACTATCAAGAATGTAAGGTCCGAACAATATATTGGTAATAAAGCGGTTGTTTTTGACTCATGAATCGTGTGAATGTTCATGATGGAATGAAATAAGACTTCTTCCCGTGACACATCACCACCGAGAGGTGGAATAAAATGATCTCAACAACCAAGTAATGATGGAATGGAAGCAACCCATGTCGCTGACAGAGTCGAAGTTCTCCTGAGAATGATAGGACAAGGAATTAGCCAAAAAAAAATTATTCCGTAAATAACCAACCTTTAGCTCAAGACCCCTAGAATGGCAGCCCTCTGAGATAAACACAACAGAGTCCGAATAGGCAATAAAGGAAAATAATTGGACTTGAGTTCCAACCTCAAAAATCAGAATCACCTGGAAGAAAAGTGAACATGATGGCTAAGGTTTGCACAAAAGGAGCGCCATTAAATGATTTAAGAAAAAGACACGCTCCCACTAGAATCTGAGTTGCAGCTTAGACCGCCAGAGTGTTAGAAAGGCAGAAGGCTTCCTTGAAAGACAGACTAGTTTATTGAGACAAGGATATAAGAGGATTGATTTTGACAAAATTCACCCACCCAAATGGTCGACGCCTACTTTAACGCAAGGATATACCAAGATTGAAGAAAGGAATACCGATGTAAAGTAATGAATAAACACGTGGTTGGATTTGGATGTAAAGTATGTCGAAAGATAAGATGGACCACCAAAATAATAGCCGATCGCCACCACCACTTACGGTCTGTGATAAAAATGGGAGAGGTAAGAAAAGACTTTGCCGCCAGGTTACCTAAAGAATCAGCAAGGATTGACGACAGAAGGAACAACACTAATGGATTGACCTACCAGGGAGATCTTTTGGAAAGAACAAGTTAGTAGCATTAGATTCAACCCAGATTGACGGACCACAAAGAATCCCCTGAGTCAGATTGTGAGCTAGTTTAGCTCAATGTTCAGGGAAAGTCTGAATAAGGCTACAAGGACCGGTTTGAACTTTGACACAGTACTCCACCCTCAGCCAGGTGGACAAGCAGAGAAGAAACGACCAAAGTCTGAAGAAAATGTCGAGGACCTACGCTCTAAACACTCCCAATCAAGCCACCTATTGCTGTCCACAAAAGCCTCCACACAACCTCGGTTACCAGGGCAGCACAGACATCACGGAAGGAAATATCGAACCCTTGGACAGAATAAAGGACTAGGATTAAGCAGCAGTAGGACCCAGCCCGTTCAGGATACAAAAATCCGTGAAAGGATCACCACCAATAAATTGAGTGCAAGAGAGAGGATACACTGGCTCCAAAAAGGAAATTATGTCAGAAAAATATCGACCATCAAACCCACGCCATTTTGAATGAAAAATAAGGAGCTAAGACCGGATAGATCGACTGCATTTAAGATTCTCGAGTAATCAGAGGAATGGCATGCAAGTTACAGTTGGTTCGGGATTTGTCTGGAAATTCACATTATGCCTCAGAAAGGACAGTTCCATCAGCAGTCAGGACAAGTGCTACCCAAAGGATTTGGATTCCCAGTACGATTCTCCATAAGGGACAGGTCAGGATCTCGGAAATCATGGAAAGCAGATTTGGAATTTAAGACTGTCAAAATTTACCAAGTACGATGGAAGAATCACGTACTCGAGGAAACCTTGGAAAAAGGAATCAGGTTTTTCAGCAGTAGTTTTCCAACCTTTCGCCCAGGAGGAATAAATCTCGGGGACGAGATTTGTTTTAAGGGGGGTAGGTTGAAATACCCCAAAATTTTCAAAACAGGTTTGAATTAGACTTTATTCGCATTTTATGTTTTTTTCTGAATTTATTTGGATTTTTTTTCGAATTTATTTGGATTTATTTGAGCTGATTACGGCTTTTTGCCGTTTTCGGAAAGTTTCGGCGCCTGTGTGCCTTCCTCTTTTGGCTTTGCGCCTTCCTCCTCACGCCCGTGCCTCGCCCGCTCGGCCGTCTCCCTCGCGCGCCCGCGCCCTCGCTCGAACCCGCCTTCGCTGGCGCCGCGCCGCTTGTGGCGCTTTGCTCTGTGCATCTTCTCGCCACCGCCCGTGACCTCCCTGCCATGGCCGCCTGCTGCGCCGCACCATCCCGACGCCGTCGCAGCCCTAGCACTAAGGTCTCTACACCACCCGCCGCCAAGCGCCGCCACGAACCTCGCGCCCGCTGTCGCGTCCCATCGCCGCGCCGCTCGGATCTCCGCCGCAATCATGAAGCCCTTGACTTCACCGCATCTCGCCGGCTATTTAATCCCCCTCCGACCGCCATTTTTGGCTCACCAAGCCCGCCTCGCCCTCCTCTCTCGTTTCCCCTCTCTCTCCAGCTCTCCCGTGCTCTCTCGTGCTCACCCCGAGAGCTCCCTCCTCCATTCCGGCAGGACGCCGTCAGCCCGCACCGCCGCCGTTCGGCCTCCCCGAGCTGTGCCCTAGCTTTGGGTAAGTCCCATCTTGCTTCCGCCCAAAACCCCCAATGCCCCGTGCCCTAACTCGCCCTTTTCTCTCCTTCTTCCTCGCCTCGGCTCTGCTCGCTTCCGCCTTGCGCTCGGCCTCGCCCGCCTCCTCTTCCGCTGACGCTCGCCCACGCGCCACTCCTCCTCCTCTCTCTCTGCGGCATGGCCCAAGATGCGGCCGCACCTAGCGCGGGCCCACGCACCAGCCGAAGCCAGCCTCCCCCTCCCACGCTTGCGCCCGGGCCCACTCGTCAGTGCGCTCTGGCCGTGAGGAATGGGCCGGCCCAGTGGCCATTTCCCCACGCGAGACCTGTGCCAAATTCGATTTGCACGGCCCAAATGAACAGTGTTTATTTTCCATTTTCTATTCGGTTTTTAATTCCAAAAATCCTTTTTAAACCATTTCAATATCCAAAATGACCCAAAAATATTCGAAAGTCCAAAAATGCTCCAAAAATACTTTTCCGAACCGTTTCGAGCCACTGAGTCCAAAAATGCCCTCCGTTCCTCAATCCGGAGTCTCCAAAATTCTAAAATGCCCAAATCGCCCTTCCTTTCTCTCTCTCGGCCCGGTTCCGATTTCCGTTTCCGTTTTCGTTTCAGTTTCTTTTCGTTTTTCGTTTCTTTATTGACGTTCGTCCTTTTCGCGTTAGATCCGGACGTTGGACGATTTCAGGAGCCGTCGCAGTTCCCAGAGCAGGATCCGGACCCGACAAAGAGCCGATTTCGACCGCGTCAACGACACTTCGTCCGATCCGATCGCCAGCAAGGCAAGCCGTACACCTTTGAACATGTTGAACCTATTCATGCCTTATTATAGTTAATTACTATTTTCTACCGCATTACTTTACTGCATGTTTAAATATTGCAAATCCGTTTATTTTAAGAATGACGTGATTCTTAGTTAATGCCGATTTGCTCATGAGACTTCCTTGAAAAATATTGAACCTAATTACATCCTTGTAACCTTAGGTTAATTAATATTCCGGTATTAATTATTATTATCCTGTTAGTTTAGTCAAATGCTTTTAAGAATGGAAATAAAAGGTTGCCGAACCGTTGGTTCGGTTATGTTTGGAAAAGTGCTACGGTTTGGGGGACAGAATTGGATAAATCCCGGAGAGGATGAGTTCCAATCCCCGGCTGATGATTAATGCTTTGGTTTGTCTGGTGGCCGGTACCGTGGGTATCGGAAGGGGGTTGTGGATCGAAAAAGCCTTGGTCTTTGGCAATGTAAGGTTAATACTCCTCTTGAGCAAAGTAAATAACTTAAGAACTCGTTCAACCACAGGTTGGGCCGGTCAACTTCGTTGGCTTGACTCAACATATATAGCTCGGTACATTGTACTTTCCCTCGGAATACCTATAGGAGCAGGGTTACCTTCCCGGGTATGGGAGATGGTCCAAGGTTATGAGGGGTGAAACGGAAGTGTGCACGAGGAAACTGTGGCATTCCGGGTTCACAACGGTAGGTGTCCACAGTAAGCGGGACCAAGAACTCCACACTGGCCAGTGGGGACCCCGGGTTAATGTGAACCAAAACTCTACCGGATAGGGACTAAAGAGGGAAATGTCCAACGAAAAGCTATGATAACCTCGATCCGGCCGCACGCATTTAAGTTGCGTGTTAAACTCGAGTTGGCATTAACGATCGTGCAATCTTGTGGGTAAAGCTGAACACCTCTGCAGAGTGAATAAATGGTATTCGAATACGCCGTGCTTCCGGTAAATGAAGCTGAGTTTAATTGGGGTGAATCCCGTAACCTAGCTCAAGTAGATCTTGGTGCATGTTTGAGAATGTGGTTTAATGGTGATGACTTTGTGAATGGAACCCCCCTGGATTACTATTATTATGGATTGTGTTTTAAATGAAAAATGGTGTTACAAATAAAACTGCATCCACAAATACTTTAACCTTGTACCAATATTGTGCTACACCCTTGCATGTAATATTCAGTGTTTTCCAGACGACTTGTTGAGTACTCCGTACTCACCCTTGCAACCCCGACCCTCTCGAGTATGAAGAAGCCGGAGCGTTCCAGAATGCGTAGATGGCAATTTGGTTTTGAGGTCTTAGTCTTTTGCTCAGGCTGCTGTGCGGTGTTTTGCTTGTAAGTTATTCGGGCCTGCCGCGCCTCTTCTCAGAAAAACCCTGGCCGTTAGGCCTTATATTGAATAAAAATGTTGGAATTTGACTTTTGCCTGGCAATAATATGCTTGGTTCCTGGCAGCTAATCATCCTGGGTAGCTGTCGAGGCGTACGGATCTGCCCCTAAAAAGGCGGGCCGTCACATACTACTTAGATAATCTCATATACTTCTATACTACACGTACATACTCTCCGTTACGCGAAATACTCCCTACGTCATGAGATACGACATAGGGAGTAATTACTCCCGGGAGTAGAAAAGAGGCTTTATATATATATATATATATATATATATATATATATAGAGAGAGAGAGAGGCAGGGTTCCACATTTCGATTTAAATTAACGAATTTGAATTGAACGACAATTCTGAAATTAACGAATTCTCATAAATTCGACCTCTTCAGATCGAAATCGCTTTCGTTCGATTTTTCATCCAAATTCAAATTCAAATTTAAAAAAATTCAAAAAATTGACAAAATTTATCCAAAAAAATCCTATAATTAGTATTAATATTTTTATGACCTCTGGTGTAAATATTTTTTGAAAAAAATGAAATTAAAGATTTTTTGAGTCATTCAAAATGTATATAATAGAAAAGGAAAAAAAAAAAGAAATTAGAAGTATATTTTAATATGTTAATGTTATCTAATATTAAAACTTTTTCTTGTATTGGTATGTGACAACTTTCAATTATTTAAAATATAGCAAATGTATAGTATTTTTTTTAATATATTAGTGTTGTCTTGATAGGGTATATTTTAATATTTTAATTACATGCATGCCTATTTTTGCACTTGTATTGATATGTGACAAGTGTTAATATGTGAATTGCATTTTACAAAATTTTACAACATTTTTTTTGTAATTTATCTCATTTTTTATATTTTCCTTAATTGTTTTTAATCTGCCGTCGAAATTTTGAACTTTTCGATCGAATTTCGATGCTTTTCGATCGAATTTCGAGCTTTTCGATGGAAATTCGCTCATGTTTTTGACCCGTTTTCAAATCCATTTGACTTTCGAACCATTCGAAATTTCTCGAAATTCGGTACCGGTGGACGCACGAAAAGTGAGTTCGAAACGAGATTCAAAACCCTTGGGGATGTCAAAACATATCGGATTTCACCTGAAGTTTGGCGCGATCTTTGAGGCTTATCCGAATCTCTGCTTTTTTGGCTTGTAATTTCCTTCGTCTTCACACTTTCTGCTGCTTTTTAAAATTCTGAGGCAAAACCTTGCTATGTTTAGAAAAATTTAAAACTAATTAATATGGCCTTTTTTATGAAAATTCATCTCAATATATGTAGTACTCCTCGGGTCACAAATAGTTATCATTTTAGACATCAACGTGATCTCCAAAACATAACTTGGAACACTAATTTCTATTATAATAAAACTAATAAAAATATAATATTATGAAAATATTTTTTTGAAAAAATCTACACGTAATTTTTATGTATTTAGTTTAAATGTTTAAATAGATATTAACACTTAAAAGTTCGAAACTTTAACTACATATATTAAAAACAACAACTATCTATATAATCTGACGAAACAACGGATCTATCTTTTCGAGGTTGGTAGTAATCGGGCCCGAATTTCTTCACGTTGGGCCTACCAATTCACTCTCACCTAGCCCGATTTTACGTAATTGTCTGTTCGGCCTAGCCCACATAATGCCAGAACTCCGCGTGTGACGGCCTTTGGTAGTCATCCTCGTGTTGCTTAAGGGCGTATTTGTTTTTGCTTTTGATTCTAGATTTTGACCCCAAAAGTTGAATAAAAAATAAACAGTCTGATTCTAGAATCTAAATCTCACAATCCAGCCCATCCAAATACACTAGAATCCACAATCCACTTCATATGTGCTTTTGGATTCCAGCTTTTAGAGAATCAACTTCTCAATAACCACAATCTAAAATCAGCTTTTAGATAATCCAAAACAAAAACAAACAGACCCTAAATCTGAGTCTCAAGTTGCAAGTACAATGTTCCACTACCTACCAAACTGAAAAAAATCGAAATTAAAATAATGTCGATTCAGAATTATTTTAATTAAACTTTTTTATTGGTTAAATATTGAATGAGTTAATTTCGTATAATATTGTATTTTGTTCTGGCTCAGTTCAACTCTGCTCGTTAGGTCGTTTCTAAAAATATTTTTATACTATAAATAAAATAATATTAAATCAAACTATGTCAACTTCAAAAAAAACTCGAAGAAATAAGGTCTTAGCTCGATTTCCACCTCTACAAAGAAGTTGACATAAGCGATGTGGGACTAGTAGTATACTACATACATTTCGTCACGTGAATAGATTGCTTGATCCATGTAATTTTGTATCTTACGGTCTATTTGTTTTTGCTTTTGATTTTAGATTCTGACCTCAGAAGTTGAATAAAAAACAAACAGCTCGATTCTAAAAATCAATTCTTACAATCCAGCCCACCATATACCTTAAAATCTATAATCCACTCATTTTTAGATTCTAGCTTTTAGAGAATCCAAAATAAAAACAAACAGACGCTTAGCTGCATAAGTAAGTAGAGTGGCGGAGAGCCGGAGAGCTAATCACACATGACACTGTTACCACATCATGTTCGTCAAGATCATTTCGTTGAAGAAAAAGGTTCGTCGAGATCGTGCAGAAAACATTAGTACCGGAGCCCCGCCAATTTAGGGAGGGACTATTCAGCACTCGAGCTTACAATAATAGCCGTGCGCTCTCTCTAGTATGGAGCCATGTGTAGCCCAAATTTTTTCTCCTTTCTAGTGAATTTTTTTAACTTAAAACTCAAAATTAGAAAAAAAAATTCAACTCAAAATTTAAAACAAAAAAATAAAATTCAAAAAGTTTCAACTAAGAAAGTTTTAAATTATAAAGTTCAACTCAAAAAGTTTCAAATCAGAAATTTTCAAATAATAAAGTTTTAGCTCGAAAAGTTTCAAATCAAAAGGATTCCACTCGGAAAGTTTCAAATCGAAAAATTTCAACTCACAAGCTTTCGGCACGAAAAGTTTTGATTCTAATTTTTTTTTGTTCAAAAAGTTTTGATTTAATATTCAAACTCAAAAAAATCTTCATAAAAATATTTCAAATCAGGAAGCTTCAACTCGACAAGTTTGCGCTCTGAAAATATTCAATTCAAAAACTTACGATTCAAAAAGTTTCTTCTCAACAAACTTTCGGTCTGAAAAGTTTGCTTAAAAAACTTTCAAAGTTGATTAAAAATACTTGTTTTCAGAAACTTAAGTGAAAAATTTGAAATGCAAAAATTACTTCGAGTTAGAGGGAAGAAAATAAAGAAGGAAAGGGGATAAAGGAGGTAATGCTAAAGAGAGACCTTTGAGACAGAAAAAAGTGGAGGAATGAATGAGGTGGCACCATTTGTTACAAGAAAAGAGTTTTTAAGATTCAAAGAATACACTGTTTAAATATTTTTTAAAAAAATAATACACAAAAAAATTATTATAAAAATATATTTTTGTCGTCTTTTTAATTAACGATAGAAACTCTATCTCCAAATAAATTAGAGGCAGACCTTCAGAAGCCTTAGGCTTGTCGATCAAATAAATCTACGACTAAACAGTCTGTGAACCAATTCAATCGCTAAATTAAATGACAATAGAGGTATATTTTTGTAAAAATCTTTGGCATATTATTTTTGTAAAATTATTTAAACAATATATTATTTTAAAAAAATTGTTCAAAAAACTGTCCCGGCAACAGGTGGCCAAATCAACCCTCGCATGAGCGGTAAACGATACAATTCAAATTCAAAAAATTTGAAAAAAATTATCGAAGGTGCTAAATTTTTTTGAAAATTTTTACGTGAGGTCCTGAGGCAATGTAATGATGCTGTAAAATTTTCAGATGATTATCATTCCTATATATTTTTAAAAAAATTCTAACAGTATTACTGTCTTTGTATATGCTCTTTTGTTTTTTATTTTCTAGGAGCACTAAATGAAGTCTAATATTGCTACAAACTTTTCTATGAGGTAATGAGGCAATGTTAATGTTGATGTAAAATGTTCAGGTGATGATTAGACATATGTATTATTTTAAAATTCTAACAGCACTACTATCTTTTGTATGTGCTCTTCTGTACCATTAAAATTTCAGAGCAAGATCGAGCTTGTAAATTTTTTTAAAAATATGATAGTGTCTCTGTTCTTTTTTTATTAATTTTTGTTTATGATTATTCAGAAGCAATAAATTAATTAAAAAATTATTGAAATTTCTTTGAGGTGTTTTATAGATTAATCAAGATTTATTTGGATTTTCTAATTTTTGTTCTATTTTTTTACAATTTTCTTGAATTTTTTAAAAATTTCTAGAGCTTGCCAAAAATCGATCAAAGATCGAATAAAATTGGTCAAAAATAAAAAAATTTGGTAGAAAATCAAACAAAACGGGTCATAAATCGGTGAAAATCGATCAAAAATCAAGAAAATCGATCTATTTTTTATTTTTTTTTTCAACAAAGTTTGACTGTCAATTTCAAAAAAATTGACTTCAAACTTGTTTAGTTTCTACCAATTTTTGACTAATTTTTTTTATCGATTTTCGATCTATCGAAAATCAAAATTCAATTTTGTTAACCCTACCCATGGGTCTTCTTCGTGAGGCATGTGTTCCACCGTCTCCATCACCAAAGCGTCGACGAAAAACTTACTACAAAGTCCTTGTGTCCCAAACAAACTCATAATGGCACAAGTTATAAGAAATCCACCCGAGTCATTTCCATGGTGAGTTCATGGGCATGGGGTGTTGGCTTTTTCTTCGTTAACTAGCAAGGTGATCTACGCACTGAGCATCATTCTTATAGTATATTTAATTGGTTTAGCGGTACATATCTGATGGATAATAAAAGAACTAAATGTGAAAAATAAATGTTGGCAGATCACCTGAAGGAATTCAAATATATAGTTTTTAGAATATTATCAATTCGATTTAATTTCTCTGTTTGTAGAATATAGATCACCTGAAGGAATAGCAAGGTGAAGGAATTGGTTTCATTTATGATATTAATGTATAGTAGAGTATGTTAAAACAACTAATATTGATGATGAGTAAATTGTGTTGTAGGTCTGAATTTGTCGCGTATGTTAAGTAGGTTACCAAATTCCTGAAATGCATGTTCAGCTACTAAACTTGTTCAAGTGAGTCATTGAAAATCATTAGCAGGCCAACCCGGTTATGATGATATCATTGGTTATGATTTGTTAATCATAAGGGCTAGATGATATTCTTTTCTTTTTTAGAACTTCTAGAAATTATTCTCATTTATCAAGTAACATCCATTGGTTATGTCTTGCTAAACATAATTAGGGTCCACCAAATTAAGATGGGATGTTTTTTTAGAATTTCTACAATGTTGACCTTTTTTTCTTAGCCGATGTAACCAAGCGTCATAAGCTTTTATTGTATTATATAGATAACATCCCACATAGTTCAAATTTAATTAGAATGCATCACTTCCATGGCAATTATAAAAAAAATTGAAAGATGTAAAAAAAAAAAACATTGTTGGGAAGCATGTAGATAGAATAGGTCTTGTCTTTTTTTTTGTTCACTACGTCGGATAGGGTCATCTGTGTCGGTTCGGAACCGACATTAGTGTCGGTTTTCGAACCGACACAGATGTACCGACACTGATAATCGAGGATTATCAGTGTCGGTTAAAAAACCGACACAAATAATCTAATTAGTGTCGGTTCTCACCACTAACCGACACTGATAGTCCACATATCAGTGTCGGTTTGCACTAAGAACTGACACAACAAGTCCATATATCAGTGTCGGTTCTAACCACTAACCGACACAAAATGTCCATATATCAGCGTCGGTTTCTATAAATAACCGACACGGATAGTCCATATATCAGTGTCAGCTTTCACTAAGAACCGACACAAAAATTCCTTATATCAGTGTCGGTTCTAACTACGAACCGACACAAAAACTCCATAACGACTAAGAACGGGATGCCCGTTATAAGCAAGAATGGGCATCCTGCATGCTCTAACTGCTGTATCAATGCAAGCTTTAGGCCATACATCAGTGTCGGTTCGAACCATCAATTTAGGTTAAAATGGTTTGAGCCGACATGCCACGTTTTCCAGAAACATTGCTTTCTGTATAGAAATGCTGATGCCGTCCGGTCTCAGGGGTTGTGTTTGCCGGAGCAAGTGGACACCGCTGTCGGCAGCGGACACGGTTGAATTTTAACCATCAATTTAGGTTAGAATGGTTTGAGCCGACATGCCACGTTTTCCAGAAACATTGCTTTCTGTATAGGAATGCTGATGCCGTCCGGTCTCAGGGGTTGTGTTTGCCGGAGCAAGTGGACACCGCTGCCGGCAGCGGACACGGTCGAATTTTAAGCAGCGCAAAGACAGCATCAGTATTCCTATACAGAAAGCAATGTTTCTGGAAAACGTGGCATGTCGGCTCAAACCATTCTAACCTAAATTGATGGTTCGAACCGACACTGATGTATGGCCTAAAGCTTGCATTGATACAGCAGTTAGAGCATGCAGGATGCCCGTTCTTGCTTATAACGGGCATCCCGTTCGTAGTCGTTTGAAAATCAAGGATGAGAACCTTAAAACGTCATTCAGAACCAAATAATATAAATGATAGAAAACTATGTGTGCATAATTTTACATTGCACCAACTGTTTCAGGGGAAAATATAAAACATCATCACACTTTGGACTGATACATGTATCAATCGGAGTCGGATGAAGAAACAATTCGTTTCAGATTAGTACAAAAGACTGGATCACTATTGTCAGGGTCATGAAATTCGCCCTTCTTGTTGATGATTTGATTCATGATGAACCAAGCGAGTTGTCCCTGAATGGCTATGATTTCATTTGCGTGCAATCCATCCGTAGGCAATTTGAGGCGCTATAAGTAAATAAGAAAGTAACTTGAGCTTTCGTAGCTATCGTTAGGTATAAATCAATTTGTGTTGTTTAGCATGACAAACCTCTACGTCATCGTCTACTAATGTAGAACCTAAGATTTCCCGCATGTATTGGCAGACAAAATATCCACATAAATTTGTGTCTTGCGACTGTTTGTGACACTGCAAAGAATAAATAAACTACAATGTCACGAAACGAGTCATTTACTACAAAATGCGATATAGAAATAAGGTGTACGTACCGGGAATTTAGTACGCATCGAGAAGGACTTTTGGAATGGGCGGTATCTCGTGCACTTTTTACAGTATATTTTAAAGGCATTCTGGAGTATATTTGTCATGTCCTTGTAATATTTTCTTCCTTTTCAAGGGGATCCAGTACAACTATTTTGCTCTTATCGAGTGTAATGGCAAGGAGTATCCAATGGAAACTACATACACAGGTAATATGCCATAGTGAAAGGACCGAAGATGTCGCCTAGAGGGGGGTGAATAGGCGTAACAAAAATTCACAGCGGAATAAAATCTGGCCGAGCTGGTCAATCCGGAGTCTCCGGGTATTTTATCCGGATACTCCGGCTTGTCCGGAGTGTCCGGTATTTTATCTGGATACTCCGGGTTAGCTGGCTCGGGAACGCAACTAAAGTTACTCTATCTAGCACAAGAAACTACAATAAATAGATAGCACGAGCAACCTAGATCAAAAGCTAGTATGGATTTGAATTAAAGCTAAGCAATGAGCTAGATCCAAGCTTTACAAAGACAAATCCACACAAGCTAGGCTAGGAAGTAAAAGAGAAAGAGAGAGACGCGATTTTTCACCGAAGTTCGGATTCTTGAAGGGAATCCTACGTCTCCGTTGAGGTGGCTCGGTCGCACTTGAGCCGGGGTCTCTTTCAACCCGCTTTCCTCCCGGTGTTGCACAAATGCACTCGCCGGCTTCACTTCTTGTCTCTTTCCTTTCGGAGGCGAGACTCGCCTTCACAAACGACCGGGGCACACCACACACGTCGGGTGCTCCCGGTGACTCCTAGCCGTCTAGGAGACCTTCAACCTCCAAGAGTAATAACACCACGGAAGATCGCTTGGAGGATGAACTAGTGCTCAAGAACTTGAAATGAATGCACCTAGCACTTTGCCTCACCAAAAGAGATCAACAACCAAATCTAAAGGTGGGAGGAAGAGAGGGCTCTATTGAATGCTTTTAGAGTGTTAGAGATGGCTTGAACGCTGCAATGAATGAGCTCAAAAGACATCCTGGCCGTTAGAGCGGAGTGGTGGCTTTAAATACCCTTTTTGAAAACTAGCCGTTTGTCCCCTTTTTGAACTGTCCGGAGACTCCGGACAATTAACCCGGATACTCCGGATGGTCCGGACTCTCCGGACAAAATGTCCAGATACTCTGGACTCTCTGGAATTCGCACTTTGGCCGAAGGGGTTAACCCGGAGACTCTGGACTAAATGTCCGGACTCTTCGAGTTAGATGGCTCGGTTGGAATTCCTGTTTTTGGAAAATGCAAGTATTTGAGTGCTAGTTTGTATGCAAGTTTTGACCTTGAGCACATGCACATCCTAAAAATGATTTTTCGTAGTATCCTCTTAATATTACGGCTATCCTTAAGACTCAAATCAAAATAGAAATTACAAGTCTTCGTCTTGATGCCGTTTTCTTGAATTTTAAAGTACGTAGGAGCGTCCAAAGTCATTCCGAGCTTGATATGATCTCAAGATCTGCATTATTCTTGTTTGAAACATTAGATCTCTTTAATTGCGTCATCATTAATCACCAAAACAAAATGAGGGGCCTAGATGCACTTTCAATCTCCCCCTTTTTGGTGAATTGATGACAACACAATTAAAAGCAAATAAAATACAATATGAAATAGACTTAGCATATCAAATAAAAGGTGGAGCTCCCCCTAAATGTGTGCATTAGGAGTATTGAGTGGAATCAAATGCACATATTTAACGAGAAATAACCAAGAGCTCCCCCTAGCACATTGCATCCGAGAATACATCACAAATGACTGAAAGTAAACCATGCATAAGATAAACACAATGTCATAACATGGATCATAACAAAGATAACAGAGATAACAGAGTTCACAACGACACATCAAGCAACGAAAAACAAGTTCACAAACGACAAGATAACGAAAACGAGAACGAGTCCACCACCTAAACCAAGACACCAAGACAACTAAACGACGACACTAAAGATATCACTCCCCCTTTGGCATCAAGACACCAAAAGAAGGAGGACATGGGAAATCACTCGTCGTCGCCTTCGTCGTCAGACGCAGAGTACTGCGAGCCCTCGCTGCCAGGGTCGTCTCCAGGAGCAGGCGGAGTAGAGGAGGTGATGCCAAAAAGCTGATCTGCAGAGGTGGCATCACTACTCTCCTCAGAAGACCCGGAGGAGTCACTGGCGGAGAGTGCCTCGCCATTGTAGCGGTGAATGTCACGAATGCCCTTGGTGTTCTTCTTGATCTGCCGGCTCATCACCTTCTGCTTAGTGGAGATGTCGCGGCAAAGGCAGAAGATGTGCTTCAACATCTTCTGAAGAGTGCTGCTCGGGATCTCGGTCTGCTCAGAAGGAACGGCAGGAGGCACAGTAGGAGCAGACGAGGAACTCGAAGGGCGACCCCGGCGAGTCCTAGTAGCAGGACTAGGGGCTGCTGGAGCAGCAGGGGCAGTCGGAGGTCGGACCTTGTAAGAAAGATGCTACTCATCCCTGACAAACTTCAGACCACTGACATTAGTGATCAAAGCCATCACAGAAGGAGCGTAGCTGCAACTGGCCATATTGCTCACAAGATTACGCCTCATTGTCTCCCACATGAAGTCGACAATGTCAAAAGAGTGAGTGCGCTCGACAAGGTGGTACAGCAGGTTCCTTCCATAGGAACTGATGGCAGAAGCATCTCCCTCCTTGGGCCAAAGAGTGACCCTGAGCATCCTGTTGAGCACAGCAGTCACATCCTTCAGACCCTTGATGGTCCCCACAGTGAAGCTCTTGGAGGTGTCATACAGTGACTTGATCTGCTCAGGAGTCATAACCTTCTTAGCATGAAGCTTCGGACTGTCATTGTATCGAAGGTTGAGGACTCTAGCAAACCTCTTCTGGTTGGCAGTATACCAGACTCTGTCAGTCATCCACCAAATAGCATCCGTGGTCTTGTCAAAGTACAGAGTGGCATAGAACTGCATGATCACTTCATTGTTCCAATCAAACTTGAAGGACATGATGTCCTTGATCTGATGCAGCTCACAAATCTCAAGAATCTGAGCAAACATTGGATTCTCAGCAGCTGCCATGTACTCCCAGTCAATGGTCTTCATCCGGACCACTGGGTGCTCAAGCGGGTAGAGGACCGTCTCATAGTAATCGGACCGAATTGCTCTGCCGCCGGTCCACGTATCGTCCTGATGGAACGCAAGCGGATCCTTCTTCCTGTGCTCAACTATAGCCTTGCCCTTGCCAGAGCCCATCCTGTAGTCAATCACTCTCATCGGGTTGACTGACATAGGATAGGTCCACACGGGCCTGGCTTTGGCCAAGGGACCGATGAAATGACCTGAAGCACAGAAGTCTCTCCTCTTCTAGTCCCTCAGAGTAGCATGCGCATCAGCAGGATGCACATCTGGATCAGGCTGAGGCTGAGAAGGAGACTGAGCCTGAGGCTGAGGCTGAAGCTGAGGCTGAGACTGAGAGCCAGAGGGGATCCCAACCCTAGGCGGACCTTTTGAGGTAGGCCGCTTCAACACAGCTCGTCTCAGTCTCTTGGGTGCCGGAGCAGCTGATAGAGAGCCAGGGGGTGTATCCGGAGGAGGAGAGTCCCGAGGAGGATCACCACCACCTGACGTCCCCTGAGGAGGATCCATCTGACCAAACAAAGCGAGAGAAAAGGATTAGCCGAGAGGCGACTTGAAATTTAGCGAGAAACGAATTCTGGCCGAGGCACCCAACCCGGAGAGTCCGGGCAAAATGTCCGGATACTCCGGATTACATCCGGAGACTCTGGACAAATTGTCCGGATACTCCGGACCAACCCGGAGACTCCGGACCAAATGTCCGGATACTCCGGATGCGCCAGAAATCGCGCATGGGCGAGCCAAAATTGGAGGATCCAATCCCCGCAACAACTCGAAATGAATCTAGATTGCCTCTAGGAAGTAGGAATGAAGTCTAGGGTACAATCTAGCAAAAGATTTCGCGGGATTAGGGCACGGATTGGAACTTACCTCAAAAGATTTGAAAAACGAAGAATGCGGGTGAGTTAGGGTGAACGATTCTTCGATTCTTGAGGGCCAAAGGAATAGAAACCACGTCCCCTAGAAATAGGAGAGAAAGAAGAGGCCCTAAGATGAGAAACGAAATCAATCCCGGAAGGAACAAGGGTAGGGCACCAAGATTCTTACCAAGATCTCCAAACCGAGGGAGAGGAGGAGTCCACGAACCCTTGGAGATGGAGGAGAGGGTGAGAATCACGCCCTAGCTTTGAGAGGAGCACGGGAGAGGGAGAGGCGCATGGTGGGAATAGGAGTGAAAAGAAACCGCGCGGGATTAGGGGACTTAAACCGTCCGCCCCAACCCGGAGACTCCGGACTTTTAGTCCGGATACTCCGGCCCAACCCGAAGAGTCCGGAGAAATAGTCCGGATACTCCGGGTGAACCGGAGACTCTGGATTAAATACTGGATACTCCGGGTTACCCAGCTCGGTTAGGAATGAAAGATTTCGCACGAAGAATCAAGGAATTTGGCGGAGCGAGAGGGAGAAAGAGATCCTATGATGTCAGCTTGATATATGACCAGCGAACAATGAAGCAAACAAGCCATGGTCACATAACAATGACAAGATCAGAGGATCAAGAGCCAAAAACACAGGATAACTTTAAAGAAAAAGATGAATAAAATTTTTGAAATTCATTTTTCATACATCAAACAATATGTGAGCATTTATCAAGCCACGTTACGAGAATCTAAAATATTTAGACCACTTCTCAATTCACAGAATCTTTTCTCGTCAAGGGGCTTGGTAAATATATCGGCTAATTGATCATTTGTGCTCACATGTTGGATATCAATTTCGCCTTTGGTTGCGTGATCTCTTAGGAAATGATGGCGAATATCTATGTGTTTTGTGCGGGAGTGTTGGATAGGATTGTTGGCAATTTTTATGGCGCTCTCATTGTCACACAATAGTGGAACACTTTTGTAGGATAGGCTATAATCACTCAAGGTTTGTCTCATCCAAAGTAATTGGGCACAACAACTCCCGGCAGCTATGTATTTGGCTTCGGCAGTGGATAGGGCTACGGAATTTTGTTTCTTGGAAGACCACGAGACTAGAGACCTACCCAAGAATTGGCAAGTCCCCGAGGTACTCTTCCTATCCACTTTACAACCGCCGTAATCCGCATTGGGATAGCCAACTAATTCAAAGGAAGATCCTTTCGGATACCAAAGTCCAAAAATGAGGAGTGTGCACTAAATATCTTAAGATTCTCTTAACGGCCACCATGTGGCACTCTTTTGGAGCGGCTTGAAAACGTGCACACATACAAACGCTAAGCATGATATCGGGCCTAGATGCACAAAGATAAATAAGAGAACCGATCATCGAACGATATACCTTTTGGATGACCGGCTTACCTTCTTTGTCGAGGTCTAGATGCCCATTGGCCTGCATAGGCGTCTTTATAGGCTTGGCGTCCTCCATTCCGAACTTCTTGAGCATGTCCTTGATGTACTTGGTTTGGCAAATGAAGGTTCCTTCCTTGAGTTGTTTAACTTGAAATCCGAGGAAGAACTTCAACTCTCCCATCATGGACATCTCGAATCTTTTAGTCATGATTTTGCTAAACTTTACACAAATGTTCATTAGTAGATCCAAATATAATGTCATCGACATACACTTGGCATACAAATAAATCATTATCAATATGTTTAGTAAAGAGAATAGGGTCGGCCTTTCCGACTATAAAACCTTGTCCGAGAAGAAAATCTCGTAAACACTCGAACCAAGCCCTTGGTGCTTGCTTAAGTCCATAAAGGGCTTTGTGTAGGTAGTAGACGTGGTCCGGGTGTTTTGGATCTTCAAAGCCGGGTGGTTGCTCGACGTAGACCATCTCGGAGAGTGGTCCATTTAAGAAAGCGCTCTTCACGCCCATTTGATATAGCTTGAAATCATGGTGAGTAGCAAAGGCAAGTAATATTCTAATAGATTCAAGCCTAGCTACTGGAGCATATGTTTCATTGAAATCCAAACCTTCGATTTGAATGTACCCTTGAGCAACCAATCGAGCTTTGTTCCTTGTCACGATTCCATTCTCATCTTGCTTGTTTCGGAAGACCCATTTTGTGCCGATCACGTTTTGATTTGGTCTTTCCACAAGCTCCCAAACTTGATTTCTCTTAAAGTTATTGAGCTCCTCTTGCATGGCCATCACCCAATCCGGATCATCAAGTGTTTCTTCTACCTTAAGAGGCTCTAGAGAAGACACAAACGAGTAAAATTCACAAAAATTTGCAATTCGAGATCTAGTAGATACTCCCTTGTGAATGTCTCCGAGTATATTGTCGACCGGATGATCTCGTTGAATGCTTTGATGAACTCTTGGGTGAGGTACATTTGAGTTTGAAGCTTGGATTGGTTCTTCATCTTGGAACGCGTTCGAACCATCTTGAGCTTGCTTGGACGAGGAGGGAATGTCACCTGAGCCAATCCCATCTGGAGACTCCGGTATTGGACCCGGAGACTCCGGGTTTCAGTCCGGAGACTCCGGGTTGGGGTGCTCGGGTGAGTTTCCAGATTTTGAGGTCTTACCTCCCCAATTGCCAACATCTTGATAGCTTCACACGATGGTTCTTCCCTGTCAATCACGGCACGATCAACTTGTTCTACTTGAGAACCGTTAGTCTCATCAAAAGTTACGTCACGCGAGATTTCAACCACACCGGAGGTATTGTTCAAAACTCGGTACGCATAAGCATTAGTCCCATAACCAAGTAAGAAACCTTCATCTACTTTAGGAGCAAATTTAGAAGACTTAGCTCTTTTGTTAAGGATATAGCATTTACTCCCGAAGACTCGAAAGTAGGAAACGTTGGGTTTCTTGCTGGTGAGCAACTCGTACGTCGTTTTCTTCAAGATCTTGTGGAGGTAGAGGCGGTTGGTGCTGTGGCATGCGGTATTGATGGCTTTCGCCCAAAAACTGTCGGAAACCTTGTACTCGTCAAGCATCGTCCACGCCATCTCGATGAGGGTTCGATTCTTCCTCTCGGCCACCCCATTTTGTTGAGGGGAATAGGGAGCCGAGAATTCATGCTTGATTCCTTCCTCATCGAGAAACTCCTCCACACCAATGTTCTTGAACTCGGTGCCATTGTCGCTCCGAATTCTCTTGATCTTCACTTCAAACTCGTTTTGAGCTCTTCTCATGAACTTCTTCAATGTCACTTGGACTTCTCCCTTGTCATGCAAGAAAAATTCCTAAGTGAAACAAGAAAAATCATCCACAATTACTAAACCATACTTACTTCCCCCGATGCTTATGTAGGCGACCGGACCGAAAAGATCCATTCACATCCAAATGCGCGAACATTGCCTTTTCTCCGGTCATGTGATGCGTGCATCCGCTATCCAAGATCCAACTTGTTCCACCGGAGATGTCGCCTAGAGGGGGGTGAATAGGCGTAATAAAAATTCGCAGCAGAATAAAATCTGGCCGAGCTGGTCAATCCGGAGTTTCCGGGTATTTTATCCAGATACTCCGGCTTGTCCGGAGTGTCCGGTATTTTATCCGGATACTCCGGGTTAGCTGGCTCGGGAATGCAACTAAAGTTACTCTATCTAGCACAAGAAACTACAATAAATAGATAGCACGAGCAACTTAGATCAAAAGCTAGTATGGATTTGAATTAAAGCTAAGCAATGAGCTAGATCCAAGCTTTACAAAGACAAATCCACACAAGCTAGGCTAGGAAGTAAAAGAGAAAGAGAGAGACGCGATTTTTCACCGAAGTTCGGATTCTTGAAGGGAATCCTACGTCTCCGTTGAGGTGGCTTGGTCGCACTTGAGCCGGGGTCTCTTTCAACCCGCTTTCCTCCCGGTGTTGCACAAATGCACTCGCCGGCTTCACTTCTTGTCTCTTTCCTTTCGGAGGCGAGACTCGCCTTCACAAACGACCGGGGCACACCACACACGTCGGGTGCTCCTGGTGACTCCTAGCCGTCTAGGAGACCTTCAACCTCCAAGAGTAATAACACCACGGAAGATCGCTTGGAGGATGAACTAGTGCTCAAGAACTTGAAATGAATGCACCTAGCACTTTGCTTCTTCCTCTCCTCACCAAAAGAGATCAACAACCAAATCTAAAGGTGGGAGGAAGAGAGGGCTCTATTGAATGCTTTTAGAGTGTTAGAGATGGCTTGAATGCTGCAATGAATGAGCTCAAAAGACATCCTGGCCGTTGGAGGGGAGTGGTGGCTTTAAATACCCTTTTTGAAAACTAGCCGTTTGTCCCCTTTTTGAACTGTCCGGAGACTCCGGACAATTAACCCGGATACTCCGGATGGTCCGGACTCTCCGGACAAAATGTTCGGATACTCTGGACTCTCTGGAATTCGCACTTTGGCCGAAGGGGTTAACCCGGAGACTCCGGACTAAATGTCCGGACTCTCCGAGTTAGATGGCTCGGTTGGAATTCCTGTTTTTGGAAAATGCAAGTATTTGAATGCTAGTTTGTATGCAAGTTTTGACCTTGAGCACATGCACGTCCTAAAAACGATTTTCCGTAGTATCCTCTTAATAGTACATCTATCCTTAAGACTCAAATCAAAATAGAAATTACAAGTCTTCGTCTTGATGCCGTTTTCTTGAATTTTAAAGTACGTAGGAGCGTCCAAAGTCATTCCGAGCTTGATATGATCTGAAGATCTGCATTATTCTTGTTTGAGACGTTAGATCTCTTTAATTGTGTCATCATTAATCACCAAAACAAAATGAGGGGCCTAGATGCACTTTCACATAGTCATTGTGCTAATATCACAATGAGTAAGGAATAACATCGAGTAATATAACTGGGTAGTGAACCACTTACTTGAAGTTGTAGGGTAAAAGTATCATTGCCTTGTCCTGAAGTTTAATGAAAGTATTATATACGTATTCCTCGACGTCTTTTGGTGTATTTGCGACTAGAGTTTCGCAAACTACTCCTGGGTCGAGGAACCCAACACTAGGTGTCGGCGTGTTCCTTAATTCAATGGTCTCGTACCAACGTAATAAAGAAGTGACATTACATTTATCGATATTACATTAATGTAGACAACAATTTATGTAATTCATACTTACAATACCCAGCATCTCAAAAGAGACACGTCGAGAGCATCATGGTAGAACATGCTATGCAAGTTGTCGAATTCAACCAAGAAGCACCCATCACCATGGTGAAAATGCTCCTCTTTGAAAGTTCCAGTGACCGCCTTAAAGACGCTCGGTTGGATCCGCATGTACCACCCATGCAATCTTTGCATCATGAATGTTAGGGTACAAAGAATTTCTTCGGTCACAAAAGGGTGCCCCATCTCGTATTTCAGTCTTTTGAATTCTGCTTGTCCTGCTGATTTCGATTTTCCCTTATATTGTTTAAGCAGAATATCATATTCAGTCTTGGCTCCACCTGATGTGGTCGACTTGGTTTGCCTCTTGTTCAATTTATTTGCACGATACAATTTAGGTTCGTCACGGATCTCCTGCGAAATGTTGATAATAGGCATTTGACACTGATGTCCTATTGAGGACACTGGAACATCTAATGCAGGAACTGAATGAACGTGTGCCACTAAGGCCGGCAGTTGAAGATCGAGGACAATGTCACGCTTGCGCCACTGAATGAACGTGTGCACTGCACTTCCTAGAGTTGTTACATCATCATTTCCGGGCATTTCCAACATCATGTCGGTGAACTGCGGAAGTACCGTGTCCACCTCGACCTTTGTGTATCCCGGCGCGATTGGGGAGTTGTGCAAAACACCCCCCTTCTTGGCACGGATAAGCCATGCCTGTAGCAGTCTGTAGAGATATGTTCATGACAGGAATATTGAGCTGGCACGGTGTCGGTTGTTGTATGTCATCCACGGGATAGCAGGCTAATGGATCTTCTGCCAGTGGTGTGGACGCACAACTGCTGCGATGGTGCGAGGTGCTTGGGA
This sequence comes from Rhipidocladum racemiflorum, assembly GCA_036346355.1. NCBI lineage: Eukaryota > Viridiplantae > Streptophyta > Magnoliopsida > Poales > Poaceae > Rhipidocladum > Rhipidocladum racemiflorum. The sequence continues at coordinate 9,004,998 of CM070579.1, forward strand.
GAACAATGTTCTCGGCTTCTATATGGCTCATGGCTGCTTGTACTTGTCTTTATACTTGTTCTTGTATAGTGCCTTGTAAATCTCGAATCATTTCTTGCTTCATTCGTTCTCGTTCATATTCGGCACGCGCTTCTTTTGCTCTCTTCTGACTCCTGTAAGAGTCGGTATGCTCCGGGAATCCCTTGCTCCAAGGTACCTTAGCTCCAACATCACGTGTCCGACCAGGGTGCTCTTTGGTTCCTAAGGCCAAGGTAAGTTCGTCCTTCTCCCTATCTGGAATGAAAGTGCATTCTGTAGCCTGGACGGACAACTCTTGGATTCTTTGGGACATCGCTTCGTCTTCATTATTTTTGAAGGACAAGCCCCCACCAGACGTGACAGTTGCCCTTGCTAACACATAGTGCTTCACTCGCTTTGGTAGTTCAAACAGGGGACTTCTGTCAGTCGATTGAGTGGCCTCTGCTTCTTGCCTCTCCCATTGGGCAATTTTTCCCGCGTACCCACCCGTGCCTAGTCTGTGGGGATGAATGTTCTTTTTGGAGATTTCTTTGTGGTCCTCACTTGACTTCATTGCTGATTCACTGGACTTCATCGCCACAAACTCATCCCAGTATGGTTCCAGTTTCGGATAGTCCCTAATGGCCGACCGGTTTTTCTTCACATATTTGCAGTTCAACCGGGTCTTGAAGTTCTTCCAGCAAGTACCCATGGTCATCAATGCATCTCGATGCACGAGGTTCTCGACTCCTTCGGGGAATTCAAAGCTTTGTTTCAGCTCTGTCCAAAGGTCCTCTTTTGTGGTGGCGGGCACGTTATGCCAGTCCTCATAGATGATTGGTACTTGATCCCTTACGATGTACCCGCAGGTTGATCTATATTTAGACACTGCTGCTTGTGGTTCACTAGGAGCACCAGTCTCTGATATATCCGAGATAACATGCCGTCCTTCAGGCTTCTTGGTTTGCCCTCGGCCACGACACCTTGCTACCGCAACATCAGTGGCAGGCGAAACCTCAACGTCCTAGAGGTTGAGGAAGCTAGTCGGGCTGTGGCTCGGGCTCCTACTCGGGTTAGGCTCAGGGGTCCTCTCCATCTGTTGTTTATCAATTAATTGGTTATTGATGAAGCACGAACAAAAGGGTCATGGTATCGGCTAACCATCATGACCCACTAAGCATGAAAAAAGGGTTATTGATGAAGCTATTGATATAGAATTGTTATTCACGAGGTCATCTTTCTAAAATTGCTAAAAGAAGCAAATTTAAGAGAATGTAAGTTAATTGATTGATAGTGCTCTCAGGCACTTGGTGTACGAATGCTAGAGACTAGCTCTTACCTCATGTACACCTGGGTCAAGTTTATCTCATTTGAACTAAACAATTAAGTATGTAAAGAAGGCCTTGAATCCTTACCTTCCTAATCATGCAATTTAAGGTATTATTTAATCATGCAATACGTATACAAAGATTGTAGGTTATTTAGTCAACCGAACCAACATATATAGCAGTGCATGTTGGCAAATAAAGTAACAAATGTAATCAAAAGAGCACAACTACAGTTAAAGAATAATGAACAAGCTTTGCAACAGTGAAATGAAGTAAACAAATTTTAGCATGTAAGTCTACTGATTCAAAGCCTAATTCACAACCTTAATTGTCTTATTCATCATTTGACCCAATTTGCATCATCGAGCAATAAAACAAAAAACAGAAGAAAACATTGAAGCATTGACATGTATATTGAAAATTAGAAGAATGCACACTGTCATATGATGACAGAAGATAAGAAGTTTAAGTACAAACAATGTAATGAGCATACTCCTATAAAATGCAGATTATGGCAAATGTCACATTGATGTATAAATTCATGTAAGTATGATCTATCCTCATTGTTTTGTTGCTACATGTTACATTGAACGATTTTAGCAAACTAAGCAAACATATATACAACTAAGTTGTCGAACCTAACTAAAAAAATTCAGCAGCACCTCCCCTAAAACTCGGACATCCACTCAGCAGACATAAGCATTCCAACCATTCCAACATAAGCATTCCAACCATTCCAACATAAGTAGCATAAGCACATAAGCAACATAAGCAGCATAAGCACATAACCACATAAGCAGCATAAGTGCATAAGCGCATAAGCAGCATAAGCAGCATCAGCAACGTAAGCACATAAGCATGAGTCGGCACTTCACCGGGCGGGGCGGGGTCAAGCTCGGCGGCGAGGTCGTGGGCGGGGCGGCCGGGGTCGAGCACCAAGGCGGGGCGGCCGGCGTCACCGAAAGGGGACGAGCACCGGGCGGGGTCGCCGGCGTGACCGGGCAGGCGGGGTCGCCGGCGTCTTCGGGCGGGCAGGGTCGCGGGCGTCACCGGGCGGGCGGGGTAGCGGGCGTCACCGGACGGGCGGGACTTAGGTTTAGGGTTTAGCGCGCGCAAAGAGCTCGGGTTTGCGGCTTGGGGCCGGGTTTGGGTGGAATATATGGGGAAGTATTTGTGCCGGTTCCATATAAGAACCGACACAAATAAACTTTCAGTACCGGTTCCATATAAGAACCGACACAAAAAAACTTAGTTTCAGTGCCGGTTCCATATAAGAACCGACACAAATAAACTTTCAGTACCGGTTCCATATAAGAACCGACACAAATAAACTTAGTTTCAGTGCCGGTTCCATATAAGAACCGACACAAATACTACTGTTATATTAATACAATGGGTATATCTTTTATTTAGAGTTAGGATTCCTAGTTTTTTTTCATATATTTTATCTAGAGTTAGAATAATAACTAAAAGTCCACATAAATATATAATAGGTATATATTGTATTTAAAAGGTAGGATTTCTAGTTTTTTGATATCATATAAATATTCAAAAATTGTAAGCAACATGGGAATAACAACTAAAAGTCCACATACATGCATATTATTGACGTCATATTTACATTATATTTTTTACATCACATTGACATTACTCCTAGCTAATTTTTTTTTCACAGTTTGCCCTTCTTCATGATCATCGCGATGATACGTAGCTTCTTCCTCAGTGGTTTCTTCCTCTAGCCTGATGCTTTCATCTACGAAAGGTGGCAACTCGTCAAACTGGTTGTACTCGTCCTCATCCACGACATTCTCAACTCCGACGATTCTTCTTTTTCCGTGAAGAACAACATGACACTTCTTATCTGCCGGGTCGATTACATAGAAGACTTGTGCTACTTGCTTCGTAAGTACAAATGGTTCATATGTGTATCTGACATGTTCAATGTTCACAATAGTGAAGCCATATTTGTCCACCTTCACACCCTTTTGGAGTTGGACCCAACGACACCGAAACATCGGGATCTTGAAAATACAATAGTTGAGCTCCCAAATCTCCTCTATGAACCCATAGAAGCTACTCTTCTTACTGCCTGTGCTGTCATAAGCATCAATGCGAACACCACTGTTTTGGTAAGTGGTTTTGCTATCTTGAGCTCTAGTGTAAAATGTATACCCATTTATATCGTATCCTTGCCATGTCACGATTGTACCTGATGGCCCCTTTGCCAACCACCTCAATGTAACACTCTTTCGCAGTCGTGTGTTTCTTAAACCAATGATTGAACAACCGGTTGTGCTCTTTTGTTATCCAAACCTCTGATCGTCCTTGGTTTTCCCTCCGTAGCTCATCCTTGTGCAAGTCCATATACGAGGACACCTCAACTGATTGTTGCAAGACTGTGAAATGTGCTTGTTCGAACAAGACATGATCGTAAGTATTTATTGATTTCTTCCCGATGACCCCTTTTCCGGCTAGCCTGCCCTCATGTCGAGATATAGGCATACCAACTGGATTGACATTGGCCATGTAATCGACGCAGAACTCGATAACCTCTTCGGTTGCATAACCTTCCACAATGCAGCCATCCGGCCGCGATCGATTACGTACATATTTCTTCAGAACACCCATGTACCTCTCGAATGGGTACATCTGATGCAAGAATACAGGGCCGCATATCTTTATCTCATTCACAATATGAACAATGAGATGGACCATGATATCAAAAAATGATGGAGGAAAATACATCTCTAGTTGGCATAGAGTCTTCACCACATCATCCTGCAGTTCACATAGTCCAACGGGATCGATGACCTTCTGTGAAATTGCATTAAAGAAGAAACATAACCTCATTATCGTCTCTCAGACTTTGTCAGGCAAAATACCTCTAATTGCAACAGGAAGCATTTGGGTTATCATCACATGGCAATCGTGAGACTTCATGCCAGTTAACTTCAAATCTTTCATCGAGACTAGATTTTTGATGTTTGCGGAATAACCGGATGGAACTTTCACACTATGTAAGCACTTGCATAGTTCTGTTCTCTCTTTCTTGGATAGAGTGTAGCAAGCTGGGGGTAGATAAAGTCGGCCTGACCCGGTATCTTGAGGATGTAGCTCGGATCTGATTTTCATATCTTCTAGGTCCTTTCGTGACTTGAGTCCATCCTTTGTTTTGCTAGGAATATTCAATAAAAGACCAATCAAGCTGTCACATATATTCTTCTCTACGTGCATGACATCGATGCAGTGTCGAACTTCTAAGTCTTTCCAATAGGGCAAGTCCCAAAATACCGATGTCTTCTTCCACATGGTCTTCTCAGTTCGGGATCTCGATGTATTATTACTACCTTTTCCAAGTACAACATTAATATCCTTAACGATGTCATATACTTCTTCCCCACGATGAGGCCTTGGAGCTAAACCGTTCTCCTTTGTTCCGCCAAATTGTTTCTTCATATTGCGATAGGGGTGATTCCTTCGAAGGAACCTACGGTGACGCATATACACAGTTTTTCTTGAGTTGTTGAGCCACACACTATCTGTTTCATCCAAGCACTGTGGACACGCTTTTGCTCCTTTTATAGTACGACCAGATAGGTTACCTAGGGCAGGTAAATCATTGATGGTGCAAAACAACAATGCACGTAGAGTGAAGTACTCTCGTTTGTACTCATCCCATACCTGCACACCTTCGTTCCACAGTATCACAAGATCTTCCACCAATGGTTGCAGGTATACATCAATATCGTTGCCAGGTTGTCTGGCCCTTGAATAAGCAGCGACATCATAATATACTTTCGCTTCATACACAACCAAGGAGGAAGGTTGTAGATACAGAGAGCCACGGGCCAAGTGCTATGAATGCTACTCATATTACCGAAAGGATTCATTCCATCTGTACTCAAGCCAAACCTTATATTCCTAGGTTCATTTCCGAAGTTGTTCCTGAAGAGCCTATCGATGGTTCTCCACTGGGCAGAATCAGCAGGGTGTCTCAGCTTTCCATCCCTCTTACGCTCTTCTGAGTGCCATCGCAACAATTTGGCGTGCTTTTTATTTCCAAATAAATGCTTCAACCGAGGGATTACTGGCAAATACCATACCACTTTAGCAGGAGGTCCTTTCTTCACCTCGATGACATTGCTGTCATCACTCTTACGCTTGTATCTCGATGATTTGCATACCGGACATACATGCATGTCTGAATACTCTTTGCGATAGAGTATACAGTCGTTTGGTCATGCATGTATTCTTTCTACTTCCAATCGCAATGGACATACAACCTTCTTTGCAAGATATGTGGTTTCAGGCAATACGTTTCCCTCTGGAAGCATGTCCGCTAAGAGATGTAACAACGCCGTGAAACTCTTATCGGACCAACCATTGCTTGCCTTCAATTTTAGTAGTGAAAGCACGGTGCAACTTTGTGTATTCCTCCTTACAAAGACGGGAACAAAGGTTTGTCCGAGTCCTCCATCAAACGCTGGAATTCATTAAACTCTCTCGACTAGTGTAGTTCCTTACGCATCGCGCAACATCTGAGCCAGATTATTGTCATCATCGACGAGCAACCTATCCTCATCGGATCCGTCACCGATGTCAGCTACCATGTTGCTAGCTCCATCGTTAATGACGTTATCACCTTCATGTATGATCTCTTCTTCACCGTGCCTTGTCCAATATGTATAGCCAAGTAAAAAACCCCTTCGAATCAAGTGCAAGTGGATATGCTCTTTGTCTGAAAACATCTTCTCATTCTTGCAATCAATACATGGACAATGTATGTATTCCTTTTTCTTTTGCAACTTGTCCTCCTCGGCGAATCTTAGAAATGCAGAGACGCCGTCGATGTATTCTCGACTGTAACGGTCTGCACTGTACATCCATATCCGGTCCATCTAAACTTAATTAACATAAATGATTATCAAATTAACCTTAATTGAACTAGGCCTAAACTTTAAATTACAAACTAAAAATAAACCTTTAATTTGAACCACATATAAATTAACCTTAATTGAGCTAGATGTATGTATTCAATTTCAATTAAATAACTATAAATCAATACTTATTAAAATTTAATTAATCAACTAACAATAGTGGATGGATATAATTTTAATCTATATTATATAAAGCTACACAAAATTTGTCTAATAGAGCTAGGTAATAAATTCTGATTTGAAAATTTTTAACGACAACTAGATATAAACATTAAAATTTAACTAGATCACTAAAAATATATATTTTATTAAAATTTAATATATAGTTAATTAGCTAACAATAGTAGATATAATTTTAATTCATATTATATAAAGCTACGCAAAAGTTCATCTAATGGAGCTACGTAATAAATTAAACATCTATAAAATGCTCGATCAATAAATCTAAACCATAATTTGAGCTCATATAAATTAATTAATCTTTATTATACTAAATCTAAACATTAAATTGCATCTAGATAACTACAAATTAAAAGAGGAGAACAATGTACTCACCTTGAAACACTTCGAGGGAGTATAAACACTCAAAAATGCTTCACAGCAAATCTGGAAGGAAGAACAACGAGTTCGCCAGCTTGGTTTGCAGTCGATCGGGAGGTAGGTGACGATCGGGAATGGAGCAGGAGCTGCCAGTGACACTATAATATATAGGTGGTGTTATTAGTGTCGGTTTGTAAATTGAACCGACACAGATACAAATTTATTAGTGTCAGTTCCTTTTACAAACCGACACTAATAATCTGAGTGTCGGTCTGTAATTACAACCGACACTAATAAATTTGTATCTGTGTCGGTTCCATTTACCAACCGACACAAATACTACTTGTGTCGGTTTGAATTATTAACCGACACTAATAAATATGTATTAGTGTCGGTCGCAATTACAAACCGACACAAACAGTCCTCTCCCGGATTTGAGTTTTAGAACCGACACAAATAAACTTATCAGTGTCGGTTCCAAAAATACCGACACTGATAGACCGACTCCTATTTAGTGTTCTGTAGTAGTGGTTTCTCCTTTTATTTCTTGCCAAGTGCCACTTGTTCGAAAACGATGATGACCGCCGTAGATCAAACACAATGCATCGATCAAATAGTAAGAACAATCACAGGGGCACACACAATATAGAGAGGCAAAAGCTCTTCTCTCTTTATTAGATTGATTATCTTGAACAATGGAGTGCCATATTTATAGTAAAATCCTATTAGAGATAGATTCGGATTCGCCCACAATGAGATAGAATTCAAACGTATTTAATTCCTATATCTCAACACTTCCCCTTAGATGAATACTGTGTAATGCATATATCTCATCAAAAACTCTTCTAAAAAACCCAATGAAAAAAGGGGATGGGGAAAAGAGTACTTTGCACTCGCACATTCTGTTACACCAGTTGCCTCATTAAAAATATTTATGTAAGGAAACTTCAGAAAAACTCACCAAGGGAAAAAGAGTTCAACTTATAATCTTCTAGATTAAAGTAGTATCTTTAGAATCATGCTAAGAGTCAAAGTTCAGAGATTTACTTCCTTTGAACTCTGCATATCTCTAAGTTGTCTCATTCTCATGCCATGAACACATATTTGGAAAAAAGATGTTAGCAAAAACTTAGTGAATAAAACTATTAGATTTTCACATGACTTAGTTTGCAGGATCTTTACCTCATCATTCTTTTGGAGTTCATTAGGATAGAAAAGTCTATGGGCAATATGCTTCGTGATAATGCTTTACTCCCTCCCGCCTATTACATCCCATGCGATTAACAGAACCCATTTGCATTTCTGCAAACAAGCAGCATTATATTCATATATAATACGATATTAATGCTACATGACTTTTGGATATGGCTAGTTACACAGCTCAGCCAAACACACTCATGTGAAGCTTCATATAATACTATAATCTCTGAGGTGGTTGGTAGAAATAGTTATCAATGTCTGCTTAAAATACTGCCAATAAACGAATGTACCACCGCAGAGAAACACAAATCCAGTATGGGATTTGGCACTGTGGGATCAGACATATAGCTAGCATCCATATTCCTGGTAAAAACTAACTGAGTTCTTATGTACCTTGGAGGTACCTGAATAAAGTTTTGACACCAGCCCAATGTCTTTTGATTGGAGCTGCAATGTGTCGTGCTAGAAAATTTATTGCAAATGCAATATCAGATCTTGTGCAATTTGCAATATACATAAGTGCTCCGATGTCGAGATCTTATGTATAGGACTTTAGGTAATAAGACTTCCTCATTTTCCATCCTCGGTCTTAAAGGGCCTTTATCCACTACAAGAGTTCTTACTACCATAGGATCATCAAAGGATGAGATTTATCTATATTAAAATTTTTCAATACCTTCTTAGTATAGGTAAACTCATGTATACAAATTTCTTTTAAAAAATGCTCTAGCTGTAGGCCTAAGAAATATTTGGTTTTAACATAATCTTTCATCTCAAACTCTATCATACAGTAAGAGCTTGCTTCCTTTATCTCCTTTGTGGTTTCAATAATATTCAGATCATTGACATATATTGAGATGATACATAATCCATTATGAGATTTCTTGATAAACACACAGGGACAATCATCATTATTGGAGTATTCCATTTTCAAGAGAAGCTTGGTACGTCTTGTACCATATTCTCCCCAATTGTTTTAATCTATATAGCAATCTCTGCAGTTTTGACGTTGGATATGTTGCGATTACCTTTATTAGGATCTGAAATTTTAACTCCTTCAGAGACTCTCATATAAATATATGTATGTATCTAGTGACCCATATAAATATGCGATCACCACATCTATCAACTGTATTGATATGTTTAATCTAGCTGGCATTGATATCAAGTATCAAAATGTTGTTTCACTCATTACTAGTAAGTATGCTTCATTGTAATCAATGACAGGCCTCTGCGTGAACTCCTGTGCTACAAACCTCGCTTTATATCTCATCACCTGGTTATTTTTATTTCTCTTTCGAATGAATACCCATTTTGATCCCAAAGGGAACACTTTATGTGGGTTATCAATAGGATCGGATACTTTCTTTTTATTAAGCATGCGCAATTCTGTAATCGCTTCGTTCCATTTGGTTCTGGATCCAGCTGAAAAGTTTTAGCCATTTTTGATGCGAAATATATGTCAATAATTGTAGTCTTTCTTTTATAGAACTCTACTGAATCCACAAAATTAGCCCAGATCGTGCCAAGTCGCGGGAAACCGAAGCGGCGCGGTCAGAGCCAGTCGTCGCTGACGTCAGCAGTGACGTCATGCTGACGTCATAGTGGGGTCCAGTTGTCAGTCCGTTCAGCCGAGCTGCGATGACGTCATCCGGAGGGTCCCACGTGTCAGTGACACGTGTACTCGTGGACCGCTACATCAAGGCCGTCGGCGGGAGCCGCCGCATTGAGCCACGAGAGCGCCACGAGTGTCGCGCTCCACCGACGCTGCCACGGTAGGGCACGGGTTCGTGTCGCAGTTGGCGCGTGGGCGTGCAGTTGCGCCGCCATGCCAGTGTTCCTGTTCCCCCATTTTTTGTTGGTGATGATGAATGTAGTAGTATGCCATCTAATTGGTGATTAGATTAGGTAATTGATCCGTAATGATAATGCAGGATAAAACTTGCATAGATGCACTTACGTAGCTCAGACTTATGTAGGGCTTCTAGCTGATTTAATTGCGTGTAGCAAGACGATTTCGATGCAATGTAGATTGATGCAGATAGACGGTCTCAATCGGCCTCGGCTAAGCTTCATGTTAATAACGTGTTGTAAAATGATATCACACGCTCTTGATCAATCACAATGCATCAATAGAATAGCAATGACAATCTGGGAGCACACACAAAGTAAGGAGGCAAATTGTTCTCTCTCTTTATTAGATTGGTTCTGCCTATTATAATGGGGTGCCCAATATATAACAAAACTAATTGTAGATAGATTCGGTTTCGCCCACACATAGTAGAGTCCAACTATATTTGGACTTCGAGTCCACCTCTATCTTAACATACTTAATTGTGAGGTAGATGTTTTTCCTTTTTCTTAGAATTTATAATTTATTTCTCTTTTTTTAGCAACTATAAAATTGTTTACTAACCATAATAATGTTCCACCAAATCGAGGTACACATTTTTTTTCTTGAGAGTTTCTAGCTTACTTCTCTTTTTCTAAGTAACCATAAAACTCCTTTCGTCAACTTTTAGTATAGAATAGATATAGTTTATTTTTCAGGGATTTACTCTGGAATTCGTAAGAAAATCAAATTACTATTTTCTTTTCTTTTTTATTATAAATTTTATTTAATTTGGATTGTGTTTCATATGGGCTCATTCTTTTATCTTACTAATTTCTATTTAATTATTGGTATGAATTTTAGTTATTGTTGTATGTTACTTTAGATGTCTTATGGAAATCAAATTGCTACTTTTATCTATTTTTATTCAAAATCTTAGTTAATTTGGATTATTCTTGACATTGACTCTTTCTTTTAATCTTAGTCGTTATAACTTGGGTCCGCGAGATAGATGGCTACATATTTTTGGTTAACATGGGAGCTTCCTCAGATTCCATAATTAATATATATTTACAAATTTTAATATTTTTGAATTTATATTTCAAATAAGTTCACAAGTCAAATTTCTAATCATCTTTAAATTTTTTCTTCTTCTGAATTTACATGTTTTTGGTTGTTCTTGATCTGGATTTATGTTCAGTTTTAAGATGGAAATAGTATAAAAATTCCTATTATATTTTATTTGTTATTCCAAATTTTAGTTAATTTGGATTGTATTTGACATAGACTCTTTCTTTTAATTTGCTAATTTTCATGTAATTATTACTCCAAATTTTAATTATTTATGAACGTTACTTTGGAAGTGGTATAGAAATCAAATTGCTAACATTTCATTTATTTTTTATGCTGAATTTTTCTTAATTTGGATTGTACTTGACATGGACTCTTTCTTTTACACTACTACAAAATGATACAACTCTATCTCTTCATCTAGGTCAGTTCCAACTTTTCAGAAAAAAAAATAGATAGTGATATATGCTTCGGTGTGGACACAAAATATAATGCAAATTATCACTATCGGTTTGACCTCAGACCGATAGTGATACCATAGTGATCATTATTGCTATAGTGTCTTATTTAAATATAATGCAAATTATTACTATGACTTGACCTCAGACCGATAGTGATACCATAGGTTAAGGGGAGAGAGACGCGTTATATTTTTAAATGTGATCATACCAACACTACGGTACTAGATCATATAAGAACTCTGAAGTTAAGCGTGCTTGGGTGAGAGTAGTACTTGGATGGGTGACCTCTCAAGAAGTGCTCGTATTTGCATTAAAATTGGCAGCAAAACTCATTACTTAAGTGTGCTTAGGCGAGACTAGTCTAACTAGGATGGGTGAGGGTGGCCTCCTGGGGAAATCTCTTCGTTTTGTGTTAAAACTGTCAGAACAGTGATTAATTATCACTGCCGGTTCCAAAGCGAGCCGGCAGTGATAATCCCGAGTATCACTGCCGACCAATTACTACCGGCTCCCATAACCGGCAGTGATGGACTGTTCTGTAGTAGTAGTTAGGTACTCATTTGATTATTGCTGAATATATTGATTATGATTGCTTATCTTGCTCTGTTCATAGCTCTAATTAGTCAGTTATTGATATACCTGCTTGACCGAACTGTTCATAATCTTATAAGTCAATTGTATTGCTGCCAGTTCTGGCATTGAACTAGAGTTGCTTCCTGTTAATGGTAGAACGTATTGCTTTCATTTCCTTGTCTTTGAGCTTGATTATCATATTTAGTATCTAGTTTCATACTCGTTTGATTATTGCTATATATATATAAACTGATTATGATTGCCTAGCTTGCTCTGTTCAAGGCCTTATTTGCTTAGTTAATTGCTTATGCCATTTTTGCAAGCTTTGAATTGTGCACATTATGTCCCAGAGACTGCAGATTGCACACATATAAAATGGAGCCTACAAACAAGATAGACAACATGGAAATGTTGTTCAATGCTAAACAAAAACTAGAGGTAGAGATAGAACAATTGAAGGGAAAGTATGAGTTAACAAAAAAGATTTATGACATGAAACAAAAAACTGAAAGATATAGATGACAAATCATAATATATTGAATCTCTTAACAATGCACTCATCATTAAGGAGTGCAGGGATAATGTAGAGCTCAAAGAAGCCAAAGCTGAGCTTATGGAGGTAATATAAAGGTTTTTAGCATTTAATTCGACGTGATAACTGATAATATACCAAAATAGCCTATTTGCACAATAAATTATCGCTTTTGTAGGGATTAAGAGATATGACTGAAAGTCAATCAGTTACTGGTGTCAAACCAATAAGCACTGTGCCGGAGCTATGGAACTACAAGGAGAACCAGAAAGCCTCTGTTGTGAAAGCTGTGGCGCATATGGTGGCAGATATGAAAAAACCCTAAGGTCTCCTTGTCTTAATCTATCAAATAATAATGTTTCTCAATGTATGCTTGTTAATATTTTAAATAGTTTATTGTATTCTTGTAACATAACGATTTGAAAGACTACTCTTGTGCCAAGAAGTTCTACAAAGAAAAGGCTGCTAGAGGATTGTGTCACTGATTCCTGCATTGAGTATGTTCAGTGGACGGACAATCTCTATGGTACTCTAGATACAATTGCTTAGAGCAAAGAGCCTTCTACTAGGATGTCGGGGCTGCCTTAATAGAGTTATGTTAATTAGAGGATTGTGCTACAGATTTATGCATTGAGTATGTATAATGTCAACAATACAGTGAATATGAATATACTATGAATTTGTTTATCTGTGAGTATACTGTGAATGTGGATATATACTATGAATTTTTCAATTGTGCATATACTATCAATCTGTGAATATACTGTGAATTTATCGATCTATGAGTGTGAATATATTATGAATGTGAATATAATATGAAGGTGATACCTAGGATTTATCTCTATCGGTTTCATGCTTAGAACCGATATAGACATGTAATCTCTATTGGTTCCGAGCGTGGAACCGATAGAGATACTTCGCTAATCTATATCGGTTCCACACTAAGAATCAATAGAGATCATAAGGGCTTCTCTATCAGTTCTGATCGTGAAACCGATACAGATTCCTAATTATCTCTATTGATTTATATCTCAAAAACGATAGAGATAATAAGTCTTATGGGTCGGTTCCAATACAATATGTCTCTATCGGGCAAAACCCGACCGTGATAGCTGCTCGTCATTACTGTCTAAGAACTTTGTATCGTCACCACAACCGACCCAGATGACAAAAAAAGAACTAACTCAGATGATCATTTCTGTAGTAGTGTTAATATTGGCTGTTATAACTTGTGTTCGCCACACAGATGACTATATCTTTCTCTAAGTGTATAATAAATATAGATATAGATAAATTTTTATATCTCTAAGTCAACTATTAAATCTAAACCTTCAAAATTAGGACCCCACAAAATTAAGCTCTACATGTTTTGTTTTTGAAAGAAATTTTAGTATATTTAGTTTTTTCTTAAAACTCTAAAAGGCATGTCATTTACTTTTTGTATATATAGTAATAGAGTACCGGTGTTTGCTGACCAGTAGTATATGACAAGTCACCACCGCTGCCGGATAATGTGGGAGAAGAAAGAAATCCGCACCCATTCCAAGGATTATATACGTACGGTGCCTCACAAGAATCACGATTTCAGCGCCACCATTCGCTCGTTTTTGGGTGCAAAACTGGAATTTTTTTTTACTTTGACTTATTAGTGAAGATTATTAGAATTAATTCATGGAAAGAAGTTAAAGAAAGTGTTGAGTTGAGTGAAGAACTTCACCTTACACATCGACGCCGACATGGCACACGGACTCAGTGAGACTCACGTTCTAACACGGTTAGTCTGTTCACCCGTAATGCGAGATTTCATAAGGCGGTTCGTATGATCGTGGTAATTTGTTTTTTGTATTTTGAGAACTCACGATACGGTTTTGGTTTGATGCGTCTTTATAAGGTAGACGTCCCTGTACGTGAAAGGGCCCGACGTCATCTTCCTCTGATGCTCTCTACTTTCTCCAGTGTTTGCTGTCACCCGAGGCATTCCGTCCCTTCGTTCGTCGTACAACGGGCGTGAGAGAGAGAGAGAGAGAGTAATATTTCCGATCCTACGCCGACCTTTGACGACCTGCACGGGAGATCGACGGTCATGTTTCTAGGAAGCGATGTACCACACGACTACTTGTCTTTGTCTTCAATCGTCGTGTCGCTCCTACATAGCTTCTTGTTCTCCTCCAAGCCCGCTATATGTGTATCAGACCGACTAGCTATTGGTTGAATTGTCCAAACAATCTTTCTCTTAGTGATTAAATATGTTGAGAATGCACGCTACTATGATTATAATATTTACATCCAGTGGCGGACCCAGGAATTTTTTAGAGCCCGGACACGCTTAAAGAAGGACAACAAGTTCAAAGCTATTTAAATTTTAGTTGCTAACTTTTTATACAATTTAGGATGTTTTTTACAAGACGCTAGTAAAGCTTGTAGATTCAGGCTCTATATTTGTGTTTCTAATTTGAAGATTGTACTTGTCAGGTTGCGTGAATATAAGATTTAGATGTTTGTTACATGGGTTGAGCCCGGGCCCGGGCCCGGGCTAGCCGGGCCTTGGGTCCGCCCCTGTTTACATCTATGTATCAGTTGGGCTATCAAGCATGTGTATACATGACTTCTTTATTAGCATGTTATGTTTTCATCGAATATTTACTAGCGGCTAGTAATCTTATCGTAGACAATATTTAACACCATGTTTTTATTGCGTAGCTATAGAATTAATTAATTTTCTAACAGCCCTAGCAAGCATCACGGTTTCAGCGCCACCATTCGCTCGTTTTCGGGGTGCGTAAACCACCAGCGCTTTGTAACTCTCGCCGCTGCAGCGGGAATGTTACCGTCGTCTTGGGGATCCTCGCCCGACCTTCCTCCCCCACGAGCCACACGTTTCCCAGGCAAATTACCCGCTACCAATTGCTTATTGCCACCACTCCATGCGCTTTTCTTTAAGCTAGCTTGCTCTCGCTTCCACCCTGCTTCCACGGATCTCGGTTTGGTATGACTCAGGCCATGACCATAAATTAAGAAGCAATAGCATGCTCTGTCGCACGTTGTCGAACGTGCGCAATCGGTTGGGAATTTGGGAATCTTGTGGTAGGATGTTGCAGATGGACTCTCAGCTTGAGCATACTCCACATTTGAGGGCATGAACAGTGATATAGATAATTGTTGTCTATAATACATTTCTATATCACCTATAAAAGATTTAAAACACAGCTCACACAATGAGTTGTCTGTAATAACCTCTTAGACAGTTAACAGACTGTGTATCAATGGTACAAACAGTATAAAACAGTCTATAAGATCGTCTGTTAAATAACAGATAACATTTCTCTCTCCTCCCTGTCTCTCTTTCACATCACTTAAAATCTTTCATGGCATTAGCTTAGAGACAGATGATGTGTATCATTATACGTGCTTTGAGTGGTAGGAGTATTTTGGAAATCTGATGGACCACGTAGGGTCCAAACTGGACTAGATCAAACACAACTCAAGGAGCCAGAGCCAAACATAAAAAAGCCCAGCATGAAGGGTTTGCAGGCAGCATGCAGTGGCACGAGCATCAGTAGAACTCCCAGTGGTTCTTACAAATTAGTAACCACAAGCCCAGATCCCAATGGAAAGCAACATTCCTTCTTTCCTCCCTCCTTCCCCGCCCATCTCCACCCCTTCCAGATCTTGCTTGCCTTATCCCCCTGACCCATGTGCAATTGTGGACCAGATCCCAAACCACCCACCCAACCCCCCCCCCCCACACACACCAACTTAATCCCTTCTTCATTGTGCATGCAATTGTGGGCGTGGGCGCGCGACAGGCCGGCCTCGGCCCCTCACCCAGGGGCGGATCTAGGCCCCGGGCAGAGTATGCTGTAGCCCTTCTTCATTGTGCTTGTCTCTTCACTGTGGATGGTTACCTCGCCTGCAGGTTCACCCAGTGGCAATTCTGTAGTACTGGAGTAGCAGCCAGCGGACGAAATGACGAGCGTAAAGAACTAAAACCGCGGTGCCGTGCCTTTGCTCTGTGTGAGAAGCGGTACGGAGAAGAAAGACGGGGGAGTCTGACTCTGGGAGAAGCAGAAGCTGCAGAAGAAAGTGGCGGTGGTTCACTGTTGCAGCTGCAGCTGCCGCTGTACATTGAATGCCATCCCAAGATACCAACCAAAAACAGAATAAGAAATTTCAGAGGCAGATCCTGCGCACAACGTTTCTGTTGCAGTGGCCTAAAGAATAAGAAATTTTGGAGGCAGGCACCGCACTACGACACATTTTTAACGAGTCGGATCTCGAGATCGAGAGAGAGAGAGACAAATACTGCCTAGGCTAAAATGCTTCCTTTTTTTATTATTTCTCCTCTCGTTTTTTCCTCTCTACTGTTTTCCTTTGGGAGCATCTCTTTCCCACGCTTGGCCTTCCCTTTCTATGCGCCGCCGCTTTTGGGCTTCCGCTTTGCACGCTCCCTCCTCAGCCGCTGGCCACCGGGG
Organism: Rhipidocladum racemiflorum; assembly: GCA_036346355.1. NCBI lineage: Eukaryota > Viridiplantae > Streptophyta > Magnoliopsida > Poales > Poaceae > Rhipidocladum > Rhipidocladum racemiflorum. The sequence continues at coordinate 9,021,940 of CM070579.1, forward strand.
TCCACTCGAACCGGCCGGCGTTGAACGGCACGCCGCGCGCGACGTCGAAGTTGTACCTGAGGAGGAGGAGGACAACGTTGGCGTGGCGGTCGTGAGTCGTGACTCGTGAGACGATGACGAGTGGCGAAATGTGTGTGCAGCTGTGGAAGCTATGTTTGCCCCAACGGTAAATTTCCACTTACTTGGCGGCGAAGCGTTCGGCCTCGGCCTTCTCCGCGGCGGCGAAGAACTCCTCGATCTCTGCGGCCGGTGGCATCCTTGCTCTCCCAGCTGCGTGAAATGCCGCGAAGGTCGCCGTCGTTGTGGCCAGACACCTCCGGCAATGGTGCTTTTGCTCGTCCGCTGCCCGACTCGACTCCGGGTCGCTGAAATCTCCCGGCGGCCGGCTCGACGGCGTCGTTTCCCTCCTGAATTACCAGGATTCAGTCGAAACCCATAAGCAAAATCAGGTCAAGAGTAGGAAAGAATGCATAGCTCAGCAGAATTCCGCGGAATTTCACGGGGAACTCACCACTCCCGGTCGCACCCGGAGTCGCTGACGGAGCTCTTCACGTCGCGATCCTCGCACGCCTGTAGCCCAAGAAACCAGAACCAAAATGCTCTCGTAATTCAGCAGCAGAAGCGAGCGAACATCTGGAATTCAAGTACGGGAGAACACTAGGGTGGGCTCCCACTCACCTCTGCCTCGCCACCGGTCCTCTCCCTAGCAGCCACGTCCACCGAAGACGCCGTGCTGGAGCAGCGCGAGATCCCGGCCACGGCGGCCTCCCTGGAAACCCCAGGATCTGCCTGCGCCGCCGCCCCCAGACCCCGCGGCGCCACCACCGCGGCCGCCGCCATGAACAGCCTCCTGCTCCGGAGATGCAGGTAGCACCCCGCCGTGTCGCCGTCACGCCTCAACCCCTCTTCCTGCACGCGAGCCGTCGTCGCCTTCCTCCGCTTGGGCGCGGTGGCCCTCGCGACGTTGGCGGCGCGGGACCGCGTGCGGACGCCGAGCACCACCTGCGCGCGGAGCTCCACGGCCGGCGCCTTATTCCCCGCTGCGCCCCTGCACTTCCTCATGTACTTCCCCATCCGAGGAAAAAAAAACCGTCGCTTTGGTCGTTTGCCTGCCTCACCCACCCTTCCCCTTGATCACACTCTTAAGAAAGAGCTCCCGCACCGCACGCACGCACGCAGAAGAACCCACCGTTTGAGCCACGACAAGCCTCTGGGGTACGCGTGTGCGTAACTGCGTACAAGTACCGGAGGCGCGGGCGTGATCAGATCCGGATCCAACGGCTGACGCGTTCCCTCGGTGGCATGACGGCGCCGGGATCGACATGGATCCGGTCGTCGGGAAACGGCTCTTTTCCGTGAGTGCGTGGGCACTGCTGCAGCGGTAGAGATGAAAACGGTTGGACAGAATATTATTCTTACTTTATTTTACGGAGTTGTTAGAAATCAGACGTCTGTCTTTTTTGTAACATTTTTTTTTGTATATGTGAAACATTTTTTTGTACGTGTGAAACATTTTTTTATACATGTAAAACATTTTTGTTTAACAAACAGTAAAAAAATATTTCATACGTTAAAAAAAATATTTCATACGTACAAAAAAATGTTTCACGCGTACAAAAAAATGTTGCGAGAGCGTCCGAAAAAAACAAAAATCGGACGTCCGGATGGAAGTACTACCCTTTATTTTAACATACTTTTATTCTATATTTGGAATTGAATATGGATATCTCGGGCATGGATTCTTCAAGATACGAGGCATAGGGTGGATACGGATCGAATTCGAATGATCACAGATAATTTAACGCTAGCTGCCGTGAGGCGACGACGGCGCCACTTTAAATTAGTGGAAAACGGACATGATAATTGCGGGATGGAAGGGTTACCGGCCATTAATTACAGCGTGCAGGCGCTCGCCCGTGCCGTAGGAAACCGGACGCCTTTACGATCGAGTGGGAGCTACGAGGGCAAGGGGATCGAACGGTTGGGGCTGGGACGGCGTTTGAATTTTGAATTTAAAACTTGGGTCGCAAGGATGGGCGTGAGGCGTGACGGGGCCGGCCGGCGCTTAATTGGCCGAGTAAATGGTGCACCGTTGTAACGTGACGCGCGGGACGAGACGTTACAGGATATGGCCCCAAAGAGCGAGCGGATTAAAAGCGGCCTCCTCCTCCGAAAGCGTAAAGACGAATGCCGCACGTTCCAACTGGGTACCTAATCAGGACCTATGTGTTCATATACTGGGTTGTTATACTTCATCATATTTTTTTACCATACTTGCTTAAGATTAGGTTCATAAAATCAAAGCCACACTTTGCCAGTAAAAGAGATTTTTACCGTATTTTTGAGTCACTGACGCGCGTGACCTGAACGTTAGGAGAAGAGTCTTGCCATAAGTGTGTCTATGAATCAAATAGGCATCTAACTCGATTTAACTTGCCTAACTTGTGTATGGCAAAGTTTTGCTATGAACCAGACTGACCCGTAATCTTGCTAGCCGTTTGCTTCGGAGCATTGCTAGTACGCCCTCTGTTTATGGATACATGTTATTCTATCTTTTAAATTTTGTTCCTAAATACATGTCATTCTACAATTCTGAGACAACTTTTAAATATTTTTTCTTTGCATGCCCATACCATTCATGATTCCCAATATTATTTGTTAGTGTAGAATATAGTAACACACCATCCAAAAACAATAAGTGAGCTAAACAAGGAGAGCGATTTGGTTATTCTACACGTGCCTTGGTTGAAGTGTAAAATCGTAAAACATCATCTACTCAGGAACAGAGTGAATAGCATACATTTTTTTTTCTTTTTGAATACCCGTAAGCAGGGTTCATTTTATCACGAAAACCGACCGTATCGAGCCGGTTTGAAACCCTAACCGATCGATAAACCAATCAAATTAAAAAAATTCAAACAATTCAAAACATTTATGACACATAAACCGGTCAAAAATCGGTAAAAATTGAACAATTTTCAATGAAAACCAATCAAAAAATCGGGCGCAAAAAAATTACAATTCGCTAGTTGATTTCGGTGAAAACCGATAAAACTGATCACCGATCATTTTCGATTTTTTTGAAAAATTTTTTAAAACATTTGATTTCAAAACTTTCGGTTTTTAACGATTTTCGTCTGATTTTTTGAGGTGAACCAGTACCGCTAGGATTTCAGTCGGTTTGTTTAACCCTGGTAAGTTAATTCAATCAGCCGACCGGTGCCTCCAGGGCTGAAAAGCTCTGCCGTCCTGCCGGTAACTGTTCAGCTGCGGCATGCATGCGGTTCTACTTCGTTCATCACGTGAGGTGTTCCAGAAATTAGCCTGGCTGATCACCCGGTCCCGGCCGGCATCTCACGAAAACCACCTCAGGAAACGCCTCCTGGCAGCTTTGTCAATTCAGAGTATAAACCATGTACATGTCTTGTTGCGCAAAGCCGGAACAAAATTTACGCTTGGCTGTGTGCACGTAAGCGCGTACGGCCGCGGCGACGACACCTACACCGGACCCGTCACATGATTGTACCTCCGCACTGTAATCCCAGAAAGATACGAAAGACGCGCCGTGCCGGTCCAGATCTATGCCAGATGCCCGGTTACACCAACCGGGGCAGAGTGAGCCGGCCGCGCGCGGTTACCACCTCGCCGCGCCGAGCGCTGGCGCCTGCCGCGCCACTGGCCGGAGCTGCGCGGCGACAGCGCCGCGTCCACGGCGAGCGGCCTCGTGGCGTACGTGTTACCTGCGGCGCCGCGCGCGTACGCACGGTTAGTCGACGACGGAGCAGTGAAGTCGTCTAATCTCTGCATGCAGATCTCATGCGTGCGCGCGAGCGGCGCTGCTCGCTCACTCGCGCGTCTTTGCATAAAGCGAATACGCCAGAAGACCACCGGATGCCGACGCTACGCATGATAATGAATCTCTATGACCTGCATGCAATTAATGCATCAGTTAATTAATCCCTTTAATTAATGCAACGATGGAGATTCACTGGCATAACACGTGACGTCCATCTGAGTAGTGCTGTACAGATCCCTTTATGCAGCACGACAGTGTAGAATTTATTTCCCGCGTGCAGGTCCGGGCCATGCAGCCGTCGGTCTGGTTGCGTCGAGGCGATAATGCACAGGCTGACACGCAGGCGTGGGTGCGGCGTAAACTGTCCACTCGCATGAAAGTTCAAGAAGTTTTGTTTGTGCGATGGGTCATGCATGTCCTTGGTGTGAGTTGGGTTGTCGTCTTTCGTTTGGAACGATCAATTGCTAGTTCTGTCAGCGGATCGATCCTGGTACAGTAGTTCTCTAAAAGAATCTGAACGAATTTATAGTAAAAACATTGTACTGCTACTTTACACTCCCTAGCTTGCATATAAAAACATCTAGCGGTCTGTCTTTTTTAATCCTTTCGCTGACATCATTAATTCCTCTGAACTTTATTATTCTAGAGCAAAATTGCAAGCAACTTTAATACTCTCTCCGTTTAAAGATATAAGATCTATAGTTTGAATGATCTTGTTTACAAATACTCTATCCGATCATAAATAATTATCGTTTTGGATATCGATATGGTCTCTAAATTATAGCTCTCACTACTGATTTCTATTATAATATATTTATAAAACCAATAAAATTATAATATTATAAAAGTATTTTTCGAGACAAATCTACACAATGATTTCCATGTATCCAATTTAAGTATTTAAAAAGATATTATTGACAGTCGAAGTTTCAAAGGTTTGACTGCACTATATCCAAAACGAGAACTATCCATGACTGGAGGGAGTATAAGGCTTGCATATGTAGATTTAATAGAGCCTTTTCTACTATACCTCTATTTATTCTATCTCAACCATATGCATTTATTCATTATCACCCACACAAGATATTTCTTTTATCCTGCAATGCAATTAAGTGTGGTATTTCAGTTATTTTCTCTTATATATTTCTTAATTTAGCTATAACATTAATTTTTATGCAAAATTAACATACACGGGGTAGCAGCCAAGAAACTTAATAAAGGTGCCTCCCGCACCCTCAACTAAGAGTGTACCATCGTAAGGGAAAAGGTTGCCAAAGGTTCCATTGCTTGTCACTTTCTATGACGAACTTTACCTTTGTCGGGGATTCTACCAAATTACGTGTCAGAAAGCATCTGCCAGTCACTCGCATTATGGTGCGCTCCATGGATGGCAAGGCAATGGTTAACTTTCTTTCATGTCATGGATGGCTTTTCATTTGCCATGCACGAGGTACGTAGTTCCTTAACTAGTTACATGTCCGTGCGTTGCTACGAAAAACAAAATTGATAACGAAAAATAAAGATTAAAAAATAAAAAAATATTTCACAAGATCAAATATCTATCTTTAACGCTTCGTTTCTTGCGAAAGCTGGCTAATTAAAACAACGCTTCGTTTTTTGCGTAAGGCAATTAAGCAGGGCAATTAAGTAGGGCAATTAAGCAGGGCAATTAATGACGTGGGTAGAACTCACCACTGCCACCAACTGCTGCTTTATAATAGTAGAGATTTGTCCAAGAACTCGAACCAGTATTCAATCTACCCACCATTTGTTAGTGATCTACGATCATGTTTTCGGACAAGGAAAATTGTGGATGGATGCATCTATATATACATCACCAAAAGATTGTTCGATTTACTCTGCTGGTGAAATTAAGAAAACAAACGTGGGTTGACATTACGGTCCGTCCAAGAACAAGTTACTACCCGAAAACGAGAAATTCGACAATTACCCATTATTGAATCAATTCGACCTAAATATTACTGGCTATTGGCAACCTTTTCAAAGGAAAGGGGGGTTGATCTTGATCAGGATGCTAGCGCATATACTGTTATTATCTAGGCTCTAGGATAAGAGAGGATGTTATTCACCACTGTACACCCTTGAATTGCCTCATTTTTTTCACTTTTAACAAAGCCATCCCTTGTCCTTTCTGATCCTAGTTCAAAGGATCAAATGTTTAGAATATTTTGATGAGTCTGACCAATCAAAGTAACAGTATAGGCCTTCAAAAAAATGTCCATCAAATTTTGGTCGAAAATCCATCAAGCACTCTAAGCAATGAAACCAGATATTTGACCTCCCGAACTTTGCAATCCGGTTCAAATAACACCATAACCCGATTTTGTGTAGTGGTATTGCCCGTGTGCCCCCAATGAGTGTGCCATTTTGCCATGTAGAATGACATGCTGGCCTAGTTAGGTCAATAGCAAGTGGGGCCACGGGGCTTCTCCACAGCTGAGCTCCTGGCCTTGCTTACATCGTTGTTGGCCTATATAGTGTTGGAATAGTCCCATATTGGCTCTGATACCACTTGTTAGCCGGACCGCCACACCTAGCGCGTCCGGATCCCAAGTCAGGCCCAACCCGAGCAGCGGGCCAAGGTCTCTTGGGCCATCTCCCTGCATTATCTCGCGGGCCAAGGTCTCTTGGGCCACCTAGTAAGTCACTAAGCATTGACATATGTTATCTCACGAGGTAATTCAAGCTGTGTAGTGAATCAATTGATAATGGTTATTATGAATAATTGGAAGTTTGACCCCGGTTAGTTAAGGAATTAACCTTATAAGCCATTGAACTAGGCTAAAACATACAACCGCATTTTTGTAATGGGACATACCTAGCTAGGTTACTGCGTCTTGACATATGATATCTCACAAGGTAATTCAAGCTGTGTACGTGGTTAGGGAAGCTATGTATTACACTAGCTCTCCACATTGAATAGTTAATGTTTCTAGTTCAACAATGAGTCCCTCCTATGGAGACTAGATTTATTGGAAGTGTCTATATTCGGATAGAGTTTTCGAAAGATTTTGGTTATGATCTTCTTAGTCGCACGTTGATGGGTACGTGTAATGGATGACATTAAGAGATCGATTATATCTTATGGGTAGAGTATGCATAACCTTTGCAGAGTGTACAACCTATTCAAATAGATATGTCCTTGGTTAAGGATAATTCTCGGGAATTTCTGACAAGTGTTATATTTTATTAAAAATTAAGCATAGGAATGGAGGTTGTGTCAATGAGAAAAAAGGAATTGGATTAGGTTGTGTGTCAATAATACTTAAGAAATATATGAGAATCTTATTATTAATGTTATTTGTTTTATCTTTTGTTTTCAATCTAATCATTGTATTCAATAACAAATGTTGTTTTACTGCAAAATAGCCTTACCCGCCATTCTTTTGGATGAAGCCTTACAAATAGTTGTATTAGAATTGCATTCTATGGACAACCTATTGAGTGCTTTATGTTCTCACCATTGCAACAATAAACCAATCATTTGAAAATGAATCAACACTAACTCTAGAGAAGGAGTATCAGGAGGAAGTGGGTTATTATGTTTTCAACCTTGTCGATTGCCTGTGGCAGTTTGATGGGTTGTCTGCTGAAGTTTACGTTCTGCTACAATTACTTAGTGAATAGGACATGTGATGCTTAATAAATGTAAGGTCGACCATAAGAATCACACTAACAATTTATTTATTTATCAAATCTAGTCGTTTATTATTATTTTTGTCGTGTATGGAGTAATATTACATCTATGTTATCACTGTGTGTACTAGCATGATCTTAGACTAGTGCAGTATATACAGGGCCCAGATTTGCATATTTAGGTTCTGATATTGTTGGTGTTCAAGCTTAGCCTCAAGAATCCTCCACCTAAGAGCCATTTCTTTGTGTAGTTTCACTAACCCCACCTCGTATTCCTACAACCCTCCATGCCATTGGTTTGTACCACCTCCAAGCTCCACCTGCTCGTTGGTACCACATAGTTGGTCCAGGCACATCTTTCTTCTTCCAACAGCTTGCACTTTAGCCTTTGCGCATGCTAGATTTTGCAGTCATCTTTGGAGTTTCGCATATAACTGCAATTGAGATCTCATTACTTACTATTGATGACAAGGTATCTGCCTCCTTATCAAGGATTTTTTTCAGGCCTCCCATTGGGTGCCCTTCCTTTAGGTTTACCCAACAATTGATGCCGTCTATTGTTCAAAATACTCTTCATCATTACCAACCCTTTGCAAGTAACTCGTAAAACTCCACCTCAAAGTGATACCTTAAAACCTTCAAGATGACTTCATAGATATTAGATTCTTCTTTATGCCAAGAACATATCAAATTCCTATCAATATACGATATGCTCTATCATACATCTCTAATATAATTGTTCCCACCTTAGAAATTGCATATTCCTTGCAATAAGCTAAGTGAATAGTTTCATGCACCGGTCGTAGAGATCATTCCTCAAATATCTCTCTCACCAGACATATGTGGAAACAACAACTTGAATCTAATATCCATCCATGAGAAGTACCTGATTGATTGATGATAGGTACGTCTGAATCATCTTTTGCAACCATCATTTATCATTCATCTTTTATTTGCTTCAAACTCGAATAGTCCTTTATCATATGACCTTCCTCGTCACATAGATACCGTACATGTGTGTCCTTGATCATGCTCTTCTTCTTCCTATGACTCATGCATTTGCTTGCAGCACCTACTAAAACCAATGCTTGATCTCCCGATGATGAAGATTCTAATTGCTTTTTCAAGGACTCTGCCTCCAATAGATATGAGACTGCCTCATTATAGTTGAGAGTGTTTTTCCTGGTGAGAATATTCACCACCAATTGCTCTCATGTTGTTGATAGAGATGATACCAGTATGACGAATTTATTGTTCTCTTGAGTTTTCTCATCCATACTAATTAGCTGTGTTATAAGCTTATTGAAGATATTAAGATGACCAATGAACCGTGTACCTTCTTACATACACAAACTATATAATTGTCACTTCAGCACCCACCGGTTTATTAGTGACTTTGCCATATATAATTCTTCTAAGTCTTTGCATAATTTCTTTGGTGAATTCTCCTTGATCACCAAGTACTTTACCTCGTAGGAGAGACATAGAAGGATTTTACTGACGGTCTTTCGTTCCATCACCTTGCAATCTTCGGTGGATGTCTTTTTCGATTTATTGGTTTATCCCCTTCAATAGCAGTGATTAAATCTTGTTGGATAAGGGAATCCTTCACCACACATTGCCGCATGCTAAAATTTCCTATGCCGCCAAATTTCTCCAATTGATTCCATATTGTCGACATCAATCTCTATTTTGTGCCACAAATTGTATTACACTCTGATACCCTTTCTTATGCTCAGCAATCACCGGATCGGATCAGAGTTTTGTGAGATACAACACGAGCATGCACGGTCTTAAGAAGGACGAAGGTGCATCCCATATAGAAAACCAAAATAACAATGTTAAAACAACCACAAAGGGGGGGGGAGAGAGAGAGAGAGAGATTTGACGAAGCAGAAAGTAAATTCTCTAAACACAATCTCAAAAAGTACAAGGGATTTTTTTTTCTCTCACAACCATTTTGAACATTTTTGAATTGTTGCATCCTTGCCCTATATAAGAATTTGGTGGTAAAGAATAAGCTAGTCTCTAATCCTCTCGTATGTCTCTTGCTTTGGTTGAGTTGTTTTGTGGTATTTTGGTTGATTGGGTTCTCCATAACCATTTTATGGGTTTATATTACTCCCTTAATCCTCTTCCAAAGAACAGCAGAAATCCTACTTTAAAATAAATTTGCAATTCTAATCCTATCACACCTTTTCAAATCCTTAAAAGAAAACTAAGTACAACTTCATATTCAACGTAGACAATGATAAAGACCAAATGATGAGCTCCTTAACTCACTGCTTACTAGAGTAAACTAGACACTTAAGTCCACTAGAGTTGATTAACCGGAACACTAAGGCTCTGTTTGGCAGAGCTCTGGATTCCAGCTCCACCTTAGAGCTGAAACTTGTAGAGTAAAATAAAGTGACTTAAATTTATAATTTTATTCTAAAATGTAAACAAGATGACCCACTTAAACACTCTTAATATACTCACAGCTCCAGCTCCACGAATCTGATGAAGTTAGGAATACCTAGCTCCACCAACTCTACGAATTTGGTGGAGCTGGAGCTCTGCCAAACACCCCCTAAACAACACCACATGCATGCTAAGGGTAAGTACAATAAGATCATCTTAGCTTACTATTAGTCTGTACATATTAGCTTTGTCCTATGTGAAAAAGTGAGATTAGAGGAGAGAGAAGAGAGCTGGCTTACATGTTAGCTTTGTCCTATGTGAAAAAGTGAGAAGAGAGAAGAGAGCTGGCTTTTATTTAGTAGCCAGCTTTGTATAGGAACATAGTTAAATTATTTATGTATAAAAGAGAAGAGATAGTTATCACATAATATCTAAAGACAACTTTTAGAGACAACTATTATACAAGTATTAATGTATAATGAACTTACTTACTCTAGCGGAGGTTTCAAAGTTTTAAACAACGATGGGGAACCTGGGACAACTTGGAATACTACACCTCTTATAAGGCCTAGACTCCCATAAGCCTCAGGCCATCCACGTCACCCCTTGCCGATTTGCAAAAAAGTCCCTCCCTTTTCTTCAAATTACTGATAGATCCTTATGAGTTACAAAGAGGTCAATCGCAATTTTTTGTGAGGGTAAGAATAGCGTTTCGAAATCGCATTTAGGCCCTTGGTTCGTTACTTTACGGGAAAATCCACCGCTAAATACAAATCGCGAACAAGACCTTTTCTAATTTTTCGGGATAGCGATCATGTCAAAAAATGTAACAAATAGGTACCCATCTCTTACATCCAGGTCCTTTCCCCGTTTTTCCCGAAAAAAAATATTTTCGTCAACAGAAATATGTGTACAGCTCTATCTCTAGACTTTTTTTCCCCAACTCGATCTCTAATCTTTAGACTTTTTTCCGAATCATATATTATTACTCGTTGAACGCATAGAGTGTTAGACTCGACAAAAGAAGATTTGCATCTCTAATAATTTCCGAAACATGGTCCTTTCTCTGTTTTTCCCAAAAAAAAATTTCCCGTCAACAGAAATTTGTGTACAGCTCTATCGACAAAAGAAGGTTTGCATCTCTAATAATTTTTAGAACAAGATTCTTTCTCCGTTTTTCCCAAAAAAATATTTCCGTCAACATAAATTTGTGTACAACTCTATCTGTAGACTCTTGACAAAAGAAGGTTCGCATCTCTAATAATTTCCAGAACATGGTCCTTTCTCCGTTTTTCCTGAAAAAAATATTTTCGTCAACAGAAATTTGTGTACGGCTCTATCTTTAGACTTTTCCCCCCAAATAAATTGTTCATAAAAAGCTCCGAAAGACCCTCTAAAAATATAGAAAATACATCCCAATCTATTTTTTCTCTGAAAAAAAAATACAATTTCGTTTTTCGTTCACGCGCACGAGTGCGCCGTGCTTATCTTCTTAGTCTATTTCCGAACGACGGAAGCACCGAATTAAAGGTATGTACTCGTAGAGTTTGCTGAGGTTTGCAATAAATGTTCGGTTCTAAAATCTCGGAAGTGTACAATAAAAGTGTGTGCTTGTCCGCAAATGTGCATTCAAATGGAAACTGCAGGGAGAACTAGAGCACGAATTCATCTCAATACAGCGAGTAGATTGTGTAAGAAATGTTTATCAGAGTTTTTGTTTCTGTTTGCGCAAAAAACGTAAAGTATGGTTCCTTGCCTCAAACACACAAGACAAACGCCGGGTTTGAGAGCGTGCCAGTCAATTTGACATGGAATTGACAAGGTAGCGAAAAAAACGTGAGTTCAAACCGATAATGATGACTATCGGCTTAACACCGATCGGCTAAAGGCCGATAAGGGGGATAACTAGGCTTAACCGATTAAGGCTAACCCGAGGGTAAAGGTAGATCGACTTTGAAAGGCGATGCGCAACAAGCAAAGTAAATCGAACCTGGAATCAAGTCGACGAAAACAACAAATTGGCGATGCGCAACTCTTTATTGATCTCGACGGCTTACAGATGAAAGATTGCTACGAAACTAGAAAAAGCGTAAAACAAAGTGTATTGGTTGATTGATGTGTTGTCCTCCGTCTCTTCTCCACTTGTCCCTTTTATATTGCTTCGAGCCGATCCGAGTCCTCCTTAGATACGGCAATCGAATCTGTATCGGTTCTGACTCAAACTCCTCCTTTTTGGTAGCCGAATCCACGTCGTACATGGGACAAGACCAAATCGCATCTTTTATTCTAAATTAAGCCGATGTTATCAACACATGCCGAATTTTGGTGTAAACATATGCCCCCCGTTTTTGGAAGATTACTTGTTGTCTTCCAAAAATTCTATCGGCTTATAGGGGAATCCTTTTTTGGTAACCGTCCCATTAATTGTGCCGTAATAATTTCGGTGCGCTTTAAATGCGATAACTGTTCCCGCCTGTTCACCTTTTTCACCGCGGTATAAATATGGGGGTCCCCCCACGGTCATTTTCATTCCTTCAAGCTCTCGCACTCTCAACGATCGGCTTTCTCTGCATCTTTGGTCTTTCTGAGTGACCTCCCTTCGTGCTTTCATCGTCCTTCTCCCTTCTGAATTAGCTGAAATGGACGCCTCGCAGGTACTCATCCCAATCCCTAATAGCGATAGCCAGTACTTCTTAGGACCGATAGGGACTATAGAAGCCGATATCGTTGTTTACGATGAAATCCCTAGGTTTCCTCTTTCGGCTCCAGGTTACGCTGTAAACGAATGGGGCAAGAGTTTTAGGGCTTGGCCGACAGCTCTTAGGGGTTGGAGGTCTTGGTATATTAGAATATCGGCCTAAAAGAGAGCAGAGTGGGAAAGGATGGGCATATCCGAAAGTCTCCCTTTATCTTTGGCCACCCCTGAACCTAACGAACCCTTAGTGGCCGCTGCCTGCTATTTCTGGTCGGACTCTTTCAATGCCTTCTTCTTCTCGACCGGTCCCATCGGCCCAACCCTTCTTGACGTAGCTGAATTGTGCTGTCTCATGCCCGACGGTGACCAAGTGTCAGCTTTTAGCGGGAAACCTAGGCGCAAGTTGATCCGTTCTAAAGGGGAGGGTTGGCACAAGTATATCCAGAATAACAATAAGGTAACCGGCCCTGTATCGGACGAAGAACACGTTGCTTTTCTTAACATGTGGCTGGACCGATTCCTCTTTTGTGGTGCTTCCTTAGGGCCAACCCAAGTCTACCAATTTATAGCTGAACAATTAGTAGAGGGGCGTCGGCTAGCTTTGGGCAAGACATTGCTAGGAGCCGTCTACTAAATGATGCATATTATTCGGAGTCGGCTTTATACTGGCAATGGTCGTTACGTCGTTGGCAACATCGGTGATGCCTTGTGGTTCATTCAGGTTTGGCTTTACTTTGTTTTTGGCCATATTATCACCTCTGATCCTTCTGACGAATTGGCTTTCCCCACAGAGGATTATCCTGAGGACGCTCCTCCTAGGTTCTAGCCTAGCAGATCACCTGGTGAGAAATACATCATGTACTCTGGTGACCAAAAAATATCCCCGGCCGGTTTCCACAGATACATCTCTTTCTTCTTAAACTTGAATCATAACAATTTCAGCCGACGAGATTATTTTACCTATAGTCAAACAGCCAACTTCCCCTGGCCGTCCTTTTTTTAGCTAAATGCTAACAGCTCTTTGATGCCTCAATCCACTCTTGACCTCTTTCCTCTATTGATCTCCCCTTGCATTCTCCATGTCGGCTTGAGTACCCGTAATAGGACTTTTCAGCCGACTTATGAATTCTACCACCCCTCTGATTACGCACGCCAACTGGGCTTTGGGCAAGTGATCCCTTGTTTCCCACTGTTCAATTGGATTGAACCACGAAACAAAGTTACCAATGCCACCGCTGCAGAGCTTATTCTTGAGTTGGTCGATGAGCTCCATGTTGTAGACTTGCCTTTTCTCGTGTTGAACACGCGTCGGGCAGGCCAATTTACCTCTTGGTGGGCCACCGTGGCGGAATCACTTTTGTCGAGGCGGACCCTGCAGGACGTCATTTCCTCGTTTCTTCCCGATTTGCATGAGCCGACGGAGGCTGCTTCTGGGTCTAGCTCAAGTTCTGGTTATACTAACTCGTCTTTAGAGGTATTTTATCCTTGGCATGCTTTCATCAAAATAAAATTCCGTTGGCTAACTGTATTTTTAATTTTACAGTCCAGCAAAAGGACAGCCCCGCCGCGCCATCATCGGCCGACGAGAGATCCAAGCGACAGAGACCATCGGCCACTCTCGTGGGTCTTTCCTCCGAAACTTTGGGTATTAACAGCCCGTCGCTGTCAACCCTTGCCAAGCAGCGTGCGGAGAGTAAGTCCTTTTTGGCTAAAATACTCTTTAACAGCCAATCCTAAAATACTTGTTTTAGCGACTAATCTTGATGCCCGTTATTCTCAGAGAAAAAGAAAAAGGCGGGGTGCAGGGTTGTCATAAGGCGGTCTCCCAGGCCTGCTGGACGTGACGTGGCGTCTTACCCTGCCGGATCGGCTACTGCGATTAGTTTTAATCCTCACAATCCTTTCTTTGTATCGGCTTTCACTTATACCCAGATGTTGAATCTTGTTCTTTCAGGAAACCCCCTCTGTTCAACTAATCGATGCTTTAGCCGATACTCAAGGAACTTCGACGGCTGTGCTTCCCTTATCGACTCCTGCTCCAACACTGCCACCCGCTTATTTGACTCCAAACCCCCTTGCTGCTTCTTCACAAGTACCATCGACTACTGCCCCAGCTGCACCTGTGATTCCTCATGTTGAAGTCTCGATTTCTCCAACGACTGAAGCGGACCCTGCTGATCTCCTGGGCTTCTCTTTGAATGAGCTGGGTGACCCCGAGGTTCTGGCAATCAATGACTACCCAGCCGATATTCAACAAATTATCAGCGCAGCTGCAGAGGCATCGGCTGATGTAACTTCTGTGCCCGGGATGCAAGAGAGGCTTAATCGCCTATTTAACGAAGTTATGCAGCCCGATACTCAACTCCTGGCCGACACACAGCCCCTGCGGACAACCATGGCCGCGGTTGAAGCCGACCTTCCTCCATAGGTGATGCGAGCACTTCTGGGCGTTTGCCACCTAGACTCTCAAAGGGAGACGATCGCGGCTGCAAGAGCCAGAATAGCTCAGCGGGCCGCCCAACAGGCTGATCGGGATGCCCTAGACAGGCTAGTAGCCGATACGAAGGCCAAGAAGCAACAATATGATGAAGGCATTTCTAGCTTTGAATCGGCCAAGATGGAGCAGAAGAACTTGGAATCTACGAAGAAGTCTCTTGAGGAACAACTAACCAAAGTAACCCAGCAGTTGGCCGATTTTGAGACATCTCTCTCCGCATCGGCCTCATCATTGTCAACGCAGAAACGTACCTTGGGTGATATGGTGGCCGCGGTGAAAAACCAATCGGTCAAAATCAAAACAATCCCTGGGAGCGCAGATGAAGATAAACGCATGGTCGACAATGTTCAGGATATTATTGCCAAAGCCGCGGGAGCACTGTCGGGCCTGCGAGCTCATTTGCCTGGGTCAGGGTTGTAATTTTAATTCCATACTATACTGCTTGACGGCAACTTGATATCGTTGGCTACACAGCCGTTCTGTGATGTAAATAACCTTTGGATGGTGTGATGTAGAACAGCTTTAGGGGGTGGTTGACTTGATCGGGTGTGTAACCGATCTTTTGTATATATGCTTTTGTAACCGGTTTCTCTCCAGTCTCTGTTTCTGTGGTTAGGATCCAATCCATACGCTAGGGTAATACGCTTTCAAATATTTCCCGTTGATTGCTTTAGGTAGGACCAACCCGTCTAGGGTCTCAATTATGTACGAGTTCCCATCAATTGGCCGATTTATCTTATAGGGTCCTTCCCATGTTGGAGACCATTTTCCGAATCGGCCATCCTTAGACCCAATAGGCAAAACTGTTTTCCATACTAGATCGGCTTCGTTAAAGATTTTAGCGACGAACTTTTTGTTATATGCCCGGGCGACTCTTTCCTTATTCTTTTTTAGCTGATCCAACGTGGTCAGCCTTACTTCTGCCAGGTCGTCTATATCCCCTAGCATTGCTTCTTTGTATTCATAGGATGTTAGGTCGTTTTGTTTAGTTACTCTTACCGAGCCGATATTAATCTCTATAGGCAAAACGGCTTCGTGTCCATATACCAACTGGAATGGTGACAGCTTGGTTGACCCGTGGTATGAAAGCCGATAGGCCCATAAAGCCTCCGATAACATCGAATGCCAGTTCCTTGGTTTCTCCTCGATTTTTCTTTTTATCAGCTTTATCAACGTCTTGTTCGATGACTCCGCCTGCCCATTGGCCTGAGCATAATAGGGGGAGGAGTTGAGTAGTTTTATCCCAAGACTTTCTGCAAAGTCTCTGAATTCTTTAGACATGAACACCGTCCCTTGATCGGTTGTAATTGTCTGGGGAATTCCAAACCTATGGACGATGTGTTCGTTGACAAAGCTGATTAATTCTGTACTGGTGACCTTTCTGAGCGGTATAGCTTCTACCCATTTTGAGAAGTAATCGGTTGCTGCGAGAATAAATTTATGTCCTTTGCTGGATGCTAGAAAAATCTGGCCAATTATGTCTATACCCCATCCTCTAAACGGCCAAGGTTTGACAATCGGGTGTAAAGCTGACGCTGGTACTGATTGTACGTTACCGAATTTTTGGCACGTTTGGCATCCCTTATAGTACCTGAAGCAATCTTGCAACATTGTCGGCCAAAAATACCCCGTTCGTCTTAATATCCATTTCATCTTGTGAGCCAATTGGTGCGACCCACAGATCCCTTCATGGACTTCCCCCATCGCTATTTTGGCTTCTTCTGTCCCCAAGCATTTTAGCAATAGGCCTTCCATGGTTCGAAAATATAATACGCCTTCCAGTACAACGTACTTGAGCGCTTTTCGCCTGATCTTTTGCTCTGTCGGCTTAGATGGATCTGACAAATAATCTTTTATTTCTGTTCTCCAGTCGACAGGATGGACACACATGATCGGCCAATTGTTAAGCTCGATTGGTCCCTGTCGGCCTTTTATCTTATAGCTCGATGCCCATTGTGCCAATAGGTTTGCCTTGTCATTGGCTTCTCTAGGGATATGTTTTATGGAGAATGTTGTGAATGTCTCAATAATTTGAAGGCACTGATGCAAATATTGAGCTAACGTTTCGTCATTGCATCGGTATTCTCCCTTGATTTGCTGCACAATTAACATTGAATCTCCGAAGGCCTTGACATCTTTTACCCCGACACTTTCCAGCAACTGGAGCCCTTTCAGCAGTGCTTCGTACTCTGCTTGATTATTAGAACATCGGCTATTAAGCCGATACATAAATTCAAAATTCTGTCTTTTGGGCGAAATTAGCACTATGCAGATGCCTTCACCCTCTTGGCAAACAGATCCGTCGAAGTACAACTGCCAGGGAGTGACATCGGCTATCCCGGCTAACGTGGCGCTTCCTGCTAGGAAATCGGCTATAGCTTGCCCCTTTACCGCCTTAGCCGACTCATAGGTTAAGTCAAACTCGGTTAACGCATACGCCCATTTACCGAGTCGACCCCATAGAATTGGTGCGGACAGTATATATTTAACTACGTCAGTTTTACATACTATAACGCATTTTGATGTCAGGATGTAATGCCTCAATTTGGTGTAGGCAAAGTACAAAGATAAACATAACTTTTCCACTAGAGGGTACCTGATTTCAGCGTCCAAGAGCCGCCGATTTAAATAGAATATGGCTCGTTCCTTTCCATCGGCTTCCTGTGTTAAAACTGCTCCTATCATATCTCCTTCAGCCGATATATACAATTTAAAAGGGGATCCATTCTTTGGGGCGATCAATACCGGAGGTTTCATTAGATAACTCTTCACATCATCGAAAGCCTTCTGTTGATCATCTCCCCACATGAAGTCTAGGTCATCTTTCGCCTTCAATAGTGGAGTGAAAGCACGAATTCGTCCTGACAAATTTGAAATAAAGCGCCGCAAGTAATTGATTTTACCGATCAATACTTGTAGCTCTTTTTTATTTGTCGGAGGTTTGGTATCGACTATGCCCTTTACTTTTGCCTGGTTCACTTCAATCCCCCTTTCATGTACTGTGAATCCGAGGAATTGTCCAGCCGATACCCCAAAAGCGCATTTGAGTGGATTCATTTTTAATCAATGTGACCTTGTGCTCTCGAACATCTTTTCCAAATCGGCTAAGTGTTTCCAGTTTTCTTTGGATTTCACAACAACATCATCAATATAGATTTCTACGGTATGGCCGATTAGTTTATGGAAAATATGATTCATGGCGCATTGATAAGTGGTGCCGGCATTTTTCAAGCCGAACGTCATGACGGTCCATTTATAGAGCCCTAAAGCTCCTGGACATCTGAAGGCCGTTTTGGGTATATCGGCTTTCGCCATGAATATTTGATTATATCCGGCATTTCTGTCAAGAAAACTTATGATTTTATTTCCAGATGCAGCATCGATGAGCATATCGGCTATGGGCATTGGATATTCGTCTTTTGACGTGGCCTTGTTTAAATCTCTAAAATCGACACACACCCGAAGTTTGCCGTTTTTCTTCTTTACAGGGACGATATTTGAGACCCACTCAGCGTATCGGCAAGGCCGGATAAACTTGGCCTCTAGTAATCGCCCTACTTCTTCCTTTATAGCATTGTGCAGTGTGGGATTAAATCGTCTTGGATACTGTTTGAATGGCCGATACCCGGCTTTTATGGGTAGCCGATGTTCGACCAACTGTCGGCTTAAACCTGGCATTTCATAGTATTCCCACGCAAAGCAATCTCTATATTTTCGGAGTATTTCGACCAACTTTTCCTTGTAATTGGGTTCTAATTTAACACTTACAAACGTTGGTCTTTTCCTATCGCCTTCTCCAATGTCGACTTCTTCAAGCAAATCGGCAGAGGTAAATCCTAACCCTCGTCTTTCTTCTTCGAAATCTTCGATAGCTTCCTCGTATTCTTCTTGCTGATAGCTTCTTGCTTTCTCTTGTAATCTTGCTAATGTCTTGGACTCCATCTTCTTACCACTTCGCTTGTCCGATCAAACGTGTTGGGTTTAACGCTGATCGGCTTGAATCATGTTTTCTCGATGCAGATGAAATGACAATCGTCCAAGACTTTTCCCGATATGCATTCAGCTTCTTCATGTGGCCAATTAGTATCAGGGCTGGCCATAGCAATATGAGCCGATGTATCAGCAGAAACAACCTCAACCGCATCGTCGTTCCATTGCACTAATTTCTGATGCATGGTCGATGGTATGCAGCAATTAGCGTGGATCCAGTCCCGTCCGAGGAGCACACTATAATTGCCCTTTGCTTCTATCACAAAAAATGCGGTCGGCAAAGTCTTACTGCCGACTGTTAATTCTGACATCATGACACCTTTAGCTTCGGTGGGATCCCCCGTGAAGTCGTTCAACACCATATTCGTTTTAATCAAGTCTTCATCGGCTTTGCCCAATTTTTTAAAAGTGCTTAAAGGCATAAGATTAACTGTTGCCCCGCCGTCGACCAACATTCGTGATATTGGTCGGCCATTGATATACCCTTTGAGATATAATGGCTTTAGATGCCGATGCATATCTTGCGGTTTCTCAAACACGGCATCTGGTGCACCAAGGTGCAGCTGGGAGAATACTTCTTCAACCGATTCTACCTCGGTTTTGAACTCGGCAGGTAAAGTGAACACCATGTTTATATCCATTGGCGGCGTATCGTCTCGGATCATTGGAGATCCAGATTCGACCGATTGATCTGAATCACTATCGGTCTACACTTTTTTCCTCCATTCTTGTTTTCCAACTGGTATAGGCCTCAGCTTATTGAATACCCGATCTCTTTCTCTCTCCCTTTTGGCTTCCCTCTCTTCTTGTGTTTTTAGCCGTTGAAGCTTTCCGCGTTGTGATTTGATAAGATCCGAGGGACACCACCAGGGTTTGGGTTCTATCAGCTTTCTGATTTTTTCAGCCAGATTGCTCATTTCACTATCGGACTCCGTCCTGACAGTATCGTGAGAGGTCGATATTTCTCGAGCTCGGGAGGATTCGCCTTGTTCTGGTACTGACAATCTTTCATGGACCGGCCTTCTGTTTCCCACCTCAAGTCGATCATGTACTGGCCTAGACAGCCTGTCTTTAGCCGATCGGTTCGGCCGAGGCATAGGCGGGTGTTGCATAGGGCATGATAGCACTGTAGGTAATATCATCCCCTTTTCCCAGCAAATTGCCAAAAGGGGCATTGTCGGTGCTCTTCTTCTTCGGTATTTGGCCGATGAGGCACATCTGGCTGACAGTATTTGTCCGGTATTTGATTTGGCCGGTGAAAGTAGTTGGATCGTCGGGCATTTTGTCTGTGGCTTGTCCGTTCATATTTTCCCAAGAGTTGTGTGAAGGTTGGCTTTGTCTTGAAGCTGGCTTTCCTTGGAGCCCTCTCCGCCTTATACCATCTCCCAATTTCCAAATCTCCTTTCGGTTTTACCGTTCTTGAGTTTCGCCCATTTTTATCGGCTTCTATTTGTATTGAGCCGATGGTAATTTGCACTGTTTCGTCTCCCTTCGACTGGATCTCAACTTTCTTGGTCGACCTAGTACTTTCTTCCATAAGTTCTTTTCCTTTCCACGAACACTGGACCATATTGATCTGGAAAGGATTCACATCTATCTGCATAGCCGATTCTTCCGCGAACTTCAATCGTCCATCAGCAATAGCCGATTGAATTTGTTGCCAAAAAATATTACAATCGTTAGTATTATGAGAAAAAGAATGATGCCACTTGCAATACCTTCGCTTTTTTATTTCATCAGCCGATGGGATGACGTGTCCTTCGGGTAATTTTATAAGTTTTTCGTGAAGCAACAAATCAAATATCTTATCACATTTCGACACATCGTACGAATATTTGATTTCTGTTTTGTTTTTTATTGGCTTGAGCAAAAAGCAAATGAGTGGCCTTTTAGTGCCCTTAGTCCACTCGGCTATGTTTATATCTACTTCGTCGTCCTCGGAAGTATCGCTCAGATTATACTCAACCATATTTACTTTGGCTCTCATTGCCATTTGACCTGAATTTATCTTTGAACCCCTTGTTCTCCGCATATCGGCTTTCATGTGCCGATACAAGGTGGAGCAGATGGCCTAGATCGGAGAACTCCTGTCCTGACATTTTCTCCTTTAGCGATGGGATCAGTCCTTGAAATGCCAAATCTGCTAATTGATCATCGGGAAGTGTTACACTAAAGCATCTGTTTCGTACTTCCCGGAACCTCCTAATGTAATCTGAGACTGATTCACCGTATTTCTGTCGGACTGAGCTAAGGTCAGAGATCCTAAGTTCCATAGTCCCAGAAAAGAAGTATTCATGAAATCGGCTTTCTAAATCGTTCCAGATGTGAACCGAATTTGGAGGTAAATTGGTAAACCAAGCGAATGCTGCCCCTGATAATGACAAAGGAAATAATCTAATTTTTAACCCGTCGGACTGTGCGGCTTCACCACACTAAGCCAGGAATCGTCCGATGTGTTTGATAGTAGTAATGGAATCATCGCCTGAAAACTTGGCAAAATCTGGTATCCTGTAGTTATGAGGGTAGGGCATGCGATCTATGTAATCGGGATACGGCTTTTTGTAGCCGATCACCCTCCCTTTGGGTTGTAAGCCAAATTGTTCTCTTAATACTGCAGCAATTTGTTCTGCTCAATTAGCATTGTCGGCTTGTGGTACAGCCTGACGTTGCCAATTATCGTTATTCATGCTCTGCCCCCCGAGTGTAAACTCGGGTCGATATCCAAATCGCGTCCCAGGGGGCCTCGATGCTTGATCATAATCGTGGTTCCTAACAACCAACGTATCGGGTATGGGTGCGAAAGGTTCAACATATGACACCACCCTATGTGGGGCTGGGTTTCTGGTTGCGATCCCTTGGAACTATGGAACCTGGTCTGTCTCAATCGGCCTGGAAGCCGATGGATTATTCCCGTTAGCAGTCGGCATATTGGACGTACTTGGCATATTTATTTTGGCCCCATCAGTATGTCCATGGTAATGTGCCACTCCGCTCCTATGTGAGCTAGGTTTTAACACAGTGGGCTGGATCGGCATTATGCTAGGTATCGGAGCCGATGCACTTACAGTGCTGGTGCTGGGTGGTAGAGAGTACACTGGATACGTCGGAAGAGGCTGTAATGGATCTAACAGGCTCCCAGACACAGCCAATTCTTGAGCAATTGTCTTGACGCTATTCTCTATCATCGGTTTTAACGTAGACACTAGAGCCGATGACTGGTTAATTAATGCGTGATGCACAGATTGCTCAATCATACTTGACAGATCAGCTTGAGCAGACGTATATCGGCTTACCGGGTCAGACGGTGGATCGCCGATAGGATTGATTGTTGGAAGTGCAATTTTTTGAGTAACGCCGCCTCGTCGTGTTTTCTGGAAGCATTGTAACATCATTTCTTTTAATGCTGTCTTCCGATCTTCAATCTCCTTCCGCTGCTTGGGGGTTAAATCGGCCATTTTAGGCGCGATTATAGCATCCGTGTTGATGTCGGTGGTGACTGCGGGCTTATCAGTTGACGACATATCTGATTTTTCTTTGGTCCCACCGGGCGTGCCAAAATATGTTTGCACAAAAAAACGTGAAGTATGGTTCCTTGCCTCAAACACACAAGACAAATGCCGGGTTTGAGAGCGTGCTAGTCAATTTGACCTGGAATTGACAAGGTAGCGAAACAAACGTGAGTTCAAGCCGATAATGATGACTATCGGCTTAACACCGATCGGCTAAAAGGCCGATAAGGGGGATAACTAGGCTTAGCCGATTAAAGCTAACCCGAGGGTAAAGGTAGATCGACTTTGAAAGGCGATGCGCAACAAGCAAAGTAAATCGAACCTGGAATCAAGTCGACGAAAACAACAAATTGGCGATGCGCAACTCTTTATTGATCTCGACGGCTTACAGATGAAAGATTGCTACGAAACTAGAAAAAGCGTAAAACAAAGTGTATTGGTTGATTGATGTGTTTTCCTCCGTCTCTTCTCCACTTGTCCCTTTTATATTGCTTCGAGCCGATCCGAGTCCTCTTTGGATACGGCAATCGAATCTGTATCGGTTCTGACTCAAACTCCTCCTTTTGGGTAGCCGAATCCACGTCGTACATGGGACAAGACCAAATCGCATCTTTTATTCTAAATTAAGCCGACGTTATCAACACATGCCGAATTTTGGTGTAAACAGTTTCTCACCTTTACGATTGGTGTTCTTGTTACTGATTCAACCTAATGATGAAAATGATTTTAACCTTTTCTACAAGTCATTTTTTTTTCTGTTTGTATCCTCGTAGATATCACCCTGAAGAAACAAAGAAGGAATGGAAAAAAGAAAGCTGCGAGCACCATGTAGGTCGCAATAGTAATGGGAGGAAGCAAGAAGAGACCAAAGAAAAAAGGACGCGAGATGAAACGAAAGAAGAACAAATACTCCTACCTACCAAGGGAAATTACAGTTCCTGGCAGGAAGAATCTTCCAATGTGGCACTTTTTGACTCCTGACGGATCAGGGAGACCCATGATGAGGAGTGACTGTCCATAGGGCCCACGTAGCAGATGAGCCCACTGTCCTGTGACTGTAGTCTGTCAGAGTAGCCTACGTGTCGAGACGGTGGGAGGGGCCTGTGCTAACGTCTCAAACATTGATCACCGCCGTACGGTGGTGTCTAGGAATGACAGTGGCACACAGTTCTTCGACACAGCAGATCCGCTGCACAGTTGATAGTTCACTCTTTTTTGGCACCAAATTGAGCACCCTTTTTCTGTTCTCCCTGTATTTTTTCTTTCTTTCAAATTTTACTTTCCTACGTAGTGCACAGATGATGTGCAAATTGCAAAACTACTTTGTTTTGATAGGTCATACAAGTTACAACTGAGCTGTTCCAAGGTTCTGAAAAGAATGGAATATCCCTATACTCCTAGGTAGGAATAAGCAATGAATAGTGCATGGAAGCAAAACACCACCACAAGTAGATATGGGCAATAGGCCGTGCCTATTTGGGTGGACCTATCAGGCCATCCAATCCAACGCACGGCACAAAATTTTTTCTTATGAAGGCTGACGAAGCACAGATCTGGCAGAGAATTAATAGATCCGACTGTTGCGTGGTAGGGAAAGCATGCATCCGGTGTCTTCCTCGCCTTCAGTCGAACCGCACTCGTGACAACATCGTTAGATGCTCTGTTCATCCTCGGCTCATTTCCTATCCTCTGCAACAGTTCAAATGGATCAGGTCCAGATTAACACGACATGGAGATGACAATCACAAAACGTGCCAATAAGCCGTATCTGAACTTGCCAGAAACAAGTCAAACCGTGACGACACGACACGACAAGCTAGCCAGACTATAGCGGCAATGCATAGTCTAGACCGGCACGGTCCATTGCCTAGTTCTAACCACGAGGTAGGGCGCAAGCATTGTTGAAGTTTCGTATGCTTTGCAGGCCGGGGCTAGCTTAGCTAGACTAGCCAGGAAGTAGATTGCACTGTGCAACACTCGGATTGGAGCAATTTTTCACGTTCCCATCCTAGGTGATTGCTGGCTCAAGGTTCAAAATACCAATGAAATTTCAGAATTTTCGAGTGAGATTTCGTATTTCGACAGGGGACAAAATTACAAATCCCATCTAAATTTAAAAATTTGGGAAACAAATTCAAAATGCTACAGTGTTTTGGATATTTCGGGCGAGATTTCGTCAAAAACAGATGAAATCTCGGATATTTCATCAAAATTTGTTGAATTTTGACCGGATGACGCCACATTTGTACCAAATTTCGTACATATTTTTTTTGTGGAGCATTGTAATGCCTTGTATGAATAACAGATGTGCGAAAAAGTGAAAAAAAAATGGAAAAAAATATATGTTGGACATGGGATTCAAACCCACACCCTACTGCTCTCACCGAAGTCTAATCCCACGCTAATGACCAACTCAGCTGAGCAGACTTGCTTGATTAGGATGGCTTACAAAGCTTTATTTGCCCTTATTTTGCAACCACTATAGAAAAGTACTTTCCTCATTTTCCACACAGGCTTCACTCACTCATTCACTCATACAAGAGAATAGGAACTTCTAGTGCTACCACACATTGTGTAGATCCGGCCAAGTCCGGCCATCTCCGGTGAACTTCAAGGTGCATCTTGGCGGCTGGAGACGAGATCTCAGAAAGAAAGGGAGAAATATCGGAGGGATCAAGCGAAATCTCGGTAAGTATTTAGTCCATTAGCTATAGAACAATTTGTAACCTTGCTTTGGATTGCATTTTTCAGCATATATATATGGAGGTATAGGGTAGTTTTGTTCGAAATTAGCTATATAATGCATCTGGTCGATATATGCTTAATGTTACTGTAAAATAATGTATGCAAAAGATTTACCACAAGGCACGTATTGTTGCTCCTGTCTTAACAGCTTAAACCACATGGACACGACATGGAAGTCGTCATTTCCAAACTCCATTCTCTTGAGCTCTTTTAGGTACCCGCTAATCTCTTGCTTAAAGTGATAAGACACTCCAAGACACTAGAGTGCGTCAATCAACTTCATTTTTAGTAATGGATCACTGATTCTTGCTAAAAGTTTCCTTGCTTCATTAACTAGGTCATCATGTCTTTCAATCATCCACTGTTGTGACTTCTACGAAACACAAAGAAGTTGACTAGTTCTTTCTGAATTTTTAGGGTTTGTTTCTAGAGTGAGTACGATGATTAACAATTGCTGGAGGTGTGTGGTGAAATTGTTGTGTTCTTGCTACTTCCTCCCATCACACATTATTGGCTTTCTAGAATTTATTTTATTCAAAGTGGATGGACCGATAAATACGTGAGATATTGTCCATAAATCTAGTGTATGTATGTTCTAGGGGTTATCAATTCTTGTATGTATGTTTCGTGCGTTATTAATTATTATCTTCAGTTGTAGATTATCATGATGGATACCGTCTAAGAGCATGGGGAGCGTGTTGGGCAAGGGTCGACATGCAATTATTGCCCCCATGTAATGAAGGGGGGAGGCGCTATCCGTTTGAAGGAACATCTCACCAGCCGCTTCAGTGAGGTGAAGGCCTGCACTAGCATGCCTAAAGTGGTTAAGCAGGCCATGCATGCGAACCTTCGCGAAGGTCAGGAAAGGAAGAAGGAGAAAGAAGCGAAGCACCTGCGTAAGGAGGAGGCTTGCGACGATTGGGCGTCGTTGGCGACCAATTACCGTACGGAGCAGGAGCAGCTATAGATGGCCATAAGGGCCTCCAAAGAAGAGGCTTATCTTAGGAGCAAAGGTTTGAATCCAGGATCGGGATTTGAAAGTGGTGCAGCGAGACCCTCAGTCCAATCCACTATCAGCAAAATGTTTGACAGGTTCAAATCAACACGGTCAAGCCATGCCTCAATCGATGTTGACCTTGCATGGTGCCCGGCAGCAACCCCAGATTGACACTGCATTAGGCAGGGGGTGAGGCAGAAGCTTGGAGGGCATGGTCTAAGTGGTTCCATACAAATGCAATTCTAGGAAGAAAGACTGAGTGTCCGTACTTCACAAGTATGCAAAGCTCATAGGTTTATAAGTTAAATTTTTGTCATCGTTGGACTAAACTCTTACGGTCGCTGTGTTCACGTGCACTCAAGATGGCGCAGGAGCTAGGCCCAGGGGTTCATGCACCACAAGGCCACGAGATAGATGGGAAGTACCTCAACGAGAACGAGAACGAGATTGTTGAGTACTTTCAAAAGTTCAGAGATGACTGGGCCACATTTGGTGTGACAGTTATGTGTGACGCATGGACTGAACTTACAATGCAGAGCATCATCAACTTCATGGTGTACTGCAATGGAGTAATGTTCTTCCATAAGACCGTCGATGCCATAGGCAAGATCCAAGAGCACAAGTACCTGCTACGCGAGATAATGAAAGTGGTTGGCGAGGAAATTGGTGCCGATAACGTGTTACAAGTGGTTACTAACAATGCAACCAACTTCAAGAAAATATGCCAGATGTTACGAGTGCATTATCCATAGATTATCTAGCAACCATGCTTGACATGCATGGTGAACCTCGTGCTTAAAGATGTGTGCGACATACCCGAGATCAAAGGGGTCATGGGAGGGGCGAAGAGGATTTGTCGCTTCTTGTACAACCACAATAATCTACATGCGCAGATGAAGGACCACATAGGTAGAGAGTTGGTGAGGCCAAATGCCACTAGGTTTGGCATGACCTTCTTCCTTGATAGCTTCTGGAAGGAGAAGTTCCAGTAGTGGATGACCCATCCGGACTGGACAAGTAGCAGGTGGGCTGGGATGGACGAGGGCAAGTTAGCATAAGACCTCATCGATAGGGATTGGTGAGACCTTTTGGAGTGGTCTATGCAGGCCGTCGAACCTTTGTACAAGATGTTGAGGTTCGCCGATCAAGACATATTACCAACTATCAGTGGTGTCATGATGCAATATTGTACTCTCAGGACTGAGTACCATCGGCGGTTGCGCGAGTTTGGAGAGCAGTACATGCCATTCCTTAGAGTCTTTGAAAAGAGGTTTGCCAACATAAGGAATACCACCTTCGTTGAAGCAGTTTTGTGAAATTCAAATTTTTTGCATGTTGTGAGATATGTTTGTTTGTATTGTGCTGACTTCACAATATTTTTCCTGTTGCAGCCTCTGTACTGGACCCACAGTCTCAATTCAAGTAAAATATACGCAACACTCCGGTGTTCATGGGATAGCTATACGCAACCCTCAACATTTTAGCTAATGACGACAACTCCGCGGTGCTAGCATTACGGGAAGCTGGCACTTACCGTCTTAGGAGGGGACGCTTCGCCACCTAGCTTGCACAGAACAACACTTTCGATCCACAAATGACGGTAGGTACTTTGATACTTTGACATAATATAATTTTATTGTGGAGAACTACTACTGTATTTTTGTTGTCAGTAGCACAATGGTGGATGGTATTTAGAAATGAAGTGCCAGCATTGCAGAAGTATGCTTTGAGGTTGGTGTCGCAGTGCACATCATCCAGCCGTTGCGAGTAAAATTAGAGAACATTTGCCTTAGTGCACACGCAGGTCAGGAATAGATTAAGTTATGCAAATCTGTAGCAGCTGGTGTTTGTCCACTACAATCTCTGACTTCACCTACGGGACTACTAATCCACTTGCCAGGCCCATAACGTCAACCTATTTGATCACCTCATTGAGGATGTAATGCATTTGGGTAGAGACCCGATTGCAGAATGGTTCGAGTCGTCTATGTCTATGGGGGAGCCTTTACTCGACGAGGATAGTGGGTACGACCCGCCCCTCCCGGTGAGATTCATGGTTGATAGCATCCCCTTGTAAGAGCTCAACAACGTCACAGGTAACATATAATTATTTTTATTCTACTTGGTGATCAATGGTGTTAATATTTGTTCAAACTGGTCACAAGTGGGAAGTGCATCCCAGATTGGACTGAGGTCACGATTGGCGACACCTACATAGCTAAAAGGAAGCGTAGTGCCTACGACGATGATGACATGATAGCGAGTTCTTTAAGTGAGTTGGCAAAGTTGTCGTTCAGCCAGCGTGGGAAGGCACATGCAAAGGGCAAAAGCGATGAGAAGCCGGATGTGGGCAGCGACGATGACACAGAGACACCCCCGAGAAAGTAAACACCAATAGCAACTCGGCTACAGACTCTAGAGGCGACGACGGCCGCTACACTCTTTGACCCCGTTCACAGACACACTCATTGGTATGGTTGCAACAGGGGTCAATGCCCCGATGAAGGGCTCACAGAGGCAGACCCGTAGTGCGACGAGGGGTGGGGGTTGGCGGCGGCAGGACAGCCCCAAGATGACATGTGCTCATGGTCTAGTAGCCAGTCTTCTAGCCATTGGGGCCTCCCTAGTGAGCACCCTGAGTACCCCATGTTAGGGTATGGCTTGATGCCCTATAGAGGGGCTATGGGTGGGTACAGTCACATACATTCATCCTACGATGGATCGAGCATGTCATCATTGTTTGATTGCATCCCTACGTCGATACGTACAGGCAACACATGCCTGTGTACCTATACTAGTCAAAGAATCCTTCGACCTGAATGTTGCATTATGAACAGTAGAAGTCCGCCTGGCTGCCACATGACATGAGCTGAGAAGAGTACAAGCAACAACAACAAAGAAAGAGTGGCGAGATCATTACCGATAACGCGAAGGTCCAATTTTCACCATCATACTACTACTCGTAGGTATGACAATGCGTAGTTGTCCATGCTTATATGTTCCTACTCTTTTTAATTATGCATCTTGTTGTAAAACATATTCATAACCTTTCTTGTGATTATTCTTTTACATCTTCTTGCTATATGTGTTGAATTGTCATATGAGTTAATTTTATTTCGTGTCTATCATTTGTCATGACAATATATATTGATTGCTGCCAATTGTCACTGTCATAATCCGAAAATCAGTCAAAATGTTACCGAAATTTCTAATTTTATAGTTTTTCTGTTAAAATATTTCGTGTGTTGCATTATAATACATAGAAACATATAGAAAACTTTCCAAATGACTTTTTATCACTTGCATAATTTTCTAAAATCCCACAAGCTTGATTGTCATCTAAAAAATTTATAGGAATATTATTAATACATAATAATCATCCAAAAAAAATTTAACATTTTTTGACACGTTTTCAACCATTTTTAGGTCGTTTTATTTTCACCGAGATTTTGGATATTTCAGGCGAAATCTGGGTGATTTTGCCCGAAATCTCGGATTTCCCGGTTGAAAAAAAATCAGTTTTTATTTTTTGGATTTTGTCTGAGATTTATCCAAAGTTTTTAAATACTACTAAAATTTTAGATTTCAGCCGTCTACAAAATGTAATCCAAAACAAAATTTCAAACCTTACGCTGGCTCACTGCCCCGCCAATAACCGGCAACCGCTCCTTGTCTCGTTGTTCTCGCGGATGAACGCGCGCGTGTGCTGCGTGGGCGTTGCGTGCATGGTATGGCTGCAGCTGCGTGTACGAGCCAACGAGGCTGTGTGTGGTGCATATAGCCGGGCCACTGCAGCCAGTAGCTAGGTGGTACACACACATGATGCGCCTCCGAGGAGAGTACACACTCTGGTTTCATCTTTTGAATACTTGCCGCTTGCTTTTCTGCCAATCGCCCACTGTTTTGACTTCTTCCGTCCAGTTTGTCTCCGTGATTTCGTCGTCTTGTGCAATAGTCAGGGCCAAGGTTCAGTATTCCGACTAGATTTTGTAAGATTTTGGACCCTCCGGAGCTTTATAACTATGACGAAATAAAAAAAATTAAAATAAAATAAAATTGCTAAAGTGTTTTTAAAATTTCAGCGTGGTTTCGCCAAATCTAACAGTTTTGGACCGGATTTGATGCTGGCCGAACCATATTACATGTGAAAAGTTGTACATATATAAATTATGTGTAAGGTTGACAAACAACTCCACTTAGTCCAGCTGGTTAGAAGACTCGATTTTTCAAATTTTAAACGTCCGAGATGTCAACCAAAAACGAAATTTTGTGAAATTCAACCTTCGTTGGAGCAGTTTTGTGAAATTCAAATTTTAAACGTTCAAGATGTCAATCAAAAACGAAATTTTAAACACCTCCAAGATATCAACCGAAAACAAAATTTCAAACCTTAGCGAGAGCTCTCTCTTGAATTTATTGGTGGCTGCATGGCCTAGGAGCCTAGTATTATTGCGTATGCGTGCCTAAGCACTGCATTATGCATGTGAGTCATACGCGGATAACAAACCGGAGGTAAAATAAAAACGAGGCGGGATAACGAAGGGGAAATTATGGTAATATATGTTATCAGCCCATTGGACGAGTATCCTCCACATCAAAAATTTGTTTCTACGCTCAAGGTGAATGACAAAATCATCGCCTCGCTTGAGGAACTCGCCCGTGCCAGCCGCCAGCACGCCATTCCGAAGGTTAATAAGCAGAAATCGCTGGATGCTAATTCTGAACTGTTAACATAGAGGTGGACTCGAGTCTAAGGCCAGATGTTTCAGCTTCTGGATTATAGGAAAAGCTGCTTTTGATTATGAGAGAATCGGGTTAAGCTGGCTATAACTTCTAGATTTCGGACCAAGCCGGTGAAAATCAGCAAGAATCAGTGAGAATCAGGTTTCAGACAGCTTCTGATTCTATATAGAAATCGGCTTCTGATTCTTAGAGAAGCTGTCCAGAATCCTCCCGTTCGGCAAATAATCCGTTTTTTTTAAAGCGGAAGCTGTTCATAAGCTGAAACTAACGGGACCTAAATATGGTGGACTCTATCTCTATGTGAGCGAATTTGAATCTATCTTCTATTGGTTTATACTATATATTGGACACCCCTTATACACAAGGATAAAATCTAATAAAGAGATAGAACTATTTACCTCATACATTGTGTGCTCCTTATTTTGTTCTTGCTATTCTATTAGTGTGCCGTTGATTGATAAAGGGTGAACAACTTCGTTTTATAACATATTATCAGCATGAAGCTCAGTCGGGGCCAATCGAGATCGATTGCCTGTATCAATCTACACTGCATCGAATTCGATCGGCAACACGCGATTAAATTAATCTACTACTTAAGTTTGAGCTACATATGTATATCGCACCTGAACAAGTTTTTAATCATGTACATTAATTCCTCTAACTGCATAGATTACTCGTTTAATCTGATCGAAAAATTAAGGTTGTTACTATTCATCTAAATGATTTTTGAAGAAAAAAAACCAGAGAAATTCCCCACACTAGTGGTGCACGCGCGCTGTGCCCGATCAGCGGGAACGCCATGTGACAGCCGTGCCCGTTGCTTGGCCGCGCCATGCGACAGCCGCGCCGCGCCGTTGCGGCACACTGTTATAATGCTCCAATTGAACTATAGAGAGAGAAATATTTGTTTAGGCAAAATTTAGGGAGAAATCTGAATTTTTGGAGGGTTTTCCAGGTTGAGGCCAGGAGTGGACCTTCAGGCTAGGTTTTTTGGGCAAAAAAGGAGGGGGATTGCCTCCCCAAACCCTAGACTTACCCCACACCTCCTTGGGGGCCCCCTCCCCCTTGCCCCTCCAAACAGAAGCCACTCTTCCCTAGTGCGCCTCCTCTCCTCCCCCTTCCAGCCGCCCCTTCTGATGAGAGACTAGAGAGTTCGGGTTCGTGTTCGTTGGCGTTTTTGGCAATCTCTGGAAAGATAAGGGTTCTTGGGTTCCACGGGGGTTTGATTGGCTGTGTTTAGGGTTGCTTAGATGAGGTTTTCAGGTTTAGAGTGGGGTGAAAATAGTTGATTAGGCGTTTTGAATCTCGTGCTGATTTTCTGTGTTATCGGCCAGATTAGAACTTCAACTTTGGGCGCGAATTTGAGAATTTTAAATTCGTTTTATGGGGGGGACCGGCTGTTGCGAAAGTTGTAGATAATTGAATTACCTTTAATTGGGCACCAAAATCACTAAGTTTCGTTCAGCCGTTTAAAAGTTATGGCCATTTTATCGAACGTTGTCCAATCTGTGTCGCGATTGATACGGTCTGTGTTCATCTGCAAATTAGAGGGACTTAGAGGCCGAATGAGCATTTTCGAATACTTAGATTTCCTG
Source organism: Rhipidocladum racemiflorum (assembly GCA_036346355.1). Lineage (NCBI taxonomy): Eukaryota > Viridiplantae > Streptophyta > Magnoliopsida > Poales > Poaceae > Rhipidocladum > Rhipidocladum racemiflorum. The sequence goes on from CM070579.1 coordinate 9,054,567, forward strand.
TAGTTTGAGAAAATGTACTCGTTTACTTGATTTGGAGTTGTTAAACTCAAGTTATGGTCGTTAGAAGGGTGCTGTCCCGTTGGACAGATTTCTATTTTTCATGTTTTTGAGGTGATGTGTAGAATCGTTATTGTGCGAAGTTTTGTAGTTGTTTGGTTGGTATGTTCTTGAGTGGATTATATCTATGTGCAGGTGGTGTGACCCCGGGAGTGGCGTCAACGTCTCGCCACACCGTCTCGAGAGATTGAAGGCAAGTGTATTGTGATGCATAATGTGTGAGAATGAATGAATGTGCATTGTTTTGTTTCTTTCGCTTGGTAGAAATCCTTATGTCAGGTTACTACCTCTCTTATTCATAAGCTGATTAGTTATATATGAATGTGAGTTTATGGATGTGAGAATTGTTGATGATCATGTGTTTAAACATGGTTATGCAATTTGTTAAAAATGAGTATATATGCAAGTTATTCATGTTATGGCATATATGCATTCATAGCATAAGGACATGCCAGGTCAGTGAGAAAGTCATAACTAATTCGGTAAGGTTGGTGAGAAAGTTATGACTAATCCGAAGCGCCACTGAGAAAGACCTACCTCGTAGTTCCATCCACAGTTGTGAATGGGAGCGTGTTAGTAAGAGTAGGCACCCTCCACGGGATGGAGGGGAAAGAGGGTACACACCGACGGGTGTGCACTCGGTAATACCGGTATGTGCTAAGCAAAGAGTGAGCATGCATGATGCATTGCATTGCATAATTGAGTATATGAATGAAGTTTTTATTAATGGCTCCCCATAGTTTGTGACCTGAAGAATGTATGTATGTTATTTGTTATTACTTGTTTCCATTGCAATACACTTTGCTGAGTAACGAACTCACGCTTGTGTGTTTAATGTTTTTTTAGGTACCTTGATTCTGGCATGTGGGAAAAGGAGCTAGATTCACATCTTAACTTAGCATCACTCAATTAGAATATTTCAAACCTTTCTCTTAGTTGTGATGGACACCATATTGAATTATATTATGATTTAATTGCCTCGTTGGTTGTCATGAATAAATGTTTATTCCTCATTGGTTATAAGACGGTTAAATTATGCTTTGGACTTGATTTATTGCTGGAATCCTTGTTTGCCATGTTAGAGTTGTCTTCATTTATGCTATCTTGCTATGTCTCTATTATTGATGCTAAAAATCGTGGAAAAACAAAATACATGCTACCGAAATTTTGTTTAAGTTATTAGCGTAGTTGCTGTAATTTAATCTTAAATATGTGATTTGGTTGCTGCTAGTATCCTTTGTGGTGACATTCGCAGCATGCTAGGTGCAGGGGTGTTACAACTGGCCTGCTGCCGTGTGCCCTCTTGAGGCCCGTTCCCCGACATCGGCTTAGAGAGCTGGGTGGAGTGCCTCGCAGAAGCGGCGCCGATGTCATTAATTTGTGTTGCATGAGTAAATTACGGAGATTGAAGTGCAGTGCATTAGTGCATGTAACGACAACTAGTGCATTTCTGTGGGAGCATGGAGGAGTGCATGTAACAGCATTGTGCACTGGCATGCGGCTGCTTGTGATGGATACACATACTGCCAGCCCGCCGCGACAGAAAGTCGCCATTGCGCCGTGCCACGCACGCGCCGGCTACACCTCCACGCGCCGGTTGAAGCTGCCCCCCGACTGTGCTAGCGCTCTGCGTCTGTGACTCCGCATCAGCCAGTAGCTGCACATCTAACCTCCGCTGGGCCTATTGTAGCACCGCTGAACGCGCCTGCCTGCCAGCAGTCGCACCATGCGCCCAAAGCCGCGCAGGCCCACCATGAAATGGCGGCAATTGCCGTGCGCTCGACGCTGCCACGTACATGCCTGCCCTGCCGCTCAGGGAGAGCACCCACCGTGCCCGCCGTCGCGTCGGTCATGCGCCCGAAGCCACGATTATCGCGCGCTGCGCCGGCCGCACACCTGCAGGGATGCACTGGCCACCATCGTGCCTTGCTGGAACTGCTGTCACACCTGTGGCACCCGCCTAGCCGCCGCTGATCCGTGCTTGCCGAATACGCGCTCGATGCGCCAAGCAGCCACCGAACCGAACGCCTCCGGCCACCACCGCGGCTACTCGTACTGCCCGCGCGCCACCGCCAGGGTCCCAGCGTTCCTGTGACATTATAGAATGTGATATTTTAGAATATGGTATTACGGTACAAGGTTATGCCGTGTTTCTGGGCTTTTCAAGGTGTTTGGGCTTTCCCGGGAGAGATTGGGCCTTAGGGGATTGAGTTTGGGCCTTAGGGGATTAAGCTTTGGGCTTTCCGTGGAAGTATGGGCCTTGGTGGGAGTCTTTTGGCCCATGTGGGGGGGGAGAAATCCTACTCAAACCCTAGCCCCTCCCCCTCCCATGCGCCCCCACCTCCCCTAGCCGCCACACCCCTTTCTCCCCCTCCCTTGTGCCCCCACCCTTCCCCTCCTGTGCGCCCCTCCTCTCCTCCCTAGCCGGCCCTAGCAAGTTTCCTCCCCCTCCCATGGCTGCCACACCTCCCCCTCCGTTGATCCTTCCGTTGGGGAGCATTGCGACCATGAAGATCCGGTGAATTCGGCGATTAGAGGGAGATTGTGGCTGGGGGAAGGATGTGTTCGTCGATTCGTCGAGAAGAGATATGGTTTTGGGGAGTTTTTGGGGTGGATTAGTTACTGTTCTAGTGGGGAAATTTGGTGCTATTAGCCTCTAATTAGGTGCTACAACTAGTTAGATTTGGAGAAAACCAAGTCTGATTCACGTTCTGTTCTCGGGCAGACTGGAGTACTGTTTTAGGGCGCGATTTTGAAAATGTTAGATGCGTTTTCTGGGGGCCCGGCTATTGCGAAAGTTGTAGGTAATCAAATTACCTTTAATCAGGCACCAAAATCACTAAATTCCATTCATCCATTTAAAAGTTATGGTCATTTTACTGAGCACTATCCAATCTGTGACGTGATTGGTATAGTCTGTGTTCAATTGTAGATTAGAGGATTTTAAAGGCCGAATCAGTTTTTACAAATACTTAGAAAAAGATGGGAAATTTCTTGAGGTTCGAGAAAATGTACTCGTTTACCGGATTTGGAGTTGTAAAACTCAAGATATGCTTGTTGGAAGCCTGCTGTCCCGTTGGACAGATTCTCTGTTTTTCAGGTTTTCGGAGTGACGTGTAGAATCATTGTTGTACTGAGACTTGTAGTTGGTTGGTTGGCATGTTTTTGAGTGTTTTATACCTATGTGCAGGTGGTGTGACCCCGGGAGTGCCGTCCACATCTCGCCACTCCGTCTTACGCGGTTGAAAGCAAGTGTATTGGGATGGTTTTGGAATTGGGTGACCAAATAGATTCGTGGCGATGCAATGAAACTATATGATGTGTTAATTTGCCATGTTTGCTCCTTGCATGTGATATGATGAATATGATTAGTTTAATGGTTATGCAGTTGTCATGTTGAGTATTTATGCAAGTTAATTCACGATTATGGCATATGTGCATTCATAATGGAAGAGGCGACCCATTCTGATGCTGGCCTCTGTGTTCACACGGAGTGAACAGAAAAGACCTACCTCGTAGTCCCATCTACGGTTGTGAATGGGAGCGAGTCAGTAAGAATAGGCACCCTCCACGGGATGGAAGGGAAAGAGGATGCACACCGATGGGTGTGCACTCAGCAATATCGGTATATGCTAAGCAAATAGTCATGTGCATTGCATTGCATGAGTGAAGATGTTTCATGAGATGCTTATGGTGATGTTTATGAGATGTTAATGAAGATGTATGAGATGTTAATGAATATTGTTTTTGTTTTATTCCATTGCAATACACTTTGCTAAGTGATGAACTCACACTTGTTGTTTTATGTTGTTTTTTTTAGTTACCATGAATTCGGCATACAGGAAAGGGAGTTAGCGTCACGTCTCCACTTATTTTCACTCATCTAGACAACTACACACTCTCATTCGTAGTTGTGATGGTTATTTTATTGCATTAAACTTGGACTATGCTCTATTGTGTGCTTGGTTATATCATTCACTCCGTATTGATTCATAAATCGTTAAGTTTATATTTTTAGCTTGAAATGATGTCGAACTTCCTGTTATTCATGTTATAGCTGTCCTCCATTATGCTATTGTGTTATGATGATATTATTGTTGTTTCAAACCATGGAAAAACAAAGTATATGCTGCCGAAATTTCGTTTAAACTATTAACGTAGTTGCTGTAATTTATTGTGAAATATGTGTTATTGGTTGCTTCTAGTATCGTTTCGGTGACATTTGCGGCATACTAGGTGATAGAATCAACGGTCCCGATCTTTCGATGAGAAGGATAAATCTCGACTTCTGTGGAGAGTCAATGTTAGCAGCCCGACTACAACCGTCCAGGACGTTGCGCCTTAGTGACCGATACACCAACTCCAGAGGGTTATTGATCTCGTCGGTGCATGATCAACCTGACCACGAAGGTCTGGGTTCCTGCAAGCAATTGAAGAACTAGCAAGAACAAAATAACAAGCAATCTGAAATTGCGAATATAAATATTTAATTTCCAAACTGAAATTTGGAGTCTTGCAATTACGTGCGCAGGCGGTCTAATCGACACGCGTTTGCACGGACAGTAGCAAAAGCTAAACTGATTTACAAAGCAAAACTCAAGTCTCTTAGGTGGCCTATTGCCTCTATTATATAGTGGCACTACTACAGAAATGCTTATATTAGACGCACTATCACAGACGGTTTTCAAAAACCGTCTGTAATATATAATATCACAGACGATTCTATAAACCAACCGTCAGTGAAACTATCACAGACCGTTATTAATAAAACCCGTCTGTGATTAGATAAATATCGCAGACGGTTTTGTATTCAAACCGTCTGTAATATTATCACAAACGGTTCTATAAAAACACCGTCTGTGATATAAAGTAATATCACAGACGGTTTTACTATACAACCGTTTGTATAGTAAGCACAGACGGTTGTGTTTATAAACGTCTCTGATATTGCTTATATCACAGACGTTTTGTGTTTATAACCGTCTGTGTACTGCATTATAACATTTTGATGTTTTTATCGAACTACGTATTTTCATCGAAGGCCATAATTCGTTCATAGATAGGACGAAAAATGGTAACAGCCATTTTATAACATAATGAAATTCGAAATTGCTAGTGATCGGACGTCAGTTTTTTTCGCAACATTTTCTTTCTACGTGTGAAACATTTTTCTTCGACAAACAGTAAAAAAAATGTTTCATTCATTCAAAAAAAATCTTGCAATGCGTCCGAAAAAAAAACGAGAATCGGACATCCGAGTGTAAGTTTCTCCCAATGAAATTTGATAACCATCAGAATAAATGTATTTTATAACATAAAACATTTCATTACATTACTACATTATATATATATATATATTATTACTTATAAATTAAAATATTCATCGTCGTCCGGAGGAGGTGGCGAGCTGCCATCGTCGTCGTCATCTGAGCCCCCCGAGTGCCTGACGTGGTCGTCTTCCTCTGACTCTTCCTCGTCCTCCTCCCGCTCCTCCTCCTCCTCCTCCTCCTCGTCCTCCTCCCGCTCCTCCTCCTCCTCTTCCCGCTTGCGTTTCCCGCATAGCGGCGACGCCGGGGGAGGTGATGGTGGAGCGGCGCCGGGGGAGCTTGCGGGAGGAGGTGATGGTGGAGGCGACGCCGGAGGAGGTGAAGGTGGAGGCGACGCCGGGGGAGGTGATGGTGGAGGCGACGCCGATGAAGGAGAGCTCGCGGGAGATTCCATTAGCAGTAATGTGTTTGATCGAATTCGATCAATAGTGGTGATTTAATAGGTGGCCGGAATTGAAGACGAAGCGAGAAACGAAGAGTTCTCATTCAAAGGCGCGCAGCTGGAAACGAAGAGATTTAAGACGGACCGTCGCTATCATGCATTTATTCTATAAACCAACCGATTGTTGACTATCACACACCATTCTCGCCTGCCATCACGGACGGTTTTGAAAAATAACCGCCTGTGATATACTTATATATCATGACGGTTTAGTTTACATAACCGTCATGCAATATCACCGACGGTTGGTACACATCGCCGCCTGTAATCTTACTATATTTGACGGTTATTACATAGAACCGTCTGTGATAAAGATTACACATCGCCGTCTGTAATCTTACTATATTACAGACGGTTATTACATAGAACCGTCTGTGATAAAGCTTGCCTATATATAGGCCCGAGCGCAACTTCGATGTTGTGGTCACTGTAGGGATAGAATGCTAAGACCGTTATATCACCGACGGTTTGGCAATACAACTGTCTGTAAGCCTATATAATAGGTGATTCTTGTGATGTAATTAAGGTTAGTAATGGATAATTGCATTATATATATTAATTCAGATCTAAGGTTAGTATTGGATATAAAATTGCCTTATATATATTAATTCAATATCTAGCTTGGTTATGTAAGAAATTTAAGATTGTTTAGATCTAGCTTGTAGATCCATGTTTTGGTGGTGATAGTAATTGGACGTTATAATTGCAATATTATTTTGAAGCTCTAACTTGTTAAGGAAAGTGTACTTAATCAGTTGAAAAGAGAGTTCTAATTGGATCGAATATTACATGTGTAGCATAGATGGATCGAAGTCGGATGTACGCTGGGACCGTCACGAGTGTGGAGTACATTAATGGCGTCTCCACTTTTAGAAGAGCTGCAGAGGAGGACATGTTTAATAAGGAGTGCAGTATATGCCTTGTCCATGCATCGATTGCGTAGAATATGATGATGTTTCAAACTCAGCAGATCGAAGCACACTTGATTATGCGAGGTTTCAAAAGGGATATACATGTTGGACGATCCACAAAGAAAGAGCATAATATACAAGAAGGTGTGGTACTGTTAACATCTTCGACGAAGTCAACGATATGCCGGATGATCACATTGATTACGCTTCGACGAGGATATGTTGCATGATGACAATCTGGACCAGATCTTTGCGACGCAGAAGGGAACCGTGATGAAAGGGAATATGAAAAATTCGTGGGTTTGATGGAGGACTCGAAGAAACCTTTGTTTGCTGGTTGCAAGGTGAAACACACAAGGTTGTCGTCTCAGGCTTGAATGGCTGAAATTGAAGGCAAGCAATGGTTGGTCAAATAAGAGTTTCACAAATAATTACGCGTCTATTGGCGGACATGCTTCCAAAGGGAAACGAGTTGCTGACAACAACCTACAAAGCCAAGAAGGTTCTTTGTCCCTTGGGAATGGAGGTAGAAAGAATACATGCATGTCCGAACGATTGTATCCTATACCGCAAAGAGTATGCAAACTTGCATGTATGTCCGGTGTGCAACGCATCGGTACAAGCGTAAGAGTCATTCAGATGAGGAGGTGAAGAAAGGAAGTCCTGCTAAGATGGCATGGTATCCGCCTCTAATTCCCGATTGAAGCGTTTGTTTGCTAACCCAAAGGAGGCCAAAGCTGCGTGTTGGCATTCCGAAGCGTAAGAACGATGGAATGCTAAGACACCTGTGACTCCACCCGGTGGAGAAACATCGATAGGAGGTATGAAGAATTCACTGCAGAGATGAGGAATATAAGGTTTGGACTGAGTATGAGATGGAATGAATCCTTTCGGTAACATGAGCGTAGGCATAGCACTTGGCCCGTGAATCTCTGTATCTACAACCTTCCTCCTTGGTTGTGTATGAAGCGAAAGTACATTTTATTGTCTCAGGCTTATCCAAGGACCGAAACAACCTGGGAACGATATTGATGTGTACCTAGCTCCATTGGTGGAAGATCTAAAAACATTGTGGGTTCTGGGTACAGGTTTGGGATGCATACAAACGAGAGAACTTCACTTTACATCGCTTGTTGTTACGCACCATAAATGATTACCACTGCACTTGCTAACCTGTCGGGCGAGTACAAAAGGTGCCAAGGCTTGCACTCACTGCCTAGACGATACTGAGAGTGTGTGGCTGAATCACTCGCGTAAAACCGTGTACATGCGTCACCGTAGGTTCCTTGGGAGGAAACACCCATACCGCAAGATGAAGAGACTATTCGACGGGACGAACGAAAACGGTTCAGCTCCAAGGCCTTTTAGCGGGAGAGATGTTCATGACTTTGTAAAGGATTTGGATGTTACGTATGGAAAGGGACGTAAAGCAAGGTTGACCCGTGAGAAGAGCTTGTGGAAGAAGAGATCAATCTTTTGGGACCTACCTTACTGGGAGCACCTAGAAGTTCGCCACTGCATCGATGTCATGCACGTGGAGAAGAATGTCTGTGATAGCCTGATTGGTCTCCTACTAAACATTAAGGGCAAAACAAAGGATGGTATCAACGCACGACTTGACTTAGTCGATATGGGCATAAGACCTGAGTTAGCACCAAAAGAGACCGTTAAAGGTGGTACGTATTGCGAACGGCTTGTTACACTCTGTCAAAGGCCGAAAGAATCGAACTTTGCGGTGCTTGCATGGTGTGAAAGTTCCGTCCGGCTACTCGTCCAACATGATGAGACTTGTTTCAATGCAAGATTTAAAATTAATTGGCATGAAGTCTCATGATTGTCATGTGTTGATGACACAAATGCTCCCTATTGCAATTAGAAGTATTTTGCCAATAAAGGTCCGAGAGACAATCACGAGGCCGTGTTATTTATTTAACACAATCGCTCGTAAGGTCATCGATCCCGAAGGACTAGATGGTCTGCAGTGAGGTGGTGATGACTCTATGTAATCTTGAGATGTATTTCCTCCGTCATTTTTCGATATCATGGTCCATCTCATTGTTCACCTTGTAATAGAGATAAAGATGTGCGGGCTGTGTTCCTACGTAGCATGTACCCGCTCGAGAGGTATATGGGAATTCTTAAGTCTTATGTACGAAATCGATCTCATCAGGAGGGTAGCATTGTCGAAGGTTATGCAACCGAAGAGGTCGTCGAGTTCTGCGTCGATTACATGGCTCAGGCCCAACCAATAGGTGTGCCTCGATCTCGCCATGAGGGAGGCTCCAGTGGTATCGGGACCATCGGAAGGAAAGCAATCACACTGATCGATATGCGTGTGCTCAAGCCCATTTCACGGTTCTACAACACATGACTGCAGTGTCCCGTACATCGTCGAGCACAAGCAATGGCTAAGGCAAGAGAATCCATCACGACATGAGTCTTGGACCATAAGACAACATAACCTTCAGTTCAACAATTGGTTCAAAGAGCGACCCATCACTGGGAGCTCGTCATATGACACCCTGAAATGGTTGGCAAAAGGCCCAGCTTTACAGTTGTCACGTGGAAAGGATACGACTTAAATGGATACACATTTTACACGATAGATCAGGATTTGAAGAGCACAAACCAGAACAGCGGGGTCCGCATAGATGCGTTCAGTACCGCTGGGTCAACGAGGAGCTCCTACTATGGGTTCATAGAGGAGATTTGGGAGCTTGACTATGTACTTTTCAAGATCCCACTATTTCGGTGTCGTTGGGTCCACCTCCAAAGACGTGAAGGTTGACAAATGCGGCATCACCACCGTGGACCTCAAACGTGTCGGATACAAAGATGAACCATTCGTGCTCGCAAACCAAGTTGTTCAAGTCTTCTATGTTACCGATCCGTCTGACAAGAAGCGCCACGTAGTTGTTCAGGGAAAAGGAGGATTGTCGGAGTTGAGAATGTAGTAGATGAGGAAGAGTACAATCAATTTGATGATTTGCCTCCTATCGGAAATGCCAAAGATGGTCCAAGAGGAACAAATTGAGGAAGTCACCTACACACGCGTCGATCATTGTGAAGGGCTAATTTTCACTGTATAATTACAATGTTAATTTGTAAGCAGGAGCATGCATGTATGGATAATAAAGTAATATTTCTGTACTTATGTTATTGCACACGTGGTTGTAGAGTAGTAGGCCATAGTAACTGTAGCCGTCGAATGGATAGTGGAACGGTGTGTACGGGCACCCTTGTGGCTGTGCATGGTGGTCTGTTAGCAACCAAGCTTCGTAAACTTGCAGACATCAGCAGGTAGGGTACGTTCGGTACATGTTGAGATAGCAGTTCGCTGAGCCACGGAGGTAGCCCATGGTGGCATCCGCCGCATAATAAAGTAATATTTTAAATTACGTACCCTAGCACTGAGCTAGGTAAGGTCAAGATGAACGTCCAAGAGCGAACTACCTAAGTTGTATGCAGTGAGCTAGCTAAGGTCAAGATGAACGTCCAAGAGCGAACTACCTAAGTTGTATGCTTTGAAGCTCAATGCATGAGTATATATACTCCAGAGGAATGGTGGGCCGTATCACAGACGGTTCTAAACTATACATAGATTTATTTCTGCATGAGTTGAAGCTCAACTTGCATGAGTATATATACTTCAGAGGAATGGTGGGCCGTATCACAGACGGTTCTAAACTAGAACCGTCTGTGATATATAATAACACAGACGGTTCTATACCAGAACCGTCTGCAATATGGTAATCTTACAGACGGTTCTAAACTAGAACCGTCTGTGATATAGTATTACAGGCGGTTCTAGTTTAGAACCGTGCGTGATATTCAAACCCTATAAAACTTCTTCACTTGAAACGCTTTCTACGGACTTCAAACGACGCACACTTCAAACTCCTAACGAGCGCCGCCTCCCTCGAGCCCGTCGCCTCCCAGGCGCCGCCGCCTCCTGAGCCCCGCCGCAGCCTCCCGAGCCCCACGCCGCCCGAGCACGCTGATGGAGACCGGCGCTGCCTCCCCGAGCCCCGACGCCGCCTCCCCGAGGCCCGCCGCGGCTGCGCCTCCTCCTCCCCCGACGGCTGCGCCTCCTCCACCCCCGGCGACGTCTCCTCCTCCCCCGGCGACGTCTGCTCCTCCCCCAGCGACGTCTGCTCCCCCCCACAAGGTAAATGACTAATGCTCCTCCCCACAAGGTAAAAGACTAAATGAGAGAGAGAGAATAGTAAGTAATTGTTGGTAGCTCAGCTCCTGTATGTATATATGTATGTATTGTTTCGTGTGTTAATTATCGTCATGAATGAATGAATGAATGAATGAATGGGCAAAACTTGCTCGAATTTTCTTGGCTCCATGCATGCCTCGTGCTCGTGACCGAGATGTAGCTAATTAAGGTTGCATACTTGCTCGAATTTTCTTGGCCATGAGTAATAGCTTGCACTCCGGCCAGCTAATTAACTTGTGCGAATCAATCAAGTGGCGAAAGGGAACCATAGGGCCGTTTGCAACTTGCGATATTGCGACCAATTAATCTTTTCGAGATTAATGGAAGTGATTAGAACCTGCTTCTAGCTTGCCCTCCCCAGGATGAAGAAGGGCATGCATTTCAGGAAATTAATTATCTTTGCCCCACTCACACGCACTTCTTGTTAGCAAACCGAGTAGATTAAAACAATGTTAGCACTACTACAGAAATGCTTATATTAGACGCAAAGGTGGAAAAAGAAGAAGAGGAGGAAGAAGAATGTATGATGGATGCATCATACATTCTTTCGAGTAGTATGTTGCTCTTATATATTGTCATGGTTTGAAAAATTTGGCGATGCTGTAGTAGCCTTTTAAGGCAATGCATTGTGGAAGGGAGGGATTGGACACAACTTGTGGGCTCGTATTTGTCTTTGGAATCTCTTAGCTTAGGATAATCATCGGGTGGCCTCACTGTGCTTAGCTTTCGCTTCTTTATTTTTATTTTTGTGTTCAAGTGGCTTTCCATCTATCCAGCCCCTTTGCTTCTTCCTTTCCCCCTTCTTTTAGATCATGGACTGACCGCCATGGTCAACTCTCTGCATGTTCTTGTCTCTCGCTCCCAGGTATATTTGCTTCCTCGCAGTGGCCGCCGCTTAATTTGCACCAAGATGTTCTAGATCAAGTGAATAGTTAGGTTCATTTATTTTATTTTTCTTTTCATAGTTCCCTCTCTCTCTCTCTCTCTCTCCCTTTGTTCTTTACATCGGGCCCATGGTCGTGGGCGTCGGGTGGCAAGTCAGTGCGCTCGTGATGACGGGTGGATGGAAATTGGCTGCGGGATGAAGGGGACAACGGGGAACCCGAGGCGGCAATGGAGTAGCGGCGACATTGTTGGATGTATTTGAATTTTGATTGGATATCGTCGAATTTTGACTGATCATGACACCAAAATGAGTTAAAGTAGCCTCTCTCTCTCTCTCTCTCTTTCTCTCTACGCCATGTAATCATGACATGAGAATCTTAACATCTTTGTTATAGAGTACCCTTAGTCATAAGAAACTGGATGTTTAGATGTAATAGGCTATGTAGAAACAAAAAGATTTAGATGAATCAGTGGACATTTCTTCTTTTCATGTGATGAACACATCCAAACAGTTCCCATCGAAATAATGATGGAATAACATTATTTCAATATTTTCTATCCACCTTAGAACCCACTGAAGGATCTGTTCAGCCGAGTCAAGTCAAACCAACTCGCGCTCCAAGAAAAGCAAACAAAAGGCCAACAGGCCAATATAGCATCACGGCGATCGATCCGAAAGATGGGTCCCCTACCGGATGTAAAAAGGTAGTGAATGCGTTACGAACAATGTGCGGGATAGTTGTTCGCGAACGGGTTCCCATCACAATTGTATCCTGGAAGTCACTGACTGACGAGGGCCGCAACGACACGCTACGTAAATCCTTTCCTCCTTCGATATCCCAGAAGAACTCGAGGCCCCAGTGCGACGGTATGCACTGCTAGTGGCAGGAAAGGCGTGGAAGACCTTTAAGAGCACACTTGTCAAGGAATACATCAATAAGGACATGACTCCCTACTCTAAGTACGGGTTCATTACTGAGGATTCATGGTGACGTTTTGTTCAGATGAAGACGACAGATCGATTCAGGCTTGAAAGCGAAGCCCACAAGGCCTGCAGTAAGGAACACCCACCCCACAGACTCGGCACCGCTGCTACGCGGGAAGAGGATGCAATGGGACAGGGAGGACGAGGGGACTCGCGCCATTTGAATCGATTGTTGACTGGTAGCCAGAGGCGGCTAAGAGCGAGGTCATGTGCCACACCATCCGGCACCATATCCTTTACAAACCTCGCGACGAGGAAGTCTCGCCAACGTTTGGTAAGATATCGAACCACCATTTTGGTACGTATTTAGTTCCTAACTTCATCGGTGAAATAACTTGTTGGGGTCTTGCAGGTAGAGTTGAGTGCACAATCTTAGGTGGATCTTTTGTCCCAAACAGGGAGAGAGATGCACTCTCCACGGCATTGGGAAACAAGGAACACCCTGTCGCACGCGAGGCAAAGGGGTTTTCGTTCCCTGGAAGACGGGCTTGAAGACACCGACATGTACCAGGAGTAAGAAGAGAGGTAGAGACGAGCATGAGAAAAAGATCGTGAAGGATCTTGAGGACAGCCGAGAGAAGAATTCAATGATAAGATAAGAAGCCTCGAGGAAAGGCTCAATGCTCAAAACGCAAATCCTGTGGAAGACCTAGGGTTCAAATTTCACTACACGTAAGAGCACTGTATGTCCCGCCCTCGACTGTGGTAAACACCCCGGCAGATTCCTCGTCTGTGACATCAAGGTATACTAAGTATGATCCCTTGAATGCTCCATAGATATATCTTTTGGCACATTAGCTAATTGGGTACCGTTGTGTAGGAGCCCACGCTGCAATCTCCAGGTGAGAGTTGCCAATTGCTCCTTCCTATACAGGTGCTTGGGGCCTCGCGTATCCATCCATTGAAGGGGCGATGGTGCACGGTACCGCTAGCGCCGGGTTTCACGAAGGTCAATGTGGACGGCGTTCATGACATTTTCAAGATCATCACACTACAATTGCCTCCAAATGACGAGCTTGAGACCGGGGATGTCATCGGCACATTCATCCAAAGGCCAAAGGCGACATATCTCTAGACATCCATCCTCCACCGAAGTACCTCTACTTCCTCCGCTGGTTGATCCAATTCCCCCAAATCAGTTATCGTGCCCTCCCCACCCAAAAACATTGACAGTGAGTTTGATATTGACTTTGACTTTGATTGCTCTCTACTCCCTCGTCTCCCGAAGATTTCGTTCCAACAAAGAAAGGGAAGGGCAAATCGAAAAAGATAGCGAAGGCCTTGGAGTACTATCCGATGGCCCCATTGGCCCGGTATTCAAGCTAGGAGAGCCTTTATTAACGGAAGATCGCATCAAGACATTGACTTATCGCTGCAAAAGCCTGCATACATACTACATGAGAGAAGCTAACAAGCCAGAACGAACGTACAACAAGTATCATGGTCCACTACAAGCCTAAGCATCTGCTCAACGAATCGGCGGGGGCTACTGCGGTCGGCTTCAGGACTGTTCGATCTCTTCAACCTCGGCGCCCTCGGCGCCTCGCTCTTAAGATCTGGACATTGTGAGTGTGTCTTCCTCGTAATACGGATAAATGTCATATATATATATATATTTTAAGTGACCCCTTTGCCTAACTTTTGTATATATAGATTCATGATACGCGGCGAGAACGAACAATACATCGGTGGGTTTCCTCGACCCACTCTTAGTCTCGACCAACAATGAACCAAGATGCAAAAGCAAAGAGAGGAATACGCACGACATGCCTTGGATGCTCGAGAAAGATAAAAGCTTCATACTTTTACCCTTTAACCCAGGGTAAGTCTTTGCGACTTGGTATACTCTCATTTGTAATGTGCACACAATACTTTGGTGCTAATTGACCATGGCAACATACCTATGCAGGTTTCACCGGGTTCTAATTGTAATTCATCCGCCAAGAACCGGGTTATTTACGTTGATTCCTCACATACCGCAAGCAACCACGACTTGAACCCTATCGCACGGTTAATCACCAGGTAACCACGTTGTTTAAGGAGCTTGTTGCTCCTGGAATAGCTGAGGCTAACCTTTCGAAATCACGTAGGACGGTCAAAGCTTTGCGAGATCCTTCTGTTCAAGGCGAGGATAAGGCGTTGCAGCACGATTTCAAGTTTTCGGTATCCTCTATACAGTATAATCCTATTTCAAACTCCGTAGCCATGATTCTCGAACTAAGCAATTCTATTTTTCCAGTGCCACCAACAAGGACAGGGCAATAACCGATGTGGATTTTACGTTTGCCATAACATGCATCTCCTCGTCAATGCAACACAAATGAGTAAGGATAAAACTTCGTTGCAAGACAAGGAACTGGCGTCCATTCGAGGAAAACTTTGTTTTTTCCTAGTCACTGAAGTCATTAGTAAAAAAGGCGAGTTCTACGCAGGTGCCTAACTGCAAGAGTTAGGTTTATCTCTGTATTGCCACTTGTACTGTCATTAGTCAAAGCAATTCTAATTTTCCAGTTTATTTGCTGAAATGGATGTACGGATAGTGCTTGTGATGATCTGTGATCGCTGAAATGGATGTAATGTCTCTGTCTCGATGAATCGTGAAATGGATGTAATGATGCTTGTAATGTCTCTGTGATCGATGAAATGGATGTAATAATGCTTCGTGCTGATCTTCAGTTGATGGGCATGAAGGAGTCAACATATCTCATATCAAGAGCCATCTTGAGTAATACATAGGATTTTCCAAGTATACATATGCCATACTATATCTTACCACTAGTGCGGACATATATCTTGCCGTATATCTGTACTTTCTTTTTCAAATACATATCCCTAATAGGTCACTAGTGTGCAACCTTCTTCTTTTTTCTAAAAATGATGAAGTCTATGCATTTCTTCTAGTGCCTAATCCTCGCTCTTGCACGATCAAATACAGTGAAATAGAGAAGGTTAAGAAAAGAAGAGAGGAAAGAGCAATTGAAAAAGCACACCATGAGGAGGAAATGGTATGTATATATCCCTGGTTATCATAAATCATATATTAGTTTCAAGTAATATTGCTTGTGGAACTAAAGGTCTAATTTATTCTAGTTGTGGTTATTTTCATTGTGTGGATACTATTTCATCCAACAATAACTTGTATATAGTAATGTGGCTGGAAGTGCATCATTTGATAACTTTATTTAACGCTTTCAAGAAAGGAAATCCTCAATCTTTGCACACATGAGACATTGTTGTCTCTGTACAAGGTGCCGACCTTTACTTGCTTGATGATTTCCTTGAAAGTTGCCACACTCCGGGAAATTGAAAAAGGGTGGTATAGTGGATGTTGAAGGCTGCTGCAAGAATTGTGCTTCATGACTGGAATGAGGGTAGGATATACTCTCTCCCATATCAACTTTGTTGATTCTTTATTTTTTCCGAGTCACTGATCGTCCTGTTGTTTTAGGTAAAATACCCTATTATACACCGCCACCTAAAAGGGATCTTTGTGGAGGACCTTGAGACGCCATAATTATTTGGAAGTCGGGAAAGAATTTAATATTGATGAAATTTACACAATTTGAGTCTTCATTTGCTGAAATGGATGTAATGATATTGCTATAATCAGCTTGGAACAATTGCTAAATGAATCCCAAATCTGTGATTGCTTTGAAATAATGCTTGTCTAATAAGCGCAATGTAGCTTCGTGTTATGTCTCTGTTTGAGGGCATGGCTAGCATTTCTGAGGCTAGCCAATAAGCGAAAAAAGATGTATGTATGAAAACCATATCACGCACGGTTCACAACTAAGTACCGCTCGTGATATAAATATCATGACGGTTCATACATGTGGACCTTACGTGATAGTTTGTATAACATGCACGGTTCATATCACAAACCGATCGTGATATACACTAACACACGGTTGGTATATGGAACCGTTAGTGATAGAATTTATATCACGCAGGCGGTTCATATTACAAACCGTCGAGATTTAATATAGCACCGGCGGTTGGTATATGGAACCGTTAGTGATAGGATTTATATCACGCAGACGGTTCATATTACAAACCGTCGGTAGATTTAATATAGCAATCGACGGTTCTAAATAAGAACCGCTCAGAAATTATTATCACAGACGGTTAATAAAACCGTCTGTGAAGTGGTTATATTATCACTGACCCATTGTTAGAGACGGTTCACAAAGCCGTCTCTGATGATATTTGTGAACCGTCTCTGATGGGCTTTTCTGTAGTAGTGTGGAGGGATGTAGCCAAAAACTAAACACTAAGCAAGGTGGTACTAAACTTGTAGTCATACAACTTGGGCCTTCGTGGGCCGGTGGAGGGAGGAAGTGGTGCCACACTTCATGGGCCGGCCTGAGTAGTGGTGCCATGATGGGCCTTAGTGCCTCCTTGGCCCATCATGGTTGGGCCTTCTTGTTTCAACATGTTCTGGCCGTGGGCCTTGGCGCCTCCTTGGCCCATCATGGTTGGTGCCTCCTTCTTTCAACATATTCTGGCCCATGGGCCTTGGCGCCTCCTTGGCCCATCATGATTGGTGCCTCCTTCTTTCAACATGTTTGGGCCCATTTTGATTTGGTATTGTATCGGCACTTCTCCGTAATTTGTGAGCACCATGTTGACCATTTGCTGGCGTGCACGAGCTCGCGTAATTGGTCCTTTCATCATTTCCTCTTGACGTGTAGGTGTCGGCGTGGCTGCATCGAATAGAGTGATGTCCTCATCATCCTCCCCTTCTTGCATTGGAGTCGTCCTCGACTCAAGCTCCTCCTCAGAACCCAAGTATAGCTTCAAATCTGCAACGTTAAATGTGGGACTAACCCCAAAGTCTGCAGGCAACTCAAGCTTATATGCATTATCGTTAATCTGTTCAAGTACTTTAAATGGACCATCAGCTCGTGGCATTAATTTAGATTTCCGTAACTCAGGGAAACGATCTTTGCGCAAATGTAGCCAAACAAGATCACCATGTTCAAATTTTAATTGCTTTCTTCCTTCGCTACCAACAAGTTTATATTTAGCATTCATTCTTTCAATGTTCTCTTTTGTGGACTCATGCATTTTTATCATTAAGTCAGCACGTTGCTTAGCATCAAAATTAATCCTTTCAGAAGATGGTAGTGGCAATAAATCAATTGGAGCATGAGGCACAAAACCATATACAATCTCAAATGGGCACATCTTGGTGGTAGAATTCTTTGATCTATTGTAAGCAAACTCAACATGAGGCAAGCATTCTTCCCACATTTTAATGTTCTTTTTTAACACAGCCCTAAGCATGGTAGATAGTGTTCTATTAACAACCTCAGTTTGTCCATCAGTTTGGGGATGACAAGTAGTTGAGAATAATAATTTAGTCCCCAATTTAGCCCATAGAATTCTCCAAAAATGGTTAAGAAATTTAGCATCTCTATCTGAAACAATTGTATTTGGCACACCATGCAAGCGAACAATTTCACGGAAGAAAAGATCAACAATATGTGTAGCATCATCAGTTTTATGGCATGGTATGAAATGAGCCATCTTAGAGAATCTATCAACCACTACAAATATACTATCCCTCCTCTTCTTAGTTCTAGGCAATCCTAAAACAAAGTCCATTGAAATGTCTTCCCAAGGTAAAGAAGGAACAGGGAGAGGCATATACAAACCATGGGGTTAAAGATGAGATTTTGCTTTCTGACAAGTTATGCAGCGAGCTACATACCTTTCAACATATCTTCCCATCTTGGGCCAATAAAAATGGCTAGCAAGTAAATCCTCTGTCTTTTTGACACCAAAGTGTCCCATCAAAGCACCTCCATGTGCTTCCTGCAAAAGCAACAAATGAACGGCCCAGCTGGAATGCACATCTTGTTAGCTCTAAATACAAATCCATCATTAATGAAAAATTTGTTCCAAGTTTTTCCTTCTTTACAATTCAACAATACATCTTTAAAAGCATCATCATGCGCGTATTGTTGTTTAATCGTCTCTAATCCAAAGATTTTGAAATCAAGTTGTGAAAGCATGGTATATCTTCGAGACAAAGCATCAGCAATAACATTATCTTTTCCCTGCTTGTGTTTTATGACACAAGGAAAAGATTCAATGAATTCAACCCATTTTGCATGTCTACGATTTAGTTTAGCTTGACTTCGAATATGCTTTAATGATTCATGATCAGAGTGAATGACAAATTCTTTGGGCCATAAATAATGTTGCCATGTTTTCAAAGTTCGAACTAGAGCATATAATTCCTTATCATAAGTAGAATAGTTCAAACTAGGTCCACTTAACTTTTCACTGAAATATGCGACATGTTTTCCTCCCTGTATGAGCACACCACCCAACCCGATTCCACTAGCATCACATTTTAATTCAAAAGTCTTAGAAAAGTCTGGTAGTTGGTGATGGGTTTCGAAGCATGGAAAACAAAAATTTTCCTACGAATGCAACCAAACACCAAGATCATATCTAGGAGATGCATGCAAACGGTTTCAGAAGGACTCACCCTCGTAGACCGAAAGCGGGAATAACGTTCCCGCAAACAAACGTGGTTGAAGTAGAGGTACACGCCCGACTTCAAAGTCGCGAAGATGAGCGCCACAAGCGGCGCGCCGCATTTGGTCACACGAGAACAACGGCGACCTTCAATCCCTCGATCCGCGGCAATGAAGTAGAGGATCCATGGGAAACTCCAACAACACTACGACTTAGTGGTGGTGGTGGAGAAGCTTTCAGCGGCGCCGCTTAAGCTCATCGCTTGAAAGGTGGAGCAAGAGGGAGGAAGGAGAAAAGACCAACCAAAGGGTCATGGAGATTAGTCATGAGAGAGGAGCTCCACCTCCCTTTTATAGGAGTGAGTTGACTCTCCATTCTCTCCATGTGAATGGACTCTCCATTCTCTCCATGTGAATGGACTCACCATGTGAATGGACTTTGCATTATCTCCATGTGAATGGACTCTCCATGTGAATGGACTCTCCATTCTCTTAAAGTGAATGTTACGATATCCCGAAACTATTCGGTGCTGTCCAAACTTTTCTCCGGTGTTCCGTATCCACTCAAAGCGTCGATGAACCTTAAGTGTGTCACCCTACGGTTCGTGAATAAAATGGACATGATCAAGACACCTCTCGATCAATAATCATCACGGGATCACGGAGATCCATAATGACTCCCACTTACTCAACGATGAACTAGTGATCGTGTGAACCAAAACCAACATAACCAATTCCTTTTGTCTCGCGATATATTACTTATCCGAGATCCGATCATTGGTATCAACTATACCTAGTTTGATCCGTTATCGATAAGTACTCTTTACTCGTTCCGTGATATGACATTCTTGTGACCTAGTCACGTGCTTGCAAGCGATGTCAATGTGATATCACCGAGAGGGCCCAGAGTATATCTCTCCGTCATCCTGGATGGACAAATCCCACTCTTGATGCATGAGCCTCAACTAATACTTTCATAGTACCCAAATCCATCTTTATAGTCACCGTGTTACGGAGTGACGTTTGATGTCATCAAAGTACTCTTAGGAGTTAGTGATTGACATCATCTCATGGTCTAAGGAAAAGAGCTATTTTGTATATGTTCAAGATAAAGCAACAAACTTTAATGACTTGATCGAATTTGCTATACCAACTTGGGTGTGTGTTCATCACATCATTCTTCTAATAATGTGACCCCGTTATTAACAACATCCAATGTTCATGATCAGGAAACCTTGATCATCAGTTAATCAACAAGCTAGTTTAAAAGAGAGGCTTTACTAGGAACCTTTTGTTTGTTTATTACACACACATGTATCAACGTTTCCGGTTAATACAATTTTAGCATGAGAAATAAACATCTATTATAAACATGGAATAAGATAATAAACAATTTATTATTGCCTCTCGGGCATATTCCCTTCAGTTGGAGTAAGGGTGCATGTGTTAACTTATCTTTTAAGGTATTGAAGGCATCTTCATGTGCCTTACCCCAAACAAATGGCACACCCATCTTGGTGAGTTCATTCAACGGTGCGGCGATTGTGCAGAAATCCTTCACAAAGCGACGGTAGAACCCAGCAAGTCCTAGAAAACTTCGCACCTGTGTGACCGTGTTAGGAGTTGGCCAACTCTGTATTGCTTCAACCTTGGCATGATCAACTTCAATCCCCTGTGGAGTAACAACATAGCCAAGAACTCTGTATTGCTTCAACCTTGGCATTATTCGGTAATTATGAAAATTGCTTGGTAATTAACAAAAAAATTACGAAAAATGCTAAGAAATTCTATATAGCACATTGGAAGCTCCATATTTATGGATTTATTTTTGTTGGCATTATTTCATGTTTATATATTTGAAATTTATTTTCTGTTACTTGGTAATTCTAAAAATTGATAAAAAAAATTAGCAGAAATTATTGAAAATGCTGGAAATTTTTTAGATAATTATATATTTAATAGATATAGACCAAGCTTTATTGATTAAAGAGTATGCATGTAATATTTATTTTACCGGTAGTAAAACTCAGTTTTACCTAAATAGAAATAAGACATGTTGGACATCGCAAAGATAAAATTTATCGAGCTTGCTCTGAATGATAGCAATCATCTCATCTAGGCAATGGATGCCAAGATTAATCTATTAGCTCGACTTCTTAGAGTCGCTATTTCCCAACCCGAAGCTGGTACCCCCACTCTTCTCGAAGCCGCCAAGTGTGCGATTTTGCACTTCCTGAGACACCATCTTCACACGGACCTAAAGGCCGGATATTTGATGGAAGAGGACTAGCTGGTGCCTTTGAATTCCCTAAAGGAAAAATATAACCAGCAAAGACAAATCCTATTGCCAGAAGCACAACGCTAATGGACCCTCCTACGTTTTCAGGTTTTTTAAGGTCGTGGCAGCATATAACCCTACCATGCACAAACTTATCGCTGAAATAACATTCTATAACCCTACCATGCCTTTGAATTCCCTAAAGGAAAAATATAACCAGCAAAGACAAATCCTATTGCCAGAAGCACAACGCAAATGGACCCTCCTACGTTTTCAGGTTTTTTAAAGTCGTGGCAAGCTTTAACTTGTACATAGATAAGGGGAGTTTCATTGCCCAAGTCAAATTAAGGATCGAACCAATGTGTTATTTTCATACCAAATAACCGTACAACCATGAGGGTTGGTATGGGACGGCCTTAACCTATCAAGTTATTTAAAACTAGCTTTGCACATTGGTAGGCTGAAGTAGCACAAGCTTTCCGAGTAGATATGCTTGTAAGGGGCTTCCACATGGACTTGTGGGTAAATGCATATCGGTGTAATGGTGTTCACCTGGTTATAGAGAGAAACAATTGTTTTATTGAGCTCAAAAGATATTTATGATTTATGTGCTTGTTTGTTTCTACCATAGCGAGGGTTTAACGTCACCGGGCTGGTGCAAAGCTAGGTTTGAATAACGTAACAGTTATGTATGGTCTCTTTGTGGCACATCAAAGGAAGTGTGTTAAATAAGTTTTGCAAAAAGAGATGATCATTTCTTATGAGTAAAGCAGTACACCTCTACAGAGTGTAAAACTAATCGATTAGCCGCGCTCGCGGTAATGAGCACTTGGTAAAGTGATCACATAGTTAGATACTTCCTATTTTGTTAAAATTGCGACATATAATTTAGTGATGAACATTCTTATTATTTCTTTTATATTATTTAATGTTGCCATGCAATGACTTTGGACGATTTATTACTCACGAAGACCATGGTTTACTCACGAAGAGCTGTGAGCAATTTGTTACATTTCTGTTATTTACTACTTGTTATTTTAATTACTCGTCAAACTGTTTTAAATTTCATTTACCATTTTATTTCACTATTTAGTATTACATTTCAAATTTAGCTTTATGCAAAATAACTGTAGCAACCTACCATTTGATTCAGCTTGCATATATGTAGGCTTTGTAAAAGTCATGCGAGTACTTTTGTACTCAACTTGCATTATTGTTGATTTTAGGTGAAGAATCCGACATCCCAGAAGATGTTTATGTTAATGTAGAATACAGGTTTAATGGCGACGATTCTTTCTAAGATTTCACCTTGTCTATTGCATGTGGAATACTGGGCTTAGGTGGCATACAACAAGATAAAAGTTTTCCACTGTTGCTTTACTTTTGTATTGTAAGATTATGTAATAGACTTCTGCTGTAATAAAATTATGCAACTTTGGTATGGCTATGTTTTCAAATTGTGTTAGTGCGTGCTAGCTACTGATCATGGGACTAACACTGTATGCACTTTAGAACAATTCTTTTTGTTGGATCATAAGGGCCTTCTCAACCCCAAAAGCTAGCTTAAGAGGTGAGGAACTCCCCCACTTATAAGTTAGGCCCTTTGTCCTTCCACAACCAATGTGGGACTATTCTAACAATCCCCATTTCACACATTGGTATCTCTCAGCCGTTCACCGCCCCTTCACCGTACACCGACGGTCCCTCAGGGCCACGATCCATCAGGCCTTCACACCCTAGTGTCCATCGGGCCAAAGATGTTAGAACCGGGCTCTGATACCAATTGTTGGATCGTAAGGGCCTTCTCAACCCCAAAAACTAGCTTAAGAGGTGAGGAACTCCCCCACTTATAAGTTAGGCCCTTTGTCGTTCCACAACCAATGTGGGACTATTCTAACACTTTTATGTTGCACCGTAGCATAAAAGGGAGGGTCTCACATCCACCATCGAATATTCCCATCGGTGGTTTTCTCCAGTATTATCTAATCACCATGCAAAACTCCCCTAATTCCTTCTCCGCATACTCTTTCTCAATCTCTCTCTACACTGCTATTTGCTCCTCCTTTGATGCTCTAATCTATGTTTGGTTTGCTCCCATCGTGATGAGCAAGCACTAGCGAGAGGTTGTAGCAACATGTGCGGCAGGTGTGTGGGCAATGGCGAAGAACGAACTAAAATTTGATATGGTAAATTTTATAGTATATATAGTAATAATGGTACACGAAATTAAAGTTATCTATACGCTAACATTATAAAACATATTATGATATGAGTATGACACTTAATGGAATGAAAACCATATTATAAAGCATAATGGATAAGGAAGAAGATAAAATGTGTACCAGTAAAGTATGAATTGTGTTAACAGACCTTGGCAGCTGTATTTGATAAGTTTTCATCTTTTAAAAATGTTTCTACGCAGGTGAAAGCCACGGAACAGGAATACGAACGCACTACGCATCAGTATATATTGTATATATGTAAGGATACCCGATATAAACTAGATATGGTGGGATCATATCTTACCATATTGAAAAATCCGCCCCTGTGTGTGGGTGCAGCAACGATAACTGGGTGGCAGCAAGCAAGCCCATGGGATCGCGGCCAGACCGGCTGACAAGCAAAGCACATGCCGCTTGCCACTATGCATGCGGCATGCCAGCGGCTGTATGTTTCTTCTTTTTAAAAAAAAACAAAAAAAAACTTGCTTTGAAGCTTTCAATTTATTATCTGAAACTTTCTTGGAATTGTGCTTCTTAAACTTTAAACGTACTGAAACTTTTTTTGAAAAAAAATTGTTGAATCCTTGGAACTTTAAACTTGCTACAACTTGTTGAATCTTTTGTGAACCTCTTGAAACTTTTGGCTGAAATTTTTTGAAACCTATTGAAATTTTTTAAAACTTTTGTTCAAAACTTAATAAAACTTGATGAAACTCTTTTACTGAAACTTGAGTTCCAGAATATGAAGACATGCGTAAAACATAAAACTTGTTGAGACTTCTTCGAAACTTGTCTCTTTGCTTAAAACTTTTTCTAAAAAATGAATAAAACTTGCAAAATATACATGAAACTTGATTGAAAATATTGAAATATGTAGAACTTTAATAAAACTGAGTGAAACTCATTTGAAACGTTGGGTTATCATCATGTAGTATCATCCATTAATAAAGTGGCTCCAAGGTGTGCATGCACGTGCGTGGGACACACCGCCCGTACATGGTGATTGTGCCACGCCCTACATGATTAATCGCAAGCGGCGCTTACATGCAGGCCGTGCACGAGGCATGGCCTATGGTCACGACTTGGGACAATGCGATCCAAACACTGTATATTTCCTCTGTCCAAATTTAAGAAACTTATTTTTTTCTTGGCACACAAATAAAAAATATTAAAAATAACTAAATTATATTTAATTATTATCTCTAAGTATTATACTTAATGTATGCATATAAAGATATAAAAACCATCGTATTTATTTTTACATTAAAACGTGAAGTGCATGATATATCTACGAACAACAATGTTGAAAAAACAGTTCCTTTCCGCTCCAGATGTGCAGATTTGCAGTTTCGATAAAGTCCGTGCGCCGGTGGGGGTACGTGCGGGCGAATCTATCCATTGCCCATCACGTCATCGTCTCGGAAACAGCGCGATCGATGCGTCGTCCGGATCAAGAGAAGAAAAAGGAACGGGGGAGCCGCGGCCCCGACCCACCACGCGCGGCCGAGCGGGCCCACCACCTCGGCCTGCCTCGCGATAGGTAGGGCCTGGGCCTCCCCATCGGTGGCCCAATCGGAGAGCTAGGCGTGCTGGTGGGGCCCACTACCGGCCCTTGTGGGCGTCCTCTCGTCTCACCGCGAGCGAGGTGTGCCGGTGACGCGAGAGTACGCGCTGCGAGCGACTGGTGGGGGGGACAAGACAGCGGCAGTGCGTGCATGGGGGCCTAGATCGGTTGCCGTGGCTCCTAATGGCACTTCAGTCCGGTGTGTGCTGCTGTGGAGTGTACTGGATATCCTTTTCTGCTGCACATGTATATTAGGCATGATTGACCGTGATTAATCTTGATAGGTTGTAATCCCGTAAATATTTTTTTTTACAGGGCAAGTGTTTTGATGCTTTTATTGTAACAATTGATGTACTCTACGTATACTAGATAATGCAATGCCATATTGCCATGGTCTGTGTGGCATTGCCCCGATACCTCTTGTTTTCATGCATGTACCGCTGCTACTTTTCGTTAGCTCATGTGGAGTTGTAGCATCTTTCTTTGCGAGAGTTGAAGTGTGCAGTACGTGTTGATACATGGATCGACGCTCCAACGATCGGCAAACAAGGTAAACCTAATTTCGTTCGCTTCTAGACGCTCGGAGCTGAAACATCGAACAACTAGGACTAAAACACCCGTCACCTAGCAAACGTTGAGGTGAGGCGATTATACTTTTCGTCATACATACTAACGATAAACACGGTTTTTTAAGACGATCGCAAGCTATGAAGCTAACAGTGAGACTGTATATATATATAGTGTACATATATACTAGCACTACGATGCTAGGATAACTGGATAAGGCGCCTGGATTTCAAAGAAATTAATGAAGGTAGGGTAGGGTAGGGTAGGTTCCATATGCTGCCGCGCCGCAGAAACAAAGGGCAAAAGCACGACACATGGACATGGGAGTCGGCTGTGCGCCTTGTAGGGCTGCAAACGGAGCGGATATTTCCCGATCGATCCGATACCGTATTCGAAAAAAATCCGTACCGATGTTATCCGTATTCGTATCCGAAAAATCCTATGTAATATGGGTTAGCATATGGGAAGAGCAATATTCGATCCGTATCCGAAAAATCTCATGTAATATGGGTTAGGATATGGGAAGAGCAATATCCGATCCGATATCCAGTAAATATCCGACCCAATACCCGGTAAATATCCGACCCGATACCCTTGCAATATTGTTCATAATGTGTGTATTTGAATTACAGTGCTTGCTAGTTGTATTTTAGATGTTGCGTGTTGGTTATGTGCTATCTGATTAGGCAAGTTGTAATATAATGTGAAACATAGTGCTGTTGTGAGCCTATGATATAATGTGAGCAAGTTGTAATATAATTGCACTACTTTCTGGAGCAAGCTCTTATAATTGCACTACAAAACACTTGATTGCAGTTGGATGTGATACATCATATAAGTGCATATGTTGATTGGAATTGTACTTGGTTGTATATTATTGTTATGTAGGGAATGCAACTATTATTGAATTTGAAACACTTACATGTATTGAAAGTTATAGTAAAATTTTGTGTATGGTTGATTGATTCTAATATATGTGACATATATGGTTTCTGCTTTCACGCATTATCCGACTAACTATTCGTGACCGAGACTAACCGTATCCGGAACAACCTGTATTCGCTCCTTATTCGTGACCGAAGTAATCCGTATTCGTATTCGAATCCGGCACTGTCCGTATCCGATTATGTATCCGAGAAAAAATTTGGAATAGGATACGAAATGAACAAAATCCGTCCGTATCCGCTCCGTTTGTCTGTGTGGCATTGCCCCGATACCTCTTGTTTTCATGCATGTACGGCTGCTACTTTTCGTTAGCTTATGTGGAGTTGTAGCATCTTTCTTTGCGAGAGATGAAATGTGCAGTACGTGTTGATACATGGATCGACGCTCCAACGATCGGCAAACAAGGTAAACCTAATTTCGTTCGCTTCTAGAAGCTCTGAGCTGAAACATTGAACAACTAGGACTAAAACATCCGTCACCTAGCAAACGTTGAGGTGAGGCGATTATACTTTCCGTCATACATATTAACGATAAACACGGTTTTTTTAAGACGATCGCATGCTATGAAGCTAACAGTGAGACTGTATATATATCCGAGATTTCGGTCCAAAAATCCGAAATTTCGGTCCAAAAATCCGAAATCTCGGTAAAATTCAACAGAACGGAAAATGTTTCAAACGATGTCAAAAATTTTTGAAATTTTGGTCAGACATGGGAAATGACCTAAGGAATCCAATCCGGTCAAATTTTGGACAAATTTCGGTCAAAAAACCGAGATTTCGGTCCATTTCACCGAAATTTCGCCGAAATTATAGGGTACTGTAGCAATTTTAAAATTTTTTAGGGTTTTTAATTTCACCGGGATGATGGAACTCGGGAGGGTCCGAAATCCGAAATTTCGCCGAAATTTCGGCGAAAATTTGAACCCTGCATGGGAGTCGGCTGTGCGCCTTGCGCCTACCAAAACGTAATGATGGGCGTGAGCTCAGCGAATCAATCTATCCGTTCAGAAGCCTAGCAAGGTAGCTAGGCTGCTACGCCTGTCTTGTAGCTTCACCTAGGCGTCTTTGCGGGGACGGAGCGTAGTGAAGGCCGACAGGGGCCATACCCATCTCCCTATACTGTTGTACTTAAGTCATTTGGAGAAAATAATGGACATTAGACCAGGGCCGTTCCTTATATTTCGAGGGCCCTAGTGCAAGTCGAGAAATGGGGCTCTTAATTTCAGCTATATAAAATTATTTTTATCTATTAATTGCAAAGGCATATGTTAAGTATATAATCAAAACATTTCTTCAGTTGCAAAGATGACGCAAACATTTCGTCACGAGGAGTCAAAGGACTGAGACGAACGGGGATTGGGGAATAGATTGCTGGTTCGCGGCAATCACGTGACAGCTCGAGCTGGAAGAGAGCTGTCGGTGTTTCGTGCACCGGCAATGCGAATTTATGGTCGGATGGGGTCGCGCGCTCCCTCTCCCCGAATGGTCGACTCAAGGAGTCAGATGATGTATACTGGTTCGGGCTGAATGTCCCTACTCCAGTTCGTTTGGTGCGGATGTATTAATCTTTGGGCGATGAACAAGGGGTGTACAAGCGAGGCGGGGAGTCGGCTGTTCGATTCCCCTCGTGCTTTGGCTAGGGAGTTGTGGCTTCCTGGAGGGCCTTTTTCTCTGTCTCTTCCCTCTCGGGCCCCGCCTCTCCTTATATAGACGGAGGAGGCGGGTTACACGGGTGTTTAGGAAATCCACTAGAAAGGGGGCGCGGCGTGTCTCGAGTCGGCTCCTGCCTTGTCCGACCGCCCTCTCGCTGCCCCGAGGCAGGTTGGTGGCTCTGCGATGTGCGGTCTTACGCGATGATGCCGGATGACGCCTTGCGTGGTGCTCCTGTCGCCTCGGTGGCTTTAATGGCGCTTGACTTTGCCTTGGCCTCGGAGTGGGCGCTCCTCTCGCGGTGTTCGAGCGATGGGGCGGGGCTTGACTCCTTCGGTGGCTCTTCGGCGATCTTGGGAAGGGGCCGCCTACCCGTCTGACGGACGCTGTGACGCTGCGCACAAGGCGGCCGTCGACATCGGGCGTGGGCCATCGCTGGCCTGTCAGGCGCAGTGGAGCTTGAGCTTCAATATTAGGCGGTGGAGCATGCCGACCGCCGGAATCGAGTCCGCCGGCCAGCTCGGGTCGACCTCAGACGGTCGGGGCTCGCTCGCGGCCAAGTACCTTTTGGTGGTCTTGGGCCTTCGCCATGATTGGTCACCTGCTCGTGCTTCCGGGCTGATGGGGGTACCCATGGCATGGGTACTCGTCAGTAGCCCCCGAGCCCCGGAGCGGGTCGGAGAGCCGCTCGGGGGTTTTAACCTGGCGGTGGTAGCTGTCGGCCCGGAGGTCGGTAATGCTAGGTCGGCGGATCGCTCGGGAGCCGCGCCACCTAGAAGGGGCCCGGCAGTGCTGAGCACACCGGTGGGTGTAGCCCCGAGCGGTCGGAGAGCTGGCTGGGGTTTAGCCCGGCGGTGGTAGTCATCGACCAGGAGGTTAGCGGCAGAGGCCTGCTGGGCGATCGCTTGGGAGCCGCCGGGCGCTAGAAAGAGCCCGAGTCTTGTGGCGCGACCTTGGTGTACTTCCGAGCCCCCGAGCTGGTCGGAGAGCCGGTCGGGGTTTAGCCCTGGTCGGACTCTGGCAAGCCACGCCTGCTCGTGGGTTTTTTGCAGTCGGGTGAGCGAACGACGCTTGCCTTCGTCGGCTTGAACGTCGTGGCTCAGGCGAGCTACTATCGGGTAATCCGAGTGGAACCTTGGCGATCTCCTCGAGGGGATCGTTTCAAGCCACGTAGCTCCGGCGTGGGCGTCCGACTCCGCCGGGCGTTCCATAAGAACCTTTCCTTACTCGTCCCGCATCGGGCTGCCGGGTCGTTCGCCAACCCGAGCGCTACCGCCGCCACTCATCGATGAGCTCCGCGAGAGTGTGAGGTATGGTCTCGGGCGGCCCGCGATGATTGGGTCGTCCGCCGACCCTAACTAGGGGCCCTACGGGAGCTCACTTGTGACCCGCCTCACTCTCTCTTTTTTACGTGTTGGGGCGGCTTTCATTCCGGTGTGGCCGATTCGGCCGTAACCCTCAAGACGGCAGCCGGGCCTCGGCGCGAGCCCGCGAGCCGCTTGCTTTCCCGAGGCAGGCGGCCCAAGAGGGCCATTTTCATACCTTTCTTGGCGTGGGCGCCTACCGATGTAGCCGGTGAGGTCTGCGGTGCTGCGTGGCGTGCGGCGCGAGGCGTTCGCTCTGTCGGAGCAGTTAATGCCTAGTGGGATTTAAATGGGCTATGGCACGTTACCGTGACAGGCTGATGGTTCGGCGACTGCGTCGGTTCACGCGAGGAGGCGTCAGTTGGGCGCGGAGGCCCGCCCGTTTCCGCCAGGCGCCTATAAAGGAAGGGGAGGGCGGCGTGGGGGGAGCAAACCCTTCCGTTCGTGCCTTCTGCAAAAAAGGAAAAGAGAGAAAACGCAAGGGGAGAAAAAAGCTTCCTGCTTCGTCGCGCCGTCCCCCGCTTCCCCACGCACTTTCGAGGATGTCGCTGACCCCACACTTGGCCGCGGCTGGTCGCTACCTCGGCTTGGAGAGGAAGGAGCTCCTTCCTCCACGGCTTCGATCCCGGCCAAGTGCAGCCGGCCGGGACCGAGGTCCCCGAATCGGAAGACGGCGAGATAGTCTCATTGGCGGCCTTCTACGAAGCGGGCTTCGCCTCCACTCCACCCGCTCGTCCGGGCCGCTTCACTACTACGGGGAGGTTCACCACCGAATCGAATGGAGTCCTCCACATCGCGGTCTTCATGACGCTGCGGCGAGGCTTTTTCGGGATCGAACCCCACCGGGATTTCGGGCGCCACTTCTTCTTCGCGAGGTCGCCGTCGGGCGCCGCCGACCTTCTTGGCGCTCTGGCGATCCAAGCTGCGCTTCGCCGCAAGTCGCTTTACACCGATGTAAAGCCGCCGACGCCCAACCGGGGTGGCATAGCGAGTGGTTCTATGTCGGAACATTGACAACAAGTGTTCTCGGCCTTGATGGGAATCTACCGACGCCGCATCCTTGCCGGACTGGGTCCCGGCGCGAGGGACCGGCGAAGGTTGATGAGATTCTCGAAAAGCTCGCAGACTGAAGCGCGGGTCCGACGGGCAAGGTGGTCCTCCGTGACGCTCATGGAGAGGCGCATTCAACCCCTCAAGGATCGGGCGCATCCCATGTTCGAAAGACACGGGCCGATCGACCCTACGAGGTCGCTCGAGCGGGAGCTTCCTGCGTCGGAGGTCCTCGCACGTGTGGCCGCGGTTTCCATCGAGGGAGATACCGAGCTGGGCGCGGCGGTGCTCGCGCTGTTTTCGGCCAGAATCCATGTAACTTGGTACGTCTGACGGCTCCTGTTTGTTTTTGCTTTGCTCTGCTCCTTCGCCCCCTTACCCGAGCGTGTTCGTGCAGGGGCTCGGTGGCCTGGTCTCCCGCCCCTTGCTTCCGGGGGAAAAAGAGGCGAGAGCGGCCGTGCGCACGGAAATGGAGCAGCGTGACACCGCCCTCCTGGCGAAGAAGGAGGCGACGAGGGATCGAAAAAGGAAAGAGCGCGCGGAGCGGTCCGCGCGTGGCGAGGAGGTCTCTGACGAGACTGAGAGTGACGGTGACGAAGAGCCGTCGTCGAGCGAGGGGGGAGCGGTTGGCAGAGGCGACTCCGGCGGTTGCGACGCGGGTTCCAGCCGCGGGGCCGGCGACCGTGGTTCCTCAGAAGAGACCTCCGGCGCAGGGTACATCCTGAAGATGCGCAGACCCTCACGCCTCGTGGGGGCCGGCAAAAAAGGGCACGCCAGTGCCGGTTGTTCGCTTCCTCTCGGTAAGTGACTTTACGTGCTCCCAGCTTGGTCCTCTCGGTGCTTTTTCCTTCGTGACTCTGATGGGTCAGGTGCGGGGCATACCAAATACCGGGAGAGCGCCGAGCCCTACTGGGCGGTGAGGAGCCGCACTCTTCCTGGTCCCATCCGCGGGGCGTCTGGCCAGTTGTTGGGAGCGGGGCTTCTCGGATCGCGCCCCGTGCATTTGGGGTTTGTGGCGAGGGGACGCCACGAGGGAGGGATCTTGTGAGGAGCACTACCGTTGCGGCAATGAGAAGAAGCCGCCGGACGATGCCTCACCGTCGTTGTCTGCAGTGAGTCCGATGTGGTCCCGTCGCCGCCGGGGCGCTGGGACTACCACCGCCCGCAAAGATCGACGGAGACGCCCGCTATCTCTGTTTTCTCGCACCGCCCGATCGTGGGGTCGGCGTGACTCGCCACGGGGAAATCTTGGGATCGCGCGGCGTTATGGCACACCGTCGGGCGAATCTGCCACCGCCGCTTTGGGCGGTCCAAGTGTTGCGGGAGGGCGCGCAACCGGCTGCCGCAGACGCTGCGGCAGGCGGGGAAGTCGAGACAGACGGCCGGCCGACCGTGCGTCGTCTTGGCCCGACCCGACCGGCCGGGGCCCGCTCGCTCGACGACGAGGCGTAACGCGGATTGGAACGCTTTGGAGGAGGAGATGGAGAGGGTCCACGCCGACCTCACTCGCGCCGTTGACGCCGCGTCGAGCAGGGAAGTCCATTGCTCAGAGTTCCGCTTGGTCGACGGTGAGTCCGACGGGTTTTGTCTTTTGTGCATCTTTTGACCGGAAAACGGAGATCGGCCGGCAGAATTTGCAGCGCTTGACATCCCGGCGGTAGACAAGTCGATATTCCTCGGCGCTTGCACACCGGGAGTGCTATAGGGGAGAGTCGCTCGACGCCCGAGGGCGCTTTGTTGCCGAGCAAGGGAGGGCCGCCAAGTGGTCGGGTCGGGCCGGGGAAGTCACCGAAGCCTTGCGGGAGGCTCGGCGACTTGCGGAGTCTCGACCGCGAGGAGAGCGGGCCAGGTCGTCCCTGGCGGATCTGAAGCGGCCAAGGCTTCTGCGGTCCGCGCAGCAAGCTGCTCGGCGGTGAGGCCACCCGCCTCGAGAGGAAAACGAGTCGGCCCGCAGGAGGCCGACCGGCCAAGGGCGAGCGGATCTTGCTCGGGGAGCTCGCGACGGCGAGGAGCTTACGCCGCGCCGCTCCGATCGAGAGGCGCTTGCCAAAGTCGAGGAGGAACTTCGTGCAAAGAAGCCTCCGTGGTCGGTGAGTTGTTCAATCCCTTGGGAGCCATCGCGACGCGTCTTCGACACTATTTTTGTTCCCGCAGCTCGCAAAAAGCCTTAGTGACGCGCTGGAGTCACGAAGGGTGGCGGTGGAGAAGCAGGATGCGGCGGTCGAGTCACGTGACTCGGCCCTTGTGGACAAGCGGGTGGCGGAGAGGGACGCGGCCGAATCGACGGCCGAGCTGACGGTCCTCCGTGTGGGCATCCAGGCTGTCTGCGACCGGCTGTTTGGACTTACTCCAGGCCCCAGCGCCATCCCCACCATACTCGGATGGGTCCCTGAGCGCGTTGAGGCGTCGGTGCGGGAAGCGGCGGTGCTTGGCGCTTCCTCGGCCCTGGTCAACACCGTCTCTTATTATGACGGCGTCGACCTTGAGGCGGTCGGGAGCGGTGTTGCTGCTGACCGAAGTGATGAGGAGATCGACGCATTCATGGCCCGGGTCGACCCGTGCGCCCAAGAGATTGCCCGCCGGATCTCGCCGCGAGAAATCCTCCGTCGGACGGAGGGAGACGATTAGTTTCCTTCTCTTCTTTTTCTTTGTAGTGCATGTAATGAACGTGATCGCCCCAATCGGGCCCGACATGTCGGGCTGCTTTTGAGTTCCCCTTTTTTTTGTGTGTGTGTGTGTGCGTCTACCTCGTGCTTCCTCTGTGGTTTGGGCAATCTTACGACCATAGCTATAGGGCCCGCGGGGGTGCCCTGAGAGCGTAGGCGTTGCCCCAACTCAGTCTGAAGAAATCACGGGATAGGACAAGCTACCTAGAACGCCGCCCGGCGGAGGAGAGGTGCCTAGGTCGGACCGCCTCCTTCGCGAAGGCTCCGCTTAGTGGGCTAGAACGTTGCCCTCGAGTGGGTGCTTCGACCGCCCCTAGCGTCTCTTGCTCGAAGGGCTTGTTTTCCTCTCTACAGAGTGCTACTGGCCGTGGCAGCGGGCGAGGCCGTGAGCACCTGGTGCGGGGAAATAACCGCGAGGTGGATAAGCTTGGTCGGTTGGGGTACGGGCCAGGGTAACGACTTGTGCGCTTTTTTTAACGACGAACGGGTCGGTCTATCTGGCGCCGATCGATCAAGTTGCCTTCCGCTTGGGCAACCTCCTTTGCGCTGAAATGCACTACGGCGGGAGCTTAAATTGTAGCATTTGGTTCGAGGAGGTTGCCTCGGGAGTTTGTTTGATCGATCGGCCACGACCTAAATCGAGAAAGGCTTCATCCGGCCGCGCTTGGCCCTTCGCTCAAGTAGCCTCCCTCTTTGCGCAAAGTGCTGCTTCGAAACCGTAGCCGCGGGGGCGTGGGCTGTAGCATTTTGGTTTTGAAGAGGGAGGTTACTATGAGAGAGGGGGCAGCTTTGGCCGAGCGTTCTCGAACATCGATCTAGGTCGCCGACCCTCGGGTCGTAAGGAGCTTTCGAGTGGTGCGTGGGGATCGAGGGGTGCGCCGCCACGCACCGCTTGAGTTTTCACTGGTTTTTTTTTTTGAAAGAGATTTATGTTTTTTCCTTAGAGATAAGGGCGGATTAACTCGCATTGGAGGTCGATCGTCTTTGGACGGGACGCTTCGACTGGCCACGCGCTCTTGAGGCGCTTCGTCGTCCGTGCCTTCCACACTGTAGGTGATAAATGGAGAGAACGCTGGTGCGTTTGTTATTCTGCCAAAGCTTCCAGAACACTTCCTTCGCGCGCCATGGCGGACCGTTATGCTCAGCTCCACGAGGAAGTAGGCGCTCATCGAGGCTTGGTCGCAGGAGGTGGCGGAGGTCGAGGCCGAGGTCGTTTCGCGAGGACATACTGGCGAGTTAGCGTCCCTTGTCGTGGGCGTTCTCAGGCTGCGGGAAGTGAGCGCCCGCCGTGGTGCAAGTCTTTGGTTGAGAGGCACCGTCTTGTCCATTGTGGCGGGCGCACACCAAGACAACGGCGGCGGTTTGCTCTTGGTTGGGGTGATGCGCCTCCGTGAATGAATAAAGTGTTTCTTTTGCCCTCTGCTCCTTTCTCTCTTTTTCTTTTTCTTCCTCGAGGATTTTCCACTTTTGCGATCGCCCACATCCGTAGTCTTTTGGGACCGCAACGGGTCCGACGCAGGCTGTGCTTGTCACCGGAATGGGTTGGTCCGACCAACCGTAGGTCGGTTATTCGTCGTTTTTGACATGGGTAGAGTACTATTTTGGGACCTCTGCTTTCGGGGCGGAGGTCATAGCACTTGTGGTAGATCAAGGGCGAGAGAGAGAGAGAGCACTCGGTCGATCTTTCGACAGTTGCGACTTCTTTTGTTTTGGAAACTTATCGCGCTTGATGCAGAAGGGGCAGGCTGATTAGGGATAGAACCTTCTCAACTTCTCTATATTCCACGCGTTTGTAAGAAGATTTCCTTCGGTGTCCTTGAGACGGAAGGTGCCGGGCCGGAGGACTTCCGCGACGGTGAAAGGGCCCTCCCAAGGCGGGGAGAGCTTGTGTCTGTCCTTCGCGGATTGGACTTGACATAGCACCAAGTCGCCGACTTCGAATGAGCGGCTGCGAACTAACTTTGTGGTAGCGCGGCGCGGCGCTACGGTATTTTGCCGATCAGTAAGACCGCGACGTCTCGAAGCTTCGTCGAGTCTGGTCGAGGTCATCTGCCGTTCTCGATTGCCCGGCGGGCGTTGTAGTTCTGCACTTTGGCGCGCCGTACTCAAGGTCGGTCGGGAGGGCGACCTCTGCTCCAAACACCAAGAAGAAAGGAGTGAACCCGGCCGACCGGGTCGGGCGTGGTTCGCAGACTCCAAAGCACGGGTTGTAGCTCGGCCCACCGTCCCCGCCGAATTTCTTGATCGGTGAAGATTCGCGGCTTGAGTCCTTGGAGGATCATGCCGCTGGCTCGCTCGGCCTGGCCGTTGGCTCGGGTGTGCCACCGCTGCCCGATCGACTTCGGATATTGAAGTTGTCGCAGAACTCGAGGAACTCCTTTCCGTGAATCGCGTCCGTTGTCGGTGATGATGGAGTTGGGCACCTAACCGGTAGACAATATCGCGGAAGAAGCCTCGCTCGGGCCGACGTGATCTTTGTCAACGCTTGGCTTCGATCCACTTTGTGAACTTGTCCACGGCGACAAGCACGTGAGTGAAGTCCCCGGCGCCTTTTGAAGGGTCCGACCGGTCGAGCCCCAAACCGTGAAGGGCCACGTGATGGGGATCGTGCGCAAAGCTTCTTGCGCGAGGAAGATGCGTTTGTCTGGCGAAGAATTGGCATCCTTCGCAGTGCGGACGATTTGGGTTGCATCCGCTACGGCGGTCGGCCAAGAGAAACCTTGTCGGAAGGCCTTTCCTACCAGGGGACCGGGCGCGGATGGTGTCCACACACCCCGCCGTGGATGTCCGAAGGTGCTTCCCTTGGTCGGTCGAACGCACTTCTAAAGGATTCCTGACGGCTCCTCTTGTAGAGGGCACCTTCGACCAGGACGAAAGACTTAGCCCGCTTCGGGCGGCGTCGAGCCTCGGTGGCATCGGCGGGAGCGACCCGCTTGTCAATCGATCGACAAACGGTTGCCTCGATCGGTTCGGCCAGTTAGACGCCCAAATCCGACCAGACGGTGAGCATCTGGCGGGAGATCGGCATGAGCGCCCGCCTTTGAAGTCGATGGCGCCCTCGACTTGGGTCCAAGCGGATTGATGGGGCTCACGAGGTTGGAAACGAAGATCCTGGGAACCGGCCCTTCCTGAGGCGAGGTTGGCGAGGAGTCGGCTTCACCGTTGTAGCGTCGGTAGCTGTGATGGAGCTCGAAACCCTTGAACTTCTCCTCGAGCTTGCGGACCTCCAAGCGATGGCGGCCATCCGAAAGGCCACGGGGCTCGGTGGCTTTCATCACTTGGTCGACAACCAGCTTGGAGTCGCCGTGAACGTAGAGCCGTCAGGCGCCTAGGTCGGCGGCGATTCAAGGCCGTTGATGAGGGCCGTGCTCGGCAACATTGTTGGTGGCGTCAAAGAGTAGACGGATAGCATACCGGAGCTTGTTGCCGAGTGGGGAGATGATGACGATCCGCGCCGCCCCATTCTTGGTGTAAGACCCATCAAAGTACATCGTCCCAAGACTCCGGGTCTTCGACCACCGCAGGACTTGCGCCGGTCCACTTTCGGCGACGGTCCGCCAAGACTGGGACTTGATCGCCGTCCTGGGGACGTACGATATGTCGAGGCCACTGAGTTCGAGAGCCCACTTGGCGATTCTTCCAGTGGCGTTGCGGTTGCGGACGACTTCTCCGAGCGGCGTGGAGGTTACCACGGAGATGGGGTGTCGATCGAAGTAATGGGCAAGCTTCCTCTTGGTGATGAGTACTGAGTAGAGTAGCTTCTGTATCTGAGGATATCGGACCTTTGTTTCGGAGAGCACCTCGCTGACAAAGTAGACCGGTCTCTGTACCTTGAAAACGCGGCCTTCCTCTGCTCGCTCCACAACAAGTGCCGCGCTGACGACCTGAGTCGTGGCGGCGATGTAGAGGAGTAAGGGTTCCTGTGGCTCCGGGGCGACCAGGACCGGAGGTGAGGTCAGAAAGGCCTTTAGTCGACTAAAGGCTTCCTGAGCTTCGTGGGTCCAGGAAAAATGGTCGGACTTCTTCATCAGTTTGTAGAGTGGCATTCCGCGTTCACCGAGGCGGGATACGAAGCGACTTAGCGCCGCGATGCACCCCATCAGCCTTTGAACTCCCTTCAGATCATTGATTGGCCCCATCCTCGCGATAGCGGAGATCTTGTCGTGGTTGGCTTCGATGCCGCGCTCGGAGACAATGAATCCCAGCAACTTGCCCTTGGGGACCCCGAAGACGCATTTCTCGGGGTTGAGCCTTATGCGAAACCGTCGGAGGTTCGCAAAAGTCTCCTCCAGGTCGATGATGAGGTCGTCGGCCTTCCTGGTTTTGACAACGATGTCGTCGACGTAGGCTTCGATGTTACGGCCAATTTGGTCCGAAAAACACGCCTGCATACATCGCTGGTACGTGGCGCCTGCGTTTTTCAGACCAAAAGGCATCGTGACGTAACAGTACGAGCCGTACGGGGTGATGAAGGAAGTCGCAAGCTGATCGGACTCCTTCATCGCTATCTGGTGGTAGCCTGAGTAGGCATCCAAAAAAGAAAGGGACTCGCACCCGGCGTGGAGTCTACGACTGGTCGATGCGAGGTAATGGGAATGGATCTTTCGGACAGGCCTTGTTGAGGCTCGTGTAGTCAACACATTCTCCATTGCCCCGACTTTTCTTTACAAGGACGGGATTGGCGAGCCACTCAGGGTGACGCACCTCCTTACAAAGCCGGCGGCCAAAAGTTTGGCGATTTCTTCCCCAATGGCCCGACGCTTTTCTTCGTCGAAACGGCGCAGGCGCTGGGCGACCGGTCTAGATCCCGGTCGAATGCTCAGGGAGTGCTCGGCGACCTCCTTCGGTACTCCTGGCATGTCCGAGGGTCTCCCAGCCGAAGACGCCTCGGTTTGCTTGGAGGAAGTCGACGAGCGCCTTCCTATTTGGTGGTGAGGGCG
Source organism: Rhipidocladum racemiflorum (assembly GCA_036346355.1). Classification (NCBI taxonomy): domain Eukaryota; kingdom Viridiplantae; phylum Streptophyta; class Magnoliopsida; order Poales; family Poaceae; genus Rhipidocladum; species Rhipidocladum racemiflorum. Next base: position 9,093,135 of record CM070579.1, read on the forward strand.
GCTCCGATCCGCACGGTCTTGGCGGGATCTTCGGGATCAACAAATGACCTCCTTCGTGTCCTCCGCGGACTTGAAAGAGCCAGGCCCCGACTTGCTAGAGTCTGGGGCGGATTCGAGACCTTCTCCTGAGTTAGGCGAGCTCGGCGAAGCGACGACCGCCGAGGCCAATTCACACCGCTTTGCTCAGCTGTAAGTTTAGCCGAAGGATGCGGCCACGGTGATGACACCTTGTGGCCCCGGCATCTTCAGCTTGAGATAGGTGTAGTTGGGGACTGCCATGAACTTCGCGTAGCAAGGCCGTCCCAGGATGGCATGGTAGGAGCCGGGAAAGTCCACAACCTCGAAAGTGAGGTTCTCGGTGCGGAAGTTGTCCGGGCTCCCGAAGGTGACGGACAGGCCGACCTGCCCGAGGGGATGGGCCTGTTGGCCTGGTACGACGCCGTGGAAGGGCGCCTTGCTGGGCCGGAGGGCGGAGCGGGGGACCCCCAGGGCATCGAGGGTCTCAACATACATGATGTTGAGGCTGCTGCCGCCGTCCATGAGCACCTTGGTCAGGCGCTTCGTCCCCACGATGGGGTCGACGACGAGCGGGTAGCGTCCCGGGTGCGGGATGTGGTCGGGGTGGTCGGTCCGATCGAAGGCGATCGGGCATTCCGACCACTTCAGGTAGGAAGGCACGGCCGGGGTCGCCGTGTGTACCTCTCGGTGGCGAAGTTTCACTGCCGCTGTTTCGGCGTAGCACTCGCTCCCTCCGAAGATCATGAGGCAGCCGCCGAGCTGTGGGAACTCGCTTACCGGCTCATCGCCCTTTGCCCGGCGTCGGGTGTCGGATCGCGCTTCTTCCTTGCCCGTGATGTCGTGGGGTTTCCGAGAGGAACCGCTTCAGACTTCGCAGCCCCGATACTTGTGTTTGACGGGATAGTCGTGGTTCGGGCACGCACTATCCATCAACTCTCGAATCGGTCGGCGTCTGGCCGAGCCTGCTTTAAGTGTGTCGGCTGGCCGGCGGCGACCATTTGCCTTTCGCGTTCTCGCTTCCTTCCGCTTCCTTTTGTCGTAGGCGGTCGGAGGGGGCGCCGCCCGAGGTCGGTCGCCTTGTGGGCCGCCTTCCTTTCGAAGATGGCCCCACGGCCTCTTGCCGAGGCGTGGTTGGTGGCGATGTCGAGGAGCTCCTTGGTGGTCCGGGGTTTCGCGACACCCAACTTGTGGACTGTGGCCTCGTGACGTGGTGCCGTAGATGAACGCCCCGACGACATCGGCGTCGCGGATGTCGGGGAGCTCGTTGCATTGCTGGGAGAAGCGGCGGATGTAGTCCCGGAGTGTTTCCCCCGGCTGCTGCTTGCAGCTCTTCAAGTCCCAGGAGTTGCCAGGTCGTTTGTACGTGCCCTGGAAATTCCCGACGAAGAGGTTCGTCAGGTCGGCCCAGCTGTCGATGGTGTCCACGGGCAGGTACTCGAGCCAGGCTCGAGCTGAGTCCGCAAGGTAGATGGGGAGGTACTGGATGATGAAGAAGTCGTCCATCGCTCCCCCCGCTCGGCAGGCGAGCCGGTAGTCTTCTAGCCAAACACTGGGGTTGGTGGCCCCTGTGTACTTGGCTATGTTGGTCGGAGCCCGGAATCTGGTCGGAAAATCGGCGTTGCGGATGCGGCGGGTGAACGCCGCGCCCAGACCGCCGAATCCTGGTCGGGATGGTTGCGCCGTCGCTATCGGCGACGCGGCGAGGGCGCCGGCTGCAGACGGTAGCTCTCCTTCGCGCCTCGAGGGTGGTGCGAAGATCATACTTATCCCCCAGGCGATGGCGCACCGGGGTGTATGATGCCTGGGGGAGCTCGTGGAGCGGGCCGTCTTGGCCGGGCTCGTCGATCTCGCGAGGGCGAGTGGCCCAGGCGGCCCGAGGTGGCGCCTGACCGTTGGGAGCCGGAACCTTGGGCGTGCTGAACGACAGCACGTTCTACCAGTCCCCGGAGGTTCTGATAGGTGGCCTTGGCTTCTGGCTCCGTTGGCTCAGGCAGCCCTCGGAGCAGCATTGCCGCCGCAGCAATGTTCTGGTTGGCGTGAGGGAAGAACGGAAGGCCGTTCGTCTCCTCAGCCAATCGCCGATGCACTCGACGCAGACGGGCGCGGCCGGAGACGGTGGTGGGTTAGGCCGACGGCGCTCAGTTCGGCCCTGGAGCTTATCGAGCTCGGCCTTTCGAGCTTCTAACTCCTCGCGCTCTCGCCGAAGGTCAGCGAAGCGTTATAGGTGCTGTACGTCGTCTTCCCGCTGGGATTCCTCCCGCCGCGCTTCGTCGCGCGGGAGGAGGGTCCCGAGGGTAACGGGGGTGGAGGATGGCTCCGCCGTACCCGTCATGTTGCACTCGCGGGAGTAGGCCCTACGAGGGGGACTCCTTGTCGGAGCTAGAGCCATGGCTGGAGGAATCCGCCAGTAGGTCGTGGAGGGAAGCCGCGCGTAGCCGGCCATGGCCACGAGCTGCGAGCTCAGGAGGCGGCTCCGCCGCCGCCGCAATCCGTAGGCGATGTCGCCGGGGCAGCGCCGGCGCTGACGGCCCGCCGCGCGCCTGGCGGGGGCCTCGAGGCCGAGGTTGCCGAGGACGTCAAGAATCAGATATCGAGTTAGCGAGGGCGCCGGTCCCGACGGCAGCGGAATGAGAACAAGCTCTCCGCGGTGGTGACGACGAAATCGAGGGCGCCAAAGCGGATCCAGCCCCTCGACATCGGCGAATCGTGGTGGGAGGAGGCCATCAGGGAGGAGAAATGGGAACCCGAGGATGAGGATGTCGGTGAAGACGCGCGAGGGCCCCTACCTGGCGCGCCAACTGTCGGTGTTTCGTGCACCGGCAATGCGAATTTATGGTCGGATGGGTCGCGCTCCTCTCTCCCGAATGGTCGACTCAAGGAGTCGATGATGTATACCGGTTCGGCCGAATGTCCCTACTCCAGTTCGTTTGGTGCGGATGTATTAATCTTTGGGCGATGAACAAGGGGTGTACAAGCGAGGCGGGGAGTCGGCTGTTCGATTCCCCTCGTGCTTTGGCTAGGGAGTTGTGGCTTCCTGGAGGGCCTTTTTCTCTGTCTCTTCCCTCTTGGGCCCCGCCTCTCCTTATATAGACGGAGGAGGCGGGTTACACGGGTGTTTAGGAAATCCACTAGAAAGGGGGGCGTGCGTGTCTCGGAGTCTGGCTCCTGTCTTGTCCGACCGTCCTCTCGCCGCCCCGAGGCAGGTTGGTGGCTCGCGATGTGCGGTCTTGGCGCGATGATGCCGGATGACGCCTTGCGTGGTGCTCCTGTCTGCCTCGGTGGCTTTAATGGCGCTGGACTTTGCCTTGGCCTCGGGAGTGGGCGCACTCCTCTGCGGTGTTCCAGGCGATGGGACGGGGGCTTGACTCCTTCGGTGGCTCTTCCGATCTTGGGAAGGGGCCGCTTACCCCAGACGGACGCCAGGACGCTGCGCACAAGGCGGCCGCTCGACCTTTGGCGTGGGCCATCTGGCCCTGTCAGGCGCAGGTGGAGCTTGAGCTTCAATATTAGGCGGCTGGAGCATGCCGACCGCCCGGAACCGGAGTCCGCCGACCGTTCGGGGTCGGCCCTGCACGGGTCGGGGCTCGCTCCCCGCGGCCCAAGTACCTTTTGGTGGTGCTGGGCCTTCGCCATGATTGGTCAGCCCGTTCGTGCTTCCGGGCTGATGGGGGTACCCATGGCATGGGTACTCGTCAAGAGCAATAACGTTCGTTGAATCTGATGACACCATGACCTGATGATCATATATGTGCGGATTTGTTGTATACTTATATGGATTGGGCCGACCGGCCGGAGCCCCTCCCCATCGTGGGCCCTAGGCGACAGCACCTATTGCACCGGCCCAGGAACGGCCCTGATTAGACCATACGAAGCATATCGTCTACTCCTATCTACTAAAACAATTAAATAAGAACATCTAAATAATTTTCTCTATATCTTTTTCAATTCTAACATAACATTAATCCTTATCCAAAGTGTAAATGCGCCTTATAGTTTTGAACGGAAAAGAAAAGGACGTGGGCACGTGGCGATGGATAAACTTTGGGTTTAGGTTGGTAGTGACGTGCTGAGGTCATGGCCTGGCACAAAAGTGCCGGCCTTCTCGTGATTTCATGCATGATAGACGGCGAAAGAACCGAGATATATCCCTCCGGTCGCACATGCATCAGCAGCCCTATGCATGGTGGAAAAAAAATGTGGCACCCTTCTCACCCATTTCAAGACGTGAATTATATACAGCGTACGGATCCACCCGTACCGTACGTCTTCTACCGGACTCCAATATCCATCTGCGGCCACAGCGCAAACGCCCCCAAGCAGTGTAGGCGTGTGGCCAGCACAGCTTTACACTTTGTCTTCTTGTGTCGTTGCAGCAGTGATCTGGTATCTGGTAGAGTCTGGTGCACTCAGTGGCGGAGCCAGAAAATTTAGGGAGCCTGGCCAAATTTAACTATGATCAATAAATACGAATAAATCCATATAAATATCACACAAACAAAATTGATAACCATAAAAATTTTGTTACTAAAAGCATAGTCTAATACACATATAAACATTCAAGAGATGAAAACAAATAAAGATGAGTCAATGACTTTACTACGACGCTACCAACGCTTCGACAAGTAACCAACAAAAAGTGCAACCACACATAAAAAGAGACTCTGCAAGATAAAAATATGTTGATTATAGCATCACATAATAAATAAAAAAAATTCATATTGAAGTATTGAACTAGTGCTTCACATACGACTAATGTTTTAATCTTATCTAGTACGAGGCAAACACTTTTTCAGACCATGCTAATCTGAGCATGTCCCAATTAGTGGTCAGATCGTGCCATACTGTCTTGATACTCCCGAAATCTAGGACCTAGCCTGAAAAAGGCACTAGATCGGACCGAGTAGATTCGTTCATCTTAGCCAATTCTAACCGATCTTTTGGTTTGGTGGGCTTAATTTCTTCCGTTGATAAAACAACAAATCTCATCTTTTTTTTTCTATCGTGGCTGGTCCAACGACAATGCTCTCTCGCAGCGGCAGAGTCGCCTGTGCTGCCCGAGAGTTGCTTCTGCCGCTGTTCGGAAGAAATAACCTTGTCTGCTGGTCCCATGAACAATCAAACATAATTGATTTTGTACTTAGCTGAAGTCAAGAAAATAGAATAAGAACATAAAATTACCATTGCCCATCAGTAATGCATACCCAAAGTGCTATGCATGAGCTCATCAAAATTAGGTACATGTACAACTTATAGTACTAGTACTAGCAACTGCTCATGCTGCTTCTGCCAGCTATATCATATCATCATAGGACGCATGATATCAGAACCATAATGTTAACAAGGGACAAATCACTATCATGCTAGCTCTCGATCGATCATCAACTGTGGTTTTTGTTGTTGGTGTCGTCGTTGTGGATGAAGGATGGCAACATGTCCTGCAAGAGACCATAGTCCTGCGCCATGAAGTGCTACATCCGGAGTGGAGTACTAGCACTGCCCGCCGTAGTAGTGGTATTACCAGTAGAACCGACCATGACAGCCAAGCCGTGATTAGGCGCATGGCTTGCAGGTGAGCCCGGGCAGTCGCCCGTGCTGCCCGGGTGCTGCCTCCACCGCTGGGTGCACTGTTGCTTCGCATCGATTATACTCCATGACTCCATGTTGCCTCCGCTGGTGCTCAGTGGCCAATGATTGCGTGCACGCATGCTCTGCACGTACTCCCTTTGTCCCACAAAGAGTGTATTTGTAAGACCCTCACTTTTATGCTACAGTGCAAACATAAAAGCAAGGTTCTAATGTGCATACTGTACCATTCCCATGATCAGTGGCTGGCACGCACAAAACACAATTTGGAATCACAACCATACAAAAGTTTCATATTTTATTACAGCGGAAGTATTGATACAATATGACCGAGAAGGTCAACTTAACTATAGCAAAAGAATCAGATGTCTTGTAGTTTGCCACATAATCCACAGTGCAATCGACAAGGTAAAGCCTTAGAAAGAAATGTCGTCAATAATCCCGCTTTCTGCATCGGAGTAATTGTCGAGATATCCTGTCTAAAAACAACAATAATAGCAAGGGTGAGTACGCTATGCACTCAAGAAGACTTGTAGTGTTTGCAAAACCTAAATTATATGCAAGCTGAATAGAAAGTGGGTTTCTACGGTTGTTTTGCATAAAGCGAAATTTGAATTGTAAATACTGAATAATAGAGTGAAAGCGAAACTTGTAAAGAAAATGAAATAGCAAGTACGTAAATACATAAATAATATGTAAGAATAACATAAACGAAATAAGAGACTCACATCCCTTCGTGAGTGAAATGAAACGTCCAATCCCATCATATGAAATATTATCTGAAGATTAAACTTTTGTCCACACAGGCACAATACCTGACTGAATTCAACCTTGCCAACGTAATGTCAAGTATTGAATCATCTGTAAGGGTAAGCTCACCAAATCATTTTATAAAACAACTAACTTAGTGTGGGTTCACCAAGTCATCCATGACCGTGGATACGGCTAATCGATTAGTTTAATCTCTGCAGAGTTGTACAGCTTTACCCACAAATAATGACTTCCCTTTTTGCAAACGTTATTAACACACTTCCTTTGGTGTGTCGCCAGGGAATAACCATATATAACCTTTACATTACTAAAACCTGACATTGCACCAGTCCAGTATGACTGACTTTTACTAATGGCGGCCGAAGAACATCGTATGCACGGATCATTCCTCCCCATTGGAAAATGGCGGTAGAAGCACATCGTGTATACGGATCATTTCTCCCCATTAGTAAGGTGTATACTGTTGCATCGGCAAGTGTCAACACCTCGGTGATGGCACTTCCCTCGAGCAAACCTATATTCGGAATGCCCGTACTACTACTACCTTCCATAATGCAAGATCAGTTTTTAGTAACTTAATTGGTTATAGCCGTCACCATACCGGCATTGTGGTTGTACGGGTAATCTTGGATCACGGGACACTTCGTTCGGTCCTTAAAGTGACATGGGCGATAACTCCACCCTATCTACGTACACATTAAAACATGTACAGCCGGCTATTGCCAATAATCACCCACGTCGAAATCATAGTTTTATTTCCAGAAAATGAAAGTTTTAATAATCACAATATTCCAACATGTCCATGAACAGAGTTCATTATGTCTACAATTTAAGTTCTTCACGAGCAGTATAACCATCTGTTCGTGTTCCCAGTCTAAAGCATGGCTAAGCATATGCAAGTAATAATCGAATATACCCATTTTGACATTAAGTGTCAATCCTTGAGCTAGGGTTATCAAGGTTCACATATCAATACCAACTAAGGAAATTTATCATTGATAAGGTATATCTACCAGTACCCAAATACAATTTTATGGAACATAGCATATGCATGCAAGTTTTAATTAACATTTTAGTTAATTATGAAAAATTTGGATCAATATGATCAAGGGGGTGCTTGCCTTGCTATCCGTTGTTTTCAGTGACGAAGTCGAAGACGTGATCTTGAAGTTGTCGACGATGAAGTTCGAAATGTCGGGTTCTACACGTCGTGTAACAGAGAAGAATAACAAATAGCAAATAACACTTTCAATAAGGGCAAAAGGAAATCAGATGGAAATTCAAATAAGCAATCATTACATAAAACGAGTATGGTTGGTTGTGATCTCGTGTGCGTGTATAATATCTTACGTTGTGACCTTTATTGTTATTAACGGTATGGGTTGAACAACACACATCATTTATTCTTTATGAATTATTTCATTTTATTTTACGAATTCAGGAAGCTAAGATTGTAAGATTTAAAATACTATAATTCATTTTCAAGGTGTAAGACTACTCGTAATGATATCAATTAGTCTATATAATAATGAGATGTGAGAGTAACTACAAATTGTATGGTTAAACTTAGGTACATGCATTGGTATTCCAGACTTTGGGGTTTATCTTTCGCAGGGTCATGTTTTAATAGGATTCAGATGCAAAGCAGGTTATAATAGAAATGATTTTAGACAAAATGAAATCGTAGTGCTTTAAATAGTATTCTAGGAATGATTCTACCAATATTAATATATTGTTAAATGTTTTATCAACCGATTGGAAGTATGTGTCAATTAAGGGCTAAATATTCCATATGCTTAAAGTTTAGTACATATATAGAAACAGATTAGGCTAGTAGTAAATCTAATCATCATCGTAGTATCAAACGATTGTGTTTTTATGGATTGCATAAAAAAAAATGAGCTGAACAAGTATGTTTATCCACCTATGTATTATAATTATATTATATTCTAAGTATATAGATTGGGAGAGAAGGATTAATTTAAGCGGTTATCAAATAATAACTATCCCTAATGGGTGCCAAGTTTATATAGCTACTTTCTCGTCGGGTTTTAAGTGAATAAATTGATTGGCTGAAACTATTGCTTATACAGATTGTAATTAACTAAAATTTTGGATTATTTGAAATAACATCTCCAATTTGCATAAGAAATACTTTTTCTTCAAACTTCCTTTTCTCCTAATTTCTTTTCTCTCCCTCATCTCTTCGGCCGAATGAGCTCTCCCTCTCTCTTTCTAGCACCTTCCTAAATCTTTCCCCATTCCTCAAATCTCTTTGCTCTTTCTCTTGATCTGGTTGGTTGGCTCGGCGCCACCGGCCGTTTGGCTCGAGGCAGGCGACGTTGGCACAGCCGCGCCGCCCTGCGCCGGTCCTTCTGCCTCTAGCTGCCGCTGGGACTCCCACGTCGCCGCTTCCTATGGCGTCGGCTTCGCCTTCATGCCTACTCGCACCGGCTCAGCACTGCGCCGCCTCCAACGAGGTCACACACCGGCTCCACTGGCTTTTCCCCGTCCTTGCGGTTTAGTTCTCCATCCCCTTCTCCTTTCTCTTAAATAAGATTGGTAACCCTAATCCTCTCTCTTCCTCACTCCCTCTCTGGATGCCGATTGATGATGGTTCTAGTTTAATTTAGGGTTTGATATCCCCTAAGTTCTTGTCCCCTTTTCCTTACATGCCGATTCCTTATTGTGATTGGGGATTATTCTGTGTTGCTTGATGTTAGGGTTTCATGATGATTGAGATTTAGATATTGATGCTGAGATCATGCTTCCTTGATCTGTGGTGTTTAGAAGATGTTTTGGTAGTTCATTGTACTGATTATTGTTATGATGTGTTGAACGGATTGATGGGTAGTACTTGTTCTGAACTTATGATGGAAATGGATGAATTTAGCACATATTGAGTTGATACTTTGCTCTACTCTGATGTTCTTAACACTTGATTAAGGCATAAGGATAGTAACTTTGGTTTTAAACTGCATATATGGTAAAGGATAGGATTGATAATATGCTAGGCATTTGAGTTATTGAAGCATCATAAATACATTGAATCTATTGAGTTATTGATGTATGAAATCTTGAATAGGGGAGTATTATCTGTGCTTACTATTTATGCTCATGTTAGAAAATGGGAAAAAGGGGCTAAAATGGGTTATTGGAACACATGAGATCCTTTCATGTCTCATTATTGTCTTAATCGAGTGGTTTGATCCATGCTATGCAATCAAGCATTATAAACCGGCTATGCATAGTTTGCTTACATAGATTGATTTCTTGCCATAGTCTGTAATGATTTTTGAATATAAATTCAGTGTATGTTGACAGTGGCTTTGATTCGTTTACATGGCAGATGGTGGTTTTGGTGCCACTGATCGCTTAATGGCCATCATTATATACTCATGGATCATATTGCAGTATGTGAACCGAGGGATTGGATGTCATGATCTATGAGTATTTGTGAGTGGATAGGTTGGCTTAGAAAATGATGAATTGATACTAGGCCAAGCGGTTGGGATTATGTTGGTTAACTTTAGTTGGGCGGCAACTAATGATATCGTGGGCGAAACCTACGGCTATTGTCGCCCACCAGGGTGAGGCAATACCACGAGGACGTACGATATCGCTTATTTGCAACCACTAATTGGAATCGGTTTTAAGTCCATTTTGGTCGATGATGCAACTAATAAAATTGATTAAAGGATGATACGTGGGTTGGACGGCATCGTGACGATGCCCTAAACCTTGTCGTGCGCCGGGGGAGCGCGAGTAGGCTTAGGGAACGCACGGTGCAACCCCCACAATATCAACATTAGTCACGAGACCACATCTATGTTTTCTCCTTTAGCCTTCCACTTTGTCATTTTCTAATCTAGCTCATGTTCATACTAATTGAATACAATTAGATGCTTCTAATGGAATAGAACTTGTGGGAACTTACTTGTGCGAGTAAAGGAGTAGATGAATGGATAACAATTCGGCTTAGTTTTCCCTTCTTGCTTCTGGAATTTCGTTTCCCCTGGCTCCCAACTTAGCTATTTCTTACACCAGTTCTGAATCTTGTCTTTCCTGGCTTTCTCCTATCTTGTGTGGGTTTGCTCTGGGCAATGGTTTGTTTTATGTCTCCTTAGCTGAGGCTTGGCTGGTTTATATAGCATAGTAATTGCGGTGTCAACAGGGTTTGAAAGAGAGCTGGGTCTTTCGGCTGGATGGATTGCTCCAATAAATCACTTGTCAGTGCATTAATTTTGGTAGCCTGAGTAGTCAGCTAGCTTATTCTCGCGCATGTGGCTTAGATGGTGTTGGTTGGTTACGGGGAGAGTTCGGCTGGGGACTGTCCTAGAGGGTTCAGCTGAGATTGAAACATATAAAATGTTTAATCTTGTGGCCTAAATGACCTCCTTGTGGCTGCCGACCTGGTCCGGGCATGCTCTGGAGATTTCGGTTGAATGGATGTCTTGGCCGGCTGCTTGGACTTGGTCTTAACCTTTGGTCTCAAGTGTTCTGGTGATTTCGGCTGGTTCTGGAACGAGTTGTGCTGTCCCGTGGGTACTGTTGCTTGGCTTTATCTCTACTCACTGAGGTTCTACTGTTTTACCATGGTAAAATATTTTTACCTCGCGGTATTTTCTGAATATTTGCGTCTACGGCTTAACAGGTTTGTAAATTGCCGAGTGATGCAAAAACAAATTGTGAGAGGAGCCAGATTGGCCCCCGGACAATCTAGGGTACCTCACTGAGCGATTCAACTTAGCTGACGGCAATTCTTTCTCTATTCATTTATTGTATTTAATTTAATGCATTTGCTTTATGCTTAATCTCATACGTAAACAATTTAATTTGCAGGTTCTCAAATGCAGATCAACTCAGCACAGGAGCTGAAGCTTGTAGTTTTGTAATTTACTTTTTGAGATGTAATTTGTAACCAAATATGTAATTGGATAGTTATGTGAGTTGTAATTCCAGTGACTTGTATGTCTTTATAAAGATTTTTGTATTTCCTATGTATTGTAAATGTGAACTACGATGTATCAATAAAATTTGTGTTCTTGATTCAATTCTTTGATTCAATCCTTTACAATGATTGTTACTGATCAACAGATGGCAATTGGTTTATTTTATCTTCTTACCATTTTCTTCTGTAACTTTTTCTTTCTCTAATTTCAGGAATTCAATTATCTTTTAACAAAAGCTTTTAAATTTGCAGAAAGATAATAATAATTCAATTTCATATTTTAATATTTTATTTTATCTGTCCAATAAATTCAGGAATGTTACAGACTACCCCCCTTAACAGGAATCTCGTCCCCGAGATTCGCAGGGTTAAAAGAAGCGAGTGAGAGTTGGATGATTAAGTGATATGTAATATTATTTTGGAAGAATAGATTATCGAGTATAAATTTAGGTTTTACGAATGATCATGAAATTCAATTATCGATGCAAGGTGGATTCAAGGTCAATTTAAAGAGACAGAATGATTTAAAATTTTAAACTAAGTTCTGATAGAGATTGTATTCTGAAGAATGTACCTGGCATTTTATTAGGTATGCCACGGTTGATGTCTTGAGTTGAAGTAGATGCAGATCCAGGGACTTGCTGACCTTTAGGTCTTTGAAGTCGTCCTAGTGGTACAACTTCACAATGTTGAGGACGAGGTGGGTTTTGCTTCCTTTTTGGGCACTTATTGATATAGTGTCCATGTTCAAACAATGATAGCAGGTAACATGAGTTGCACGATTTGGAGGATCAAAAGCGTCCATTGATTTCATTGGATGGTTGATCAAGCGATGGTTGGAGTTGAGAATGGAATTGCGTAGAATTTTTCTTGGAATAGTCATCTTTGTTTGGATGTCTCTTCATTCCTTGATTTTTGGGAAGATAGCTTTAGATTTTGTTTTTCCTATTCTCGGGTTATCATTTTGATCAAGTGATTTTTAGCGGGGCTATGGTGTTAGAAGAGGTTTGGTTTCCATGGGGTATTCTTTGAGCAATATGATCTGCTTTTGTGACAGTGAAGCACTTAAGTGCTTCAGTGATGCTTTATTGGGTGTAAACGGGTGCTTTATATTGTTTTTCTGGATTTTAACTTGTCGTTGCTTAGGGCAATTTCTTGCCCAGTGGCCTTCTCTATCACATAAGAAACAGGCTGTTGGTGATTGCCAATTACTACTTTCTTGATGATGGCTGGTAGAGTAGGAATGCTGATTTTCCTTTTCTCCTTCCATCATTTCTTGTGCAGTTTCTTTTCTACATGAAAATTTTTGGGCAATTAAGGCTCGAAGATTTTCTTGTTGAAGTCGAACTATAGTGGTGACTATTGGATCAAGAGGACATTGAGATGGGCAATGATCTTTACTTTCACAAAGATAACAAGTAATGTCGTTCATGGGACATTTTCCCGGAGAATGGTTTTCTTCACAACTAGAACAATTTATTGCATGCTCATCGCTGGTATGACCTATTTCTCCGCAGCGAATGCATGCGCGGTCTTCAATTTGATTTGGTTGGCAATATTTCAAGGGGCAGCTTTTAGACTTTGAATAAGATGTAAGAGTGGCATTTTGAGCTGAATATTTTCTTTTTCTGGCGTGAGCTACGTTCATATTGGTAGAGTTCTGCCCCATCGGCTGGCTGATAAGGGTGGAATTTTGATAATTTTGTTCCATCATAGAGAATGTTTGGATTCCGGTTTGGGATACTGACAAAGATTTTTAAGGTTGGTTTCTTGTGGTTTAAGGAGAGATTTTAAACTATGCCTGGTTTCTTCTTCAGGTATTTTACTGAGGGATCTTATCATAGGCATTCTGCAGTAATGACAATAAGACTGTTTAGATAAGATTTATCGGGTTACAAGGCAACATTTCGTTCCCTAAAAATTTTATCAAATGAAATTTCTACAATTTAGAAGGGATGAGGTAGTTATAAGAAATGTCTTAATCTAGGGTCTACTCTCCATTTGTTAACATTGTCATTGTTTATTGAGATCGCCTTGTCGTGAATTTTCAACCCGAAGGTTTAGCATTCGCGAGAGCAATCCTTTACACAGAATTTCATCGCAATGAATAACAATACAAAAGATTACATTCAAAATTAACACACAAAGAAATATTTAAGTTACCCATTCATCATTCTATTTTAAGTACTTTTATTAGACCAAATAACGTCTAGTCTAATAAGGTGACTTCACATTGTGATTCCTTTCCGAAGTAAGGTGACAATGTGGAGATTCTTTAGTTCAGAGATCGAGGTAATGCCTAGCTTATAGCAGCTTAAATATTTTCCTATGGTTACCAGTACAGTCAAGTCTTGGTTTTAAATTCTTCTATAAGTAGCATAGGTTCAAGCATAGTTGGAATGATGACGAAGACCGTGGTATCAATTTTTCTACGGCTAGATTCTAAGAAGGTTCTTGCTGTCTAGCGTGAGTAGCACGGAAACAATAAGGTATTATTATCTATGCAGTAGAGTTTGCATAAGTGGTAAAATAGTTTTCGGCACACTTTGTTGGCTATGGTATAATTAAGGAGGTCACCATGTTTCTTAGCAACTATTGGCTTTATTTATAAGAAACAGGGGAGATTAATTAATATACAGGTGAGAAGTCTTACAAAAGAAAGAGGTAAGTTATATGGGAAGGTTTTAAATTCCAATCTATCTTCTGTTTAAAAGTTGTCACATTACTTTAGACAGTAGTTCAATTAGTAAAGATTCCTACATATTAGAAGAGAAAAGATAGATATAGAAAAATGATTTAATTCTAAGTCTACTTTTTATTTGATACAAGATAACATTTCGTTTAAAATTTCTTATTTATCTTCTTGTTAGTTTGGGGGTTGCGACTTTGTGAAGTTTTAACTTTATGCCAAACATTCAGGAGTGCATCCCGAAGAGCAATACAAAAAGATTTCAACAAATTTTCATCAACAAAAGAACGCACCCTTAAACTACAATACATAGAAGTTCTAAGGTTCTTTCTTTTATTACTTAGTCCTGCGAAATTTTATCATGAGAGTTTTGCCATATCAGCAAAGCTACTCATAGCTTAAATGATACTATATCTTAATATAGGTATCTTGGCGACGAGTTTCTTCAAACTCTTGCACCATTTGTTGGGGATGATAGTCCAAAGCTTCCACGACAATGAAGAAATTGACAGAGTGTCGCATCTGTCTTCCTGAGGTTGTTGGTGTGGATGCAGTAGCCTTTCTTGGTTGCATAGAGAAGAGAATAGCGATATTTAATAAGAACATAGATAAAAAGAAGAACTCTTTATAGGAGGGTAAGAATATAGAAGTGAGGGAAAGAAAGTCCTATTGAAAGGAAAAAGTATATAAAGATAAAAATAATTTCCTATGGAAAGAAAGAATATATAGAGATTTCAATTGGAAAGGAAAGATTTTATAACAGATAAGATGAGACAAGAGAAGGTTAATAACATATATAGCAATCTTCCATTCCTAAATATAGAATTGTCTATTTCAAAATTTTAAATTCCATCTAACGACCATTCTATCTAAGGTTTGCCTGCAGTCAGCATGGCTCTGATACCAAACTGTAAGACCCTCACTTTTATGCTACAGTGCAAACATAAAAGCAAGGTTCTAATGTGCATACTGTACCATTCCCATGATCAGTGGCTGGCACGCACAAAACACAATTTGGAATCACAACCATACAAAAGTTTCATATTTTATTACAGATGAAGTATTGATACAATATGACCGAGAAGGTCAACTTAACTATAGCAAAAGAATCGGATGTCTTGTAGTTTGCCACATAATCCACAGGCAATCGACAAGGTAAAGCCTTAGAAAGAAATGTCGTCAATAATCCCGCTTTTCTGCATCGGAGTAATTGTCGAGATATCTGTCTAAAAACAACAATAATAGCAAGGGTGAGTACGCTATGCATCAAAGAAGACTTGTAGTGTTTGCAAAACCTAAATTATATGCAAGCTGAATAGAAAGTGGGTTTCTACGGTTGTTTTGCATAAAGCGAAATTTGAATTGTAAATACTGAATAATAGAGTGAAAGCGAAACTTGTAAAGAAAATGAAATAGCAAGTACGTAAATACATAAATAATATGTAAGAATAACATAAACGAAATAAGAGACTCACATCCCTTCGTGAGTGAAATGAAACGTCCAATCCCATCATATGAAATATTATCTGAAGATTAAACTTTTGTCCACACAGGGCACAACAGCTGAATTCAACCTTGCCAACGTAATGTCAAGTATTGAATCATCTGTAAGGGTAAGCTCACCAAATCATTTTATAAAACAACTAACTTAGTGTGGGTTCACCAAGTCATCCATGACCGTGGATACGGCTAATCGATTAGTTTAATCTCTGCAGAGTTGTACAGCTTTACCCACAAATAATGACTTCCCTTTTTGCAAACGTTATTAACACACTTCCTTTGGTGTGTCGCCAGGGAAAAACCATATATAACATTTACATTACTAAAACCTGACATTGCACCAGTCCAATATGACAGACTCTTACTAATGGCGGCCGAAGAACATCGTATGCACGGATCATTCCTCCCCATTGGAAAATGGTGGTAGAAGCACATCGTGTATACGAATCATTTCTCCCCATTAGTAAGGTGTATGCTGTTGCATTGGCAAGTGTCAACACCTCGGTGATGGCACCTCCCTCGAGCAAACCTATATCCGGAATGCCCGTGCTGCTACAACCTTCTATAATGCAAGGTCAGTTTTTAATAACTTAATTGGTTATAGCCGTCACCATACCGGCATTGTGGTTGTACGGGTAATCTTGGATCACGGGACACTATGTTTGGTCCTTAAAGTGACATGGGCGATAACTCCACCCTATCTACGTACACATTAAAACATGTACAGCCGGCTATTGCCAATAATCACCCACGTCGAAATCATAGTTTTATTTCCAGAAAATGAAAGTTTTAATAATCACAATATTCCAACATGTCCATGAACAGAGTTCATTATGTCTACAATTTAAGTTCTTCACGAGCAGTATAACCATCTGTTCGTGTTCCCAGTCTAAAGCATGGCTAAGCATATGCAAGTAATAATCGAATATACCCATTTTGACATTAAGTGTCAATCCTTGAGCTAGGGTTATCAAGGTTCACATATCAATACCAACTAAGGAAATTTATCATTGATAAGGTATATCTACCAGTACCCAAATACAATTTTATGGAACATAGCATATGCATGCAAGTTTTAATTAACATTTTAGTTAATTATGAAAAATTTGGATCAATATGATCAAGGGGGTGCTTGCCTTGCTATCCGTTGTTTTCAGTGACGAAGTCGAAGACGTGATCTTGAAGTTGTCGACGATGAAGTTCGAAATGTCGGGTTCTACACGTCGTGTAACAGAGAAGAATAACAAATAGCAAATAACACTTTCAATAAGGGCAAAAGGAAATCAGATGGAAATTCAAATAAGCAATCATTACATAAAACGAGTATGGTTGGTTGTGATCTCGTGTGCGTGTATAATATCTTACGTTGTGACCTTTATTGTTATTAACGGTATGGGTTGAACAACACACATCATTTATTCTTTATGAATTATTTCATTTTATTTTACGAATTCAGGAAGCTAAGATTGTAAGATTTAAAATACTATAATTCATTTTCAAGGTGTAAGACTACTCGTAATGATATCAATTAGTCTATATAATAAATGTATGTGAGAGTAACTACAAATTGTATGGTTAAACTTAGGTACATGCATTGGTATTCCAGACTTTGGGGTTTATCTTTCGCAGGGTCATGTTTTAATAGGATTCAGATGCAAAGCAGGTTATAATAGAAATGATTTTAGACAAAATGAAATCGTAGTGCTTTAAATAGTATTCTAGGAATGATTCTACCAATATTAATATATTGTTAAATGTTTTATCAACCGATTGGAAGTATGTGTCAATTAAGGGCTAAATATTCCATATGCTTAAAGTTTAGTACATATATAGAAACAGATTAGGCTAGTAGTAAATCTAATCATCATCGTAGTATCAAACGATTGTGTTTTTATGGATTGCATAAAAAAAAATGAAATTTGAACAAGTATGTTTATCCACCTATGTATTATAATTATATTATATTCTAAGTATATAGATTGGGAGAGAAGGATTAATTTAGCGGTTATCAAATAATAACTATCCCTAATGGGTGCCAAGTTTATATAGCTACTTTCTCGTCGGGTTTTAAGTGAATAAATTGATTGGCTGAAACTATTGCTTATCTGATTGTAATTAACTAAAATTTTGGATTATTTGAAATAACATCTCCAATTTGCATAAGAAATACTTTTTCTTCAAACTTCCTTTTCTCCTAATTTCTTTTCTCTCCCTCATCTCTTCGGCCGAATGAGCTCTCCCTCTCTCTTTCTAGCACCTTCCTAAATCTTTCCCCATTCCTCAAATCTCTTTGCTCTTTCTCTTGATCTGGTTGGTTGGCTCGGCGCCACCGGCCGTTTGGCTCGAGCGAGCGACGTTGGCACAGCCGCGCCGCCCCTGCGCTGGAGTCCTCTGCCCTAGCTGCCGCGCCCGGACTCCCTACGTCGCCGCTTCCTATGGCGTCGGCTTCGCCTTCATGCCTACTCGCACCGGCTCAGCACTGCGCCGCCTCCAACGAGGTCACACACCGGCTCCACTGGCTTTTCCCCGTCCTTGCGGTTTAGTTCTCCATCCCCTTCTCCTTTCTCTTAAATAAGATTGGTAACCCTAATCCTCTCTCTTCCTCACTCCCTCTCTGGATGCCGATTGATGATGGTTCTAGTTTAATTTAGGGTTTGATATCCCCTAAGTTCTTGTCCCCTTTTCCTTACATGCCGATTCCTTATTGTGATTGGGGATTATTCTGTGTTGCTTGATGTTAGGGTTTCATGATGATTGAGATTTAGATATTGATGCTGAGATCATGCTTCCTTGATCTGTGGTGTTTAGAAGATGTTTTGGTAGTTCATTGTACTGATTATTGTTATGATGTGTTGAACGGATTGATGGGTAGTACTTGTTCTGAACTTATGATGGAAATGGATGAATTTAGCACATATTGAGTTGATACTTTGCTCTACTCTGATGTTCTTAACACTTGATTAAGGCATAAGGATAGTAACTTTGGTTTTAAACTGCATATATGGTAAAGGATAGGATTGATAATATGCTAGGCATTTGAGTTATTGAAGCATCATAAATACATTGAATCTATTGAGTTATTGATGTATGAAATCTTGAATAGGGGAGTATTATCTGTGCTTACTATTTATGCTCATGTTAGAAAATGGGAAAAAGGGGCTAAAATGGGTTATTGGAACACATGAGATCCTTTCATGTCTGTTATTGTCTTAACTGAGTGGTTTGATCCATGCTATGCACTGAAGCATTATAAACCGGCTATGCATAGTTTGCTTACATAGATTGATTTCTTGCCATAGTCTGTAATGATTTTTGAATATAAATTCAGTGTATGTTGACAGTGGCTTTGATTCGTTTACATGGCAGATGGTGGTTTTGGTGCCACTGATCGCTTAATGGCCATGATTATATACTGATGGATCATATTCTGAGTATGTGAACCGAGGGATTGGATGTCATGATCTATGAGTATTTGTGAGTGGATAGGTTGGCTTAGAAAATGATGAATTGATACTAGGCCAAACAGTGGGATTATGTTGGTTAACTTTAGTTGGACGGCAACTAATGATATCGTGGCGAAACCTACGGCTATTGTCGCCCACCAGGGTGAGGCAATTCCACGTGGACGTTCTCTATCGCTTATTTGCAACCACTAATTGGAATCGGTTTTGTGTCCATTTTGGTCGATGATGCAACTAATAAAATTGATTAAAGGATGATACGTGGGTTGGGCGGCATCGTGACGATGCCTAAACCTTGTCGTGCCGGGGAGCGCGAGTAGGCTTAGGGAACGCGGTGCAACCCCCACAATATCAACATTAGTCTGAGACCACATCTATGTTTTTCTCCTTTAGCCTTCCACTGTCATTTTCTAATCTAGCTCATGTTCATACTAATTGAATACAATTAGATGCTTCTAATGGAATAGAACTTGTGGGAACTTACTTGTGCGAGAAAGGAGTAGATGAATGGATAACAATTCGGCTTAGTTTTCCCTTCTTGCTTCGAATTTCGTTTCCCTGGCTCCCAACTTAGCTATTTCTTACGCTTGATTCTGAATCTTGTCTTTCCTGGCTTTCTCCTATCTTGTGTGGGTTTGCTCTGGGCAATGGTTTGTTTTATGTCTCCTTAGCCGAGGCTTGGTGGTTTATATAGCATAGTAATTGCGGTGTCAACGAGGGTTTGAAAGAGAGCTGGGTCTTTAATTGGATGGATTGCTCCAATAAATCACTTGTCGGTGCATTAATTTTGGTAGCCTGAGTAGTCACTAGCTTATTCTGCGCATGTGGCTTAGATGGTGTTTGGTTGGTTCTGGGAGAGTTCGGTGGGACTGTCCTAGAGGGTTCAGCTGAGATTGAAACATATAAAATGTTTAATCTTGTGGCCTAAATGACCTCCTTGTGGCTGCCGACCTGGTCCGGGCATGCTCTGGAGATTTCGGTTGAATGGATGTCTTGGCCGGCTGCTTGGACTTGGTCTTAACCTTTGGTCTCAAGTGTTCTGGTGATTTCGGCTGGTTCTGGAACGAGTTGTCTGTCCGTAGAGTCTTGTTGCTTGGCTTTATCTCTACTCACTGAGGTTCTACTGTTTTACCATGGTAAAATATTTTTACCTCGCGGTATTTTCTGAATATTTGCGTCTACGGCTTAACAGGTTTGTAAATTGCCGAGTGATGCAAAAACAAATCGTGAGAGGAGCCAGATTGGCCCCCGGACAATCTAGGGTACCTCACTGAGCGATTCAACTTAGCTGACGGCAATTCTTTCTCTATTCATTTATTGTATTTAATTTAATGCATTTGCTTTATGCTTAATCTCATACGTAAACAATTTAATTTGCAGGTTCTCAAATGCAGATCAACTCAGCACAGGAGCTGAAGCTTGTAGTTTTGTAATTTACTTTTTGAGATGTAATTTGTAACCAAATATGTAATTGGATAGTTATGTGAGTTGTAATTCCAGTGACTTGTATGTCTTTATAAAGATTTTTGTATTTCCTATGTATTGTAAATGTGAACTACGATGTATCAATAAAATTTGTGTTGCTTGATTCAATTCTTTGATTCAATCCTTTACAATGATTATTCTTGATCAACAGATGGCAATTGGTTTATTTTATCTTCTTACCATTTTCTTCTGTAACTTTTTCTTTCTCTAATTTCAGGAATTCAATTATCTTTTAACAAAAGCTTTTAAATTTGCAGAAAGATAATAATAATTCAATTTCATATTTTAATATTTTATTTTATCTGTCCAATAAATTCAGGAATGTTACAGACTACCCCCCTTAACAGGAATCTCGTCCCCGAGATTCGCGAGGTTAAAAGAAGCGAGTGAGAGTTGGATGATTAAGTGATATGTAATATTATTTTGGAAGAATAGATTATCGAGTATAAATTTAGGTTTTACGAATGATCATGAAATTCAATTATCGATGCAAGGTGGATTCAAGGTCAATTTAAAGAGACAGAATGATTTAAAATTTTAAACTAAGTTCTGATAGAGATTGTATTTACGAAGAATGTACCTGGCATTTTATTAGGTATGCCACGGTTGATGTCTTGAGTTGAAGTAGATGCAGATCCAGGGACTTGCTGACCTTTAGGTCTTTGAAGTCGTCCTAGTGGTACAACTTCACAATGTTGAGGACGAGGTGGGTTTTGCTTCCTTTTTGGGCACTTATTGATATAGTGTCCATGTTCAAAACAGCGGTAGCAGGTAACATGAGTTGCCTGATTTGGAGGATCAGAAAACTGTCCATTGATTTCATTGGATGGTTGATCAAACGATGGTTGGAGTTGAGAATGGAATTGCGTAGAATTTTTCTTGGAATAGTCATCTTTGTTTGGATGTCTCTTCATTCCTTGATTTTTTGGGAAGATAGCTTTAGATTTTGTTTTTCCTATTCTCGGGGTTATCATTTTGACTGAAGTGATTTTTGGCAGGGCTATGGTGTTAGAAGAGGTTTGGTTTCCATGGGGGTATTGCTGAGCAATATGATCTGTTTTGTGACAGGTGAAGCACTTAAGTGCTTCCCGTGATGCTTTATTGGGTGTAAACGGGTGCTTTATATTGTTTTTCTGGATTTTAACTTGTCGTTGCTTAGGGCAATTTCTTGCCCAGTGGCCTTCTCTATCACATAAGAAACAGGCTGTTGGTGATTGCCAATTACTACTTTCTTGATGATGGCTGGTAGAGTAGGAATGCTGATTTTCCTTTTCTCCTTCCATCATTTCTTGTGCAGTTTCTTTTCTACATGAAAATTTTTGGGCAATTAAGGCTCGAAGATTTTCTTGTTGAAGTCGAACTATAGTGGTGACTATTGGATCAAGAGGACATTGAGATGGGCAATGATCTTTACTTTCACAAAGATAACAAGTAATGTCGTTCATGGGACATTTTCCCGGAGAATGGTTTTCTTCACAACTAGAACAATTTATTGCATGCTCATCAGTGGTATGACCTATTTCTCCGCAGCGAATGCATGCGCGGTCTTCAATTTGATTTGGTTGGCAATATTTCAAGGGGCAGCTTTTAGACTTTGAATAAGATGTAAGAGTGGCATTTTGAGCTGAATATTTTCTTTTTCTGGCGTGAGCTACGTTCATATTGGTAGAGTTCTGCCCCATCGGCTGGCTGATAAGGGTGGAATTTTGATAATTTTGTTCCATCATAGAGAATGTTTGGATTCCGGTTTGGGATCTTGACAAAGATTTTTCAGGTTGGTTTCTTGTGGTTTAAGGAGAGATTTTAAACTATGCCTGGTTTCTTCTTGAGGTATTTTCTTGAGGATCTTATCATAGGCATTCTGCAGGAATGACAATAAGACTGTTTAGATAAGATTTATCGGGTTACAAGGCAACATTTCGTTCCCTAAAAATTTTATCAAATGAAATTTCTACAATTTAGAAGGGATGAGGTAGTTATAAGAAATGTCTTAATCTAGGGTCTACTCTCCATTTGTTAACATTGTCATTGTTTATTGAGATCGCCTTGTCGTGAATTTTCAACCCGAAGGTTTAGCATTCGCGAGAGCAATCCTTTACACAGAATTTCATCGCAATGAATAACAATACAAAAGATTACATTCAAAATTAACACACAAAGAAATATTTAAGTTACCCATTCATCATTCTATTTTAAGTACTTTTATTAGACCAAATAACGTCTAGTCTAATAAGGTGACTTCACATTGTGATTCCTTTCCGAAGTAAGGTGACAATGTGGAGATTCTTTAGTTCAGAGACTGAGGTAATGCCTAGCTTATAGCAGCTTAAATATTTTCCTATGGTTACCAGTACAGTCAAGTCTTGGTTTTAAATTCTTCTATAAGTAGCATAGGTTCAAGCATAGTTGGAATGATGACGAAGACCGTGGTATCAATTTTTCTCTGGCTAGATTCTAAGAAGGTTCTTCTTTGTCTAGCGTGAGTAGCACGGAAACAATAAGGTATTATTATCTATGCATTAGAGTTTGCATAAGTGGTAAAATAGTTTTGGCACACTTTGTTGGCTATGGTATAATTAAGGAGGTCACCATGTTTCTTAGCAACTATTGGCTTTATTTATAAGAAACAGGGAGATTAATTAATATACAGTGAGAAGTCTTACAAAAGAAAGAGGTAAGTTATATGGGAAGGTTTTAAATTCCAATCTATCTTCTGTTTAAAAATTGTCACATTACTTTAGACAGTAGTTCAATTAGTAAAGATTCCTACATATTAGAAGAGAAAAGATAGATATAGAAAAATGATTTAATTCTAAGTCTACTTTTTATTTGATACAAGATAACATTTCGTTTAAAATTTCTTATTTATCTTCTTGTTAGTTTGGGGGTTGCGACTTTGTGAAGTTTTAACTTTATGCCAAACATTCAGGAGTGCATCCCGAAGAGCAATACAAAAAGATTTCAACAAATTTTCATCAACAAAAGAACGCACCCTTAAACTACAATACATAGAAGTTCTAAGGTTCTTTCTTTTATTACTTAGTCCTGCGAAATTTTATCATGAGAGTTTTGCCATATCAGCAAAGCTACTCATAGCTTAAATGATACTATATCTTAATATAGGTATCTTGGCGACGAGTTTCTTCAAACTCTTGCACCATTTGTTGGGGATGATAGTCCAAAGCTTCCACGACAATGAAGAAATTGACAGAGTGTCGCATCTGTCTTCCTGAGGTTGTTGGTGTGGATGCAGTAGCCTTTCTTGGTTGCATAGAGAAGAGAATAGCGATATTTAATAAGAACATAGATAAAAAGAAGAACTCTTTATAGGAGGGTAAGAATATAGAAGTGAGGGAAAGAAAGTCCTATTGAAAGGAAAAAGTATATAAAGATAAAAATAATTTCCTATGGAAAGAAAGAATATATAGAGATTTCAATTGGAAAGGAAAGATTTTATAACAGATAAGATGAGACAAGAGAAGGTTAATAACATATATAGCAATCTTCCATTCCTAAATATAGAATTGTCTATTTCAAAATTTTAAATTCCATCTAACGACCATTCTATCTAAGGTTTGCCTGCAGTCAGCATGGCTCTGATACCAAACTGTAAGACCCTCACTTTTATGCTACAGTGCAAACATAAAAGCAAGGTTCTAATGTGCATACTGTACCATTCCCATGATCGATGGTCGCACGCACAAAACACAATTTGGAATCACAACCATACAAAAGTTTCATATTTTATTACAGCGGAAGTATTGATACAATATGACCGAGAAGGTCAACTTAACTATAGCAAAAGAATCAGATATCTTGTAGTTTGCCACATAATCCACAGGCAACTGACAAGGTAAAGCCTTAGAAAGAAATGTCGTCAATAATCCCGTTTTCCTGCATCGGAGTAATTGTCGAGATATCCTGTCTAAAAACAACAATAATAGCAAGGGTGAGTACGTTGCGTACTCAGCAAGACTTGTAGTGTTTGCAAAACCTAAATTATATGCAAGCTGAATAGAAAGTGGGTTTCTACGGTTGTTTTGCATAAAGCGAAATTTGAATTGTAAATACTGAATAATAGAGTGAAAGCGAAACTTGTAAAGAAAATGAAATAGCAAGTACGTAAATACATAAATAATATGTAAGAATAACATAAACGAAATAAGAGACTCACATCCCTTCGTGAGTGAAATGAAACGTCCAATCCCATCATATGAAATATTATCTGAAGATTAAACTTTTGTCCACACGAGGCACAACAAATTGAATTCAACCTTGCCAACGTAATGTCAAGTATTGAAACATCTGTAAGGGTAAGCTCACCAAATCATTTTATAAAACAACTAACTTAGTGTGGGTTCACCAAGTCATCCATGACCGTGGATACGGCTAATCGATTAGTTTAATCTCTGCAGAGTTGTACGACTTTACCCACAAATAATGACTTCCCTTTTTGCAAGCGTTATTAACACACTTCCTTTGGTGTGTCGCCAGGGAATAACCATATATAACCTTTACATTACTAAAACTGACATTGCACAGTCGGTATGGTGACTTTTACTAATGGCGGCCGAAGAACATCGTATGCACGGATCATTCCTCCCCATTGGAAAATGGCGGTAGAAGCACATCGTGTATACGGATCATTTCTCCCCATTAGTAAGGTGTATACTGTTGCATCGGCAAGTGTCAACACCTCGGTGATGGCACTTCCCTCGAGCAAACCTATATTCGGAATGCCCGTACTACTACTACCTTCCATAATGCAAGATCAGTTTTTAGTAACTTAATTGGTTATAGCCGTCACCATCTGGCATTGTGGTTGTACGGGTAATCTTGGATCACGGGACACTTCGTTCGGTCCTTAAAGTGACATGGGCGATAACTCCACCCTATCTACGTACACATTAAAACATGTACAGCCGGCTATTGCCAATAATCACCCACGTCGAAATCATAGTTTTATTTCCAGAAAATGAAAGTTTTAATAATCACAATATTCCAACATGTCCATGAACAGAGTTCATTATGTCTACAATTTAAGTTCTTCACGAGCAGTATAACCATCTCTGCTCGTGTTCCCAGTCTAAAGCATGGCTAAGCATATGCAAGTAATAATCGAATATACCCATTTTGACATTAAGTGTCAATCCTTGAGCTAGGGTTATCAAGGTTCACATATCAATACCAACTAAGGAAATTTATCATTGATAAGGTATATCTACTACCCAAATACAATTTTATGGAACATAGCATATGCATGCAAGTTTTAATTAACATTTTAGTTAATTATGAAAAATTTGGATCAATATGATCAAGGGGGTGCTTGCCTTGCTATCCGTTGTTTTCAGTGACGAAGTCGAAGACGTGATCTTGAAGTTGTCGACGATGAAGTTCGAAATGTCGGGTTCTACACGTCGTGTAACAGAGAAGAATAACAAATAGCAAATAACACTTTCAATAAGGGCAAAAGGAAATCAGATGGAAATTCAAATAAGCAATCATTACATAAAACGAGTATGGTTGGTTGTGATCTCGTGTGCGTGTATAATATCTTACGTTGTGACCTTTATTGTTATTAACGGTATGGGTTGAACAACACACATCATTTATTCTTTATGAATTATTTCATTTTATTTTACGAATTCAGGAAGCTAAGATTGTAAGATTTAAAATACTATAATTCATTTTCAAGGTGTAAGACTACTCGTAATGATATCAATTAGTCTATATAATAACAGATGTGAGAGTAACTACAAATTGTATGGTTAAACTTAGGTACATGCATTGGTATTCCAGACTTTGGGGTTTATCTTTCGCAGGTCATGTTTTAATAGGATTCAGATGCAAAGCCAGGTTATAATAGAAATGATTTTAGACAAAATGAAATCGTAGTGCTTTAAATAGTATTCTAGGAATGATTCTACCAATATTAATATATTGTTAAATGTTTTATCAACCGATTGGAAGTATGTGTCAATTAAGGGCTAAATATTCCATATGCTTAAAGTTTAGTACATATATAGAAACAGATTAGGCTAGTAGTAAATCTAATCATCATCGTAGTATCAAACGATTGTGTTTTTATGGATTGCATAAAAAAATGAAATTTGAACAAGTATGTTTATCCACCTATGTATTATAATTATATTATATTCTAAGTATATAGATTGGGAGAGAAGGATTAATTTAAGCGGTTATCAAATAATAACTATCCCTAATGGGTGCCAAGTTTATATAGCTACTTTCTCGTCGGGTTTTAAGTGAATAAATTGATTGGCTGAAACTATTGCTTATACAGATTGTAATTAACTAAAATTTTGGATTATTTGAAATAACATCTCCAATTTGCATAAGAAATACTTTTTCTTCAAACTTCCTTTTCTCCTAATTTCTTTTCTCTCCCTCATCTCTTCTAGAATGAGCTCTCCCTCTCTTTCTAGCACCTTCCTAAATCTTTCCCCATTCCTCAAATCTCTTTGCTCTTTCTCTTGATCTGGTTGGTTGGCTCGGCGCCACCGGCCGTTTGGCTCGAGGCAGGCGACGTTGGCACAGCCGGCCGCCGCCCGCCTGCGGTCCTCTGCCCTAGCTGGCGCCGGACTCCTACGTCGCCGCTTCCTATGGCGTCGGCCGCCTTCATGCCTACTCGCACCGGGCCAAGATCGCGCCGCCTCCAACGAGGTCACACACCGGCTCCACTGGCTTTTCCCGTCCTTGCGGTTTAGTTCTCCATCCCTTCTCCTTTCTCTTAAATAAGATTGGTAACCTAATCCTCTCTCTTCCTCACTCCCTCTCTGGATGCCGATTGATGATGGTTCTAGTTTAATTTAGGGTTTGATATCCCCTAAGTTCTTGTCCCCTTTTCCTTACATGCCGATTCCTTATTGTGATTGGGGATTATTCTGTGTTGCTTGATGTTAGGGTTTCATGATGATTGAGATTTAGATATTGATCTTTGAGATCATGCTTCCTTGATCCGTGGTGTTTAGAAGATGTTTTGGTAGTTCATTGTCTTGATTATTGTTATGATGTGTTGAGCGGATTGATGGGTAGTACTTGTTCTGAACTTATGATGGAAATGGATGAATTTAGCACATATTGAGTTGATACTTTGCTCTACTCTGATGTTCTTAACACTTGATTAAGGCATAAGGATAGTAACTTTGGTTTTAAACTGCATATATGGTAAAGGATAGGATTGATAATATGCTAGGCATTTGAGTTATTGAAGCATCATAAATACATTGAATCTATTGAGTTATTGATGTATGAAATCTTGAATAGGGGAGTATTATCTCAGGCTTACTATTTATGCTCATGTTAGAAAATGGGAAAAAGGGGCTAAAATGGGTTATTGGAACACATGAGATCCTTTCATGTCTGTTATTGTCTTAACTGAGTGGTTTGATCCATGCTATGCACTGAAGCATTATAAACCGGCTATGCATAGTTTGCTTACATAGATTGATTTCTTGCCATAGTCTGTAATGATTTTTGAATATAAATTCAGTGTATGTTGACAGTGGCTTTGATTCGTTTACATGGCAGATGGTGGTTTTGGTGCCACTGATCGCTTAATGGCCATGATTATATACTGATGGATCATATTCTGAGTATGTGAACCGAGGGATTGGATGTCATGATCTATGAGTATTTGTGAGTGGATAGGTTGGCTTAGAAAATGATGAATTGATACTAGGCCAAACAGTGGGATTATGTTGGTTAACTTTAGTTGGACGGCAACTAATGATATCGTGGCGAAACCTACGGCTATTGTCGCCCACCAGGGTGAGGCAATACCACGAGGACGTACGATATCGCTTATTTGCAACCACTAATTGGAATCGGTTTTAAGTCCATTTTGGTCGATGATGCAACTAATAAAATTGATTAAAGGATGATACGTGGGTTGGACGGCATCGTGGACGATGCCTAAACCTTGTCGTCTTGGCGGGGAGCGCGAGTAGGCTTAGGAACGCACGGTGCAACCCCCACAATATCAACATTAGTCTGAGACCACATCTATGTTTTTCTCCTTTAGCCTTCCACTGTCATTTTCTAATCTAGCTCATGTTCATACTAATTGAATACAATTAGATGCTTCTAATGGAATAGAACTTGTGGGAACTTACTTGTGCAGAAAGGAGTAGATGAATGGATAACAATTCGGCTTAGTTTTCCCTTCTTGCTTCTGGAATTTCGTTTCCCCTGGCTCCCAACTTAGCTATTTCTTACGCCAGTTCTGAATCTTGTCTTTCCTGGCTTTCTCCTATCTTGTGTGGGTTTGCTCTGGGCAATGGTTTGTTTTATGTCTCCTTAGCTGAGGCTTGGCTGGTTTATATAGCATAGTAATTGCGGTGTCAACGAGGTTTGAAAGAGAGTGGGTCTTTCTTTTGGATGGATTGCTCCAATAAATCACTTGTCGATTGCATTAATTTTGGTAGCTGAGTAGTCACTAGCTTATTCTGCGCATGTGGCTTAGATGGTGGTGGTTGGTTAGGGGAGAGTTCGGCCGGGACTGTCCTAGAGGGTTCAGTGAGATTGAAACATATAAAATGTTTAATCTTGTGGCCTAAATGACCTCCTTGTGGCTGCCGACCTGGTCGGGCATGCTCTGGAGATTCGGTTGAATGGATGTCTTGGCCATTGCTTGGACTTGGTCTTAACCTTTGGTCTCAAGTGTTCGTGATTTCTAGTTCTCGAACGAGCGAGTTGTCTTTATCCGTGGACTGCTTGTTGCTTGGCTTTATCTCTACTCACTGAGGTTCTACTGTTTTACCATGGTAAAATATTTTTACCTCGCGGTATTTTCTGAATATTTGCGTCTACGGCTTAACAGGTTTGTAAATTGCCGAGTGATGCAAAAACAAATCGTGAGAGGAGCCAGATTGGCCCCCGGACAATCTAGGGTACCTCACTGAGCGATTCAACTTAGCTGACGGCAATTCTTTCTCTATTCATTTATTGTATTTAATTTAATGCATTTGCTTTATGCTTAATCTCATACGTAAACAATTTAATTTGCAGGTTCTCAAATGCAGATCAACTCAGCACAGGAGCTGAAGCTTGTAGTTTTGTAATTTACTTTTTGAGATGTAATTTGTAACCAAATATGTAATTGGATAGTTATGTGAGTTGTAATTCCAGTGACTTGTATGTCTTTATAAAGATTTTTGTATTTCCTATGTATTGTAAATGTGAACTACGATGTATCAATAAAATTTGTGTTGCAGTTCAATTCTTTGATTCAATCCTTTACAATGATTGTTACTGATCAACAGATGGCAATTGGTTTATTTTATCTTCTTACCATTTTCTTCTGTAACTTTTTCTTTCTCTAATTTCAGGAATTCAATTATCTTTTAACAAAAGCTTTTAAATTTGCAGAAAGATAATAATAATTCAATTTCATATTTTAATATTTTATTTTATCTGTCCAATAAATTCAGGAATGTTACAGACTACCCCCCTTAACAGGAATCTCGTCCCCGAGATTCGCAGGGTTAAAAGAAGCGAGTGAGAGTTGGATGATTAAGTGATATGTAATATTATTTTGGAAGAATAGATTATCGAGTATAAATTTAGGTTTTACGAATGATCATGAAATTCAATTATCGATGCAAGGTGGATTCAAGGTCAATTTAAAGAGACAGAATGATTTAAAATTTTAAACTAAGTTCTGATAGAGATTGTATTTACGAAGAATGTACCTGGCATTTTATTAGGTATGCCACGGTTGATGTCTTGAGTTGAAGTAGATGCAGATCCAGGGACTTGCTGACCTTTAGGTCTTTGAAGTCGTCCTAGTGGTACAACTTCACAATGTTGAGGACGAGGTGGGTTTTGCTTCCTTTTTGGGCACTTATTGATATAGTGTCCATGTTCAAAACAGCGGTAGCAGGTAACATGAGTTGCCTGATTTGGAGGATCAGAAAACTGTCCATTGATTTCATTGGATGGTTGATCAAACGATGGTTGGAGTTGAGAATGGAATTGCGTGAGAATTTTTCTTGGAATAGTCATCTTTGTTTGGATGTCTCTTCATTCCTTGATTTTTGGGAAGATAGCTTTAGATTTTGTTTTTCCTATTCTCGGGGTTATCATTTTGACTGAAGTGATTTTTGGCAGGGCTATGGTGTTAGAAGAGGTTTGGTTTCCATGGGGGTATTGCTGAGCAATATGATCTGTTTTGTGACAGGTGAAGCACTTAAGTGCTTCCCGTGATGCTTTATTGGGTGTAAACGGGTGCTTTATATTGTTTTTCTGGATTTTAACTTGTCGTTGCTTAGGGCAATTTCTTGCCCAGTGGCCTTCTCTATCACATAAGAAACAGGCTGTTGGTGATTGCCAATTACTACTTTCTTGATGATGGCTGGTAGAGTAGGAATGCTGATTTTCCTTTTCTCCTTCCATCATTTCTTGTGCAGTTTCTTTTCTACATGAAAATTTTTGGGCAATTAAGGCTCGAAGATTTTCTTGTTGAAGTCGAACTATAGTGGTGACTATTGGATCAAGAGGACATTGAGATGGGCAATGATCTTTACTTTCACAAAGATAACAAGTAATGTCGTTCATGGGACATTTTCCCGGAGAATGGTTTTCTTCACAACTAGAACAATTTATTGCATGCTCATCAGTGGTATGACCTATTTCTCCGCAGCGAATGCATGCGCGGTCTTCAATTTGATTTGGTTGGCAATATTTCAAGGGGCAGCTTTTAGACTTTGAATAAGATGTAAGAGTGGCATTTTGAGCTGAATATTTTCTTTTCTGGCGTGAGCTACGTTCATATTGGTAGAGTTCTGCCCCATCGGCTGGCTGATAAGGGTGGAATTTTGATAATTTTGTTCCATCATAGAGAATGTTTGGATTCCGGTTTGGGATACTGACAAAGATTTTTCTGGGTTGGTTTCTTGTGGTTTAAGGAGAGATTTTAAACTATGCCTGGTTTCTTCTTGGTATTTTATCGAGGATCTTATCATAGGCATTCTAAAGAATGACAATAAGACTGTTTAGATAAGATGTATCGGGTTACAAGGCAACATTTCGTTCCCTAAAAATTTTATCAAATGAAATTTCTACAATTTAGAAGGGATGAGGTAGTTATAAGAAATGTCTTAATCTAGGGTCTACTCTCCATTTGTTAACATTGTCATTGTTTATTGAGATCGCCTTTGTCGTGAATTTTCAACCCGAAGGTTTAGCATTCGCGAGAGCAATCCTTTACACGAATTTCATCGCAATGAATAACAATACAAAAGATTACATTCAAAATTAACACACAAAGAAATATTTAAGTTACCCATTCATCATTCTATTTTAAGTACTTTTATTAGACCAAATAACGTCTAGTCTAATAAGGTGACTTCACATTGTGATTCCTTTCCAAGTAAGGTGACACTGTGGAGATTCTTTAGTTCAGAGACTGAGGTAATGCCTAGCTTATAGCAGCTTAAATATTTTCCTATGGTTACCAGTACAGTCAAGTCTTGGTTTTAAATTCTTCTATAAGTA
The DNA here is from genome assembly GCA_036346355.1 of Rhipidocladum racemiflorum. Taxonomy (NCBI): domain Eukaryota; kingdom Viridiplantae; phylum Streptophyta; class Magnoliopsida; order Poales; family Poaceae; genus Rhipidocladum; species Rhipidocladum racemiflorum. The sequence goes on from CM070579.1 coordinate 9,125,107, forward strand.
GCATAGGTTCAAGCATAGTTGGAATGATGACGAAGACCGTGGTATCAATTTTTCTACGGCTAGATTCTAAGAAGGTTCTTGCTTGCTGTCTAGCGTGAGTAGCACGGAAACAATAAGGTATTATTATCTATGCAGTAGAGTTTGCATAAGTGGTAAAATAGTTTTCGGCACACTTTGTTGGCTATGGTATAATTAAGGAGGTCACCATGTTTCTTAGCAACTATTGGCTTTATTTATAAGTAACAGGAGATTAATTAATATACAGGTGAGAAGTCTTACAAAAGAAAGAGGTAAGTTATATGGGAAGGTTTTAAATTCCAATCTATCTTCTGTTTAAAAATTGTCACATTACTTTAGACAGTAGTTCAATTAGTAAAGATTCCTACATATTAGAAGAGAAAAGATAGATATAGAAAAATGATTTAATTCTAAGTCTACTTTTTATTTGATACAAGATAACATTTCGTTTAAAATTTCTTATTTATCTTCTTGTTAGTTTGGGGGTTGCGACTTTGTGAAGTTTTAACTTTATGCCAAACATTCAGGAGTGCATCCCGAAGAGCAATACAAAAAGATTTCAACAAATTTTCATCAACAAAAGAACGCACCCTTAAACTACAATACATAGAAGTTCTAAGGTTCTTTCTTTTATTACTTAGTCCTGCGAAATTTTATCATGAGAGTTTTGCCATATCAGCAAAGCTACTCATAGCTTAAATGATACTATATCTTAATATAGGTATCTTGGCGACGAGTTTCTTCAAACTCTTGCACCATTTGTTGGGGATGATAGTCCAAAGCTTCCACGACAATGAAGAAATTAATGAGTGTCGCATCTGTCTTCCTGAGGTTGTTGGTGTGGATGCAGTAGCCTTTCTTGGTTGCATAGAGAAGAGAATAGCGATATTTAATAAGAACATAGATAAAAAGAAGAACTCTTTATAGGAGGGTAAGAATATAGAAGTGAGGGAAAGAAAGTCCTATTGAAAGGAAAAAGTATATAAAGATATAAATAATTTCCTATGGAAAGAAAGAATATATAGAGATTTCAATTGGAAAGGAAAGATTTTATAACAGATAAGATGAGACAAGAGAAGGTTAATAACATATATAGCAATCTTCCATTCCTAAATATAGAATTGTCTATTTCAAAATTTTAAATTCCATCTAACGACCATTCTATCTAAGGTTTGCCTGCAGTCAACATGGCTCTGATACCAAACTGTAAGACCCTCACTTTTATGCTACAGTGCAAACATAAAAGCAAGGTTCTAATGTGCATACTGTACCATTCCCATGATCAGTGGCTGGCACGCACAAAACACAATTTGGAATCACAACCATACAAAAGTTTCATATTTTATTACAGCGGAAGTATTGATACAATATGACCGAGAAGGTCAACTTAACTATAGCAAAAGAATCAGATGTCTTGTAGTTTGCCACATAATCCACAGGCAACTGACAAGGTAAAGCCTTAGAAAGAAATGTCGTCAATAATCCCGTTTTCCTGCGTCGGAGTAATTGTCGAGATATCCTGTCTAAAAACAACAATAATAGCAAGGGTGAGTACGTTGCGTACTCAGCAAGACTTGTAGTGTTTGCAAAACCTAAATTATATGCAAGCTGAATAGAAAGTGGGTTTCTACGGTTGTTTTGCATAAAGCGAAATTTGAATTGTAAATACTGAATAATAGAGTGAAAGCGAAACTTGTAAAGAAAATGAAATAGCAAGTACGTAAATACATAAATAATATGTAAGAATAACATAAACGAAATAAGAGACTCACATCCCTTCGTGAGTGAAATGAAACGTCCAATCCCATCATATGAAATATTATCTGAAGATTAAACTTTTGTCCACACAGGGCACAATTTGAATTCAACCTTGCCAGCGTAATGTCAAGTATTGAATCATCTGTAAGGGTAAGCTCACCAAATCATTTTATAAAACAACTAACTTAGTGTGGGTTCACCAAGTCATCCATGACCGTGGATACGGCTAATCGATTAGTTTAATCTCTGCAGAGTTGTACAGCTTTACCCACAAATAATGACTTCCCTTTTTGCAAACGTTATTAACACACTTCCTTTGGTGTGTCGCCAGGAATAACCATATATAACCTTTACATTACTAAAACCTGACATTGCACCGATCGGTATGATGACTTTTACTAATGGCGGCCGAAGAACATCGTATGCACGGATCATTCCTCCCCATTGGAAAATGGCGGTAGAAGCACATCGTGTATACGGATCATTTCTCCCCATTAGTAAGGTGTATACTGTTGCATCGGCAAGTGTCAACACCTCGGTGATGGCACTTCCCTCGAGCAAACCTATATTCGGAATGCCCGTACTACTACTACCTTCCATAATGCAAGATCAGTTTTTAGTAACTTAATTGGTTATAGCCGTCACCATACCGGCATTGTGGTTGTACGGGTAATCTTGGATCACGGGACACTTCGTTCGGTCCTTAAAGTGACATGGGCGATAACTCCACCCTATCTACGTACACATTAAAACATGTACAGCCGGCTATTGCCAATAATCACCCACGTCGAAATCATAGTTTTATTTCCAGAAAATGAAAGTTTTAATAATCACAATATTCCAACATGTCCATGAACAGAGTTCATTATGTCTACAATTTAAGTTCTTCACGAGCAGTATAACCATCTGTTCGTGTTCCCAGTCTAAAGCATGGCTAAGCATATGCAAGTAATAATCGAATATACCCATTTTGACATTAAGTGTCAATCCTTGAGCTAGGGTTATCAAGGTTCACATATCAATACCAAATTTTTAAATTTATCATTGATAATGTATATATACCATTACCAAAATAAAATTTTATGGAACATATCATATGCATGCAAGTTTTAATTAACATTTTAGTTAATTATGAAAAATTTGGATCAATATGATCAAGGGGTGCTTGCCTTGCTATCCGTTGTTTTCGGTGAGAAGTCGAAGGCGTGATCTTGAAGTTGTCGGCGACGAAGTTCGAAATGTCGGGTTCTACACGTCGTGTAACAGAGAAGAATAACAAATAGCAAATAACACTTTCAATAAGGGCAAAAGGAAATCAGATGGAAATTCAAATAAGCAATCATTACATAAAACGAGTATGGTTGGTTGTGATCTCGTGTGCGTGTATAATATCTTACGTTGTGACCTTTATTGTTATTAACGGTATGGGTTGAACAACACACATCATTTATTCTTTATGAATTATTTCATTTTATTTTACGAATTCAGGAAGCTAAGATTGTAAGATTTAAAATACTATAATTCATTTTCAAGGTGTAAGACTACTCGTAATGATATCAATTAGTCTATATAATAACAGATGTGAGAGTAACTACAAATTGTATGGTTAAACTTAGGTACATGCATTGGTATTCCAGACTTTGGGGTTTATCTTTCGCAGGGTCATGTTTTAATAGGATTCAGATGCAAAGCAGGTTATAATAGAAATGATTTTAGACAAAATGAAATCGTAGTGCTTTAAATAGTATTCTAGGAATGATTCTACCAATATTAATATATTGTTAAATGTTTTATCAACCGATTGGAAGTATGTGTCAATTAAGGGCTAAATATTCCATATGCTTAAAGTTTAGTACATATATAGAAACAGATTAGGCTAGTAGTAAATCTAATCATCATCGTAGTATCAAACGATTGTGTTTTTATGGATTGCATAAAAAAAAAATGAAATTTGAACAAGTATGTTTATCCACCTATGTATTATAATTATATTATATTCTAAGTATATAGATTGGGAGAGAAGGATTAATTTAAGCGGTTATCAAATAATAACTATCCCTAATGGGTGCCAAGTTTATATAGCTACTTTCTCGTCGGGTTTTAAGTGAATAAATTGATTGGCTGAAACTATTGCTTATCTGATTGTAATTAACTAAAATTTTGGATTATTTGAAATAACATCTCCAATTTGCATAAGAAATACTTTTTCTTCAAACTTCCTTTTCTCCTAATTTCTTTTCTCTCCCTCATCTCTTCCAGAATGAGCTCTCCTCTCTCTTTCTAGCACCTTCCTAAATCTTTCCCCATTCCTCAAATCTCTTTGCTCTTTCTCTTGATCTGGTTGGTTGGCTCGGCGCCACCGGCCGTTTGGCTCAGCGGCGACGTTGGCACAGCCGCTTGCGCCGCCCTGTGGCCGGTCCTCTGCCTAGGCTGCGCGCCGGGACTCCTGCGTCGCCGCTTCCTATGGCGTCGGCCGCCTTCATGCCTACTACTCGCACGGCCAAGATCAAGGCCGCCTCCAACGAGGTCACACACCGGCTCCACTGGCTTTTCCCGTCCTTGCGGTTTAGTTCTCCATCCCTTCTCCTTTCTCTTAAATAAGATTGGTAACCCTAATCCTCTCTCTTCCTCACTCCCTCTCCGGATGCCGATTGATGATGGTTCTAGTTTAATTTAGGGTTTGATATCCCTAAGTTCTTGTCCCCTTTTCCTTACATGCCGATTCCTTATTGTGATTGGGGATTATTACGTGTTGCTTGATGTTAGGGTTTCATGATGATTGAGATTTAGATATTGATCTTTGAGATCATGCTTCCTTGATCTGTGGTGTTTAGAAGATGTTTTGGTAGTTCATTGTCTTGATTATTGTTATGATGTGTTGAGCGGATTGATGGGTAGTACTTGTTACGAACTTATGATGGAAATGGATGAATTTAGCACATATTGAGTTGATACTTTGCTCTACTCGATGTTCTTAACACTTGATTAAGGCATAAGGATAGTAACTTTGGTTTTAAAGCGCATATATGGTAAAGGATAGGATTGATAATATGCTAGGCATTTGAGTTATTGAAGCATCATAAATACATTGAATCTATTGAGTTATTGATGTATGAAATCTTGAATAGGGGAGTATTATCTGTGCTTACTATTTATGCTCATGTTAGAAAAATGGGAAAAAGGGGCTAAAATGGGTTATTGGAACACATGAGATCCTTTCATGTCTCATTATTGTCTTAAGCGAGTGGTTTGATCCATGCTATGCCTTTGAAGCATTATAAACCGGCTATGCATAGTTTGCTTACATAGATTGATTTCTTGCCATAGTGCGTAATGATTTTTGAATATAAATTCGGTGTATGTTGTGATGGCTTTGATTCGTTTACATGGCGGATGGTGGTTTTGGTGCCACCGATCGCTTAATGGCCATGATTATATCTTGATGGATCATATTCTCGAGTATGTGAACCGAGGGATTGGATGTCATGATCTATGAGTATTTGTGAGTGGATAGGTTGGCTTAGAAAATGATGAATTGATACTAGGCCAAGCGGTGGGATTATGTTGGTTAACTTTAGTTGAATGGCAACTAATGATATCGTGGCGAAACCTCACGGCTATTGTCGCCCACCAGGGGTGAGGCAATACCACGAGGACGCGACGATATCGCTTATTTGCAACCACTAATTGGAATCGGTTTTAAGTCCATTTTGGTCGATGATGCAACTAATAAAATTGATTAAAGGATGATACGTGGGTTGGGCGGCATCGTGACGATGCCCTAAACCTTGTCGCGCGTAGGGAGCGCGAGTAGGCTTAGGGAACGCGCGGTGCAACCCCACAATATCAACATTAGTCCGAGACCACATCTATGTTTTTCTCCTTTAGCCTTCCACTTGTCATTTTCTAATCTAGCTCATGTTCATACTAATTGAATACAATTAGATGCTTCTAATGGAATAGAACTTGTAGGAACTTACTTGTGCAGAAAGGAGTAGATGAATGGATAACAATTGGCTTAGTTTTCCCTTCTTGCTTACGAATTTCGTTTCCTGGCTCCCAACTTAGCTATTTCTTACGCCGATTCTGAATCTTGTCTTTCTGGCTTTCTCCTATCTTGTGTGGGTTTGCTCTGGGCAATGGTTTGTTTTATGTCTCCTTAGTGAGGCTTGTTTGGTTTATATAGCATAGTAATTGCGGTGTCAACGAGTGGTTTGAAAGAGAGCTGGGTCTTTAATTTGGATGGATTGCTCCAATAAATCACTTGTCGGTGCATTAATTTTGGTAGCCTGAGTAGTCGACTAGCTTATTCTGCGCATGTGGCTTAGATGGTGTTTGGTTGGTTCTGGGGAGAGTTCGGCCGGGGAATTTGTCCTAGAGGGTTCAATGAGATTGAAACATATAAAATGTTTAATCTTGTGGCCTAAATGACCTCCTTGTGGTCGCCGACACAGTCAGGGCATGCTCTGGAGATTCGGTTGAATGGATGTCTTGGCCATTTGCTTGGACTTGGTCTTAACCTTTGGTCTCAAGTGTTACGGTGATTTAATTTGGTTGGAGCGAGTTGTCTTTATCCGTGGGTACTTGTTGCTTGGCTTTATCTCTACTCACCGAGGTTCTCTTTGTTTTACCATGGTAAAATATTTTTACCTCGCGGTATTTTCTCGAATATTTGCGTCTACGGCTTAACAGGTTTGTAAATTGCCGAGTGATGCAAAAACAAATCGTGAGAGGAGCAGATTGGCCCCGGACAATCTAGGGTACCTCATTGAGCGATTCAACTTAGGCGGCGGCAATTCTTTCTCTATTCATTTATTGTATTTAATTTAATGCATTTGCTTTATGCTTAATCTCATACGTAAACAATTTAATTTGCGAGTTCTCAAATGCGAGATCAACTCAAAGACAGAGTGAAGCTTGTAGTTTTGTAATTTACTTTTGAGATGTAATTTGTAACCAAATATGTAATTGGATAGTTATGTGAGTTGTAATTCCGGTGACTTGTATGTCTTTATAAAGATTTTTGTATTTCCTATGTATTGTAAATGTGAACTACGATGTATCAATAAAATTTGTGTTGCAGTTCAATTCTTTGATTCAATCCTTTACAATGATTATTCTTGATCAATGATGGCAATTGGTTTATTTTATCTTCTTACCATTTTCTTCTGTAACTTTTTCTTTCTCTAATTTCAGGAATTCAATTATCTTTTAACAAAAGCTTTTAAATTTGCAGAAAGATAATAATAATTCAATTTCATATTTTAATATTTTATTTTATCTGTCCAATAAATTCAGGAATGTTACAGTATTTTTAGTTTTTTTAAGACAGATTAGTGTGCAAGGTAAATGACTAATATGACCCTCATTTCTCCATGCATTAGCGTGCTAGTGCTTTGGTTTCCACCAGCACTTAAATGCGCATGCATACATTTACAGCTCTGCATGCAGAAGATTAGTGGGATATTACTCCACGCCAAGTCACTAAGCATGCAAAGGAGTCAAAAAATTTCAAATCTTGGAGTGGAGTTATGAGAATTAATGGGTTTTGGGTGGGTCCTACGGACTAAAGATGCACTCTTTGTAGGATAAATTTTGAACACTAATAATGTATTCTTTGTGGGACGGAGGGAGCACGTGTAATCGTGCGGCGGCATTTGGATACGCCCTAGTTGTACTTGCAAAGGCCGTGCGTGTTCCTGGCCTTGTTTGCTTTTGCTTGGCCCGGAAGTAGGACAGCCATCTGGCCCAGTAGGCATCTAGCGCCCACGAAATGCGTCCCTCCCTCGAAATTACGCAAAACGTCTTCCCGTGACCCCGTCGCACGCACGACAAAGCCCACCAAAACCCACGAAAGAAAGGATGGCGGACGTCAACGGCGGCCGCGGCGGCGGAGGTGACGCGGGGAGTCGACGGCCGCTGGGGCTGCTGGCGAACGCGGCGAAGCGGAAGGATGGGTTCGTGCAGCTGCTCCTGATGTCCGGCATCCTCATGATGAGCCTGCGGTCCCTGGGCCAGAAGCACCGCCTCCGCGACCTCGCCGACGACGCCGCCGACCTCCGCCGCGAGCGGGACCACCTCTCCCTCCGCATGCGCGACCTCCAGGACGCGCTCCACCGCGAGGCCGACGCCGACGCCTCCGGCGCCCTCGCCGCCCACCTCCGCCGCATCTTCGCCGCCCACCCCGCCGCCGCCGCCGCCACTGACGACAACTAGCTCGCTCCCCGCCAAGTCTTCTCCGCGTTCCTGCTCATTGGTGCTGGCGTTGCCTGTTTACTCTAGAGATCTTTGCGCATGTTCCGTGTGTCTGCCTCGCGAATCTTGACCATGCACGCGATGTGTTTGTGGAAATGCAGCAGAGACTGCCGGATTGCATCTTACAGACGAACAGTTTGTCCTACTTATCTCGCGCCATATCGTTGAGGTTTGAGCTTAATTTTTTTGGTTCCCTATTATTTGATAATTTCTCAGCTGCTTGTTGTTGCGTTTGGATTATCTGATCCTATCTGAGTCGCGATCATTAAAAGATGTATTGTTCTTGTGCTTTTTAACTTTTAATTGAAACTTCAGACCTGACAAACGTAGTGCACTCATCGCTCGCTCCAAGTAAATAAAAATAAGAGGGAGACTAGGGAACGGTATACCGTTCCAACGGTATAGTCGTGAAACTTACGAAACTTATCAGTTTCAGTATTTTTTTTTCATGAGTTTCAGTGTTTAGTTTCATCAGTTTTATATTTCATCAGTTTTTAGTGCTAAGTTTCATGAGTTTCAGTGTAAAAATTCATAAGTTTCATAAGTTTCAAAGGTATACCGAACGTTTCTTAGTTTTTCTGTAAAAATAAAGCATCAGAAAGCCATAAAGAACTTCTCGTAACACAGCAAAACCCTTGTCAATCTCCACTTTCCAAAAGTCGAGAAATACTGTAACTTGAAACAACATCTAGTAGGTTACAAATGCTACGGCAGGTTTATTGTATTAATCTTGGAGGATACCATGGAATTAAGTACATGATCCTTCATAGCAGGAGAGATAATTCTTCAGTCAAAAACTTAAAATACCTTCGTCCTTTGATATTTGTCAATCCCGCACAGAATCTTAGTCTGGCCTGGCTGATAAAATAAATTGCATCGCCTACAATTCATATTTAGCTAATTCCATATGTGAATAAGCTGCAACAAAGATTTCACTAGCATACCCCACAGCAAATTGCAGGAAAATCCCAGCTATACCAATTCCAGCCGCAACAGTACATCACACATTCACACCACCGCTAAGAAAAAAGGGGGGAAAGAAAAAAAAAAGAACAGTAAAAAACTCTGGAAGATATCGCATCAACTATCTGTCATAGATGAAGGATATAGCTTCAGTTGATCTTGACCAGAACTATGGGGTACCATAGGTACCACAGTGGGAAGTACACAGATGTTCCGAAACATGAAAATAGTACCAGCAAAATTTATAGAAGTACAAATAGGTTCCTGAATCCAAAGGCTTACACCAACTGGACCCTTGACTTGGTTTGAAGAAGTAATGGAGCCATAGTGCATTAGTTCTACGTGCCAATTGTTGTTTCAGAAGCTAATTTGAGGTTAGATGTAGTCAATCTAGACATGACTACTCATCCTGCTCAACCTTCAGGTCCCACATATTCGAGTCCAGCCCGGAATCCTCCTCGTCCCCATCTTCTTCCTCATTCTCCCCATCTTCAATATCCCCTTCAGCCTAATTGTCATCCAATGGGCCAAGCACACCCACAGAGTTCTTACCACACTTCGTCGGAGATGGCATCCCATTGAGGTTCAGTCGCAAAAAACCTTGCTTATTTGTGACTGCCTGGGCAAAACACCGATCTCCAACCCTCAGCAACATATTTAAGCTCACGTCAAGCTCCTTTAGGTCCGAGTGGCCATCATCCTTCATTTTGCAATCACCAATGATTTTGCAATCACCACAGCACCATCATCCTTCATTTCATTCTCAGCCAAGCTCAATTTCTTGAGCCATTGCATTGCAGATAGGCAGTTGGCAAAAGCCTGTGCAGCCTTGACAGTTATTTCATTTCCGGCAATCTCGAGGACCTCCAATCGACGCGCCAACTGTTTGAGGGCATTTGCAATCACAATTGCTATTGTTCCCTTGTTCTCCAAATTGAGATCACTGAGATACAACTCAATGAGATCAGTAGGCTTTGGGTAGTTTTTCGCTGAGAGCTATTCCAGCCTCAGCACCAAATAAGTTGTCCCTGAGATCAAGTTTCTTCAGACCAGTACATGTCCCTAAGGCCTCAGCCAGTGCTACCCAGTCCCCACCACCAGATCATATCCTTGTTGCTGAGCACCTGAAACTCTAGCATTGTAGAACGTTTAACCATCTCAGCAATTGACAAAGCACCTTCATCTCCAGTCATATTGTTGTGGAAGTGGAGAACTCAAGCTTCTCAATCGAAGGAATAAACTCAGATAGAGATTATGCAGCTTCCTCATCACGTACAGCTCTTCCAGGTTGTCCTGTGATTTTAGGAGCTCTTCAAATGTCCTGACACCCTTCTCACCTGAAGCATTCTCGGAGAGGTTCAGGTATCTCAGTACAGAGCCCTCCAAAGTTTTGGAAAATATGCAGATCACCTCAAGGACCTCATCCTCAGGCCTTCCTGCAACAAAATCAGAGATATCCACCTCTGTCAGCTGTTTTTCGATTGATGCCAGAATTGGCCCAACAAGTCCCCTGTTGCTGAAGCAAATCCTTCTGTATGAGTTTCACGCTTGCCACCGGATATATCAAACACAATATGTCGGACCCCGAAAAAATACCTCCGAAATTCTCTGTGTAACATGTACTAGTCTAAGAAAAGCTAGTTGTGACACCACAGAGTGTCGTATCTTATAAAATGTGAATGTTGAGGTCAAAAACTTTATAAAATGTGAAAATAGAGGTTAAAATTTTACGTTATGCCGTTTATATCGTGTTTTTGGGCCGTTTTCGAGTGTTTGGGCCTCTCCGGGGGACTTTGGGCCTCCGATGGAAGGGTTTGGGCCCAAGGGGGGACTTTTGGGCAGCCAAATCTTGCGCCCCCCACTCCCTCTCCCAACCCTAGCCGCCACCCCCTAGCCCCCCCATGCGCCTCCACCCTTCCCCTTCCTCTCCATCTTCCCCCATGGCGCCACCACCCCTCTCCTCCCCTCTCCACCTCCCTTGCTGCCCCTAGGGGAGTTCTCCACCTCACCACCCCGCAGATCCGTCCATTGGAGCGCTCCGCGATGAGAAGATCCGGTGGATTTAGAGCAAGGAAGGAGATCGCGCGAACCGGAAGGAGATCCGTTGGGTTTTCGTTCGTCGCGCGAAGGTATGGCCACGGGGATCCTTGGGGTTGGTCTAGATTCTGTTCTAAGGGTTAATATCATGTTTTTAGATCAATTGGTGGTGCTGTAATTGGGTAGATTAGATGGAATCTAGAGTTTGCCATGTTCTTTGTTTCGGGCAGCATGAGCAGTCGACCTAGGGTTTGGGTTTTCGCCAATTTAGAGTCGTATTTTGGTCGGCCGCCTGTTGAGGAAGTTGTAGGTAATTTCAATACCTTTCAGTGGGTATAAAGAACGTCCAATTCCGCCCAGCTGTTTGAAAGTTATGCTCGTTTTACCGAACGTGTTAAAAACTGTGATGTGATTGGAACAGATCACGGTATTCTGTAGATTAAACCACTTTAGAGTCCGAATCAGTTTTTCCATATACTTAGAAAAAGTTAGGAAATTTCCTAAGCTACGCGAGGATGTACTCGTTTAATCGAATCGGAGTCGTAGAACCCGAGTTATGCTCGTTGCAAGTTTGCTGTCCCGACGGGACAGAACCTCTGTTTTTGGGTTGTGCGGGTAGTTTGCGAAGTCGGGGTAGAAGAGTGTTTACGTATTGTTTTGTGGGCATGATTTTGAGTGTGTGGTGCCTATGTGCAGGTGTTGTGACCCCGGGGGTGCCCTCTACGTCTCGCCAATCCGTCGCCTGTGGTTGAGGCAAGTGTATTGGAATGGGTAGCGGGTTGTGGTTTGCTAGATTGGTTGAGATTGAAATTTAATATATGATATGTTCACATGCCATGCTTTAATGATTGCCATTGATATGATGAATATGCTTATTATGTTATGATGCCATGTGTTAATGTACAAGTTATTTATGATGTTGGCATGTTTGCATACATGGCATGATACATGGCCCGGGTGGTGAGAAAGTCATAACTAGTCCGGTGAAGGTCGGTGAGAAAGTTATGACTATTTCGGAGAGCCATTGAGTAAGTCCTACATCGTGATTCCATCCACCGCGGTGTATGGAAGCGAGGAGTAGGCACCCTCCATCTTCGGAATGGAAGGGGGGAGAGGGTGCACACCGACGGGTGTGTACTAAACCATACCGGTATGATTTTCCAGGAGATATGTGCATCGCATTGCATTGCATTGCATTGCATTATATGAGGATGTTATATGATGATGATATATGTTGATGTCAATGATATGCTTACACTATGAATATGAGATGTGTATGATGTCGTATGTGAAAAGTGGTGATAAAGGTATTAGAATGTATTTTCTTGTTCCATTGCAATATACTTGCTGAGTGATGAACTCACGCTTGTGTTTATGTTGTTTTTCTTAGGTATCATGAAACCGGCATGCGAGAAAGGGAGCTAGTCACACGTCATCACTTAGTATCACACATATAAACAATGACATGTTCCTTCCTTTAATTGTGATGGTTAATTCACTGAACTAAACTGTGGTGTTGATGCTTGTTGGTTGCCATGAGTAAATGATTAGTTCATATTTGACATGAGACGGATAGGCTTATTTATATCCTTAGCTGTATGATGGCTGAAATTCCTGTTTTCTCAAGTTATTGCTATCGTTCTTTATGCTATCTTGATATGTTAAGATTGTTGTTGCTTCAATTCATGGAAAAACAAAGGAGATGCTACCGAAATTTTCGGTATTAGCATTTGCTCCTTTGCTGTAATTTACTTGTAATTGTGGTATTTAGAGGTTGCTTAGTCTATGTTTGGTAGCATTCGGGCATATTAAATGCCGGGGTGTTACACTAGTACACACAGTAGAAGTGAAATCACAGCCTATCCGGCGTTTTTTATTAATAATAAATATCACCATCGTGAAACTCATCCTCTGAAGCAGCAGATTAAGCATAAGTAAGTACAAACGTACTCAACAAATCACATCGAAAAAATACAATATAATGTACAGGTAACAAAGGAATGTTATATGGTTCATTTTAGTATAAAGCAACGATTTTCTAAATATTCTAAATAATTTCAAATTGCATAATTTTAAAGAAACATAAATTTAAATATGTTTAACTCAGGAATCACTCCTAGACTATCCAAATTTTCCCCTTGATGGACTCACTCCATCCCAAATCCATTTTTGTAGACTCAAATTTTAAACTTAACAAATTCTAGTCTGTAAATGGCTTGTTTGGCATGCCATGACGGCGGCGCGGCTAATCTATTAATTTTACACTTTGCTGAGGTTATACAACTTTATTCATAAGGCATGATAGTCTCATTGCGTCATCACACTTTCTTTGGTGCGCGACAGAGAAAATCACGACAATGCCCCTATAAAAACCCATACATGTAGTCATGCCCGCTAAGGTTTCACTGCTGAAAGAATCCCTCTAGTCAGAAGACCCCTCTTACGCCAGAGTGACATCCTCACACTTTCACCACACCACTACCTCCAAATAGCATGACTATCCAAGGTATGTTTTAATATGGCTAGCCAAGTATGTCCCATTCTAGACTTGTGGTAGTACGATTATGCTTTACATTCAGCGAAACTCAGATCGGTCCTTAATTGACCAGGCGAGACCTTCCACAATCCCAGATCCATATCCACACCACCACCCAACCATTTCTCACCAGGTCTAAACCATATTTTTATTTTAACCATACCAAAAGATACAACATTACAACTTTCATTTGAACAAAGCATTATTTTGGCACAAAACTTTCTAAGTTTAGTTATAAGCATGTCTACGCAATTTCTAAGTATTAACATATAATAATTCATAATTTTCTTAAGGTTACAATGGAATCGAAATTCAATTTCAAAGGTGACGTACCAATTCTGGGTATAACTAGCAATTTAAAACTAGGACAAATAACATTTATAACAATTAGGCATGCAATAATTTAAATTCAACATACAAGTTTAAAAACTGGAAACAATATGATCAAGGTGGTGTGACTTGCCTGGTTCGACGAGTTGCTACTCGTAATCGTCGCTCGGGTACTCGGACTCTCCGAAATCTACACTCGAAAATCAACCAAATTCAAATAAATTCAAATAAAATACCAAACTAGCACCAAACAGAAATTTAGGATTTTAGATGAATGTAAAAAGAGAAACGGAGCCAAACGGAGTTCGAATGGGCGAAAAGGGCTCCCAGAAGTTTAAAAACAAATAAAAAGGAGAAAAAGGATTTTTCTGAATTTTTGTAATTATTTTTCAACAGGAAAACCTGAATTATTACGCATGCTGACGTCAGCGGTAGATTTCGGATTTATTTTTCAAAAGGAAAGTGAATTATGACGCAATGCTAACATCATAATTAATTTTGGCCGAATTTATTTTTGAACAGGAAAATCCCATTTAGACTGACAGGTGGTCCCGCGTGGGCGGATCCTGTGGCCCTGCACACAGGTGCACGTGCGTGCGCGCCATGAGCACGGCCGGAGGCGAGGAGGAGGGTGGTGATGCGGGGAGGCAACAGAGCTGGGGGCAGGGTCGGTGGAGCCAGAGGGGCACGGGAGGCAGTGAAGGACGTCAGCACGTAGGCGGCCGGGGCTATGGAAGAAGTCGACGGGGACGGCCGGAGAGGGAGAGGAGAGCGGTGGGGAGGGGGGGGGGACTACGGGGAAAGGGGGTGTCTAGGGCGGTATAAATAGGGGGAGCGATGGCACGCACAATGGCTACAGAGATTGCGGCGGTGGTTGGGGCAACAGCGGTGGCGGGAAAAGGGGATGGGGAGGGTAGTGGGGATAAGGCGCGGGGGATGGTGGCGGCGGTTAAGGCGCGTGAAGGGCGGGAGGTGGTGTGAGAAAGAGGGAGGAGGGAGGTGGCGGCACTGGCCTGGCTCGGGGAAGGAGAGAGGGCGGGAGGAGAAAGAAGGGGGAGGGGGCCGGGCCGGAGGCGGGGTGGGCCGGGCGAGTTGGGCTCGGCCCGGGGAAAAAGGATTTTTTTTTTACGGGCGTGACTGTCAGCAGGCTCAAGAGGTTCATCAACTCTAGGTGCTTGTGGTTCTGCAGCTGTCCTTCAAAATTTCAAGCATCATCTTGCCTAGTTTCCTTCGTATACAGCTGGACAGCAGAACTCCCATCACCATCAGGCTCCTCCTTGAAATGCTCATCTGCAGAACCAAAGCAGATCTCTTGGATCTTTTTGGCACTCTCATGAGCTTCTTCCTTGCCCGAAAGACCATATTTGCAAGAAAAAATGGACTCTGTTGAGAGGTTCTTGGTCATCCTCTCCACGAGCATCAATCTTGTGTTTTTGCTTGGTGGCCACAGCTTGATTGAGAATTTGCGGGGGTGGAAATCTTTTGTCGTTGAATCCATGGGAACTTCTCATACTTTTCAGTACACAAACTACAGTCAGCTCACCAACCATTAGTACGATCATAACAATAGAGAAGGCAAGACAATGTCTTAGGTCTACACTTGATAACTACAACACGTAAATAATGTAACAATTCAACAAGAAAAAAAAAACACTTCACTTAACATGAATGATCTGCTCCATTATTCTTCTCTCAGAATGTTGGAACAATCGATAACTAAGTAACGAAATCTGAAAGAAGTACCGAGGATTTTATTTTTGCCTCGACAGATCAGTGCATTGAAAATTGCAAACATACTCTAGTTATTTCCAATCTCTTCCACAGATACACCAGCGAATCACATGGGGTTCGAGCTCGGCTGAGCTGCCTTCTCCGCGCGGACGGACCGCGGGCCTGGCTCCACTCGGAGGAGCTCGCTCACGGCGGGGGAGTGCCGCTCGAGCCTCGAGCGCGGGGAGGAAGGCAGATGTCACGGGCGGGGCGGAGACCGACGGGCGACTTGGCGACGGCGGATGGCCGGCGTGCGAGATTCTAGGGCACTTCCCCGCGCCGAGCTTTGCGCCGTGTGGTGATCAGTGTTTTGCAGTGTCCCCGAATGAGACTGGGCTGGTTGGGCTGGACTGGGTCGACGGCTGCTGCTGTGTGGAATTTGGGCCAACGCCGGTGAGGCTTTGCCGGTGGTGACACTGTCTCGGGACAGTACGGAAACCGAGTTTAGGGCCGAACAGAAGGCAGGAATGCCATATGAATTTTACGCGAATTTTACAGGAAGAAGTACAAATCTTATGAAATTTCTTTATTCCGAACGGGCCCTTAGAGCATCTCCAAGAGAGACTTAAAAATGAACCTTAAATTTTAATTTAAGACCTCAACTATTTAGATTTAGGGCTCCAACGAAATATTTACTTCAGCAATTAGGCCCTAAAACCCAACAAAGATAGGGCACAATCATAGAGTTGCTAAATATAGCTACTCTCCTAGAGCCCCTAAAATAATTTGCTAAATTTTAACAATTTAGGGCTCTTGCTGGAGTTAGTCTTTTCCCTAAAAACCCTATAATTCAAATTAAAACCATATTTAAAGCCTCTCTTGGAGATGCTCTTAGTTAGCCCAACCCAAGTTGGATCGGCTCTCTACTCTGCAGTTACTGCCGCGTCACCACCGCACGTTTTTAAACCCGTCGGAAGAAAAAATGAAGTAGTGATTAAGGAGAGATTCAAGATGAGATTTTTTTTTTTAAAAAAAAAAAAACTAGTGAAACCTTGAAAGCCTGGAAGGCCCCACTTTAGTGCTCGCTAGTCGCTACCACAATCTTGCTACACTTCGCTGGCGTGCTTGATTGTTGCATAATAATTCAAAATGATAATTCACGACTAACTTTCTTCTGCCTTTGCTTAATCAATACGTCTCCACTCTCCAGGAAGAATCTACTTCTTCTATAATAATAGTACTAGCAAAACCAAAGCAGAAATAGGGTCGTTTGTGCGGTGGCATGAACCCCCATAGAATGATGGTTTTTGCCGCGGTAAAACAACCCGCCGGAGCACATAAACATTCCAGCGCCCCAGATTCCCTCCCCTGTTAGCAAATCAGCGGAAGAGTCGTGCACTAAACAAGGAGTCAGGGGCTTAATCTCATCGGCTTTGCAGTACTAAAAAAACACGGTTCTGCGCTGCCTCGCTCAGCCGCTAATCAGTGATCACCGCTGCTCGTGCTCGCTGCTCGGACTATTCTACGCTTCTTCCAATCCAAATAACCGTGACGCGGGCCCGGGCCCACACACCGTCGTCTGAGATGCCGGATGGTGCTGGGACCCACGTGCCTGGGCTCCGTGCGGGCCCACATGTCAGACGTCACCGGCACACCGGCCGGGTGAAGTACTGAAGTTACCGTTCGCCATGCCGCTTTGCTGCTCCGGTGCTCCCGAGTCCCGAAATCCCCCGCTCCACTGCGCCAAAAGGCGCCGCGGCTCCTTCGGCAGCTTCACGCGGGCGCAGACATCGAACACATTCCTAGCATCAGCGGCGTGAGGTACTGTAGTGTGAGCGCTGCTTGGTCGCTTGAGGCGGAGGCGCGAAACCCTAGCGGAGCCCACCGGTCTCGGCGGCGGCGGCGCCGCCGGTAGGATGGCGCTGGATCCGGCGGTGGCGGTGCCATGGTGAGGGGCTTAGCGCCGGCGTCAGCGGCGCTCGGGGGCCGCGTGGCGGCGAGGTGGTGCACGTACCGGCGCGTCACCGTCGCCGTCTGCCTCGGCAACCTCGTCGCCGCGCTGCTCGTGCTCCGCTCGCTCTACGCCACCGCAGGCTCCTTCGCCTCCACGCCCAGACGTGCGCTAAGCTCCACCATGGCTCGTTGTTGGTTTTGTCCGATTGTTTTGATCTAACCCGGCGTTTAACTTGGCGGTCGTGTGTGCGTGCGTGCTTCAGGCGTGGACGTGAGGTATTCGGAGGAGCAGATTAGGCGGGTCGAGGAGTCGATCCGGATTGGCCGCGCCGCCGAGCCCGTCGAGCTCGTGGAAGCGGTATAACTATTACGCAGATTATGATGTTTAGAACTCGTTTTTTAGTTGCTTTGTAATCGTGGTGATCTGAAGTTTTTGGTCTGGGGTTTGGCGTTGCTTATGAGAAGGTGAAGAAGCTGCAGAAAGTATTCGCGAGGGAGGAGAAGAGGCGGAAGGAGCTGCCGCTCGAGCTGAAGCAGAAGGTTTCCTATGAGATTTTGCAGAGGCTGCGTGATTTTGGGGATAACAGCAACACCACCGAACAACGAGGTAGTATGGTCTTATTTTGTTCACATACTGATACTGACTAAGTTGGACTCGTCATCCAACTTAAAATGAGTTTTGAATTGTTCATTTTGCACATTTGAAAAGGAACAGAATAGTTTGGAAAGGAACATAATGTAGGCATTTTTTTTTTTTGCCATTTCTAGTATTTTCTTATTATTAGAGTTTCTTTCTATTCCTTCCAGTTATCTCGCATGGAAATATCAAATTCTAAATGTACTTTTGAAAAACAGTGGGCTCTATCTTTTCTACGGTACCTTTTAAAACGTGAGGCCAAAAACTACCTTCTGGACTTTGTGTTGCATCGCCTATGTGCATTTTCATCGACTTACGGTTCAAGTGCACTTTTTGTGTCAATGTTTTCTGATCCTCGCTTTGTGGATATTTTTACTCGTCTGCATGTGAACAAAGAATTGGACTAGCAATAATGCAGCTTCCTTTTCATATAGTGACTTCTTAAGGTACGGGGTGTGATTTAATTTTTGTTGAGAAAAATATTGACATGACGGTACCATGAAGTGCTGATAGTTTAGGAAAGTAAGGTGGTATTTGACTTTGCTTCATGGTGTCAGATGCTGAGAACATTTTTTATGTTCTTGCGGTTTATAGGTTAGACAATGATTTAATAGATACTCAAGTGTAAAAAATGTTTATTCATTGCATTTTAAGTTGTAGAAGTGTGTCTTTCATAGTTACTAATTGCAAGATTGAATATATATAGTGGTATGCTATTGAACAGCAGGGTGCAAGAGATGATTTTGTTAAGGATATATTATCTCTTATAGTTATAGATAAGTTTCTGTTATAGATAGAGTCCTATTCCTATTCCTTTTCCCTCATGTACTCTATATATTGTGGCCATTGGCTCTCATATTGAATACAAGTCATATTCATAACATGGTATCAGAGCTAGGTTTTTTTCCTAGCCTCTCCCTTCCGCTGTTTTAGATCTAATCTGCTGCCCTGGGAGGAGGAGACTCCCGGGGCGGCTCCCGCATCGGCCGAGCTCTATCATCGGCCGGGGTGTGCGTGTCGCTGGCAGATCGATCTACCTCTCCGGTGTTGACGTCTCTACCATCGACGTCTCTGATCCGCTGCTTGGCCGACGTCCTCCTTGTTGGCGTCCGTTTGTTACCGCGTCACCCGTCATCACCGCTTCTTCGTCACGTCGCCGTCTTTGCTCTTCTGCTCCAAGGTCGAGCGCCCGAGCTCGCTGCTGCTGGACCACCGCCGAACCCGGAGTCGGAGCCGGGCGGCCACCGTCGCCTCGCTTCCGGATCCGGTCGCCAGCGGAGCATCTTCTTCATCGGACGCAGCCGCCCGTGTCGACCACGCTGGATTGTCGACGCGTCGTCTTCTTCTTCAGCCCGGCCATCTCAATCATTTGCTCAAATCAGCTGCCGCCTCTCTGGCTCACAGTCAGCCGTGGGCGACACTCGCCCGGCCTCTGTGCTGCCTCTGGTTTTGGTCGTCGCTCGCTCGGCCGCTGCGCCGCCTCTTGCTCTGGTCGCCGAGGGCTGACACGGAGCTTCGTCAGGTGGCAGGGGAGCCGAACGTGAGGAGACGGCAGGGGAGCGGGTCGGCTCAAGGCCGGCCAAGCGCCGCTGCTCAAGGCCCGAAGGGGTTCTGTCGCCCGTGACTCCAAGCTCCTGGACTGGACTCCAAATCTTGATGCCTCCCGTCTGTGGAAGAATCTTTGAGGACTACTAGTGCACGTTCTCCATCCCATGAAACGTGCGATCTCATGTTCGTGAAGTTTTGGTTTTCAAGATTCTTATAGCTCCTGGTTTTCTACATGGCTGGCTTGGCACCAGTTCGGCTGGCTCGGCTTCGGTTCTTCTCTGGCTCGGCTCGGCTCGGTCATCTTAGCTTTTATTGGCTCTTTTAGCTTGTTGGTTTTCGGGCTACTGCTTTTTATTGCGGCTATTATTTTTAGTTTTTAAGTTTTCCGTTGCGTCCATCCAAGTCTTTAGTTTCTTGATTCTGTCGTCGCTCAGCTCTTTTTATCGGCTTGACTCATTCTGTCAACTTTTATTACCTCGGCTCGACTCATTATGTCGGCTTCGTCGACTCGTACCGTCGGCTCTTCTTCGTCGACTCGGCCCTACCTTCGACTTCCATTTGTCGATTTGGCTTCATCGTCGACTTTTCTTCATCGACTCGGCCCTACCTTCGACTTCGGTTCGTCGATTTGGCTTCTTCGTCGACTTTTCATCATCGACTGGGTTCTTCGTTGGCTGTTCTTCGTCAGCTCGATGTTTCAAGAGTTACATGCTACGACGGCTTCTTCAGTACTATGACTTTGGATTTTTCCTATTTTAGTTCATCTCTTCCAAATGCAATGTTATTGCATACGCCTTGCATTTGTGGGGGGTGTTAAGGATATATTATCTCTTATAGTTATAGATAAGTTTCTGTTATAGATAGAGTCCTATTCCTATTCCTTTTCCCTCATGCACTCTATATATTGTGGCCATTGGCCCTCATATTGAATACAAGTCATATTCATAACAGATTTATCATGTCTTAATTTCGCCAAAACTGAACTATTTGCTTTCTTTTCTTTCTTTCTTTCTTTCTTTTTTGTAATGTTTGCCAGAAGCTATAGATTCCTGGCGTGTTGAGAAGCTGAAAGATATCAGAAGTGCATCTGCTCAGAATTTATCAAATTTAGGCCTCTCTAGTGAAGAATCAAGTATGTGAGCTTAGTTGAAATTATTCTGGCTTCTGACTAACGATTCATTATATTTATAGTTTTATACTCATTTTTAGGCTTTCATTAATTTGCATTTATTCTCTATGATTCACTATTTAGGGATGTTAAAACGAGCCTTGGAGTTCAATTGGCGTATGCTACTGGAGGACATTGGTCTTTGGATACCTGTCAATGTATGGCATACTGAACACAATGACAAGCCTGAGAATGAACCAGAAGGTTATTTCCATTACACTGTTCATGTGACTAGCATCCTAATCGTTTATTTATTTTGAGACATTACTGGTGACAAATTGGATTTTGTGGATTTTTTAAAATGCTCTAAGGAACATTCGAGTCATTGCTTTTGATATGTAATATTGTTGCAGAGGAAGAGATAATACCAGGGCCACCTTTGCTCCCTGAATGCAACGCTGAACTACATGCAGATTATGGTGGTGCTGCTGTTAGATGGGGCCTAACACACCATAAAGAAAGTGCTGCTGATTGCTGCCAAGCTTGTATAGATCAGGCCAAGAGGGCCAAACCAGGAGCATTGAAGTGCAATATATGGGTTTACTGTCCATCAGAGTATGGATGCTACTCGCCAGACAAATATGAACATAAACATCAAGAGTGCTGGTTGAAACAGGTATTACTTGGGTATCATCTCTATATATATTTAACCATTGAAACTATAGGCACTAGGTGTTACGGTATTTCTTGTGTGCTTCATACACATATTAGTTTGCTGCCTTTAATTAAGTAGTGCATTGAGTAGGGTGTTTTGAGCTTTTCTCGACAAGCTGCGAAGGTTGTTTAGGTTGAACACTTCTACACTGAATTGTTTTTCGAGAACACTATACTGAATTTTTGATGTAGCTCAAAATCTAATTACTTGCCAGAGAAAACCATGTCATGCAACATAGGCCTATTATGTATCATGAATATCATGAGCTTTCTTTTATCGTGTCTTTGCTAGTGAGGGTATCAAATTGTACACCATGCAATTTGATTATCTTAAATTGCTTCCGTGTTTTGGCTTTGACTTGCACAATTCTTTTTGCTGAGGCACTGTGATATGAGGAATTCCGGATGAATTTTGAACTCATTACATTATTGGATAGTCTCCAAGATTTTCTCGAGATATTTGCTCTTGCGATGTTATGCATGGTTATTAAAACGTCGTTTAAACGTCAAAACACAACCGAGCCTTAGAACGTCTGGACGTTCTGTCGGACGCGTGTAGAACGTAGTGAAACGTCGTTCAACTGACGGTAAAATGCGTAGAATGTTCGATTCGGACGTTCTACCCGTTCTAGACCGTGTTATGATCCCATATTAGTGAGGGTGCAGGAGGGGAAAAGGGATCGGGACCGAAGGAGAGGAAGCGGAGGAGAGGAACCGAAAGAGACTAACCCTAGCACCGCGCCGAGCCGCCGCCAGCGCCGCGCCGTCGCCCTACCTGCGCCAGCTCCGGATCCACGTTGTCGCCCTGCCCGTGCCGTCTCCCTGCCCGCGCCATCGTCGCCGCGTCGTCCAGTCGCTGCCAGTTCGGATCCCCCCGACGGGGCGACGGGCAAGGCAGCGGGGGCGGCGACGGGAGAGGAGGAGCAGACGCGCAGGGGAGACGAGCCGAACGAGGCTCGCTTGGAAGGAATGGGAAACAGGGGAAGTAATGGGAAGTTAAGAAAGGAAAAAAAAAGGAAAGAAGAAAAAGGGAAGGGAAGGAACGGGAAACAGGGGAAGTAATGGAAAGTTAGGAAAGAAGAAAAAAAAAAGAAAAGAAGAAAAGGGGCAGGAAAAGAAAGGAAAAGGAAGAAGGAAAGAAAAGAAAAGGAAAGAAAGGAGAAAAATAGAGGAGTGGAGTCAAATCTCTTCTTTGGAGATATACTGATATTGGTAATAGATTGATATTGCTTATATATCTTTGGAGATATTGAGAGATGAGAGATGAGATATTGAGATGAGAGGTGAGAGATGAGAGATGAGATATTGAGATGGCATAGGGCCTCGAATTATATGGGAAAAGACTACAAAATCAAGGTACATATATGATATATCTTTGCTCTCATATTCGTTTTACAATGGTGCCTAAAACTACGTTTCAACGTCCGTTTAAACGTTTAAAAGTTAAAAAGGGAGTGGGTCGTTTCGTTCTCGTTTTACGTTTTAATAACCTTGATGTTATGTTAACAATTCCTTTTGCATGAACCTGCAGTTTATGTTTGATCTGATTTAATCATCAAAACATTGGTGTTGGTGTTTTGTTTATGTATGTAACAAAAGAATGAATTCTGTCTGACAGTGGCAATGTTACTTCGAATATATTGGTTTGTGTTTGCAGGCCTATCACCCTAAAGTGAACTTCAAAGACCGGTATTCTGAGTCATACAGGGATTCTCATCCGACTGCTCCTGTTGTTGTGACATGGATGTCAGGTGTTATCAGTGCATGAGCTGCTTACGGCCTACCTACTGCCCACAGGAGCTCCCATTCGAATGTGCCGACGTCCCAGCTGAATCCTGTACATTTTCACAAACCCACAATACCGTTTTGTTTTCCTTCCTTCGTAGTCTTTAGATTAGTCTAGCCCGTAGCTAAAGTTCATCTGAGATAGCCAGTGATTTTTGGAAGGACCGAAGGAAACTGCTGGTGGCTAACTCATTTTCCAAAAAGGAAAAAAGAAGAATACATGATTCAAGTTAATTCTTGTGTTTCCCGTCCGGTACTTTTTCTATAGTTTGATACCCCGGAGCTGGTTGATCATGGAAAAATTCACGTTCCATGATTCAGTTTGATTTATAAAGAGCATTTTGATTGGCCATTTAGATCATTTTCCCCTTTTCCTTAGCGAATGTAAACCACCTGTTTCATAGTAGATCTCTGAGGGATCAATGACCATGAGCAGATGATAGGGAGCCAATTGATCTACAAAGTCATCTTATGTCATGAAAAATCAAAGTCGTCTTTGTACCATGCAAGGTTTCAAATCTCGTTTCGGATTAAATATCGGAGGTGGCCGAAATCTGAAATCTCGACGAGATTCGGAAATTTCGAACAAAATCAGGACGAAATACAAAAATCAAATTTCAAATCCGGTTTTTTTTCAACCGGGAAATCCGAGATCTCGGTCCACATTGAACCGACCGAAAAATGTTCCAAAATACGTCAAAAAATTTTGAAAATTGTTTTGGATGGACCTGACACATCACTAATGTTCCTATAAAAATTTCAGATGATGATCATGCATGCGGAATTTTTAAAAAATCTAACAGTGATCAAGTCGTGATAAAAGCCTCATGTAAAGTTTGTTTTTTATTTTTCAAATGTAAGAAATGAAGTTTTTGAAAATCAAATAGTGGTAATTTCAAGTTTTTGGAAAATTTTCCATATATTCCTATATATTATATAGATAATACCTCATTAGGATATGTTGAATTGTAAAAGTCTTGATACTCGGAGTTTCTGTGGACAACTAGTACATATTCTATTAAATATGTTGTTCTGAGGTGGAGTGGACTGATCTTAATTTTGAGATTTGTCGAGTTATATTCAGAAAGTTTACAGTGTTCTTGTTATTCCAGCAAATGAACTGATGCTACATATTCAGAAAGTTTACAGTGTAGAGTTGAAGTTTTGCATGTATTTTCTAACTTTGGTGTTGAAATTGACGGTGAATTGATTATTTATGTCGAATGGCAGACGGTGGATCAATCTTTAGGAATGTTCAAAAATTCAAATAGTGCTACTAAAGACGAACTGATAAATTTTACTTGAATGAAAAATAGTTAAAACTACTTTAGAAAATTTTGAAAATTTTTGTGAATGGTCCTAACACATCCATAATATTCCCATAAAATTTTCAGATGATGAGTAATCTTGAGAAATTTTAAAAAATTCGGACAGTCCTAACCGACAAATTGAACCAACAAAAAAATGGTCAAAAACATGTTAAATTTTTTTAAATTTTTTGTGGATGATCTTGACCCTAAATACAATCAAATCTAACGCACAAAAATTAAAATCCGGTAAAAAACACTAAATTTCGGCCGAAATTGCCGAGGTCTCATCGAGAAATCCGAGATTTAATTTTTTTTTTACTTGGCTAGGATTTTGAATCTCGGAGGAGTCCGAAATCCAAAATCTCGATCGAGATTTCGGATTTCAGTCCGAAATTTAAATCCTTGGTACCATGTACGCCATATATTGTCCATGCAAAAAGTTAATGCGGTGTAGTGCGATTACCACATGGAAGATGCTAGTCCATGCTATATCGTTGGGATGCATTTCCACTGTATAGTAATGTTTTAGCTGTGTTTCATGTTTTGGCGCGTTTCACTCAGTTAGAGAATTTCAAAACTGAAACACCAAGTTTCAAAGCTCATTTCAAGTGCCAAACTTGAAACTTTGAGATTTAGAAGAGTTTCAACCGTGTTTTCAAATACAAATTCTAAGTGTCAAAAGAGTTCTAAATCAGAAACACCAAGTTTCAGAGCTGATGGTTCAACGTGTTTCAATGAAGTTTCAAATCAATGTTGTAGTTCCAACAAGTTTTAGGCGAGTTTCAGGTGAGTTTCCGAAAACTTCAAGTTTCAAAAGTGCTTCGATAAAGTTTCGCACAAATTTCACACCAAAACATCAAGTTTTATAAGAGTTTCACACGAATTTCGAACAACGAAAGCCACAAACTTCAGATTTTTTTTTTTGGTGTGTGTGTGGGGTGGGGGTAGGAGTGGCAATCGGGTCCGTCCCCTGTGGACTCGGACCCGAGACCCGAATTGACCTATGGGTCCAAATTTGGACCCGGCGGGTACCCGGGACCCGAAATTACAGCAGGACCCGAAATCATAGCTACAGTACATGATTTCACATTTTCAGCAACTCCAAACAGCACAGATGATGCATAGCAAGGTTATCAACTCTAAATGGCACATGATTTCAGATTTCCAGCAAACAAGTCAACAAAAATAGCATACGAAACTCCGAACAATACATGATTAATGCATTAAACAGGCTACAAGTTCAGAATGTTTAATTGTAGCTAGAAATACTCCAACAGTCTAAACACTGTTCCAATTCATCTTCCATCAACTCTTCATAAACTGGTGACACCCGGTTTAGATTTAGCTTCTCCATTTATTATACTGAATAAAACTAAGATTTATTCACAGTAGTGGTGCTTCACATTATCACATACTGAATATTTAATGGAATATATAAGGTAAAGCATATGCCTTTCTCAAATACAGTTAAGGAAATATTACCATATCACTAACAATGAAATATGTACTACAAAGCAATGAATTTCTCAGTTTTCCACACATCTATCCTTTGAACCAGTATTCAGGGTTCACAAATACAGGTTAGGGCTGTTTGAGCCACGGCAGCATTTATTCTAGGATCATATATTACATGTAATAAAATGACAAATGGATATAAAAGACAGGATAAATACAACATTTACAACTAAAGAGCAACTCAAAGATTGAGGTAAGCATGAAAAGAATGGTCCTGAATGGTGGTTACAAAAGCCTAGTAAGACAATATGCATTCTGAAAACATGCAAAGGTCACAAATAGAGGTTATCTAGATTGGTTGTCTGTTCAGTAATGAATTATAAGCCATTAGGCGAGGCTCGTCTGACTAGGGAAGGATTACAAACTTGTTCCCACTCTATTGATCCAAATCAACAAGAGGCACCGAAGAAGTTGGACAACAATCAACATACAGTTGGAGAACAATCATAACGGTCGGGGTCGCTGTAACACTCCGGCATCTAGTATACCCGAATGCTACCAAACATAGACTAAACATCACCCTAATACCATAAATAAAGATAAATTACAGCAAAGGCACAAATGCTAAAAACCGAAATTTCGGCAGCATCTCCTTTGTTTTAACATGAATTGAAACAATAGCAATATCATGGCAAGATATATCATAACATAAGACATCTAAAGCAGCAAAATATAATGGATAAAGCATCAACATAAACCAATAAACCGAGTCCAACCACTCCATAAACTATAGCTAAGCAAATAAGGATCACAAGCTCACAAAATTATTCCACACACTAAGTTCATGGCACTTATTATGATCATGACTCAAATTGGTAAATGTGACTGGAACTAAGTGAAGATGTGTAGCTATTGCCCCTTCCCACATGCCGATGCCATGGTACCTAAAACAACATAAAAACACAAGTGTGAGTTCATCACTCAGCAAGTATATTACAATGGGTCATACAGAACAATTCAATATTATCATCACTACATAACAAACTTAACATCATGATTAAGTCATACTTCATATGCAACATCATATTCATATCTCAACCTCATTGAAATCATTTCATCATCATCATCATCATTTATACAATGCAATGCAATGCAATGCACATGTCTCCTCGACGCAAATATCGGTATTGCCGAGTGCACACCCGTCGGCGTGCACCCACGTCCCCCTTCCATCCCGTAGATGGAGGGTGCCTACTCCTCGCTTCCACTCACCGCGTGGGTGGAATCACGAGGTAGGTCTTACATCCATGGCTCTCTGGATTAGTCATAACTTTCTCACCGACCTTACCGGAATAGTTATGACGTTCTCACCGACCGGACCAAGTTTCATGCCATTTATGCAATATGTGCCATAAACATTAACCATAAACCATTGCATAGCATCTTAACATACCATTTTTATCATATCATGGCAAACACTAAGCACGGCAAGATAGCATAACATGGAAACAATTGCATCTAGTCAAGACAAGCACAAACACCACATGCTACCCATCCCAATACACTTGCCTTAACCTCGGGCGACGGATTGGCGGGATGAGGAGGGCACTCCCGGGGTCACACCACCTGCACATAGATGCCACACAATCACAACGTGCCCACAAAACAGTACGCCATTGCCCATCTACCCCGATATCGCAAACTACTCCCGAAAACGAAAAATAGAGAATCTGTCCCCCCCTCCCTGGGACAGCAGACTTCAAACTATCATAACTTTAGATCTAGGACTCCGAATCGATTAAATGAGTACATCCTCGCGTAGCTTAGGAAATTTCCTAACTTTTTCTAAGTATAGGGAAAAGCTGATTCGGCCTCTAAAATTGTTTAATCTACAAAACACTACGTTCTGTCCCAGCTACGTCACAGATTTGAACACGTTCGGTAAATCGAGCATAACTTTCAAACGGCTGGACGGAATTGGACGTTCTTTATGTCCACTGAAAGGTATTGAAGTTACCTACAACTTTCTCAACAGGCGGCCGACCAAATTCCGATTCTGAGGTCACAAAAACTCAAACCCCAGGTCGACTACACAATCTGCCCGAAGCAGAGAACGTGGCAAACTCTAGTTTTCATCTAATCTACCCAATCACAGCACCACCAATTGATCTAAAAACATGATATCAGCCCCTAGAACAGTACCTAGACCAACCCCCAAGGATTCCCCTAGCCATACCTTCGTCCGACGAACTAATGATGGTGGAGAGGGGAGGGGAGAAGTGGTGGTGCAAGGTGGAGGATGGAGGGGGGCACGCGCGGCCATGGGGGGTGGCGGCTAGCTTGGGGAGAGGAGGGAGGCGCCACAAGGGGGAAGGGGCGTGTGGGGGGTGGCTAGGGCAGAGAGGGGGCGCACCAAGCCCCCTTAGCCTGGTCCCTCCTCCCTCATGGGCCCCTACCCCTTCCACAAAAGCCCACGACTCGTTCCCCCTTGGGCCCAAACTTCCCCGGAAAAGCCCAGACTCTCAAAATCGGCCCGGAAACGCGATTAAACCTCATACCGTATAGTTTTAAACTCCGATTTCATATTTTTATAATGTGTTGACATCCCGTAGTGTCACATTCTCCCCCTTTCAACAGGATTCGACCTCGAATCCAAGACACACCAAAATCAACAACAAAGTCCCCAAGGGATAAAACACTTCTTTGCAACACAAAACATTCACACAAAGACTCAAACTGGAACAAATGACAAGCGAGTTCTCAAAACGAACACTGGCGAGAAAATATTGATTTAGCTCAACAGATTGCAACCTCTCACGGTTCCACCTTCACTTCAATTCCCAAATAGACCACGAAAGAAAACGGTCTCACACTCCTCATTCCATACATTCCTTGGCACTAACGTGCCCGATCCCTTTAATCGAAACTTCTCTCCAGAAGAACATGGTACCAGCCTCTAGAACCCTCTTCATCTCCCACGCACAAACGTGTTTTCACACCTCAACCTCTCTACTGTGGTTCGTCGTATTCAAAACGACGACGAACCAGGTGAGACGTACACTCCAAGACCACCAACTATTTGAACGAACGCGGTTAAAACCTTGCAAAAGATTGATCTTCTACAAAAGACCAATACCCAACACTACCACCGAAAGGAAAGGCCTACTTTACAACCAAGGTCCTTAAACCCGCAAGAAACAGTAACAACCGAACAAAACCGCTACGGTTGACACAACCTCGCTCAACCTCAGCGACAGAAAGATCCAATACACTCTGAAAAGGAAACACAATTACTAGCAACCACCAAGTGGTCCACTAATAATTTAATTAACCCCACCTAGGAACACATCAATGACCCAATTCTCCAAGAAGGTTTGGATTGAGTCAAACACAACCTTCCTTTACTCTTCACTTTTAAACTGTTTACGATCATCTACTAGCAACATCTAATATCTTAGGTCATTACCAACCCACACTAAATTCCTCTTTCTTAAAAGGGTTCGCCCTCGCATTCTTCCTTTCAAAGAATCAGAACAAAGGGTACAATCATTGAATAAGCTCAACTAAGACCCATGAACCCAAAATGATCCACATCCAACAACTCGAACTCCAAAGCGCTAAAAGCCACTTTGGAAAGAGTTCGGCAACAACCAAAGAGTACTCATTTTATTTTTCCTAAGCCAAGATGCAAAGAAAGCTTAGATCTCTTACACCACAACCAACATACCAGAAGATATTCATTCTTACTTCTCGTACTAGAAGGCAATTGAAAACTCGATTCAGGACATGCATGCAGCTTTCCAAGAGCACTCCGGATTAGTCATATATCCATATATGACTTTCTCACCGACCTGGCTCAAAGACTCTTTTATCATTTAACATCTATAAACGATGTCATGTTTACTTTTCACCATTCATTCATCATGTAACAACACTACCGAATAGTCATTCACAAGACGACTTCTTCCTCTGTATCACATGAATAAAACTCGAATAACATCAAGGATTGCGCTAATTCATATAAACTATGACGGCGGCATAGTTAACAGTAAGGCACCACATCGTATCAGAACCCACCAATGGTAGAAAGCTAAACTTGCAAAACATCGCATTTTAACCAAAATCAACATTTTGGAAAAGAACATCGACTCCAAAGTCAAACATCTGCACACACAACCGCCACATATTTTCTCAAAAGAAAGGGAAACTCATTCCCAAAAGTTTTGGGTGTAAATCCATACTCATAGTACAAACTAAACAAGTTAGCCAAATCCAAAGGTTGGCATTAATCACTACGAGTTTTAGGGAAACTCTGAAACACAATAGAAGAAACACTTCGACCAAAAGTATTCAACCAAAATAGCAACCAACCAAACCAGTCCAAAATGTTTTAGACACAAGCTCAGGATGAAACCCACCATATCTAGTATTCCACTATACTTACCATTTAAGCATTCAATATACATTGTTTACTCATCGAGAAGCCTCATTATAATTCAACTAAAAGCTACATAACCAATTCTTTCTCTAGTTAACTTTCCCAACATTTATAAATACAGTTTATGATGATTAACAAAACGTCTTGCATTCTATACTACCTCATCATGATCCCCACAGACCAACACCTCATAAAACAACATATTCTATATTCCAAACATAGTACTTCAACAGATACTTAAGCATGATCAAAATATCAATTTTATACCATTCATACATCAACATCTTGATAATTAAAACTTGTTCATTCAATAATATGACTTCAACAAATAAGTATTATCTCTACAAGATAAAATTCGTAAATAGGATTCTAAGATATGCATTCATTAAGGTTAAAATCTTACATCATGATTGTTATTCATTGTTCATCCCATCACAACATGTACTCGACATAATTCCACAGTTTTACACTTTTCTCTATTGGATCAATGGTTTCCAACAATTAACCACACTACCAAGTCATCAAAATCAATTATTTGCATAATTTTTTTTAAAAAAACTACAACATTACTTTTAGTTACCCTATCCAAAGGATATAGCAAATTGTCACTACTCAACCTGCTCCAACTATTTAAAACAAATTGAATGGGTTGGACCATCACAAAGCTCTTACCACAACCACTAAACCTATGTCCTCCCAACTGACATCGGTACTAGCATTATAGGAACACATATGCAAGCTTCCAAATATACTAACAGTTCGCAACATCATAAATAACAACTCTAATCAACTTCCAAGTTAAGGTCACCAACACGATTAAATCTCTCTATTAACATGTTGAATTAGAACATCTTTAAACAACTAGCAAGGTTCCTTCAACAATATCAATAGTTTACATCATCTTAATGTTCTAACTATGCATCAGGGTTTAAAACTTTAAACATTATCGGGGGTCATAAGCACTTTTAAAACAAAGTAACAGATTCTAAGCATGTACATTAACACATTTAATCATTCTCACTATAGAGTACTCTACAACACTAGTAGTCCATCTCTACTATTATAAAGCAACAGTTGGTGGCAGTGGTGAGTTCTACCCACGTCATTAATTGCCCTGCTTAATTGCCCTACTTAATTGCCCTGCTTAATTGCCCTACGCAAAAAACGAAGCGTTGCTTTAATTAGCCAGCTTTCGCAAGAAACGAAGCGTTAAAGATATATGTTTGATCTTGTGAAATAATTTTTTTATTTTTAATCTTTATTTTTCGTTATCAATTTTGTTTTTCGTAGCAATGCACGGGCATGTAACTAGTTTAATCTCAAGTTAAAGATAACAACCGCATTGAATTGTTTCAACTCACAATTTAACTTAACAATACGTCATTCCATAAACCACATTGGTACATACTACATAACATGCTAAACAACAGTTCTCACTATTGACAAACGATTTTAGTCAAAAGACTACTTACTTTGTTTGCAGCATTTTTAAAAAAAAAACTCAACCCAAATTCACAAGGAAACTTGACTCTCAAAATTGCAATGAGACAAACCCAAACTTGGTCATGCAAAAGGAATTCTCCAAAACACCTTTCAATCTCAAGGACTCCCATAGAGGAAAATGGTTGAAAGACAATTTACTTAAAAGGGAACCAAGCGATCAAGTAATCCTTTTCAAATAAAACCTTAACACCAAATCCCAAACTTTCACGAATCAAGAGGGGTTTTCAAAGATGATTTCTCAAACCAGTAAAATGACGAAATCAAACACCACTTACTCCTACAAAGCCACAGAACTTCAGCCCTGACAACCAGGTCTGGCATAACGCCGCAATAACTCCTTTGACCTCGGAGAAAGACAAACACATGAATAAATTGAACACTTCTCTCCATAAAGCAATCAACAAACTAAGTATCAAAGCTGGAAAGGCGACCAAAAGAAGCGCAACACTAGACTCTTCTTCTTCGTCTTCAACCAAGGAAGACAAAATCACACACCGCCTACGGAACAATCCGCGTAAACCCAACACTTTTCATTTGATTCAAATCAACTAAAGCCAAGAAAAACAACCAAAACCGATCATCAGAACAGTAAAGAACATACGAAGGAATCCACCATTAACTCTTCTTTTTTACTCCAATCAACTACCCAAACTGCGACAGAAAAGGTAAGCACTCTTTCCCCACAAGGGTTAATAGTTCTTCGGTGATGGCTTTAATCGGCCATACCGTCAAACCACAACCTTACTATAAACAAAAAGGTGACCGAAACCCTTCGGCACCACAACCCCACTTTATCACGATAACAGGAGCAATTCAATCTATTATCTCAAACACATAGCAGCATACTTTATCACATAAAACATTCAACATCAAGGCTTAAATACAACATTTAAGCGTAAAGCAACGATACACATACCCTTTCCTACTGTGCATCCATGTGTGTCAAGTTTTAAATTAGTTATTTGTAGGACCCCGGATCGGCTATCCAGAATCCCCTGTGTATTTCTGTACTAGTCCCAGATCAGTAGCTAGTACACACAGTCAAATAGTGATGAATCAACAACCATATCATGAATACATATAACTAAATAAGAATAATACCAAATAAAAGCAAAGACCTTATGGTCAAGGTTTACCATTACGGCCCGAACAGGCAAAACAACTGGAACAATTGCAGCGGAAGACGAAAACACCAAGGCGACCCATCCAAATGCCCACAGGCAATCGAGTGGGGAGCGCGTCCTAGTCGTTGTAATTCTTGGACAGCTTCTTTCACTTCTGAGATATGATTAGAATGTAGCACGTGAGTACATAAAGTACTCAGCAAGTCTGGGAAATTATGCACAATGTAGGCTATCCAAAGATGGCTTAATATGGTTCTTTTGCATAAAGCCAAGTTTCATCAAATCATACTTGTTAATAAGTTTCACAAAGCATATTTGAGCAATTCGTTTTAAAAATTGAATTATGTAATATTGCAGTGAAGGTTCTAACCACCACTCACTAATATACAGGCTCTATCCGCCACATCTCAACAAGATCAGGGTTCAATCCATTCACATGGCTCTGTCTGCCACGGTTCACAAAAATCAGGTTCATTCCACCTACCTGGCTTTAGCCGCCAGAAGCACACCCGAGAGTTCTAACCGCTCCCGGATCCCAAAACAAAACATTGTTTAGTTTGAAACCAAAAACCAAAGTCTACCAGTATGAAAGCATTCAGCAAGCTTTGCCTTTGACCGTGAAACACTTTGCTTATTCAAATAGTTTTAACTCTGCAGAGGTGTACAGCTTTACCCACAAGACATGATATTCCCTTGATGCCAAGCTATTAGCACACTGCCTTAGGTGTGCCGGCAGGGATATCATGACAAGGCCTTTAAAATGTATACGCCTAACCTAACACACCCGTTGAGGTTTCACCGCTGTTAGGGTTATATCCACCCAGTACAGAAGCCCCCTCTTGCGCCGTGTGAGAAAAACAACAACATTGCCTCTATCCGGCGCTCACATTCCACCGTTTGGTGAGTCTAAGTTAGGTTTCTACAAATTATTCAGCCAGGTCGTGCCCACTTTGACATGTGGTTGTACGGTTATGCTTAGAATGGAGACAGTCATAAGCGTCGGTCCTTAACTGACTTGGGGCGGTTCTTGCACAATGAAAGCTAGCGCTCCATCCGCACCCACCAGACAAACCATTCCGCCCCAGTCCAAACCATTTTTCATTTTAAATTTTTATTTTGAAAACCATCGGCAATACTCCTTGCCTATAACTTCCAACACAAGTTTTCAAGAGTTAAATGAAATTCCCACCCATAGGTGAATACTGACCGATTGCGAGTCTAAGCATTTCTACCGTACTATTCTATTCCACCAATAGTTTAGTTTATAAAATACAAATCTTAGGGTTGATAAAACGTGATTATAATTAAATCGGTACTTCCCAAAATTCATGCGACCACCAAGATTCCCCCATTCTTATCATGGTACTATATAGTCCAGTCCAATTTAGTACTTCCACCATGTAAAGTTGATATCATGTGCCATCATAACTCCAAAATCATGTCAAGCAATTATTATCATTGTATACTAAACAATCTCCTCAAAATACGAGTCTCCTTATTGATTACCCATCATCCACACATCGATTGGTCTTTTAATCTACGTGATCCGTCGAGAATAATTCATAATCTCGTCCCCGAGCGTATTTCATGAAATATTCTACAAATCCAAGATTTCATTAATTCATTGCCTAGAGCGGTTTCCATAAACAATGACGCCAAGTTGACTAAGCAAATCACACCCAATCCACATTATTCATAATCCCACACAAGTGGTTATCGCAAAACCATATTTCCCAAAATCATCTACTAAACCACCGAGTACGATTCTCGGTATTATCCATTTAATACATCGAGTATATATTTGATAATATCATTGATTAAATCATCGAGTATCATTCTCCACATCACCTATTGTAACCCTTCATATTGTCATCGCTAAATCATCTACATTTTATCCACCAAGAATATGTAATATTATCATTTACTAAACCACCAAACATTCTGGATTATTCACAATTCTCCATAAATGATTATCACCTAATATGCTTGTTAAAATCCACCGAAACATAAGTCACCACT
This sequence comes from Rhipidocladum racemiflorum, assembly GCA_036346355.1. Classification (NCBI taxonomy): domain Eukaryota; kingdom Viridiplantae; phylum Streptophyta; class Magnoliopsida; order Poales; family Poaceae; genus Rhipidocladum; species Rhipidocladum racemiflorum. The sequence goes on from CM070579.1 coordinate 9,160,308, forward strand.
TATTCTATTTAATCCACAAGTATGCCTCTCAATATCATTTATTTACTTTTACCGACTATTATTCTTGACATCATACATCTTCCAATATTCTCCCAATCCACACAAATCAGATGGATTACCATTCATAGATCAATTCCATAACGATTACCCACACATCGCTAATATTCACGAAATCTCCAATTTACATTTCATACCACTTGTTCCACCGATCGTGTCTTCCCAATAGTCTTTTTTCCCTAATTAAAGAATATTTTTCCAAAAACGTTCATATTGGTGGATTACTACACTAGGGCGACAAAGGATCATGGACAACAATATCAAGGAGGTATGGACAACAGGTATAACTAATAGCCTAACGTCAACATCATCCTTTATATAAATAGCAATGCATTTTGTAAAACATGGTAAAACAATTATAAATTGTAGGATCAACATGCGTCAAGGAGACTTGCCTCGATCACAGCGAGAATGTTGAACTCTTTGAAGTCCGGCGGCGGGATCGGCGGGATCGTCGACTACGCGCAAAACGAGACAACAAATAAATACAAGAAAATAAATAAAATCCAAAAATTATAAAAGTTATACTGGCAGGTAGATCTTGATTTTATATGAATTTAGGAATTTGAACGGAGTCAATCGGAGTTCGGACGGAGAAGTTATGAGCTTCCGAAGTTTGAAATTCGAAAAATTGGAAAACCGGAGAATATTCCCTGGCATATTCCATTGGCTGATTTTTGGGGATTAAATGGATGGGTTTGAGTGTATGCCATGTGGGGCCATATTGTCATAGAGTGATGGCCTTCTTCCTCATTGGCCTTAGCCATGGCCAAAACAGAGGACAAGGGGAGATGGGGGCGCCGGCGAGGGAAAGGCGGGCGGCCGGCGGCAGAGCTGGCGGCGACGGCAGACGTTGTTTGCTGGCGCTGGGCGCTATTCCCGGGGCGGGCGCTGGCAGGACCAAGGGGCGCGGCAACGCGGTGGTGGGGTTGGCTGGGTGCGGGGGTGGCCGAGGCGGCGTCGCGGCGGCCAGCGCCAGAATCGGCGCGGTGGCGGGCGAGGACACCGGGCGCGGCGAGGCAGGCCGGGTGAGGTCCTGCTCGACGAGGAAGACGGTGGCGGGCTCGGCTGGGAGCGCTTGGCGCGGCAAGACCGGCGGCTTGGCACGGACGGCCGACGACAGCGCAAGAAGACGCAGCAGCTGCCACGCCGGGCGGCGGACCGACGGCGCTGGGAGACCGGCAGCTGGCCGGAGGACGGCGACGGCGGCTCGCCGGCCGGAGGCACGCGCGAACTGGAGCAAAAACAGAGGCCAAGAACAGGGAACCCAACTCTTCCGAAAATTCGAAAATTCACACCAAATTAACACATGAATTCGAAAATTGGTTGACCACTTAGCTAGAGGACATCCTAAAGATCTTAGAACCACAAGGAATCGGACAATAACCCACCGGAGACGACGAATTTTGCCGACGAACGACTGTGAGGAAAACGGCGTTCAACGTCGATTTCTCGTGTTCTCGGGCAAATGGCGAGGGAAGACAAAGGGGGAGTTGATGCACGGGCTAGGGGACTCCCCCACGAAGATAATAAAAGTGGAAACACGCCGATTCGAGGAGAAACGGCAAAGTTATTGCCATCACTACCCATTTTGGTTTTTGCTCGGTTGCTCGAATTCCGGCGAGATTGAAGATGAAAGGACACCGGGAATGGAAAGGCCTTGCCCTCACGAATCTAACGGATCCGGCCTTGCATGATTTGAAGCATTGAAGGAGGAGTTATGAGAATTTGAAGATCACCTTGCCATCCATGGAGAGAAGATGTTCTTCTCTGGAATGATTCAATCGTATGGAGAAGAAGGTCCAATAGTGCCTGCCACATGGCACTCCGTGATTGGCCGAAGATTACGCGAACATGACGCCCTAGAGAAAAATTAGGAAAAATGGTCTAAAAATCCCGGAAAAATTCCTAGAACCATTTTGGAATATATGGAACCCAATAAAATTGGTTTCACGGAATTTGGATGAAATTTGTGAAATTAAATATTCAGGTGCGAATAGCGGGCATTAAACAAAAGCCGCGCGAGATAAAATAGGAACGAAGGTCCAAAAATCCGGGGAATGATTCCTAAAATCATTTTGGAATATTTGGGACATAATTGAAGTGGTTTTGGGATTTTTGGAGCATTTTTGGACTCGGGTGAAATTTCTGCAATGGAAACTGAAATTCGGTTTTTCGAACGGAAGGGAATTGAATCCCGATTTTGGACGGGAAAGGGATGCCAGGTTAACATAAACACCAAGAAACTCCAAATTTTTTAATTTAATTAGTTTAAATTAGATTTTCTCCAGAAGGCGAAAACTAGGGCGTTACATTATTCCACTTACACAAGTTTTAATGTTGCTATCCTATGACAAAATTTTAAGTATACCCTAAGCCATGTTTCTAGGTTACTCCACATCAAAATTTTAGTTAACCCTTTGGTATTCCACTAAGTTCATACACCACGGACCTGAAGCCCGCTCTGATACCAACTGTAACACCCCGGCATCTAGTATGCCCGAATGCTACCAAACATAGACTAAACATCACCCTAATACCATAAATAAAGATAAATTACAGCAAAGGCACAAATGCTAAAAACCGAAATTTCGGCAGCATCTCCTTTGTTTTAACATGAATTGAAACAATAGCAATATCATGGCAAGATATATCATAACATAAGACATCTAAAGCAGCAATATATAATGGATAAAGCATCAACATAAACCAATAAACCGAGTCCAACCACTCCATAAATTATAGCTAAGCAAATAAGGATCACAAGCTCACAAAATTATTCCACACACTAAGTTCATGGCACTTATTATGATCATGACTCAAATTGGTAAATGTGACTGGAACTAAGTGAAGATGTGTAGCTATTGCCCCTTCCCACATGCCGGTGTCATGGTACCTAAAACAACATAAAAACACAAGTGTGAGTTCATCACTCAGCAAGTATATTGCAATGGGTCATACAGAACAATTCAATATTATCATCACTACATAACAAACTTAACATCATGATTAAGTCATACTTCATATGCAACATCATATTCATATCTCAACCTCATTGAAATCATTTCATCATCATCATCATCATTTATGCAATGCAATGCAATGCACATGTCTCCTCGACGCAAATACCGGTATTGCCGAGTGCACACCCGTCGGCGTGCACCCACCTCCCCCTTCCATCCCGTAGATGGAGGGTGCCTACTCCTCGCTTCCACTCACCGCGTGGGTGGAATCACGAGGTAGGTCTTACATCCATGGCTCTCTGGATTAGTCATAACTTTCTCACCGACCTTACCGGAATAGTTATGACGTTCTCACCGACCGGACCAAGTTTCATGCCATTTATGCAACATATGCCATAAACATTAACCATAAACCATTGCATAGCATCTTAACATACCCTTTTTATCATATTATGGCAAACACTAAGCACGGCAAGATAGCATAACATGGAAACAATTGCATCTAGTCAAGACAAGCACAAACACCACATGCTACCCATCCCAATACACTTACCTTAACCTCGGGCGACGGATTGGCGGGATGAGGAGGGCACTCCCGGGGTCACACCACCTGCACATAGATGCCACACAATCACAACGTGCCCACAAAACAGTACGCCATTGCCCATCTACCCCGATATCGCAAACTACTCCCGAAAACGAAAAACAGAGAATCTGTCCCCCCCCGGGACAGCAGACTTCAAACTATCATAACTTTAGATCTAGGACTCCGAATCGATTAAATGAGTACATACTCGCGTAGCTTAGGAAATTTCCTAACTTTTTCTAAGTATAGGGAAAAGCTGATTCGGCCTCTAAAATTGTTTAATCTACAAAATACTACGTTCTGTCCCAGCTACGTCACAGATTTGAACACGTTCGGTAAATCGAGCATAACTTTCAAACGGCTGGGCGGAATTGGATGTTCTTTATGTTCACTGAAAGGTATTGAAGTTACCTACAACTTTCTCAACAGGCGGCCGACCAAATTCCGAATCTAAGGTCGCGAAAACTCAAACCCTAGGTCGACTGCACAATTTTCCCGAAGCAGAGAACGTGGCAAACTCTAGTTTTCATCTAATCTACCCAATCACAGCACCACCAATTAATTTAAAAATATGATATCAACCCCTATAACAGTACCCAGACCAACCCCCAAGGATTCCCCTAGCCATACCTTCGCCCGACGAACGAAGAACCGATGAATCTCCTCCCGGTTCACGCTTATCTCCTTACTCGCTCCAAATCCACCGGATCTTCTCGTCGCGAGCGCTCTAATGGACGGATCAGCGGGATGGCGAGGTGAGGGGCTCCCCAAGGGCAACAAGGATGGTGGAGAGGGGAGGGGAGAAGTGGTGGTGCAAGGTGGAGGATGGAGGGGGGAGCGTGCGGCCATGGGGGGTGGTGGCTATCTTGGGGAGTGGAGGGAGGTGCCACAAGGGGGAAGGGGCATGTGGGTGGTGGCTAGGGCAGGGAGGGGGCGCACCAAGCCCCCTTAGCCTGGTCCCTCCTCCCTCATGGGCCCCTACCCCTTCCACAAAAGCCCACGACTCGTTCCCCCTTAGGCCCAAACTTCCCCGGAAAAGCCCAGACTCCCGAAATCGGCCTGGAGACGCGATTAAACCTCATACCGTATAGTTTTAAACTCCGATTTCATATTTTTATAATGTGTTGACATCCCGTAGTGTCACAGTCGCCGCTTCGGGTCGGCCGGTGGGGGCGCGGTCGGGAACTCGGGGTCGAGGTCGCCGAGTCACCGGTGAAGCCTTGATCGGCCCGGTGTGATTGGCAGTGAAGCGCGATCAACGAGAAGCGGGTCGGGTCGTATTGCCGATCGGCCGTGTCTGGATCTCCGGTCGCGGATGGTAGATCTCCGGTCGTGGATGGCGGATCTCCGGTCGCCGGATGCCGATCAGGGTCAGGGACGGCGCCACGGCGGCTAGCGACGGTAGGGTTGGTGGCTGAGGCTGTAAGAGTGTGAAGGGCGGCTAAGGCTGTGAGGGCGACGGGCGTGAGGAGGCTCTGAGGGCGGCTAGGGTTGGACGTTTGGGGTATATCCTCCTGTCTCCTGGGTCCTGAGATCGGCGGCTAACGGGGCAAACGGGCCAATACACAGACTACACAGTGGGCCGGTGGGATGGCAGGCCGAAATGGGTCCGGGTCTACAGTACCCATGGGTCTATATTTGGACCCGGACCCGATCATAAATACCCATGGATCCAAATCTGGAACCAGACCCATGGGTATTTCTGCCATCCCTAGGGGTGTGGGGGGGGGTCAGAAAACACATCTTCAACGGGAGGCAACGAGGCAAGGAGATGGTGAGTTTTGAGCATGCCACGTAGTCATCGCGCTCGCCTACGGCTAACCACCTCCCACTGGGCTCATGGCCATCATGCGAGCCTACTGTCACTCTCCGCCATGCTCTCCCATGGATGCTTGCTGCCTATTGTGCCCGTGGCCGCCTCGCGACCAGGTTGCTGTTGTACAGGCCAGCAGCGGCAGCTCATCCCACTGACTTTTTTTTCTTTAATATTTATTTTAAATCTTTTTTTTTCAAAAATAATCCACAGAAGAAGAAAAAATGACACGAATAGGCCACTATTGCCCCTTACTCGGGCGATCGCCCGTTGTCCGGCGATAGGAGCCTGCCGTCATAGCATTTCTTTGTTGCCGTGATGGTCGTTATTGGTCGTGGCAGATATCGCCTGAACCACGGGCGATCGCCCTTTACACAGGCGATAGGTGGCCATCTCCAGCAAAAAAGTCATGTCGCGCTCGGGTTTCAGTTGCCACAGCGGGGTTTCAGCGGGAAACTTTGGTCGTGTTGCCGTTTGCCGATACTGACGGTCGGTATCTAGTTCCACCGTGCGATGGGCAGAGATAACGGGGAAATCCCCGTCATGAATGGCCCAAAAAAACAGTGCCCCTCTCCGATACCAATCATCCCCCTGGGGGTGGTGCCACGGTGGCGAACGGGAACCGGCGACCCACGTCCTCCACCATCCGGGCGAGTGGTAGCAATTCTAAAGATCGAAGCATACGAAAGAAAAATATGTAATTAATATCAGTACAACACTAATCATGATACTACAACAAACATATTTAGAAATTTAAATACTAATATGTTACCTAGGGATCCAACGAGGATCGAGCGCCCAGGAGTACTACGGTGTCATCGGTCGAAGTACGCCGAGCTGCACAGGATCCCCTCCTTCCTCTGGAAAAGCAGTGGCGAAGTGGGCACGGTGACGACGATCAACGACCCGATCCAGCAACTCGAAGGGCCACTCGTCATCTCCATGCTGATGAGCCATACCTGCAAATTACATAAATAAAAGTTATAATTAAAATGTATATAGAAATAAAAGCGTACGAAAAACTATAGAAGCGTCACAACAATATGTTGAAACAAATACACACATAAAACTGTTCAAGCATCATAACAATATATTGAAACAATTACAATAATTTGTCGAGACACAACACTCATAGCTACATGCAACATGCTTACAGCTAGGTAAAAAAACAGGGTTCAAATTGCTTCTCATCTGGTACGTTGGCGTCGTGCAGCACTCCTCGCAGAGGACGATCCATCCCCCACCGTCGGATTGTCATCTCCTCCTTCATCTTCTTCGTTTTGTGCATGGCAATTCTTGAACGTATGTCCTGTTTAGTTGCACAATGAATATTTCTTCTGTTGGCAGGGGAAAGTGGTTCCGCCTGCTCGTGTGTTTCGCTGCCACTAGTCTTGTTCGTCTGCTCCTCCTTGTGTTTTCTTATCAACTCATCAATATTTTTCCATAGAGTTCGAAACTTGCTTTCTTGGTTATGCTTACATAGTCTTTTGAACATGTTCATGAGCTCCTTGTTTCTGAATTGCTTATAGAAGTTTGCACCCAAATATCTCATGCACCATCGGCTCTACAAGTCAGGCCATGGAAATAGCTCCTCTTTTCCTGTTTGCAACTGGTTGATAGCACTAAGCAGACCAACATGCTTGTCATGCAGCACGCACACATCTTGACAAGTTTTTACCACCCCCATCTTCAAGTTCTGTAGGAATTGCAGCTAACTCTCATAGTTCTCGCTTTCTACAAAGGCGAAGGCAACATGTATAATTTGGTTATTTCCATCAACACTCACAGCTGTCAATATTTGCCCTCTGTATTTCCCAGTCAAGAATGTGCCGTCCACGCACAGTAATGGACGACAGTGATAGAACGCCTTAATGCAAGCTCTGAATGCGAAGAACACTCTCCTCAGATTCCTTTAGTTGGCTACTTGATTGACAGATAGTCTTGATAATCATAATAAGTGTCAGTATTTCTTCCCTGAATGTAACTGAGCAGTGCGGACAGATTGTGGTATGAGTCTTCCAACTTCCCAAACCTCATTTATAATGTCTTTTGTTTCGCCCTCCATGCCTTCTCATAGCTAATTGTGTATTGATATCTGTTCTCGATTGCTCGGATAATAGCACGGGGCTCAAAACTCAGGTTCTTCACTATCTCACGTCCTCATTGGCAAATGATGTTCTCGTTTCGTTGCTGAACATACTGCTCAAGGCTAGATCCCCCAATTTCAGTGCCACCAAAACTGAACTCATTTTGAGGCTGACTACACTCACCGCCGTCCAACTGCTGCTGGGGGGCAACATCCCTGTCATATACTTGTACTAAAAGCACCCGATTCCATCCCCGTTGCTCTGCCCCCCTCACATATGATCTCCATGATGCGGTTCCCTTCAGCTCAACTAGCTCCCAATAAATAGGATCGTTTTGCATACTACATAGGCAAAATACCTTCAGCTGGCACTTCTCTTATTCCATCCGAAAAGTATAATATAACCACTTCAACACAGAAGAAAATGTGCGCTCTTTGACCCTACTCAAACTTCTGTCCACATACTGGAAGTTAATTAAATCTGCACCCTCCAAACCATACTTTACAACCCCTTCTCCATAATAGATTCTAAATAGAACTCATTCTGCCATATCTGCGAATCCATTCATTCACCCACGAATTAATTACTTTCCGTAAAAAATATTGTAACACCTAACATAACTATATCTGTATGCTACTAAAATATAGTTCTATCAGTAGAAAATATAACTAAATTCCTAATAATAAATATCTACCTAAATCTAACTACATTCGCTAGATCTATCCAACTACATTCCTAAGAAGTGAATATATATGGACGTACTTGTATCGGTATAAAACATCTACATTCGTTAGATCTATCCGTAACCTCTAAATGAGCTAGATCTAAAATTATTTCTACTCAACCATAATTTACTGCTAACAAAATTAAACAATGAAATAATATCTACTCTACCTACATCTAACTACATTCGCTAGATCTATCCAACTACATTCCTAAGAAATGAATATATATATATATATATATGGACATACTTGTATCGGTATAAAACATCTACATTCACTAGATCTATCCGTAACCTCTAAATGTAGTTAGATCTAAACTTATTTCTACTCTACCATAATTTACAGCTACAAAAATTAAACAACGAACAATTACCTAAAACTTGTCGTGTAGTCCGTTCTCAACTTTTCTCTCTCCTCCCTCCTTCTCTTTTTCTTTCTCTGCTGGCCTTCTCTTTTTCTTTCTCTGTTTAGAATCTCAGCTGGCTCAAATGAGCATAGTGCCGCGTAGCGTTTTTTTATTATCGCTCTCTGTCGCCCAATCAACGGGCGACAGAAGCCCGCACACGCCCTGTCGCCCGTTCATTGGGCGGTTTTTATACCGTCGCCCGTTCATCGGGCGGTTTTTATACCGTCGCCCATTCATCGGGCAGTTTTTATACCGTCGCCCGTTCATCGGGCGGTTTTTATACCGTCGCCCGTTCATCAGGCGATAGAGACTCCAACAGCCTACTATCGCCCGTTGGTTCGACGATATGCTTGTGTCGCCCAACCAATGGGCGACAGGTATATATTTCTGTAATTTTTTTCCCTGATGTATATTTTTCAAATTTTGAATAAAAATTGTATTATTAAAAAAAAAATCGTCGTGCCACTACACTAGCTACCCTAAGTTGGTTAGTTTTTCTTTCCTTCCTACAACTTAGTGTTTTATTTATTATTGGCTTTTGCGTGGCCAAGACACTCACATTGAAGCCAAGACCGTCCAGCCGCTCATATTAAAACCAAGACTGTCTGGTGGGTGACGAGCCTCTCACGTTGAAGCTAGAACTATTGTGATTCAGGACGATCAATCCACTCACTTTGAATCACAACCCAAAGCACTTAGTACTGAGAAATACACGACTTACATAGACCAAATCTTATACACAAGAGCTGAACTCTTTATTTAATTATTACAAACTTTGGTACAATACACCTGGTAATGGCTCGTGTTTATAAGGACTTAAAGGACTAGGTTCTTGATGGGCTGTCATTGGACCTCGTTAAAATGAACCATGCTTAAAAAGGTTGGGCTGGGCAGGGTTTTGCTCAAAACAGGTTTGGTCAGGATCGAATTTGAGCTGATGAATATGTTTGAAAAGGGCTCGGCCTACCAAAAAGACCTAAGTATATCAACAGCCAACTTTAGAGATTTCATCGTTAATGCTCGTAATTGGTGGCAGCTTAACTAACATCGACAATGTGAGGGTGTGGTGATGGGGCCAGAGTCGAGTAGAGTCCTGCAACCCAAGCGTAACCACAGTGACAAGTAGTTGCAATTGGAAGTCGTCGGTGCCGACACGGTAACAAATCGGGGTAATGATGCACTAATTAATTTGGGACCCCTCACAATATTCACAAAAGAGGAGGTGGCACTTGCGACATGATCTGATCCCTGATGACCCCTCACTGGCGAAGAGGGCATAGAGGCCTTCTCTTGGATGGCTTCTCTTCCTTCATGGCAGTGGCAAGAAGCGCAGAATTTGTAGTCCTCGACTCCTCGTAACAAATATATCCTTTTGGAGAATGTTAATTATGTTTTAATAGGCTAGCCCAAGGGTTGAAAAGGGCTTAACGGACTGGGTTGAGATGGGTTCCATCACTTATGAGTGGTCTAGATGAGGGTTGGGGTTAACCTCTACAACACAACTTGAGGCTACCCTACTCTAAGTGTCACCTCTTATGGCTCGTTCTAACACTCTAGACTTATGGTGGCTAGGGGTGGGCATTCGGTTTTTTTATTTAATTAATTCGGTTTTAAAATAATTCGGTTTTTAGAAACTAGCTACCGAATTTCTTGAACCAAAATGAAAAAAACCGAACCGAATTAACCAAAATATTTCAGATCGGTTAGTTCAGTTTTTTGGTTAACCAAAATATTAATAAACACTAGGTATATTAGATTTTATTCTTCTCATATCGCAACACATAGTAGAGATAAACCCTCACAATATTCATAGGTCATTACAGTATATGCATAGTAGAACATAAGAACATACCATATATATGCATACAGATATTAGAACATGCATAGGTTATTAGATTATTTCGGTTTTTGGAAGCAAAAAACCGAATCGAATACCGAAAACCAAATTATACCAAAATAAAAATCGAACGAAAAATTGTAAACCGAAAAAACCAAAATAATTAGTTAATTTGATTCGGTTCGGTAATTCAATTTCAGTTTAAAAATGCTCATCCCTAATGGTGGCTTGGTTGATTCCTAGACATTGGATGTTTACACTTGTCATTATCCTAATCCTCAACATGTAAATATCTACTATTAGGAAATTTGAAATTATAGGAAAGTATTGAGATATTTCATCTAAAATATCATAGCTTTAGATAATTCCTAACTTTACGCTCTAGCATCATCTACGGCAAATATCTATACATCATGTATACTCGGATAGGTTTATGCTTGGAAGAGATAGACATCATGTATACTCTCAAATATTCTAGAACATTCAACTTTATCACAAAGACTCCCTAAATTATTTGTTCTAGCGCATTCATGCTAAATATTTTTCTCCTTGAAATTTCTCCTTTCTACTAGAATATTTCTGTGACGGACCGCCTTTTTAGGGGCAAATTCGAGACTCGCAACAGTTACCCAGGATGATTAACTGTTGGAAAAGACAAGAGTATTTGGCCAGACCAAAAGCGATTCAACTTTTTTTTATTAAATATAAGGCCTAAGGGCCAGAATTTTTACAAGGGAAGCGTTAAGAGCTTGAATAAGGCACACTACCAAAAGTAAGCCACAGGCAAGGCCTGAGCGACAGACGAGACCTAAAACCAAACTAAGTCGCCATCTACGACTTCTTGGTAGGCTCCGGCTTCTTCGCATTCTGAAACGGGTGGGGTTGCAAGGGTGAGTACAGAGTACTCAACAAGTCGTACAGGAAACTTCTGAATACTATATGCAAGGGAATTATCCAAAGAATGGCAATAGGGTTGTAAGTATTTGGATGCAGTTTTGTTTTATAACTCATTTTACATTTGAAGCACAAACCATAATTAAGTAGTAAAAGGAGGTTTTCCAAGTTTAGCAACGTTAACCATTTTATCCCAATTCCAACACATTACTTGAGCGAGGTTTCGGGTATCACCCCAATTCAAACTTAACTTCATTAACCGGAAGTACGGCGTAATCGATTACCATTTAATTAACTCTGCAGAGATGCTCAGCTTTACCCATAAGATATCTACGACCGTTAATGCCAATCGCGAGTTAACATGCAACTTAAATGCATGCGGCCGGGCCGAGATTATCACAGCATTTCGTTAAATCATTCCTGTATTTAGTTGTTTACCGGTAGGCCTGAACGCTATATTGGAACCCAAATTTTTTCCAATTAGCACCTGCCGTTGTGAGAATCAGCGAATGTCACTTCGGCCCATTCCTGTTCCACCCCTTCGGTATACTCCCCTGCCAGGGAGGCAGATCCCTATTCTCCTCAGAGAATAGTACCACCAATTCAATTAATATTAGTTCAGGAATGTTTAATGTACTGAGCTATGTCGAGGACAGATCTATTGATCAGCCCGACCTGTGGTTGAGCGGGGGCTTAAGTTATTTACTTTGCTCAAGGGGGTTTTATCCTTATATTGCCACAGATTAGACCTTAGCAACCTTTCACAAGCCCATCTGGCACCACATGTGCCAGCCACCATTTCAACCATGGTATTAATCAACAGCCGGGGATCGGACTCAACTCCACCACGTGGATAGCCCGGTACTGTCCCCCTGACTGTAGCACTTTTATAAATCTCGAGTCCAAGACTCGGCAGCATTTCATTTTATTTTGAAAGAATTTGAGCTAATTATCTAAAACTAATCTAGCATGGCGTATATTAATTACCTAGGGTTACAAGGAATTTAACCTGATTCAATATTTTTCAAGGAAGTTCCATGAGCAAGTTGGCATTATCTAGGTATCAAGTCATTCTAAAATACCGGGTTTCAATATTTCAACATACAGTAAAATAATGCGGTATAAAATAATTACTAAGTATACATGGCATGAATAGGTTCGATATGATCAAGGGGGTACGGCTTGCCTTGCTCGGCGGTCGGATCGACTGAATCGTAGGGGAGGTAGTCGTTCCCGTCGTCCGTCTGGCCTTGATCCGTCTCCAGGTACTGCTCCTGCTCCAACGGCGGCTCGACGGTCGTATCTAGCGTGGAAGAGGCAAAATCACATAAATAAACGAACAACAACGACTGAAAGAGAAAACGAAAATCGAAACCGAAAACCGGACGAGAAGGAACGGGGCAACTGGGCATTTTGGAATTTTTTGGGAGTTCGGACTGAGGAACGGAGGGCATTTTTGGACTCAGTGGCACGAGACGGTTCGGGAAATGTATTCGTGAATCTTCTGGGGTTCACGGAATTTTTCGGGAATTTTCTGGATATTAAAACGAATTTTCGGATTTTATAAATGAATTATAAATCCAGAAAAAGAAAACACTATTTTTAACAGTGTGGGCTGGCGCGTGGGCCACGGCCCATTTTGGCCTGGCAACTGCGGGCGCGGGGCGAGGCCCAAGCGGCCGGCCCACGCGAGCAGCTGGGGGGTATGACAGGTGGGGCCCGGCGGGCGGTGTCACCACAGATCGATCGATTCGATCGATCGAGCAGAGAGGAGGGGGCTCGGGCTAGGGTTAGGGTACGGGACGAGGCGGCGGCGACGTTGGATGGTGCGGCGGCAGTCGAAGGTGGGGGTGAGGGCAAGGGAGAGGAGGGGGAGAGGGGAGCTCACCACCGAGCGGGGGAGCGGGGCGAGGTGAGCTCGGGGGTTTGGGGGCTTTTATAGCCCCGACGAGAGAAGAGAGGCGGGGCGGCATGGCGACGGCGTGGGCGACGGGACGGCGGCATGGCGGAGGGGAAGCGATGGGACGGAGCATGGCGGAGGGGAGGCGATGGAACGGAGCATGGCGGAGAGGACGGGGGCGACGTGCGGCTTTGAAGGCGGAGGGGACGGCGGCTTGGGAGCAGCAGGGCGAGGGCGAGGGCGACGACGACGTGCGCATCGTGCGGGTGCAGGCGACAACGACGGGACGGCGACGTGCGGCGCGTGCGGATGACGCAAGCGGCGCGGAGGACCGGGCGCGAGGACGAAGCCGGCGAAGGACCGATCCGAGCGGGGCTTCAAGGTAAGAGCCAAATTCCCCAACCCTAATTTGGCTTAAGAACAAAATCCGGATCAAGAACTCCAAATCCTAATCAAGGATCAATAAACCCGAATTAGGGTTTTGAAATTTGATTTTGAAGTTTTGGGGATGTTTCAATTTCAAATTATTTGTTCTAGAGCGTTCGTGCTAAATAATTTTCACCTTGTAATTTCTCATTTCTTTCATAATATTTAAGCATGCATCGCTAATTCTCCGCACGGCAAAGAGCCCGCAAAGAGCCCGTTCGGCATTGTCCTAGCTCCGAACATGCCCAACATCTATATCTTAAGCCTATTATAGCCGGAAGGTTTCCCGGGCGGAGGACCGCCCCACGCGGTGCCCCCCTCTCTCTCCTCGTTTTGCGAAAAAACCCCTCGAGTTCTTAAAATTACGGATAGGTCCTTTCAATTTTCGTAGGGGTCCTTCGCGATCTTCTGTGAGAGGAGAATTTTTTTTGCCCGGTTCGCGTTTAGGTCCCTCGTTCGTCGTTTTGCAAAAAAAACCTACCGTTAAATACCAAACGCGAACAAGCCCTTTTATAGTTTTTCAAAATAGCGGATAGGTCCAAAATCATAACAAATAGGTCCCCGCGCTTTACGTTCAGGTCCTTTCCCCGTTTTGCTCGGAAAAAATGTTTTTGTGGTCCGTTTTTTCTCCGGAGCATAGAAAAAATATTTCCGTTGCCCGTTTTCCCTAAAAAAAATATTTTTATGGTCCGTTTTTCCCCCGGAGTGTGCGGAAAATATTTTCGTTGACCGTGTCTCCAGAAAAAATGGAAAATCGTTTTCTTTCTCCGCTTTGCCCGTGAAAAATGTTTTCATGATCCGTTTTTCCTCCGGAGCATACGAAAAATGTTTTCGTCCTCCGTTTTTCGAAAAACAAATTGGGAATTTGTTTTTCGTCCGTCGTTTTTCCGCGAAGAATGTTTTCGAAGCCCGTTTTCCCTTGTTTTCCACGGGAAAAAATGTTTTCGTTCTACGTTTTCCCTTCAAAAAAAAACTTTTTCGTTTCCCCCCCTTAAAAATGCTTTCGTGGTTCGTTTCTCCTTGTTTTTCCCAAAAAAAGTTTTCGTGCTCCGTTTTTCTCCGAAATAACGGCGCAATTTTTTTCTCCGTTCGCGTGCGCGGCGTGCCGCCGCGCTCACTTTCCTAGTAACTTTCTATTATTAGAGAGGTATGGTTGCCAGCCAATCTCCCCACCATGTGTAGATTTGCTACAATAGATTTCTTTAAAAAAATTAAAATTATAAATATTTTAAAATAACAAAAATTTAATTTTTGTAAATATATATTTTAGATTTTAAAACTTTTGAAATATTTTTCTTCTTTAAGGTATTTTCAAAAAATATTTCACGTCTATCTCGATAATTTTGCACATCTAGTTATTCGGGTGGCGCCGGTCAGGTGTTTTTCACCGCCTTCTTAGGCCAGCTGTCCCATGCCTGTCCAGCACCACCGCATCATATCTCCGTCCCCTCGTACATCTGTACTGTTTTCTGTCGCATAAGGCATGGATTGATCTGTGCAATCGACTAATCGAGCCAAGGCGTGAGCTAACCGACCCAACCTTTGTTCCTGGTCCAGGACCCAGCACTGTCATTCGGCAAAAGGGGCACACTGTTCGCGTGCGGCAGCAGGGAGTAGCTTGCCCGTGTGCCGTGTGCGCTGCGCAAACGACGAACTCGTGAGCGCGCGGTTCTCCCGTCGTGGCACTGGTACCTCCCCCACCACCGTCCATCGGCGGGTGTCGGGCTCGTGCCGCCCCACCCCGTTCCAAACTCCCACGCCATCCGCGCCTTCCCCTGCCAGCTAAGGCTTGAACAGCTGAAGCAACCTTTTTGTAATGAGAAATTCTATAACATACCACTGGATAACTATATGATCTAGTGATATATTGTAGACGTAAGAGGATTTTAGTTAAGACTAGTCTATTTTTTTTAAAAAAAAAAATCATCTAACAGGGCAACATATAAATACATAATTTATCAAAAGCACAATACAAATATAATAATAAGGTTCTGCAACAGTTCAAAGAATATTACCATACTACTTTTTCTTTTTGTCGGGCTCACGCCTTCTAATAGCCATGAAAGTCTCGATTATATCATTTGCATACACTTTGGAGAACATATCTCGCTCAATGAAAGTGACTAGACAATAAAGGCATACTTGAGGTAATGGAAATTGAAAAAGATGCAAAAAAAAAAAAAGAGTAAAAGACGATGGCATGAAAGAACTGTTGGCTGTCGCATGTAGTGGAGATGATATCAAGAATCAACGACCTACGAGGAAATGGTGTTGGGGTGGTAGACTTGCGAGGCGGCGTATTCGCATATCCCTACCAGCCACTGGCGGAGCGCCCGCGTCCGTGTCTCCCGGCAATTATGGCGGCGTTCGGCGTATCCCAACCGATCCTTGATCCAGGCAAGATGTCTCCCGGCATTCGCGTCCTAGGCTCGTAGCGAGTGGCGGTAGGGAATCGTCTCATCATCTCTTCAAGTTACTGTGGGTTGGCCGGCCGGGCATTGGTTGGGCCATGGCCCAACTGTGCCAACAGCCAGCTACGCCATTGGTAAACGTAAGGTGCGTTTGGTTATTGGGATGAGGTTGAATGGGATGGTCCTGTACAATTTGGTTCCATTATTTTGGGTGAATGAGATGGTTCAGCATCTAGAGAGAATATTTCGCAAATTTGTATCACTTAATCCAGGGTGGGATGATTCTATTAAGCAACCAAACGCATAAATGGCTTTTTTCTTGAACTATCTCATACATGTACCACTTGGTACAAATAACCAAACGCACAGTAGCACATTGTTGGTATAAAAAATTATTCAGTGCTTCAAAAGAAATTCTTAAAGATTTGCGTGATTTGTGTGGCTCAATCCTACGGATTTATCCATCTCCAGTTCTCCACGTTGCACACCTCCGACTTTAAAATTGTCGGCCAAGGAGGCCTCGCTTCACTTCAGATTTCCAGGTCAACATCACAGGGAACAGCCACCAGTACGTCCTCCAGTCACCAAGCCCCGCCCGCCGAATGGCTTCCAACGCCGCCGCCGCCCAGGTCGAAACCGAGCTGCTCCCGTTCATCCGCGTCTACGCGAGCGGCCGCATCGAGCGGCTGATCGGCACCGACACCGTCCCCGCGTCCCTCGACGCCTCCACGGGCGTGGCCTCCAAGGACGTCACCGTTGACCCCGCTACCAACCTCTCCGTCCGCCTCTACCTACCACCCTCGGCCGGCGCGGGTGAAAAGCTGCCCATCCTCGTGTACTTCCACGGCGGCGGCTTCATGGTCGAGTCCGCCGCCTCCCCAACGTACCACCGGTACCTCAACGCGCTCGCCTCCCGCGCCGGCGCCCTCGTGGTGTCCGTCGAGTACCGCCGCGTGCCCGAGCACCCGCTCCCCTCGGCCTATGACGACTCGTGGGAGGCGTTCGCGTGGGCGGTCGCCGGCTCTGCCCCCGGGGGCCCCGATCCGTGGCTCGCGGCGCACGGGGACGCGTCACGCGTGTTCCTCGCCGGCGACAGCGCGGGCGCGAATATCGCGCACAACGTTGCCGTTCGCGCAGCCGCCGAGGGGCTCCCGCTGCCGCGCGCGGCGATCAGCGGCGTGCTGCTGGTGCACCCGTACTTCTGGGACGCGTCGAACACCATGGCGCCGGAGCTGGAGGCCAGGATCCGCCGCGAGTGGCGGTTCATGAGCGCGTGCCCCGAGGCCCAGCTGGACGACCCGAGGATTTGCCCGACGGCGGCCGAGGGGGCGCCGCGTCTCGCCGCGCTGCCGTGCAAGAGGATGATGGTGGCCGTGGCAGAGGACGACTTCTTGGCGGTGAAGGGGCGGGCGTACTACGCGGCGCTGCTCGCGAGCGGGTGGCGCGGGGAGGCCGAGCTGGTCGACACGGCGGGGGAAGGCCATGTGTTCCACCTCCAGCAGCCTGGGACGGAGGCGGCCGCGCAGATGATGGACCGCGTCGCGGCCTTCATCGCTCGTTGACTTCACCTACTCCCGCCGCAAACTTTGAGTGATTCGTGTCAATGCCATCCTGTCGTGTGAGTAATAATTAGGCAGTCTCACTGTCCCCGAAGCGTCTCTCACCTTTGAACCCTTTTCCGATTTGCTCAACATAAGTCCTCTAAAAACAGATTTGCTTAATATAATGGCGATTGAAATTTTGATAATCAGAAAAAGGTTAGGATTTGGGTTTACCGGGTTCCCATTCATAGATTAGCGGTTTGTTGATGGGGCCGACTGTTCGAGGAGTTAGTTAATTTTTTTTTGACAAAAATTAAAATGCTGCCATTTGCCATATGATACTCCAAAATTGTGGTTTGGCTAGAAGACACTCTAAAACTGTACTCCTTCTGTTCATTTTTATAAATCGTATTTTGACTTTGCTTAAAGATTAAGATTGCATTGAAATTGAAAAATATACAAGAGAAAATGATTTAGATGCCAAGATGAAAGATATACTTTGTGTGGGTGGTAATAAATAAATGCATATAGTTGAGAGAGAATAAATAATGGTATAGAAAGAAATGCCTCATTAAATCTACACGCAAACCTTATATTTGTGAACAAGATCATTCAAAAAATAAGCCGAATAAAAGTGAACGAGGGAGTACATATTAGCAGGTTTCACTTTTCGTTTCGAATCTAGATTTCGACGACCCGGAAATTCGCGAAAAACTGCTCGAAACTCGCTCGAAACCGAACGGTTCGAAAGTCAAATGAATTTAAAATTTGATCAAACCATCAAGCGATTTTCGCGGTTTTTGGACAAAAACCGTTTGAAAAGGTTCAAAAACCGCTAACAGTTAAAAAAAATGGGGAAACTGTAAAAAAAATATTGTGAAATTTATAAAAAGGTATTAAAGGCCATATCATCTGCAATGTTGCCGCAGAGCATCCAATTCACTAAACGAATCACAATCTTTAACGTTAGCATTGTTTTGCAGGCAACAACATTAATTGACCTTTTTGTCCTGATTGTACTGTGATGTGCTAAGCGATATTGTCTTTTGTCTTTGTTTAGCTTGAGTTTGAGAGCCAAGATGTTTAACTTTCTGAATTGAGTTTCAGCATAGGAGAATGAAATATTGCCTATATATTTAGTGTAGCACTGTTTTTGTTATGCCGGTTATACTCAATATAAAGTCTAGCTTAAGCTTGCTATACTTTGTGAACTATAGGATGTTTTGTGTTCCGTTCGAACAAAAGCTCTTTAGCGTTAAATCAATATTATAATTTAAAGATCGGCCATCCATAAGGAAATCAATCAATATAATTAGATCATTTACTAACAATACTGCACAAACTCTCATCATAGGCGGTTCACAAACCTTATCATAGAAGGTTTTGTGAATCGTCTGTAACAAACTATCAGTGATTTAAGAGCACATCACTGACGGTTTTTGAACCGCCTGTGAAAAGAGACATCATTGACGGTTTTTGTTTAGAATCGTCTGTGATGTGTAGTCATTACAGACGATTCTAAACAAGAACAGTTTGTGATGACTACATCGTCTATGATAAGTAGTCATCACAGATGGTTCTAAACAAGATCACAGACTGTTCTTGTTTATAACCGTATGTGATGAGTAGTCATAAGGAGGAGCTGAGAGGTTTCGACCGCGATAGCATAGGGAGGAGCTGAGAGGTGGGAGGCGTGGGGGGACAGGGAGGAGGGGTGGAGGCGAAGGTGGGGAGGAGGTGGTGGGCGAGAGGCCATGACTAGAGTGTGTTAGAATTAAAGGCACATCTAGGTTTAATTTAATCCAAAAGTAAATCATGAACAACATGTGATTGACTATCAGTAACGAATAACAGGAGCATACTATAGATGCATATGCTAGAAGACTACACATATATCCATCTAATGTGCTCACAATCAATAGATTGAAAATAAACAAAGAGAAACATTGTAAACGCATCGTTGGTGCAGATGGAGCATGAAGCGTTCGCGTAGCTGATAAAGGCCGAAGACGGAAGCGCCGCAGCTCGAGCGCGATGCCTAGCGCCAGCTTCCCGAACGCCGAGGAAGACGAGCCGTGACGGTGACGTGGAAGGCCGCGCCGAGCGCTTTCCAAAATCCCCGATTCGCCCTCTCCGGTGCAAGAACGCTGAGGACGGACGGTTTCGAGACTCCGCTTCCGTCAGCTGGTGCACGCCGGCACGGACGGGCATTTGATGGCGGCGCAATGGGAAACCGGCAAAACGCTAGGGCGCAAAACTCTATTTTTCTCAGATGACGGCGATAAAGATATAAAGGAGCCGAGCCTGCACCGTAAATCAACACGACCGAGGACGCCCCACGATCGGAGTCCATTACGGATCTCACATTGTCCTTATCTCATACTACAACCGCGATTCCGAAGTAGCAAAAGAGTAAAAGGAGGCTGCGCCGCTTAAAGCCCTGACCGAATCGGACCATTCACGAAAAACAAGACGCCCGCGCTTCCGCCGCCTGCGTCTGCGTTCGAGCCCGAGCGAGCCCGCCCGGCAGGTGAGGCGAGCGCTGCGTGTGTATTCTTTCTCCCTTTCTCCACATGGTTCTACCATGGTGTAGCACACTCCACTATTTAAACTAGTGCTCACCACTTTAGGCTAGCAATGTGGTACTATTGCTAGTGCACATGCTTCATGAGGAGGTGGGCCTTTGAGATTTTCTAGGATTTATTGTCTCAATCAAAATGGGCTTGGCCTAAATAATCCAACAATCCCCACCAGATCTCAAAGTCCTTGTGATGCCTTGCCTGCTCTCAAAGTGTTAATATACCAAAGATTTCAGTTGACAATGGACTATGCCTTGAATTGCACCTAGGACTCCAAATTACACTCACCACAACTTGAACAATGGACTAAGCCTTGAATTGCAAGTTTTGTGATCGAGTTTCATTTAAAGCCTTAGTCGATACTCATAGGTCGCTAATAGGCTTCCCTGGAGCATATAAGTCGTACTCATGGTCTCTTCATGAGCTTACTAGAGATTACCCAAGTCTCATAGGCTGCGACTTTCACAAATACTCTCATATAGGTGTGTTCTTTCAAGATGCTCAGAGATGACATCTTCGCTAAATAAAGCCAACGAGAACACATTAAGGCAAAAGCCAACCTCGCCATACTGATTTGAGAGTATTGCATCTTCACTTGGAACTAGTTAGAAAATTACTTCCTCCAGCTTAACTAAGAGCTTGTTTTTCCTGTGATCTAATTCACGGATCTCCGATCACATAGGTTGGGTTACCGCTATGGTATAACTCACATGGGTCTCATGCCTAGTTCCTTTGATGCTATCTATCACATTCCGTGATAGCCCTTTAGTGAAGGGATCTGCTGTGTTTTTAGCCGCCTGGATATAATCCAATGCTATACTCCGAGTTTTTCACCCGGCTGCATTTCAAACGTCTTTTCACATGTCTTGAGGATTTCAAGTTATCTTTAGAACTGCTCACTTTAACAATAAGCTGTTGATTGTCACAATTCATAAGAATGGCCGGTATTGGTTTTTCAACCAGGAAGATCCATCAAGAGTTCACGTGAGCTATTCTCGCCATCAGTTGGTCGATCCAATCTGATCACTTCGCTTCCATAGTTGACCGTGTCAAAATAGTCTGCTTTGCAAGACCTCCACGACATCGTTTCACCAAGTGTAAACACATATCCACCGTGGCCTTAATCTCATCAAAGATCGAGAGATCCAATTTGAATCACTATAACCTCTAGTAATCAAGGGCGTACGTGATAGTGTATTCCATAATTTATCAGACTCCACCAAGTAACGCATAACTCTTTCGAGTGCACGCCAATGATCATCTCCCGTTAGAAGTAAATCGGCTCCAATTTGCTTACAAGAAATGAGATATCGTGCCTTGTAGCGCTTAGCCAAGTACATGAGAGATCCAATGATCTCGAGAGTATTTCATTTGATCTCTAGCAATTCTCTTGTTTTTAGAAGAATCACACTTGGATCATAAGGTGTTGGAGAAAGCTTGCTATCCGAATAGCCAAACCGACTCAAAACCTTTTCCACATAATGGGATTGAGAAAGACTAATCCCATCCTCACTTTTGACTAACTTGATGTTCAAGATCACGCCGCCTCTCTCCGAGATCTTTCATATCAAAATTTCCAGACAGAAAGACTTGACCTCATTGATCACATCAAGGTTTGTTCCAAAGATCAAAATGTCATCCACATATAGGCACAGTATCAACTCCCTCACCCCACCATGTGATAATACACACATATTGCTCGCTTCGCCATAACGGCCTTTGTGTCAATGTTCTATCGAACTTCTCATGCCATTGTTTAGGTGTGCTTGTTTAAGGCCATAAAGAGATTTCAAGATACTTACACACCTTGCTCTCATGTCCGGGTAGCACAAATCCATCTGGCCGATCCATGTAGATCTCTCATCTAGCTCTCATTAAGAAAAGCTGTCTTCACGTCCATTTGATGGACAAATGAGACCATGAGAGGCAACAAGAGATAAAAGTACCCTGATGGTTGTGATCCTAGCAATGGTGAATAAGTATCAAAATAATCCTCTCCTTCCTTTGCGTATAACCCTTAGCCACAAGTCTAGCCTTGTACTTTTCAATAGTACCATCAGCCTAGTTTCTTTTTGAACACTCCACTTACATTACTGTGTTTGCAACCATAAGGCAGTTCAGTGAGCTCCCAAGTTCCGTTAGACAGTAATAGAATCCATCTCACTACGGACTGCCTCCTTCCAAGAGTCTGCAGATCAAGATGCATAAGTCAAATAGAGGTGGGAGTATCATCCACAAGGTACATAAAGGAAATCATTACCAAAGGATTTAACCATCCTTTGTCTCTTTGCTCCTCCTAGAGCCTCACCGTCATCCTCCTCAGATTTTGCTCTGCATTCGCTCAATCCTCGCTTGTGCAATAGGTTCGGGAATTATCTCAGGATTTTGACTAGAAACGCTATGCAAATCTTTTCATGGGAAATATGCCCTCAAAGAAGGTGGCATCTCTCGATTCCATGATTGTACCGACGATCGCGTCGATACCTCACTTTACTACTAAAAATCTATAGGCAATGCTCGGATGAGCGTATCCGAAAGACACAATCCACCGCCTTAGGTCCAAGTTTGCGCTTTTTAGTTATGGGCACATTGACTTCTCGCCAAGCAACCCCACGCGCAAGTATGAAAGTGATGGTTTTCTCCCTTCCCATTCTTCATATGAGGTTTTCTCCTTATTCTTAGAAGGAACTTTATTCAAAACGTGACAAGAAGTCAACAGGGCCTCCCCACCATTCCTCAGATAGACCCGTTGAGTGTCCAACATGGCATTTACCAAACTGGCTTAGAGCGCGGTTCTTCTTCTGCAACCCCATTAGATCAAGGCGAATAGGAGGTGTCCTCTCATGAATAATTCCATGTTCCTTCTACAGAATAAGTCGAACTCGTAGAGAAGTACTCACCGCCCTTATCCGACCCTAAGCCTTTTGATTTTTCTTTCTAATTGATTTTCAACTTCAGCCTTTTATAGACTTTGAAGTAGTCTAAAGCCTCATCTTTAGTTTTCAACAGATAAACATAGCAAAGATCTAGATGCATCATCAATCGAGTCATGAAATATCTTTTTTTCCTCCTTTAGTCAACACACCATTCATCTCACAAAGATCTCGAATGTATGAGTTCTAATGGTGCCAAGTTTCTCTCCTCATTGCCGCTTTGTGAGGTTTGCGAGGTTGCTTTGATTGCACACACAACTTTGGCACTTAGAACCTTGACAAGAGGGGAATTTTGGAATTAAATTCATACTAGCGAAAATATACAACCAAAATTTAAATGACATAACCGTGAGTGCCAAACATCGGCTTCACCTCCATTGGAAATATCACAAATATGGTTCACAACTTTATTGCAAAAATCGTAAAGGGAAAACGGAACAAGCCTCCGATTCATAGCCTTTACCAATAAAAAGTCCATGCTTAGACACGACTACTTTATTAGACTCAAACACCACTTTGAACTCCTTCTCTACATAGAAGGGAGCACTGACTGTGTTTTTATTTATTGAGGGACATCTTACGTTCTTTAGCTGCACGATCTTTCCGAAGTAAACTTCAGATCTACAGTACCAACACCAAGAACAAGGCTTATTCGAAAGCTGTTTCCCATCAACACGGAGCAATCCCGCACGGGCCTGGTAAGAAGAGAACAAAGAGAGATCGACACACACATGAACATTAGCTCCAGATATCAATCCACCAATCGGTGGTCCGATGATCAAAGAACAATAGGCACGTTACCATACCCAAAGTTCCTCCTCCAGATTGCCAATGGTCACATTGATGTGACTTTGAGTTCGTCCTTGCTCACCCTTTTCCTCGCTTCTTATGATTTGGACACTGCTTGGCCTGGTCCAATCTCACCGCAAACAAAGCAGGCTTCTCATCTTTGTTCATTGACTTCTTCTTCTTGAAATTAGTGGTTTGTTTGGCTTTATTTTTCCCTTTGTTCTTGCCATGTGAGAATCGCTATGACCACATTGGCGCTAGCGCCTCGCTCCTTTCACAAAGGTGCATCCTTAGCTCGAGCTTTCTCAACATCTAGAGACGCAATCGATTCTCAACAGAAATCTTCTTGTCTCTTATGTTTCGTAGATGTGGCAAAATTCCTCCATGAAGGAGGTAATTTGGCAATAATGCCCCCAACCACAAACCGCTGTGCAATCGGATTTTGAGAAGTTCGAGTTCCCTGGCGAGAACTCGTATCTCATGAGCCCGCTTCAACTACTTAATCTGCTATCCACCATCTTGTAGTCATGATATTGCTCCATGATATCTGATTCATCACAAGATCGAAGCACCTAACTTAGCATTCAGAGCATCCCATGTTCCTTCGCTTCAAGGCTTTTAATGTGCATATACACATCGCAGATTTGATCGGCAAGAACACTAAGAACGGCTCCACAAAGAGTGTGTTGGCATCCCGATATGCCTTCTCCTTTCGTGAGTTGATCCATATCCTCGGTTTCTGCTTCGACACCAGAACACGCTCATAGTGTAAGCCACAAGGTGACCCTTTGTATGCCATCTTTTGAAGTGCACACTGCGGTGAATTTTTCCGGCCTCGCTGCCTCGGCAAAGCCGCCATTGATAAACCTAAGCGCCTATAATCGTGTTTTTGGATTGTTAGAATTAAAGGCACATCTAGGTTTAATTTAATCCAAAAGTAAATCATGAACAACATGTGATTGACTATCAAGAATGTGAATAACAGAGCATACTATAGATGCATATAACAGAAGACTACACATATATCCATCTAATGTGCTCACAATCAATAGATTGAAAATAAACAGAGAAACATTGTAACGCATCGCTCGTGGTGCAGATGGAGCAAGACGCTGTAGCGCATAAAGCGTCGGCGACGAAGCGCCGCTAGCCGATGCCCAGCAGCCGCTTCCCGAACGCCGAGGAAGACGAGCCGTGATTTTGACGGAAGCGCCGAATACGTAGCGCTTCCAAAATTCCTGATTCGGCCCTCTCCGCAAGAACGCGAGATTCGACGGCTTTGGAGACTGCTTTCCCGTTCATTGCACGCCAGAGGGACGGGCAGACTTGATGGCGGCGCAATGTAGGGAAACTGGCAAACGCTAGTGGCGCAGAAAACTCTATTTTTCTCGGATGACGGGCGACGCAGTATATAAAGGAGCCACAGTACCGTGAATCGAACACGACTCGAGGACGCCCCACGATCGAGTCCATTACGGATCTGGCGACTGTCCTTATCTCATACTACAACCGCGATTCCGAGTAGCAAAAGAGTAATCTGCGAAAAGGAGGTCGCGCCACGCAAAGCCCTGGACTGAATTCGCGCGACCATTCACGCAGCACGCCTGCGCTCTCGCCGGCAGTGCGTGCAGCCCGAGCCCGCCCGGCGAGGCGAGGCGAGCGCGCAGCGTGTATTCCTTTCTCCTTTCTCCACATGGTTCTACCATGGTGTAGCACACTCCACTATTTAAACTAGTGCTCACCACTTTAGGCTAGCAATGTGGTACTATTGCTAGTGCACATGCTCCTCATGAGGTGGGCCTTTGAGATTTTCTAGGATTTATTGTCTCAATCAAATGGGCTTGGCCCAAATAATCCAACAGAGTGGTGGTGGGAGAGGTGAGAGAGCGAGAGGGGGATTGGATAAAAGAGTCATCTCAGACGATTATGGACTTGAACCATTTGTGATGTTTCCCTCAACACAGACGGTTTTAGCAAAAAAAATGTTTGTGATGAGCCAAAAACCATCACTAAAACCATCTATGATGAGCCAAAAACCATATCTGATGTGTATGAGACTCATCACTGACGGTTTTTATAAAAAAACAATCAGTGATGATGTGTCTAATATAACCTCTTTTGTAGTAGTGTAATATAGCCATATCAGGTTATTAATAGACACGTCAAATAATAATAGATGTGTAAGGATAAAATTCAATGTAAATTTAAAATGTAAGAAAATAGTAATGAAACTAAAAGTTTGGGTAGTTCATGCATGCATACATCGAGAAGTAAGCTTTTCAATGTTGGATAACATTAACAACCATAGCAAGATAATTTTTATGCATACAAATATCACTACTTGAACAAATAGTACTATTTTTGGATGTCATATATTGCTACTAAATATACTTCAACAAATATTGCTACTAAATATAATCAAACAAATATTGTTACGAACATGCTTAGTTTTACTCAAAAACAAATGTGATTCCACCCTTCCCAGGGGCATGAACTCTACACAAGAAACCTGTGGTCAGCTTCGCAATAATATCCAACCAATTTCACTAAATTTGGGTCAGAGAGTTGCCCAAGAAGTAGGACCTCAGCCTACAGACATGAAAAAAAATCAACTTACATATGATAACATTAAACAAAGCATGAAAAGAAAAGGCAAGAACAAGACAATAAATGAACACAAGCAACATACAGACAGAAGGGTCATTCCAAGCAACATAAAGGAATGACATAGAGAGCTGGTTGGCAAAAAGGTTGTTGGTTGGTTGGGACCTTTTGAAGGCTTGTGCATCACTAAATCAAAACAGGAAACTGAAACAGAAATGTAGCAGATATCCATGAGGAAAAGAGTGTCTGATTGAGACATGTCAATTAGTTGGTCATCTAACTTTGAATCAAGACCATGAACTTAGACTAAAAGGATTGGATAAGAAGATGATAACTACAAACATAATAGGATTACTCCCAAGCAATGAACTTTCTTGGATCAGATGAGCAAGCTGCTTGCCCAAACCACACAGGAGCAGCAAATAAGGGTAAAGTGGAAAGGATGCCATTTGTGGCAGGAACACTATTAATCCCAAAATAAATGCACAAAAATAAATCCTATAAAAAAATAGGCTGCAATTACCCATCTTTGAACAATCAAAATGGGTCATTAACCATACCTTGGCTGGCATCAACACCAGCATGGAAGTCCTGTACCTTGGCCCTGATGTTGAACCATTTCCTCAGGAGGGACTTGGACCATGAAAGCTACACACACAAGAGGGAGAAAAGCAAAGCCCAAGAACCTCTCTCCCCTGCAGAATGTATATTAACAAAAACTAAGAAGAAAAGAACAACAAGAGGAGAGAAGGTGCAAATTTATGTTGTCCTAAAAGCTGCATAGAAGAAACTGTTACGTGTTTGAGCAAAGGAGCGTGTGATGGGATGAGAGGATTGGGAAGGTGGATGTTCTGTCGATGACGCCAATATAGTGATAGATAAGTACTGCTTAGCTAGAAGCATATCACTGGATCTCAATTCAGGAGACCTTCCACCTATTGACTAAACTTGAGCTTTGTTGATTGCCCTTCTTTACAATACGCCTTTTCCTTTTAAAGAAGAACAGCATGAGGTTCAGGAGGTGTCCTAGAATAAGAGTCCCAGTTGGTTTGGACTCTGATCGTCAGCCGGCTAGATTAAGAGTCCCAACCAGTTTAGAGATAAGAGTCCTAGTCTTATTTAACTATTTTTCTATTTATATGTTGTATATTTGAGCTTTCCCTCCCTACACTGTCTAGTAATAATAATAAGACCATCTCCAACCATATTCCCTTCATTTCATTCCCTTCCCTGTTCCCTTCCCCATTCCCATTCCCTTTATTTCCACTCATCTCCAACAGATTCCCTTTAAAGGGAATTGTATAGGGAAAGGAGAGAGAATCCCTTCCTGGAGGGAATGGGAGAGAATCAGAAGGAGCGTTGGGCTGAAGGGAATGGGAATCCCTTCGCGAAAGGAAAATGAGATGGGAAGGGATACCCTTGGAGATGGTCTAACTCTCTTAAAAGTGCGTGGGTTTGCCGGCCTCACGGACGTGCCACGTCGGATTTTTCCTGGAAAATCTCTTGCTAGAATTTCTTTCAATCCATATCATAAACAAACAAAGAGGAAGGTCTCAAGCTAAACATCCCTTTCTTTGTGGGGGCGCGCAAAGCAAGGGTTGGAGAGACAAGGTGGTGCGGCGAAGATAGGAAGCACCAGACGGCCCCCGCGTGGCCGGGCGGCAGAGCGGTCGGCAAAAGGGGTGGTGGGCGGACCGTGCCAGTGGAGGGGGCTGAGGCGAAGAGGGTGGCCGATGCAGGCAAAAGGCCATCAGGCAGGCGACGACCGGAGGTAGGCCGGCACGGGCAGCTCAAAGGGCGGGTTGGGGGGCTTTTCTGCAAAAAAAAAAATTTCTAGCAAGAGATTTCCCGAAAAAAATCCGACGTGGCACGTCCGTGAGGCCGGCAAACCCACGCACTTTAAAGGAATTTTTTTTAAATAATATTATTTTAATCAAAATTTACAGAAATAATATGCCGAAAAAGAAAATAGCAAAACTACCCTCCTATGTCCATTTGAATTGGCGACAGGGGCCTGTCGCCATTTGAAACGGGCTGTGCTTGAATGTCCTAGGACGGGGAAAATTCCGATTTTACCCCTGTCACCATTTGAAATGGACATAGGAGCTCCTATGTCCATTTCAAATGGCGACAGGACTCCTATGTCCATTTCAAATGGCGACAGGACCCTGTCGCCAATTCAAATGGACATAGGAGGGTAGTTTTGCTATTTTCTTTTTCGGCATATTATTTCTGTAAATTTTGATTAAAATAATATTATTTTAAAAAAAATTCCACTTTAAAGAGAGTTGTTGTTGTTGTTGTTATTATTATTATTAGATAGCACGCAAATCTAAACGAACTTCTATCATAATTCATCACCGTTTTACCTGAGGCTTCTTTTCACTGGGGCACACAACAGATTCTAATCTTAGAGCAGCACCACCCAAAATGCAAACCCGTAGTCGCTGAAAACAAGAAAAGAGCATATTCAGTAACAGGAACATAGGGCTTGTAGCAAAAGCATATTATAAATCTAACTTTTCCACCAAACGTCAAAACAATATTCTGTGAGTCTATGCGTGTGTATTAAAAAAACTAAAGAGCTATTGAAACGTATGTCTGAATCAAGTATACCAAAGTTTCTTCCCTGGGATTCAAACATGTAACTAAATTTAGAAAAACTCTAAGTAGATGAGTCAAATACTGAACTATGTCTCATCAAGGAATAGATGAAATTGCTGGTAAACATACAGATAAATACCAACTTGCAAAACAAATGGAAATAAAGACAATCAAATAATTAAGGATTTCAACAGTCAAAATTCACTTGACCTGGCCAAGAGTATAACAGCATTGGTGCTTCATCAGTTGATGTAGGCCGAGAGCCCGAGACAAACCACCACCCCCAGAGCTACTTGAAGCGATGCACCTGAGCAGTCTGAACGGCAGTCCAAACATTATCGGACCAAAAATCGAACAGTTTACAAAGTCAAATAAATTAGTCGAATGTAGAGAAAAAAAATCTTAAAAACTGCTCAAAGTGGTAAAAAATCAACCTGTTTTGCCCAAATATGGAGTGGTTTTAAAGGAAAACCGTGAAAACCGGTGATAGAATGAAAAATTAAGAAAAATGCAAGAAAAAATGGAAACTATTGCAAAAAATTGTGAAAAAAATGTAAAAAGTTGTAAAATACATATTTAGCAATAATAGCACAACTATGAAAAAAATGAACAATTTTGGCATGACCTTTGCTATATT
Source organism: Rhipidocladum racemiflorum (assembly GCA_036346355.1). Lineage (NCBI taxonomy): Eukaryota > Viridiplantae > Streptophyta > Magnoliopsida > Poales > Poaceae > Rhipidocladum > Rhipidocladum racemiflorum. Next base: position 9,190,100 of record CM070579.1, read on the forward strand.
TTAGACAATGTGAAGTTGTGAAGTAGGAATTTAGCAATAATATATCAACAAATAATATTTCATTTCAATACCGTTGACAACTCAATCTAATAAATCTACATTTCAATAAAATTCATTTTAATACCATAACCTGGTTGTACATGATAGATATTATAACTTAGTTCTGTTAGATAGATGCCAAATCTTTTCCTTTTCTTGATTAATTGAAATTGTTTTTGTAATTTATAATTAGTACAGGTAATAGATATTATTATTAATTTTAATATTTTCACAATTTAGTATTTTAGCATGGAGTCTTTCTTTTAATCTAAACCGTTATAACTAGGGTATTTTTTTATCATGAATTTTAGTTAATTTGGCTTATAATTGACATGGACTCTTTGTTTTAATCAGATAATTTTTATTTAACAATTATTATAATTTTATGTTATTTTTCGATTTACTTTGAAAAAAGTATAGAAGTTAATTTGCTAATTTTGCTTAATTGTTTATTCTGAATTTTATAATTTAGATTGTACTTGATACTAACTCTTTCTTTTAATATAATACATTATAACTTGGGTTTTTTATTCTAAATTTTAGTTAATAAAAGATATTACATCAGTGAATGCTACACATAAAAATTCTCACAATCCTTACCTAAATTATCATCTAGTGTTTGTGCAACATCATGCGTGAGGATGGCCGGCGTGGGCGGATCTGGACGGAGACACCAGCAATTGCGAGAACTCAACGTAAGGAGTGTCGGAAGTGCAATGAATGTGCCCGAAGCTTCACAAAATAGGGTGTATAGCGTGTGAACTTTAAGTGAGCTATACCGGGCCTAATGGGTATGGTACTGTTTTATATTTTTTTTACCCTTTTCAATTATATAAATTCGGTTTTGCATTTGAATTTGAATTTGAATTTGACCGGTTTGCTGATCGGTTTTCATTGTCGAATCGACTCAATACACTCGGTTTTCACAAAAAATAGATCGAATTTCGTCGGCTTTTAAAACCCGGTGGAAGCTAAGCTATCGGTCGTGCGCACCGAACGCCTGCACCTTCTACTATTAGTTTTGAGTTTTGACCCCGTAGAAGCTAAACCCTAACCAACACCATCGTTCATAAGACTACATTCTACACAGCCGTTTAAAACAGTGAATCATGGAAGCTAGAAGTGAGTGTGCAACCCCGCCGAGGTGGAGCACCGGCCGCCGGGGAGCGAGGGCGGCTCCACAGCGCCGCGCAGCAGCTCATCGGCGGCGATGAGAGGGGACAGCAGTAGAGCCAATCCAGCCCAAAACCCCGAGCCAAGATTGTCTAAACAGACCTTTCTAGGCCGACAAAACCCACCGACAAAAAACTAATCCCAAGTGGTCCTTAGCCCAAAGAAAAACACTTGCTGATTATTTCACGTAGACACCCGCAGCACCATCCGATCCTTGAAGCCAAGCCCAAACGCTTCCTATGCTAGGCTTTGTTTGACTGAAGTTTTTTTTAAAAAGTAGCTTTTAGCTGAGCTGTATGACTGAAGGACTGCACGGCTGAACGACTGAACTGAAGAGATTTGGTATTTATCAGTCTGGTTTTTTAGTATGGCTTTTAGGTATAAGAGATACGGGTTAGCAAATGAGGGTGAGAGTGGTATGGTTTAGGATTTTATACTTGGTAGAAAGAGGTAATTTTCTTTGAACTCTAGTGGTAAAGTCATAATCCCAACCAGAGACGGAGGCTTCGGTGGGGCTGGGTGGGGCTGGAGCCCACCCAGCCCCTAACGCAAAGACGGCCCACCCCCACTCGTATTCGTACTGCATGGCCGCAAGTCCACGCCGTGTCCGTGTGGGTATCGACGAAGTCCTGATTTTATTTAGTAGCAGTTCGGTTCGTTTTCAGCCGTGGCAACTCGCGTACTTGCGTAACTTGCGTTGCGTGACTCCGACGAGGCGACGACGACCCGACCGGCCGACTGTCACTTCGTCTTCTGCATCTCGGCAAGTCGACGGCTCCTTGAGTCTTGTCTCTTCGACCTCGCAGACTGCGGCGTCCTGGCGACGGCCGGCACGTCGATCGGCTGACGTGATCACAGATCACGCTTCACACCCGCGATCTGCATATTGGTAAGTGATTTGATCCTCAATTGTCATATTGAATCATCCATTTATATGTGATAGAGCGTGCTCAGCGTGGGGGTATTGAATGTTAGTGCACTGCTCACGTATTTCTACGAGCCGAGCCACTGTATTATTTTCTAGATATATTTTATGAAATCCGCTACGGCTTATGGTATATATATTTTTGTACATGGAGATTAATTATTTTCTTATTCAAACCCTAGTTGGCTAAACAATAATGGTTTCTTGATGAACGAATTACAGATTGATAAATTGGTTGGTTAAACAATAGTGGATTCTTTCAATGAAGAGATTTTTTAAACCCTTGTCAACATCAAGACCGTTAGAGGAGATTGAGGAGTCACCATCTCAACCTAGAGATTTGGACCCTTCTACCACACAAAAGAAAGCTCGTATTAATGTTGAATTGAGCCCAAGTGACATTGTTGCCGATCCAGGATTGCGCAAGCCAATTGAACAATACGAGTCCAAACTTAGAGATGATGTGAGGTCATACTTATTAAAAGGTCCATGCCAACCAGTCGGTCATAATTTTCCCAGTAAGCAACAGGGAAATATTTCAAGAAGCTTCCAAAAGACATGGTTTAATGATTTTGATTGGCTAGAGTATAGCATAGACAAAGATGCGGTATTTTGCTTTTACTGTTATCTTTTCAAACAACCGGGGTTTGATTGTTTTGCAAATGATATGTTCACAAAGGATGGTTTTTCCAATTGAAAGAAGGCAAAAGAATCATTCTGTAAACATGTTGATGGAGTCAATAGTTCTCACAACAATGCAAGAGGCTTATGTGAGGCTTTCAAAAATCAAGAGCAAAGTATTCGACAAGTGATAGAAACTTGCACGAATAATATGCGAGTTCAATATAGAGCTCGTTTAACTGCTGTTACAAAGGTTGTTCGGTTTCTTTTGTCACAAGGTCTTGCTTTTCGTGGACATGATGAATCATTTAGTTCATCAAATAAAGGTAACTTTAAGGAACTATTAGAATGGTATAAAAATGAGGTTACAGAGGTTTGCCATGCAATTGATAATGCTCCAGCAAATAATTTGATGACTTCACCACGAATTCAAAAGGACCTGGTAAAATCATGTGCTGATGAGGTGACAAAGGTCATTATGGATGAAATTGGGGATAGTTGTTTCTCTCTATTGGTTGATGAGTCACGAGATGTATCAATTAAAGAACAAATGGCCGTGATTTTGAGGTTAGTTTATCAATAATGTTAGTTGTTTTGTTACTATTAAGTGTTAAGTATATAAGATTTTCATTCTTATTTTTTTCCTATAGGTTTGTTAACAAGAGAGGTCAAGTAATTGAAAGATTTATTGCTGTTGAGCATGTTACAGATACATCTTCTGCTTCACTGAAAACAGCTTTGGACTTGTTATTTGCTCGCTTTGGTTTGTCTCTATCTAAACTCAGAGGACAAGGCTATGATGGTGCATCGAACATGCGAGGTCAATTTAATGGTTTAAATGCACTAATTTCAAATGAGAACCCGCATGCTCACTATGTGCATTGCTTTGCACATCAGCTACAATTGGTAGTTGTTTCTGTTGCAAAGAGCAGTCGAGTTGTTAGTGATTTTTTTTAATTATATCACTATGATTGTCAACATTGTTGGAGCTTCTTGCAAAAGACAAGATGCATTACTCTAGGATCATCATGAGCACATGGTTGAGAAATTGGAGAAAGGTGAGATAGTTACAGGAAAAGGTAAGAATCAGGAGACTTCTCTAGTGAGGCCAAGTGAAACTAGATGGGGTTCACATCTTACAACTCTAATTCGTTTTAGCATGATGTGGGATTCAGTGTTGACAGTTCTAAAGAATGTTAATGAAGATGGATTTGACATGAGTCAAAGAGGGAGAGCAAATGGATTGATGGAAACAATGGAAACCTTTGACTTTGTGTTTATCTTGCATCTCATGATCAAAATATTAAGCATGACAAATGATTTGTCACGTCTCTTGCAGCAAAAGGATCAAAACATTGTTAATGCCATGGCACTTCTTTCTAGTGTGAAAGCCCGCCTACAACAATTTAGAGAAAACGGATGGGAACCACTTTTAGAAGAAGTAAAGAGGTTTTGTAGTGCTTCAGAAATTCCAGTGCCCAATATGGAAGATCGAAAGCATGCTAGAGGTCATATGAGACGTGAAAGGCAATTTGTCACTTATCATCATTATTATTATGTTGATATTTTTCTTGTTGTGATTGATTCCCTTGCTACAGAGTTAGAGAGTCGATTCAGTGAAACTTCTACAGAGCTTTTGAGATGCATTGCTTGTCTAGATCCGAGAGATTCATTTGCAAACTTTGATCATGGCAAGCTTATGCGACTTTCAGAAATATATTCTGATGATTTTTCAGCATATGACCGTGTTGTTTTGGAAGAACAACTTCACTTATTTGTTGATGACATGAGAAGAGAATCAAGAGATGAGTTTCAAAGTAGTGATGATCTTGTTAGCTTCGCTGTAAAGATGGTTCAAGCAAAGAAGCACCTGGTTTATCCATTGGTCTATAGACTAATTGAATTGGCACTAATTTTACCTGTGGGAACAGCTACAGTTGAAAGAGCTTTCTCGGCAATGAAGATTATTAAAACAGATTTGCGCAATAAGATAAGTGATGACTGGTTGAATGATCTTATGGTATGCTACATTGAGCGACATGTGTTTGTAAAGGTAGACATGGAAGATATCTTACAGCGTTTTCAGAACATGAAAACTCGTAAATATCAATTGTCAGCACTCTTGAAGCAATGAATGGTACATGTTTCTCCTTTCATAATTACGTACTTATATTGCATACAATTTAAATTTCAATTATTTTATAGTTTATCGATAGTCATAGTAGTTAAATTTAAGTGTCTCTTTTTTAAGCCTCCCTCTTTGGAACTTTCTGGCTCCGTCACTGATCCCAACCCACCGAAACCGTAGGAAGCTACCTCAAATCAGCTTTCGGCTTTTAGCTTTTTCTAGTACAAATGGGTTGCTGGCTTTTGGTTTCTGGCTGCGAAAAAACTAGCTGTTTAAAACAGTTTCTGATTTTCATAGGACAGAAGTCAAAGTTAAAGCCGCTCCAAACAGGACCAGAGAGACGTGGCGCTTCTCCAGCCGCAGCTCCTGACGATCGGGAAGAGAAGGCGAGAAGCCGCCCCCCTCGGGAGTCGGGAGAGGGGCGAGAGGGGACTGGGAATAGTTTGTGCGACAGGCTTCATATTGGAGCCCATTTATGAAAACCGGCCGCCTTGTTTCGCACACCAATTACAGGAAACAAACTGCAAATTTCTCTCCAGCGGGGGAGAAAGCACTACGGAGCCACCACCAGCGCTAGAACACTGGCCGTCGCCGGCGCAAAGCTCAGTTATAATGCGTTTGGTTCGTGGGATGAGGTTGAATGGGATGGGATGGTCCTGTACCATTTGGTTCCATTATTTTGGGTGAACGAGATGGTTCAAAGATCTCAGAGAATATTCCTCAAAATTGTACCACTTGGTCCAGGATGGGATGGTTCCATTCAAGTAACCAAACGCATGGATGAGCTTTTTTTTGAACCATCTCATACATGTACCACTTGGTACAGGCAACCAAACACACCCTTAATCTCCGTCGGCCCCTTTTCTCCTCTCCGGTGTTTTTACCGGGCGAGGGATCTGTTAATTTTTGTAAGTAACTTCAGAATTTTTTTAGTTTCTATTTTTCTTTGTAGATTAAATTTTTCTAGTTTTGTTCTTCTTGTAAGTTCTTAGCTAGATTTTATTTACCGATAGGTTTTATCGGACCGACTCGTCAAGACGACTATGACGACGCATACGTCAAAAATCGACACCGGGTTTCTTCCGAAAATAGATCACAAATAATTTTCTACTGACGAACAGTATTACTAGTTACTACTGAGACGTATATCCTACACATCAATTAGGATCACTGATAATATACTTCCTACTACCGTATTTGTTGGCAATCAAGACACCATTGCAAAATACAGAGTTATGGTGAAGAGACAAAAAAAAAAGTCTTGCACATTTATCAACCCAATAACCTAATGATGGTACGCGGTTCGTCTACAATCTTTGATGTACAAACTTAGATGAGGAATTGCCTCAATTTATACTGAAAAACAGAAATGATAAAATTCCGGGCAGTGACCTTTGGAATTTGGAATGGGAAATTTTGTACAAACCGCATACCGCTACCAAGCTTCAAATCGTTTTGCTTCTAGATAAGTTTCAAATTATCTCTGTGTTTTTTCCTTTTGCGAGGCTTTGCGAGGGTAACGAGATGTGTCCAAACTCCAAACCAAGTTGTCACGCTGCCAGCGACCCAAGAGCAATTAAAGAGCAATGTAACTTTCAAGTGGCACATACACAGGGTTGCCATTTGCCAGACTCAACTGAAGTAGGAAAAAAAGAGAGAAGAAGAAAACACGTGTGCGCTTCATCGCATTGAAGTAATCTTCACCGAACCAACGGAGCATTTTTTTTTTTTGGGCCCAAGCCCAACACGCCGCGTGTAGCCCTGCTCACCGTTGCGATACCTGTCGAGCTTAGGAATTCATCGCCATTTGTCATCGTGCGCTAAGGACACAATCGCAATAAACATAAGCGCATCTCTTTGTGAGCCGAATATTGGAGAGAATCGGCGAGTTCCGGTCAAAACCACGTCAGCGCTCAGCGCGTAGCAGTTCGGAGAGTTCCTTGCCGGAGGCAACGTCTCACCGTTTTGCGAAAAAGTCTTTCATTTTTTGAATTTACGAGAAGGTCCTTTGCGGTTTTTTGCGAGGAAAAAATTTCCTCAGATCGCGTTTAGATCCCCCGTTCGTTACTTTACGGAAAGAGCCTCACGTTAAATACAAATCGCGAACGAGCCATTTTCTATTTTTTTTGGGATAGCGGTGAGGTTTAAAAATATAACAAACAGGTCTCTGATTTTTACATCCAAGTCCTTTCTCCATTTTACCTGGAAAAAATATTTTCGTCAACAGAAATATGTGTGCTTTTTTTTGAACTCGATCTCTAATATTTCTCGAGCCTCCAGAAATTTTGAAAATACATCTAGGTCTATTTTTTCTCTGAAAAAACGCAAAATCATTTTCCGTTCACGCGCGCAGCGTGCGCCACGCTTATTGGCCTAGTTTTTCATATTTGTGTTCGAGTCCATGTAGCCCACGCCATTGATCTCCTCGGTTTGTCTGTCGGACCGTCCATGTGTCCCGAGCCATGACCCATGCCTCACCCAGAAACCCGCTACCCACGTAGCGTGGAGTAAATTTAAGGAAGATCTGATGATTTGCCCTCTTTTTTATGGTGTAATTGATAATTTATCCTATATGTCTCACTGATATGTAGCTTCGGAGGTCGCATATCAGTAAGACATCACGAGACAAATAATCAATAGCACATATAAGTGAGAACAAATCATCAATTGTTTCTAAATTTGACTATCATCCGGCTCCAACGCTTGGCTTCTTCATTAATTCTTCGATCCAAAAATCTCGAACTGGTTGCTGGTCCTCGCGTTTGTCAAAAGAAAATGACCTGCAATATTTTGTCAAAAGTTTAATTGAACAAGAACAGTATTTGTTTAGGGCCCTGAACTGACCCGGTGCTTATCTTAACGCGCCCCGGAATCTCCTCTCTTTCTGATCAAAATAGACTTGTCAATGCAGAGGAGGAGAACAAGAACCAAAAAAAAAAAAGAAAAAAGAAAAAAAAGAGCGAAAGAAAAAGACGGCGACGCGTCGAAGCTTAGCGCAACTTGTAACGGATGTCGAAATGTTCTTGTTTGTTTCTTAAGCTGATAAAGAGGTTGCTCACAGGCTCACGCTGTCACGCAGGACTGGACAGAGTCACAGCACACATGCTATGCGATGGGACGGATTGGTTTTAATCAGGCCAACTTTTCATGACTAGAGTAAATTCTCTTACGATGGCAATCTACGTGCAGGCATGCCGGCGAATTAATTATGCAGCACTTGGAAGTTTTTTTTTTTTTTTTTTTTTTTTTTTTTTTGCATTGTTGTTTGATCAACCGGAAATTAACAGGAAATGCCGTCACAACCTTTTGTGCTTTCCATTTTCCGAAGCAAAAAATAACTATTGTGAAAAGTTGATCATATAGTTATATACTCCTCTTTAAGGATTACCTGACCGGAGGGAGTGCTAGCTCACCGGTTTCATGGGAAGGTTTTTCAAGAAATCTAAAATTATGTCGCAGTCTTTTCATTGACTCTTTAAAAAAATTTGTGGTTTTGTAACTTCGCATTTGAGTTCAAATAAAGCCCATTCGCAAAAAAAATTCTCATTGTTCTTAAAAATTATGTCGATGCTGTTCTTGCCATCCAAACACTATAAAAAATCACCTGACGCAGCGTAGAGAACGAGTCTACCTAGTGTGTATATATATTTATCGATGTATCTAGTGAAGTGAAGGAAAATTCTTTTGAATCGGTCTTACAGTAGCAGCTGCATGATATTTTTAGGCTGCCAAGCATTTGCCAATGGGCAAAAGAACATTACATTTTGTCAAATTCAGCTGTAGTTTATTATCTATCAATTGCTCGAATGCATTACTCCTTCTATCCAAATTTATAAGGTTTATTTTTCGAATGGTATAGTCCATAAATATATGACATATTTTATATTCCAATGCAAAATTAGTGCGATATTTCCTCCATACTGCTAATAAATATCCATCTTTACTTTAGCATTCTCTACATGTATGAATTGAATACAATGTTTAGTGATAATAATTAAGGATAATCTAATCATTTTTAATATTTTCTTGGTCTATATCTATATGATAAGAAGTACCTTGCTATGGAAATGCTTAGTCATATGTATACCCTTTTTTCTTGGTCATGTTGATCAGTATGCATGCCATTGGCACTAGTATTGGCTGTGCATCTTCGGTATAAACAAACTAAAACTTCGAAGAAGTTCCCTGAAACAAAAAAGACAATAAGAGCTTTATAAAAGCGCAAACCTAACTAAAACTAGATTGCCAGGTGCCTTCTATCCAGATGAGAGTTTTGCACTCTCATAGTCTGAACAAAAGAGGATAGATTGAACGCGTGGAATATGCGTCACACAATGATTTTCGTCAATAAAATACATGCCGTACATATAGCTAGAGATTGCAAGGCAAGCAAAGCTTGCATGGCAAGTACCGATTACAAAAGATAAGAGATCAACAAAACTATTATGTACGGGTGCCATATATCTCCTGATATCCGGAAGGACAGGACCCTGTTGATCCTTATCATTTAACATGGATGAGGAGATGACTGCAAAGCAAGAGAAATTCCGGCGAACTTCGAAATTAAGGAAATTACAACGGGAATAAAAAAAATTTAAAATCCATAAAACTTTAAATCAAAATTATTTCAAAATTAGGAAGTTTTAACTCGGAAAGTTTCAAATCGTAAAGTTTCAACTCAAAAAGTTTCAAATCGGTTTCAACTCGAAAAGTTTCAACATAAAATGTTTTAAAACTAAAAAAAACACTTTGTATCAAAAAATTTCAAATTAGAATGTTTTAACTCGAAATGTTTTAACTCAAAATGTTTCAAATAAAAAAGTTTCAACTCGAAAAAGTTTAAAAAAAAAATCAAATTAGAAGCTAGCGCTCAGGAATTTGCACAAAATTTCACGCTGCACGAACGCACTCAGGAAATCTACCATGAAAGTTTCACGATGCACATCAGCCAACCTTTTTGCAGCACCATGTGTCACGCTGAGGATCCTCAACCGCACCAACACGCGTGAACAGGTGATCGCAAAATATCATTTCCGAATTACAACACTGTATAGGTTGGACTTTTATGTAGCACAGAAAGCTCATAACTTCTCAATCTTTAAAAGAAAACTACCTAACACTACACCATTTTCCTCCAAAACGATGGTATAGCTCACGTCCCTTCGATCGAGACACTAGTATGATCAAGCCCCTCCTATCCAGTGCACTCTTAACCAATCTGTTCAAGAGGATAAGGATGACACATAACGCAGTCTCCACCAATCATTTATCTCATTATGTAACTCTCCCTCTCTACTTCAACAACCAACGTGTGTGCTCACTCGGATCTAAGATTGTCGACAGAGGAGCTAAGGCGACGCTAGGCTTCTGGCAGTCGGTGGCGGCGCAATCACAGCTAGAGGAGGCAATGCGGCCTCACAATGAGGCAGCGACACGGCCGAAGGAGTAACTGCAACTCACGGTCGGAGGTGGAGGCCGCGCAGCTTTGCGGAATGGTGGCGGCGTGGCTCGTTGCTAGAAGCAGTAGCACGAACTTGCTGTAGCATCGTTGAATGGGCCGAGAGCACATGAGTCATGCGATGGTCCGATGAGCTTGCATCCAGTAGCAGAGACTAGCTACGAGGCCTGCATCCAAGTTTGGTGGTGAATGTGGTGGCTTCGGCTGTTGTTTTCATTGTCGATGATAGGATTCAACAAATCCGATGATGCCAACCTTGGATCTGGCCAGATATGACGGTGGTGCGACTTGCGGTTTAGTGACGCAGTGAGAAGCTCGGACCAAAGCCGATGAAGAGAGAGATAGAGGTGTAGGATCAAGGATAACTGACTAGAGAGGAGTGAATATGAGGTTTTTAAAATTTCTTGGCTCTAAAAGCAATAATCTAGCAAATAATACTAGAATTGAGAATTTCAACAATTAAGGCCTAAATTGTCTAGGTTTTGCTAAGCGCACCAACAAGAATAATCTAAGCAAATTACAAAATTCTAGAATTAAAAGACAAGTACTAAGTATACTAGGAAAGTAAATGTGCACAAATGAATAATAGAATGCAAACCACAAGACAAGATGACACGATGATTTTTCCCGTGGTCTCAGAGACTTGCCATTTCCCCCTAATCCATGTTGAGGAAGCTTGATCCAATCAAGCTGGCTCCTTGCGCAAATGAGCCTTCCCTTGATCACTATTGGTAGCTCTCCCCCGCTCAAGGTAGGCGAGCTTCGGCCTTCATAAACACTGGGCCTTCTCGTAAGCTCCTTTGATAAGGTCACCGGTTCTCCTGCCTCCAAGCTGTCTATGAGGTGGCAATCTCCAAGATAATAGAGTGATGACGTTTGCTTGAGATTGATTCAAGTGTATAATTGGCTCAAACTATGAAATACACATTTGAATGCTTCTAACTCTCTCAAGGAGTGAATTTAATGCACAAGGGAGAGCGGAGACTTGCAAGAGCTCAAATGTATTCAATGAGTGTCCAAGAAACTATATTAATGCATGTTTGGGGGGGTATTTATAGCTCCCACCAAGAATTCCAACTATTGGGGACAAACTTCTAAATACTTCAGTAATCGTGGTACTACCAGCGTGCGAAGCCCGATAGTACCGCACCATATCCAACAGTCGGATCAGAGCAATTAATGCGATAGGTAAAAGCTGTTACAGGAAGATCGTCCTACAGACGCACAAAGTGCAGTAGTACTGACTTTTGAAGCATACTCAGCACGAAAAGGGTAACTCTCTGTAAAATGAGTATTGGCATTAAAATTGCGATACTACTGAAACCCAGCAATACTGACTATTTCACCGTGGTAGTACTGGTGTTTAAAATATAGAGATCCCACTCAAAAATACCCCTTTCTGTAAAATATCTACCGGAAAAAAGCTCGGTACTACCGACCTCGGGTAGTACCGCTATTTACACGTTGGTAGCTCTGGCTACAGAAGAAATGCACAAAAGGGGTGCTTCTGTTAAAAAAGCTACCGCTCAATGGCTCGGTACTACCGCGATTTGCATTGCAGTATTGCCGGCCCAGAGAGAAGAGACAAAACATAGAAAGTTGCTCTCTGGAAAAGATCTATCGCTAAGTAAAATTCAATACTATCGATCAGCAGTAGTACCGTTAATACAGCGACGGTAGTGCGGACTTTATTGTAAATGTAAAACAATCTTTGAATGCCAAGTCTAAATGCAACTAGGAATGCTTTTTGAAAGGATTTTGAGCCAATTGACCTTAATCAATTTCAAACTACTAGACATCACTCCCTCTTGATAGTTTGGCATATATTCTAGCAAACCGATTTTTTACTCCTAACGTTGATATCAGTAAAATTACATAAAAGGGTCCTAACTACAATTGTACCTTGACTTCAAGCTTTTGGTTTTCTTTTCTTGACTCCTTTAGCTCACAAGATTGTCCTTTTTCACATGCCGTGATCGAGACCAACCTATTCTCACAAACTCAAGAAAGATCATTAGTCCTTTAACATGATTGTCATTAATTATCAAAACTAAATGAAAGTAGGGACCTAGATTCTTCAGAAGGCTCGACGCAAAGCTCAAGAATGGATTTGTAGCAAGCAACGTCAATCGGCTCCATGGTGGCGCCGGTAGTAGGGGTCGGAGTTGGAGAAGAGAGTGTGTCTGCAGCGAACAGTGTCAACTGGCCCCGATGGTGTGGCAGTATCATCATAACCAGGTGAGCTCACTAATATTAGCCGAAACTTCTTGAAACTTGCTTGTAACCTATTGGAACTTATTGGAACTTTCAGTTGAAACTTATTCAAACTTTTTGGTTGCAACTTACTAAAACACATTGGTTGAAACATAGTGAAACTTGAGTTTCAAAATCTTAAACTTGTTGAAACTTTTGACTTGGAATCTTCTAGCAACTTCTAGAAACACATGAAACTAAAACATGATCTTTTCAAGCATTCTCTTGAAGCTTACTGCAACTATATGAAACTTGTTGCTATACCATTGTAATGGTCTACCATTCTTTAGTCACTCCCAATCTTTAAATGTCAATGATTTTATTCTTGACTATGAAATTTCTGATGTTTACATTGGATATTTTGTTTTGGGAGGGAAGTTTTTCCTGGACCAGAGAGTATAACCACATAGTTGATTCCTACTCTTACTGTTTCAATGGAATCGTGGCTTGTACCGTTTCATAGCAAAAAGGACTTGCAACATTCCATTGAGGTTAACAGTTAACAATCAAAATTATTTGAAAATAATGTTAATAAAGTTTGAAACCAAACATGCACGTCATTAGCATCACTTGGCGCATCAAAATCAGAAAGGTATATGTATATAGAGGTGGGCAGTTGGGCCATGCCTATGTGGGCTGACCCGAGGTACGGTGGCCCAGCCCGGCCCAAAACCCAACACGGCAAGGGTTGGCCCGGCCGTGCTAGCCCGTAACGGTGCATCGGGTTGAGAAATCGGGCACGGTGGGCAGCACGGCCTGGCACGCTCGGGCATGCCAGCACGAAGGATGGCTGTGGGCCGCAGTAGGGCACGACGCAGTGTCACGGGCCACGGCAGGCCACGCCGCGGCAGTGGAGGAGCGGGGTTGGGGGGGAGAGGGCGAGCGCGTAGCTGCTCGTTGTCGTTGCCTCGCACCGCCTTGCCCGTGGTCGTCCCACGCCGCTGCTGCTGCCCATGCCGCTACTGCTCCTTGACCCACGCTGCTGCCGTGTCTCACACACGTCGCGCCGCTACAGCCGCTTGCGGGGGAGGGAGATGCGCCACCTCTCCATGCTCGCTGCGCAGCATCGCCTCCCACATCGCGCCGATTCGCCTCCCATGCCGCTTCGCCTCCCGCACCGCTTCACCTCCCACCCTGGTTCACCTCTCGCGTCGTGCCGCTTCGCCTCCCGTGCCAGCCGCTGCTGCCACCCACCGAGCTCGTGCTCGCTGCGCCGCGCTTGTGCTCGCTCACGCCCACACCGAGCTGGATGGGAGGAGGGAGGCGGCGGGGTCGCGGGGAGATCGGAGCCGGAGGGGAGAAGGGAAGCAGCGGGAAGCAGGTAGCCGAACCAGGGGGATGGTGGAGAGGGAGTGGCGCGGCAGTGGGAGGGTGTGGGGAGTCTAGGGACTAGGGAAGCCGGAGTGTGATACTGCGGAATGTCGAGACTTTCTAATTTGTGAAAATAGGTTTTAAAATGTGGTAAAATGGGATAAGTTGGGGATTTTGCAACTAAAACCCTGAGATTTCACTTTTTAACGCGTTTCGGGCCGTTTTCGGGTGTTTGGGCCGCTCCGGGGAGGTTTTGGGCTTGAGGGAAACTTCGCGGGCCGGATGGTGGGATCCACTTGGCCCATGTGGGGGTGAGGGGGGCAGCAAACCCTGCTGCCCTAGCTCTCCCCACCCCCCATGCGCAGCCCCCATCTCCTCTCCCCTCATTCCCCATTTTTCCCCTCATCTCCCCTCACCTCACCTCTCCTCTCCCTTCCCAACCGCCCCTTCCCTAGGTGCTGCCGCCCCACCCCTCTCCTCCCTTGTGGGCGCATCCCAAGGTCTCCTACTCGCTGCCATGGCGCTGTCCAAGTTGTTGGGAGGGGCTGCGACGAGGAGGATTGGTGGAAACGGCGCGTGGAAGGAAGTCGGGGGAGGAACGCGAAGGTTGGATCGTCGATTGGTGATTCTCCAAGAAGGTAATGGGGGGATCTTGTGGGGTAGATCTCTTGCTGCTGTAGAGGGGGATTATCATGTTTTTAGATCAAGGGAGGTGCTGCCATGGGTTAGATTTGATGAAAAACTAGAGTTGTATTCGCGTTCTGGTTCGGGCAGATTGGGGACCCGAGTTAGGGCAGGCGTTTTCGCCAATTTAGAGTTGGAATCTGGCCGTACGGACTTCTAGGAAGTTGTAGATAATTTCATTATCTTTCCGTGCATATAAAGAAATTGAAATTCCGCCCAGCCGTTTAGAAGTTATGCCTGTTTTACCGAGCGCTGTCAAATCTGTGACGAGATTGAGACAGTTCGTGTTCAACGTTAGATTAAACAACATTAGAGTCCGAATCAGTCTTTACCTATAACTAGAAAAAGTTGGGAAATTTCCTAAGCTACGCGAGGATGTACTCGTTTAATCAATTTGGAATTCTAGAACTCAAGTTATGATTTTTCGAAGCCGCTGTCCAGAACGGGGCAAATCTGTGATTTCGGGGTTTTGGTGTATATCGTGTATTGGGTGTAGTGGGTACTGTTTTGAGGAGTCAAATTGAGTGTGTGGCACGTGTTTGCAGGTGGTGTGCCTCCGTGAGTGCCCTCAACCTCTCGTCACTCCGTTGCCCGCGGTTGAAGGCAAGTGTGTTGTGTGGATTTAACGCTATATGTGATGCTAGAATTGCTTGATGTTATTGGGATAGATAACATGTTGTTTTGCCATGAGTTACATGTTATAAATGATATAATGTCCTCATGCCATGTTTTAATATTGACGATGATATAATGTCCTTATGCCATGATAAAGTAATATGCTTGTTGTTGATAAATGAATCACATGCCAAGTTGGTAATGATTCTGATCGATTGTTAAATACGGCCCTACATGTTGAGATGCAATGTGTTGATATGCAATACTTCTACTTATGAATACGCTGCTGTCCATTTTGCATACATGGCATATTTTTCATGGCCGATCGGTGAGATAAGTCATAACTATTCGGTAGAGGCGGTGAGAACTGTTATGACTAGTCCGGGCTATTCTTTCGAATAAGTCCTACATCGTGATTCCTTCACCGAGGTGAATGGAAGCGAGTGATAGGCACCCTCCATCTTCGGGATGGAAGGGGAAAAGGGTGCATGCCGACGGGTGTGCACTCAACCATACCGGTATGAGTATTCAGAAGACATGTGCATTGCATTGCATGAATGAATTTCATAAATGAAGGTGTTTATGAGATGATGATGAGAGTACTCATGAGATGCTCATGAGATGATTACCATGTTGTTTTAAAGGCTGCAAATTATGTTAAATGTGATGTGTTGTGATATAACCGTGAGACCGGAATGATGGTTTGTTGTCTTGATCCTTGTTGTTCCATTGCAATGCACTTTCTTGAGTGATGAACTCACGCTTGTGTTTTCGTTGTTTGTTTCTTTAGGTACCATGAAATCGGGCGGGGAAAGGGACTTAGCTACACTTCTCCACGTAGTATCACAATCTAGCTAATTCATCTTCTTTTGGAGACACTGCAATAAGTATTGCAATAATCATTAGTTTATGGTCTTAATGTTGGTTGTTTCCCTCATGTGAATCATGTGGGGCTATGGAGTGAATTGTTATATCTTCCTAGACTTAAATTGATGCTTATTCTTTTGCTAGCGATGCCTTTTGATGTTTTAATTGATGATTGGTTATCATTATCGCTGCATGTGAAGGTCTTGTTTATCCTACTTATTGTTATGATGATTATGTTGTTAAGTTTCATGCAAAAACAAAGAATATGCTGTCAAAATTTTCAATTACTCTAAATGATTACTTGCTGTAATTTATTTTAAATTATGGTATTAAATGTGTTATGGTCTATGTTTGGTGACATTCTGGGCTTAGTAGAAGCTGGGGTGTTACACGGAGCCGGGGGGAGGGGGAGGGCTTGGCGCAGGAGTCGAGGGGAGAGGGAGGGCGTGGGAGTCGAGGGAAGACTAGGAGAGGGAGGCCGAGTATCGAGGTGAGTGGGAGAAGCAAAGGAAAGGAGAAAAAGAGAGGGGGGGAGAGGGAGAGGGGAGAGAGAGAGAGAGAGAGAGGAAAAGGAGGTATGATTTTCAGATTTTGTTCTCTCATGTATGATTTCGTCTCCCGCACGTGATTTTTAGATTTTGTTCTCCCGCTTGCGCAACGTGAAACGACACAACTTGATGTAAAGTGACGCGACTCAACGTAAAGCAACACGACTTGACGTAAAGCGACGTGACATAAAGAGATGGATTTTCGTGCGGCCGCGCTTGCATTTCAAATTTTGAACGGTCAAATGCTCGCTAATCACTATAAAATCAGCCTGTGTGTTGCTCTCTCTGTTTTTGCTTAGAACATCATGTTTGCTCTCTTTTTTTTTGCTCTTCCTTCATGAAACAAAATGTTTCGCAAGAGCAAGAGCAGGAGAGCACGTCCTCGCTCTCCAGGTCTCTCTCGTCAGGATGAAGAGATCGATCCGTGCCAACTCTCCCCAACATGGGAGATTATGTCATGGATGACCGTTATTTGAACAGTAACGCATCATCGAGGATGACTCATACATTCCGGATGCACCGAGCTCCGATGCTACCGTAATTTCTTCCTTAGTCATCGAGTGATTTTGGACTATTGCTAATGCTTTTAAAGAAAATAGAGATAATTATATTTTACATCACATTATGGAATCAATGGAGCAAAAAATTTTGTAAATATTTTCAAGCTATTCTACATTTTTACTGTTTTGCTACTATTGAGAAAATTATCTGACTTGCAGGGCGCCTTTCACGGAATATGTGTGGCATTTGATTTTAATTTCTCTGAGGCCTATACTCATATTTATAATGAGTTTTTTCAGAGTTTTCAACAAATATTATGACAAATTTGGCATTAGAAGTGAAGCAAAAAGATCTACCCCAACAATGCAACAAGCACGAAGCAGTTCGACCACTTCAAACATATGGAAGAAGCTGAAAGGCAAGGCGTCTGACTCTTATCAATCGCCGAGCATGTCAACATGGAATCCACGAGTAGAGCTCAACCACTACCTTGACATGTCTTTCGTGGAGACCGACTTTGACATGGACGAGAAAAATCAACTCAACTTGCTACTGTGGTGGAAGAATAACCAACATATTTACCTCATGCTATTCCATTTTGCACGGGACGTATTTACGGTTCCAATGTCCACTGTCTCGTCGGAAGCTACTTTTAGTTTGGTGGGGATGGTACTTGAGCCGAGATCATCTCCCAGACCTGGGATGGTTGAGGCAATTACATGCCTAAAAGACTGGGAGCGCACAGAAGACAGGACACAACATGAGCCCGAGGATCCGGAGATTATGGACGCGGTAGCCGACTTTGACATTCTCAATCTTAGGTAGTCTACGTATTAATGTGTGTATGTGTGTGTATATAGTTACTGTATTCTTTTCCTTACCGGGGGTGCCCCACACCGGAGTGTAAGATTTTCAATGATACATTAACTCTGTACATATTCAAGATTGAATAAAATTTACTTCTTTTCTCCAATATTTGTGTCTATTGCCTCACTCTGTGCGTCTTTAGGTTCTTTTCTCTCGTTGCAATATTGCAAATAGATCGGGCCTGAGCTGACACGGTATGAAACAGGCATGAAGCGTAAATAGATTGTGCCTGAGTTCTCTAAAGGTACGGCCCACATAGTGGGTACAACGAACCATTATGGCCCAGCACGATTCAAACCCAAAACACGATAAATTTATGGGGGTGTCTAGGGAGCACCTGAGTGTTTTTTTAGTTTGTGAGCACTCAAATTTGTAGCCTTTGGATCTAGATCTATTGATCCAATCAATTTGCCATCTATCCTCACCACCCCCCTCTTTATAAGCCCCCAAATTGAGTGCTCACAAATAAAAAAAACACTCGAGTGTTACTTAGCCATTCTCTAAATTTATACCGGACCAGTTCGTCATGGCACAACACCTACCTCTGTATGTGTACGCACGAGTTTCCTTTGACGAGAAAGTGGCCACCTGTTTCCTTGCACATCTCAGTTTATTTTCCGACATGTGTCATCATCAACGAAAGCTTTAGAAAAGGCACAGATTAGTACATGGAAATCACGTTAGCTGAAGCATTACTTATAGTTTGTAATAACACATTGCCATCGCCAAACTCTTATCTTCTCCATTTTAGCCCTGACAAGCACAGAAAACACGCACGAAATTGACAAGAAATTACGTCCTGTTCTGCTTCCAATCGTCGAATAGAAAAAGATGAAACCGATATATTACGATAAAGGAAATTTTCCTATCCTGCGAGGACAAAGCGATTTTCATACATTGCAAGGTTATTCGGAGCTTGAAAACATAATATATTTGGAACGTATGATTGTTTTATCACAAAGTACATGAAAAAATATAATTCCCGTATTATTCCTACACAATTCCGCGTGTGCTTTCTGTCTAGACCAACCATGTCATTTTTTTTTTTGGCTAAAAAAGATCTAATAGTTCTGCAAATTGGCCGACGGGTCTTCTATTAGTTTTTTTTTTATATAAAATAGACCTGTAGTCCTAGAAATTCGCTGACGACTTCTAGCCAACATATTTTAAAAAAAAACTCTAAAAAACCAAAATTATATCGAGATTCTCGTACATTTTTAAAAAATAATATCGGATCAAATTTCACACGCACAACTTGGCGCACCATCCTGCCTACTACTACTACTACTACTAAATCACAGTAGTTATGAACGTTTTGAAGTCCACCTGCCTCCTTCCTCACAGTTTCCTCCGTTCCCTCCATCTCCGCAACTCTTAAACCCCTCACCACCACAAAGCTCATCAAGAAGGCAAGGAGTCAAGCCAAAATGGAGGTCATGATGCGTCCCGCCTCGCCGCCGCCGCGGCAGGACTTCCGGTTCGACAGCGCGGCCACGAGCCCGTACGCCACGGCGCCGTCCAGCCCGCGCGGCCGCCTCGCCGCGGTCGCGAGCCCGTTCGGTCCAACCGAGGGGGCGGCGGGCGGTCCGTCCCTGACGGCACCGCCGTCGCCGAACCCGTTCGACCTCCCGCCGCCGGCCATGCCGCGCCTCACCGGCGCCAACCCCTTCGATCTCTTCCAGCACTCCACCAGCGCGCCAGCGAGCCCCAGGCGCGCCGCGGCCATATACGCGCACTTCGCCGAGGGGAACGACGCCGGGCGCCACGGCGAGGTCGAGGAAGACGACGACGAGGAGTCTCAGCCACGTGCGTCGTACTCGATGGCCGCCTCGGCCGTGCCGTTCGACTGGGAGGAGAGGCCCGGGACGCCGAAGGCCGGGCTAAGCGGCGCCACCGCGAACGGGGCGGCGTGGGACACGGACTTCGAGTTCGGCACACTCGTCGACAAGACCGCGCCGGCGGTGAGTCTGACGACAGCCGACGAGCTCTTTGAGAAGGGTAAAATCCGTCCGCTGAAGCCACCACCGAAAACGGCCGACGAGCTCTCTGACAAGGGCAAGATCCGGCCACTGAAGCCGCCGCCAGGCCTGCTCGACGGCGGGAGCGTCGGGTCATCGCCGTGGACGTCGATGACGAGAGGTGGCATGTTTTCGCCCCGGCGACGGAGCAGGGTCGGGTCCGGCTTGGACTTCGATCCGTTCGCCGCCGCGCTGCTGGAGGCGACCAAGGCGCCCTCCCCGCTCGGCGGCAAAGACGCCAACGGCGTCGCGTTAGGCTCCCCGCCCCAGAAACCCGACCCATTACACACCCGTCCAACATCCAGGAGCGCCAGGTGGAGGAATTGGCGGCTCAGTGACCTCCTCCTGTTCCGGAGCTCGTCGGAAGGCGGCCGTATCAACAAGGACCTGACCTTCAAGTGCTCGCCGGTGCAACAGCCCGACGCGCCCGTCAAGAACGCGAGCGCGCAGCCAACGATGGCAGCCAAGGCCAACGGCAAAGCCGACAGCATGGGCAAGCCCAAGAAGCAGGCCGGCAACAAGACCGCCGCGACGGCGGAGGGCATTGCCGGGTGCGTCCGGCTGAGCCCGCTGCAGCGGCTGGCCAAAGGGCTCGGCGGGTACTCGTGGTACTACGGCCGTGGCATGGCGGCGCCGGGGACCAAAGGGTAAAGAAGAATCCATGGCCTTAGCCGCCATTACTCGCGTTGTTCATAGATGAGGGGATGCTCTTTTTTCTTTTTCTTTTTTAAAATCAAACTTCATTTGCATGTACAATGTGCCGCCTATTTTGTTCTTGATTGGTTTCCTTCTGCTTGTCGAGCTTGACTGTACTATACTACTATCATACATGTGGTTATAATTATACATATTACAAGATATTATAGAATGACAGATTGTTAATTCCTTTGGCTAATGTGCCCTCGATCATTGTCGTGGTCAAGCTTTTTTTACATTTGTGCCAAAATTAGATTCTGCCTGTACAAATATGCTTAAATTATCTGACTGTAACATTAATTAACTAGCTACCTCTATTGATGCAGATCTTCTGCCGTTACTATACATGTAGTTGGGTCACTGCACGTGAGCCTCATGATGTGTGAGACCCACCGTGCAGTGACCTAACTGCACGGTGCAGTAACAGCAGAGGATCTCAGTTGATACGCGTATACGGCTATAGATGTTTGCATCACTGTGGAAAACAAACTTTATCTCTAAAAATAGCAATGTATGATCAATGATTTCTTACTAATACGGATATTTGTGCGTGTGACAACTGACAAGACGCTAAGAACACAGGGACAGTTCCCTCGAGAAAAACTGTTCTTTTCCTAGCTAACGAAAGGGGCCAATTTGGTCTCTGTAGTCGAAATGAAATCTTCCTTGCACTCACCTTTCCCGTATTCATTCTTTGTTTTGTACTACCAAGTCCTAGCTAGTTCCATCATTGATACTGAAGTGCGTACGCGGAATTGCGAATTAGAATCTTGTGCTCTTTTCTTCACTTCCGTTCTTTTTAAAGGTACTTCCACCGAAATTCCTTTCTTCAACCAAAGAAAGGATTTATTTTCAAGCCCTACTTAGTGTAGGTCAAAGTGGGTCCTATGCACCTTTTGTTTTGACAAAAACTTTTACGATATATGTATATATATATATATATATATATATATATATATATATATATATATATATATATATATATATATATATATATATATATAATAACTCAAATATATGGTATATATATATTTATAATAACTCAAATGAAATATATACCTTTCAAAAAATATACTCGTATTTAAAGATTTTGAATAAAATTTAGAATACATGCTTTGCTGATTTATATATAAAATCAGTATATACCTACAATCAAACTATTATCGAAAAAGGAAACTTTAGTTTGAATTTCAGTTCAAACTTGTATGAACTAGTTAGTAAACCAATTAAACTCGAAATAGTTAGTAAACCAATTAAACTCAATATCCTAAAAGTTTCAAAATTTTTGCATACAATATATAGTAAAAATACCTGTTTTGGATCATTGAGCCTATGCTTTATGGTGCCCCAAGTAATTATATAGGAAAATGATTCTCCCATTTTTATTATACCGCTTGAAAGATATTGTTATATCTCTTTATCCTTTAAAGCAAACTCTAATATTGATTATAAGATATTCCACAGTAATTTTTTAAAAAAAATTCATCAAAATTCACTCTTTATAACATAATTTTGTGTATATAATCATTTTTATATAGAAAAGGGGTATTATAAGAAAAAAAATAAAGAGTTTTTCATGAATTTTTTTCAAATTAATCATATTAGTATCTTAAAATTATTACTCTCTCTCTCTCTCTCTCTCTCTCTTATATGCGTTATTCTTCACATGTGTGTAGAATAACCTATTATGCGCTCTGGCTATTTAACTCAGTTCAATCGAGCCATGCAACACATTAATCAGTGAAACCGATTATCCCAATTACATGTGTGGAGTAAACCAATCATCAGTAAAACAATAGATGAAGTTACTACGAAATCAATACAATAACGAATGAAGTTACTACGGAATCAGTAACGTATCCACCCCACTAATAAATATGTTTTGTAGTTTGTACATAAATATTTTTCTTATTTTAGCCATATCCTTTTAGTAGTAGCTCGAATGTGCAAAAGGTTTTCACTGACGACGAGAGAAATATAATGATATAAGTTCTGCTATTAAAAAGTAATTTTTTGATTGATAATAGAAATTACTATATCTACAATTAGGGGTGGAATTTTAGCTCGACGCTCGGCTCAGGCTCGACTCGGCTCGGTGCGGCTCGGCTCGCATGGCCAACGAGCCGAGCCCGAGCCTACCGCCTGGCTCGCTTGGCCAATGAGCCGAGCCCGAGCTAGCTCGTGAGCGGCTCGTTAGGCTCGACAGTCATTCAGTCATATAAGGTTTGAATTCACAATACAGTAATCATTATACCCAATACTAGACATCTAATGAACAATGCTTGCCTTACCTTACTTTTTGAGTTTACTATTCTTAGTACTTCAAATGTCTTGTATTGGGTCTACTGATTACTTTTGCACAGATAAAAGTAAGCGGAGTTGTCGGGGATTGACTATCTGACAAAAGACCACGGTACCCCCGGAAGATCCTGAGCCCGCCGACCATACAATGCCGACAGAAGATGCTCGGGAATACGAAACGAGCATCACTCCTCTCGAGCATACATGTCCGCCCCTTCACTCACGACCATTCCAAACGACCACGAGCAGGCATGATCGTAAAGATCACGTCATACTTAGGTACTTGGTCGGTGGACTCGGTCAATGCTCGAGGAAGGAAGGTGGCAACCAATCAGCCGAAGATCAAGGGAAATCATACCCGAAGTTCAAATAACGCGCAGATCAAGGGCGGCAAATCGTGAATCTGGTTGCATAGCGTAAATCCAGGGGGTAGTTACCTTCTATGTATCTCTAGGCATAGTATTTAAAGCCCCCTGATATCTGTAACAAAGGAGGCCGGATATAGAACTCAATACACTGGAGTAGGGCTATTATCTCAGCAGTGAGAGGCCCGAACCAAGATAAACACCGCGTCCCTCTTCTCCCGACCTCGCGTCGCTCGGACTATTTCCTCGGTTCGTACGACGGGGCTCTGTTGATCCCCCATTCAACAAGTAAGCTCGACGGGAGCCCGTTCTCCAATCGTTGACAGCTAGCGCCGTCCGTGGGGAGGACAGCTTGATTCCCGTACGGATCAGGATCCTCGAAGATGCCGAACTCGGGGGATACTAGGAATCTCTGCGTTTTCGACGACGTTGAAGACGACGACATGTACTACGCCGGCGACGGCGTGGCCAATGTGACCGATCCTGTCAGTCACACCGAGTCCGGGAGCTCTTCCCCGGACCCTGGAATGCGAGGACAGGTCCTTCGTTCCCCAGACATTACCCTCGGAGACCATGAGGATGACTATGGCGGACTCTACGATGGCCTGGATATACCAGACGACCTTGAGTTCGACCGAGAGACTGCATCTCAAGGGGATACGTTGATGTCACCATCGCATTCATCCCACTCTCGTCACGTCAACATGGCTGGGAGCCATGCCGAGCCCGAGGTACAATCCTCGGACACTGCTAAGCGCGACCATTATGAGGCGGCCAGACTCCACCTAGAGGCGTCTTTGGGAAAGACCCTTGCGAGCATACGCCGCCAAGCGAAAGAGAGGCGGGTGTCCGGAGAAAGAAACTCTCGCGAGTATCGAACCCCCGATCGCGTCCCGGAACGCCGCCGAAGCTCACCGCCGCGTGTTCGCCAGAACCGTGAAAAGGCCTTGGCGGCGGTCGTACGCGACCTTCGCAGCTTCCCCAAACAAGCGGACCTGGATGCTGTAGGCAAGGTCGTGGCCGAAGATCTGGAGAGGCTTGCTGCCGAGCTGAAAGTCCTAGATCCCCCTCACGGCCAGGATACCCGGAGTGTTTCCCGGGACCGCCGCGAATGTACACCCGAGCGTTCGCACAGGGGTGAATCTCGAAGCCATTCTCGAAGATCGCCCCAGGCCGCTAACCTGGTCCGGGAGAGGCCTCGAAATAGCTCCCGAGCAACCTCGGGACGACATACCTACAACCGTCCGGATTACAAGCGTTCCGAACGCTCCACGACCGAACGGTCGTCGGCACGACCTCCGCGCGAAGTCTTCTCTCGACTTGGCCCACGCACGGGATGTTGGACGGGGGACACACGCAGAGACCATTATGGTCGGGGATTTCATCGTGAAACTCTCAGCTTCGGTTGCCAGGCTTTCACGAGCTCTTTCGGAATGTCACTTGGCCAAGCAGGTTCAAGCCCGGCCACATCGAGAGATTCAACGGGACCCAGAACCCGGACGAGTTCCTCTCGATATATACCACCGCAATCCTGGCCGCCGGGGGCGATGAGGGGGTGATGGCGAATTATTTGCCAACGGTCTTAGACGGAGCTGCTCGTACATGGCTCTTCAACCAAAAGGAAGGGTCCATACGATCTTGGGCGGCTAGCGCAAGGCCCGAGCAAATTTCCAGAGCTGTTACATTCGCCCGGGAAAGGAGCGCGACCTTGAGCGCTTGATTAAGACGGATGGGGAAACCCTGCGACAGTTCGTCCAGAGATTCATCCAAGTCTGAAACTCGATCCCGAACATATCAGACGAGGCTGTCGTCCGGGCTTTCAAGTTCGGGGTGCGAGATGTGCGCTTCACGCAGGATCTGGAGATCCATCCGGATCTAACGGCAAACGAGCTCTTCCGAATGGCCGATCGATATGCCAACGCAGATGAGGCCGTCCAGTGGAAGAAAATGTTGGATGAAGGGAAGCTACCGCCTCAGCCCGGGCTAGAAACCTCCGCCAGCAAAAAGGGCTCTAACTCCGTGGATAAGAAGATCAAGAAGAAGAAGAAAAAACAGCTCCCACCAGGCATGGTCGCCGCGGTAGAGAATGAAGAACAGCCGAGCATCCCAGCGTGCCACGGGGTTTAACGCTCGGGGAAGAGGCCAGCCACACAGGCCCCGCGATCGAGACGACCAAGTGGATCAACGGGGCGGCCTCTACTGTCCGCTTCACCAGGCACACGGGCATGACCTACGGAATTGCCGAACGTGGACCTACCGCCTGGAGCAGTTTTACAACGGCAGGGGTCCCATGCCGTCGCTCCCAGAGCAGGGCGAGAATGGCAAAGGCAAACAGCCCGCCGAAGAAAACGAAGATGACATGGAATATCAAGAACCCCAGAAGCACATTGCGGTTATCTTCGGGGGCTCCTCCGCCTACAAATCCCGCCGAGATTTAAAGGACGCTGCGAGGGAAGTACACCATGTCACCCAAGGTAAGCCTCCAGTGCAGCAACTCAAATGGTCCGAGCTGTCCCTCACTTTCTCCAAGGACGACTATCCCCTTGGAATGACCAAACCACAGAAGCTTCCGATGGTCGTGAGCCCCACTATCAGCAACACTGTCGTTGGTCGGGTCCTTATAGACTCCGGGAGCTCCTTGGACCTGATCTCAGCTAAGGTTTTGGACGAGATGCAGATTCCTCGCTCCAAGATCAAAAGTATAGCTGTACCCTTCTTCGGGATAGTCCCGGGCACCTCGATCAAGCCTTTGGGCCAGGTTGTTCTGCCCGTGACCTTCGGCGGCCCGAGTAACTTCAGAACGGAGCTAATCACCTTCGAGGTGGTAGACTTCGAATCGGCCTACAACGCCATCCTTGGCAGGCCGGCTTTGGCCAAGTTCATGGCTGCCTCGCATCACGCATATCAGTGCCTGAAGGTTCCCGGGCCAAACGGGGTCATAACCGTGAAGGGGAACCACAAGTCCGCGCTGAATTGCGACGAAAGAGCATTGGATATGGTCGGGCAGTTACCCACTCGCGGTCCCGACCAAGAGCCGAAGCACTCCCGGCCTAAACTTGCCCTCCAACCTGGAGGAGAGACCAAGGCTGTTCCGCTCAACGAATCGGAACCCGCCAAGGTCGTACATTTGGGATCTTCCTTAGATCCCAAATAGGAACTCGAGCTCATCACCTTCCTCCGAGCAAGCTCGGATGCGTTCGCCTGGGAACCATCCGACATGCTCGGGGTCCCAAGGGGGGTGATCGAGCACAGGCTAGCGGTTCAGCCTGACAAAAAAACCAGTGCGACAAAAACTTAGACGCTTTTCCCCGGAAAAACAGGCGATCATCCGAGAGGAGCTCGACAAACTCCTAAAGGCTGGCTTCATCAGGGAGGTCGAACACTCTGAATGGCTAGCCAATCCGGTCTTGGTCAGAAAGAAAGGGGGCAAGTGGCGCATGTGCGTCGATCACACGGGCCTAAACGCGGCGTGCCCAAAGGACAACTACCCGCTGCCTCGCATAGACCAATTGGTCGACGCAACGGCGGGATCGCAAACCATGAGCTTCCTAGACGCTTATTCGGGCTATCATCAGATCAGCCTGTCGCGCGAGGACGAAGAAAAAACCTCCTTCATCACCCCATTCGGTACTTTCTGCTACACGACCATGTCTTTCGGTCTAAGAAATGCGGGAGCAACCTTTCGCCTTCATGCGTAAAACCTTGAGACCAAGTGGGTCGAAACTTGGAGGTCTATGTTGACGACATAGTGGTAAAAAGCAAGAGCGCCTCGGGTCACGTCGCTGATTTGGAAGAAACATTTTGTAACCTCAATAAGCATCAAATAAAGTTAAATCCAGAGAAATGCGTGTTCGGTGTGAAAGCTGGCAAAGTGCTCGGCTACATGGTCGGACCACAAGGCGTTGGGGCAAACCCAGAGAAAATCGAAGCCATTGAGAATATGAGGCCGCCCACATGCGTAAAGGAAGTGCAAGCTCTGACCGGGCGAATGGCTGCTTTAAGCCGGTTCATTTCCCGACTGGGGGAGCGATGACTACCTTTCTTTAAAGCCCTCCGCAAGCACGATGGCTTTACATGGACGGAGGAAGCTGATCACTCTTTCAAAGAACTGAAACAGTACATTTTCAAACCACCCGTCCTTGTCACACCTGCAACGGGGGAAGGATTGCTACTATACCTAGCGGCAACCCCACAGGTTGTAATAGCAGTACTAACGGTGGAGAGGGATGGTGTCCAACGACCCATCTATTATGTCAGCGAAGTACTGCACGGACCAAAGGAGCGTTACCCTGAAGTTCAAAAGCTCCTGTATTCATTGCTGATGGCTTCCAGGAAGTTACGACACTACTTTCAAGCCCACAGGATCATGATACCAACCAATTTCCCGCTCAGAGAAATTCTGAAAAACCAAGACGCCAGTGGTCGTATAGCCAAGTGGGCCATGGAGCTCGCGGAATTTGAAATAATATTTTCAGCCCGCACGGCAATCAAATCACAAGTTCTGGCTGACTTCGTGGCAGAATGGTCGGCTCCACCACCACCAGCCAGCGAAACCACCGGATCAAGGGAAAACCGTTGGACCTTGTATTTCGACGGATCCCGAGCATACGAGCGCTCGGGGGCTGGCGTCATTTTGGTCTCCCCGGATGGAGAACAACTCCAGTACGCCATCCAACTACATTTCGCCGCGACCAACAACGCGGCCGAATACGAAGGTCTCTTGGCCGGACTTCGAGCGTGTAAATTGTTAGGAGTCCAACGGCTCACTGTGATGGGCGATTCATAGTTGGTCGTGAACCAGGTCAACAAGGAGTATCAGTGTTCCGATACCTCAATGGCGCTTTACCTGGCCAAAGTAAGGAAGATGGAGAAATACTTCAGGAATTTCGAAGTAATCTACATCCCCAGGAAGGACAATTCCCTGGCTGACCAAATGTCTAAGGTCAGATCCTCTCAAACTACCGCTCCGGCGGGGGTGCTCGTCGAGCACCTATACAAGCCCTCCATTCCCTCTGAAGAGGAGGCATCAGAGGCCGACGGTAGGGTCTCCTTCCTCGAGCAAAGTGCAAGTTGGATGACGCCATTCGTCCAATACCTTGCGCATGGGACATTGCCCGAGGAAGAAGCCGAGCGTTCTCGGCTAACAAGGCGATCTTCTCAGTACAAACTGATTGAAGGCGACCTATACCGAAAAGGCGCGTTAGGAATCCTTTCCAAATGCGTCTCTCAGGAGGAAGTCCAGTACCTTCTTCGTGACATCCATGAAGGAATGTGCGGAGCTCACTCGTCGTTCAGAACGCTTGTAAGCAAGGCCTTCCGATTGGGATACTACTGGCCTACGGCCTTGGCGGATGCACGGTCGATCGTAACGACCTGTCGAGCATGCCAGTTTCATGCTCGCAAAGTCCGTCAACCAGCCTACGCCCTGCAAACCATACCACTATCGTGGTCATTCTCGACCTAGGGACTCGACGTCCTTGGACCTTTCCCCCGGGGTCAAAAAGGCTGCAAGTACTTGCTCGTGGCCATCGACACTTTCACCAAGTGGATAGAGGCCGAACCCGTATCAACCATCTCGGCCCAGGTGGCCAATAGGTTCCTCCGCAGTAATGTGATAACTCGGTTCGGGATCCCCAACCGTCTCATCACAGACAATGGGACCCAATTCACCAGTGAATTGTTCCAAAGTTACTGCGAGGAGGTCGGGACCAAGGTCTGTTTCGCCTCTGTGGCACATCCACAGAGCAACGGAGCAGTCGAACGAGCAAATGGGCAGTTAGTTCAGGGCATAAAAAAGAGGGTTTTCGAGAGCCTCAACCAGCACAGACAGCAGTGGGTGGACGAGCTTCCCGCCGTTCTTTGGTCCGTCCGCACCACGACAAGTCGGGCCACAGGCGAAACGCCTTTCCAACTCGTCTATGGTGCGAAAGCCATTTTGCTTGCCGAAAATGTGCTGGGTTCCCCAAGGGTGCAACTGATCGATTCCATCGATCAGGAGGTCGAGCGCCTCATCGACCTGGACCTCGTCGAAGCAACACGCGAACGGGCGCTGCTCCGGTCTGCGGTTTACCTACAAGCCCTTCGTAGGCACGCAGCCAAGTCAGTCCGACAAAGGGCCCTACAAGTTGGTGACATGGTCTTACGAAGAATTCAAGACCTGTCAAAAGCCAATAAGCTGACCCCGAGGTGGGAGGGACCCTACACGGTCGTGTCCACAGCACGCCCGGGGGCTGTTCGCCTCGCGATGGAAGACGGTCGGGAGCTCGCCAGCACCTGGAACATCGACCAATTACGTAAATTCTATGTTTAGACGCATATCTCTATCTCACACCCTTTGCGTCTCTTCCGATAAGATATTTTCTTTTTTTCCTTCTGACTTTGTCCTCGCTTTATCAAACGAGCATCGTCGACTACCGGCACTGCAAGCGAGCTTAACCAACAAATATGTACTCACCATTCCCCTTGGGCACCGGCCGGATACTCGCCCATCCGATCACTTTCCATAGTAGCTCTTCGTTGTATGTGTGGTCGGTCGCGAGCATCCCCTAAAGCCCGGCACAGCGCCTACTCGGGTATGGTGACTCTACGTATTGTCGGCCTAAGCCCGTCTACTCTACGTACGTAACAATGCTCGTGCGCATCTCTTTCTCGACTCAAGCGACCTTTTCGATCGTTCAAAAACGTGTTACGCTCAAAGACTCCCTCAGCTCTCCCATGAATAAACTCGTGCTCGCAACATTTGGGGCACGACCTTTGTCCATGGCGGGGGCTCCGTACGATAGGGACGTTTTTTGTCCTTTTTTCCGAGGTTTTACCCTCGGCTAGGGATTCTTTGCTCATATTACCCTTTTATGATCTGTTTGCTCGTGGTCGTATTATCTGCCCCTATACAGGGACCTGGTCTTTTCTCTGCAGGACCAGTTTCGAGCAAGCACGCATTGGAAGCAAAGTCGGGAAAAACAGGCAAGGTCCTAAACATTTGTGATTTTGTTCAAATAAACCAAAAGATTGTTTTTTACAGGTCTTCACGAGCTAAAGGAAAAAGAAGGCAATCTAAAAAAAAGGGGGGCTAAGTCCTACGTTCGGCCTGGAGGGCAGCAAGCTCCTCCTTAAGGGAGTCGACCTCTGCCTCCAGGTCCAAAACCTTCCGCCGGGCCGCACGACCTTCGGCCGCGCTTTCCCGAAGACGCTGCGCCTCCTTGAGCTGGGCCTCCTCGCGCTCCCGAGCTCGCTGAATGTCCCGGCGCAGGTCGGGGACCTCCTGCCATAGCTTCGCTAGCTCCTCCTCAAGCTCGGCACACTTCAGCGTTGAAGTGCTCTTCGCCGTCTCGCTCTGGGAAAGTTGGTCTCGAAGCCCGACGATGAGGCTCCTCGCCGACTCCAGCTCCTTCAGGTCGGCCTCGTGCACCTCGGAGACCCGACGCTCAAGATCGGCGATTTTGGCGTCTTGCTCGCGGTAGTACGCCCAGTACTCTTCTGCTGGAACCGCGGAGGCATCGATGTCCTCCATGGCCTTCGCAGCAAACTTCAGGCGAAAAAGAAGAAGAGTCAAAGAGGCCTCCAGAAGATTGTTCGCCTTATGAAAAAGAAAGAAGCAAAGCACTTACCAGAAGAGCCCAGCTGACCAACTTATCCTGAAGCCGTTGGCGGTCGGTTGCGCCAGCTTGGAAAAAAGGATTGACCCACGCGGGGTCGTCCTGATCCCGAGCTGGCATGTCAAGATCTTGCCCCTCCTGGGCACCCGGTGCTCCCAGGAGGGCAGCAGCGTCTTCTCCCTCGACCAACCTCAGGCCGCCCTGAGGTTGATCTTCCTCGACGACAAGCGGCTCATGGCCGCCTTCCTCCTGCTCGGCCGCTGCGCTCGGGGGCTGGACGCCAACTACGAGTGCACCCGCCCCTTGCTCCACGGCCGGAGGCGATTGGTCGACGACGACCATCTCCTCTCCTTGCTCCGCGGCCGGAGGTGATTGGTCGACGACGACCACCTCCTGTCCTTGCTCCGCGGCCGGAGGCGATTGGTCGACGACGACCATCTCCTCTCCTTGCTCCGCGGCCGAAGGCAATTGGTCGACGACGACCACCTCCTCTCCTTGGTCCACGGCCAGGGGCAGCTGGTCAACGACGACCACTTCTTCCCCTTGGCTCAGCGGCCGAGGCGGTACCGCAGCGGCCAACACCTCCTCTCCTTGACTCGCGGCCGGGGGCGGTTGGTCGAAAGCAATCGACCCTTGGCCCTCGGAGCCCATTGTCTGGGCCTCGCTCGCGCTCGCCCCTTCACAAGGGACCAAGGCCATGGCTCCTTGGTCCTCGACCCCTTGCAGGTCTGGCTCCTCCGCGGCCGGAGTCGGCTCAACATCCGCCGGGAGAAGCTCGGGTTCCTCCGGAAGTGCGGCCGGCACCGACTCCTCCTCGGCCTCGGCCATCACTTGGTCGAAGACGCGGTCGAGCTCGGCGTCAACTGCAGAGTCGAGAATCTCCTCAGCCATCTGACGGAAGTCCAAGGATAATATCCGAGCTATCACGCACACACCAAGCGGAGTGGGGTTAGCCCGGAGAAACCGCATCAAAAAAAAAGAGAGAAGAACAAAGAAATTTAGCAGAGGAACCACACGAGACTTACCTTCCACCCGGCGAGCAGCGTCCTCTCCCTCGGCTTCCTCACTTTGGGCCACAGGCGTCCTGCCCGCGGCAGCCTCGTAGGCCTCAGCAATGGCCACGACATGCTCGTCTGCAGTGTCACTAGCTCGTGCCATCGCCGGGTCGACATCGTCCATGTCGACCCCTTCCAGTGCCGAGGTCGATCGAGAAGACGACCTCCTGCTCCTCCTGACCAGAGCATAGGCAGTTTCCTCCTCTTCCTCCTCCTCAGGGTCCTCGACCACCTGAGCGAGCTGGTCCTGGAGGGCTTTGATCTTCCTCTCCAACTGCTCCTTGCTCGGGGGGAACCTAGCCACCTCCTCGGCCTTCTTCGCCTGCTCGGCAAGCTATTCCAATCGGCCCATCAGCTCCGGCTTCTTCCGTTTGAAGTCAGCGTACCAGGTGCGAAGCTCTCTTACCTCCCTCCGGTCGGCGTACTCGAGATGCTGCGTGGAGGGAGCCCTGGCCGAAGCCCAGTGCTTCGAACGCTTGGCGCGAGGAGGCGAGGCAGATGCTTGGCGGCTCCGACCCGTCGTTCTCTTGCGGGCACCCCTGGCTGGGGTGCCGCCTTGCGGCAGCGGCTCCGCGCTCGCCACGGCGAGCTCGAGGGCAACCTTCTCCTGCGAACAGAAACAGGGAGACATAAGCTCGGTAAAACGCGCCCTCGGACAGGAAGCAAGTAGAAGTACTTACCACATCGCTGCGGTCGAAAACATTCTTGGGGATCTGGCGATTGGGTTTCAGCTCCTCCTTCAGGGCGCCGAACATCTCGGTGACCCTCTCGTCAACCCAGTTCGTCCTTGGGGCTACAACACGATCAAGAGCTTGAAGAAAGAATAGCGCCAATCACCGGGAAACAACAATGCTCGAAAGAGCACTCGGGGAACGTACCTGCGTTGTCCTCGCGGGTGAAGTCTTGCCACCCGGTCACCTCGAAGAAAGGATGCTCGCGGCGCCGCAGGGGGGACACCCGGTTGAAGGAAAAGTCCCGGGCAACGTCCCGACCAGTGAGCCCCATTTGGGCGAGCTCGCTGATCGTCCTGAGCAGCCGCTCCTCCTCAGGCTGCACGGGCGGGCGCGCCGTCTCAGTAGGCGGGGCGGTCTCCCCAGTATAGACCAACTGGGACCCCTCCGCCTTCTTCTGATAAAACCAAAGGTCGGCCCAACCCAACACCGAGTCCTTCAAAGGAACGAGAGGGTACTCGTATGATCGGTTGGGCCGAAGGTGAAGGTAGACGCAGCCGGCGGGACCATCCCGGCCGGTGCGGAAGGGAGAGTAGAAATGAAAGAAAAGACTGGCGGTGGGTATCACACCCACGAACGCCTCGCAGAGATGGGAGAAGATCGCAAGGGCGAGGATGGAGTTAGGGTGGAGGTGAGAAATCTCGCACCCGCAAAAGGCAAGTACGGAGACGAGAAACTCACTTTCGGGCAAGCGAAGCCCGTTGATGGCGTACAGCTCGCAAGAGACAATCTCTCCGTCCCTCGGTGCCGGCGCCGCATCACCCCCAGGCGTCCGACCAGAGCTCGGGTCGACGTACCCGCGTCCACGAGCACCTGGAGCCTCCTCCGGGTCATCTGGCTAACCCCGAAACGCGCCATGGCCAAAGGGAGAAAGTGGATGAAGGAGATTCTAGGGCGTTGCGGTTTTTGGAAAAATCTGGCCGAGGACGAGCAAATGCGCAATGTAGCTCCGTCCCTTCTCAGCGGACGGGGTTAAAAAGGCTGTGAAGGGGCGCGTTAAAAGCCGCCACCTATCGCATAGCGACACCTGTCCGGTACGGTGGAAAACTGCCCAGTAAAAGCGCACTTTCCAAGAAACTGCTTTACCGTTACAGGGAGGCTTCTCGGAGAAGGAATCGAAAAAAACAACCAAACGTCGCGCCACCACATAATGAACACGCGGCGGGCAAAAAGGTCGCCTCCCGACGTAAAATGGTCGTAAGCCCCGACCAAAGGAAATTCAATCCCTCGTTCAGGTCTTCTTAGGCTCAAGGGGAAGCCCGAGCTCGGATGGTTCCCCGCTTGAACCTCGGGGGCTAGCTGTCGGGGATTGACTATCTGACAAAAGACCACGGTACCCCTGGAAGATCCTGAGCCCGCCGACCATACAATGCCGACAGAAGATGCTGGGGAATACGAAACGAGCATCACACCTCTCGAGCATACATGTCCGCCCCTTCACTCACGACCATTCCAAATGACCACGAGCAGGCATGATCGTAAAGATCATGTCATACTCAGGTACTTGGTCGGTGGACTCGGTCAATGCTCGAGGAAGGAAGGTGGCAATCAATCAGCCGAAGATCAAGGGAAATCATACCCGAAGTTCAAATAACGCGCAGATCAAGGGCGGCAAATCGCGAATCTGGTTGCATAGCGTAAATCCAGGGGGTAGTTACCTTCTATGTATCTCTAGGCATAGTATTTAAACCCCCCTGATATCTGTAACAAAGGAGGCCGGATATAGAACTCAATACACTGGAGTAGGGCTATTATCTTGGCAGTGAGAGGCCCGAACCAGGATAAACACCGCGCCCCTCTTCTCCCGACCTCGCGTCGCTCGGACAATTTCCTCGGTTCGTACGACAGGGCTCTGTTGACCCCCCCATTCAACAAGTAAGCTCGATGGGAGCCCGTTCTCCAATCGTCGACAGGAGTATTCTTTTTCCAGATTACATGTTTGCAGTTTTATAATGAGCAAGTTATTCTGATCGGGCCGAACCCGCCGCCGAAGCCCTGAAGCCGGCCGCCGCCGAACCCTAGAGGAGGCTGGAGCCTGAGAACGGTGAGAATGGATGGAGGAGCTTCATTTTTTTGTGAGAATGAAGGGTATTTGGGCCCTCGCCAGTGCCCTTGTTGGCCGGCTCGAGGCTCGAGCGAGCCCGAGCCGCGCTCAATATTGAGCTCGATATATGCAACGAGCCGGGCTCGGCTCGGCTCGAAAACTGGCGAGCTCGGCCGAGCCGATTATTATCATATATTATAATTAAAAAATCCTACACAGATAAGTCATTTCGCAGTAAAAGTTCGTGAAAACTATATGTACAAATTTTGAAAATTTAAAAAATTACCATGTGTAGGGGATGTAAGCTTCTATAGCCTTGTAAAATTTAAATACGAAACTCAATCGCATTTAAAAGATATAAAAAAGACAAACTTACTATTCATCACTGATTAGCACTTATCATTTCATATCTTTTAAATCAAATTGATTTTGATCTTCAAATTTTACAAAAATGTAGAATCTCACCTCTCCTACTGATCGTATTTTTTTTGATACACATATATACACACACATATAAAACCAAGGTTCAAGCGAAGCTTCCTTGGCTTGAATTTATGTGTTTATTTTCTTCCTAATTAAAAATATACATATTTTCTTCTGGTTATTCTTGTCTTTTATATGATGCTGAAAATCCACTAATTTAGCCCCCCTCTAAACTGTCAAATTTAAAACATAGCATCTGAAAGTTAATGTTCCGTCGCAATTAGTGACCTTCCCCTCTATTTTTCTTTACAAGCTTACTTGCAATAAAAATGCTCCTTAATCTAGACTTCACTCAAGCTAACTACTGCTTTGGCATATTCAAAGCATCAAAAGGAGTCTCTCTCTCTCTCTCTCTCTAAAAATAAATAAAAATAAAAACGAAAGCCGATTAGGCTGTGGACTTGTCTGAACACCTTTCTTTGGTACGAAGATTTGCTACTGAACTGGCGAAATGGCAGCGTATCGTTTTGTATGATACGTGAAGTCGTGAAGATCCAAAGAGAAGGGACACTTAAGGAAGATAGGCTCCATCGATCGTTTGGACAAATCATTGGGCTCCCATAATATACATTTGTCATGTACTGCCATCTAGAAATCTAAATCCTGTTAGTTTAACGCTAGCTAGTAGGACGATATTGTCGTATATAATCTGTTCTTTTTTAAATGGCATATTAGAATTCTGTTAGTGTATGATAATATAAAGTTACAAAAAGTAACGATCAACATCACATCTTGAAGACTGAAAATTTTAAAAAAAAAATCACTTGGAAAGAACAAAGGAAATAGGTCGTAACCTCTGTTCTTAGGATGTATTTTGTATTCTTGTAGTGTTGGTCATGTTCTGCTCGGCGTCTTACTATCAACACATTTGCGTAGGTCCAAATTAGCTAGGAGACTGATCTGTATAGTATAACTTTTCTTGTTATTATTTTATGCAAAAAACGTTATATTTATTTTGGATATCGATATGGTCTTTACAACATAGTGTTAACCAAAATTTCTATTATAGTATATTTATAATACCCAATAAAATTATAATATTATGAAAATCATTTTTGAGACAAATATACACATATAATTTTCATATCTCCAATTTAAATATTTAAAATGATATTGGTAGTGAAACTTTTGAAAGTTTGATTGTATATATATCTAAAATGATAACTATGTGTGAGCGGAAGGAACACTAATTACTAGGTGATAGACCGCTAGTTATGTTCTCGTTAGTGGTATCCAAATTAGGCTTAAGCACACCATTATCCTTGTTGCAAAGTCATTGACACAACACGAATGCAACGGGAAAGACAGAGAGAACGGATGGGTGGCAAGCACAGGGCAGGATACATAAGGGCATGTACAGTAGTATAGACGGTGGCTGTCTATAATATATATATCCATGTCATTTACAGAGAGTACTAAATACAACTTATACAATAGACTGTCTATATAGCTGTCTGTAATGATCTCTCATATGATTAATAGACTGTCTGTACAATGGTATACACACTATAAAGCTATCTATAAGGCTGTCTGTTAAATAGTAGACAGCATATTTCTCTCTTTTTCCTCTCTCTCCTCCATATCATCTAAAATCTCATGTGACATACCTTTATAGACAGCTGACATGTATCATTGTACATGAGACAGAATGATGAACTTCTAACGGCGGCGACGACCAACCGCAGCTGACGTGAGCTTCTCTTCTGGTCCAATATCCTTCGCCGGTGAGATCGGGTGGCTACTGACCACTCAGCTGGCACCAATGGTGGCTCCGCTCTGTCAAATTGTGGCAATTTCGATCGCAACATCTCTAGGCCCTGCGCTGCATCTCCAACGGTTGCATTGTCCCTTCTATAAAATATCATTATGTACGTTTCTGTTTAAAAGTTACACATAGATGAAAGATATAAATAAATTAATTATTATTTTGTTTGCTTTAAAATTTATACAATTTGGATTGGGAAGGTGATGTATAGAAATATCACTGACGGATCGTGGGACCCACCATGCAGTGATCCAATTGCACGGTGCAGTAACGGCAGAGAATCCCGATCGGGCAAAGTGGGTGATTGCCAGCCCTATGACGATGACTATAAAGGTGCAGTGCTGCTTCGTTATCATAAACACTACTCCTTCCATTTCATAATGATTGTAGTTCTAGCTAAATTCACACAAAATAAAGAGACGTGAAAAATAACTTATTTACCCTTATTTATCTCATCCCTTTTGTGATTAATGAAGGGTAGCTAAACAGATGACTGTATTGATGAATGATATAAATGTCATGTTGCCTTTAAAATTGTATTAGAATGTGAAAATTAAACTATTTTAATAAAAAATTTAAATGCTAGAACTACAACCATTACGATAAAAACAAAGTTTTTTTTTGACAAACCATCACCATGGATGTTAAGTCGTTATACTCGCTTACACCTAAAATTTGCTGCCTCTGCCACTGAGAAGCACTAATCTTTTTTTATTCTTATTGTGAGGCCTAAACTGAAGTGTAGTGGTTGGTAGCTTGGGTAGGTGTTCTACGGTCCCGCCCCGCGCACGCTTGTGCTGACCTGACCAGTCCGTTCGGTGTTCCCGGTCAAAAACGACGTGACAGCCCCGAGCCATCCACGGGGAAAAATGCTTTCGCTTCGTCGCTTGCCGAACATAAAATTCTTCCAGAATAAAAAAGGGCCGCCCTTGCGATTTGCGAACGTGCGAAGGGCCTTCGGAGGGCCCATGTGTCCCAAGGCGGTTTTGCAAAAAGATCCCTATGTTTCTCTAAATTACGGATAGGTCTTTGCGAATTTACGAAGAAATCCTTTGTGATTTTTTGTGAGGGGAAGAAAATTTTTCCTGATTCGCGTTTAAGTCCCTCGCTCGCCACTTTACGGAAAAACCCTCCCGTTAAATACGAATAACGAACGAACTCTTTTCTAATTTTTCAGGACAACGATCAGGTCCAAAAATATAAAAAATAGGTTCCCGCTCTTTACGTTCAGGTCCTTTCTCCGTTTTTCCCGAAAAAAATATTTTCGTCAACAGAAAGATGCGTGTTTTTTTCCCGGCTCGGTCTCTACGGTTTCTCGAGCTTCCAATTTTTTTTAAAAAAATACGTTAAGTCTATTTTTTTGTTGGAAAAAACGCAAAATCATTTTTCGTTCATGCGCGCGGCGTGCACCACGCTTACTGGCCTAGGAATATAAGCAAAAGCAATTTTGTAATAACAGCAAAACACGATCCGTACACGCATGCAAGACCTCGCGCCCACTAATAGCAATGGACGTGCATACTAGCTCTTCAAGCCACATGGTGATGATTAGCTACGTACTCATCTGTTGTGCAACAGGTTGGGTATGTGGGCACGGGAATAAATTCTATAGTGTCGTGCTGCATAAAGGGACCTGTGCAGCACCACTCGGATGGACGCCACGTGTTGTGCCAGTGAATCTCCACCGTCTGCATGCAATTAATGCGTCAGTTAATTAATTCCCTTAATTAATGCAATTAATCTCTTTAATTAATGCAACGGTGGAGATTCACTGGCATAACACATGGCGTCCATCTGAGTGGTGCTGCACAGGTCCCTTTATGCAGCACGACACTGTAGAATTTATTTCCTGTGGGGACGTGCCGTCTCACTCGCCAGCCGGCAGCAGCGCGCGTGATGATTCGGTGCACATGGCTGCGAGGAGCACTAAGCACGCGATGACGGCTCCCATCGTGCGCACGTCAGGTCCGATCAGTCTCCCGCCACAAGCTGGCGACGACAAGGGCTGGATCCGGCCATGCGACGGCCGAATCCGACCATCTCCCAGAGAGGGGGAGGGAATCAAGCAACTGCTACCAAACAGAGCTCGCAGGAAGAAGTCAAAGATTGTAATCTAGATTAAGGCAGAGGCGTCGATGACCATATGTTTTGACGAGGAAAGGGAGGACCAGAGGAGAAATGAGAGGACTGAGAGGGAGAGGATCGAGTTTATATACAATGGCATTCGTAGATAATTTCGACAAAATTGTATGGCAAATGTCTATTTCCACCGGTAAAAACCAATAAAAGCACCATTTTCCTGGCTAATGGCTTATAGTTGTAAAGTGGAAATCTTGTGAAAATCACGTCCTCAGTTTTCAAAAAAAAAAAATTAAAAAAATACCACACATAAGACAGGTGATGTTCACTAAACCATGAAAAAGTTGAAGATCAAACATTCGCAAGATATGAAAAAAGACGATCATTATTCACGCAGAATGTCTTTTTCATATCTCGCAAATGAGAGATTTTGATCCTAAATTATTCATGGTTAGAGAACACCCCCACCCCTATTTATGATATTTTTTTAGAACTTTCGAAAACTTCTGAGAAATGGTTTTCACGGGTTTTCTATTTTTAAGTGGATTTCATGGGTTTTCAACTTTTAAGTGGTTTTCATCGGATATATCCACATTGTAACAAACATCTAATGATAATACAAGGACAAAACTTCGATCCAGACACCAGCTGTAAAAAGGTTATGTTCCACGAAATGTAAACTGCTTCTACACTTTGTTCCTTCAATCGAAGTTTTCGATCTTGATTGGAGTTATATCGTCTGCCACCTCAAATTTCCCGACTAAACGAACAAAAAACATCATCTGCTGCTCCAAGGTGAACTTGATGTTCTCAGCCTGTTGAAAATGAAGAAACGAAGATACAATCCATGACAACCTTGAAAGTTAACAGGGTTGACGGTGTAAGAAGGCAATTAATACAGTTAGCTTGTAACCTTGCGGAACCCATGCTGCTCCCCTTCGTATTCAACCAAAGCAACGGGCAGACCTTTCTCTTTTAAGGCCTTGTATACTTTGCGTGCCTGATCTGGTGGTACGACCTGAAAAACATTAAAGCAGCTAAATTATTTTGCTAGGGTACTCCCTTTCACTTCCATATTCGCACTCCCCAAGCTAAATGCAGATTGTGATTATGCATAAGACCAGAGCCAACTTTTTGGCTTATGAGATTGCATGAGACATTTTTCACAAGGAAAAGTTGCAGGAATTATTCATCTTAAAAGAGTTTTGCTACACCGTTATAGAATTACCTTTTTATTTCAAAAAATTTGCCTCCAAATTTTGATATTCAATTTTTAGAAAATGGAACCTCAAAGTTAAGCCTTTAACCTTGCTTCTGCCATAGTGCCATCTCTCCAGGTTCAGGTCCAAACCTTGCCAATTTGTCTAAGAAGTAAAATTTGAATATGGGATTTTTTTTACTTATCTTGGGTACTAGATATTTTAATCAGATAACTAGAAAACCCTATGAGAATATGGAAGCACGGCCATTAGTTTTACAGGAGGAACTAAAATACGATATTCTGGGGAAAAAAAAGGAGTGGCTAATCCACTACAGGACAAACAGAAGCTCAAGAGTCAAAAATGCCAGCATTAGCATCTCCTCTGGATATTGATCTCAACCCAATGGTGCAACATACCTTTCAACATAGTTAGCTTTCACCTCATATATGCTATAACTGTTACACGGTATAGAAACACTGATATACATGGTTCCACCAACTAATGTACTCATGAATTCATGATAACTAATGCAGTTGATGGTCAGTAATATACCTTATCATCCAACCCTTGAAACAAAATCACTGGGCATGTAAATTTATCGACAAAGTTGATTGGTGATCTCTCATAGTAAGCTCTTTCATTTCCTGAAGGACAGGGTGGAAGAAGTTATATTAAATCAGAGCAAGGAATTGGGTTAAACATCTCTCGAAAACAGGAACGATGAGACACTTTCTTACCCACAAGATTGTCGATATAATGGGACTCAAATTTGTGTGTCTCTGCTCTCAGCAAAGATAAGTCACCAATCTGCTCATTAATTTGTCAACAGAGTTAGTTCTTATGTCTATATAAACAAAGACTAGAATAGTAAAATGACTAAAATATAACAACCAAAATGGTGTAATTTCCAGCAATTCAACTGCATTTTTCAATCAGCCCACTAACGCAAATTACCAAGAATAAACATGCAGTATTGCTTTAGCACCTTTATTTCAGAAAATAAGTCAACTTGTTATTTCTTACTTCTATCTATCAAGCAATAAGACACTATATGGGGTGTCGGCAGGGCCAAAAAAAAGTTCTTGAATATACCCATCTTGACTCTTGAGGCAGGCACAGAAATGCAGCCAATCAAGTAACTGAAACTTGGAGGACTAAGCGGATGAATGGTCAAAATTATCTAGCCAAAATAGAAAGATAAATGCAAATCATGCATGAACAATATATAGGTCATACTAAGACTACCATTTTGAGACTGCAGGCACTATTTAAAAGAAGAAACCTAGAAGATGTGGAACCCGAATTGAGTATCTGGTGTACATTTATGGCAAACCAAATAATAACAGAATCCTAAAAAGGCAAAACTTACACCATACAAAGAAGCTCCAGCCTTGAATGTATCTCTGAATGCAAGTGAAGCTAATGTAGTGTATCCACCTGCTGATCTCCCAGTTATACAAAGGCGTTGCTCATCTACTTTCCCATTCTCCACCTTAACAATGAATTAAGGTGCATTGTTATCATTGCTAAAAATGCTACTATTATATTGCAACCACTATTGATAGGATGTACCAGGAATCTTGCACAGCTGCAACAATCATCAACATCAACAATACCCCATTTCTCCAATAGTCTCTCTCGGTACTCTCTCCCATAACCTTCAGTTTATGTTACAATACATTTTAACATATAGTAATAAGAATTAATGATTTAAATAACCTAGAGCCTTAGTCACAATCAAATACAGCCCAGAACTAAGAAACAAAGAGTTTTCAACATTTTACAGGGTGTAACCTAAACAGTGGAAGCTAGAGGACAAACCGGTGCTTCCTCCATAGTTAACATCAAGAAATGCCCACCCTCGACTTGTCCAATACTGGACACTAAGGTCCAGAATTCCACGTGTTTCAGCTGTAGGTCCTCCTGAAAATTGTGGGGAGTATCTTGGTGCCATGGTTTTGTCATAATGGAAAAGAAAGTATCCAATAACCTATTTAACAAACCTAATTCCTTTTCTATTGAATAAATAAAGAAAAACGCATGCGGAACTTGAGTTTAAATACTGAATAGAACTCATAAGAGTTAATCCCAAAGAACTGCATTGTCGTCGATTGATGTCAAAGTGCATAATTATTTCGAGACACCAAAAGGATTCAATAATTCACTTACCATGTGTTTTGACAAGCAACGGAGGTTTTTCATCTGGCAAACCTTGAAAATTGGGATTTGAAGGTGGGTAGAAATAGGCATAAGCCTTCTGACCAGGGCTGGATGTAGGGAACTCAACAAATTCTGGTGTGCTGAAGAAAGGTTTATATTGCACAACATCTGGTGAGGAGGACCAAACTATTGA
Source organism: Rhipidocladum racemiflorum (assembly GCA_036346355.1). Taxonomy (NCBI): domain Eukaryota; kingdom Viridiplantae; phylum Streptophyta; class Magnoliopsida; order Poales; family Poaceae; genus Rhipidocladum; species Rhipidocladum racemiflorum. The sequence continues at coordinate 9,232,777 of CM070579.1, forward strand.
GAAACTAACTATTTTTGTTTTGTTCTCATGCAAAGTCACCTGGAAGAAACAAAACATATATGCTTCATCAGTGGATACACTAACACATCATCAATACAAAACCAAAAATGTGGAATTGACATCCTAGAAACCTTTGCAATTGACATTGGAACACTTGCAGCAGCACCTTCGATATAGAAGTAATCATTTCCAGCAACCTGCCAGACGACAGTAGAGGTTATCATGACCACCAGTGTGGACTTTAAGTAGCAAGCCAAGACAGATACATGAAACAAGAATATGTACTTAAATTTTCAAATAGAGGCAATGCAAATTATGATCATCTGATGCTTACCACATTGGATAAATCAGTGAAGGGGATGTCAAGCAATGAAACAGAACCTGAATCACAATCCAGGACACCAAGATACGACCTTCCAAGCTGCCTGTGTGAGGTATTGGGATGGTATTTAAAGATGTTTCATGAACAAAAGTGATAAAAGGAACAAACAACTTTTCCTTATTATCAAAACCTGTAACTGAAAACGATGTGATTACTCTTTCCAAGAAAATCGTAAGAGCTGATGCCAAAAACCCACAATGGTCTTGTGAATTCGGCATCTAGCGTGTAAACCGGAACAACCTCATTGGTGTGTTCAACCTGATACAAAGAAGTGTAGAGACATTTAATGGCAAACAAAGATCTCATGATGACAAAGAATGCTGTCTTTGATTGATCATGTCATGAGTCATGACCTATGAAGTTATTACTTACTCGGTTACTCCACAACATTAAACAACAACAGTGTCAATAAAAATGTGACTATTAAAGAGCTTAAGTGCTGAGAGAAAACTAATTACCCATTTATAAATGTTCCAAAACCCACTCCCTCTGTCGGTTATGAAAAAAAGTTCTCCTGCAAGTTTGCAAGTATGAAGAATTTTTGTCTCAGAGTTGCAAGCAATGATCAACTCATGGTAGTAAGTAGTCACCAAATGTATTAATAATAAAGTTGCATAGGAAGTCAAACAATTTAATCACTAAGCAATCTGAACTGTGAACAGAAAACCCATAAAATAATAATACATAAACTAAAGGCAGTTGGGTAGAAGCATCTTAGCTCCAGATTAAAGATAAACTTTTTTTTTATCTATGGAGAAAAATGCATATCTTGGATATAAACTATGCTAGTCCATTTAGTTAAAGCAGCTCGAGGAAATGTTGAATGCAATAAATTGCAACTAGTGAGGTGAAATCTCAATAGAATATAATTACTTCCAAATTCAAACTTCCAATAGAAGAGTTTATTGAAGACATGAAGATGCACACCTAAAGAAAGAATACGAGAAGCGGAGAAGATACATAAATGCTTCACAAGTTCACAGTATTAAATATCGTATACTCTTCACACAAAAATATGTTTGAATTTGAACAAGCATAGGAACTTTAGAAATAAAATAAAAGAACAGAAACATTATGGTAATGAGTAATGTCTTTATCACTCAAGTAAGCAGAGGTAACATTTTCGAAAATCATAAGGAATATAGGCAAATTTTAGTAGGCAAAATGACACCTTTTGCAGACCATTTAGGCTCGGTAGGGGATTCCACTAGCATTGGATTGCCACCAGCAACGCAAACCCGTTTGGTCAAGTCTCTGTACACAAACAGGAATATGTGGGGCTAAATCAGCAACAGTTGGAAAGGGCACTTGCCAATGGTAAATGGACTGTAATACTAGCTTGCTAACAACAGATTTATCCAAAACAAGAGCAGTACCATAACGTAAGATACTAACATCAACATAACAGCATCACAAAATCTATATGCTTTTAGCAACAAGGTGTTTGCCGATGCAAATATTATATTCTTCCTTAATTAGAATAAAAATACGCAAGTTCAAGTCAGAACTGACATAAAAAAAAAAAGGCAGAATGTGCCTGGCTTTCCACTGGTAGTTCTTGGAATGTACTTCTCAAAGTCAAATACAACGCGGTAATAAACAAGTTTTTTGGAGATTTAGTATATAAGTGGCCTCACAGGTGGCTTAAAGCTGTGATAAAAAAAAACTCATGAGTATTCATGGAGATGCCATGGTAGATAAGCACAAATGTCTTTCCAGATATAGTGCCTGATTATGCATATTTAGATGGAGATTAACTAGTAGTTCTTTTATTTGTAAGTTGCAACATATCTGATTGCAAGAAAAGACAGCATGTCCTGGTATGCAGAAAATGAAATTTACCCGCTTTCAGAGAAGTAGCCAACCCAAAGTTCTGATTTATCCCAGGGCATGTTTGGATGACCCCACTCAATCCATGCCATCCGCTTTTTATTTTGATCAATGCGAGGAAAAGCATAGAAGTCATTGCCACTGATCAGCACCATCGGTTCTTCAACATGGGAAATATGTAAGATATTCTTATGAAGAAACATCAAACCTGAGTAAACATCACAAGCAACAAGCAAGCATAGATCTAACCACAGTTACCGGATTCGTTGTAAACCCCGCGAATTGCGAACCAGATTTTTCAAATCCGAACCAATTTAGAGTATGGGGTTCGTGTTCGCAGTGGAAATTGAAAAAAAAAGTGGTGAATCGCGAACCCGAATCCCGTACCATAACTCAGAAGAACCACGTTTCTGGTAACTATGGATCTAACTTGGTATAAGTTAGAATTTTTTCTAGTCTTACCATGAACATCCCCACTGCTTAAGTTTATAGCGGCAATTGTTGTGGTGGGATTCAAAGTGCTTTTTCGACGGTCTGTCAAGAAATTTGTGCATGTCAGTAGTTCATCCTGTAAGTCTGTAAGACTGTAACGAAATCATATGCCAAGCACCTTCCATCACAGTAACATAACGGCCGAAGTGAGGATCAAAAACACCATCAGCATAACTGACATCCGGCCCACCATAATCGGGTGTAAGAGGCACAGGCGAACTACCAACTGACAAGGAAAAATAATGACGTGAAATAATTTCAAATATAGAGGTAGAACCATCATCATTTAATTTTCTTCTTATTACATTGTTCAAAATACTAAACAGCTGATATGAATTAGTGTCCTAGTTTTTCCTGTAAAACACATCCTATCATTTTCATTGGTTGCCAATGTCAAGTTTCATCCTAAATGTAAGTTATCCTGCAATCATGATCCATGACTCATGAGTGATGAGGGCAGAGCTTTAGCTATCTTACCTGTTGATTAAAATGTTGGATGGTCTCAAAGATACATTTTTTATGCATTCAATCCTTTGCTTCAGTATTGTATTACATGGGTTGCATAGGTATAATTCTTTCTGGCCCTGTTTTCCCCCTTCTTTTTAGGCACACCGCACTCATAATACCCATTTGAATGAACACGATATGCAATATATTCAGTACATTATAAAGGGATATGCAATGGAATGTAAAAGTATAGTATTTGACAAAGTATTAAAAATAAATAGTGAAAGTAAACAACATACAATTCCAACATAGCTACATTTATTTATTGACATGTTGATTAGAGTTACATTGACCTAACTCCCTAGTCCTAAGCATAGCAGCCCACTTACTTCCAATCGCTTGCTTGTACAGACATTGATCTTTGTAGTTTGAGAACACAATGACATTATCTTTAACCGCAAATGCACCACCTCCATATTCTTGAGCCAGAGTACGTGCTGAAAATTCCTGAGGTATGACATCCACAGGCTTGTCATCTTCCTTTACAATAACCATACGCCTGTACAGAAAATTAGTTAAATATGGTACATAAATATTTGATTTCGAGTTTCGACACAAACTAATTGAAGCGTACCAAGACTTGTACATGGTACAGTGATTATCGGTGTTAACATAAAGTAATTGACAACCGCTGAGGAGTTTGATACATACGCTAATATAAACTCATGGAGTGAATCATTGCGAAGCAGGAAGAATGTGTTGTGTTATCAACATCGTATTTCTGACATTATTTTATCTCTTGTGCCATCATGCACACACTCAGGCAATGGAAAGAAAGCGTACTCTGGGTTCTCAAATTCCATGTTGAGTTTCTTAAAACAGCTTAATTTTGCAGTAACATTCATTAAGCAACTATGCTAGGTTCATCATACACGTTTTCTAGTTCTTGTGCCTTGTTCTGTCTTAACTTGTTTATACAGACAAAGCCACATTAGTTAATCTGCTGAGAATTTAGTGCTCCAATTAAACAAAGAAAGTGACTCCAAATCATATTTTTTTCCTTTCACACTGTCTTTCCCTTGCTCATATAGTCTCCATGAAGAAACAGCTGCATCCACTTGCAGGTGATAGAACTACCCCAATGCAGTTTGATGCACCCGCAAGGTACAAAAACAATTCCAGATATGTACACTTGCTAAGAAATTACCATACACTAACTCACCAATACGAACTCAAAAACTATAGGAAACTAGATAATATAGTATTGCACAACTACCAACCATGTCTAATACATTCAACATCGCAGCAGTTCGAAGCTACGAGGTACAACTTTGGGAGTCTCTCCTCATGCCTCCCGGTTTAATTCATTCAATTGTAGTAATATCCATCGCAAAATAATTGAAGTAATTGATACGAGCACCAAAATTTCTAGAAGCAAACATTGTGTAATGGTCTGTTAAGCTCGGAAGCAGTGGTTATTTACCCTTTCTCCTCGGGGCGGCCCTCGATCCAGAGGAGGCGGCCGTTGCCGTCGAGGGCGATGCCTCCGAGGCGCTTGTCGGCGCCGGAGACGACATCCGCGGTGACGGGCGACCTCCAGGACCCGTACGGCGCCGCCGCGGGCTTCTCGCCGCCGGCGGTGGCGGGGTCCGCGGGGGAGGCAGAGTAGGAGGACATGCGGGGCGGCGAGGCGAGGGCGCGGCCGAGGCCGATGCGGGGGAGGGCGCGGAGGAGGGCGGGAGCGGAGGTGCAGTAGCGTGCGGGTAAGATGGAGACGAGAAATGTCGCCATTTGCGGGGGGTAGCGGACTGCGTTTTTATTGTTGAGACGGCCTGGGCGATTTTGAATCTATTATCGAGTCATTTTGCTATAAATCATATAATATCTATGGTATAAAAGAATCAATCTGTAATAGATATAGATCAGTCTTTACTGATTCAAGAGTGAGTATGCAATATACTGATTTTATCGATAGTAAAATTCTTTTTTTTTGCACAAATATAACATAGGATATATCGAACATTGCAAAGAGGAAATTTGTCAAGCTTGCCTCAAATGGAATCAATAATCTGACTTGGGCAATGTATACCAAGATTAACCTGATAGTTCAATTTCTTAAAGCTGTTATTACCCATCTTGAAGCTGACACCCCTACTTTTGCTGAAGTCGCCAAGTATGCGGCTCTACACTCCCTAATACACCATCTACATACGTACTTGAAGACTGAGTATTTGATAGAGAATAACCCACTACCACTATGCAATTCTGTGAAGGAGCACTATGACCAGCACAGATTCGTCCCATTGCCATAAGCACAACGCGAGTGGACCCTCCTACACTTTCAGGATTATAAAATCGTGGTAGTATACAACTACGCCATGCACAAGCTTGTCTCTAAACTCTGTTTCTGTAACAAAAAAACTTATAATGCTGAGATGATAGGCAAGACCTTATGCACCTTCTACTTTAATATGAGAATACTACAGCAATAGTACCCGTCATGCCAAATACCAAAGTACTCTGAGCTTATCTACATTTGCTAGAAGTAGATAAACATGATAAAGTTCTGATGAAGAATCATCATATTATTCCAAAAAGGATACAAGCAATACGTGAAGCCCATACAAATGCTTAACTGATTAGCAATGGCTATAGCCACAGAAAGGGTCATATAACAATGGGGAGATTGAAGAATGTTGGAGTGAAAAAAGGCAGAGGCAAGTACAGTAGAGAGGTAAAGGTAAATGACTAGGGACGTTCTAGAAGCAAGACTCAGTTAACAAGACCCAACTTCGGAGGAGGAGTTTCAGGAGGAGTCGATGAACTAGGGAGCGAACCCAGTCAATTGCTTGTGGCATATTGATTGGACACCACGAGTCTTCTTTACTTTTCCGCTGCAGTTTATTCAATTGAGACTTAGCCCTGCGAGGCGTATTGTTTGTAATTTGACCATAAGGTTAACTCCACCGGTTATATTTTAAATAAAGACTTATGTATTATTCTGCTGTGTATGATTGTGATATTCATCTGTATTGAGACGGTGTGCACTAGCGTGATCCTAAACTAGTGTGGAATACATCGAGTGTCCGGGTTTGTACATTCGGGTTCCGACAGTGAGAAAGAGGGAATAGCTCCTGACGTGTGGGGCCAAGGGCCACACGTCAGAGAGAGATAGGAGAGAAAGGGAGAGAGGAAGAGATTGACAAGCGGGGGCCAACATTAATGGGGACCACATAGAAGTGTGCAAGAAGTAAGAGGGCTAGTCGACTAGTCAATTAATTGGGTTGGCCCACGTGTACATGAGAGAAGGAGACTTAACTCGAATTTGTCTCCTCTATAGTAGGATTGAGAGAATTTAATGAGGGATCAAATCATAATATTAATTTTTGAAACTTTTTACTAAATATAATGGGTAAGTTTACTACTTTATTTAAAAATTTAAGATAAAAAATATTGTTATATTATTTACTAAAAATCTAACATTGAGAATTGTTCAAATTTTTAAATGTTGTAAATGATTTAATTGAAGGGTTAAATCAATTTATTAATTTTTGAAAATTTTTGAAAAAGTTTGAATTGATCTCAGTCTACTAACATAAAAATTTAAAATTAATTAATTAATTAATTTCTAATAAATCTTTTATTCAAATTTGTAGAATTTCAGAGTTGTAATAAATAAATTGAAAAGAGCAATACATTTTATTATTAATTTTTAAATTTTACCAGAGATGCAAAATAGTCTAAATTTCTTATGGCAAAATTTTGGGCTACATTAAAGTTAGGTAAAATTTTATAATAATCTTTTCTTATACTGGTCAGTGTCACATCACATTAATGAAATTCATTATTCTTGACTAAATGGTTTCATATTCATTTTTGACTGACAGAGATTTCCTAAGAATTTGTAATTTTTTTATAGATTTTTACGAAATTTTTACTTTTTATCTTCTTATCTTTCAGAGATTTCCTAATGCATTGGAAGCAAGGTTTGGTACATATGAAGACTCATATCAGAATTTGCCAGGTATGCTTCGATGATAAGGAAAAGAATGTTGAGACTTATATCGATATTTGTGAGCACCCTTCGCAGCGCTGCCTTGGGAAGATGATACTCAAGTGGGTATTCTTTGCTTTCGGTGCATGTATCAACGCGTTTAGACATTATCGTCCATTGTTATGCGTGGACGAGACATTTCTGATTGGGAAGTACAAAGGACAGATATTGACTACCATAGAAGTAGATGGCAACAATCAGGTTCTTCTCATAGCGCTCGCATTTGTGGAGGGTGAGAACACTAATAGCTGTCTCTGGTTTCTAAGGAACGTGAAAGCTGGTATCGTGGATCAGCAACATAGAGTGTGTGTCATACACAATCAGCATCTCGGACTGTTGAAGGTGATCATGTAGTTGCAGTAAGATGCAGATGAGACATATCCATGGCCTGATTTGCGAAGTAGGTGATGCAAGCGGCACACGGGTGCCAGCTTCTACAAGTAGTTCAGGTACAAGGAGCTGATAAAGCTTTTTAAGAGATTGTATGACTAGAATTAGCAGAGAAAGTTTGATGCATTGTGAAAAAAGTTGGATGAGCTAACGTCAAGGCATACAATAAAGGCAACGAAGAGGGCAACGCCTGCCCTAGGGGAGGCCCCAGTAGTGCTTGAAGAGTTACCCACAAATCCTCCTCAACTGGTTCGGAGGAATGAAAGGGCTATGAAATGCTTCTCCGAATAGATAGAATATGAGCCTAGAGAGAAGTGGACTTTGCTTTATGGCACTGATGGTGCTAGGTATGGGGTTATGATGACAAACTTGGCTAATGTTTACAATTGGGTCATGCGGGGCCTGAGACCCCTTCCCCTAGTTGCTATAGTGGAGTGTGTTCTTCATGGCATCACAAAGTACTTTGTGGATTACCATGCTAGGGTTGTCTCTCGCATGAATGATCTATTGTGAAATACTCCGAGATGATTTCTTCATCATGGAGGAAAAAGGGCAAGAAGGGGGAGATGCATAGAGTATTGAAGATGGGCATGAGGAAGCTTTGTTTTGAGGTACTTCGTAAATACAAGCCAGTCGTGGGACAAACCAACGAAAAATTGCTCATGAATGCATCATACATAGGCAGACATGTGTATGCACCTGCAACAAGTCTCGTCTATTACACATGCCATGCGCACATGTCATGGCTACCTGCTCAACAATCCGTATAGATCCGGATATATTCTTGTCACAATTATTAAATAAGGAAGCGGTGATGGCAATTTGTAGCGCAGAAATTTATGATTTTCGAGTGGTGGGTTTATTCACGGAGCATCAAAGATGGAAGGACACACAGTGGATTCTAGATTTCAGCAGGCTAAAGGGTGTAGGGCAGCGACTAACAAGGTGTATAAGGAACAACATGGACACAACGAAAAGTGGGTGTCTTTTAAATAAATATTTGCAAGGAGATGGGGCACACTTTCAAGAATTGCCCAACAGTTCAGAGGCCGTGAAATTGTTGTATCGAGTTTGCATATGAAATTATTGTACTTTAGTCGTATGTCAATTTAGTGTATCGAATTCGTATGTGTAATGAATGTATGGACTTTGTATGTGTAATTATTGCATTCAATTTGTATGTATAATTATCGTATTTAAATTTTATCTATACTTATTACATTCAAATTCTATTTGTAATTGCTGTTTTTATTTTGTATGTATATTCGAGTTGTACTAATATTGAATTATTGAATTGCTGGTATGGCGGACGTCGAGCAGTACGAGTTGCTTGACCCAGTGATATACGTGACTCACCGGAGCCACTTAGCCAACTTGCCACCGCCGGACAGGGAGCCAGCATTCGCGCTTAGCGCCCTAGCTTTCACACCCCCATGAGAGCATGGCGGATGGATTCGCGATGAATTCTGAGGTTAGTGCACTATTCTCATAGCTGTATTACGATGTCTTGTATGTGTGCAGCGATCATACCTACTTGTTTTCCTATAGGTTAAGAGCGGCGGGTTTACTTCTTTTAGCCTGGATGGTTGAGGTGACAGCCGCCGATGTGCAGGACAGACGAAGTGCCTCTAGGAGGTTCCCCTGTGACAGGAGCTTACTGACCGCTCCGGTGGACCACTGGTGGCCGGAGAAGCACATGTTTCACCTACCGTGCGGTGAGATGGTGCCCACATTGGAGGATGTTAATGAGCTCCTAGGCCTACCTTGCTCCGGGGACACGGTGGTGCCTGACGACATCTACTCAGTAGCGGACAGAGCTCCTAGACCGGTTCATGGGCGTCCTACTCGAGGAAGCAGGGTACACACCATTCACTTCTGCGTATGGTCCGACGTAGGAGTGGCTGGTGCAGTTCTATGTAAGTGCGGTTTAATTTGTCTCGTTTTTTATTTTGTTTTCTCTTATGTTCTCGACATGAGCATTACCTTTTGCAGCCCGTGAGGATGGTGGACGGATTGGGGAGTACGTCGTCAGCCACCACTTCGAGGCATACCTGCTTTGGCTGTTTGGTTGGGTCTTATTATGTTTATTATGTTCGTCCCACGGGTACAACGTTGACAAGCACATGATCCAGTTCACGAGGATGATCGCAGATGCTGACCTGGAGGAGCTCCCGCAGCTGGCTTGGGGACCTGCTGTACTCATTGCCACATTCCGGGCCCTTTGTGACGGGTGTCGTCGCATGGTGAACTACTCCACTCTCATCGGGTGTCCTTTACTGCTTCAGTTATGATCGTTCGAAAGGTTCCAGATCGTACGGCCGCAGATGGACTTGGAATCTTATGGTGGAGGCTTCTACGAGGCCCCTATGGATAATATTGACCATCCTACCATGAGGATGTTGTGGTGTCGCCGATAGGTTAGTAAAATCATGTTTATCGTCAATTTTATAGTGATTTTCCATGTTTCATACTAACAGTCCCCTATTTCGCTTTTATGCAACTGAGTTTTACCCCAATTACGTCGCACGCTTCGTACCCCGAGTACATAGTGATGTTTGACCAGCTGACGGATGATCGCATCATCTGGCACCCGTACTTCCAAGAGCTCGTCGGCACGCGAGCACCTCAGGGCCTCTCGTTGTAGTGCATCAGTGACGCTGCTTTCTGGCTAACACAACGTCACCTAGTTTTCAACGTGTTTGTGGAGACCTACGCCACCCATTGTGTCATGATGCAATTCGATCTCCAGTAGGCGTTCCCCGTCCCTACTGGTGACGTTGTCATGCCGAGCGTCCACACGTTAGTTCTCTTTTATATCACTTTTAGTTACATCACTCTTTCAGATGTCCTTGCTAATAAGGTCATATTGCGAATCTCTATGCAGACACATACGCAAGGGCTTCATTGGTACTGCGAGTTGGGCGGCATGCATGTTGCCTCATGCTCGGCAGTGGGCGCAGGCGTTGGCGAACATGCACGAGGAGACTACCTGTAACACCCCAATTTTTGCTTTTCATAAATTTAAATGAGATTTGGCACTTTTGTAAATTTTTGGGATTTTCTGGGATTTATTTGGAATTTATTTGAATTTATTCCCTTTTGAAATAATTAAAGAATTTAATTTTGCAAATAAAAGTTTATTGGAAATATTTTATTTGAGTCCCAAATGCCCTAAAATATTTTCTAGAATTTTTCTGGAATTTTTCTGAATGTTTTGCTATTTTTCTTGAATTAAATGAATTTCTGGAAATTAATCGGATTATTTTAATCGCTGGAAAATCGAGTTGGTTTCACTGTTCCTCAGACCCGGACCCGACCCGAGCCCGAGTCTGACTCGAGTCCGAGTCCAACTCGAACCCGACTCAACCCTAACCCTCTCGACCGTCCGATCAAGATCGAACGGCCGAGATTGTGCCACGTCGCCCAAGCCGTGCGCCCGAGCCCTCGCACGCAACCGTTGGATTCCGATTCAACGGCTCACGTTGCGCCACGTCACCCAATCCGAAATGGATTCGGATTCCGCCGCCGCAACCGGGTGGACCTCGGTCTCCGCGCGATACACGGAAGCCGAGGACCCTATTTAATACGCCGCAGCCGCCATCGTGTTCTCCGTTCCATTGCGCACCCGTAGCCCTAGTCCATCACGCCTGAGCCGCCGCCGTTCGCCCGCTAGAGCTCGCCGTAGTTGGTCGTGCGTTCCGCCGCAGTTTCGCGCCGTTTCCGCCGCCGTCCGCCGTCCTCCGCCGTCACCGAGCACAGATCCGGAACTGCAAGGAGAGGCCGCGTCGGAGGGCACCTTTCACCTTGCTGGAATCGCGCCCAAATGCTGTCGGGCGCGTCATCGTCCCCGTCTCCGGTGAACCAGCTCCGTCGCGAAGCCATCGCCGTCCCCGAGCTCTCTCCACTGTCCGATCAAGATCCGAGGGCCCAGATTCGTCCACGTCATCCCCGGGTAATTTCCACGTTTTAGTTTTTAGATCTGTTTCCAACCGTTGGATCTAGATCCAACGGTTTAGATCGTGCCACGTAGCCGTAACTGCACTATGCTCGGATAGATCTAGATCGTACGGCTAGGGTTAACCCACGTTGTAGCTTTAGATCGGATCTTGACCGTCCGATCAAGATCGAACGATCCAGATCAACCGCATTGTTTTCCAAACGAGTGAGGTTAGATCTGATCTGGACCGTTGATTTTCAAATCAACGGCCTAGATCGAGCCACGTGGCTAGAAGCCTCATCGTCGCGGTCAGCCCCGGTCACCGCTGACGTCAGCACGTGACGTCAGCATGGGACCCGCGCGTCAGTGACCGCCGAACCGCACCATGATGTCACCCATGACGTCATGCTGACGTCAAAGTGGGGCTTGCATGTCAGGCGCCGTTCGACCGAGCGCGGTGACGTCAGCGCTGACGTCACCCGAGGGGCCCAACTGTCAGAGGCACTCGTGCCGTGGACCGGGTCCACGGTGGACCGAGCCGAGCCGTGCGCTGGGTCCATGGACCCGAGGCGACGTGGCGGCCTCTGATTGGTTCACGTGTCATGCTGACGCAATAAATCTTTTTCCGAAAAAAGAAATTATTTATTTAATTCGGTTTACTGATTTTAAATATAAATTCAAACTTGACAATTACATAATAACATAATAACATTGACTTAATGAGATATGGAACCTGTTTTGAGAAGTGTCATGTGTTATTGATGATGATATTGATGGCACGTGGTGCGTGGTAAACAGCTGGGGGTTTGATAAATAGTTTTCGACCGGGGCATGTTGCAAGAATGATCGGGTAGGCCAGTTGTGGCACCAGGAACGTTGATTTGGTTCTTCGGGTAGTCTTGCCCTGGTCACCCTAAGGACTTAACCTTGCAAGCCTTTGAATTGAGTCAAACGTGCAACCACATGTCTGTAATGGGACGGACCTAGTTGATTAAGTTACTAATAACGTACCTGTGGGACCTCGGGGTGTCAACTATACCTTTTGTGTAGTTGTACGGGGGAGCGTACCGGGGCTACGGCCAGGTACCCATCTAACGGTTGATTAAGTTTCTGAAAGACTTTATTACGGACACTCGCCTTTGTGGTGTTTGGCTGTATCTTGTGGGTAAAGTGCATAACCTCTGCAGAGTGTAAAATCTATTCGAATAGCCGTGTCCGCGGCATTGGACATTACTCGGGAATTACAGTCAAGGGTTAGACCTTCTTGAAAATAACTCAGACTTGAAAGGTTTGGTATGGTTTAAGAATGACGTTGATGGAAATGTGGATTAGGAGTGGGAAAGATGTTCATTTAACCCCTGGAAAAGTTATTGATCTTATACTTGTTTTTACTGCTTTCGAATCTACTTATGTTACTTGTCAAATGCTGTTTTACTGCAAATATACCCTGAGCTATTCCTTTGTAATAGACCATGCATGTAGTATATTAGTTGCATTCTGTGCATGACTTGCTGAGTACCAAGTACTCACCCTTGCCACAATACAACATCAGTTGAAGAAGAGTCTACACCAGCTTTGGAGGAGGAGCTCCAAGAGGAATCGTCTATCTAGGGAGCGAGCCCAGTCAGTTGCCTGTGGTATACTGGATGGCGCCATGAAGTTATCTTATTTTCCGCTGCTGTTATTTCCCTTTTAATAAGTTTCGCCCTGCGTGGCGTATATTTGTAACTTGACCCTAAGGTCGAGCAACCAGCTTGGTTAACTAATTAAAGTACCTTATTATTTCGTTAAGTATGATTGTGATATTTACCAATGTTGAGACTGTGTGCACTAGCGTGTTCCTGGACTAGTGCTGAATACACAGAGGGTCCGGATTTGCAAATTCGGGTCCCGACAGAGGTGGTATCAGAGCCATACTGACCGTAGGCTCACCCTTAGTTAGAATGGTCGTAGTGAGGATAAAATTTATTTTCTAAAAGCTAAAATCCGACAAGATAATGAATGAGTTCTCGACTTATCCCTTTCTTTCTTGTTCATACCCCTTGCTGAGTTCTTTTCGTCTCCCACATTGATTTTAAAATGTTGCGTTCTTACGCGAGCGTCTTTTGATAGATGATGATGAAGAACAACTACGCCGAGCGTGAGGGAGGCTACGCTGCTGAATTGTGGCGTATGCTTCAGTTTCTTGGAGGTTTTGAGAGACCACTCTACCGAGGGACTACACTCGTGCAGGCAGGACTGGTCATAGGATGGGACGTCAAGATCACGGTGTATGCCCGGGAGAAGACGAAGTTCAGTCACCCTTTTCACTTCACCGCCAGGAGGTCTACCTTTGAGATGGAAATCCAGGAGGTGTCGCGTCGAGCAGTGCAACAGATCGCTCGCACCTACTCCATGGAACTGGAAGGCACAATATTCCGTCACCACCCACGCCGAGATAACAGAGCTCAGCGAAGGTTGATAGAGGACGAGGCTGCCACCGTCACTCACTTAGCCAGATTCGTCGCCGCCTAGGAGGAGCTTATCGATGACACAGTTCAGGAGTTGATGAAGGCTCGCGAGCAGGTTCAGGAAGAGAAGAAGCACTTAGAGAATGCTCGTGAGTACGTCGCCTATGCTGCGGAAAGGATCGCAGAGCTGGAGACCGCACTGTATGGACAGGGCCCTGATCCAGTGTTGTAGTTGGACGCCCAGAGCTAGAGGAGGACCCAGAGGAGGCGCCACCTGCACCCGCGCCACAGCCACAATAACAGCCAGATTCCGAGCCAGAGGAGGACGTCGCGTCGTCAACCACAGCTGCAGTAGCCGGGCATGGCGATTGTTTCGCGCCTATGCCGCCGCACCCGCCCCGAGGAGGCAGTGGAGGTTTTCTCGACAAGTGAGCGTAGGTTTTGAAGTTGAGACTCCTTCGTCGAGTTGCGTTATAGAATAAGAGTCACCCTTTAGGCGTTAGACTCCAGTAAGAGTCGATTTGGATTTTCATTGCTTGCTGAGTGTGCAGTATGTGTTGCAAGGCCCTTAGGCATTGTGAGAAACCATACCAAGTTATTATTATTAAATAATAAAGTTGGATTTTTGAGTTACACTTTCCCCCGCATAAGTTTCCCTACCCCCTTGTCTATTCTTGTTCCCTCTCATCTCTGAAGCCATGGAGTAATCGACAGATGGTGAACACCCGCGGAAACCTTGGAGGCAATGGAAGTGGTTCTCGCAGCTCACCGATACGCCTAGATTGAATCAGCCATCGCAAGCTGCCTTCACTACTCTGACTCTGACAGCACCAGTACGGCTTGCTAGGAGTACTCGTGGACTACCCCGTGATCACCTGGCACATGCATCCAGACTTGTTCAAAATCGTAGGAGGCTTGGGACCACATGAGTGGTCACACCGTGTAGGGGCACCAGCAATTTTTTTTGCTTTCATACCTGTTAACACCAAGATTTGGCAAGTATAGCCGATTTACGAAGATATAGTTTAATATGGATGGAGTCTTAGCCGATATCAGCTCAGAGTGAAGTTCATCTTTTGAAAGTTGAGGCCGATATGAATCATGTGTTTGCAAGAATCAGAGGATAAAGTGGTTCTCGCAGCTCACCGATACGCCTAGAATCAGAGGATATGAAAGTTGAGGCCTAAGTGCTATATAAGAGATCCAAAGGCAAGAAGAAAAGGTGCCCAGAGCCAATCAATCAACTCGCATCTACTTTATTTACTTTCCGTCAACTAGGAGTAGTTTTTTAGACTTAGAATCTTTCCTCTGTAATTTATTTTGATCAATAAAGTTGCGCATCGCTAATTTTGATCATTGTTGACTTACACCAATTATTCTAGGTTTGTTTTTACTGATCTTATTGCGCATCGTCTTTTTCAGGAAAAACTACCTTTACCAACCATCTACTCAGCTTCATCAGGTTGTTTACCTTTATATTTACTTTAGATCTAATCGGCTAGAAGCTATTTAGATCAAATCTTTTACTGATAATCCCAATCGACTGTAATAGTTGTTTAGATTTATCAATCATCCAATCGGCTGTAATAGCTGTTTGGATTTATCAATCGTCTAATTAGCTGTAAGAGCTATTTAGATCGTTTTTTTTTTGCCGATTGCAGTATCTAATCGGCTAGCACACCTGCACCCAAAATTAAACTCGATGTTTGCGTGTGTTGACTGCAATCAACCCATCGTCAAGTTTTTGGCGTTAACACATTTTTGGCACGACGTGGGACCAATCGAACAACAATTTCTTTCTTTGGTAAATCAATCTCTTCGTCCGACGTCAATGAAGAAGCTATAATCGTCCTCATAATGGATGATTTAACGGCATAGCTGCAGAAGGAGATCGAAGATCAGAAGGCTGTGTTTGAGTAGATGATGCTCAACTGTTATCAGAAGACTTGATGCAGTGTCACAGAAAAGACTGCATTGCCGACGGTTAAATTCGGCAGCAAGGAGGCTCTAGATGCTACCAAAAAAGCACAGTTGAGCTGATATACGCCCATTCAGGTGGAATTATCAGATATGATTAATCAATTTATACATTGTGTTCTTGTTAATCAGTCATTGGCTTTGGTTACGACCCTTAGATCGATGACAGCTAATAGAGTGAAGGAAGTCGCATAAGAATTAGTGTCGGTTGGTACTCTACTTGAGCCTATGCAAGCTTTATCGACGTATCCAGTCTGCTCTGAAGGACAAAGCGCTCAAAGTATTAAGCTGGCAGTTGACCCAAAACCTTCAGCTATTGTCCCTATTATGGCACCTGTACAATCAACAATGATCTTGCCACGAGATCCCAATGCGAATGGGGTTACACATTACCAAGCTTACACTGACTGCTCCAAATTGGGCAATCAACCTAGATTACCCCCATCTGCACCCTTCTATGTCCATACTGGATTGGTTGTCCAGCCGATCGAAACAAGCGTACGTCCCCAGTACGTTGAGCCGATTCCTCAGAGGGATCCAGCCCCAACAGGGTTGTCACATGCTCGAAGTCGTTTGTTCCACTCCTTGAGCTGATGTTGAGACTGCAAAATATCGGCTACGAACAACCACGTGCTTTGTACGACCTCAGCTGCAACCCCAACCTGAGTTTGCACTCGGGAGGTAGCATAATGAATTTGCCTCTGATAGACATGCACCTTAGGCGCATGTAACATCGGCTAGAGAAATAGATTGGGCCGAAGCTATTAGTGTTGTTCTGAGAGATCAATTTGGCATTCAGCCAAAGGGGTGAACTATCAGCTATAGAAAACTATATCCGGACTACATCGATCGGATCCCATATCCTAATGGCTATAGGGTTCCCAATTTTTGTAAGTTTTCTGGTGATGACTCGACGACCATGTTGGAGCACATCGGACGCTCCGTGGCGCATTGTGGGGAAGCCACACAATCCGATGGGTTAAAAGTGAAGTTGTTCCCATTATCCTTGTTTGGAGTAGCCTTTACATGGTTCAAAACACTGCCCCCAAATTTGGTCAATACTTGGGCGATTTGAAAAGCCGATTCCATGAATATTTTTTCTTTGGAAGCTTGAAATTAAGAATATCTGATTTAAGTTCTGTCCGACAGAAGTTTGGGGAATCGGTAACAGATTACATAAAAAGATTTAGGGAAGTTAGAGATCATTGTTTTACTGTGACTCTGCTTGATAATCAGTTAGCTGATTTGGCTTTCCAAGGGTTAATTCCCCCCTTTAAAGAAAATTTCTGTGGGAATGAATTCACCGATTTAAGTCACCTCCTGCACTAAGTATCGGCTTAAGAAAAGCATTGCTCCGATAATAATGGCTTCAAAGATGAATTCCGAAATAACAAAGACAATATACAATCGGCTATAGAAGATGGCCGATTACAATTTGCAGAAGAGTCGATGATGAAGTTGGATGCCAATCCTTTTCCTGTGAACATGGTTCACTGTTCTGCAAAAAGGAAAGAGCCGATACAAGATGCTAAATCTAGCTGACAAGTGCAGTTGTCATCATCAGCAAAAGTGGCAAGACAAATTGACATGAAGGCCGATACTAATGGCAATGAGACCCTCAAAACCACAATTGGCTCTATCCCGATAGAAATTGACTATGAAGGAAAACAGTGAAGAATGGTCAAGACAAAGGGAGAATTGGAGGTTGGTAAGTGGTATAAGGCCGAGGGATCATTGCCTCCGTGCAAGCCGATACAAAAGCCAAAACCCACTTTTTCCCAGTTATTGGCAAAGTACGAGAGAAGGCATAGCAAATTACAGTGAAGTCCTCCATGACTTACAGCCGATGCATATCAGCTAGATGAGGCTAAAAGAGCTCACCAGCAGTGCCTTTTCTGGCAATTCTGGTAGGAAAGGGGGTTAGCATTGCCTTCGGTTTTCTCATGTCCA
Organism: Rhipidocladum racemiflorum; assembly: GCA_036346355.1. Taxonomy (NCBI): domain Eukaryota; kingdom Viridiplantae; phylum Streptophyta; class Magnoliopsida; order Poales; family Poaceae; genus Rhipidocladum; species Rhipidocladum racemiflorum. Next base: position 9,250,686 of record CM070579.1, read on the forward strand.
ATACAACATCACCCACATGGGTACCAAAATGACAGGCAACATATATCGACTAAAGATAGAATTTCTAAGCTTATCTGGGTAAAGAAACAAGTGGATCGGAGCAAGGGTTCAATTCTTTAGCTAACACGGTCAAAGAAGGGATTTCTAAGCCGATCTTGGAGGAAAAACTAGGCCAAATATGGTGATGGGTCCAAATCTTCGGCTGATACCTAAAAAGTTAAATTTTGGTTGTGATAAAAAATTATGGCCAATGAAAATCATTGCCCTTAGCATGAAAATGACTCAACATAAATTGGCTCTATAGCCAATGAATCATCCTTACAATAAAAATCGTTCAACCGGAGGTACTAGTGGAACCCTAGCCGATTATTCTTTGACTGCTTGAAGGCATGAAGTCAAAGAGGATCCATAGGTCTTGAGCCGATGATTGTGAGCGCTAAGAAAGTTGAAGTCAAAGAAATACGGCTAAAGCCGATCATGATAATTTTTGGTATATTCATATCATCTCCCAAAAATGGGGGGCATATGTTGACACCAAGATTTGTCAAGTATAGCCGATTTAAGAAGATAGAGTTTAATATGGATGGAGTCTTAGGCGATATCGGCTTAGAGTGAAGTTTATCTTTTGGAAGTTGAGGCCGATACAAATCATGTGTTTGCAAGAATCAGATGATACGATCGGACTAAGTGCTATATAAGAGATCTAAAGGCAAGAAGAAAAGGTGCCCAGAGCCAATCAATCAACTCTATGTCCCTACCATATTCATATGCTTCACATAAATATTAAAGTATGAATGAAGGTTAGTATTTACCCTTTTATTTGCTTTAAAATCTGTACAACTTGTATTTTGGGTGATGCGTAGAAGTAATACTCAACTCTTCTCTAAAAGTATATAATTTTTGCAATTTTCCTATGATGCACGTATCATTTCTCATGATCGCATCAGATAAGTGAATTTCCTCAATAGTTTCATACATAATGGACCACCATAGTGTCAAGACCACCACAAAAATTTTCAAAAGTTTCTAACGTGATTTGCAACATTTTTTATACGGTTGAAATTTGCAAGTTAGCCTTTTATCAAGACAGTAGCACTGTCAAAATTTTAAAAAAATTCTCAAGCTTGATCATCATTTAAAAATTTTATGAGAATATTAATGATGTATCAGGACCATCCAAAAAAAATTCAAAATTTCCTAACATGGTTTGAACTATTTTTCATTCGATTGAAATTTTTCGGTCAGTCTTTAGTAATACTGTCTGAATTTTTGAAAATTCCTCAAGATTGATATTCATCTGAAAATTTTGATGGTAATATTATGGATGTGTTAGGACCATCCAAGAAAATTTTTAAAAGTTTCCAATGTGGTTGCACCATTTCCATTCGATCGAATTTTCCGGTGAGCCTTTTATGAAGACAGTAGCACTATTAGATTTTTTAAAAATTTCTCAGGCCTGATCTTCATTTGAAATTTTTATGAGAACATTAGTGATGTGTTAGGACCATCCAAATTTTTTTCAAAATTATTTACATTGTTTGAATCAATTTTTTTAGTTGAAATTTACCGAGATTTCCAAAATTTCGAACAAAATTTTGGTTTTTGGACAGAATTTTGGAAATTTTAGTCTGAAAAATTCAAGATTTGAATTTTGCATTTTGAATTTCATTCGGATTTCGTCTAAAATAATGAGATATCGTCGAAATTTCAGATTTTGGAGGATGACAAGATATAAACCGAAAACAAAATTTGGAACCTTGGTGCAGAATCTTTTGGAAGGAAGACGTTTGATTGCCTGAATGCATCTAGGAGAGCCTGGCTGCGTGGGTGCAAAAGGGCTTTCGACTTAGCTGCCCCACCGTTGCCAGCTTACCGCCACCACCCTTGGTTGTCTCGTGATAGTTATTAATGTTAGTGTTATGCCCTTGAAACAGTCATATAGATGATTGTAGCATGACTATATTTATGAATAATAATATGATTATTGGTCTAATGAATGTATATCATTATATTGATCAGCAAGTATGTGACTTGCTCATAAAACTCTTTACTTATTGATATAATTATATAAATATCTCTGATAGGATATTGTCGTATAGGACAACGATGAATAGATCAACACATGTAATAATCGATGATCATGTTTTATAGATCATGAGATATGGATATATCATCAATACATTATGAACGCATGTTGAAGAACATGGGTTAGATAGACCCGCTATGGGACACTGCGAGAATGTTACAATCTTATGTGTCATCAGTGTATCCCATACATAGTAGATGTATGATCCTTAGACATGATATTGTTACATTCCCTATATGTGTAATAGTTTACCTTTGGATTACCAAACACTATTTCCTAACCGGATAGTTATAAAGATTGCTTTCATATTTACTATGAAACATGCAGAGGGAAGTGAGCAGTCAAGATGAAATTTGCCACTCCAGTGTAATGGAGATATATGTCTAGGCCACTCGTATGATATGATTAAAGAAGTGTATGGTCATGCCGTGATTGAGAAGTCAATCACAACTTATTAATATATCACGGATATGAGAGATGGATTGAATTGTCAAAGGATGACATGCATCTTGCCTTGAATTCAATCTTCATACAGTTTGGCAAATGGATTATTACATGAGTACTTTTGATAGGTTCTGTCCGATTTGATCATATGCATTTGGGAGTTGGCATGCCCTGGAAGGAGCCGCTACTGACTATTGGATTGGAAAAGAATTTTTCGAATCCATGTCCAAATGTACATGAACCTATAGGGTCACACACTTAACGGGCTTGGACGCATTAATTCGGATTGAATTCATAATTAATGGACCTCGTGGGCTTAACGCGCTAATGGGCCCTGGCTTAGGGTTTTATCTCGTGGCTATATAAGGAGTGGAGGAGGGTGGGTGCATAGAGATTTTTTCTGCGGGTTTGAAGTGTTTCAGCTGGAACCCTAGCCTCCTCCTCTCGTTGCCCCTGCTGAGTGACCCGGTGCTTGCATAACGACGCACGACGTTTCATCCCCGGACGTGTGGACTGTTGTGGTGACACTGCTACGACTGCGGCGAAGGAAGGACGATTCACTTCATCGACGTGAGGGCTACGGCGAGGGAAGGACGACCCACTTCATCGACGTGAGGGCTGCGACGAGGGAAGGACAATCCACCTCATCGACACGAGAACTGCTGCGTGGAGAGAACAATCCACTATATCGACGCGCGAAGGATTCCGCAATTGCGCGTTTAATGGTAATCTGATCTATGATACCCTTCTTGCGAGTAGTTTTCTAGTTATGCGGTAGAAAATTTTTAATTTGTGCTAGCGTAACATACCGCGTATCTAAACAATTAATACCGTAATTGCATCACCAGTATATACTATTTCGGTATCTAAACTAATACAAAGTATTTCTATATATCGTATCAGTCAATATCGGAAATACATACTTCGATACCGGTCAATACCGTTCATACTACTTCGATATCGGTTAATATCAGTCATACCTATGGAATTGATAATATGGCCTATCACTACTACAGAATGGTACATCACTATCGCTTCATCTGTGTCTGTTCCTAACTTGTGATGGAAAAACCGATTGTGATATGTGTACGTAACCAATCATTTTTAGAAACGTGATCAACAGTGTCGGTTCTACCTTAGAACCGATAGTGATGAGGGGCACTCGTCAGTGTCGGTTCTAGGCCAGAACCGACTGTGATGAGGGGTCTAACCTACTGTGATGAGGGGTCTGGCCTACTGTGATGAGGGTGCCCCTCATCACAATCGGTTCTGGCCTAGAACCGACACTGATGATGGTATGTTAATAGTGTCGGTTCTGGGCAAGAACCGACACTGATGAGGTGCACCCTCATCACAGTCGGTTCTGGGCAAGAACCGACATTGATGATCGCGTGTCAACAGTGTCGGTTCTGGGCTAGAACCGACACTAATGACCAAAATCAGTGTCTAAATTCAAATTCACATAACTTTCACATTTTAAACCCAAAAATTATGAAATAAATTTCTAAATTCATGTTTATCACTGTCGTTGGACTTTGTATCGCTATCAAAACCGATAGTGATGACGAAAAAGAACCGATTGTGATGTCCTATTCTGTAGTAGTGTATTAAACTATATATTATATTTGATAGTACTATCACCTATTTAGACAAATATTATAAAAAAAAGTTTAGTGTACATATAATTATATATATACTTATAAATATATATTATTATATTAAACCCGAATGATAACGCAATATGGATCGGTATAGGAGCAGCATTGAGCTAAACCGGAATAAATCTCGGTTGGTACTGACAAGTGTGGATATCACCGCTTGTCTCCGCCTGCCTGGGGGACCCATCTTCCATGCTTACCATCTCCAACCATATTCCCTTCATTTCATTCCCTTCCCCGTTCTTTTTCCTCATTCCCATTTCCTTTATTTCCCCTCATCTCCAACAGATTCCCTTTAAAGAGAATTTTTTAAAGAGAATTGTATAGGGAAAGGAGAGAGAATCCCTTGCTAGAGAGAATGGGAGAGAGAATCTTCATGAAGGGAATGCTGGAGGGAATCCGTTGGAGCGCTGAAGGGAATGGAATCCTTTCGCGAAGGGAAAGGGAGAGGGAAAGGGACACGGTTGGAGATGGTCTTACTACGGTCGTCTCTGGCGCCGGATCGACTCCATCCTACCACGCATGCCGCCTCACAATCGCCAGATCCGACTCCACCCTTGCGCTTGCCGCCGTCGGCGGCGACGGATCCGTTGAGCCCCGGTGAGTTCCATCTCCAAAACGAAAACCCATTTTCCGCAAGTTTTTCGAATTGAAAATTTTCGGAAGCAATTAAAAGTTTCCGATTTGGAAGGTTGAAACTTTTCGTGAAGCAAATAAAGCTTCCGATTTGAAAGTTTTTCGATTAAGTTGAAAGTTGTCGGGGAAGCAATTAAACAGTTTTTGGAATAAGTCGAAAGTTTCCGGGAAGGCGACGGACACGATGGTGTCGGCGCGCATGGCCGCGGCACAGGGAGTCCGCGAGGTTGAGATGGACGCGTTTTACTTGAGGCGGGGGTAGGCTGCTCGCTTTAAGATCATTCGTAAATTAGAAGCCCTCAAGCAAAGCTTGCTTCCATTACTGGTAATAGGAGTAGCCTAGAGCTTATTTGAAAGTACAACTACAGAGAGTACAACATGCTCAGTCCAGAGGTGTATCATGTTGCATGCAAAGTTGAGTAGTTGAGGGCAGATTCCTGCTTTTCTAAACGATTACATGGACTGATCAAAATTGTCGATCTTGATTGGAGTGATATCATCTGCCACCTTGAAGTGCCCCACTAATCTAGCGAAGAACATCATCTGCTGCTCCGAGGTAAATTCGATGTTTTCGGCCTGTTCCAAGAAACGCACGTCAGCTGTCAGCTGTCAGCTATGAGCTATCCGCTGTGAAAAAAATTTAGTTTATTCCTACTAGTTTAAATGTTTAAGTTGATAGAGAGCAGCAGCAAATAGTCAGCTTTCATATTTATTCAACTAAAAAGTTCGACTTGGTAGGGCACTCAGTATTTTACTGTCCATACACAACGTGAAGCATAAAAGGTGTGGTGTACAAGGAGATATGAAAGAGAGAGTAATCTAATACCTTGCGGAAACCATGCTGTTCCCCTTCATACTCAATCAAAGCAACGGGAAGACCTTTATCCTTTATTGCCTTGTATATGGTTGTTGCCTGTTCTGGTGATACAACCTGAAGATCATCAAACAAACGGAAGCTGGTAAGAGAGAAAAAGCAACAAAGAGTAGCTTAACAGTTTACAGGATGGGATATGTTTTTTTAGAACATTGAAGCAGTCTCCAATGTGACAGTTTAACCAGCAGTTTCTACTAACATATGTTATTTCAAAAAAAAAAAAAATTATATATTGTGAAAGCATATTTCATGATGGATCTAGTGACATAAATTTTACGTTGTCATCGTAGGTAATTCTTTGTATATTGATGGTCAAACCTAAAAATGTTTTATCAACATAGATCATAAAACGACTTATATTTTGACACAGAGGTAGTATTAAAGTATGTAACCAATATTGATGTACTCCTGATGATTAATGAGACATCTCTAATAAACTGCATTAACGACATTAAATACTTCAGATTTTATAGCTTTACCGTGTCCTCCAATCCTTGAAACAAAATCACTGGACAGGCAAATCTGTCAACAAAGTTAATTGGTGATCTCTCAAAGTAAGCCTGTTTGCTCCCTGGAATAGTGGAGGTACAGCGATGCTGTTAATGAAATATGAACAATTTTGGATATCCATTTTCCAGTATAGATGAGTACAAAGTTCCTTACCGACAAGGTTGTCAATGTAATGTGCCTCAAATTTGTGCATGCCTGCCCTCAATGAAGCTAAGTCAGCAATCTGCTTATAATCATAGCATAACCACAGGGCACAGGTGTTAAGTTCTTAGCTGGTACTAACTACTAAGCTGCAGCTCAAAGAGAAAATATTTATGGCAATTTGAAACTTGCCCCGTATAAAGAAGAACCAGCCTTGAATGTCTGTCTGAAAGCAAGGCAAGCTAAAGTTGTGAATCCACCAGCAGATTCTCCTGTTACACAAAGCCGTTTCCCGTCTACTCTTCCGGTTTCCACCTTAATTAATAATCAGCATGGTATAAGAACATTCATTCATTTTTTATTATCATGTAATGAAGATGCTGATTACATCCTCTACATGAAATTATGAAAAGGGTCAGTCCGTACGCAAAAACCATACCAGGAATGTGGCACAACTGCAGCAATCATTTACATCAACAACACCCCATTGCCCTAAAAGCCTCTCTCGATATTCTCTCCCATAGCCTTCAAGAAACATAACAAAAATACTTATTACCATTGCCAAGTTATTTGACAGTAGCAAATTAAGGTGTTTGTAAATAAAAGGGTGGAAATCAAATAATTCATGCATCAGATCTGCAAGTACAAAGAACACAGGATTTTCTTCATTAGATAGATTAGCTGAAAGCCTGAGACAACAAAGAGCTAAATACCTGCGCTTCCCCCATAGTTAACATCAATAAGTGCCCACCCTCGGCTTGTCCAGTACTGCACACTAAGATCCAGGACCCCACGTGCTTCATCTGTAGGTCCACCTAGAAAATTGCAGTAATGTCAAGAGAAGTTCCCAGTTCTCTCTAGTTATGCTCTGCCAAGCAATTGGAGCAATATTCATTTCACTACCCTTAAGTGATTCAATGACTTGATAAATTAAGTCAGTAGGACCACTGTATGCTCTTTTATAATCAAAAGAGTACAAACAGTGTTACCAGAGAAACAGCTGTCGGTAAGGAGATATTTTCCCTCCGTCCAAATTTATAGGACAAATTTTCTCTTGGCACATAGACTAAGGAGATATTGATAATTACTAGACTACTCCTAATCATTATCTCTAAGCACTATATTCAATGCAAGCATGGAGAGAATATAAAGTAAAGTTGAATATTTATTAGGGGTACAGAGGGAACATCACACTAATTTTGCATTATAATGTGGAACACGCATTATATTTATGCACAAGATTATTCAAAATATGCGCCTTATAAACTTGGATGGATGGGTACTACAAAACATGTACAAGAAAATCCAACATCATGTTTGCTGATAATTTCTGCTATAATATGATCATCAACAACATCAACATCAACAACAAATATATATAGTCGACCAAAACATCAAAAGAAAAACTGCATAAACCAGCACGAACTATGCTTTTGGTACATTCAAGAAAAAGGACAAGAAAAGATCTGATTGATTACCGTGGGTTCTGACCAATAACGGAGGCTTTTCATCCGATGAACCTTGGAAAATATGATTATATGGGGCATAGAAATAAGCATAAGCACGCTGGCCAGGGATTACAGTTGGAAACTCCAAAAATTCAGGCAAGCTAAAGTAGGATGTATATTTCGTAACATCCTCCGAGGAGGACCAAACAATAGAGAAATCAGTTGCCGTTGTTCTCTTTTCATCCAGTGTCACCTGGTGCAAAAGCAAAGGATGAAGATAGATCGTGCACTGCAGGATTTCAGTGTAAATAGTTGGCATGAGACATCCAATCCATTAAGACAGTGAAATGAACCTTTGCTATTGATACTGGAAGACTAGCAGATGCACCCTCAATATAGAAGGATCCATCTCCAGAGACCTAGCAAATCAGCAGGATTTCAGTTGTAGCCTCCTCATTTAACAAATTTAAGGAGTAAGATCCTAACCTTACAATATAATATAGGGGGAATCAATTATTTGCAACCCTAAAGATTGCCACTTTACGAAATGCCACCTCAAAGATTGCCTTTCTTGAGATGCCACCCAATTCATGGAAATAGTCCGGATTTTCCACTCTTTTTGTATTTTTTTTTTCATTTTTTTGGGCATGAAATCGGCATTTGAAAGGATGTCTGTGCCCTTCTTCTCTGTTGTCTTCTTCCCCTTCTCCGCTCAATGCCATTGAGTGGAGAAGGGGATGGAAGTTGGGGAAGAAGACAACAAGGAAGAATGGCGCATATATCTTTTCACATATGGATTTCAGGCCACCAAATAATGAAAAATACCAAAATACGAAAAGAGTGGCAAATATGGATTATTTACGTGAATTGGGTGGCATATAACAAAGGACAATCTTCGTGGTGGCATTTCATAAAATGGCAATATTTGGAGTGCCAAATAATTGATTTTCCCTATAATATATCATCACACTACAATTAATTCTCAAGGTAACTCATAAAATTTTGCACTTACTATGTTAGTTACCGCAGAGAAGGGAATGTCAAGTTTTGAAAAAGACCCCAAGTCATGGTCCAGCACCCCAACATATGACCTTCCATTCTCCCTGGATAAGAAAAAAAGGTATGCTTATTTTTATGAATTACATACAACCATAACAAATATAAAAAGTATCAGAAAATGTAAAAACCTGTAGCAGCAAATAATTGTGTGACATGTGTCGTCATTTCCAAGGAAAGCATAGGAGCTCACGCCAAAAATCCACATTGGCTTTGAGAATTCAGCATCAAGTGAATACACTTGCACTACCACATTGCTCTGCTCATCCTGTCTAACAAATCTGCACATAAATGCCAATAACAAGAGCAGACACACCACATAATTCCTAAGAAATGTCAATATACGTTAAGAATCTTTTTTTTAGTTACCACCCTCCCAAGTTAGCAAGATTCTAGTAGTAGGCTATCAACATAAAAATTACTACCGGTATATATAATGGAGTTGACAAAATAATAACTCAATAATCATGTGGTTTATCACAACTGCTCCTGCGGAAAGATACATATGAAATTTATAACAGGCTATAACTATTTGTTAGACTGTGAAAAGGTAGCTGCAAGTTGTAAATATAGAACACATGAGCAATAGGAGGTTGCAGTGGCAATAAGGACAGATATGCACTCAATGCTTTAACTGTATAGTTGTTTAACAACCTGGGAACAAAATTTCAATAGATAACTAACTAGAAATAAATAAGTCAGAGAAAATCATACCCATTTATAAATATTCCAAAATCCACTCCGCCGATCAGTCATGAAGAACAACTCACCTAAAGCAAAATTGATTGAACTAAATGAGATTTTGAAAATATATTTTCTCTGTTATTATTCCTTTTTTTTGGGGTGAATTCAAAACCTAATCAATAATTGGACATGAGGAAAGCCAACTATTCATGTAGAGACAAGTACTGGACAAGTTTGAACATGAAGTTAGAGTCGGAATGCAATCACCTTTTGAAGACCACTTGGGTTCAGTAGGAGATTCTACCAATGTTGGGTCTCCACCAGCAATGCAGATCCGTTTTTGTACCTCTCTGCACATAATAAATACTGCGTTAAATCTGTAAACCTGGGAAGAAAATCATGAAACATTCATGCATACTTGAAGCAACAAGCGACTCAAGCATTGGTATTTCCTTTTTCAGAAAAAAAGGGATTGCAACAAACAGATATCCTATCAAATTAATCATCTGGTCCAATGCCAAACACATCTGAATATCTGATGCTACAATAACCCAGAAAATGTTAGGTACAACCTCAAACAGACAAGCATTGGCCATGAACTGACTACAAGTTTAGAGGATCTAAAATGTGGACTAGTGCTGAAGATAGGTAGGTAGTATGACTGACTACATGTTCATTCGGAAAAGACAGCGATAAAGGATCTAACCACATCCTTCAGTATTTTGCAAAAACGAAAAGGATTCCAGCAGCTGGTAGAGACAGAGACTAGAATATCCCTCTCTTTCACCAAAAAAAGTGCAATGAGCAAAGCATGCAAATAAGATATTACCCTTTCTCAGAGAAATATCCAGCCCATAGTTGTGCTTTATCCCATGACATGTTTGGGTTACTCCATTCAATCCACGCCATACGTTTTTCAGTTGGATCAATGCGTGGAAAGGCATAAAAATCATTGCCACTGACCAGCACAGTTGGTTCTGGGGCAAAAGTTGAGAACATTTTTCAAATAATCCTCAAAGATCTTAAGAACATAATGCATCAGGTACGTAGTCCAATGGCTCCTTACCATTAATATCTCCGGCACTTGTGCTCACAGCAACAATCGATGTGATGGGATTTGAGCTACTCTTGCGGTGATCTGTGGTCACATTGCATTTTTTTTACTTAAAAGAATGACTGTACACAGCACTATTGCTATGCTATAAGGAATACTAATCACCTTCCATTATAGTAACATAGCGACTGAAGTGAGGATCAAAGATACCATCCGCATAGCGGACTGCTAATCCGGCATAATCTGGTGTCAGAGGTAGTGGCGAGTTATCTGAAACCATAAAAAGGAAAAGTTTTGAAATATCCATCACAGCAGAATCAACTTGTTGCAAGTCCAATTAAGGTTACAGTTCAAAAAAGAAAAGCTAGGTTAGTTCATGTTTTCCAAGATGTTGTTTTGTGTCCCTGAAGGTGCGGAGACCCTGTTAATTCTATTTGCGATATATATCAACATATGTGTGATGATTAATTTGACAACAATATTTGTAACACCACATATTTGTGATGGAATACAATATTTATTGTGGAATAATTTATTTGTGGAAGATCCAAGTACTGTGTTGGGTTTGTTTTTTTATTTGTAACATGATATGCAGCGTAGGCATGTGCGACGCATATTGTAGGTAGGTGAGAATTCGCGCGGGAGGCAGGTAGCCAGAGCGCATCACGCAAGGGCTGCGAGTGCAACGAGACGGGACATGAAGATGTCTACGCGGACGGACGACGCAATGTAGCGGCCAGAGGGCGAGTGAGCCACACGAGAGCGGAAAGTGGGCCATGCGCATGCATGTGTAAGTTTTGGGTTGTGTATACATGTATTGGGACGGGTCATTTGTAATTATATCAGATGTGTATGCATGCAGGCATGAGATTAGGGATAAAAAGTTAGGGTTAGGAGATAAGGCAGTTCAGCCGCTATAAAGAGATACGGCACAAAGAACAGAGGTGTCGTGCGGCAAGCGGCGCAAGAAAAAGAGGAGCTGCAGGTGAAGGCAACATCACGTAGGAGAGGAGAGCTCCTCGAGGTGGGCCAGGAGGCCACTGCGCAGATCAGGGTGGAGCACGTCATCCAGGAGGAGAGCAGCAGCACGAGCAGCTGGCCGGGCCCGACATGTGATGTTGTCGGTGGGGCAGTAACAGGAAGTTGGCAGCTGTGCAAAGAAAAGAGGAAAGAGAAGAAGAGAACAAGAAGGAAAAATTGAGAGAAATTTGAGAGATTATTCGAGGGTTGTGCTTTCATGTAAAAGGGTCCTCATACGTGGTCTGCATTCCTAATTTGAGGAATAAATCAGTGACTATGGGTTCCGATCTACTAATTCTAGTTTTTCAAGTTTACGTATAGTTGCTTTCTAGTTTGATTGTTTAATCTAGTTTTCTTTCATGGTCTTAGATCTAGTATTCTAGATTGAATCTTTCAGTTTGATCATTATTTTATTAATTTCCAGTATTAATAAAAACATAAAAAATATTAGGTTTAGTTGTTAGTTTGCACCAATTCAACCCACCTCTTGGTGCGCCTCATCCTTCGGACCCCAACATGGTGTAAACCATATGCTCATAAACAAGGACCCCAACATGATGCACAAGTAGTTGACAACAGAACAAGACTTGAGTTTGATACGGAGGAGCACAGTTTCTTCAGGAAAATGAAGGACCACCTTTTGTCTCTCCTAAATTCATAATTCGTGACTCAAGAAATGCAGAAGTTAGAAATTGCCGAAGCCATACACCTGTCTATTGCTCTCCTCTACCCACAACCCCCATTCCAGCATCCATGCAACAGACTGAATTACACATTCTTAAGCATCCATTATTGCATAAAAATCTCATAAATATCCTTCTTTTCTGGTCCATTTTTCTCACAATGCAAGCCGTATATACGAAGCATGCAGGCGTGCAATCTTGCCTATCCAATATCCACCACACATGTCCATGATTTAAGCCATGCTACTGCGGAAATGTGTAAGGTACCAAATATGGTATGCAGCAATGTGCAGCCTATTCATAGTACTAGAAAAGCAAGTAGTCCATAGTTAACTGTAGCTTCGTCCGTACCTCCTATGGTTTGCTTGTACAGACGCTGGTCGCTGTAGTTGGAGAAGACAATAACATCCCCTTGAACGGCGAATGCCCCACCGCCGTACTCCTGGGCCAGGGACCGCACCGCGAACTCCGGCGGCGTCACATCCAAAATTCCACCGCTCGGCTCCGCTGCTTCCTTCACTAGAACCGCGCGTCTGAAGAAAAAATATTTTGCAGCTTCAGATTAATCATCAGAAACGAGGGGTTCCAGAATTTGGGCGCAGTAAATGGGAGTGGATTGTTTTGCGCACCCTCCCTCCTCGGGGCGCGTCTCGACCCAGAGGAGCCGGCCGTCGCCGGCGACGGCGAGCCCCTCGACGGCCTTCCCGGCGGCGGATACGGCGGCGGCGGAGATCGGCGACTCCCAGGACCCGTACGGCGCGGGCGACTTCTCAGCCCTCGAGGTGTGAGGGTGCATCGCGGCCGTCCGGTTGCGATCGGGGGACGCGCGTGCGGCGGCTTTGGGGAGTGAGATGAGTGGCGGGGCGGTGGAAGATTGAAGTGTATGTTCACTACTGGTCAACTCTCAAGTTTGTAAATCCACTTCAAGTCTGCCTCGTTCTCGAAAGCGAGATCATATAGGACAATGACAACTAGTCTCATAAAAATAAATCTGTTTAGAGTTTATCTCTCTCGATGTAAGCGGTAGTTAAATATATTAAATTAATTCTAGCAGTTTATACATTGTTAAATTGATGTTTTTAATATAAGGTATATTTGATGAAAGTTATACTACATATTTATTCGGTGTGTGCACCGTTTGAGCAACGCATGTACATTTAGTATTTAAATGGTATTTAGATGGGTCTTAGGCCATCTCCAACAGCATTCCTCAAATTTCATTCCCTATATCCTCATATACAGAATTCCCTATAAAGATTCCTTCCCTATATCTCTTTCCTCTCCAACAGCATTCCTCAAATCTCATTCTCTATTTTATCACTCCTATATTATAATGATATTTCATAACCGTCATATGAGCCACATTTAATTTTTAGCATGAAAAATTTGACCTGTATTTTTAATTGCAGGAATTTAAAAAATTTCATTCCTCGGTCATCGTGAATTCGGGGCTATATTGTAACCAAGCAATATTGTACCGCTATATTGTAATTCGGCTATATTGTAACGGCTATATTTTTAGGCTATATATACACACCCATTTACACTTCCAATCCTTGCCCCATATCTGAATGTTCATTATCTAGTATATCTCAATGAGTCGTCGTAACTTAGTTCAAGATTTTCTTCCGATTCATCGTCGTCGATGACGCATGAATCTCTTTCTTACAAGAGCATATCTAGCACAAAGAAAGAAGATAAGTGTGTGAGTGGTCGACGCCATGGGGGTTCTATTGTTGGCCATCAATACATACATCGCACAGAGAGAAGGGCATGCCAGTCATCGAGACTATTTTGTCGATCCTCCTGGCCCAGTCACGGCCCAACTTTCTTTCTGCTGGAGGTTTATGATGAGAAATATTTCAATTGTTTGTATTTTTGATTGATCATCTTTTTCTATAGCTCATTCTTCTTTCTACAGTTTAGAATGAGTCGTCACCTATTTCTTCGATATTGCATGTCAGAGAAACCCATGATGATTATTTTGTTCAAAAGGAATTGTGTCGAACTATTGGGTTATCTTCTTTACGTATGGTAATCGCAAAGATTCCTGATGATAGCTTATGGAGTACGGGCAGATGCTATTGATGATTGTCTACTGATTGCGTAAAGCACGCCATAGAGAGTCTTTAAAAGGTTTGTGCGAGTTATTATTGTCCTCTTGGAGATGAGTATTTGAGATCTCCAAATGAGAATGATATCTTAGATTACTTGCAATCGGTGAGGAAAGAGGTTTTCCGAATGCTAGGAAGCATAGATTGCATGCATCGAGGTGGAAAAATTGTCCTACAAAGATGGCAAGGCTTGTATACTCGGGCATGTACACAAGCCAACAATACTCTTAGAAGCCGCTGTTCACAAGATCTATGGATTTGGCATGCCTTTTTTGGTTTACCAGTGATCTCACAATGATATTAATGTTCTTCACTGCTCTCCGTTCGCAAAGCTAGTCAAGGACAAGCGCTAAGTGAATTACACTATCAATCTGGCCACAATTACACAATGGGGTACTATCTTGCCGATGGGATATATCCCGAATGGGCAACATTTGTGAAGACAATACCATCTCCTCACGGGAATAAGAAGAAATATTTCTCCCAAGCTCAAGAGGCAACAGAAGGACGTGGAACGAGCCTTTGGAGTTCTCGCAATCTCTGGCTTGCAATTGTTCGAGGTCCAAAGACGCTTTCGGATCAACAAACACTCGAGATATCATGACAAATTGTGTCATCATGCATAACATGATAGTTGAAGATGAGCTTAGACGAGGACCACTTGACTATAATTACGAAGGAATGGGAGAAACAGCTTCTGTCACACGAGCATACGCCTCGAACTCTTCGCTTTATTCAAACTCATCATTCCATTCGAATAGGGAAACTCACCACCACTACAAAACGATCTAGTGGAGCACTTATGGCAACGTTATGGAGGGGTGTAATTCTATTTGTTGTAATGTATTCAGTCATTCATCTATGTATTCAATCATTCATCTATGTATTCAGTCATTCATCTATTGCAAAACAAGAATGTCATTACTTCAAATCAACCATCAAGCAAGAATGCATTGCAATATGTAAGTCCATAACCTAAGGAATGAGGGACAACCGAATAGTTCTTAAGCAAAACAAACAACCTTGGTTCAACTCGACCTATTACATCTTCTAGCTATTATGTCGCTTTCGCAAGCTCGTAATACTGTTTTTGTGTCTCAGTGCAGCGACTTAGATCAATGCCCATAATTCTCTCCTCCTCGACCATTTTCTTGAATTCAAGTTCATTTTTCTTGAATTCAAGCCTCGCTTTTTCTTGCTCAATTTTGAGTTTTTCTTGCTCAATCTTCACTTGTTCTTGTGCATACAATCGATCATATCGCTCATCTTTCTTCCTCTCTTTTATAATCTCAAGTTCCCTCTTTTCCTTTCTCAAATTTTCCAATGCTTCCATGTAAAGATTTGTTGTTGGAGCAACTTCTTTACATCGACGTAATCGTTCTTTCGCCTTATGTCCAATTGGTCCGCTTAAGTGATCATTTTCTCGCATTAGGATGGTCCTCATCAAGATGAATTGCATTTGTGCTACAACAGGATCGAAGATCCCTGACTTCCGCTACTAGATGTCTTTTGCTTCTTCGAGATAACCGAGCACACCACTTAGGATGGTATTGCAAAGTATTCCAAAGCAATGTAAGAATGCGAACGATCGCTTTTCTTCCTCATGATACAAAGTTTTAGCTTGCATAATCAGACAACCACACAAACAATATCTATGAGAACAACATCTACAAATAGGAAAGGTACATAGATTATGGACTAACCTTGTCCTGCCGCTAACCCGCTTTGATTTCGACGCCAATCCGACACCATGACACCTACAAAACTTGTTCATCGCTTCTTGAATAACATCCATCGATGTAAGTGAAGCTCGTGGAGCGATCCGAGGTGAAAGTCTTGTACTGGGAAGTAGTCATGAATTCTTCTCCAATAAGTGGCACGGGATTGTTGGTTCCCTTTGTATTGCATCAATACTAACATTAAGTTACGCGGAGACCAACAAATTGTCTTCTTCTCGTGAGAAATTTTTGATCTTCTATTGTTTGCTTTTATTTGGGGACTATCCGTAGTTAATCGTGATGGTTGTGAACCAATTGACTTTCCTGCGGGAGTAGGTTCGTAACTCATCCCAATCACGGAGTGCATCCCCTCCTCACTCAACAGATTTATATAGAAGCCATCCATAATTTCTATTCGACAACAACAAAATTTATCAAGTTAACAAACAACATTACAATATCTAACAAGTTAACAAACATCATTACAATATCTTAACAAGTCTTAACTACCTTTTAGTAACATTACATCATAAATAACAAGTCCAAACTAGTCTTAGCAACATTACATCATAAATAACAAGTCTAAAACCAGTCTTACCAACATTACATCACATAAATAAGTCTTAACATTAATACAAGACTAAAAACCGTTCGTAATCATCACTATCAATTTCGATACCCTCATCTTCACAATACCGGTCATCACGCTTATCCTCGCTATCACTCGTAGTCATAGGGAAGACACAACCCAGGGTCTACATCCTCTGCAAGCTCTACCTCATCTCTTTGCATCGCTCATGTGATTCTATGGCAACTTGCTCTAAGTCGAGCTATAGTTTCGATGTCCATCAAAACGCTTATTGAGTTCATTGGCACATTGACATGTGCCAATACTAAAATTGTCTTCCACAATTTTGTTAAGGTCCAATGCGGCTCTCTATTTGTTTTATCGTCCATGACAAGCCTTTTGCTGAGCTTCTCTGATCCTTGTCCATCTACACATTGAAGCAATATACAACAGCTTAAACTACACATTGGCAGCAACTATACCCCAATCATACATACTAAACACTAGACAACAATGTGCAATTTGGCAAATATGTACTAAATCAAGTAAAACCAGTGGAGTTGCACCTTTTCTTTCAAAATTTGTATGGATAGGTTGAATGTACTTACGGGTATTTCTAAATGTATGCACATTCTATATTTAATCACAAACTTGTAGGTAGAAGATGCAATGTTAAAAGTTAGGGGCTAACTTATAATGCTATTGATGTAAAAACATATAATGCTTGTAGTGTGATCTTCGCAATGCCGTTAAGGCCTCGAAATGTAAAAGAGTATTGCTTGGCAAAGAAGGATTATGGGTATACTACACATTGGTGCAGGATCTCTCGCAATGCTTGTAGTGTGATCTCTGCAATGCTACACATTGGCAAAGCAACCTAACTCTTCGCCTGGCTTAGCAAGCTTTTCTTGCTTTTGGGAGCAGGTCACAGTTGCTTGGCAAAGAAGGATTATGGGTGGCATACTACCAAACACATATTCTTGCCCAAAGAAGGTTAGGTGAGCAATAGCTTGGTCGGGCAAAGGATCCAAACATGCCCTACAACTAGCATTGATTGGTCAGATGCAAAAATTGATAGTATGTTCAAATCGAAACGACCTTTTTCGATTCCTTTTTTTAAAATTTTTCACCGATGAGATATAACGTGACCTCCTCTATCGTGATCTCGCATTTTGGTCTTTGGATACTTAAAATTCTATCAAAGCATTAGTGACTATTGTGGTTCATATGCTGCTTTTAAATTTACCAAAGCATTAGTGACTATTGCAGAAATTTTATATTTTAACTAACATCGACAAAACATTATGGAGATTACTCAAGATTGATAGAATGGAGCCATCGTGAGCTCAACATAGATGAGGGTTCTACTGTACTCACCGGGGTGGAGTAAAATTTGTGACAGAGTGTTATGGAATCATCGGTAGAATTATCCCATCTTTCTATGATAATAGTTTAATGGAAAACATATGCCAAAATTTTTACAACTACGCATCAATGATAAATTTTCCGCATGTTTCATTAAGTTCCTTGGGCCTTATTACATGTTAATTATCACCGAAAGAGAGAAAAATTGGGGTCAGATTTGGCCATCCAATTTACCAAGTCACTAAGACTGCAATGGCTGAGTTATCAAATTCCAAGATGAGGCCAACATTTCTTAATTCCAAGGATGAGAACAGGTAAACACGCTAAAAAAGAGGCGAAAATAATCTCCTATTCACGCCCTCGCTTCCTCCTCCTCGTAAATCGAATGTCACATGCGGCAATCCAAGGGTGAGGAAATCACTCACCAACCGTAGGGACTACATACTCGGCCTTCTCACATCCATATTGCAAGGGGAATGCACTAGTACACCTCAACGAGGACGGCGGAGGAGAGGCAAGAGAGGATTTACCGGCAAGAACGAGGACGGCGGAGGAGAGGCAAGAGAGGGATTTACCGCAACGAGGACGGATCCAAGCTGGCGACGACAATGAAGGCGAGCGGTGGCGAGGACGGAGCGGCGACGAGGACCGCTGCCGACGAGGGCGCTGGCGACGACGACTAAGTACCGGGCGAGGACGCGATGGCGACGACGAGCGTGGCGCAGGACGAGCGCGATGAGGGTCGGTCGAGGACGAGTCGCGAGGTGACCGGACGACGATGGCGCGCGACGACGGAGGCCTGTGATCTATCGCCGCCACGGGTTCCTCATCAGCGCGGAGCATGCATCGTTGAGCTCTGATGGGATCGGAAGATGGGGAACGGAGAGAGAATCCCGAAATTTCGAGATTCTCTCTCGCTCAGAATATGGGGAAGAAGATCAGTAAGCTGTTGGAGCAACCACACTAGCGAGCTACAGTGCTAGAATCCTCATTTCTACGGATGAGGAACGGGAAGAGGAAGCTGTTGGAGATGGCCTTAGAGCATCTCCAACAGCACTCTCCAAATTTCACTCTCCAAAAGTCATATTTGGAGAGCTCTCCAAAAAATTGACTCCCTATATCTCCTTCCTCTCCAACAGCACTCTCTATATCACACTCTCTATTTTCTCTCCCCTATATTTTAATCATATTCTCTAACCGCCATAACAGTTATTGTAACCACCACGCTGCAACGGTTATTTTTGAACGGGTAGATTCGAATGGCTATATTTTAATACGGGAATTTGAAATTTGAAATTTGTTGTAACCACCCCGCTTCAACGGTTATTTTTCAACGGGTAGATTCCAACGGCTATATTTAAATGCGGGAATTTAAAATTCGTAATTTCTTGTAACCACCACGCTGCAACGGTTATTTTTCAACGGGTAGATTCCAACGGCTATATTTCAATGCGGAAATATAAAATTCGAAATTTCTTGTAACCACCGCGCTGCAACGGTTATTTTTCAACGGGTAGATTCCAACGGCTATATTTAAATGTGGGAATTTAAAATTCGTAATTTCTTGTAACCACCACGCTGCAACGATTATTTTTCAACGGGTAGATTCCAACGGCTATATTTCAATGCGGAAATATAAAATTCGAAATTTCTTGTAACCACCGCGCTGCAACGGTTATTTTTCAACGGGTAGATTCCAACGGCTATATTTAAATGCGGGAATTTAAAATTCGTAATTTCTTGTAACCACCACGCTGCAACGGTTATTTTTCAACGGGTAGATTCCAACGGCTATATTATTCTTGTCTATATATACATACCCATTTGCAGTTCGAAGTATTGCACGTTTCTTGTTGTTCACTACTACCAATAGTTCAATGAGTCGTCGAAATTTAGTCTCGGAATGTCTCTCAGAAGATGAGGAGTCTGAGAGAAATAATGAGTATGTATTTCTTATGACAATAGGATACCTAGCACACATGGAAGATCACGATGTGAATGTTCCACGCCATGGTGGTTCTACTCCTGGCCATCAAGTCGTTCATCGCAATAGACAAGAAGGACATGCTAGACTGTTCGAAGACTATTTTGTTGATCCTCCTATCTATGGCCCAACCTTCTTTTGGCGTAGGTATGGAATTATTCGTTGTTTATGTCTTCGCATATTATGATGATCGTCTTGTCCGCGTCTCAACCTTCTTTTTGGCGTAGGTTTCGAATGAATCGTTCTTTATTTCTTCGCATATTGCATGCTGTAGAAGCGCATGATAACTATTTCATTCAGAAGAGAAATTGTGCTGGAATTCTTGGGTTATCTGCTTTGCAAAAGGTTACCGCTGCCTTTCGGATGCTAGCCTACGGAGTAGCGGCAGATGCTATTGATGATTATGTGAGGATTGGAGAAAGTACTGCTATAGAGAGCCTGAGAAGGTTTGTGAAAGCTATTATTGAACTCTTTGGAGCTGAGTATTTGAGATCTCCTAATGATAACGACACTGCTAGATTACTTGCAATTGGTGAGGAAAGAGGTTTTCCGGGAATGCTAGGGAGCATAGATTGCATGCACTGGAAGTAGAAAAATTGCCCTGCAGCATGGCAAGGCATGTATACTGGTCATGTGCATGAGCCAACAATCATTCTAGAAGCCGTTGCTTCGCAAGATCTTTGGATATGGCATGCTTTTTTTGGTTTACCAGGGTCTCACAACGATATAAATGTTCTTCACCGATCCCTCTCTTATAAAGCTAGTGAAGGGCAAGCACTGAAGTGAATTATACCGTGAGCAGTCCACGCTTATACAATGGGATATTATCTTGCAGATGGAATATATCCTTCATGGGCAACATTTGTCAAGACAATACCAGCTCCCCAAGGGAATAAGAGAAAACATTTCGCCCAAGCTTAAGAAGCAGCTAGGAAGGATGTGGAACGAGCATTTGGAGTTTTACAAGCTCGTTTTGCCATTGTTCGTGGACCCACTCGTTTTTGGTATCAAGAAGCACTTAGAGATATCATGACAGCATGTATCATCATGCATAACATGATAATTGAAGATGAGCGGGATGGAGGTCCAGTTGACTTCAATTACGAAGCAATGGGAGAAAATATTGCAGTCTCCCATGAAAGAACACCTGAGCTTGATGAGTTTATTCAAACTCATCAATCCATCAGAAATAGGCAAGCTCACTCTCAGCTCCAAGAAGATCTAGTCGAGCACTTATGGCGCCATTATGGAGGGATGTAGGCGAGCGCATTATGGAGGGATGTAGGCGAGCACTATGATGTACTAGTTTATGCTTTTCAACTATGATGTACTAGTTTATGCTTTTCAACTATGATGTACTCAACTCCCAAGCATTGAAAAACAAAACCACAATGATACTTTCAGTTAGGATTGTGCACAACTCAAGTTCACGTCCATCACTGACTCAATGATAAGCAAAATAACGTTTCAATCTAGATGCAACCAGACCTATTACATCAATAATTAGTTAATACATCAACCAGACCTATTACATCTGCGAGCGATGATATCATTCTGCAAGGACAGGTAGTATTGTTGTTGTGGCCCACTCAAGCGACTAGTGTCAACGCTCATAATTCTCTCTTCTTCAACCATTCTCTTCAATTCAAACTCATTTTTTCTTATCTCAATCTTTTCCTTCTCATGAGCAATCTTTTCCTGTTCTTGCGCAAATGCTCTTTCGTACCGCTCTTCTTTCTTCTTCTCTTTAATAAGCTCCATTTCTTTCATTTCTTTTCTAAAGTTTTCTAATGCTTCCATGTAGAGTGAACCTGTTGCACCACTCTCAACTGGAGCTTTACCGCGGCGGATCCGCTCTTTCTCGGCCTTCCTACCAGTTGGCCTAATGAGCACATCAGCTTCTGCAGTAGCAGCATCTTCATGAATATGACTTGCATTAGAGCTAAGAGGGCTGGAACTACCCGAAGATGCATTGGACGATGTTTTTTGCTTTTTTTGAGATAAATGACTGGTCCATTTTGGATGGTGCTGAAGTATATTCCAGCAATGCAAGTATGCAAATAATCGCCCTTCTTCTTCTTGGTACAATGATTTCACATGGACAATCCCATGTATGACATGTACCTTATTAACATGGACAACACATATAAATTCATAATGAAAAAAGGGATGTGAACCAACCTTATCCTGCTCTGTTATCCCGCTCTGCCGTCTACGCTCAATGCGGTCATAACATCCACAGAACTTGTTTACATGCTCTTGAATAGATGACCATCGGTGCATAAGTGAGTTCTGACTACGCTCCGAATTGAAATTTTTGTTCTCATGGAAGTAATCATGTATTCTACTCCAATATGTGGTACGAGTTTGTTGGGTCCCTTGCACTGGATCCAAACTAACATTAAGCCATGCCGATACCAACATATTATCTTCATTCTCCGAAAAATTCTTTGATCTTTTATTTTGAGATCTCGACTGGGGACTGCAATGGTCAACTGGAGAAGGTTGCTCCCCATTTGGGCTTCCATCCCAACGAATTTCACTTCCTCCCTCACTCAACAGACGAGCATAGAAGTCATCCATATAGCACAAACTGTAGGCATAAGTTCGGAATTAAACAATGGTGCATAACAACACATGCAAAAGTACAACACGTCTTAATACACTGAACACGAATAAAACTAGTCACTGCAACTACTCATAAAGTATGTCTCAAAAGTAGAACACAAATAGCACTAGTCACTGGACTCGATACTTTCATTCTCTCTAAATTGATGGTCGTCAATTTTATCGGAATCATCGCTCTCATAGTCGTATGGGCGCAACTGCTCGTCTCCTTCTTCTTCATCGAGTGGAGCAACAGTGGCTGTTCCCACCAAGTCTTCCGAGTGTATGACAAGGTCATCAAGACGGCGAGCAGCGTGTTCGATCTCTAGTAAGAGTCGATTGAGTTCATGTCCGTTCTCGCATGAGCATGGAGAAAAATTATCTTGCACTATGTTCTTAATATCACTTGCGATTTCCTCTATACACTTAATTGTCCAAGCATGCACTTCACTGACTTTCTTTGAATCTTTATCCATCTATATGCAAGTAAGTAGTACACTAAGATGAATGCCACAAGGTTATAAACATTAAAAGGGTATCGAGTTGACTTACTTTATCCAACGAATCAGCAGAAATATCAGTAATCTTGGAAGAGCCACAAACTTCGAAAGCAGTGCAGTTTAAATAGCACAAACCTAAGGAGGCGAATTACATTCAATGAAATTAGTGAGTTAAGATATATGAGAATATGCACAGATTATTGATCAGTCATATGTAGCAAAACTTGTGTCAGGACAGTCATAAGTAAGTAGCTAGTGAAGATAAAATTGGCTACTCGAATGATCAACACCACACTTCAGAGTTTAAAAGCAGGCAAACTAGTTGTTGTAATGGAAGTACCACTCCATCTACCAGTGTTTGATCAACACCACACCTCAGAATTTAAAAGCAGGCAAACGAGAAGCAGCAGCAGAC
Organism: Rhipidocladum racemiflorum; assembly: GCA_036346355.1. Classification (NCBI taxonomy): domain Eukaryota; kingdom Viridiplantae; phylum Streptophyta; class Magnoliopsida; order Poales; family Poaceae; genus Rhipidocladum; species Rhipidocladum racemiflorum. Next base: position 9,274,251 of record CM070579.1, read on the forward strand.
TTGTGTCAGGACAGTCATAAGTAATGGAAGCAGGCAAACAACATGAAAATGGAAGCAGCAGCAGATTTATTCTTTGCCTCTCCAATTCTAGGCAGGGTGCACTTGCTTGTGTGTGCATATGTTCTGAGAGCAGTCATTACGTGTGCATAATCTGTGTTGTACTTGTGTGTGCGTGTGTTCATCCTTATAATCTAAATTAAAGATAACTTCAACTGCGCTAGTTGCTCGTTGCAACAAGTTTAGGCCAGGCAGTGCACTGCAATTTGTACGATCGAGATTCGAGAACAAATACAGATGAAATTAATTTACAAGGAAATGTTTTTTTAATAAAAATCAGAGCAGCTTAAAAAACTTGAAGCAATTCTGATGTTGTTTTCAGTTAGATGAAACAATACTCTTGTTCAATCATCCTCCCTAGCTAGCTATAAAACCGCCGGCAACGTACATGCACAATGTCGAGCTACAGAGTTCATGGCGAGGGATGCAGACATATATTAATTAAGGTGTTGTGCACTAAATCGAGATCAACCTACTAAATGATTGCTACGAGTATACCTCAGCAGAAAGCAAACTTATGCCATTGCGCCATTTGTCCCCTGATCTTCTATAAGCTAAGCACAGATAAACTACATCAGAATTGTGCACTAAGTGTTGATTGTTCATTTGTCACTCCTGTATCAGGTTCTATGAGCAAATGGTAGCCATGCAGAGATAATATTCAAATCCTCATGAGAGTAATTATGACAGAGATATGTGAAATCCTAATTTGTTCATTGATCACTCCTGTATCAGGTTCTACAAGCATGACATGAACCTGACCAAACTGAAAGAATTCAGAATCCAGTGCAATGAAGCCTAAAACACTAGGTGATCCTCCAGTGTAATGCGGCGAGGTCACCCTACCACCAACAATCACGAGCACCCCGGGAGCTAAAGAAAACGAACTGCGGATAAAGGTGCCTCCTGTTCTTCAATCTTAGCGTGCTTGAATCAAGCAACGTTCTACCAAAACACTAGGTGATAGTACTACACAAGCAAAGTTCAGATATCTACGACGTGCAAGCAACACTGACAAAACCGAGCTAGAATCCAGAAACACAAGCGTAGCAACTGAACCTGACCAAACTGAAAGAATTCAGAATCCAAATGCTACGGTGTCATTCAAGACCTAGAGAACTCGACATGAATCTAAAACATAACAAAAGACCGGATCTTGACAACAGAACTGAGCAGAGAAATCATGGTTTAGACATGCTGGTATCCAAACACGCAGGGATCTGACAAATAATTGGTCAAGTACAGAGAATGCAACTGGACAGAGACAACAAGAAACTGAACGGCAGAGACGTTTCTTCAAGGGAGCTAATCCTTACCAAGAAAAGTCGAAGAGGGAAAGGTCTAGAGGTCCACGACAGTAGCACTAGCAGATTTGGAGGCCCACGCCGGTAGCAGCACCAGATCCTCTTCCCGAAGGTCGTATGGGCGCAACTGCACGGCGGACGATGGTGCTCGTCGGGGTCGCGGATCTGCAGCCGGAAGGGGAAACGAGGAAGCAAGGGATTACCAACAAATCAAGAAGAAGCAGAGAGATCTGGAGGTCGATGGCATACCAGTACCAAATCCGCTGCCGATCCGCGCCGCGAAGGTACAGCGTGTGTGGTCTTGACCTACCCGGACATCCACCGGAAGCGGTCGGCGTGGCGGAGGTACAGGTAGCAGACGCCGTAGCCCCCCGATCCGCGCGGCGAAGGTAGAGGTAGAGGTTGCTGGATGCTCCGTGCGGTCGCGCGAACAAGACTTCGGTTGCTGCGAGCGCCGGATAGCGAGCGGAGAGAGAATCGCCAAAAGAAGGGAGTCTCTCTCCGCTCGCAAGATTTGGAGAGGGGGATGGCGAACTGTTGGAGATCGATTTTTCCTGCTAATCGGTATTATTTGGCGATAGGGAGTTTGATAGCAAGCCTGTTGGAGATGCTCTATTATATGATGAATATATGAATACTCAATAGTTAATTATTAGTTAGATTGGTGCGTTGTATAAATTAAGAATGAATTGTGTTATTGATTATAAATTGGATTAGAGCGTCACATAAATTGAAGGATGAATTGTAGGTACTAGAATATTAGATTTGCACCATTAGGTGAGAGGTCTCTACCTTCATTTTGGATGGCATAATATACGATTTTAAGATAATTATGGTCGTATAAATATAACAAAACAATTTACATACATGATAGGCAACATATTCAGTGCAATTAAAGTTTTCGTGTAACCACCGTGCAACCTTACTAAAAAAGTTTCAAAAAATTCTGAAAAAAAATCATGGATATACATCTCAACTTATCCCATCTACGTATAAAATTTCATGATCAAATACGTACTATGCTCGAAGTTACAAAAAAACAAATTTTGTGATGTCTACTGTAGCAAGATTCTAAGCGAAATTTTTTTTTTTTAACTTCTAGCATATTACGTATTTGATCATAAAATTTTATACGTAGATGAGGTAAGTTGAGATGTACATCCATGATTTTTTTCAGAATTTTTTGAAACTTTTTTTAGTAGAGTAGCACAGTGATTGCACGAAAACTTTAATTATACATGATATTTTGCCTAGATGATAATCTCATGGAGTGAGCACCTACGGCGGAGATCGGCGATTCCCAGGACCCGTACGGCGCGGGCTACTTCTCAGCCCCCGAGGTGTGAGGGTGCATCGCGGCCGTCCAGTTGCGATCGGGGGACGCGCGTGCGGTGGCTTTGGGGAGTGAGATGAGTGGCAGGGCCGTGGAAGATTGAAGTGTATCCTCACTACTGGTCAACTCTCAAGTTTGATTAAACTTCAACTCTGCCTCGTTCTCGAAAGCGAGATCATAAAGGACAATGACAACTAGTCTCATAAAATAAATCGGTTTAGAGTTTATCTCTCTCAACGTAAGCGGTAGTTAAATATATTAAATTAATTATAGCAGTTTATGTATTGTTAAATTGATGTTTCTAACATAAGATAAATTTGATGAAAGTTATACTACATATTTATTTGGTGTGTGTACCGTTTGAGCAACGTATGTACATTTAGATTTAGTATTTAAATGGTATTTAGATGGGGCTTATGTGATTAATATTTGAGTACTCGGTGGTTAATTATTAATTAGATTGGTGCATTATATAAATTAAAAATGAATTATGTGATTGATTATTAATTGGATTGGTGTGTTATATAAATTAAGAATGAATTGTGTGATTGATTATTAATTGGATTGGGGCATCACATAAATTGGAGGATGAATTGTAGGTACTAGAATATTAGATTTGCACCATTAGATGAGAGGTCTATACCTTCATTTTGGATGGCCAAATATATGATTTTGGGACAATTATGGTGATATAAATATGACTAAATAGATGGTTTACATACATGATAATCCAATGGAGTGAGCACATGTATGAGAGACTAATAAGCTATTAGGTAGTGGGTATGTAATCAACGTGAAAGCCTAATTTAAATGTTGCATGGTTACGTACACCTGTATTAGTGGAATATTGATATGTATGATTATGAATTACTAAAGTGGGATTGATGCAAATAGATTGTTAGTACATGCTTAAAATGTTGTAATAAAGCATGATTATTAGAATGGATCACGGTCGCGTACAATTAATTTAGTGAGTTTGTGCACAGTGAGCAACCTAGGTGGATATGGTGTAGTCAGTCATGCATACCAAATTAGTGTATTTTCGTAAATTACCATGCCCAGTAAATGATATAGCATGCATAGGAGGTGTATGTTCATTTGAGCGGTTTTCTTAAGAGTTGTAGGATTGGCTCTCACATCATTTTCATATATATCATCCTCACATGCGTCATTCGTATATGCATGACCTTGTATAATACTTGTATGCATGTTGTTTGTACCGAAGAATAGTAACTTCGAATTTATTTGCTTGTATATATGTTGACGTTGGAGTGTACACGTTGTCGGCGTTTTTGGCCGGCAGGATATCTCCTGGGCAGAGAAGTTTGGTTCGGTAGGGGGTGCTTTCGCGGTGGGACACCCGATGGTGCTCTCACGAGGGATCCCGGCGGTCGACAGACCAAGGAACGCGCACGCAACACCTGAGGGCGAGAAGAAGAGTGAGCAGCGCAACGAAGAAGGAGAACGAGCAGCACACCGATGTACCCAGGTTCGGGCCCCCGATGCAGGTAACAGCCCTACGTCCTGCTAGATCTTTGTTGATTATGTGGAAATGCTTACAAGGCTTCTCTCCCTTGGGAAGAAGAAGAACTCAATCTCTTGTTTTTGCCGTCCTCCTCTCCAACCTCAGAACCCTCAACCCCCCTCCACCATGCACCCAAGCTCCCTTATATAGACAGGGTTGGCTCGGGCAGGTGGGAGGGTGACATCATGTTGAACCACGATTCATTATTACACCCATCACTTTAGTCTTGTCGCGCCACCTCATTCTTCGTGTTGTCGTACGTCTTCGCTCGGTCCGTCCGGGTTAGGTGTGAGGCGTCAGAGGGATGGGCCGTCTTTGTAATTAATGGCCCTGACACAGCGTGTCAGAGGGAGGAGGCTTCAGGGCGAAGCCTCCTTTTCATCCTTTTAGTCGCCCACTTGTCCTGGCCGCTCAGCGAGCAGGGCCTGGCCGCCCACCTGCTCGCCAAACCGCCGTGTGGGTCGATGCCCGGCGAGAGGGGCCTGGTCGCCCGCCTGCTCGCCAGGCCACCACGTTGGCCAACGCCCGGCGAGAGGGGCATAGTCGCCCACCTACTCTCCAGACCGCCACGTGGGCCAGCGCCCGGCGAGAGGGGCCTGGTCACCCGCCTGCTCGCCAGACCGCCATGTGGGCCGGTGCCCGACGAGAGGGGCCTGGTCGCCTGCATGCTCGCCAGACCGCCACGTGGGCCAACGCCTAGCGAGAGGGGCCTGGTCGCTCGCCTTCTCGCCGGGCCATCTACTTGTTTGAGGTGGAGAGGGTACCCTAGCGTAAAGTACGCCGACAATAGCCCCCGGGTCCATCCCAGAACGCGTGCTGGTTGCTTTTCAGACCTCATTTAATGCCGCCACGTTCCCGATGGAGCCATATCTTTAGGGTACTCCAACCGCCTCGGTCCTCCCGACTTCCGCTGTTTCTTCTCGGGACCCGAAACGTCATGTCCCTTCGCCATCCTTGTGAACCGTCGGCACCAAGGGTATATATACCTACACACATTCACGCCCAACGGTTCACGCTCCTTCAAACTCCCGCACACATTGCCACTTGCTCTTCTAGCCCTTCGTCTAGAGATCTCTTTTCCGCTCCAATGGCGTTATCTCTTCCGTCGTCCACCGCTGACAAGGACAAGGTGTGGGCGCTCTCCCAAGTCGCGCCCGAGGTTGCCCTGCACTTCTGCCATGGGACCCTCTTTGCCGTGGTGCGAACCCGGGGAGATCGTTGTCTTCGCTTGGGGAGTGCTTGCGGGCCTGGTGCCGCCCTTCTCCGAGTTCTTCCTCACCATCCTTCACTTCTACGAGATCCACCAACTTCATCTCACCCCCAATTCCATCGTCATCCTCGCCATCTTCGCGCACCTCTGCGAGATGTTCATGGGGGTGATGCCCAATCTTCCTCTCTTCCGGCACTTCTACACTCTCTATGGCCTCGTCGGCAGCGGGGCTGTGGGGAGTTGCTATTTCTGCCTCCGCGATGGGTCCCCGCTACATCCCCTTCCAGGCGAAGTCCAACTGGAATGCGTGGCAGAATGACTGGCTGTACACCACCGATGATAGCGGGGTCGACGCCCTCGCGATGCTCTCCGCCCTGGCGAATGCCCGCAAGAGTTGGGGCTCGCTCGTCGAGGAGACGGCAGAGCTCCAAGCAATAGCGACCCGCATTCACCACCTGCAGGATGTTGGGCTGACCAGGGCGATGGTAGTCCAGGACTTCGTAGCTCGGAGGGTCAGCCCCCTTTGTCGTCGTGCTCGCTTGGCGTGGCAGTACACGGGCAACAACGACGTGACCCGCATGCACCCGGGCATAAGTTCTCGTTCTCCTTGAGTTCACATTCTTTTCACGTGGTCGCCGCCAACCCAATAACCTTATCTTCCTTTTTCGCCAGGTGCGGGGAACTTGGACGGCCCTGCCATTTCCAAATGGCTGGCCGTACTGCTCTTGCCGGTGCAGGGCAACCTGGACTTCCCCGATGAGGCCCTGTCGCTCTGTGATTTGGAGTCCGCGGAGCGTCTCCAAATCACGAGGCTCTTCCCCGCTATGGACTCCACCGGCTCCTCGGTGCTGCCAGCCCGTGGTCCCTTGGTGATCAGGGACCCGGTCCCGGCTGACGACTAGAGTGCAGGTAAGCGGCCTGTTTCTCCGAACGCCCCACGTGCAGACCCCAAGAGGCCTCGCACCGAGGGCCAAACCTCCACCGCCGCCGACCCCATCGCGATTCTCGACTCGTCTGGAGCGGCGGGGTCCATCGTCCCAGACCCGACACTGATTCTGCCGGTGCCAATTCTTTTGGTGCCAACCTCGTCGGCACCATCCCTGATGGCGCTGACTCCCTCAACGCCAAGGGTCGCCGTCGCCACCCACCAGGGCGGGCTCGCTCTCCCAGCGGCCTCCTTCGCCTTCTGGTCGCCCCCAAGGGTGGCCGCCCAACGTGCCCCGACTCAGTGGACGCCCGCGACGTCAATAGACGTGGCGGGGACTTCCGCCAAGGGCCCACCAGGTGCCACCGAAGCGGCCCAGACAGATGTCATCGGTGCTGGGGCTACCGCCCACCCCACCGTGGTCGTTCTTGCCCCTCCAACCTCCAGCTTGGCTGCGCTTCTCACCGAGCTTGGTGAGGCGCAAGCGTCCTCGGGCTCCCTCCTCACGGTGGCCATCCAGCGTGAAGCGCAGATGTCGCAGCAGATGACGGCACTGCACAAGGAGCTGACACAGGAGAGGGAGAGGGGGGCAGAGTTGCTGGCCCAGGAGAGGGTGATTGGGACGGCCCTGCTCGCCCGGGCGTAGGACGCCGAGGTGGCACAGGAGCAGGCGCGGATCGAGCTGTGTCGCACGCTGCACAACCTCGCAGTCATGCTCCGCCCACCCTTCGAGCGCATGGCGAGGTGCCTAGGGCCGCTGGGGGTGGTCCTTCGTGACCCACTCGAGTCCATGACCCTGCATTACGCCCACGGCGTCACTCGGGCCGCCGAGGGCCTCAGCGGCCTGCCGGTCGCCTTGGCCGCTCGCTCCGCCCGAGAAGGGCAGGAAGTCGCGGTCGCCACCGCAACGTTCATGCTCCGCGACACCTCCTTCGACCTGATGGCAGTCGTAGCCGGCATCGAGGGAGACGAGGCCCAGGCGCGGACGCTCGTGCATGAGGCGGCAAAGCAGGTGGCCAGGCTGATGGAGGTGGCAGACCCGGAGCTTGACGCCGCGCTGGTGGAGGAGGAGGCCCAAGATCCCGCTGGGCACATCCAAGTTGCCGACGACGAGTGATTGCCCGGGCTGCCCCCTTTACTTTGTTTACTTCTTCTTTTTACTTGTTTTCTTTTCTGCATGCAAAGACTATCTTAGTAAGTCCAATGAAGTTAGCACCTTTGCACTTTACCTGGATGTTTGCTTGATTGCGTTCACTTGTGTTTGCTTGATCCGACCATCGGGCGACCAGCCCCTAGGCTTGTCGCGATGTTATCTTGAATGTTAAGTTAGGCCAGGGCTTTGGCACTTCATCTGCGATTGCACATAACCACTGCAAACACAAGTAGTTGTTACGCGAGACACGCGGGAAAAAGACTGAAAGAATGTAGGTTGCCACGAGGGGTTGTCATGGTTCCTTTCTTTTTGGGACTTAGACCCTCGTGATTCGGAACCAGCCCGCGGCGTTGCGTGTCAAGGAAGTGAGCTCCCAGGAGTGGTATTGGGCCTGCAGTGTTCACAGTGACGACCTGAGGCGTGCTAGCCGCATTGAACCATCGTGCCACACTCACACCCCTGGTCGCCCATCCCTGCCCGACGCGAACGCCGGGTGTTACCGCATATCAACAAGGAGCAAGTCTTCGCGAAGGGTTGCTATGGTCCCTTTCTTTTTGGGATTTAGACCCTTGTGATTCGGAACCAGCCCACGGCGTTGCGTGTCAAGGTAGCGGGCTCCCAGGAGTGGTATTGTGCCTGCGGTGTTTGCGTTGACGACCCGAGGCGTGCTAACCGCATTGAACCACCGTGCCACACTTGTGCCCCTGATCGCCCGTCCCTGCCCGACGCGAATGCCGGGTGTTACCGCATATCAACAAGGAGCAAGTTTTCGCGAGGGGTTGTCATGGTTCCTTTCTTTTTGGGACTTAGGCCCTTGTGATTCGAAACCAGCCCGCGGCGTTGCGTGTTAAGATAACGGGCTCCTAGGAGTGGTATTGGGCCTGCGGTGTTCGTGGTGATGACTCGAGGCGTGCTAACCGCATTGAACCACCGTGCCACACTCGCGCCCCTGATCGCCCGTCCTTGCCCGACGCGAACGTCGGGTGTTACCGCATATCGACAAGGAGCTGCCAAACTGGCAATACCAATGACACCCACACCAGAATACTGCCCATCAGGGTGCAAGAAAGGGACACAAAATGGACAAAGCAAAAGCCTCTAAGGCAAACAACTTCCCTGGTCAATAAGAGGGTGCGAAACCCATCAAACCCTGAGAAGACTTAGGGGTAGAACCTTCGCAACAACTCCAGGTTTTGGGAGTTCTGCACCTCTTGACCGTCCTCAGTGACCAACCAGATCGCCCCGGGTCGCGAGACAGAGACCACCTTAAAGGGGCCCTCCCATCAGGGAGATAGTTTGTTGTGACCGGCATGCGTCTAAACTCTGCGCAAGACCAGGTCAACCACTGCCAGTGTTCTCTGATGGACCCGGGTGGCGTGGTACCGCCTGAGGCTCTGCTGGTACCGAGAAGCACGCAAGGCTACCAATCGCGCACCTCCTCTAGAAGGTTGACTTCATCTCTGTGATGGTCTTCCTGGCCCTCCTCAGTAAATGATAAAACGTGTGGGGAGCTGAGCGACAGCTCGGATGGGAGGACAGCTTTCGCTTTGTAGACCAGGAAGAAGGGCGTTTCTCCAGTCGCCCGGTTGGGTGTGGTTTGAAGCTACCACAACACCGCCAGAAGTTCTACTATCCACCGCGCCCCCCCCGCTTATGGAGCCGATCAAATGCTCTGGTCTTGATGCCCCTCAGCACCAGTGCGTTGGCGCGTTCTGCTTGGCCGTTGCTCCTTGGATGGGCCACCGAAGCGATGCAGCAGATTGCTCGCACTTACTCTAGAGAGCTGGATGGAACAGTATTCCGTCACCACCCACGCCGAGACAACAGAGCTCAGCGAAAGCCGATAGAAGATGAGGATGCCACCGTCACTCACTTGGTCAGATTCGTCGTCGCCTAGGAGGAGCTTATTGACGACACAGTCCAGGAGTTGATGAAGGCTCGCGAGCAGGTCGAGGAAGGGAAAAAGTACCTAGAGAATGCTCATGAGTACGTCGCCTATGCTGCGGAGAGGATCGCAGAGCTGGAGACCGCACTGTATGGGCAGGGCCCGAAGCCAGTGTTGGAGTTGGACGCCTGCACCGGAGGAACCAAAGACTGAAAGCAGAGCACCACCAACACCACAAATGAGCCCGAGCCTGAGGATGATGCCGCTTCTTCGATTACTACCGTTGTGGGGCATGGTGATCGCTTCGCGCCTATGCCACTGCACCCGCCACGAGGAGGCAGTGGAGGTTTTCTCGACGAGTGAGCGTAGGTTTTGCAGTTGAGACTCCTTCATCGAGTCGCGTCTAAGAATAAAGAGTCACCCTTAGAGGCATTAGACTCTAGTGATAGTTGATTTGGGTTTTCATTGCTTGCTGGGTGTGCAGTATGTGTTGCAAGGCCCTTAGGCATTGTAAGCAACCATACCAAGTTATTAATAAATAATACAGTTGGACTTTGAGTTACACCTCCGCCCCGCATAAGTTTTCTCTATTACTTATTTATGCTTGTTTCCCCCTTATCTCTAAACCTTGGAGCAATCGACAGATAGTGAACACCCGCGGAAACCTTGGAGGCAACGGAAGTGGTTCTTGCCCAGCTGGGAACCCTAATGATGGAGCACCTGCACCCCAACCAGCACTGCTAGTACATATGGCTCCCGCACATGCCTCCATGGATATCAGAGAGCAGGCTGCTCCCCTCTTCCCAAGTGATGCACTTCAGGAGAATTCCGTTTCTACTTTGGCGATATAGGTCCCCGCCTACCAGAGTATAGCACTTGGCCTTTCGTGCAATTTTCTCGGCTGAGGCATCATCGTCAGGGATCACTTGGTCTCACAGGAAGGCATAGATCAGATCCATCCACTGACCTTCCCGGCCAAGTGTGGCGTTCGTGTGGTGATCACCCGGGTACTTCGCTTGGCCAAGCGTTTCCCCTGACGCGGCCTTAGTGGCGCCGATGTCTTCCCTCCCGGAATAGGGGGCTGAGGCTGTGTAACACCCCAATTTTTGCTTTTCATGTATTTAAATGAAATTTGGCATTTTTGAGAATTTTTGGAATTTTCTGTAATTTATTTGGATTTAATTTGAATTTATTTCCTTTTGAAATTATTAAAGAATCAAAAGTTATAAATAAAATTTTGTTGGAAATATTTTATTTGAGTCCAAAATGTCTCAAAGTATTTTCCAGAATTTTTCTGGAATTTTTCTGATTATTTTGCTATTTTTCTTGAATTATTTGAATTTCTAGAATTATTTTAATTGTTAAATCGCTGGAAAATACAAGAGTGGGTTAGTACTGTTCATCCGACCGAGTCCGACCCAGGTCAGACTCAAGCCCGACCCGAGCCCAACCGAACCTAACCTCACGACTGTCGGATCTTGATCCAACGGTCACGATTGCGCCACGTCGCCAATCCAAATCCCCGTCGGATTCCGCCGCCGCCGCCGAGTGGGCCTCGGTTTCCGCAGATTTCACGGACACCGAGGCCGCTATTTATTGCGCCGCCACCCGTGTCGTGTTCTCCTCTTCCGTGCGCACCCGTAGCCCTAGGTTACCGAGCACGAGCCGCCGTAGCTTCGCCGCAAAAGCTCGCCGAAGTTAGAACTGCACTCCGCCGTGGTTTTTCGCCGTTCTCCGCCGTCATCGAGCCCAGATCCGAGATCGTTGTGTCACGGCGCGTCGAGGGGTACCACTTACCTCGCTGGAATCGCACCAAAACCCCGTCGGGCTCGTCATCATCTTCGTCTCCGGCAACCCAGCTCTACCGTGGCCATCACCGAACTCGCGAAGCTTCTCCGCCGTTGGATCTTCATCGCACGGCCAGGATTCAACCACGTCACCCGTGGGTAAGTTCCACGTTTTAATTCTTAGATCTATTATCAGCCGTTGGATCTAAATCCGATGCCCTAGATTGAGCCACGTAGCCTTGAACCGCACCATGCTAGGGGTAGATCTCAGCCGTTAGATCTAGATCGTACGGTTAGGGTTCAAGCACGTTGTAGCACTAGATTGGATCTCGACAGTCCGATCTAAATCGGACGGTGTAGATTGCGCCATGCGTCGAGCGCCGAGTCATGCCACGTCACCCCCAGCGACGCGTTTAAACCCGATCGGATCTCGACCGTCCGATCTAAATCGTACGGTCTAGATCAACTGCGTTGCACCGCAACATGCGGGATTAGATCTGATTTGGACCGTTGGATTTCAAACCAACGGCCCAGATTGCACCACGTGTCCGGTAGCCGAACCAGCGCGGTCCATGCGGGCGCTCCCGGTCGTCACTAGGGCCCGCGTGTCAGCGGCTCAGTCCACTGTGCGGTGGCGTCACCCGTGACATCACGCTGACGTCACGGTAGGCCCCGCGTGTCAGTTCGCTCGGCGCGAGCCGTGCTGACGTCAGCGCGGGCGTCATCCGTGTGGGTCCCGCATGCCAGTGACACGTGCACTTGTGGACCGGGTCCACGGTGGACCGAGCCCGAGCCGTGGACCAAGTCCATGGACCCGGTGACGTATGCTGATGTCATAATTCGATTTTTCAAAAGAAAAATAATTCGGTGGAAATTCAAAATCCACGCTGACGTCATACTGACGTCATAAATCGGGTTTTTCAATAGAAAAAAATGAATTAATTCGGTTTATTCTTTTATTTGAATTTTCAATCTTCAAACGCTTATAACTTTTGCATTTTAACTCCGATTTGGGTGATTCTAATTTCTAAATTTTTATAGAATTGAGCTCTACATAATGGTGAATTTTATTTAATTTTTGGACATGAGTTTTCTCTGTTATTATGTATTTAATTGATTTTTCAAACTTTAAACGAGTATAACTTTTGCGTTTTAATTCCAATTTGGGCGATTCAAATTTCTAAAAATTTATAAAAATGTGCTCTCTCTGTTTATGATGTTTATTTGAATTTTTAGACACTTTTGCCTACTATTTATTTATGTTATTGCTATTTGCACGCGTTACGAGTAGACGTTGAAGTGCCCGAAGGCTTCGAAGGTGAAGTTTTGACCCAGGAGCCAGCTCAGGACCAAGAGCAAGTACTTTTTGAAGGCAAGTTATGCTTTGACCATATTGATACCATTTTTAAAATTAATTTAATTTATTGCATGCTAATTTAATTAGAAATTGTTTAAATTATTTCTAGGAGTTAGATAAATGCTAAATTGCAGTATGACACCTTGACTATTTAATTATGTGCCATGAACCCTTGTCACCCTAGTTGAGGAATATGTAGTTGGACATTATTAAATTGCCAACATTGGATATTTAGATCGTTGTAGTATATTGCTTAGACCTGCTATGTGCACATGATATGATTTTGGACAATCAAATGTTAATATTGACTTAATGATATATTGAACCTGTTTTTGGAGAAGTATCATGTGTTGTGATTGATGATGGCACGTGGTGCATGGTAATCAACTGGGTTTGATAAATAGATTTAGACCGGAGCAAGTGGCAAGAATGATATGGTGGGCCATGAGTGGCACCGAGGATGTCGTTTTGGTTCTTCGGGTAGTCTTGCACTGGTCACCCTAAGGACTTAACCTTGCAAGGCTTTGATCTGAGTCAATCATGCAACCACATGTCCGTAATGGGACGGACCTAGTTGAGTAAGTTACTAATAACTTGCGAGTGGTACCTCGGGGTGTCAACTACACCTTTTGTGTAGCTTGAAAGGGGAGCGTACAAAAGTTGTGGTATGGTACCCGTCCAACGGTATGTCGGTCCCATACTTCGCCTCTGTTAAGGGAAGGGATGGTGTATGGCAAAAACCGGAGAGGTTCACTTGTATAGTTTGCGATATCTAAAATGCTTTGTTACGATCACACGCCTTTGTGGTGTTTGACTGTATCTTGTGGGTAAAGTGCATAACCTCTGCAGAGTGTACAACCTATTCGAATAGCTGAGTCCACGGCCTTTGGACACTTTGCTTCGGGGATTACAGTCAAGGGTTAGACTTTCATGAAAACAACTTGGACTTGAAAAGTTTGGTTGGGTTTAATGATGAAGTTGATGGAAATGTGGATTAGGAAAGGAGAGAGATTTTACTTAACGCCTGGAAAAGCTATTGATATTATCTTTACACTTACTGCTTTCAAATATACTTATGCTACCTGTTAATTGCTGTTTACTGCAAATGAACCATGAAATATTCCTTTGTACTAAGCCATGCATGTAGAATAGTAGTTGCATTCTGTGCATGACTTGCTGAGTACCAAGTACTCACCCTTGCCACAATACAACATCAGTTGAAGAAAAGTCGACGCCAGCTTTGGAGGAAGAATACCAGGAAGAGCCGTCTAACTAGGGAGCGAGCCCAGTCAGTTGCCTGTGGTATATTGGATGGCGCCACGAAATCTACTTTATTCCACTGCAGTTATTTCTCTTTTAATAAGTCTTCGCCCTTCGAGGCGTATCTTTGTAACTTGACCATAAGGTCGAGTAACCAGTTTGGTTAATTAATTAAAGTACTTATTATTTCGATGAGTATGATTGTGATATTTACCAATGTTGAGACTGTGTGCACTAGCGTGATCCTAGACTAGTGAGGAATACACAGAGGGCCCGGATTTGCAAATTCGGGTCCCGACAGGCTGGCGCGTTGTCCTCCCCTCCAGGATTGGGGGCTGGAACAGACACACCGCCCCCACCGCCTAAATCGAAGGTCGCGACGCCCACACCGTCGTCCCCTCCATGTCCAGGGGCTGTGATGGACGGTTGCGATAGCCTTTCTTCAAAGACCCCGACCAGAACAGAAGATCTTGACGACACGAGCTACGCAAGCTCGTCCGCCATATGGTTGTCACGTCGAGGGATATGGATGTATCCCAATCCTTTGAAGCGACGTTCCATTTTTCAGACCCCCGCCAGGTAGGTAGTGAAAGGACAGGGGATGCGCCTAGAGGGGGGGTGAATAGGCGATTACAAAATTATACCCAATTTAAATTAATCTATCAGAGATAATGCGGAAGCAATTGGGATAATTAAGTTTTGCAATTTAAACAATTCAGCCCGAGACAGGTAACCCGGACACTCCGGATACTTAGTCCGGATACTCCGAACAACTCGGACAGTCCGGACCCAAAATACCGGACTCTCCGAATTGCCCTGATCGGCCAAAACAGAGAAGGACAATAAATTGAAGCGCTTCTTTGATTCTAGTGATACAAATTACTCTACTGCAATGAATCAAGTATATAAGCAAGAATATATGCAGTAGATACAATCTAATTGATCTAATCACAAGAATCGAAAGCAAATTAAGCGGATGAGCAAAAGAGGAAACCGAAGTAAGGAAGGAGACACTAAGATTTTATCCCGAAGTTCGGATCCTTGAGGGGATCCTACATCTCTGTTGAGGCGGCTCGGTCACACTTGAGCCGGGGTCTCTTTCAACCCTCTTGCTCCCAGTGTTGCACAATGCACTCGCCGGTCTTCACTTCTTTGATTCATTTCCTTGCGGAGGCGGAATCGAACCTTCACAAACCTTCGGTGGCCTTCCACACAAAGCTTGGAAGATCACCGACAACTCCTAGCCGTCTAGGAGACCTCAACCTCCAAGAGCAACAAATGCTCCCAAAGAACTCACTTAGAGTCCACCTCAAGTGCTCAACCACACTAATCACACTCAACCCGAGCACTACTCACTCTCACACCCAACCCTTCACTCAAAAGGGGATCACTAAGATCTAGGGTTAGAGGGGCTTTTGGGAGCTCAAGATCACTAAGAGTACACCTCAAAGCACCAAGAAAACAGTCTCCCAACCATGCTCCAACGGCTACCCAAGAGGGGGGCTTTAAATAGCCATCCCCAAAAACTAGCCGTTGGAACTGCGCAGGGTCCGGATACTCCGGACAAATAGTTCGGATACTCTGGACCACCCGGATACTCTGGACATTAAGTCCGGACACTCCGGACTTGCTACCAAGGCAACCGAGAACCCTGACCCAGAGACTCCGTACAAATTGTCCGGATACTCCTGACAACCCGGATACTCCGGACATTAAGTCCGGAGACTCCGGACATTAAGTCCGGAGACTCCGGACTGCACTCAGCAGCCCGACGAAAATGGGCATAACTTTTGACTCCGGACTCCGATTTTAGTGAACTTGGACTTTTCCGAAAGCTAAGAACGAGGGCTACACAACTAACAAGGTCTCATTACCCAAATCCCAAAGGATAAAATCAGATAGCACAAAGAATCCACAAGTAGACCTCAAATTCTCACTTTCCGATACTAACAACACTTCTATCCCTCACACCAACCCACCTACACCTAGGTGAATAAAGTGTGACTTGGTTTTATTAACCATAGACAAGGATAGACCACTTTTGAGCACTTGAGACATGTCTAAGTAATTTCAACGATTGCATCCCTCTTAATAGTACGGCAATCCTTAGACTCAAGTTTAAACACAAAAATTCTAAGTCTTACACTCAGCTTGCATGCCGACTTCTTGGATGCACGGTGCATGATGACGCTTTCACAAAGATTGATGACACCCTTCGTCTTGTCAACCTCGACGCGATTCACCTCATGTGACTCTCGTCCTCTCCGACCTTGACCTCGATCATCACCAAGACGATCCTCACGCCAAGTCGTTCTTGACTTAGTCCTCAACTTTTGGTGACATCGCCGTCTTATTGACTTCGACTCGCTTGTCATCCTTCAAACCTCTTGGTCATTATACACACAACTTTGGGACCTAATTCTTATCAAAGCACTCAGCAAACATATTAGTCCCACGAGCTTAAAAGATATATTGAATAAATTGATAATAACAAGTGTTTCATATCAAGAAGCACAATATGAATGAAAACACTTGATAATAGAAATATTCTCTACTAAGTGCATTATGATGAATATATGATTGATCTAACTGCACTAGAGAGATAATTGCCAATATGAAGAATCAATTAAATCATGGCAAGGACCACAGACTTTGCTTAAATGAAGCACATGATAGAATATACACGAATTACACATGTGCAAACAATATTTGGAATGAGAGTAAATAATGTGATCCAATTCTAGATTAAACTTCACTAAGAGGGGTGCATTAGAAGATACACAACTAAGACATGTATGCACCAAGTCAATATGAAGCAATGAAGTTTAAATCTAGTTAACACAAGCATATTATAAACAAAGCACATAATGAACTCAAATGAATATATATATATATATATATATATATATATATATGCACAAGCAAATTATGACATGAATCAATGTGCACATATGAAATCAACATGTTACTTAGAGTTCAATATGCATTTGCTAAAGAGGAGTGCAATGACAAATATGGAAGGAATACCGAGATTGCATACCTCATTTTTGCTTAACCATCCCAATTGACTTTCCTCTAAAATAGATGAGACTAATATTCAACTAGGCAATAAACATGTTAGTCTCATAACAATATAAACATATTAGAGGTTTGTCATTTGTTAAGCACTAAGTTAAGCATTTGTACAATTACATTGATTGACATTACATGCGTTTGTCATTAATCGTTTATCATTAATCACTAAAACAACATAAGTGCCTAGATGCACTTTTAGGTAGCCATGGTGGGGTTAGAACATTTGAACTCTTTTCACGCCTGATTGATGACCAGCATGGAGTCACCCTTGACTTGGAGGCGCCGAACGCCTAACGCCGAGGTGGCACGCAGCCCTGCCAGCAGGCCTTCGTATTCGACGATGTTGTTGGTGGCCCTAAAGTCTAGGGCAACCACGTATTGGAGGACGTCGCCAGTCGGGGAGACCAGGATGACTCCAGCCCTCGCACCTTCAAGCTTGAAGGAGCCGTCAAAGAATAGAATCCAGGGGGAAGGCGCGAGTGTTTCTTCAGCTTCATGAGCGGCGGGAGTCCATTCGGCAATGAACTCTGCCAGCTTCTGACTTTTGGTGGTGGTGCGGGGTATGAACTTGAGACAGAACTCCCCCAGCTCCACCGACCACTTGGCAACATGGCCTTCAACCTCCCGGTTGTGGAGGATCTCCCGTAGAGGGGAGGCAGTGACCACCGTGATTCCCGCCCTTGGAAGTAGTGCTGCAGCTTCCTGGACACCACCAGGACAGCGTACAACATCTTATGCGCTTGTGGGTACTAGTTTCTGCTTTGTGCAATACCTTGCTGATGTATTAGACCGGCTTCTGGATGCCTTCCCTCTCCTCCACCAGCACTGCGCTCACCACCGCAGGGATAGCGTCGATGTACAGGAGCAACAGCTCATCCTGCCTAGGGGCGACCAGCACCGGTGGGGAGGAGAGGTACAGCTTCAAGTTTTCGAATGCTCGTTGGGCTTCTTCAGTCCACTCGAAGTGGTTGGTCTTCTTCAGCAGCTTGAATAGGGGCAGGCTTCTTTCTCCCAACCGGGCGATAAATCGCTCGAGGGACGCCAGGCGACTGGCCAGGCACTGCACCTGTTTGAGTCTAACCGGCAGCTTCATGAGCTCGATGGCCGCTATCTTGTCAAGATTAGCCTCAATGCCCCGATGGGACACGAGGAACCCTAACAGTTTTCCAGAGGGAACACCGAACACGCATTTCTCGGGGTTGAGCTTCAAGCAAATCTTCCGGAGGTTGGCGCAGGTTTCCTCCAGGTCTTCGATGATTTCCTCACTCTTCTTGACTTTCACAACCAGGTCGTCGACGTACACCTCCAAATTTCTCCCTATTTGTGGGTGAAAAGAAATATGTATGGCACGTTGGTAAGTGGAACCATCATTTTTTAACCTGAAAGCCATCTTGATGTAGCAATAAACGCCTATGAGGGTTACAAAAGCGGTTTTTTCTTCGTCTTCCGCTGCCATGCTAGTCTGGTGGTACCCAGAGTATGCGTCCAGAAAGCACAGCATCTCGCACCCCGCCGTCGAGTCGATGATGAGATCAACGCGCGGCAGGGGGTAAGGATCCTTTGGGTAGTCCTTGTTGAGGTCGGTGAAGTCGACGCACATCCGCCACTTCCCATTAGATTTCTTGACAAGCACAGGGTTGGCAAGCCACTCGGGGTGAGAGACTTCCCTGATGATCGCTGCGTGTAGCAGCTTCTCTACCTCCTGCCGAATGGCATCTTGCCGCTCAGGTGCCTGTCTCCGGACCTTTTGTCGGACCGGGCGCACTTCTAGGAGCGTTGCCAATCGGTGCTCGCTCACCTCGCTGGGGACCCCAGTCATATCATACGGTTGCTAGGCAAACACATCGGAATTAGACCGAAGGAAGGTGACGAGCACGTCTTCCTATTTGGCGCTGAGGCTGGCGCCGATCGAGACTGTCTTCCCGGGCTCAGCCTCACTCAGGGAGACCACCTTAACCTCGCCGGCTGAGCCAGGCAAGACACGGATCTTCGCCAGAGGGGCTCCCGGACAGGCGGCATCAGCCTGCCTGTTGCAGGTGGTGCCGGCCAGGTCCGATGCGTGCTTGTGGCAAAGCAAGGCTTCCAGCCTGTCCACCTGGATCACTATAGGGCCACCAGGCCCTAGTATCTTCACCACCATGTAGGCATAGTGAGTCGCCGCCATGAACTTGGCCAACGCCGGTCGGCCAAGTAGAGCGTTGAATGGAAGGTCGAAGTCGGCGACCTCGAAGTCCACCATCTCTGTTTGGTAGTTACTTTCTTCCCCGAAGGTGACGGGGAGGCGTATCTATCCTAGGGGCAGCAAGCCAGCCCCGGGGCAATCTCATAGAAGGGCAACACCGGGCGCAACTCGCATTGAGATATTTGAAGTGCGCGGAATGCTTCAGAGGATAGGAGGTTGATGGTGCTCCCTCCGTCGACTAGCACCCGCCCAAGCTTCACATTCCGGATCGTGGGCGAAACCACGATCGAAAGGTGACCTAGGGCGGTAGTGCTCTCAGGGTGGTCAGCCCCACTGAAGGTGATCAGCTCCTTCAACCACTTCAGCATCCGACTCGTCCATGTGCTCGGCACTATGGCACAGACCTTCCTCCTCAGACGTTTGTACGCCATGTTGGAGGGGTAGATGGCCGAGCCACCATGAATGTATGCCATGGTGTGATCCGCCCGCTGGAAGGCCAGCAGGGAGGGGTCTTCGTCTTGGTCGTCATCACGGGGGCGGTGCTCCTTAAGCCCCTGCTCCACCATGTCACTCACAACCTGGCAACCGGCTAGGTCATGGGTGTTTGTCCTATGGATCGTGCAGAAGGGCCTACCCTCCTTTTCCTCGTAGTCATCGTCTCTTCGCCCACACCGACCACCTCACTGGTCATGGCAGTTGCGCCCCCGTGGACTGGTATCCCTTCGCTCGCGCTCAGCGGCCAATACCCTCCTGGTCTCGCCCGCCTCGTGCCTCCTCATCTTCTTGCTTGTTGGGCTGGGACCCCTCGAGGTTCCGGCTTCATCTCCGCCGTGACCACCCGCGGAACCAGACACCGGCCCCCAAGCTTCCGCCGCCCGCGCGCACTTGTGCACCAGGGAGAAAAGCTCGAAGGTAGTGGTGACCTCGCGGGTGGCCATCTTCTCCCGCATCTTGCAGTCCTGAATGCCTCTCCAAAAGGTGATCACGACCGACTGCTCGGAGTTCCAGGGTATCGTATTGCGACAATGACTGAAATATCAAATGAAGTCGCACAATGACTCCCCTCTCCCCTACTCGAGGGCATGGAGATCGTCCTCCACACCCGGTTCTGTGTACAACCCCTAAAAGTTGGCGATGAAAAGGCCACACAACTCCTCCCATGAGTGCACCGATCCTCGCGGGAGGTTCAACAGCCAAGATCGGGCGAACCCTGTCAAGGCCATTGGGAAGTAGTTAGCCATGGCCTTTTTGGACCCGCCAGCAGCCCATACCACCATGGTGTAAATCTGCAAGAACTCCTCTGGGTTGGTGTTACCATCATACTTCTCGAGGGATGCCGGGCGAAACCTCTCGGGCCACGCCACACGGCGCAGCCATCGGGAAAACGCCTGGCACCCGATGCCATAGGGGGAGTCATGCTGTCCACCTGAACCTCAGCGCGGAGACCGTGCCGGGGAGTGCAGATCGCGACTCCCCAAAGAACCGGAGGAGTGGACCTCCTCCCTCATCCTAAGGTGAGATTCATGGGAGGAGCTTTTATCCCCAGGAGCCATCTGCACGTCGCGGCCTTGCCCCTGGGCGCGACGGTGTTGCAGATGATCACACAAATCATCGCCACGCCACCAGCGATGTTCCACCAGATGAACCCTTAGGTCCTCGCGACTCCTTGCGGAGCCAGGACCCGTGTCTTGTATGCCCTTACCTTTGCTCTAGCCCTCCTGGCTAGAGCGCTTCCCGCTTGGGAGGCTGGAAGCTTGGGTGTGGTCAGCACGCGCCCTTGATCGAGGGGTACTGATGGTACCCGACTGGGCGGGCGTCCCCACACGGAGCTGGGTCGTGTCCATGAGGCTAGCAAGGTCCTAAAGCCATGGCGCCGCCAGGGCGTCTCCCGCAAGTCCCACCGGAGGGTGGTCCAGGAGGAGATGGACTGCATGCACGTTCTGGGCCAGAGTGGCCGCCTCCAGGTTCAGCCGCCGCCAAACCGGATGTTCCACTGGTGCCAGGGGCGCCCCCGCCTCCCTGCGGGGGCGGTGTGAGATGATCCCCTATCCGACGAGAGTGCCGGGATGTGCCCTGAGTGATGCTAGCTTTCGCCGCCTCATGGTGCTGAGAGTGCGAACCCGCCATCACCAGATGAGCAGTTCTTTTTGACGGGAGACAGGGATCAGCCGGTGAGATGTCTGGGTGAGCCAACCGCTAGCCCCCTACCTGGCGCGCCCCTGTTGGTGTTTTCGGCCAGCAGGATATCTCTTGGGCAGAGAAGTTTGGTTCGGTAGGGGGTGGTTTTGCGGCGGGACACTCGGTGGTGCTCTCACGAGGGATCCTGGCGGTCGACAGACCAAGGAACGCGCACACAACACCTGAGGGCGAGAAGAAGAGCGAGCAGCGCAACAAGAAGGAGAATGAGCAGCACACCGATGTACCCAGGTTCGGGCCCCTGATGCGGGTAACAACCCTACGTCCTGCTAGATCTTTGTTGATTATGTGGAAATGGTTACAAGGCTTCTCTCCCTTGGGAAGAAGAAGAACTCAATCTCTTGTTTTTGTCGTCCTCCTCTCCAAACTCATAACCCTCAACCCCCACTCCACCATGCACCCAAGCTCGCTTATATAGATGGGGCTGGCTCGGGCAGGTGGGAGGGTGACATCATGCTGAACCATGATTCATTATTACACCCGTCACTTTAGTCTTGTCTTGATGCCTCATTCTTCGTGTTGTTATACGTCTTCGCCTGATCCGTCCGGGTTAGGTGTGAGACGTCAAAGGGACGGGTCGTCTTTGTAATTAATGGCCTTGACACAGCGTGCCAGAGGGAGGAGGCTTCGGGGCGAAGCATCCTTTTCATCCTTTTAGTCGCCCACTTGTCCCGGCCGCTTGGTGAGCAGGGCCTGGCCGCCCCACCTGCTCGCCAAACCACCGCGTGGGCTAACACCCGGCGAGAGGGGCCTGGTTGCACGCCTGCTTTCCAGACCACCATGTGGGCTGGCGCCCGGCGAGAGGGGCCTGGTCGCCCGCCTGCTCGCCAAACCGCCACGTGAGTCGGCGCCCGGCGAGAGGGGCCTGGTCGCCTGCCTGCTTGCTGGGCCATCTGACTTGTTCGAGGCAGAGAGAGTACCCTGGCGTAAAGTACGCAGACACACATGAATCATGGGACTATATGAGAGGTTTCGGACTAGGTGACATAATTGGTACTCCGATCAACCAAAGCAAGACTAATTGTTCAACAAGCAAGGCAAGCACCCTCCTTTGACCATGTTGCTCCCACTATTTCAATTAATTTGTATTGCTTTTGACAAAACTATTATGCATATGTGTAATTTTTGTAAAGTCCCTATATTGTGGGTATTGATAGATATTCCCTGAAAATTTATGGATTTCCCTTAATCAATATTTTCATGTCAACCTTTGAACCCCTAAGGTAGGATTAGACATTATAGAAATGCTAATGGGGTAAAATCGATTATTTATGCACTTGCTTAGTCATACTCTAGTAATGGGATAATGAATGGTTGGGAATATTATTCATTTTAAATAAAAATGTTGGATATAATGAAAGGTTGCTTATATTTTGGTAAAAATAAAAATAAAACTATGATTTGACATGGGCGAGTATTGGCAATAGCAGATGTGCGAGAGAAGGACTTGCATGTAGTGTAGGGGGAGTTTCTCGCCCAGGTCGGATTAAGGACCGAACATAGTGTCGATAAATCCAAGAATTACTATACAATCACAAGTGCTGTTACGGGAGAGCCCTAACCTATTAAGTTGCTTAGAGCTAGCTTTGCACATTGGAAGCATGTAGTAGTACGAGCTTTCGGATAGAGATTGCTCGAAGGGGTGTCCTCACCGAGGTGTTTGGAATAACACCTTTTGACACAACGGTGTATGCCTTACTGTGGGGAAAGGACGTGATGGGGCATAAACCATCGTTAATACTGAGTGTATGGGTTTGAATCTCTGCCACCATAGTAAGGATTTGTTGCCATTCGGTCTCACGAATGCTCCCGCAACATTCCAGTGTGTCATGAATTCAGTATTAGCACCATTTCTACGGAAATTTGTCTTAGTATTCATTGATGATATATTGGTTTACAGTCCAACACTTGCCGCACATGTCGCTCATTTAACTAAGGTGTTTCGAGTGCTCCAAACACATCAGCTATTTGTCAAGAGATCCAAATGTGTTTTTGCTCAAACACAAATTGAATATTTGGGGCACATTATCTCGGCTCATGGCATTGCTACTGATCCCAAGAAAACTCAGACAATGTTGAATTGGCTGAAACCCACAAATGTCACCGAGCTACAGGGATTCCTTGGACTAACTGGATATTACAGGAAATTTGTGCGAAATTATGGACTATTGGTTAGACCTCTCACTAATCTCCTCAAGAAGAAATCATTTGAGTGGAATCCACAGGCTGATGCTGCTTTTACTCAACTGAAGAATGCCATGTCCACGACACTGGTCTTAGCCTTACCAAATTTTGAGCAACAATTTGAAATTGAAATTGATGCTTGCGATTTTGGGGTGGGAGTAGTGTTAATGCAGAACGGGCATCCCATAGCTTTCTTCAGCAAAGCATTGAGTGTAGCACATCAACAACTCTCAATATATGAGAAGGAGTTTCTAGCACTTATGCTCGCAGTAGAGAGATGGAGGCCGTACTTACAGTGACAAGAATTTGTCATAAAAATGGATCATCGCAGTTTGTGCTACTTGGACGAACAACAATTGCACTCGGAGATGCAACGCAAGGCTATGACACGCCTTATGGGTTTAAGATTTCGCATTGTCTATAAAAAAGGAAAAGAGAATCTTGCAGCTGATGCATTATCACGCATGGGAAGGCTTATGGCTATGCAAGCGGTGACAGAGGTCCAACCAATTTGGATTCAGGAAGTTGTTAATTCTTATGTGACAGACAATGAAGCACAACAATTGTTGGCACAACTTGCGGTTCACAGTCTAGATGACAAGGGCTTTGCGTTACAGCAAGGGCTGATTAGGCACAATGGTAAAATCTGGTTTGGGAATAATTTGTTCTTACGGATTAATTGCATCCTATCATTCAAGTGCTATTGGAGGCCATTCCGGAGTGCAAGCTACATATCAATGGGTGAATAAATTAGTTCATTGGACCGGATTGAAAAAGCAAGTTGATGATTTTGTGAGGCAATGTGAGTTCTATCAAAAAGCAAAAGGGGAAAAGTCCAAACCAGCCGGCCTACTTCAACCATTACCTATTCCTAACGCAGCTTGGCAAGACTTGACTATGGACTTTATTGAGGGTCTACCTATGTCTGATGGATGCAATGTTATTGTGGTGATCGTGGATAGATTCTCCAAGTATAGTCACTTTATTGCTCTTAAGCATCCATTCACTGCTCAAAAGGTTGCTAAACTCTTCCTTGAAAATATTGTCAAGTTGCATGGTATTCCAAAGTCAATTACTTCGGATCGAGATAAAATATTTACAAGCAGTTTTTGGCGTGAATTGTTCAAGGATCTCAATACTAAATTGCAGTTCAGCACCTCGTATCACCCTCAAGCCGACGGACAAAGTGAGAGGGTCAATCAATGCTTAGAAATGTATTTAAGATGTGCAATACATGATTCACCTGTACAGTGGAAATCTTGGCTTCCTATGGCTGAACTGTGGTATAACTCCTCGTTCCATTCATCATTGGGGTGCTCTCCATTTAAGGCACTCTATGGATATGATTTGGACCATACAGCTGAAGCCGCAGTGGAGTACAAAATCAGTGCAGAAGTAAGAGATGTGTTGGGCAATCGGGAGAAACACCACCAGATGCTTCGGATACATTTGGCAAGAGCTCAAAATCGCATGAAAATGCAAGCAGATAAGCACAAACAAGAACGCAGTATTCAGATTAGGGAGAAAGTGTTACTCAAGCTACAACCTTATGCACAAACTTCTCTGGTAAATAGGCCATATCCAAAATTGGCTCATAAGTTCTTCGGACCATATGCAGTGCTGGAACGAATTGGAGAAATAGCTTATCGCTTGGATTTGCCAGCTGACAGCCAAATACATCCAGTATTTCATGTCTCGCAACTCAAGGGTTTTCATCCAGATTACTCTCCTGTATTTGCCGAGTTACCGAGAGTTGC
Organism: Rhipidocladum racemiflorum; assembly: GCA_036346355.1. Taxonomy (NCBI): domain Eukaryota; kingdom Viridiplantae; phylum Streptophyta; class Magnoliopsida; order Poales; family Poaceae; genus Rhipidocladum; species Rhipidocladum racemiflorum. The sequence continues at coordinate 9,299,441 of CM070579.1, forward strand.
AGAGCTGGATGTGCATGCTACCGAGCCTGAAAAGATTCTGGATCGCAGACTCGTGAAGCATGGGAACAATGCAGTGGTGCAAGGTCTGATTCAATGACCGGCATACCACCCGAAGCTGCAACCTGGGAGAACTTGGATGTTTTGCAGGCTCAATTTCCAATAGCTCTTGCTTGGGGCCAAGCAAGTTCTCCAGGGGGCGATGATGTCACAACTAGCAACTAACCGGGAAGTAGATAGCAAAAGACAGAGGGAGCGGAATAGAAGACTAGCTGTCGGACGGTGAATAGTAATAGATAATTACTGGTGTAACTAGTAAAGGGTTGTTAAGAAGTGAAACCTTTATTACCAATCTGTTAAGGGGCAGGTAGGAGGGTACAAAAGGAGTTGTAACCCAGAGACACAAAACAGAAAAAGAAATACAAAAACTACTTTGTTCTCTTCTTTTTGCACTGTTCTTCTCTGTTCTTTCTTTCTGTTCTTCCTTTTTCCGGTTTGATGTTGTATCGCCGATCAATCTCACGCACGGGTAAACTCGCCTAGTGCCAAGGGGACATCACACGGAGGGGGTTGAGGGAGAGGACGACCTTGGCGACGGCGGGGATAGGGTTAGAGTTGGTGTTGGGGTTGGGGTTGGCTCCGTCGGCTTCGGAGGAGGAGGCGGCGGCGTATGGCGGCCTCACGCGGCGCTTGAGAGGCGACGGTCGGGCACTTCATGAGCCACACGGAGTGGTCGACCCGTGCCGTCTCCAGGGGCTTCGCCTCCTCGGCCATCACCGCGGGTCGGTGGTACTCCAGCAAGCGGTTCCTCTCGGAACTTGCCTGGTCAGGGAGGTGCATGCGTGGAGTCGGGGGGCAACGAAGCGAAGGAGAGAGGAGCGATGTGTGGAGCCGAACGAGCGAGCGAGCAAGCGCGTACCCAAATGCAAAACTGAACTTCTCGAGGGCCTGTTCGCACGGTTGGACGCTGTGGCATCACTCTTCTTAGATCCCGTTTGGCAACTTAGAACCGGACTGTTTCTATTAGAATTTGAAATAAATCCAGCCAAACGGGCTAACACTCGGAACGATTCTCCTCGGATCGTTTTTTCTTTTTCCACGCCGAGGCCGAATCGCTTCAACCTTGTTCCACCCCAATTCACAGAATCCAGACAGCTAGCCGAACGGTTTCCAGACATTGATTCTGATTCTATCTGAAACGTTTCTACCAAGAATCTAAAATCGTTTTCATTTCTACTAGAATACAAAACCGTATCAAATAGAGCCTTAGATAGAAGAATAGATAGATAGAAGAAGAAGATAGTAAATGAATATGATCGAGTGATTACTCCACCAATGTAAACAAATTTATATATGAACATCTATCAATTAATCATTTATTTATCAACACCATGCCTGGATTGAATTAATCCATATATATCAGCCTAGAGTTTTTTACATCTTTATAAGATACCATCAAATTACCATTAAACGTTTGTACCTCTCAGTACATGTATCTTTTAAACTTTTAATATATCTTGATACTAAATATATATTTGATACCTTTCAAAGATATACAAATTAAGTCTCGTGTCAACCACTTCAAGGAAAAGTAACATGTAGACAGAGTCAACAGAATTGACGGCTTATTCCGGCACATACATACATGTCTTCTCGCAGTGGTACTGACTGAAACTGGAACATACATATATAGTAATAGCACACTAAGTCCGTATACAGATTTAGTAATGAAAGAACGGTGGAAGTGATAACAACGCGCGTGCGCGATATTAATCTGAATCGATAAATTGCATGAATGATTAAGCAGGAGCAGCAGCGGAGTCTTTGTCGTCATCAAGGCGAGGGTAATCCGTATAGCCAACAATGGGATCATGCGTGTAGAAGGTGGAGCGATCGTACTTGTTCAATGGCGCGTCCAGCTCAAACCTCCTGGGTAGATCCGGGTTGGCCAAGAACAGCCGCCCGTAGGCGACGAGGTCAGTATAGCCGTCGGCCACCACCTTGTTGCCTTCCTCCCGGTCGTACCCGCCGGCGGCAATGAACGTGCCGTTGAACGCTTTTCTGAAAGGCAGGAGCCTGTGGGGAATCTGCTTGTGGCCGTCAACGATGCCCAACCAGGGCTCCACCATGTGGCAGTAGAGGAACCCTTGGTGCCTGCTGAGCTGCCGCACCATGTAAGTACCGAGAGCCTGTGGGTCGGAGTCGACACAATCCATGAAGTCAATGAATGGCGACAGCCTGATGCCCACACGATGCGCGCCCACCTCGTGGACGATGGCGTCGATCACCTCGACCGCGAAGCGGCAACGGTTCTCGAGGCTACCGCCGTACCGGTCGGTGCGGTCGTTGGGGCTGTCCTTCATGAATTGCTCCAGGAGGTAGCCGTGCGCGCCGTGGATCTCCACGCCGTCGAACCCTGCCTCAATGGCGTTCCGCGCGGCGCGCCTGAAGTCGTCCACGATACCAGGGATCTCATCCGTCCGCAACTGTCGCGGCTTGGAATACACCGTGACCGCTTGGGCCAGTCCGGCATTGGGCGCAACCTGCTTGTCGGTGCTTGAGATGGGAGCCTGCCCGTCCGGCTGTAAATCTATTTTATTTACATTGTAATCAAAGAGCAGGATTAGTAATGATCAATCAATCTCCAGACAATATAAACTAGATGCTTGAGTGCGATGCACGCCGCGCCAGCCGCAACGCGCTCATATGTGGCAGTGCCGGCTTCTGCAAAAACTTGTTGTCTGGGTCTTTTCGCAAAAAAGAATTTGTATGTAATTCTCTTTTTTGGCGGCTTTTTAGTAAGTGAAAGGGCAAAATCCTTTTTTTTAGGGTATTTTTGGTTATGGGGGCATTTTAAAAAATGGATCTACACGTAATTTTTGTGTGCCTATCCCCCTAAAAATTGCGAAATCTGGAGTTGTGAGGGGTCTTTCCGCAAAAAAATAGATCTAGACATAATTTTCAAAATTTTTTGGGGCCTTTTAAAAAAACCTTGCAAATTCCAGCTTTTTTGGGGCCTTTTCCAAAAAATATTAGATCCAAACGTATTTTTTCAGAATATTCGGGGACCTTGTTTGAAAATTTTGTGAAATTCGGATCTGTGGGGGTCCTTTTCACAAAAAAAAATGTATGTGGATATAATTTTTGAAATTTTTAGAGGCCTTTTTGAAAGAAACCTATGAAATTCGGATTTGTTGGGGGCCTTTTCATTAAAAAGCGATCTGGATGTAATTCTAGGAATTTTCGAGGGTTTTCTAAAAAAAATCGGTGCAACAAATGGCGACGCCACGCATCGAGCGGCCAAAACTGGAGCACGCGAGCGCCGTGGGGATTCTAACGCAGGCCCTCAGCGCCGTAGTGTAGCGCGTTACTGCTATGCCACACGGTCGTTATTCTATGCCGAAGATAATAAAATACTTAACTCGTATTTATGAATTTTCAAAGAGGCGATCTGGTGTGACGCAACGCGTAGGGATCATTTAATATACGTAGTATTTGTCATGTCTCACCACTTAACAACAGCCTTAACATCAGGCAAGTTTGGTTAATTTAGTTGCGAATTATTATAGAGAATTCCTTAGTCGAATGGAAGGAATTAGAAGACGCAGGCACATGCATTCTCAAATGGACGGGCGGATGGACGTACCGTTCGTGGAGACCCTTCCGACGTGCCATATCTGGCAGAAGAAGAGCGCGCCCTTGCGGTGGACGGCGTCGACGATGGGCTTCCAAGCGTCGACCTGCTGCTGCGTCCAGATACCAGGCGCCTCTGGGTACCCCTGCGCAGTGGCGGAGACTCCCGTGGCCTCCGAGATGAGGAGGCCGCCCCTGGTGGCCCGCTGCGCGTAGTACACCGCCATGTGCGGCTGCGGCACGTTCCCGTAGGCACGGCACCGCGTAAGTGGCGCGAGCACCACCCGGTGGGAGAGATCGAATTGCCCCATCTTGTACGGTGTTAGCAGCGGGATCGCCTCTTTCGCCGCTTGATGCACCATCCTGCCTTGCCGAATTGTCGGTCCCTCTGCCTGGTCGATCGATCGACTTGCAAATATGACAGCAATGCAATGCAATCACTAAGTATGCTCTAAGCTTACTTTGCTCTCTTTCTCGCTTCTGAGTTCCTGTGCTCTTTGCCTTCGAGGCTCTGCCACCACCGTGGTCGGGGTCCGGTTGTATTTATACGTGTCGGACCGGGCCCCTCGTGTGCCGCGTCGCCCATTGTTCCTGTGCTCTTTTCCATTTTCTTGTTCGTTTTTGACCCGTCTCCCATTGTCTCCATGCCCCTTCGTCACCCTTCGCGTCATTAGCTTGCGCTCAACCGTGCGAGAACAGCGGTTGTAGTGTCTCGCGCACAGATATACAGCGTGTACTGCCCTGTTTTACCAAACACACGTGCGGTTTTTGAGTTTTCACTAGCGCTGGAGGCGGCAGCGTCCTGTCACCGACGTCAGAGGCCACGATAGCTGGACGAGAAGAGGCCTGGAGGTGTGCGAGCCGGCTACGGCCCTTGCGTCCTTTGTTCTCATTTCCTTTCGTCATCCTTTAGGTCATGCGTCTCGCTGGGAAGATACATTGTATATGGTCGTGTTTTGTTGGCCCGCCAAGCAATGAAGCAAATGTGTCGTTCTCAGTTCTCACCAGCTGTTGGGGTGGAGGCCAGTTTCGTTCGTACCGCTCACATGAGAAAAAACATTTCAATTTAAATTTAAATTCAAAATATTTAAAAAATTTGAAAAAATTTATTCAAAATTAGTATTAATAGCCTTATGACATCTGATGTGCATATTATTTAAAAAAACGAAGTTTGAAGATATTTTTGAGCCATTCAATTTATTAAGTAACAATATTTGTTAAAGTATATTTAGTATAAATATTTATTGAAGTATATTTAGTATAAATATTTATTGAAGTATATTTAGTACTAATATTTTCTTGTAAAAACCAGCAGCATGAGGCAAGAAAGGCACTATCCATAAAATCATAACATGTATTCAGAAAGTACATTTGAGTTTTTGTTAAAATCACATGTAAACTGCTAAGAGATCAGTAGACTAAATTAAAATCCCCGATATAACTTGCCAACAATCAATATAGAATTATATGAGACCTCTGGTGATAAACCGTCTATCATTTTTTCTATTATTTTGAAAGAGAGCTATATCATGACTAAATATTCAACACGAATACAAGTATTAAACAATCAACTGTAGTGCATAAAAAATAAATAAAAATACATTGTTAAAGGATCTGCTACAGCTTACAAAAATCATAGTTGATCAAATAAATACAATATTTGAATCAGAATTTTAGACTACACCTCCACAACACACTGCATATTTCAATATTTATTCAATTATATTTAGTAGCAATATTTGTTGAAGTAATTCTTCAAATAATTTTTTTTTGCCTTTAATGGCTTTTTTCAAATTTTACAACAAGTTTTTTTTTACAAATTTTCCCTAATTTTTCTACATTTCCCCCCATTTTTTAACTACCATCGGTTTTTCAAGTCTTTTCGAGCGGTTTTCGAACCCAGCAGTTTTTTGAGCTTTCCGAGAGGTTTCGAGTCTTTTTGATTAGATTTTAAATTTATTTGACTTTCAAACCGAACGGTTTTGAGCAAAATTTCGCGAATTTCGATACCGTCCACGAATCTTCCAGACTAATCATGCCTGTGCAGCTGTGCCAACGTTTGTGGCTGCATAGCTCTAGCAATTTTCCAAATTTTGTTTTTGGTTCACATCTCGGCATCCTACGAAATATAAAATTTTGGCAAAATCTCGTTATTTCAAATAAAATTCAAAAGGCAAAATTCAAATCTGGAATTTTTTTGACCGAGATTTCCGAAATTTCGTCCGAAATTGCCAAAATCTCTGTAAACTTTAACTAAATTAAAAATGGTTCAAAAAACGTTGAATGGTCCTGACACATCATTAATATTTTCATAAAAATTTTAGATGATAGTCAAACTTGAGGAATTTTCAAAAATTTCGACAGGGTTACTGTCTTGACAAAAGGTTGACCGATAAATTTTAACTGAATGGAAAATAGTGCAAACCACGTTAGAAAATTTGGAAAATTTTTGTGGATGGTCATAACACATCTATAATATTCCCATTAAACTTTTAGATAATGATCAAGCTTGAACAATTTTTAAAAATTCGAACAATGCTACTGAAAGTTGATTGGCAAATTTCAATCGAATGAAAAATGGTTCAAACTACATTATAAAATTTTAAAAAAATTTATCGATGGTCCTGATGCATCACAAATATTTTCATAAACTTTTTAGATTATGATCAATCTTTATGAATGTTTAAAAAGTATGACAGTGCAAAATACTATAAAATAGTCTCCCGCTTCTAGAAAATGCGAAAAAGTTTAAAAAATCATGAAAAAAATAGCTTGATAACATAAGTCATAGAATCCTTATTTTTTTAGTTGAAACACAGCATGCACATATTCTTCAATGACAAAAAAGGCATCACATCACATGCATATATATATAATTTGTATATATAGTTCAAAATTTTTATATGTATTGCTGATAAACGGTATTCTAATTCTCTACAAAAAAAAAAACTAGTCCCAAATAGGGTACAAAAACTTAGCAATCTGGGAAAAAACACAAAATGTCACCGAGATTTCAACTTTTTTGTAGCAATTTGAAGTTTTCCAATTTTTTATTTCGCTGAGATTATGAATCTCGGAAGGGTGGAAATCCGAGATTTCATAGAAATATCACAAAATCTCACCAGGATTTTGAACCTTGCTCTGTAGTCCGTAGTTGAGTTGTAGAAATGGATTAATGGAGTAGATCGATCTCTTCTACTGTCCATTTTTGTTTATTTTTGAGGTTTGCTGTTCTACGTTTCAGAAATATGTTTGGAGTAACGAAGAATGCAAGATTCACATTTTCTGGTTGATTTAACAAAACCAGAATTTTTGTCTCGAAACTTTTTGGCAACCTGATTAAATAATGCAACTACACCGACTTGGCCTGACCCAAGGGGAGAGGAGAAATGGTGGGGGTGGCCGGCTAGGCCGGAGAGTGGAGTGGGCCAAGGATGGAAACGAGCTTCAACCCAAAATGGAAAATATATATTTTTATTTATTTTTGGATTAGCATAATTTTAGAAAAGCAAATGGATTTATAGAAAATATTAAATAGCATTAAAAAATTATGAAAAATTCTTAAAAATACATTGAAACATTTTGAACATAGAAAAAAAATATTTCCACCAAAATTTTTAGTTTTAATTTTTAGGATGAAAAGATGAGAAAATTGCCTACAGGGGAGGGGTGAATAGGCAATTTAAAAATTAAAACTAAATTCGTCGCAGCGGAAAAGGTATCGGAACTTCCGGTATTGTATCGGAACTTCCGATGAAATCGGAACTTCCGGTATATGTTCGGAATGTCCGATAGACTTCAACTTAAAGAAGAGATTACTTGAAGAAACAATCTTAGGAACAATCTAAGTAACAATGACAAGCAATACGACAAGTAGGAAAATAGGATTTGTTCCCGGAGTTCGGATTCTTGAGGGAATCCTACGTCTCCGTTGAGGAAGCTCCAAAGAGCCGGGTCTTTTCCAACCCTTTCCTCCCAAACCTCGGTCGCACTTGAGGCTTGGTTTCACTATTGGTTCCTTTCCTTTCGGAGGCGGAGCCGGCCTTCACAAACTTCCCACGGCTTCCCACAAATGTTGGGAGCTCGTGAGTGACGTCTAGCCGTCTAGGAGTCCTTCAACCTCCAAGAGAAATGAGTGCGTTTGACTCTTGATCTTGGAGATGCTCTTAAGTGCTCAAGATGAATGAATCTTTCCTTTTTCACTAGCTCACAACCACACTAGATTTCCTCACACACTAGATGATCACTAAGATCAAGGAGGAGGACTCAAGAAAGCTCTAGAGTGTGCTCAAGGTGCTCAAGAGTTCAACCAAAAGAAGTGAGTAACCCACAAAAGGGAGAGGAGAGGGGTATTTATAGTTTTGGTTCAAAACTAGCCGTTATACCCGCACTCAGCCACACATCGGAATGTCCGATCGAAACATCGGAACATCCGATGAGTGCAAATAACCAGAATTGGGACAGCTCCCAACGGTCGAAAACTACAAGCATCGGAATATTCGAATACCACTTCGGAACTTCCGATGTTACTCAGAAAAAGAACTCAACAAAACTTTCCAAGTCCAAATCGGAATGTCCGATGTAAGTATCGGAACATCCGAACCAAACAGAGAGTTCCCAAACTGAGAAACAGCCACTTCGGAACTTCCGAAGTTAAACTTCGGACTGTCCGAACTAAACAGAGAGAACCCTTTTACAAGACAGCACACATCGGACCTTTCGATACCCAGGATCGGAACATCCGAAGTTAACAGAGAGTTCCCAAACCGAAAACTAACAGGCATCGGAACATCCGATACAAAATATCGGAATGTCCGACCCAAACAACGAACTACGGACTAAAGTGCAACCACACATCGGAATGTCTGAAACTTCGGAACTTCCAATTTAGAATCGGAATATCCAACTAGGAAATTGCAGCTTACTAAATTCCAATGCATGGGAGACTATTTGAACACTCTCAAGAGACTAAAGATCATTCATCTTAGCATATAGATCATCTCTAGATCAATTTCAACACACCCCTCTTAATAGTACGGCAAACCTATGACTCAACAAATTAAAATTACATCCGCAGTTGCCGTTTTTCTTACTCAATGATGTTTGAGGATGCTCGATGATCGTAGATGATCTCTATTCAAAACATTCACCTGTTCATAAACTAAATGAACACGTTACATTCTTTAATCGTTTGTCATTAATCAACCAAAACCATTTAGGGGGCCTAGATGAACTTTCAATCTCCCCCTTTTTGGTGATTGATGACAACCCGATTAAAGACAAATTTATAAAGCGTATAGATAAAAGAGATATAGGATGAACTCCCCCTTAAAATGTGCATTTAAGATACGATTTGAGAACAAATGCACATTTTGGAAGACAAAGGAGTTGAGAGAGCTCCCCCTATATCCTTGCATAGGAGATTTAGCAAATGAATGTAACAGCATAATCTTGTTCAACTCAACAAGATAAAAGGTTTTGAAAGCAACAAATATTCAACCACAGAGTTTTAAGCAAAGCAAATGACATAAAGTAATAACACGACTAAGTTCACTTAGACTTGAGGACTCAGGATAGGACACGACGAGATAACAGAAATTGTCTTTAGTCTTCATCTCTCCCCCTTTGGCATCAAGCACCACAAAGGAGAACATGAGAGAGAGAGAGAGAGAACTAGTCAGACTCCTCTGATTCAGCATCATCAGAGCCAGACTCTTCGGCATTGTCCTCAGACTCATCTGAAGCGTCAGGTGCTGGAGCAAATGGATCCTCGATCTCTTCCTCGCTCTCCTCATCATCCGAACACTCCAGATTCAAATGCCTTTGAATATCCTTGAGTCGCTTGGTGTTCTTCTTGTGCGCTGCTGCATTGCCCTTGCACAGGACAAAGATTGACTTCAAAGAACGCAAGATTGGTGATGAAGACCCACTCGGAGCTGAAACTGCAGGGGTGGCAGCAGACGAGGAAGTAGCGCCTCTGGTGCTAGCTCTTGTGGCTCTCTGAGTAGGGGCCTTAACTGCCCTGACCTGTAGAGCAGTGTGCTTGACATCAAATTCAAACTGCAACTGTGTCACCTGCTCAATCAAGTGCATGATGAAAGGAGCATAGCCACAACTCCTTCTGGGCTCCTGACTAGTGAGTCTGATCTCATTCCAGATAAAATCAAAAACATCAAAGGGCCTCTGGCCATCTTGCATCCCGCTCAGGAGGTTCCTTGTGTAAGAGAGGACATGAGAAGCATCACCTTCCTTAGGAGCCAAAGTTTTCCTGAAAAGTCTATTCAAGATAGCAAAGAAAGGTTTCATGCCTTTGGTGTTTCCTTCCTCATAATCAGCATTTTCTTCATATAGGAAACCAAGACTGGATGCTCCTAGAGGATTTTCATTGTGAATCTGATCTCTGTCTCTAGAGTCTGCTTCTGTAAATTCAAGCAATCTTGCAAACTGAGCATAAGTGGTCTCATACCAGGTGCCTTCTATCATCCAGTGGAGAGTGGAGACTCGATCCCTGGAGACATACATTGTTGCATAGAATTGAGCAATGATCTCCACATTCCAGTCATGCTGAAAACTCATAATTCTCTTGATGCCTGTTCTTTCACAAGTAGCAATGATCTCATTAAATATGGCATCATCTGCCGCTGCCATGTACTCCCAATCAACACACTGCATCAAGATAACATGATTCTTTCTTGGAAAAATGACTGACTCATAGAAGTCCTGTTGAAAGAAAGTCCAGAAGCGAGAATCAGTGGAGAACCGGTCTGTCCTCTTGGGGTTCTCCTCTCGTGCCTTTCGGACTTGTGCTGCTTTCCCTTTGTAGTTTACTGGCTTTCTTTGAACACTACTACAGATCTGACCTTCCATACCGGCCCATCAGTACCGGTCATGCATGAGCAGGATCGACATTTATCGATCCGGTTGAGCGGTCTCTGTCCGGGGGACCATCGATCACGGTTGGTTACACTAGCGCGATGTGGTATCATCGTTACCGGTTGGTTACACCAACCCGTACTAAAGCCAAGGAAGCGAGCGCACTTAGTACCGGTTCATGTAACCAACCGAGTGCGATTCTCGATCTTGATGCCGGTTGGTTACATGAACTCAGGGCAAATACTCTGCTCCTGCTTGGCTAGCAAATGCGGGTTGGTGTAACCAACCGGTACTTATGAGACCACATCGGCATCGGTTAGTGTAACCAACCTGCTGATAAGCGCCCGATTCCGTATTCAACGCCTGATCTCCGCGACGCCCGATCCCGCGTCGCCTCTTCGTGTTCATCCCGCGCGCGAAGTATAAGCAGTGGCGAGATGGAGAACCTGCCGACAGACAGGTCTCGATCGATCTTCCTCTTCCGATCATGGCGAGCTGTGTCTCCCGGCTCCTCGACTCCTCCGACTACGAGCCATTGTCCCCAATGCCGCCTCCACCTCAGGCACCTCCGCCGCCAAAGAAAAAAGAAAAGCGCCCGGCGGCAGACGGCGAGAGGGCAGCGACGAGGCGAGGATAGCGGCGGCGGCGGCGGCGACGAGGACGGCAGCGGCAGGACGGCAGCGAGGCGGCGATGAGGGCAGCGGCGGCGGCGGCGAGGGCGACGGCAGGAGGAGGAGGAGGAAGAAGAGGAGGAGGAGGACATCACCGCGTCATCCGGCGGGGAGCTCATCATCCTCCTCCTCAGGGGCGGCGTTCACCATCATGCAAGCGGCGGCGGCGGCAGCGGATGGCGGCGATGATAAGCGAGGACAATGGCAGCTTACCTGAGTGACGGCGATAATTGAACTTTTTATTTATGTAATGTTAATTATCCACTATGTAATATCCGTATATTTGAACATTTTCAGCGTTAGGTAATACTAATTATTAATGTTCTATTTACATACGCATTCTGATTTTTCATTTGAACATACGCATGTACTCTGCCTCAACTCGAAGAGGCATTCGTTTGGATCAACATACCCTCAGGGGTGGTGGTCAGTACCGGTTAAAGGTACCAACCGGTACTGATAGTCACATCAGTACCGGTTTGTATTCCGAACGGTACTATCTAGTAACAGCTCTGATTGCAGTGGATATTAGTAATGCGGTAAAGGCACTAACCTGGTACTAGTGTTCAACCAATTTAAATCCTTCGCCCTCCCGCCAGGCAAGTCATTTGATCGCGAGAGATGAGTAGAGTTCATCGCCAAAGGAGCTGAAGGAGGAAGTCGCTAAAAAATTCGATTTTTTTTTGTCATTTTACTCGCAACCAACATACCTAAGGTTAGTAATATCATTCCTCACTACACTTGGTGTTAAATGGGGCCTCTTCTTTGCTTAAATTATGAAGAAAATTTGATCTTTTCCATTAATCGTTGAAGGATTATAAATGTATAAATCAAGCTCGATCAATTGAAGTAAGATACAAAACTTATTGTGTAAGCTTATAATTTGCTTGGATTATAATATAGCTCGCATTTAAGGTTTGGATCTAGCTCAATTTTATGTTTTAGTTCCATCGATCTAGCTCAAATTAGGTTACCGCGTAGTTGGGGAAATTAAAAATGGTGCATTTGAGAAAAGTTTTCATAAAATTGGTTGCACGTAGTTGGGGAAATTAAGAATAGTGCATTTGACAAAAGTTTTCAAAATTTGAGCAAAGATGTCGTTAAATTTGTTCACAATTTTGAATCTAGACTATGATTGACCAATTTTTTTTGTAGGTTGAAAAAACTTGTGTAAGTTTATATTTTGCTTGCATTATTATTTAGCTCGAATTGTATGTGTGGCGGGCAAGATCGATGTGAGACTATCGTGCACGGCTTGTGCCTTCAGCCAGGGACTATGTCGCAATATACACGTCTTCCACCTCCCACTCTCTGCGGACCAAGATCATTTGATCACGAATGAGATTAAGAATAGTGCATGTATAGTTGGGGAAATTAAGAATGGTGCATGTATAGTTGGGGAAATTAAGAATTTTGCATGTTATTTGGAAATAGTATAACTTTAAATTTATTTGCTAATTAAAAATAATATCGACAATATAAATGGCTTTATAGAAAATATAAAATGAGTTAAATATTAGAGAAAACTTTTCAAAATTTTAAAAAGTTTTCAAAAAAGTTTAAAAACAAATTTGAGCAAAGTCGTTGAAACTTGGGTATGAATACCGGAGTAAATAATCATTTTATGAGAAAATATGTAATGAAATATAGTGCCTTTAAAATATTTAATGAAATAAAGCCATTTTAAAAATATAGTTGTCTTGATTTGGATTTTGGGAAATGTTCAATAATTCATTATCGAAAAATGAGTTAAAAGTTACCTTGATAGAATATAATGTAGATGGACCAGCGATGGATGTACATGGACCGGCGCTCCGGAGTTCTTGCGGGGTTTGCAAGATTTTCTTCGTCACGTAGATGAATACCTGACGTCAGGCTACATATGTTGTCCATGCATAGAATTGCAAGAATGAGAAGGAGTGGTCAAACTCCAGTCACATTCACTTCCATTTGCTCGCAAGAGGTTTCATGTCAAATTATACTGTTGGACCAAGCACGGTGAAGAAGAGATTATACAAGAAGAAGGTGAACAAGAAGAGGCGGAGAACAATATCTTAGACGCCAACCCACTCTAACGAAGATACATTTGGGGAGTTTGGCAATGATGACCTAGACCAGATGCTGCTTGATGGAGAGGAGAATACATCGATGAAAGACATTACGGAAAATTCGGCGCCTATGGGAGGACCACAAAACATTGTTGTATCCAAACTGCCATGAGGGCCATACAAAGTTGCGTACTACACTAGAACTGATGCAATGGAAGGCGACCAATGGATTATCGATAAGGGATTCGACGAGTTGTTATGCCTCATGAAAAGTTACTTCAGAGAGGAACACAACGCCTGAAACTTCGTCACGATGCCAAACAAGTTATACGCCCTTTGGGGTTGGAAGGTACAGAAGATACATGCATGTCGTAACGATTGTATCCTTTATCGCAATGATACGAGGATTTGGATGCTTATCCGGTGTGCAAAACTTCTCGGTATAAGACCGTGCATGATGACCTTGAGGTGAGGTAGAGGCGTGTAAGAAGAAGAGGCCCCTGCTAAGGCGTGTGGTATTTCCCTATAATACCCGGTTGAAAGCGTTTATTTGCGAACAAAGTGCATGCCCGTGATGATCTACTGGCACAAAGAAGACCGTAAGGACGACGGAAGGCTAAGACACCTCACGATGGCTCCCGGTGGAGGAAAGTCAATAGAACATACCCTGACTTTCTTGAGGATGCAAGGAACATAAGGTTTGGGTTGAGTACAGATGGGATGAACCCGTATGGCGAGATGAGCAGCGATCCGCGATTGGCCATGACCCTATGTATCTACAACCTTCCTCCTTGGTTGTGTATGAGCGGAAATACATTATGATGCCGTTGTTTATCGAAGGCCGAAGCAACCTGGAAGCGACATCGATGTGTACCTCAAACCGTTGGTTGAAGATCTGCTAACATTGTGAGCGATGGTGCACGTGTATGGGATGAGTACAAGAGAGAGCACTTCATTTTGGCGTGCATTGCTATTCGTAACCATCAACGCATTGGCTGCACTTGGCAACCTTCGGAACTTTGTCTATCAAAGGATATAAAGCTGCATCCCTTTGCTTAGAGGAAGCGGACAGCAAGTACCTAAAAACTCTCGAAAGGTTGTGTACATGGCCATCGTGATTCCTCCATCCGAGAAGGACCCGTTAAGGAGGAAGGGTGAGAATTTTGATGGGACAAAGAGAAGCGTAAGAACCCACATGCAGATTGGGGCTCTTGTATTTTCTTTTGGTGAAGGATCTGAAAGTAGTATTTGGAAAAGGTGCGTGTAGCAAACTGTCAGAGAACAAGGTCACCACGAAGGCCATTTGGAAGAAGAAGTCAATATTTTGGGACTTACCTTCTGGAAAGACTTAGAGGTCCGTCACTCACTAGACTTCATGCATATCACAAAGAATGTCTGCGTGAACCTCGCTAGGCTTCCTAGATATGTATGGCAAATCAAAGATACACTTCAAGCACGAAAAGGACCCTCAGTGGGAATCGGAACGACCTACATCCCAGGAAATGAGAGCGAGAAGGACAGCATTACCTCCACCCCGCTAGCTACACTGAGCAAGGAAGAGAAAAATATGATTAAGTTCTTGAACAGTGTGAAGGTCCCTTCGGATACTCTCGAACATAAGGAGACTCATAAACATAAAAGAGAATAAAATTGTACACACAAATCCCATGATTGTCACGTGTTGATGACACAGATTGCTCGGTGGCGGTATGAGGTATTCTCACGGTGGGTACGAGGGACAATCATAAAGTTGTGCTCGTTCTTCAGCTGGTGTCATGAAGGTCATCGAGCCAAATAAGTTATCTAATCTGCATGATGACATGGTCAATAGTCACAGTTAGCCTTGAGATGATCTTTCCTCCATCATTTTTGATATTATGGTCCATCTCATGGTCCACATTGTTAAAGAGATAGAAATTCTCGGACCAGTGTTCCTCCACAATATGTTCCCTTTCGAGAGGTACATGGGCATCCTAAAGAAGTATGTTAAGTAACCTGCCTCTGCATTTGCATTGCGCGGTGTTAGCCTGAAGGGGAGGTCATTGAGTTTTGTGTTAATTACATTGATGATCCGAATCCGATCGGCGTTCTGTATCACGCCATGAGGGGAGGCTCGGGAAAAGGACTTTAGGGAGAAAAGAATCCTATAAAGCGATCTACTTTCATTTAAACAAGCACATTTCACAAGATATTGAAACAAGCAACTGTAGTGGCTCTCGTATATGTATGCTCACGAGATGAGTCGTGCCCAATACCCAGAGAAGTCGATAAGTGGATCGCCCGGTCGAGCAAATGGATCATTTCGGCGGTTGGTTACAAAAGCAAGCTGGCTGGGCAACAGACAGATGATGAGCAGTTGAAACTCTTGGCTCGTGGACCGTCCCGACAATCGTATCATTCCCAAGGGTATGAGATAAATGGGTACACATTTTACCACGATAGCCAGGATAGCAAGAGCACCAACCAAAACAAGACGTCAGTATAGATGCCTTGGACAAAAATAGAAAGCTGGATACCTACTATGGTTTCATACGAGGGGAGATCCGGAGCTCGAGTACGGGACCTTTAAAAAGTCCCTCTGTTCGGTGCCAATGGGTCAAACTAGCACCGCCGTGAGATCGATGAGTGCGGTATGACAATGTGGACCTCAAGCAAGTGGCCTATAGGGACGAACCGCTCGTGCTTGCTAATGATGTGACAATGTATTCTATGTGATGGACATGAATGACAAACCGAAAAGCGAGAAGGACAAGCCTACTAAAAGGAAAGCGACATGACAAATCTACCGAAAACATAAATCGAATGAGAATACTAGCGATTGGCGATCAACCAAGGCGCCACGTGGTTCTTTCGAGGTAAAAGAAAGGATTGTCTGAAAGGAGTTGGCGTCACGGGACGAAGAAGAGTATAATCAGTTCGACCAATTGCCTCCTTTCACAAAGTGGAGCGTAGACATTAGTGCCCCTGAATGATACGAGCAATCTCCTTACGTCTGTGCCGATCATAATGAAGGATCGCTTGTAAAAACATAAAGTATGTTAGCAAATAAGTCCAACCTTGTTGTATAGTCCGTTGTTACAAGTTATAGTCTATCACTGATGGATGCTTAGTTTTCTTTTTTCATGTTAAATCTAGTCTACTGTGTTCCCATGCTTTGTGATATGCATGTAACAAGGTGAAAATTTGAATTGGAATTATAAGAGTGAAAAAATTACTTCATTTTATTTTTATATTTATAATTCATAAACTAATATTCTAAAGAAAATATAGATTTTCAATATTATTGTTGAATTGTAGAAACTATAAAAGGAATTTATAAATGACTATTAATCTTTTTTTTAAAAAAAAATCATTTTAGTGTGGAATAACCGAATAAGTATAATTTATTACTTTTTATTAAGCAAAGAAGCAATAATTGATTTTCTTTCATTTTATTCTAAAGAGATTTTGAATTTAATTCTAATCGATCTGCGGTTGGTGTATTTAACCAAGATCTTGATGTGATATAATCAAGATCTAGGTTGGATACACTGCAGAGTCTTGATAGCCAACCTAGAGTTTTCCTTCGTGAGTCATATGTGGAACGATCGATCCGGTTGGTGTATCTAATCTGCATGATATGTATATCAATCGGTTGGTTAAACCAACCGGGGCTGATGGGGCCCCTATAAACCTCGCCGCCGCCATTTCTTCCCCACTTTGGTGCTCCTCACCGTTACTCCCATTTCCCGACCGCGCCGCCCCCTCCAGCGCTGGCCGTCAGTAGCTCGCCCTGATCGCGCTGCCGTCCGGAGCTCGTGCCCCCCCTCGGCAACGCCGCCTCCGGAGCTCGCCCAGCCGCTGCCCCTGAGCTCGCCTCGACGACGCAGCCCTCGAGCTCGCCCGGGCGCTGCCGAATCCGAGCTCGTGCCCCCCCTCCGGCAGCGCCGCCCTCCGGGCTTTCGCCGACCACGCCGTCCGGGCGACGCCCCTCCGGCAGCGCCACCCTCCGGAGCTCGCCGACCGCCGCCGTCCGGAGCTCGTGCCCCCCTCCGGCAGCAGCACGCCCTCCGGGCTTTCGCCCGATCAAGCCGCGCCCGCGAAGCCGCTTCGTAAGCCGCCCGACGGCGCCGCCTCCAGCTTCGCCGTCATGCCACTGGCCCCATAGCTCGCCAGCCGCGCCGTCCAGTGGAGGTTGTGATCTTGTTCACGGATATTGAATGAATCTTTGTGTCTCTCGTGATAGGTTATGTGGAGTCAAAAATAATTCTATGTTGCTAGTATAATGTAATCGCATAAACAAATAAGGTAGTTCTTTCATTTACGCTACTTGATAGTTGTTGAGATAGAGCTTGTTGAGATAGAGCACGGATTGGATGCTATCAATTTTATAAATGAAGCACAAGCTACAATTCCGTTTTCTATTGTACATGATATTGAGTTTATTGAGAGATGCTATCAATTTTGCATGGTGCATCTGCATTCGTGTTCTCCTTTATAAATGGAACACAAACTACATAATGTCATGGCTAATCCAAGCAAACTTGTCTTTATAGTGGGGTATTCATGTTACACATACGCTTGGTTTGATACTACTTAATTGTTCATTTACTGCAATCCCTAACTCATATTTTGTAAAACAAGAGTTAACATAGAGTATTAGTGAGACAAAAATATCTAAAGAGGGAACCACTCAACTCGTGTCGCTTGCTCTTATATGGATCACATACTTCATCATACAACTAATCTTGTCGTACAAAGAAAAACAAGCCCTAGCTAGTTGTCATTTGGAGTACATTGACATATAAGTCAAGGATATATCTACCCTACGCACATGAGTATGGAGTTGGTCTAATCAACATTTGTTCCTACGGCTTCCGCTGCTACTTTTCGAGTACCTTCTTCTAGCCTAAGAAACAACGATGGACGGCGAAGGATTTGATCGGGGAAAGAATTTATGACAAAATTTGATTCTGCGGGAGATGGTGGTTATGAGTAGCGAGCCGCGATGAGCCCGCGGAGGTAACAATCAATCACGTTAATGATTATCGATTTCACTTATCATGCTAAGCCAACATTTTGACCCGTTCATGATTGTACCATGCTTTGGACCGATCAACCAAGCGTGCAATCACAGCGAGGTCCAACCAAGAAGCGAAGGCAAGATATGTTGTCACCGAAAGTCAACGAGAGCCTAACCTCGAGAAACCCTTGGCGGTGATTGGGCCAGTTCAATTCGGCACAGCGGCGTCCACGTTAGGGACCGCGTGCCCATTAGCATAGCAAAATGGGATCGGGTTCTGAAGATACGAAAAACATGCTTTAGAACGATGTCGAGAGACATTTCACCTTCCCCAAGGGACCGAAGAGAAGGTGAAAGTTACACTCTCAAGAAGATGGCCATCGCATTCCAAACTTATAAAAAAGAAGTTGAACATAGAGTATATCAAGGAGAATCGAGCAATGAGCTTCAACAAGTTCAGTTGCAAGATCAGCAGGAAGCGTTAAGTGAACTTCAAGACTTCGGAGGAAGGTCAAAGTTTGAGTGAGAAGAACAATTTGAATGCACAGAAGAAGAATTACCACCACGCTACTCGGCCCTGGTGGTTACCGCCAAGCAATACCCAAATGGGAGAAGAGGAGCATGACACTGCTAGCAAAGGGTGTCACACTCGCAACAATGGAATGGCCTTTGTGAGCAAAGCATTGGTTCTATGCTCACAGCGGTGGCCTCGATGATAACGCAACAATGCGGTGTTTGGGGAGGTCTTTGAGAGATGTGGCGGAAGGCTTGTGATCCATCGAGAGACTTCCCAAGGTAGTGCCAAGCAGGGAGAATGACGAGCTAACAAGGCTCTACAAAACCCGAGAGCACTGGGCGCACACGCAGGCGTTGGCGTCGTCCCTTGGAAGGTTGGTTTCGCTCGGAATGGCGAGACCTATAGGAGTCGAATGAGAAGCAAGGCTCGACATGCAGAACAACAGTGCGCTTGAAGAGCATGACTCAAATAGAGGAACAATTAGCGAGCCAACAACGAGGCGTGCCAGAACCTCCCGGGAATCCTAACATCATCACGCCAGGCAGGCGGGCATTGTGCGCTCGGTGAAATTTTGCCGGACATGGGCAGTACCCGTAGATGACATCGAGCGGCGGACACCTTGTGAGCTGCATGTCTGGGCGCGAAACCTCCTTGAAGGCGGCGCATGGCATGGTAGTTCACCAGTGGGCAGGCAGGCTCATCCATGGCCAGATACCGATCAAACTACTCAAGGTCTCGGTGGAGGAGGTTTGCCGGGTACGAGGACCTTGAGCTCGAAATTCGGAGGTGGCGGAGTCTGAAGCTAGGAGAGGCGGTACACACTTTCATCCTATGGCGCCAAGCGGCACATAATTTTCGAGATAACATGGATGTGTCCTCTCTGTGAAGAAGCCCGAGCTCCTACACCACTTCACTTTTACCCAAGCCCAGAAGAAGCCGACTCCTACACCACTGCCACGCATAAGCCCTACGAGAAGCCCATCTCCTCCCAAGAAGGCGCCGACTCTACACCACACCACCTCCCGCACATATGCCCTACGAGAAGCCCGTCTCCTCCCAAGAATGCGCCAACTTCTACACCACCTCCTGCGATTAAGACCCACAAGAAGACCGTCTCCTCCCAAGAAAGCGCCGACCAAAGGAACAAGCCAGCTCGGCCGGCTCCCAAGAAGAGCGTCCTCCACCCAATCCAAGAGTTGCGTCCACTTCCGTGGCGTGCGATATGGCCAAACGGGGAGACCAATAAGATTGTACAAGGTGAGGTAACTGAATTTTAGACCCAAGTCACCAAAGAAGAAGGTTCAACCTCGCACGAAAGAATTTCACAAAGGCTTGAGGACTATTACAAATTTGAAGGATAAAAAGAAATGCCTCGCCAATCAAACTCTGGCGCACATTGCGAAAGGAATGCCACAAGGAGTGGGCGGTGAGGAGAAGGAGAAGGAGAAGGCTAAGGCGATGCTACAATTCTTTGATGAAGCGGCCTTGACCCAAATCAAATATTAGGCTCGGCTGAGATTGAGTATGCCCAAGTAAGATGGCCATTTACATTGGGTGGATCATTGGTCGGCGTGAGTTTGCTCGACTAACGACAAAGATGCGGCAATTCCATGAATGGTACTTGGAAGCGACCAAGCATGGTCTCTGATTGTTGTCTTGTCAGTCATACAAGGATCAAGATTTTTATCACTGACGCGTGAATTTTTATCGAATGGCACGTCATGTATGATCTATACCAGACAGGCGCCCTCGGCGTCCTTGATGGGTTCTTTGGACTCTGTAAGTGTCTTATTTACAAAAAACCATCGTGCGTGCCCTTGTAGAGTGCGGACCTTGTAAGTCTAACTAATTTCTTCTTGTGTAGCATGGAGATACAAAGATCTTGAAGGATCAAATTTTTGACATAGGATTCATGGACCCATTAGTTATCAACGAGACAACCGTTGAATCTGACCCAAGCTTAAACAGGACTAACGTATACAATGCGCTAATGGGACATCAATATAAGTCAAGGATATATCTACCCTACGCACATGAGTATGTGTTTTCGTACAGCCTTGTTCTACTCATTTTTCATAAAACTATGTTAGAACTAATTAGTTATCTATGTTGACATATGTCACTTTTCATCGATTCTTATTATGATCGAGCTAGATCATAGTCGGGATCACAATTATGGACTCGAGAAGGAAACCGGTTCAAACGTATCAAACCTTCATCGATTTGCTCGACCGTATTAATTCTTGTTCCTTTCATTATTGTATTAATTCTATTTCATTCCATTTGAAAAAAATTCTAATCTTTTACAATTGTTAATAACATGTTTAGTGCATTCGCCTGGATTTAGTGCTAAAAATAGGCGCATTCAAGGAGAAATTTGAAATTACAACACCTCTCAACTCATTATATCATAATGCTAGCTTTTTGGTTAGTTAAGTTAATTTCCTTGCATTCATTTCACGCTTTCAACTTTTTCAACACGAGATCTTGAGTCGATCGGGCAACAATTTATCTGGTTACTATGTATGTGAATTTTTGCACACCCAAAACCGGAGCCGTGACGCATGCTAAAAGGCGATAAGGGGTGAGTAAATATAATTACTACCTTTAACGATGTATATTACTCCCTTACATCTTGTACAAATTCAAGAGATTGATTTGTTAATGACTTAACTGGAGTGCCTCAATATTTTGCTAAACAAGGTTCTGAACTCTGTGTAGCGAGTGCGAGCAATTCAAGAACAACTCGTTGGCTTCATTTACGATGAGGTTGTAAATGCAAAAGGCGAGTTCCACGAACCAAATTTTACAGGTGGGGCCCTTCGATAAGGGGCCGGTGGTATCATTCGACATCTACGGCTTAGCAAGAGCGATGCACGTAAAAAATCCCAATGAGCAGGAAGGAAAAAGAAATAATCTTTGGAGTTGTAATTAAAGTTGTGTACATATTGTAGTACATTATATGTAATTAAATTTGTTAATGAATGTCTGATTTTATTATCGTGCAAATGTGCATGATTAAATTATATGTGTTTTAATTCGTTGTGATTTAACACACACATGAAATCAAGTGATTTGATTATATATATTGTAGTATATTATATATAATAGCCAGTATTGGACACACATATTTACATATATATTATATACAACCCATCAGATCTGGTTAGATAAAACAACCGTGCTGATGAAGGGAATCATCGAGCAGGTTGGAGACACCAGCAGGTACTAATAAGGTCCACAGGGTCTCACGATGCGCTTACCACGTGTGACTACCTAACCGATACGCTTCTCGATAGGGTGAAGAACCGGGGCCCGATGCCCTTGAGCATCGGGCTCGATCCGGATGGCACTGGCTCAAAAGCAGTACTAAAGGCTCTTTTAAACCGGCACTAAAGGCCCTTTCCGTAGTAGTGGAAGTCTAGGGTTCCTTTCAGGCTTCCTTAGTCGCAGCATATCTCTAGCTTGAGAACCTGACGTACCAGCAATGCCCTTGCCTTTCCTTGACGGTAGCGGTGCTCCACGAGGCACATTCACAGTTTGAGCAGCCTACGAGGGTTCATTGATAGAAATGCCTGGCTGAGATCCCCTGGTGGCAACTCACTTCGTTCTGGTTCTAGTTGGAGTCTTGCATTTCCGACTAAAAGTGACTTTAGCAGAGCCGGCAGGGGGCTGATCACCTTGACTAGGATCCATTGAGATCAACTGTGAAAGGAGCAGCTCAATAAGACGAAAGAAACTAGAGAGAAAACTGGTTTGAGTGCTGTACTGTTATCATCGGAAGTTCCGAAAAATACGGTACAACCCTAAAACTAGAGTTTTGACAAGATCGACCGAAGGAATTTGATGAAACTTGAGATCTAAGCAACGGAGGACTAGATCAACAAGTTTACCAAGAGATAATGACCAAAGAATCCAAGGATTGAGAGATCTCAAAGATAGAGAACTAGGGTTACCTTGAGAAAGCGAAAAACAAGATTTTGAAAGGATGAAGAACTCCTTAATCCGAAGCACAACCTTCTTTGGGGAAGTATCGGAGTTTCCGTAGGGTCGGAGACTCCGAAGGCGACAAGAAATGAAAAAGGGAGAGCCATACTGAGGTTTTGAAGGAAAAAGGAATGAGTTGAGGGGCCAACCGAACGGTCCTTTTCAAGCGTTTACACACACTTCGGACATTCCGAACTGTGGTTCGGAAGTTCCGAAGTGTTGAGATTTCCAGCAAAGCTCCAGAGGAGCAAGCTTCGGATATTCCGATATAAAACTTCGGAGGTTCCGAAGAAGCTGAATTCACAGAACTTCGGAAGTTCCGATGCCTGGATCGGAAGATCCGAAGAGTTGATTTTTCCAGCCAAAACGAGGGAAAAGATAGGATTTTAGAGACAGGATGAAACGAGACTTCAAGTCAGTGAACTTAGAAGTCATCCTACTTGTGATCAGAGAGCATTACAACAATCAAAGCAATGATCACAAGTGGAATGACCGAAGATGTGAAAATTAATTACTGCATGAAAAATAACAATATTATATTACTTATTAATATTTATTCATGTTTGAATTATTTAAACTATTATCTTTTAATATTTATGAATTTATGAGAATTTATATGCCATTTTTTGGATTTAATTTGAATTTCCAGTAGAGAAATAATTGCTTTTAGTAATTAATTATTTCGCTTACTGTTCACCGACCCGATCCGCGTCTCACAGCCCACCTGTCTGCTATGGTGAACCCATCAGCTACAGTAACAATGGGGTAGGGCCAGTATTAAATAGATTAGATTCAACTCAATTAATTTCGGCAAACCCATTACTATTCCAGCCTTAAGCCCGGCGAGTGTTTCCTGATGATTCGCTGGTCTGATTTCCCTATACGTTGGACCATAGTTTCCTCTCTCATTCCCGACACAACACAATTTGAGTTTTTACATCCAACCTCCTGATCTTCCCATATAAGCCGTTCTTTCCGAACTCTAGTGAACTTTTGGTGAGCTCTGCCTGCCACTCTTGACCTCTATTCGGCCTCAAATATTTCTTGGAGCTTCATCTCAGTGTCCTCTACATCGAGTAAAATCAGATTTTAAAAATTCTCATGGTAGCACCACCGGCAACCACTTCTTCTCCAAGTCCAGCGAGAAGTTAATTTTTGGAATTTCAGCATTTTATGTGAGGTTCAAAAGGTCCAATCTTCTTCATCTTATGTCCGATCGACCTCATTTTTCTTGCTAAATTTATATAAAATTATACACTATCTATTTATATTAGTTTTGTATTTTATTTGAATTTAGTTAATATTTAATGTATAGTTTTTAGAGAGCCAAAAGCACTTGCTACCGACGATCTTCATCACCTACCCTTTGATCCAGGAATGTTACTTTGATGCAGGAAATGGATTTGATAACGATGATCTTTTCTAGGGTTCATCTTATTAGATGCCTGTGGAATATTGGGCTTAGTTGGCACACTACAAAATGAAAAATTTTCACTGATATTCTTCTTTTGTAATATTATATGTATAATAATTAACTTCCTCTGTAATAAAATATACAATCTTTGTATGGCTGTGGTTTTAATTTGTGGTAGTGCGTGCTAGCTACTGATCATGAGACTAGCACAGTGTGCACTTTATAACATTTCTTTTATGATGCACTGTATCATTAAAGCGAGGGTCTCACATCATCTCTCTCTTGATTTCGATAGGACTTATGTAGTCACATAGTGCGGCTCATAAATTTTCGATAAAAGAAAAACAAATGATATTTATATCAATTATATACATAAATATGGTCTTCCAAAAATTGCAAAAAAAAAAATCTATAAATTTGTATGCAAAAACAAAGAAGTAATATATAAATATAATTGAAGTGTTACAACCAGGGGTGGCAAAGTCTATTTACATCCAATCCCAATTTTTATGTTTTTTGAACAACCAGGGGTAGCTCCACATTCTCAGAGATGTGGATTATCAAAGCATGAGCTGAAAAATGAGATCTTAGAGCTGTACTAAACAGGCTTTATATTTCTAATCATAAGCATTAAATATGCGCAACAAATACAGATTTATTATCATATATAAACATATATATATTTAAGTATCTAGCCGCACAATTATGTGAGTCGTCTCACTAGTTTTACGTAAAAAAGTTGATCACGTGCCTAATTATGCTACCTCCCGATGCAAAGTGGCTGCGAACCCTTCGTCGGAAGACACAGCCACACGACGGTACCCCTCGTTGGCCGGGGCCATCTGATTGACTCACAATCTCACACGCTGCGCGCTGCGTTAAGCTTGAATCGAGCCGAATCAGGTCACCTTGCTGGACCACCACCAATCGGACACTGAACTCGCTCTTGTTGCTTGGAATCGGTACTCTCGTACTCCAGCTAAAAGGAAAGACCATGAAGTTCGGTGATGAAAGGCGCACATGCTCAATATATCGGTTATATTGGATGTAGTACTCTAATCTAAATGGTAGGTTAGTTAATTTCCCTCCGGAACCTTGAGGACGAGATAATTAATTTCGACATATTAAGCACCACCAACAAAAGAAACAATGATCTGGATTTGGTGAAATTAATCCACCCTTATTTGTATACTAACTCTGGGGATATAAACATATGCTCGAGCAGAAATGGAGGAGAAAAATGCACATAGTATTTCTTTTGCGGTGTCAATCGAATTGATGTTGTAGGATAGCGACGCGTCAAAAGGGGATGAATTGGTGCAAACTAACGCCTAATTAGGGATGGTAATCGGGTGGGTACCTCCGGGTATGGCTGCCGCCTATCCGAACCCGAAACCCGAACATGTGCCACCAGCCCGAACCCATTAGGCTTCTTGGGCACAAATCTGTGCCCACGTCCGCACCAGATGGGTACTCGAACCCGATGGGTACCCATGGGTAAATTGTCTCCTCCTAAAAGCAGATCAAGTGGTTGTCTGAAATGGCTACTACTACCGCACCGACCACCAGTACTTAGTTGGACATGTTTAGGTTCTGCAACTATACCAATTACTACAATAGTAGTCATGAAGCACATGGTAGGCAAACACGTGCTACTCACTTGCACGTTAGACAATCTCCAACAATTTCCCTTCATTCCATTCCCTTCCATATTCCCTTCCCTATATTCATTCCCTTTATTTCCTACTATCTCCAACAGCATCCCCTCGAAGGGATTTCTCTCTGGGATTGGAGAGAGAATCTGTTTCTAAAGGGATTCTCTCTCCGAATCCTTTCTGAAGGGAAGGCTGAAGGGAATCCGCTGGAGCACTTGGGATCTGTTCGCGAAGGGATTTGGAGGCTGAAGGGAATCCGCTTGAGATAGTCAGCAAAAGGCCCTCTCATCCATCACCATGCTGATCGCTCAATCATATGGGATGGAACATACATAGCTTTCACATGATAAATGTTGTTATTCATCATTGGGAGAAAAATCAAACTATAACATGAAATGACAACATATCTTAGAGTGTTTTAGGTAAAGAATCATCATCGACTATCATATTAAATTTTTCATGTGCACTCATCTCATCCACTAAACAAATAAAGCTGCTAACTAAATTAACAAGCCAGATGGCTATAGTAAATGTAATTTCATATTCAATGCAATCATTGAAACTTGTATTTTAAGGGAAATAGTTATGAGTGGGAGAAATTACACTTGAGCTAATAGCCAGGACAATCCAACGTTTGAAAAACTTAACAAAATTTTAGCCAGCCCAACTTGAGAGATAAAATTACCTTCACATTTCATGCTCTTGAAAGGGCCTTGTCACATCATGTATCATTGTTCTTGTTGCTTCACACTGGTGAACAAATTAAAAGAAATTCAATGTTTAGATTTGAATTGTGTTGGTTGGAGAGGAAAAGAAAGAAGAGTGTGTTAGAATAAATTGACACAATTGACAAGAAAAGTGACCTTTATGATCTGAATATTACATACAGGCAACACAGGGCTCAGATGAAAGCTGTGCTTGCAAAAATACTAACGGAGGAAGAGATAAAATGGATATACACTACGTCAGGATGGGCCTATAGTAACACACATATGTGCTACTATAGCTCACAAAAAATGTTACTGAGTCCTATAGTAACACATTTGATTAGTGTTACTATAGCCTATGTTGCTATAGAAGGGTCTATTGTAACATGTAACAAGTGTCCTTGTATATAAGAAAAGATGTTACAACTATGCTACAGTAACATGTATCAAATGTGTTGCCATAGACTCTAGTAACATCCTTTTTTAACAAGAGCAACATAGTAGCGCGTGTTGGTATAGACCCTAGTAACACTTTTATTTGCTAAAGCAACATAGTAGCATGTGTTTTCATAGACCTTAGTAACACATTTTTAGATACAATAATTGATCTTAGTAACATCCTTTTTTAACTACAACAACACAATGTTGAGCTCCTAAAACAAATTTAAATATCTTTATTATTTTATTAATTTTTTGTGAATGTACACATTAAAATTGTTTCATAGAATATCCTTTGATAATTAAGCATATCACATTGTACAATATAAAACACAAATGACCATAAGTGCAACAATCATAACATATTGCATTGCATCAAACAAATAAATATTAAGTACTTCACACCGTTTGATACAATACATAAGGATTTATTTCTAGAGAAGACAAGTCTTTAGTCTAAGAATCTGAAATACATTGTTCTAAATAAAAAGAGTCTAAAATATATCTAATATTGTCTAATCTTCATGAGATTCTTTGCTTCTAGATCCCTTCATGTGGTAAGCAACCAAATGTATGAATTTCAACCATTGATTTTTTCAACCTGCACAAAAGAAAGTATTAAACTTTATAATTGCAATTACAAAATATGATATATGCACTTCATCACAATTGAAGCATGAAACAATTAACATACACAAAAGGAAGGCCAAGCAATCGGTCTTGCTTCCACATGGGCATCGCCAATTGTCTTGTAGTGCTTGATTGGCCTTACTAGCTCCTCTTTTTCCACAACAGGATAATTGATAACCACTTACCGAAGAAAATAAGTTACCCGTGAGTTGCAACGGAGTACAAAAACATGGTGATACATATCATCAAATATGATACAAAACGGAACAACGGACATCAATTCTATCTTACATAGCCATGTGCTACGCACGGAAACTAGGAGTTTCATGTAGTTTGCTCTTTCCTTGTCAAAACCTAGGAGTTTGATATATACTCATATAACTACTTCGACCAAGTTATAAACAATTTAATTTACACTGCTACAAAACAACAGAAGATATTTTGTTAAACATGGGATATACCAAGTTCGCTTGGAGACCGCCAATAAAAAGTGAACTATTAAGACCAAATAGCAGTGAGAGGCAGGACTCACATTGTCTGGAGGAGCATGTTGAAGCTCTTGGTGCTGAACCCAATTGAGGTCTGCCCCTAGGTGTTTCCTATGTTTATTGAAAAGGAAACAATCATCAAGGAAGCTAAAGGCAGAAAAAAAAATTCTTACTGCAAAAGGTTCAAGAGTCAGATAAGGCTTCATAGCATTATCGTTGTGTTAGCATCAAAGACAACAGTACCCAAAGCACAGAACCAGTGAGAGCAATTAATTGCACAGAACCAGTACCCAAAGGGGGCAAATAAATAGATTTACAAATTAATTGTAGCAAAATGCAAGTATGGCAAACTAAATTCTATTTCTTCTGAATTTAGAAAGGTACTAAATAACAGAATGGAACTAATCAATGGGTGATGTTTTAGTTGAAACACAAATAACATCAGTTAGTCCTTCAACATTACTCCAGCTTGTGAAGAAAGACAAATAATCATGATTTAATTGTGTTGCTACCTAGTTTAGAATCTGCATCAAAGATAGGCTTACTGGCCATTAAAAATCTATGAGCAGATGATAATATGACATTCTTTCAACTACAATGACTTGATTAGAAGGTCAACATGAAAGAACAAATAAAGAGTGATGCTAACCAGTCCATAATTTGGCAAACCTGTGCTACATTCTGAAGTTAGAAACCGAGTCAATTGAAACTAACATTCTGTGTAAACTTATTGTGAAAATGAAAAAAAGCACAAAAATGATTGAACAAAAGGTGCCTACAGCAATCAAAAGGGAACATTCCAATTTCAACTAAGAACTTCAAAAGGGAACATTCTAATTTCAATTTTTTTGAATTGAATATCTGTGTGGATCAAAGCAGTAGCAGCTACTTCTAAACTACCTAATTTAGGTCTCACCGTATTCAGTCAGCTACCATGGGCATTGAGGAGTGCAAAAAAGAGAAATGGCATTATATATTTCACTGTTTTTACAGAGTTTTGAGCTGCTTCAGATTTCCAATGTTCAGAGTAAGTGGGCCTCCAAGATTTGGATTGTTAGACAGATCACTGCATGTAGCTTATATCAGTAGCCTAAAACATGTCTTCTCTGTTATTGATCTCTAAATAAACTCGTAGGCTTTAGCATCTGGTTCATTGGAGTCCTATCTGTTACAGACTTATAGTGCGTTTTTGGTGAGAAAACATTGAAGTTTTACTGTTGGAGTCCTATCACTTAACTTGTAATGCAAATAATGTATCATTATTCATGTATTCTAATGTTCGTTTGTAACTGTTCTTTTACAGAAGGAAGAACACTGCCTAAGAAAAGTTCCCATAAATATTTCTAACGATGTGAAGAAGTTCTGGACCAAAATAGAGAAGTTGGCATGTTCATTTTTGCATTTTTTTATCTTATGGCTTACTGCACCAATGTCAAGTTTCCTAAGAAATTTAATCACATTGTTTGTTTGTTTTTTTGCTAAGGAATGTATGTTGTCTGTGAGAATCAACTCAGGTTTATGTAGACCTTCAAATGATCAAAAATGAAAAGATCAAAGTAACAGTATACGCAAATAAAGCTATGAGATTTCATAGCTAAAGAAGTATAGAACAAACATCAATTCAGAGCTCATAATTGAAATATCACAAAACCTTAAACATGACAATATAGCTACATCATATCTTCGTAAGCCAGGAACACCCATCAAGTCCGAGCGTAGAGCAGTACCTGGTGGAGGCCCTAGGTGCAACAAAAAAGTAGTAATATGAATAGGACACGAAGATGGCAGTGTAACACCCCAAAAATTTTGCTTTTATTAAATTCATGTGTGATTTGGCACTTTGGTGAATTTTTGGAATTTACTGGAATTTATTTGGATTTATTTGGAATTTATTTGAATTTATTCCATTTTGAAATAATTAAAGAATTTAATTTTGCAAATAAAATTTTGTTGGAAATATTTTATTTGAGTCCAAAATAATCCAAAATATTTTCGAATTTTCTCGAATTTTTACGAGTCATTTGCTATTTTTAATGAATTAAATGAATTCGGGAATTATTTTAAATATTAAATCGCTGGAAAATGCGAGTGGGTTTGTACTGTTCATCGGCCAGAGCCCAGTCGAACCCGAGCTCGAGTCCGACCGAACCCAACTCGAACCACGTTTGAACCCAACCGTGTCGGCCGAAACCCTAGCTCTGCGACCGTTGGATCAAGATCCAACGGCGCGTGGGTCAGCGTCGCCGTGGGTGACCGAGTAGATGCGTAGCGCCAGTTCGAATCGGAACCGTGGATCATGACACGTGTACGGCTCCTGTGCATCGTGCTCGTTCCAATTTCGGCGAGGCTGTTCATCTCCGCCGCCGTGTTGGATCGGAAACCTAGCCTATTTAAAGAGGGGATCGGTGCCCGAGGAACGCCATCCCACGCCGGTCCCGAAACCCTAGCTCGCGCCGCTAGGATCCCCACCGTCTAGCCGCTATTGCTCGCCGAAGTCAAGAACAGCCGCTGTGTGTTCTTCGTTCTCCGCCGCAAACCGGGCCGCTCGTCGAAACCGAAGACGGATTTGGACTTCCAGAGCGGGGCGAACACAGGCGCACACTTCATCTCACCGGAATCGCGAAGAAACGCCGTTGAAGGTCGTCTCCTTCCTCTCGGCCAAACCGGCGCCGCCAGACCGCCATCGCCGCTACGAGATCGGATAGCCGTCGGATCTTCATCCAACGGTCCAGGTTAGCCACGTGCGCCCCAACCCTGTAGAACCCAGGTTAGATCTCAACCGTTGGATCAAAATCCAACGGCCCTCGTTCGTCCACGTCACTGCAACGAAATCCACGTTGCGGTGGATTGGATCCAATCTCAACCGATTCGATCCGAATCGAGCGGCTCGGATCGTGCCACGTAGCCAGGCCACCGCGGCGTGGAAGCGTGCGGCCCGACAGGCGGGCCCGCATGTCGGCGGCCGTGCGCCGTGGTACCGGATCCACCGTGGACCTGCGCCCGTGGACCCAGTCCATGGGCCAGGACCGCGTGGTAGCACCGGGTGGTGCCACGTGTCATCTTGGCGTCGGCATGGCGTCATCACGGAACCCGTTCGGTGACGTCGGTAGTCGCTGTGGACCAATCACAGGCATACGTGTCCATGCTGACGCAATAATTAATTTTCGAAAAAGAAAATGATTTATTAATTCGAAATGTTGATTCAAATTTAGATTCAAACTTCAAACGCTTATAACTTTTGCGTTTCAACTCCGATTTGAGTGATTCAAATTTCTAAATTTGTATAAAATTGAGATCTACCTAAATATGAATTTTATTTAATTTTTGGACTAAAGTTTTTCTTTGCAAAATTATTTAATTGATTATTTAAACTTTAAATAATCATAACTTTTATGCGTTTAACTCCAAATTTGACGATTTCAGTTTCTAAAAATCCATAAAATTATGTTCTTTCTGTTTGTGGATTTTATTTGGATGTTTGGACACTTTTTGCCTAGTGTTTATTTGTGTATTTGCTATTTGCACGCTTTACGAGTAGACGTTGAAGTGCCGGAAGGATTCGAAGGGGAAGTATTAACTCAGGATCCAACTCAAGACCAAGAGCAAGTACTTTTTGAAGGCAAGTTGTGCTTTGACCATGTTGATCCTATTTCGAAATCTATTTTGATTTAAACTATTGCATGCTAGATCAATTAGAAAGATACTTTGTTTAAACATGGGGGTTAGATAAATACCAATTTCTTTGTATGACACCTTGATTATTTAAGTATGTGCCATGACCCTTGTCACCCTAGTTGTGGTTTACTAGTTGGACATAATCAAATTGCCAACATGGGTTTTAGACCGTTGTAGTATCTTTGCTTAGACACGCTACGTGCTCATGACATGGTTTTGGACAATCAAATGTTAATATTGACTTAATGATATATTGAACCTGTTTTGGAAAGGTATCATGTGATGTTGATAGCACGTGGTGCTTGGTAATCAAGCGGGGTTTTGATAAATAGTTTTCGGCCAGGGGCATGTGGCAAGAATGATCGGAGTGGGCGGTGTGGCTTGGGGATGTTGATTTGGTTCTTCGGGTAGTCTTGCCCTGGTCACTCTAAGGACTTAACCTTGCAAGCCTTTGAACTGGGTCATACTTGCAACCACATGGTCCGGAATGGGACGGCCCTAGTTGACTAAGTCGCTAAGGACTCACTTGTGGAGCCTCGGGTGTCAATTACACCGTTTGTGTGATTGTGCGGGGAGCGTATCGTGGCCGTGGCGGATACCCATCTAACGGTGTGTTGGTCCCATACTTCGCCTTGGCTAAGGAAGGGATGGTGTAGAGCACGAAGGAGAGGACCACCTGTGTTGTTTGAGGCTTAGAAAGGCTTTATTCTGAGGAACTTCGCCTTTGTGGTGTTTGACTGTATCTTGTGGGTAAAGTGCATAACCTCTGCAGAGTGTAGAATCTATTTAAATAGCCGAGTCCACAGTCTTTGGACAATGCTCGGGATTACGATCAAGGGTTAGACTTTACGAAAATAACTTGGATTTGAAAGGTTGGTTTGGTTTAGTAATGAAGATGATAGAAATGTGGTTTAGGATGGGGAAAATGTTTATTAAATTTCTGAAAAGTTATTTATGCTTTACTTATTTCTCTTTGCTTTGAATCTACTTATATTACTTTTCAAATCTTGTTTCTTGCAAATATACCTTGAGCTATTCCTTTGTACCAAGCCATGCATATAGTATATTAGCAGCACGTGCATGCATGACTTGCTTGAGTTGAGTACTCACCCTTGCCTCAACACAATATCAGTTGAAGAGGAGATTACGCCAGCTTTGGAGGAGGAACTCCAAGAGGATCCGTCTACTTAGGGATGCGAGCCCAGTCAGTTGCCTGTGGTATACTGGATGGCGCCACGAAGCCATTTTTCCGCTGCTATTATTTCTCTTTTAATAAGTTTCGCCTTGTGAGGCATATATTTGTAACTTGGCCATAAGGTCGAGTAACCAGTTTGGTTATTTAAATAAAGTACTTTATTGGTATCGAGTGGTATGATTGTGATATTTACCAATGTTAAGACTGTGTGCACTAAGCGCGTTCTGGACTAGTCTTGAATACACAGAGGGTCGGATTTGCAAATTCGGGGTCCCGACAGAGGTGGTATCGAGCCATACTTGATTTGTAGGCTCAACCCTAGCTAGAATGGTCGTAGTGAGGATAAAACCTATTTTCTAAAGCTAAAAATTTGTGAAGACAAGAAATGACATCTCGACTTATCCCCTTCTCTCTTTTCTTGTCTCTTGCTGAAATTTTCCCTTACCTTGTCACAATTTAAAAATTCCGAGTTCTTACGTAAAGCACTCTTGTGACAGATGGAGGAAGAGTTCAACTACGTTGATCACGGGAGTTGGTCACGCGCAGAACTTTGGCATATGCTCTGAGACTCTCGGAGATTTTGAGAAGCCCCAATACCAAGTGGAAGTGATCGGACAAGCGGGATTGATCAAGGCTTGTGACGTGAGGATTGAGGTACTGCTAGGAAAAGGGCCAGGCAATCGCCCGATACAACTGCCTTTGCCAGGAGATCTACAATGCGGATGGGTATCCAAGAAGTATCACGACAAGCAATGCGGCACATTACCCGTATTCACGCCAGAGAATTGGAGAGCACGGTGTTCCGTTATCATCCGCGCAGCGATAACCTTCTTGACCAAGGCGATTCGGGATGAGGATGCCACGACATTACACGATTGGCACGATTTGTCGTCGCCAGGAGGATGTACTAGATAATACAAGCAAGGAGCTACAGAAGGCCCGCAAGGAGATCACGACAGAGAAGAACAGATGGCGGGGAGCTCAAGAGTATGTGGCACACCTTCTACGAAGGATTGACGAGTTGGAGATGACCTTATGCGGACCAGACTCCGAGCGATTACTCGAGCTACGAGCCAGATCCAGAGGAGTCGGATCTCGATGAGGACATCGCTTCTTCGACTACCACAGAGGACACGATCATTTGGACATGGCGATCGTTTGGCGCCTATGCCACGACACCCGTACCAGGCCGTGGAGGTTTTCGATGAGTGAACATAGGTTCTATAGTGAGACTCCTTCGCCGAGTCGCGTCATAGAAGAAAGAGTCACCCTTTAGGCGTTAGACTCGAAATTAGTTCGATTTGGATTTGCTTTGTTTCTTGAGTGTGCAGTATGTGTTGCAAGGCCCTTAGGCATTGTAAGCAACCATACCAAGTTATTAATATCAATAATAAAGTTGGACCTTAAAGTTACACCTTTTGCCCGCATAAGTTCCATATTACTTGTCTATTCTTGTTTCCCTCTCATCTCTAAACCTAGAGCAAATCGACAGATGGTGAACACCCGTGGAAACTTTGGAAGCAATGGGAGTGGTTCTCGCCCGAGAAAACCCCAATGATGGAGCACCGACCGCCACTGGATGTGCAGAATTTCGAGCTTTTCTTGCTGCTCAGACTCGATTGATGCATGCTATGATGCAACAAATGCAACACGTCACCGCTTCAGGCCACGCTAATCAAGTTAATCATGGACAACGCCGAGAATACAAGACTGTCGAGTTCATGAGAACTCACCCACCCACTTTCTCTCGGGAATGCCAATCCATTGGAGGCCGATGATTGGTTAAGATCAATCGAGAGGAAGCTACACATAGCTCAATGCATAGGAAATGAGAAGGTACTCTACGCTTCTCATCACCGGAAGGAACAAATTACCGAATGGTGGGAGAACTTCGTGCACCGCAAGAGAACCCTCAAGATATCACTTGGGAAGAGTTCACACTGCATTCCGACAGTATCACGTGCACGAAGGAATCATGGACCTTAAGAAGGAGGAGTTCGAGCCTTTGAAGCAAGGTAATCAGCCGGTGGCCGACTACATGAACAAATTCACACAGCCTAGCACGCTACCTTTTTGAGGATGTAGCGACAGATAAATCCAGGCAGTCTCGTTTCATGAAGGGACTTAACTCGGGATTGCAAGTAGGGTTGATCACCCACACCTTTCCAGATTTCCAAGAATTGGTGAATAAGGCGCTTATTCTTGAGGACAAGCGCAAGGAACTGGATGAGAACAGAAGCGCAGGATGCAACAAAGAAGGATCACGCCCGAGGAATAGCAGCGCTGAGAGTTGCACCAAATCAATTCTTGATTCCAACCACAAAATGCAACAAGGACACCACCCCGGCACCAAGACACCGCCAATCGAACTACCAAACCCGGCCCGCTAGAAACACTACTCGTGCAACAAGAAGGAACAGTGAGACGCTGCTACAATGCAACGAGCCAGGACACTTTGCCAACAGTTGTCCCAAGAAGACAGCAGGAGTGACCCGATTCGCTTCAATCTAGGAACCACCCCAGCTAGGACGCCAAAGACCAGAGCCACACCCTGGCCGTGGTGAGAGGCCGAGTCAACCATGTCACCGCAGATGCACTGCGGAATGCTACTGACGTCGTCTTGGGTAAGTTACTTGTTAACTCGATTACACCTGCTTGATTTTGTTTGACTCGGAGCTTAGCATTCGTTTGTTTCGCAAGGCTTTGCTACTAGAAATGATTTGAGGATTGCAAGACTTAAGTGCATGCTTTTAGTTCAAACCCACAGTTCCGAACTCCGAGAAAGTAGGATGTTCCGGGTGAGAATCTTGATAGGTGGAATAGAGTTCCTAGCAAACCTTATAATTTTGGAGACCCGGACCTTAGACGTCATATTGGGAATGGATTGGTTATCCAAGCACAAGGCCGTATTGGATGTGGGACGAAGGACTATCTCGATGGAGAGCCCGTGTGGGAAGAAAGTGGAATTTCAAGCCACTGCGAGTTAGAGAGGGACGATTGATGGTTAACGGTACCAAGGCAATCAGCATAGAGGACGTCCGGTAGTGAATGAGTACCCGAGATGTCTTTCAGAAGATCTACAGGTATGCCGCGGCAGGGGACATAGAATTTGTAATAGAGCTTGTACTGCACAAAGACCGATAGCAAAGAGACCCTATCGGATGTCCACCGAGGAGTTGGTAGAAATGAAGAAACAGCTAGAAGAGTTAATGGAGAAAGGATTTATCAGACCGAGTTCGTCGCCGTGGGGACACTACGTCAGGATGGGCCTATAGTAACACGCACATGTGTTACTATAGCTCAAAAAAAGTGTTACCGAGTCCTATTGCAACATATTTGTTTAGTGTTACTATAGCCTATGTTGCTATAGAAGGGTCTATTGTAACATGTAACAAGTGTTCTTGTATATAAAAAAATATGTTGCAACCATGCTACGGCAACATGTATCAAATGTGTTGCTATAGACTATGATAACACCTTTTAGCAAGAGCAACATAGTAGCGCGTGTTGCCATAAACCCTAGTAACACCTTACTTTTGCTAAAGCAACATAGTAGCATGTGTTTCCATAAACCCTAGTAACACATTTTTAGATACAATAATTGAACTTAGTAACACCCTTTTTGAACGACAACAACACAATGTTGAGCTCCTAAAATAAATTTAAATATCTTTATTATTTTATTATTTTTTTGTGAATGTACAAATTAAAATTGTTTCATAGAATATCTTTTGATAAGCATAACACATTGTACAATATAAAACATAAATGACCATAAGTGCAAAATCATAACATATTGCATTGCTTCAAACAAATAAATATTTCACACCATTCGATAAAATACATAACAATTTGATTTCTAGAATCTTTAGTGTAAGAGTTTGAAATACATTATTCTAAATAAAAAGAATATAAAATATAAAATACAAATATTTCCCACGTTCTGAGCTATTCTTTTCTGGCCAACTTTTGTTATGTCAAATCCGTCAGAATTTGCCTGAAAACTACTTGGATCATCGCTGTCATCCACAGATAAAAACTCGACCAAATTTGTCCACAACGGTCGAATGCATTCAATCAGGTTTGTCGCAAGGCTTTGGTCACAGAGTAACTTCAGGAAGGATTTCTGGTTTCCATACTCGTGGAGAGCGAGTTTGACTATTCTCTTGTATGCATTGCACATTGCAACACGCAAAGGAGTACTAGTTAGTATATTGAAATACTCATAGAACACAGGAAAGTCATGTTGTTAACCTGAAGCTCTGAGCTTCTGCTTGTCTGCATTGTGGTTGGGAAAATATTAACAATGTTAGCAGCCATAGATTCAATAATATAACCAGAACACGAAGAATGCAGTGCATGAAGAAAGGCACCCATTGAAAAGTCATAATATGCATCTCTGCAGAAAGTGAGACAAAGTTTAATGTTGTTTGACAATGATTCTGTGCACTCCAATAATAACCAGGCAAAAAAAAACATATGTTTTATTGTCTTAAAGTCCCTTGTTATAATTCAAAACAGTTGACCAGAAAATCTATAATTGAATAGTTAACAAATCGTTATCAGTTTCATCAGTATAATACAACTTTACAGAAAGAAATTCCCCAATAATAGGCTACTACATATGAAGCATATCCTTAAAAGGTGACACAGTAACGTTCTTGTGACAAAGTAAGCAAAAAAAGTACATAAATTACTGACCCAAAACACATGAAAATTATAATCTGGATTCTGATTTGCGGTTTGCACCCAATATTTTTTCCAAGTTCCAACCAATCTTTATTCAATGCAAGATTTAATATTCTTGTTTCTATTATTACACTTGTTTTGCGAAACAAAGGTGCAGTTCACAAAATGATCTTGGTTTATTATAAATTCACATGTAATGATGTGAAATGGATCATAATAAGGTATGCCAGATAAACATAGGGAGGTACATAACTACATATAGACCAATAAGTTTTGATGTTTATGCAACCAGGATGCTTCCGCATTGGTTCTTGTCATCTCATGTTAAGAAATATAGAAAACAAAGTTGGGACCAGAGGCATCATAAACATTGGCAAACATATATATCGAATTACAGATATGCAAAACCAAAAGCCAAAATATGCGAGAAGAAGTTGATATAGCAAACTATCTATACTTTTCATTCATAAATTCCTTTCGTGTATTGTTGGTTTGCTCCACTTGAAAGCATTGGAGCGAGTCTTTGTAATTTAGGCAGTGGAAGCAAAAATATAACAAGAGCATACGACATCGAAATCTCATTAACATCTTGGCTCAAAATGCATGTCATGGAACGAATAATTGTTTCTATAGGAAGAATCTCAAAAAGTCACCACGGTTGCAAC
Source organism: Rhipidocladum racemiflorum (assembly GCA_036346355.1). Taxonomy (NCBI): domain Eukaryota; kingdom Viridiplantae; phylum Streptophyta; class Magnoliopsida; order Poales; family Poaceae; genus Rhipidocladum; species Rhipidocladum racemiflorum. Next base: position 9,337,725 of record CM070579.1, read on the forward strand.
AATCCTTGTAAAATCAAAACAAACCTGTTTCACCAGATTGATTATCAGTGTTCCCAAGGTACATAGGTATAACAAATGAAATACATGAAGGTTCAACTAAAAAGGTTAAAACCAACCTTGTGCAGGGATTCATCCCCATAGCAGAGAACAGAACAAGCAGCAGAAACAAATGACTGCTGAGACAAACAACGATATTTCCAAAATTGATTGCTGTTGAGACAAACAACCTTGTACCACAAACTGCATGGGCCATTATACATGCTAATTAATGTCGCCTAGACATATGCGTCACAACTGCATGGGTCATTACCACAATATCAGCGAAATAACCCATCTGCCTAAACTTCATGGGTCATTGTACCACAAAAAAAGTTCAGTGGCGTGCAATGTACAGTTACCCTAAATTATACATTCAACTCACTATTTTAGAAACACAGGGCAGAACCCCGGTTGCAATTGTAACTAAGAAAAAGGAAACCTAATTCAGCTCATTTACTCGACTTTCGGCAGCAACTGTAATGCTTTCCAATCTAGGACTGCCATACTCGCCAAAGCAAGCACAATGATTAACAGTACAATATAGTTGCTACCTATAGCACAGACCATACGCTGCTTTACTAAGCATCAACCATCGGAGCTTGATTTGATCGTAGGCATTAATCATGATTAACTAGAACGTGGCACGATCAAAATCTCGTGAGCCAGCCAGAGGATGGATTTTCTCACCAGGCGCGCACCCTCTTGAACAGGTTGGCCGCAATGAGCGCGTAGCTCTTCTCCTGATCCCTGCCCGCGACCGCGGCGGCGCCGGCCTGGAGGAGGTCATCGGCACGGCGAAGGGTGAAGGCCTGGTCAGAGATGAACATGCTGAGCACCTTCATGCCGTAAGAGGTGGGCCGGCGGGCGGCGCACCAGTGCCTCTCGATCCCCACGCCCACTGCGCCTCCCTCCACCACTTGCATTCGCATCGCCGAGCAGCGATCAGACGTCGGCACCGGGCCGGGTCGGATCAGGGCTAGGAGTTAGGGTTTTACCGGTGGAGGACGACGAAGACGTGATCGTCGTCATCGGTAGCGAGGCGAAGGGAGGGATGGGGAGGAGGCATCGCCGACGGCGAGGAGTCGAGGAGGCGGGCATTGGGATCCGAGCAGCGCCCGTGGCGAGGAGGAGGTAGTGGTGGTGGGCCGTGGGCGGCAGCGTGCGGGTGATTTGATTTAAATCGTGAGGAGGAGGCGGAGGATTGCGAGAGAGAGAAGTAGACAGGAAAGCGGAAGGCGAAGGGTGGATGAGGATCGAGAGATTGAAGACGAGCCAAACCCGAACTCCAGGAAGACGTTAATAACTCAAATAAAATAAGGTTATATTAATTTATTACCGGCTTGTACATATTATTTTTATTCTATAATAAAGAGTGAAAAAAGATAAGAGAAAAGAGAAAAGAGATAAGAGTATTTATAATATCTTATCAACGAATAGAGAGGTTGTTGGGTCATATATATGTTTTAATTTATTACAATTAAGTCATGTGTTACAATCTGCCTCTAAATGTGTTACTGTAGTATTATTATTCACACCTTACTACCATGTGTTACAATGTTCTTACAGTAACATATATTATGTGTTCTTCTTTGTAGTTTTCAGTAACACTTTTCACATATCATTAAATATGTGTTACAACATGCCTTTGTAACACAAATTATATGTTACTGCAATATCTCTTTGTAACACATTGTTCAATATGTTACAGAAATGTGTTACAGAAGATATGTTTTGTAGTAGTGGGAGCACCAGTTTTGTTTGTCAAGAAGAAGGACGGGAGTTTCAGGATGTGCATTGACTACCGTGCACTCAATGAAGTCACCGTGAAGAATAAGTATCCGCTACCCAGGATTGATGATTTGTTTGATCAGTTGAGAGGAGCCGGAGTTTTCTCCAAGATTGATACGAGATCGGGATACCATCGATTGAAGATCCGATCAGAAGATATTCAAGACCGCATTCTCGTCAAGATATGGACATTACGAGTTCTGATTATGTCCTTTGGATTGACAAATGCGCTAGCTTATTTCATGAATATGATGAATAAGGTGTTCATGGAATATTTGGACAAGTTTGTCGTCGTGTTCATAGACGATATCCTAATCTACTCCAAGACAGAGGATGAACATCTTAGGAACACTTAAGGCGAGTTTTGGAAAAGTGAGGAACGACAACTTTTCGCCAAGTTCGACAAGTGTGATTTTTGGAAGGACAAGGTGGAGTTTCTTGGACATGTAATGACCCATGAAGGAGTCGTAGTAGATCCAAGCAAAGTAGAAGTCGTGTTACATTGGGAACAGTACCAAGACTGTGACCCAGATTCGAGTTTCCTTGGAATGGCAGGATACTACCGCCGTTTCATCGAAGGCTTCGACAATTGCGAAACCTCTTACGCAATCGCCGAGGAAGGAAAAGAAGTTTGCATGGACGCCGGAATGTGAGAAAGGATTTCAGAGGCTGAAAAGCGATTGACATCAAGACCAGGTGTTAGTTCTACCGGATGTTGCTCAAAGCTTCGATATTTATTGTGACGCATCGCGCCAAGGACTTGGATGTGTGCGATGCGAGAATGGAAAGGTCGCCGCTTATGCATCAAGGCGATTGAGGCCGCATGAGGAAAATTATCCGACACATGACCTAGAGTTAGCCGCCGTAGTGCATGCTTTGAAGATATGGCGTCACTATCGATTGGAAACAGATGTGAAGTATATACGGATCATAAGAGCCTTAAATACATATTCACCCGGTCGGATTTGAACATGAGGCGAGGAGATGGTTAGAGTTGATCAAGGACTACAATGTTGGAATCCATTACCATCCGGGAAGGCCAGCGTAGTTGCCGATGCCTTAGTCGGAAAAGCCATACCGTGAGTACGTTGTTAGCCACAAGTCGAGGATGAGTTATGCCTGGAATTCGAGAAAATGAAGATTGAGGTAGTACCTAGCGGATTCTTGGCGCATTAGAAGTAAAGCCTACCTAGAGGATCGGATCCGAGAAGGGCGGAAGGATGATGACAAGATCCAGTAGGATTAAGTCCAAAATGGAGGAAGGCAAGGCAAAGGATTTCAAGCTAGATGGGCAGAGCGCGTTATGGATGAAGGATCGGATTTGGCGTGCCAAATAAGAAGGAATTAAAGCAATCGATTACGGAGGAAGCCCATGACTCCAAGTATTCAATTCACCCAGGAGTGCCAAAATGTATCAGGATTTGAAGGAAAGATTCGGTGGCCGAGTATGAAACGTGAAGTTGCCGAGCATGTTGCATTGTGCGGCGTATGCCGAGAGTCAAGGCAATGCATCGAGACCAGCAGGATTGCTACAACCGCTGAAAATACGAGTGGAAGTGGGAGGAAATCGGAATGGATTTCATTACGGTTTGTCAAGACTCAAGGAGGTTATGACTCCATATGGGTTATAGTGGATCGCTTGACTAAAGTAGCCCATTTTATCCCGTGAAGACCACTTACTCGGAGATAAATTAGCGAGAATTATACATGATCGGGATTGTCTGCTTTGCACGGAGTGCCAAGAGGATCGTATCGGATGCAGGTACCCAATTTACCTCAAGGTTAAGGAATAAGTTGCATGAAGCCATGGGAACCCGTTTGAACTTCAAGATCTGACTTATCATCCACAGACGGACGGCAGACCGAAAAGAGTCAACCAGATTCGGAGGATATGTTGAGAGCTTGTGCACTAGCTTATGCTACTTCTTGGGATAAGAGTTTACCGTATGCCGAGTTCGATTACAACAATAGTTATCAGGCTAGTTTACGATGTCACCTTTTGAGGCCTTGTATGGTCGACCACTGTCGGACGCCATTGAATTGGAATGAGACCGGCGGCGCCGTGTCTTTGGGCCTGATATTCTTCAAGAGGTCAAGAAGCGGTCGCCATGATTAGGGAAAGGTTGAAGATAGCCCAATCTCGGCAGAAGAGTTATCTTGACAATCGTCGCCGAGATTTGAGTTTTGAACCAGAAGACTTTGTATACCTCAGAGTTACGCCTCTCAGGGGAGTTAAGAGGTTCCATGCCAAAGGGAAACTCGCACCCCGTTATGTTGGACCATTTAAGATTTTGAGTCGCAGAGGCGAAGTTGCTTATCAGCTGGAGTTGCCACAGTCGTTGGTAGGAGTGCATGATGTATTCCATGTGTCCCAGTTGAAGAAGTGCCTCCGAGTTCCTGAGGAACAGACACCGCTAGAGTTAATTGAGTTGCAAGAGGACTTGACTTATAAGGAGCATCCCGTGAGGATTCTGGACACAATGGATCGAGAAACTAGAAACAAGTCAACCCGTTTCTGTAGAGTTCAGTGGAGCAACCATGAAGAAAGCGAAGCGACTTGGGAGCGCGAAGAGGATTTGAAGAAAGAATTTCCAAACCTATTCCTTTAGTAAGCCCTGAATCTCGGGGACGAGATTCTATTAAGGGGGGGAGGTTTGTAACACCCCAAAAATTTTGCTTTTATTAAATTCATGTGTGATTTGGCACTTTGGTGAATTTTTGGAATTTACTGGAATTTATTTGGATTTATTTGAATTTATTCCATTTTGAAATAATTAAAGAATTTAATTTTGCAAATAAAATTTTGTTGGAAATATTTTATTTGAGTCCAAAATAATCCAAAATATTTTCCAGAATTTTTAAAGTCATTTGCTATTTTTAATGAATTAAATGAATTATCGGGAATTATTTTAAATATTAAATCATTTGGAAAATGCGAGTGGGTTTGTCTTGTTCATCAGCCAGAGCCCGAGTCGAACCCGAGCTCGAGTCAGGCCGAACCCAACTCGAACCACGTTTGAACCCAACCGTGTCGGCCGAAACCTAGCTCTGCGGCCGTTGGATCAAGATCCAACGGCCGCGTGGGTCGGCGTCGCCGTGGGTGACCGAGTAGATGCGTGGCGCTTGATTCGAATCGGGCAGTGGATCATGACACGTGTCACGGCTCACGTGCATCGTGCTCGTTCAATTTCCCCGGCGAGGCTGTTCATCTCCGTGCCGTGTTGGATTCGGAAACCTAGCCTATTTAAAGAGGGATCGGTGCCCGAGAGCGCCATCCCACGCCGGTCCCGAAACCCTAGCTCGCGCCGCTAGGATCCCCACCGTCTAGCCGCTATTGCTCGCCGAAGTCAAGAAACGACCATTGTGTGTTCTTCGTTCTCCGCCGCAAACCAGCGCCGCTCGTCGAAACCGAAGACGGATTGGACTTCCAGGAGCGGGGCGAACCTGGCGCACACTTCATCTCACCGGAATCGCGAAGAAACGCCGTTGCGAAGGTCGTCTCCTTCCTCTCCGGCCAAACGGCGCGGCCGCACCGCCATCGCCGGCTTGAAGCTCGGATAGCCGTCGGATCTTCATCCAACGGTCCAGGTTAGCCACGTGCGTCCCAACCCTGTAGAACCCAGGTTAGATCTCAACCGTTGGATCAAAATCCAACGGCCCTCGTTCGTCCACGTCACTGCAACGAAATCCACGTTGCGGTGGATTGGATCCAATCTCAACCGTTCGATCCGAATCGAACGGCTCGGATCGTGCCACGTAGCCAGGCCACCGCCGCGGCGTGGGCGTGCGGCCGACAGGCGGGCCCGCTTGTCAGCGACCGTGCGCCGTGTACCGGATCCACCGTGGACCCGTGCCGCGTGGACCCGATCCATGGGCCAGGACACGCGTGGTAGCACCGGGTGGTGCCACGTGTCATGCTGACGTCAGCATGACGTCATCACGGAACCCGTTCGGTGGTGACGTCAGCGGGTCACTGTGGACCAATCACAGGCCGCCACGTGTCCATGCTGACGCAATAATTAATTTCGAAAAGAAAATGATTTATTAATTCGAAATGTTGATTCAAATTTAGATTCAAACTTCAAACGCTTATACCTTTTGCGTTTCAACTCCGATTTGAGTGATTCAAATTTCTAAATTTGTATAAAATTGAGATCTACCTAAATATGAATTTTATTTAATTTTTGGACTAAAGATTTTCTTTGCAAAATTATTTAATTGATTATTTAAACTTTAAATAATCATAACTTTTATGCTTTTAACTCCAAATTTGACGATTTCAGTTTCTAAAAATCCATAAAATTATGTTCTTTCTGTTTGTGGATTTTATTTGGATGTTTGGACACTTTTTGCCTAGTGTTTATTTGTGTATTTGCTATTTGCACGCTTTACAGTAGAGCGTTGAAATACCTGGGAAGGATTCGAAGGAGAAGTATTAACTCAGGATCCAACTCAAGACCAAGAGCAAGTACTTTTGAAGGCAAGTTGTGCTTTGACCATGTTGATCCTATTTGAAATCTATTTTGATTTAAACTATTGCATGCTAGATCAATTAGAAAGATACTTTGTTTAAACATGGGGGTTAGATAAATACCAATTTCTTTGTATGACACCTTGATTATTTAAGTATGTGCCATGACCCTTGTCACCCTAGTTGTGGTTTACTAGTTGGACATAATCAAATTGCCAACATGGGTTTTAGGCCAGATTGTAGTATCTTTGCTTAGACACACTACGTGCTCATGACATGGTTTTGGACAATCAAATGTTAATATTGACTTAATGATATATTGAACCTGTTTTGGAAAGGTATCATGTGATGTTGATATACGTGGTGCTTGGTAATCAAGCGGGGTTTTGATAAATAGTTTTCGGCCAGGGCATGTGGCAAGAATGATCGGTGGGCGGTGTGGCCTTTGGGGATGTTGATTTGGTTCTTCGGGTAGTCTTGCCCTGGTCACTCTAAGGACTTAACCTTGCAAGCCTTTGAACTGGGTCATACTTGCAACCACATGGCTGGAATGGGACGGCCCTAGTTGACTAAGTCGCTAAGGACTCACTTGTGGAGCCTCGGGTGTCAATTACACCGTTTGTGTGATTGTGCGGGGAGCGTATCGTGGCCGTGGCCGAGATACCCATCTAACGGTGTGTTGGTCCCATACTTCGCCTTGGCTAAGGAAGGGATGGTGTAGAGCACGACAGGAGAGGACCACTGTGTTGTTTGAGGCTTAGAAAGGCTTTATTCACTGAACTTCGCCTTTGTGGTGTTTGACTGTATCTTGTGGGTAAAGTGCATAACCTCTGCAGAGTGTAGAATCTATTTAAATAGCCGAGTCCACGGTGATCGACAATGCTCGGGATTACAGTCAAGGGTTAGACTTTACGAAAATAACTTGGATTTGAAAGGTTGGTTTGGTTTAGTAATGAAGATGATAGAAATGTGGTTTAGGATGGGGAAAATGTTTATTAAATTTCTGAAAAGTTATTTATGCTTTACTTATTTCTACCGCTTTGAATCTACTTATATTACTTTTCAAATCTTGTTTCATCGCAAATATACCTTGAGCTATTCCTTTGTACCAAGCCATGCATATAGTATATTAGCACGCATTCTGTGCATGACTTGCCGAGTGCAGTACTCACCCTTGCCTCAACACAATATCGGTTGAAGAGGAGATTACGCCCGACTTTGGAGGAGGAACTCCAAGAGGATCCGTCTACTTAGGGATGCGAGCCCGATCAGTTACTGTGGTATCTTGGATGGCGCCATACAAGCTATTTTTCCGCTGCTATTATTTCTCTTTTAATAAGTTTCGCCTTGTGAGGCATATATTTGTAACTTGGCCATAAGGTCGAGTAACCAGTTTGGTTATTTAAATAAAGTACTTTATTGGTATCGAGTGGTATGATTGTGATATTTACCAATGTTAAGACTGTGTGCACTAGCGCGTTCCTGGACTAGTGCTGAATACACAGAGGGTCCGGATTTGCAAATTCGGGGTCCCGACAGGCAGCTACAGAGATGGAGAAGGCAGAAGTAAGCTATCCTGTTTTTTTAAGTTACAAGATACAACATGCAGTGATAATGGATATTGTTATCTATAAAATCGTATGATATTCTAATTTATAACATGGATAAGTATGATGATCTGATTTTTTTAATTTGCAACACATACCATGTAGTGAGAATATAGCATCTCAGAGTACAGCAAAGAAGCTTCGACATTTCATGATTAAAGAAGTATAGAACAAAAAGCAATTCAGAACTCAAAATTTAAACATCACAAAACCTTCAACATGACAATAGAGCTACATTTTGTCTTTGTAAGCCAGGAACAGTCATCAAGTCTGAGCACAGAGCAGCAGCAGTAGTTCCTGGTGGAGGTTCTAATGGTTCTGAGAGCAAGTTTGAGGAGCATGTCCAAACAAGAGCAAAACAACCATGCCACAAACATTTTGATGTATGCAAAAAATACATCACACCAAATCGCATGATGCTCATACATAGAATAGAAAGAAGGGGGTTGAGTCTAAGGTACTTAGCCCATGGAGGGGATGAACCCTAGCCATGGCTGAGCCATGGTCGGGGGCGATGCGACCATCGTGGTCACCGGCGCTGAGCGCCTCGAATTCAACAGCACCCGAGTGAGGATGACTTAGCTGGGGAGCCGGGGGAGGCCAGCTGTGGCGCTCGACGGCGATCGATGGCGTGCGAAGGAGCCATGTCCGAGTAGAGCCGGTGCTCGGGGATGAGGAGGCCGAAGTTCGGTGCCGTGCTCGGTGGAGAAAGGCTGGAGGGAGAACCAGGAGGGGAAGCAGTCGGCAGGGGCGGTGTAGGCGGCAGCGGCACCGAACTAGGGAGGACGAGCAGGGGGCGGCGCCGGCCGGCCAGGAGGGAGAGGCGGTGTCGGGATGCGCCGAGCCGGGCAAGGAGGAGCCAGGGGCCGAGCCGGGTGGAGGGGTGGCGCAGGGCCAGGAGGGGAGAACCGGAAGGGGGCGGCGCCGAGCCGCTGTGAGGGGAGCGGCGCCGGTCGGGCAGGAGGTTAGCCAAGGGTGGCGGCGGTGATTTGGGGATGGGGAAGGGCCAGCCGATCGGTGAGGGAGAGAAGAGAGGGGTACGTGTCGGGTTTGGGTGGGGGATATAGCGTCTATTGACTGATATAGCTTCTGAACATTGTAAAGTATATGTTTTAATTTACTACAATTAAGTCATGCGTTACAATATGCCTCTAAATGTGTTACTGAAGTATTATTATTCACACCTTACTACCATGTGTTACAATGTTTCTCTGTAACATATATTATGTGTTGCTGCTGTAGTTTCCTGTAACACTTTTCACATCTCATTAAGTATGTGTTACAACATGCCTTTGTAACACAAATTATATGTTACTGCAATATCTCTTTGTAACACATTGTTCAATATGTTACAGAAATGTGTTACAGAAGATATGTTTTGTAGTAGTGATATCTCTATATGGGCCATGGTTCACAATCAATCTGACAATATGAACATTAATCATAGCAAAAAATTCTCAACTACAACCAAAGTAAGAGTCATAATATAGGCACCCTGCATCATCACTAGCATCCCAAAGAACACAGAACATTGATCAACGGGCATAGAGTAGAACTGCTAACGGTAATGAACATTCCTTTACTAAATCACAGCACATAAGAACTAGGACTAAGAGCATAAGAGTTCTAATGGTAAACACCTTCCTACTCATAGACAAATTTTAGGCATAAATCGCATAATGAAGTCCACAACCTTGTCTGCCCAAACTAAGAATAGAACTAGCAACATTCAATCCATTCATGGAAGGGGGAGGAGGGACACTTAGCTCACGAGAGATCAGGATGGGTGAAGTCTATTGTAGTCGAGGTAGTAGTGGCTGGTGCTGGTGACCACTGTGTCCCCATGCATGCCACCCATGGGTGCGATCCCCCAACACCAACAATGAGGCCGACTAAGAAAGCAGCGGGAGCTGGTTTCGGCACCGAGCGGTAGCTGCCCAGAAGAAAAAGGGGGAGAAGAGGGTAAGTAAGGAGAAGAAAAGGCGAGAGAAAAGGGACATAAATGAGACCACTTAGCTCGAGAGTAGATGCAAGCGACGCTAAGAGTGCAGAATCCGGCGAGGAACCACTGGATCTGGCGAGGGGAAGCTAGATCTGAGTGGCGCCTAGAGGGGATGGCGACAGCCGGTAGGGAGGGTGGCGAGGAGCTTGTGGCCGAGAGAAGGAGGGAGAGTGCCGGCAGTAGTGCATTACAGGAAGGGCAAAGAGAGGGTCGGAGGCTAGGGGCCAGTGTAGGCATGGCCGTGTGGGAGGAGGGAGGTGTTGCGGCGGAGGAGCCGAGAAGGATTAGGGGTCGAGTGATGGAGAGGGGAGGGAGAGGATCGACAGGAGTAGCGGGGACTGAGCGACAGAGAGGGAGGAGATCGGAGGAGCCGGAGGGGAGGAAGCTAGCGAGGACCTGGTGGCGGCAGAGGGCCTGGGGACGGCGGGGCCGAGGGAGGGGAGGAGCCGGCGTCGACAGAGGGGAATCGACAGGAGGAAGGCGAGGAATGGGATGGCGGCGGCGTGGGGAATCAGGGTAGTCGAGTAGGGGGGGGGTTCGGGGGAGTGAATGAGAGTTATGGTTTTGTTTTTTAATGTATATGTGAAGCGGGGCTCATATGTCATGGGATACTATGGGTATAAATTGATACCCATACCCATCCTATGACTTTATCGGGTACCCAGACCCGAATACCGGTGGGTCTGAAGTACTACCTGCGTTCGTCCTTATCGGGTCGGGTACCCGCGGGTACCCAAACCCATGGGTAAACTGCCATCCCTACGCCTAATCTGTTTTTTTTTTGTCTTTTACTAATTCTAGAAATTAATAAAATAAATATTAAAATATGTAAATCAAACTAGAGAGTTAAATCTACTGTGATAAATAAACTTAGATTAATCATGCACTTTATAAAACAGAAACTCACATCCATTTATTAAATCAAATACACAATCAATAGATGAGTTCCAGTGTAAACCTTAATTATCTCAACCAATTCCTAAATTGGTCAAAATATTCCTTTTCTTTCTTCACTCTCTTCCTATACTTTTACTCGCTATTCTGATTTCTTCTCAGCCCCTTCTGTTCTTCTTGCGTGTAAAGCAGCCAGGAAGGAGGTAACTCTTTGCTTGCATGCGCTAGTAATGCACTTGTGACTCGTCACAAGGGATTTTTATTTTGGCGAAATTTCGGCCATTTCGGTCCAAGGCGAAATTCCGAAAATTTCAGATTTTGTTATTTTTTATTTGAATTTGACCGAAATTTGACCGAAATTTCGATCATTTCAGTGGGAGCCGATATTTGTGCCAATCCGAAATAAAAAACCCTGCACGCTCGTCCAGCACACGCAACACAATAGAAAACTCCCTTGTGGACGCGGTCACTGTGCCGTGCGCATCCACCAGCACCGCGGCGTACTGCTGCTCCGCGTTCGTCCCTTCTTTTCTCTGCCGACGCCGAGGACGACCGAAATTTGACCGAAAATTCGATCATTTCAGTGGGAGCCGATATTTGTGCCAATCTGAAATAAAAAACCCTGCACGCTCGTCCAGCACACGCAACACAACAGAAAACTCCCTTGTGGACGCGGTCACTGTGCCGTGCGCATCCACCAGCACCGCGGCGTACTGCTGCTCCGCGTTCGTCCCTTCTTTTCTCTGCCGACGCCGAGGACTCTCTCTCTCTCTCTCTCTCTCTCTCTTCTTCTTCTTCTTCTTCTTCTTCTTCTTCTTCTTCTTCTTCTTCTTCTTCTTCTTCTTCCTGCGCCACCGGGAGGAGGCCCTTTACTTTTTCTTGCGCCGCCGCAGCAACTAGTCCCCCTCTTTCTTTTCTTTTGTGCATTTACCGACGCCAGATTATCCTTCTTATTTATTCTCGGTAAACCTTAATTTCATATCTATAATTAAATACATGCATGCATATTCGCTGAACCAATTACACATGGTACAATACATGCATATATCCAAAACTCATATATGCACGCGTACGGCCTATCTGCTGCTCTCGTGATTCACTCGCCAGCACAGCCCGTTGGCCGCTACACTGCGTGGTCCATCTGTGTAGACCTCTACACATATCGTCTCGCTGCACCTGTATCCTTCGCGTGCTATGTCTGCACCTGCGACCTCACGTGCTGCTCCTGGGACTACGTGCCACCTGGGCGGATTCTCCCCGACCTATAGTGTGCATTCGTCTACATCCACCTACGCTGCAACGTGCATCTCGCGTAACAGTGATGCACTGCAACTCTTGTTGCAAATAAAACAAATTCACACAGTACCTCATTATTCCACAAATATTATAATCCATTAATTATCACACATTCACAAATATTATTTTGAAATTAATCATTATATTTAAATATCAAAAATAGAATTAACAGATGTTTTATTAGTCCTATAGTCACATAGACAAAAAAATTACACATAAATATTACAAAGAAATTCCGTACAAGAATCATAATGCATAAATCATGCACATATTATTAATCCAAATCGAACCGATGAACTGTGCATGATTATGCCGGAGAATAAGTAGATGAGTTGCTGTTGTCGTCATCAAGGAAAGGGTAGTCCGTGTAGCCAACAACGGGATCCTGCGTGTAGAAGGTGGAGCGGTCGTACTTGTTCAAAGGCGCGTTCAGCTCGAACCTCCTGAGCAGGTCTGGATTAGCCAAGAAGAGTCTCCCATAGGTGACGAGGTCGGTGTAGCCATTGGCCACCACCTTATTGCCTTCCTCCCGGTCATACCCGCCCACGGCGATGAACGTGCCGTTGAACGCTTTCCTGAAGGGCAAGAGCCCATGGGGGATCTGCCTGCGGCCCTCAACGATGGCCATCCGTGGCTCCACCATGTGGCAGTAGACGAACCCCAGGTGCCTGTTGAGCTGCTGCACCATGTAGGCGCCGAGCGCCTGTGGATCTGAGTCGACGCAGTCCATGTAATCCACGAACGGCGACAGCCTGATTCCCACGCGGTGCGCACCCACCTCGCGGACGACGGCGTCGATAACTTCCACCGCGAAGCGGCAACGGTTCTCGAGGCTACCGCCGTACTGGTCGGTGCGGTCGTTGGTGCTGTCCTTCATGAACTGCTCCAGGAGGAAGCCATGCGCGCCGTGGATCTCCACACCATCGAACCCGGCCTCGATGGCGCTCCGGGCGGCGCGCCTGAAATCGTCAACGATATGAGGGATCTCATCCGTCTGCAGCCGCCGAGGCTTGGAGTGCACCATGCCGGACTCAGCATCGGGCGTTATCTGCTTGTCAGTGCTTGAGATGGGCGCCTGCCCATCTGGCTGGAAATCTGTTTCGTTTACAATGTAATCAAAGAGCAGAATTTGTAATAATCAGTCAATTACCGGAATCATAAAAATCTGCCATGGCACAACATACACTCTCTACAGCTTATAAACATGCAAGTGCATGCATTCTTTAGGACGGAGGGACTTACCGTTCGTGGAGACCCTTCCGGCGTGCCATATCTGGCAGAAGAAAAGCGCGCCCTTGAGGTGGACGGCGTCGACGATGGGCTTCCAAGCGTCGACCTGCTGCTGCGTCCAGATGCCGGGGGTCTCTGGGTAGCCGCCCTGCGCGGTGGCGGAGACCCCCGTGGCCTCGGAGATGAGGAAGCCACCGCTGGTGGCCCGCTGCGAGTAGTAAACCGCCATGTGCGGCTGCGGCACGTTCCCGTAGGCACGGCACCGCCCTAGCGGCGCGAGCACCACCCGACTGGAGAGATCGAACTGCCCCATCTTGTACGGTGTCAGCAGCGGGATCGCCTCTTTCGCCGCTTGATGCACCATCCTGCGCTATCGAATTGTCGGTCCCTCTACCTGGTCGATCGATCGGCAACGCAGTGCAAATATGACGCAATGCTATGCAATCACTAAGTTTCTGTGCTCTTTGCCTTCGAGGCTCTGCCACCACCGTGGTCGGGGTCCGGTTGTATTTATACGTGTCGGACCGGGCCCCTCGTGTGCCGCGTCGCCCATTGTTCCTGTGCTCTTTTCCATTTTCTTGTTCGTTTTTGACCCGTCTCCCATTGTTTCCATGCCCCTTCGTCATCCTTCGCGTCATTAGCTTGCGCTCAACCGTGCGAGAAGTACAGCGGTTGTAGTGTCTCGAGCACAGATATGCAGCGTATGCTGCCCTGTTTTACCAAACACACGTGCGGTTTTTTGAGTTTTCACTAGCGCTGGAGGCGGCAGCGTCCTGTCACCGACGTCAGAGGCCACGATAGCTGGACGAGATGAGGCCTGGAGGTGTGCGAGCCGGTCTACAGCCCTTGCGTCCTTAATTTGTTCCCATTTCCTTTCGTCATCCTTTAGGCCATTCGTCTCGCTGGGGAAGATACATTGTACGTGGTCGTGTTTCGTCTGCCCACCAAACAAATCTGTGGTTCTCACCAAAATACTAGAGGTTGGGGCGGAGGCCAATTGCCAATCAGCATGAATAAAGGTATGTACCGTAGTATAGATGATAACTATTTATAATACATGTTTATATCATCTATAGAAGTACTAAAGATAATTCATACAATAGACTATCTATATAGCTGTCTGTAATGATCTCTCATATGATTAATAGATTGTCTATACAATGGTATACACAGTATAAAACTATCTATAAACCTATCTGTTAAATAGTAGATAAGATCTTTCTCTCCTTTATATCATCCAAAATCCTATGTGGCATACTCTTATAGACAGCCTACATGTAGCATTGTACATGCCCTAAGAGCATATTAACTGTCTATAAGAGTATATCACGTATGATTTTAGATGATGTGGATGACAGAGAAGGAGAGAGATAGATGATGTTTACTATTTACCAGGCAGCCTTATAGAGCTTTATATTGTATATACCACTGTATAGACAGTTTATTAACTGTACGAGAGATCGTTACAAACAGCTGATCTATAGACAGTCTATTGTATGCATTATTTTTAGTCCTGTCTATAGATGATATGGAGGTGTATTATAGACAGCTGTCGTCTATACCACCATACATGTCCTAAGAGATGATGCAACTGCCATATGAAACTATGAAAGATGGTAACCGTACGAATCTTCCGGACTAATCATGCCTGTGCGGCTGTGCCAACGTTTGTGGCTGCACAGCTCTGTAGCAATATTGCAAATTTTATTTTTGGTCCACATCTCGGCATCCTACGGAATATAAGATTTCGGTGAAATCTCGTTATTTTGGATAAAATCGGGAAGAAATTCAAAAAGCAAAATTCAAATCTAGAATTTTTTTCGACAGAGATTTCCGAAATTTCATCTAAAATTGCCAAAATCTCTGTAAACTTTAACTAAATGAAAAATGGTTCCTACGACGTTAAAAAGTTTTGAAATTTTTTTGAATGGTCCTGACACCTCACTAATATTTGCATAAAAATTTTATATGACAATATGCCTAAATTTGGCTGTGTTGTATACATGACAATCTCTCCACCACAGCGTACCACCATTGGACCTCACCAGAAGTTAGGGATCTATGTAGGTTATGTATCTCCATCAAGTATTTTAACACCTAGAGCATATGACAGGGATCTGTATACAGCTTGGTACGCTGATTGTACTAAGGATATTTTTAGCGTTAGGGGGAGATAAGTACTAAATTAAAGAATGCCTAGTCCCTATATCCACGCACTAAAGAGACCAAACTTGAAGTTCGAAGGGTAATAAATCTATAACAAATAAGCTAATAATTTACCAAATGCCTTCATTGACTTCATTGATCATAAGAGAGTGAAAAGATCTCATATACCTGCAGTATATGCACCTGAAAGAGTGAAAATATCCTCGAAAGACATTGAACCCACTCTTGACACACATAATAATATGAGGGTGAGGCTTCCAGACGTATGGAACTCAACGAAGATGTCCGCAGAAATAGAGAACCAAATAAATGAGAATACTACCCGTGACAGTTGAAGAAGCTTGACCTGATGTTGAGAAAATCCCTGAAGTGAACCATCCTAGAGATGGTAACATCCCTGAAGTGATCCATCCAGAAGATGATAACCCCAGTGCATATTTGTGTGCAAAATCCAACGTTGGGAAGTCAGAACATCCAGACTCCATCGTTGTGGGAAAACACGAGGAGATGGAAGAAATTAATATAGTGATATCTCTGAAGTGATATAGGAGAATTGTATAAAAGAAAGACTACAATTATCGGCAAAGGGATTTATCATCCTAAATTGTTCCCTACAGGATCAAAGTGATTTATCATCCTGAGGAAAAATGAAAATGTCTAGGTGGGGAGATATAAAGCAAGGCTTATAGCACAATGGTTTACATAGAGACCTGGTATCTGTAACACCCCGGCACCTATTGTGCCCAGAATGTCACTACAAAGACCAATACTAGCAACTAGATAGAAAATGTAGAATTAAATTACAGCAACTACACTTGCTAATTAATCAAAATTTTCGGCAACATGCCCTCTCTTTTTCCATGGTTATAAGCATCATTAATCAATTCATACTACAATAGCATAATAGATGACAACTACAACATGATAAATAAGGATTTCAACGACGATTCATACCAAGGATATAAACGTAAACATCAAAGGAACAGTGATGAGAGACACTCGAGCATGGTAACTAAGATGACAATAGCTAAATTACAGATCAATAGAGTAAGCCATCACAAAGGAAAAATGGGTATATAAAAATTGTCTATTGGAGTGATGATAAGTGCAATGGTGAATCCAATTCCCCTTCCCAAATGCTGTGATCATGGTACCTAAAAAAGCATTAAACAACAAGCGTGAGTTCATCACTCAGCAAAGTGTATTGCAATGGAAACAAATTAATAACAGTTAACATACATACACTCTTCAGGTCACAAACCATGGGGAACCATTCATAAAAACTTCTTCATTCATATTCTCATTTATGCAATGCAATGCATCATGCATGCTCACTCTTTGCTTAGCACATACCGGTATTGCCGAGTGCACACCCGTCGGTGTGCACCCTCATTCCCTTCCATCCTGTAGAAGGTGCCTACTTTTATTGACTCGCTCCCATTCACAACTATGGACGGAACTACGAGGTAGGTCTTTGTCAGTGGCGCTCCGGATTAGTCATAACTTTCTCACCGACCTTACCGAATTAGTTATAACTTTCTCACCGACCTGGCTTGTCCTCATCCTATGAATGAACATATGCCATAAACATGAATAAACTTGCATATATACTCGTTTCAACAATTGCATAGCCATTTAACAATTCATATTCAGCTAATCAATTCATGAATAAGGGAGGTAGTAACCCGATGAAAGGATTTCTACCAAGTGGGTGAAACAAAACAATGAGCATTCATTCATTCTCACACATCATGCATCACAATACACTTGCCTTTAACCTCTCGAAACGGTGTGGCGAGACGTTGATGCCACTCCTGGGGTCACACCACCTGCAAATAGATACATTCCACTCAAAAATATGCCAACAAAGCATCACAAGATCAATAACTACATCGGCTTCGTGACCCACTCCTAAAACCCGAAAAACAAAAAACTGTCCAAACGGGACAGCAGCCTTCTAACGATCATAACTTGAGTTTTACAACTCCAAATCAAGTAAATGAATACATTTTCTCAAACTAAAAGAAATTATCCACCGTTTTCTAAGTATTCGTGTAACACCCCGGAAACGCTATTAACCTCCATACCCTATGGTTTTAACCTTAATTCCACATCTCATATTGTTTTTGACCTCATCATGCACCATTTATAAGGTTCTGACACTCCGTGGTGACACAACACTTCAAAAGGCCCAAAAACGCGAGTAAACCTTAAGCTGAAAGGTTTTATTCTCTAATTTCACATTCTATAATGTCACACCATACCGTAGTGTCACATTCTTCCCCCCTTCAACAAGATTCGACCTCGAATCCGAAGGACGCCAAAAAAAACAATAACAAAATCCTCAAGGGACAAAAGACTTCTCTGCAGCACAAAACAACCGCACGAAACCTCAAACCGGAACAAACGACAAGCGAGTTCTCAAAACCAACACTTGGCGAGAAAAGTAATGATCTAGCTCAACTAAGGGCAACCTCTCACAGGTCGACCTTCACCTCCATTCCCAAACAGAATCTGCGTTTCAACCACAAAGGGCTCCATCAACCCAAAACACTCGAATTCTCACGGCAAACACTTCATACTTCTATCACAACCAACTTGACTACCATACTCCATTAAACTCAACATGACATAATCAAAGGAAGTCATAATTCCTTTAACGACCTTTCTACAATTCCGAAAATTTCCATCGAGGGGAAAACTCATTAAGGCACACTTGCCCTTCCGATACACGATCATACTAACATTTTATTCCATCCTTTCCCAGACAAGACTCAAATCCAAGAACAACTAGTGACGACAATTGCTCACGGCAGGACAAATATCACCGAACTACCGTCAACTTCACTTCCACCCATCGCTACTCTTAATAATGGTTAAACCCATACATCATCAACCTCCATCACAAACCACCCTTATACCACTAAGGTTCGACACCTAGCCCCAAGCTAGGATCAAAAAACCTTACCAAACCACAATTGGTTCCTTTCTTAAGAGGGTCTCGCCCTCACACAAAAATACTTAGCTATCAAGCCCAAGTGTACACACGACAACTCAAACCCAAAGCGTTAACAACCATTTTGGAAAGAATTCGGCAACATCCAAGCCAAATCACAAAGGAAGCATAAATCCCCTACACCACAACCAAAATACCATAATTTCTTCATTCTTTCTTTTCATACTAGAAAGAAATGGACATCTCGATTCTTGACATGCATGCACACTTTTCAAGAGCACTCCGGATTAGTCATATATCCTTATATGACTTTCTCACCGACCTGGCTCGTCGACTCCTTTATGATTAATTATGCATAAACAATGTCTCGTTTTCCTTTTTCACCCTTCATTCATCATGTAACAACGGCACCGAATAGTCATTCACCAAATGACTTCTTCCCCGGTATCAAATGATGGAAACACAATTAACATCGAAGGTTGTGGAAATTCATATAGACTATGACGGCAAAGATAGTTGTGAAAGAAACACCACGTCGTAAAAGAACCCATATCAATTGAAAACTGAACTTGCACAACATTGCATTTCATCCAAATTCAACATTTTAGAAGAGAACATCAAAATTTCAAGTCGAGCATCTGCTCCCACAACCATCACAAACTTCCTCAAGGAGAGGGAAACTCATTCCCAAAAGGGGAACACCTCACTAACAAAATCACTTTGTAAAACTTTCATAAAGTCCACCTTTTTGAAGCACTCGCAAACATCACACACATTTTCAAAACAACTCCAACTCTAGCCAAAAAGAGTTACAAATTAAATCTCAAGAGTTTCCAACACAACCCACTAAGTCCATCTGTTTCATTTAAAATTTATTCCAAAGATACATCTGTTTCCTTTAAAATTTATTCCAAAGATAATTCAGTGTGGACGCGAAGGAGCGCGATCCACTCAAAAACTTTTGGGGTGTAAATCCATACTCATAGCACCGACTAAACAAATTAGCCAAAACCAAATATTTGCACCAATTTCTACGAGTTTTAGGGAAACTCTGAAACACAGCATATGGAACACCTTGACCAAAAACCCTTCAACCAAAATGACAAACAACCAAACCAGTACAAAAGCTTTTAAACACAAGCTCAGCATAAAAAGAACCATCTCTAGTACTCCACTACGCTTTCCATTAAAAGACTTCAATAATTACTATCTACTCCCTGAGGAGCCCCAACACAATACAACCAAAATCTTCACAACAAATTCTTTCTCTTATTATCTTCCCTAATACTTATAAATAAAGTTTATGATGCTTACGAAAAGACATCCCACGAAGACTAAGTCAACAAGATCCCCATTGACCAACATAACAAATAACATCATATTCTAGATTTGAAACAAGTGCTCCAACAAAACTTTCAGCGTGACCAACCAATAACTTTCATACCACCTATATGTAAACGTCTCGACAATCGAAACTTATTCAGTTAACAAGCGACTTCAACATGTAAATATTATCTCCACAAGACAAGATTCGTAAATATGATTCTACGACATACATTCATTAAGGATGAAATTGTACATCATGTTAATTATCCAAAGCTCACTCCATCGCAACATGTTAAAATTTTCCTCTATTTTAACCATGGTTTTCAACAAGTAATCTAAACAATTACCACCACTACTTAGTCATCAATAACAACAAACGGGCATAATCATTAACCAACAACATTACTTTTAGCTACCCTATACATAGGTGATAACCAAATTACCACCACACAACATACTCCAACTATTAAAATAAATTGAATGCTAGCATTAACACTGCCCTTAACAACATCATTAACAATAAGTCTTATGTCTTCTCAATTGATATCAATACTTGTAACACCCCGGCATTTACTATGCCTGAATGTTACCAAACATAAGCTAAACAACATCTAAATACCACATTTAACATCAAATTCCAGCAAAGGTGCATAGACTAAAAACCGAGATTTCGGCAGCACCTCCTTTGTTTTATCATGAATTTAAGGAACAGCAACACTATAGCATTATATGGCAATAAGAGAAACATCTAAAACAGCAATAAATAAAGTCTTAACGACAATAAGAGACTAACATTAAGCTCTTAAGGTTCCAAGTGTCAAACAAACAATAGAACTCTCATTAACCAAGCTAAGACTTAATTTAAAGGCCATCACACGCAATTTATTATCCAACTAAATGAATTGACTTGGGGAAACATTAAAGTGAAGCAACGTGTGAGCGTGTGACTATTCCCCTTTCCCGCATGCCGTTCTCATGGTACCTAAAACAACAAGAAAACACAAGGGTGAGTTCGAAAACTTCGGCAAGCATACCGCAATGGACAACAAGCATAACAACAAGTCAATAACATCTTTCAGCATGTATAACATCTCATTCATGAATACTTATCAATATCATCATCAATTTGTATGCGATGTAATGCATTGCTCCCGACCCTCTGGAACCTCATACCGGTATGGGAAGTACACACCCGTCGGTGTGCACCCTTTCCTCCCTTCCATCCCGAAGATGGAGGGTGCCTACTCGCTTCCAAACACCACGTGGATGGAATCACGACATAGGACTTACTCAATGGCGTTCCGGATTAGTCATAACTTTCTCACCGACCTTGCCGGACTAGTTAAGACTTTCTCACCGCCCTCGCCCTATCTCATGACATGCATGCAACCATGCCAAATATCATATTCAATTCACATATTAACACATGGCATCATAATATGTTAACCATGCTCATCATATCATATCAATCATTAAAACATGGCAAGTGGACATATATCATGTAGGCAATTCCATCTAATTTCAACATGCAACCTACAACTTGCTATCCATCACAACACACTTGCCTCAACCACGTGCAACGGATTGGCGGGAAGAAGAGGGAACTCCCGGGGTCACACCACCTTTGCCCGAAGCGCAAAACTCCAATCAATCTCCTCGCGAATCGCTCCTTGCTCCACGTTACTCGCTCCTCGCTCCTCGCTCCTCGCTCCACGGGATGACTCCACAAGGTGCAGGGGTGGGGAGGCCACCCTAGGGCAGCAAGGGGTGGAGGGGAGGTGGTGTGGAGGTGGAGGAAAGGGAGGGGGGGTGCGCACGGTTTTGGGGGGCTAGGGCTTAGGGGAGGGGGAGGGAGGAGAGGGGCGCAAGAGGGGGAGGTGGGGGCGCAACAACAGCAGCATCATAAGCATATTCCTTATCACATAATCAAGCGCGATGCATTGATGAACCAAAACCCATCCTACTGTGCAACCAAGTGTGTCAGATTTTAGATTAGTTATACCACTTTTACAAGTTTTAACGTTGCTATCCTATAACAAGGTTTTAGTTAAAACCTAAGCCATGTTTCTAAGTTATTCCACATCACATTTTAGTTGTACCCTATAGCATGACACTAAAAATTCACATTCCAAGGACCTACACCCGCTCGATACCAAGCTGTAACACCCAGGCATTTAATATGCCATTGCTACCAAACACAAGCTAAACAACAGCTAAATACCACATTTAACATAAAATTCCAGCAAAGGTGCATAGGCTAAAATCGAGATTTAAGCAGCACCTCCTTTGTTTTATCATGAATTTAAGGAACAGCAACAATATAGCATTATATGGCAATAAGAGAACCATCTAAAACAGCAATAAATAAAGTCTTAACGACAATAAGAGACTAACATTAAGCTCTTAAGGTTCCAAGTGTCAAACAAACAATAGAACTCTCATTAACCAAGCTAAGACTTAATTTAAAGGCCATCACACGTTGCTTCACCTTAATGTTTCCCCAAGTCAATTCATTTAGTTGGATAATAAATTGCGTGTGATGGCCTTTAAATTAAGTCTTAGCTTGGTTAATGAGAGTTCTATTGTTTGTTTGACACTTGGAACCTTAAGAGCTTAATGTTAGTCTCTTATTGTCGTTAAGACTTTATTTATTGCTGTTTTAGATGGTTCTCTTATTGCCATATAATGCTATATTGTTGCTGTTCCTTAAATTCATGATAAAACAAAGGAGGTGCTGCCGAAATCTCGGTTTTTAGCCTATGCACCTTTGCTGGAATTTTATGTTAAATGTGGTATTTAGCTGTTGTTTAGCTTGTGTTTGGTAGCAGTCGGGCATATTAAATGCCGGGGTGTTACAATACTAGCATTGAAGGGACACAACTGCATACTTCCAAATATACTAGTAGTTTGCAACAACGTAAATAGCAACTCTAATCAACTTCCAAATTAAAGTCACTAGGCAACACGATTAAATTCCTCTATTACTCCATTAGATTAGAACATCTTTAAACAACCAAAGAAAGTTTCTTTAACAGTAACAAAGAGTCTACATCATCTTAATGTTTTAACTATGCATCAGGGTTTAAAACTTTTAAACATTATCGGGGGTCATAAGCACTTTTATAACAAAGCAACAGATTCTAAGCATGTACATTAACACATTTAATCATTCTCGCTAAGAGTAAACTACAACACTAGTAGTCTATTTATTCTCAAGCTAGAGATATTAATCACATTGAATTGATTCAACTCAAAATTTAACTTAGCAACACATAAATCCATAAACCACATTGTTACCTACTACATAACATGCTAAACGTCAATTCTTACTAGGGACAAACGATTTCAGTCAAAAGACTACTTACTTTGTTTGCAGCATTTTAGTTTTAAAACTCATCCCAAATTCATAAGGAAACTTGACTCTCAAAATTGCAATGAGACAAACCCAAACTTGGTCATGCAAAGGAATTCTCCAAAACACTTTTCAATCTCAAAGACTCCCACAGGAGGGAACCAACCGATCAAATAAACCTTTGCAAATAAAACCTTAACACCAAACCCCAATCTTTCACGAAACAAGAAGGGTTTTTCAAGGATGATTTCTTAAACCAGTAAAATAACGAAATCAAACACCACGTACTACTACAAAGCCACAGGACTTCAGCCCTGACAGCCAGGTCTGGCATAACTCTGCAATAACTCCTTTAACCTCGGAGAAAGACAAACACAGGAATAAATTGAATGCTTCTTCCCCATAAAGCAACGAACAAACTAGGCATCAAAACTGGAAAGGCAACCAAAGGAAGCGCAACACTAGACTCTTCTTCTTCGTCTTCACCCAAGGAAGACAAAACCACAAACCGCCTGTGGATCAAACCGCGAAAATCCAAGACCAAACACTTTTCTTTTGATTTCAATCGACTAAAAACATAGAAGACCAACCAAAACCGACCGTCAGAACGGTGAAAAAACATCCGAAGGAAACCACCATCAACTCTTCTATTTGACTCCAGTCAACTACCCGATCTACGACAGAAAGGGTAAGCACTCTTCTCCTACAGGGGTTAATACTTCTTCGGTGATGGCGCTAACCGGCCACACCGTCAAACCTCACCCTTACTATGAACGAAAAGAGAGGTGACCGAAACCCTTCGGCACCACAACCCCACTTTTATCACCACAACAGGAACAATTCAATCATTTATCTCATAGACATAGCAACATGCATTATCAAATGAAGCATTCAATATCAAAGCTTAAATACAACATTTAAGCGTAAGGAAACGATACCCATACCCTTTTCCTCTTGTGGCATCCATTGTGTGTCAAATTTTAGATTAGTTATACCACTTTTGCAAGTTTTAATGTTGCTATCCTATAACAAAATTTTAGTTAAAACCTAGGCCATGTTTCTAAGTTATTCCACATCACATTTTTAGTTGTACCCTCTAGCATGACACTAAAAATACACATTCCAAGGACCTACAGCCCGCTCTGATACCAACTGTAACACCCCGGAAATGGTCCGGAAACGCTATTAACCTCAATACCCTATGGTTTTAACCTTAATTCCACATCTCATATTGTTTTTGACCTCATCATGCACCATTTATAAGGTTCTGACACTCCGTGGTGACACAACACTTCAAAAGGCCCAAAAACGCGAGTAAACCTCAAGCCGAAAGGTTTTATTCTCTAATTTCACATTCTATAATGTCACACCATACCGTAGTGTCACAATTCAGAAAATCTAATTCGGCCTCTAAGTTCCTCTAATCTACAGATGAACACAGACTATCAATCACGACGCAGATTGGACAGCGCTCGGTAAAAAGGCCAAAACTTTTAAATGGCTGAACAAAACTTAGTGATTTCGGTCTCCAATTAAAGGTAATTCAATTATATACAACTTTAGCAACAGCCGGCCCCCCAGAAAACGCCTCTAACATTTTCAAAATCACGCCCGAAGTCAGAACTCTAATCTGCCCGAGAACAGAACGCCATCTCGGATCTAGTTTTCCTCAAATCTAATTAGTTGCAGCACACAATTAGAACTATTAGGACCAAATTTTCCCACTAGAATAGTACCTAATCCACCCCAAAAACTCCCCATCAACATATCTCTCCTTGACGAATCGAAAAACCGACGAAGGTCCCCTTTTCCCGTCCACGATTTCCCTCCAATCCGTAGGAAATCGCCGGTTTCGCTCGGTTGGAAGGCTTCCAAATGGAGATATCAATGAAAGGGAAGGAGTGGCAGCCATGGGGGGGAGGAACCCTAGCTAGGGCCGGCTAGGGTGGAGGGGGGTAGCACAAGGAAGGGAGGGGAGGGGGCAGCGGCAGCATGGGAGGGGGGAGGCGCACGGCCAAGCAAGGAGGGGTGGGGGCGCATGCATGGGGATGTGGGGGAAAACCCTAGGGTTTGGCTGCCTTTCCTCCCCGCCAAAACCCCCCAAAGAAAGCCCAAAAACAATCCCTCAAAGCCCAATCTCCCCGGCAACAGCCCAAAAGCCCTGAATTGAACAAAATGCGACTTAAATACTTATCGTATTGTCACATTCTCTCCCCCTTAACAGGATTCGACCTCGAATCCTGGACACGGCGTTAAACAACAAAAATGAAGGGAGATAAATTTCACTTACTATACCTGTTAGGAAAAGATCAGGATACTTCTCGCGCATGCGAGATTCCAATTCCCAAGTTGTGTCCCTCTTTGACTAAAGCCATTGGAACACCACAACAACCTCAAATAAACACTGACTTCCCCAGGAACTACACTAATCGAGACTCGATGGAAAGATGCTTAGGTTCGAAGACCAACGACTCTAATGTTAGCTCGCACTTGAAATCTCGCAGAACTTTTCTCATCTAGCAATCACCTCACACCCAATGCAACGACTCAGAAAAATCTGGGAGATAGGCCAAAAACCCCAAAACACACCACTATCGCAAACGATCTGATGAAGTTTAGACTAAACTTTCATTCGGCACTCACACGCACAATCCCCATTTAATCCAAAGACACCCTTTTTAGGTGAGTATGGTAACAATCTGAAATCTCAACTCCAACTTCTCGCTTCAACCCGATCGCGTAACTCTACATTCCAGTCTTAACTTCTCTACCACAGCACGTCGTATTCAAGACGACGCAAACCAAGTGAGACACTCCACTCTAAGAAGTCTCCAAATCATTTCTCTCCAAAACACTAATACCATCCGCTTGAACAATCAGGGTTGTAACCTTGTACCCCTAGGAACCAAAACACAGACTCCAATCTCTTACAAATGATTGATCTTTTACAAAACGACCAATACCCACCCATACCATCGAAAGGAATAGCCTATTTCATAACCAGGGTCATCAAACCCGCATAATCATTAAGATCATAACAATCCAAACTCACTCATATCCCAACGACCGAAAGATCCGATACTCTTCGAAGAGGTAATGTAATTACCAACAACTTTCAAGTGGTCCGCTAATAAAATAATCAGACCCTGCCAAGGAACATAACAATTATACAATCCTCCAAGAAGTTTTGGATTGAGTCATGCACAAACCTCCTTTACTATTCACTCTTAAATTAATTATGATCAACACCTGGCCCAAACTAGGACATTTGGTTGTTACCACCCTACACTTGGTTTCTCTTTCTAAAAAGGACTCATCACCACCAACTTTCACTCAACGAACAAGGTCTAAGAGTACAACCCTAAATTGTACTCTACAAAAACCAATAAGCAATTATTTTCTTTTCCCATGCTAGAACACAAAGGAAATCTCAATTCTCTTTAACAACATTAACCACTTTTATCAACTTAAAACAAAAACACCGAGATTTACCTCAGGAAGAAACTCCATTTTAAAAGAGAACCACCGCATAAATTTTTTACAAATGCATTTCACTTTTACCAAAGAAGATCATCTTAGTTTTACCCAAGCCAAAAATTTAAGAGAGTGGAAACTGAACAAGGCATCAAACACTTCCACACAACAACCATTTTTTTCTTAAAAGAAAGAGGGACTCACTTTCCAACAGAAAAACTGCTTCACCCACGAATATCATTTATGAAACAATCATAAGAATCACATTTAAGAAACAGTCTCAAACACCTCAAACAACAAACACAACTCTAGCCAAAATAGGAATACAAATATTTTCAGATCAAGAGCTTCCAAAACATTACATTGGGTTTGCTTATTTTCTTTAACTCATAGTACAACAGATAACTCATTTGTACGCTAAAGAGCGCAATACAACCATACACCTTTTGATGGTAGATCCCACAATCATCACTTAAACTAACTTTCTTGGCAAACACAAAGGAATGACAGTATTCAACGAAATAAATCATTTCGAAACCACCACATTTTACTTTAGTGTTAATCATTCTTTCATCCACATTTTCAAGACTCAAAGTTATTTCCAAGTTTAGAAACAATAGCACTAATGTAGGGATGCTCTAATACCCATAGTACGGAATGCCATAGCCAAAAGGCAATTCATCCAAACGACTATACGAACAAACCAATCCATATTCATTTAAATATAAGTTCTGCATAAATCCCATCATCTCTAATATTCCACTACGCTTACTGTTAAAGATTTTTAATATTCACTATTTTCTCCTTGCGAGGCCCCAACAGGATTTAACAAAACTATGTAACAAATTCTTTCTTTAATTACCTTTCCTAGTATAAGGCACCCAACCAAGACTACCTCAACATGATTCCCATGGACCATCACATCATATAACTTCATATTCTACATTTAAAACATACTACTTTAACAAATCCTTCAGCATGATCAACAAAACACTTTCATACCACCCATACGTCAACATCCCGACAATCAAAACTTATTCAATCAATAGCTGACTTCAACAAGTAAATATTATCTCCGTAAGACAGAATTCGTAAATAAAACTCTAAGATATACTTTCATTAAGGATAAAATCCTACATCATGATAATTATCCATGGTTCACCCCATCACAACATGTGCTCAAAATAATACTACCATCTACAATTTCCTCCACTTTAACAATGGTTTTCAACAATTAACACCACTTCTAAATCATCAATATCAATTATTTGCATAATCTTAAAAACAACAACATTGTTTTTAGTTACCCTATCCATATACTGTAACAAATTGCCACTACACAACATACTCCAACTATTAAAATAAATTTAATAAGTTAGACCATCACAATGCTCTTAAAACATCATCAAACAACAAATCCTATACCTTCTCAATCGAAATCTGTACCAGCATTATAGAAACACAATTGCATACTTCTGACTATTTCAATAGTTCGTAATAGCAAACATAAATAATTCCGGTCAACTATCACGCTACGGTCGACCACCATCACAATTAAATTGCTCTACTAACCTTATATTAGAAAGTCTTTAAATAACCAACCAACTTACTATAACAATAACAGTAGTTTACATCATCATAATATTCTAGCTACGCATCGAAGTTTAAAGTTGTAAACATTATCAATGGTCACCTACCCATTAAGTAAAAGGGGTGTACTACCTCACTTTAAAATAAAGCAACAAATTCTAAGCATGCACCTTAACACATTTAATCATTACTCGCTATAGAATAATCTATGACACTAGAAGTTTATTTAGTTTTAAGCTAAAGATAACAATTAAATTTAATTGATTCAACTCACACAATTAACGTAGACGTACCTCATTCTATATGTCACATCATTACACTAAGTAACATGCTAAACAATAATTCTCACTATTGACAAATAATTTTAGTCAAAATATTACTTACTTTATTTGATGCATTTTTTTCTATCAAGAAAATCCAGCCAAATCTCATAAAGAACCTTGACACTCAAAGTTGCAATAAGACAAGACTCAAACTTGGTCATACAAAAGTTCTCCAAAACACATCTCAAGCTTAAAGACTTTCACAAAGGAAAATGGTTGCTTTTTTTTCAAAAGGAACAACCAAGCGATCAAGCAATCCTTGTATGAAAAGTCACAAAACATAAATCCACATAACTTAAGTTGTGCATAAAACTTCAATAACTTCTTTCAGACTCAGAAGAAGACAAGAACAAGAATAAACAATAGTTTTCTTTGCAAAGCAACCAATAAAGTCGCAACACTAAACTCTCGTCTTTGTCTCAAACCATCGATTACACAATCAGAACAACATTCTCCCCAAACTCTCCGCTTTAAGCCGTATTAAACAATAACTCTCCCCTACGAGAGATTCTTAAACCTCTGGTGGTGGCTCTACGAAGCCACACCCAAAACCAAGGCTCTTACCACGGCCAAAAGAACAAGACGGAACCCCTTTGGCACAACTATTTCACATAGATACTTTCATTCGATTAGCTCTTTCATAATCATAGCAATAAGCGTCATCATAACATCAAGCATCATCAAAACAAAACATTCTTCATCAAAGCTCAAATAAAACATCAAAGCTCAAAAAAAACATTAAAGTGTAATGCAACGATAAATTAAAACCCATCCTACTGTGCTCCAAGTGTGTCAAATTTTAAATTAATTAATTCGCCTATATCCAGTTTTAAGGTTATGGTCCTATGGCAAAATTTTAAAATATAGACCTAAGCCATGTTTCTAGATTATTCCAAATCAACATTTTAGTTGACTTTATAGTATTTCACTAAGTTCATGCACCACAGACCTGAAGCCCACTCTGATACCAACTGTAACACCCCGGCACCTATTGTGCCCAGAATGTCACCACAAAGACCAATACTAGCAACTAGATAGCAAATGTAGAATTAAATTACAGCAACTACACTTGCTAATTAATCAAAATTTCGGCAGCATGTTCTCTCTTTTTCCATGGTTATAAGCATCATTAATCAATTCATACCACAATAGCACAATAGATGACAACTACAACATGATAAATAAGGATTTCAAAGGCGATTCATACCAAAGATATAAACATAAACATCACAGGAACAGTGATGAGAGAAACATTCGAGCATGGTAACCAAGATGACAATAGCTAATTACAGATCAATAGAGTAAGCCATCACAAAGGAAAAATGGGTATATAAAAATTGTCTATTGGAGTGATGATAAGTGCAATGGTGAATCTAATTCCCCTCCCCAAATGTCATGATCATGGTACCTAAAAAAAACATTAAACAACAAGCATGAGTTCACCACTCAGCAAAGTGTATTGCAATGGAAACAAATTAATAACAGTTAACATACATACACTCTTCAGGTTACAAACCATAGGGAATCATTCATAAAAACTTCTTCATTCATATTCTCATTTATGCAATGCAATGCACCATGCATGCTTACTCTTTACTTAGCACATACCGGTATTGCCGAGTGTACACCCGTCGGTGTACACCCTCATTCCCTTCTATCCCGTGGAAGGTGCCTACTCCTACTGACTCGCTCCCATTCACAACTGTGGATGGAACTAAGAGGTAGGTTTTTCTCAGTGGCGCTCCAAATTAGTCATAACTTTCTCACCAACCTTACCGGATTAGTTATGACTTTCTCACCGACTTGGCATGTCCTCATGCTATAAATGCACATATGCTATAAACATGAATAAACTTGCATATATACTCATTTCAACAATTGCATAGCCATTTAACGATTCATATTCAACTAATCAATTCACAAATAAGGGAGGTAGTAACCCGACGAAAGGATTTCTACCAAGCGGGTAAAGCAAAACGATGAGCAGTCATTCATTCTCACGCATCATTCACCAGAATACACTTGCCTTTAACCTCTCGAAACGGTGTGGCGAGACGTTAATGCTACTCCCGGGGTCACACCACTTGCAAATAGATACATTCCACTAAAAAAAATGCCAACAAAGCATCACAAGACCAGTAACTACATCGGCTTCGCGACCCATTTCTAAAACCCAAAAAACAGAAATCTATCCAAACGGGACAACATCCTTCTAACGACCATAACTTGAGTTTTACAACTCCAAATCAAGTAAACAAATACATTATGATATGGATATAATATGTGTCCCTGTATGGAAGGACTCTATCCACTGATGGGCGAATCCGAATTGAATTCCAGGGTTTTTTCTTCTTCTATATATTAGGTATTATTTTGTTCAGAAAAATTAATCTAGTAAAAAGAGAGTTTTTCCTCTTAGATTGTGTGTTCTTTTATTTATGATTTTCTCTGTTCGCATAATTGTATTGTCGTGTTGTCGATAGGCATAGGTGAATGATCCCGTTTCACAAGAGACCATGCACCTAATTGTGCTGCCTCCCGATGCCAAGTGGCTGCGAACTCTTCGTCCGAAGACGCAGCCACGCGACGGCCGGTCCCCCTCGTTGACCGGGGCCATCTGACAGACTCACAATCTCAAACGCCGCGCGCCGTATTAAGCTCGGAGCCGAAGCCATCTGCACATGCGCCCGAACGTCGTACCGAGTTCAGGCACGAAGACTTCGGCCTCTATGTGTGTTGAGAACTCAAGAGGAACTGGGCATACCTTTTTTTTTCTTTTTTCTTTTTGCTTGGAATCGGTACTCTCATACTCTAGCAAAAGGGAAAGACCATAAAGTTCGGCGATGAAAGAAAGGCTAACATGCTCAATATATCGGTTGTATTGGATGTAGTACTCTAATCTTTATCTTTACCCCTATATAATTCACCAGTTAATTCTTTTCTACGTGCACACACTATTCAGCCCCCACAGAGGATACCTTTTCTTTGTTCACCCTAACACGTGCACCCAGAAATCCCCCTTCCTCATAATCAAGCGCTAAGATGTTTTCTCACATCACTTCATCAAATCTAATGGACCAAATCATCCGGTTCATCCCTATCTCCCGTGTGGCCCCAATCGCCCGCCCGTGAGTCCCCGATCCCCCGCGTGGCCCCCAATCGCTCGCCCGCCCGTGTGCGCCGCCCCCAATCGCTCGCTCGCCCGCCCGTGACGAGAACCCCTCCTGGGACGAGAAGATCTCCGTCCCGCTCCCTCCCACCAGCCGCCTCGCCAACGCCGTCCTCTACGTCGACGTCGTCCACGCCAACGCCGCCGACGGCGTCAAGCCGCTCACCGACTCCGCTCGCCTCCCGCTCCGCGACGTCGTCGACGACGCCGGTGTCAGCGGACGCGCCTCCCGCAACCTCCAGCTCAAGCGCCCCTCGGGCCGCCCCCACGGCCGCCTCGATGTCCGCGTCGCCGTCAGGGAGCCCTCGCGCTACTACGACCCCAACCCCTACCCGGCCCCCTACTCCCAGTCCGCCGGTTGTTTTGGGCGTGCGTGCTGATATTGGAGGCGGTGGTGCCGGCGCTGGCCGATCTGGACCCGCACATCGGGGCGGTGCGCCCGATGGTGCCGCAGGCGGCGTGCGACAGGGCGCCTACCTCCTCCATCCCCTGCTCCAGCGTTTGCTGTTTTTGCCGGTCAGATCCGCGTTGATTGGCGCCGGGGCAGGGAGCCGCCGGCTGCAGTGCATGTGACTTCTCCTTTGCGACGGCTTGACTTCTCCCCCGCTGGCCATGCCCATCGTGCTAGGTTTGTCCCCCGCATCTCCTTCGTTTGGTCGCCCCATACCGCGGCGAGGATTTGGGAGGCTCGTTGATCCGGAGTACGGCATCGTCGGTCTTCGCCGTCTTTGCTGTAGGGCCTTCCAGTCATGTTTGAGCTCCCCTACCAGCTCGTGTCCGCACATGCCGCTAACTCCGTCCCTGCGTCGCGTTGCTGTCGCTGACAGCTTTTGGCGCTGCCCAGGACATCCTCCGCTCCTCGCTGTTAGGTTTTCTTCCTCTGCACTTCCATCCAAATTATTTATTTTTTTGTTTTGTTCCAGAATTTTTAGTTCACAAACCAGCACGCCATTCAAGTTTGTTGGTCGGTGCTTTCTTTTACTTTAGTTTCTCCGCTACATAGCTTCATTGAAATTGCAATGTAATTGCCTAGGTTCCTAACTAAATGATGATATTCCTAAATTGCAGGGTGCTTCTCTATTATACCAGAGATTGGAGCCACCGTTCAACATCGGGCTTTCTTCTGGTAATGTCTACGACTCCTGAGATATCCCAGCCTAATTGACA
This sequence comes from Rhipidocladum racemiflorum, assembly GCA_036346355.1. Lineage (NCBI taxonomy): Eukaryota > Viridiplantae > Streptophyta > Magnoliopsida > Poales > Poaceae > Rhipidocladum > Rhipidocladum racemiflorum. Next base: position 9,370,575 of record CM070579.1, read on the forward strand.
CCTTAAATGCGGCCAACTTATCTCAGCTTGCCCATCTTTAGGTTCGAGACCACTTGTGTTGGACAATGTGTATGCATGCTCCTTGTGATTTACGCAATTTGTATTTATAGACGGTGTCCTGATGAGCAAATGGGTTCTAAGGTAAATTTGTACGGAAGTTATCGAAATTTTGGTAGGGTTAAATACCTTCTGAGCTAATCCTATGATCTACGGAACAAATTTAGTGCAAAATTAATGATATTGCCAGTCTGTAAAATGAAGGTGTACTTACTGTTAGTGCAAGGGTTTCAACTCATATTGAGAAGTGAATTCTCAGTTGTTGTCATATTAGCATACCTTGTTAACATTGATTCTTAGCTACTGAAACTCATTTTATTTTCATATCTTGCAACTTGCATGTGTTGAACAACTGGCTTGCACATAAGCATCATTGTAAATTAAAACTTTTATTCTAATGCTTTCGTGCCCAAAGAGAGGAAAAACATAGATATCTCTATATCCAATTCTGATATCTGCCCCGTGGGTAACCATCACGTTTCCTTGGTCATCCTTTATGATTTGATTTACAGAACAGCTCCAATCTGGCTGTTCGAGCATAGCATTTAGGTTCTTTTTCTGTAGCCTTTTGTGCCAATGATTTTGCAATTTTCATGTTTATTTGTATAGCAAACCTACTGCATGAAGGGAAAGGTTGCACTGAAATAGTTGAAAGGAAAAAATTGTGACGAGCTTGGCAGACCAAAGATGGATTTGATCATATGTACCACCAAAGGTAGGCTTTTTACAGCCGTATGATTATTCCACACGACCCAAAGTTAGATGCCATTATTTCTTCCATCATATAGTTTATTTCAATTTATTGCTCTACAGCACTTGGAAGCACCACTTTATATGATTAAAAATGTTTCGTTGTTTTTATACAGGTTTATTGCAAACAATCTCTTTGAGTGAAAGCATACATGGCATACTCTGGATATAATTCACCATGTTGTATCCTTCGTGAACTACCTGACATACAAAAAAACACATATTTGTTCTACGACCAATACATCTTTGATCAATCTTTAGAAACGCATTAACTGAAGGAAAACATGTGATGTTTGATTCCTTGAAATCCAAACAATTGTAGCCCACATTGATGAACAATGACTTAATATTTTACTTCCGAATGCTCTATCAAAAGATAACACTGTAGTGTTTTTGTTTGTTATGGTTGAGCTCTAATATACCGTTTAACCAGCTGGTTTCAGCTTCACCGATGATAATTCTTTGTTGAACAGAAGCAAAAAATCATTTGCCAATGTACAGGTACGTCATCTCTTGCAATGCTATATTGGCGGATGAGTGCAAGTCAAAAGATGAGGTAATTATAATATAATTATGATACTCGATAAAATCATAATATTATGAAAGTACTTCTCTAGACAAGTCTACATGTATAATTTTTATATATCCAATTTAAATATTTAAAAATATATTGATAGTCAGAGTTTCAAAAGTTTGACCATTACTATGTCTGAAACTTTAGCTTTTTTAAGACCGCAGGAGTATAATTTAATGTGGATATATCTAACCACTTGTACCAGCTTGCCTTTGCATGAGCTCGATCCACAAGGCAAAAAAAATCGTTGCCGTCATTAAATTGAAAGAGGAGGAGTACATGAGTTTGCTAGGCAATCCAAACTGGCTGGAGTGGAGCCATGAAGGCTCGTCGCATAAATCTCAATTTAGTGTAACGGAAACATGAAATGAGACGAAACAAGTTGAGAGTGGTATGTGGGAGCTTGTACGAAGTCTCCGATAAAATGTCTGATTTGGAGCTAGCTGAGCATGTCCAAATAGGCGTGCAGCGGCCTCTGCTACCTATGCCCCTCGCTGCGCACCCGCTCCAGGCAGCCCGTCAAGCGCTACAAGAAGATCCTCGCCGACATCTTCCCCGCAACGCAGGTTGACAATAATCCCTCCTCCCCACTCGTTATGTGATTGCTTGGAGACTCGCAAGTTTTTATCACTCAGGTGTGACATGTATCCTATCTAACTGAATTGCATGGTGTCTGGTACTTTTTAAAAACTGGGATTATGCGGCGATCTAGGGTTTGCATATTAGGAAACTGAGGATGGGATTTGGTCAATTTGCAAAAGTTCTATTGGTTGTCTGAGGAATGGCAATAAACTAGGAGCTGCTCTGGATGCTAAAAAGTCATCCATTTTTTTGTCCTAATGTACTGTAACAGATTACATCAGAGCTTTGGCATAGAGGATTGTTTTGGAACGCCGAAGGTAGATCATTAAGGATTGACGGTATGGATTATGACGGCGCACTGACTGTTTGCTCATATTTGAGTACGTGAGGAATGAATTCCTTCCTGGTTGCCTCATTGGGCTCACTTCAGAGGGCTGTTCAAGCATATATGCTCAGGTAACATTTGATGCTAAACACTTTCAGCACTGCATGTTTTGGACTTACAGAACTGATTGCTTTAAATTGGAATAAGCTCTTTTCACTTGCATTCGGTCATTCTAATGCTTGTGCCACGTCGAGGCTTTTGGAAGTGAGCTATTAAAGCTGCATTCTGGATATTGAATTATACTATTTCTGGAACTTTTTGCAGACCACCAGCAAAATCCTGATCCCTAAATGTTTCTGTAAGTTTCCAGACGATACTTTGTAAAATCCGTTTTTGAAACTTACGCTAGCTGTTTTTTGCTCAGCCTGCCAATGGTGAAGCAGCAAGGCCCAAGAAACGTAGCCCAAGCAGGAACACATCACGCTCCCGACATCGTGGTGTAATAGAACTCTTATATGTTGGCCAAGCAGTTGCTCTTAGACTAACTAATCCAATGGCATTTTCAGGCCAAATCAGAAAAAAAAAAACTGATGTGATTGTGGGGATGGAGCCATGTTTCTGAAATATTGGGGGGATACTCCACATGATGGTGCAGGGACACCGACTCCTGTGAGTGTTTCTTCCTGTGCTTCACCGCCATCAGTACTATTCTTACCTTCAGTTCGATATATTGTTCATGATGTTCAGATAAGAATGTTTCTGGTTTCCATATGTTTGGAGTGTATTAGGATTTAGATATAATGTTGTATTTATTGCAGATTCAGGGTGCTTATGGTGATATGTACCATGTCTATTCTCTATATGATTATTCAAGTTTGGGCCATGATGGTCACATGTATCTAAGGCTTCTCAGCGTTGCCAGTACCCATCAACATACAACAAGCTGTTTCCAACACTAAAAGTAAGGGACAGTCCAGGAATCAGAACACGACCATATCCTCATCTCATGGTGAGCTTTCCTATCCTTGATGTTAAGTAAAACTATTTAGTTCTGTCAATCGAGGCTTTTATTCTTGCTGTGCCATGTACTGATATTTTGTTCAGATGCTTGCTCACTATAACCTAGCTACTTGTCTACCGCTACTTTGGTTCATCTTACTTATGGGTTTCACTGCTGCTTGCTAAAAAGATTGTTCGTTTTTTTTCTTCTGGTGAATGCTTGCTATGAGTCTTTTGATTGACTCGATATCATGGGTGACATGGTGTTATTAATTACTACATAATCTGATTGGGTACAATAGAGCTTATGTCTCTTGTTGCTAAGCAACTCCTGAGATCTACAGAATTTTTGCGTCTCTCTGACCATGAGAGTATTACTAGCTATATTAGAGCTGGGGGATTCCTGCCCATCAGGCCACATGGATGTCTCTTGCTGCTAAGCAACTCCTGAGATCTACAGAATTTTTGCGTCTCTCTGCCCATCAGCCCGCTCCATGTGGCCCTTCGCTTGACCCGTGTTCCGCATTTCGCTTCCTCGTGATGGAACCGGTTCAGGCCTCGCTGAATCGCTGCTTCGAGGCGTTGCGCAGCGTGTGAAGCCTAGCCGAATCTCTTCTTCAAGGCATTCCGCGTCGTGGCGCACTTGCACGGCACGAGCAAACCTATTGTTTCTGTGAACTTAAACTTAGACCTTTGGCTGTGGCTGTTTCCAACACTCAAGTCATTATTATCCTTCTCTTAAAATTAATAGACGCATGCCTCCGTTACCCTTGCGCAGCATGGTGCCGCGCAGAAGCTGTTGAGGGCTAAGTTTCTCATGAGCCTATTGAACTACAATGAGAATGAATCGAAAGACAACATTGCTGAAGTTATACGGGAAATCCTTAAGCGTATCAGGGATTAAATGGCTTTTAATGATAAACAGTTGCTATGTTACTTTATGCACTTGCTTATGTAATAACTCTCTGTATCTTTCTTTTGTGCATATCTTACTACACTTGATTACCAAAATATATAACACCTTTTGCTTATTTAAATTGTATTGCCAAATATCACCGTAGCGTTAGTACGGGCAATATACTAGTCTAAATGGTAGGTTAGTTTCCCTCCAGGACCTTGAGACGAGATAATTAAGTTCGAATTGCTCAAGTGGCATAGTAAGCACCACCAACAAAAGAAACAATGGTCTTCTTTGTTCAGGCGAAACAATGGTCAGGATTTGGTGAATATTGAATCTGGACATAAATATTACCAACAGATTTCGTACAAGAATCAATAATGAACGTTGGAAATGAAAGCATTTACGCACGCATGCGCATGCATGCATCATGCATATATCATGCACATATTATTAATCCAAATCGAACCGATGAACTGCGTATGATTATGCCGGAGAATAAGTAGATGAGTTGCTGTTGTTGTCGTCAAGGAAAGGGTAGTCCGTGTAGCCAACAACGGGATCCTGCGTGTAGAAGGTGGAGCGGTCGTACTTGTTTAAAGGCGCGTTCAGCTCAAACCTCCTGGGCAGGTCTGGATTAGCCAAGAAGAGTCTCCCGTAGGCGACGAGGTCGGCGTAGCCGTTGGCCACCACCTTATTGCCTTCCTCCCGGTCATACCCGCCCGCGGCGATGAACGTGCCGTTGAACGCTTTCCTGAAGGGCAAGAGCCCATGGGGGATCTGCCTGCGGCCGTCAACGATGGCCATCCGTGGCTCCACCATGTGGCAGTAGACGAACCCCGGGTGCCTGTTGAGTTGCTGCACCATGTAGGCGCCGAGCGCCTGTGGATCGGAATCGACGCAGTCCACGTAGTCCACGAATGGCGACAGCCTGATTCCCACGCGGTGCGCACCCACCTCGCGGACGACGGCGTCGATAACTTCCACCGCGAAGCGGCAACGGTTTTCGAGGCTGCCGCCGTACTGGTCGGTGCGGTCGTTGGCGCTGTCCTTCATGAACTGCTCCAGGAGGTAGCCGTGCGCGCCGTGGATCTCCACACCATCGAACCCGGCCTCAATGGCGTTCCGGGCGGCGTGCCTGAAATCGTCAACGATATGAGGGATGTCATCCGTCTGCAGCCGTCGTGGCTTGGAGTACATCGGGCGTTATCGGACTCAGCATCGGGCGTTATCTGCTTGTCAGTGCTCGAGATGGGCGCCTGCCCGTCCGGCTGTAATTCTGTTTCGTTTACAATGTAATCAAAGAGCAGAATTAGTAATGATCAGTCAATTATCGGAATCATACATAGACTACTCTCTACAACTTAAAAACATGCAAGCGTATGCATTCTTTTGGACGGAGGGACGGACGTACCGTTTGTGGAGACTCTTCCGACGTGCCAAATCTGGCAGAAGAAGAGTGCCCCCTTGCGGTGGACGGCGTCGACAATGGGCTTCCAAGAGTCGACCTGCTGTTGTGTCCAGATGCCAGGGGTCTCCGGGTAGCCCTGCGCGGTGGCGGAGACCCCCGTGGCCTCAGAGATGAGGAGGCCACCTCTGGTAGCCCGCTGCGAGTAGTACACCGCGGCGTGCGGCTGCGGCACGTTCGCGTAGGAGCGGCACCGCGTGAGCGGCGCGAGCACCACCCGGCGAGAGAGATCGAACTGCCCCATCTTATACGGTGTCAGCAGCGGGATCGCCTCTTTCGCCGCTTGATGCACCATCCTACCTTAAGCTACTGCTCGATTCTTCTCTCCAAGATGCAATCACCAATTACTAGCAGCTCTAGCTGTCTCTCTTAAGCTACTGCTGGATTCTTCTCTCTAAGATGCAATCACCAATTACTAGCAGCTCTAGCTGTCTCTCGCTTACTTTGCTTCTGAGTTCTGCTCTTTGCCTCTGCCTCCGACAGGGTTGGGGTCTGGTTGTATTTATAGGTGTCGGTGTGGACCCCACGTGTGTCGCGTCGCGCGCCTTCTCTATTTGACTGGCCATTTGCGCACACAAACCACAATTCAGCTTTCTTTTTGTTAGACAACCTCGCTATCGAATAGTCCGGGGTTGCCTAATAGATTGAACTGGAGAACAGAGAGAGAGGGCGAGAGACACAATATGAGGAGGAACGGGCCTGCTTTATTATTCTGTATGCTTGTGTACAATGGGGTGACCCCCTGCCTCCTATATATAGCGGTTCTGCTTAGAGATAAGGAAGAGTCCATATCGGATACGAATCCGGTTTCCTAACACTCCCCCTTGGACTCTTCACTGCGAGATGCATATGCCTCATTAAAATTCCATAAAAACCCAGTGGGAAAAATAATTGGAGAAAGAGTACATAGCACACGCTTGCTGTGTTGCACGGATTGCCTCATCAAAAACCTTATGTAAGAAAACTTCAATGAAAAACTTACTTAAGGAAAAGAGTACAATCCACCCAAACTTCAATGTTAATCTTCAAGATTTACGTTGGGTACTCAAACTTCATGGTTGAGATTTATGTAGGAGTATGTGAAAAATCTCCCCCTGAAATCTGCACTTCTCTAAGCCTCATCATCCCGATTCCTCTAATACATCTTTCAAAGGAAGATGCTGGGAGTGACTTAGTGAATAAATCTGCGAGATTTTCACACGACTTAGTATGCAATATCTTTATCTCGCTCATCTTATGCATTTCATGAGCATAAAAGAACTTGGGGTTGATATGCTTTGTAAGGTTACTCTTCACATATCCCATTTGTACTTGTGCAACACAATTGCATTATCTTCATAGATAATAGTGGGGTCTGTTCCATGTTCGGACCACATGACTTACGGATGTGGTGAACCATTCTTCAAGCCATGCACATTCCCGAGAGGCTTCATACAATGCAATGATTTACGAGTGATTAGTCGACGCCGAGACAAGAGTCCGCTTAGACGACTTCCAAGAAATTGCCGTTCCACCGCAAAGGAAAACATACCCGGTTTGTGACTTGCCAAGATGCGGGTCCGATAGGTACTCAAAGATCGGCGTAGCCAACTAAATTCAATTCATTGTTTCTTACGTAAAACAAGTCGAGGTCTTTGCTTCCTTGAAGGTAACGGAAGATGTCCTTCACCCCTTTCCAATGCCTTTTGGTGGGTTACGCCTTTATCTGCGCTTAGCAAATTCACGCGAACGCAATGTCCGGCCTAGTGCTATTTGCAAGGTACATGAGCGCTCCAATTGCACTCAAGTATGGGAATTCCGCTCCCGGGACTTCCTCCCTCTTCTTTAGGCCTCAGACGGGTCTAGATGCGCTTGGAGTGACCTTCCGACCATTGGGGTCTTTGCGGGTATGCCTTTTCAAAGCCAAATCTCTCCAACACTTTCTGCGTGTAGGATGCTTGGTGTACCAAGATTCCGCCTTGGACATGTTCAAGCTGCAAGCCTAAACAGAACTTGATTTTACCCAAGTCTTTCATTTCAAACTCAGATTTCAAGTATGTGCATGCTTCTTCAATTTCCTCATCCGTCCCAATGATGTTCAAGTCATCTACATAGACAGAGATTATACAAAATCCATTCGTGGATCGTTGTATAAATACACATGGACAATCTTCGCTGTTCGTGTAGCCTTTCTTGCAGAGAAAGTCACTCAAACGATTGTACCACATTCTTCCTGACTGTTTTAGCCCATACAGTGATTTCTCCAATTTCACACTGTATAGGTTTCTATTTGCTCTGTCTTGGTTCGGGATAGGGATACCTTCCGGTACTTTCATATAAATCTCCGAATCCAAGTTTCCATACAAATATGCTGTGACAACATCCATTAGCTTCATTCTCAACTTCAAGTTGACTACCATTGAGATTAAGTATCTAAAGGTAATTCCACCCATGACCGGAGAATAGGTTTCTTCATAATCAATCCTAGGACGTTGAGTGAAACCTTGAACAACAAGCCTTGCAATGGTTGTTGCTCTTTTCATAGATTCTCCTATTATTACAAAATTTATGGCCATTTCGTCATGGTGTGCTTCATGCACTTCTACTTGCTCTTCATTGCTATTTCCCATTCCAGAGCAAGTTCCTTTAGTTTTTCTCCGCCAATGTGTGCGCACATTATTTCAAGCGGTTTCTTCCAATTGAAGATTCAAATCTGGAATTGCCTTTTCGATGTGCTTCTTTCCAAAGGTCGAGTCTCAAGCGGCTCCCCTTCTTGCTTTGGGGCACTTTTGTGATTGGTGTGGTAAGTCCTCTCGCTTGCTTTCCCCAGACGTCTCCGGTACTTTGGGTTTGAGAAGCCGATCTCCTGTTCTTTTTCTTTGAGGCCTCTGAACAGGATGAGGGATACCTTCGCTTTCTTTGGTATTTCCACCCTCTCTGGTGCATTTCTTGTCGGTACATGCGACTTAACCACGCTCTTGAGATCACAAAATGATCAGCAGTTCATTTGCTAAATTCTCGCAAATCAATTATCTTCCGGACTTCTTGATTTGCTTCATTAGTGCGAGGGTCATGCGGGGATCCCAGTGGAATGCCATACTATTTCCGGCATTTTTCATCCAATGGTTGATTCTCTCCCCTAATGACGGAAATGGTCCTCGTCAAAGATGCAATCGTGAATCGAGTGTGTGCAAGTCTCGATCATGGGTTCCAAATACTGATTATGGATGCACTCTCATAACCAACGTATATCCTGACTTGCGGAGAGGGCCCATTGCAGTCATTTGTGGGGGTGGTATATGTACATATACCATACAACCAAAATTTCTAAGATGGGAAATCTTCGGGATGACCCCTTGCACTAGTTGCATAGGTGAATAGATGTTGTAGGCCGATGGTCTATAATTGATGAGTCTTTGCTGCGTGCGAGGCTGCGTGTCCCCAACAAGTGTTGGGCAAGTTACAACTCTGCAAGAGCGGTCCGGCAATGAACTTAATCCTCTTTATTAGTGCTTCACTAGCCCATTTTGGCGTATGGACGTGCGATGCAGAGTGCTCAACAGTTATTCCCGTTCTTTGTGCAATAATCATCAAATCCCTTTGAAGTGAATTCACCGGAAAAGTCCATTAGAATTGACTTAACGCGATGATAATGAAAACAATTCTTAATACTGATGATCAGCGAGATCAGATTTGCGAATGCATGATTCCTTGTTGACAAAGAAACATGTATGCGACCATTTCGAGGAAGCATCAATGAGCACCATAAAGTATCGAACGGCCACGACAAGGGCTGAATCGACCGCAAATATCCCCCTGAATGCGTTCCAGAATGCAGGATTTCATGTTGCACTTTCATAACAGAGTGTCTATTTATTAATTTTCAGGTGTCACATGCATGTCACAAAAAATCTTCGTGATTCGGGAAATTCTTAACATTAATGCCTTGACCTTGTGAGTTTTTAACTATATTTCTCATCAATCTCGCATCAGGATGACCTAATCTACAATGCCATAAAGCAAATAATTCGTAGCTTCTAAAGACAGTCTTCAAAGAAGTATACCTTTGCTTGTGCATTGATTTTCGTGTAGTACAACCTGATTCATATGAGGGACATTTTTCTAGTACCATCTTTCCATATTCGCGTGCTTCACAATGCACAAGTGTTCTTTGCCATTTTCTTCATTGGTTTCTACGTGAAACCCATTGGCGCGGATATCCTTGAAACTTAAGAGAGTGCGAGTTGATTCAGTGGTACAAGAGGGCTTCTTCAATTACCAAAGTTGTACCCATTGGCAATATAATTGTGGCTCTTCCCGAGCCTATTATATGCGATCGCTTCTGCGATTGTCGTAATCCTTCCAGCGTTCTTCGTGATCGTCTGGAAGTATGTCGACTCTCTTAAGATGGTATTTGTTGTGCCACTATCAACAATGCATATTTCCTCCATTGGGTGCTACACGATTTCTAGATGAAAAGAAATATAATTCTAATCGACAAAGTGGCAAAGTAATTCAAACATTGCTTGCAAGTAAAGAATACTTGGAATAAAGAATAAATAACTATTCTTATTCATGTTAAAAGTATGCTCTTCGAGAGCTTACTATTCATTATGCAATCTGATGTCTATGTGTGATAATTCTGACAATTCATGTCAGTTCTTCAAAAAAAACTCACGTTAGATAATGCCACACCTTTGCACATTCATATGGTTCTTCCATTAGATTCTGCGTGCAATCTAATAGGAAATGGTCGCTAGATTCAATGAAATGCATAATTGAATTCTCATGAGTTTCAAAGAAACTAAAAGAAAATAATAATTGCAAGATTCATAAATACATGATTCATAAGTACGGGATTCATAGATACAAGATAAATGCAAGATCTCGATTCATAAATACAACATTCATAAGTGCAAGATTCATATATACACAGATTCGTAAATATTCGTAAATACAACTACGTGCATGTTGGTGATCGGCCGTGCAAACGATCGATTCATATGCACGATCGGCTTCAGGCGATCGATTTTAACGCGGCTTCATGCGCTGCGTGGTGCGTCGATTCCATGCGCATCGGCCTTCCTGGCGCAACGGTGGCCGCTTCGTGCGGCGTGCTTGAATTTCATAATAAATTATATTAAAGCAATAAATACAATGCATGGAACAGAACAATAATTGCACAATTCATAAATTCAGAATAAACAATAATTGCACAATTCATAAATTCATAAATGCGGAAATAAATTCTCAGAAATTTCCGAATTTTTCTTAGTATTTGGCAATTTTCTGTTAATTATACAGCAATTTTCCAGCATCACTTGATAACAGAAAATAAATTGCAACATGAATTAAACATGGCATAAATCTAATTACAATTTATATAATTCTTGTTGGCTGGGAACGAAAACAGGTAATGAATATCTCTGTCAATTTGACTCTTGGCCAGGTCAACCTGCCCCTAGGGCTCACATGAGGGAGGGAGCACTTCCCGTTTCCGGGTGCCAATTAAAGAACCAAGCCTCATGTGTGTTTTCCTAGACACCAATTGTCTCATATCTGTTTATTCATTACCAAAATCAAATCCCAACCACTCATGTTCTCATAAACTGTTGTATGAGAAATTCTGGAATTTTCCTAACACTTTCATAATTTCTGCTAATTTCCAAGCAATTTTCAGAATTACTTTACAACAGGAAATTGAATTTCAGCAAAATATCAACATGACATAATTTATAAATTCATAAATTCGGAAAATAAATTCTCAGGAATTTCCGATATTCTAAACAGGCAATTATTGCAAAAATTCATGCAAATATTCATAAACACAGAAAATAAGGCTAAATGCAGATTAAAACAGAGCCAATAAATTTTCTGGATTTTTTCTAGAAATTTTCAGGCTTTTTAATCAATTTTCTGATTTCCTAATCAATTTTCTGGACTCTGCAATTGATTTTGGAAAAGAAAACAATTAAAAGGGAGATAAAAACACAGGGGCAAAGGGTAATTTCCTTGCCCCCCCCATACGTGCACCAAACTCCTGGATCCAATCCAGTTTGCCCCTTTCTCGTGTCCGCATGGATGGGTGGACTCTAGTCCATGAGTCCTTGACTCAATGCATTAGTCCCGATGGTTTTGTCGTGTGCATTCAAAGTTGGACTGCATGTCCATCTTGCTTTGGCGCAAGGCACTATCGGTACCGGTGCTTGCGCTACAGATCCTCGGCGACGGCGACGGCAAGCGGCGATTCATGGCGAGAGCCGCCGGCCGGATTTGCTGCTTCGGGTGAAACGTGCTCTGCGGAGGGCCCAGCGGAGCCGCTTCGGCGGGCTAGTGCGGCGGGAGGCGAACGGCGGCGGCCTGCACGTGATCACAACGGCGGTTTGGCGTGGCGGGCACGCAGCGGCCGGGCCGGTTTGGCGGCGGTCGGTGCGTCGGGCCGGGCGTCAGGCGCGGAGGTCGGTGGCCGACGGCGTCGCTTCGTGCGACGGTGGCCGGATATAGTGCGCGCAGCCGGTGCGGCGATGGCTCGTGCGTTTGGGGGCGCGCGGCTGCGGGCCGTCGGCCGAGGCGACTTCGAGTCGGCGGCAGCGGTCTGGTTTTTAAGCACGCGCGAGGCGGCCGACGGCAGGGCGGGCTTCAAGCCCAGTGGGGCTACTGCTTCGACGGCTTCAAGGTCGAGCGCCGATCATCGAACAACGCGGCTCTTCGTGGCCGTCGCGCTGCGTCTTGTTGTTCTTTGGTTTCATCGATTGGCTTTGCAATATAATGTAACCGTGCTACAATCAGAAGATTGCATAACTAGCTTCATGCTATGATCTGCAAAACGCTATTATGCTGTAGTTTCATGCTACACAGCGTAGATCATATGAATACAAGGATTCGCAACGAGCGATTAAATTCAATCCCCCGAATCTCACCTTTCTTACTATTTTTCGGTAGACTATCGCGTAGGATAGAGTCGCGTAGGACTTTTCTTTCGGCAATCCGAGTGGATGCCGGCTTGATGGCGAGTTGATTGCAGATCGGATCGGGCGATCAATCGCCGGTAGGAGATGTTCGTTGTAGTCGACGATCCTTTGCTTCTTCTCTTTTTGTTTCTCACCTTTCAATCTTTCTCCGGTAGAGCTTCGTGCTGATAACGTGTTAGACAACCTCGCTATCGAATAGTCCGGGGTTGCCTAATAGATTGAACTGGAGAACAGAGAGAGAGGGCGAGAGACACAATATGAGGAGGAACGGGCCTGCTTTATTATTCTGTATGCTTGTGTACAATGGGGTGACCCCCTGCCTCCTATATATAGCGGTTCTGCTTAGAGATAAGGAAGAGTCCATATCGGATACGAATCCGGTTTCCTAACACTTTTGACCTGCCGCGTCCGTTGCTCGCATTTCCTTTCGTCATCCATTCCGTCATGCGTCTCGTTGGGGAACGATACATTGTATGTGGTCGTGTTTCGTTTGCCCACCAAACAAATGCGTGGTTCCCACCAAAATACCAGCGGTTGAGGCGGAGGCCAGTAGCCAGTCAGCATGCATAAGAGATGACGTAATTGGTGTAATGGCTGTGCCAATTAGGGATGAGAATAGATTCCATACGAACGGATGATAACTCTGTTATATTTGTTTTTATATTTTTTTTCTCGAATAAGGATATGAATACAGATAGTTTGGATACGAATACAAATACGGATAATATAGAATACAGATACGAATCGAATACGAATTGAATCAGATAAGGTTACGAATATTTATCGGAGCATAATAACCCCTTACATTGTACATAAAAATCAACGAAAACACATAACTAGTTGATTTGATCAAAATATTATTGAAAATTGATCAAATATAAGTATTTTCATTCACTTAGACAATAGTTAGATACTATGTTGCAAACTAAATTATGTAAGACTTAGTTCATCACGCACATATGATTAATTTATCATACATGTAGATCAAAACACAAATGAAGATGATCCTTACTCAGAGATACAAATAGAAGCAAACATAGAACACACTAGAAGTTTGATAATACTTATCTATCATGTCTCTAGAAAACATATATAACACTTACATGTAATGACCTAAGATTTGTATTTTTTGTTAAATTATGTTTAAAATAATAAATTATGCATTTAAAGAGTTTTTATGCATTTTAGCTACTTATTTAAAATATTTTCCTATTAAGGATAATAATTTTCTAAATTTTTTAGAAAATTTTAAATCTGATAAAATCTTGAAAATAATTTTTTAAAATTATAGACTATGTCAGGTATTATTCAAAAAATTTCGTAATTTGTGTAGCTAGTTTGCCAATTTTAATCATTGAAACTTGATTTATGGATTAATTAAATTAGAAAATTATTTTAAAATTTAGAAATCTTTTTGGGCCAAAAAAGTAGATTGGCTCAGCCCATATGTCTATTCGGATATCCAACCCATCACTATCCGGATTATCCAAATCCGTATTCGTATCCGACAGATAGTGAGCTACCGAATCTGTATCTGTATCTGACAAAAAAACTCGTATCAGTGTCTGATCCGATACTATCCGACAATCGTCCGATCCGACAGAATCCGTATCCAAAAATTATCCGGATCGGTCGAGAAACTATCTGATCCATTTTCATCCTTAGTGCCAACTTTTGTAGCTTCATAGCTCTGTATTCTGTAGGTGAGTTGTAGAAATGGATTAATGGTGTAGAACCGTCTCTTCTACTGTCTCTATTTGTTTATTTTCAATGTTTGCTATTCTACGTTTGAGATACAGGTTTGGATCAACGAATAATGCGAGATACATCTTTTCTGGTTCATTTAACAATACCGCATTTTTGTCTCCGAACTTTTTTTTTCCAACCCTAGTGTCCCTGTTTGGTACGGTTTCAGATTCTAGTAGAAACGGAAACGATTTCAGATTCTTGGTAGAAACGTTTCAGGTAGAATCAGAATCACTGTCTAAAAACCGTTTGGCTAGCTATCTGGATTCTGTGAATCGGGGTGGAACGGGGTTGAGGGCGATTCGGCCACAGCATGGAAAAAGAAGAAACGCTCCGAAGAGAATCGTTACGAGCTTTAACCCGTTTAGCTGGGTTTTTTCTCAGATTCTAGTAGAAACGGCTCGGTTCCAAATTGCCAAACGGGGCCTAAATCATGCAACTACGTACACTACATAAGCTTTTAGCCTGGGTTTACAACAGATCCGTGTTGTAAATAATGGCTGTTAAGTTCTGGTAAACGGCTATTAAATGGTAATATGGTAAATGGCTATTAAATGGTAATGGTCTCCTATCCATTATGAATGTGGACATTTCAAGATTTATTTATTTTATTGGCTGTTTATATGGTTTAACAGCCATCAATGTTTAATTTGTCTATTTTATTTGGCCATTTATTTAGATAAAATTACAAGATTACCATGTGATATAAAACATTATAACATACATGTGATAAATATTATATTTTCTTTCATTGCCAGTTGAGCTGTTCATTCATTCAATTACGGTTCTTTAATTATGTTCACATCATGTCATTTTTTTATGTCACCGCTCTTAATAATTATCGATAGCCTGGTAGCTCCATTCTTTATGCATAAAAGAGGATGAATTAGATGCTTATTTTGTAACTACAAACACATATATATGTTTTTCTGAATTTATTGACTCCAAAAAACGTGAATAGAGGTTAATCGGTAATCAATACACACAAACACCGGGTTTATTTCTGATTGCAGGCGTGCTAGCCGATTTGATCCTGTGATCGGCAAGAGGAAGATTTAATTCAATTGGCCCTTAAGCTGATATATATATACATATCCAGTAATGATTCGATCTAATTAGCTATTCAAGACGATTAGATCAAAGTAACGGATAAATCTAATCATCTTGATTTAGCTGGTCAGATAAAGATAAAGGTAAATCTTTCCTAAAAAGGTGGTGCAGAACAAGGTCAGAGAAAAAGCACATCTGGATAGCATCAGTCGACGAAACCAATAATCAGCTATGCACAACTTTATTGATTTAGACGAATTACAAAGGAAAAATTACAAATTAAAGTACTACTACTAGTCGACAGAAAAGTAAAAGTAATGCGAGTGGTTTGATTTTGTCCCTTCCTACGAAGCTCATCGTCCCTTTTTATAGTGTTCAAGCCAATCGTGTCCTCCTTGGATTCTTGCACAACACAATCCGTATCGGTCTTCAATCTTTTCAAAACAATCTTTTCAATCGAGTTCATCTCAATCTTTTGTCATAACCAGTATCGGCCATAATCTTCTAAAATAATTTCTTTAATCCATCCCTAATCTCATTTCCATTTTGCTTCAAAGCTTACCAAAACCACAATCTCCTATGAAATCGGTTGTGCACCAAATTTGGGTATCAACATATGCCCCTCATTTTTAGGAGATTGTGTGAATCTCTCAAAAATCAGTGATATTGGCTTCAACATTGAATACCAACAGTCACCACGGGATCTATCTCTTCAACTTCCATCGATTTTCACGCTATTCATGGCAAAAAAAATTCCCACGCAAACCATGCGAACACAGAATCTCATGCATTAACTGCAGTAAAAAGTTTGTGAAAATTACCCGCCCATGCCGTTAGATTTGCCCCTCTATAAATACAAAGTGCACACGCCCGTCATTTTCATGCTTTCAATCTTTCAACTCGTCCCTCATCAGTTTGAACTTCATTTCCTTGGCTTCCATTTCATTGGCTCAGCTTTTCATCGCCCTAGACCAATTCATGGATCCTAACCAGGTATTCCTTCCTATTCCCGATAGCGAAACTCAATTTTACCTAGGACTGATAGGAGAACTTGATCCATCAACCATTATAAATCAAGAGATCCCTAGGCTCCCTTTGAATACCATGGGCTTTAATTTAGAAGGGTGGAGTAAAAGCTTCCAAGCTTGGCCAACTGTACTAGCTAGTTTGCGCGATTGGTTCAATCTGTTAGCAGCTCAAAAGCTTTTAGTTTGGGAACAAATGGGTATAGTCGAATATCTTCCATTATCTCTTGCCAACTCCTTACCCAATGAACCCCTAGTAGCCATGTCATGTTACTTCTAGTCCGATACCTTTAACGCCTTTCTCTTTAGAACTGGACCTATCAACCCAACCCTCATGGATATCACCCAATTTTGCTGCCTAAGACCACACAGTGAATAACTATCGGCTTTTAGTGGTAAACCTCAGCACAAGCTTGTTTCCACCAAAGGGGAAGGATGGGGACGATACATAGAAGATAATAAAGGAATCGGCCCAATATCCAATAAGGAACATGTATCCTTTCTAAACATGTGGCTTAACCGATTTGTCTTTTGCGGCACCTCCCTCGACCCTACTCAAACCTACCATATCATAGCCAAACAACTAGTAGAGGGTCGTTGGCTTGCATTAGGAAACTTGTTTTTTAGAACAGTTTTCCAAATGATGCATGAGATTCGTTGTCGGCTGTGCAAGGCCATGGGGTCATATGCGGTAGGCTACAATGGGGGCCCTTTATGGTTTCTTCAACTATGGCTCTACTGTATATTTATCCGATCCTTTCAAATTAACTTGTATGAAATGACTCCTTTTCCTCACGAAGAAACTTTAGAAAACCAACCCATAGATTTCAGATATAGCAGATCCTTCTGTGAAAAACACTTCCTTTGCTCAGGTGGTGAAACCAAAATAAACCCTATAGGAGCCAGGAAATACATATCCTTCTTTTGCCATCTTCATCAGAACTCCTCAATAACTCTAATTTCTTTTGCTATCGTGAAGCCGACAATTATTCCAGCCCTTCCTTCACCTCACTACCGATAATGATGATATGCTCAAGGAAACCCTAGAACTATTCAAAAATATTTATCCCCAAGCATCCTCTCAATTGGCCTACACATGAAAGGTTGGACGTTCCAACCATCATATGAATTCTACCATCCTTGCACCTACTCAAGGAAATTTCGCTTCGGCCAAGTCCCTCCAAAATTCCAACTTTTTGATTGGCTTAGACCAAGGGAAAGGATGCACAGTATCTCTTCCTCATTCTTCACATAACTGATGATCTCCTCCTCTAAGAACTCCCACATTTCAAACTCGAAGAGCACCCAGCTACTTGCCCTAGTGGTCGGCCATATCTTCATCACTATTCTCAATAGAATGGCCACCACCAATTATAATTTCTGAATTTTTTCCTGATTTTTCACCAGGGCGGACAACTAGAACTAACATAAGTAGTTCAAGTTCTAGCAGTTCCAGCTCGTATGGTTATACTAATTCAAGTTTAGTCAAAATCATCAGCGAGGTAATTAGGCCACTATTTATTTCTTACCTAAATCATATTGATCGGCTTTGCCTCACATCTTCATTTTCTTAGGCTAAAGCTGCTTGAAAAAGGCTAACGGAACCATCGGCTAACCCCTCAAAAAGGCAGCGATCCATCAAACATGCTGGCCATTCCTCTGGGACAATTGGGTCTAATCCCCTTCACTTTCAGATCTTGAACGACAACACCAATAGCCGAGTAAGTATCAAATATTTTATAACTTGCCTCTCAAGGCCCTATGGGGCCGACCAAATAAAAAGGTAGCCCATAGGAAAGGATCAATGGCTCATGAGGAATCGACAGAGATTTCCCTAAAGACTTCCGCAACTGGTGTGGTGTCATAGCTTAGATAAATTATAACCAATGATTCAATCGGTTGACAAATTGTTACACCCTAACAGTGTATCCCTTCACCCCCTCCTTTTATCCATAAGAAGTTGACTAACCTTGGGGTGAGCGTCGAGGATTTCCCATCAGCACCAAGTCAACCCACACCAGAGGATGAAGTACTTCAATCAGCCAAGACCTCTGCTATCACCCCCCTAGCCAAACCAAAGTCTAAGGCAACCAGTTTGTTGGGCTTTGATATCTCCAACGATGAGTTTAACGATGAAAGGTAGCCAACAATCATTGATAAGATCATTGCTACATCTGAGATAATGTCAGCCCAAGTCTCGCCGGACTTCAACCTCCAAGACAAGATCAAGCACCTTTTTAATCTTATTCACACTTTGTTGGTCGCACTAGTTGAAAATTCTCAACCCCTTCGCAATGTCATGAACACAGTGAAAGCTGATCTACTAGAAGAAACCACCTTGGCAATGCTCAAAGTCTAATTTCTCAATGAAAAGAGGGATCTAGTGAGTGCTGCAAGATCAAGGATTGAATGTTGATTGGCCCAAGCTTAAGAAAAAGGACACGTAGATTTCCTTGTGCCCGACGCCAGTGCCGATAAAAAAGACTTATGATGAGCAGGCCAAGGGGTGGAAGGAGGCTAAAGCAACTCACTCCAAGCTTCAGATGACGAAGAAATTTTTAGAAGATGAGCTGAAGAAGGTAATAGTCCACTCTCGGCAACTGATGAAATTATATCCTACTCCTCATCGGTCGTGAAAGCCCAAAAGGCCACATTGGCCAAGGCCGTAGAAGCAGTGGAGGAACAATCAACCAAAGTAGAGGACATTCTGAGTTCATAAGAGGAGGATGATAATATCCTAGCTTATGTGGAAAAGGCCCACGCCAAAGCCTTAGCTGTACTCCTCCCTTTTGTTAAAGGATCAATCTTCTAATGTAATGAACACCAATCTGCCATGAGAATATTTTGTTTCATGTGGGTGCCTTGCCACTTACGAATCGGTCGTGTAACCGATTCGATACTTGAATGTTTTTTATAAATTTTAAAATGAGCTATGCAATTGATTCAATGCTCTACAAGCTTTTAATGTTGCTTTTAAATTACATATGTTATTCTAAGGACGATGTAGTCCATAGGCCATATGTTAAGTAACCAGAATTAACCGCTACGAGTTAATTCGGACTACCAACTTCAATCGACCAAGTTTTGTTGACTGCAATGAGTCAATTAAAACCCTTAGTCGATCAAGATCCAACCCAGACACTTGGGTAATATTTCTTCGGATATTTTCCATTAATAGCCTTAGTAAACAATACTCCATCTAGTGTTTCCAAAATATAAGAGTTTCCCTAAACTAGCCGATTAACTGTATAGAGCCCTTCCCATGTAGGAGACCATTTCTCATATTGGCTATCCTTCAATCTGACAGGTATAATAGTTTTCCACACTAAACCGGCTTCATCAAATGATTTAGACACAACTTTCTTATCATAAGCTCTTACTACTCTAGCCTTATTTTTCTGAATTCATTCCAACGGTCGCAACCTCAATTCAACCAAGTCATCCAAATTGTTGGCTATCAAATATCTATAGTCCTGAGCCGATAAATCATCCTGCCTAGTGACCCTCAACGAGCTTATACTGATTTCTATTAGCAATACCGCCTCTTGTCTGTACACAAGCTGATATGGTGATAACTTGGTAGCTCTATAGTAAGCAATCCGATAAGACCATAATACATCGGCTAATGTGACATACCAACCCCTGGGCTTGTTATCAATTTTTCTCATAATTAACTTGATTGATGTCTTATTTGACGATTCTGCTTGACCAATGCTTGCACATAATAAGGGATGAATTCAGTAATTTTATTCCAAAGCTCCTAGCAAAACTTTGAATTTCATTGGACATAAACACATACCTTGAGCGATCATAATCGTTTGAGGGATTCCAAACCGATAAATAATGTGATTCTTGACAAATGCAATTACCTCAACACTAGTCACTTTTTTCAAAGGTATAGCTTCAACCCTGTTGAAAAAATAATCGGTTGCGACTAGTATGTACTTAGGTCCTTTGGACGACGCGGGATATATCTGACCAATTATATCTATACCCCAACCTCTAAATGGCCAAGACTTTATGATCAGGTGCAAGATCGAAGCAGGTGCTAACTGCACATTACCAAACTTCTGTCAATCCTAACATCCTTTATAATATTTGAAACAATATTCTAACATCATCGGCCAAAAATAATTAGTGCGTCTTAACAACCACTGCAATTTATGAGCTGATTGATGTGTTCCACAAATCCCGTCATGTACTTCTCCCATTGCCGACTTTGCCTCTTCTACTCTAAGATATCTCAACATCAAACCTTCCAATGTCTGATAATATAGTGTATCATCAAGCATAACATCCTTTAAGGATTGTATTTTAGTTATCTTATTAGCTGATTTTGAGGGATCCAACAAATAATCCAATATATTCAATCACCAATCATCTACACCAGTACACATAATCATTTTTTCGATCGGCTCACAATCAATTAATCGGTCAAACATCTTATACCCCGAAGCTTATTGTGCCAATGAAGGCCTTGGTATTTTGCTCACGTGGGATGTAGCCGATTGAAAAAGAACTAAATGTGCGAATTATTCCTTGTCATTGCTCCAAGTATCTGACTAAAATATCATCATAACAATTATATTCCCCTCTTACTTACTGCACTACATGCTGAGAATAACCATAGGCTTCAACAGAGTCAACACCAAGATTGTCGAGCAACTGTAGACCTCTAGGCAACGTCTCATACTCTTCTTGATTATTTGAGCATCAGCAATCGAGCCACTCGGCACACTGATCCATCAAAATATAAATGCCAAGTGGCAACAGCAATTATTCCACAATTAGTTCTATGTTCTATTATGAAATCAGTTATTATTTGTCCTTTAATAGCTTTAGCCAATTCAAATGTTAGATCGAACTTAGTATGCCTATAAGCCCACTTTCCATGTTGACCATTCAAAATTGGAGCAGGTAGCATATACTTAATTATATCAGCCTTACATATGACCTTACAAGTTGAAGCCAGTATATAATGTCTCAACTTAGAGCAAGCGAAATACAAAGACAAACAAATCTTTTCAATGAGAGGCCTTGTTTTAGCATCAATTAGTCATTGGCTTAAATAAAAGATTACCTTCTCGTTCCCATTGATCGCTTGCACCAAGACTGCCCAACTATCAACTCTTCAACCGATATATATATATATATATATATATAGCCTAAATGGTGCACCCTTCTGTGATGCGGTCAAAACTAGAGGTTTAGACAAATATTCCTTGGTGCTTTCAAAGGCTTTCCGCTGGTCGGCTACCCACATAAATTCCTGATTTTCTTTCAATCTCAACAATGTAGTGAAAGTATCAATCTGACAAGATAGATTTGATATAAATTGCCTTAAATAATTTATTTTACCGATCGACCTCTGAAGGTCTTTTTTGCACCTAGGGGGTTGTGTATTAACTATAGCCTTGACACAATCTTGGTTAACTTCAATACCTCTCTCATGCACCATAAACCCAAGAAACTGTCCAACCGACACCCAAAAGCACACTTAAAGGAATTCATCTTCAGATTATGCGCAATGATTTTCTTGAACACTTCCTCTAAATCGGCCAGATGTTGATAATCACTCCTAGACATCACCACAACATCATCAATATAAATCTCCACAATATGGCTGGTTAACTCATGGAAAATCAAATTCATAGCTCTTTGATATGTAGCACTAGCACTTTTTAAGCTGAAGGTCATTACAACCCATTCAAATAATCCTAGTGCTCCAGTGCATCTGAATGTTGTGTTGTGCACATCGACTTCAGCCATGAATATCTGATTATACCCAGCATTCCCATCAAGAAAACTTATGTTTTATTCTTGGATGCAGCATCGATAAGCTATCTGCCATGGGCATCGGGTACTCATCCTTAGATGTTGCTTTGTTTACATCTCTAAAATTAACGTACACCCTAAGTTTACCATTTTTCTTTATTACAAGAATGATATTATAAACCCATTCAGCATATCGGCAAGGACGGATAAACTTTGCTTCTAATCATTGCTCAATTTTTTCTTTTGTTTTATCATACATGGCTGGATTAAATCATCTAGGGGACTGCTTAAATGGCCTATAACTTGGTTTTATTGGCAGCCAATGTTCAACAATTGTAGGGTTGAGGATACACCTAGAGGGGGGTGAATAGGTGTTTATAAAAATTCTCTATGACTAATCGAGATACGCTATAATCAACCCCTATGTCAAAACCTAACAAAAATAATACGGAAGCAATAAACTAAGATTTTGACAATTAAAGCCTAAATCAACTAGGCTCAATAAGTGCACTAACTAAATTATGTCTCTAATCAAGAAAGCATGAATAAGCAATTCTATACAATCAAGCAATCAATAATTATACAAGAAAGTAAATGCTTGAATGTAAAAGAGACAAGAGACAACACTTTTTCCTGTAGTATCGATGACTTGCCGGTCTCCCCTAATCCATGTTGAGGCAAGCCCAACTAACTTTGGACTGACTCCGCACTTGAGCACCCACCTCGAATCCACTAGTGGTAGCTTCTCACCCCTCTGGGTAAGCTAAGCTCCAACTTTCACAAACTTGCTGGGGCGTCTCACAAACCTTAAGAGTTTCTGCGCACGATTCTCCTACGCTGTCTAGGTGGTGGCAACCACCAAGAGTAATAGATCAAGCCTCTGCTTGAACTTCACCTAGCGTAACACATTCCCTCCCAGTGACCACCTACGTGCAACACATGCACTAGGCTTCCCTCAAGTGCAACGCATGCACAAGAAGCTCTTAATCCACTCACTAGATGTAAGACATGCAATCTAGTCTCACTCTTAAGCTCAAAATCCAAGTTGAGGAATGCAACACATGCACAAGTCTTCCACACACGAGAATCAGCAACCACCAACAAATGCCCCCCAAGGGGTCCTTTTATAACCCCACACAAGAAAACTAGTCATTGAGGGCAAAACCTGCAAAAATTGGCAAACCCGACACTACCACCTCATAGGGCCGGTTAACGGCTATAAATCTGGTACTACTGTAGGCAAAGTTACGGCAGTACCACTCGAGCGGCACTACCGGCCCCTACGGGTGGTAGTGCCGACCTTGGGGCAATCTCCAGAAAACACCCATATCTGAAAAATAACTACCGACAAGAAAATAGCGGTAATACCGAGCTCAACTGGCACTACTACTCTTTATGGACAGTAGTGCCGACCTCAAGGCGGCACTACCTCTCTTTAGGGGCGATAGTGCCACAATTTTCAGACTAAAAATGATCATAACTTTTTACTCTGAAGTCCGATTTAGGTGATCATGGACTCTATGGAAAGCTTATCAAGATGGCTATATTTTTCACTTTTTTTTCAAGATTTAAGCAATCATAGATATTTTCCAAAATCACATAAACTCCAAAGTAGCCATTCAAGTCTAGATTTGATTTTCTCGAAATCCCTCACATAGACTTAATCAAAAGCGTGACTACAAGCTAGCAAGAGTCAACAAGATAAAATTTTGAGCCATGTAATGATCAACTCATGATCAAAACAATTTGCAAAACATATTTGCAAATTCTATTCATGTGCTCCAAAGAATTTCATTCAAACTCTAACAAATTTGCGAAAACACATTTCGCAAACAACTCAAGATATATTTGCAAAAACGTATTAAGCAAATAAATCTCAGAGTCTATGAAATTAATCCTCTTAGCCATGTGATAGTAAAAACCAAGGCCAAGTCAACTTGCAAAAACCACGGTGCAAGGCCTATTCACATGCTCTCAGGATCCTAGACTCATAAACCTTCTGTTTATTCGCACAACGAATTTGCAAATAATAATTAAACCTCAATGCATGAGCTATCTCCCTTTTGCAACACATGAAAATCCATAGCCTCATGCAACACCAAATCAAACTCAAATTACTTTTGCATCCTCGGTTGGGGCTTTTAAAGACCTTCAATCATCCTTCTCCCCCTAGGATCATTGCCCAGCTCCCTTGAAGTCTTTATGATTTACAATCATCTTTGCTTCAAGATTGTCACCCAGCTTTATCTTCTTCTTCATCAACTAATGATGAGTCTTGTCGGGGGGTTGGGTAATTCCCATAAATTACCTCGGGTGCCACGAACGGCCGAGCTCGCTCCCGCCCGAGCCATTAGGAGGTCGTTCCCAAGGACGATCTAGTTGGGATCTGAGAAGGTCGCGTATTCTAGCCAATAGCGAGCTCGAGCTTGCATAAGGCAACCAAGCTCGGCGCCGGGAATTGGCCGACCTGACGTGATCTCGAGGTCAGTGGGAGTAACCACTAGCGCGTAACCTCCGTTAGCCCATTGCGTCCTCCGCGGGAGCATGGCGGAGTTGTAGGATCTACCAGTTGCCACGATTGGACGTGGTCCAATCGTGCGGATAGTGGGGACCTGCGGAGTTTGGTCCTTTGTAAGCTATAAAAGCATCCCCACCATGAGGGAAAGACACGCAGATTTCTTTACAAAAAATATACACGAGCTGGAGTAGGGCTATTATCTCCTTCTTGAGAGGCCCGAACCAGGGTAAATCACAGTGTCCTTGCCCATTGAAGTTTAGTGAGTCACTCCTCTGAGTATCCCATCACGTGAGAAGGGGTCGCAGTTGGTCCCTCCACCAACAAGTAAGCTCGGCGGGGGCCTGCTCCCCAACCGTCGACAGCTGGCGCCGTCCGTGGGGACTGACTTTCCCTTTCGTGAGGAATCCCGGAGGATGACAAGCTCCCAAGATCGCCAGGGCCTCGGTGCCCTCGGAATCGAGGAAGAAGACAAGCAGTTCTTCGACAATGGGGCCGCCGACGTCGCTGGCCTTGAGAATCATGACGGTTCCCGGAGCTTCTCCATGGAAACCGCCGCACCGGAGCAGTTCTTTCGCTCCCAGCTCGACGCCCTCTCGGACGACGAGTATGACGGGCTCTACGATGGTCTGGACATCCCCGACCTTTTCGAGCTCGACCAAGGGACCGCGTCACGGGGAGACACCGTGATGTCACCCTCGCGATCCGTCCAATCCCGTAACGTCTTCATTGCGGAGGAGGATGGAAATGTCGGGAGCAAATCCCCGGCCGAAACGCGTCTTCACCGCTATGAAGCGGCCAAGGAGCACCTGCAGACATCTCTAATCGGACATCGCCGGCTTACGCAAGAAGTCCGTGGTGGCCCTACCGACAAGACCAGGGCCGGCTCGTGAGAATTTCCACGCCAGACGGACACCGGAGTTCGCGGCGATTTAATTTAACGAAGCTCGTTACCCCGCGTTCTCGAGCGGGGAACGCCTTCAAGCCTTGGCCGCGGTGGTGCGCAACCTCGAGAATTTCTGAGCAAGTCGACCTAGAAGCCATGGGTGCGGTGCGTGGCCGACGACCTCGAGGAAATCGCCACAGACATAAAAGCGTGAAGCCTCCCGAGAAAGGGATGCCCAGAGTAATTCTCGAACGCCGCCGCCAGCGTCAAAGCGCCTCCACCCCGACGACTCCGCGACCATACCGGAGTGACCGGCGCGACGGCCGGGCTCGGGAGGCACCCGAGCAATTCCGGGGCTCTCGGGATCAACGGAATCTGAGCCACGGCGTAACCGGGCCGAACATTCCTCTTCTGCCACTCTCCGTCCTACAGGCATAGGGAGATATTCTCTCGCCTGGGCCCACGAACCTCGGGCTCGGCCGGTGGGGATCGCCCCGACCGCCGCGCTCGCAATGACCGTCCCGACAGTCCCGTTTTCGGGTGCAGGGCTTTCGCGACGTCGCTACGACGTGTGACCTGGCCAATAAGGTTCAAGCCGGGTCACATCGAGAGATTCGATGGGACGCAGAACCCCGACGAGTTTCTCTCGATCTACACCACGGCCATTCTAGCCGC
This sequence comes from Rhipidocladum racemiflorum, assembly GCA_036346355.1. Taxonomy (NCBI): domain Eukaryota; kingdom Viridiplantae; phylum Streptophyta; class Magnoliopsida; order Poales; family Poaceae; genus Rhipidocladum; species Rhipidocladum racemiflorum. The sequence continues at coordinate 9,396,850 of CM070579.1, forward strand.
TGGAGGTGATGAAAGGGTCATGGCTAACTTTCTGCCTACAGTGCTGGACGGGCCGGCTCGGACGTGGCTATTCAACCAAAAGGAAAACTCGATCCGGTCCTGGGCACACCGAGCAAAGACTTCTCCGCCAACTTCCAGAGTCGCTACGCCCGCCGGGAAGGAGCGCGCCTTGAGCGCTCGACATGACGGAGGGCGACCTTGCGCCGCTTCGGCCTGGCTTCATGCAAGTACGCAATTCCATCCCAAGCATCTCGGATGAGGCGGTTGTCCGGCTTTCAAGTTTGGGGTCCGAGACGACGCTTTACTCAGGACCTCGAAATTCACCCGACATCACGGCCAACGAGCCGCTCCGCATGGTCGACCGTTATGCCAACGCGACGAGGCCGCCCAATGGAAGAAGCCGCTGGGCCGAGGAAAGCTGCCCCTCGGCCGGACTCGAAGGGGCGTCAAGCCGAAAGAGCGTGAGCTCGATCGAGAAAAAAATCAAAAAGAAGAAAAAACCCTCCGTCTCCGACATGGTGGCGGCCATCGAACGACGACAACGGCTGACCTCGCACTCGTATAAAGGAGGAGCCGTGAAAGGAAAAGGCCGACCGGTTCAGCGGAACAACGAGCAAAACCGGGACGACCAAGACCGCGGCGACCAGCGCGAACGGGCTAGCGCCTATTTTTGCCCGCTCCACCAGGCGCATGGACACGACCTGCGGAATTGCAGAACATGGGCCTCTCGCCTGGAGCAATTCTACAATGGCAAGGGTCCCATGCCCACGCTCCCAGAGCAAGAAGGAGACGTCAAGGGCAAGAAGCCCGCCGAGGAGGAAGATACGGACATGGAGTACCAGGAGCCGAGAAACCACATCGCCGTGATATTCGGGGGCTCCACCGCCTATGGGTCTCGTCGGGAGCTGAAGGAGGCCGCACGCGAGGTACTTCGTGTCACTCAAGGGAAGCCTCCCGTTCAGCAGCTTAAGTGGTCCGAGCTTTGGTGGGGGAGAGTTTGAGTCCTTTTATGAGTTGGAGACCAGTTTGGGCTGGTAATTAGAGCCCCCTGCCCTTGCCCTGCGCCCCCACCCCCTTTGGTACGCCCCCTCCCTCCCCCTCCATGCCCTAGCCGCCACCCCCCACCTCCCCCTCTCCCTTGCATGCGCCCCCACCACCCCCTTGCTCCCCATTGCGCCACCACCCCTCTCCTCACCTATCCACCTCCCTTACTGCCCCTAGGGGGGTTCTCCACCTCACCAACCCGAAGATCCATCCATTGGAGCGCTCCGCGGCGAGGAGATCCGGTGGATTTGGAGCGAGGAATGAGATCGCGCGAACCGGGAGGAGATCCATTGGTTTTTCATGTGTCGGGCGAAGGTATGGCCATGGGAATCCTTGGGGTTGATATAGGTACTGTTCTAAGGGTCATTATCATGTTTTAAGATCAATTGGTGGTGCTGGAATTGAGTAGATTAGATTAGATCTAGAAGTTGCCACGTTCTCTGTTTTGGACAGCATGAGCGGTCAACCTAGGGTTTGGTGTTTCGCCAATTTAGAGTCCGAATTTGGTCGTACGACTGTTGAAGAAGTTGTAGGTAATTTCAATACCTTTCAGTGGGTATAAAGAACTTTAAATTCCACCCAGCCATTTGAAAGTTATGGCTGTTTTACCGAGCGTGTTAAAATCTGTGACGTGATTGGAACAGATCACGGTATTCTGTAGATTAAACCACTTTAGAGTCCAAATCAGTCTTTCCATATACTTAGAAAAAGTTAGGAAAATTCCTAAGCTACGCGAGGATGTACTCGTTTAATTGATTCGGAGTCTTAGAACCCGAGTGATGCCTTTTGGAAGGCTGCTGTCCCGACGGGACAAAACCTCTGTTTTTGGGTTTTACGAGTAGTTGGCAATGTCGGGGTAGATGAGGGTTTGCGTACTGTTTTGTGGACATGATTGTGAGTGTGTGGTACTTATGTGCAGGTGGTATGACCCCGGGAGTGCCTTCTACTTCTCGCCAATCCGTTGCCCGTGGTTGAGGCAAGTGTATTGTAATGGATAGCGGTTTGTAGGTTGCTTGTTGAGACTAGATGAAATTGATTATATGATATGATCACTTGCCATGCTTTAATGATTGCCAATGATATGATGAGTATGCTTTTTATGTTATGATGCCATGTGTTAATGTACAAGTTAATTATGATGTTGGCATATTTGCATACATGGCATGTTACATGGCCCGGGCGGTGAGAAAGTCGTAACTAGTCCGGGGAAGGTCGGTGAGAAAGTTATGACTATTCCGAAGAGCCAATGAGTAAGTCCTACATCGTGATTCCATTCACCGCGGTGAACGGAAGCGAGGAGTAGGCACCCTCCATCTTCGGGATGGAAGGGGGGAGAGGGTGCACACCGACGGGTGTGTACTCAACCATACCGGTATGAGTTTCCAAGGAAATATGAGCATCGCATCGCATTGCATACATAATGATGATGATAATGATTTGTGGTCATGAATGAGATGATATACATGATGTGAGTTGTTGTAGCCATGTAATTGTTTATGTTTGTACCATTGCAATATACTTGCTGAGTGATGAAGTCACGCTTGTGTTTATGTTGTTTATTTTAGGTACCATGACACCGGCATGTGGGAAGGGGAAATAGCTACACATCTTCACGTAGTCCAGCCACATTTACTATTGTTTAGTCAAGTTCATAATAAGTGCCATGAACTAGGTGTTTGGACTAACTTTTGTGTGCTTGTGATCCTTATTTGCTTAGCCATAGTTTATGGAGTGGTTGGCTTTAGTATTATTGTCTTATGTTGATGCTATATTCGTTTATATTGCTGTTTTAGATGCCTTATGTTTTGCTATGAACTGCCTTGTTATTGCTATCGCTTCAATTCATGTTAAAACAAAGGAGATGCTGCCGAAATTTTGGTTTTTAGCATGTGCGCCTTTGCTGTAATTTATGTTTAATTGTGGTATTTAGATGTTGTTTAGTCTATGTTTGGTAGCATTCGGGCACACTAGATGCCGGGGTGTTACATGGAGGTAAGCTAGCTTAGGACTACAATTTAGAGCCATATGTGTATGCCTGATAGTGAGTAATCCCACTTGTGTCAGGATCCCATGGTACGACCACAGTTGGCTGTGTTGGTGTAACACCCCGGCATCTAGTATGCCCTAGATGTCACCAAACATAGTAGGAATAGCAACTAAATACCACAATTAAGAACAAATTATAGCAAGGGCGTAAATGCTCTAATCCGAAATTTCGGCAGCATCTCCTTTGCAATACCGTAGTTTGAAACAACAGTAATAATACCACGAGCAATAACATGAAGCATAGCAACAGTTTATGAATAATTAATGAATTTCAAACGTTTCATGACTGAAACGAGGCAAATGATTGAACCAAACACACATTAAGGCATAATCCAAGTTCTAGTGCAATAAAATTTATCATCACAACTACGGATGATAGAGTGTGATTGTCTAGTGTATGAAGCTACGTGAAGATATGCCGCTAATCCCCTCTCCCACATGCCGGTTTCATGGTACCTAAAAACATCATAAAACACATGCATTAGTTCATCACTCAGCAAAGTGTATTGCAATGGAACAGAGTAACAACATTATTCAATAGCATATTTAATACATATCATAACACACCATCATCACAAGCATCTCATCATCATCCTTATTCATGCAATGCAATGCGATGCATATGTCTCTTTGAAGCACATACCGGTATTGCCGAGTGCACACCCGTCGGTGTGCACCCTCTTTCCCCTTCCATCCCGTAGATGGAGGGTGCCTACTCTTACTGACTAGCTCCCATACACAACCGTGGATGGGACTACGAGGTAGGTCTTTCGTGTTCACTACATGTGAACACAGAAGCCCGCATCAGAATGGGTCGCCTCTTCCATTATGAATGCACATATGCCACATCATGATATAACTTGCATAAAGGAAACTCAATATAACAACGGCATATCTTTAAACTAAGCATGAACATCATAACACATGCAAGGGGCAACATAGCAACATAGAGCATCATTTAGTATCATAGCAAAACTACACAACGAGTTGGTCACCCAAAACCCCAAATCCATCCCAATACACTTGCCTTCAACCGTGAGCGACGAAGTGGCGAGAGGTTGAGGGCACTCCCGGGGTCACACCACCTGCACATAGGTACATCACACTCAAAACTTGCCCACAAAACAGAACAAGAACGATTTTCTACTCCGACCTCGCAACCCACACCAAAAACCCGAAAACAGAGAATCTGTCCCATCGGGACAGCGGGCTTCCAACTAGCATAACTTGAGTTCTAAAACTACAAATCAAGTAAACGAGTATATTTTCTCGAATATTAGGAAATTTCCTACCTTTTTCTAAGTATTTGCGAAGACTGATTCGGCCTCTAAAATTATCTAATCTACAATTGAACACAATCTGTCCCAATCTCGTCACAGATTTGACAGCGTTCGGTAAAATAGCCATAACTTTTAAACGGCTGAACAAAATTTCGCGTTCTTGGTACCCATTGAAAGGTAATGGGATTACCTACAACTTCCGTAATACACGGCCGATCAGAAAATGCCTCTAAAATTCCCAAAACTCAAGCCCTACGTCGGGGTGCAAATCTGCCCGAGGACAGAACGTGAGACATCATTGAAATTTTCCTAATCTCATCTAGGAACAGCACCTAAACATGAACTTTAAGCATGGAATCTCCCTTCTAACCAGCATCATAACCCTACAAAAGGATCTACCAACAATTACCTCCCTCGCAGAACCACTCGAACGGTGAAAACCTTCTCCTCCCGGCCTCGATCTCCTTCCACACGCCAAATCCGTCGGATCCTCTCGGTTGCGAAGCTTCTCAATGGAGAGATCGAACAGAGGGGGAGGGTGTGGCAGCAAGGAGGGGTTGAATCCATGCTAGGGCCGGCTATGGGAGGGAAAGGGGAGGCACAAGGTGGGGAGGGGCAAGGGTGGAGGCGCAAGGGGGCAAGGGGCGGCTAGGGTTAGGGGGAAGGGTTGGGGGCACACAAGGGGTGGGGCTGGCGCATGGGGGTGGGTTTTGGCAGAAATCTTTCCCCCATAGGCCCAAAAACTCCCCCCACCAACGGCCCACTTCATCCCCCTAAGGCCCAAACTAGTTCCCGCTAGGCCCAAACTCCCCCGGAGAGGCCGAAACACCCGGAAAAGCCCAAAAAACACGGTATTAAGTCGTATCGTAATGCCGTATTCTATAAAGTCATATTCTTAGATGTCACTTTCCATAATGTCACATCCCGTGATGTCACAGTTGGTGCCATAGTAACCAACGGTTTTGGGTCGACCATCGGCTTTATGGTTTGAGCATTTTGGGCAATGGAGTAGACCGAGTAATTTGGCAAAAACTGCATAAGATCAAGTAAAGTCCCAGCTGACACCAGCTCCTGTGTGACTTCCTTGACGCTGTTAACTATCATCAGCTTGAGCGTAGTTATCAAAGCCGATGACTGGTTAACAAGAGCATGATGTATAGATTAATTTATCACATCCTCTAATTCTGCTTGTGGGGGTATGTATCGGCTTACCTGTCTATCTTCACCAGTACTTGAAGTCCCCTTATCGCCTAGGTTGACCGTCGGCAATGCAGTTTTCTGTGTGATCCCGCATCGGGTTTTCTGATAACAATTGAGCATCATCTGCTCGAACGCAGTTTTTTGATCTACAACTTTTTTTCGCTGCTCAGGTGTTAAATCGTCTAGTGTTGGGACAATTATTACTTCGGGATTGACATCAGACAGAGAGATCAACTTTCCTGTGGAAGACATAGTCGCTGGTACACCAATCGGTCCCACCAGGCATGCCAAAAGTGTGTTGACACAAAAAACGTGAAGAGAGGTTAACCGGTATTCAACACATGCAAACACCATGTTTATTTGTAGGTGCGGGCGTGCCAGCCGATTTGATCTTGCAATCGGGAAGAGGAAGATTTAATTCAATTGGCCCTTAAGCCAATATATATCTAATTAGCTGTTCGAGCCAATTAGATCAAAGTAACCGATAAAATCTAATCAACCTGATTTAGCTAGCTGATTTAGCTGATTAGATATAGATAAAGGTAGATCTTTCCTGAAAAAAGCGATGCACAACAAGATCGAAGAAAAAGCATACTTGATAGTGTAAGTCGGTGAAACTAATAATCGACGATGCGCAACTTTATTGATTTAGGTGAATTACAAAGAAAAGATTACAAATCTAAAGTACTAGTAGTCGACGGAAAAGTAAAAGTAATACAAGTTGTTTGATTGTGTCCCTTCCTACGGAAGCTCATCGTTCCTTTTTATAGTTTTCGATTGTCCTCCTTGGACTCTTGCACAACACAATCCGTGTCGACCTTCAATATTTCCAAAACAATTTTTTCAATTGGGTTCGTCTCAATCTTTTATCGTAACCAATATCGGTCATAATCTTCTAAAATAATCTCTTTAATTCATCCCTAATCTCATTTCCATTTTGCTTCCAAGCTTAACAGTACCACAATCTAGTACCAAATGGACTGTGCACCAAATTCGAGTGTCAACAGAATTTTAAATAGTAAAGTTCTTATCGCGGAGTGACCGTTCGTTCCTTTACCAACTTCGTCAGAAACATCATATTAGCTGTGTTGCAAATTGAATCAATCAGTGTATCGGACCAGCATACACCATAACAGGCTGCTGTTCGATCTGTGCAGCAGCTAGATCATAACAAGTACTATGACCAGGCTGTTTGTGGCGCGGGCCCTCTGTGTTTGTCACGGCCGCGTTCAACTTGCTCCTGTGTTTCTCCACATGGGACCATCTCTGCAACGACGCGTACATGTTGGACAAGCCGTAAGAAGCGCCGTCGTTAACGTCCAGCTCCGAGATGCGCTTCGCCGCCCATTCGCTCACCCTGACGCCGTCCTCCTCCTGCCCCGAGTGGCGGGCATGGAGCAGGAGGCTCCCCAGGACCTTGGCGTTGGGCAGGGCGGGCATCGTCCGCACGAGGCGCACGGCCTCGTCGAGGAGGCCCGCGCGGCACAGGAGGTCGACCATGCAGCCATAGTGCTCCGTCTTGGGCTCCACGCCGTAGACCGACAGCATCTCGGCGAAGAGCTTCCGGCCCTCGGACACCAGCCCGGAGTGGCTGCACGCCGACAGGAGCGCCACGAAGGTCACCCCGTCCGGCTTCACCTTGCTTCTTTCGTTCCTTCCGACCATGTCGTGGAACGCCCTGAAGGCGTCCTCGCCGCGGCCGTTCATCCCTAGCCCCGCGATCACAGTGTTCCAGCAGAAGAGGTTGGGAGCGACGGGCATGGTGCTGAAGACGTCGAGCGCGCGGTCCACGCTCCCGCACTTGAAGTACATGTCGACGAGGGCGTTGCTCAGCACAACGTCGATCCATGTCCTCAGCCGCCGGATGTAGAGATGGATCTGCCGGCCCAAGGCGAAGTCCCCCACCTGCGTGCACGCGGTCACCACGGTGGCCATGGTGACCGTGGTGGGTCTCAGCCTCAGCTGCTTCTGCTGCTGCATCAGCAGGCGGAACATTGCGATGGCGGCGGCGGGCTCCCCTCGGTGCAAATACCCGGCCATCATCGTGTTCCACGTGATGACGTCCCGCAGCGAGGAGCCCATACGATCGAACAGATCCCGGGCGGCATCCATCCACCCGGCCTTGCAGTACCCGTCGATCATCGCGTTCCACGATACGACGCTGCTCCTCGACGCGCGGAGGCTCGCCTCGAAGACCTCCCTGGCGGAGGCGAGGTCGCCGGCCTTGCAGTAGCACGTGAGCATGGTGTTCCACGAGGCGGGGGTCCTGTCCGGCATTCGGTCGAACAGCCTCCTGGCGTTGACCAACCTCCCGGCGGCGACGAGCGCGGCCAGCATGGCGTTGAATGCGACCGCATCCCTGCGCGGCATTTCGTCGAACAGCCTCTGGGCGGGAACCAGGAGGCCGCGCTTGGCGTAGCAGGTGAGCAAGGCGGTGGCCAGCACCACGTCGGAGGCGAGGCCCAGCTTGCAGACGAGGCAGTGGAGGGCTTGCGCTTCGGGACAGCCGGGGGACGTCGTGACCGCGCGGACAAGGGCGGCGCGGGCGTGCGAAAGAATCCGCAGCTCCATGACCGCATCAGCTGATGTATTCTTGTTGCTTAATTTACTCTGAGCAGGAGCTGCACGACACGTGGAGCGCTCCTATGCAGCGTAAGTGTGTACACATCAGAGGCTGAGGCTTTGTTAAGTGGCAAAGTGTAATTAAAGTTTTCGTGTAACTATTGTGTAACTCTACTAAATTTTTTTTAAAAAAAATTCTAAAAAAAAATCATGGATGTACATCTCAACTTACCCCATCTACGTATAAAATTTCATGATCAAATACGTAATATGCTAGAAGTTACAAAAAAGACGAATTTTCGTTTGGAACCTTGCTACAGTAGACAGTACAAAATTTGTTTTTTTGTAACTTCTAGCATATTACGTATTTGATTATGAAATTTTATACGTAGATGGGGTAAGTTGAGATGTAAATCTATGATTTTTTTCAGAATTTTTTGAAACTTTTTTTACTAGGGTTGCATGGTGGTTGCATGAAAATTTTAATTGCACTGAATATATATGCATGGTGGTTGCCGGACGCCCAATTTTTTCAATTTTTCAGGCGTCGTCGCAACATTTTTTTAAACGTGTGAAACATTTTTTTGAACGTAGTGAAACATTTTTTTGTAACGTATTCATGCGTAGAAAAAAATATTTCGAAGAAAAACAGACGTCCGATCACTAGCATTACCGTAAAATTTACGAAACACAATATTGTAGTTTATATTCATAAATTTTCGGTTTAAATATGTAGGTAGGCCCATACTTAGGCCTTGCGTGAACTAATCAGCTACACGAGACGTGGAGATCCCAAAATTTAAGGACGCCCATTTTCCATATACCCTGGTTTTCAATCATCATTTTCCAATCAAAGCTGTCACCATGACGGTCATTAAGAGTGCGTTTGGATCTTTAGACCATCTTGCCTAGCCTAGCAAAAATATTAAACTAGCTCATCTAGGCAAGCAACGACCTGCTGGTTTTATTAGGTAACGAGGAGCGCAGGCAGTTAGCACTTAGGCTGAACCCAAAGATGGTCTGGAAAATTAGGCCTCTACGAGTCCTCAACAGTGCAGCTTTTATTCGATTTAGGTCTTTATATTGGATCGATTCCCAACCATGGCCTGAACTCTCCTTCGCACATAGCACACGCGAGAACAGCCTCTATATATAGGGATGAAGCCCTCCGGCCTCTTTGATAGAGGCACACATAGCACGCCCCCTTGGGATGCTACAGACCTGAATAGGCCCCTAAATATCCAAAAAATATTGTTTTAGAGGCCATCCTTGGAGAGAGCCTTAGCAGCGTATAAAAAAAAAAAGCTTACCATCCACAGAGTGCCGAATCGACTCTACTGGCTCGACCAGGATTTCTGGGCTATATATTCGGGCAAAGTTAGTTATTCCTAGATCTACCAAACTGAGATCCTTGCCAAGCGAGGCTTTACCTGTTAGACAACCTCGCTATCGAATAGTCCGGGGTTGTCTGATAGATCTAAAGTGGAGAACAGACAGGGAGAAAGAGAGACACAATATGAGGAGGAACGGGTCTGCTTTATTATTATGTATGCTTATCTACAATGGGGTGACCCCCTGCCTCCTATATATAGCGGTTCCGCTTAGAGATAAGGAAGAGTCTATATAGGATACGATACCCGGTTTCCTAACACTCCCCCTTGGACTCTTCACTGCGAGATGCATATGCCTCATTAAAACTCCATAAAAACCCAGTGGAAAAAAAATTGGAGAAAGAGTACATAGCACACGCTTGCTGTGTTGCACGGATTGCCTCATCAAAAACCTTATGTAAGAAAACTTCAATGAAAAACTTACTTAAGGAAAAGAGTACAATCCACCCAAACTTCAATGTTAATCTTCAAGATTCACGTTGGGTACTCAAAACTTCATGTTCGAGATTTATGTATGGGTATGTGAAAGTTCTCCCCCTGAAATCTGCACTTCTCTAAGTCTCATCATCCCGATTCCTCTAACACATCTTTCAAAGGAAGATGCCGGGAGTGACTTAGTGAATAAATCTGCGAGATTTTCACACGACTTAGTATGCAATATTTTTATCTCGTTCATCTTATGCAATTCATGAGCATAAAAGAACTTGGGGTTGATATGCTTTGTTAGGTTACTACTCTTCACATATCCCATTTGCACTTGAGCAACACAAGCTGCATTATCTTCATAGATAATGGTGGGGGTTTGTTCCATGTTCAAACCACATGACTTCTGGATGTGGTGAACCATTCTTCGAAGCCATGCACATTCTCGAGAGGCTTCATACAAGGCAATTATTTCTGAGTGGTTTGTCGACGTCGAGACAAGAGTCTGCTTTGATGACTTCCACGAAATTGCTGTTCCACCGCAAAGGAAAACATACCCGGTTTGTGACTTTCCAGTATGTGGGTCCGATAGATACCCAGCATCGGCATAGCCAACCAAATTCAATTCATTGTTCCTTCTATAGAACAAACCGAGATCTTTGCTTCCTTGGAGGTAACGGAAAACGTCCTTAACCCCTTTCCAATGCCTTTTGGTGGGTTACGCAGATCAGACTGCTAGCAAATTCACGGCGAACGCAATGTCCGGCCTAGTGCTATTTGCAAGGTACATGAGCGCTCCAATTGCACTCAAATATGGGAACTCCGCTCCTAGGACTTCCTCCCCCTCTGAAGGATCGTTATTTTTGATCCAGTTGATTTTGATGATGAGTATTTGAAAAAGATTTGAAACCAGTTTGATATTTCGACAAGATTTATTTTTTGGTTTCTTTATTTGAAAAGATCTGAAATCAGTTTGATTATTTGAAAAGCTTTTTGATTTTTGCAAAGGTTTTTGTTCGTGTTTTGAAATCGTGTTCTTAGAATATTTAATGCAATGCACTCCTGTGAGTGGTTGCATGGTTTAATGTGAGTCAAGTCGCGGACTTGTGCTCGGAATCGTTTTTGTGGTTTGTTCATGTGCAGGTATTGCTCGAGGGCGAATGTGGTCGATGACGGGACTGGAACTAGGTTCATGGAGGAACTGAGGTTCGGGACTAGGTTCAGGGGGAACTGGGGTCTTGGTGGTCAAGGATGTCATGCAGGACGTTCGGGCTAAGAGAATGGTGCACATGAAGAATGGTTAGTCACGTGAGAATGGCATGAGGTCATTCGCGTGCAAAGTGTTAGTCACGTGAGTATGGTAGGGTTGCCATACGCGTGCAAGAGTTGTACTCGGCCAGGTTGGGCCAAGTGGAGTTGTGTTGAATACATGCTCTTTCTAGGATTAGGAGTGGGAATCCTTTTAGGATTAGGAATCCTTCTAGGATTAGGACTCCTTCTAGGATTAGGTGTGTTTGCCTTCTTTAAATAGAGGGGTTGCCTCCTGTTGAAGGCAATCAAGCTTTGAGCAAGCTTTAGGGTTGTACTCTTTTGTTTGGAGTATTTTAGACAAAAGAAAGGAGAAATAAAGATCAAGTTCATCAAATCTTTCGGCGAGCTACAATTCTAGTTAGATTTATTCTCGCCATCTTCTGGAATAGTAAGCTTGCGAAGGTCATAACTTTTGATCCGTAAGTCCGATTGAGCTGATTCTTTTTGTGTTTGATTCGTATTGGAATATAGTTTCTTGTGTCCAAATTTCAGATCGATCGGACGGTTGGATCTCCAGGAATTCACGTTTTACCAAACATCTATCATTCTGTTTTTTTCGAAAACGAGGCAATTATTTGGTTCTATTTTGGGGTAAACTTTTAATAGATCAAGAATTTGGTTTTAGCTTCCGCACAATCATTCACCCCCCCCTCTGATTGCTATATTCGGTCCTACAAGTGGTATCAGAGCTTGGCTCTACTAATCCATCTTAACAGGTGATTAGTAAACGGTAAGTTATGGCAACAGAGATATACTCGAACAAGCCGCCAATCTTCAATGGCATGACTTTCCCCATCGGGCGGATTCGGATGATCGCATACCTTCAAGCTCAAGGTAACGCTTATTTGGCGCAAGTTAAAGATTCCATACGAGCTTCCTTCAAATGATGATATTGATAAAATCGAGTTTGAAAAAGATGTTGAAAACAATAATAGAGCTAGAAACATATTGCTTCAAGTGCTTGCTAGAAAAGAATTCGATAGAGTCTGTCATTTACTCATCGCTCATGAAATTTGGAAATCTCTTCAAGATTATCATGAGGGCAATCGACTCTGTAAAAGAAGCTAGGCAAGATCAATTTAAAAAGGAATACACTAGATTTGAAATGAACTCTGGAGAATCTCTAGATGATTGTTTTGCTCGCTTTACAGAATCTTAAACAATCTTAGAGCTATAGATGTAAAGTACATCGACTCTGAAAATGCTAGACATTTCCTATCATCTCTTGATCTTAAAATCGGCAAATGAAAGTGATCGCTTTTAGGGAAGCTCACAAGATGAGTGAAATGACTTTGGATAAACTATATTCTAGTCTCAAGACTTTTGAGATAGACATTGTTTCAAGAACATCCAATGATAACTCTATGGCTCTTAATGCTAATTCCTCTTCATATGATAATGCTACTAGTTCTTCATCATCATATTCCATTCTCGCTTTGAGTGCTCTTAGTGATGAACAGCTAGATCAAATACTGAAGATACACTTGCTCTTCTTTCCAAGCGTGTCAATGCAGCTTACATGAGATCAAGGGAAAGAAAAGGAGCCTCCATCCTTTGCTACAAGCTGCGGCAAGGCAGGGCACATCCGTGCTAAATGTTACAAGAACAAAGATAGAGAGGAGAAGGAGCAAAGCAACTCCTCCAAGTCCTTCCGGCCAAGAGAGAGCAAGGATAAAAATAAGCAACGGACGAAGAAGATGCTCAACAAAGTCTTCGAGGCAATTGGTCGCTTAGACTTAAGCGACATTGATGACTCAACTGAAGATGAGAAGGAAGCGAAGCGGAAAGAGAAGGATTTCACCGGACTGTGCTTCATGGCAATAGGGAACACTAGTGATTCTAGTGACAACGACAAAGCACCTCCAAATGACGGTGATGAGGTAATGCCTTCGTATGATGAGCTTTGTGAAGTTTTAGTCATATTGAGAAAATCTTTAAGAAAATCTTCACTCAAAAATAAAAACTTAGAAAAAGATCTATCCATGCTAAAATCTGAAAACTTTGATCTTAGAAATTCAAATTCTGAAAATATTTGTGATACTTGCTTAGATCTCAAATTTGAAATTAAGTCTCTAAAAGAGGAACATGTCATTAAACTAGAACAAGTTTATGCTGAACAATTAAAAAATGAAAAACTTGTGAAAAATATTGGTTGCTCTACTGATAGTTTACATGATCAAATTGCTTGCTCTAAATGTTCAATTCTTGAGTTGAAATTAAAAGATGCAAATTGTAGAGTTACACAATTAACAAATGACATGTTCACTCATGAAATTAACTCGTGTTCAAATTGCCGTAAACAGAAAAGCTAAAATTGACACTCCTTGTGATAATTGTTTAACTCTTGCTAAGAAAGTTGATTACTTGCAAAATTCTTTGGAACGCTTTCACCGATGGCAAGAAAAACCTAAACATGATTTTGGATCAATCAAAAGTCAGCACTCGTAACAAAGGTTTAGGTTTTGATTCTTATGCTCATCATAAATCACATGCTCCCACTGTTGTCAAAACACTTGGAAGTGGAAAATTTGAAATTGTCAATGAGCCTAAGAAAAATGTCTTTAAATCTGGTGGTCTTTTATCTTCTACTATGATGAATGCAAAATGTGCTTCTCTTGTTAAAGCAAAACATCATGTTAAGTACACTTGCACTCATTGTGGTAGAGATGGACATCTAGTAGACTTTTGCTTTAGACTAGCTAAACAACAAAAGAGAGAAATGTTTAATGCTAGGTCTAATTTGACATGCACGCTTTCATTTCTCATTATGTGCCTAGGGTGATGCAAATACCTCTTGTTGCTAAGAACACGAGAAAAGACAAATCTTCTTTTATGCATAAGAATGCTCGTGTTGTGCCAAGTTGTGCGTCGTGTGTCTCAAGATCGGATTCCTAAACATCTTATTTCTAACCCCATGCATCGAGACATCGACACTTTCTCGCTTCTATGTAGGCTTCTCACGCGAGGAAGGAGAACATGTGGCTAGTGGATTCCGGATGCTCACGCCACATGTCCGATGATAAGAATTGGTTCTCCTCCTTCACTTGTGCATCTCGTGCTAAAAGTGTTATTTTTCAAGATGCTTCCTCCACCTCTGTTGCAAAAGGCACTAGTCCAAATAGTGCGGTGCAGTGCATATGTTCAGGGGGAGAGTATCTTTGTTGATGAAGATGATGATGATCTTTGTTGAGGATGAGATAATTGGAGTTTCTTTGTGTGCTTGTGTGCTCGTTTTCAAGCTTCCCGTGCTTCACATCGACAAGCTATCAAGAGGATTTTAAGGTATCTCCGTGGTACTCAAGATTTTGGCATTTGGCTTTCTGCTTCTTCACGCATTAGTTTAAGACCTTTCTTTGATGCTGAATTTGGAGGATATGGAATTGATAGAAAAAGTACATCTGGTTCATGCCACTTCTTGAGTAATTCTCTTTCTTGGACACATTGACATCAGATTTCATTTTCTTAGAGATCATGTTGAAAAAAGAGCTATTGAACTGAAATTTGTTGATTCGGGTGCTCAAATTTTGTCGATATTTTCACTAAACCGCTTGATTTTTCTCGCTTTTGCTTTCTTACGCGGTGAACTTGGGATCATTCATCCCCATGGGTTGATTTGAGAGTCTTGAGTTTATCTCTTTTGGGTTACTTGACTTTGGTTCCTAGAAGTGATTTTTTTATAAGTGGTATTTTGAATTTACACCTCAAGTAAAAACACCTGTTTACATTGCATCATGTAGTACAAAGCTTTGGTGATTATTCTTGTGTATATAGCCAAGTTAATGCTCAATGCTTTACTTATCACTAAAAGGCTAAAATAATTCAATTTGAGATGCTTTTCGAGAATATTTTGGCTCTTGCTCATTATGGTATTGCATTTGTGAAATAGGCTTAAAAGTTTCTTGTCATCTGTTGAAAGGCTAAAGCTGATTAGAAACTATGTGTGAGTTTTTTGTTGGACTTCAAATGATCATTATGAGTCTCAAGCAAAATCAGTGTTTTAATGTTAAAAGCAAGTTGAAAAAGATGCAAGCAAAAGCTACTTGGCTAAACACAAGTTTAGTACAATGTGCAGCTTCCTTGCCAGGGATTTAAATGCAAAAGATGCTGTAGGACCGGGTAGGCAACTAGAGGGGGGGTGAATAGATGCCGAATAAAATTCAACTATTTCTTTCTGAAAATAAAAGACCCCTAAATAGCGGAAGAATATCTAATAATGAAGAGATCAAAACCCTAGATTAATTAGCGAGACAAGTCGAACAAAAATCAAAACTAGTTCTATCAAAAATCGAACAAACCTTCTAATCAAGAATCAAAGCAAAAAAAAATAAGAGAATATTGCATAAACTTATTTTTTTTTATTCCAAAGCCATCTTCAACAAGATGACACCAAAAAAATCTTCTAATCTTCAATGATTAGAAAACCCTAAACAAAATCTCTAATCTCACAAGATTAGAAAACCCTAAACAAACTAAAGAGAGCACAAAAGCTTTTCTTTGTTGTAGGCACCTTTTGCTTCTTTCCCTTTGCCTTGGATTGATTCCCTTTGGCTTCATTGGCTTTGTATATATACTGCAGCCCACCAATCCTTCTTGGCGTCCAAAACGGAACGTTTCTGATTCCATCCCAGCAGCTGTGTCGGACACTGATTGGTCTCCCGTCTTGGCCGTGGAGCATCCGGATCTCTTTCTTCCGAGTCGGGCGTGGAAGCGCTCTGGCGTCGAGCGCCCTGCAGCCTTGCGCCCCCTGTGCCAAGCGATGCCCTGTGCCCTGCCTTCCTTACATGCCTTGCATGCATGCTGTTTGTGCGTTTTCTTTGCATGGCTTGAGCACCTTCCTTGCATGCGTGCATGCATACTGATTTGAGCACCTTCCTTGCATGTGTGCCTTGCATGTGCATGACTCGACAACGTTGTCGTCGGCGCCGCAGCGGGCCTGCATGTCGAGCGCCTGCTCCAGCTCGCCGCAAAGCGCGTTGTCGCCTGCCCCGCCGACGTCCTCCTGCTCGCTCCTTGCCGCGCATACTCGCGTTGGCGCTGCAGCCGGCCTCCTGCTCGTTCGCCAACCTACCGACGCTACCGCCATGTCGCTGCGCGCGTCGTCCGGTGGCTCTTGCGCTTGCCCGACGCGGCTGTCGCCGTTGCTGGCGCTGCGTCTGCCGCAATGACGCCGCCTACCGACATTGCCCGGCCACGCCAGCAAGACAAAGCGTGTCCGCCGCCTGATCGAGTCAAGGCGCGCACCACCGGCCGGTCGCCGAGGCCACTGCCACGCCTGGCGCCGGTCCTGCCGCGTCGACCTCAAGCAACACCTGCACATGAAAAAAAAAACACAAAAACAATTTCCGAGCCCAAGTCCGCGACTTGACTCAAGTTAATCCATGCAACCACTCACACGAGCGCATTGCATCAAATAAAATCAACCAAAATCAAATCAACTCAAATCTTTTCAAATCTCTTTGAATATTCAAATACTCATCATCAAAAACACATGGATCAAAAACAATGATCCTTCAGATGCAAGAAAAGGCTACTTGTCTAAACAAAAGTTCAGAACAATGTGAAACCACTTGCCAATTTAAACTAAGAAAGATACAAGAAAGAACTACCTACTCATACACAAGTATGGGCTAGTGTGCAATTACTTGTCATCCCTGTTGATCACAAAGCAAAATTGTCAAACTTGCTAAAAGAGAAAAAGGAAATTTAAATGGTTGAAAAAGGCTTGAGACAAATATTAGTGAATTTGAAAGTCTCTCTATGCTCATGATAGATTTCTTTTTCGCTTTGGCAAAATCTGTTTATGACATTTTACTTGTTTGCTCTAATTTGCTTATGCAATAACTATTCTATGTGTTAGAGCCTCCATATTCTCACAATTTGCTTTCTCATTGGATAATTTGATACAAAATGGGAAAGTTCTCCTAAAAACTCTTCAAATGCTTTACTTTGATTATATACCTTGAATATACTTCAAAGCTTTAGATACTGCATTCATTAAGGGGGAGTTTTGAGATCTTGATGACTATTTTGTCAAAAAGGGGGAGAACAAGTCAAGGAAGTTTTTGAATTGGGATTATTTGGTCTTTTGGTTCTTGCTCAATCTCTTGTCAAATCTTATATTGTGTTTTGTCAAATTACTCATCAAGGGGGAGATTGAAGGATCGTTATTTTTGATCCAGTTGATTTTGATGATGAGTATTTGAAAAAGATTTGAAACCAGTTTGATATTTCGACAAGATTTATTTTTTGGTTTCTTTATTTGAAAAGATCTGAAATCAGTTTGATTATTTGAAAAGCTTTTTGATTTTTGCAAAGGTTTTTGTTCGTGTTTTGAAATCGTGTTCTTAGAATATTTAATGCAATGCACTCCTGTGAGTGGTTGCATGGTTTAATGTGAGTCAAGTCGCGGACTTGTGCTCGGAATCGCTTTTGTGGTTTGTTCATGTGCGTATTGCTCGAGGCGAATGTGGTCGATGACGGACTGGAACTAGGTTCATGGAGGAACCGAGGTTCGGGACTAGGTTCAGGGGAACCGGGTCTTGGTGGTCAAGGATGTCATGCGGGGACGTTCGGGCTAAGAGAATGGTGCACATGAAGAATGGTTAGTCACGTGAGAATGGCATGAGGTCATTCGCGTGCAAAGTGTTAGTCACGTGAGTATGGTAGGGTTGCCACACGCGTGCAGTAAGAGTTGTACTCGGCCAGGTTGGGCCAAGTGGAGTTGTGTTGAATACATGCTCTTTCTAGGATTAGGAGTGGGAATCCTTTTAGGATTAGGAATCCTTCTAGGATTAGGAATCCTTCTAGGATTAGGACTCCTTCTAGGATTAGGTGTGTTTGCCTTCTTTAAATAGAGGGGTTGCCTCCTGTTGAAGGTAATCAAGCTTTGAGTAAGCTTTAGGGTTGTACTCTTTTGTTTGGAGTATTTTAGACAAAAGAAAGGAGAAATAAAGATCAAGTTCATCAAATCTTTCGGCGAGCTACAATTCTAGTTAGATTTATTCTCGCCATCTTCTGGAATAGTAAGCTTGCGAAGGTCATAACTTTTGATCCGTAAGTCCGATTGAGCTGATTCTTTTTGTGTTTGATTCGTATTGGAATATAGTTTCTTGTGTCCAAATTTCAGATCGATCGGACGGTTGGATCTCCAGGAATTCACGTTTTGCCAAACATCTATCATTCTGTTTTTTTCGAAAACGAGGCAATTATTTGGTTCTATTTTGGGGTAAACTTTTAATAGATCAAGAATTTGGTTTTAGCTTCCGTACAATCATTCACCCCCCTCTGATTGCTATATTCGGTCCTACACCCTCTTCTCTAGGCCTGTATGGGTCTAGGTCTGCTTGGAGTGACCTTCCGACCATTGGGGTCTTTGCGGGATATGCCTTCTCAAAACCAAATTTCTCCAACACTTTCTGCGTGTAGGAAGATTGGTGTACCAAGATTCCGCCTTGGACATGTTCAAGCTGCAAGCCTAAACAAAACTTGGTTTTACCCAAGTCTTTCATTTCACATTTAGACTTCAAGTATGTGCATGCTTCTTCAATTTCTTCATCCGTCCCAATGATGTTGAAGTCATCTACATAGACGGAGATTATACAAAATCCATTCGAGGATCGTTATATAAACACACATGGACAATCTTCGCTGTTCGTGTAGCCTTTCTTGCAAAGAAAGTCACTCAAGCGATTGTACCACATTCTTCCCGACTGTTTCAGCCCATACAGTGATTTCTCCAATTTCACACTGTATAGGTTTCTGTTTGCTCTATCTTGGTTCGGGATAGGGATACCTTCCGGTACTTTCATATAAATCTCCGAATCCAAGTTTCCATACAAATATGCTGTGACAACATCCATTAGCTTCATTTTCAACTTCAAGTTGACTGCCATTGAGATCAAGTATCTAAAGGTAATTCCGCCCATGACCGGAGAATAGGTTTCTTCATAATCAACCCTAGGACGTTGAGTGAAACCTTGAGCGACAAACCTTGCCTTGTACCTTACAACTTCATTGTTTTCGTTTCTCTTGCGAACAAAAACCCATTTGTGACCTACGGGGTTTATATGGGGAGGCGTGCGGCACACAGGCCCAAACACCTCTCTTTTGTTCAGAGAGACTAACTCTGCGGTGATTGCCTTCTTCCAATCTTCCCAATCGAGCCTTTTCTTGCACTCTGCGAGAGATGCGGGCTCGGGATCATGATTAATGATCGTGGCAATCTTCTTTGCAAAGTATGCATCAACATTGGTTGTTGCTCTATTCATCGATTCTCCCGTTATTACAAAGTTTATGGCCATTTCATCATGGGGTGCTTCGTGCACTTCTACTTGCTCTTCATTGCTATTTCCCATTCGAGGAGCAAGTTCCTTTAGTTTTTCTCCGCCAATGTGTGCGCACACATTATTTCCGGCGGCTTCTTCCAATGGAAGGTTCAGATCTGGAATTGCCTTTTCCATAGGCTTCTTTCCAGTGCCAGGTCTCAACTGGCTCCCCTTCTTGCTTTGGGGCACTTTTGTGATTGGCTGTGGTAAGCCCTCTTGCCCAGTTTTCCCCAGATGTCTCCGGGTACTTTGGGTTTGAGAAGCTAGATTTCCTGTTCTTTTTCTTTGAGGCCTCTGAACAGGATGAGGGATACCTTCTGCTTTCTTTGGTATTTTCACCCTCTCTGGTGTATTTCTTGCTGGTACATACGACTTAACCACGCTCTTCAAATCACAAAAATGATCAGGCAGTTCATTTGCTAAATTCTGCAAATCAATTATCTTCTTGACTTCTTGATTTGCTTCATTAGTGCGAGGGTCATGTGCGGGGATCCCAGTGGAATGCCATATTATTTCGCGGCATTTTTCATCCAATGGTTGATTCTCTCCCCCTAATGACGGGAAACGATCCTCGTCAAAGATGCAATCAGCGAATCGGGCCGTATGCAAATCTCCAGTCATGGGTTCCAAATACCTGATTATGGATGCACTCTCATAACCAACATATATCCCAGACTTGCGGAGAGGGCCCATTGCAGTTCGCTGTGGGGGTGGTATAGGTACATATACCATACAACCAAATTTTCTAAGATGGGAAATCTTCGGGATGACCCCTTGCACTAATTGCATTGGTGAATGGATGTTGTAGGCCGATGGTCTGTAGTTGATGAGTGCTGCTGCGTGAAGGACTGCGTGTCCCCAACAAGTGTTGGGCAAGTTACAACTCTGCAAGAGCAGTCTGGCAATAAACTTAATCCTCTTTATTAGTGCTTCAGCTAGTCCATTTTGCGTATGGACATGCGGTACAGAGTGCTCAACAGTTATTCCAATTGCCGTGCAATAATCATCGAATGCCTTGGAAGTAAATTCCCCGGCATTGTCCAATCGAATGGACTTCACGCGATGATCAGGAAAAGCATTCTTAATTCTGATGATCTGCGAGATCAGCTTCGCGAATGCAAGATTCCTTGTTGACAGCAATCATACATGCGACCATTTCGAGGAAGCATCAATGAGCACCATGAAGTACCGAAACGGCCCCGATAAGGGCTGAATCGGGCCGCAAATATCCCCCTGAATGCGTTCCAGGAATGCAGGGATTTCATGTTGCACTTTCATAACAGAGGGTCTAGTTATTAATTTCCCGGTGGCACATGCATGGCACACAAAATCTTCGTGATTCAGAAAATTCTTAACATTAATGCCATGACCTTGTGAGTTGTTAACTATATTTCTCATCAATCTAAGACCAGGATAACCTAATCTACAATGCCATAAAGCAAATAATTCAGAGCTTCTAAAGACAGTCTTCAAAGAAGTATACACTGTGTGTGCATTAATTTTCATGTAGTACAGCCCAGATTCATATGAGGGACATTTTTCGAGTACCATTTTTCCATATTCCGCGTGCTTCACAATGCACAAGTGTTCCTTGCCATTTTCTTCATTGGTTTCTACATGAAACCCATTGGCGCGGATATCTTTGAAACTTAAGAGAGTGCGAGTTGATTCAGGGTACAAGAGGGCTTCTTCAATTACCAAAGTTGTACCCATTGGCAATATAATTGTGGCTCTTCCTGAGCCTATTATATGCGTATCGATTCCTGCAATTGTCGTAATCCTTCCAGCGTTCTTCGTGATCGTCTGGAAATATTTCGACTCTCTTAAGATGGTATTTGTTGTGCCACTATCAACAATGCATATTTCCTCCATTGGGCGCTACACGATTTCTAGATGAAAAGAAATATAATTCTAATCAGACAGTGGCAAAGTAATTCAAACATTGCTTGTAAATAAAGAATACTGGAATAAAGAATAAACTACAATTCTTATTCATGAGAAAGTAAAAGTATGCTCTTCGAGAGCTTACAATTATTCAAAATCAATCATAATCTAAAAGGAAATGCTAGCAATGCAATTCATGCACTTAAACGGAATCTGTAAAATATGCATTCACTTCTGCCTCTATGTCCTCCATAGAGGTGTTTTCTTCATTGGCCAAGAGCTTGGCTGCATCGTCGATGTCTAGGCTGGGCTGCGAGGATGAAGCATGTGGGGTGTCGACTTCCATGACATCATTATTGCCTACTTCGGCAAAATGTGCCTCTGCCGGTGCATTTCCTTTGGCCTTTTTCTTGGCCTGATATGCATTGATCACTTCTTTGGATTCCCGGCATATCTTTGACCAATGCCCCCAAGTGCCGCATTTGAAGCACGTCTGGTTCTGCTGTCCATACGGCTTGCCCTGCGGCTTTTCCTTGTCATCCTTCTTCTTTTGGGCTATGGACTTTCCTTTGGCCTGATGTTTCTCTTTTCTACCCTTCTTGACCCACTTCATGTGGGTGGGCTTTTTCACCTTATAGCTGTTGGCATTGATTTCTGGTACAATGCCCCTTCCAGGTGGCTGTGAGACGAAGTTCTTTTGGAGAACTTTATCTTGTGACTCCGCAACTTGCATAACATCAATCAGTTTGCTAGGAGTATGCGTCCTGACGATAGCTGCGGGCATTCTGGATAGCATTGGGGTGAAAAGTGGAAAGAGTTTTCTCAATCTTCTCCTCACAGTGATCTTCTTGCCACATAGGGAGAGATTAGTACAAATTCTGTGTAAGGCAGAATTGTACTCGACCACTGTTTTGTAGTCCGCAAACCTCAGACGCACCCAATCTTGCTGTGCTTGGGGCAAGATTGTGTATTTGAGCTTCTCGAACCACTTCTGGAGTGCAGTCCATAGCTCAATTGCACTTTCTTCAGCCATGTATTCATTTTTCAGGGTGGCTGAGAGATGGTGCCTGAGGAAATGCAATGCTTGATCGTTCTGCTCGGCAGTAGGTGGTGCGTCCTTCGAGGACCCTAAGCCGATGGCAGCTCGGAGCTTCTTGCCGCCGAGTACAATCTTCACGTCGGATGCCCAAGTGAGGTAGTTCTGACCGTGCTGGGCCAGTTCTTCAAACTCACGGTTCACAATGCCAGACATCTGCATTTTACAAGATTCCAACATTAGATTACTGCGTGTAATCTAATAAAGTGTGATTGCATAATTCATAAAATGCAGGAAAATAAATTCCATAATTCATAAATGCGGGAAAAGTAAATTCTCATGAATTTCCAGTAAGCTAAACATAGCAAACAATACATGAAAATATTCATAAATGCAGAAAATAAGGCTAAGGGAAAATTAAAACAGAGCCATACAATTTTCTGGATTTTCCTAGCTATTTTTCATATTTTTCTAGAATTTCTAATTGATTTTCTGAATTTCTAATCATTTTCGGAAAAGAAAAAACAGAAAACAAAAGAAATAAACCGGGGGCAAGGGGGTAATTTCCCCCTCCCCTGTGCGCCACGGCCGGATGCATTCTGGTTTTGCAATTCGGCTCGGGCCCGCTTGCTTCATCTGTCCGATTGAATTGATTGGACATCGAGTCCATCGTTCATTGGAGTCCAAACAGCCGAATACCAGCTGGAGTCCAAACGGCTGAACACCATCGTTCAAACCAAATGACTGAATATCCCATGCCCTCCCGTGCCCGAAACGGTTCCAAAGGCAGATTGGAAACCAGCTCCAAATCCATAAGCCCCGATCGGCTTCTTCATCCATTCAAGATTGGAAGCTGGACTTCATGTCCAAAACCAAAGGAGTCCTTGCTCCATGGCAGCCAGTCGGTGGACCTTCGGCGGTTGGCAGAAAACTGCGGCGGTAGTCCGGTCAGCTCAGGGCGCAGCAGACGACCAAGCGGCGGCGGCGGCTTCGTGCCGCAAGGGGCTGAACGACGACGCGCGGTCCTCGGGTGTGCTCGGGGGACGGCTACTGGCGTGTTGCGGGCGGCGGCGGCTTCATGCCGCCGGACGGGAGCAAGGCAGAGGCGCTGCGCTCAGGATGCGGTGGTCGGCCGAGCGGCGGCGAGCCGGCCATTGCCGATGCGGCGGCGAGCGCCGGCACTTCGTGGCGCATGCCCGGCTAGGAGCGGCAATGGGGCACCGAGGCGCATCTCTGGCGACGGCGGCGGCCGTGGTCAAGCGCGGCGGGCGCCGGTACGGATGCGCGGGAACGCCAGGGTGGGCGGCACTTCGTGCACGCGCCCGAGCGGGGAGCCAACGTGGCGGTGGTTGCCAGGATGGTTCGAGCCGAAGGGGGGGCGGCTCCGCTACGTGCGGTGGAGGAGCTTGGACCGGCGGCCACGACGGCTTCGAGCTGAAAAAGCTCCAGCGGGCGTGGCGGCTGGGTTTGTGCGAGGCGCTTCGTGGCCGGTATGGAGTGCTGTGGGCGTCGGCGCGGCTGCGGCGCCCATCGTCTTCGAGCGCGATGGATAACCAAAGATAGCTGTATGTCTCATTTGGTTTATGCAAGTTTTCATAATATTTGACTTTTCATTTAAAACACAATCCATAATAATAAGATTAGGGGGGGTTTCCAAAGTTATATACTTCCACACTTATTAATCAAAAACTACTTAAGCTCAGGTTCGGGAGTCACCCCATTTTAACTCAGCTTCATTTACCGGAAGCACGGCGTATTCGAATACCATTTGATTCACTCTGCAGAGGTGTTCAGCTTTACCCACAAGATTCCACGATCGTTAATGCCACGCGATTAACATGCAACTTTTATGCATGCGACCGGATCGAGGTTATCATAGCTTTTCGTTGGATCTTTCCCCTTTAGCCCCTATCCGGTAGAGTTTCGGTCCACATTAACCCGGGGTCCCCACTGGCCAGAGTGGAGTTCGCGATCCCGCCTACTGTGGACACCTACCGTTGTGAACCCGGAATGCCACACTTTCCTTGTGCACATTTCCGCCGGAGTTGGGGAAGACGGGGTGCAAACCCATGTTCTAGGGCACGGGGGCTTGCACGAGCTAGGGGAAAAGAGAGAGGGGGTTCGCCCATACCCAAAACACGGCACGGGAGGAGGCGAGCGGCGGCGGAGCGAGCCGGAGGCGGAGATTGGCCGGAGACGGGGAAGACGGCTACAGCCGCCGCGCGAGAGGGTGTGGGAGAGCAAGTGAGAGAGGGGATTCGAGTGAGGAGGTGGAGGCGATCTCGGGGAGCCACAAATGGCGGCCGGGGGGGGGATTAAATAGCCGGCGGGGGAAAGCTTTGGTCTTCGGCCGAATCATGGCGGCGGAGACAGCGAAGCGAAGGTGGCAGGCTCTGTGCTTGCGCGGGGCTCGGGGCGACACTAATGCGGTGGGAGGTGGAGTGGCCTAGGGCTAGGGCAGTGGCGAGGGGACGGCGGAGCAGGCGCTGGCGCGCACGGGAAAAGCTACCATGGCAGCAGCCTCACGGGGAAGATGCACAGGGACACGGCGCACTCGTGCGGGGGCACTGGCGGCGAGGCGAAGGCAGGTTCGGGCGAGGGCGCGGGCACGCGCGGGAAGGCTGGCGAGTGGGTGAGGCGCGGAGGCGAGGAGGTGGCGGCCGAGCGGGCGAGGCGTGAGGGCGAGGAGGAGGCGGGCGAGCTGGTGAGGCGCGGGGGTGAGGGGGAGGCGTAATCGCCGAGAAAGGAAAGCGCCTAGCGAGGAGTTTTTCCGAAAACGGAAAGTATTCAAAATACACTCAAATAAATCCAAAAAAATCATAAAAATCATAAAACGCAATTAAAGCCCAAATAAAATTGTTTTGAGGATTTTTAGGGTATTTCAACCTACCCCCCTTAAAATAAATCTCGTCCCCGAGATTCATTCCTTCTGGGAAAAGAGGTTGGGGAAATTCTGCTGCAATTCCGACTCCTTTTCCCATGTGGTTTCTGTGAGCGTGTGATTCTTCCACAATACCCGGCAGACTCTGACATCTTTGTTTCGAAGTTTCCTTTCAACTGTCTCGACAATCCTGACTGGTTCCTCTGTATAGGTCAGATCATTTTGTAGGTCAATCTCCTCTAATGGTACTTGTTCTGTGGGTTGTCGAAGACACTTCCTCAATTGCGACACATGGAATACGTTGTGTACTCGTGATAATTCAGGACTCAACTGCAGTTTGTAGGCTACCTCTCCAATTCGGCTTATGATCTTATATGGTCCAATATATCTTGGTGCCAATTTTCCTTTGATCTGAAATCTATGCACAGGTTTGAATGGCGTTACCTTCGGATAAACAAAATCTCCAACTTGGTAACTGATGTGTTTTCGTCTTATGTCTGCATAGTTCTTTTGTCGTCCTTGTGCTATCTTTAAGTTTTCTCTGATGATTCTTACATGGGCTTCTGCATCATGCACAATCTGTGGCCCTAATAACTGCTTTTCTCCCACCTCAGTCCAGTTTAGTGGGGTCCTACATTTTCTCCCATAAAGTGCTTCAAATGGTGCCATTTGTAGACTGGCCTGATAACTGTTATTGTAGGAAAATTCTGCAAATGGTAAACAAGTGACCCAAGACGCTCCGTATGTCAGGGCGCAGGCTCTCAACATATCTTCCAGTATCTGGTTGACCCTTTCTGTCTGTCCATCAGTCTGGGTATGGTATGCTGTACTGAAGTTCAGGTCTGTTCCCATGGCTTCATGTAGACTCTTCCAAAATTTTGATGTGAATTGGGCTCCTCGGTCTGACACAATCTTTTTGGGAATCCCATGCAATCTGACTATCTGCGTCAGGTATAGCTCTGCTAGCTTATCCTTGCCATAGGTCTGCTTGACTGGTATGAAATGTGCTACTTTAGTCAGTCTGTCAATTATTACCCATACGGAATCAAATCCTTGTTGTGCTTTGGGTAATCCTGTGATAAAGTCCATTCCGATCTCATCCCACTTCCACTCAGGAATCGGTAAGGGTTGTAACATTCCCGCGGTTTTCTGATGGTCGATCTTAACCTTACAGCGTACGTCATAACACAGTACGTGTTCAGCTATCTCTTTCTTCATGCCTTTCCACCAATATTCACTCTTCAAATCATTGTACATCTTCGTACTGCCTGGGTGTATGGTGAGCTGAGATGAGTGAGCTTTGGTCAAAATCAATCCTCTTATATCTTTATTATTGGGAACACATACACGATCACGGAATCGTAATATGCATTGTCCATCTTCCGAGAATTCCGACGGTCCGTTTATATTCACTTCTTTGCGATATCGCTGGATTTCTTCATCTTCTCGTTGAGCTGTTTTGATTTGACTGAGTAGGTCTGACTGAATTGTAATGGAGACTAAAAATCCTTTCTCAACTATCTGTAGGTTCAGCCGTTCCATTTCAAATTGCAGTTGTTGTGAGATGTCTGTTGTCTTGGCTATGTGGTGGCATGACTTTCTACTTAATGCGTCTGCTACCACGTTAGCCTTTCCAGGGTGGTATTGTATCTCTAAGTCGAAATCATTGATTAGTTCTAACCATCTTCTTTGTCTGATATTCAGGTTCGGTTGGGTGAACACATACTTCAAGCTTTTGTGATCTGTGAATACGTCGCAGTGATTTCCCAATAGGTAATGCCTCAAGATCTTAAGTGCATGCACTACTGAAGCTAATTCCATGTCATGAGTTGGGTAGTTCTCTTCATGTGGTCTTAATTGTCGAGAAGCATAAGCAATTACTTTTCCGTCTTGCATCAGAACACAGCCTAATCCTTGTTTTGATGCGTCGCAGTAAATTTGAAACTCCCTGCTTGGGTCAAGAAGTACAGAGCATCTTGGTCGAGGTTAATTTCGTCTTCAAAGTCTGGAAACTCTTCTCACATTCTTCTGTCCACCGGTAAGGCTTATCTTTTTTGAGAAGCTAGGTTAGAGGTTTGGAAATTTTGGAAAAACCTTCAATAAATCTTCGGTAATATCCAGCTAGTCCTAGGAAACTTCTTATTTCCTTTACTGACGTGGGTTGCTTCCATTCCATCATTGCTTCTATCTTTGTCGGATCCACTTTCACTTCTTCTTCGGTGATGATGTGTCCCAGAAATGCAATTTCTCTTATCCAAAAGTCACATTTGGAGAACTTGGCATACAATTGATGTTCCCTGAGTCTCTCTAGAATCAGATGCAGATGTTCTTGATGCTCTTCTTCCGTCTTTGAGTAAACCAGTATGTCATCTAGAAACACTACGATGAATCGGTCTAGATAGTCCATGCACACTTGATTCATCAAATTCATAAAATATGCTGGAGCGTTTGTGAGTCCGAATGGGATCACTGTGAACTCATACAGTCCGTATCTGGTGGTAAATGTTGTTTTTTCTCTGTCCTGTTCTCTGACTTTCAGCTGATAGTATCCGGTCCTTAAGTCTATCTTCGACAAAAACCTAGCTCCTTTGAGTTGATCGAATAAGTCGTCAATCCGAGGTAAGGGATACTTATTCTTTATGGTTGCGGTGTTCAGTGCTCTGTAATCCACACAGAGTCTTACACCTCCATCTTTCTTAGGGACAAATAGGACTGGAAAGGACCATGGTGATATGCTTGATCGGATAAATTCCTTTTCCAGTAATTCATCCAGTTGCTTCTTGAGTTCTCTTAATTCCATTGCCGACATTGAGTATTGGCGCTTGGTGATGGGTACTGTTCCTGGTGCCAGTTCTATGGTTAACTCTATGCTCCTGTCTGGGGGTCTTCCTGGTAATTCTTCTGGGAAAACATCTGGGTATTCCCGAACAATGGGTACTTGATCTATGGTTGGGGTTATGGCATTAAGGTTTCTTCTTTTGCCCTTTTCTAAATCAGGGTTGGTCCTTACGGTCACCCATTGCCCCTCATTGTTGATAACTGTTACCAACTTCTTTTCACAATCCAATGTTGCTTTATGTTTGGATAGCCAATCCATCCCCAGGATGATGTCCAGTCTGTTTATCTCTAATAGCAACAGTTCAGCTGTACACTTAATTCCTTGAAGTACTATTTATAACTTCTCGCTCTTATATCGAGCCATTAATCTACTGCCCGGCGTTTGAAATGTACAAGGATTTTGTAACGGTAAATACGGAAAACCATGCTTGCATGCAAAAGCCATTGAAATAAAAGAGTGGGTTGCTCCAGGGTCAAATAATATCAAAGCCATCTGAGATTGGATTCGAAATTTACCGATAATCACGTCGGTTGCGGCTGCAGCGTCCTCAGATGACATGTGGTTGATCCTGCCTTGGAAGTTTCTGGAGTTGTTCGGATTGGAGCTCCCTTCGCTTCTGGCGGGTGCTCTGCCTTGTAGCATCCCCTGTTGCTGTGGTTGCGGTCGGTAGGCTGCTGGTTGACGGTTTCCTGAAGCTGCTGTCACTTGTGATCTGGCTACCTCAGCTGGCTGATTCTTTCTTGGGCAATTCTGTTTGAAGTGTCCCTCCTGACCACAGTGATAACAACCCGTAGTCTTCTTGGTGCAGTTATTGGAGTAATGATTTCCACCACACTTGAAGCATTTTACTACTCCTGGCTGGCTTTGAGCAGGAACTGGCCGGGATCCTCCTACTGCTTGTCTCTTAGAGGGAAAACCGGGTATGGGGGCTGGAGCTCTTCCTCTGAGTTACTTGGGAGCCTGAAACCTTATCTGCTGGGCTCTCCTTTTCCGGGTGTCTTCCAAGTCGTTTCTAGCTTCCTCTATCATCATCAACTTGTCGACCATGTTGCCAGGTCCCTAAATTCTAGGGCTGCAATATGGAATTTTAAGTTCTTCTGTAAACCTTCAGAGAATCTTTCCATTTTCTTAGCTTCAGTGTCCACCTCAGTTGGTGCGTAGCGGGCTAGCTGATTGAACTGTTGGAGATATTCCATAACGGTCCTACCTCCCTGCCGGAGGGCTAGGAACTCTCTTCTCTTAGAGGCCATTAGTCCAGTCGGGATGTGAACTTTGCGGAATGCTTCCTCAAATTCGAGCCATGGGATATCCTGCTCGTTCTTGGTGGCTTGAAAATTCATCCACCAGGCCGCTGCTTGTCCCTGTAGCTGGTGCGAGGCAAACAATACTTGTTCCTTGTCTGTGCATTGGATGGTTTCTAGCTTTCTTTTTATGTCACGGATCCAGTCATCCGCAGCTAATGGTTCTGTTGGTGTTGAAAAGATGGGTGGTCGGGATTTTTGGAAATCGGACCACTTTGTCCCTCCAATGTGGCCTTCTTGCCCATTGTGGTTGCCCTGAGGGTGTCCTTGAGGCCTTGCTGCTAGTTGTTCTAAGACTCTTTCCATTAGCTGGGTCTGATGTCTCTCTGCCTCGTATCTGTTACGTTCCATCATAGCCAAAACTTGGGCCATATTGGCCTGCTCAGCGTTGGAGTTGCCTTCTTCGCTGTTGTTACCTCGTAAATTGGGTCTCACCATGATTGTTTCTGATTATCTTTTCGGCCTGCAGCAGGGTTTTAAGGGAAGTGAAAGGTAAGCGGGAGTTAACATTTTTAGATAAGGTTAGAATGAACAGATGAGGGCTTAGATGGAAGGGAGGGAGAATCCTTTGAGTTAGGTAGGATTAATTCCGATACATTACAGCAACCAAAATACAAGGATAGGGATCATAGTTTTTGTACAAACCATAGGTTGTACGCCATACCATTTTAAGGTAGGGCACCACCTAGTTTACAATACCAAAAGATAGTTCTAATACATAAAGAGGGGTTTACATCTAAACTTAACGACCTTGACAATCTAAGGGTTCCATCCTTCGTCAGGGCAGTAGAAGAAGCGTTCTTCTGGGTCCTCTTCATCTTCCATGGTGACATCTGGGGGAGGCGGATCATCGACCACCATCGAAGGTCCATCCACCGAGGGCTCTTCCATCGGGGGCCCGACTGGCTGCTGAATAAGATCGATCTGCATTATCTGATTGACCAGTTGGTCCACCTGGGCTTGGAGCTGGTTCAGCTGGCCCTCCTGTTGATCCACCAGATCCCACATCTGATGTAGATGCTCATGTTGTTCCTTATTTTCTCGAAGCACACGGTTGTACTGGCATTCCATTAGTAACACGTAGTCAGAGGTCTCCTCGATCCTTGGGTCTGTCTCCTCAAGAGGGAAGGAGATGCCAATTCCTTGGGATGCATCACATATCTAGGGAATCAGTTGAAATTGGCCGTCATCAAATTCTCTTTCGAAGTGGCCTCGAAGATAGTGCACTGCTTGGCGGGCAGCATCCTGAATTGCTGCAGACTCATAAAGTCGTCTCCCCACAAACCGACGAGGAACACCAAGGCGGAGTGGTAGGGGCTGTAGTTCGATCCATGCAATCCATTGACAACGGAATTCATCCCGGAGCATCTCTTTTGTATGGAACTCGGGACGGTGCTCATCTTCTGCTCCCACCTGCTGCATCATTCTCTATAGCAGATCGGCCCATCCACCAAAAACACTCGGGCCTGGGTAGGTACGATGAACCATCTGCGATCAACGCAAAATTTGAAGTAAGTTAAGAAGGGGAAGTATTAAAACAAAACCGGAAATAGAACTCTAAGAGGGTTGAGGTAGAAAGAGGTAGAAGGAGACAACAATAATACTTATATTTTTCACAACTCATTTTGTTTATAAGTTTAATTAATTTTCTGCAAAAGATCTTTAAGCCAATCTAGGGTCTCAATCTACGGTCAAACCTAGGCTCTGATACCACTTGTGACGGACCGCCCTTTTCAGGGAGGCCGCTTAATTACCGCTACGGCTACCCAGGAAGATTAACCGCAGGGAAACAAATGTACATTACCAGGTTAACATCCAAAAGCAACAGTTTTAAGCAAAATAAGGCCTAACGATCAGAGTTTACAGTAGTGCGACAAGCACAAATCATAGTCTTTACATCACAAAAGAACTTTCCACAGGCAGTTTGAGCGAAGATCGAGACTAAAACCACATGGTGTCGCCATCTACGACTTCTTGGAATTCTCCCGCATCTTGATACTCTAAAATAGGTTAATTAAGCAAGAGTGAGTACCACAACGTACTCAATAAGCCACACAGTGAAACCTAATTACCACATGCGAAGGATAACCAAAGATAGCTGTATGTCTCATTTGGTTTATGCAAGTTTTCATAATATTTGACTTTTCATTTAAAACACAATCCATAATAATAAGATTTAGGCGGGGGGTTTCCAAAGTTATATACTTCCACACTTGTTAATCAAAAACTACTTAAGCTCAGGTTCGGGAGTCACCCCATTTTAACTCAGCTTCATTTACCGGAAGCACGGCGTATTCGAATACCATTTGATTCACTCTGCAGAGGTGTTCAGCTTTACCCACAAGATTCCACGATCGTTAATGCCACGCGATTAACATGCAACTTTTATGCATGCGGCCGGATCGAGGTTATCATAGCTTTTCGTTGGATCTTTCCCCTTTAGCCCCTATCCGGTAGAGTTTCGGTCCACATTAACTCGGGGTCCCCACTGGCCAGAGTGGAGTTCGTGATCCCGCCTACTGTGGACACCTACCGTTGTGAACCCGGAATGCCAGACTTTCCTTATGCACATTTCCGTTCACCCCCATAATTCGTGGACCATCTCCCACACCGGGAAGGTAACCCTGCTCCTATAGGTATTCCGGGGAAAGTACAATGTACCGAGCTACGTTGAGTCGAGCCAACGTACTTGACCGGCCCAACCTGTGGTTGAATGAGTTCTTAAGTTATTTACTTTGCCCAAGGTTGTAAGTCCTTATCTTGTCACAGACCAAACCATTACGTTCCACATTCCCTAGTACCCAGTGTACCACCATCCGTTCATACCTTGATATTGGTCCCTGGCCGGGGATCAGACTAACACCCACCCAGTGGTTAGCCCAATACTGTCCCCCAGACCGCAACGTTTCATAAACATTCCAAATCCAAGTTCCATCGACATTTCATTTTTCATTAAAATGGTGAATAAAATACAGTAGTAATATCCAGCCGAATACTGACAATAGTATTTTCCTAGGGTTACAAGGGATTATTAGTATTCAATATTTGTCAAGGAAGTTCCATGAGCCTTTTTGGTATTTAACTAGCTATCATGTCATTCAAACATACTAGCTTTGCGATATTTCAACATATAGTTCGGAAATAATGCAGTAGAAAATAACTGCTAATTATTTTTAGGCAATATTGGGTTCAAAATGATCAATGGAGTATGGCTTGCCTTGCGAGGCGGAGGGGTTTCCTAGCTCGGAGTCGGTGTAGTCGTACTCTGCTTCACGTGGGTCCGGCTCCTGCTCCAGATACTGCTCCTGCTCCTGTGTCTGCTCTTGAAGCTGGTACTGCTCAGACGTCGGTTCTAGCGTAAACAAACACCATAAGATAAACAATAAACAATTAATACAAAAAGAATGAAGAGAAAAGAAAAGAGAAAACAAAGAGAGAGAAAATAGGCCGGAAATGGGTTGGAGGGGCTTTTTCAGAATTTTCTGGACTTGGTTTGGCGAAACGGAGACCATTTTCGGACTCAGCGTCTCGAAACGGATCGGAAAAGTATATTTGGGTATACTTTGGATTTTTGGAAATTTTTGGAGTATTTTTGGGTATTTAAACGAATTAAAATGAATTTTGGAAATTAAAATCCGAAAGAATAATAGAAAAATGCTACTGTTTCTTTGGGCCTGCACAAAAATGCTTTTGGCCCACGGTACGCGCGCGCGAGAGAAGGCCATTGGGCCGGCCCATCCTCACGGCCAGGCCACCCTGATAGGTGGGCCCGACGCGCAGAGAGAGAGAGAGAGAGAGGGAGCGAGGGGCTGGCGCGTGGGGGCCGCTTGGCAGTGGGTGGGGGTTTGCTGGCGGGGCTGGCAGGTGGGCCACAGGGGCTGGGAGGGGTGAGGCCGACCGGTGGGGCCCGGTTGCCAGCGACGGGGGAGGCCGCACGGCCGTGCGGGCGAGCCGGGCGGCGCTAGCCGCCAGAGTTGGGGAAGACGGGGTGCAAACCCATGTTCTAGGGCACGGGGGCTCGCACGAGCTAGGGGAAAAGAGAGAGGGGGTTCGCCCATACCCAAAACGCGGCACGGGAGGAGGCGAGCGGCGGCGGAGCGAGCCGGAGGCGGAGATTGGCCGAAGACGGGGAAGACGGCTACGGCCGCCGCGCGGGAGGTTGTGGGATAGCGAGTGAGAGAGGGGATTCGAGTGAGGAGGTGGAGGCAATCTCGGGGAGCCACAAGTGGCGGCCGGGGGGGAGATTAAATAGCCGACAGGGGAAAGCTTTGGTCTTCGGCCGAATCATGGCGGCGGAGGCGGCGAAGCGAAGGTGGCAGGATCTGTGCTTGCACGGGGCTCGGGGGGACGCTTGTGCAGCGGGAGGTGGAGTGGCCTAGGGCTAGGGCAGCGGCGAGGGGACGGCGGAGCAGGCGCTGGCGTGCACGGGAAAAGCTGCCATGGCAGCAGCCTCACGGGGAAGATGCACAGGGACACGGCGCACTCGTGCGGGGGCGCTGGCGGCGAGGCGAAGGCGGGTTCAGGCGAGGGCGCGGGCACGCACGGGAAGGCTGGCAAGTGGGTGAGGCGTGGAGGCGAGGAGGTGGCGGCCGAGCGGGCGAGGCGTGAGGGCGAGGAGGAGGCAGGCGAGCGGGTGAGGCGCGGGGGTGAGGGGAGGCGTAATCGCCGAGAAAGGAAAGCGCCTGGCAAGGAGTTTTTCCGAAAACAGAAAGTATTCAAAATACACTCAAATAAATCCGAAAAAAAATCCAAAAAAATCAGAAAAATCATAAAACGCAATTAAAGCCCAAATAAAATTGTTTTGAGGATTTTTAGGGTATTTCAAAACACACCCTACATAACCAGCACACTATTCATACAAAAGACGGATGCAACGGACCTCCTTTTTAGGAGCACGTCTAAATATCTTAACAGCTACCCAGGAAGATTAGCTATCGAGAAACAAGTACACAATGTCAGGTAAAAAGCAAAACCAACTCTTGTAGAGAATATAAGGCCTAACAGCCGAGTTTTTAAAAAAGGGTGCGGCGGTGCCGAATAGAGTTTACATTACAAAAGAACTACACAGGCAAGGCCTGAGCAAAGACTAAGATCTAAAACCAGACTAAGTCGCCATCTACGAACTCCTGGTAATCTCTGGCTTCTTGGAATTCTACTAGATTGGAAAAGCAAGAATGAATACACAACAGTACTCAACAAGTTGCACGGGAATACTGAATACTATATGCAAGGATTTTCAAGGATTGGCACAAGGTTATAAGCATTACGGATGCAATTTTATTTGCAAACTTAGTTGTATTTGAAACACAAACCATAAAATAATAGTAGCTAGGGGGTTTTACAAAGTTAACACAACACGCCAGATTCTCCATTCCAAAGACTACTTGAGCGAGGTTTCGGGAGTCACCCCAATTCAAATTTAGCTTCAATAACCGGAAGCACGGCGAATCTGAATACCATTTAATTATCACTTTGCAGAGGTGCTCATATTTACCCACAAGATATCTACGACCGTTAATACCACGCGATTACATGCAACTTAAATGCATGCGGCCAGGCCGAGATGATCATAGTCTTTTATTGTACTTCCCCATTGTAGCTCCTACCCGATAGATTTGAGGACCCACAGCTCTTGGGACCCACTGGCCAAGGCGAGAGACGCGATCTGATACTGTGGGTACCTACCGTTGTGAGAACCAGCAAGTGGCAACACTATACCCAGTTCTGTTCCACCCCGATCGCTATGCGATCTATTCTAGCTACGAGAATGATAGCTACAACCTATATGTATTCTAAGGGGACGCACAATGTATTGAGCTAGGTTGGAACGAGTCAACCGCGTTGACCGGCTCAACTTGTGTATGAACGAAAACTTAAGTTATTTACTTTGCTCAAGGGGGTTGTCCTTAATTGCCAACGACCAAGCCATTACAACCACAAACCTGGTACCAACTGTACCAACCACCAAACCAACCACAACTTCCGTCATCGACCAAGGGTCGGACTAGCATCCACCTCGTGGGTAGCCCAACACTGTCCCCCTGACCGTAGCAATAGTTTGAAAAAGACATTGAGTGAAAAGCTCACCAGTTTTAAAAGACTAAGGACGGAACAATAATTAATTAATAACTATGGGGATTCATAATTATAAACTAAGGCTATGCAAAGGATAAAAGGCTCAAAACATAAGGAAGGCTAGAAATTGATCGTTTATAACTAAGTGTCATGTCATTCTAAATTACCATTTTCAGTATTTAAAATATGAGTAAAATAATGCATTAAAAATTATATATTACTATATTATTGACAAGCTGGGTTCAAAATGTTCAAGGGGTGCGGCTTGCCTTGCTAGGCTGAAGGGTCATCTAACTCGTAGAAGCTGAAGTCTTGCTCGGCTCCGGACTGGTCTTGCTCCTACTCCTAGTACTACTCAACGGTCGAATCTAGCATGAAGAAATGAAACCGATAAATAAACGAACAAAGAAAAGCAAGAGAAAAGAAAAACAAAAACAAAAATTTAGAAAGAAGGCCGGAGAAGGAGTCGAAGGGCATTTTGAAGATTTTGGAGACTTGGTTTAGCAAAGTGGAGATCATTTTTGGATTCAGTGGCTCAAACGAATCAAGAAAGTGTATTTTGGATTTTTTGGGGGGGGGATTTTCGGGAATTTTATGGGATTTTTTGGATTAATAAAATCTGAAAAAGAAAAAGAAAAGAAAATGAAAAATTGGAGTTGGGCCGCATAGTGCACGGTCCACTTAGCCCAAACGGCGCACGGGCGGCGGCCTCGCCGCTCGCTCTATCACGCATCGCCACGCATCGCCGCGTTGCTCTGTCTGTCGCCTCGCTCGCCCATGGCGGCAGGCCACCCGCTCACCCCCACGCCCATGCCGCCAGGCAGCTATAAAGGCTGCGCATATGCCCGCTTCGCCCTCGAGCTCGCCCCCCTCCTTCATTAGTGAGCTCCGTCCCGCCTGGACCCTTTCGCCTCCCCCTCTTCTTCCTCCCTCCCGGCCAAAGGCCACCCTGCCGCCATTTCTTCTCCCCGCCCGGGAACTCCTAACCCTAGCCCTGACCTCTCCCCTCCCCGCCAAGCTCCGCCTCCACCCTTCTTCCCCAGCCACGGTGTCTCCCGGCCGCCCTCGCCTCAGCCTCGTCGCCGCCCCGCTCGCCCTCGAACCCTAACCCTCCCATCTGCTCGATTGATCGATCTCTGTCCCTCTTCCAGCTCAACCCCACCTGTTGGCCTCTTAAGCTGCGCACTAGCCGCACCACTCCGCTGGCCCACCCGTCAGCCTCCCCGCGCCACCGATAGCCAGGCCCCACTAGTCAGGCCGCCCCGCCTGTGCAACTGGGCCAGCCCAGTCTTCGCGCGCGCGACGTGCGTCCATGGGCCGAACGGTCGAATGGGCCGTGCCCCGATGCGGCCCGTTTCTGTTTTTATTTTTCTTTTTCTTTTCGGATTTAATTAATCCGAGAAATCCAATTAAATATTCCAAAAATCAGAAAAATACCCGGGAACTCCAAAAATAGCCAAAATACACCGTTTCAACCATTTCGAGCCACTGAGTCTAAATATGGCCTCTGTTTCGCCATTCGAAGTACACAAAATTCTAAAAATACCCACTTCTCCCTCAAACCCCCCTTTGGCCCTTTTTCGAGTTTGTTCCAGTTTTTCCTTTTAATTTACTATTTGTTCGTTTTACTTATTGCTTGGTTTTCTTTTGCGCTAGACCTGACGTACGCGCAGCAGTTGGAGCCCGAGCAGACTCAGGAGCCGGAGCAAGACTAGGACGAAGACGTGTATGGCTACGTCAACTACGACCAAGCTGACCCCGCCTCGCAGCAAGGCAAGCCGCACCCCTTGAACATATTGAACAAAGTTGCCATGATAATATTATAGTAATTAATTTTCTATTGCATTAATTTAATGGTATGTTGAAATATTGAAAATTGTTAGTTTAGAATGACATGCAACATAGTTAAACCCAGTTTCGCGTTTAGCTTCCTTGATGATTGATTAGCCATAATGTAACCTTTGATAACCCTAATCAATGATTATGGGTACCCTAGTTAATTAATTAGTCTTATTAGTATCACTCAAAATTCTTTAAATGAGAAACAAAAGGTTGGCGAGCAGTTGGCTCGGAGAATTTAATTGTCCTATGGTTAGGGGGACAGTATTGGACTAGCCACGTGGTGGATGTGAGTCCGATCCCCGGCTGATGATTAATGCTATGGTTGGTTTCGGTGGTTGGTACAGTGGGTACCAGTTTGGTTTGTGGATGGTTAAGTGGCTTGGTCGGTGGCAATGTAAGGTTAAACTCCCCTTGAGCAAAGTAAATAACTTAAGATCCCGCTCAACCACAAGTCGGGTTGGTTAATTTAACCGCCACCGACATAGCTCAGTACATTGTGCATATCCTAAAAAATACTTAAATGGTGGTGCCATTCTCAGAGGGAGAATGGAGTGCGGCATTTCCGGTTGGGGAATGGTCGACAGGGTGGAACGGGAATGGGCTGGTGTAGCACCATTTACTGGTTCTCACAATGGTAGCTCCTCGCTTCGGACTGTGGGTCCCGAGTATAGCGGCTTTATCGGTTAGGGGCTATCCAGGAATGTTCAATCAAAAGGCTATGATGGTCTCGGCCCGGCCGCATGCATTTAAGTTGCATGTGAATCGCGTGGCATTAACAGTCATAGATATCTTGTGGGTAAAGCTGAGCAGCTCTGCAGAGTCAAATAAAATGGTATTCGAATACGCCTTGCTTTCGATTAATGAAGCTAAGTTTAATTGGGGTGAATCCCATAACAGAGCTCAAGTTAGTTCTTTGGAAGAGATTTGGGAAATGGCTTAATGGTGATGACTTTGTGAATGATACCCCCTTTCTACTATTATTTATGTTTGTGTTTTAAATGTAAAATGAACTTGGAAATAAAACTGCATCCACGTAAATAATTAAACATGTGCCATCCTTTGATAATTCTGTGCATGTAGTATTCAGAAATTTCTGTGCGACTTGTTGAGTACGGTTGTGTACTCACCCTTGCTTAAACAACTCCCCAGAGCTTCAAGACGCTGAAGATTTCCAAGAAGTCGTAGATGGCGACTTTTATTGGTTTTAAGGTCTTGGCTTATGCTCAAGCCGTGCCTGTGTAGTCCTTTTGTAATGTAAGATAATTGGGGCTCGCTACGCCTCCTTTTGTAAAACTCTGGCCGCTAGGCCTTAAGTTATGTAAAAACAGTTGATTTGCACTTCTGTCTGGTAATGTACGCTTAGTTCCCGGCAGCTAATCTTCCTGGGTAGTTGTCATGGCATTAAAACCAGCCACTTGAAAAGGCAGTCTGTTTCACGAACTGTGATCATCAAATCCCCACAAGAACCCTAGCATGGAAGAAACTACATTTGACTCACATGGAAAAAGGCAGAGCTGGATGATTCTAGCACCTCAATCACCTACCTTTAGTTCAGTTTACCAAACACCTGCTCCTTCCCCTTACGCCTTCCCTCCTGTGTCCTACCTTCTCCTAGTTCTTCTCATTACTCTCCTCCACTGTCTGCTACCCCAAGCTACACACCATCGGGGAGGGGGGATGTGGGGTGGGAAATGGGGAAATACATATCCGATTGAAACCATGCAAAAGTTTAAAACATGTGAAACCATATCTTCAAAGTTCT
This sequence comes from Rhipidocladum racemiflorum, assembly GCA_036346355.1. Classification (NCBI taxonomy): domain Eukaryota; kingdom Viridiplantae; phylum Streptophyta; class Magnoliopsida; order Poales; family Poaceae; genus Rhipidocladum; species Rhipidocladum racemiflorum. The sequence continues at coordinate 9,436,051 of CM070579.1, forward strand.
CAAAATTACTAACAAAATAAAAGATGTAGGGGAGGGGATGTCCACTAACCATGAAAAATGTCAAGGTCATAGTCAACCTTTTTTGTTCACACATACTTTGTCTTTTTCCTATCTTGCAAATGAGGCTGATTTCGATCCTGAATTTTTCATGGTTAGAGAACATCTCCTCCCATATATTTGGTATTTTTGGGGGAATTTTTGAAAACTTCTAAGACATGGTTTTCATGAATTTTCAACTTTTATATGTTTTCCACGGGATATGTCCTCATGCGGAATAAGGGATTTTATAGTGTGGTCCGACTAGGTGGCTCTGGGTTTGGTCATGTTGAGACGACCTAGTTGGGTCAAACTATTGTGCGTATCTAGATGAGAATTGAGGAATAAATATGACATTTTGTCTAGGCAAAAAGGCTTCAAACAAATTTAAACCGGAAATAAGGAGAAATTGTATGTATTTTGTGGATCCAAACATCTTTGGAGTGGTATTCCCTGAAGAAAATCCTTTAGAATGACATCTTGGTGTTTGCCAATCTTTAGAGTGACATTTCATTAATTATCCTAAGTTAATAACACAAATTCATATATATCCACTTTGCCATGATCAAATGTTTAGTCCAATTTGTAATGCATCGGAGTCCCAAAAGGGGTGAATTGGGATTTTTCCCTACTGGTTAAATTAAAAACCTAATCTTTTTCTAGCCCAACCTTTGTCCCTATGTCTTCTAGTTTGGTCAAACAACTCTTATACAAATCTAATGAAGTTTTGCAACCTAAGTTCTAATCATACACTATAGTGATTTAAGAGTTGAAATAATAAGAAAGAAGATATGGAAAACATAAACAAGGCAAAAGACACAATTTACCAAGATCTTAGGGATTCAGCGATCTCCCCTATTCCTCGTTGGACTACTCTCACAAGTGTATCTGTCCGACATGATACCTGTGCAAGGAATCAAGATATCCACTCGTGTTAATCCTTCTCCACTCCGAATAGGTTGACCTTAAACCTTATCAAACCTCCTTATGCCTCCCACAAGCGCCACCAAGGAAGGTCACCGAGCCAACGCCTCCAAGCTGTCTAGGAGAAGCTGGTCTACAAGAGTAATAAGCTCAAAGTGTTCACTTGAACCCAGCAAGATCAAGCAACTTAGAGTGATACACAAACTAGGTTTGATATACTCTCTCAATCTCACTAAGGTACTCAAGATCTTCAATCCAAGCTTCAAAATCCCTTCAGCTTCTCAACAGGCTAGATGCAGAAATGGAGACGCAAGAGAGCTAACTTGAATGCCCAAAGGTAGCAATATAACTCCTCTCCTCAAAAACTAACTGTTAGACTCACGATTAAGAAAAAAAACCTTGAGTCGGATTATCCAACCTACTTCGATAATTCGACTTACAATGCCTCCAATGGTAAAAAAAACTATCTGTTGCACACACTCGAATTGTCCAACTCAGGTCAAATTATGTGGCTTGGGCCAATGGAAATTGCTTAGGTGCCTTTCTCTAAAAAAATTATTCGGGTCATACTCTGACCCACTCGAATCATCTGAATCTACTGAGTTCGCCACAGACCAAACCACTATAAAATTGATCCGACCCTTAGTTCAACTGACTCGAATTATCTAGGTCACACTCAGCCTTAAAAAAATCGCTTTGGAAAATTAGTTCGACCCATGCTTCAATGACTTGGATCATCTGACTCCATTGAACTCCAAAATGCACACCTCTGGAAAATTGAACTGATCCATGCTCCTGGTCACTCAGATCTAGGGATGGGAATGGGTCCGGGTACCTCCGGGTCCAACCTCCGTGGACCCAGACACGAAATCAATCACGGGTCCAAACTCGGACCCGGACCCGACGGGTACCCAGACCCGATCGGGTACCCGGACCCGAATTCTTCCACGGAGAGAGTACTAGTGTTCTGCAAAGAAGGAAGCGCTCAGCTCTGCATCCACACGACGACTCCACCTTCCAATCCATTCACCTTCTCATTGGTTGTGCTTAAGATAGGATTAGAAAAAGGAAAGATGAAGATTTGAGACATAACAGTATGTATACAATGGCAAATTCATGAACGTATGAGCGTATGTGCCTCATCGGGTCTGGGTCTGGGTCTGGGTACCCACGGGTCCAAAATGAGACCCGGACTCGGACCCGAACTCGAAGTAACATACCCGTGGGTCCAAATTTGGACCCAGACCCGTCGGGTCGGGTACCCGCGGGTACCCGAACCCACGGGTATTTTTCCCATCCCTACTCAGATCATCTGACTCTCATTGAAAACAATTAGGACAAGCTCTCTGTAAAGTTGATCCATCTCATGGTTCAACCCAATCGGATTATCCGATTCAATGCATATTTTTCTGCCTAGGTCTTAAATTGTAGGAGTACTGCAAATCTAACATGCACACTTGGTTTTGGCTCCTACTTACTAGACTTGAGCTAGATAGTAGTATACATCACAACTAGCTATATCCAACCTCGCTAAGCTTAAGCTACTAGTTTTGAACCCCCTTAATAGTACGATCAAAGCAAAAAACAAAACATATAACTAAAATGATCCAAACTCAAGTCCTAAGATCATTTCCAATCACAATATCCTTAATCTTTATGCTTAGCTATTATTTACATAAATATGGGGATTCATGAGTACCAAAACCATCGGTGCCAATGTCAAGCACTAACTCAAATCAACTTCACTTGAAACAAGGTTAGTTTTGACAAAAATAAAGTCATTAATCACTAAAACACTAACTTTATGAAAAATAGGAGCCTAATGTTTACACATGTACTGGCTCGGCGTCCGCCTTTGATGTGCTCTGTTGCTATTTGCTTGGTTTTGGAGTTTTGTTTTTTGTCCTTGAGCTCTGCAGGCTCTTTGGGCCTTGATTCTTTTCTTTCTTGGGCTCAGCCCAACAAAAAGGCTTGCTGAGTCTTTTTTTCTGTTGACGAAAACATTTTTTCCGAGAAAAATAAAGAAAGGACATGGACGTAAGAAACGAGGACCTATTTTTTTTTTACTTGTTCGCTATCCCGAAAAATTAGAAAAGGGCTCGTTCGAGATTTGTATTTAGCGGAGGGGCGGGGGGTTCGTAAAGTAACAAACCAGGGATCTGAACGCAATTTAGAAACAATTTTCTTGCTCTCACAAAAAATCGCGAAGGACCTATCTGTAATTTGAAAGGACCTATCCGTAATTTAATGAAAAGGGAGGGTTTTTTTTTTGCAAATTGCGGGGGGTGACGTGGCCTTCCGGTTGGCCTCCAATTCTAGCCCTTATAAGGCTAGTTAATATTAATATTAATATTATAGGAGCCTAATGCTTACACATGTATTGCTGCTCGGGCGTCCGCCTTTGATGTGCTCTGTTGCTATTTGCTTGGTTTTTGGATTTTTGTTTTTTTGTCCTTGAGCTCTGCAGGCTCTTTGGGCCTTGATTCTTTTCTTTCTTGGGCTCAAGCCCAACAAAAAGGCTTGCTGAGTCTAACATACGGTCAGCATATTTCTTGGGCCCAGGTCTAAGGGTCTTTTTTTATACAGGAGTCTAAGGGACTCTTTGAATCATGGGAATCTAGTAATATTGGAATATGAAAACATAGGAGTAGAATGCACCTCATGACTTGTTGAATCTAACGTGAAACAAAATTACAGTAATTTGGGTGGTAAAATTATCAGGTAAGGCCACAACCTAATGTTCCGTCAAGCAGAGAGAGCTCACGGCAACAAGCAATCATAGTTCCTCATTTCTCGTTACATTCTCCCTTAAATTTGTAACAACACACATACACCACAACACACACACACTCCTTAAATTCAACCACTGGCACATGCATAAATCACATATTACAAATACAACACAGCACGTAAATATAGCAATTAATAACTTACAAGCAAGCATCATGATCGAGCCAGAAGAAGGCGGCATGCAGAAGAAGGCAAGGACGACATCCGTGGATCAACCGGCCGGCGGGCGGCGGCGGCGGCGGCGGCGTGTCAGTCGCGGCAGGCTGAGCTCTTGGGCTTGACGATGAACTTCATCTGGCCCATGGTGCAGTGGAGGCCGCCGCGCTCGCCGCAGACGAAGTAGTGCGGCTTGCGCTTCTTGAGCTCGAACTCGAAGCCCGAGCCGGCGCCCTGCGTCACGTTGGCCACCAGCTTCGCCGCCTTGAGGTTGCACGACTGGTAGTCCGCCGCGTTCCGCATCAGGTACACGCTGTGCGCGTGCGTTGTCGCGTTCGGCGGGTCGTACATGAACACTGCACCACGCACCCACAGAAACATGTTTAGGATTTTTCATTTGACGTGTCAATTCGGAGATGTGTGTAATTGTGTAAACACTAAACATACATGTAAAATTCTTCTATGAACCGTCCAATCGATATGAGTGAGCATTATTGCACACCGAATCTGTTCATTTAGGGTACGTACAATGGATGTGCTTAGCAAAATAGGACTACTTTTTCTTGCCGCCTAAGATAGATAATAAAGCGTTTATTGTGCAGCATGGATGCTTAAGTAGCCACTGTTGGTTAACAGGCTCTTATGCATATAAATACATCTCATTAATAATTCCAAAGCATGAGCTAATTAAGCACTAGGCACGTACCAAGGCTGTCATCTTGGAAGAAGGGACCCTTCCTGACGACCCAGTCCGTGTAGTTGTAACCCCACGTCCACCGCGCCGCGTCGCCGACGACGAACCGCTCCGCGCGGGACGCCTTGGGGACGAGGACCAGCAGCGCGAGCACGGCCGCCGCAGCCGCGCGAGTTGCACTGCTCCTCGCGTCCATCTCAGCGCACGCAACCAACGAAACTCTGTGTCAAACGTGTACTCCTCTTCCAGTACTACTCGGTTGCTAGCTGCTGGATTGCTTTGGTCTGTGATGAGCACGACATGGCGCGATCGAGCGGGGATATAAATAGGAGCCCAGGGCGCGTAATGATGGCGCAAAGTTGACTACTCCGAGTTCCATCCATCGGATCGTTGGAGGCTAGAAAAAAGGGTCCGGGCGAATTTAATTACGGTCTCTGGGCTAAGCCTGAGTGCCAGTTGCCAGTTGCCACTTGCCAGTTGCCATGTAATCTAGGCCTGCCCTGCTGGATGAGCCACTAGGCGACCTATTTACTAGCCCTAGTATATGATCATTAAGCTTTGAGCCCGGACGACCTATTTACTAGCCCTAGTATATGATCATTAAGCTTTGAGTCTGGGCAACAGCCCAGGGCCGCCGGGCCCCGGTGGTTGGAGCCAGACAGGCCTGGAGAAATTTGATGGGTCAGGTCGTCGTTCTTGGATCACACGATCGGATAGTTGGATACGCCCGGTTGGGGCGTAGTTTTCGGTTAAAGCAGCACTTAAGCTCGCGTTGGGATTGGTCATCGTTGCTCCCATTAGCCGGCGTGCTTAGTGGCGGGGTTTGGGCCGGTGGTTGGTGAGTATGAGTGGTGGAATTTTGTAGCAGCGTCTACCTGTTCTACTCCCTTTTCAATTTGACGTCTCTAGTCGCACCTACGTAGCGGAGGTGCTCCCCTAGTGCGGGCTAACAAGGGTCATTAGCCATGATTACTGTAGAGGATTAGGGTGGTGCGAGATGACATTGTGTAATCTGTGGGTACATGCTTCACGATCACGTCATGCTGAGTGCATGCGCCGTGTTGCTTGGAGTAAGTATATAACGCTAGATGCATGGGTGCAGAGCACGCTAGCCACCACCACACACCAAGCGGTAAAATTCGTGGGGAGTTTCTGGGGTTTCACACGAAAAATATAGATTAATATGTAATTTTAGGAAGTTTCGGATATCTTTTTGCAAAAAACTGGGTGATAAAACAAATTTCAGAAGTTCGCGCGCCAAAAAATAATTTGCAGAACTTTCGGGGATCTTTCCACCAAAAATGAACTAATATGTAATTCTGAAAAATTTTGGTCGGCTATGTAAAGAGTATGCATTTTTGGAAAGACTTGTAATATTTGGGGCCTTTTGCGCAAAAGAAAACAAATTTAGGAAGTTTCAATGGTTCCTGTAAAAAAATGGGTTGTGAAATCCGATTTTTTGGCTTTTGGGGGGCTTTGCGCAAAAAAATTGATTCTTTAGGTTTTTTGGGCCTTTTTGCAAAAATAGATCCGGATGTAATTTTAGAAATTTTCGGAGGTCTTTTGAAAAAAATTTGAAATCCGGTTTTTTGAGCTTTTTTTGTAAAAGATAGGGGATATACATGTAATTGCCGGGAATCCTAAGACCTTTTCACACAAAAAAGCGGTGCCACATGTGTGTGAACTCTCGCTGATGCCACGCGTCACCACGGCAAAGTTAACAAAGAACTTTACCCTGCATCACGCAGGCTGTTGTGCCCGAGTGGAGTGAAACCAAGGGACGAGACGCACGACGGAGCCAACGCGTAGTCGCGAATCGATGTGGAGACGCTTTAGAGGCCTAAAACCTTCCGGCTTTAATGTAGCTATACATTTCTAGTTGTAGATTGTAGCTTAGTATTGCAATTGGTCGACCATGAACTATTCCATGATTCGTGAGTCGTCACCACAGTCGAACGCTTACTCGAGCTATAACAAGCACGGCACGTAAGGTCAGGATGGGATTCTTCGCCGTTCCGCACATGATCTGACCATTTGTCGACTTGTTGGGATTCAATCGGAAAATCCCTTGCCTTTGAATCATCAATATGCTTCCATCGATCGGTGTGTTTAACTTCGAGATGCGGGCACAGATTTCCTCTGTAATGCGTGCTTGTTCCAACAATCACAGCTCACAAGATCAATTAAAGGGAGAGATAAAGCTTGCTTGTGAATTGTAAGACGGGAGTTCCTCACTCAATGTAATCGGTCCGTTCTCAAAGACAGGGGGGCAGAAAAGAAGTCCAATAGTAGCCGCCTACTTGCGACAAACTAATAAATAAGTTAGAAAACTTAAGTAAGTAAGTCCGCCCAAAGACTGTTTCCACTAAGTAGCGAGGTGCGCTCGCTCACTTAGGCCAGGCGTAGACCACTAGGCAGCTAAGTAGTTCCCGCATGAGAGCAATTATTGTTGTGCGGTTGATACTACTGGTGGAATAAAAAGGACGACATGTTACTCCCTCCGTCCCATTATATAAAGCGTAACTTCTACCAACGCAGAGATTAAAAAACCAGTTGTATCGCACGGGGTTCGAAGGGGTTAATGCATGCATGCGTATGAGAGATAAGAGAGAAGGTTAATGCATGCATATGCATGAGAGATAAGAGAAAAGTCAGAACACGAGCCGAGGAGTATAGCAATATCACACGCGTACAGTGTACTTTCTTGTACGCAATCTCAATTGAACCATGCAGTGCGTGCATCATGAGTTCTCTTATTCAGAAGTTCTTTTTTTTGTTTGACTTGTGAGGTAGGTCCAAACTGCGCTGCGCTCTACTGTTCGTAGGCGTGCACATTTCGGTGGTGCAGTACGTAGCTTGGAAGACAAGATTAAAAGACGAGCAGCTTTTAATGATCATAAACCCATAATATACATTCGATTGGCTCTCTCGGCACCGGCCATTCCGAAAGCGGTAGCATAGAGTATACACAAACCATTCCTGGGTGGCCATTTCTTTGCTTAGTTGATGATAATAATATCCATATGGGGAATGATTAGGAAGTCTCCCTGTTTCCTTTAGCCGTCAGGCGGAAGAAGCGTGAAGGGTGACTGTCTATCGCCTAGCCTGGCTAGGCGGCTAAACAGAACTAGGAGACAGAAGCAAGAGGAAGGAATTAGAGAAACCCAATGAGAAAACAAAGAACGGGGCATTTGATTATTTGTCCTGAAGTTGATGAGCGTTTGATTATCTGCCCAAAGTCTCACTAACATGTAGTCCTAGGACCCGCATATCAATGAGATATTGTAGGGCAAATAATCAAATGCTCACCAACTTTGGATAAATGATCAAACACCCATCAACTTCAGGGCAAATCATCAAATTTTCCAACAAAGAACAGAGAAAAAAAAAGTAGAACTTATCTGGCCGGATGACCAAATGACCAATCCAGCCCAAAAACCCGTCACAGCTGCTGCCCTTCCTTCCTCCTCGCCCTACGGTAGGGAGGACGGATCCTACGGTAGGCAAGCAGCATCGATGGCGATCTAGCCGGCGGCGCAATGGAATCAACAGGGCGACGTGGTGGAAATAGAGGCGGCGACGTCGATTCGGCCAAGGTCAACCTCAATCCAATCGGCAGTGCAATAGAATCGACAGGGACAACACAGAAACAGCGGTGGCATTGGCAATATTGATTCGGCCAAGGACGACCTCGATCCAGCCAACCTTAACGTCGCCTAGCCTGCCGATTAGGGACAAATCGTGGCAGCAAGTTGCCACCGAGCAGCTAGCCGGCTGCCTAGGGCACTTAGCATTCCTGACAGAAACAAAAGAAGGGGATACAGTTTCTTAAAACCGCAATGGACTTAGGTAGGTTACTTACCGCGCTTTTATACAAGGGACAGAATGCATGAAGCTTTTTTTCCCACGTTAGGAGTGCCGTAGCCAAGATTTTAGTTAAGGTTAGTCCAATTTTTTATAAAAATCATCTAACAGGGAAACATATAAATACATAATGTATCAAAAGTACAATACAAATATAACAATAAGGTTTTGTAATAGTTCAGAGAATATTACTATACTACTTCTTCTTATCGGGCTTACGTCTTCTAATAGCCATGAAAGTCTTGATTATATCATCTTCATCCACTTTGGAAATGAAAGTGACTAGACAATCATCCAAAAGACTATCATCCATCCTATTTCTCAACTTATTTTTAACAAACTTCATTGCAGAAAATGCCCTTTCAACATTTGTCGTCGTCACCTGTAGAAGCAATACCAATTTGATAAGCAAGTACATTAAATCATGAACATTATGCCTCTTTGTTTCAATAAGCTTAACTGAGAGTTCAACTAGACTTTTTAAGTCTTTAAATATAGTTCTCAAGTTGCATTTCAAGTTATACAATGGACCAGGGATTACAATGGGCCGCGAGACATTGGTTGAGCCATGGCCCAACCGTGCCAACCACTGGCTCCGCCAGTGTTAGGAGGGTGGCATATCCGGTGAAAGCCATCATCTTTTTAAAAACTTGATTCTTGTTTAATGGAACGGACAGTATTCATTATTGTAATTCATATTTATATAAAAAACCCACATTTTTAATGTTCAAATTTTTAAGTCTTTGAATATAGTTGTCAAGTTGCATTTCAAGTCGTACAGTGGACTAGAAATTACAATGGGCCGCGAGGCATTGGTTGGGCTATGGCCCAACTATGTCAACCGCTGGCTCCGCCAATGTTAGGAGGGTGGCATATCCGGTGAAAGCTATCATCTTTTAAAAAACTTGATTCTTGCTTAATGGAACGGACAATATTCATTATTGTACTTCATATTTATATAGAAAACCCACATTTTTAATGTTCGAATTTATCCCTAAACCGATGTTTTAAAGAACAGGAGAATACACAAGCCTTAGACTTTGTTTGATTAGACTTTTTTTAATGGCTTATAAATCAAAGCCTAAATAAATAGGTGGTTTTTTATCTGAATTTTTCAAAAGCTATAAGCCTTTATATAACTAAAAGCAAAAAGTCATCAGAGAAGTGCTTTTTTGGCTTATTAAATGTTGATTTTAGACTAACGCTATTCAAGTTAGGATAAATTACTCATCTCTATCATATATAAAGGCCGATTGTTTTTTAAATTGTTTAAGCCCAAAAGTTAACTTTAACCTATAAGCCAAAAAAAACCTAAGTCTAAGGGGCTGTGCTTCAACTTGGTTTTGGCTTTGGACCAAAAGCCCCCCAAACAGCCTAGGTGCAAAGTAGCTGGGTAGCTAAGCCACATCAAAAGCCCCGCTCCCCACCACCACCCCACCCCACCCAAAAGCTGAAACGGATAGGAGGTGCTTTCAGCTGTGGCTTCACTCGGTCATCGCCTCCTCGCTCGCTTGATCCCTCCCTCCCTGCTTCACTCGTCCTCCCTCCTTGCCTCCCCGCTCAGTCGCTTCCTTGCTTCGGAGCCTCTACCCCACTCGGCCACCTCCCTCCCCCCTCTGCCCCGCTTCAGAGCCTCCGCCCAATAGCCTTCTCCCCACTTGGCCTCCGCCTTGCCTCGGAGCCGCCCCCCCCCCCACTCCTCCCCATCTAGTTGCCTCCTCTCCGGCTCGCCTATGCCTTGCCCAGTCGCTTCCTTCCTGCTCAATTTCCTCCCAGCTAAACATCTCACGAAAAGCCAATAAAAAGTCAATTTGCTAAACGATATCTCAAAAAAGGTTATAACCATCAGTTACAGCTATTTTACAACCCAATAAATCAAACCCAATAAATCAAAAGCAGTTTTCAATCTAACCGTGACCTCAACAGGGCCTAAATAAACTAAGCCTGGGAAATGTCAAATCACAAAACACAAGCCTTAGACAAGAAACGGCGATTATTCTCTGACGCACGGGTGACGTTCACGCTAATCTACACTAGCCTTAGACATGTCAAATCACAAAACACAGGTCGTGGACCGAGAAACATGAACCAGGGTGGGGGGGGGTGGGGGGGGTGCAAAAAAGCAAGATGCAAAAAACGTCAAAAGCACGGGACCTGACATAACTAGCGTTTCGCAACAAGCAGATGTGGCAGACAAAAGGCGAGGCACCCAGAGAACACAAAAGCGAAATAAGCAAACCACGCACAAGAGGCGTCAATTGTCAGGTTTGACTACAACAGTCCAAACAAAAGGAAACGTCTATTGGCATATGCCTTGCTGCAACGTCTGAAAATTGCACTGTTCAGTTGAATGTCTCTTTCCTTAAGGCAACGTTTAGACGCATGGCTACTTCTGTAGTAAAAAAACAAAAGCTCTCCTTCCCCCCACTATTTTCCCTTGTATCTAGATTGGGAGTCCGCATTTTTGCTGGGCAGATTCCCTTGTTATACCTGCAGCAGAAATCACCCTTTAATGTCAGCACATGAACATAAACTAAGACATTGAGGAGCAGAAAGTAATTTTTTGTGGCATAACTTGGACCTTTTCCGCTGACAGTTCCGGTATGTATCCCAGATTAAGCTATCAAAAGTTCTGCCGGGGGAAGAAACTACGGATCAATTGTTCTCCTACAAGCGAACAAAACAACCATTGGCACCTTTAGCTGCTCTGTACTGAAAGCCCACATGAAAAGTTCAACAAAATGAATCGGCACTTGAAAATTACTTCATTGTTTTTGTCTGATGTTCCTGAAAGTTGGAACATCCTAGCAAATGCCTTTCGCTCCTGATCTCTTCTGTCGGCAATCTGTAATAGTTTCCAAAGAGTTGGTAACAATAAACATTTATATAGGCTCCCCGTTCACAAGGTATCAGACTAACCTTCTTCTTTGCAGCAGCCAGCTCTCGTTTAATTCCTCCTAAGGGTTGTCAAAACAAATCCATTAGATTCTCCATTGCCACTAAGAGAAGAATTGCCAATGAAGAGGAACGAGACAAACCATCACTTGGCTCCAACTCTAATGCATTCTTGAAGCTCTCCGTTGCTGCATCAATGTCATTAAGTGCCATGTGTGCCTATAACACATTTAAGCGGTCACAGTTACTCAGATCTCAACAGGTGACAACAATATGATACTAGTATTATGGCTGTTGAATGCTATATATAGATATGTAAGAAATATAATTTTCGGCTCAATCACACGTAATTAAGACATCAAAATTGGCATCCAATCAAGATGCAGCAACAACAAAACTAAAACTCCAACACATCTCTCCAGCCTTGGCTAATTGGCACAGCAAAAAGAAAATTAGCCAACTGCTTCCAAGTAAACAGTATCTTTGATTGTATGGCTGTAACTCAAGTACAAATGTTCAAATAAAGCGTTACTATTATTTGTGTTGTAAGCTTGTTGCCATGCTGGCAAAGACATATTTTAAAACCAAAAAAATAGTATTACCCTCCAACTTACATGTCAGATTCATCTCAAGGCTTTGTTGTGTGCCAGAAAGAGATGTAAAACTAGGCAGAAAATGTCCATACTTCACATACTTCATATTAGATGACAAAGGGATAATATTGCTATGCACTTCAATGACTCTAAAGCACATGGACTGATGGAAATGTGAGAAAGGAATGATGCGTTATACAACATTTGAGCAAATGAACCCACTCTGAGTCTGGCATGAATGATAATACAAGGTTTGCAAGTAGTTTGAGAAACTAAGCTAGAATGTTACAAAGAAAAGTATGCATGCAGTGGCAAACAAATTAAAACTTAGAACCGTCAATACCGACCTGTCCTTGTCGGAAAAAAGCCTTAGCATTGCTCTCTCTTTCACGCAGTGCAAAATCCGCATCCAACAAAGCACCCTTCAAATCTCCCAACTTCAACTTGCATGCCTGAAGAAGTTATATATCAGTTTCAGGAAACAAGCAATAACACGTGGTAGCATACTAGTGTGTGCCATGTAGAGATTGCATATATCCCTTTTTAATCCAAAGTAGCATTTTATAGTCCCTAGTACAAAAATAAATCATATTAATCACATTTTTATTAGTTGGTGTACATAAATTGGCAAATTCATTGTAGATGTACCATGAAATGGTTCAAACCTCAAAGTCACTCACTCTTCACTCCCAGGCGAGAAAGGCTGATACAAACATTTCTAACAATTGATTGGCAAGAATTATTTCTAGGACAATGGAACAACAAAGCATAAATTTGATGTTAATTGAGTAACATGCAGGAGGGGAAAAGCACTGCTCTGGCAAAGTAAATGGGATTTTGGATGAGATGGACAACACAGATTATTGAAGTTTAAATTAGACTCCCATTCCTCGAACTCCCTAGTGGAGCTTATGAACAAGGAACTGAAACACAAATCAAGATGCGGCAAGCCGGCAACAAATAATCAGATACATGAACCATGTAGCATTCTGCCTAACTTATGCACCTCTTGAAGTGTTTGTTGGTTGCTACAAGCTTACAACCATGTTGATGAGTGGTGTGGCGGCGGTAGTCAAGATAATACTAACATCACAATTTTCTAAGATGTGAAGAGTGGAAGACGAGCATCCAACAAGTAATTAGACTAGACAACAACTTACAGAACTATTTGTGAGTATTATGGACTTGGTCTTCCGCAGTGCTGAGCTCTTCTCTGCGTATCAACATGTTCATAATACCATTAAGTGCCATGTGACGTGTTTTATGATCAGTATGAATCATGCGACAGAAACAATGAAAATTGAACAGTTGTAGTAGAAACAATATAATTGCCTTCATCTATCTCTTCTTTCTCCCAGCAAACATCCAAGTAGCGCAGTGCTTTCCTGTACTTTCTCAGAGCTGTTTTGTAATCCTGTTTCTGTATTGAGCAGAGCACTAACTTCAGCTTCAGGGAACCAGATAGGAAAATATAACAATACGTATCTATGAAATATAACTAGATTAGGTCTAATCCCTATCACAAACAGAAAAGATGTAACTACAATGCTAAATTGCTGAATATGCCACAGGATATGCAGGTTGAACAACGAAATGAAAACACTTTTATAAACTCGAGAACCTTTTACAGGTAGAATTATTTGTATAGCTAGCATTTTAATAACTGAATTAAATATCAGAAGAAAAACTGAAATGAAATCCTGAATAAAAGCCATGTGGAGTCAGAAACCACAGATCAGGGAGTGTATCTTGTAGGAACTAGGTTCAAAATAGGATAATACGAATTCTAATCATAACTGCAAGATCAAGTTCGGATGCTTTAGATCAGGGTGGTCATATCACTAGAAGGTGGGAGGGTACAAATGCAAAACAGAAAAACTCAAGGGATCTTTTGAAAAGTGTAGCTTTTAGTAGTTGGTCGAAGCCATCTAGAAACAATCCGATAGGCAATAGCTAATGTTGTTTGCTTTAGTACTCCTATTTTAAAGCTAGTTCTCATTTGATATGACTCCCCCAGTCATATGACATAGAACTTGCTAATGCTACATCCTACGATGTTAGCGATGCATGGGTTGCAATAACATCACCTATTGCGGTGAGTCGTGACCATTATTGTGAAAACTGAGTACACATGAGAGAAAGGGGAGACAAATGATTTGTAGCTTGCAGCTATATGATAAATGAACACAATTGAGTTAATTTACAGAGGGATTTCATTGATGCAGAGGTAGTAGGTTACTTTACCAAACAGAAAATGATGGCAAAACGCTGAGGAAATATAAATGTGTCGATAGTAGAACTAGCTGAGCAAGTTGCAAACAGCTAAGGGCATAAGTTATGCTCGCTATCTTAAGCTACACGTTTAGTCTCTGCCAGAATATGCTGTCACTATCTGGACTTTATAGTTTATACACTGATTTGGTTTGAATATAACCAATGAGTACCACTAATCTAAACAGAAGAATGTTGGAGCTTAGGTTAGAGAGCAAATTACCTTGAAATTATCATTGCCAAAAGCCTTAGCAGACTCCACAGCATCTATCCACCATGAAACCTCTGTAGGCTTCTCGTTAAGATCATTGGGCCAATCAGGATACATATCACCATCCTTGAAAAAGTTTACAACTCCATCATCGGCACCTTCAGGAAGTTCTCCACAATCAACAATTACGACATCAGCAGTAGGAAGGTCAGCTTCTCCAACGGGAACATGCTCAACTGAGCGAACTACACCCATTCCCTTTATTACTCTCCCAAAAACTACATGTTTCCCATCTAAATGAGGTGTTCGGGTGGTAGTAATGAAAAACTGAGATCCATTTGTGTTGGGACCAGAATTAGCCATTGATAGCATCCCTTTCCTCTCATGCTTCATAACAAAATTCTCATCCTCAAACTTCTCCCCATAAATTGACTCTCCTCCTGTTCCATCACCAGCAGTTATATCTCCACCTTGTACCATAAAGCCTTTGATAATGCGATGGAAGCATGAGCCCTGCAAGAATAGCAATAACCAAAGATGTGCTTAGTTATTACTTTGAACACCTGCAGCAAATTTCAATGCAGCGTATGCAATTGTTGACTTTGACATCAAGTTTTCACCATCGCTTTCGGGGTTTGTAAGCTCCAGTTAGCTGAGAGAGCAATTTGAAATGACTAAAAAATGAGCTCCCAACAAAAACAAAAACCACCCATCAACTCCCTTACTCTCATTCATGTAGACTGTGTAAAGTATTGATATGGTATTTGCATCCATTAGCCAAACAAATGAATCATCAATGAATGTCAGAAGTTAATACGGTGGGTGGCTTTGTCCAATTGTCATCACAAGGAACACCGCTGCCTGATGCTTTAATACAAAAAGAAAGAGCAACCAAACTTAGTAGAGTCCCCACTCCCCACCACGAGGAACTCAAAATTTACTCATCGTGCATGTTAGAAATCCATATTAACACCACACACCTTCCAGCAGGTGAGCAGAATGAGGTTACTTAGCACCACTGCACTTATGCTGTTCTGTGAGCGGTTACTGTAGAACGACGGTGCTTAGTTTTCTTTATTAGGGATTAGAATGATCCGGTTAGTTTAGATGATTAACTTTGGTTATTTTGTTTCTTCAAGTTAGAGATTATCTCTTAGGGGATACAAGTCATCCCTATATTAAGGATAGCACGGTATCCTCTTTAATAAAACAAAGATTAATAACAATTAACAAATCTCCTAGTCCCTAAGGTCCTGCTGTGATCTTTACCTTGACTGGCCACCTTCACCGTAGCACCGTTCTACCTGAAGTCGGTGCCATCTAACCTCCCTCCGACAGATGTTTACCCTCGATGTGTACTAGCGTGCATAACATATGCATTCCTCACACATCAATGTCCTCATTGGCATGATTTCACTTAGGTAGTCAGGTGGATCAGTGATTGTGAAACATGAGGTGCAAAATGACAAACAGTTTTTCCCCCATAAAAGGGTTCACCCTGATTCCCATTAAAGAAACCAGAAACCATTACAGAGTTAAGGAAATGCCAAACAGTTATTCAAAAAGCGCGTCAGCACATGATATGCTCCTCCTATAACCACTAAAACTTGTCCCTGGCTAAATGTCAAACTAATAGTCAAACTCAATCAAAATGACCGGAAAAGTGAATCTCCATGCAGTGCTGGATGTTGCCTCTTCCAAAAGGTTATGTCTCCTATGCAGACGAAATGTTTCTTTACGGTACACATGCAAAACCCTCCCAGTTTATCACTAATGCAGCCATTCATGGATCCTGGCCGGTCGCCTGTCAGTGAGTAAACCGTAAGCGATGGGCGTCTCATACGCATTTCATTAAAAAGGGAACTTCTATACGCAAAGCTTTTGCACGAGGCTAACCTCTAAGCTGCCAACGGAATATTTTGAGACGAAAGTACCACAAAAATTGGCGCTCCGTATCCAATTTCCTACGATCTTAGCCTATTGCAAACATCAATGTAGTTCCTCGTGGGCATAACAACCTCCATGTGACTAAATCACAAGACCTTGTCCGGGCACATTGCATCGTACGCCTGGCAGTATGTCATTGGCTATTCCTACATATAAATTGAGCAACACTATAGCAGCACAGAGCCAACGTGCCAAATTTTGACAGGAAAAAAATGCGTCCGTTTTCACAAGCATACGACGGACCAGAAAAGCTAGCACGGGATGGTACTTGGTAGGTTAATATGGGCAAGGTGCAGTTAGAATGAAGTCCAAAGGGAGGGGCCCTTCTTAACAGTAGCAGCGCGTAGAGTTCACTGCACATCGGACAGCACGGTTTGGCATCACAGCACGAGTGCTAAAACATCTACGCAACAATATACCGAGAAATATCCAGCCGTATGACAAAATGAGACGATATTTACAAAGACAGTATCCAATTATCAATAAGAGAAGCTAAAATAATCACACGGAAAGCAAACCACTCGCATCGGAAACGAACCTTTTCAACTCCTAGGGGTTAATGAGGCAACCCCTTCAAGGGAATCGCTGTACAGGAGAGGGAATCGAAGACAAATCTCTGTAATCCCAGGGTTATGAAACCCGCACCAAAACCGTACAATAACCAATCGATCGCATCGAAAACAAACACGTTGGTTCCAAACGCTCGAAAACCTATCGAGAGCAATCAATCGCACCAAAACACAAACATTCCTGCCCTAGCAGCAGCACATTGATTAGGCAAACTAATCCCAAATCGAGAGGTTCAAACACTTCACTCAGCCAGACCAGATTACGTCTTCCAACAGCCAAACCCCTCGGCAATAGCACCAAAGGACCTACCAAACGGAACCAAATCACACAAGGGCGAAGGAGCCAGGCCCCTCGGCGCTCCAATCGATCGGTACTAACCTTGAAGTGGAGCGGCTTGCCGGTGGCGGCACCGACGCCCTTCTCCCCGGTGCAGAGCGCGCGGAAGTTCTCCGCCGTCCGTGGCACCACTGACGCGTAGAGCTCTATCACGACCCTCCCCTCTATTTCTCCGCCGATGCTGACGTCCATGAAGCACCTCGGTTTCTTCGCCTCCGCCTCCGCCGCCGCCGCCGCCGGTGCCACGCCCTCGCCGCCGCCCTCCATTGCAACCGCCCGCCGGAGAAGACCTCGACACCAAACCCTACCCGTATTGGAGCTTCTCGAGGCGGGGTAGAAGCGGTGGTGGTGGTCTTCGTCGGTTACTTCGGGAGACCAATGCCGAGAGCCGCGTGTGGGCAGGGAGATGTGGGGTAAGTGTTTTAAAACGTCTATTTTCAAACAAGTGAGGGCAGGGGAGCCGAAATTTTTACGGTGCTAGTATATTGCTCGTGCTACGCTACGGTGATATTTGGTAATACAATTCAAATAAGCAAAAAATGTTATATATTTTGGTAATGAAGTATAGTAAAATGTGCACAAAAAAAAGATACAGAGAGTTATTATTATGTCGTTGATTATATAAGCAAGTGCAAAAAGTAACATAGCAACTGTTTATCATTAAAAATCATCTAATCCCTGATACGCTTTAGGATTTCCCATATAACTTCAGGAATGTTGTCTTTCGATTCATTCTTATTGTAGTTCAATAGGCTCGTGAAAAACTTAGCCATCAACAGCTTCCTATCCTATACATGCATTATTATGGACCATCATCAGAAAATATTAATTGTGCTACGGTAAGACAAAGTATAATAAATAAATAATAGTACTCACAGTGCAAATTGATGGTAATTTTATACCATCCCAAGAGCGCATGAAGTTGATTACAAAATATCCTGTGCTGTCCCTACAAAAGGACACAGTTACATCTATGTAGACAAACAAACTTGTTACGTGTAATTTTATAAGCAAGTTACCTGTCTTCTGTTTTTGAAACACATGTCGGTAATATGCGACGCCATACATAAATATCGTCATTCCACATAGGGTTAGCTACTTCCATGGCTAACTTCACGTTATTGGCAATCTTATGTATTTTGTGAATGTAGTACATGGTAGGATGCTGAGCCTTAAACCAGGTCGGTATAGGCTATGGGTCCAATATAGATACACTTCTATCCTTCATGTGTAGTATGAACAATGTGAAGTGACCGAGGAAAGAATAAGGCAATAGAATCTGCAAACAATTTATGTAAGGAAAACATAATGAATGATTCAAAACAATTTTTGCGAATGATTGACAAATAAACATAGCTTACCTTGTTGCAATGTGAAATGTTATGTTCCATGTTAGGCCAACATTCAAATAATTTTGCCAATCATTGGACATCAAGCTTGGAACGCCGGCATGCTTCTCGACCGAAGTCAGACAACGACTGTTTTGTCAGACATGCATACATATAATGTTATAATAAACACATAAAATAGGGTTACCACATATAAATGAAATAACTTACACAAAACTACAGGTCCATGTGGTGCAACTTTTCATCTTGGAACAACAAGAGCTCGTCGCATGTGAGCATCCGCACAGCCATGTTGAAAGAAGCATTGTCCATTGGCTTGTTCACATGCAGTGTTTCTTGAAGTTTTCTGAGAGTTATAGAAATTGGGTAAGGCTTGGTGCTTTGAACCCATTCTTTCCTATGAAAATGTATATTCGGTTAGCTGTTCCAAGATCAAAGGTGATATATTTATACTATGCGTAATTTATTGCACATAAAAATGACTTACTCTAAAGATTCTGCATGGTCAATTGAGATGATATATTTGCAAAGTGCACCCATTAATTCATGTGGGCTGCTCGCTGGTGTTATTGTAGTGGAAAGACATATAGAGATGTATCTGATTTAGTTTCATGTGATGTGTTTGATGGTTTAGGTTCCTCGCCTGGAGCATCAATAAATTCAACATCATGTGGACTCCCTTCTTCATTTGTTTTTTCAGGTTCTTGACATCCTTTCTTCGTGTTTAGCTTTGAGGCCCACAAGATTGCAGGTAGCTTAAACCTGAAATTTGTCATATCATCCTGCAAAGTAGTAAAACATATATGTTCACA
Source organism: Rhipidocladum racemiflorum (assembly GCA_036346355.1). NCBI lineage: Eukaryota > Viridiplantae > Streptophyta > Magnoliopsida > Poales > Poaceae > Rhipidocladum > Rhipidocladum racemiflorum. Next base: position 9,455,499 of record CM070579.1, read on the forward strand.
TGTTATATACTTAAACATGCAATAAACTCCTATTCGAATACCCGAGTGAAACTATCAGAAAGCTGCGATCCTGTCCAATACTCCATGTAGTTTATCATCCACAGACCGCAGGATGTCCTACGTGATTAAAAAACTTCATATAACTATTTATATGTAATCCATTGAACTATTTTTATATGTAATGAAAGCAAGCCAATCATTTTTACACAAGTCACATGTTGAAACATACCCATCTTTTTGCATTGGCTTTAGGATCTTCTCTACAACAAGCCATGTTGTAACGTCAACGTTCCACCACTTGTGTTGTTTAAGCTCTTTATGTTTTGCAGTGACTTTTATATGTTTATCTAGGCCTCTTAACTGTTGAGATAAATATATATCATCGAAGATTTAACAACAACAACAATAATAATGCTAATAATAGCAACAATAATAATGTAAAAGTAATAGCTACTCACGGTAATAGTGAGGTCTGTGCGGTCTATTTTGCCCATTGAATCGATTACATGTACCTCACACTTAGGGGCATTGAGTACTGCCAGGTACCAATGAAAGTTTTCTATGTTTATTGGAATAAAGACCTGCATCAAACATTTGTTAGTAAGTATTTGTCCAATGTTATTATTATATATATACGTAGGGAATTAAGTTAACCATGTCATGGTCTAAATAATTATCAACCCTTGTCTGAAAGGTATCTTATAATCTATTTGGTCCAACGTAAGGCCACCATCACGCTAAAGAATACTGGAAATAAATGTATTCTCCAAGAAGACGTTTCCACCAACTCTATGAAGTAGATGCTTTTCACACATGATATAATTAATATACGCACTTATAACCTGTATAAGAAAAAATACAATTATATTAGGTAGAGCCATGTTTAAATATCTATTACTCTATATAGATGTACTTACATCGCCATTCAATTGCATGTCACCATGGAAAAGGCATTCCATATGATATATGTCTATAAATGCACTGCCGATGTTGACCAGAATTTGTTTTTCCAGTCTGATTTCATGTATTCAATAATCTCATTATCTTCTTTGGTGCAAATATAATCTGTAATGAATAATAATTTAATAATAAAATAGCATATTAATCCTCAACATATTTTTTTAAAAAAATAGCTTTACTAGAAAAATAGCAAAAATGGTCTTACGTAGCGTCCTTACGGTGCGATATCACCTCTGGCCACGCTGTGGTGCCGCGACATACACGACACTGCATCGGTCGAAGTAGCCCCTCGCCCGACTTTTTTATTTTATTTTTTTAATTAAAAAAGTGCAGGAAATTTTTGAATATAAATAAAAACAGTAAAAAATATATCACGAACATTTTTGGTACTTATCAAGTGTTATTTTTATAAGTGAATTTTTTTCACAACTAATCAATAGCATGGAAAATAGTTCGAAGAGAAATAGAATAGCGTGGCATGAAATTTTAATCGATCGTTTATTGATTTTTGTATTGACTGATGTACTGCAAAATTGTGGAGTTTGAATCGTTAACATTTTAATTTTTTTGTTTAGAAAAAAAGTGAAATTTGAATTTATGGTTTACTAATTTTTTTGTTGACTGATGTACTGTAAAATTGTGAAGTTTAACTGATGCACTGGCTAATATCGTATCATAAAATTAGGTAATTTAAATTAATATTTTTTGAATTTTTTGGTTCACTGATGTAGCGAAAAATTAGGGAATTTGAATCGATAGTTTTTGAATTTTTTTTGTTCAGTGATGTACTGTAAAATTGTAGAATTTTAATTGATAATTATTGCTTTTTTTGTTGAGTGTTGTACTCCAAAATTGTGAAATTATAATCAAATCGATGTACATCACTGATGCACAAAAAACGTACAAAATGAGAGCAGATAGATAGCGCATATCAAACCGTTGCATTGCATGACATAGAAAACAAGTAAACATACATAGTGCATACAATTTAATTCGTTACCTATGTTAGCCTTCATTCTTGTACGGTACAAATGGTGACACGGACGAACGATGAACGGGAAGTACAATTACGATACATCTGTACCTTTTGGAATTGTAAAGAAGTCATGCTGCCTGTCGTGTCTGGTGTGGGGGTTGGTTTGGTGTAGTGTGGAATGTATATGCTGGGCATGTGTAACATCTCCATTTTCGGTTCTTTTGCCAAAAAAGTAATTTAAATTAATTAATTTAAAGATTTGAATTTTCTTCAGAGTTTTAGTTATCTTGACATTCCTTCTCATCTGAAAAATCAAAATCCAATGCCAAAACTCATTTGAAATTCCTTTCAAATTCCAAAATTCTTCAAAAATTCCAAAACTAATTTTATTAGGTTCCAAATATTCTATAGTATTTTTGAGAATTTTTCCAAGATTTTTAGAGGCTTTTTACTATTTTATCCTTAACGCTTTCTTCTCAGCACTATTCAAATTCTCTAATTAAGTGTCCACTGGTTAGAGCTACAATAACCTCTTCAACCCTCAACCGAATGAACACAAGAGGGCTCTTTCTCTCTGTCCTCCATTGATACTTAAACATAAGCTTCAAAACTCCCTCAAATCTACACCAAATCAAGTGGGATTTGAAGCATTGCGACCGCATTGATGAGAGGATTCATTTCCTGACCGTTTCCCTCTCCCAATCAAACTGAAATTGGCGCAATTTGCAATTAATCCCGTTTCATTGCTCGTTTAATAACTCGGCCGTTTCTCATCTCCACCAAGTGTGTGACAGTGTGAGTACTCAAAATCTCCGTATCATCGCCCCCGATGTGGTGCTCACCATTCCTGAGTTCTCCCACACCAAATCTCGCAAAAACTATCACCCGGCGTCGACCAAAGACATCGCCGTATCAACTTTTGCTCCGGTGAGCCAAATCGAATTCCGCTCGCGTCACCTTGTGCATCTCATCTCAAAGATCAAAAGCCCTCAAGAAATTTTGGTTGCGTTTGAATGCCGCCGACCGAACCGACTTCTAGGCGTTGATTCATCATCTCCGGTAATCCCCTCCAAAATCCGGCACTACCGTTGGATTCGCGTCGTCGAGATATTTTCGGTGCTCACCTTCTCCAACCCCGCCCCTTCCTCCCTCACCGGCGCCGTCGTGGGCCGCTGTCGCCGTCGCTTCTCACCACCACCGGCACCACCCCCGAGCTCCGTTTGGTGTGCCACCTCCATCATCTCGTAGCCCTCGTCATTGCGGTTCCATTCCACCACTTCACGCCTTTCGGGGTGCCTCCTACCACCGGCAGGCCACCGCGTCATGTTGCCTTCCCACTGTAATCGCGTTTTGATCTGGAGAATTGATGAAGCACTGTAGCACTGCTACAATGTGATTTCATTTTTTTGGATTTTCTTTCTCGTCAAACTTCGGATGACCCGTTCTCTTCCGTCGTAACTCCGAATCGAGTGATTCAAATTTATAAATTCATCTAAAATCATCCTACATCTTCCTGTACTAATTTTATAATTTTTAGATTTTATTTATTTTCTTTTATTTATTTGTTGCTTCGTTTTGCGTGTAGTCGAAGAAGCTGCTGTCGTCACTGAGGAAAGCGCAATCCAGCAGAGAGACGTCTCTCTTCTCATCAATAAAGTCAAGTCTCCTTGAAACATGTTAACCCTATGATTTATAACTACTTTTATAAAATGTTTACAGCTTGCATTGCTACATAAATAAAAGATTTTGCTAATTAGGTTGGTAGTTAATCCAATTTGCTATTACCACCTTGATATTGAATTCCCTGCTTATTTGTAACCCTAGGTTGCTGTGATATATCATAATAATATTATGTTATGATACATATTGTTTAGTGCATTATATGGGCTTAATTGTGAAGTTGATCAAATACATATGGATGGGTTACTTTGAAATTGTCGTAAAATATGAATTTGAAAAGTTGTGGCAATATGTATGCTGCTGTGTTTGCAAAATACAAATAAATAAAAATGATTTAGACTTAGGCGGATCAGTTTGTTTGGCGGGTGTGAAGGGAGCAGTAGTCTTTGTATGTGCAAGTACCGCCCAAGTCAGTTAAGGACCAACGCTTATGATTGTCCATTCTAAGCACAATAGTTCAACCACATGTCTAAATGGGTACGACCTAGCTAAATAATTTGTAATAATCTAACTTAGACTCTCTTGATGGTGGAATGTGGGTGCCAGATGGAGGCAAGTTATTTTTCCCACACGGCGCAAGAGGGGGCTTCTGTACTGGGTGGATGGAACCCTTACAGCGGTGAAACCTTAGCGGGTGGAGTCGAGTTAGGTTATTGCATTGTAAAGGCCTTATGATATTCACTTTGTCGCACGCCTAAGGAAGCGTGTTATGGCCGACATTAAAAGTGAAATATCTCTTGTGGGTAAAGTGTACAAACTCTGCCTAGTGTAAAACTATTTGAATAGTTGTGCCTACGGTCAAGGGCGGGCAAAGAATGCTTTCATATTGGTAGACTTTGTTTTTGTTTTAAAAAAACTAATGTTTTGGGGATCCGGGAGTGGTTAGAACTCTCGGATGTGTTCCTGACAGCTGGTGTCAGTCAGGTGGTTGGAACCTGTTTTGAATCATGACGGATGGAGTCATTTGCTGGATAATCATGATCTTTTAAAATGTGCGGTTAGAGCCTGTATACTAGCGTTGGTGGCTAGAACCTTCACTAGAGTTATAAATAATTTCAATTGTACAAATAATTATTAAAACCGCTTTGTAAAGAATTAATACTAGTAATGTTTGTTAAAATTTGGCTTTGAGCAAAAGAAACATATTAAGCCATCTTTGGAAAGCCCTGCATAATGTATCTTTACCAGACCTGCTGAGTACGTTTGTACTCATATGGTACACTCAACTTAATCATCAAAAACTTTCCAAGATGCTTTGGAAGATGGTGAGTTCTACGATGAGGAGTTCGATGAAGGAAATCCTGAAAGTTAGGCGTGTGTTCCCCAGTTGTCTGCCTGTGGAGTTTACTTGGCTTTACTTTTTGTTTCTTATTTCCGCTGTTGTAAAACTTAAAGTCATGTGACCTTGTATTGTAATAAGTGGCCTTTCGGCTGGTACTCAGTAATTATATTTACATTTCGTTCTTTTCGGTTATGATACATCGTTGTGAACTGTGTGTACTAGCGTTGATCTGGGATTAGTACAGAAATACAAAGGGGATTTCGGATAGCAGATCTGGGGACCCACAGCATGGCTCCGTATTTATAGCAAGTTTTCGGTGGCAACGTGTTGTCCAAGTGGCCTGAGAAAGATACTGCCCACGAGTTGTTAAATCGATCTGACAAAGTACATAGCAGTGTATTGTCAATTTGGTCTCAAAAAACCGCTGCCAATGTGTTGTCAAATCGAGCTGATAAAGGAGTAGCCAGTGTGTTATCACTTTACTCTGAGAAAGCTACTGATGTGTGCTGTCCAATCGGTAGGACACAATTGTTGTCTGCGTGTTGTCAAATAACACTGAAAACGCTAATATATTGTAGTTAAGAAAGCAGATACTAGTGTGTTATCAAATCGGGCTGACAAAGCTGCTGGCAGCGTGTTGTTAAATCGCACTAAAAAAGCTAATATGTCATACTTACAAAATACAGAAATAATGTACGTGTTAACAAAAGATGATAAAAATTCAGGAGGGAGGTTTTGTAATTTCGAATTAACAAGGCGGAGAGAAAATTAATAAGAAAAAAATCCTTGGAAATGACTTTTAATGTTGGTTGAAATGGAATGAAGGCAGGGAGTACATGGCTCGTACAGAATAAAATGGCATAGCATGATAAACATCAACTGGATACATTATTTCTTACACAACTAGAAATGGCGTAGATAAACATCAACTTGATACATAATTCTTACACCACTAGAAATGGCATCCATGAGCAACTTAGTCTCACTTGCAAGAAACGAACTAGTTTGCAATTATAGCATAAAGTATAACAAGGATACCCACACACACAATCTTTTCCAACAACTTGATATGATCTAAAATATGCTCCATCTTAAACATCAGCATGTTAAATCTCTGCTCGAGCATAGGGTCTATTCTCTGCTCCAGCCTAGGCTGCATCCTCTGTGGTACTATGCTGCCAAGGCGCTCCATGGATGTATCCATGGTATCTGCCCACTGAAAATATTGGCATCCTGCAGCCTACGTGACAATGTGAACATACTTTAAGGCCGTGGAAAGAAAGAAGATCTCTTAAAAAATGGACAACTCAAATAGGAAAATAATAATAAAAACCAGAAGAAATCGAACTGCATTTTCACTTATAGAGAAAAAAGGGCATTTGTAAAACACCCGACAGTTATTTCCCTAAGTGTTGGCGTAGAACACATTAGCTTGCACATGGCAGTTAGGGCAATCGACCAGCATTACAGTGGTAAGCGCAAGGACCCTCCGATTCCCTGAGCTCAAAGTTTAAGACATGACCTTCACCTAAGTGGAGGACGCTGAAGTGAGATGTGAAAGAGGATATGAGGAAGCAGAAACAATATGGAGGCCTATTTATGGAGGCAGTGGAAAGATTCGGAGGGAAAAAATAACGCCAACATGTGGGTGGATACGTCCAACGCATACAAGATAGAAACACGTAGGGACAAGCTGGTGTTTTCATACCCCAGTAATGGGCACTACAAGTGTGACTTCTGTTGTTACACATAGAAAGCAAATAAATGCAATAATTATGACATGAAGACACAAACAATATTTATAACATGAAGACGCAAACATTATTTATGACATGAAGACGCAAATACGTGTGTGTTTCACACTCAAAGCATGACCATACGGCTTGTGCTTTGGCTCTAGTTAATGTTAATCCTAAAGGTGCTGGTGCTGCAACTATTAGGAAGTGCACAAAGTTGACAATGAAAAGTTGTCAATTTCTCATGTTAATGTTACTGTTAGTACTGAAGATGCAAAGTTGTCAATTTTCTGCACTTCCCAGTAGTTGGAGCACTAACACCTTCGGGACTAACATTAACTGGAGTTGAAGCACCAGTCGTATAATCATGCTTCGTGTATAAAATTTATGAGGATTGCTTGCTGTCAGTATGTCCGAAAGCATATAGTAATTAAAACATATGAAATACGATACAACTCATACAACCGCTGGCTCCTTGAAACCTCAACACTAATTTGGTCGTCGCTTTCACGCACGACGAAGTTGGTCCTGTGGGTAGTGAATCGGTCTGGTGCTTGCGTACCACTCCACAAGTCGTACCATGTGTCCTGTGTCGCGAGAGAGGCCTCATCAAGTTTGCTGGGTCCCAGCTGTTCGTCACGAAACATGTTTTGCACCCACCCAAGAGGCTGCATTGGAATGCACCATTAGTGCTGTGGACAAAAGATAGTGCAACAAGTAATGAAAATTACACAGAGCGCTTACAGATGCTGGTTGCGGGGTTGTGGAGTGATGTGCCCACTGGCTGAAGTCATCCCCAGAAATCTGCACACACGTATTGTTAGATCAGTTCTGTCTTAGTAATCACTTCAACTGCAGAAAACATACCTACCTTGGGTCCTACGTGTTGTACAGAGTGTAGGTCAGGCTGGACCAAGTCTTCTGAGGTGAGTGCTTCGGTAAGCCTGCCAGCGCGAATATACCCCATGCCGAACTTCCTGTTGGCAAGTCCTGATCAGGGGTGTCCATGTCGGAGTCTGTGTCGACCTTCGAAGCTATACGTACTGTTGGCGGAGTAGGTGTTTCTTGTTCGCGCCTAGACAATGACGGCAGAAGGAGAGGTCCACGTCGACGGGTGTGCTGTAAAGGGACATGATGTGTACAAAAATGTTAGGTAACTCCATTGCTAAGAAGTTCCACAAATGATGGTATGTTCAATAGTAGTTAATAACTTCAAATAGAGAAAATTTACTTGACGTGGCGCTTGCAAAGATGATGTGCCTACACCGAAGTCGTGCGTGCTGTAAGGTGTGTAGATATCGCTAAACCCGAACTATTGTTGTAAGCATGCTGACGCGAACGTAACCCAATCGAAACATGCTGGCAGCAAGTCCCGCCAGGCGAGTTCATCTCCTAGGCTATGTCCACCTTGGGAGCTGTACGTGCTGGTAGCGGAGTAGGTGCTTCATGCTGGCGCGTAGACGATGATGGAAGGAGAGAATGATCCCCGCGAGCATGCTGTAAAAGGATATGGCATGACCAAAAAGGTTACATTGTGTCAACAATACAAAGTTTGAGAATTAAAAGCAAATTGCATACCAGCATATCCTGAAGGCCAGGCTGAGATGAAGATGGGCGAGAGAAGCTTGATTATCTTTCGGTCGCACTCGAGCGCGATGACATAGGAGATGGAGGGCGGCGCCTCGCTCAGCACCCCGTAACGTGATGTCACTATAACGGCCACAGGTAAGTGTCTTCACTATGCCCTTCTCATCATCCAACACAGAATGTAGAACCCTAAGCAGGCTGGACATAGTGTTGTGCCTTCCATGCCGTAGTGAAGTGGAAGCCTCATCGACGATACGGTTTGCACGATCGTACTGCATAGACAACACGAGACGTTGGTTAGTCCTGAAAATATGAATGAAATGTAATGTAGGCTTGTACCATGTTGTGCGGTGTGGAGGGTGGCCGAGGCCCAACCTATCAATGTGTGTGACCTCCTCTGGCCTCGGAGGAGCAGGTCCAGTAAGTCTAGCACGTGTTTGTGGCACGTACTACTCCAAGTACGCGACGTATGAGTCCACATCGTATGGTCGATCCTCGGCCACTACCTGCTCCGTGGTAGACTTTACCCACATTGTGGTCCATGGTAACTATGTTTAGTGCAAGTCGTCAATATGTTGCCCCATTGAGATTTCCTACAGGAAACATAGTTCCAAGTTTTGAGTTAGAATTACATCGTGTAGGCTCGTTGCGAGAAACATAATAGAAAGTTATGAATTACACTTACATACACACTTTTCATAGTAGAGTTGGCCCAACTTGAGGGAGGATTTGTTGATGAAGTCCGAACTGGCGCATCACTTAAGCAGGGCAGTGCGCCTCCACCACGTGACAAAACACGAGATGACACATCATCAACTAGTAATGAACATCTTGTCCGCATTGCATTGACAATCCATGAGGCACCATACTGAACAAGAAATGTGCAGTCCATGGTTGCCATATGATTTCATCCTTATGTATGGTCTCGAAGTAGTTATGAAACTCTGGGTAGACTCTTCGAGGCCTCTCCCTAGCCCATTCCAACTGGTTGGCTATCCACCGTGTACCAATGGTGGGCCTGTCGATCGGGTCCCCACCCTCACCATAGAATAGAGCACCTAATGGATTTGGGTGAACGGGCTCCTTGAAGTATGGCTGTCTGACAGGGAAATGCTCCCATGATCATATCTGAAGTAACGTGTAGCACACTTTAAGAACATGCTCCTGTTTAGTGGTTTGTACTGTGGTGGTCCTCCAGCTGGGCGTCAGTCAAAGCCTCCGCAATGTAGATGTAGCTCGGGTACACTCAATCTCCCTAAATAGAAGAGAACAACAACCAGCCGAACAAGAAGAGCAGGTACGTGACGAGGTGAGTCCTCATAACATATTCCAGCGCATTAGCGGGCTTTGTATGTATTGGTGAAGCCATGATTGTGGAACCCCCCAAGAGTTCTCTAGGATGGGATGAACAAACCTGTGCTCTAGCCTGACCCTCCAATCAAGCCTATTGGGCGGTGGAACTATCGGTGTGCCCCTGATAGGCAAACCTGTAATGACGGCAACATCCTGGAGGGTGATGGTCATCTCCCCCATTGGAAGTGGAAAGTGTGGGTCTCTAGCCTCCAATGGTCCACGAACATGGACAATAGAGACCCATCCAAAGAGAAAGAATGCATGATGTCCATCATCTGAGCCAACGGGAACAGCCCTGACTGCCGTTGAATGGGCACATATCACGTGTCCAAGGGCCAATGCACAAGCGGGCACCTGAGAACGAACGGACGAGGACCATCACCCGTAAGCTAGGCCCTACTACGATGCTTGGCATTGTAAGATGGGTCAATCAAAGTTTGTAGGTGTGCAACCATAACCTGCAAGAAGATAATAAACTGTAAGATATAGCATTAAATGACATAACAATAAATAACATTACATAACATTAAATTAGTATAGCAGTGTAATAAGCCTTATCGTTACGTGATATGACAGTAAGAAACATGAGAAATAGTACAAATGACCGACGCAAGTTTACATTGAAAAAATGAACATAAAATTACATAAAGGTACTATCATGACACTTGCAAGTACATTGTCGAAGGTCACTATGGACGTGTCTTCTTGATTGTATGCCTTACTGTCCTACATAACCAGCACTTTCGTGGAGCTGGCATGTCTCCCTGTTGACTTGTGTTCATGTCATTATGAATTCGCCTTACTGCCACCGTCCACGGTCACTCATCTTCAAAGTGTCATTCTAACACCAAGTCACTTGGCTTGCCCACCGCTCTCTATAATGCACGTCCAAGCCATATGAGTTAAACTGTAACACCCCGGCATTTAATATGCTTGAATGCTACCAAACATAAGCTAAACAACATCTAAATACCACAATTAAACATAACTTCCAGCAAAGGCGCACATGCTAAAAACCGAGATTTCGGCAGCATCTCCTTTGTTTTAACATGAATTGAAGGAGCAACAACAGTATAGCAATATAAGGCAATATGAGAGACAGCTAAAACAACAATAATTAAAGACTTAACAACAATATAAGTCTATTATCAAGCACTTAATGTCTCCAAGAGTCAAACGAACAATAAAACTCTCATATAGCAAAGCTAAACCTTAAAGCAATAATCATCACACGCAGTTTATTATCAAAACTAATAGAATGACTTGTGGAATAAAAATGGGTGAAGCTACGTGCGGACGTGTGACTATTTCCCTTCCCCGCATGCCGTTCTCATGGTACCTAAAACAACAAGAAAACACAAGCGTGAGTTCAAAACTCAGCAAGCATATTGCAATGGTACAACAAGAACAATTACATAGCAATAATATCTCACATCATGTAAACCATCTCATTCATGGTCACATATTATCATCATCATCAATATGTATGAAGTGCAATGCGATGCTCATGTCTCCTTGGAAACTCATACCGGTATGGTTGAGTACACACCCGTCGGTGTGCACCCTCTCCCCCCTTCCATCCCGAAGATGGAGGGTGCCTACTCCTCGCTTCCGTTCACCGCGGTGAATGGAATCACGATGTAGGACTTACTCATTGGCTCTCCGGATTAGTCATAACTTTTCTCACCGACCTTCCCGGACTAGTTATGACTTTCTCACCGCCCGGGCCATGTAACATGCCATGTATGCAATTATGCCAACATCATATTTAATTTGTACATTAACACATGGCATCATAACATAATAAACATGCTCATAATATCATTGACAATCATTAAAGCATGGCAAGTGATCATATCATATAGTCAACTTCATCTATTCTCAACAAGCAACCTACAAATCGCTATCCATTACAATACACTTGCCTCAACCACGGGCAACGGATTGGCGGGAAGTAGAAGGCACTCCCGTGGTCACACCACCTGCACATAGGTACCACACACTCACAATCATGTCCACAAATCAGTACGCAAACCCTCATCTACCCCGACATTGCCAACTACTCGCAACACCCAAAAACAGAGGTTCTGTCCCGTCGGGACAGCAGCCTTCCAAAAGGCATAACTTGAGTTCTGGGACTCCGAATCAATTAAACGACTACATCCTCGCGTAGCTTAGGAAATTTTCCAACTTTTTCTAAGTATAAGGAAAGACTGATTCGGACTCTAAAGTGGTTTAATATACAGAATACCGTGATCTGTTCCAATCACGTCACAGATTTTAACACGCTCGGTAAAACAGCCATAACTTTCAAACGGCTGGGTGGAATTTAAAGTTCTTTATACCCACTGAAAGGTATTGAAATTACCTACAACTTCTTCAACAGCCGTACGACCAAATTCCAACTCTAAATTGGCGAAAAACCAAACCCTAGGTCGACTGCTCATGCTGCCCGAAACAGAGAACGTGGCAACTTCTAGATCTAATCCAATCTACTCAATTCCAGCACCACCAATTGATCTAAAAACATGATATTGATCCTTAGAATAGTACCTAGCCCAACCCCAAGGAGTACCATGGCCATACCTTCGCCCGACGCACGAAAACTCCAATAGATCTCCTCGCTCCTCGCTCCTCGCTCCTCGGATGGATCTTCGAGGTGCAGGGGGTGGGGAGGCTACCCTAGGGCAGCAAGGGGGTGGAGGAGAGGTGGAGAGGCTAGGGGGCAAAGGGGGAGGGGCGCACGGCCACAAGGGGAGGAGGGGTGGGGCGGCTAGGGCACAAGGGAGGCCAAGGGGGCGCACAAAGGCAGGGTGGGGCGCACACAAGGGGCAGGGGGAGCCCTATAAACCAGCCCAACAGGAATCCTAGTCCTAAATGGACTCATGCACCATCCCACCAAAGCCCACAACCCTTTCCCCTAGGCCCAAAACTCCCCGGAAAGGCCCAAACTCCCGGAAACGGCCCGGAAACGCTAATAACCTCCATACCCTATGGTTTTAACCTTAAATCCACATCTCATAATGTTTTTAACCTCATTATGCACGTTAAATAAGGTTACGACACTCCGTGGTGTCACATAAACTATGAACTCCATGTCCGGAATAGATTGTTGGCGCTGAAGTACTTAGAGATGTAGGGTGCAGATAACTGATGAAGAACAGCACACGCCACATATACATGGGAGCATGGCTTGTGCAGTAGTTTTGGCTTGTTACATGTGCATGCTACGACATCACGTATTTTGCACACTTGTTTATGGTAGCCCCTGCAATGGCCATCGATGAACTTCAAATTTTCACCTAACTCTATCCATGGTGCAGGCAATATGCAAGCGAGTCTTCTCGATTTTCTTCTCTATGTATGCATTCATATGTTGTGAGAACTGCTTCTCGTCATCCAGGTGCCTCTTCGCATTCATTCCCCTATTGACAAAGTACCCAATGGTTCTGTTCCAGATCTCCTCCATGATGGCACTGATTGGAAGGGACCGAACGCCCTTCAGAACACCGTTGTAAACCTCCAACATATTAGTAGTCATTATGCCATACCTTGCACCATCCCTGTCATGGAGCAGTGACCACTTCTCCAGCTCTGGAGCATGCAACTGTGCCCATTGTGAGAAGTTGTTGACCTGGCCCTCCTCGGACTCCGTTGTATGCTTCGAGGTCCCCTCATCTAGTACTTTCCATATTGCCTCGAACTTTCGCCTGTGGTTTTGCATGCACATCTTCATGACTTCCTTATTGCAGAACCTCCTATACAGGTTCGAGGCAAGATGCCTCATACACCAGCGATTAACAATGTCATTCCATTGGTACAGTGGATGTGCCCCTCCTTGCATGGTGCTGATGGCAGACATTAACCCAGCATACATGTCTGTGACAAGGCATACATTTGGGCGGTCTTAGACAATAGCTTACTTAACATTGACTAGGAACCACAACTAGCTCTCTTTGTTCTCGATTTCCATGATTGCATAAACCACCAGGAGTAGCTGGTTGTTCATGACCGCTGTGACTGCCATCAGTATGGTGCCATTGTACTTGCCGGACATAAAAGTGTCATTCATTGTCAGCATAGGCTGGTATTACTTGAAGCCTTGGATGGTTGGTCCGATTGCCCAGAACACACGGTCCAAGATGAAATAGTTTGGACCCTTCATGGGATGCGGTATATCCATCTTGTTGATGTATGTCCTAAGATTGGCTTGAGCAATCTGGTGAAGCATTCGTGGAACAATGTTGTACGCCTCTTTGTACGTGCCGTACATCATCTCTATCACTTTCTTCTTTGCTCGTCACACCTTGCCATAGCTAACATGATATCCCACCATGTTAACCACTTCAACCATTAGTAGTTTCGGAGAAACGGTCACGTCCGCTATGTCCAATTGAGAAATCAGGCTGGTCACGTATAAGGACATGACAGTTTTGTGCTTTTGTGATATGTCAGGACAGATATCCTGAAGCCCGAGGTCGTGCCTTTGAATTTCTAGGCATGAATCTTGCCGGACACTTAGGATCCATGCACTTCACAACGTACGTATCCTGGTTGGACCTGTACAACCGGTATGTGTAGCTTATGTTCATCGTATATCTTGCAATTGCATGCTGGTATGCTATGGTTGTAAAGTGTCCTGATCAAAGGGCTAATCAGTGCTAGCTTTGTTTGGCAACACGAGCGAAGCCATCACCAGATCATCAAGGCGCGAAGACATGTACTCCACATCAGTGGACACAATGCCACCGATGTGAGCTGTATCGTCATCTCCGCTGCTATCGGTGTTGATGTCATCATCATCACATATTGCTTCATTCGTTAAGGCTTCCAGGTGCTTGTGGCAGTCAATGCGAGTGGACCACCACCGAACGACATCTTCGTTTGGTAAAATTCATCTGCACCGGTGTCCTCACCGATGCCCCGAGGGGATGCTTCGACGGCGATGCCACAGCCCCCAAAAGGACTTGAGGTTTCTCCTCTGTCCAGGAAGCACACATACACCATCAGTCGATAGTGTATCATCACCGGTTCATCATGATTTGCATGTATTCCCCTCACATTGCACTTCTCGTGATCTTGAACAGCTCCCATGAATAGTCGGTCGAACCTTCGATAACTCTAGCATGTACGACCTCGATTACAAGCTTCTTTTGGGCGGTCTCCCCATCGAATGTGGTCCTCACGCACCTATGGAGCTCGGCGAAACCCATCTCCGTCAAGCTTAGACCTCGGATCACCTTCCATTCGCACTTCGAAAGGTCCAGCCCATATGGATCCTCGTGAACAACATCGTCCCCATAAAATACGAACAAATCTTGAATAGCCGCCATATAGTACCTACCATAGTAAATGACGCATGCACATTAAATATCAACGTACAGTTCATCACATCCCTAATCAATGCTAATATAAAAAAAACATGAAGTTAATTTTCATATGCTACTGTTCAAGTAATTATGCACCATTATTTATGCCTTATAACATCAATTCATGTACTACTCATTTCACGAACACCGTCATTTCATGTCATACTATTTGCACTAACATCACACCAATTATTACTATTATTTACGCATTCTATCGTCAATTCGTGTACTACTCTTTGTAGTATTGCTGTCATTTAATGCATGACTCGTTGTTCGAATATTGTCATTTTATTTACGATGTAATGTACTAATACCATCAATTCATGTACTACTAATTGTCTTATTATTGTACTAATCACACAAATATTTTGGTAATATTATTTGAACATTATTAAAGTTATGCATATATTGTAGTATTACTACCATTTTATGTACTACTAATTCTGTCATATCATACTAGCTAGTACTACAATAATATTACAATATTCATACTAATATTTCACTAAGATTATATCATTGTTTACACCACATACAACATTATCATTACATGTATTAATAACACATATGCATTAAATACTTCTAAACAATTCGTCACATACCTAATCAATACTAATATAGAAAATACATAAAGATAGTTTTACTTACTATTAATTCTCTCATATCATACTGAAACTACATAAATATTATAATATTCATACTAATATGTCACTAACATTAGGCCATTATTTGCGCACTGTATTGTTACTTCATGTACTATTAATTATATTAATATTGACATTACATGTACTAATGCTGTTGTTTTAAGTATTATTAATTGCACTAAATACACACCATAGTTATTTAAGCCTTGGGACCTCATTTAATGAAATAGTCATTATACCAACATAGTCATTTCACATACTACTAGTTCTACTAACATCACACTAATTATATCCTATTTCTGCAAATTCGTCGCTATAGGGGCTATTTTCGAAAAAACATGAGGACGTGGCCAATATAGTAAAATTTTCCACAAATATTGGCACTGCCGAATAATGGAAGTTTTAATGTATTTGGCCCATTTCATTTTTGTTTTTCTATTTTTAGGTCACGTTCATCCGTATTAGCACAAATGGCCCCTGTGCACTCAGTGCAGGAGCGTAATTTTTATAATTGTTATAATTTTTACAATTCTTTTTTACAATTTTTTGAACAAAACATGAAAATTATATATACCCGGATGAGCAGGATAGATTGCTGCGCGGGAATTTCTGTATTTATTTTTTATTTGCTTAACCATTGTACTAGTTAATCCATAGTTTTACAATTTATTTGGTTCAGTGATGACCAACAAAATTATGTAATTATTGACAACAATTTAATAGTTTTTTTGTTCAGTGATGAGTAGCAAAAAAAAAATGAAATATGAATCGATAGTTTACTATTTACTATATGGCTTATTTGGAAGAAAATAGTAAAGAGGAAATGTACATACAAATATTAGGGTATGTAGCATGATATTGAAATATTATGATGGCACATTGCATGACTTACGAAATGACATAGCTTGACATACGAAATGACGAAAGAGACTTGCCACAAATATTCTCGTAATATTATCCTAACATTATAAAAGTTATGCATACATTGTAGTATTACTATCATTTTATGTACTACTATTTCTGTCATATCATACTGGTTCTACACTAATATTACAATATTCATATTAATATTTCATTAACATTATGTCATTATTTATGCCATGTACCATTATTTCATCTACTGCTAATTATACTATTATTATTTATAGCAAGGGACTGAGTCCATGGGCTGGAGAAACAGACGCCGGTCGATGCTTTTGGCGCTCAGATGGGACAGAGGGATGGGATGTAAAGATAAATCGCATGATGATAGATGTGCTTTAGCCCAGGCCTGGCTTTGGGGAGATGACGCGTGCCAACGCTAGCCGGGGTTAGTGTGAGAGAGAGGCGACACGTGGATTGCGGCGCGCATGTGAAAGAGGTGCAGCACCCCTAGGGCATTGCTTTCGGTAGTGCAGCACCCTAGGGCCGCTGCTTCTTCATAGCCCCTATGGCACCGTTTGCAGCGCTTCCCACCCACTACTCTGGCCCAATTCAGTGCCCCCACAACGTGAAGAGGGCTATTTTTGCAAAATACACTGCACATAGGCCATTTTCACAATTAAAATTTTCAAAAGAGTCAATACAATGAAATTTTCGGGGATGGGTGGGTGTATGGAACCGTCGGTGAGAAGCATAATTATCAATACCAGTACATATCAACCGGTATAGCTAGTATTTACTATTTTGGTATCTAAACCGGTACGAAGTAGCCCTATATACCGTACCGCCTCGATACCAGTCCGATACAGGTCAATACCAGTCTAATACCAGTCATGTCGGTGGAATTGATAATGTGGTCTATTAAACTATATGTTATATTTAATAGTACTACTATGTGTTTGGAGTAATATTATAAGTGAACTTTGGTGAATTAAACATGTGTAAACTTATAAATATATATATACTATTATACTAAACCCGAAAAGGTACGTTGGTATAGACCGATACCGAAGCGTACTATTCCAAGAGGCAAACCGGTATAACCTCCGGTACGATAAGAGTTTGTGGTTTTACCGATGTGGGGCTGCTCCAAGTGAGACCGAACTGTCACGGAGACATGTTTTATGTTCTGAATTTTCATTTTTTTCATCATCCATCCTTTTCTTTTATATTCGTAATTTTTTTTGGGATTTTGGTAAAACCACCTATAGAGTTTGTAAAAAAACAACGTGTATCTCAAAGTTAGTCAAAAACCCACAACAAATTCTATGTTATTACAAATCCACCCTAAAAGCTAATTCAATGGCTGAAGCTCCTACATGGCACATGCATAGCAATTCTACTAAATGGTCTTGTGGACTATGAATAGAGAAGACATGCTAGTGCAGAGTAGGATACATGGGTCAAATGTGGAATAATAAAGTGCGACACAAGAGTGGGAGAATATAGGAAGAATAAAGGAGGATGGTCAGGTGCGATCATCGATGATGTGGATGTCCGAGAGGACTCACGCAATATGGATGGACTTCAACATGATACTAGGTTTGTAGTTCTTGATTTCTAGAAGCTTCCTTGAGTAAACTGACCATTGGGAGAGGGCTTTGCAACCACGTAGAAATTACACGTGGGTTTTCGGTGAATTTTGAGATGTATTTGAGTTTTTGACAAACTTCCTTACTTGCATATATGTTTTTGCAAAATAAAAAATCTCTATTTTTTCTTTTGAGAGCAGGTGCACTTAGATCCGGTAGATACTACTTCGTTCCAAATATTATATTGTTTATGGTAAGGTATAGCCGTATAGCCTGCAACGCAAGTGTATAAATTTATCTATCTAATTACCCTAGACGATACTGAAAGTTATAGAAGAAGTACAATTATTTAGTAGCACTTCTACGCTAATACCGATTCAACGTGACAAATCTAATATTTTTTTTTATGTATATTAGTGGAACTACACATAATCGAAATGGCATCTATTTTGAAAGAGGGCAGCAGCTCTGAACCGTAATATCATTGTTGTCAGAACATCACAAGAATGTTATATGACACAGTAAAAGTCTTGCCAAAATCTTCCATTCCTAGCCAGGCCTGAGAGTCCATGGAGCGATTTAAACCCTGATCTCGTCCCATGTTAATCAGGTATATTACCAGTTGGGCTTGAACTTGATTATTGTCCGTCGATGATTTTATATACCATCATAGTTTTGTTTATAAGAAAACAGTATATCCGTTCAAGTATTGATACGATCTTTTGAGGTGCTGAAAAGAGTGGCGTTATATGCTTTTCTTAATCATTGATCAGTAATTTATAGACCACCTTTTTTGTGTTTATGTTCTGCAACTTAGCTTACATATTGTACAATGCAAGCTGATATGATTCTGATATATAGTTAGACTGAACAGAACACAAGACTTATTTCTTAGTAAGCAATTTATACTAACGGAGTTCAGCATTTGTGAGCTAAAGAAAAGTGCAGCTGAAGTGCCGGCACAGATACACTCTAAAGGCATTAGACTATGTCCAGCGGTTTCCCTTCCCATATTCCCTTCCCATCTCCTGAAGAGAATCCCTTCCCATATTCCATTCCCTTCCCAGACTGCATCTCCAACAGCATCCCTTCCCTATTCCCTTCCCATCCCTTTATACATATTATAAGAATATACTCTAACCGCCAAGGTGTGTATCCTATTAGGTATGGTAGATGTATTCCATGTATTTTCGACTTATCCCGTACCGTGTACGATGGAAGTAATAATTTAATATGTTTTGCTTATGCGAGAAGGAAGCAGTTGTTTTATATGTGTAGCTTCCTAGACAAGGTAGCAGTAATATTTTGTGTGTAGCTTATTGAAGAAGGAAGGGGTAATATTTTATTTGTAGCTTGCAAGGGAAGGAAGTCAAAATCCCGGGCTATATAAAGAAGGGTGGGTGTTGTGACAAACATCATCGAAGCTGTGTCGTAGACAGAATCATGAGTTGGTCTGAGGGTTGGCCGAGCTTTTCTCGGCGAGCTCATCAACTTATTTTGCTGGACAATGAAGAGGAAGATCTGCTACTGCGCATTGCCATTGAGGAGGAGGAACTAGCAGCACAAGAGAGCGTCCCACGGTGGGGGGGCTCCGTTCCCGGCCGGGCGGTGGTCACCGAGGACACCTGGAGGGTGCGGCTAGGCTATACAACGACTACTTCTCCGACACGCCCGTGTATGGCCATGCATTCTTCAGGCGTAGGTATGCAAGAGGAGGTTATTTTCGACGTTGACACCCGCTATTGCATTGATGTGTGCTTTGCACGTCCAGGTTCCGGATGAGCAGGAACCTTTTTGTTAGGATTGCAAGTGCTGTGGAGGCCCACAATCCTTGGTTCGCTCAGAGAAGAGATGCTGCCGGAAGGATGGGCTTGTCTCCTCTTCAGAAGATGACGGCCGCTATGCGTCAACTTGCATACGGTATATCCGGCGATGCTACTGACGAGTATGTTCGTATTGGTGCGAGCACTGCCATTGAATCCCTACGGAGGTTTGTTCGTGCCGTAGTGGAGGTATTCAAGGATGAGTACCTCCGAGCACCAACTCAAGCTGACACAGAGCGTCTGCTTGCGGTTGGGGCGGCGCGTGGATTTCCTGGGATGCTTGGCAGCATTGATTGCATGCATTGGCATTGGAAGAATTGCCCGAAGGCATGGCAGGGTCAATTTACTGGGCATGCTCGGAAGCCGACATTAGTTTTGGAGGCTGTGGCCTCGTACGATCTTTGGATTTGGCACGCCTTCTTCGGCATGCCAGGTAGCCTTAATGATATTAATGTGCTGCATAGATCAAACGTTCTTTCCAGGTTAACGGATGGTACTAGCCCCCAAGTTACGTACACCATCAACAACAATACGTATGGAATGGGGTACTATCTGGCGGACGGTATTTACCCCGAGTGGGCCACATTTGTGAAACCAATTCAGGCTGCTCGAGGGAACAAGCGTGTCCATTTCGGCACTGTGCAAGCTGCAGTGCGCAAGGACGTGGAGCGTGCTTTCGGTGTACTGCAATCCCGTTTTGCTATTGTTGCAGGGCCGGCCAGGTGTTGGGACCAGTCCACCTTGCACGACATCATGACTGCATGTATAATCATGCATAACATGATTACTGAGGATGAGAGGGATGGTCCGTCGCAGGAATTCATGTATGACTTCATGGATGATCACGTCACTATCTCACGTCCGCCGCGTAGGTCGGTCCTCCGTTTCATCGAGGCGACACAAGAGATCCGTGATAGGAAGAAACATCGGATGCTTATGGACGACCTTGTCGAGCACCTATGGTCCATTCATGGGGGGTGCTAGAGTTAGAGTAGAACTGTCAATTTCTATTCAGCATTGTATTTCTATTCGGCAATGTAGAACTATCAATTTCTATTCAGCAATGTATTTCTATTCGGCAATGTAGTACTATCAATTTCTATTCGGCAATGTAGTAGTACCAACCAAATATTCAGCAATGTATTTCTATTCGGCAATGGGTCCATCATATAACACATCGCTTCCTTTGTAGCCTTGCTGTTGTTGATGTACTGATGACAATCCAAGTTGCGCAAATACGGAGCATTTCAGACTATGCAGGCAAGCAACCCGGGACAAACATAGCAGCGACAAGTTAATGTTGTGTCCAAGGAGTCACCAAGTTTCGCTCGGGACGCTAAGCAACCATAACCGAGCCATGTATTCTTGTCAGTTTTGATTTGGTCAGGACGCCTGAAGCAACCAAAACGAAAACATGGTGACCCAACAGTACCGAGCTGATCCACACCCGGGAAAAGCAGCAACCGATCTCCCAAAGCAGCAACAGAACCACAACCATTGCATATCTCCCAAAGCAGCATTATATTTTCACTTCCAACATGAACTGACATAATCAATATATTGGAACTTCCAAGCCATTCACTAACTCACAGAACCACAAACATAGCATAGTTGCAGTAATAACTGCTTCCGTACCGCAGCAATATGAGGTGACACAAGCAATATATTGCCCGAAGTCCAGCACACAATATTTGTTACGTAGCAGAAACACATTCTTAACGGAAAGTCCAGCACACAAAATAGTTAATGAACAAGGTACCATAACTTAAAGTGCCAATCGAAGGTACATTACCCCGACCTCCTAGCAATAATCTCCGCCTTGCGACGCGAGAAGTAGTCATGAGAAGCCTCGTCCATGTTACTGATATCCATTGCCATGATCTTGTCCTCCTCGGTGCGCTTCATGATGGACACCTCCTCACGCCATAGTTCGACCAGTGAAGCCTTGTGCTTGTTCAGCTCTATTAGCTCCTCTTTGTAGGTGGTAGGACTGACCGAAGACGTGCTGCCACCCCCACCCCGAGCCCTAGCCTTTCGCGCGCCATCACGGCCAATTGGCCTAGGTAACTCACCAGATCTAGCTGTCATCATATCATCCGGCACCCCAGAAATTGAATCGTGGCAAGCGGCAGTAGACCGAGCGGACGAGGCATACTCCGTCTTCTGTCGCTTTGCATCTATGTGAGCGCACCACTTTGAGTGCTGACTTAGAGTCGACCAAAGGTGGAGAAAACCAAACGACCTGCCCTCGATTTCCTTGAACATCTTCATCGCCATGGCAATCTTGAAACCGGCAAAGGAATAAATATATAAGTGCACATGATAATGTTGACCAATATTAGACATACGGAACGTCAATTAACTTATCTTATTTACCCTATTCTCGAGAGTACTGCCGCTAGGGTGAATGTCATCGACCTTAGCCATGTATGCAGAAAATTTGCTCGAATCAGCGCTGATGGTGGACCAATGATTTATTAAACCCTTCTGAGATCTCGGAGTCCAGTTCGCAATGGCATTGTCCTCACAGTACTTGACAATGTTGCCCCAGTAGGTGTCGGCTGACTGATCAGTGCCGACGATAGAGTCTTGGCTCACATTCAACCATGCCGACACGAGAAGCTCTTCCTCCGCTGCCTTCCAAGTTTTCCTCGTAGTCTTCCGAACGGCCTTCTTCTTCTTACCCATCGCTGAACTATTATCTGCCGATTGACCGTCAGACCAAACCGGGGAGAAGCTAGGTATCTCTGGGAAGGGCAGGCTTGGTTGTGTGCAGTTCATGTTATCAACGCCCTCATTGAGCATAGTTTGCAGAAATGGATCCATGATACCCCTGTTTACAATTCTGTACACAAAACACTTAGGTTATGCCATGGATAACATTAGACATTGCAAGTAGATAACATTTTCTTCATGGGTAACTGAGAACACTTGATAATATTACACAAGGCAAGTAGTTCAGCCTACACAACATAAGATGTGGACCGTACGTACCACACCACAATAGATAACATTCCACCATACATAACATTAGACATGGAAGCTAGTCACATTGGACCATGACATAGATGACACACCGTAGTTCTACGAACACACGACCATACATAACATCTACGACATGTCTTAATGGTTCAGATGGAACGAGCGATCTGACTCCCATCCATCGGACCCCACTCCCTCCAAGCTAGCCCCACTGACGGACTCCTCATTGTCAGCACGGAGAATGTCGTCAGGGTCGACGTCATTCGAAGGATCATCATCCCCACGATGGTCTGCATTCTCTGCTGCTGCCACTACATGTGCGGCTTTCAAGGTAAGTTCGTCCAAGCGACTAGCGATGGCATCCACAGCGAGGAGGGCCTAGTTCAGGGCGATCGAATGGCAACACTGTCTTAGGGCTGAAATTGTCATTTACTATACGCCTAAGAGCTTCGACCTGCAACTCAACATTTTCTTTCATGCTTCGCAGATATGCTAGGAGCTTTTGTTCATCCATCTACAGAAATAATATTTGTTATTCTAAATAGTACGCCAGGTAGACAAATACTTACAATCTCCCAACACCCAGTGAAACAAATGACTCCACACACGGCACAACCATAGCGGCAATACTTAATGACAGAGGCAATATATAATGAAAGTTACTGAAAGTACTTCCAATCTTGTGATTACAAAAATAGCCGCACCAATTTGTATTCGGCAATGTATTTATATTATGCAATTTTTCCATTGAGAAGTCAATGTTGTGTCGTAAGAGTCAGAAAGTTAAAGTTCTGCACAAAAGCACTACAACAATTCATGTCGGATTCGTCAACTCGGGACACCTGAAGTAAGCACTGCCTCCCAAACTCCCAACACAAGCGACTACTCCAAACCCGGCACAACCATAGCAGTTAGGAAAATAGAAGCAATACTGACAGGAAATACTACCATTCCTGACCAGCAATAGCAGCCAAACTATTTTCACTTCCTATAGTACCTCACATTTTGGTAAAATACATCATCCAACTGACAGAAATGACAACCATAGCAATGCAGCAAAAGCAGCAATATATTTTCACTTCAAATAGTAACTGTCATTTACCAAAAAACTTCCAATTGTACTGCATTTTGTATTCAGAACTGTATTTATATTACTCCATGTTTTCATTCAGAAGTTATTGTTTTGTCGTTACAGTCACCAAGTTAATGGTCATGCAGAGAAGCACTAGAACCGAGCCAAAATACTTCCAATACTAACAGCAAATACAACCATAGCATAGCAGCCATAGCATCAATAGATTTTCACTTCCAATAGTAACTGTCATTTACCAAATTACTTGCAAAACTGACAGAAATTACAACCATAGCATACCAGCAATAGCAGCAATATATTTTAACTTCCAGAATACTATGAACTGACAACCATATTGTCAGTTTTGCACACATTTACCAAAATACTTGCCAAACTGACAACCATAGCATAGCAGCAATAGCACCAATATATTTTCACTTCCAACATGAACTGACATTTACCAAATTACTTCCAATACTTTCTGACTAAATCAATATATTTTCACTGCCAATACTTTCATACACTGACAGAACCACAAACATACCATAGCAGCAGTATGACAGAACCACAAACATAGCATTGCAAGTTTTTTCACGAACTGATAGAACCACACCTAAGCTACCACTAAAAAGTTTTGAACTGCATATTTGGGGGAAACAATCGAAGCAAACAATCGAAGCTCACATCAGATCCTGAAGCACAATCGAAGCAAACAAACACAGCAAACCCTAAACGACATCTTGATTCACGACCCTAATCGCATTTTCACAAATCTGAAACCACCAAATCGACTACAAAAGTGAGCACCACCGGCCTGTAAATCCACAAAATACGGTCGCCATCGCATATTCACCTACCAAATCGGGCACAAATTTGGGGAAAATTTTGGAGCAGTTCGGGGGAAATGTACCTTGCGCCGACGCAGGTCTCGACTCCGTGCACGCCGGTGAACAGGCCCAACTCCTCCCTCTTCAGCAACCATCGACGCGCCGGCCGCCTCCTCCCGAGCCTGCTGTCGCCAAGTCTTTGCTCGCCCTGTGTTCCGCGCCGCTTCCCTCTTCCGCCTAACGCCAAGACGCTCCGCCATCACTGACGAGCGGAAGGGAAGGGAGAGAGAAACTCCCCCGTCCGGGATTCTCTCTCTTATCCCTTCCGCTCCGAGCCCGGGAGGGGAAGCTGCTGGAGCGACGAAGTCGTTCCCGAGCGGGGAGTTTTCCCATCACGAGGGGAATGACGAGCGGATGGGAAACCGTTGGACATAGTCTTAGTAGTTTGAAGCAGAAAATCTACAAGGTTAAATGAAACCTTCATTTGCATTGCAAGCTAAGCCCCTTCCCCTCTTCCTCTGTCACTGGGTGCTAGTACGTACAACGGTATAAGGCGAGGAGTTCGGCCAGATCAATGTTTACATTTTGTCACCCTTCGAAATCCAAAAGTTTAATAAAATCTTATTACTTCAGAAAAAATATGGATAAAATCCAAAAAGAAAAATTGAAATATGAATTTTTTTGGACGGAGATTTCAGCCAAAAAAACTGAAATTTCGTTCGAAATTGCTGAAATCTCGGTAAATTTCAACTGAACAAATGGTTCAAACGACGTTAAAAAAATTTGAATTTTTTTTGTGGATGGTCCTGACCCATCATTAATATTCCCATAAAAATTTTAGATGATATTCAAGCTTAAGGAATTTTGAAAAATTCTGAAAGTGCTACCACTACTACAAAACTGCACATAGGAGACGCCTATCAGTGGCGGTTTGTTTGGAACCGCCACTAATAGAAATATCAGTGGCGGTTTTTTAGCTCAAACCGGTGCCAGGATCATCAGTGGCGGTTTTTATTTCGAACCGCCACAGATAACCGAGTATCAGTGGCGGTTTTTGGTTAGAACCGCCACTGATACTTCGAGCACTATCAGTGGCGGTTCTAACCACAAACCGCCATCGATACTCGTTATCTGTGGCGGTTCGGAATAAAAACCGCCACT
Organism: Rhipidocladum racemiflorum; assembly: GCA_036346355.1. Classification (NCBI taxonomy): domain Eukaryota; kingdom Viridiplantae; phylum Streptophyta; class Magnoliopsida; order Poales; family Poaceae; genus Rhipidocladum; species Rhipidocladum racemiflorum. The sequence goes on from CM070579.1 coordinate 9,481,401, forward strand.
GATACTTGGGAACTATTTGTGGCGGTTCAATGTAAAAACCGTCACTGATAATGGGCGTATTTGTGGCGGTTTTATGTTAGAACCGTCGCAGATACTGTTATCTGTGGCGGTTTTTTGATAGAACCGCCACTGATAACTATAGTTACCTAATTTGAGTGCTCTAAATTTCAACTAAGTGCTTGATTTTACCATGACATGGGTACTTCAAATTTCAACTAAGTACTTGATTTTACCGTGACATGGATACTTCAAACTTCAACTAAGTGCTTGATTTTACCATGACATGGGTACTTCAAATTTCAACTAAGTGCTTGATTTTACCATGACATGGATACTTCAAATTTCAACTAAGTGCTTGATTTTACCATGATATGGATATTTCAAACTTCAAATTTCAACTAAGTGCTTGATTTTACCATGACATGGATACTTCAAACTTCAACTAAGTGCTCTATTTTACCATGACATGGATGCTTCAAACTTCAAATTGGGAGCACTTAGTTAAAATTGGGAGCACCCATGTCATAGTAAAATCAAGCACTTCGTTGAGGTTTGAAATTTGAAGTATCCATGTCATAGTAAAATCCATTGACAAGCACTTAGTTGAAATTTGAAGTATCCATGTCATAGTAAAATCAAACACTTAGTTGAGGTTTGAAGTATCCATGTCATGGTAAAATCAAGCACTTAGTTGAAATTTGAAGTACCCATGTCATGGTAAAATCGAGCACTTAGTTAAAATAGAGCATGACAAATTCAGAGTATGAGAATACTAAAATTAGTGTTCGGGTCCTTTGTGGGGTTAAGGGGAGGGGGACACGTTATATTTCAAATGTGATCATGCCAACACTACGGTACTAGATCACATAAGAACTCTGAAGTTAAGTGTGCTTGGGCTGGAGTAGTACTAGGATGGGTGACCTCTCGGGAAGTGCTTGTATTTGCATTAAAATCGGTGGTAGAACTCATTAGTTAAGCGTGCTTAGGTGAGAGTATTACTAATTAGGATGGGTGAGGGGTGACCTCTTAGAAAATATCTTCATTTTGTGTTAAAAGCCGAATATTAAATATAATTATTTGTGGCGGTTTTTCTTCGTAACCGCCACAAATAATGCATTATCGATGACGGTTTTTCTTTGAACCGCCATCGATAATATTATCGCTATGGTTCAAAACCGCCACTGATAATCTTCGATTATCAGTGGCACTATATCAGTGGCGGTTCAAAAAACCGCCACTGATGGCAGTTACGAACCGCCACTGATGTCTATTTTTCTAGCAGTGTACTATTCTGATAAAAGGCTGACCAACAAATTTAAACCGAATGAAAAATGGTGCATACCATGTTAGAAAATTTTGAAATTTTTTGGATAGTCCTAACACATCATTAATGTTTTCATAAAATTTTCAGATGATGATCAAGCCTAAGAAATATTAAAAAATTTGGACAGTGCTACTGAAGGCTGATCGGTAAATTTCAACTAAATGAAAAATGGTTCAAACCACGTTAGAAAATTTTTATGGATGGTACTAATGCATGTTATTATAAAATATCTAAATGATAATCAAACTTGAGAAATTTTTAAAAATTATAATGGTTCTACTGTCCTGATAAAAGTCTTACGGTGCTATTCCTCCTGATAAATGTTATTAATTTTAAGACCTATTTCTTAAAATTAATACGTAGGTTTAGCAAGTTTCCAAAACACATTGGCAGGTGGTTCACCTGGCAGAGAGTTTTACAATTTATCAGGGTGTTTCGGTACCATTTCTACTAACATTTTGCCCAGTTTGTTTCTTTGCATTATGGCCCCTTTAATTAATTCCTGTCTCGCCGCGCTTGCTTGTGATGCAAATGGCAGCATTCCGATTGTACCTCGTCTGCCGCTGCTCTCCAGATGACTTTGAAGTGTACAAAGAAGGCACACCTGCGAGCCAAATCTTGTCCAATAGAATGCAAGCCGGTCCATAATATGTAAAATCCGGTCTAATTCACCAAAATCTTGATGAAATTTGCCAAAATTTCATCGAGATTTCTGAAAAAAAAAACTATGACAATTTGATTTTTTTTTTTCAAATTTGTTTATTCTGTCGGGATTATGAATCACGAGGTGGGGGGGGGGATCCAAGATTTCACTAAAATTTCACCTGGATATTGAGCCTTAGTGCCATTTGACCGAGCTCTAGCTCGGGTCATTAGCCAAATGCACGACCTCTAGAGCTCGACTTTTCCAGAGCCGATTTTACACAGGGAGATTGAAGCATCATTTTTTCGAGCTTGGCTGGTTCTGTCCTCCCAAGAGATGGAAAATGACAGCATAATATAAGGTGAAGGGGTAAGGCGGAGGAAGGGACGATCGACGAGGGAGAGGTGAGGTCGAGAGAGGGGCGGCCAACGACAAAGAGGTGGAGTTGGGTGGGAGGCAAAGTAGGCAGCGGTCGATGGGTGAGACGAGGCAGTGGTGGATGGATCGGGTGGAGGCGACGAGGGAGAGGGCAAGGGGTGAGATGAAGTGGGGGCAAAATGGTCTTTTGCATGTATTTAGGAGATGAAGCCCAAGAATAAGGTCTCGTTTTGTACTGTTCCTGCTCCTGACTTCCTAGCTGGAGCAGTCGAAGTTAACCGAATGGGCGATACATGGAGCACTGGATTCAAGAATCCAAGCCGAGCGATCCCCACAGAATTTACTATACACAAGGAGCAACGTTTTGGGTGATTACCACCGGGAGCCAACGCACCGAAATGAAAATGCCCATTCAAGTTGGTAGTATTTACCTGCAAATGCCACAGCTATACCCCCAGTGTCCCCCGAACTCACCCAGCCCCTATTCCCCATTCACCTCATCGCTATCTATTTGACCTAGGAGACCAGGCGAGCACAGCCATCCGACGTCCACGCCATGGCATCCACGCCACGACATCCACAGCGATGAGCAGCGACTTGGCGTCCATGGCAGCGTCCAAGATCGGCGACTCAGCATCCACGACGGCGTCCATGAGCGATGATCGGCCATGGAGGAGCGGCGACATCCACGAGCAGTGACCGAGCATGGAGGAGCGACGACCCAGCATCCACGAGCAGCATCCATGAGCAGCGACTTGGCGTCCACGGTGAGCAGCATCCACGGTGCCTCGCAGAGGTTAGCCACAACCCCAGGTTACTCTTCATGCGCAACCCGTGCTCCCCCGACCTCTCCTCCCATCCGATCAACCCCCAAATTTCCATATCTGAGCAAACCCCTTGCATTGGTTCTTGTTTTTTCATGAATCTAACTAACAAGAGCGTAGATCTGGAATGATTCTATGTGAAATTAGTACAAGTGCTAACAAGACCATAGACCTACTGTTCGGTTTTGATCTGGCAATAGTTAAGAACTAGACAATAAATTCATAAAATTGTAAAATGACCAACCTCATTCTTGCATTTTAGTATTCTCAAATTTACATTAGTCCAAAAGCAACGTTAGGACTCCATGAACCTACTAATAAAGAAGATGAATTCATAGCCATACTTCACTCCTCATGTGTGGTGAACGAATTGGTTGGGCATATGGCATAAATATAGGTTCTTGGATCTGTGGATTTACTGCGAAATGTTCTTTTTTCTTGGCATTCTGTTCGAGAAAACAACTTCTTTTACAAGATACATAAGATGATTTGCTCCAATGATCTGAACAAACTGATTTGCCCTGGCAGTGTAGCAAGAATATGAACCCAATTTGCTATTTTTAGAATGCCAGATCTTCCATAATATGTTTAACTTCGGTCTTTTGTATGGACAGCATTGCTTCAAAATGACTTCATTTAAACTAACAAAATTTATATACACATGTCACATGTGTGGACAGTTTGGGTGCCTTGTAAGATAGATCTATAGCCAAGCAAAGGTGGAAAGAGATGGAAATGAGATAAAAATAAGATCAATGAGGTATTTCAATTTTTAGGAGTTGGCTTGTCTGCCGATTGATAGACACATGGGAAGTATTTCAATTTTCAAGAGTTGGCCTGAGCACTAGTGAAAGGCCTAAGGCTAATAGGGCACCACTTATTCGTTTATTAATATGATACACCATTAGAATTTTTTTTTAGCATGGAAAACTTCACCAATTCTCTACAATACACCACTAGAATATCATTATTGGTTGTTAATGGAAGATGATTTCTAGTTCTCTGAGAAGCATAAATTGATGAATTCAGTACAGAGCACAAATGATAACAATAGATATAGTCAATGTGCTCGTATTTGCTAATAGAGTAATAATTTCTTTTACTTTTTTTTTTGGTCAAAATGCTAATACCCATTTGAACAAAGTATGGACTAATTGTCGGGACCCGAATTTGCAAATCCGGACCCTCTGTGTATTCAGCACTAGTCCAGGAACGCGCTAGTGCACACAGTCTTAACATCGGTAAATATCACAATCATACCACTCGATACTAATAAAGTACTTTAATTAAATAGTCAAACTGGTTGCTCGACCTTATGGTCAAGTTACAAATATACGCCACGCAGGGCGAAACTTATTAAGAGAGAAATAATAGCAGCGGAAAATAAAATAACTTCGTGGCGCCATCCAAGATACCACAGTAACCGATCGGGCTCGCTCCCTAAGTAGACGGTTCCTCTTGGAGCTCCTCCTCCAAAGTGGTGTAGACTCCTCTTCAACTGATGTTGTATTGTGGCAAGGGTGAGTACTTGGTACTCAACAAGTCATGCACAGAATGCAAGCTAATATACTACATGAATGGCTTGATACAAAGGAATAGCTCAAGGTATAATTGCAAGAAATGACATTTAACAAATAATATAAGTAGATTCGAAAGCAGTAGAAACAAGTATATTATTAACAACTTTTTCAGGAGTTAAATAAACATCTTTCCCAATCCTAATCCACATTTCCATCAACATCATTATTAAACCAAACCCAACCTTTCAAGTCCAAGTTATTTTCAAAAAAGTCTAACCCTTGACTGTAATTCCCGAGCGATGTCCAATACCGCGGACACGGCTATTCGAATAGATTTTTCACTCTGCAGAGGTTATGCACTTTACCCACAAGATACAGTCAAACACCACAAAGGCGAGTTCCCGTAACAAAGTCTTTCGGAAACCTCTAACAATACAAGTGGTCCTCTCCGGTGTTGCACACTAACCCTTCCCTTAGCAAAGGTGAAGTTTAGGTCAAGCCACCGTTAGATGGGTACCTGGTCACAGCCCCGGTACGCTCCCCCGTTCAACTTACACAAAGGGTGTAGTTGACATCCTGAGGTCCCACAGGTACGTTATTAGCAACTTAATCAACTAGGTCCATCCCATTACAGACATGTGGTTGCATGTTTGACCCAGTTCAAAGGCTTGCAAGGTTAAGTCCTTAGGGTGACCAGGGCAAGACTACCCGAAGAACCAAACCAACGTTCCCGGTGCCACAACTGGCCCACCCGATCAATCTTGCCACATGCCCCAGTCAAAAGCTATTTATCAAACCCCCAGTTGATTACCATGCACCACGTGCCATCAACTTCACATGATACTTTTCCAAAACAGGTGCAATATATCATTAAGTCCATATTAACATTTGATCGTCCAAAATCATGTCATGAGCACGTAGCAGGTCTAAGCAATATACTACAACGATCTAATTTCCCATGTTGGCAGTTTAGTAATGTCCAACTAGTAAACCACAACTAGGGTGACAAGGGTCATGGCACATATTTAATTAACCAAGGTGTCATACAGCAATTAGGCATTTATCTAATTCCCCAGAATTAAATAAAGTATTTTCTAATTGAACTAGCATGCAATAAGTTAAATCAAAATAGGTTTCAAGATAGGATCAATATGGTCAAAGCATAACTTGCCTTCAAAAAGTACTTGCTCTTGGTCCTGAGCTGGCTCCTGGGTCAATACTTCTCCTTCGAATCCTTCCGGCACTTCAACGTCTACTCGTAACGCGTGCAAATAGCAACCAATGAATAAAATAGTAGACAAAAAGTGTCCAAACATCCAAATAAGTTCATAAACAGATAGAGCATAATTTTATGAATTTTTAGAAACTGGAATCGTCAAATTCGGAGTTTAAACGCGAAAGTTATAGCATTTTGAAGTTTAAATAATCAATTAAATAATAATACAGAGAACAACTTTAGTCCAAAAATTAAATAAAATTCATCATTAGGTAGATCTCAATTTTATACAAATTTAGAAATTTGAATCACTCAAATCGGAGTTAAATTGCAAAAGTTATAAGCGTTTGAAGTTTGAATCTAAATTTGAATCAATAAACCGAATTAATTAAATAATTTCTTTTTTGGAAAATGATTTATTGCGTCAGCAGTGACACGTGGCAGCCTCTGATTGGTCTGCTGACGTCAGCCGGTTCATGGACGTGGTCCATGGTTTCGCTTCAGTCTCAGTGGACCTGGTCCACGGCTCACGTGTGATCGACAGTGAGACCCATGGGGGTAGCGTCATCGGCGTCGGCGAGGACTCGGCCCGGCTGGCGGCGAGTGGGACCCAGGTAGCGTCAAGGTGGACGTCACCGCATGGCTGGGTGGCGGTGGCGACAGGTGGGCCCCTCGACACGCGGGCCGCGTGTCGAGACACATCCCAGCCGACGCGGCTGACGCATGGCGGTCAGACTTCCAGCCACATGGCGCTATCTCGGCCGTTGATTTGAAAATCAACGGCCCAGATTGGATATGGTTATCCCGCGTTGGAGTGAACGCGGTAAATCTACGCCGTTGGATCTAGATCCAACGGTTAAGAATAACGTTAACCCCGTAACGTGGATTACGTTACGGGTGACGTGGCCGATCGTGGGCCGTTGGATCTTGATCCAACGGTCCAGATCCGATCTAGTTTTTAAGGTTTGGGTTACACGTGGCTTACCGTAGCCGTTCGATCTCGATCCAACGGCTGTCCGAGCTCGGGTTCCGGCGAGGGCGTGCGGCGGAGCCGATCGCCGAGGCGGGACGACCACGGCAGCGGCGGGGCTCCTCGGCGTGAAGCACTCGAGCAGCGTCTCGACGAGGAACTTGGATCTGGGCTCAGCGGCGGAGGGCGGCCAGGCGGCGGAAAACAGCAATAACCGCGGCGGCAACCCAATCCAACTACGGCGAGCGATTGCGGGTAGCCTGGCGGCGGCTCGGGCTTGAAGGCTAGGGCTACGGGTGCGCAAGCAAACGGGCTATCCGACACGGGTGATGGCGCATTAAATAGGGCCTCGACGTCCGTGATATGCGCGGAAAACGAGGCCCCATGCACAGGCGGCGGCGGAGTCCGACGGCGGCACGGAGAGGACGACGTGGCTCATCGTGAGCCGTTGGATCCAGATCCAACGGTCGCGTGAGTTGGACTCGGGTCCGGTTCGACGAGTTGGCTGACTCGGTCGGACTCGGGTCCGGCGACGTGTAACGCGATCGTGGCCGTTGGATCAAGATCCAACGGCCACGCGGTTAGGGTTCCGGCGAGCGGGTTCGGCTTGACCACGCGGCGCGGTCGGGTTCGGTCGGATTCGTACTCGAGTCCGACTCGGGCTCGATCGGAGGAAACGATGAAACCAACTCGATTTAATTAATCCAATTAAATTCTCGAAATTCAATTAAATCATTAAAAATAGCAAAAGACTGAAAAATTCGGAAAAATTCTGGAAAATATTTTGGAACATTTTGGACTCAAATAAAATATTTCCAACAAATTTTTATTTGCAAAGTTTAATTCTTTAATTATTTCAAAATGGAATAAATTCAAATAAATTCCAAATAAATCCAAATAAATTCCAGAAAATTCCAAAAATTCACCAAAGTGCCAAATCACACATGAATTTAAGAAAAGCAAATTTTTGGGGTGTTACACTAATGCAGATGGCAGGAAATACTGAGTGGACTGATGAGAAAACTAGGATAGTGTGTGAGTTATTTGTTGAACAAGTTATAGCTAAAAATCGTTCAAGTACCCTTTTGAACAAAGTAGGTTATGTTGCTATGATTGCCAAATTTGAAGAAAAGACTGGGCTGTAGTACAAAAAACAACAATTTAAGAACAAATGGGATAAAATAAAGATTGAGTATGGCCTATGGAAGAAATTGTTGAAAAGAGAGACCGATCTAGGTTGGGACCATACGAGGGGTACTCTTGACGCCTCCAATGAATGGTGGAAGAATACAAATAAGGTGAGTACTCATTTTGTATTGCATGCATGAATATTTGGCTGCAATTTCTTTTAAGTTCTAACATTTTTGTCTCACTGTGATAGGACTTGAAAGATTGTCTCTAGTTCCAAAAGAGAGGTCTTCAAAATGAGGAGCTGATGAGAGAGATGTTCAAAGATCGTCGAAACACTGGAGATGACCACTGGAATCCTTTAGGGAATTCTCTTCAACATGCATCTACTACTATTGATCTAGAAGAGGATGCAGATGAGAATGACGACAAAGAAAGTGATCAGGAAGATGAATTGCATATGGCTGACAAGAAAGGAAAGATAGCATGTGGTGCTAGCAACGAAAAGAGGGAAAAACTGAAGACTGGTGGAGGACAGTGGATGCAAGACCAAATGACGTGCATTGTTGAGTGTCATGAAAAATCTGCTACATCTTTTGAATCATTCTCTGAAAGAGAGGACCCCTTGGGGCTTAGCATAAAGGATGTCATAGTAGTGGTGAAGGATTGTGGTGCAGTGGCTAGGACTAATAAGCATTTCATTGTGACTGAACTATTTACCAAGAGGGCTGAAAGGGAAATGTTTATGACCTTGGACACTGCAAAAGAATGATTTGGTTGGTTAGCAAGGAAGTGTGTTGCCAATTATGGGCAATAGATAGCCATACTTGTGTTGTATCATTGAGACTTTTATTTGTCTTTGAGACTTTATCAATTGATGTTGCCAACTATTTATCATGACTTGTTGTAAAACTATTTCGTTGTTGTTGAGAATTTATTGTGTTGCTATCTTGATATATTGATATTGCTATGTTGTCATTTTCATTTTCAGGTGTCTTGTGAAAGTGAAATTGGTGGGAGTGATGATGAGGATAATCATGATTTTCTTGTAGAGTTGATGAGGTGACGACAACAGTTCATGTCATCTCTAACTTGTGCGACGCCTATCATGACAAGTTATTTCTCAAAGTATTATGATAAAAATGAACCTAGAACTTCACAACTAAGTGGATATGGCTGCGTGATAGAAACTTTGAGGACTCATGGGGAAAGTCACAACATGTTTTGCATGAACTCTAGACTTTTCTACAAGTTGCGTGATCTTGTTATTAGCACTTATGGTTTAAAATCTACCTCTCATATGCACTCAATGGAGGCACTTGCTATATTCCTATACATATGCGCTGGTTGTGAATCTAATCGAAGGGCATAGAATTGGTTCAAGCATTCAGGTGATACAATTTCTCAAAAATTTGATGAGGTACTACAATGCGTTGTGAAGATATCGAAGGATTTTATACAACCCAAGGATCCTAATTTTTCTACTGTTCATAGTAGAATTAGGGGTGATAATAGGATCTGGCTACATTTTAAAGATTGCATTGGAGCCATTGATGGTACTCACATATTTGCAACTCCACCTCCAGAAGATCTTGTTAGATACATTGGTAGATCTGGAAATGCAACTTTTAATGTTATGGCTGTTGTTGATTTTGACATGCACTTCACATATACATCTATTGGTCAGCATGGATTTATGCATGACACCTGCTCTATCATGCATTGGATGTTGATAGAGATGTCTTTCCACATCCTCCACAGGGTAATTGTTGTTCTTATCATCTATGTATATCTTTCCCCCATAATGTTGGATTGATTTCCATTGTCTATGTTGTAGAGAAATATTACCTTATTGATGCTGGCTATCCAAATAGGACAGGGTACTTAGTACCATACAAGGGGCAAAGGTATCATGTTCCAGATTAGCGGAGAGGCCCCGCTCCAACTGGTGAGCAAGAGCTATTCAACCAATTGCATTCAAGTATTCACAATGTTGTTGAATGGACCTTTGGTGTGTGGTAGATGAAATGGAGGATTCTCCTAAAGATGCCAGCCTTTTGATATGCCCAAGCAAAAGATGATTTTGGCAGCCACCATGTGCCTTCATAATTCCATACGTGAGAATGCTATCTCTGACAAATATTTTCATAGGTGTGATCGGGATCCTAGTTATGTACCTACAATACCATCTCGATATGCAAAATATGCCATATCTCAAAATGCTTTGGATTCGTCAACATCATAGTCCAGTGATAGGTCAATGGATCAATTTCATGATGATCTTGCAAAGGCAATTATTCAATCTAGGATGATCTAATGAGTGTATTTTACTTGTTTTGTTATCTTTTGTAATAACTAATATATCACGATGATACTTCTATGTAATTTTTGGACTTTATTACCATGCTAATTATTTGGAAGGATGAACAAGCTTGCTATATAGGAGACTTCATTCTTGTGGTGTGTCCCTAATGAGGTTGCTTTCCTTAAAGATGAGTTGACTTCACTGCAGTACTTCCTCCAAGATACTGATGATAAATGGAGGGAATGCCAACATAGCAAATTGGGTTCGCCGGATCAGAGATGTCACATATGAAGCTGAAAACACCATCTAATATATCATGACGCGACTTCTATTTAATTTTTGGACTTTATTACCATGCTAATTACTCGGATGTTCAATATATTGCATGATTCTAGTTTTTATTTTCTCGTGTCTCACAGATAATCCATACAAATACAAAGGGTCAAGTTACAAATATAAGTCAGGTATTACAGACAAAGGCAAATTGGATAATTCCTCTAAAACCCCTCTTTCAAGAATCTAAAACCAATCATCTAGCCGAACACTTTTAAAAACTACTCCTGATTCTTCACAATATCAGAATCAGGAGAAGTCGAAGCAAAATCAGAAAGAAACTGGAGCTAAAGCCCTACCAAACGGGTGCTAAGCTAACCACCCCAGTTTTCGGCTCCTCTGCAACCCAAAAATATGAAGCCGAGATTGGCCGGCCCAAATGAAGTATGCATCAGCTTCGGTAGCCCTAAAGACACAAAAGGATAAAATCCGTTCTTCACACTACTGTTGAAGCTATCACCGGAAACCACCTTGCCCGCCAACCAAATACATGTCTTTACGCATCGCTGCTTGACAAGCGATACCACCGCCAACGGCAGACACTGTTGCTCACTACAATCGTCGCCAATGCCAAATCCAGTCGCCATAATTTTGAGACAACCAGAGAATTTGGGAATACTATTTTGGAAGTTTATTTTAGGGGGATTAATTTGGTTATATTTCATGGGATGAAAGTGTATATTTTATTGCGTTCGTTTGGACAGTTTTATTTTTATTATTTTGGAGTCGAAATTGGGCAAACACCCATTGTTGGGGCTCCATTTTCTCCTTAAACCAGCTTCTTCAAAACTAGTTTCGAGATCACTCAAACTTACTAGAGTTCTATGTCAAAGTCCTACTTTGATATCGAATTAATGTCAGCTGTGTCGATGATTTTGATGTCGATCTTACAAAGTAAAGGGGGGGAAGTCGAACTCGAGACTATACGAAAGAGGCAGAGCGTCTTTATCGCTGAGGATGTATTATAGTGGGTGCTAACTGATGAGAAAGAAAAATGAGCGGGATTGCACTACAATGTGGTGTGTCGTGAATGTCCTCCGACTAAGCCTTGTATAGTACTTAAGGGATGGCAATTGTTTTTTTAAAAAAAAAAAATTGGGCAGAGTTATAACATTCATTAAGAGAGGGGAATAACTATCAAGCTATAAACGCGTGTGTGTATATATATATATATGTATGTATGTATGTATGTATACATATGTATACATGTATATATACATGTATACATCTATATCTATACATGTATACATGTATATATATATCCTCACATGCATACCCCACACGTACACATATCCACGTGTTGCACTCAACGCTGTGCGTATCCGTATCGAGTAATGCTCAAACACGGATGGACATTACTAGAAAACTAGTCTACTACCGGCACATCACTGCCGTTTAGATTTGAACCGGTATTGATAGTAACATCAGTACTGGTTCATTGGCTACAGGGTCGTAATGGGCTTTCAGTACCTGTTCGTAACACGAACCGGTACTGATGCCCTCACATTAGTACCGGTTCATGACATGAACAGGTACTAAAGGCACGATCACTACCGGTACATGTTACGAACCGGTAGTAATGCTTCGTTTCAGGAAATTTCAAAAGGAATGCATACTCTATGTAAAGCAGTACGTGATGGTAGGTGGATTGGCTAGAAGAGTGAGGTTGGAGTCACAAGCGAGGTTGCGGGTTCGAGTCCCACTTCTCCCATACATGCATCCTCGATATATTTTGTAATACAGCCCACCATCACTACCGGTTAGATCAACCGGTAGTGATACCGCTTGGGTATCACTCTCCCGGATGCTTACAACCGGTTCTAAAACCGGTTTGAAACCGATAGTGATGCCTGTATTACAGTAGTGGGACGAGACGCGTATCACGCTCCCACAACTAAGCAAGGCTCGGTCTGCAGGGATGGCAATTGTCAATTGTCATTGTTGGAGATGCGCCTTGTCAATTCCTGGATAAACCGTTTGTGAGGGAAGTTATAGTCAGCGACTCATCTCTTTGGTGCAGTTGAGGAGATAGTTCTTGGGGCTGTTTATGTTAGGGATGCTGTAAAACATAATCTTTATCCGCATTAATCAACAGCACGTCCATACGAACACACGAATAAAAGTAGAAGTATAAATAGAAGCACACACAAAAGTATGGGACAAAGTCTCTCTTTTATTAGATTAGTTTTCTCTGTACAAGGGGGTGCTCAATATATAGCAAAATTGATAGGAGATAGATTTGGATTTGCCCACTAATAGATAAAGTCCTTTCAAATTTGAACTGAGATTCTATCTATATCATAACACTCCTCCTTGGGCGAATACCGCGTAATGCACATGTCTTGTTAAAAATCTCGTCCCAAAAATTCAATGGGAAAAAAGAGATAGAGAAAAGAGTACATTGCACTTACACTCTGTGTTACATTAGTTGCCTTATTAAAAACCTTCATGTGAGAAAACTTCAAAAAAACTCGCTAAGAAAAATAGAGTGTAAATTGTAATCTTCAGGATATAAAGTAGGATCTTCGTGCTCATGCAAAAGGTCATGGTTCAGAGTTTTACCCCCCTAAACTCTATATATCTCTAAGTCATCTCATTTCAATGCCATTAACACATCTTTGAAAAATAGATTTTGGCAAAAATTTAGTGAACAAATCTACTAGATTTTCACATGACTTAGTTTGTAATATATTTACCTCACCACTCTTCTGGAGTTCGTGAGGATAGAAAAGCTTTGGGGCAATATGCTTCGCGATATTGCTCGTTACATAACCTATTTGCATTTGTGTAACACAACTAATATTATCTTTATAGATAATCATAGGGGCATCGACAGTATTAAGACCATATGACTTCTGGATATGGTTAATCGCACATCTCAACCATATACACCCACGTGAGGCTTATAAACTCTAAGTGGCTGGTAGAATTAGCTACCAAAGTCTGTTTAAAAGACTGCCAAGAAAAGGCTAAACCACTTCGAAAAACTACAAAAGCCAGTCATATATTTGGCACTATGGGGATTAGACAAATAGCCAACATCCATATATCCCACCATAATTAAGTTTTGGTTCTTCTGAAAAAATAATCCAAGATTTTGAGTACATTGGAGGTATATGAGTAAAGTTTTAACATTAGCCCAATGTCTTCTGGTTGGGACTATACTATTTTATGCTAGCAAATTTACTATGAATGCAATATCAGGCCTTGTGCAATTCGCAAGATACATAAGTATGGGACTTCAGGTCCAAATACTTTCTCAATTTCCATAATTGGTCTAAAAGGGTATTTATCCACTTTAAGGGATCTCACAATTATAGGGTCTTTAAAGGATAAGATTTATCCATATTAAATCTTTCCAATACCTTCTTTGTATAGGTAGGCTAGTGCACAAAATTTACTTCTGGAAAATGCTTTAGCTGCAGGCTTAAACAATATTTGCTTTTACCTTAATCTTTCATCTCAAATTCCTTCGTAAGGTAAGAACTTGCTTCGTTATTTTCTTTGTGGTTCCGATGACATTTAGTTCATCGATATGTACTGAGATGATATAGAATCCATTCTGGGATTTCTTTATGAACACATAGGGATAATAACCCTTCTTTAAGAGGAACTCATTAAGTCGGTTGTACCACACTCTCCTAACTATTTTAATCTGTATAGCAATCTCTTCAGTTTGACACTATATATGTTGCGATCATTAGGATTTACAATTTTAACTCCCTCAAGGATTCTCATATAAATATCCGTATCCAGTAACCCATATAAGTATGCAGTCATTACATACATCAACTACATTAATAAGTTTAAGCTTTCTACCATCAATACTAAATTTTGGTGTTATTCCACTCATTACAGGAGAATAGGTTTCATTGTAAGCGATGTTAGGCCTCTGCGTGAACTCTTGTGCGACAATCCTCACTTTATATCTCACCACCTAGTTATTTTCTTTCTCTTTAGGATGAAAACCCATTTTGATCCTACAGGAAACAATTTAGGAGGCTCAACGAGTGGAAAAGGCAAGACTTCCTTAGACAATAGCCAACCAGGAACATCGCAAAGGCTGGATCCCTTGGAGAGTCATCCCTAACATATCCTTTCGATCATGCCACAGGTTCCAAGGTTGGCGGTAAGGGACTTAAACATGGTTCCTAATAGTTCACAAGAGAAAACTCTCATAGATAAAATTCGTATTATAACTAGTGCAATTTTAAAGCAACCCATGGACATGGATGATGTACCGCTCATAAGGTCTTTAGTTGCCGATCTGCAAGAAGCTGCTGCAGAAGTACAGAGCATATCCCCATCCATAATATCTTCAATTCTCGCGTGGATCACTCCTCGTTTGGTTGGCATCAACAAAGCTCCGACCACCAGTAGAGGAGTAACCCACAAAGGAGAAGCGTTTTTGACAGGCTTGGCCTAGGTGAAAATATTAACCGTAGTCGGCAATGACTTCATTCTCTTGATTATATAGAACAAGTGCCTAACATACAAACACATTTGGGATTGTATACAGGGTGCAAAGCCTTTTCTCCAAGACTCAAGAATGTCATTTGACCTGAAAAATTCAAGCCATGTACTTTGAAAAGCTATGATGGAACTCAAAACCCATCAGAATTCCTCCAAATATATACCACCACCATCTAAGCTGTTGGAGGCAATGAAAAGGTAAAGGCAAATTATCTTTCCACTGTTCTTAAAGGATCTGCAAGAACTTGGTTATTTAATCAACCAGAAGGATCCATCTTCAGTTGGGAAAACATATGCCATACTAATTTAAACAATTTTAAAAGTTGCTATGCAAAACTAGGTAAAGAAGAAGACATGCATCATCTTTGGGAAATCTCTGACGAGAATTTACGTCATTTTATTAAAAGGTTTGTAGAGGTCCGTAACACAATTCCAAACATATCTAATGATTCTGTGATACGTGCATTCAAGTAGGCCGTATGCTACAAATGTTTCACGGAGAACCTCAAAATTAATCCACCATCTACCATATTATAGCTCTTCAATATGGCTAATCGGTACTCAGATGCACATGAGGCAGTTGAATGGAACTGTATGGTCGACAAGGGCCATGCACCACACCAACTAGGTTTGAAGATCACCAAAGGTAACAAACCTAAAAGGATATTCACATCTGAAGACCGAAAAAGTAAAGGTAAGAAAAAGTTTAAACAGATCTCTCAAAGGGAAGTTGCATGCATCTCCAAACGAACTGCGTACTCCAAGGATAAAACACCTAGGAAGAAAAAACCTGGTCGGACAGGTGACCAGTTCATTCCCAAAGGTTCTACTTCAAACAATTGGAATGGACAATGGTGTCCTCTATATAATGCACCAGAACACGACTTGTGTAATTACCGAACATGGCAAAAGCTTCACAAAGATGCAAGAAAACACTCTAAATCAAGATGGAATTTGGGGGAAGATGATGGAGCTCGATGTCATAGTGATCAAGCATGTCAGCTAGGAATTCGCTCTCAGTGAGATGAAAACCTAACTTAGAGTATGTGGCGAAGAGCACAATGCGCCCTTCCTGAGGGATGAGCTTAACATCTTCTCTGCTAGTGTCCTAGTGCATTATCTCATGCGATGGGATCAAGCCCTGAAACAGGAGTTCTTGGATCTTGCCCTTGGTGAAAACAGATTTATCCATCGCAAACAAGGAAAGAACCCAAAGGTTGAAAAGCTTTGAACTTTTTTCTAGTTGTTGAAACTTTTCACCTCCATTTCTTGATCGAAACTTTTCAAATGCGAAAGAGAATGGAAGATGAAAAGCCTTAAGAACCAAAAAGAAAGAAAGAAAAAGAACTCAAAAGAAGTTTTTCACGCTCAAATGTCTCAAGGCGTGAAGTGTTTGAGGGAAGCCTCACCACCTATATTTATACTACCCTTTAGGACAGTTATCCCATCGATTCAATTACCAAGGAGATCGCAAAAGATTTCTCTATAGGGAACCGAAAAGGTGACATGATTAGTGCGAAACCCCATAATTTGTCTTAGAAATTGAAAAGTCTTGAGTAAATACATACATTTATTAAAGTCTTGGGGCCTAGCTGACAACGATTAATATGTCATTAATTAATTCTGAGCCTACGCACTTATAAAAGGCCCATAAAGTAAAAATAAGGCACATGGCCTATTACCTGGTTAGGATTTCAACCAAAGCTAAATTTAATCACGTGGAAACATTCCCGACTAGTGTACAAAACATTAGTCAGAGATATAGTATGCCCTAGTTACCTCGACTAGTTATATACACGTTGCTCGGGGTAACCTCAACCAGCGTACAAGGCGGTTATGCTTTAGCCTTCGCCCCGACCTGATTGAGATCAAGAAGGAAGTTACCACCGCATAAGACTGGCGTGCGGGATATGCTTTCTCTAACAGGTACAGACGATTGTTTGAAAATTACTCCCTACGAAATACACCTCTTTATGAAAAGTCATCTTTTGACGAGAAGACGCCTTTTCGACAAGAAGACGCCTTTTCGGCGAGAAGACATCTTTTGGTAGGAAGACACCTCTTAGAAGATGACAACTGCCATCCTTTTGTTTACTATAAATAGGAGGCTTCCGCAATGATTCAAGGAATGATCATGGTGATTAAGATTAAGGATAAGAAATTAGTGTTAGTTCTCCACTCAAAGTCTTTACTCTGTAAACATTCATGACTAAATAAAGACATTATCCCTTTTCCTACTTTTTCAATCTTTGATTTGTTAGACAAAGGTAACCCAAATTATATTTGTAAGCTCGATCTAGGGACCCTCTGGTTTTGAACATCGACAATTTGGACTTCAATATATTTCGATAATACTGAAAGGACTTAGATAACTATTACATGCCTTAGGATTGCTAACCTTTTTTTCTCAACTTAGCTAACAGCCATGTGGCACCATACAATTGATAGATAAATGCTTGAATTTTTTTGTAAATAATCAATTTTTATTTATGTATTACAACAATATACATAGATTTTCTTTACAAAAATAACCTCCAATCGCTACAGCCTGGCGCGAGGGAGTCTAATCGCGCCACGTAAGCGCGAAATGGGGGCTGTCGCGCCAGCATGGCGCGACTGGCGACATGGCAGTTGAGGGGAGGGGGCCAGCGCGTGGTAGGCGCCAGGGTGGCCAGTCGCGCCACCCTGGCGCGATAGGAGCGGGCGGTCGGGCCCGCAGCCCGATGGCGGGGACGAGCGAGCAGCAGGCGAGTGCGACAAGTGATCGTGGGCAGACAACGACGCAGCGACCACGCCCGTCGAGCGGCACGGCAGCCACGGGTGCAAACAAAAGGAAGGGGACCGAGACCAGCCAAGGCAGAGCCAGGAGAAAAGAAAAGAAAGAAGAAGAAGAAGAAAGAAAGAAGAAGAAGAGAAGAAAAGAAAAGAAAGAAGAAGAAGAAAAGAAGAGGAGGAGGAGGAGGAGAAGAAGAAGAGTATTTTTTTTCTTGCTTGTTCGTTGTTCGTTCTTTGTTCATTTGTCGTTCTTCGTTCATCGGTTAGTAATTTTTATAATTATTTTTTCATGGTATAATTGATATATACGTAGAAAAAATATAGGTAGTCTCAGAAAACTGTTGAAGTAGCCAAAAAAATGTAGTACCTAAATAATTTTGTTTTACGCATATTTTATAAAATTATGTGTGGATAATGTTGTATATGTGCAAATAATGTTGGTACATAATATAATATTGGCCCAGAAATATATGAGTTGCAATATTAATTTATTAGAGCAAAAAAAATGTGTTGTTGGTTGGACAAAATAAACATAGTAGCAAGTAATTATTTACGAAACTAAAAAAAGTAGGTTTACACTGAAAAGAAAGATGATATATGTAGAAAAAGTGGAAAAGGACAAAAAAAAATAGCAGCACACACCGAAAAATTGTTAGTGTATCAACTAAAATGTAGTATGCTATTTCAAAGTTATTATGCAAATATTGTTAGGGTATCAACTAAATATTGCAACACACACCGGAAAATTGTTAGTGTATCAACTAAAACGTATTTTCAATTTTCTCCTCAATAATACATGACCGCTATGCTGGGCTAATGAAAGCGATAAAGAAGATGCAGGCAGATATAGAAGAGCCCTTTCCGTGGCCAGATTTGCAGAACCGGTGGTGCATGCGACACATGGCGGCTAACCTATTCAAATATTTCAAAAGTAAGAAGCTCATGAACCTATTCAAGAGGTTGTGCAAGCAAAATCAGCAGAGGAATTTTGATGCCATCTGGGAGAAGCTTGATGAGCTCACTAGCAAGCAGATATGTGATGAAGAGAGACAAGTTAGGGGCAGTACTTTGGAGGCACCACAACGTTTGCAACCCTTACCGGACATTGACCCACCAAACATCAGAAGGAGGCTTTCGAGAAACATCAAGTGTTTTTCGCACTGGATCGAATCTGAACCAGTTGAGAAGTGGGCACTATTGCATGACACAAATGGGGCAAGGTACGGGGTGATGACAACCAACCTGGCCGAGGTATACAACTGGGTAATAAGGGGTCTTCGCGACATACCCCATGTTGCTATCGTCGAAGGTGTATTGTACGGTACGGTGAGGTATTTTCTAGAATGGCACGCAGCGACAGTGTTGCATGCAGGTACCATTCAGAGTCCCTACCGCAGCGTCGTTACGGCTTGGATGGCGAAGAAGGTTGAGAAGGCCCTCCTACACTCGATCGTCGTCATGGGTACCACGGAGTTACGATTTGAGGTAACACTGAGGAATATGGAGGGGCTAGGAATGGCAAGTGGAAGAATCACCCATGAAGTGAGCTTGGGGTATGGTATGGATCACACGTGCACCTGCACTTGCGGAAAGCCATACCTTCTGCATAAACCGTGTTCGCATGTCTTGGCGGCCTGCGGGCAGATTCAGATGAGTAGTGAACAGTTCATTTCTCCGTACTACATGTCGCAGACTGTCGTTCAAACGTGGTCCAGTGAACTACATGGGTTTCATGCCGCCGGAACTTCACTGAAATTGATCATGCCACACGCAGATGGGTCCCTGACATTAATAGAGTGAAGGGTGGGAAAGGTCATCGCTAAGCGCGCCGCATCCGCAACGACATGGACGAGTCCGAGGTGGGAGGCCCTATTCAGAGGTGTGTCCTATGTGGGGAATATGGCCATAGGAAGAACAAATGTCATGGGAAGAACGTTTCAGGTGGAGGCTCTTGATGTACATTCCTGTAAGGCGTGTTGCCATGTTCGGGATTTCCTTCCCTTTTGTATGGAATGTAATAATCGTACAGTTCTCTTACGCATGTATGTAATAATCATCTAATTCCATTTGTATCGGATTTCATTTGTCAAAACTGTTATGCATGCGTGTATGTTTGGTATTGCCTGTTTTTCCATTTAACATAATGTGTCTGTTTTATGTTATCAATAGAAATTATTACATTTTTTGTTGTAAGTAGGTATGGTGGCTGTACGCGATGGTGACGATTGGTCGTACGGCCTTCTTGATCGTCATTTGGACGCACGCCACCATGGACGGTTACACGCTACTTGCAGAGCAGACACGGATCCTGGTGTCTTGTCCACACGGACTCCAGTTTGTGCCTGGGGCATTGACAGATGCTGGTTACCCAAGTATGTAAGTGTACCAAATTTTATCGTACTTACTAGGTTGTAACACGCTGTACTCTAACTTGTAATTTATTGTTGCAGGTTGGAGGCGGCGGGATTACTTCCACTTGCACGGATGGTGGAGGCCACACAGGAGGACGTCGTCGATGGTTTGGATGGTGAGGTCATCGTTGTGGAGAGATCCCGACGCTTTCCCTTTGACCGATCCCTACTTACTGCCCTCGTGGACCGCTGGCGGCCAGAGATGCATACCTTCCACTTGCCCTGCGGAGAGATGGCACCGACTCTGCAGGATGTTTTGATGCTGACCGTTCTACCGATCGCTGGCCAGGCGGTTGTGCCAGCCGAGATGGATGACGAATGGCGTGACGAACTTTTTGCTAGGTTCGCATAAGTCCTTCCCCCTGCACATGGAGGCGAGCCGTAGTACGCCCCGCTACACCCACGACAGAGGCACATTCCTACTCTCATGTGGCTTCGCTAGTTCGAGGTATGTGCTGTTATGGTTCAAAATTGGTATGAATTATTTTATCGGTGTAGCCAACAAACTTTTCTTCTTGCAGGTTACTAGGATGGCTGGGGACGCCGACGAGTACCAAGTGAGCCGACACCTGGAGGCTTACCTTTTGTGGTTGTTCGGGTGGGTGATGTTCACCACCACCATGGAGACAGCGTCGACGCTAGGCTTGTCCCGATCACACGGGCAATTGCTGACGCTGCTCCAGGCGAGGTACCTTAGTACAGTTGGGGGTCAGCTATACTTTGTGCTACCTGCTGGGGTCTGTGCGACGCGTTCCTCAGGACGCGTCTCGGTGCGATCCTCTCCGGGTGCCCACTGTTGCTCATGCTCTGGTCATTTGAGCGCTTCCAGATCGGACGACCATGGGTTGAGGACAGAGTGTACGGCCCGGAGTTCTACGGTGGCACGCCAGTGGACCGCCCTACGATGGGCTCCCTTTGGTGCTGTAGATGGGTACATAAATGTTTTTCGTACTATGCAATCTCGCATTCGTGCCTTTTTGTACTAACTTTATGTCGGTACCTTCTGTAGCTATAATGGGCTAGTCTGCAGGTACAGAGTGTGTACGGACACTTCACGGAGGTGTTCGACCTTTTGCGGGCCGAGCATGTTTGGTGGGAGCCTTACACCTTACAGGAGGTCATGCAGCGCCGCCGCACGCTTTGTCCATCCTTTGCGCGCGAGATCTTCCGTATTCGATCACACGACAAAAGTTTGTGTTCGATGTATACGTTGAGGATTACTCGGTTCACCGGGTAATGAGGCAGTTTAGACTCAGGCAGGAGGTCCCTGTTCCGCGCAGTGTGCCGGTCCCCGTAGAGGCACACATGTACGTAACTTTTCTTCTCCTTACATTTTGAATGCAACTGACTACACATGTTAATGGGTCGATAACTTCCACAGGAATTCAAGGAAAGGTTCACATGGCCATTGGACTAACTAGGCCATGAAGATGGCCCCTTGGGTGGAGCAGTGGAATGATGCACTACAGGACGTGGTTGCAGCCGAGGTCGCGTATGACATACAGGGATACCAGGAGTACCTATAATGGTACACCCTACTTATACGAGTACGCCTTTGGCCCGCTGCTGAGCCAGAGGATATCCTACCGGCTAGTGCTAAGGACACATATCCTAGTCATGTTGCATCGGTGATGCACTTTGTGGTACGTCCACTAGACAGTGCACTCAAATTTCTAATGATATGTAAGCATACATATATCTTACGGCATGTTATGACTTTCAGAGCGACATGGGGACAGAGATGGGGCAGGATGCGAGGTCCATGAGAGGCTGTTTGTGCAGGGGTTTCGAGATCTCCCGGGAGGAGTTCACAGTGTTCATCGATTGAATCATCATGAAGACGACGAGGATTGTGCAGGCTGTTTCATGCCGGCATAGTTTCGACGCCGGTGGTGCGGCCTCGTAAGGGATCCAGATTAGTACACAACCACCGCCGCCGACACCACCATCGGACGACACCATTGTTCGGCCGTTCCCTGCGGTGCCACCACAGGAGCAGCCAGGGAGCTCATCGTGGTAGCAGCCCTTGTACTTCGTGCCACGTAACTTACTAACTTGCTCAGTTAAATATACATTGCATTTTGTGGTAACTAATACTTTTGTATGACAGGCTACCCGTTCCAATACCCTACCGGCACGCCATGGATGCCTCCTCCTATCATGGTTCAGACCCTAGGTGTGTTCAATATGCTTCGTAAACTGACATAGCAAGAAACTTCACTTTGAAATATATGCTTTATTCCAACATGTTGTAGTACTTTCAGGTTACTGTCAGGAGGGCCCCGCTACGACGTACACGCGAGCTAACGACTTCAACACAAACTATGCAGGTCCGATGCATCCAGACCTCCAGTTTGGGTCGCAGCCGAGCGCCCCCACGCCTACACACCCTATGGACCCGAGTTCTTCATGCCACACTCCTACAGCAGACGTGCCCCTTGGACCCCAGATCAACCACGCACCAGACCGGTGGACCCCTTCAGGGCCCAGACATCGACCTGCTGCTGCACGTCGACCAGCGAGGCGGACCAGACCTCGTGCATAGGGGGAGGGAGGTCACCAGGGAGAGGGAGATGACATGGAGGGCATTGATTGATCGTTGTATTTCTACGTTGTATTTCTGCATTGTAATGTTATGTTGTTACTTATATATTTATATGTTCTATTTTTGCATTTCGTGGACTATATTCAGTATGTTTTCTCGTTACATGCCAACCTATTTCGTACAACACGTTGCAAGCAGCTTTGTCAGTCATATTTGATGATGGGTGACACGTCGTGCCGCTTTTCACAGAGGGTGACAGGTCGTGCACCTTTGATGATGGCTGACACGTCGTGCAGCTTTTCTCAGAGGATGACAAGTCGTGCAGCTTTGATGATGGGTGACATGTCGTGCAGCCTTTCTCAGAGGGCGACAAGTCGTGTAGCTTTTCTCAGAGGGCGACAAGTCGTTCAGCTTTCATGATGGGTGACACGTCATGCAGCTTTTCTCAGATGGCAACAAGTCGTGCAGCTTTGATGATGGGTGACACTGTTAAGGGACATATCGCTCCATATGCCTCATCTCGTTCATGAGCAAACCCGTGGGATCCCCTGCCCGGCTCCCACCCTCCCTGCCCTCCTGCCCGACCCCCCCTCCCTGCCCTCCGCCCGCTCGGTCCCACCCCTCCACGTCGCGCCAAGGTGGTGTGACAGTCCCTGTCGCGCTTACATGGCGCGAATTGTGCCCTGTCGCGCCACTGTGGCTCGATTGGACGGCTTTCGCGATGAGGTGGCGCAATTTGAGGTTATTTTTGTAAAAAAAAATGCATGTATATTACTGTAATACACGAATAAAAAATGATTATTGACAAATTTTTTTTGATAAAATGCTTTGATCTTTTATCACTTATACAAACTTCTTCGGCTTGTAACTAAAAAACCATGTCTTTATATATTCATTCATTTATATTGTGATCATGATGATGAGTGCATTGAATCAAGACTAGTATTGATTATTTTATATGAAAATTCATACCTATACAACCTTCAGTACTTGTGTACTTATCACTAGTACAGTAAAAGACGTTTATATTTTTTTTGCTGAATAATATGATACTACTAAGCAATTATATATTTATAATAATTTATTTATCAGGGTTATGATTTGATATCACTTCAGATATATGTGCTAAATATTTTGTCTTCATAAAAAATTTACTTATTGTATAAACAGTCTTACCAAGATTAAAAACTAATGAATTGTTACCAGTGAATGCTATTCTTAAATGTTATCAATAGTGGATAGTTATTACTAGGAAGATTAGCGTGCTTCGCTGCGCCTTTCATAATATCATTGGTTTCTCAAAGATAAAAGGTACGTTAAATAGCTTGAGGATTATCTGTGATAAAAAGGATTAACAAAGGATCAATAATCGAAACAATACCAATATATTTTAGAAGTAATATGGTTCATTCGGATGCAATATAAATAAATCAAGTAAAAACGATAAGGATTACGTTACAAAGCTCAACGATCAGGTATAGACAACTATCGATGTGAAGCATACCATGAAATCAAGGTATAAGAAGCATAATCGAATCGTATTAAATAGTGTAATGAAGAGTGACGCATCCATGGTTATGAATTGATCGTGGTTAATGTGACCCAAAAAGGCTATTCATATAGGTCTTTGGTAGTCATAGTTACGTTGAATTGCCTTAGCTCACTTAAGTTCCCAAGAAATTATCTGCATAAGAGAAGATGTATTCAAACAATTATTTATAGAGGTTGACAAAAAGCTAAAGAGTATTTTCACACTAAACAATTGGATAATGCTAAACCAATGGGTAATAATAAATCTTGTAGATCACAGATACAGGATTGAGGAGGAATGTAGATAATTATATAACGAACAATGTTCTGCGATATACATATATACAGTGTACAACGGATAGTAAAGGAAAAGGTCATATAATTTAGCTATAGCTGTTCTGTTTGGATTACAGAGAAAGGGTTAAGATTATTAGTTTGGTATGGTAGAAGGATAGCAAAACAGTTATATATAATGAAACATTCAAAATAACCGCTGATATGATATCCTTCTGGAATGCTTGCTTAAGATTATCCATTTTGGTCATAGTAAATAGAGTGGGTGCTGCGGGAAGAACAGTTTGCTATACAATTTGTGGCCTGCATGTGGAAAAATGAAATGGGTTAAAATGAATATGGTTGTCTCTTTTCAAGAAACCATCCATAATTAGGAGGTATTTCGTACTATAGGATCTACCTTTGTGTATCCATTATATATGTGCACAAAATACTTTAATTAAGCTCTTACAAAGTATAGCTTGTCTGTAATATCACATATCTCACTGATATAATATATATGTACCAGTGTGAGCAACAGAACTCTACAATTCATAACGCTCTTTTTACTGCTAGAAATATTTGCGTAGTTATTTATCCATCGTATCCCTACCAAAACATAATCTCGGCTAGATACCAACATCAATTGACAACTTTTTCCTTTTCTTAAGTAACAAAAAATGTGATAGGTCTATATTATTATCATGATGTTTTTTAGTAAAGAAATGAGTGTCATGTGTTGAGGCTGTGTAGTCTGAGTAGTTCTGGAATATCAAGATAGGATTAAACCGAAATATGCACATACATAGAAATATATTTGAGTATGTTTTTGTGTAAGTATATACATATTCCAGTATGTTGATGTGGCTGTATGTTTTTGTCTATGTGTATATTGTTTGCTGTAAATATTATATATTTGGTATGGTAGAGTTGTATTATGAAACGCCTTATCTACATAATGAAAGAAAGAAACAAGTAGGGACATGCAGGCTGTGATCAGTGTATTTTATTGTTAAGCTAATACTCGAGCACTTGTAAATTTTAATGTTATACCATAAGCAACTATTAATGTACTAAAATTATGTGTTGGCAAAAGACAAGTGGAAGGATGTTAATATTATGAAAAAAAACCTGTCCCATTGAGATGATTAGGATTTAGGGTCTACAGGCCATGGGAAGCGTCATACTATGGTTTTGAACATTAAAACAAGCCCTTTTGAATGCTATTAGAGCAAAAGGGCTATGTAGCGTATCTTCATCAAGATTATAAATACGATGCGCTAAGGCACTAACAACTTTGGCTTCTAAAACTGCCATCAATGCAATGTTATCCTTCAATGGAAATGGAATGCGCGATAATCAAAAGTTGGTAACAGAATTACCGAAGTAGCATATAATCTCTCTTTTGAAATTTATCTTACCTTAAGCAATCGACCTAAGAGGCACCCTTCTTTGAGCAGCTGGAATAATCGCATACGTTAAAGATTGTGCAGCCTTAGTGAATTCAACCTACACAAGCAAGTACAGGGAGTATTAGAAAGCAGAAAATTAGCAAATAACTGAGAGACCTACAGTGGGGGTACCTCATTTTTTAAAAAATACAAAAACCTATCTCTCTGGAAAGATGTAGCGCGGCCATCGATGGCATGAGGCGCTCCAGCTCACACCCGTGAGAACAATGAAATAGAATCAAATAAGACATCAGGAGATATCAAATCAAATTGACAAAATAAAAATACAACAAAAAATACCTCTGCTATCTGGATTTAATCTATCAAAGCATTCCACCTGTTACGCATCAGTTTTTCTAAAGCACTTCAAATTTTAGCATTCTGATTATACGAATTTAGCTAAAAATGAAGAGAGAAATCATGTAAAGGATAAATAGAATTGTAGGTTGGTCTCCTATTCGTTAGAAGCAAACCGTTATAGGAATCTGTGGATAAAAGATTATCAACCTACACCTAAGAACATGTTTGTTTAGGTGGAAAGAAGCAAGGACATAACAATGAAGTAAATATGTGGCCTAACATAAATTCCAGAAACCACCACAATTATGCCTTAACATAGTAGCACAGTACACATAACCACGAACATCTATATGAGGCTATCATCACAAAACTGTCATCAAATAACAAGCATGATCTGAATATTTAAGAATAATTTGATTTTTCTTTTGTTTGTAGTGGGATCCAATTCAAGGTATTTCGAATTTGATTTAAATGAAGTTCATATTTAGTAATCACAAGTAGCAAAAGCACACGCAACATTGAGGTATCCATAAAAATCACCAAAACAAGTTCAGAGCAGTACATATCATGCTGTATTCCATTGCAAGGAGTACTAACTAAATAAAATTTGGAAGCAAGTAAAATGTTGTGCAACAACATGCACCTTATCACCTTATCAGCTCAACCTACAGAAACACAGTAAGCACATGCACCTTATCACCTTATCATCTCAAACTACAAAAACATAGTAAGCACAAGCTTTGTCAGCACAAGCCACATGTTCACTTCAAATCTAACATTACACTCAAGTCTCATATAAACAGAACAGAATACGGTGCGACAATACCAAGGAAATGTAGCGAAGAAAGAATGCTCATAACTCACACAATACACATAGTGCTCCTCTGCAAAGCTCCTAAAGGTCGTAAAACCACCACCATAATTCTAACCATACGAACAGTCCACATCTCAAAGATTGCTACCCTAGTAAAAAATAACACCATAAAAACACCATAAATACACACCAGAATCGCCTCGCACACGACAGTAACAACAACGCGTGTGAGAGAGAATTTACATAGGCAAGGTTCAGCATTGATGATTTCGGCGACGGCCTTGTACTTGGTGACGACGTCCTGGGAGGGGAGGTCAAGCTCCTTCTCCTCTCTGACCCCATCGCCCGACGCCATCTTCGGAACCACCAAAAAACAACACTACTACAGATCCGTACATCACAATCGGTTCTTTTTGGTCATCACAGTCGGTTTTGGTGGCGATACAAAGTCCAACGACAGTGATAAGGTAGATATATCACAGTCGGTTTTTAACCGACACTAATAATACATTATCACTGTCGGTTCTTTTTAGGAACTGACTGTGATATTACACTTATCACAATCGGTTTCCTCTTAGAACCGATTGCGATAAGTATAATATCACAATCGGTTCTTTTTTAGAACCGATACAAATGATTACATTATCACAATCGGTTTTTTGTTGAAACTGATGGGGATAAGTATAATATCACAATCGATTTGTTTTTAGAACCGATTCAAATTATTACATTATCACAATCGGTTTTTATTGAAACCGATGGGGATAAGAATATTATCAAAATCGGTTCTTTATGCAAACCGATTGCGATACTAAAAATATCCCAATCGGTTCCAGTAAGAACCGATTGTGATACTGTACCTATCCCAATCGGTTCCAACAAAGAACCGATTGTGATGATGTTACTGTCCATCGTCCGAAAATGGCCTCGCATTGACAATATGACACATTCATCACAATCCACAATATCACAGAACATATACATCACAATCTACACACATTACATTCAAATTAATATTGTTTACAATCTGTAATGTATCACATTCACATTCAGATAAATTTTGTTTACACTTTATGGACTAGTATTTGCTTGAATGGTCTCTATATCTACCATCATCCGTTATAACTTCATGTCGCATGCAAGTGGCATAAATGGTCTCGTAATTTCTTGAGATCGGCGTTGGTTAGGCTCTTCCTGGATGATATCAAGGTCCCGCAAAATAGATAGTAGTGCACTAATCTATTTAAGTCTTAAATTTTGATTGTAAAATGCTGATAGTATTATGCTTGTAAACAAATATCACATAGACAAAGAGTGCAAATAATCTGCTTCTATACCTTAGGGAAAAGATGTGAGCGACCAACCAAAATCAGCATGTGATGCATCACGTAAAAGCCACACAGATCATCGCACCCTTGTTGATGACACTGTGAACAAAGAAACTTAAATTAGGAGATGAATTAAAAATAGGTGTCAGAAAAAAATCCTATGATAGACACTTGTACCTTGAAGCGCTTCCACTCGAGTTTGGTGCCTTGTTTATCATTGTGTCGGCCACGTTCAGCAACGTAAGACATGAAAGCCCTATACATTGGAGAGATGCCATTGAGGTTAAAAATACCTAACGTAGTTCAATATGTAAAGTGTTAGGTTAGAGGAATGTACTTACTTCTGCAAAACAAGCTTGATCGCATAGTCCATCGGTCTATTTTCGAGTGAGTTCAACGTGTAGACCTTGTTTTGACTCGGAACAACCATAAGTAGAACCCAATGGTTGCTTATTAAATGGTACACAATGCAAGAGAATAAGTTAATACATGGTTGAAGTGTGTACATGTAATTGAATTGTATAGTAGTACATACTCCTGGTGGTATGGGAAGAGAATGAAGTCCTTGTTTGCCTCGTCATGCAATGCACGCTTGTCGTATCCTGCAAGGAACTCCGATTGATACTTAGCCATGGTCGCAGACACCATCTCGGGTCGACAAACCCGACAGTGTCGACCCGCTAAGGCTCATTGCCTCATGATCCCGGAATTCATGTCAATTGTTAAAAATATAATACAAAATCAGTAAATAGTCATCTGATTGAGTATGGTGCGAGACTCACAGCGTCCAGGATCGTATGGTAGAAATATCGACGGCTTTCAAGCTGTACATAAAGTCTGAGATCCTCAAAATCGACTGGAAGGTCCCATCCTCCTTGCGGTGGAATTGGCCCGCTCGATACTTCACTATGAAATCGTGGCGAGGCTCGGCCTCATGTGACCTATCGATGTACCATCCATGTAGGTGGCGAGTGAACAAGCCCAAAGAATTCAATTCTTGTCTTGGGAGAAAGGGCTTTCCATGTATGTACCGCTTGTGATCATCAGGGTGCTCTGTGCCCTCTGACAACTTTGCCTTCTTCACGGAGGGACTCTGAACTCGCTTTGTATCTTTCGTCAGCGTGGTAGAAGTCCTTTTGCGCACCACTGCGCACCAAAGATTTGTAGGCTGCAGGAGGTGCAGCGAGGTGCGTGCAGCGAGTTGTGTAGCAGGGGCAGGAGCATGTGCAGCAGGAGCAGGAGCAGCAGTAGTAGGAGGAGCAGGAGCAGCAGTAGCAGCAGGAGTAGTAGCAGGAGCAGGAGCAGCAGCGGCCGATAGTACCCGGCGATAGCGATGTGAGCGAGTGCATCAACAATAGTAGCGAGGCAGTGCGGCACGATGCGCGATACCGGTACTAGCGGAGTAGCTTGAGTAGTAGCAGCGATAGCGAGAGCTTGAGAGCAGCAGAGCGATAGCGATAGCAGCAGTAGTAGCAAGTAGTGGTAGCAGTAGCAGCAGTAGGAGGAGGTGCTTGCACTACGACACCCGTCGCGGGCCACTTGATGAACGACATCCGTGCTTGCCCGAGAGTGGTGATATCTTCGTTCGGGGGGAACTCCAGGGCATGAGACATGTAAACATCGTGGACATAGTCCACCTGCACCCTCATGTAGCCCATCCCCAAAGGTATACCATGCACCGTGTCATCCTCCTTGCTTGGAAATGCAACCCCGCGCGCAGCCTCAATGTGTATTCCGTCGTCGATCAGGACTAGCTGGCACTTGGCAGGACCCTGCAAGAAGTGATCAGCATCTTCATCATAATCTTTGTTAAGCTTACTCATGTACCTTTTGGTCTGAAACAGTTATTACCTTAAGGTGTGGAATGCATGATTCCTTATTGGAAGCGCAATGCTAGGGCGTAGCATAGGCGATGGTTGAGGAATCTGATGCAGGAGAACATCGCCATCATCTCAACCATCATCTCACCTTTAACTCCTCCTTCAACTCCTCCTTCATCTGCGCCTAATCCACGCCTCACGTGCTTCCCATGATCTTGCCACAGCACTGAAGCGCTCTCCTCTAGAAAGAAGGACCTCTTCAGATACCTCGCACTGCGTGCAAGCACCCGACCCTTATGATCGGGCTTCCCGATTGCCGAACATAGGATGTCCCTTGACCCTTGGCTTTCAAATGCTCCTTGCTCTTTCTGCTGGCTTACCTCCTCCTGCAGGTCGCAAATATAAATTATTGCTAAAATACAATGGGAAGGGTCATATGCAATGTACTATGTTAGATATCTTACGATGGTCATGACGATCTGTGCGGTGGCGGGGTTTGGAATGACAATCTGACCGTCAGAGGTTTTCTTCGTCCTCGCTAATACCCAGTCGCGTGCCCGCTCCTCTCATATGTGGGAGTAAGGCATCGTTGTCCCAGAGGTTGCACACTCCTCCGCTAGTCGCGCCCACTCTGCCTTCTTCCCTACATACCCACCGGAACCGAGGTGGTGCGCGTGTGTGTTACGCCTCTGTATAGCGATATTCTTCTCTCTCAGCTCCTCCGCCTCGGGCGTATTCCTCATCCTTGCGAACTCCTCCCAAACCTCGAGAGTAACAAATGGATACCTTTGGAAGGGAGTACGGTTTTTCAACACGAACTCGGCATGCATGGTCACCCTGAAATGCCTCAAAGCCACACCCATTCTCTTCAAGGCGTACCGTCTCGCATTGATTTCATCTTCCTCTGGTATAATCCATTTTCCCTTAACTTCGTCCCACAGTCGGTTCTTCTGCTCGTCGCTTACTTCCTTCCTCCAGTCCTTAATTGTGATCGACACTCGCTCCCTCACCAATTGGCCGAGAAAAGAGGAGTAACGCCCCTTAAACTTGCTAGGACCCGTGTAAACCCCCATGGCATTGAAGTGGAGCACTTGCGGCGTTCTCCCTGTGGCTCTTTTATTCGGTCCTCTGCCCTTTCTAACCTTCCTCGATGGGGTAGTAGGACCTTCTTCTCTCTCTGGCGTTGAGCCGGTGCTCTCTCTTTGCGACATTTCGAAGTAAGTACGTATATATCAAACCTAAACTTCATGAGAGAAAGCAATTCAAATTTCTGACATGATTATATTTCACATAATAGAAAGCAATTCACATGTCTATCTGTAGACCGACTAAGTACGTACGTACCAACGATGACTCCTAATCTCTAATTAGGTTAGGTCCTAATCCCATTCGAGGATATGTGGTTCGGGCAAGTTCCTAAGCTGTTGTACAACTCTAGAGAATTTGGCTGACATCTTCGCTGTTCTCCAAATACACGTCTCGACAACAGGTCAAGAGGGTGTGTATTCGAAGAACACCAGGGAGATGTCAAACTTTCTAGAGTTTGTACAACGACTTAGAACTTGCCCGAGCCACATATCCTCGAATCGCCCAAAAACGTGGACAATTGAGATCGCTTATTTATAAATATGCCATTTTAGCATACTTATAAACAAGCACCCTCGAACAGGAGACGATAGGTTACGCAACTAAACTCGATAATAAAGTGCGATAATATAGCATGTGTTACAAGTTTCAAATTGCAATGAGAATATAATCTGCACATATTACTATAGAAGGGTTGCTAAATTAATTAGCCGAGGTGGATTGCTCTCAGATTGCTATAGAAGGGTTGCTAAATTAATTAGCCGTCCAACTTCTAGATGGCCAATATATCACCGGCTATTACATCTGAAAATTTCAGGATTACAACCCTAGAACAAAGATCGCTCTAGCACGAGAAAACAACAAGTACAAAGATAGCACGAGAATCGAATATAGCATCGCTCTAACCCTACCACAATGCATTAAGAGCAAGTGCCACCAAATTGTCACTAAGAGCATAAAGGAATAAGCACAAAGATCGCTCTGACCCTAGAACAATGCATTAAGAGCAAGTGCCACCAAATTGTCAGCTAAGAGCAGTACTTATCTAGGTCTAGCAAGTTCCTTTAATGATCAGATTAATCAAGCCTCAATTTCAAGCAATCATCATCGAGCTATTTACAACCAATTACAGCCCACAGTCCGATAGTTCTTACAGTGCGCCGAACCGAGTCGGCAATGGGGGAGGAGCCGATGGGGGACGCGCCGATGGGGGGGAGGAGCCGGAGGGGGAGGAGCCGATGGGGGAGGAGCCGATGGGGGGGGAGGAGCCGATGGGGGGGAGGAGCCGATGGGGGAGGAGCCGGAGGGGGAGGCGCCCACGGGGTACCCGTCGATGGGGGAGGCGCCCACGGGGTGTGGGAGGAGCAGGAGGGGGAGGCGCCGGGGGGGGGAGGAGCCGGAGGGGGAGGCGCCGGTGGGGGAGGTGGTGGAGCTAGGGTTGTGGAATGAATTGAAACGAAATCAGTGCGCACCGAAATGAACTGAGTGTGCGCGCCGAAATGAAAATGCTCTGGGGTTTTATCACGGTCGGTTAACCAAAGAGACCGATCGCAATATTTACTATCTGTGTCGGTTCTTTAAAACAACCGATCGCAATATGTACACTATCTGTGTCGGTTCTTTAAAACAACCGATCGCAATATGTTCACTATCTGTGTCGGTTCTATAAAA
This sequence comes from Rhipidocladum racemiflorum, assembly GCA_036346355.1. Lineage (NCBI taxonomy): Eukaryota > Viridiplantae > Streptophyta > Magnoliopsida > Poales > Poaceae > Rhipidocladum > Rhipidocladum racemiflorum. The sequence continues at coordinate 9,514,519 of CM070579.1, forward strand.
AAACCGATCGCAATATATACTATCTGTGTCGGTTTCCTAAACGAACCGATTGTGATGACTATGATCCAATTTCTAATTTTTTTTAAAACAGAGTCTTCATTCAAAAGAGTCGAAAAGTCAAATCTTTTTCAAATTTGCTATACTATAAGATCCATTTGACATATATATTCTACAAAATGCTACATTATACAGGGAATTCTTAGAACTTAATTTCTTTACAATACAACCCTTCTTGATGATCTACACGCATGTAATGTGTTCCATTGTGCCGTCGTCACCGCTAAGACATGCCCCATCTGCAAATGGAGGTGTTTCATCAAATTGGTTGTACTCTTCTTCATCTACGGCATTTTCAACTCCAACAATCCTCCTCTTGCCATGAAGTACGACGTGTAACCTCGGATTGGCCGGATCACGCACGTAGAAAACTTGAGTTGCTTGCTTTGCGAGGACGAACGGTTCATCTCTCAGAGGCGATCTATTCAGATCAACAATTGTAAAACCTGTCTTGTCGACCTTAACTCTGTGAGGAAGTCTCACCCACTTACATCGGAACAATGGAACTTGGTATATTCCGTAGTCGAGCTCCCATATTTCTTCGATCATCCCGTAGTAACAGTTCATTGCAGTTGAGGATCCTCTAATTGAGTGATCATCGGACAAAGCATCTATGCTCACACCACTGTTTTGCCTTTGTACTCTTTGCATCTTGACTTTCAGTATAAAATGTGTAGCCATTAATATCGTAACCTTGCCATGTCTGTATATTAAATCTTGGTCCGTCAGCCAACCATTTGACATCCTCAGTACTAACGGAGACCTTCACCTTTTCTTTGAACCATGTGAGGAATCGATCGTTGTGTTCTCGTGTGATGGAAAGCTCATCCATAAGTGGATTCTCTTCCCGTAATATCAACTTGTGCTGTTGGATGTATGGATGAACTTCTGTATTTGTGTTGCAAGACTGTGAAATGCGCTTTACAGTACATATCAAATTGTGGGCTCATTAGATTTGACCCAATGGTTCCTTTGCCACCAAGTCTGCCCTCATGACGAGATATAGGAACACCAATCGGTTGTCTTTTACCTAGATAGTCCATGCAGAACTCAATAACTTCTTCAGTCCCATAACCTTCAATAATACTACCCTCAGGCTTCGACCTATTCCTCACGTATGACTTTAATATACCCATGTACCTCTCGAACGGATACATGTAACGCAGGAATGCGGGTCCACAAATCTTAATCTCTCTAACAAGGTGAACAACGAGGTGGACCATGACGTCGAAGAATGACAGGGGGAAATGCATCTCAAGCTAACAAAGAGTTTGCACCACCTCACTCTGTAAGTTGTCCAGTATATCGGGATCAATAACCTTGCATGAAATCGCATTGAAGAAATAGCATAGCTTCGTGATTGCCAACCTGACGTCATCTGGTAGGATATTTCTGATTGCAACAGGGAGCATTTGGGTCATCAAGACATGTGATCGTGGGACTTCATACCGAACAACTTCAAATCATCCATAGACACAAGCTTCTTAATGTTTGCGGAGTAGCCCGATGGAACTTTAATATCGTGGAGACACTTGCAGAGGTCTTCTTTCTCTTTCTTGGATAAGGTGTAGCATGCAGCGGGGATGTACGGCCCTTTTCCATCCTCCTCCATCACTGCAAGCTTGGGCCTGATCCCCATGTAGGTCATATCGCGGCGAGCATTCACACCATCCTTGGTCTTCCTGTATGTTCAGCGGGATGCCTACCAAATTATCACAAACATTTTTCTCAACGTGCATGACATCAATACATTGACAAACATCTAACTCCTTCCAATATGGTAAGTCCCAAAATATCGACCTCTTTTTCCAAATGGTCCTAGGACGAACAGATTTATGGCTCTTACCATACTTGAACATCGATATCCTCTACGCGTGAATATACTTGCCTTCCAGTCATAGGTCATGGGGCTGCACGAACTTCCCTCTTTCCATCAAATTTTTCATCCATCTTACGATATCGATGACTTGGTAGAAACCTACGGTGACCCATGTACACCGTTTTCCTCAAATTCGGCTGACCACAAGCTATCGGTGTCCTCTTCACAAATTGGACAAGCTTTGGCTCCTTCGTGCTATAGCCCGCCAAATTACCAATTTGGAAAATCATTTATGGTGCAAAATAACAAAGCCAGTAGGGTGAAGTACTCACTTTTGTATGCATCACAAACAACAAACCCCACATTCCACAATTTTAACAAATACTCAATTAGTTGTGATAGGTACACTACAATATCATTTCCGGGCTTTTTGGGTCCTGATATTAGCTACGACTTCATGATATACTTCCGCTTCATGCATAACCAAGGAGGCAAATTGTAGATACACAACAAAAGCTGGCATCTTGTGTCGACTGCTCATATTACCAAACGGATTCATACCATCTGTACTCAATCCAAATCTTATGTTCCTCATCTCGGCACCAAACTCCTCATGTTGCCAATTAATGTTTCTCCATTGAGCCGAATCAGCGGGATGTCTCAACTTGCCATCTTCCTTTCGAGATTCATAATGCCAACGCAACAATTTTGCCTCTTTGGGATTTGCAAAGAACCACTCTAAACGGGGAATGATGGGCAAATACCACACCACCTTGGCTGGTGCCCCTTTTTCACATCTTCACCGTCGTCAATTCGGTTCTTACGCTTCTTGTCATTACGCTTCTCATTTTGTTTGTATCGGGTACACCACAAAGCTGGACAAATGCTTGATTCCTTATGGACGTTGCGGTATAGTATGCAATCATTTGGACATGCATGTATCCTTTCTATTTTCATTCCCATGGGACATAATAGCTTCTTCGCTTCATAAATACTTGTTGGCAACTCGTTTCCCTCTGGAAGCATATCCGATAGAAGTATTAAAAGTGCATTGAAACTTGTATCTGTCCAACGGTGTTTTGCCTTCAGTTCAAACAATGCAAGGACCGAACCCAACTTGGTGTATTCCCCTTTGCAACCTGAAAACAATGGTTTGGCATCATCATCCATCAAGCTTTTAAATTTTTCGAACTCTCTTTCCGTGTAATTTCCCTCCACATCCCGCAACATTTGATCTAAATTATCCTCATCAAACATATCACGCTCCAACTCGTGATCGACTTCCAGCATGTCTTCGTTGCATAGCACAGAGGTACTACCTATCTCCCCATGATGGATCCAACACGTGTAATTCCTCACGAAGCCACGTCGAATCAAATGCCCTTCAATTTGAGCTGAGTTGTTAAATCTCCTGAGATTGGTGCAATCAATACGAGGACAATATATGAACTTTACACCCCTCATAACCATATCTACTTCTGTAATTCTTATGAACTCCTTAACTCCCCTCTGAAATTCAGCACTCACACAGCTTTTTTGATACATCCATTCTTCACAGTCCATCTACAAGTAAACCGCAAACAATAAATTAATAATGCCCTAATCAATGAAATAAAAGAAGGGTTGAACCCGAAAACAAAGTTGAGAGATTGAATGATCTTAAAGAAACGTATATCTGTTGACCAACTAAGTACGTACGTACCAATGATGACTCCTAATTGCTAATTAGGTCAAGTCCTAATCCCATTCGAGGATATGTGGTTCGAGCAAGTTCCTAAGATGTTGTACAAACTTTAGAGAAAATTTCGGCAGCATCTCCCCGCTGTTCTCCAAATACACGTATCGACAACATGTCAAGAGGATGTGTATTCGGAGAACACTGGCCAGAGAGATGCTGCCGAAACTTTCTCTAGAGTTTGTACAACAGCTTAGGAACTTGCCCGAGCCACATATCCTCGAACTGTCCAAAAAATGTGGACAATTCGAGACTGCTTATTTATAAATATGCCATTTTAGCATACTTATAAGCAAGCACCCTCGAACGGGAGACGCATAGGTTCTGTGACCTAATTAACTACTATATCATTGATCATATTAATTATATTGAAACAATTATGACATGTAATGTACACATTCACCAAATAAAAAAATTAATTTAAGTCCTACTGCAATATTGAAGGGATTTCTAAGAATTAATCTTGGTCATCTTTCGAGGAAAACCACAAACGAGGAAATCTAGCTCCCGATCAAGCTAGCTAGGGTTTCAATTAACTTTAACCTTCAACGCACTGATCTCCTCCACGATCTAATTTCTCAACCATACACTCTGCTAATGACACCAAATCAAAATCGAATAATATGTACGTTAATACAAAATTGAAGGGATTCAAGGAATGGGGCCCACCTTTTGAATAAAGCCACAAGTAAGCTAGGCAGAAAATAGAGAAATCGCCTAGCGAACCAACTCGACGAGAGTTAATAAGTTCATCCCGAGTCCAGACGGTACATATATACATGAAACCTAGCGAACCTCATCACAATCGGTTCTATAGAAGAACCATTTGTGATTAATTAGTTATCACCGTCGCTTATATGTAAAACCGACTGTGATAATTTGGATCCTCAACACTGTCGGTTTCTTTATAGAACCGACACAGATAATGTATCGGTGTCGGTTCTCAAAAAGAACCGACTGCAATAACATAAGTCATCACAGTCGGTTCTGGATATGAACCGACACGGATATTAATCCACCCCCTCGTCTTCCCCGCCAATTTGACCGTTCAAACATAGCTACCAATGTGATCGATCGCGTTCCATATAGCTCCTGATCATCGGTAGTACTCTTCCATATAGCTCCTTTCTTCTCTGCCTCTTCGACCGCAGCAATGGCAGCGCCTCCTTCTCCGGCAAGGTCTGACTCCTCCGTGGAGTCACCGTACGACTTCCATCCTCCAGTGTCCTCACCGCCGCCGGCAGCACCGCCTCAGCCTCCGGTGCCTCACTCCGGCGTGGCGCCGGCGCCCCACCTGTCTCCCGACGTCCCTCCCGGCGCCTCACCCCATCTGGGCGCCTCCAACGCCAGGAGGAAGCGCCCCAGAGATGACGATCAAGACGACGACGACGACGAGGAGGACGAGGACGAGGAGGAGGAGGAGGAGGAGTAGTACTACGAGTCGGTCACCATGGGGACCGGCGCCTCGTCTAGATCTAGTTCATCATCGGAGGATGAACCACCACTCCGCGTAGTCTCCAGCGACGACGACTCCAGCGACACCGACTCTGGCGACTCGGGTGACTCTTTACCCTCGGGCGAGAGCCGCGAGTGGTAAATTTAATATATTAGCTGTAATGTAGTCTGTTAATATGTTTATATAATTATAAACAATGGATGTCGTTATATATTGTAATGAAGTATAATGTGTGGAATGGTATATATATTATTATTATCTGCTGCATGCTACTATAATGTTATATATAATTTGCATCACTACATGTGTCTATATAAATTGTCTGAGAGTTGAACCGCGAGTTGGGATTCTAGCAGAGCGGTACTGTTCATCGTCCGAAAAAACAAGTTGCACAAATATTAAAGCATGAATAAAGGGTAGATGAGGTCTGTGTTGGGATTCTAGCAGAGCGGTCTGTGTTGGAGTTTGTTTTTTTCTTGTTCTCTGAAGGGGAAATGTGTGAGTGGAGGACCTCACAAAAACTATGTTTCTGTTGAACTGTTCTTGGTTTCACCTAATGGAACTGGGGCATTCTGTTGCCCTATTGGCTATTGATATAAAAATCATCACAATCGGTTCTGGAAAAGAACTGATTGTGATAACCCCTGTGCTCATCACAATCGGTTTCTTCCCAAAACCGATTATGATAACACCTTCTCATTACAATCGATTCTGGAAAAGAACTGATTGTGATAACCCCTGTGCTCAGGACAATCGGTTTCTTCCCAAAACCGATTGTGATAATACCTACTCATTACAATCGGTTCTAGATAAAAACCGATTGTGATAACAAAATGATTATCATAATCGGTTCTTATCTAGAACCGATTGGGATTATTATCGTATCACAATCGGTTCCCTCTCAGAACCGATTGTGATAACCTGTTACCAAGATTTCCAAATGGAATATACTTATCACAATCGGTTTTTTAGTCAAAAGTTTAGAACCGACACAGATGAAGCGATAGTAATGTGTCATTCTATAGTAGTGCGATCAGATATGCCGAAGGGAACGCCTAAGAAACGGACGAAACGGGCCGAATCAAGAGCGGAAAACGCGAGAAGGGACTTTCTCACATCTTCGATACGAACTGAGGGGGCGAAAGCTGGGAAGACGCGGTGGGGGGAGTAGGTTTTAGGGTTAGGGTTTGGGGGCGGGAGGGGTTGGCCTCGCCGCCATCCATGGGGCTAGATCAGACAAATCCGAGAGGAGAGACCGGAGGCTGGAGAGAGAGAGAGGGGGGAGAGAGAGACCCACAGCTTTGAGCTGGAGGAGGCAGACCTCGCTGATGCAGGTCTTCAATCACAGACGATCCGCAGGGGGCAGTCGATCGAAGACTCCCACCTCGGCGGAGCCTCCCCCTCCCAAAGATCCTAGGGCAACGGCGAGGAAAAGGGGAGCAGGTCCTCGAGGGCTCCGCGGAGGTTTCGAGGGGTTCCGGAGCCGGAACGACATCGACCAAGCCTGGGTGACGGTGGATAAGAGGGGAACACAGCCGCTAGGGTTTGGAGGGGATCGGGGCAGGAGGCGGAGTTGGAGATGTGCGGGCGACGATGGAAGAGCAGCGCGAGGGTCCAGGTGAGGGCGATGGAGCCGATGGCGGCAGGAGGAACTGCGTGGGCGACGGAGACGCTAGGGTCTGGAGGGGATCGGGGCAGAAGGTGGAGGCGGAGCGGCGCAGGCGACAGTGGAAGGCTGGGACGAGAGTCCAGGTGAGGGGGGCGGCGCGGAGAGTGCGAGGAGAGCGAATGGAGGTCGCGAGGCCTGTCGGGCTCCGCGAGACCCTATTTCACGAAGCTTCATCGGCTGTCGATTGAGGCATGACGTGGGGCTAGGTACCAAGGACCCACGCGCAAAACCAGGACTTCCCCGCATAGAACGTCGACGTGGCACCGGGAAGAGCTCGCGAATTCCACCACTTATAAGATAAGTTAATATATTTATGTAATACTGTATTGCCAAGTATCAAGAGTGTGTCATCGATCCATATTTTCTAGTTGTGCTGCTGATGGGTCCATAATAAACTAATGAACCCTGGACTGGTGTTACACATATGCTCGGCCCATGATAGGCTATACACCAGATATGGTTAAACCTTGTAGACTTGAATACATATAATATCCGATTGGAGGGACTACTTAGAGGATACCGACTAGGATTGTTCTGACAGATCCTGTTCAAGCTAACTATATTTATTATGAAATGAAAAGCCGTCGTCAAGCTATTTGAGCTCCACAACATCAACTCATTAGTACCAAGTGTGATGCCCATGCAAATACCTCCACACAGTGCAGCAATCAGATCAAACCAAAAATCAATTTACTTCTTGGAGAAGTTGCAACGTCCCCAAAAATATACCCCGCTCATGTTTCTCCTCTCAACATCAAATCCAGCATTCATCACACCGGTCCACTCGTACAGCCTTGTTCTTCAACGCACAACGACATCTCGCTCATTGACCCGCCAGCCGGCCGGCCGGACCCCCATGGCCCATGGCCGCCGTTGTAGAAGTAGAGCCATCCACACGGCCAGCCCCACCACCGGTGGGTCCCGCACCACACCGCTAAGCCTTCCCCTCTCCCCCTCGGTACCGGGGCGGCAGGGCGGGGCGGCAACTGTAAACACGAAAAAGGACGCATGGGCCCACCACCCCGGCCTGTCCGCCTCTCGGATGTTGTGATTTGGCCGCACACTCTTTTTTTTTTTTCCTTTCTTTCCTGCTGCTATCCCAGCTTGTCCTTCCTCCAATCGGTCAGTCCCCCCATGTCCGATCGCTGTCCTCCTGGCTCGCCAAACGAGCTGCTGCTGAGAGCGGCGGCAGGGCCCGGGCGGGCCGCGTCCGGAGAGGACGATCGGGACATCGATGGCAATGGTGGTCGGGCAATCCATCGATCGGCGATCGGGCCCCTACCTACCACCACCGTTGGCGACTAGAGCCCTGGACCATTGTTACTCAACACCGGTTTTACATTACCGAATCGAGTTTAAAAATCTTTCTTACTTTTTGAATTCAATGATCGACCAACAACGAAAAAATTATAAACCGAAAGATGGATTGCTCGAAATATGCACTTCTCTAAATTTCATCATCCCGATTTCTCTAACGCACCTTTCAAAAGAAGATGCTGGGAGTGACTTAGTCAATAAATTTGCGAGATTTTTACACGACTTAGGCCCCGTTTGGCAACTTGGAACTGAGCTGTTTCTACTAGAATCTAGGAGAAACCCAGCCAAACGGACTAAAACTCGGAACGATTCTCCTCGGAACGTTTCTTCATTTTCCACACCGTGGTTGAATCACCCTTAACCCCGTTTCACTAGTTTCTACTAGAATCTGGAACCGTACCAAACGGTTTGCAGAAAGTGATTCTGATTCTACCTGAAACGTTTCTACCAAGAATCTGGAACCGTTTCCGTTTCTACTAGAATCTGGAACCGTACCAAACGGGGCCTTAGTATGCAGTATCTTGACTTCATTGTAACACCCCGGCATCTAGCATGTCTGAATACTACCAAACATAGGCTAAACAAAATCTAAATACCATAAATTAAGATAAATTACAGCAAATGAGTAAATGCTAAAACCGAAAATTTCGACAGCATCTCCTTTGTTTTTCCATGAATTGAAGCAACAACAATATGATCACAGGACATAGTATAAAGAATGACATCTAAATCATAAATAACAAGGGTTCTAGCAACAATATAAGCCTAGAGTAAATATTCTAACCATCTCATGAGCCAAACGAAGTACATGAGGAAACCAAGCACACAAATTAACCATTGCACCAAGTTGCATGGCACTATTCTTATTATCATGACCAAGATGAATAAATTGTCTATAAGTGTGGAGCTACGTGTTGATGTGTAGCTAATGCCCTTCCCCGTATGCCGGTTTCATGGTACCTAAAACAACAAGAAAGCACAAGCGTGAGTTCAACACTCAGCAAGTATATTGCAATGTTACAAAAGAATAATTACATGGCTACAACAACTCACATCATGACTATCATCTTATTCACGATCACATATCGTTATCATCATCATCATGTATGTAATGCGATGCGATGCACTACATGTCTCCTTGGAAACTCATACCGGTATGGTTGAGTACACACCCGTCGGTGTGCACCCTCTCCCCCCTTCCATCCCGAAGATGGAGGGTGCCTACTCCTCGCTTCCATACACCGCGGTGGATGGAATCACGATGTAGGACTTACTCATTGGCTCTCCGGAATAGTCATAACTTTCTCACCGACCTTCTCCGGACTAGTTATGACTTTCTCACCGCCCGGGCCATGTATCATGCCATGTATGCAGACATGCCAACATCATAAATAACTTGTACATTAACACATGGCATCATAACATAATAAGCATATTCATCATATCAATGGCAAACATTAAAGCATGGCATGTGAACATATCATATATTCAATTTCAATCTTAACCAATCTAGCAAACTACAACCCGCTACCCATTCCAATACACTTGCCTCAACCACGGGCGACGGATTGGCGAGAAGTAGAGGGCACCCCCGGGGTCACACCACCTGCACATAGGCACCATACACTCAAAATCACGCTCACAAAAACATAAGCAAACACTCTTCTACCCCGACTTCGCAAACTACTCGCACAATCCAAAAACAGAGGTTCTGTCCCGCCGGGACAGCAGACTTGCAACGAGCATAACTCAGGATCTAAGACTCCGAATCAATTAAAAGAGTATATCCTCGCGTAGCTTAGGAAATTTCCTAACTTTCTCTAAGTATACGGAAAAACTGATTCGGACTCTAAAGTGGTTTAATCTACAGAATATCGTGATCTGTTCCAATCACGTCACAGTTTTTAATACGTTCGGTAAAACGAGCATAACTTTTAAACGGCTGGGTGGAATTGGACGTTCTTTATACCCACTGAAAGGTATTGAAGTTACCTACAACTTCTTCAGCAGGCAAACGACCAAATTCCGATTCTAAATTGGCGAAAACCCAAACCCTAGGTCGAATGCTCATGCTGCCCAAAACAGAAAACGTGGCAAACTCTAGATTTCATCTAATCTACCCAATTATAGCACCACCAATTGATCTAAAAACATGATATTAACCCTTAGAACAGATCCTAGACCAACCCCAAGGATCCCCGTGGCCATACCTTCGCCCGACGAACGAAAACCCAACGGATCTCCTCCCGGTTCGCGCGATCTCCTTCCTCACTCCAAATCCATCGGATCTCCTCGTCGCGGAGCGCTCCAATGGACGGATCTGCAGGGTGGTGAGGTGGAGAACCCCCCTAGGGGCAGCAAGGGGTGGTGGGGAGGGATGGGTGATGGTGGTGGCGCAAGGGGAGGGGAGAGGCGCATGGGGGTGGCGGCTAGGAGGTGGAAGGGAGGGGAAAGGGTGGGGGACGGCTAGGGTTAGGGTGGGGGCGCATAGGGCTTGTTTGCTGCCCCCCATCCTCTCCAAAGTGGGCCAAAGTTCTCCACCTAGGGCCCAAATAGATCCCCTAAGGCCCAAACACCCCCGGAAGGGCCCAAACACCAAGAAACAGCCCGAAAACGCGATATAAAATCGTAACGTAATGTTTTAATATCCGATTTCACATTTTATAATGTTATGACAATCCGTAGTGTCACATTCATTCATCTTATGTATTTCATGAGCATAAAAGAACTTGGAGTTGTTATGCTTCGTGAGGTTACTTTTCACATATCCCATTTGCACTTAAGCAACACAAGCTGCATTATTTTCATAAATGATAGTGGGGGTTTGTTCTAGGTTCAAGCCACATGACTTCTGGATGTGGTGAACCATTCTTCAAAGCCATGCACATTCATGGGAGCCTTCATACAACGCATTGATTTTCGAGTGGTTTGTCGACGTCGAGACAAGAGTCTGTTTAGGCGCCTTCCAAGAAATCGTTGTTCCACCATAAAGGAAAACATACCTGGATTGTGACTTGCCAGTATGTGGGTCCGATAGGTATCCGCCATTGGCATAGCCAACCAAATTCAATTCATTATTTCTTCTACAGAACAAGCCGAGATCTTTGCTTCCTTGGAGGTAACGGAAGATGTCATTCACCCCTTTTCAATGCCTTTTAGTGGGTTCTGCACTATACCGTGCTAGCAAATTCACGGCGAACGCAATGTCCGGCCTAGTGCTATTCGCAAGGTACATGAGCGCTCCAACTGCACTCAAATATAGGAATTATGCTCCCAGGATTTCCTCCCCCTCTTCTCTAGGCCTGTATGGATCTAGGCCTGCTTGGCGTGACCTTCCGACCATTGAGGTCTTTACAGGGTATGCATTTTCAAAACCAAATCTCTCCAACACTTTCTGCGTGTAGGATGATTGGTGTACCAAGATTTCACCTTGGACATGTTCAAGCTGCAAGCCTAAACAGAACTTGGTTTTACCTAAGTCTTTCATTTCAAACTCAGACTTCAAGTATGAGCATGCTTCTTCAATTTCTTCCTCCGTCTCAATGATGTTCAAGTCATCTACATAGACGGAGATTATACAAAATCAATTCGGGGATCGTTGTATAAACACACATGAACAATCTTCGCTGTTCGTGTAGCCTTTCTTACAGAGAAAGTCACTCAAGCGATTTACCACATTCTTCCTAACTACTTCAGTCCATACAGTGATTTCTACAACTTCACACTGTATAGGTTTCTGTTTGCTCTGTCTTGATTCGGGATAGGGATACCTTCCGGTACTTTCATGTATATCTCCGAATCCAACTTTCCATACAAATATGCAGTGACAACATCCATTAGCTTCATTCTCAACTTCAAGTTGACTGCCATTGAGATCAAAGACCTAAAGGTAATTCCTCCCATGACCGGAGAATATGTTTCTTCATAATCAACCCCAGGACGTTGAGTGAAACCTTGAGCGACAAGCCTTGCCTTGTATCTTACAACTTCATTGTGTTCATTCCTCTTCCGAACAAAAACTCATATGTGACCTATGGGGTTTATATGGGGGAGGCGTACATCACATAGGCCCAAACACCTTTCTTTTGTTCAGAGAGACTAACTCTGCAGTAATTGCCTTCTTCCATTCTTCTCAATCGAGCCTTTTCTTGCACTCTGCGAGATATGCAGGCTCGGGATCATGATCAATGATCATGGCAATCTTCTTTGTAAAGTATGCATCGACATTGGCTGTTGCTCTATTCATAGATTCTCCTGTTATTACAAAGTTTATGGCCATTTCATCATGGGGTGCTTCATGCACTTCTACTTGCTCTTCTCTGCGCAGGAGCAAGTTCCTTTATTTTTTCATCGCCAATATGTGCGCACACATTATTTACGGCGGCTTCTTCCAATGGAAGATTCAGATCTATAATCGCCTTTTCCATAGGCTTGTTTCCAGTGCCAGGTCTCAACTGGCTCCCCTTCTTGCTTTGGGGCATTTTCGTGATTGGCTATGGTAAGTCCTCTTGCCCAGTTTTCCCCAGACGTCTCCGGGTACTTTGGGTTTGAGAAGCCAGATTTTCTGTTCTTTTTCTTTGAGGCCTCTGAACAGGATGAGTGATACATTTTGCTTTCTTTGGTATTTCAACCCTCTCTGGTGCATTTCTTGCTGGTACATACGACTTAACCACGCTCTTCAGATCACAAAAATGATCAGACAGTTCATTTGTTAAATTCTGTAAATCAAATATCTTCTAGACTTCTTGATTTGCTTCATTAGTGCGAGGTTCATGCGCGGCAGCGCGGGGATCCCAGTGGAATGCTATATTATTTCCCAGCATTTTTCATCCAATGGTTGATTCTCTCCCCCTAATGACGGGAAATGGTCCTCGTCAAAGATACAATCAGCGAATTGGGCTATATGCAAGTATCCAGTCATGGGTTCCAAATACCTAATTATGGATACACTCTTATAACCAACATATATCCCAGACTTGTAGAGAGGGCCCATTGCAGTCCGCTGTGGGGGTGGTATAGATACATATACCGTACAACCAAATTTTCTAAGATGGAAAATCTTCGGGATGACCCCTTGCTCTAGTTGCATAGGTAAATAGATGTTGTAAGCCGATGGTCTATAATTTATGAGTGCTGCTGCGTGCAGGACTGTGTGTCCTCAACAAGTGTTGGGCAAGTTACAACTCTGCAATAGCGGTTGGGCTATGAACTTAATCCTCTTTATTAGTGCTTCAGCTAGTTCATTTTGCGTATGGACGTGCGGTACAGAGTGCTCAACGGTTATTCCAGTCGCTGTGCAATAATCATCAAATGTTTGGAAGTAAATTCACCGGCATTGTCCATTCGAATGGACTTCACGCGATGATCAAGAAAAGCATTCTTGATTCTAATGATATGCGAGATCAACTTTGCGAATGCATGGTTCCTTGTTGACAGCAAACATACATGCGATCATTTCGAGGAAGCATCAATGAGCATCATAAAATACCGAAATGGCCCTGACAAGGGCTGAATCGGGCCGCAAATACCCCCCTGAATGCGTTCCAGGAATGCAGGGATTTTATTTTGCACTTTCATAACAGAGGGTCTAGTTATTAATTTTCCGGTGGCACATGCATGGCACACAAAATCTTCATGATTCAGAAAATTTTTAACATTAATGCCATGACCTTGTGAGTTGTTAACTATATTTCTCATTATTCTAAGACCAGGATGACCTAATCTACAATGCCATAAAGAAAATAATTCAGAGCTTCTAAAGACAGTCTTCAAAAAAGTATACACTGCGGGTGCATTGATTCTCATGTAGTGCAACCCAGATTCATATGAGGGACATTTTTCTAATACCATTTTTCCATATTTCATGTGCTTCACAATGCACAAATGCTCTTTGCCATTTTCTTTATTTGTTTCTATGTGAAACCCATTGGAGTGGTTATCTTTAAAACTTAAGATAGTGCGAGTTGACTCGGGGTACAAGAGGGCTTCTTCAATTACCAAAGTTGTACCCGTTGGCAATATAATTGTGGCTCTTCTAGAGCCAATTATATGCGTATCGCTTCCTGTGATTGTCGTAATCCTTCCAGCGTTCTTCGTGATCGTCTGGAAGTATTTCGACTCTCTTAATATGGTATTTGTTGTGCCACTATCAACAATGCATATTTCCTCAATTCGGCGCTACACGATTTCTAGATGAAAAGAAATATAATTCTAATCAGATGGTGTCAAAGTAATTCAAACATTGCTTGCAAATATAGAATACTGGAATAAATAATAAATTGCATATTCATTCATGAGAGAGAGAAAATACTCTTCTACAATTCATTATTCAAAATTAACTAACAACCATTGTTCTGTAGTCCGCAAACTTCAGGCGAACCCAATCTTGCTGTGCTTGGAGCAAGATGGTGGACTTGAGTTTCTCGAACCGCTTCTGGAGTGCAGTCCATAACTCAAGCGCACTTACCTCAGCCATGTATTCATTCTTCAGAGTGGCTGAAAAGGTGATGCCTGAGAAAGGGCAAAGTTTGATCGTTTTGCTCGGCAGTAGGTTGCGCGTCCTTCGAGGACCGTAGGCTGATGGCAGCTTGGAGCTTCTTGCTCGCAAGTATGATCTTTGCATTTGATGCCCATGTGAGATAGTTCTGACCATGCGGGGCCAGTTCTTCAAACTCATGATTCACAATGCCAGACATTTGCATATTCACAAGGTTCTTTCAATAAATTACTGCGTGCAATCTAATAGAAAGTAGCTGCTAGATTCAATAAAATGTATAATTAAATTCTCTTGAATTTCCAGCAAACTAAAAGAAAGCAATAATTGCAAGATTAATAAATACAAGATAAATGCAAGATTCATAAGTACAAGATTCATAAATACAAGATTCATAAGTAAAAGATTCATAAATGCAAGATTCATAAATATTCATAAAGATTCGTAAATACAGCTTCATGCATGTCGCACAACGCTGCTTCGTGCGTGCGATTGACTTCGTGCGTGCCGCACGGCGCGGCTTCATGCGCGTGTTTGCAATTTATAAAACAAAACAATAATTTCCCAATTCATAAATATATTCATAAATGCAGAAAATAATACTAAGAAATTAGAAATCAAAGCGAAATGATTTCAGGAATTTTCTGGGTATTTTTCATATTTTTTGGCAAATTTCAGAATTTTTTTTATCAATTTTAATCAATTTTCTGAGTTTTTAATGCATTTTCGGAAAGAAAAAAAATTGAAAAATGGCGGGGCTAGGAAGGTAATTTCGCCCCCTTGCCCCGTGATCTGTTTGGTCTAAAAACCAGATTGAAGTCTGTTTCCTCAGGATGACTTCATGTCCAGCTTCTTCTACGCGTGCGCCGAGTCATGGGGGGCCCATCGGTGCGCCGGTGAACGCCGGAGCTGAGCGGGGCCGGGCGCGGGCAGCTTCAAGCCTTTAGTCGAGGAGGGCGGGACCTGACCGGGGTGCCGTCGGCCGGGCTCGGCGATCGCGCGCCGTCAGAGGCGCTTTGAGCGCGTTAGCGGGCCGAGGCGGTGCGCTACGTGCGCTGCAGCAGGGGGCGGCGGTCGGCACGCGGTGGGCAGCCGGCGGCGATGGCGGCAGCCTGGCATGGCTACGGCGGATGCGTGCTGTTGGGGCTTTGGTGGGCCAATGCGCCGGGGTGGGGGCGGCTTCGAGCCGTCGGGACAGCGACGGCGTTCGAACCAGGAGCAAGGCAACAGCGTGGTGCTTGGCAGATTGCGGATGCTGTGGCGCGGGTTCGACGGCCGTGCGCGCAGAAGCCGGCTTCCAGATGCGGTGACAACGGCCGGGCTCCAAGCGGGCTGGCGGCGCTGTTTCATGCGGCGGAGGAGGACAGGCGCCGTTCAGTGGCGGCAGCAGGGTCGCTTCGTGCGGCAGAGCAAGCGGAGTCGGCTCGGCGCAGGCGCGGCGGCCAGACGTGGGTACAATGACAGCGGTCCGCGCGTGGGAGCCGTGCGACGGGGCCAGAGCACTACTTGCGCATGGGGCCAAGCCGGTGGCGACCAGAGCTTCAAGGGCGCTTCATGGCCGGCGGCCGGTGCTTTGGCGCTTCATGCGCGTGTTGGCAATGCGGTGGCCTTCGAGGCTCTTGGCACTGACGACGCGGGCTTCGTGCCCTGGACGGCGATGGCTTCTTGCCGCTGCGGCGATGTTGGCATCATGCCCGACAGATCTGTGTACAGTGGCTTTCATGTAATTGCTGTGTAGCTTCATGCCACGATCAATTACTGCCTAATGTAGCTTCATGCCACGTGACTTCATGTCAGCATACAATGCTGCGTAGATTAGATACAAAATAGATTCTAAACGAGTGATTAGATCAATCCTTGTTCTCACCTT
Organism: Rhipidocladum racemiflorum; assembly: GCA_036346355.1. Classification (NCBI taxonomy): domain Eukaryota; kingdom Viridiplantae; phylum Streptophyta; class Magnoliopsida; order Poales; family Poaceae; genus Rhipidocladum; species Rhipidocladum racemiflorum. Next base: position 9,530,935 of record CM070579.1, read on the forward strand.
TTCTCACCTTTCAATTTGTTCGCCGGTAGAACGTCGTGCTGATAACGTGTTAGACAACCTCGCTATCGAATAGTCTGGGGTTGCCTAATAGATCTAAAGTGGAGAACAGAATGAGAGAGAGCGAGACACAAATATGAGGAGGAATGGATCTGCTATTCTTTATTGCTTGTTTCTGTGTACAATAGGGTGACCCCCTACCTCCTATTTATAAGCTACAGTCAGAGTTTTGGTAAGAGTCCACATGGGCCACAACGGGCCAAGTTTCTTAACAAATGCAATAATGTAGTAGTCGAGAGTGCAATTACCATTACCCAAGAAATTGGTGCAAGTGCAGCCCACACATCCGTAGTTTGCCTTGTTCAGACTTCTAAGGTGACTCTAATAGTGCTACTTAAGCTGTCTACTAGTTATACTATGTAAGTAAAATCTTATATGGAGAAGAGAGGATGTGAGAAAAGAGAATGTACCGTATCTTATACAAAAGACAACCTAATCACGTAAATCAATGCAAAAAGTAATGAAGTGTGAGAGGGAAAATATAATAAAGATGAATGATTTTAGAGAACTATTGGAGATATTGTCTCTAGGTGAGTTAAAATCCTTAAAGACAATCTTTAGAGATAGACTATTGTACATGCTTTAAGAATATGTACAATAAGACTATCTTAGCTTATTCTTAGCATATACTCCCTCCATTTACTTTTATAAGGCTTATTTTTTGAATAGTCTTGTTCACAAATATAATGCTTACATGTAGATTTAATAAGACCTTTCCTTTTATATCCTTATTTATTCTCTCTCAACCATATGCATTTATTCATTACTACCCACACAAAGTATATCTTTCATCTTTCAAGATGATTAAGTGGGGGTATCTAAGTCATTTTCTCTCATACCTTTCTCAATTTCAATGCAATATTAATCCTTGTGCAAAGTCAAAATACGCCTTATAAAAATGAACGGATGGAGTACATATCAGCTTTGTTATATGTGAAAGAGTGAGAAAAGAGAAGAGAGCTGGCTCTTATTTAGTAATAAGCATTGCACGGGAACAAAGGTAGATTAGTTATGTACAAGAGAGAAGAGGTAGTTATTGCACAACATTTGCAACCAACCTTTAGAGATAGCTATTGTATAAGCTGGCTTTAGTGCTTACTTTAGATGATATAAATGAGAAATAGAGTAAGTAGTAGGCTATGTTATTGTAATTGCTCTAATTGAGTGTCGGATGAGTGAACCTCAGGTGAGCGGAAAAATTTCAGGGGTACAAATGAATATATTTTTGCAAGGACAATACGTGCAGGCCTTCACATATTACACCGTATTGCATCACGTGGCGGCTGATGTGTAGTTCGATCCGGTCCAACTCGCCTATCCATCACATGTACCACCTCGCTCGCACCTCATGTTTTGTTAAATAATAAATTGATCATCGTAAATCATAGATTAATTTCGACACCAATAAAAAATATTAAAAAAGTACCTAAATAATAATCACATAATAGATAAACACAAGGTATAGTGGATCTCAACTCTTTTCTCTTTATTAATTGTATATTAATTCTCTTGTACAATAGAGTGCTACATTTATACCCAAAACTCCTAACATGTAGTTTCATATTCACACCAAAACCAACAACCAAAACTAAGAGTCCTGTTATATCTCAACACTCCCCCTGGATGAATAACGCATAATACATATACCTCATCAAAAACTCCTCTTAAAGACCTAGTAGAAAAAAGGATGGACAAAAGATTACATTACATCCGTATATTGTGTTACACTTGTTGCCTCAAAACCTTTACGGGAGAAAACTTTAGAAAAACACACTAAGAAAAAAGTGCAACTTATGACCTTCTGGATTAGGGTAGTACCTTTTTGATGAACACACAGAGACAACTATCATTATTAGAGTAATCCTTCTTCAGAGTAACTCACTAAGTCGGTTGTACTACATTCTTCCTGACTATTTTAATCTATATAGCGAACTTTGCAGTTTGACACTATACATGCCACTAAGAAGTGCTCAATTTCGTTTCTGCCACTATTCTTTTTCTTGTTTCATTTTTGCCACTAGTCTTTGCTATTCTTCCTCCTTTTGCCATTTCGGTCAGTTGACCGTCTGTCGGACAACTTTGCCCTTAGCACGAATTATTCCTTCTGTTTTAGGTTTTTTTTAAAGATAACAAGTGAAGTTCAATTATTTTGAAAATTTCTCTGTACGATCCTAGACTGCTAAAGATGGTACAATAGATTTTTTTAAAGAATGATCAAGCTTGTACATTTTTATAAAAATCTAACAGGTACCATAATTTTTTAGAGCTTGATCCTAGACTATCAAATTTTTATAAAAATGTACAACTCGATCATTCTTGAAAAAATTTATGGTAACATTTTTAGCTCTCTAGGATAATACAAAAAAATTTCTAAAAGAATTGAACTTCATTTGTTATCTTTAGAAAACTGAAAACTAAAGGAAGAATTCGTGATGAGGGCAAAATTGTCTGACTGACGATCAACTCACAGTCAACTGATGGAAATGGCAAAAGGAGGAAGAATAGCAAAGACTAGTGGCAAAAATGAAATGAGGAAAGAGTAGTGACAGAAGCAAAACTGGGCACCTTCTTAGTGGCACTAGAAAAATTTTCCCTTATAAATATGCAGTCACTACAGCCATCATCTGCATTGATAAGTCCATGCTAGTTACCATTGATATTAAATAAATATGGGAATGTTATTTCACTCATCACATGGGAGTAAGTTTTATCATGATCGATGTCGGGTCACTACGTGAACCCTTGTGCTATAAGCCTCACTTTATATCTCACCACCCATTTGGATCCTACAGGGAACACTTTAGGAGGTGTTCGGTCAATGGAACCAAATACTTTTCTTTTGTTAAGCCAATGCAATTTGTCTCGATTGCTTCTTACTATTTGACCCAATTTGAGCACTTCTAGCACTCCATTATGGACTTTGGTTTTGGATCTAGATCAAGAGTTTTAGCAAATTTTTAGGCAAAATATATGTTGACAATTGTATTTTTTCTTTTACACAACTCTTCCGAATCCATATAATTAGTGAAAATTTCTTCATTAATTTCTTCTAGCTCCTCGTGATTTCCGACAACTATGGAGTCTGGGTGTTCCGATCTCCTAGCACCAGATTGTGTTCGTAAATATTTGTTGGGGTTGCCATCTTCAAGATATATCGATTTGGGGATTTTCTCAACATCATGTTGAACTTCTTCCACTGTCTTAGGAAGTGATTTGACTTGTTTGGTTCTCAATTTCTGTGGATCTCTCCGTAGAATTATGTCTCGTGCACCCAAGGGTCTCCCCCTCTTCATGTCATGAGGGTAAGAGTTGATACAATATACTTCTAGGGTATTTTCATTATTTTTGGTGAGTTACTACATGTATATGAGATTTTGTTACTCCCTTATGATTAATGAAGGCATCTAGTAGATTGTTTCCATTTATTGCAGATTTATAATCATTCAAACTTCAAATTCAAATTCAAATCCTTGAGTGTGTGGGTCTAAGGACTGAATGTCCGTGACATTACAATCTGTTGCTCGGCATTCTTTTGTGTGGTACTTTTCTCATCCTAATACCAAAAAATTATCCTCATCAAAGATACTGTCAGCATACTAAACCATATACAGATCCCCTATCATAGGCTCAAGATATTTAATAATTGATGGACATTCATAACCTACATAGATCCCCAACTTCTGGTAAGGTCCATCGATGTACACTTTGATGGTGAGATTGGCACGTATACAATAAAGCCAAATTTTTGTAAATGAGAAATACTTGGTTCTTTCCCATATACTATCTGCAAATGAAAAGATTAGGATTGCTGCTAGTGTGCTAATTGGATTTGCGTTAATATGGTGGAAGTATGTAGAAAAGAGAGAAAACAAGAAAATTGGAAGGTCATGAAAAGACTTATCAGACTTGAATATGTTCCTGAATATCACGCTGATTTTTTGTATACTAGACTCCAATGCTTGAAACAAGGAAATAAAAGCATTAAGGAATACTATGAACGATTGCAAAATCATTTGTTGCGTTGTGGTTTGGATGAATGTGAAGAAGCTACAAAACTTTGATTCTTGAGAGGGCTAAATCAAAACATTCATGATATTATTGTTCATCAAATGTACAATTCATTGTCTCATTTGTTCAAGCTTGCTTGTAAGGCTGAAAAACAGATTTTAGAAAAGTTGAGGATGCTTGATGCTAAGAAGCAAGAGAACCAACTTAAATTATCTAAGTTGATAGATGATGAGAAATCTGAAATCCTTGCATTAATTTGCAAAAAAGAAAACAATTCATTAGAGAAATTTCCTATTCTTACGTCTCCTCTTACTACTAACCTTTTGCAAGATCATGAAAACAAAGAAGAGATAGGAAGTGATGTGGTCAAGCATGGGACTTTCCCTTCGACCAAGGAGCTTGATGTGGTTGCACCTTGGATAGACACATCTCAAGTACATGTCATGGTTGACAGCAATTATACCATTGTTGGCCCACAATCCATTTGGAATGAATTAAGTCATAATCCAGTTATCGTTGATGAGAAGTTGAATATGGAACAACATGAACTCTTTGATAACCAAGAAGATAATAAGTTCATCATAACTGAATATGGAACATTCGCTGCCCCAAAGTTTAGATTATCCGAGGAAGCACTCTTTACAACACCTACATCATCTGAGAAGAACATTGAAGGTAATAATGGTGTTAAAATGATTGTCCATAAAGAAGAGTTGAGTACCTACGACAATATTCATGCTGAAATGGTAATTCCTTATGTTAAATTAAATATGCCTACTTTGCAAAATGTGGAGTTGATTACTAGCAAGGATGCTCTTAGCAAAACAGTCCATGATCATGTTTTGTGCTATGTTATGTTTGACGAACCTGATGGGTTCTAAGCATGGAAAACAAAAAATTTTCCTACGAATGCAACCAAACACCAAGATCATATCTAGGAGATGCATGCAAACGGTTTCAGAAGGACTCACCCTCGTAGACCGAAAGCGGGAATAACGTTCCCGCAAACAAACGTGGTTGAAGTAGAGGTACACACCCGACTTCAAAGTCGCGAAGATGAGCGCCACAAACGGCAGCCCGCATTTCTTGGTCACACGTACGGAACAACGACGACCTCCAATCCCTCGATCCAGCGGGGCAGCAGAAGTAGAGGATCCACGGGAAACTCCAACAACACTACGACTTAGTGGTGGTGGTGGAGAAACTATTTCAGCAGCGCTTCGAAAGGACCAACCAAAGGGTTATGGAGATTAGTCCATGAGAGAGGAGCTCCACCCTCCCTTTTATAGGAGTGAGTGGACTCTCCACTCTCTCCATGTGAATGGACTCTCCATTCTCTTCATGTGAATGGACTCTCCATTAAATAAATAAACAATTTTATTTCTGTTATTTTAATATTTATTAATTCTTTTAATTAACAAAAATTAACACATACCCCCTTGAACTATTCCGATATCCCGAAACTATTCCGGTGCTGTCCAAACTTTTCTCCGGTGTTCCGTATCCACTCAAAAGCGTCGATGAACCTTAAGTGTGTCACCCTACGGTTCGTGAATAAAATGGACATGATCAAGACACCTCTCTGATCAATAATCATCAGCGGGATCTGGAGATCCATAATGACTCCCACTTACTCAACGATGAACTAGTGATCGTGTGAACCAAAAACAACATAACCAATTCCTTTTGTCTCGCGATATATTACTTATCCGGGATCCGATCATTGGTATCAACTATACCTAGTTCGATCCCGTTACCAACAAGTACTCTTTACTCGTTCCGTGATATGACATTCTTGTGACCTAGTCACGTGCTTGCAAGCGATGTCAATGTGATATCACCGAGAGGGCCCATAGTATATCTCTCCGTTATCTGGATGGACAAATCCCACTCTTGATGCATGAGCCTCAACTAATACTTTCATAGTACCCAAATCCATCTTTATAGTCACCGTGTTACGGAGTGACGTTTGATGTCATCAAAGTACTCTTCCGGAGTTAGTGATTGACATCATCTCATGGTCTAAGGAAAAGAGCTATTTTGTATATGTTCAAGATAAAGAACAAACTTTAATGACTTGATCGAATTTGCTATACCAACTTGGGTGTGTGTTCATCACATCATTCTTCTAATAATGTGACCCCGTTATTAACAACATCCAATGTTCATGATCAGGAAACCTTGATCATCAGTTAATCAACGAGCTAGTTTAAAAGAGAGGCTTTACTAGGAACCTTTTTGTTTATTAAACACACATGTATCAACGTTTCCGGTTAATACAATTTTAGCATGAGAAATAAACATCTATTATAAACATGGAATAAGATAATAAACAATTTATTATTGCCTCTCGGGCATATTCCCTTCAGAACCTGCAGAGTTATCTAGTGTGATTAACAAAGTTGCTAAAATTTCATGTTCAAATTCACTAACTAGTATATATTCAGACACATATAAGCTTTATTTGATTGGGGATTATACTATGAACAACACATTTCATGTCTATAAAATTTGTATCACAACATATATGCTTGCAGATTTGGAATCACATTCACACTACAAACCATATATTGTGTCATGTTGTGGCAGCATTAACGTAAAAGGAATGGAAGATGATTGTTCTTTTCAAACAAACTCACAACTCATTAGCTCAAATGTCACATCCAAGTCACTTATTGAAACACAACATAACGTAGTTGAAATTTATTATGTTCCATACAACTTGACTCAATCCTTAGTAAAGTTAATGGCGACTTTTTTCTGAAGAAAGGAGGAATGATACGAACATGTGCATTTTATCAAAAAGATCATGTGGTTGCTGCTGTAGGAAATGCATTGTGCAAGATAACAAGAATGACAACAATTGATGTATACATATACCATGCATATACATTGTTCTTTTTCTTGAGCACATTTTTAGGTTACCAAAAGACGAGGATGACTTCTCATGAAGGAGAGGATGCTATGACCATGACATCTACGGATATCCACAACCCCTAAAACTATGCTGTCAAGATTCATCTCAACTAAAAATGAACATAAGGTGAACTTGTTCCTTAATGACCATCAATATATAATTAATGAGCGTGTAATACTACCTAATGAGCATATTCATTTGATCAGATTAAAGGAATGGGCAAGCAACTTTACAAAAAATTTCATCATGTCATATATGGACCATGCCAAAATTAAGAACAAGTTTTCAATGTTATGGAATCTAGCTCACCCTCCAGAGGCACATCAAGATTTGAGGTCATACATTTTACAACAATACGAACTGGAGTCGAGGACGACTCCAAAACAAGAAGGGGAGGATGATGAGGACATCGCTACCTCGGATAACATCCAAAAACCCTCCTAGCGACCAGTGACCTTCAATCAACATTCAAGGACCAATTACACGGGCTCATTGTGACACTACGGTATGGTGTGATATTATAGAATGTGAAATTAGAGAATAAAACCTTTCGGCTTGAGGTTTACTCGCGTTTTTGGGCCGTTTGAAGTGATGTGTCACCACGGAGTGTCGTAACCTTTTAAATGGTGCATGTTAAGGTCAAAAACTTTATGAAATATGGTATGGCAGGTTAAAACCATAAGGTATGGAGGTTAATAACGTTTCCGGACCGTTTTCGGGCCGTTTTCGGGGTTTTGGGCCTTCCCGGGGGAGTTTGGGCCTTAAGTGGGCTTTGGTGGGATGGAGTAGGTCTCCGTAACGGACTAGGATTGGGTGTGGGGGCTGGTAAAAGGGCTCCCCACCAGCCCTTGGGCGTTCACCCCTGCCCCTTGTGCGCCCTTCCCCCCCACTTGCCCTTGCCCTAGCCGCCTCCCTCCTCCCTTGGCCGTGCGCCTCCCCCTCCCTTGCCCCATTGCTCCCCACCTCTCCACCACCTCTCCTCCACCCCCTTGCTGCCCTAGGGTGGTCTCCAAACCTCTGCACCTTGTGGATCCATCCGTTGGAGCGAGGAGCGTGGAGCGAGGAGCGATCCGCGAGGAGATCTATTGGAGATTCGTTCGTTGGGCAAAGGTATGATCATGGGGATCCTTGGGTTTGATCTAGGTACTGTTCTTAGGGTGTTTATGAAGTTTTTAGATCAATTGGTGGTGCTGGGTTGGAGTTCTTTGGGTTAGATCTAGACGTTGCCACGTTTCTGTTTTCGGGCAGATTGAGCAATCGGGCTAGGGTTCGAGTTTTTGTCGATTTATAATCCGAATCTGTCCGTACAGACTTAAAAGAAGTTGTATATAATTTAATTATCTTTCCGTGGACATAAAGCACGTTAAAATCCGATCAGCCGTTTGAAAGTTATGGCCATTTTACCGAGCGTGTTAAAATCTGTGACGCGATTGGAACAGATCGTAGTAATCTGTAGATTAAACAATTTTAGAGTCCGAATCAGTCTTTCCGTATAACTAGAAAAATGTAGGAAATTTCCTAAGCTTCGCGATGGTGTACTCGTTCAATCGATTTGGAGTCCCAGAACTCAAGTTATGGCCTTTGCAAGGCTGCTGTCCCGCCGGGACAGAACCTCTGTTTTTAGGTTTGCAAGTAGTGGGCAATGTCGGGTTAGATGGGGATTTGTGTACTGTTTTGTGGGCATGATTGTGAGTGTGTGATGCCTATGTGCAGGTGGTGTGACACCGGGAGTGCCCTCGACTTCCCACAAATCCGTCGCCCGCGGTTGAGGCAAGTGTGTTGTAATGTATAGCGGATTGTAGGTTGCTTGTTGATATTGGATGAAAGATTGAATACTTGCTATGATCACTTGCCTTGCTTGCTGTTTTCCAATGATATATTGAGTATGATTATCATGATATGATGCTATGTGTCTATACTTATCATGATTCGATGCCATGTGTAATATTTGTCATGATGAGATGCCATATGTTTATGTACATGTGAAATATGATAATTGGCATAGTTGCATGCATGACATGAGATAGGGCGAGGCGGTGAGAAAGTCATAACTAATCCGGCAAGGTCGGTGAGAAAGTTATGACTAGTCCGAACGCCATTGAGTAAGACCTACATCGTGATTCCATCCACGTGGTGAATGGAAGGCGAGGAGTAGGCACCCTCCATCTTCGGGATGGAAGGGGAAAAGGGTGCACACCGACGGTGTGTACTCAACCATACCGTATGAGTTTCCAAGGAGATATGAGCATAACATTGCATTGCATTGCATTGCAATACATATTTAATGATGATGATGTTGTTATGTGCTCAAGTATGAGATGTTATATGTGATGTAAGGTATTATTGTCTTGTAAATGATCTTGTTGTCCATTACAATATGCTTGCTGAGTTTTCGAACTCACGCTTGTGTTTTATGTTGTTTTTAGGTACTTTGAGATCGGCATGCGGGAAAAAGGGTCTAGCTACACTTCTACACGTAGCTCCACCATCATAGTCCATAATTAATCACTTGGAGACATGATATTAAGAGTTGTGCCTTAAACTTAATGTATGGTTTAATTTAGCATGCTAGTGATTCCTTATTTGCTTCGTTTTAGTTTATGAAGTGGTTGAGCGTGGTATTATTGGCGTAATTTGATGATATATCCATTTATGTTGATGTTTTAGATGTCGTGTGCTATGATATATCTTGCCATGATATTGATATGGTGTTAATTCATGGAAAAACAAAGGAGATGCTGCCGAAATATCGGTTTTTAGCATATGTACCTTTGCTGGAATTTATGTTTAAATGTGGTATTTAGATGTTGTTTAGCTTATGTTTGGTAGCATTCGGGCATATTAAATGCCGGGGTGTTACACTCATGCACGACAATTAAATTATTAGGTAAATTTGTTTCTGGGTTTGCATAATTTTACATTGAAGAATAGACCGCTACCTAATAATATTCTTATACTTAGGAACCTGGGCAAGGATCATCAAGGGAACATTAATCCACCAACACTAGTCATAAAGCAATGTGGGAATGCGAAAGGTTTCAACTCAGCCTCCAATGACCAGTCTGACATTAAATGCTCATAGAGAATGCAAACAAACTCCGATTGAGGTGTGTGAGTACTTGATTGAAATCTTATCTCCTCCACTTTCCAATGGATCTGGCCTTAATGCTAAACTCCAAATACAGTGCCCGGAATTATCAAAACAAGTTGCGGTTAGAACTGTTATGGGCTTTGGGTGTTGCATGATCTTTTGTTGGGCCTTAGTCCATGTATTCTCCACCTCTTTGACTTCCCTACTACTGTTCACGACTGCCACACTAGTATATTGGCTGGTCTCTTTGCCTCCTTTCTTTAAGTTTTGTTAAGATTAGTTGCCCCCATGTGTGGAACTTTATCCTTGTTCTCCTGACTCGGCTAGAGTAGCAGTAAACAAGTTTCAAAACCTCAACTTGTGTGTGTGCCTTATTATTGTTCTTGCTAGTTCTTCGATTGCTTGCAAGAATAGACCTTCGTGGTCAGGTTATCCATGTCTTGGCACGACTGATAACTATTAGGAGCGTGGTTTAGCGATTGTGGGCGCTTATCCTTATGTGGTTCGTAGCCGAATCGTCAAAGTAATTCTCCAACAAATCGAAGTTATCCCCTCATCGGAAGATTGGGCCACCCCGTGTGTGTCTCCATTAGTTACCCTGACCAACTATAACTTATACTAGTCGGGGATAACTCTTTCATCGCTCCAGCCGGCATATAGGTCGGATATTGGATAACCTTTGCCCTGACCTGAATGAGGTCAAGAAGGAAGTTACCTCCACATAAGACAAGCGTGTGGAAGACGCTTTCTCTGACTGGTGCGAACAATCGATTGGAAGTTACTCCCTACGAAGAGACGCCACTTTATCAAAAGACACCTTTTGACGAGAAGACACCTTTTGGCAAGAAGATACCTCTTAGAAGATGACAACTAACATCCCTTCATCTGCTATAAATAGGAGACTTCCGCAAGGATTTAAGAAATCATGGTCAAGATTAAGTAAAAGAGATTAGTATTAATTTTTTAGTTCTCCATTCAAAAGTCTGTACTGTGTGAAACACATGTCACTCAATAAAAATGCAATCCCATTTCCTACTCTTTTCAATCTCTGATTTGTTAGGCAAAAGCAACCCAAATTACATTCGTAAACTCGATCTAGAAACTCTCTGGTCTTGAACATAGACACAATCACACAATTGTTGCACCAGAAATATACTGTAAGATATAGAACTAACATAACACAATAAATGAATCAAATATCCTGAGAAACAATAATTTATTCAACTTTAAATGATAATCATTTAACAGGAGAATATATTAATGGTCATTCAGAAACTAAAACTAAACTGATAGACAGACTCTTAAGGAGACTTATATGGAATATGTTATGTCGACTACCAAAGCAATGTAAAATTTAGGAGACTAGTTCAGGTCTCCATATGAGTTGTAGGTGTCCTTTTGGTACTCCTTGAGCTCAGACCCAATAAGATCATATTTATCCATGGAAGTATTTTTACATCCAAGGTCCTTTTAAAACTTCTATGTAGGATAAAGAACCATATTATCACACTTCTCAGCGTCCACATCAACAACAGATTGATCTGTGAAGTGTGCATCTACACTGTGTCTATGTATCTTTTTTACTTTACCAATGGATAGCATGTAAAGGTCCACCAAATGCTTGGGGGTGCGACAGTTGCGTGACCAATGGACATTGCATCTATACCTAAAGCAGTGTTATGCAAGGTAAGCAGAATTTTTAGTTGAGTCTTGCTTCTAGAAACTCTTTGGCCCTTTAACTTTGCCTTTATGCTAGGCTTGCCTCTTCCCTTGTGTATTCCGTCATTGTTATTTTTTTCTCCCATAATGCTTTAGGCCTTTTTGTGGCTATGGCTATTTCTAGCCTGCTGAGCATTGGCATGGACTTTGAATATTACATATGTCCCATTGTGAATAATATGATGATTCTTCATTAAAAACTCATCATGTTTATCTGCTTATAGCAAATTGTAGATGTTTATTGGTTATAGCGTTCCATCAGAGAATTTTATAGTGCCAGCAGGTACTCCTCCATCAAATATTCGGCCTTCAAGTCCGAATGGAGGTTATGCATTAGAAAGTGAAGAGCTGCACACTTGGCAGCTTCAGGAAAAGCAGGGGTACCAGCTTCAAGCCAGGTAATAGCAGCTCCAAGAAAATGAGCTGTTAGGTTAATCTTAGCATCCACTGCTTAGGTCAAGTAATTGCTATCATTCAAGGCAAGATAGACAAATTCCCTCGTTGCGATATCTGACATATCCTCTGTTATATTCATTCACAAAATAATTTTACTGCTGGAAAAATCAATATATTGCATGCTCATTCTTGAATCAGTAAATATTGGTCTATATCCATTCAGTAGATAAATATCTAAAACTTCACATAATTTCACTAGCATATTTCATAATTTTATCCTAATTATCGAACAATTTTCAGAATTACCGAAATAACAGAAAACTATATTAAGCATATGTATAAACATGAAATTATGCTAGAAAAGTAAATTCAGTGATATAAAGCTTTCAATGCGTGGTAAGTCTAGGTTTCAACAATTCATGGAAGCTCACATACTTAGAAATTCCATTTATGTGATTTAATATAAATTTTTAGAATTTATTAAGTATTTTTTAGGATTACTGGAAACTTTAGCATAACTTCTTTATCCCAATAGATCTATGTAATTATGCAAAACTTTATAATCTTTTTCGCAAAAATTACTACATCTGTAAAAATACTTGAAAACACAGGAGTTAAACAGCAATAATAACACAGTCCAAAAGAATTTGGTTTTAGGACAAATTACTGACGAGCTATCAACTGGTTTAAATACATAGGCTGAATCCGGTCCGACAAGACCGTATTTGGCCACACGACCCAAAGAGGCCAACGGGGCTATTAATTTTATTAGAGGATATCAGCTCTTTCTTTGTTTAACCCTTGTTTGGTCATTGCGGGGCGTCGCCTCGCATAATCTTCTCTATTTTTTAACCCTAGCCTAGTCGCTGTGGGGCAACATCTTCGTACGTATTCTTTTTTTATTATTAAAGGATTTCAAATCTGCTTGTGGTGGTGCATTTGGGTGCTTTTTCGAGCGGCGCTTCGTGCGTGGTGTGCGTCGAATGCATGCGGACAGTCACTACAAGATAACATGGATTTCCCGGCGTTTATTTTACACGGCATTTAATCTAAACGCCCCTAATAAGGCTAAAGCCGGCGTTTTTTATCATTCGAGGCATTTAATTCCCCGGCATTTATAAATGCCGGGTTAGAGTCTACCACGGCGCTTATAAATGCCAGGGAATTCCACTCTATACCGCCGTTTATAAATGCCGGGTTAGAATCTTCCACGGCGTTTATAAATGCCGGGGAATTCCACTCTATACCGGCGTTTATAAACGCCGGGTTACAGTCTTCCACGGCGCTTATAAACGCCGGGGAATTCCACTCTATACCGGCGTTTATAAACGCCGATTCTGATCTTCCACGGCGCTTATAAACGCCGGGAATTCCACTCTATACCGGGCGTTAATAAACGCCGGTTCTGATCTTCACGGTGCTTATAAACGCCGGGGAATTCCACTCTATACCGGCGTTTATAAACGCCGGGTTACAGTCTTCCACGGTGCTTATAAATGCCGATATAGAGTGGAATTCCCCGGCGTTTATAAGCGCCGTGGTAGACTCTACCACGGCGTTTATAAACGTGAATACCACACCGGGGAATTTGAAAGAATTGAAATTAAATAATATTATATTTGAAATAATTGAAACTAATATTCCATTTGCAATAATTTCTGTCCAAATATTTCATTTTCGATGATATTTTGTCTAAAATTTCAAATTTTGTCCGAAAATTCAATTTTTGTTGATATTTTGTTTGAAAATTCAAATTTTTTCGAACATCTAATTTTGTGACACTTATCAATTTCAGATGCTACTTTTCGTTATCTTTCCAATTAGCCTAAGAACGCCCCAATTAGAAGTACGAGTCAAAAGTTATGTCTATTTTAAGAAATATGCTCGGATTTCGTATTTGCAAACTAGAATTGGTGCCCAAAAGAATATAATTGGAGATCTTATCGTATGATGATTTTGCTTAATTACCTCAATAATTTGCTAATTTGAAATAATTGAAAATCGGTGTTCGGGTGTTTAACGGGGTTAAGGGGAGGAGGGACGCATTATATATCAGATGTGATCATACCACCACTAAAGTACTAGATCTTATAAAAACTCTGAAGTTAAGCGTGCTTGGACAAGAGTAGTAATAAGATGGGTGACCTCCTGGGAAGTCATTGTGCACCTCTGATTTTAAATGCCACGAATAGAGGGATCCCCGGCGCTTGTAAACGCCATAAATAGAGAGAACCCCGGCACTTATAAAGTGCCATGATAGAGGAAACCCCGGCACTTATAAACGCCGGGTTATAGGCTTCCACGGCACTTATAAACGCCGGGTTAGAGTCTTCCACGGCACTTATAAACGCCGTGGATAATTAAGCGCCGCCAATTACTTTTCTTGACGCCATGTAAACGCCATCTAAAATCTTTTTAAGGCATTAATAAGGTTTTAAAGGCATTTATAGGCGCCATTAGAAGCCCGACGTGTTGTAGTGAGTGGCCGTTTCGGTGAGCACATGGCGGAGTAGTTTTTAGAATTAGATGTTATATTTATAACTAAAACCACTCAGGGGCGGAAGTAGATTAGAATACCCGGTGTCACAGGACACCGAGTCAAAAAAAATTACACTGGATCAAAAAAAATAGTGTATATTAGTCTATATATAGTATATGTGAACCCTCTTAATCTAAATCTTGTCACACTGGGAGGCAAATAACAAGCAAATAGTAAGAATAATAAGTTGTTATCACTTATATAATAAAGTGGTGAACCTCGATGATTTTATCTCTAGTTCCGCCCTAACCCTTGAAACCACTAAGAAGTAGTTTCAGAATTCGTACATCAAAGTTAAGAATCTCGTTGTATATGAAAACCAAAACCAAGATTCGGTTATGTCGCAGCAGATTGCACATTCGCGACAAGAGCACAGGCGCTCGACCAATGCAAGTTGGCAAGTTGCCAGCCAGCCCGTTCGTGCTGAATAAACCGTGCGTCGGCGGCTGGGCGCGCGCCGCCCGCGCAGCCGTCACCATCACTCGACCGCGCCTGTCCACCCGTTCGGGCAAAAAAACCGTTCGTCGGCGCTCGGCACCCGCACGGGGCGTCATGACCGAGCGCGTCCACGTTTTGATGGCCACGCTTCCGCGGTTCGGGGAGGTGGGGGAACCGAGCGCGCGTGCCCACAGACGAAGCCCGACACGGCACGGCCGCGGAGTGACCCGCCGAGCCTTAACTGTCGGACCCCGGAATAACACCTCCGAAATCCTCTGTGTATTCTGTACTAGTCCAGGAAATGCTAGTACACACAGTAGAAATGAAAGCATAGCATATCCGTCGTTCTTTATTAAAGATAAATATTCAAAGTTACAAATGAAATGGCGCGCAGGCCAACGAATAAATAAAAGCAGCGGAATTAAAGAATAATAAATAGAGCCCAATTAATTTGCCACAGGCAATCGACTGGGGATGCGACCTAGTCCAACTGGTCCTCACCATCGTGATACTCCTCCTCTGAAGTGGTAAATTAAGCAAGGGTGAGTACATACGTACTCAGCAAATCACACCGGAAATGCAATATAAATGTACGGGTAATCAAGGATGGCAATATGGTTTATTTGAGCATAAAGCAACGGTTTAATAACATTTTCAATAATTTTAAAAGGCATACTTTATTCCAAAAACAAATCTATACATTTTAACTCAGGAATCACTCCTGGAATTGGCTAAGTTACACCCATGATGGACTCCCTCCATCCAATCATCATTTTCTGAAATCAAATTTTAATTTACCAAAGTCTAATCTGAGAATGGCTTGCTCGGCATACCCATAACCGCGGGCGCGGCTAATCGATTAGTTTGACACTCTGCAGAGGTTGTACAACTTTACCCACAAGACATAATATTTCCCTTTTATGTCAACACACTTCCTTTGGTGAGTGACAGAGAAAAATATGACAAGGCCCCTATATTAAATTCACACATGTAGTCATGCCCGCTAAGGTTTCACCGCTGAAAGACTCCCTCTATTCAGAAGCCCCCTCTTGCGCCAGAGTGGCAGCATCTCGCTTTCACCACACCACTACCACCATATGGCATGACTGTCCATGAAATGATTTAATAAGGATAGTCAGGTCTGTCCCATTCCAGACTCGTGGTAGTACGGTTAGGCTTTACATTTAGCGAAACTCAGACCGGTCCTTAATCGACTAGGTGAGACTTTCCACAAACCCACTGAGATAACCACACCATTTTCCATCCGTTTCTCGCCCGGTCTAAGTCATTTTCATTTTAACCATACTATCTCCATATTAATACTAACATTGATCGTCATAAGTTTCCATTTGAACATGATATCATTTTGGCATAAAGTTCCCCAAAATTTCCTAAGTTAAGTTCTATGCATGGCTAAGCAATGTCTAACTATTACCATAGTCATAACTCATATTTTTACTAAGGTTACAAGGGTATCGGAATTCAAATGTCAAAGGTCGCATATCGGAATTGGATTTAACTATCATTTAAAACTAGGTCGGAAATTAATGTCTATAATAAATAAGCATGCAATAATTGTAAATACAACATAAAAGTTCATAAAACTGGGAGCAACATGGTCAAGGGGGTGTGACTTGCCTGGTTCGACGAGTTGCTGCTCGAAAACGTCGTTCGGGAACTCCTCGAACTCTCCGTAATCTACGCGTAAAAAGAACCCGAATTCAAATAAAATCCAAATAGATTCAAATAAACTCAAATTGGAATTCAAACTAGCTCCAAACTAAAGTTTAAGATCTAAAACAAATTTAGGAAGAAGAACAGAGCCAAACGGAGTTCGAACGGGCGAAAACGGGCTCCCGGAAATTTAAAACGATTAAAACGGAGTTTTTCTGGAATTTTCGGAATTTTTAAATCATTTTTTAAAAAGAAAATCCGATTTACTGCGTCATGCTGACGTCATAAAGGATTTTTGAAAATCTTTTTTTTTTATAAATCGATCGGTGGGACTCACGGCCGGGCAGAGACTGGTCCACGCGACGCGGCAAGACGACGACGCAAGCGCTACCAAGGTGGCGAGTTGGGCGAGCCGAGTGGCGCGCGCGCTGGCTGAGCCGAGGGGAAGGCGCGGCGGCGGCGCATGGCGGCGGGCGAGGCGGCGAGCCGAGCGGCGCGTCACGGAGGCGTGAGACGAAGGCGGCGCGGGCCGAGGAGAGGAAGCAGAGTGGGAGAGGGGAGGGCACGGAGAGGAAGGGGGTCCCGAGGGGTTGCTTTATAGGGGCGGCGGGGCGGGCCAGCGGCGAGCGGCAGCGTGAGCGGCGACCATTAGTGCGGGCGGGTGACCGAGCGGCGATTGCGCGGAAGACGGGCGTGATAAACCTATCCCCCTTAAAAAGAATCTCGACCCCGAGATTCGGAAGGCTGACAAGAGAATAGGTTACGAATCCTTCAACTTATTTCTCAAACGTACCATGCTGCAAGTCTTGAGCCTTGATATTGTTCAGGAGTCCTTTGCCATAGATCTGTGGCTTCCTTGCTGCATTGCGAAAGGCTTCGGAATTGTTCACGCTTGGACTTGCATTCTGCTGCTTCTTGGGGCAATTTCTGGCGAAGTGTCCAATTCCATGGCAGTTGTAACATGTGACTTTGGACTGGGGTTTTGAATTTTGTTGTGTTGGCCCTCCCTGATCTACTTTGTTGATTGCCAAGCTGTTGGTATTGTTCACCATTACTGGCTTCTTGGTTACTTCTGTCAGCTCAAACTTGGGAGACGATGATGGATTTATCCGAGTTTTGGGAAAAGCTCCAGAATTGAACTGTTGGGTAGTCATTCTTCGCTTGCGGTTCTCCATTTCCAAGTGCTTGCCTTCCTGGCGAAGTGCCTTGTTGACCAATTGCTCGAAGTCAGAGTAGTCATGGGAGATCAGTTGAATTGACAAGTTGTCATTGAGTCCGTCTAGGAATCTCTCCTGCTTGGCTTCATATGTGGCCACATCTTCTGGTGCGTAGCGTGCTAGCTGGTTGAACTTGTGTAGATACTCCATCACCGTATGACCTCTTTGGCGTAAACTGCGGAACTCTTTCTTCTTTAATGCGATCAAGCCAGATGGAATGTGAGCTCTACGAAAAGCTACCACGAACTCATCCCAGATGATGGCTTGGGCGTTTTGGTGGGTGACACGGAAGTTGTCCCACCACTCTGCAGCTGGCCCACTAAGCTGATGAGAAGCGAATAGGACTCGCTCTCGGTCACTGCATTGAAGGATGTCCAGCTTCTTCTCAATGGTTCTGAGCCAATCATCGGCGTTCAATGGCTCGGTGCTGCTGGAGAAAGTTGGAGGTCTCATTCTCATAAACTCTGACAGTCTGGACTAAGGAGGTGCATGAGCTTGTTGAGTAGCTTGAGCGGTCTGATTATTGTTGATGGACTGAGCCAGGAGTTGGATGAGTTGGTTCTGATTGTCCATCATTTGCTGCCAGTTGGGTCCATCTGCAGGAGGAGGTGGCAGATCGGGTGGAGGGGGACTGCTGGCGTTGCTATGAGTGTTCACCATCTGACGGTTGGGAACAAGGTTTAGGAAGGAGAAGACTGGGAACAAAGGGGAAGGATTTCGCACACAAAGAAGCAATAAACTCCAACAACTTTTTTTTTAACAAAAGAGGAAAAGAACAGCTCACAATCACCGTCTACTAAAAATGGATAGCTTACTCTAGACCTTAATTGGGGTATTCTTCTGGTCTTGACAATCTTGATCTTCAGGTACGGAACGAGTCGCCATGTTTTCAGAAGATACTTTTCAATTCATCACTTTGCTGGAAGCTCCGTCTAATATTTGGAGAGTGGGGATGAAGTAGATAAAACTCCTTTTTAAATAAGAATTTAGATAAGGACAAGATAGGATAAGATGAGAGTGGAACTTATACAAAAATATTGTTTTTATTTCAAAATAAGTCCTTAAGGTTAAACCATTCTGACTAAGGCCACTCCTACAGTCGATATGGCTCTGATACCATCTCTGTCGGACCCCGGAATAACACCTCCGAAATCCTCTGTGTATTCTGTACTAGTCCAGGAAATGCTAGTACACACAGTAGAAATGAAACCATATCATATCCATCGTTCTTTATTAAAGATAAATATTCAAAGTTACAAATGAAATGGCGCGCAGGCCAACGAATAAATAAAAGCAGCGGAATTAAAGAATAATAAATAGAGCCCAATTAATTTGCCACAGGCAATCGACTGGGGACGTGGCCTAGTCCAACTGGTCCTCACCATCGTGATACTCCTCCTCTGAAGTGGTAAATTAAGCAAGGGTGAATACATACGTACTCAGCAAATCACACCGGAAATGCAATATAAATGTACGGGTAATCAAGGATGGCAATATGGTTTATTTGAGCATAAAGCAACGGTTTAATAACATTTTCAATATTTTTAAAAGGCATACTTTATTCCAAAAACAAATCTATACATTTTAACTCAGGAATCACTCCTGGAATTGGCTAAGTTACACCCATGATGGACTCCCTCCATCCAATCATCATTTTCTGAAATCAAATTTTAATTTACCAAAGTCTAATCTGAGAATGGCTTGCTTGGCATACCCATAACCGCGGGCGCGGCTAATCGATTAGTTTGACACTCTGCAGAGGTTGTACAACTTTACCCACAAGACATAATATTTCCCTTTTATGTCAACACACTTCCTTTGGTGAGTGACAGAGAAAAATATGACAAGGCCCCTATATTAAATTCACACATGTAGTCATGCCCGCTAAGGTTTCACCGCTGAAAGACTCCCTCTATTCAGAAGCCCCCTCTTGCGCCAGAGTGGCAGCATCTCGCTTTCACCACACCACTACCACCATATGGCATGACTGTCCATGAAATGATTTAATAAGGATAGTCAGGTCTGTCCCATTCCAGACTCGTGGTAGTACGGTTAGGCTTTACATTTAGCGAAACTCAGACCGGTCCTTAATCGACTAGGCGAGACTTCCCACAAACCCACTGAGATAACCACACCATTTTCCATCCGTTTCTCGCCCGGTCTAAGTCATTTTCATTTTAACCATACTATCTCCATATTAATACTAACATTGATCGTCATAAGTTTCCATTTGAATATGATATCATTTTGGCATAAAGTTCCCCAAAATTTCCTAAGTTCAGTTCTATGCATGGCTAAGCAATGTCTAACTATTACCATAGTCATAACTCATATTTTTACTAAAGTTACAAGGGTATCGGAATTCAAATGTCAAAGGTCGCATATCGGAATTGAATTTAACTATCATTTAAAACTAGGTCAAAAATTAATGTCTATAATAAATAAGCATGCAATAATTGTAAATACAACATAAAAGTTCATAAAACTGGGAGCAACATGGTCAAGGGGGTGTGACTTGCCTGGTTCGACGAGTTGCTGCTCGAAAACGTCGTTCGGGAACTCCTCGAACTCTCCGTAATCTACGCGTAAAAAGAACCCGAATTCAAATAAAATCCAAATAGATTCAAATAAACTCAAATTGGAATTCAAACTAGCTCCAAACTAAAGTTTAAGATCTAAAACAAATTTAGGAAGAAGAACGGAGCCAAACGGAGTTCGAACGGGCGAAAACGGGCTCCCGAAAATTTAAAACGGAGTTTTTCTGGAATTTTCGGAATTTTTAAATCATTTTTTAAAAAGAAAATCCGATTTACTGCGTCATGCTGACGTCATAAAGGATTTTTGGAAAATCCTTTTTTTTTTATAAAACTGACTGGTGGGACCCGCCGGGCTGGGGCAGTGGACCGGGTCCACGCGACTGCGGCAAGACGACGACGCGCGCTCGCTGGGCAAGCGGCGAGCCGAGGCGCGCGCGCAGCCGGCCGGAGCCGAGGGGAAGGCGGCGGGCGGCGCAGACCGGGCGGCGGGCGAGGCGGGCGGAGCCGAGCGGGCGCGAACGGCGCTGGCGCCGCCGGAGGCGGAGACGAAAGCGGCGGCGCGCTCGGGAGGAGAGGAAGCAGAGTGGGAGAGGGGAGGGCACGGGAGAGGAAGGGGGTCCCGAGGGGTTGTTTTATAGGGGCGAGACGGGGCGGACGTGGCTGAACAGCGCGCGCGGAAGCGGCGGCCGTTGGCGCGGGCGGCGCGGCAGACCCGGGCGGCGGTTGCGCGGAAGACGGGCGTGACATTAACGCACCAAGCCACGGACCACACTGACACCTTCGGTGCGTGACGCGCGCGCGGTTGCTGATCTGTGTGTGATGCGGGTGGTCTCGCACCGCACTCCGTGCAACGACGCCACAACAGGGCCTTCGAACCCGGATTCTACCTCTGTCGGAAGCCAGCATACGTACTCAATTCAATATTGGCTCAGGTACCTGAGAAAATCTTATGGCCCAATATTTGTAAATATCGGCTCAGGTACATGAGAAAACTTATGGCCCAATATTTGTAACTAGAAGGTGCTTCTATGTTTTTTGGAAGTTACACAAATATTAAAGCATAAATAAAGAGTATGCGGTGAATACTTATCCTTTCGTTTGTTTTAAAATTTATATAATTTGTGTTGAGAGAAAAAACATATAAACACTGCCCACCTACATATGCTCGTGCGGTCATCCCCATGTCAGCCCCAGGCCAACGCTCAGCCAGTTCTCGCTCACGTCATGTCTTTACTCCCTGGTCGCACTCAAGCTCAAGTAGAGTAGCAGCTGCAAATTGCATCATTATTTTGACAGTTGACTACCAATCATGCAACAATTTTCCGTCCATCTGTGTCACGGTCGCAGCACAGGCAGAGAAGCAAGACACGGAGAAGACGTCAGGTAGAAACAATGGTATCTACGAGATCAAGATTAAAGACTAGGTTGAGATAATTGGGCCAATGAGCCGTGATCTGCGAATCACATTGGATGTTACCAGCTAAAGCCCACAGGTGTAAGATATGGGACCGACTGGGATATAAACTAGGAGATAATCACATTGGATGTTACCAGCTAAGCCCACAGGTGTAAGATATGGGACCGACTGGGATATAAACTAGGAGAGAGGTGCGTGTGGATACGGATGTGATCGAATCAGATACGGTCGAATATCGTCCTATTCGTATTCGTATCTGTATTTTTTATCGAATACAGAATTGAATACGAATAGTGCTGAATACAGAACCGAATACGAATTATACATGATAATATCGGTTACGAATATAGATTAAATACGGATCGGAATCAACATGGATACGAATAATATTAGTCGGATATTTTAAAATCCAATTTCAATTTTTTTTTTCCAAAATCGGTCCAAATTTAAATTCAAAATTAGGAATTTTAAAAAATAAGAAAATGTCAAAAATTTAAAAATTTGTGCACAAATATTAGGAGAAAGATCAATAAAAAAATTGAGAATTTCATTTAAATTCCAACTGGTATTTAAAAATAAATTACATTTAAATTTTGTTTTTAATGTCTCTAGTGGATAGTGATAGTCTAATAGACCTTCAGTGTCAAATTCGTCATTAATGAATTATGAATAATGAATGATGATCGTCTGAACTCAACAATTGGCAAACATCAAACATAATCATTCTTTAGAAGAAAACATAGCCAATTAGCCACATAGAAATAACTACATAGCATAAGTACATATGAGTATATGACATCCACGTCTGGTCATCCATATTCCACAAACCACAATTCTACATGTATGTAACATTGCAGCAATTACATGTTGTCATGGTCTCATCTCTGATCTCATGGACATGGTTCAAGTTCAAAGTTTCAACTTCTTAGTTTCCAGTATAATAGCAGACACTAAACAGTAAACAATATTGCAATAGTTGAGTTCAGGACTCAAGAGTCAAGACAACACAAACAAAGCAACTGTTATTCGGATAATATTCATATGTCATATTCGGATATTATCCGAACAAAAACTCGGATATTCCGTATCCGTCGGATAATCAGTGTTCCATTTCCGTATCCGTATCCATATAAATTATCTGTATCTATATCCTTATCCGAGAAATCAACTGGATATCTGTAAAACTATCCAAATCAATTCGGTCGGTCGGTCGGTCGGTCGGTCGATCGAAAAATATCCGTACCAGTTCCATCCCTACGTGTGGAAGAAGCAAATATAATAGAACAGTTATCTGATTCCCGAGCTTCCTCTGTCTTGTTCTTCCCCAATTCTCCCTCTGCCTCAATTCCTATCTAAATTCTTATCTGGTTCCACCAATCGACCGGGTACTTACAATCTGGAACACAAAAGCCTGTAGCTTAGCTCAAGTCTGTATCTACAAGACTACAAATGAAATGTAGCACTACAGTAGCGTGATGTTTTGGGCGACTTCTAATCTAAATTGAAAAAAAAAAATCATATGTTTTAAGGCTGGATTCTGGAAGCCTAGCTTCTGTTTTCATTAGGCTGAAACGAATAACCAAGTATGCACCAAGTGGAGTATCAGTTAACTTCTATAAAAATGATGATAGGCACAATTGTCATCATGGTGTCGTGGTGTAGTTGGTTATCACGTCAGTCTAACACACTGAAGGTCTCCGGTTCAAGTCCGGGCGACGCCACATTCATTTTTTTGCCCCAAATGCTTAGCCAAAAAAAACATTATTTGTTGCTAGTTTTCCCAACATTGGCGAGCCCAAACAAACATAACACACAAAATTACTCAGATAACAAAGTATA
The DNA here is from genome assembly GCA_036346355.1 of Rhipidocladum racemiflorum. Taxonomy (NCBI): domain Eukaryota; kingdom Viridiplantae; phylum Streptophyta; class Magnoliopsida; order Poales; family Poaceae; genus Rhipidocladum; species Rhipidocladum racemiflorum. The sequence goes on from CM070579.1 coordinate 9,554,784, forward strand.
CATGATACCTCGAGAGCGACGACCTCCTTGGCTAGAGAGGATCGCCAGGAGCAATGAAAATCCTAGCTTCTTGGAACTGCCACGGGCTGGGAATGCCCGGGCAGTTCGCTTCTGGATATCCACGGACACACAAAATCAGATGTGGTTTTTCTGTTTGAAACACATTTGGGTAAAGCTAAGGCAGAGAAATTGAGAAGGAGAACAAGTTTTGACTATTAATCATTGATGAAAGTGATGGTCGAAGTGTAGGTTTACTGTTAATGTGGAGGAAAGAAACTGTTAGGAAACTCGGCCCGATCGTGGTCTATGTGGACTCTCCCGAAACCCTAGTTGTAGGTTCTAAGTAAGAGGTAGGGGGTCACCCCATTGTACACACAAGCAATCAGCATAATAAAGCAGAACAGTTCATCCTCATATTGTGTCTCTCTCCCTCTCTCTGCTCCCCAGTTTAGATCTATTAGGCAACACCGGACTATTCGATAGCGAGGTTGTTTAACACGTTATCAGCACGAAGCTCTACCCAGTGACCGGATTGAAAGGTGAGAACGGTAAGAATCGAGAGATTGAATCTAATCGCTCGCTAGTATTTTTGCATCTAATCTACGCATCTATGTGGCACGAAGCTGCGAGTTCGCGGTGATTCCTTCTAATTCCCAGTACACTGTATGAATTTATTACATGCATTTGCTGTACAAGAAGTCACAGTGCACCCTGTCGTTCACTGGCATGAAGCCACGCTCTATGAATCAAGCATTGTACATCACAATGGAGCACAGGCACGAAGCCGCCAATCGAGCACGAAGCTCAGCGCACCGACGCGCTGCCAGCTTGGTATGAAAGCCACCAATGTACAACGAAGCTCGGCTCGGCAGCCACTGCGCCACACCGCGTGCCCCGGCAACTAAGCTCGCCGCTGCCGCATGCCCTCGGGCCACTGCGCGTCGTCGCCACTCACCGCGCGCCGCCGCTGCCGCGCTGGCCGAGCCACCACCACCGAATGCCGCCGGCCGCCGCCACCGCCACTACGCTGGGCTGTCGCGTCGTCTGCCATCGGGCCCACGCGCCCGTCCGCTCGATTTAACGAGCCGAACGCAAGCTCCCATCAGTCCATTGAATGGAGTCCAAACTCTTGGACATGAAGTCCACTAAGAAACACTTGGACATGAAGTCCTGAACGGATCTGAAAGGGAGGAACATCGGATTTAACTCAGTGTTGGCGCAGGGGGGAGGGGGATTTTACCCCCTTGCCCCCGGGATTTTTTCTAATTTTTGTTTTCATTTTTTCGAAAATTGATTAGTAATTCGAAAAATTGATTAAAATTGCAAGAAAATTCCTGAAAATTATCAGAAAATTCTAGAAAATTGCATGGCTTTGTTTTAATTTTTCCTTAGCCTTATTTTCTGTATTTATAAATTTTTGCATGTATTTACGCATTGTTTGCTCTGTTTAGATTACTGCAAATTCATGAGAATTTACTTTTCGCATTTTATGAATTATGCAATCACATTCTATTAGATTACACGCACGCAGTAATCTAATGATGGAATCTTGTAAAATGCAGATGTCTGGTATTGTGAACCGTAAGTTTGAAGAACTGGCACAGCACGGTCAGAACTACCTCACTTGGGCATCCGATGTAAAGATCGTACTCAGCGGCAAGAAGCTCCGAGCTGCCATCGGCTTAGGGTCCTCGAAGGACGCACCACCTACTGCCGAGCAGAACGATCAAGCATTGCACTTCCTCAGGCACCATCTCTCAGCCACCTTGAAGAATGAATACATGGCTGAAGAGAGTGCAATTGAGCTATGGACTGCACTCCAGAAGCGGTTCAAGAAGCTCAAGTACACAATCTTGCCCCAAGCACAGCAAGATTGTGTTTGCCTGAGGTTTGCGGACTACAAAATAGTGGTCGAGTACAATTCTGCCTTGCACAGAATTTGTACCAATCTCTCCATATGTGGCAAGAAGATCACTGATGAGGAGAAGATTGAGAAAACTCGTTCCACTTTTCACCCTAATGCTATCTAGAATGCCCGCAGCTATCGTCAGGACGCATACAAGGAGTATAGTGAACTGATTGATGTTATGCAAGTTGCGGAGTCACAAAATGAAGTTCTCCGCAAGAACTTCGTCTCACAGCCACCTGGAAGGGGCATTGTACCAGACGTCAATGCCAACAGCTATAAGGTGAAAAAGCCCGCCCACAGGAAGAGGGGCAAGAAGGGTGAAAAAGAGAAATATCAGGCTAAAGGAAAGTCCATAGCCCAAGACAAGAAGGATGACAAGAAAAAGGCGCAGGGCAAGCCGTATGGACAACAGAACCAAACGTGCTTCAAATGTGGCACTTGGGGGCATTGGTCAAAAATATGCCGGGAATCGAAGGAAGTGGTCAATGCATATCAGGCCAAGAAGAATGCCAAAGGAAATGCACCGGCAGAGGCACATTTTGCCAAAGTAGGCAATGATGGTGTCATGGATATCGACACCCCCACATGCTTCATCCTTGCAGTCCGGCCTAGACATCATTGAAGTAGCCAAGCTCTTGGCTAATGAAGAGAACACATCTATGGATGACATAGAGGCAGAAGTGAATGCATACTTTACAAATTCCGTTTAGTGCATGAATAGCATTACTAGCACTTTCTTTAGAATTATGGTTGATTAGTTAAATTTTGAAATTGTAAGCTCTCAAAGAGCATACTTTTCTTTTCTCATGAATAAGAATTACAATTTATTCTTTATTCCAGTATTCTTTATTTGCAAGCAATGTTTGTATTATTTTGCCACTGTCTGATTAAAATTATATTTCTTTTCATCTAGAAATCGTGTAGCGCCCAATGGAGAAAATATGCATTGTTGATAGTGGCACAACAAATACCATCTTAAGAGAGTCGAAATACTTCCAGACGATCACGAAGAATGCTGGAAGAATTACGACAATCGCAAGAAGCGATACGCATATAATAGGCTCTGGAAGAGCCACAATTATATTACCAATGGGTACAACTTTGGTAATTGAAGAAGCCCTCTTGTACCCTGAATCAACACGCACTCTCTTAAGTTTTAAAGATATCCGCGCTAATGGGTTTCACGTAACAACCAATGAAGAAAATAGTAAAGAGCATTTGTGCATTGTGAAACACGCGGAATATGAAAAAATGGTATTAGAAAAATGTCCCCCATATGAATCTGGGTTGTACTACATGAACATCAATGCACACGTAGTGTATACTTCTTTGAAGACTGTATTTAGAAGCTCTGAATTATTTTCTTTATGGCATTGTAGATTAGGTCATCCTGGTCTTAGATTGATGAGAAACATAGTTAACAACTCACAAGGTCATGACATTAATGTTAAAAATTTCCCGAATCATGAAGATTTTGTGTGCCATGCATGTAGCACCGGGAAATTAATAACTAGACCATCTGTTATGAAAGTGCAACATGAAATCCCTGCATTCCTGGAACACATTCAAGGGGATATTTGCGGCCCAATTCTACCCTTGTTAGGGCCGTTTTGGTACTTCATGGTGCTCATTGATGCTTCCTTAAAATGGTCACATGTATGTTTGCTATCAACAAAGAATCATGCATTCACAAAGTTGATCTCACGGATCATCAGAATTAAGAATGCTTTTCCTGATCATCGCGTAAATTCCATTCGAATGAATAATGCCAACGAATTTACTTCCAAGACATTTGATGATTATTGCACAGCAACTGGAATAAGTGTTGAGCACTCTATACCGCACGTGCATACGCAAAATGGGCTAGCTGAAGCACTAATAAAGAGGATTAAGTTCATTACCAGACCGCTCTTGCAGAGTTGTAACTTGCCCAACACTTGTTGGGGACACGCAGTTCTGCACGCAGCAACACTCATCAATTATAGACCATCGGCCTACAACATCCATTCACCTATGCAACTAGTGCAAGGGGTCATCTCGAAGATTTCCCATCTTAGAAAATTTGGTTTTATGGTATATGTACCTATACCACCCCCACAGCGGATTGCAATGGGCCCTCTCCGCAAGTCTGGGATATACGTTGGTTATGGGAGTGCATCCATAATCAGGTATTTGGAGCCCATGACTGGAGACTTGCATACTGACCCGGTCATTGTTGTATCTTTGACGAGGATCGTTTCCCATCATTAGAGGGGAGAGAATCAACCATTGGATGAAAAATACCAAGAAATAATATGGCATTCCACTGAGATCCCCGCGCATGACCCTCGCACTAATGAAGCAAATCAAGAAGTCCAGAAGATAATTGATTTGCATAATCTAGCAAATGAACTGCCTGATCATTTTTGTGATCTAAAGAGCGTGGTTAAGTCGCATGTACCAGCAAGAAATGCACCAGAGAGGGTGGAAATACCAAAGAAAGCAGAAGGTATCCCTCATCCAGTTCAGAGGCCTCAAAGAAAAAGAACAGGAAATCTGGCTTCTCAAACCCAGAGTACCCGGAGACGTCTGGGGAAAACTGGGCAAGAGGACTTACCACAGCCAATCACAGAAACCTATACAGTGTGAAATTGGAGAAATCACTATATGGGCTGAAGCAGTCAGGAAGAATGTGGTATAATCGCTTGAGTGACTTTCTCTGCAAAAAAAGGCTACACGAACAGCGAAGATTGTCCATGTGTATTTATACAACGATCTCCGAATGGATTTTGTATAATCTTCGTCTATGTAGATGACTTGAACATCATTGGAACGGATGAAGAAATTGAAGAAGCATGCTCATACTTGAAGTCTGAGTTTGAAATGAAAGACTTGGGTAAAATCAAGTTCTGTTTAGGCTTGCAGCTTGAACATGTCCAAGGCGGAATCTTGGTACACCAATCATCCTACACGCAGAAAGTATTAGAGAGATTTGGTTTTGAAAAGGCATACCCCGCAAAGACCCCAATGGTCGGAAGGTCACTCCAAGCAGACCTAGATCCATACAGGTCTAGAGAAGAGGGGGAGGAAGTCTTGGGAGCAGAATTCCCATATTTGAGTGCAATTAGAGCGCTCATGTACCTTGCGAATAGCATTAGGCCGGACATTGCGTTCGTCGTGAATTTGCTAGCACGGTACAGTGCAGAACCCACCAAAAGTCATTGGAAAGGGGTGAAGGACATCTTCCATTACCTCCAAGGAAGCAAAGATCTCAGCTTATTTTATAGAAGAAATAATGAATTGAATTTGGTTGGCTATGCCGATGCCGGATACCTATCGGACCCGCATACTGGCAAGTCACAAACCGGGTATGTTTTCCTTTGTGGTGGAACATCATTTTCTTGAAAGTCGTCTAATCAGACTCTTGTCTCGACGTCGACAAACCACTCAGAAATAATTGCCTTGTATGAAGCCTCTCGAGAATGTGCATGGCTTCGAAGAGTGGTTCACCACATCCAGAAGTCGTGTGGTCTGAACATGGAACAAACACCCACTATTATCTATTAAGATAATGCAGCTTGTGTTGCTCAAATGCAAATGGGATATGTGAAAAGTGTCAAGGCCCCAAACTTTCAAAAAATTTTGGAGCATCCGGAGTATCCGGATCAGCATCCGGAGTGTCCGGATCCAACCCGGAATGTCCGGACAAGTGTCCGGAGTATCGGATTAGGTGACAAGCGCCCCAACCGGAGTGTCACGGATTTGAATGTCCGAGTGTCCGGGTTGGCTATACCGAAGACCCCAACCCGGAGTCTCCGGGTTAATGTCTGGAGTGTCCGGTATGTTTCGGGTGGGGCTATAAACACTTGTTTTCTTAGCCTCCCCACCACTCCTCTTCATACCTCCTAGCCTTCCACACTTCTTGGTGCTTCTCCCCACCACCCCCTAAGCTCCACTCCGTGAGCCCACCGGCCGGCGACCTCCCGTGGCTCCTCCCCGGCGTCCTCTAGCTCGTCCTTGCGCCGGCATCCTCCTTCCTCCACCCGACATTTGCTTCTCCTCTATCTTCCTTGGAGGTAGGTCTCTCTCTTGGGGGTTGATTAGGTAGGATTCTTGGGTTCTAGGGTCATCAATGGTGGGAGTTAGAACTTAGGTTTAGATTTGAAGTTTAGGAGTTGAATCTTGAGCTCTAGGGTTTTGGGTGTAGTGATTCTAGGGTTGGTTGGGGATTGATGAATGTGGGTACTAGAGAGGTAGATCGGGTAGTGGTAATGCCGATCCAAGGGTCGTTTGGAGTTGGCTAGTGGTTTCATGGGCTAGTGTGGATTCCTCGTGGGAGTTGGGTTAGCTATAAGTTTCTTCGGCCTTGCGCGTGTAGAAAGTCATAGATCGGGTCCTGTGATGCCGTTGGACTTAGCGGCACCTCGATCCGTCGAGTTATGGGTAAAAACTTCGCGGTCGAGTGTCAGGACACCGTCCGAGTGTCCGGCCCTGCCGGAGAATATCCGGACGAATGGGCCGGAGTCCGGATTGTCGAGAAGTCCGGATCAAATACCAATTTGTCCGGGTTAAGGGCCGTACCGTCAGTTGAGTCGAGTTGTCCGGTTGCGTTACTTCTTCGGGGTTTTTCAGTTGTACTTCATTCATATGCATTGCATGCATTTTAATTATGCATTGTATCCGTGTAGAGAACGATCCCGTGGCGACTGACGTGGCCGTGGTTGAGGGAGTTGCCGAGCAAATCATTTGTCGATCCACCAATGAGGAAGAACAAGGCAAGCACCTATGCATCTTGAACCTATATTAATTGTATTTTTGAGAATAAACTACTTAATTGGTGAAATAAGTCTGCATTAGGAATTGAATTGGGTTAGGGTTAGATCCTAATTGCTGCACATTCGTCCCTTGGATTGTGAATACTTCCGTTGAAACTAGTATGGGTATTAAATGAGTCACTGCTTAGAATTGCTTAGAGGTCGGGATTTGGGCCAAGTGACGGAGGGTTCATCACTTGCGAGTTGTTATTATTACACACATACTACTTTGTGTTGGACTTGGGATTGGGAAAGGTTTTGGAAAGAAATGAATTGTGGGCCAGGCGAGAGTTGGTTCATTTGGGTATGGAGACTCAAATGTGTAGCCCGTCTGTGTCGATTAAGGACCGATTCGATGGTTGCCCTTTGATTGAGCACACCCGGTTGGTCGCATGCCCGATTATGATGCGGTAAGCCACTCTTTCTCTCATACGGAATCGATGGACGTAACTTCACGTGTGGTTGGGCGTGGTTGAGGCGAGCTTGGCGAGCTCTCGGCGTAGCCGGGCTTGGGCGGCTTCGATGTGGGTGCTAGGTTTCGACCGCGAGAGGGCGCTTTAGCGATTAGGTATGATTGGGAGAGGGTTGACACTAGGCCCTTGTGGTAAGTGTCGATGCGATCAATGCTTCCACTGCGAGGTTAATAAAGCGATCGAATTGCGCGCTCTCGGATATGAGCAAGCTCTTTCATTCGCATACGATCCGTAGTAAGAACTTGAACCGAGGTTCGCCGTCGAGCTTGAGCCCACCTAAATTGGTGTTGAGATTAATTGTTGTGAATTAATGATTGCAACTTCACGTTCAGAAGTAGGCGCCGTTACAACTACTTAATTGTGAATTGAGTAGTTAGGAAATTAATATAACAAATGTTAAGCTTTCTGCACTTTTACCTTCAGTTGTTGCACATCCAAATTCATGTCCTTTGGAGTCGGTCATATATGGATCACGGGTAAGACTTGCAGTACCTTTTGTACTGGCCACGCTTTGTGGTTTTGCGGTGAGGATCGAGAGGGGTGTGAGTTACGCCTCTTGCTGTCGGTGGCCAGGCGGGAGCAGAGTAAGAGGCCGTTGCGTAGGCGCCAAGTGTTCGAGGGCATGACACTTCCGGTGTTTTACTTTGTTGTATAGGATAGTCGGCTTCACTTTTGTAAACCATGTGCACCTTTATTTCTATAATGGAGCACATCGGCTCTTTCGCTTCTTGTTTGTTTGGTCGTCTTTGGGCTTAGTGTGCGTGTGTGTGTTTTGTTGCTTCAGCGTTAGTGCGTCTCTGGTAGTGAGTTTGGGTTCGATGCCCCTTTGTAGAGCTGTTGTGATATGACTTGGGAGGCAGGTATGTGGGATCTGGGCGAGTTTCGGATCACATACCGGGAATCAATCGGGTTGTTGTCAGTCGTTGGGCGTTAAATGAGGTGGTCTCCATTGGGCTTGGGTAATAGCATCGGGATCACCTCCGGTGATTTGTTGCTAGGATCCAAATCCGGCTGAACAACCGATCATCCAACATCTCGAGGACGATCTGGGCGGCTCTCTCTCACGAGTTGGTATCGAGCAAGGCGCACAAGAAGCGGACTAACTTCGACGCGACGATTAGGGATTGCTTAGGATTGTCATTAATGCATTAGATAGAAAGTAATACTTATCCACTGCCTAGATTGGTGTAGAGGTGAGAGTGAATTGCGTTGGAAGTCGTGCATGTCATCTCATCTCATGCCGTGCATGTGTCGCGTCGCCTTGCATCAAAGTTGTGTTAGGTGTGGCAGACTTTGGGGACAGTCTTGAAGTCTTTGCGAATGAGTGTGGGAGTTAGTTCGGGGTTTTTCTGCGTTTAGGGCTTGTCTTCCCATAGAGTCCTAACTTTGCCGCTGACTCTGTTTGATGAATCACGGACCGCCGGGCTTCCATGCGGGAGTGATGGAGGTGCGGGCGGCTTGTGAGCCGAAGTGCTTTGTTCGCCGCCTCCTCAACGTCTTTGGATATTCTCGCGGACCGCGGCACCAGGAGATGACAAATCGGATCACGGAGATGCCGGTCCAGGATCGGGTCCAGCGAGTGGCGCGGTGATGGGCGGGTCGGCCCACCAGCTATCTCGACTTCTGACACGCCACCGGTCTTCTCACGCGAGTGCCATCCGTTGGAAGCGAAGCGATTGGCTGCGCCGCGATAGAACAGTTTGCTCTTATGTTTGTGGGAGCTCGAGAAGGCTCGCCGGCGGCGGCTCGAGCCAGCCTGCCGGTGCTTGAGTGGGCCAATTTGAGGGCAGATGCAACCTGCACCGGGCCAGTTTGGCTGAGTTCCGTGAGGCGTTTGGGCGTACCACATCCCGAAGGGCCTCATGGACATGAAGAAGCCATGATTTCTCACCCTCGAAGCCTTGGCAAGTCGGTGGTTGACTACTCAGGAGTTCAACTACCTAAGCGATCGCCTGAGGAAGTCGACACCGGCCGGAAGAAGCGAGGTCGGTTTGTGAGTGGGGCGGCGAAGATCTGAGATAAGTCCGTCTGCGACAATCGACTACAATGACCTGGTGAGCGCGCGATCACGTTGAGCTCAAGATGCGGGCTCATCGAGGAGAAAAGAAAGAGGCGAACGCCGCACTCGTACTGTGGTAGCGGCTCGTGGCGACCCTCGCGATCTCGTATCGGCCTGGCCCGCTCAGCTCAGAATCTCGATCGATCGCGACAGCGGTCGTCGGTTGCCAACTGCCCGGCCACGACCACCACTCGCCCGGCTGAGCAAGCGGCCGGAGTTACGGTCGTCCGTGCAATTGCGGGCGTCGCGGGCCACTTCATCGGATCGCCCATTCCCACGCCCGAGCGATCTGCCCGCTCCACCGCGCGACGGCACTGCGCCATTGCCTCGTCACGCCGAAGCGCGTCACCTTCGCCAGAAGCGATTCACGAGCTCCGCCAGTGCCGGTGATCGTTCCTTGTTGAAGGGCATGAGGCTAGGGTATTGTTTGATCGAGGGCTTCCCATTCTTTTATCCCGGGGTTTGCGGGCGGCATCGAGATGAGGGTCGATGAGCGATGTCACCTCTTTTACGATTGAGGCACCAGGTCGAAGATGCAGTTAGGTAGATGGTTGAAGGCGATGGTTCAGATTCAAGGGATTCCGTTCCTTTGTCGACACGCTTCTAGACCTTCGAGGATAGATGTCATCCTAGGGATGAGTTGGTGACACGGCGGCATTTTGCTTTTGGATTCTTTGTAGTCGTACCACTGTCACTCGGAATTCGAAGAGGCGGCCGACTCACTCTACTTCTTAATGAGAACAAGGCCACCTTATGTTCCTTTGAATGGGACGAAGTCGAAGAGTTTGGACTCGATTCCTGTGGTGTCTGAGTTTCCCGATGTGTTCCTATGAAATTCAGGGAATGCCACTGATCGGGACATTGAGTTCGTCGTCGAGCCGGCCGTGGACTGCCCGGTATCAAGCGGCCGTCTGGATGCCAAATGAATTAGGCTGGTGAAGATCCAGGTGAAAGGGTTGATGGACAAGGGTTTCATTCGCCGAGCTCCTCACCTTGGGGTTGCTCGGCTCTCTTTGTGACCAAGAAGGATGGTTCTCTGCGTCTCTGTGTGGATTACCGTCCCTTGAATCTTTGTTACCATCAAGAACAAGTACCCTCTGCCTCGGATTGATATCTGTTCGATCGACTTCTGGTCGCGGGTATTCTCTAAGATTGACTTGAGGCTTGGGTACCATCGATTAAGATCCGAGCCGAGGACATCCAGTGCTTTCTCCACCAGGTCACGGGCTCTACGAAAGTATACCGTGATGTCGTTAGTCTCACGGCAGGCATACTTCATGTACCTCATGAACTCCATCTTCATGGAGGAGCTGGATTCCTTTGTCAGCCGTCATCTTCATTGATGACATCCTCATCTATTACCGAGAGAAGATCATGCCAGGCACCTTCGTGTTGTTCTCGGAAGACTTGGGAGCATTGCTTGTATGCAAAGTTCAGACAAATCGAGTTAGGTGAAGGAAGTGTCATTCTTGGGACACGTCGCTACTGAGCGAGCGTGGCGATTGACGAGCAAGGTACGGAGGATGTACTCAAATGGGAAGCGACCCAAGACTATCACGGACATCAGATTTTCTTGGAATTTGGGTATTATCGCGCTTCATCCAAGACTTCTCAAAGATTGCAAGCCGATAGGTAGCTGCTCAAGAAGGGGAGTTGAATTCCGATGGTCGTGGATGTGGGGCGCCTTCCGGACAATCTTGAAACAGCGTCGACTCACGGCTCTGTCTCACTCGGCCCGGATATACAGGCCTTTTGATGTGTATTGCGTCGTCGAGGCATTGGACTTGGTGTGTACTTATGCAAGAAAGGCCGAGTCGTTGCCTCGCATCTCGGCGATTGAAGCATCATGAGGAGCACTACCCCACCCACAATTTGGAGCTTGCAGCAGGTGGTGCATGCCTTGAAGAATCTGGCGCCACTATCTCTTGGGAACAAGTGCAATATTTATCTGATCATAAAAGCCTCAAGTACATCTTCACCCAGCAGATCTGAACATGAAGCGTGAGAGATGGCTGAGCGATCAAAGATTCTGGAGGTGCATTACCACCCGGGGAAAGCGAATGTGGTGGCGGCGCGTTGAGTCGCAAAGCTCAATGCAAGCTGCCTTACTCAGTCCCAGAGTGTCTCCTCTGCCGAATTCGGAGACTCGGCTTGGAGATGGGCTTAGCAGTGATTCATAGCTAATCTCGAGTTGAGATCTACATTGCTCGATCAGATTCGAGAGCCTGAGGCGAAGGATGAAGAAGTTGCCCAAATCGGGATAAAGTGAATTTGGGGCAAGGCTGCTGAGTTTCGCCTAGATGATCGAGGAACCTTGTGGTTCGGAGAAGCGCATAGTTGTCACGATGACGGGAGTTGAAGCGAAGGATTCGATGAGGCGCATAACTCCTTGCTTACCATTCACCGGCGACAACAAGATGTATCAAGACTGAGGCGGTTTTGGTGGACTCGCATGAAGCGCCGAGTCGCTCGCTATGTGTCGGAATCGGCGTCACAGCGGGTGAAGGCCGAACACCTCAAGCGATCCGGTACCCTTGACCTCTCCCTATTCGGTTTGGAAGTGGGAGGATGTCGCCATGGATTTCATTAAACTCTGGCCGACGCTTCCCTCAGGCCATGACTCGATTTGGGTAATCATCGATCGATCGACGAAGTCTGCGCACTTCTTGGCCCGTTTGCACCAAGTATCGAGTTAAGAAGTATGCGGACTTGTATATCTCCGGATCGTAGAGTGCATGGAGTGCCCTGGCGGATAGTTTGACCAGAGTTCTCGATTCACTTCTCAGTGAAGGCTTGCATGAGGCCTTGGGCAGCTGCTCTGACTCAAAGCATACCACCCTCGGGCCGACGGTCAAACCAGAGGGTCAATCGAGATCCTCGAGGACATGTTGAGGGCTTGTATTTTGTCCTACGGGAAGAAGTGGGAAAAGTGTCTCCGCACGCTGGGTTGCGTACAACAACTGGCTACCAAACCGGCATCAAGATGTCTCCATTCAAGCACTCTATGGTCGTAGCCGTCGGGCACCTTTGAACTGGTCTCGAGAGTGGCGGCGTTCATTCCTCGGGCTGAACTAGTCATGGGCGAGAAGAAAAAGTGAGCACCATTCGGGAGAACACGAGGGTGGCACGATCGCGACGGAAGAGCTATGCCGACCATCGTGAGGAGACCCCTCTCCTTCGATATTGGCGACTTCGTCTATCTGAAGTATCTCCTCTCCGAGGCACTCGTCGGTTTGGAATCAAAGGAACGGCACCTCGGTACATCGGACCGTTTGAGTCCTTGAGAAGCGTCGAGTTGCATATCGGCTAGAGCTTCCTCAGTCGCTCGAGATGGTCCATAATATCTTCCATATCTCCCGATTGAAGAAGTGTCTCCATACTCCTTTTGAGTCACTTGAAGTGGATGACCTGGAGTTCTTGCTGAACCGGATCTATCCTATCGAGCATCCGATTCGGGTTTTAGAAGAAGCGGAGCGTAAGACTCGGCGGAGAACACTCAAATTCTACAAGATTCAATGGAGCAATCATCTTTGAGGACGAGGCTACTGGGAACCAGAAGATCGCCTCAAGGCCCGAGTATCCACGAGTTCTTCGGTACCATGTAAGTACTAGTATGTCGCTTTTCGAAAATTGAAGCGTGTGGATCAAGTATGCGATTGTAGTCTCCCAACGTTTCTCTCGATCTGTGCGTGCATTGCGAGATCTCGGCGAGATTCCTTTAAGGGAGGATTTGTCAAGGCCCCAAACTTTCAAAGTGCGGAGCATCCGGAGTATCGGATCACATCGGAGTGTCGGATCCAACCCGGAATGTCGGGACAAATGTGTCAGGAGTATCCGGATTAGGGCCGACCGGCGCCCCCGAGGTGTCCGGGCCCAATGTCGGAGTGTCGAGTTGGCTATACCGAAGACCCCAACCCGGAGTCTCCGGGTTAATGTCCGGAGTGTCCGGTATGTTTAGGGTGGGGCTATAAACACTTGTTTTCTTAGCCTCCCCACCACTCCTCCTCATACCTCCTAGCCTTCCACACTTCTTGGTGCTTCTCCCCACCACCCCCCTAGCTCCACTCCGGCGAGCCCACCGGCCGGCGACCTCTCGTGGCTCCTCCCCGGCGTCCTCTAGCTCGTCCTTGCGCCGGCATCCTCCTTCCTCCACCCGACATTTGCTTCTCCTCTATCTTCCTTGGAGGTAGGTCTCTCTCTTGGGGGTTGATTTGTGGGATTCTTGGGTTCTAGGGTCATCAATGGTGGGAGTTAGAACTTAGGTTTAGATTTGAAGTTTCGGAGTTGAATCTTGAGCTCTAGGGTTTTGGGTGTAGTGATTCTAGGGTTGGTTGGGGCTTGGATTGATGAATGTGGGTACTAGAGAGGTAGATCGGGTAGTGGTAATGCCGATCCAAGGGTCGTTTGGAGTTGGCTAGTGGTTTCATGGGCTAGTGTCGTTCCTCGTGGAGTTGGGTTAGCTATAAGTTTCTTCGGCCTTGCCGCGTGTAGGAAAGTCATAGATCGGGTCCCCGTGATGCCGTTGGACTTGGCAGCACCTCGATCCGTCGAGTTATTGGGTAAAACTCGCCAGGTCCGGAGTGTCCGGACACCCCGTCCGGAGTGTCCGCCCTGCCCGGAGTATCCGGACCGAATGGGCCAGAGAGTCCGGATTGTCCGGAGAGTCCGGATCAAATACCCGGACTGTCCGGGTTAGGCTGGTCTGTCCAGTTGAGTCGAGTTGTCCGGTTGCGTTATTTCTTCGGGGTTTTTCAGTTGTACTTCATTCATATGCATTGCATGCATTTTAATTATGCATTGTATCCGTGTAGAGAACGATCCTGGCGGCGTGGCCGTGGTTGAGGAGTTGCCGAGGGCAAATGTTGTCGATCCACCAGCAGAAGAACAAGGCAAGCACCTATGCATCTTGAACCTATATTAATTGTATTTTTGAGAATAAACTGCTTAATTGGTGAAATAAGTCTGCATTAGGAATTGAATTGGGTTAGGGTTAGATCCTAATTGCTGCACATTCGTCCCTTGGATTGTGAATACTTCCGTTGAAACTAGTATGGGTATTAAATGAGTCACTGCTTAGAATTGCTTAGAGGTCGGGATTTGGGCCAAGTGACGGAGGGTTCTGTCACTTGCGGTTGTTATTATTACACACATACTACTTTGTGTTGGACTTGGGATTGGGAAAGGTTTTGGAAAGAAATGAATTGTGGACCGGGCGAGGAGTTGGTTCATTTGGGTATGGAGACTCAAATGTGTAGCCCCGTCTGTGTCAGTTAAGGACCGATTCGATGGTTGCCCTTTGATTGAGCACACCCCGGTTGGTCGCATGCCCGATTATGGTACGGTAAGCCACTCTTTCTCTCATACGGAATCGATGGACCGTAACTTCCTGTGGTTGGACGTGGTTGAGGGCGAGGCTTAGGCCCGACTCTCGGCGCCAAGCCGGGCTTGGGGCAGCTTCGAGGTGCTAGGTTTTCGGACGCGAGAGGGCGCTTTAGCGATTGGGTATGATTGGGAGGGGGTTGACACTAGGCCCTTGTGGTAAGTGTCGTGCGATCAATGCTTCCCTGCAGGTTAATAAAGCGATTCGAATTGCCGCGCTCTCGGATATGAGCAAGCTCTTTCATCGCCTGATCACGTAGTAAGAACTTGAACCGAGGTTCGGCCGTCGAGCTTGAGCCCACCTAAATTGGTGTTGAGATTAATTGTTGTGAATTAATGATTGCAACTTCACGTTGAAGTAGGCGCCGTTACAAGCTTAATTGTGAATTGAGTAGTTAGGAAATTAATATAACAAATGTTAAGCTTTACGCACTTTTACCTTCACAGTTATTGCTACATCCAAATGCATGTCCTTTGGAGTCGGTCATATATGGACCACGGGTAAGACTTGCAGTACCTTTTGTACTCAGGCTTACGCTTTGTGGTTTTGCGGTGAGGATCGAGGGGTGTGAGTTACGCCCCTCGCCTATCGGTGGCCAGGCGGGGCAGTAGAGGCCCGTTGCGTGTGTCTTGGAAGTGTTCAGGGCATGACACTTCCGGGGTGTTTTACTTTTGTTGTATAGGATAGTCGGCTTCACTTTTGTAAACTGTTGCACCTTTATTTCTGTAATGGAGCCTGTCGGCTCTTCGCTTCTTGTTTTGTTTGGTCGTCTTTGGGCTTTCGTGTGCCGTGTGTGTGTTTTGTTGCTTCCGCGTTCGTGCGTCTCTGGTAGTGAGTTTGGGTTCGATGCCCCTTTGTGGGAACTGTTGTGATATGACTTGGGAACCGGTATGTGGGGATCCTGGGCGAGTTTCGGATCGCATACCGGGGGAATTCCGGGGTTGTTGTCGAGTAGTTGGACGTTCGTAGGGTGGTCTCCATTGGGCTTGGGTAATAGCATCAGGATCACCTCCGGTGATTTGTTGCTAGGATCCAAATCCGACGGGAACAACCGATCATCCAACATCTCGAGGACGATCTGGGCGGCTCTCTCTCACAAAAAGTAATCTCACGAAGCATATCAACTCCAAGTTATTTTATGCCCATGAAATGCATAAGATGAATGAGATAAAGATACTGCATACTAAGTCGTGTGAAAATCTCGCAGATTTATTCACTAAGTCACTCCCGGTATCTTCCTTTGAAAGATGTGTTAGAGGAATCGGGATGATGAGGCTTAGAGAAGTACAGATTTCAGGGGGAGAATTTTCACATACTCCTACACATAAATCTCGAACATGAAGTTTGAGTACCCAACGTGAATCTAGAAGATTAACATTGAAGTTTGGGTGGATTGTACTCTTTTCCTTAGTAAGTTTTTCATTGAAGTTTTCTTACTTAAGGTTTTTGATGAGGCAATCCGTGCAACACAGCAAGCGTATGCTATGTACTCTTTCTCCAAGTATTTTTTCCACTGGGTTTTTCTAGAGTTTTGATGAGGCATATGCATCTCGCGGTGAAGAGTCCAAGGGGGAGTGTTAGGAAACTCGGTCCGATCGTGGCCCATGTGGACTCTCCCAAAACCCTAGCTGTAGGTTCTAAGTAGGAGGTAGGGGGTCACCCCATTGTACACACAAGCAATCAACATAATAAAGCAGAACAATTCCTCCTCATATTGTGTTTCTCTCCCTCTCTCTGTTCCCCAGTTTAGATCTATTAGGCAACCCCGGACTATTCGATAGCGAGGTTGTCTAACAGAAACTTCAATACAAAAGCTAAGTGTCACAAAGAACTATATCGATGTTGTGATAAATGATGGCCAATCTTGGAGACTAACTGGAATTTGTGGAGAACCAAAGTGGGATTAGAAGGATCAAACTTGGACGGCACTAATATCATTGAGGGGTATTGTGAAATTTCCCTGGATAGCACTAGGTGACTTTAATGAGATACTTTTTAACTATGAAAAGGAAGGAGGGAGACCGAGGTCATAGAGACAAATGCAAGTATTCCATGAGGCCCTATCTGACTGTGAGTTGTCTGATATGGGGTTTGCGGGGGATATTTTCACATGGCAAAGGGGTACAATCAGAGAACGTCTTGATCGGGTAGTTGTAAATGCTGAATGGAGTACAATCTTTCCTAACACGGGATTAATCATGACAAAATCCGACCATCCACCTTTGTTGATGGACTCGGAGAATCTCTTGGGCACATGTTCACAAGGTAATAGGGTACGCAAAAGATTTGAAGCGAGATGATTACAAGAAGATACGGTGGAGGAGATTATTCAGCTTGCTTGGGCCAGAGTGCTGTCCCGGGGAGAAGGATCTACTCTCATGCAAAAAGTAAATGAAGTGCATGCAGAGTTGCATGTTTGGGACAAGAAGGTCCTGAAGGGACCCGTAAACAGGATCAAGGTGCTTAAAAAAGATCTGGAGGGATTGAGAAGGTGTCCACTCACTGATGTCAATTTAAATGCACAGAAGGACATCCTGATGCGTTTGGAACTCTTATTAGAACAGGAAGAAATTCACTGGGTTCAGAGAGCACGGGCAAACTGGTTGAAGCATGGAGACCAAAATACAAAGTTATTCCATAATTTCGCAACCAACCGGAAAAGAAAGAACACTATCAAGGGACTTTTGGATGATCAAGGGGTGATGCAAGAGGGCAGAGATACGATGTGTAAGCTAGTGCAAGGCTACTTTGTTCAGCTTTTCATGTTGGAAGTGAATGAACCGGATGAGACAGTGCTAGCAGATGTTCAAAGGAAGGTCACTGAAGATATGAACAGGGCACTCAATGCCACTTTTACACCTGAAGAAGTAAGAAAAGCACTTTTCAGTATCGGGGAATTGAAGGCTCCTAGACCCGATGGACTCCATGCTGTGTTTTACATGAGGTTTTGGAATATGTTGGGTGATGATTTAGTGAAGGACGTTTTGCAGGCAGTAAATTCAGTAGCGATTCCAGATGACTGGAATAACACTACTATTGTTATGATCCCGAAGGTGGAGAACCCTGACAAGGTAGCATAACTTAGACCTACAAGTTTATGCAATGTGGTCTACAAGGTGATATAAAAAATGTTATCCAATCGGTTAAAAATCATCTTGCCGAACATCATAAGTGACCATTAAAGTGCTTTTGTGCCGGGAAGACTGATTACTGATAATATCCTATTGGCATATGAGAGTATTCATTCAATAAAGAAGAAGAAAGGGAAAAGAGGTCTGTGTGCAATCAAGCTTGACATGCACAAAGCTTATGATCGTGTTGAATGGTATTTCCTATAGAGAATTATGTTGAAACTGGGATTTGATTGCCGATGGGTAAAGCTCATTATGGCTTGTGTTACTTCTGTCCAATACACAGTTAGATTCAACTCGATGGAAACAGATATTTTCACGCCAACAAGGGGCCTAAGACAGGGGGATCCATTGTCCCCTTATTTGTTCCTGCTAATTGCAAAGGGTTTATCATGCATGTTGAAAGGAGTAGAAGAAAGGGGTGAATTAGAGGGGATTAAAATATGCCGTGATGCACCAGTAATCTCGCACTTATTGTTTGCAGATGATTCATTGATCTTGATGCATGTTGATAGGTGAAATGCGAAAAATTTGCAGATGATTCTAAACAGATATCATGCAAGTTCCGGACAGAAGATAAGTGAGGCAAAATCAAGCATCTATTTCAGTCAAAACATGGACACAGTGGTGAAGGGGGATGTATGTGAAGCACTGAATATTATGGCTGAATCCCTGAATGATAAGTATCTGGGATTGCCGGCCCTGGTGGGGGCAGATAGAAGCGACTGTTTTCGGCATCTAGTAGATCGGGTTAGAACCAGAATAGGCGGATGGAAGGAAAAATTGCTTAGCGTGGGAGGGAAGGAGGTCTTCATCAAATCCATTGCTCAGGCCGTGCCAGTCTATGCTATGATGGTGTTCAAAACCCTGGTAAACATTTGTAAAGGGATATCCGATGCCATCTCTCAATTCTGGTGGGGTGATGACGATGAACATAACAGAATCCATTGGAGTGCTTGGTGGAAGCTATGCATACCTAAATGTAGAGGAGGTATGGGTTTCCGAGATTTGCAAAGCTTTAATATTGCATTGTTGGCAAAACAGGTCTGGAGGCTCTTGAGTGAACCAAAGTCACTTTGTGCTAGGGCTCTATGAGCTAGATATTATCCTGATGGTAAGCTACTGAATGCTAAACAAAAAGGTGGGAGTTCTTACACATGGCAAAGCATACTAGCAGAGTTACAATGTTTCAAGCGTGGATGCATTTGGCGGGTTGGAGATGGATCATAGATTAATATCTGGGAAGATAATTGGATCCCAACGAGCCATAACCTGAAGGTTCAGACGCCGTGGGGCAATAATTTAGTAAGGACAGTGAATGAATTGATAAACCCAGTGGATGGAAATTGGGACGAAGAACTGATTAATGATTTGTTCTGGCCGGCTTATGCACACTTCATCCTACAAATTCCTATTGCACCAGGAAGAGAGGACTATGTAGCATGGCACCATACTAAGAAGGGATTGTTCTCTGTTAGGTCGGCCTATCATCTCCAGTGGACACATAAATTTGGCCAACAATGTAATGTTAATGGCCATGCAAGCGGAGCTGGTGATAGCAAAGTATGGGAGAAGCTCTGGAAACTTAATATACCAGGAAAGATCAAGATTTTTGGCTGGTGTGTACTGAATGGGATGATTCCCTGTCGGGGTATTATGGCAAATAAACATATCGAAAACCAAGGAAGCTGCCCAATATGCCCGATAGGGTGTGAGGATATTAAACACTTGATGTTCATGTGTGAAAGAGTTAAAGAGGAGTGGAGAAACCTAGGAGTATGGAGCAAAATCGAGAACATATTGCATATTGATCGCTCGGGATTAGTGCTTCTAGAGGAGATAATTCGATTAGGAGGGACAGTGTCTTCACTAAACAATGTGGGTTTTGCGGAGCTTGTGTTAACAGGAGCATGGTACAACTGGTGGGAGAGAAGACAATTAGTAAATGGAGAAACTATCCAAACCCCTTTCAGATCGGCTATGACAATCGCTGCGCTGACAAGTAACTATATGAAAGCGAGAAAGAGTACGATAGAAATTCGAGAAGGCTGGAAGAAACCCCCCGAAGGTATGCTAATGGTGAACGTAGATGCAGCTTTTGATGCTAATTCAGGGAAGGGTAGTGTGGGGGCTGTTATCAGAGACTCGGAGGGAAGGTGTATTACGGCAACCATGAGCTTCTTGACACATGTAGCAGATGCACCAATGGCAGAAGCACATGACCTCAAGCAAGGTTTGGCCCTAGCGCAACACATAGGTTGTAACCGTTTCTTTATCCAAACGGACTGCATGTTGGTCGTGGAGACGATGCAAGATGGAGGGTTCTCGGCGACTGCAGCAGCAGCTATTTATGATCAATGTATTATCTGTGGAGCGGATTTCAAAATGTCACTATAGATCATTGTAATAGGGAGGCAAACCAAGTAGCCCACGAGCTAGCAAGGGTAGCTTTTGATTCACAAAATGATTGTACTTGGGTCGATGAACCCCTAAGTTTTCTTTTGAATGCCTTGGCGACTGATGTAATGATATTTGCTAATCAATAAAATCAGCCAAATGACATTCCCTCAAAACAAAAGTACAATTAATTTTTGAAGGACCTGTACACCAACAGTATAGCATAACATTACTCCTCCCATCCATTAACATACAAACACTATATATAAAGCATAGCATGCCAACAGTATAGCTTCTTAATAAATTACGTACTCGAGAGAGTGGTTTTGAGTCAGTAAGCTTCTTGATAAATTACGTAGGTCTAAGTTCATATAGCCACAGGTACATAGTTTGCATGAATGACATATATGTAACAAGAACAACAAAATATACACCGCATTCTTTTTAACACAGACGATACGCCCTCACCAATACAAGTTTAGTGAATATCCAAGCAAGAGGAACATTGCATCATGCAGGCATAAGGATGTCGACTCAGGTTAAACTGATCTCGCTTCTAATATGGGAGTATTCCATTCTTGGCATCTCCATGACACATCGTCTCTACTAAGCAGCATTGACGTCCAACTCCGTCCACTTATGCAGACCATCATGGGTGGTCTTCTCACGTACGTCCTTACTTCCGAGGCAACCTGCAGGCAGTGTTACTCTCACGTACGTCCTTACTTCCAAGGCAACCTGCAGTAGTGTTACTTGGACACCTTGTCCAAAAGATTTTGTCGAATCAACACCGACACTAGTGTTCAATTTTGAGTAGCATTTTTTATATCCAAAAAATTTTATCAACACTAGTGTCCAATTCTGAGTAGCATAGCATGAGTCCGAGCCGGATTCCGACTTCCATATCCGTGTCCAAGTAACACTGTCTGCCGGGTGAAAAGAGTTCACAGAACTACAGTGACATCTAAGCATTGGCACCTTCGGAATAAAGAAAAGAATGATGATAGTTTTCTTGTTAAGCCTGAACACCCTTTCAGGCGAACATATCACATTCAATGTTCCAGGTCTTCAAACATAACAAAGTGTAATTGATCGATCTCAATCCACCAGATGAAATGTAAAACGTGTCCTTTCGAGGAATTACATGGGGAACATGACATATAGCTGGGATCAAAACGATAGATTAAAATCTGTAGCAATTTACTCTATTGTTCATTTTTATAAAGCTTATTTTTTGAATGATCTTGTTCACAAATATAAGGGTTACATGTAGATTTAACGGGGCATTTTCTTCTATACCCCTATTTATTCTCTCCCAACGATATGCATTTATTCATTACCACTCACATAAAGTATATCTTTCATCTTCCAAGACAATTAAATGGGGACATCTAAATCATTTTCTCTCATACCTTTCTTAATTTCAATGCAACCTTAATCTTTATGCAAAATCAAAATTTAAAAATGAACGATGGAGTAGCAAAGTTTGAAATAGCTTCCAAGAGAGTAAACAAGCATTTTGGCAAAAACTCACCCCAGTTTCAGGGATATATCAGAACCTTCATCATTGTCCTGCGAGCTTCCCGAGTGCAATGCGGTCATCACAGATTCAGATGACTGTCCATCTTCAGTGAGAAGATTTTCAGTATCAGCAGCCACCAACATACCGGCCGTTGGCACTTGAGGCATCTGCATCCAAGCACACGAACAGAATATAAATGTGGATTTCGCCACGCGCGCGCAATGTAGATAAACAAGAGGGGCGTTTTAAGTGCAGCCACTATGTATGCATATACGATCTTATTACTTGGTTTCTCAACCGCATATTCTCCTCTGCCAGCTGTGTGCCCTACAAGAGAACAAAATTGCATCATGAAATGTTCCTATTCTCTAAACTGATAAGCATCATCTGATGTAGAGGATTTTGTGCGTTGAATGGTAAAAAAACAAAAGATGCAATTGAAGAACAACTCCATTGGTTGCATTTCGGGTGAAGGATTCATGGTAACTAATAAAAAACACAGATAGGGGTGAAGGATTCCTCCAACGAAGCGTATCGGTCACTGCACGTGGATCCTACCACGTATGGATCCTACCACGTATGGATTATCAATGACCTAAAATTAAAGAAAGTGACTGCAAAGGATCTTAATACTCCTCCAACCCACCTCCCACGCGTTTCCGTGCAGCAGACGATTCGTCCCACATTCTCCGTGAGCCAGTTGCATAAAATCCAATGCGCCTGGCCACCCATCCGAGAGATTTCAGAATTTGACATATTTTAAAATTCATATTTCAGAATTTAACACTCTGATCTACTATCATACACACAGACGATCTAACATATCATTCAAATGCTCTTAAAACTTATGAGTGTCAAATTATGAAATAACCCACCCCACGCACACGTTGCGTTCCCCTTCTCCAATCTCGCACCAACCGCCACAGCTCCACCGACTCCTGTCCTTCGCGCCGCCGCTGCTTCCTCTACCGTCTCGCCTCACCACCTCTCCCCTCCCACCCATGGGATGGTTCCCTCACCGCCACATCTCCTCCTCAACGCCGCCTCCACTCCCAGTGCCACCACCTTCCGCGTCCACCATGGGGAGGCCCAGGGCAACCTCCGCTCCCTCCTCGAGCCCGCGCCCCGCGCTGCACTCTTCCTCCCATTCCCCTCCCTCTCCCTCTGATCCCTCGCCTATTGCCACGCCCCCCCCCCCTCCAGCTCTGCCCTCCTCCCACAGTGCGGCCGTGCCGTACCCACGCCACCTCCGCCTTCTCCCGCCGCCGTCGTCACTGGTCGTCCCTACGCCGCCTCCGTGGATCTGGCTCTGGCGGCTAACGGCGACCCATGAGAGAAATTGTTGCAGAAGCCCAAGTAGGGCTTACCCTCACCACATCGTGCTGCTATAAATATCACCCGCTCGCCCGCCTCTATCATCTCCCGAGAACAGAGAACCCCAAGTCTCTTCACAAATCGGCGGCGGCAGCCTTCTTCTTAGGTAAATCCCCTCGAATCCCCAACCACATCCTTCTCTTCCTTGCGTAGCATCTATTACGTCAGTCGGTTTCTGTGTTGCACTGCTAGGATCTGTGCTTTCGTGCCTGTGTGTATTAAGTTCTCGTGTGAACTGTAACGCGCTAGATCTGATCTTCATGTCCCCGAAAGTGCTAGATCCGGAGTTGCTGTGATGCTTTCATGAAAGGATTGCAAGTTTCGACAATTTTTCTTAATGTTTTCCTTGAATTTTTGTTCCCGTGGAATTGGATGTCCAAAGAAATTGAGGAACTAAGATTTCTCTTCAACAAGTGGTACGTGCTGGTATGGTCGTCTAGTTGTTCTGCTACGCTTCTTCGCCTTTTTGGTTTGGCTGTCTGTTGGGAATTTTAGTGTATTCGTGGAGCTATATATCAGGTGAAATGTGTGTGTTTTTCTTGCGACATTCATCTGCGGTGAGCTCGTGATGAACTTGCAGATGGAATTTTGTTGCCCTATAATTTCTACATTTATTTGAACCTTTCGTTTCTTTTTGGTCGATTCCTTGTTTAACTTCTGCCAGGGAAAGCTTGATGTGGCAACTTTAAATCTCCAACTTTTAGTTATTTTTTGTGCTTTTCCTCGATTTAGGGTTTTGATTAGTTGTACAAGTGTTATAAGAGTTGTTCAGGAATTCAATTATTCAATTTTCTCGAATTGCTATTATCATCTTGGCTCTAATAATGTTTAGAAAGGTCCGTGCATCTAAACTATAGGTGATCTGTTTCCCAGTTGGGTGTATCCATGCTTCAGCTTTGTGTTGTTTGTTTTCCTTCCATTGCAAATTGCCGACAATTGTAAGAAGATCTGGGGTGGGCTAGGCTTATTAGGGTCTATTTGTCTCAGCTGAGGATTGTAGAAAGCAACTTTTAAAATTTAAAAGGTCAACAAACAGAAACTTTCAATCTGGATTGTAACAATCTAGGGACACATTGTAGCAATCCCACAATCCACTCTAGAGGAGTTTTCCTCAACTTTTTCTTTGCAAAAGACCAAAATACCCATCAATCTTCAATCGAAATTACCCACCATTGCCACCCCCATTGTACAATCCAAACACACTATAATCTGAGTTGCCAAACAACCATTAGCTTTTTCAACCTCTAGTTTTTAACTTCAGCTTTTACAATCTAGGTTTTAAAAGCTGGTTTCTACAATCTTCAGCTGAAACAATTAAGATGGTTCAAGTTCATGGTTGGCATGAGTTTTCGAATAAACACATTTGTTTGTTGTGTTTGATCTCACGTTTTACGGAAGGTGATGTACAAACATAGATTTATCTACAGCCTTCCGATCATTAAACTTTATTGCATAAGAATATAATTTTATGTTTATTCGAAGACTAGACATCATTCATTCCCATAGTCATGTTGCGCTTTAGATGTAACATAAGTAATGTTAGCTTTGTTGATGCTCTAATTCTGGTCATTTTAATCGTGTGTTAGATGCATTTATAACATTTTGTATGTATAGCACTTGAATCCCAAACCCATGTCTTTAAATTGCTATTTGATAGGTCGCTTTCTGAAGATGGCAGACAAATTGTGCTCCCTTCGTAATTCAGAAGATCCACGGGCAGTCCATGTTGGGATTACTCAACGCGATCTCGTGGACTCAATTCACACTAGAACACCTGGGAGACGATGAACAAGAAACACACAAATAACACACTAGAAACTTGAGTGCAGCAACTGCTTTGCAATCCTGATTTTTTTATTCTCTCTGTTATTAAATTTTCCATGAAATACAAGTGCTAATATAAAGACAACCTGCGGTGGCCTACTGCCGATCCGCTTTACACGGCACCGTTAACAAACATGCATGCATGCGGCTGCATGCACAGCCACTAACAAACATGTTAACAACCTACGTGGTGAAAAAAAAAAACTCGAAACTCGCGAGTTAAACGAGTACTTATAAAGTCGACTCGAACTCGTTCATTAATGAGTCGAGTCGAGCCGTGATTTGAACTTGTTCAGATAATGAGTTAAACGAGTCAACTCGTGAGCTAAACGAGCCTAACTTGCGAGTTTAACGAGTCCTCCAAGTATGTGTGAGACAAAGATGATAACACATGGCATACAACTCACGAGTTTAACGAACCAACTCACGAGTTTTAATGAGTCAAGCCGAGCTAAGATTTGAGCTTATTAAGATAACGAGTCAAGCCGAGCTAAGATTTAAGCTTATTAAGATAACGAGTCGAGTCGAGCTGGCTTAACGAGTTTGACCGAGTCAAGCCGAGACGATTCGGCTCGTTATCCATCCCTAAACCCACACTTGTCATGCGTAGAACAAACAAATGTGATAACAACCCATAATTAATTAATTAGTCTAAACTACGATTTGCGCAACTTAGACTTGACACAGGACGGCGAACGTGTCTCCTCCACGTCCTAGACTCATCTCCTATCAGACTCGATTTAGGACAGCGAACACATCTCCTCAACGTCCCAGACACCTACCACAGACTCAACTTAGGACAGCGAACACATCTCTCAACATTCTGGACTCATCTACTATAGACTCGACTTAGGACGATAAACACATCCTCTATTAGACACTGTCCTATATTGCCTTGTATAGAGATTGCTAGTATCACATATTGCATTGTATAGACATTGTCTATTATAGGCTTTTCTTTCGTACCCGTATGTACGTATATGTTCTGGCCTATTGGTCTTACGATGAATACAAGTACTACTCATAACAAGCTATCAGAGCAAGGTTAGGGTTAGGGTTTCATCGGCGTTGCACTTGCACCATCCACCACCTTCTCCTTATTGGTCGGCCACTGCCGCTCTTCCTGCGGCTCTTCCCGCTGCCGCATCAACCTTTCTTAACCCTTGATCCGCTTCGACTACCATCGGGCCGCTGTTCCCGTGCGTTGGCCGTCATCCTTTGTGCTCTCCACTACCGTTGCCTCGGCGGTTCCTCGCTGTCTTGCACCCTAGCGACCTCGCGCGTCGCCTACGCTCGCACATCATCAGCGCTCGACCGTCGACCCGAGCTGCTGTCAACCGCACACTACCTCTGCTTAATCGGCCTACACTGCTGATGTCTTCTTCACTTGAGTTCGCCCACACCACGATGTCGCACCACCTTTGGCCACACGAAACTCAGTTGCACCACCTCGGTCGCTCGCCGCTTGCTGACAGCTCCTCCCGATCAGTCACCTCCCCGAAGGCGAAGAAACCTATTGATTGGATTTCAATTGGATCCCAAAATCGGATTTAATCCCATGCACTTCCAAAATGCCTCTATCGTCCTGAGCTCCGTTGCACGCGCTCCGCCGTGCCCCGCCGAAGCAATGCATTTCCCAGGGAGCTCTAGCCCTGACGTCTGCATCATCTTTTGCCATTTTCCTTCCTTTTCAAAAGCCCCAAGATAACGTAGACTATTGTGCAGTGTAATGCTAGAATGTGTCATCTTCATCTCCGACCATTGCCTTCTCCAGAGCATAACTTCTTCCCTGGTGAGTCCTAGCCTTGAACATGGTCATCTCTAGCATCATTGTGAATCCCTGAAGCCTTTCACGTGCTCCATTTCTATTGATTTCCCCTAAAACTTGGCTATCACCGTGAAGTTCCTCACCGCCATCGCCGTTCGACGTTGTCCAGCTGCTCCAAACTTCCTCCGTCGCCTCCGACCATGTCCAGGGGATCGTGGTGAGCCACATAACATTCCGCGCCACGTCCAAGTGATCGTGGTGAGCCACTGACCATTCCGTGCCTCTCACTTTTGCTCGGCACGACCATTTACACTGTCCTTACTACTGCCCTATTTTGTGCCACTGCTTCTCATGCCGCCGACTCACCTCCAGTGACCATTGGTCCTCACGCCAGTGGCTTTAGCCTTCGTCTAGGCCCTAAATAGCTAACATGATGACTTAGTTGCCCCTGATCACTCACTCGAGTAGCCTCTCACTGACAAGAGAGTACTCGTCATTCTCACCACTGTGCTGCTGCCTCTGTCCACCTCTCCCGGCCACCGCTGCCTCCCAAGGATTCGCCTTGACCTCCTCTTTCCATCCTTGGCCTCAACCATGCCTTTCCGCCACTCGACCATGGTGCCAAAGCTATATCTTTGTCTATCTCTATGACATGTGGACCCTACTTGTCAATAACGTCAATATTAATTTAATTAATTTAGTTTAAAGCTCGAGTCTATGACATGTGGGCTAGCTAGGATTAAATGACTTAGTTTATAATTCAAACAGGTTTTTAAAAAAGAGCCACTAACATGTGGACCACACCTGTCGGTTATTTTTAAAAAATAATAAAACCCTAGCCTGTCGATCTCCCTAAAAGAAAAACCATTTCTCCTCAATTGAGAAATACGCTTTCAAACCAGCAGACAATATACCTTCTCTATTGGAAGGCGTAAACTCTAAACATACACCTTTGACGTCATCCTCTCTTTTCATTGTAAGGATTTTCCAGCCGATTTAAATTCAAATGCTCGTAACTTTTGCATACAAACTTCAAATTAAGTGAAACTAGTTTCTAAAACTTTATAAAATCATGCTCTTTCTGAATTTGCAAAAACATTTAAATGTGGTCTCTATTTGTATTCGGTTAATTCTTATTATTGCTTTACAATATTGTGTGTGTAAACATCGACGCTCCAGAGACCTCCATTCTTAATCCAGAGCAAACCCAAAAATTCAACGAGCAAGGCAAGCATCTCCTTTGATCATATTTATCCCATTATTTCACTTAATTTATGTTGTTTACACAGATTTATTTCATTGATGAATTGAACTCCATAAGATTAGGGTTTAGACAATAACTAATGTCAATCTTTGGTATACTTGACTATACATGCACATGCTTAGCCATGCTTTGGAATTGGGAGGAACAAATCAACGGTTGAAAGATTTGTTTCAAAAAGGGAATTTTGATATGATGGACCATAGGGCTCACCTATGTTACTTTGGTATAAAATCAAAATTAAAAACTAAGTTTTGACATGGACGAGTTATTGATATAATCTAAAGTGCGAGGGATGGACTTACATGTAATGTAGGGGGAGATTGTCACCCGGATCGATTAATGACCGAATGTAGTATTGTAAAATCCAAGATGTACGTGCAACCACAACTACTATTTATAGAGTGGATATAACCTAAGTTATCTAAGTTTAGCTTTGCACATTAGAAGGCCGAAGTAGTACAGGCATTCCGAGTAGTTTTGCTCGAAGGGGTTCTC
The DNA here is from genome assembly GCA_036346355.1 of Rhipidocladum racemiflorum. NCBI lineage: Eukaryota > Viridiplantae > Streptophyta > Magnoliopsida > Poales > Poaceae > Rhipidocladum > Rhipidocladum racemiflorum. Next base: position 9,583,173 of record CM070579.1, read on the forward strand.
TCACCGAGGTGTTGGGGATAAAGCTTGCCGATACAATGGTGCATAGCTTGCTATGAGGAAAATGGTTATGACAAAGCGTAAACTTCCATTGATATTATGTTTAGGGGGGTTTTGTTTCCGCTGCCATAGCAAGGGTCAACATCACCAGATTGGTGCAAAGTTAGGTCAAGGCGATGTAACGGTTTTATTATAATCTCTCTACCACACACCAAAGGAAGTATGTTAATAGCTTGACAACAAAAATTGATCATGTCTTGTGGGTAAACCTATACGTCACTACAAAGTGTAATCTTTTTGAAAATTCGTGCTTGCAGCAGCATGAGAGACTTGGTGTATTAATACTAGTTAGTTTTGAATAACCTGTGTTGAAAAAAAATTGGTGAGTAAGCCATGATGCAAATGTTATGCCAAATGTATCGTTGAAAATAGATCGTTGATCACAATCATGAAGGATTGTGAATTGCTCATATTTATGTTAAATACTTGTTATTTACATACCAGTCAACCGCTCTTTACAAATTCTGTTTGCAATCTAATAGTTGTTATCATTGGATAAATCTCGCTTTATGCAAAATATAGGAACATGGTAAGATAGTCATTCATTTGACATAGCCAAGCATAACCCTATAATTGTGACACTATAAGGGCATGTTTGGATCCATGCAGCTAATAGTTAGCTGCTAAAAATTAGCTGGAGTGGATCCAAACACCTCCAGCTAATAGATCAGCTAACTATTAGTTGGGCACCCAGCTAATGGTTATCTCATTGGCTAGCCAAACCCAGCTAATAACAACTAATAGGTGGCATTTAACCAAAATACCATTCGCGTCTACCACCAAAAGCATTTAATAGCATGGGTATTATAGACAATAGCATCTATTAGCCACATATTAGCTGGTGGATCCAAACACTCTCCAACTAATAGTTAGTTAGCTAATAGTTATCTAGCTAATATTAGCTATGAACTATTAGCTAGCTAATTATTAGCTGCTAATGGATCCAAACATGCCCTAAGTCTTGCTGAGTACAAATGTACTCACCCTTGCTTGTTGATATTCAGAGGATAACAGAATAGCCACCACCTGATGATTCATATTTCACCACAGGATTCGGGGAATATAATGACGTATCTCTTCTAGGGCTTAATCTAGTCGGTTGCCTGTGGATAATTTGGGTTCAGGCATACCGATGGACTTTGATGCTTAGTTCACTACCTTTCTGCTATGTTTTACTCGGCCAATGGCCCTCTTGTTGTAAGAATTAAGTACCTTTGTATATATGACCTATCTTTTATATATATGCCTTGTTAAGTATAGATGCGTTGACAATATTATAAATATATATACTAGCCACTGATCACGAGACTAATACAGTATACACATGATGAGGCTCTCAAGTATTCCACGCCAGAGTGAGGGGCTTGACAAACATTTCCATGTATAACAAAAGTTCTACTTTGACTCCATTCTATTTAATTACCCCTCTTGTGTAGCATGTGTCCAAGTGTAAGAACTACTAGGGAATGTGGCGCGCTCCGCTGCGCCGTTCTGTTAGGTGGTTTTCGAAAGTAAACGAAGATTGCTAAGAGAACAGATTGGTGTATGCTTTTTATTTACGTGTATATCAAATCTAGCCATGTCTTTTGACGAATTTGCTTAACACTTTATTATCACCTGCCTAACCTCCTTCTATCGAGTTTAATACTCTATGTGTTAATCGGGTAAAATAATACATGCTCCGAAAAATATTAGAGATGTCAACCTTCTTTTATTGACTTTAGCACTCTATGCGTTCATCGAGTAATAATACACGTTTCAAAGAATATTAGATATCGAGCTGGGAAAAAATCTAGAGATTAGAGATCGAGTTGAAAAAAAAAATCTAGAATAGAGCTGCACACATTTCTGTTGACGATTTTTTTTCTGGGAAAAACGGAGAAAGGACCTGGACGTAAGGGCCGGGGACCTGTTTGCTATATTTTTGGACCTAATCGCTATTATGAAACATTAGAAAAAGGCTCGTTCGAGATTTGTATTTAGCGGGGGGCTTTTTCGTAAAGTAACTAACCAGGGACCTAAATACAATTTAGAAACGTTTTTCTTATACTCACAAAAAATCGCAAAAGGACCTCTTTGTAATTTACAGAGACCTGTCCGTAATTTAGAGAAAAGGGAGGAACCTTTTTGCAAAATGGCATGGAAGGTGAGGTGGATGCATGAAAGGGCTCCAATTCTCCCCCACATAATAGAGTTAATATACCGCATCCGAAATCCATGTGCAACGCATACATACCTAAATCTGGCTCGTGGGATCCCATCGCACCCCGACAATTTAAGCACGTTCTACGTACTATTGCGATCTGCCCATATCTTCTACGTATGTATACGCGCATATTAATTCATATCAAATCTCCATCCATCTATGTACCACAAATGCATGTCTCTATCAATCTCTGTCATAGGTCCTGCTGAACATCCTTCACCTGGTTTTCCATGGCTACTAATTCCACTAGCAAAAATTAATAGGCAATCTTGCTCAGTACCATCGCAAAGGTCACGGAGTAGGAAAATACCATGGCTAGCGTTGCTGACAAATGGCCCTAGCCCCACGTCATTCTCACAAGCAATAATATTTTCTAACTCCGTAATCTTTACAATGGTAAAGACATGGTTGTCATGGCGTCCGTTCAAGGACGCCTAAGCGTCGCCTTATCGTCGTGGCGGTCCTGAGCAGACACCACGGCGGACGTCTTGCCGAGCTCGCCTATGGCGTCTGTGAGGCGTCTGAGGCGTCCGTGAGGCGTCCACGACGACGCCTTGAGCTACGACGCCCGCCATAGGTGGAACCCTAGCCGCCATAGTTTGAAAAAGGCCCAAATCCAAGATTAGGAAGGGGAGGGGGACTCGGGGCTACCTAGAAAGGGGTCAGCCGCCAGAGGAAGGGGAAGGCCGAACCCTAACTGTCTCCGCCGTCGCGTAGGCACGGCGATCTCCGCTGACACTCTGCTCCTCCCCCTGCCTTGCTCGAGCTCCGCCGACGCTCTGCTCCGCCCCGGCCGCTCCGCTCCGCCAACAGCTCGAGCTCCGCTCGGCTAAGTATGCAGCGATCTGTCCCTTGCAAGTTGCGCTCCGCCGACAGCTCGAGCTCCCTTTTAACGTTGGTTAGCGTTGCCCCTTGCAAGATGCGATCTGTCCCTTGCAAGTTGCGCTCCCCCGGTTGCTCCTCTGCTATCTGCTCCTTTTAACTCCTCTGCCCGGCTAGGTGGACATGGCAAGTGACGAGCAGCACGCAACCACCGAAACCAACTCCTCTCAGGCAGATGCATATGACCCATTGACAGATCCAAAACGAAGGCCAAAAAACAACGATCCAGTGGTGTTAACTATGTTATGTCATTGTGGTCATGTGGCGCAAAACTACATTATTTTGTGAACTATGTTATGTATTAGGACTTGGTGGTATCAACTTGTCAACTATTTTAATGTCTTATTATGTTGCAATTTAGTTGTTTTTATTCGCCTTACATGCATGTCTAAAAAGTCGCCTCGCCCGCGCCTTAACCTTTTAAAAGGTTAAAAGGTCCTGGCACGCCGCGGACGTCTTACCGCCGTGACAACCATGAGTAAAGAACTAAATAATTTAATAATTAATCCATGCATGTCGCATCCATATTTTAAGGTCACTTCAGAGCTAGCAACAATATTGCCCATGATTCTTTCTACACCGGCTTATCTATGCTCATCTAGAACGGATTCTTGTCAACTTGTTTCATTCCTCAGCTGTAACGTTAGGCAATATACACTTCCGATCCTTAATTTGCACTCAGTTACGTATGTATCTGACATTAAATATTTGCAACTTGGACTTATTTCTTTTCTCAAAATACTTCCAAACTTAAGTATGATAAAATATTTAAAAGATCAAATCAACAAACTAATAAGTGCTAAACTTCTATCTTCTAGAGTGAATGCCACTAATTTGCTACTATTGTCTAATATACGGGGTTGACAAAAATAACGTTGTTTATTCATTTCTCACCTTTTGTTGAAGTTCACTGATTTGTTGCATGAATTGCTGGTCCTGCATGCAGAAACATTTGTTGTGTCAAACACTTGACATTGTACCTGCCAACACATACGAAGCCGAAGGAGAATACTAAGGGATGTCACCCTACCTTTCTACAAAGCACCCTCTGCAGTCCTGCTTCAAGATTCTTTTCCATCTGCTGCAGTTCCCCCGCACTCAATCCGTCAAGCTCCTCACCTCTCATCTGTCTATAGTATAGAATAGTGACATTAACATTATGGCTCCTTTTGTCATAAAGCACCTCTCTTTAATTAAGAGAGGTGCTTCTATGCTCTTCCTTTTAAGTACAAGTTGCACAAATCTTGAAGCAAACGAAGGGGTAAGTAATCACCATCTACCCTTTATTCATACTTTAATAGTTGTGCAACTTTTAAAAGGAGAGCATAGAAGCACCTAATCACATAAAATCAAGACAGAACAAAACATAACCTAAGTTGAAGACTTGCTTCTGTGAGTTGTTCATTCAAACTGCTATACTTGCTGTGCTCCAACTGAAAAGATGATATAACTTTCAATATTATCATATAAATTAAGAACAGTGCTATGTATACATTTTGTTATAAGATTTGTGCAAACGTAGATCGGAGGATAGATACATGTGAGAAGTCAGTACTGTAGGTCACTTTATCTAAAGTTTTACAGGACAAAGGTGTGAATTGCATCAAAAGTAACCTTTTAACTTGGATGGATTATTCACTAGGTCCATACACTTGATATCTTAATATCCAGGCCCCTAAACTTGCATAAGACATAATTGCATAGTTCAATTCTATATTGAATATTGTGTAACTTGCACCATGTAGAGTTGTTTTGCAAGTTGGGAGCTTCGATGCTAAATTGCAAGTTAATTAACCAACATGGAAAGCCAATGCAAGGACCCACAATAAAATTTACTCAAACAATGTTTTGGGTCATAGAGTATTATGAAAAAATTAACATGCTACTGATCCACATGCTTGAACCTGCAGTTCCCTGCACCGCCATCCTTTAAAGTAGGACTAAATAAACAACATTGATCAAGAAAGCTATAATAAAAAAATTAGAATAGCAACATTAGGTCATCAAGGTAGCTTGGCAAATTCTGAATCTGTTCATTCACATTACCGTGTTTGTCAATGATCAAACAGAAGACAAGAACAAATTTGCACCCTCCGGGCACATTATCTCTCTTTTTTAGTGTCTGCCAAACAAGATCCCATCTAGCTACTTGATTTGAGAAGATTTTTATTACATGACTAATCGAAAACATTAACTTATGATTGGCAAGACATGATTTCTTGCGCAACGACAAATAGAAAGAACCAAATGGAGTTTATACAACTCTTTGCAAAGATTAAGTATTGTTATTGGATGTGGCCCACTAGGCTATCCACATAAAACGTTTCATTTTTGGGCCTTTCCTACTTAATTTTAACTTATTGCTCTGCAGTTTCTGGTCACAACAGGTCCTTTATTATTGCTCTGCAGTTTCTGGTCACAACAGGTCCTTTATCAGTAATAGTCTACAAAAAATAAGATTGCTTGACATACATTCAAATCAAGAGTAGGCTGCTGATCTGATTTCCTGAGGTTCTTAGAATGTGTACTGTACTTGTCAATGATCTCGTTCATACTGTATGAACTACACAAAAACAATATAAGTATTTGCACCAAGCTATATCAGGAAATATAAAATAAATTACATATCAATTATGTAAGCAAGCTTGTAGCGGCAAAAGTGGTTTGAAGATATAACAAAATTATCAATACATGCAGATGTAATATTAATTAATTGATCAAGAGGCATCATATAACTGTTTATAATATCATGTACAGAACCAATCCAAAGATATATAAGGTGGAATAACCAGCAAATCACATATATAGTAGTGAATAGTCCGATACCAAGTGTTATCTAAAATTAAAGATCTTATTCATTCTTGTTTAAAACGATTACCTACTCTTCTGTTGTATCATACTCCAGCTCATATAAAGCGCCTAGAAATGAAATTATAAATTGATTACTTTTTTAAAACTAACAGCTCATTCTCTTCTAAATTACTTCATTAATTTCTTATTTCTGTGTTATATAGGAATTCCAAAATAATGGAACAAAATAAAAAAAAGGAAACCAAGCAGCCATATCCACACTCATGAACCTTTTGGTTGTCCCATGAGTTTCCATTATTAGTCCAAACAAAAGATGCATGTTCTAAAAAAAAGTGCGAGTAATTAATGGATGGAATACTAATTAAGATGTTAAACTCGGATATTTCTGGGGTCATTCCGTACAAAATGAAAGTTATGCAATAAAACATTAGTTCTTCATCTTCTTCAAAGTAAAGTGTAGAGCTCAATTTCAGATGTGTATCATGTTGAGTCCCAATCGTTCAAACTAAAACATGCATCTCCAGCCAATAGATCGGATGCCATGGTTCAGCATACAATGCCTAAATTGGATGCAATCTACAACTATCCAACATACTTGATGCTGACGATATGAATCACTTGAAATATAAAAGTATTCGTTCGACTGCTGATCTACACTCATAGCATCTAATGTCAATGTTTCTGATTAAAGCTATAAATGGCATGCTTGTATTTAAAGTAAAACGCATGGTTCTACATGCTCTTAGTAATGTCAGATTAGCAGAGTTAAGTTTTGTTTTAAGACAATAATGTCAGAAGAAAGAACCTGAAACATTACTGTGCATGTGTTTCTACACCTGATTATAAATCCTTTTAAAGAATGTTTATAAATATTTCTTTTGAGTCTTGATTATAAAATGTTGAAAGTGTAACCGCAGCAAAAGAAAGATCGAATTTCGAAGTGCTGTAGTTCAAAATTATGCACATGAGTTTAATCTCTTGTTCAGTACTTCAGAGATCTTGTCAACATTATTACAAAAGATAACACATTCGTACTACACACATACCTTTAGGAAAACTATCCTAATCACAAAGTACAGACCTTTCTTCCTCCACTAATTATGTACGTTAAAAATCCATAGAAAGTATTTTCAGTGTTATGCCAAAGTTTGATGAAGAATGAGATAGCTGCGTAAACACTTTACACCCCTGCTTGTAAGGGGTGTCTCACACCTGAGTGTTTTTTTAGTTTGTGGGCACTCAAATTTGTAGTCTTTCGATCTAGATCCATTGATCCAATCAATTTGCCATCTCTCCTCACCACCCTCCTCTTTATAGGCTCCCAAATTGAGTGCTCACAAATCAAAAAAACACTCGAGTGTTACTTAGCCATTCTCAATAATGAATTATATATATATATATATATATATATATATGAAAATGGTTCCATATCCTTGGGAGTACGTACTCCCACTCTCAGTATACCGCTTAAATGATGTTGTTATACCTCTTTATCCTTTTAAGTATACTCTAATACTGATTATAAGATACTCCAAAGTGAATTCCACAAAAAATTTCATCAAAGTCCACCCTTTATAGCATAATTTGTTTATATACTCTTTTTACATATGAAAAAGGGTATATAGCTAAAAAATAAAGATCTATGATTAATTTTTTCCAACAATATAGCATTGTAGTATCTTAGAATTATTATTGAAGTATACTGAAAGTGATAATAAAGGAGTATAACGTATTCGTTTACGTGGTATACTGGAGGTGGGAGTACATACTCCCAAGAGTACGAAAAAGGCTTCCTATATATATATATATATATATATATAGTTAATACAATGGTTTAGCATCCCAACTTGTATATTTCAAACATCAAATATTAACTCACCCAAACAAATCCCAACCACATTCAGCTCCAGCAAAGAATACGTTCATATCGTTGTTTAAAAAGAAGCAACCGGGTACAAGCATAGTGCGGTGCAAACTACGTTAAAAAAATACACAAACAAGCGCTAAGAGAGAGATCACAAAAGTTAAATACAACTTGGTAAATGCTTAACTTGCTTTGACTGCCAAAACAATTAGGTAAGAACAAAGTTGGTACGTACTCTTTTAACACTTTCCCTGCAAGAATAGTGGATATGCTTATGGAACTTGCAACTTGCAAGGCCACGTATCCTCTTCGTACTTGGACAACAATTATGGTAAGCAGGCCCAAGCACCCAAAGCTAGGCCAGACGTGTAATCTATAGCTACCCTACCCCAGAAGTACTACATGTCCACTCCTGCACAAAGCACGAGACCTCAGGGAAGATAAACACCGCTTGCATATATGCATACGGCCTGCCACCACGTAAAATCACATATACGGCCGTGCACTATTAGCACGAACGCATATGACTACGCTTTGACCCCGACACGCGCCGATCCAGACAGATCGATCGGCTCGAGTTTATTTTATTGACGCAAAACGCGCGACGCAGCAAACCAGGGGCGGGCACTTGGACCGGGTTTTTTTTGCCGGCCCGAGGTACGGTGATTCAACCCAGTTCAAAACCCGACACGGTATAAGAGTAGACCATGCCGTGCCGGCGTGACACTGTAGTATGGGTCCTGCCAGGCCAGAGACCAGCGCACGATGGAGGCATGGGTAGCACGGCGGAAGCACAGGCACGCTGCGACGCGATCGTTTGTAGTCTCAAGTATGTGCAATTTATAGTCTAAATCCAATCCAACATCTATAGATCTACTGTCACAATTTTATTGTTGTTGATGGCTATATTGTGTCACTTATCTACAATAATTTTATTTCACCAGATTTCTATTACTATCGAGGTTTCAAGTCTGATGATCTTTTTGGAGAGAACAAGTACTATTAGGCTTTCTACAGATGACCATCTCTCGTTCACTCGTTGGCTAATGAGCGAGAGAGAGGGAGGCAATAAGCAAGAGAGAGATTGAGAGAGACGGTCGAGAGAAAAAGAGAGCCGAGAGAGAGAGCAACGGGCGAGAGAGATTGAGAGAGATGGACGAAAGAGAGAGAGGGCTGCGAGAGGGAGCAACGGGCGAGAGAACTGAAAGAGATTGAGCATCGTGTGTCTCCATCTCCTTTCCTCGTCGTAATAGTGTAAATGGGCTGGGCCTAAGCCGACACGGCACGAAGCGCAAATGGGACATGCTTGGGCTTGCCGAAGGCGAGCCAGACCGGCACTGCACAGCACGGTAGGCACAACGGGCCGTCACGGCCCGGCAAGGTTCAGGCACGAAGCACGATGGGCCCATGTCGGGCCGACCCGATACGGCATGATGCCCACCTCTACAGCAAACTAACCAGACTTGCCGTGTACCCCGCAGCAGATGCGTATAGGTGGGTACTGGGCCAGGCCATTTTGGGTCAGCATGAGGCACGCCCGACCCAGTCCGATCCACAACCCGACATAGAACTGTTGCGAATGAGTTGTGACGGGCTTGCCAACCGGGCACGATGGACGGCCCAGCACGGCCTGCACAATGCTCGGGTGGCACGCCGACATATGGTAGGAGAGCAACTGGTGTGGGGGGGCACTAGGGGAGGTCGGCCTGGTTGATTTTTGACTTTAAACACATACTTTAAACACGTAGGGGTGGGTATTTTTAAACCGAAACCGAATTAACCGATTATTTCGGTTTTTTTGGTTTACAGTTTTCGGTTCGATTTTTATTTTGATATTCGGTTTGGTTTTTTATTTTCAAAAACCGAAATAACTGAATAACCAAATAGCCATGCACAATACCACTTTTTATAATGTTTTTTCTAAAGCTATCAAACAATTTTTATGTTCTAACATCTTTATACATATGTGTAGTATGTTCATATGTTCTACTATGTTAATATTGTAATAACTTATGAATATTATGTGAGTTTATCTCTGTATTGCGATATAAGAATAATCAAATCTAATGCACCTATTGTTTATTCATATTTTGGTTAACCGAAAAACCGAATTAACTGAACCAAAATATTTCAATTAATTCAGTTTGACTTTTCATTTTGATCCGAGAAATTCGGTTGCTAATTTCTAAAAACTGAATTATTTTAAAACTGAAAAAATCAAACCGATTAAACAAAAAAACGAAAACCCACCCCTAATGACACGAAACAGGCAAAAAAAAAAACATAAATAAATCATGCTTAGACTCACCGAAAGCAAATTGGTCTACAACCCGGTACAATTTAAACATAAAACATGATGAGTCCGTATCTAGCTGGCCCAGCATAACGCCCACCTCAATGACGTGTATATTCCGTCTACACGAACAAAGAAAATTTCGACGGAGAATAATCCGAAAGCGATTGATCCTGTCCTGCGCGGAAACTACAGTGAAAAAATCCCCCATATCTCCGGAGGCCTTGGAGCCGATCGAGGAAACCCACCGTAAACGGCTAAAAAACCAGACGCCGCATTGATTTTTGTTACATAAATAGAAACCGTATTTTCGCAAAGTGGTGTTGCCGTAGCATCGTATCCCAACCAAACCTAGACCCTAACTAGAAGCGAAGAAAAAGGAAATAAATCTTTGGATGGCTATGCGCGAAACCCTAGTGCAAGGATCTGAAATCCCACAGGGTCGGGAGAGCGAGACAAACAGACAGATCTAATAAAAACTTGAGAGAAGAATATCAGACAACGGGAAGAAGGGGAGCGCGCGGGTGCCTGGAGCTGGCGAACTGGGAGAGCTTGCCGGTAGAGGAGAAGACGATGAGTGCGATGTCGGCGTCGCAGAGCACGGAGAGCTCCTCGGCCTTCTTGAACAGCCCGCGCCGCCGCTTCGAGAACGTGACCTGCCGCGCCGCCGCGCTCTCTATCCGCCGTATCTGCCGCCTCTCCGGTGCCATCGATCGATCCACCTGTCCGCCCTCCAAACCCAGCAGGCGCCCGCGCTTCTCACCGCCGCCTCTTACTTGCCCACGCCTCAAGCAACAGGCGGAATAGGAAATACAAGGACAAAACCCAATAGATTGTGTTGTGCTGTGACGTTCTGCGTGTACGCGTAGTATATAAAACGCTGCTCACCCAATTGGGGGAAAGCGATGCGAAATGAAAGGAAAGGAGAGGGACGCCGCGCTCCTATTGGCAGTGCGGACTCCGAGCAGTAAATGGCGATTAAGCAAATCGGGGCCGCACCGGTTGTTGTTTATAACCAGAAAATATCCGCACGGGGGGCCTACCAGCCGCGCACCGCTGACGCGCGGGCCCTGCACCCAAGCTATCAAAAAGGAAAGAAACACTCTAAGAGCATCTCCAAGAGGGGCCTTAAATATGGTCTTAATTTGAATTATAAGATTTTTGAGGAAAAGATTAACTCCAGCAAGAACTCTAAATTGTTAAAATTTAGCAAATTGTTTTAGGGCCCCTATAAGAGTAGCTATATTTAGCAACCCTGTGATTGAGCCCTATCTTTATTGGGTTTTAGGGCCTAATTGCTATAGTGAATATTTCATTGGAGCCCTAAATCCAATTAGTTGGGGTCCTAAATTAAAATTTAAGACTCATTTTTAGGGCTCTCTCTTAGAGATGCTCTAAGGCCTAGGAGCATCTCCAGCAAGGGCTTCTAAAACAGGGTCCTTATTTTGGGTTTAGGGACTCCCCCTATTTTTTGTGCCCTGTTTTCAAAGCACAAGTTCAGCAACAGCTCTTAAGGGCCTGTTTGGATCCACGCAGCTAATAGTTAGCTGCTAAAAATTAGCTGGAGTGGATCCAAACACCTCCAGCTAATAGATCAGCTAACTATTAGCTGGGCACCCAGCTAATGGTTATCTCATTAGCTAGCCAAACCCAGCTAATAGCAACTAATAGGTGGCATTTAACCAAAATACCCTTCGCGTCTACCACCAATAGCATTTAATAGCATGGGTATTCTGGACAATAGCATCTATTAGCCACATATTAGCTGGTGGATCCAAACTGTCGGCGTACTAGCCAACAGGCACCTCCGAGACGGGTGCTTATGAGGTTCTGACGGGGGGCTTTCGGGGCAATCGCCTCGGAATGGAAGACGGTGACGATCGGGGCACCGGGAGGCTCAAGCTAGCGGGGGGGATGCGGAGTTTTTTACCCAGGTTCAGGCCCTCCGGAGAGTAATAGCCCTAGTCCTGCCTTTCTTGGTATTGCTTGTGCTCTTGCTAGAGAGGATGAAAATCTTACCGTCTTTCGAACCCCCTCTCCCATGCACCTCGGCTCCCTTTTATACTCGGGCCGACGGGGCGCATGGGAGGCTTACATCGCCGACCCTCATCATTACATCGCTACGGGCGTATTTAATGCGCGCCGTCACTATTCTTATGTCACATTAATGTCGCCGCATCCGTCACAATCCCGCCTCGAGCCCTATGTCCACTAACGCCGCTTGCTCGTCACGGGGTGAGGTGTAGTCGTGACGTCTCCCATAGCCATGATGCGCTGGGGAAGGCGCGCCGCCACGCTGCAGCTTCCATGCTTCCACATTTAATACGCCACGATTCGCATTTAATGTCACGATCTCGACAGGACTATCCGTGAATGGTGCGCCCCAGTGATCAGACGCCACGCGCCCATCGGCGACCACCGCTGGGCGCCTCGCGTTCGCTCAGACGCCACGCGTGTCCGTGGCGATCTCTTCTTTCGCCGTAGCCGCTCAGATGCTTACGCGTGTCCGCTGGGCGACCACCTTGGTTGCCCGCCTGGCTCAGACGCCATATGTCCGCTGGCGATCACCTTTGCTGTCGCTTGCTCGCTCAGATGCCACGTGTCCATTGGCGATCACCTTCTTTGGTCGCCAGCCTGGCTCAGACGCCACGTGTCGTGGGCGACCACCGTATGGGTTTTTTCTTGCCGTGGCGATGGGCCTGGCACGCAGCCGCCACTTGATTCCTTTTAGCGCGGGAGCGGGTACCTTGGTGTAGAATACGCCGACAAGAGCTCCCGGCCCACCTAGGAGCGCTTTTGGTCTTCTGCTCTTCTTCTTCTTTAATTGGCGGCTTGAGAACTGCTCCGGCTCTGGGTGGGACCCTTCAAAGGTCCGCGCCTTGCAAAAAGATCTTCCGGCTTCTCCGATTCTCGGCGGTTTGTGATTACTTCCTCCTTGTAACCGCCAAGACGTTCCTTGGGATGCGCCCCATTTATGAGGCTCTTAAACTTCCTCTTTTCGACCGCCGCTTTTCGGTTTTCCCGCCGGTTCACCTTCCGCGCCTTATAAAAGGCCGATCAAAGGGGGAGTAGTTCTTCCCTTTCAACTCTCCGCATTCCACCTCTTTTCCGAAGCGTTTCAGCTTCCTTGCTTCATCCCCTTTGCGGTTGCGCTTGAAATCCCTATCCTCCCGATGGCTCAGGTGCTTCCTTCTTCGATCATTGAGGAGGAGAGGGCCGCTAGGTTCTCCCGAGAACATCACCGGGCGCCCTTCGCCTCCGCTGGGCTGTCGAGCCCCACTGTCGGCTGGGAAGTGGTTTTCTTCGGTGGCAGCTCCTTGCCGCCTACTACCACGGTCTCGACTTTTATCTTTCTGTTCTCAACTTCTACGCCATTCATCACATTCACCTTCCTCCCAACTCTGTTATCCTCCTTTCGCCTTTGCTCACTTCGCGAGATGTTCGTGGGAGTCTGCCCAACCTTCTTCTTTTTCGCTTCTTCTACACCCTTCGCGCCATGGCAGTACCCCGGTTCGGAGCTGTCACCGCGGCTCGTGACGGAGGCGTTAGCGCTATATCCCATTGGACTGCCGGTCCAATCGAGGAGATTGGCCTTACAGTGGGTCAGACGTCGAGGACGGCAGCGGCATTGAAATCTTTGGATCTTCCGCCGCCGGCCGGGTCGGCAACCCAACTGGGGCTCCGATGAGCGATGCGCCCGAGCTCGAGCGATCTTGGCCCGCGTCGACCCGATTCGCGGGCAGCGGCCCGACGGGGCCATGGTAATCCGGGATTTTATTACCCGGAGGTCAGGCCCCTCGCCGCCGCGTCCGCCAACTGGCAAGATACATGGGCGTGGGCGATGGGACGGAGTATCCGGAGGTAACACGCTTCCGCTCTGCGTCATTTCTTGTTACTTCTATTTCTCGTCTGGTAAGACCTGATTCTTACAGCGTTTCTTTCCTCCTGCAATTTCTTTTCCTTCTCGTGCCGACAGCCGCCGGGAATTTGGTTGATGACGTGATCGACCGGTGGATCTTGCAATCGGCCTATCCGCCCCGTCCGCCGCTTTCCGGCGGGCGCGTCCCACTTTGCCGGCTGTCCCCGGAGCGCGGTAATAATCCGCGCCTCGCCTCGATGGACGCCATGGGCTCGCTTGTCGTGACACGCCAGCGCCCTTAACGATCCGGATCCTCCTCCGCAGCGGTCGAGGAGAAGCGACCGAGCGAGGCGCAGCGCCGGATGATGACGACGGCTCCGCCCATCCTTCCCGAAGACCCGCCTCCTGGGCCCGGCCGGCGGGACTTCCACGTCGGCCACGGGACTTCCACGTCGGCGCGGGCTGCCCGATTGCGGCAACGGTTCCTCCGTGGTGGCGGAGGCTCGTCGGCCGGGGTCGTCCACCCTTGCCCCTGCCGGGCGCGACGCTGAACCCTCCGCCGCGATCCCTTTTGTGCCGCCACCGCCACGATGGCGGTGGTCCTTCCTCCGCCTCGCCTTCGCCGCTGATGGCGGTCTACCTCCGCCTCCGTTGGCTGCGGCGGATCCGCCGCCTCGCGGGGCTGGTCTCGTTAAAGCGTGCCCCGCTTCCCAAGGCAGCGCCAGTACTCACTGGAGATGCAAATACAATAAAAATTTTCGTTAAGATTAATCCTTACCGTTATTTCCTCCTTTGTCCAGGGTTCTGCTCAGGATATCCCATTTGCTCGTCGGGGGGCGTAAGGTGCCGCTGTCGCTGCGTCGGCCGGTCGCCGAGCCCAGGAGGCGGTCGGGCCGGAGACGATTCTCAGGTAGCGGCTCGCTGCCGTCGGTCGAGACCAAGGCCCGTTCGGCCCCGTCCTACCCCTGAACTTCCCACCGCCTCCGTTCCTCGGCGGCCGATGCCTGGCGGCCCTCGGCGAGCTCTACTCGACGAGCAATCGTCCTGGTGACGAGCGAGGAGCGGTTGGCGGAGCGAGAGCAAATCAACCGCCTCGCAAGGTGGCGGACACGATCGGGGCGGGGCTGGCTGCGGAGGAGGAGCGAGCGGCAGGAGCAAAGCACCGCCCGCGCCGGCGTCTCTCCGAGTGGAAAGGCGGAGAGAGCGGCCGGGCTCGATCGGAGGTGGAGACAACTGCGAGATCTTTGCGCCACGCCTTGATCGGACGGTGGCGACCTTGCTCCCTTTGGAGCAACCGGGTCGCGGGAGGAGAGGCCACGACATTACGCCTTTTGCCTCTGCTGCATCGCGGACTTCCTCACGCGCTGCCGCCGCTTTCCGCTCGGTCCGCCAGAGGGGCGCGATTCTGGCGGCTACGGCAAAGTACGTGCAGCTTGCTGCGCCACCGTGACGCTAACTTCAATCCGATTCTTTGTCCAAGGGCTAGAGGCGCAGGCGCAGCGGAGGAGCGAAGTTCACGAAGCCTCCGAGCAGGTTGCCGCCAGCTAGCGATGGAGAACCCAGATGGAGGCGGTGGCGGAGGACGTGGCGATGGTCTTTGGGACGTGGCCCCCTTCTTTGAAGATGCGGCGGCAGCTGAGGAGGCGGCAGATGACCCGGAGGACCCTCCAGCGCCCCCTCAGTAGCTTTTCTTCTTTTCTTTTTCGGTGGTGCCTTTGTCTGCAAAACTTTAGGCATTTATCATTTCGAATGAAATAGTAGTGTAAACTCCCTGCTAAGTTGCCTAAAGACATGCTTTCGCCGTAATTTTTTCTGGTTCCACACGAACGAGCACATAATCGCTTAAAGACTTAAAGTCTTGCGCCGCGGGACCTCGGCCCTCAAACCCCTCGCCTTAGCAAAATTTTCCTCCCAGGTAGCCTTTAGGGAACGAGCACTTAGTGAGTCGTGATAGGACCTTGGGCTTTTGGCAACGGTGCTCGAGGCGCCGACCCCCACGGGGACACCCGGAGTGTCATGGCCGTCTTTGAGGGGTCGTCTTGAACCAGGCCTAACCGCCTTGATTCACGCCGCTCTCACTTAGCGATTCCGTCTTTACTACTGGTATTTGCAAGGCGGCAGGCACTGTGGGCGAGTGCCTTGGCGCATTTGCCAAGATGGGCAAAAGACCGAAGAGAGGGCAGAAAGAACAAATACTTGAGATAAAGAAAGTGAATATTTAATTTTAAACATAAGGTCTCCCCACCCACGGCGGAGAGGAAGACATACTCCGTGGTCGGGGGGCAGACCCTAGGACTTACAACCGATCGAGGGTAGAACTTGGCGCAGATTTTCTATATTAGGGAGTTTGCTAGCTCTTCACCCTCTTCGATGGCCACCGACCGCCGGACGAAGAGATCGAGACCACTTTGAAGGGTCCCTCCCACTGGGAGACAGTTTATGCGACCTGGCATGCGATCGATTCTTCGCAAGACCAGGTCGCCCAACGCCAAAGATTCTCTCATTGACCGGAGGCGTGGTACCGCTGAGACTTTGTTGGTATCTTGCGGCGCGCAAAGCCGCTCGATCTCGCGCCTCTTCCAGGAGGTTGGCGTCGATCGGCGCAGACCCTCTGCTCCTCTTCTGTGAATGACGCGACGCTGGGTGATCCAGCTCCAATTCGGAAGGGAGAAACGACCTGCGCCAGTAGACCAGGAAGAAAGGAGTTTCCCATTGCTGGCTAGGAGTGGTCAAAGTGACCACAACACGCCGAGTTCTTCGATCCACCGGGCGCCACGCTTGTGGAGTCGGTCGAACGCCCGGTCTTGAGGCCCTTCAACACCAGCGTTGGCTCGCTCGACCGGCCGTTGTTCTTGGGGTGGGCGATCGAGGCAAATGACTTTGGTGCCCATCTCTTCACGTAAATCCAAGAAGGTTATTTGGTGAATCAGGCGCCGTTGTCGGTGATAATGCGGTTGGCGACCCCAAAGCGGTAAAATCCCTTGCATGAACTTGGCTGCAGTGCGGCGGTGATGGATCTCATCGCCTCGGCTTCCACCCACTTGGTGAACTTGTCATTTGGCGGCGAGCAGTGGAGTGTAGCCCCTGTGGCCAGCGAACGGGCTCAGGATATCCGGCCCTGCACCGCGAAGGGCCAAGAGAGCGGGATAGTTTGCGAGGCCTGGCTGGTTGGTGGATCTGCTTGGCATGGAACTGGCACGCTTCGCATCTCCTCACCAGCTCGCAAGCATCCTGGAGGGCGGTTGGCCAATAGAACCCTTGACGGAAAGCCTTTCCCGCCATCGTTCGTCCGGACATATGGCTCCCGCACACGCCTCCGTGGATATCAGAGAGCAAACTGCTCCCCTCTTCCCGAGTGATGCACTTCAGAAGAATTCCGTTCTTACCCCGGCGGTATAGATCCCCGCCCACCAGGGTATAGCACTTGGCCCTTCGTGCTACCTTCTCTGCTGACGCATCATCGTCGGGGCATTCTTGATTCCTCAGGTAGGCCAGGATCGGATCCATCCATGTGCCTTCCCGGTCAAGCACAGCGACCACGAGGTGGCCGTCCGGGTACTCCGCCTGGCCAAGCGTTTCCGCCGGAACCACTTTCCCTCCAAGGGCGAGGGCTGAAGCGGCATCACCACCGTCCCCGTCAGAAATGGGGGCTGCGATGGACGGTCGCGGAAGCCTTTCTTCAAAGACCCCGACCGGCACAGGAGATCTGGTTGAGGCGAGCTGGGCGAGCTCGTCTGCCAGATGGTTGTCGCGTCGGGGGATGTGAGTATACCCCAACCCTTCGAAATGCCTTTCCAACTTCCTGACCTCCGCCAGGTACGCCGCCATGACGGGGTCAGGACAGGAGAAATCTTTCCTTGCACGATTGGCGACCGGCCAGGAGTCGCCTTTACTCGCGGTAGCCAGGCCGGCGGCTGCGGCGACGCGACCAACCCGGCAAGCCCTCGTACTCGGCGACGTTGTTAGTGGCCTTGAAGTCGAGGACGATCACGTACTTGAGGAGGTCCCCGGTCGGAGAGACCAGAAGAACCCCAGCCCCCGCGCCTTCAAGCCTGAAGGACCCGTCGAAGAAGAGCGTCCAGGGGGAGGACGCGGGGACCTCATCGGCTTCGGGCTCGGCTGGAGTCCACTCGACGACGAAGTCCGCCAGCCTTTGACTCTTTATCGCAGTACGAGGAGCGAACTTGACACCGAACTCCCCCAGCTCGACGGACCACTTTGCGATGCGGCCCTCTGCTTCTCGGTTGTGGAGGATTTCACGCAAAGGATATGAGGAGACCACTGTGATCTCCCTCCCTTGAAAATAGTGCCGCAACTTTCTCGATGCTACCACCACAGCATAGACCATCTTCTGAGCCTGAGGGTACCTTGTTTCTGCGTCGTGTAGCATTTTGCTGATGTAGTAGACCGGCCGTTTGACTCCTTCCCATTCCGCCACCGGGCGCGCTCACTCTGAAGGGCTAGCCACCACATACAAGAAGAACGGCTCGCCCGGCTCAGGGGCGACCAGCACTGGGGGGAAGAGAGGTACTTCTTCAGATCTTCAAATGCTCGCTGGGCTTCTGGGGTCCATTCAAATGAGTTGGTCTTCTTCAATAGCTTGAACAGCGGCAGACTTTTTTCCCCGAGCCGGGATATGAACCGCCCAGGAGGCTAGCCCGGCGATCAAGCATTGCGATTGCTTGAGCCGGTAGGCGGTGCATCCGCTCGATCGCTTCTATCTTTTCCTGATTGACTTGATTCCACGGTGGAGACCAGAAACCGAGCGGCTTTTCCGGATGAAACACCAAACACACACTTCTCGGGATTCAACTTCAGACAAGAGTTTCTAAGGCGAGAGAAGGTCTCTTCTAGATCCCGAACGAGCTCATCGGCCTTTTGTTTTACCACGGATCATCGACATACACTTCCAGATTCTTCCTATTTGGGGCCGAAACACTATATGCATGGCCCGGCCGATAGGTGGCGCCCGGCGTTCTTCACCGAAAGGCATCCTCGACATAACAAGATACACCGAGGGGAGTCACAAAAGCGCTTTTTCTTCATCTTCTTGCGCCATGCTGATCCGGTGGTAGCCGGAGTAGGCGTCGAGGAAGCATAGAGCCGCGACCGCCAGGAGTCGACGGCGATGTCTATCCGCGGCAAGGGGTACGGTCCTGGGGCGAGGCTTTGTTGAGGTCCAAGAAAGTCGATGCATATTCGCCACCTCCGTTGGACTTCTTTACAAGCACGGGTTGGCCACCACTCGGGTAGGTGGCCTCCCGCACGATCTTAGCGAGACAAAAGTTTTTCCACTTCATCCCGAATGGCATCCTGTCGCTCGGCGCGCTGCCGGATCTTTTGCGAACAGGTGCGCTCCAGGGAGCGTTGCCAATCGGTGCTCGATCACCTCCCTGGGGACCCCGGTCATTTCTGAAGGTTCCCAGGCGAACACATCCAGGTTAGACCGGAGGAAGGTGACGAGCGCATCTTCCTATTTGGCGCTGAGGTCAGTGCCAATCTTGATGACCTTGCCCGAGCCATCCTCGCCCACGGGGACCGCCTTTGCCTCGCCCAAGGGTCTGGGCGGAGCGCAGGTCTTGGCCGAGGGGGAGGCCGGGTTGTCGTCCTTGTCGCGTGCCGAGCAGGTGGTGCCGGCCAGATCCTGCAGCTGCTTGCTGAGGCGTAGGGCTTCCAGTCTATCCACCTTCACCGTAATTGGACCTCCAGGCCCTGGGATTTTCACTAGCATGTAGGCGTAATGGGCCACTGCCATGAACTTGACCAGGGCCGGGCGGCTGAGCAAGGCATTGTAGGGGAGGTCGAAATCGGCGACCTCAAAATCCACCGACTCTATCCGGAAGTTCTCAGAACTTCCGAACGTGCCGCAATCGGACTTGCCCCAGGGGTAAGAGGCCCACCCGGGGCAACTCAGAAATAAGCAATGGGCCGACGCGGTTCTCGTATGGGATTTGGAGCGCTGGTACGCTTCCAACGGATAGCGAGTTGATAGCACCGCCTCCATCAACCAGGACCCGCCTACCAGATTGCGGACCGTGGGTGACACCACGATCGGGAGATGGCCAGGGGCGGAGGTGTTCTCGGGTGGTCGGCGGTGAAAGTGATCGGTTGCTCAGACCACTTCAACGGCCGGCTTCGCCGAGGATGACGTTGTGGCGCACACTGCCTCGAGATCTCGCTTGTATCGCGAAGTTCGATGAGTAGGTGGCGGAGCCACCGTGTACGCCACCGTGCGCTCACTTTCTTTGGAAGGCTAGCGAGCCGCATCTTCGTCGTCTTCATCTTCGTGGTCTTTCTCACGGCGCTTCTTGAGCCGCTGTCGACCAACTTGGACACAACCTGGCGATCCTCCAAGTCGTGGTCCGCTTGTCCGATGGATGGGGCAATAGGGCTTGCCACCATCGTTTCGCGGCGAAGCGGCGGCGGTCCTGCGATTCTGCGCCGGCCCGGCGCTCGTCCGCTAGTCACGATCATCATGACGCCGGGACTTGGGCTCCGGCTCGGCGACCAAGACCTCCTAGCGGTTGCCTCCCACCGCTTTTTCTTTTCTTCTTGGCGGTCGGAGGACTTCGAGGCGCCCGGCATCGCCGAGTCGAGAAGGTCTTGTCGCGCACTTCCGAAGCCGGCCGCTCGGGCGCACTTGTGCGCCAGGGAGAACAATTCAGACGTGGTTGAGATGACGCGAGTGGCCATCTTTTCCCGCATCTTCTGGTCTCGGACCCCCTCCAGAAGGCGATAATCACCGACTGCTCTGAGATCCGGGGGATCGTGTTGCGGTAGTGGCTGAACCGCCGGATGAACTCTCTCAGGGACTCCCCCTCTGCCTGCTCCAGAGCGTGAAGATCGTCCTCCACGCCTGGTTGAGCGTAAGAGCCCTGAAAGTTGGCAACAAAAATGTCGCACAGCTCCTCCCACGAGTGTACAGAGCCTCGCGGGAGGTTAAGTAGCCAAGACCGGGCAGAGCCCGTCAGTGATGTCGGAAGGTAGTTGGCCATGACTTTCTCGGATCCTCCCGCCGCACGCACCACCGTGGTGTAGATCTGCAGGAACTCCTCCGGGTTGGTGGTACCATCATACTTCTCGAAGCAGGCGGGGCGGAACCTCTCCGGCCATGCAGCTTGCCGAAGGCGGAGAGAGAACGCCTGGCATCCGACGTTGTAGGGGAGCGGCGTCGTTCGCCCGCCTCGATCTGAGGAGAGGATGAGGAGTGCGACCTGCGCTCGCCAGAGTCCGAGGGAGGAGTCCCCGTCTTGCACCCATGGCGCTCGCGGAGGACACGACGCAGTCACCGTCCTTGGCCCGACGCCGCCTCGTCAAGGCGCGATCGAAGGTCTTCGCGATTCCCCTGGACTCGGGGACCGCGGAAGAAGCGAGTCACGTGCCCATCCCCGTTCTGAGGGGGTTGCAACCAGGACTCCCTTCCCCTGTCCGGCCCTTGGTGCGGGAGAAATGGTCGTGTGGCGGTACGGAACCCGTGGCGTCGGTTCTTGTGAGCTCCCTGTCGCCTCATGCCGAAGCCCCTCGGTGGGTCGCCGCTTCAACTTGTTGTTGAGCGGCATCCACAGTGGGACGATATCCCGCAGCCAAGGAGTGGCCGGGTATCGCCCGTGGTCACCGGAGGATGATCGAGGAGGAGCCGGGCCGCTGAAGGCTTAGCGGAGTGTCGTCCCCAGCCGCCAAGCGCCGCTGGATTAGACGGTGACCCTGGCGCGGAGCCAAGTGCACGCTCTCGCGGCGGAGGGGCCCGGGTGGCCCGGCCTCTCCGAACATCGGGGCGCTATGGGCGCCTTTCCTCGGGCGGATTGTCGCGCTTGGAATGCGATTCCGCCATGCGCATAAGCGCCCTACTCTCGCCGAGCTCGAATCGAGTGAAAAAGAGTGGGCAATCTAACCACCAATAGCCCCTACCGGCGCGCCAGCTGTCGCCAGATTAGCCAACAGGCACCTCCGAGGCAGGTGCTTATGAGGTTCCGACGGGGCTTCCGGGCAATCGCCTCGGAATGGAAGACGGTGACGATCGGCACCGGAGGCTCAAGCTAGCGGGGGGGATGCGGAGTTTTTTACCCAGGTTCAGGCCCTCCGGAGAGTAATAGCCCTAGTCCTGCCTTTCTTGGTATTGCTTGTGCTCTTGCTAGAGAGGATGAAAATCTTACCGTCTTTCGAACCCCCTCTCCCATGCACCTCGGCTCCCTTTTATACTCGGGCTGACGGGGGCGCATGGGAGGCTTACACTGCCAGCCCTCATCATTACCTTTGCACGGGCGTATTTAATGCGCCGTCACTATTCTTATGTCACATTAATGTCCGCATCCGTCACAATCACGCCTCGGGCCCCATGTCCACCAACGCCGCCGGATTCCATCACGGGGTGAGGTGTAGTCGTGACGTCTCCCATAGCCATGATGCGCTGGGAAGGCGCGCCGCCACACCGCAGCTTCCATGCTTCCACATTTAATGCGCATTTATTCGCATTTAATGTCCTCGATCTCGGCAGGACTATCCGTGGATGGTGCGCCCGATGGCCAGGATCAGACGCCACGCGCTGGGCGACCACCGGCTGGGCGTCTGCGGCTGGCTCAGACGCCACATGTCGTGGGCGATCTCCTTCTTTGCCGCCATGGCTGCTCAGTACACGCGTGTCGGCTGGGCGACCACCTTCTTGGTTGCCCGCCTGGCTCAGACGCCATATGTCCGCTGGGCGATCACCTTCTTGGTCGCCAGCTGCTCGCTCAGACGCCACGTGTCCATTGGCGATGACCTTCTTGGTCGCCCGGCCTGCTCAGACGCCACGCGTGTCATTGGGCTGACCACCGTATGGGTTTTTCTCTTGCCGTGGCAGTGGGCCCAAGCACGCCCTGGCTGCCACTTGATTCCTTTTTTAGCGCGGGGGAGCGGGTACCTTGGTGTAGAATACGCCGACACAAACACCCTCCAACTAATAGTTAGCTAGCTAATAGTTAGCTAGCTAATATTAGATAGGAACTATTAGCTAGCTAACTATTAGCTGCTAATGGATCCAAACAGGCCCTAAATCTCAGCCCCTATTTTACTTTTTCACCTATTTTGATATATCCGCTATGTATAATCTTCATTTGACACCACCAAAATTCAATAAAAAATATTTGTAATACATAAAACAAAAGCATATTAACATTTACAATTTAAAAATATGATATTTCAAATTTAAATTTAAAATTTTCAAAACATGATAAATAGTTAAATAGAAACTCCGAACAATGAATCAAACTACGAAGCGCTGTGAATTGCCCATAAATGCTCAATAAGATCATCTCGAAGCATCTCATGTATTTCTCTGCCTTCAATTTGGGGCTTGAGTTGGGGCCTGCTGGATCTGTTTTTTTACTACACTACCTATTTTAAGGTTTAAGGGCTCTGCTAGAGATACTCTAACGTGAGGTGGGACGTGGGAGACCCGGAGGAATACTAGCACTGAAATATATTCTAGGTCAATAAACGCGACGCACGCCACACGCGTGAACGAAAAACGAATTTACGTTTTTTTTTCAACAAAGAGTCTGGACGTAAGGAACGGGGACCTTTTTGTCATTTTTTTGGACCTGAGCGCTACCCTAAAAAATTAGAAAATGACTCGTTCGAGATTTGTATTTAATGGGAGGATTTTTCTGTCAAGTAATGAGAGAGGGACCTAAACGCTATTTGGAAACGCTTTTCTTACCCTTACAAAAATCGCAAAGAACTTTTTTGTAATTTGCAGGAATCTATCCGTAATTTAAAGGAAACGGAGGAACTTTTTGCAAAATCGACAGGAGGGCACGTGGATGGGCTAGGTGAGCTCCAAAACTCCCAACTTTAATAGGTTTAATTGCGTCGCGTAAATTTCTTTTTAGAAAACATAATTTTGATTTTTTTTCGATAATATTTTTCGCAAAAATTAGCTATCAATGAATTTGCGTAACCACAGGATTCTCTGTTCGGAGGACTTATTCGATTTTTTAAAAATCGGCTAATTTTGCGTAACCACGGTTCTTTTTAGGGAAAAAAAATGAAGGAATGATTTATTCTTAATTTTGGTCGCTGCAATGCGCAGTAAAAATTGGGCTGATTTTTTGTTTTGAAAAAATAAAAGTAATTTCGGTTTTCTCGGTGATGTTTTTTGTAAAAATTGGTTGACTATGAACTATCAATGAATTTTGGTTTTCTCGGTAGTGTTTTTTGGAAAATTAGCTGACTATGAACCATCGACGAATTCGCGTAACCGTGATGTGCAGGAAAAATTGGGCTGAATTTTTATTTGGAAAAAAAAGGAATTTTGGATTTCTCGGTAGTGTTTTTTTGTAAAAATTGGCTGGCTATGAACTATCGACGAATTCGCGTAACCATGAGGGTTCATTAATTAGGGGGGAAATAGAGGAAGGACCTATCTGTGATTGAGAAAAAACTGATAGAGGATCCATTCACGAATATGCTAAACCACGGGGTTTTTTTTGCAAAAAAATCGGTGAAAGGACATGTTCATAATTTCATTTTTTTTCCAATGGAACACAACGCGATGGCTTATGATGTGGCGGGGCTGAATGGCTAGCAATTCCTTGCACTTTATGTATAGGTATATATATATATATAGAGAGGATAGCTAGTTGTCGGGACCCCGAATTTGCAAATCCGGACCCTCTGTGTATTCAGCACTAGTCCAGGAACGCGCTAGTGCACACAGTCTTAACATCGGTATATATCACAATCATACCAAACGATACTATCAAAGTACTTTATTTAAATAATCAAAGGGTTACTCGACCTTATGACCGAGTTACAAATATATGCCTTGTAAGGCGAAACTTATTAAAAGAGAAATAACAGCAGCGGAAAATCAAATAAACTTCGTGGCGCCATCCAGTATACCACAGGCAACCGATCGGGCTCGATCCTAAGTAGACGGGTCCTCTTGGAACTCCTCCTCCGAACCGGGCGTAGTCTCCTCTTCAACTGGTATTGTGTTGAGGCAAGGGTGAGTACTTGGTACTCAAGAAGTCATGCTAATGCAAGCTAATATACTATATGCATGGCTTGGTACAAAGGAATAGCTCAGGGTATATTTGCGAAACAGCTTTTGACAAGTAATAAAAGTAGATTCAAAGCGGTAGAAATAAGTAAAGCATAAATAACTTTTCAAGAAGTTTAACAAACATTTTCCCCATCCTAAACCATATTTCCATCATCTTCTTTGTTAAACCAACCCAACTTTTCAAATCCAAGTTATTTTGAAAGTCTAACCCTTATTTGTAATTCAGAGAGCATTGTCCAAAGACCGTGGACTCGGCTATTCAAATAGATTCTACACTCTGCAGAGGTTATGCACTTTACCCACAAGATACACCAAACACCACAAAGGCGAGTTCTCAGTAACAAAGCCTTTGAAGCCTCAAACAACACAGGTGGTCCTCTGGTTCAGGTTTCTACACCATCCCTTCCTTAGCCAAGGCGAAGTATGGGACCAACACACCGTTAGATGGGTACCTGCCACGCCCACGATACGCCCCCGTGCACAATCACACAAACGGTGTAATCGACACTCGAGGCTCCACAAGTGAGTCCTTAGCGACTTAGTCAACTAGGGCCGTCCCATTCCGACCATGTGGTTGCAAGTATGACCAGGTTCAAAGGCTTGCAAGGTTAAGTCCTTAGAGTGACCAGTGGCAAGACTACCCGAAAAACCAAATCAACACTCCCAATGCCACCTGGCCCACGATTACTCTTGCCACATGCCCCTGGCCGAAATCTGTTTATCAAACCCCAGTTGATTACCATGCACCACGTGTCAACATCACATGATACTTTTCCAAAACAGGTTCAATATATCATTAAGTCCATATTAGCATTTGATTGTCCAAAATCATGTCATGAGCACGAGCAGTGTCTAAGCAAAGATACTACAACGGTCTAAACCCATGTTGGCAATTTAATAATGTCCAACTAGTAAACCACAACTAGGGTGACAAGGGATCATGGCACATACTTAGATAATCAAGGTGTCGATAAAGAATTTGGTATTCATCTAACCCCATGTTTAAACAAAGTATCTTTCTAATTGATCTAGCATGCAATAGTTTAAATCAAAATAGTTTTCAAAATGGGATCAATATGGTCAAAGCACAACTTGCCTTCAAAAAGTACTTGCTCTTGGTCTTGAGTTGGATCCGAGTCAACACTTCTCCTTCGAATCCTTAGGCACTTCAACGCCTACTCGTAAAGCGTGCAAATAGCAAATACACAAATAAACACTAGGCAAAACATCCCAAAACTCCAAATAAAATCCATAAACAGAGAGAACATAATTTTCTGGATTTTTAGAAATCGGAATCGCCAAATTTGGAGTTAAAACGCAAAAAGTTATGATTTATTAAAGTTTAAATAATCAATTAAATAATATTACAGAGAAAAACTTTAGTCCAAAAATTAAATAAAATTTATATTTAGGTAGATCTCAATTTTAGTACAAATTTAGAAATTTGAATCACTCAAATCGGAGTTGAAACGCATAAAAGTTATAAGCGTTTGAAGTTTGAATCTAAATTTGAATCAATATTTCGAATTAATAAATCATTTTCTTTTTTCGGAAATTAATTATTGCGTCAGAAGGACACGTGGCAGCCTCGATTGGCGGTACCGACGTCACCGGGTCCATGGACTTGGTCCATGCTCGGCTCGGTCCACCGTGGACTCGGCCCACGACTCCACGTGAGATCGACATGTGGGCCTCGGGTGACGCGTATCGACGTCCACGTGAGCTCAGCCACGGTGTCGAGTGGGGTCCACTGCGGACGTCATGGGTGACGCCGCTTGGCTGATTAGCCATCGACATGCGGGCCCTCGACACGCGGCCTCGGCGTGTCACACGCACGCTGCGGCGATTTGCCCGACCGCGTCGGTCCCAACTTCCCGACACGTGGCGCAATCACGGCCGCTGATTGATTTGAAATTCAGCGGCGGATTAGATCCAGTGGTTAACACGTTAAACCACTCGATGATCGTGGGTCGTTCGATCTAGATCGGACGGTGAGATCTAATCCTATAATAGCATCAAGCTACAAGACGTGGCGATGTGGAACTGCTTGGATCTTGATCCAACGGCCCAGATCTAATCGGGTTTGGAACACGTGAACTCACTCAACCGTCCGATTCTGGATCTGACGGTCCTCGAGCTCATGAGTCCGGCGATGGCGCGGCGAGGCTTGGGCACCGGAGACGAGAACGACGACGAGCCCGACGGCGGTCCGGGGTTGCTCCGGCGAGATGAAGGGTCCCTTCGGGTGCGTCTCGTCGCGGGGATCCCAGATCTGAGCTCCTTCTCGGCGAAGACGACGGACGACGACTTTAAAACGGCGCAAACAGCGGAGGGAAGAGACAACTCCGGCGAGCGATTGCGGCTCAACGGGCGGCGGCCAGCGAGATGGCTCTGGGAACGGAGTGCGCAAGGATGAGGGCAACCTCGGGGACGTCCTCACGCTTTAAATAGCCTCGGCGTTAAGCTCAGGCCCTAGACGAAACCTAATCCTACACGGCGGCGGGCGCGGCGGCGAGTCCGGCCGGTCTCGGCGAAGACGACGATTTCACCGCCCACGTGGCACGATCAACGGCCACGATCGCGCGGCGATCGGATCCGGCCGGATACGGCCGAACCGTGCAGACGCGGATCTCACCGTTGGATCTTGATCCAGGCTGGGATTGATTAGGGTTAGGAGTGGGTTGGTCGAGTCACGTGGCTGGTGGACTCGAACTCGAGTCGACTCGGGCTCGATCGGATGAACGATTGACCGAGTTTGATTTTCCAATGATTTAATATTTAAAATAATTCCTAGTAATTCATTTAATTCATTAAAATAGCAAATGACTCGAGAAAAATTCCAGAAAAATTCGGAAAATACTTTGGATCATTTTGGACTCAAATAAAATATTTCCAACAAAAATTTATTTGCAAAATTAAATTCTTCAATTATTTCAAAATGGAATAAATTCAAATAAATTCCAAATAAATCCAAATAAATTCGAGAAAATTCCAAAAATTCACCAAAGTGCCAAATCACACATGAATTTAGGAAAAGTAAAATTTTAGGGGTGTTACAAACCTCCCCCTTAATAGAATCTCGTCCCAAAGATTGTGGCTTACTAAAGGAATAGGGTTGGAAATTCTTTCTTCAAATCCTCTTGGCT
Source organism: Rhipidocladum racemiflorum (assembly GCA_036346355.1). Lineage (NCBI taxonomy): Eukaryota > Viridiplantae > Streptophyta > Magnoliopsida > Poales > Poaceae > Rhipidocladum > Rhipidocladum racemiflorum. Next base: position 9,611,335 of record CM070579.1, read on the forward strand.
CCTGTCGCTTCGCTCTGCATGGTTGCTCGAACTCTCTGAAGCGGGTTGACTTGTTTCTAGTTTCTCGATCCATTGTGTCTAGAATCCTCACGGGATACTCTTATAAGTCAAATCCTCTTGCAACTCAATTGATTCTAACGGTGTACATTCCTCGGGAACTCGAAGACACTTCTTCAATCGTAGGACACATGGAATACATCATGTACTCCTGCTAGACGCATCGCTAACCGGTGATAAGCAACTTAGCCTCGCGCTCAAAATCTTAAATGGTCCAACATAGCAGGGTGCAAGTTTCCCTTTGGCATGGAACCTCTTAACTCCTGAGGCGTAACTAGGTATACAAAGTCTTACGGTTCAAAACTCAAATCTCGACGATTGTCGAAGATAACTCTTACATCGAGATTGGGCTATCTTCAACCTTTCCCTAATCATGGCGTCCGTTCTTGACTTCTTGAAGAATATCAGGCCCAAAGACAGCGCTCGGTCTCATTCCAATTCAATGGCGTCCAAGCCAGTCGACCATCTGATGCCTCAAAAGGTGACATCAGAACTAGCCTCGATAACTATTGTTGTAACAGAACTCGGCATCACGGCAAACTCTTATCCCAAGAGGTAGCATAAGCCAATGCACAAGCTCTCAACATATCCTCCGAGTCTGGTTGACCCTTTGAAGTCTGTCCATCCGCCTGTGGATGATAAGGCATCTTGAAGTTTAAGCGGGTTCCCATGGCTTCATGCAACTTATTCGGAACCTTGAGGTAAATTGGGTACCTGTCATCGATACAATCCTCTTTGGCACTCCGTGCAAACAAACAATCTGATCATGCACAACTCTGCTAATTTATCTCCGAGTAAGTGGTCTTCACGGGGATAAAATGGGCTACTTTAGTCAAGCGATCCACTATAACCCATATGGAGTCATAACCTCCTTGAGTCTTGAAAGCCGGTAATGAAATCCATTCGATTTCCTCCCACTTCCACTCGGTATTTTTAGCGGTGTAGCAATCCTGTGGTCTACGATGCATTGCCTTGACTCTGGCATACATCGCACAAGGCAACATGCTCGGCAACTTCACGTTTCATACTCGGCCACGAGAATCTCTCCTTGAGGATCACACGATACATCTTGGCGCTTCGGGATGAATCGAGTACTTGAGTCATGGGCTTCTTCGAGTCGATTGCTTTAACTCCTTTTTGTTAGGCACACAAATGCGATCCTTCATCCACAAGCGTGCCTTGCTCATCCAACTTGAAGTCCTCCGCCTTGCCTTCCCTCCTTTTTGGACTTAATCCCTCACGGATCTGTCATCATCATACTGTCCTTCTGGATCTCGATCCTCTAGGGTAGGCTTTACTTCAATGCGGCCAAGAACTGAGTACAACCTCAATCTTCATCTTTTGAAAATCCTCACATAACTCATCGACTTGTGGCTAGCAACGCACTCACGGTATGGCTTTTCGACTGAGCATCGGCTACTCGTTGGCCTTCAGGATGGTAATGGATTCCAACATTATAGTCCTGATCAACTCTAACCATCTCCTTTGCCTCATATTCGAGATCCGATTGGGTGAATATGTACTTAAAACTCTTATGATCCGTATATACTTCACATCTGCTTTCCAATCGAGATAGTAGCGCCATATCTTCAAGGCATGCACTACGGCGGCTAACTCTAGGTCATGTGTCGGATAATTTTTCCTCATGCGGCCTCATTGCCTTGATGCATAAGCGACGACCTTTCCAATTTGCGCATCGTGACACATCCGAGTCCTTGGCGCGTCGTCTGTAAATATGAAGCTTTGAGCAACATCGGTAGAACTAACACCGGTCTTGATGTCAATTGCTTCTTGACTCCACAATCCTTTCTCACATTAAAGCGTCCATGCAAAACTTCTTTTCCTTCGGCAAAGAATTGCGTAAGAGGTTTCGCGATTGTCGAAAAGCCTTCGATGAAGCGGTAGTATCCTGCCATTCCAAGGAAACTCAGAATGCAGGTCTGATCTTTGCTCCCAATGTAACACAGCTTCTACTTTGCTTGGATCTCGGCGACTCATGCTGGTCATTACATGTCCAAGAAACTCCACCTTGTCCTTCCAAAAATCACACTTGGCGAAAGTTCTTGTTCCTCTTTTCCAAAACTTCGCCTTAAGTGTTGGCATGTTCATCCTACTGTCTTGGAGTAGATTAGGATATCGTCTATGAACACTGACGACAAACTTGTCCAAATATTCCATGAACACCTTATTCATCATATTCATGAAATAAAATTGGCGCATGATCGATCCAAAGGACATAGCTGTAAACTCGTAATGTCCATATCTTGGCGAGAATCTGCCTTCTTGGAATATCTTACGATCGGATCTTCAATCGATGGTATCCGATCTCACGGATCAATCTTGGAAAAACTCGGCTCCTCTTAAGCTGATCAAACAAATCATCAATCACAGGTAGCGGATACTTATTCTTCACGGTGACTTCGTTGAGTGCACAGTAGTCAATGCACATCCTGAAACTCCCGTCCTTCTTCTTGACAAACAAAGCGGTGCTCCCCCAGCGCGAAACTCGGCCTCGATAAATCCTTTCTCCATTAACTCTTCCGGTGTTTCTTCATCTCTACCAACTCTCGGTAGACATCCGTAAGTCTCTTGCTTATCGGTCTTTTGCAGTACAAGCTCTATTACAAACTCTATGTCCTGTCTGGCATACGGGTAGATCTTCTGAAAGACATCCTGGTACTCATTCACTCTTGAGACATCCTCTACTATGCCGATTGCCTTGATCGTTTAATCATCAAGCTGTCCATCTCTAGCAGCGGTGGCTTGAAATTCCACTTTCTTCCCCACCACGGGCTTTCAGCTGAGATAGTCCTTCAAGTCCACAATCCAATACTGACCTTGTGCTTGGATAACCAATCCATTCCCAATATAACATCTAAGGTCTGGGTCTCCAAAATTATAAGGTTTGCTAGAACTCTATTCCATCTATTAGTATTCTCACCCGGAACATCCTACTTCCGTTCGAGTTCTGGAACAGGGAGTTTGAACTAAAAGCATGCACTTAAGTCTTGCAATTCTCAAGTCATTTCTAGTAGCAAAGCCTTGCGAAACAAGCGAATGCTAAGCTCGAGTCAAAACAAAGCTGCAGTGCTGAGTTAACAAGTAACTTACCCAGTCTGACGTCCGTAGCATTCTGCGGTGCATTTGCGGTGACATAGTTGACTCGGCCTCTCACCATGGTATGCAGGGTGTAGCTCGATCGGCGCCCTGGCGGGGTGGTTCCTAGATTGAAGCGCACTGGGTCGCTCTGCTGTCTTCTTTGGGCAATTGTTGGCAAAGTGTCCTGGCTCGTTGCGGTTATGTAACATCGTCACTTTGTTCCTTTGCCGACGGAGTAGCGTTTCTAGCGGGGTCGGGTGCGATAGTTCCTCGATTGGCGGTCTTGGTGCCGGGAGGGTGTCCTTGTTGCATTCTGTGGTTGGAATACGAAGAATTGATTTGGTGCAACTCTCGGTATTGCGTTCCTGACGTGATCGCTTTGTTGCATCTGCGCTTCTGTTCTCATCCAGTTCCTTGCGCTTGTCCTCAAGAATAAAGCCTTATTCACCAATTCTTGGAAATACGGAAAGGTGTGGGTGATCAACCCTACTTGCAATCTGAGTTAAGTCCCTTCATAAAAGCGAGGTATGCGGATTTATCTGCCGCTACATCCTCAGTGCGTAGCGTGCTAGTATGTGAACTTGTTCAGTCGGCCACTGGTGATTACCTTGCCTCGTTCTCTGAACTCCTCCTTCTTAAGGTCCATGATTCCTTCGAGGCACGTGATCAGTTTTAATGCGGTGTGAACTCTTCCCAAGTGATATCTTGAGGGTTCTCTGCGTGGCAATGAAGTTCTCCACCATTCGTGTTTGTTTCCTTCCAAGCGATGAGAAGCGTAAAGTACCTTCTCATTCCTATGCATTGAGCTATGTGTAGCTTCCTCTCGATTGATCTTAACCAATCATCGGCCTCCAATGGATTGGCATTCCCAGGAGAAAGTGGGTGGGTGAGTCCTCGCATGAACTCACGGCGGCCTTGTATTACGGCGTGGTCACCGATTAACTTGATTAGCGATTGGCACGGCGATGACGTGCTGCATTTGTTGCATCATAGTATGCATCAAGCTAGTCTGACGACAAGAAAAAGGCTCCAAAATTCTGCATATCAATGGCGGTCTTGGTGCTCTATCATTGGGGTTTTCTGGGCGAGATCCACTCCCATTGCTTCCAAAGTTCCCACGGGTGTTCACCATCCTCGATTTGCTCTAGGTTTAGAGATGAGAGGGAAACAAGAATAGACAAGTAGTATGGAACTTATGCGGGGCGAAGGGTAACTTAAGGTCCAACTTTATTATTAATAACTTGGTATGGTCACATAATGCCTAAGGGCCTTGCAACATCTTTGCACACTCGACAAAACAAAGCAAATCCAAATCAGACTAATTCTCGAGTCCCTAACGCCTAAAGGGTGACTCTTATTCTATGATTCGACTGGCGAAGGAGTCTCCCTATAGAACCTATGCTCACTCATCGAGAAAACCTTCAATACATCACAAGAGTGCTTTACGTAAGAACTCGGAATTTTTAAATTGTGACAAGGTAAGGGAAAATTTCAGCAAAGAGACAAGAAAGAGAGAAGGGATAAGTCGAGATGTCATTTCTTGTCTTCACAAATTTTTAGCTTTTAGAAAATAGGTTTTATCCTCGCTACGACCATTCTAGCTAGGGTTGAGCCTCACGATCAAGTATGGCTCGATACCACCTCTGTCGGGACCCGAATTTGCAAATCCGGACTCCTGCAGGTATTCGGACACTAGTCCAGAACGCGCTAGTGCACAGTCCTTAACATCGGTATATATCACAATCATACCAAACGATACTATCAAAGTACTTTATTTAAATAATCAAAGGGTTACTCGACCTTATGACTGAGAGTTACAAATATATGCCTTGTAAGCGAAACTTATTAAAGAGAAATAACGGCGGAAAATCAAATAAACTTAGTGGCGCCATCCATTATACCACGTAACCGAGTGGGCTCGCATCCCCTAAGTAGACGGGTCCTCTTGGAACTCCTCTCCAAACCGGCGTAGTCTCTCTTCAACTGGTATTGTGTTGAGGCAAGGGTGAGTACTTGGTACTCGACAAGAAGTCATGCATGTAATGCAAGCTAATATACTATATGCATGGCTTGGTACAAAGGAATAGCTCAGGGTATATTTACGATACTTTTGACAAGTAATAAAAGTAGATTAAAGCGAGTAGAAATAAGTAAAGCATAAATAACTTTTCAAGAAGTTTAACAAACATTTTCCCGTCCTAAACCATATTTCCATCATCTTCTTTGTTAAACCAACCCAACTTTTTCCAAATCCAAGTTATTTTGAGAAAGTCTAACCTTTGACTGTAATTCAGAGCATTGTCGATCCGTGGACTCGGCTATTCAAATAGATTCTACACTCTGCAGAGGTTATGCACTTTACCCACAAGATACTGATCAAACACCACAAAGGCGAGTTCAGTAACAAAGCCTTTGGAAGCCTCAAACAACACGGAGTGGTCCTCTCAGGTTCGTGCTCTACACCATCCCTTCCCTTAGCCAAGGCGAAGTATGGGACCAACACAGTTAGATGGGTACCGGCCACGACTTCACGATCGCTCCGTACAATCACACAAGCGGTGTAGCCGACACCACTGAGGCTCCACAAGTGAGTCCTTAGCGACTTAGTCAACTAGGGCCGTCCCCATTCCCCATGTGGTTGCAAGTATGACCCAGTTCAAAGGCTTGCAAGGTTAAGTCCTTAGAGTGACCAGAGGCAAGACTACCAGAAAAACCAAATCAACCTCCCAATGCCACAAGCGGCCCACTTTGATTACTCTTGCCACATGCCCGATCAGCGTTTTATCAAACCCCGGTTGATTACCATGCACCACGTCAACATCACATGATACTTTTCCAAAGCAGGTTCAATATATCATTAAGTCCATATTAGCATTTGATTGTCCAAAATCATGTCATGAGCACGTAGCGGTCTAAGCAAGATACTACACTACAGCAGTCTAAACCCATGTTGGCAATTTAATAATGTCCAACTAGTAAACCACAACTAGGGTGACAAGGGATCATGGCACATACTTAGATAATCAAGGTGTCGTAATAGCAATTTGGTATTCATCTAACCCCCATGTTTAAACAAAGTATCTTTCTAATTGATCTAGCATGCAATAGTTTAAATCAAAATAGTTTTCAAAATGGGATCAATATGGTCAAAAGCACAACTTGCCTTCAAAAAGTACTTGCTCTTGGTCTTGAGTTGGATCCTGAGTCAACACTTCTCCTTCGAATCCTTAGGACTTCAACGTCTACTCGTAAAGCGTGCAAATAGCAAATACACAAATAAACACTAGGCAAAAACATCCCAAAACTCCAAATAAAATCCATAAGCAGAGAGAACATAATTTTACGGATTTTAGAAACTGAGATAAATCAAATTTGGAGTTAAAGCAAAAGTTATGATTTATTAAAGTTTAAATAATCAATTAAATAATATTACAGAGAAAAACTTTAGTCCAAAAATTAAATAAAATTTATATTTAGGTAGATCTCAATTTTATACAAATTTAGAAATTTGAATCACTCAAATCGGAGTTGAACGCATAAAGTTATAAGCGTTTGAAGTTTGAATCTAAATTTGAATCAATATTTCGAATTAATAAATCATTTTCTTTTTCGGAAATTAATTATTGCGTCGGCGGACACGTGGCAGCCTCGATTGGCCGGTGGCGTCGGTGGTCCATGGACTTGGTCCATGCTCGGCTCGGGTCCACTGCGTGGACTCGGTCCCACGACTCCACGTGAGATCGACATGTGGGCCTCTCGGGTGACGTCATCGCCGACGTGAGCTCGACCACGGTCGGCGGTGGGGTCCACTGCGTGACGTCATGGGTGGCGTCGGCGCTTGGCTGGATTAGCCATCGACATGCGCCTCGACACGCGGGCCGCGTGTCGGCGTCCTGCACACTTGGCGCGTGGGCGGATTGGCCGCGTCGTCCCAACTTCCCGACACGTGGCGCCAATCACGGCACCGTTGATTTGAAATTCAGCGGCGGATTAGATCCAGGGTTAACACGTTAAACCACTCGATGATCGGGGCCGTTCGATCTAGATCGGGACGGTCGGATCTAATCCTATAATAGCACCGCTACGACGCGTGGCGATTGTGAACCGTTGGATCTTGATCCAACGGCCCGCATCTAATCTGTCGGGTTTGGAACACGTGAACTCACCTCAACCGCCCGATCCGGATCTGACGGTCCTCTGAGCTCGCGAGTCCGGCGATGGCGCGGCGAGGCTTGGGCACCGAGACGAAGCGATGACGAGCCCGACGGCGTCCGGTTGCTCGGCGAGATGAAGGGTCGCCAGTGCGTCTCGTCGCGGGGATCCAGATCGAGCTCCTTCCGGCGGAAGACGACGGACGGCAAAAACGCAAACCTTGCAGCGGAGGGAAGAGACAACTCCGGCGGCGATTAGGCTCAACGGCGGCGGCTCGGGCGTAGATGGCTCTGGGAACGCAGTGCGCAAGGATGAGGGCAACCTCGGGGGCGTCTCACGCTTTAAATAGCCTCGGCGTTCGTGCCTAGACGAAACCTAATCCTACACTGGCGGCGGGCGGCGGCATGAGTCCTCGGTCTCGGCGAAGACGACGACTCTCACCGTCCCACGTGGCACGATCAACGGCCACGATCGCGACGGCATGATCGGATCCGGCGGATACGGCTCGAACCGACGAGGCGGATCACCTAGTTGGATCTTGATCCAACGGTTGGGATTGATTAGGGTTAAGTGGGTTCGATTCGAGTCACGTGGCTCGGCCTGGACTCGAACTCGAGTCCGACTCGGGCTCGATCGGATGAACAAGATACTTGACCCGAGTTTGATTTTCAGATTTAATATTTAAAATAATTCCTAGTAATTCATTTAATTCATTAAAAATAGCAAATGATTTAAAAAATTCGAGAAAAATTCGGAAAATACTTTGGATCATTTTGGACTCAAATAAAATATTTCCAACAAAAATTTATTTGCAAAATTAAATTCTTCAATTATTTCAAAATGGAATAAATTCAAATAAATTCCAAATAAATCCAAATAAATTCCAGAAAATTCCAAAAATTCACCAAAGTGCCAAATCACACATGAATTTAGGAAAAGTAAAATTTTGGGGTGTTACACTAGTGTACTATCGATAGCACAGATCATCCGTGCTATAGGGTTGTCTTTGCAAAATTCAAAGACGAAAATGTTGATCCAAACCGTACATTCTGTTCATCTCATTGAAATCTCACTACCCACCAAATTTTATATATTTTAAACTTTTTCTCCTATTTATTTTGTATTTTTAAAAACCAGCTTCATTGGACGCCCCACAACTAATTAGATCGTGGATTTTTAAAAATCCAAAATAAATAGGAGAAAAAGTTCAAAATATATAAAAGTTGGTGGGTAGTGAGATTTCAATTAGATGAACAAAATGCACGGTTTGGATCAACATTTTCGTTTTCGTATTTTGCAAAGACAACCCTATAGCACGAAGTATCTGTGCTATCGATAGTACACTAGCTATTCTCTCTCTCTCTCTCTCTCTATATATATATATATATATATATATATATATATATATACACATACATATAACTAGGACAACAGCATCCCAATAAAAGTTGATATATATCATCAAACGATGACAAATCGTATCATAAACATTAAGAGTGCATTTGATTCAAGGGCAAAGGATGGATGGGATGGGGCCATCCAGTCTTGAAGAGATGAAGTCATACAAGCTTATGTTTGGTTGGGGGATGAGAGATGGATGTGATGAGTCAATTTTTTGTTTGGTTGGAGGGATAAAGTTAGATAGGATGAGAGTTGGATAGTGGATAGGGTGAAAATTCAAATTTGGTTGGTGGGATAAAAGTTGGATAGTGGACGGGAAAAAATTAGATGGTGGATGGGATGGATGGAAAAAGGTGGATGGGACCATCCCATCCACCCTCCACCCTCGAACCAAATGCGCCCTAAATTTTTCTCATACATATATCAAACAAAATAATCAAACTACCAGTTGTGGCATCTGTTAACGTCGGAATTTGGTAGAAATGGCCGATTTAGGAAGACAGGGTACAAACATGGATAAAGGAACCTAACTGATATCGGCTCAAAGTGAAATTTGTATTCCAGAAGTTGAGGCCAATATACAGTGGACTTTCAGGAGTCGGAGAAGGACACGATTGGCTTAGACGCTGGGGTGTCACGTACGAGGCACTAAGGCAATCAGGTGCTCGTGGTGGAAGCAATTTGCAGGTCAAAGGAAAAAAGGGAGCTCGTCAAAATAACAGAGGTGAAGAAGATGATTGAATTCGAACAACAAAAATGGTATAGATGTTGATGCTGAGCCTTATCAGATGAGCTGTTGAATTATATTAGAAAGGTATAGATGTTGGTGCTCATTTTTGCAGAGTACTCGAGTTTTAGTGCCGTTGGAGGGAGAGCCCTATTGCCTCGTACGTGACGCCCCATATCCAGTTTCTATGAAACTGGGTATGCCCTCCCTCCTACCTCAGTGCCTCGTACGTGATGCCTCATACCCGGTTTCTGAGAAACCGGGTATGCCCTCCATACCTGGTTTTTCAGGAACTAGGTATGCAATACCTGGATTCCCAGGCACCGAATGCACTATATCCAATTTTCCAGATTTCGATTATGCAATATCTGATTTTGGATTTCTGGGTATTCAAAATCGGATTTTGAGATTCGGATATGACTGATTTTTTTGTAAATACACGAAAATGTTGTATCGTTTTGTGAATATAGGTCAAAACTTGTAACAAATACGAAAATTTTCCTTTATATATCATATATTTGAACATAATTTTTCGTCAAATTTTATCATACTTGTAGAGCTAAATTTTATTGCCACAATAAATATGACAAACCACAATTACTTAAGGCTAAGTATAACAAAGTTGGCTTTAAACCAAAAAGACCCTAATTCTGATCCGACTAGGGTGTCTTTGTGAATTTTTTTAGTTACTCTAGCTTGCTAAATGCTGTGATTTGATATATACGAAAAAGAATAGCACATCATCCTCGTCATGTCGAATCAACATCATCCAAATCGACCTGCTCAGTCTACGCCCTGAATTCTAGCTTCACACTCAAACAAAAGGTGGCGCTGTCTCCATGCTCTTGGATCCTCGATAAAGCTTCGTCTTTTTCTGTTTTTTTTTCAGTTATAGATTTTTTAGGGGTGTGAAATTTATTTATTGTTTTTTTTATTTTGTTAGAGATTTTTATGGTGGTGGAATGGGGAGTTAGAGGGAGACAACCACCGCAATCGTGACTACGATCACAATTTATTTTTTATAGTATATTAATAAATACTTAGTCTATTTATTAAAGTCCAGAGTTTTCTAGCTCGGAGAGGGCATCCACGTCGCCGTTTGTGCATAGAGACCCTCGAGTTTTGCATGATTGCGGGAGGAGTCCGCGTGCCGTCTCGACCTTATGATTGCGAACGCCCGGTTGGAATCCACTCATTCGAAGCCGTGCCATCAATGCGACCACGTCTGCCCTTTCTGGAGCCTTCGAGGCCGTGCACAAAGACCTCGAGGAGCTGCTCACAGCTCACCTGCTCGCTCCCTCCTGTTCGCCTTCGCCCGCTTTTCGCGGTCGCTCCGGCGCCCCTGCATCCTCAGGTTTGTTTGATTCTCACATTGGTGCTCCTCCCACGTTGGGCTCCTCAGGCCACACTAGGCCTCGCTGTTCTGCTTCTTGTCATTTGCACGCGTGTCGCTGTCCTTGTGCCCTGCCCCTTCCTATTCCCCTCGCGAAAGCCATCGCATCACAGTACTGCGCTCTCGCCCTCGCCTCCTCAGCCATCGTCGATGAGCTCCTAGGCCTTCCCCTTCCCGCTGATTAGCATATTTACTACCCTCGCGGTTTGCGGTGCCTAGGCGCCGCTGCCGCTCCACCCTCGCAACTCTGCGGTGTCATCGTCCCCTCCTTCGATGCGTGCATTTTTCTTTCCCCATTTATTCTTGCAGTTCGGCTGCCTCAATCCTCCTGTTTCCTAACCCAATCTGTTTCTGTCCCTTGACGTCGACGGAGCAAGAGGTCCTGCACCAATAGGCACTGATCATGGCCATCCACCAGCGCCTCGACGCCGGTGGCTCTATGTCGCGTTGCATCGATGCTGGTAGCTCCCTATCCTGTTGCATCGATCGGCCCCGACTACACTAGGTCCTGTCGCCGCGGCGACCTCCAAGACTCCGTCATGAATGCCAGGATTGTAAGGCTCCGACCTCTATTTCTGCTCCGCTATTCATATGCTTCTATTTTCTCTTGTTATAATCTTGAGATGAGATCTTGCATACAGAATACGTTGCAATGTCTATATCGTTGTCAAGCTACTCTGTAATTTTGCGAAAATTTTATGCCAAGTAGTGAACTTCCTATCATAGTTTTAATACCCCTGAATGATTTATTGTCGGGACCCGAATTTGCAAATCCGGACCCTCTGTGTATTCAGCACTAGTCCAGGAATGCGCTATTGCACACAGTCTCAACATTGGTAAATATCACAATCATACTCAACGAAATAATAAGGTACCTTAAATAGTTAACCAAACGGGTTGCTCGACCTTATGGTCAAGTTACAAATATATGTCACGCAGGGCAAAAACTCAATAAGATATAAATAACTGCATCGGAAAAATAAGATAACTTCGTGGCGCCATCCAGTATACCACAGGCAACTGACTGGGCTCGCTCCCTAATTAGACGGTTCCTCTTGGAGCTCCTCCTCCAAAGCTGGTGTAGACTCTTCTTCAACTGGTGTTGTATTGTGGCAAGGGTGAGTACTTGAAAAGGTTAGAAGATTGCCTAGAGGGGGGGGTGAATAGGCTAATTTTAAATTAAAACAATTTGTTGCAGCGAAAAAGGAACGGATATTCCGAGTTAATATCGGAACTTCCGAAATCTTCGGAACTTCCGTAATTACTTCGGACTATCCGATCAGCACTTGACAAAAGGAGTCAAGTAGAAAGAGCAATACGACAACTAGCTCTAGACAACTAAAAAATGCACTAAAGAAAATCAATAAGATTAATCAAGCAGTTAGAGACAAGAGAGAACACAATAGTTTGATTCCCGGAGTTCGGATCCTTGAGGGGATCGTACGTCTCCGTTGAGGAGGCTCCAAAGAACCCGAGTCTTTTCCAACCCTTTCCTCCCAAACCTCGGTCACACTTGAGGCTTGGTTCCACTATTGGATCCTTTCCTTTCGGAGGCGGATCCGGCCTTCACAAACTTCTCACGGCGTCCCACAATCGTTGGGGGCTCGTGAGCGACACCTAGCCGTCTAGGAGCCCTTCAACCTCCAAGAGAAATGAATGCACTTGAATCTCAATCTTGGAGAGGTTCTCTACTTTCTCAAGATGAATAACCACTTAGCCCTTGACTTTCAATCACACTTGACAAACTCTCACTCACTAAATGATCCCTAAGATCAAGGAAGAGAGAAAGCTCAAAGTATGCTCTAGAGAATATTCAAGGAGCTCAAGTATTCAGCCAAGGCAAGGGTGTCACCAAACAAAGGTGGAGATGGGGGTATATATAGTTTTGGTTCAAAACTAGCCGTTACTCCCAAGACCCCACATCGGAACTTTCGAACCAAACTTCGGAACTTCCGAAGAGTGCAAACTACCAGAACTTGGAAAGCTTGCAACGGTCGAAAACTACGGACATCGGAATGTCCGATAACAACTTCGGAACATCCGATGTCACCCTGAGAGGGAATCGAGCTAAACAACACTAAGTCCTCATCGGAATGTCCGAAAATAGACATCGGAATATCCGAACAAAACAGAGAGTTCCCAAACAGGGAAAACAACCACTTCGGAACTTCCGAACTAAACAGAGAGCACCCTAAAACAGGACAGAACACATCGGAACTTCCGATACCTACAATCGGAACATCCGAAGCTAACAGAGAGCTCCCAAGCTAAAGACCAATAGGTATCGGAACATCCGAACAAGAAAATCGGAATATCCGACCCTAAAAGAACACAACGGACTAAAGCACAACAATACTTCGGAACTTCTGAAACATCGGAATGTCCGATACTACATCGGAACATCCGACTTGAACTAAAACACAAACTTCATTCCGAAGCGAGAGAGGACACTATTAACTCTGAGAGACTCGACTAAATTCATCTTGAGTGAGGAGACCATCTCTAAGTCAAATTCAAAGCATCCCTCTTAATAGTACGGCAAACCTATGACTTCAACAAAGCGAAGATTACAATCGGAGATGCCGTTTTTCTTACTCTACGAGCTTGAGGATACCCAATTTCATAGATGATCTCTTCTCGAACCTTTTACCTGTTCATGAACTAGTTGAACACATTATATTCTTGAATCGTTTGTCATTAATCACCCAAAACAATTTTAGGGGGCCTAGATGCACTTTCAATCTCCCCCTTTTTGGTGATTGATGACAACACGATTAAAGACAAAATTTATAAAGCATATGAGAGAATGAATATAGACGGAACTCCCCCTCAAATTGTGCATTGAAAATGGATCTGAGAACAAATGCACTTTTCGAGAGAAAAGAATATGAGAGAGCTCCCCCTATATCCTTGCATAAGAGATTAACACACAATTGACAGGATAAGCAATATGAGTAATTTAAGCAAGTAACAACCAACAAGTCAACTAAGATCTCCAAGCAACAACGATAAAGAGAATAAACACGATAAACATTCAACAACGAAGTTTTAAACTAACAAATTCAACCAAGTCCACTGACACCAAGACTCAACAAAGGATAGATAACAGATAGATAACGGGAAATTTGTCTTGCTTGCGACTGCCATCTCTCCCCCTTTGGCATCAAGCACCACAAAGGATAGAAGAGAGAGAGATGAGGAGACTAATCAGACTCCTCTGATGCAGCTTCATCTGACCCAGACTCTTCATCGTCATCCTCAGACTCTGATGCATCAGGTGCTGGAGCAAAGGGATCCTCGATCTCTTCCTCACTCTCCTCGTCCTCTGAACACTCCAGATTGAGATGCCTCTGAATATCTTTGAGTCGCTTGGCATTCTTCTTACGCTTTTACGAGTTGCTCTTGCAAAGAACAAATATTGACTTCAAAGCCCGCAGAATAGGTGAAGAAGATCCGCCGGGAGCGTAAACGAAGGAGTAGTAGCAGAGGAGGCGATCCTCTGGTGGAAGCCCTGGTGGCTCACGAGATGGGGCCTTGATTGCCACGACTTGAAGTGCCACATGCTTCCCATCACACTCAAACTGGCTGTCGATTACTTGTTCTATCAAATGCATGATGAATGGAGCGTATCCACAGCCTTCTTCGGGCTCTCGATCGGTGAGTCGATCTCATTCGAGATAAAGTCAAAGACATCAAAGGGCCTCGACCATCTTGCATTCTCGCAGAAGGTTCCTTGTGTATGATAGGACATGAGATGCACCTCCCTCCTTTGGAGCTAGAGTCTTCTGAACAACTGTTGAGAATAGCAAAGAAAGGCTTCATCCCCTTGGTGTCACCTGGCTCGAACTCTGCATTCTCCTCATACAAGAAATTCAGATTTGATGCACCAAGAGAGACCTCATTGTGGATCCGATCTCTGTCCCCTGGAGTGCGTACAGTAAAATCAAGTAACCTGGCAAATCGAACATATGTAGTTTCATACCAAGTTCCCTCGAGTCATCCAATGGAGAGTAGAGACTCGATCCTGGAGACATACATTGTAGCATAGAATCGAGCTATGATCTCTATGTTCCAATCATCTTTGAAAAGCCATGATTCTTTTGGTGCCAGTTCTTTCACAAGCTGCAATAACTTCATTGAATATGGCATCATCTGCTGCTGCCATATACTTCCAATCAACACATTGCATTTGGATAACAGGATTCTTTCTAGGATAAATGACTGAAGCATAAAAGTCCTGCTGAAAGAATGTCCAAAAACGAGAGTCAGAGGAAAACTTGTCATTCCTCTTGGGGTTCTCCTCACGTGCCTTTCGGACTTGTGCTGCCTTCCCTTTGTAGTTCACTGGCTTCCTCTGCAATCTAGGGTTCCTCTCAGGCGGTCTCAATCTCGGCATGTCTCTAGGCTGAGACCCTGACGCACCAGCAATTCCCTTGCCTTTTCTAGAGGGTAGCGGTGCTCCACGAGGCACATTGACTGTCTGAGCGGCTGAGCGGCGAGTTCACTAATCGAAATACCAGGTTGAGATCCTCGAGCCAAGCTCGCTTTGTTCTTGCTTGATTGGAGTTTTGGCGCTTTCACCGAAAGTGGCCTTAGCCGGATCTGAGGAGGTGATCACCTGACTTGGGTCCATTTGAGAAAGTCGACAAGGAATAGATTGATAAGATAAAAGAAACTAGAAACCTTGGTTTTAGTCTTTATCGTCAACATCGGACATTCCGATTTCATATCGGAAATTCCGACATTACATCGGACATTCCGAAGATGAATATCGGAAGTTCCGATATTTTTGGTACAACCCTAAAACTAGGATTCCAACCAGTTCAACCACAGGAAAAGAATGAAATTTGAGATCTGGGCGAAGGAAGATTACAACAACAAGTCTACCCAAAAGATTTGATCAACAGATCCAAGGAACGCGGAAGGACAAAAAGAGGTTCTAGGGTTTACCTTGGAATTGAAAAACAAAATTATGTAATGGTGAAGATCTTCCAATTCGAGGTGCACCCTTCCTTGTGGTAGATCGGAGTTTCCGAATGGTTGAAGACTCCAAAGACGACAAGGGATGAAAAGTGGAGAAACGTACGGAGGCAAGAGAATAAAGAAATGAGGTGGAGGGGCCAACCGAACGGTCCTTTTCAAGAGTTTACACACACTTCGGAAGTTCCGAACCAGGAAGAAATCAAGAATGTGATCTTGAAGGAAGCTCACGATTCAGTATATTCTATTCACCCAGGAGGTACCAAAATGTATGCCGATTTGAAAGAGAAGTATTGGTGGTCCAATATGAAGAAAGAAGTCGCAGACTTCGTGGCACGTTGTGATGTGTGCCAGTTGGTAAAAGCGGAGCATCAGAGACCAGCCGGTCTATTGCAGCCATTGCAAGTGCCTGTATGGAAATGGGAAGAGATTGGAATGGATTTTATAACTGGATTACCCAAAACTAAATCCGGTTATGATTCCATCTGGGTTATTGTGGATCGATTGACCAAAGTAGCCCACTTTATCCCAGTAAAGACGACCTATTCTGGAAATAAGCTTGCCGAGTTGTATATGGCTAAGATTGTGTGTTTACATGGTGTGCCCAAGAAGATTGTGTCTGATCGAGGTTCTCAGTTCACCTCGAGGTTTTGGCAAAGAATTGCATGAAGTGTTGGGCACGAATCTTAATTTCAAGATCTGCGTATCATCCCAGACGGATGGGAAAGGGTCAATCAAATCTTAGAGGATATGTTGAGAGCTTGTGCTCTAACATATAAAAGCTCGTGGGATCAGACTTTGCCCTATGCGAGTTTTCCTACAACAACGGTTTATCAAGCCATCAAGATGGCACCTTTTGAAGCTTTGTATGGAAGGAAATGCCGAACACCCTTATATTGGAAAGAGACCGAAGGAGGACAAATCATCGGACCCGATGTTCAAAGAAGCCAAGAGAAAGTCGACAGTCGATCCTGGCAAATATGAAGACAAATTTCGATCCGCATGCAAAAAGTTATGCCGATAATAATCGCCGAAGGGAATTAAGCTTTGTACACTGAGACCATGTGTACTTGAAGGTATCCTGATGAAAGGAATGAAACGATTCCGTGTCGCTGGAAAATTAGCGCCCGCTATATCCGGACCGTTTAAGGTGATTGCCCGAAAAGGAGAAGTTGCTTATAAGTTAGAGTTGCCGCCACACGCCGTGGGTACATGATGTCTTTCATGTGTCTCGCTTAAAGAAGTGTCTCCGAGTGCCCGAACAGCAGATGCCGTTAGAAGACATGGAACTAAAAGAGGACTTGTCTTACCCAGGAGTATCCGTCAAAGGTTTTGGATGAGCCGAAGGCCCGGACGCGAAGCCGAGTGATCAAGTTCGTAGGTTCAAGGGAGCAACCATTCCTAAAAGGAAGCTACTTGGGAGCGTGAAGAAGATCTTCGAGCGTAGTTCCCTAACCTTTTCTTTCTCCGTCTCGACCCGGGACTAGATTCTCTCTAAGGGGTAGGTTTGTAACATCCTCGCTTTTGACCTCCTCCGGAGAAAACCTAATTTAATTAAAGTAAATTCAAAAGTTGGAGTTTCATCGGTGTTTATAATAACCTGGCATCCATTCCTTCGAAATCGGGAATTAATTCTCCTGGCGAAAAATCGGTTTTCGATTTCCCGCCGGACAAAATTCACCCGTGTCCAAAAGTGCTCCAAAATCTCCAAACCACTTCTAAAATGTTCAAATATTCAAATGATTTTAGGAATCATTTCGGATTTTTGGACATCCGTTCTTATTTTATCTCGCTAGCGGCTTTTGCTTGATGCCCGCGATCCGCGCCTCAGATATCCAATTCCACAAAAATCATCCAAATTCAACCAAACCAGTTCCATTGTGTCCCAAATAATCTAAAATGGCTCTAGAATTTTTCCGGAATTTTTAGGCCATTTTTCCTAATTTTTCTCTAGGCGTGAACTTTCACGATAAGCCGAGCCAACCACGAGCCGCCACGTGGCGTTGCTACAGTTGTTCATCTTCAACCTCAGAGTTGAGCACGCATGCAGGAGGAGCTCTAGTTGCCATCCATGGCTAGCACCTTCTTTAATGCTCATAACTTTCCACTCCAAGCTCCAAATCCATCAAGGCCTGGTCCGTTGGAAAGATTTCGGCGAGTGATTCCATTCTGTGATTTATTCTTCCTAAATCACAATAAACGGCCGGGTTTGCATGGAAACCGAAATCACGTTTAAGGCCATAATTTGGCCGCTTTTCATCAAAGCGAGTGATTCCACTT
Source organism: Rhipidocladum racemiflorum (assembly GCA_036346355.1). NCBI lineage: Eukaryota > Viridiplantae > Streptophyta > Magnoliopsida > Poales > Poaceae > Rhipidocladum > Rhipidocladum racemiflorum. Next base: position 9,629,424 of record CM070579.1, read on the forward strand.
CCATTGTCTTCGTGATAAGAGTCCTTGTTCGAGATATCATCCTCCCTTTGCCTCTTGTTGCCGTTCATCCTGAGGATCAAGAAAACCGATGAACTCCGCCGCTCTTCGTGTTCGTCGATTTTTCTTCATATCTCCCTCCTCGGTGGTCCATTCTTCTCACCGCTTGTTTCATTGAGTTCGTGAGGGAGTCTAGATTCTAACTCATCCTTCGATTTTAGGTTTCCTCCTCTGTGATTTACAATTTCGTGTTTTTATCGCTCGGCCGATCTCGGTTTTTCATCAAATTCGTCAACTCCTGAGTTTTGATTCAATTCATGGCTCTCTAGATCCCTTAGGGTGTCCTCTAGTGATTCTTAGGATTTTAATTGGGTCATTTTGATGCAAAAATGGTGGAGAAATCCGGATTTTTGGATTTTTGAGCCTCTGTTTTGGCTTGCGCCCGCTGGCGAGCCTCTCAGCCTGCCGCCGCCTCCTGGCCGTCGGCAGTCCCGCTGCCGCTGATTCCGCCGGCCATGGCCGCTTTCGCTGACGCTTCGGGCCAAGCAAGCAAGGCCGCCATCGCCGTGCTTCAGCTCGCTGTCGCTTGGCTGGCTCACGCCGCCGCGCCCTTTCGCTGCTGTCGCTTCCCTTCCGCCAAGCTGCTCCTCGCCGCCGGCCACGCTTGCTGAGCCGGCTGCCGTCACTTATATGCGCGGCCTGGCTATGCTGCCGGCGCCGCCGGGCCTCACCGCCTCCGCTGGCTCCTGCCGTCGCTTTCCCGGCAGTGCGGCTGCGCCGTGCGTTCGTTTAAGACCTCGCCGCCGCCCGCCTCCTTTGCTTCTGGCCCTCGAGGCTTGCTCCTTCTACTGTTTTGGCCATGGCTAGACCCATGAAGAAGAAGCTCCCCCTCTATGACATGAAGGGCCCACATGCCATACACCTTAGCCTTGTCCAAATCAAAGTCCACGTTTGACCCACCAAACCCGAAGGAATATTCCTGCGATTTATTCAAATTCAAACTTGAAGCTCATAACTTTCTCATCCGAACTTCGCTTGACCTCATTCAAATTTCTAAATTCATCTAAAATCAAGACCTTCCTGCCAGTACTAATTTTATAATTTTTGGATTTTATTTATTTTCTGTTATTTATTTGTTGCCTGCTTTTATGCGTGTAGTCGACGATCCATGCATCACGATTTCGCCGAGCCTTCCGAGTTCGACACGCCGCCGATCTGAAGGCAAGTCTCCTTGATGCACTTTGCTCCTATGTTTACAAAATGATTTAAATTGTTTATAAAGTTGCATGGCTATGTTTAAATCTAAATATGTCAAATATAAGTGATAGTTAATCCGAATTTGTTAATTCCACCTTGGCATTGTTAATCATACCCATTGTAACCCTAGAACTTTGTTTATACCATGCCTATGCTTATATGGTATCCGTTGCTATGTAGTACGGTAGAATTGCTTAGGACCTTTTCCGATAAAACAACCCAGGGGTGGGATTATTCAAAAAGAATGTTATCCAATGTGATTCGAAAGTTATTATTATGGTTTTGGTCCTGTTTTCTAAAATAAAAAGAAAAGGGAAAAATGATTTCGACTTGGGCGGCATGGAATGTCGGGTGGGAGCGGATCAAGCCTTGATCCTTTTGTGCAAGTACCGCCAAGTCATATAGGACCGACGCTTATGATTGCCATTTTAAGCGTGCAGTACTACCACATGTCTATAATGGTACGACCTGGCTAACTAATTTGTAGAAGCCTAGCTTAGACTCACCACTTGGTTGAATGTGAATGCCGGACGGAGGCAATGTGGTTTTTCTCACACGGCGCAAGAGGGGGCTTCTGTACTGGGTGGAGGGAACCCTAACAGCGGTGAAACCTCAGCGGGTGGGTCTAGTTAGGTAGATACATTGTAACGGCCTTGTCAAGATATCCCTGCCGACACACCTAAGGAAGTGTGTTAATTGCATGGCATCAAGGGTATATCTTGTCTTGTGGGTAAAGTTGTACACCTCTGCAGAGTATAAACTATTCGAATAGCCGTGCCTACGGTCAAAGGCAAAGCAAGAAATGCTTTCATATTGGTAGACTTTGATTTTATTTTTAAAACCGAAAAGTGTTTTGTTTTGGGGTTCGGGAGTGGTTAGAACTCTCGAATGTTGTTTGGCGGAAAGAGCCAACCAGGTGGAAAGAACCTGTTTTACTTTTGACGGATGGAGTCACATGATTAACTTTGATCCTTTAAACTGTTGGCGGCTAGAGCCTTTACGTTAGTGATGGTGGTTAGAACCTCACTACAATAATAAATAATTCAGTTATTAAAAAGAATTGTAAAAGATGCTTTGTGAAATTTATTACTAAAGTATGATTTAATCAAATGTGGCTTTATGCAAATAAACCCTATTAAGCTTCCTTTGGAAAGCCCCTCATGATCATAGTTTCCCGACTTGCTGAGTACTTTTGTACTCACGTGCTACACCAACATTGTAATCATCAGAGATTTATCAAGATGCCGAAGAGGAGGAGGAGTTCTTCGAGGAGGATTGCCAGGAGGACTAGTTGCGTTCCTAGTAAATCGCTTTGTGGCGTTGTGGCGCTCGCCGTTGCTTTCTTTTGCTTCATTGTTTTGTGTGTCCGGTCGTTGGACCGAGTATTGTAATAAGTGGCCATGTGGCCCATACTTGAATATTTACATTACAAGTTTCGTTATGTTCGGCAATGATGTATCACTGTGACTGTGTGTACTAGCTACTGATCTGGGACTAGTACGGAAATACACAGGAGATTCTGGATAGCTGATCCGGGGTCTCACACCAATGTCGGTATCGGATATTCCGATAAGTGTATTTTTCCAGCTGACAGGAAGGAAAAGATAGGATTTCTGAGATTTGAGGAATCCAGACTTTGAGCTAGTGAACTTGGCAGTCATCCTACTTGTGATTTGAGAACATAGCAACAACCAAAGCAAAGATCACAAGTGGAATGACCGAAGATGCAAATAACAAGAAGACTTTTTCAAAGACAGATAATTAACTTTGCAAATATTTTACTTTGAGAACATTGAGAGAAGTAGCAATCAAATGCGAGCAAGATGTCAAGTCACATTCCGATAGTCTAGGACATTTAACTCACTTCTCAACTCGCAAAATTGTTTCTCATCAAGAGGTTTGGTGAATATATCGGCCAATTGTTTCTCGGTTCTCACATAGGTAATATCTATATCTCCCTTAAGAGAGTGATCTCTAAGGAAGTGGTGTCGGATGTCTATATGCTTGGTCCGAGAGTGTTGAACAAGATTGTTGGCTATTTTGATGGCACTCTCATTGTCACATAAGAGTGGTACTTTCTCCATGTTAAATCCAAAATCCTTCAAGGTTTGCCTCATCCATAATAATTGTGCGCAACAACTTCCTGCGGCAATGTATTCAGCTTCGGCGGTGGAAAGAGCCACTGAATTTTGTTTCTTTGAGGACCAAGACACTAGTGATCTACCTAGAAATTGACAAGTCCCCGAGGTGCTTTTTCTATCCACTTTGCAACCCGCATAATCAGCATCCGAATAACCAATCAAATCGAATTTTGATCCTTTAGGATACCAAAGCCCTAAACTCGGTGTGTGAACTAAATATCTAAGAATTCTTTTCACGGCTACTAGGTGGCACTCTCTCGGAGCGGCTTGAAATCTTGCACACATACACACACTAAGCATAATATCAGGCCTAGATGCACAAAGGTAAAGCAATGAACCTATCATGGATCGATATACCTTTTGATCCACAGGGTTACCTTCTTCATTTAGACCAAGATGACCATTGGTTGTCATTGGTGTATGAATTGGCTTGGCGTTCTCCATGTCAAACTTCTTGAGCATATCTTTGATGTACTTTGTTTGACATAGGAACGTCCCTTCCTTGAGTTGTTTGATTTGAAATCCAAGAAAGAATTTCAATTCACCCATCATTGACATCTCAAATCTCTTCGTCATCAACCTACTAAATTCCTCACAAAAGTTTTTATTAGTGGACCCAAATATAATGTCATCGACATATATTTGGCACACAAATAGATCATTATCAACATATTTTGTGAAGAGAGTAGGATCGACTTTACCAATTTCGAAACCCTTTTTAATAAGAAAATCCTTAAGGCATTCATACCATGCTCTAGGTGCTTGCTTAAGCCCGTAGAGCGCCTTATGGAGTTTGTAGACATGAGAAGGGTTCTTATGATCCTCCATTCCCGGCGGTTGCTCAACGTAGACCAATTCGGCGATTGGACCATTTAGGAAAGCACTCTTGACGTCCATTTGATAAAGCTTGAAATCATGGTGAGTAGCAAATGCAACTAATATACGAATTGATTCTAATCTAGCAACTGGAGCATAAGTCTCACTAAAATCCAAACCTTCAATTTGAGTGAATCCTTGAGCTACCAACCGAGCTTTATTTCTTGTGACAACTCCATTCTCGTCTTGTTTGTTGCGGAAGACCCATTTGGTTCCAATCACGTTTTGATTAGGCCTTTCCACTAGTGACCATACTTTGTTTCTAACGAAGTTGTTAAGCTCTTCATGCATAGCCATTATTCAATCCGGATCTCTTAGTGCATCTTCAACCTTCAAAGGTTCCAAAGTAGACACAAAGGAGTAAAATTCACAAAAATTAGCTACTCTAGAGCGTGTAGTTACCCCCTTTTGAATGTCACCGAGAATGTTATCGGCCAGGGTGGTCTATTTGAATACTTTGATGCACCCTCGGATGTGGCATTTGAGAGACATGTTGGATTGGTTCAAGGTCTTCATCTTGAGCATCCTCCACGAGTTTGCTTGTACTCCCTAGAGGAATGTCTTAACTTTGGCTTGAAGTAGGAGGCTCGAGTTGTGTAGATGAATTGTCTTGTTGTACCTTTTCTTGCGGCCTCACTTCACCTATTGCCATCTTCTTGATTGCAATGCTTGGCTCTTCCTCATTTTCTAGCACATTTAAATCAACTTGCTCTACTTGAGAGCCGTTAGATTCATCAAATGTCACGTCTCTCGCTATTTCAACACAACCCGAAGTTTTGTTGAAAACGCGATAGGCGTAAGCATTCGATCCATATCCTAGCAAGAAACCTTCATCGATCTTTGGAGCGAATTTGGAGTTCTTAGGCTTCTTGTTTAGGATAAAGCATTTGCTACCAAAAACTCTAAAATATGAAATGTTTGGTTTGTTACCGGTGAGGAGTTCATATGCCGTTTTCTTCAATATCTTGTGGAGATATAATCGGTTGATGGCATGACACGCGGTGTTTACAGCTTCCGCTCAAAAATGGTCGGAGATCTTGTACTCATCAAGCATAGTTCTTGCCATCTCGATCAAAGTTCGATTCTTCCTTTCTACCACTCCATTTTGTTGAGGGGAGTATGGAGCGGAGAACTCGTGCTTGATTCCTTCTTCATCAAGGAATTCTTCGACTTGAGTATTCTTGAATTCACTTCCATTATCGCTTCGAATCTTCTTGATCCTCAACTCGAATTCATTTTGGGCTCTTCTTGCAAACTTCTTGATTATCCCTTGTGTTTCACTTTTCTCTTGCAAAAAGAATACCCACGTGAAGCGAGAAAAATCATCAACAATAACTAAACCATACTTGTTACCTCCGATGCTTATATAAGCAATGGGTCCGAAGAGGTCCATGTGTAGAAGCTCCAATGGTTTTGTAAATCGTCATGATGTTCTTCGCGGGATGACGCGCTCCAACTTGCTTTCCGGCTTGACAAGCGCTACAAATCCTATTTTTCTCAAACTCAACATTCGTTAGTCCAATGATGTGATCACCTTTTAGAAGCTTGTCGAGGTTCCTCATGCCAACATGAGCTAGCCGGCGATGCCACAACCAACCCATGCTAGACTTTGCCATTAAGCATGTTTGAAGTTTAGCGCTATTTGAGTTGAAATCAACCAAATAGAGCTTACCCTTCAAATATCCTTTAAAAGCAATTGAGGAATCGTCTCTTCTAAAGACGGTCACATCCACATTAGTAAATAGACAATTATAACCCATCTCGCAAAGTTGCGACACGGATAGCAAATTGTAATTTAAAGATTTAACTAGAAGAACATTTGATATTGAATTATCATTAGAAATGGCAATTTTACCTAATCCCATTACCTCACCTTTACCATTATCTCCAAACACAATATTTTCATATTGTGACACTTTTTCATAAAAAGATGAAAATATTTTCTTTTCTCCGGTCATGTGGTTTGTGCAACCACTATCAAGCACCCAACTTGATCCCCCGGAGGTATAGTCCTACGAAAACACATCAAGTCTTGTTTTTAGGTACCCAAATCTTTTTGGGTCCTTGCATGTTAGTAATCAATACTTTCGGTACCCACACCTTCTTTTTGCTCACATCATTAGAGTGGTGGGCACCGATATAATGAGCAATCACTTTACCACGATGATTTCTCTTCAACATATATGATGCATAGTGAATGGGATGAGTTGTATGATGTTGAAGATACTTCTTTGATTCTTGCCCGGTCTTAATGACTTGTGTGGTGGTCAATGGTTGCTTGTCATTTCCTTTGACAAACTTGATGCATTCCTTACCTTTTACCACCACACGGTCATTTCCCTTGCAATCATACTTATCATATCCTAGCCCTTCTTTATTTTTGTTTCCACGAGTGTTGATTGTTTTGTAGAGGGCATCCTTGGATTGATAAGTCTTGATGCAACCATACTTTACCAACGCATTCAATCTCTCGTTTTCTCCTTTTAATACTTTCACAAGTTGGGAATTAGTAGAGCAAGCTTAATATCAATATTATAGCAACGAGAGCAACCATTACTAGTGGAAGGAATAGAAGCCATTAAAGAATTAATGATTGGAGAGTTGAGGTCATTAAGAGACTCAATTTGCACTTCAAGAGCTTGAAGATTGTTTTCCAAGCTAATAACATTCTCTTGAAGCGATTCATTTGAACTCTTAAGGATCGTGATTGAATTGTTAGCCAAGTCAAGATCTTTGGTTAGCAATTCAATTTTCTCCTTTTCCGTTGCGAGGAGCTTTTCAAAAGCAAGATTTCTCTTCTTTTCACAAATCAGCAATTCTTCTTGCTTTTCAAGAGTCTCCTATTGGCTATCTATTCTTTTCAATAGTTTATTGATTTTTGCAATGGTAGATTTGTTTAAGTTGCAAAATAAAGCATCATCATCATCATCATCGCTCTCTAATTCACTATCACTACTAGGGGGTTTTGTTTTAGCCATTACCTTGCGCCCTTTGGCCATAAGACAAATAGGCGCTGGCCGTGGTCCGAGTCGTTGTCGCTCAATTCCCCGAAGAGTGATGTTGTTGGTGGAAGCGGCTTCAATGGCGAGGGTGGCGACTCCTTCATCATCGGTGTCGGAGTCGGAGTCGTTTTAATACCATTGTTATCCAATGTGAGCTCGCCCCGAGTACTTCTTCTTGTACGTCTTGTTCTTCTTGAGCGGCTCATTCTTCTTGTTCTCATTTTGGTTGTTCTTCTTCTTTGTACAATCGGCGATGAAGTGTCCAACTTCACCGCACTCATAGCAAGCCCTTTTGGTGTTTCTTCTTCCTCTTGATTTGTCATTGTAGTTCTTCTTGTATTTGCTTGACCCGTCATATTTGAAGAACTTTTTGAATTTCCTCACAAATAGAGCCAAGTCTTCTTCATCTTCGCTCTCATCTTCTTCTTCATCACTTGATGTTGATTCTTCCTTTTTGCTTGCCTTCAAAGCTATTTGCTTCGGTCTTGAGCTTGAGCTTTGCTTGGCAAGGTTCTTCACTTCTTTTGCTTCTTCCTCCATAAGCTCATGTGATAGAATTCTTCCTAGCACATCATTAGGAGTAAGCCTTTTGAAATCTTTTCGCTCTCGTATAAGTGTTACGAGAGTCAAATTCCTTGGAGCAAAGGCTCTCAACATCCTCTTCACCACAACGTGATCCGTCATATCCTTGCTTCCAAGCCCTCGGATCTTGTTTACAAGAATCATCAACCGGTCATACATTTGTTGAGGTGTCTCATCATCATTCATGACAAATCTCCCCAACTTTCCTTCAAGCAACTCGATTTTTGATTCTCGCACGCTTGATGTTCCCTCGTGAGCTACTTGGTGTGTGTCCCATATTTCTTTGGCTTCTTCTAACCCATCCACTTTGTTGAACTCCTCGGGACTCAGCGCTCCAAGCAACACACTCGCGGCTTGAGCATTGCGGTGGATATTTTGTTCTTGTTGCGGTGTAAGCTCCATGTCGTCTTCCGGCATGTCTAGACCTGTACACACAATCTTCCAAACACTGGGATGGAGAGACATTAAGTGCATTTTCATTTTGTGCCTCCAAGCGGAATAGTATGTGCCATCAAAGAAAGGTGCACGCCGGGAGGGCACAGTGATATATGAATGCGAAGAGGAAGTATTCAATTTTTCATAATTGAAAGGAATTTGAGATCCCTGATTGGATGTAGATGTAGCTTCCTCTTTGCTCTTGCCGGGAGTTCCATCTCCGACCCTCGGACTATTTTGCTCGTTCGTCACGACAACCTTCAATCCGGTGTTGGCCATCACGTTCCTTCAAGCGATTAAGCCTTCGAGAAGGGTTGGCTCTGATACCAATTGAAAAGTTTAGAAGATTGCCTAGAGGGGGGGTGAATAGGCTAATTTTAAATTAAAACAATTTGTTGCAGCGGAAAAGGGACGGATATTCCGAGTTAATATCGGAACTTCCGTAATTACTTCGGACTATCCGATCAGCACTTGACAAAAGGAGTCAAGTAGAAAGAGCAATACGACAACTAGCTCTAGATAACTAAAAAATGCACTAAAGAAAATCAATAAGATTAATCAAGCAGTTAGAGACAAGAGAGAACACAATAGTTTGATTCCCGGAGTTCGGATCCTTGAGGGGATTGTACGTCTCCGTTGAGGAGGCTCCAAAGAACCCGGGTCTTTTCCAACCCTTTCCTCCCAAACCTCGGTCACACTTGAGGCTTGGTTCCACTATTGGATCCTTTCCTTTTGGAGGCGGATCCGGCCTTCACAAACTTCTCACGGCGTCCCACAATCGTTGGGGGCTCGTGAGCGACACCTAGCCGTCTAGGAGCCCTTCAACCTCCAAGAGAAATGAATGCACTTGAATCTCAATCTTGGAGAGGTTCTCTACTTTCTCAAGATGAATAACCATTTAGCCCTTGACTTTCAATCACACTTGACAAACTCTCACTCACTAAATGATCCCTAAGATCAAGGAAGAGAGAAAGCTCAAAGTATGCTCTAGAGAATATTCAAGGAGCTCAAGTATTCAGCCAAGGCAAGAGTGTCACCAAACAAAGGTGGAGATGGGGGGTATATATAGTTTTGGTTCAAAACTAGCCGTTACTCCCAAGACACAAATTTCACATCGGAACTTCCGAACCAAACTTCGGAACTTCCGAAGAGTGCAAACTACCAGAACTTGGAAAGCTTGCAACGGTCGAAAACTACGGACATCGGAATGTCCGATAACAACTTCGGAACATCCGATGTCACCCTGAGAGGGAACCGAGCTAAACAACACTAAGTCCTCATCGGAATGTCCGAAAATAGACATCGGAATATCCGAACAAAACAGAGAGTTCCCAAACAGGGAAAACAACCACTTCGGAACTTCCGAAAAGGCAACTTCGGAACTTCCGAACTAAACAGAGAGCACCCTAAAACAGGACAGAACACATCGGAACTTCCGATACCTACAATCGGAACATCCGAAGCTAACAGAGAGCTCCCAAGCTAAAGACCAATAGGTATCGGAACATCCGAACAAGAAAATCGGAATATCCGACCCTAAAAGAACACAACGGACTAAAGCACAACAATACTTCGGAACTTCTGAAACATCGGAATGTCCGATACTACATCGGAACATCCGACTTGAACTAAAACACAAACTTCATTCCGAAGCGAGAGAGGACACTATTAACTCTGAGAGACTCGACTAAATTCATCTTGAGTGAGGAGACCATCTCTAAGTCAAATTCAAAGCATCCCTCTTAATAGTACGGCAAACCTATGACTTCAACAAAGCGAAGATTACAATCGGAGATGCCGTTTTTCTTACTCTACGAGCTTGAGGATACCCAATTTCATAGATGATCTCTTCTCGAACCTTTTACCTGTTCATGAACTAGTTGAACACATTAGATTCTTGAATCGTTTGTCATTAATCACCCAAAACAATTTTAGGGGGCCTAGATGCACTTTCAGTACTTGGTACTCAGCAAGTCTTGCACAGAATGCAAGCTAATATACTACATGCATGGCTTAGTACAAAGGAGTAGCTCCGGGTATATTTGCAATAAAGCAGCATCTTGACAAGTAACATAAGTAGATTCAAAAGCAGTAGAAACATGTTTAAGAGCAATAACTTTTCCAGCAATTAAATAAACATCTTTCCCAATTCTAATCCACATTTCCATCAACATCATTATTAAACCAAACCAACCTCCCAAGTCCAAGTTATTTTCAAGAAAGTCTAACCCTTGACTGTAATTCCCGAGCGATGTCCAATACCGCGGACACGGCTATTCAAATAGATTTTACACTCTGCAGAGGTTATGCACTTTACCCACACGATACAGCCAAACACCACAAAGGCGAGTGTTCGTAACAAAGTCTTTCGGAAACTTCTAACAGCACAAGTGGTCCTCCCCGGTGATTGCGCACTAACCCTTCCCTTAGCGAAGGCGAAGTTTAGGCCAATCCACCGTTAGATGGGTACCTGGCCGCAGCCCCGGTACGCTCCCCCGTACAACTACACAAAAGGTATAGTTGACATCCTGAGGTCCCATAGGTACGTTACTAGCAACTTAATCAACTAGGTCCGTCCCATTACAGACATGTGGTTGCACGTTTGACTCAGTTCAAAGGCTTGCAAGGTTAAGTCCTTAGAGTGACCAGGGCAAGACTACCCGAAGAACCAAAACAACATTCCCGATGCCACAACTGGCCCACCCGATCATTCCTGCCACATGCCCCGGTCAAAATCTATTTATCAAACCCCCAGTTGATTACCATGCACCACGTGCCATCAACATCACAACACATGATACCTTTCCAAAACAGGTTCAATATATCATTAAGTCAATATTAACATTTGATTGTCCAAAATCATGTCAAGAGCACGTAGCAGGTCTAAGCAATATACTACAACGATCTAAATTCCCATGTTGGCAATTTAATAATGTCCAACTATTTAATCCTCAACTAGGGTGACAAGGGGTTCATGGCACATATTTAATTAACCAAGGTGTCATACAGCAATTTGGCATTTATCTAATTTCCCATAACGAAATAAAGCATTTTCTAATTAACTAGCATGCAATAATTTAAACCAAAATTAATTTGAGAATGGGATCAACATGGTCAAAGCACAACTTTCGTTCAAAGAGTACTTGTTCTTGGTCCTGAGCTGGCTCCTGAGTCAACACTTCACCTTCGAAGCCTTCAGGCACTTCAACGTCTACTCGTAAAGCGTGCAAATAGCAATAAATAAATAAATAGTATATAAAAAGTATCCAAAACTTCAAGTAAAGTTCACAAACAGAGAGATCATAATTTTATGAGTTTTTAGAAACTGGAATCGTCAAATTCGGAGTTTAAATGCAAAAGTTATAACTATTTAAAGTTTAAAGAAAACATTAATTAAATAAAAACAGAGAAATATTCATAATAAAAAATTAATTAAAATTCATATTTGATTAGGTCTCATTTTTATGAAAATTTAGAAATTTGAATCACTCAAATCGGAGTAGAAACGCAAAAGTTATAAGCGTTTGAAGTTTGAATCCATTTTTGAAATCAATAATTCGAATTAATAAATCATTTTCTTTTTCGGAAATCAATTTATTGCGTCAGCATGACACGTGGACCAATCAGAGGCCGCGACGTCGCCTCGGGTCCATGGACCCAGCGCACGGTTTGGCTTGGTCCACCGTGGACCCGGTCCACGGCTCACGTGTCTCACTAACAGGTGGGCCCCTCGGATGACGTCAGCAGTGACGTCATCACGCACGGCTGAGGGACGGCTGATACCGGGCCACCGTGACGCCGCATGACGTCATGGTGCGATTGGTCGTGCCGACACGCTGGTTCACGCCGACGCCACACGTGACGCCGTGGCGTGACCGGCGGCGACCGCGCTGACCACGGCGGTCAGACTTCCGCCCACGTGGCTAAATCTCGGTCGTTGATTTGAAAATCAACGGCCCAGATCAGATCTGGCTTAACGCGTTATGGAAACCGCTCGGCTGGTATGGACCGTTCGATCTTGATCGGACGGTCAAGATCAACTCTAGAGTTACAACGTGGCTAACCCTAGCCGTTTGATCTAGATCTAACGGCTGAGATCGGATCTAGTACGGTGCGGTTCTAGCTACGTGGCACAATCTAAACCGTTGGATCAGATCCAACGGTTGGAAATAGATCTGAAAATTACAACACGGGATTTTACCGTGGCGACGTGGACGAATCTGGGCCCTCGGATCTTGATCGGACGGCTGATGGAGTTCGCTAGGCGGCGATGGCGCGCGGCGGAGCAGAGGTCACCGGAGACAAGGACGACGACACGCCCGACGGAGTTTGGGCGCGATTCCAGCGAAGTGAAAGGTCCCCTCCAACGCGGCTGGTCCTTGCGGTTCCGGATCTGGGCTCAATGGCGGCGGAGGACAGCGGACGGCGGCGGAATCGACGAATAACCGCGGCGGGGCGCTAGACCAACTACGGCGAGCTCTAGCGGGTAAACGGCGGTGGCTCAGGTGACGTGGGCTAGGGCTACGGGTGCGCACGAAAGTAGGCTACCCGGTGGCGGCGGCGGCGCTTTAAATAGGGGCCTCGGCTTCCGTGAAAAGCGCGGAGACCGAGGCCCACACGCGGGCGGCGGAGGAGTCCGACGAGGACTCAGAGAGGGGTGACGTGGCTCAACGCGAGCCGTTGGATCAAGATCCAACGGTGTGGGGTTTGGGCTCGGGTCCGGCTCGGGCAACTTGGCTGGCTCGGTCGGGCTTGGGTTCGGGCGACGTGGCTCAATCTCGGCTGTTCGATCTTGATCGGACGGTTGAGAGGGTTAGGGTTAGGTTGGATTCGAGTCGGACTCGGACTCGAGTCAGACTCGGGCTCGGGTTGGGTCCGGGTCGGAGGAACAGTACAAACCGGTTAGGTTTTCCAGCGATTAAATATTCAAATTAATTCCCAGAAATTCATTTAATTCATTAAAAATAGCAAAACACTCAGAAAAATCCCAGAAAATATTTTGGAACATTTTGGACTCAAATAAAATATTTCCAACAAAATTTTATTTGCAAAGTTAAATTCTTTAATTATTTCAAAAGGGAATAAATTCAAATAAATTCCAAATAAATTCTAGAAAATTCCAAAAATGCACCAAAGTGCCAAATCTTATTTGAATTCAAGAAAAACAAAATTTTGGGGTGTTACATTTATGCTCCTTGTCTTTAATGGTATTTTTATTCCCACCGCCGCGTGACCTCCTAGACTTTGTCACGAATGCCAGGATTGTAAGGCTCTGACCTCTCTCTTTCTGCTCTGCTATTCATATGCTTCTATTTTCCCTTGTTGCAATCTTGTGTGTGATCTTGCATACAAAATATATTGCATTGTCTATATCGTTGTCAAGCTACTCTATAATTTTGCAAAAATTCTATGCCAAGTAGTGAACTTCCTATCATGGTTTAATGCCCTGAATGATCTATGCTCCATGTCTTTAATGCTATTTTTATTGAGATTGTGCCAACAAAATAAGACTGTATGATTGTCTGTTCCATTTTTCCCCAAGTTTGTGTAGTACAGTTGTGACTTTAGTTAGTAACGCATTCTGCACGCTGCGTGATAAAGCTGTAAAAGAGGAAACACGAAATATGTGCCTGAAATATTTCTTGGTTACTAACATTCTGTCATCACTATCATCGTCGCCTTTTCGAGGAGGTTGTATCAAGTCATTGGAAAGAACATGGAAAACCTTCCATGGACAGTTTTCTGCAGAAGGTACCTTCTCATTTCACATTTTATTTCATTTGCATATTGCGTTCCTTGAATAGCACCACCATTACCGTATGCCCCTGTATCAGATTGCCTTAGGCATAAGAAAAATCACCACTAGCAAAGAAATGGGCCAACCCGCATGTGGACACTACTAAGACGATAACGTACCATACCTATGAATTTAAGTCTTGTTTGTTTATCTTGCACTAACAATATAACTATTTGTTCTTCAAGAAATGGATCCCTATTAAGAAAACATTGGTTCTCCTCAAGAAGAACATGTGCCCTTACATTCAAAAGGTCTCAACAAAACCAGTGTAAGTTTATGAGCCATCAAGGGATGCAATTACACCTCATGTTGTAAAAGTTAAAAAGATTGCTAATCCCTACATCTAGGTACTTATAGCACTTTCTATTTCTAGAATTTATATAATTCTGCACATCTCTTTCTTTGAATGAAGCACTTGGTTGATTATGATTATTTCGTGTTACAGTGCTAACTATCTACAACCATTGATCTGTATTCATCTCGAGCGAAAAAAGATTAATAAGATTTGACTCGATAGTGGCTTACTAGTTCAAATTTGAAATAACACGTGACTAAATAAAAATATAATCCCATTTCCTATTCTTTTCAATCTCTAATTTGTTAGAAAAAAGACAACCCAAATCATATTTGTAAGCTCGATATAGGGACCCCCGGGTCTTGAACATCGACAATTGGCACTAGAACGAGGGCCTCCGTTAGAAATCAAGATTGAAAAGGTAATGTGTTATCACTGGAAGGAATAGATGAAGAGAACTAATTTGATCTCACTGACTACGCTCACCTCATCGCCAATGACTTCATGGAGGAAGAAGAAGGTAAGTGTGACTTCTACTTTGAATACGTTACTGAGGCAGAATTGTCAAAATTGGCAATTTCGTCCAAACTGGATAAGGCCACACCAAAAGTGCCACTTCCTGAGGCAAAACCAGAGAGATAGAGTGACTCCATACCTGCTCCTATCCCAGAGGTAGAGAACTAGGGAACATGCCCTATGGGAGTTGAAAATATTTGAACTCACCAGAACAACAATGACATCCTTGAGAGTTCATCTTCATAAGATTTTCTCCGAAGCCTTGAACTTGATTATACCCCATCGTCATCATCTGATGGAGGATTACTCACCCACTCTGTCAATTCCGAATTCTACGTTTGTGCGGGCATGGAAGAGACAAATGATATGCACCTTGTAAAGACCTGCGAGCAATGCCAATTTCATGCTCGATAGGTACATCAACCCGCTAATCAACTGCAAAACTATACCATTATCATGGCCATTTTCGACATGGGGCATTGATATAGTAGGTCCGTTACCAAAATCAATTAATGGATTTAAATTCCTATTTGTTGCTAATGATACATCCACAAAAATGGATCGAAGTTGAACTTGTAATTTTAATTACGGCACAAGCAGCAAAGAAATTCTTTTTAAGGAATATAGTCACTAGATTCAAAGTACCTAGTAGACTAATTACTGATAGTGGATCACAATTCATTAGTGGTATGTTTCAAGATTATTGTGATGAAATGGGCATAAATATTTGTTACGATTTTGTTGCTCATCCACAAAGCAATAGAGCAGTAGAACATGCTAATGGCCAAATCTTGCAAGACATGAAGAAACGGGTGTTTAATCGTCTCAAAACTTGCCAGGGGCTTGGGTAGACAACCTCTACTCAGTGCTTTGAGCCATACGCATGACGACCAGTAAAGTTACCAGTGAAACACCTTTTTTGCCAGTCTATGGAGCAAAAGCTCTTCTGCTCAATGAAATCCATTTTGGAATCAAGACAGCCGATGTGAAGATGACATTAATCTCCTTGAAGAAAAGTGAGATTGAGCACTAATCAGATCGGCAACCTATTTACATGGCTTACGACGATGCTACAACAAAAGAGTTCAACTATGAACACTTAGTGTGGGGGACTTGCTTTTAAGGCTCATCCAAAACCAATCTAACTTAAATAAGCTACCTTTCAAATGGGAAGGTCCCTTCACAGTAGTATCAATCACCCGACCAGGTTCTGTTCGACTTGCTATGGAAGATGACCGAATCCTTTCGTACACTTTGAACATCCAACATCTTCGCAGGTTTTATGTGTAAATTTTTACATTCATGTATTAAGTTCACATGTTATACATTTCATCTCTATTGTGTTACTTCAAACTATTTCTTATCCCGCTTTCATTCCAAGGAATCACATAAATTTTGTCTGACCAAATTCCCTAAGAAAAATATGAGGTTCCTGGTTGGATTGTGAGATAACTTCTAATAGAGCCTTCTCATGTAAGCCAATACTTAATGCATTAAAACTCATTGGACTGACTTAATCTCTGACCTGCTACTAGTTAATACTAAGTATAAAGCAAAGAGCGAACTAGTCGGTATTCCATAAAGAACTGTTTATCTTCCGATCATGATGCTGATTAGTAAACAAACAGTTGGCAGCTAGTAGTGATACACTTAAGAAAATTTAATTCATAAGCAGAAAAGTAATAGAACAATTTCAACACAAAAGAGATTGACACAAGAGAAAATTTCATTCATTTGTAAAAATAAGCTTGACATTATCCATATGCATATCCATAACAGATTTCACTTCTCTGTGTGTCCTATTCAATTCTTCCTCAGTTGAGAATTGCAGGTTGGGTGCCAGCTTTTACAGATTAATTGCATCTTTGTAAAAATGCCACAATTTCATAAAAAAGGGGCATTGATATGGAAGGCAATTGTTACTTAAAGTGCTAACTTGATAGTATTCAGTACAACAAAGATATGATCATTGATAATCTTCAATTGGTCCCTTGTCCCCACAACCAGCTCATCGACCGACGGATTTGAAGATGTAAGTTCAACTTGTTTTCCTTTCAGACCCGCTGATATCCTTTTTAATTGAAAAAAAATAAAGCTCAAGGTAGATTTACTTACTCCCTGAATCCTTATTGTTTCTGAATTAAAGATCTTTATTTCTTTCATCATTTTATTTATTTCTACTTGAACTTTGGAACTCAGTTCTATAAATTTCTTTTTCTCTACTTCTCCTTGAGAGAGCTAATGTTCCTTGGTCTTTATTATATTTGTTAATTCTGACAAAAAAAACTAGATCAAATTATTATTTAAAGAACAACATATAGCAAAATGTTATCAGGTAGGGGAAAATTCCTTACTTTCTATTTTAGCCTTTTTCTCAAGAATGATGACTTGAAGCTCTTGGCCGAGCTTCTTCACTCGCTTGTCATTCTCTTTGAAGGCCTGTTTGAGTCTAGAGTTCTTCTCTTTACTAAATTTATATTTTTCCTTTAGCTCAATAACGTTAAATTTATAGCCTTTGGTGGTGTTTTGAGCCTCCAGGTGTTGTTTCTCCAACTCCCTTATTTTTTATTCTGATCTATTTCCGAATAGATAAAGTTAGAATAAAATCAAAAAACAAAGCATAAGAAGGGAGTTAGAATCAACTTATGTTTTTTTTTTTTGTAGTTTTTCTACTTTGGACTTCACCAACCTAATAGGATGAATGCCTCTTGCGAAAACTACAAAAGCAAGAAAAGAAAATGAATATACTCTTTCTTTCTATTAAGAATTAATAAAGAGAAGGTAAGAAGAATACTTTAGAGAGCAAGTTATTAAAAACTTACTCAAAAACCCTCTCCTCATTAGCAACACTAGAAGAGGACAAAATTAAACTAATCTCAGTGGTCATGGTTGTTGTTATGACCACGTTCACTGGTCTCTCCTCTTTGGTCAGAGCAGCAGCCATCCCATCGGTACCCTGACCTCTTCCTCTGCCACTATTGAAGATGTATGAACCTCGTCAGCAACAGTAGACGCCTCGTCGACCAAAGGCTCATCTCTAGTAATAGGAGGATCCTCAGGCTCGACGTTGGTTGGCTCTTCCCCTGTGCATTGTGCACTTGTTGGGATCTCCTTGGCAACCTCTTCAGTAGGTGCCAAAGATGGTTCCACACTGGTCGATGTAGCACCGTCCAGAGGGTCCACCTCAGGATTTGCTTTAGTTGCAATCTTAGATGTAGCTGGGGGACTAAAAAGAGAAAAAATGATATATAAAAAATATAGAAGAAATTATAATAGTTTTGAAGACTAAAAATAATCATAACTAAGAAATTAAAAAAAAAACTTACTTGAAGGACACTCCCAAGTCCATGCTCTAGGACAACCAAAGAGTGTCAGTTGTCCCAACATCCAGAATAGGAGTTTTCCTCCTCTTTATGATGAGGGGAATATTATCCTCCTCACTCTCGTCCTCCACACCCTAAATATATTGAAACAAGGTATAATTCTTATATGGAGTATCCCAAGCACCATATCTTCTTCTGTTACATACATGTAAGGATGATCTTCTATGCATCCCCGCAGAAGTTCTAGCCCTCTACTCCTGAGCTTGCGGCTGGTCAGCAACATGCTTAGAGCGTGTTCCTTGGACCGAACTAGTGCTAGTTGGCTCAACACTAGTTCCTGCTGTAGAAGTCGCAACCACGATCTTTGAGACACCTTTGCCTACAGTCCTCCTCTTCTTTATTGGAGGAGCTTGGGCAAAAACCTCAAAATGGTCGGTAGCACACTTCCAACCATGCATCTAAAAAATTGAACAAACAATGATTGGATTTCATAACCAAATGAACTATTTGGTACTTACCTCGATGCGTTCATTAATGAACTCATCACTCTGACTGATTAGGCTAGTAAGTAGCTTATCCAAACTAGCTTGATCGTATCCATATGAAGAAACGCGCAAAATAAGCGCAACCTTCTAAAACACACACACACACACATATGTGAAAAGGAGGTCAAGAACTCATAATCCCTTACCTCCAGGTTCATCCTTAGTAGTATCTTGGTCACCTTTGACCCTCCAGGCATATCTGAACCACCTCTTTAGGGGACTCAGCTTATGGTACAGAAAATCGTCCTGAGGGTCTCGTTGCCTGGCCCGCGCTGCAAGAATAAGATTTTACTACTAATTTATCGAATATGTTTGATTTTAGTATCTACAGCTTGTTAAATTTTTTAACATGATAGTAAAATTTATATATACCAATAGTAAAATCTATGTATATAGATAGTAAAAACTTATTCATGTTGCGTAAACGATTTTCTGCCATGATAAGCCCCCTGACACCAACTTGGAGATGACCTTCATAATCTTCTCCTCCTTGTTGGTCAATTCCAGTGAGTCTTTCTCGTTTTTCGCCTCTGATCTCGTCTAGGTCGGGCAACTTTCCCAGTGAATTGGAGGTGATTGCCCCTGGAATCTTCAAGTAGAACCACTCCCGTCGGTAATCCTTCCATGCATCCTTGATCGGAAGTGAAGGATACTGGACATTGACCTGGAGTTTAAAATAGACACTCGCACAAACATCTTGGGTTTTATAATTTCTAGTATACTGAAAGAAAGAACAAAAAAGACGAACAGAAGGAGGAATACTAAGAAAAGCTTCGCAAAGATGCGATAAAACACTCAAAATCAAAATAGAATTTGGAGGAAGATGATGAAGCTCGATCTCATAATGATCGAGCACATCAACTAGAAATTCACTCTCAGGGAAACGAAAACCTAACTTAGGGAATGCAGAGAAGAGCACAATGCGCCCCTCCTAGGGGACAGGCTTCACATTTTCTCCGCTAGGATCCCAACGCACCATCTCGTGCGATGGGATCAAGCCATGATCCTCAGGTTCTTGGATCTTGCTCTCGGTGAAAACAGATTTCTCCATCGCAAATGAAAAAAGTACCCGATAGGTGAAAAGTTTTAAACTTTCTTCTAGTTGCTAAGACTTTTCACCTCCATTTCTTGATCAAACTCTTCACATGCAGAAAAGAAAAACGGAAGATGAAAAACCAAAAGAGCCAAGAAGCAAGAAAGCAGAAGAGCTCAAAGAATGTTTCACGCCCAAGAGTCTGAAGGCATGAAGCGTTCGAGGAAAGACTTACCCCCTTACTTATACTATTCTTTAGGACAATTATCACGCTGATTCGGTTACCAAGAAAATCGCAAAAGATTTCCGTATTGGGAACCGAAACGATGACATGACTAGAACGAGACCCCATAATGTCTTGAGAATTGAAAAGTCTCGAGTAAATACATGCATTTACTCGAGCCTTGGGGGCTAGCTGCTGCTGATTAATATATCCTTAATTAAATTCTAGGCCTACGCGCTTATAAATAAAAAGCCTGTAAGAAAAGATAAAGCTCAAGACCCATTACTTGGTTATGACTTCAATTAGACTCAAAAATTAGTCACGTGGAGATATTCCCGACCAGTGTATAAAGCATTAGTCGAAGATACAGTATGCCCTAGTTACCCTAACTAATTATACACACATTGGTTAGGATGATTCATTCAATTATGCCGACTAGCAAACAGGTCGAATATTGGATAACCTTTACCCCGACCAGGTTGAGGTCAGGAGGAAGTTACCTCCGCATAAGATTAGCGTGCGGAAGATGCTTTCTCTGGTAGGTACAGACAACTAATTGAAAGTTACTCCCTACAAAGAGACATCTCTTTTTCAAAAGACACCTTTTAGCAAGAAGACATTTTTCGGCGAGAAGACTTCTTTTGGTGGAGAGACACCTCTTAAAAGAGGACAACTACCATCCCTTCATCTACTATAAATAAGAGGCTTCCACAAGGAGAAGAGAAGATAGACTTATCATGATTAAGCACAAGAGATTAGTATTAGTGTTTTTTAGTTCTCTATTTAGAAGTCTGTACTTTGTTAAACATACGTAACTAAATAAAAATACAATCCTATTTCCTATTATTTTCAATATCTGATTTGTTAGATAAAGACAAACCAAATCATATTCGTAAGCTCGAACTAAGGACCCCAGGGTACACACACACATATAGTCTTTTTCGTACTCCTAGAGTACATGCTCCCCCTCCTAATACCACTTGAACGAATGTGTTATACCTCTTTATCATTTTCAATATGCTTAAATACTAATTCTAAGATACTCCAATGTGATATGGATTAAAAACTTTCTTTGCGGCACTCTATTTTTGATATATATCCTTTTTCATATGTAAAATGAGTATACATATAAATTATGCTATAAAAAATGAACTTTGACGAAATTTTTCATAGAACTCATTTTAGAGTATCTTATAATTATTATTAGAGTATGTTCAAAGGATAAAGAAGTATAACTTATTTGTTTAAACGGTATATGGGAAGTGAGAGTATGTACTCCCAGGAGTATATAACCGTATATATAATGTGGTCAACTTTCGAACTTTCGAATGAATTTGCAAAATTAGTTCCATCTCTAACCACAGAAGCAGCGACAAATGATACGTGTCACTTGCTGTATTCCCGTACCGCAGCAAGGGACTAGAGGTTCATGTTAAGCTGCCCTTCCTCCATATGATGTGTCCCATCAAACAGCTTAATTAACTACTTTTAATTAATCAATCAATCTATTAATCAGCTTGTCTAGTCTAACGAGATGGGGTTGCTCAGCAAGTGCTGCTGCCAATTTCTTATTGCTCAGTAGCACAACTGCCGAGCTCCTGCTGCACAGTGCGAGGTAGGGTGGGGTTGGGATGGAGCCAATGGATGCTGTTGTGCTGGGCGCCGGGGTCATGACGACCGGGTGCGAGTGCGAGCCTGCGAGGCAGTGAGTCGCCTAGTTGGCACGAGCGTTGGGCCTTTAATCTTCTTTTTCTTCTCTTCGACGGTTTTGGTTCATTGATTGATTTGGTGTATACATGAGGATATTTTTTGGGTACAAGGCACATACAACATCTGTATATCGCACTCACGCATCATATATATGGATATGCATCCTATACATACGCCAATAAATTTTTTTAGAGACTATGTTTCGAGCGTAGGTTTATATTATCTCTCTGAATACATATGTTTATATATACTTATCATCATAATAACTCTATTACAATCGGGAGAGTTCCCGGTAGGGGAGGCTATCCTCGTGCCCTTTCGGCGATTTTGCGAAAACGTCCCTTCATTCCTTTAAATTACGGATAGATCCTTGTGACTTACGAAAAGGTCTTTTACGATTTTTTATGAGAGTAAGAAAAACGCTTCCGAATTGCGTTTAGATCCCTTGTTCGTTACTTTACGGAAAAAAAAATCCCGTTAAATACAAATATCGAACGAGCCCTTTTCTAATTTTTCAAGGTAGCGCTCAGGTCCAAAAAAAATACAAACAGGTTCCCGTTCCTTACGTCCAGATCCTTTCTCCGTTTTTCCTAGAAAAAATATTTTCGTCAACAGAAATATATGTACAGCTCTATCTCTAGACTTTTTTCCCAGCTCGATCTCTAATCTCTATACTTTTTTTCAAAGACCTTCTCAAAAAATTAGAAAAACACAAATTCCTTTTTTTCACACGCCGCGGCGCACCTAGTTTTGCTTACTGACAAACGCCTACTTTGATTAGAGTCAAACTTGAACGGGTGAGGATTGAGGAAGCTAGACGCGTTCATAGCCAACTGAGCTCAGTTCTCTACAGAGCAGTACTTGATTGGGACATGGAGTGGACGTATGTGTAAAAACAGGGCGAGTGACCAATGGATTTGTGTGTGCAGCGGTTTTCTGTATGGCGAATCATGGTGCGTTACCTTTTATTGTGAGAGGTGCTTTCCTGATTGACCTACGATGTACTCCGCGGGTAGGCTGTTGAGAAATACTCCCTCCGTTTCTTTTTATAAGGCGTACTTCATTAATATATCATTTATACAATACAAAATCATAATTATATATAAGTACTTTTGAATACAAATCTGCTAATATCAATTTTGTGTCATAAAAAATTATATACTAATAGAGTAATTGTTGGTCAAAGCCTTGTCCTAACGAAACCAAATACGCCTTATAAAAAGAAACGGAGGGAGTACTCCTCGCCTGATTCACTCACTCTCACGGTTCACGGACGGACGGACGGACGAATCACTAAGGGCCATTTGTCAGTGGTAGTTCTCGTACCATTGTTTTTTGCGTGGAGGCAGTGACCAAGTCCGGGATAAAATAGAAGGCAGGTTTGAAGAGTTGATTAAAATAAATACATTAAATAATTTGTGTTGTATTTTTATCGATTTAAGTATTACTAATAATATTTTATTATTTGATAAATGCTTGTACAATATTCACTTATCAATTTTTTTAAATTTATAAATAAGTTAACACCAATCAATTAAATAGACCGGCTATTATCTTTATTCAACACACACACACACACACACACACACACACACACACATATATATATATATATATATATACTTGTAATTGACAAACAAAATCATAAATCAGAAGAAATGGTCACATTGTCTATTTGTTATTTTGGTCAGCCCACTTAGCCGGTCAAGCACGATAAGCTATCTTCCCTGACCGTCGCCACACGCTCGTGTCCTCGCTAGCATCCTGGCATCTGCTCTCCACAACGCGTGTCACTCGATGGGCTACCATGTCCTTGTGAAGGAGAGACATTGAATCGTGCCCTCTTTCCCTTGCTTTATGGTCTTTGCGTGTGTCGATGATTGGGGATCGCCGACCGCAGAGATGAGGTCGGGTGTGTATGCGTGTGGGGACCCGAGACCTTGCATTCGTTCCTCGGGAGATCGATGGCTCTGCTAGCTACGATTTGGTCGAGAAACAGACAAAGGACACCATGAATTATACTGGTTCGAGCCCCCAAGCTGGGTAATAGCTCTACTCTAGTCTTGCACTGAGGCGGAGAATTTGATAGCGTATGAGTACAAGTGGGTGTTTTCTGTTGCCGTGTGTCCTTCTGAGGACTCTCTCGTACCTATATATCGGTTATAAAGTCCCTCCTCCTGTTTATTGAGAGGCGGTCAGGAGCATTCTTCGGATGGGATAGATCTGGATCCGCTCTAATCGGATCTCAATTGCTCCCCGGAATTCACGCCCACGCCCTGCTTTTGTGGATCTCGAAAACCACCGTGCCTTTGACCCGGTCTCTACGAGCTTTAGGTCTTGGTCGTGAGATAGCCTTCGATTCCCCTGCTCGAGTTCGCGCGGGCCTCTACCTGGTCATCGGATAAGGAGCTCGAGGTCGACCTCGGCCCTCTTGGTCGAGCTCGAACCAGGGTTTGTTGTCCAGCCCGTTGAACAGGTAGGGTATCTCAACCCCCGACAGCGTGCGTCTAGGATTCGAGTCTAATTGTGCAAGTAGCAAGCAAAGTCACCAATTGTCAAATTAGACATCCGATAAGCTGTAGCCCACCAAGCCATATGGTACATGAAGCAACTCATCCACCTAGCAAATATTCTTCTTCCTTATGCCATGTTCGAGTGTGTGTGCATTTGCTATCGC
The DNA here is from genome assembly GCA_036346355.1 of Rhipidocladum racemiflorum. Classification (NCBI taxonomy): domain Eukaryota; kingdom Viridiplantae; phylum Streptophyta; class Magnoliopsida; order Poales; family Poaceae; genus Rhipidocladum; species Rhipidocladum racemiflorum. Next base: position 9,653,833 of record CM070579.1, read on the forward strand.
TATGCCAAAAATTAGAAAAGATTTATAATGCATTATACTGATAGTATATAATAGGCAGTAGAAATCAAATCAAGCATTATACTGGTACTACTCTACTACCAGAAGAAGCATACATAAATAGTAGCTAATTTGATTCATTAGATGAAAAAGTATAAACAATCTATATTGAATTTGGTGTATCCGATCTAAAAAGTACATAATATCTAGCGACTGGAGGAGGGGGGGGGGGCTCCAGCCTAACGGAGCCCCCTGCTTGCTACGCCCCTGCGTGGAGGTGGTGATGGGTTTGCTCTCTTTTTTTGAGATCACAATAGAATTTGTGCAGTTAAATTAATTTTGACTACTAACATATTAAAAAAAAATAAAAAAATTCAAGTTGCTGCAATAATTTTCAAAAATTTCAACGTAATTTAGTTTTTTTTAACCGGATTTTTAACTTAGGGTGATTTTATTACATTATTATATATAATAGCACCAGAGATGAATGCTAGGTGAGATGGTAGAGCTGTTGTGTGGCCTGGGAGATGTCCAGCGCTTCACTTTTTTAGGGAAAAAAAAACGATTTTGTCCATGCTTCTATTGATGCAATTGCCACATGGGGGGCAAAGCAAAGCTAGTAAGTATCTTGCTTTTCTTTGTGTTTAATCTCTCTTTACCATGGTTGGGGAGATCGATATATTGTTTACATCTTCTTTACTTTTATTCCTCAGCTTTTCCCTTCCATGTCCTGAATGCTGTTGGCGTCTAATAACATTGCTCCCTTTATTTTAAACTCTAATGGAACCTCGTTTAATTTGGACCCCTATTGCAGGTTTTCATGGACAAAGTTTGGAAGTAACTGGCCTCTTCTTCGTGTCACATGGACTTGTAGAGTGAAGAAGACAGCGTGCATGCATCCATACAGGGACAAAGTGGAAGAACAGATTAAACAGTAGCTAGCTAGACATATGGATCTGAAAATCCATGATTACAACGAAGGAGAGACAGCAGCTAGCTAGACATATGGATCTGAAAATCCATGATTACAACGAAGGCTCTCCTGCACCTAATTTCTATTGACATATATGGGCATAACTTTGAGCCAGTGAATATTGTTAGACAACCTCGCTATCGAATAGTCCAGGGTTGCCGAACAGATCTAAAGTGGGGAACAGACAGAGAAGAGAGACACAAAGAATTAGGAGGAACTGGTCTGCTTTATTATGCTTGCATGTGTACAATGGGGGGAACCCCTACTTCCTATTTATAACCTACAGCTAGGGTTTCGATAAGAGTCTACATGGGCCTTCATGGGCCGAGTTTCTCAACACTCCCCCTTGGACCCTTTACCGAGAGATGCATATGTCTCATCAAAACTCCAGAAAATCCAGTAGGAAAAATACTTGGAGAAAGAGTACATAGCATACGCTTGCTGTGTTGCACAGATTGCCTCATCAAAACCTTGTGTAAGAAAAACTTCAATGAAAAACTTACTAAGGAAAAAGAGTACAATCCACCCAAGCTTCAATTTGAATCTTTAGGATTCACGTCGGGTACTCAAACTTCATGTTCGAGATTTATGTAGGAGTACGTGAAAATTTTTTCACTGAAATCTGCACTTCTCTAAGTCTCATCATCCCGATTCCTCTAACGCACCTTTCAAAAGAAGATGCCGGGAGTGACTTAGTGGATAAATCTACGAGATTTTCACACGACTTAGTATGCAGTATCTTGATCTCGTTCATCTTATGCATTTCATGAGCATAAAAAAACTTGGGGTTGATATGCTTTGTGAGGTTACTTTTCACATATCCCATTTGCACTTGAGCAACACAAGCTGCATTATCTTCATAGATGATGGTGGGAGTTTGTTCCATGTTCAAACAACATGACTTCTGGATGTGGAGAACCATTCTTCGAAGCCATGCACATTCTCGGGAAGCTTCATACAAGGCAATGATTTCCGAGTGATTTGTCGACGCCGAGACAAGAGTCTACTTAGACGACTTCCAAGAAATTACCGTTCCACCACAAAGGAAAACATATCCGGTTTGTGACTTGCCAGTATGCTGGTCCAATAGGCATCCGGTATCGGCATAGCCGACCAAATTCAATTCATTATTTCTTCTATAGAACAAGCCGAGATCTTTGCTTTCTTGGAGGTAACGGAAGATGTCATTCACCCCTTTCCAATGCCTTTTGGTGGGTTCTGCACTATATCGTGCTAGCAAATTCACGACGAACGCAATGTCAGGCCTAGTGCTATTTGCAAGGTACATGAGTGCTCCAACTGCACTTAAATATGGGAATTCAGTTCCCAGGACTTCATCCCCCTCTTCTCTAGGCCTGTATGGATCTAAGTCTGCTTGGAGTGACCTTCCGACCATTGGGGTCTTTGTAGGGTACGCCTTTTCAAAATCAAATCTCTCCAACACTTTCTGCGTGTAGGATGATTGGTGTACCAAGATTCCACCTTGGACATGTTCAAGCTGCAAGCCTAAACAGAACTTGATTTTACCTAAGTCTTTCATTTCAAACTCAGACTTCAAGTATGAGCATGCTTCTTCAATTTCTTCGTCCGTCCCAATGATGTTCAAGTCATCTACATAGACGGAGATTATACAAAATCCATTCGGGGATAGTTGTATAAACACACATGGACAATCTTCGCTGTTTGTGTAGTCTTTCTTGCAGACAAAGTCACTCAAGCGATTGTACCACATTCTTCCTGACTACTTTAATCCATACAGTGATTTCTTCAATTTCACACTGTATAAGTTTTTGTTTTCTCTGTCTTGGTTCGGGATAGGGATACCTTCCGATACTTTCATATATATCTCCGAATCCAAGTTTTCATATAAATATGCTGTGACAACATCCATTAACTTCATTCTCAACTTCAAGTTGACTGCCATTGAGATCAAATATCTAAAGGTAATTCCTCCCATGACCGGAGAATACGTTTCTTCATAATCAACCCCAGGATGTTAAGTGAAACCTTGAGCGACAAGCCTTGCCTTATACCTTACAACTTCATTGTTTTCATTCCTCTTCCGAACAAAAACACATTTGTGACCTACAGGGTTTATATGGGGAGGCGTGTGGCACACAGGCCCAAACATCTCTCTTTTGTTCAGAGAGACTAACTCTGCAGTGATTGCCTTCTTTTATTCTTCCCAATCGAGCCTTTTCTTGCACTCTGTGAGAGATGCAGGCTAGGGATCATGATCAATGATCGTGGCAATCTTCTTTGCGAAGTATGCATCGACATTGGCTATTGCTCTATTCATTGATTCTCTCGTTATTACAAAGTTTATGGCCATTTCGTCATGGGGTGCTTCATGCACTTCTACTTGCTCTTCACAGCTATTTCCCATTGCAGGAGCAAGTTCCTTTAGTTTTTCATCGTCAATGTGTGCGCACACATTATTTCTGGCGACTTCTTCCAATGGAAGATTCAGATCTGGAATTACCTTTTTCACAGGCTTCTTTCCAGTGCCAGGTCTCAACTGGCTCCCCTTCTTGCTTTGGGGTATTTTCATGATTGGTTATGGTAAGTCCTCTTGCCCAGTTTTCCCCAAACGTCTCCGGGTACTTTGGGTTTGAGAAGCCAGATTTCTGGTTCTTTTTCTTTGAGGCCTCTAAACAGGATGAGAGATACCTTCTGCTTTCTTTGGTATTTGAACCCTCTATGGTGCATTTTTTGCAGGTACATGCGACTTAACCACACTCTTCAGATCACAAAAATGATAAGGCAGTTCATTTGCTAAATTCTGCAAATCAATTATCTTCTGGACTTTTTGATTTGCTTCATTAGTGCGAGGGTCATGCGCGGGGATACCAGTGGAATGCCATATGATTTCCCGGCATTTCTCATCCAATGGTTGATTTTCTCCCCCTAATGATGGGAAACGGTTCTTATCAAAGATGCAATCAGCGAATCGGGTTGTATGCAAGTCTCCAGTCATGGGTTCCAAATACCTGATTATGGATGCACTCTCATAACCAACATATATCCTAGACTTGCGGAGAGGGCCCATTGCAGTCCACTGTGGGGGTGGTATAGGTTCATGTATCATACAACCAAATTTTCTAAGATGGGAAATCTTCGGGATGACCCCTTGCACTAATTGCATAGGTGAATGGATGTTGTAGACCGATGGTCTATAATTGATGAGTGTTGCTGCGTGCAGGACTGCGTGTCCCCAACAAGTGTTGGGCAAGTTACAACTCTGCAAGAATAGTCGGGCTATGAACTTAATCATCTTTATTAGTGCTTCAGCTAGTCCATTTTGCGTGTGGACGTGCAGTACAGAGTACTGAACAGTTATTCCAGTCGCTGTGCAATAATCATCAAATGCTTTGGAAGTAAATTCACCGGCATTGTCCATTCGAATGGACTTCACGCGATGATCAGGAAAAGCATTCTTGATTCTAATGATCTGCGAGATCATCTTTGCGATTGCATGGTTCTTTGTTGACAACAAACATACATGCGATCATTTCGAAGAAGCATCAATGAGCACCATAAAATACCGAAACGGCCCTGACAAGGGCTGAATTGTGCAGCAAATATCCCCTTGAATGCATTCTAGGAATGTTGGGATTTCATTTTACACTTTCATAACAGATGGTCTAGTTATTAATTTCCCGGTGGCACATGTATGGCATACAAAATCTTAATGATTCGGGAAATTTTTAACATTAATGCCATGACCAGGGTTCACGTTATCGATATCGCGATTTTTGGATGAACAGTAAAATATGATAATCGCAAAAATCGAGCCGAAAATCGGTCGAAAATCGCAAAAAATCGCATAAATTCAAAATTCAATTTTTTTTAAAAAAAAAATCAAAAATCGTGGAAAATCGACAGCCATGTTGAACTTTTTGTGCGGTCGACTTTTGTAGCGATTTTCGACGATATTTGGCGATAATCGCTCGATATGTGTCGATAATCGCGATATTTGCGTCATATAAATTTTTTTGAATTTTTGAATTTTTTGAATTTTGTTTTGAATTTTCTCGGCTTACCGATCGGTAAATCATTTCGCCCCGCGTCGATAAAGGCGATTATCGCGATTTTCGCGCGATTACCGTCGATAATGTGAACCCTGGCCATGACCTTGTGAGTTGTTAACTATATTTCTCATCATTCTAAGACCAGGGTAACCTAATGTACAATGCCATAAAGAAAATAATTCAGAGCTTTTAAAGACAGTCTTCAAAGAAGTATACACGGCGGGTGCATTGATTCTCATGTAGTATAACCCAGATTTATATGAGGGACACTTTTCTAATACCATTTTTCCATATTCCGCGTGCTTCACAATGCACAAATGCTCTTTGCCATTTTCTTCATTGATTTCTACGTGAAACCCATTGGCGCGGATGTCTTTGAAACTTAAGAGAGTGCGTGTTGATTCAGGGTACAAAAGGGATTCTTCAATTACCAAAGTTGTACCTATTGGTAATATAATTGTGACTCTTCCGGAGCCTATTATATATGAATCGCTTCCTGCGATCGTAGTAATCCTTCTAATGTTCTTCGTGATCGTTTGGAAGTATTTAGACTCTCTTAAGATGGTATTTGTTGTGCCACTATCAACAATACATATATCCTCCATTTGGGCGCTACACAATTTCTAGATAAAAGAAAGATAATTCTAATCAGATAGTGGCAAAATAATCCAAATATTGCTTGCAAATATAGAATACTGGAATGAAGAATAAACTGCAATTCTTATTCATGAGAAAAAAAGTATGCTCTTGTAGAGCTTACAATTCATTATTCAAAATTAACTAATCAACCATAATCTAAAGAAGATGCTAATAATGCTATTCATGCATTAAACGGAATCTGTGAAGTGTACATTCACTTTTGCCTCTATATCATCAATAGAGGTGTTTTCTTCATTAGCCAAGAGTTTGGCTGCTTCATCGATGTCTAGGCTGGGCTGCGAGGATGAAGCATGTGGGGTGTCTACATCCATGACATCACCATTGTCTACTTCAACGAAATGTGCCTCTGCTAGTGCATTTCCGTTGGCCTTCTTCTTAGCCTGATATGCATTGACCACTTCCTTGGATTCCCGACATATCTTTGACCAATGCCTCCAAGTGCCACACTTGAAGCACGTTTAGTTCTGCTGTGCATACGGCTTAGCATGCGGCTTCTCCTTGTCATCCTTCTTTTCTTGGGCTTTGGACTTTCCTTTGGCCTGATGTCTCTCTTTTCCACTAATCTTGCCCCTCTTCCCGTGAGCGGGCTTTTTCACCTTATAGCTATTGGCATTGACTTCTGGTCCAATGCCTCTTCCAGGTGGCTGTGAGACGAAGTTCTTTCAGAGAACATCATCTTGTGACTCCGCAACTTACATAACATCAATCAGTTCGCTATACTCCTTATATGCGTCTTGACGATAGCTGCGGGCACTCTGAATAGCATTAGGGTGAAAAGTGGAAAGAGTTTTCTCAATCTTCTCCTCATCAATGATCTTCTTGCCACATAGGGAGAGATTGGTACAAATTCTGTGCAAGGAAGAATTATACTCGGCCACTATTCTGTAGTCCTCAAACCTTAGGCGAACCCAATCTTGCTGTGCTTGGGGCAAGATTGTGTACTTGAGCTTCTCGAACCGCTTCTAAAATGCAGTCCATAGCTCAACTGCACTCTCCTCAGCCATGTATTCATTCTTCAGGGTGGCTGAGAGGTGGTGCCTGAGGAAGTGCAAAGCTTGATCGTTCTGCTCGGCAGTAGGTGGCGCATCCTTCGAGGACCCTAAGCCGATGGCAGCTCGGAGTTTCTTGCCGCCGAGCATGATCTTCACATCGGATGCCTAAGTGAGGTAGTTCTGACCGTGCTGGGCCAGTTCTTCAAACTCACGGTTCACAATGCCAGACATCTGCATTTTACAAGATTCCAACATTAGATTACTGCGTGTAATCTAATAAAATTGGTTGCATAATTCATAAAATGTGGAAAAATAAATTCTCATGAATTTCCAGTAATCTAAACAAGACAATTATTGCAAAAATTCATGCAAACATTCATAAATGCAGAAAATAAGGCTAAGAGAAATAAAAATCAGAGCCAATTAATTTTTTGGAATTTTCTAGCTATTTTCATATTTTTCTTGCAATTTTCAGAATTTCTAGAATTATCTAATTAATTTCTCGAGTTTCTAATCATTTTCAGGAAAAGAAAAAGGAAACAATAATAAAAAGAATAAAATAGCGGGGGGCAAAGGGGTAAAATCCCCTTGCCCCCGTGTGCCAAATCTTGCATTAATGCAGATTGGAGTCCGGTTGCTTCATGGACTTCAAGTCCATTGGACTCCAAAGAGGGAGCTTCAAGTCTGGTTGTTCTCAGGGCGGCGAGCCAGGCGGCTGATCGGCGCAGGCGTGGCGACGGGGCGCAATGGTGGCGGCGACCAAACGCCCGGCCGGATGCGTCGATTCGGTGGCCCATGTCTGCGGTGGGTTCCGCAGGCCACGAGCATGGCGGCCGAGGCGGACACGGTGGCGCTGGTTCGGCGTGCGGCCACCGACGCTTTTGAGGTTTATGCGCGAGCGCGATCGCGGCTCGGTGGCTCAGCCGAGCACGGCGGCCGGGCACTGGTCGGGCGGCACTACTTCGTGTGGTGCGCTGCAGTCGGCTTCGGGCCGGGGCGACACAGGCGAGGCCAAGGCACGGCTTCATCACGGACAACGGTCAGCGGCTTCGTGTCGCATGGGGGGGTACATCCGGCGAGCCGATGGAGCGGAGCTCGGCAATATCTTCGAGCCATGACGCCGGGCCGGGGCGATGGCTTTGTGCCAGGGTCAAGCGGGGCACTGCCGCGCCGGCCGGACTTCAAGCACTGCAGGCGCGGGCCGGTGGCCGAGCGACTTCGAGTCGGCGGCGGTCGGGCACATCTTCGGACTGGACATCAGTAATGGCTTCGAGCCATACTGTTTTCTTTGTACTGTAGCTTCAGTGGCTTCGTGCCAATCTGTAGCATGTACTGTAAATTACCATGTAAAATTGCCGCCATGTAGCTTCGTGCCACGTGACAAACACAATACTTGATGCGTAGATTAGATGCATACAAATATTCATATGAGAGATTAGATCAATCCCCGCATCTCACCTTTTCTTACCTTTTCAATCTGTTCCCAAAGTAGAGCTTCGTGTTGATAACGTGTTAGACAACCTCGCTATCGAATAGTCCGGGGTTGCCAAACAGATCTAAAGTGGAGAACAGACATAAGGGAGACACAGAGAATTAGGAGGAACTGGTCTGCTTTATTATGCTTGCACGTGTACAATGGGGGGACCCTCTACCTCCTATTTATGACCTACAGCTAAGGTTTCGGTAAGAGTCCACATGGGCCTAGTTTCTCAACAAATATCAAAAAGCAAAATGATCTATGAATTATAACAATCCTTTTAGGTGGTTTAGTATTTACTTTAGCCTTCAATCAATTTTAAATGTCTTTACTTTTTTTTAAAAAAAATGATTTTAATGTTCTTCACTTCTCCTTGCCTGTCCTCAACTACAAACTAAAGCAAGCATTAGATAGTAATGCTTTATCATCACATACCATAAAATTTTTATCAAAATAATAGCACCATCATAATTTTTAAAAATTTCTCAAGCTTCATCAACAATATTAGTGTTGCATCAGGACCATCCACAAAATTTTTTAAAATTTTCTAATGTGGTTTGAATAATTTTTCATTCGGTTAAAATTTGCCAGTCAACCTTTGTAGCACTGTCTGAATTTTTGAAAATTCCTCAATTTTGATCATCATCTGAAAAATTTATGAGAATATTATGGATGTGTCAAGACTATCAACAAAAATTTTCAAAAGTTTCTAACGTGGTTTGCACTATTTTCCATTCAGTTGAAATTTGGCAATCAGCCTTCACTGTCAGAATTTTTTAAAATTTCTCAAGGTTGATAATTATCTGAAATTTTTAATAAGAACATTTGTGATGCGTCAGACCATCCAAAAAAAAATAAAAAATTTGACGCATTTTGGACCAATTTTTGTTCAGTTAAAAATCATCGACATCTCGGCAAATCTCGCCGAGATCTTGGAAATCTTGTTAAAAAAACAATCAAATTTGAAATTTTCCTTTTGTATTTCATGTGAATTTCATTCAAAATAATGAGATTTTGTCGATATTTAGATTTTGAAGAGTGATAAGATGTGAACCAAAAATAAAATTTAGAATCTGGAATGAGATGTCCTCTACTTGACTTAGACAACTGCTAATAAGACTATTCCGCTTGTCGTTATAAGTACTTTCATATTTATAAATTTACTAATTCGTACTAACATATGCTACACTCAAAATGTCGTAAAAGTCAATAATGCCCTCTACATAGAATCAGAATTCGGTTGGAATCTGATTCTTGCTAATTCTCGCTGGCCCAGTCCGGAACCTAGAAGTCGCCAACTCGGCCCGATTTTCTCATAATTAGAAGCAACTTCTTCCATAATCCAAAATCAATAATTCAGAAGCCGTAATGAATTGAATGTAAGCTAAGTTAGTCCTCACGTGTCGAATGTCAAGGTGTCAGGTAAAACGCACATGCTGCCGTGAGCATGCATTCCACGTGATTCTGGACAGCACACATATGCAGAGGTTCGTAGGTTCGTGCATAAGCTATTTCATCTCTTAACACTGGAATGACACCGGCGGTCATGGTTCACCTTACAGTTTGAAGCAAGAAATTGGCTGTGGTGGTATAGTGGTCATGGTTCATCTTACCATTTGAAGCAAGAAATTGGCTGTGGTGTCAGCACCGATTTTTGCCGATTTTCGAGCGAAAGTCGCCACAAATCGTACGAACAAACCGATTCGAGACCACCGGCAAAAACGGACACAAAATTGTCAAAAAAAATCAACCGATTTGAAGCGAAAATCGACAATGTGGATGAAAAACATGAAAATTTGCGAAATTATGGGGGAAAAAAACCAAGAATCAGAAGAAAAAAAGTTAGAAATTTGTAAAAACATAGTAAAGGCCAAAAAAATAGAATAAATATTAAAAATACATAAAAATATAAAAAAATAGGAGAAAAATGAATAGCACAACGATGGGAAAATATTAAAAAAAAATATAGGAAAAACTTCAGTATGATCTTTGCAATATTTTAGACAATCTCAAGTTGTAAAGTAACAATATATCAACAAATAACTTTTAGCAATAATATCTCAATAAATAATATTTCATTTCAATACCATTCACAAATGAATCCAACAAGTCCACATTTCATGTACATGGCATATGACATTCGAAATCAACATTTCTCATTGAAAATGAATGTTCGCACTTAACAATGTTTCGTCATCCTTTCATTGTCATAGAAATGTCTTGTTGAACCTATATAAACGCTATGTTAGTATAAAATGGAGTTGCAATGAAATAAAATATTACCTTCGGGGCTACTGATAGTGTTATTGAGCGTACACTTGGTTGGCCATATTGTACTCCTCAATGAACATCATTAGCAATCCTCGTATAGCTAGCAACTCCGCCTTGTATTCGTGCCAGCTTTGGCTCGTCCATGGGCTAGTTATTTCCCACTGTTGGTACAATATGGTATAAAAAGTCAGGGTCTTACCATTCATAGACCCATCGGATGGAAGGGTGTGCACAAGCATCTGGGATGGTGTATCATAGCTATCATATGAGCCATAACTCCCTTGCATCTTTGTGACGCTGTACGAGCTAGAGCTACCAAGTCGTGCATCGTGGCTATGTTGATGGTCCTTTCCTACAGTAGTCGTCCTTTGTGATTAAGGAGCGCCATGGTCTCTGTCTTGTGTGGAGTGTACTAGGACTCCCCTGTAAATTCTATAGGACGCTGTCCTTCTAAGTGAGAAGTGAGAGCGAGAGGGGCATCGTCTCCGGGCTCACCACCATCATTGTCCGACTTAGAGCTGCTATCATTGGACTCTTGGTACAGCGGGCACCGACGATCCCTGGGAGTGCTATCAGTCGAGTCATTATTCCTAACATATGTGGAGCACTTTCCCTTTTTTTTGGTGGGAGCTCTCCTTTTGTGGTATTCTTTATTGCACTGTTAGGTGCTTCCTTTTTCTAGTGTGACTGTCATGCACTATCATGTCTACTCATTCAAGGATGCTTGCAGCCCCAGTATTCTTTCGCAACGCAACAGGGTCAACCGGGTCTCTTACAAGGTGTGATGGGAGGGAGTGTCACTCTCTGTGTCCTCATCAAGTAAGGGAGCAACATTAGACATCCCTTTCTCTATGCACTGTCGGATTGGATTTTTAGCGTCACATAATGTAAGCTCTATAAGACGCTGGAATGGATCATCAGCATTTGTGCTCGTTTGATTTTCTTTAGCTTGAATTCGGAGTCAAAGATTGTAGTTAATGCACACCAACTTATAGAGCTTTTTGTAGGAGAGACGGTTGCGAACTTTAGTGTGAATGAACCCAAACGTACTCCAATTGCACTCGCATAAGCTAAAAGAAGCGCAATGCGAAATGATCCGCATGGCAAACTTTTGGAAAGTGGGCATGTCCGAACCGAACACACCCTACGAATGTGCTGCATGTTAATAAAGAGAATAGTAAATACCAACGAGAGTGGTATTATATTTAAGATGGCATTAGAACATATCAGGGAAAGTTCTGCTATCATGTGCCATCTTCTCAGCTAGTGCACTAGCGAATGTGTAATCTGAATATGCACTTCTCCTAGGTAGGAAACTGCAGCTGCTGCTTCCTTTCTAAGCCTCTCCTCCGTCCTTCCCTTCTTCTTATCATTTGTCTTGTCTAGGTCGCGCTGAAAGTACTCACGAACCTCTGTTGGAGCTCAACTGCAATGGACGATATTCTTACCGCACCCTACCAAGTGGTGTTTTAGTCGGATTGCACCACCTCCTTTCTTCTCTTGGTGACAGATTGGCAGTACTTGCATCAAAATCAGGTCCCAATCTTATCGCCGTGCTCCCACACGACGTCGCCCTGGTCTGCCATCTGCTAATGCAGACAACAAGAAGTCAGCATGCATGCAGTGACCGGCTATGATTGATTTCATATATGATGCATGTAACCGCAGAACATAATCCCAATAATATGGAAAAGCTGAATACTTCATCATTTTTATACAATAAGCTGGATACTTCACTATTTTTGCTCCTCCATCTGGATGTCTAGAGACCTCATACACAACATATTATGTTTGATTGTAATCTATCCATCACTCAAAAAGAGCATTTGCATTTTCAGTTATGCACTCATTTTTCATATTTTGCTTCGTGACCTGCTTTCTACGCATCAGTACGTATTATCTAATTAGAGTGCTACACCCAGGATCCATCAATCATTCAGCCATGCATTCAGCCGGCATCAGCCACACGATTTTCTTCGTGAACCCAGCAATTTTCGACGTTGCCATACCGAAAATCGACATGTTTTCGAAAATCCCTAGGAAATCGCTAGCGCAACCTAGTAACGAAGCCGTAACGAAAATCGACTTCATTGCACAGAAAATCGATAATATAGTACCAAAAATCGACAGATCCAACGAGAAAATCGTCGATAACCCTAAAAATCGAAGCATGCACAGAATGTCGCCAACCCTAGCGATTTTCGAAACTATTACATGGAAAATTGACATTTACCGAGTGATTATCGAAGCTCCAGCGGCGAAAACATGGTATGCGGCGGCGGATCTGGTCGGAGCTGCCGGGGATGTGTTTGGGATTGAGAGAAATGGCTTCCAACAGTTGTCGGCTGTCAGAATCAGGTTTCACTTTCACAGCCATAAGTGTCTTCCAATGCAATCATGGGCTAGTCGGGCTTTTGGGCTAGAGCCACTGTGCATTAGCACTGCTCACTTTTTTTGCATTTTCAATTTTTTACATTCGGAATTTGCTATAAAACGTCGTTCAAATTCGTTTTTTTTTTTACAAAATTTTCATCCCAGATGCCACAAAACTATTAGTACTATTTTTAGGGAACTTCTGGATAAATATTTCCAAATTATTTGAATTTGAATTTGGGTGATTTCTTGCTCGATTTCTAAAACCACCTCCCGGCGATACCCGCGATTATCGTCGATTTTTGCATCCCTGCTAGCAGCCAGGCAGACACAAGGAATCCGAGACCAACGGGTACAATCACCATTCACCAATCAGGGTTCAACTCTCAAAAATGCCAATCAGAATTCGGGAGTCAAATAATGGCGCGTACAGACCGAAACGCCGGTGCAAGATGCACCATGTATCACAGTTCTTCCGTGTAAATATCATCACTTCATAATAGGTCGGTAGAAAAAGGTTAAGGACAACAGTCAATAACACCAAATCAAATATATTGAACCCACTTACACGTTTGTCCCAGAGGTAGAAATTATCATGTGTGAAGGGTTTAATTCTGTTTTCGCCTTTAAATAACCATTGCGGCTGAAGTACAACCTACATTCGTAAAAACATTTGGGAACTTCCGAGCTCAGGAGTAACAAAATTCTAATTTCATGAACTCGCAATACAGGTCGTCGTTGTGTCAGTCGGATTTAACTTGACAATACAATCTCATTGTACCCTTGGTCTTTTTGCAGGGCCTTGATCAATGATAGGGTCAATTTGGGGAGGCAGTGCCTCTGAGGCCAGCAGATCATCGGGCGCTCTCTCTTGTTCTGAAGTAGATGGTGGGACATAGCCCTCTGGAAAAGGTGGAGGGGGAGGAGCAGGAGGCAGCTGCAAAGAAAGATGTCAGAAGTTTGAAAGTAATTAACAAATGGTTGACAAAACAGGTTGATGATATTACACGCTAACGAAAGCTTTGAGTAAGATAAGGCAACAAAACTCGCATGTAATTAGAAAAAAGCTCTGTGAATTGTTAGTCCAGGATGCACCAGACACAACTTTTGCTCTTTTGTCTAATGGCTACTTTTATCTGCGGTATAAGGTAACCGGAGGTAAATTTTGCCCCCTAAAGAAGACATTCGTTGCACAAAAAAGCTAATATTACCTTCCGTTGCAAAGATATAAGGATATGATCAACTCGTTTCAACTCCTTCAAGTCAATTGCTTCCTTTTGGGTCTTCAATTCAGAAGCTGCCACATCTGACTCAGCTTCCACTGTAAAGTACAAAAACAGATTCCAGTCATGCTATTTTTGTTTTGCAAATCATGGCACACATAACTTAAGTGGATATAGCTTGTATCATAAGCAAAATGTGATTTGTGAATTACAGTAGCAACTATTTCATGCATGTGATCTTGCGTGACCAAGGCCAACTATAATTATTAAGCATTATCAATGTGTCAACTAAGGAGTAGTCCTTTAATCAAACATTGCTTCTTCTTTTTTTATTTGTGTTCCAAGCTCCAGCTTAGACACAAACGATGGTCAACATGACTCCCTGTTTTAGTTACTAGGTATTGATAACACTTTCAAGCAGTCTCTGAGATGATCTGTGAGTAGACAATAGACAGTGTTGATCTTCATTACAATAAGTTTCCTCTTCTATGTAAAAGTGAAACAGTGTGCCAATTCACACCAACTGTCAAACTCACAAAGTAGTAACTAACACAAGTTCCTAGATAAAAAGCCCTATACTCTAAGAGAACCATAAGAGGCCCAAAATAATGTTTCAGAAACCCAAGCAATATTGACAGAAAAGGGTGATACTGTAATAACCAATGTTCTAAATAACAGTAAACAGTGAATGAACGGCTACCCCAACTTTTAGTGTTTATACGGTAAGTGGCCTTGTAAACGGTTTTTCTCTTTAAAATTCAGATAAATATATACATGTGTTTGCAATAACAAAATAAACATCTAATTCATATTCTTCTATGCATATAGAATGAAGCTACCAGGCTATCAACAATTGTCCACAATGGTGATACGATGTGAATATAATTAAAGAATCATAATTGAATTAATGAACAACTCAAATGGCAATAAAAAGTAAAGCTAGCATTCATCTCATGTGTCACAATGTTCCATGCCATAGGACAATCTCACAACTTTACTCAAATCAACGGCCCGATATAATAGGCCTCTTAAATGTTAGCAGACGTTAAACTGAATAAACGGCTCAATAAAAGGGGCAAACATTGAAATGTCCATAAACGTAACGGATAGAGGACTTTTACCGTTTTTAACGGCCATTATTTAAAACACTGGTAATAACAAAATAATTACCGTGATGTCAAAAGAAAATAAGTATCAGCAAGCTGCCAAGCAAAGCACAGAAAATCAGGAAAATCCAATTTCTTGCTAGGAGCTTTAACCCTCTTAGAAAACCATAAAAGTTCCTACTTGTATAATTCTGCACCTACAGAGTTCCAACTTCTGAGTATTGCATATATCTACCACTAAAAACTGAAAAATGCCTACATCTACCTCTCAAAATCCTTTTCGCAATAAAAAAAAGGATGTTACTTCGTCCATTTTACCCTGGTATACTTATGTCCTTGTGCAACCACCCAAGTCTTGCTGCATTCTCTATGCACTGACCCTGGCTGCTAAGCACAACTCCACCAACAGCCGAGAATACATCATCTAAGCTGCACATGCCAATCCTTCAATAAAAAGCTGCCAAACACTCCTCACTGCCGTATGCCAACCAGGGTCCAAAAACCGGTGCCAGAACTCCGGAAATCCTGATGAGTACGGAGTACCAGACTTTCTAAAACTGGTTGGTTTTGGAGGTTCTGATTGCCATCATCTAAGCTGCACATGCCAATCCTTCAATAAAAAGCTGCCAAACACTCCTCACTGCCGTATGCCAACCAGGGTCCAAAAACCGGTGCCAGAACTCCGGAAATCCTGATGAGTACGGAATACCAGACTTTCTAAAACTGGTTGGTTTTGGAGGTTCTGATTGCCATTTTAATTGATGTTAGAAATTAATGCTCCTATAAGGTTGACGGAACAACAAACCTTGAAAAAATGCAAAGAAAAAAGAACTTGGCTGAGTTCACCATGAAATAGATCAGTAAGGTAGTAATTCCCGGTGGGCACAGAGATTTTAAAATTATGAAGAATTGAACCCTGGTGCCAACAGATGGAGCACACTTTTGACTTTTGGGAGGAAAGCTAATTTGGTGCATTTGGAATTAATTTAACCCTAAAACTCATTAGCAAACTAAAGAGGAAGTTATATTCAACAGTGCTGTAACATAGCAAGGGTAAATTTTAGAGTTACCATCTTTTAGGGGAGATCCGTTGCCTGTAGGTTCTGCAATTTTAAATGAGTTGATTTAAAAATAGGGTACTTACATAGTGACAATTCCTTCAGAAAATGTATAGATTTACTTTTTTACGTAACTAATGGTGAAGCAATGACCACATTTATCCTGACACAATGCCACTGCTTGTTAGTTTCAGTTTCTCCAATTTGAGAGAACCACAATTAATAGGATCAGCTGAATGTCTACAAAAGTATCCCACTGACAATACAACAAAAATTTGGCCAACAATTTTATATCATTGTCTGTTTAGAGGTGAAGTTCTTAAACTAGCAATCATGTATTACCATGAGTAAGGGATGTATCATCAAGTGAGAACCAGGTAAAAACAAAGAAGAATGTAAGAAACAGGTAAGATGCGAGGACCATACCATTCCCAATTCTCTCCAACTTTGAGCATGCCGTAGTAAACGCTTTCGATATGTGATGCATAGCCCTACTCTGAAATGTTAGAAGAACAATCGAAAGAAAAAAAAGTCACAAGCGACCTAAAATCTGCAATTAAATTGGAAAATCCACCGGAAATGTACACGAATTGTAACGCTCTACATACTAAAAACAATCATACCACATTGTCATCGCATTGCTAGTCTGTGGACACATAAACTAAAGCCACATTGCACAAATTGAAGGAAAATGGAGGGAGGGTTTACAATGCGGGAGGCGAAGACGTTGCAGAGCTGGGGCGCCTGGTAGATGGAACCGTCAAGGATGTAGTAGGCGAGCATGGCGTGGGCCTTCTCGGGGCTCTCCCGCTTCTGCTTGCGGATGACGAACAGGTGCGGCTCCATCACGTCGCTCAGCACGTACTCCATCCCGGTCATCTTCCTGCGAACACCACGAGAAAGGGGCAAGGCCAGTAATTAACCTCCACTTCTTGCGAATTGGGGAGAGATGGCGAAGCTAGGGTTTTACGTGAGGTGGGACATGTCGAGGGGGTGGATTTGGCGAGAGCGGAGGGACTCGTTGTTGCAGGTGATGTCGTAGAAGGGGGAGAGGGCGAAGTAGTCGAAGACGAGGTTGCGGTCGAGCGGGTAGGAGTTGAGCCAGAGCTGGTCGCGGAAGCAGATACCCGTCATGTCCGTGCCCGGCGGGGGCGGGAGCGCGGCCGCTCCGTCGCCCGGGGGCGGTGGGGGGAGCGGCGTCGCCGACATCGCCGCCAAGGAAGCGCTGTGCCCCAAGGAAGTAATATCCTCTGTACACCAAATCGAACGGAAGGGAGAAGGCGGCGCGGGTTGCGAGGATGGAGGATACAGCCGCGCCGGCGAGGAGGGAGGACGCGGTGGCGGCGAGGGGAGGAGGATGCTGTAGAGACGAATTGGCAAAGTGGGAAATTGGCCTAGGGACCAAAATCTTTACCCCTTTATAATTCACCAGTTAATTTTTTTCCTACATGCACACACTATTTCAGCCCCCACAGAGGATACCTTTTTTTTGTTCACCCCAACACGTGCACCCAGAAATCCCCCTTCCTCATAATCAAGCGCTAAGATGCTTTATCACACCACTTCATCAAATCTGATGGACCAAATCATCCGATTCATCTAATCTCCGTGTTGCCCCAAAACGCCCCTAATCGCACGCCCCCAATTGCCCGCCCTGATCCCCGCGTGGCTCCCAAATCATGCGCCCGAAATTTTGCGCGCCGCCCCAAACTTCCTCTCCAAGCGCGCCGCCCCAGGCAGAGGCTCCTCCTCCTCCTCCTCCTCCTACTGGCGCTGCTCCCTACGCGCCCGCGACGCCGCTCTCTTCCAGCTCCGCTCCCTCCCCGGCATCGACGCCGCCCAGGCCTCCGCCGCGCTCGCCACCATCGCCATGTACGACCACACTAGCCTCGCCCCCCTGCTAGGCGCCTGCCTCGCCGGCCCCCACGTCTACCTCGCCTACGAGCTCCGCGGACCGGCGCCGCCACGCTGCCGCTGCCTCAGTAACCGCGCAACCTCAGCTTCACTGTCCTCCGCACTGGCTCTCCCGCGTCAGGTCGCCGCCGATGTCGCCAGGGCCTCAAGTACATCCACCACACGCCGCGCGCCGTCACGGCCGCGTCTCGCCATCCGTGCTCGTCTCAGGCCAGTCTCCGCGCCCCTCGCCCCACTTTAGCGCGACCCGGCTCGCCGCCGCCGCCACCAGGAGGATGAGAATTCGCGGGAGGCGGGCGTGTCCGCCGAGTCTTCTTCTTTGGAGCTATCAGGAGGCGGCAGTGTATCGGTTGGGACGAGGGAAGTAGGAAGGAGTGCGGGTGTCGATGGTGGAGACAGCGGCGGAGGCGGCGAAGCGGGCGGGTGAGGCTAGGTGGGCGAGGGAGGCTGGGAGACTCGTTCCCTGTGGCGGCGGCGGAGAGGCTGGTGGAGGTGGGGCTGCGGTGCGTCGGGGAGGGGATCTGACACGATCCCTCCCGCACGGTGCGTTTCTTCCTCCTTTTTTTCCTTTCTTGGACGATTCTTTCTTCGCCTCTGTTTCTGTGATTTTCTTTGCGGGAAGTGGGGGCTCCTCGTGTGGTGGTGGATCTGGCGGGAGGTGTTTGGCCTCGGCCAAATCCTCTGTTTGGCGATGGAGGTGCGGTTGGCAGCCTGCCTGCTTTGTGTTGGATCTGGATTGGGGGCTGGATCGGCAATGGATCGATTTCTTAGGCTTAGTTTGGCTACGGATGAAATCGGGGCGGCAAATTGGGGGGCTGTCTCGTGAATTACGAGCCACGGCAGTTTTGATCTGAGATTTGTTGGGTGGGTGGCTGAATCGGAGCTGCCGATTTACAGACCAGATGGGTATCTGATGTTTCATCCTTGCGGGATCAAGCGTCATAGTAAATGTGCCACTTTTGAATCAATCCATAGGTATGGATGTGATTGCCACGAGACGTGGTTGCGTGTTCAGGTTCTTGCATTTTCTGTGGTACTGAACTCAAGGGTGTACTATTTCTTATGTTTTGGCTAAATCTGATCAGACACTAAATCTGAAGTGCCATCTCATTATCAGTCCAGTTTCTTTTATGAGAGCAGCAGGTCATGGCCATTGTCGATAATCCCTTTTTGTAGTTGGCCTTTAATTTTTTTTCTATGGCAAGTTACCCATTTCTTAATGCAATGAGATCGCTTCCTTCTCCTTAGAGCATCTCCAGCAGAGCCCCTAAACCAGCCCCTAAACCTTCAAATAGGGAGTGTAGTAAAAAAAACAGATCCAGCAGGGCCCCAACTCAAGCCCCTAAAATTAGGGGGCCCCTAAATTTGCCTCCTCAGCCTGCAAGGGCCCCAACTCAAGCCCCTAAAATTAGGAGGCCTCTAAATTTGCCTCCTCAGCCCCAATTCCCAGGGACACGAGTACAACCCATATTGTTGAAGATAGGGAAATACATGAGAGGCTTCGAAAATTTTATAATGTTTTGAAAATTTTAAATTTAAATTTGAAATTTCATGTTTTTAAATTGTAAATGTTAATATGCTTATGTTTTATGTATTACAAATATATTTGATTGAATTTTAGTGGTGTCAAATGAAGATTATACATAGCGGATATGTCAAAATAGGAGAAAAAGTAAAATAGGGGCTGAGATTTAGAAATTCTTTGACTGTCTTTCAAAGCAGTGACTCAAAAAAATGAAGTCCCTAAATCCAAAATAGGGACCCTGTTTTAGGGGCCCTTGCTGGAGATGCTCTTAGTCTTTCTTGCCATGAACTGCAAGAATCCATCGTCTGAACCCCGAACTGGCGTAAATTTCCCTTGTAGGAGCTTAGCTAGATAGTTGACCAAGAAGGGGTTGCATGAAGAGAGTGTCCTCGCACGTCTCCATTGCCTCGGAGGCGGAGATCAATCTTGATCTCTCACGGGTCACGGCTACTTATCGACAAGCCGAGGCTGATGTTGGAGCGGAAGAGGTCATTCGATGAGCAGTCATGGAGCGAGCTCTCCCACAGGCCAAACGACGGCTTCGACAGCGTCATGCACTCACCCGCGTTCCCCTCCGGCTTCGACTCACCGTTCTCGTTGGGGACGCACTTTGCTGGTCCACACCCCCTTGTGAATGAGGCATGGGAGGCACTGAGGAAATCCGTTGTGTACTTCCGCGGCCAACCAGTTGGTACGATTGTCGCCACTGACCATGCATCTGAGGAGGTGCTCAATTATGATCAGGTAAAAGAATCCATTGTTTTAATGTCCTTTTCTTTCTTTCAGAACTCTGATATTTAGACATGTTTGAAATCAGTAGCCCAAAGTGTTCAGTCTCTGTTTAATGCTTGCTATTGATACACATACACTACCTTTACTTTGATCAATTATTGGCGTTCTGTGAAGGTAAGTTATGTTGTTAAGTTGTCATGGTTTCAGAGGATTTGTCGTTATTTTGTTTCATTATTCACCCTAATCTGTCAAATCTTCTGTCACATGCTTATGGATACCTTTGTGGGAGAACATGTTTATGCTTTAATGGTGATTTCTTAACTGGCATTGGCTTAATTTCCTGGCAATAACTGGCATTACTTTTCATGGCTGGTTTCAGCTGGATTGTAGTAGGTACCTTTTAAAACGCTAAGGCCCTGCTTGGATGAGTGGTAATTTCTTGGGAGGTTTTGGGATTTAGTTCAAATTTGAACTAAATCCTAAAACTTTCCAATGAAATACCTCTAATCCAAGCACCCCCTAAATGTCTATAAACACTAAAACAGTGGTATTAAGGATTGTAAAAGGTTTAGGGAATGCAAGCATCATAGAAAATGGGAAGAAAAATAAAATAAAGTTTTAGTTAACAAGAAAACCACTAGAAAACGGTTTTCGGCAATTCCTGCCATGCTTTTTTTTCTTTGAAATTGGGAAATGGTGACTTTTGTTCTCCAACAGAGCTCATCTTGAACAATGGAAAAGCATAATATAAACCAAGGCACATCGATATTTTTAAATTAAAAGCTACCAGTTTGATGGTGCAACAATATGTTATTGAGTTTTTTTTATTCTCACCTATAGTTGTAAGAAAAATTTATCTACATGTCAACAAGGATCGATTGGTTGTGCTAATTGGTCTTTAAAATAAAGGCACGTTTGGTTGGAGGTCACAATTGTCCTTTTAAGTCAAAAAGCTGCACATGTGGCTCACTGCAGTATGCAACAAGTAGGGTTATGGTCAGCATTCAGCCTTGACACATATTTTTTTGTGTGTGTGGCATGTGTAACAAAGGTTAGTTCACCAATCATTGTAATTGTCGGTGTAATACTACTACGTTTAGCAAAAGATTTTGCTACAATCATCTTGTGATATTTTTTTTAATTTTAGCCACTGATAATGTGATTCTTTTCCTTGTTAGCTTTTGATTTGTATCTGGATATGACGATGTTAATGCCAACAATGGGGATAGGCCGCGGAGATGCGTGAGCAGCAACAATGGTGACGGAAGAGATTGGTTTCGTAATGACTTGGAGGAGCCAACATGGAAACCGAGGAGGACCGGAGCAAGGAAGAGCACCAGCCGCAGAGCGTACAGCGATAACTTGAGTGGGAAATTCGGGAGAGGTGGCAATGCATCTGGAATACTAATTATGAGGGGAATACTAATAATTCAAAGGTACAGATCTTACATCCAATTTAGTGAGGGGAATACATGCAATAGACCGGTATAATCTCATCATGACTTCTGATTGATGAGTAGTATGAGTTTACTTTTTTATTCCAGTGTTTATATATTTGGCATCTGAATTTATGTTGCATATGTGGTTAACAGATGACTCCAAAATGGAGTGAATGTCCTTCAAATAGTTATAAGGAACTATCTTCACACGAAAATGGAGAGTGCAAAGCATCCTTATCAGAAACAGCCCCTTCGTCCACAAGCTATTTAGATTTACCGGCTGTCAACAGAATGTGCTCCCTGTCTGCACAAAAGAAGGATGGTAATGTTTACAAAAGGAGGAAGATGGATAAGGATTCGAATTCTCTTACTGCAGATGAAGAAGTTAAAGAAACGACAACTCGAAGTTTCACGACTTCTGAAGATCACTCTTCGTTACTTCTACGTCGTTTACAAAAAGGATGCTGCTGAATGTTCCTCATCAAATATAAGCCCTACAGAACCAATAATAGAGCTCACATCAGCAAGGGATCTTTGCATTGCCACACTGAGAAAAGATGGACTCATAACTGAATCGCGAACTAGAATCACTACAGAGGAATTCAATGATCGTGATGCGAACCTATATAGCTAGGCATCTTGCAAAACTTGTGGGAGCTTGGAGCATCCACTAAAGAATCTAATATGTGATTCTTGTGAAGCTGCATTCCATTTGCCTTGTTGCATCCCTCGTATTAAAGAGCTACCAACTGATGAATGGTATTGTCTGCCATGCTTTAGGAAGAAACCTAATAGTCTCTATGGCAAACTGTCAGAGGGCAAGGTCCAATCCTCTGGGAATATTAACCAAAGGCCTCATGGCATGAGTCATATAGAGTACATGTTGAAATATACTGAACCATATGTTACTGGGGTTCGAATTGGTAGAGATTTTCAAGCACAAGTGACAGAATGGTCTGGTCCCACTTCCAGGTGTGCTTACTTGTGCAATTGCTTGTAGTTCTAACATTTGCATTAGTTAGGAATAGTAACATGTAAATTTTGGTATAGTAAACTTAATTTCTGTAGATAGCTCTTTTACATGAACATAAAGATGAATATAGTTTTTGTTAGTGTTATGGTCATCACAATCTCAAGTAGAGTTTAAACTTTTTAGGTAACAGTGTTGTACGATATGCTCTTCCAAATTGTTGGGTTAAATATGTAGCTAAACTATCATGGTCATCACCATCACAGTAACGCTATATTTCTATTTTCTTTTGTTTCTTTAGGTTTTTGTCAATGCACAACTTCATGTCTCAGGAGGGGCTCTTGGAGGTGGTCGCATGGTAGAAGACTCCTCAAGTGTTGCAGGTTCCATTTTACAGAAATTTGAAATTGTCATTTAATTTGCATAATTTCTTGCCTCTTGGTGCCAATTCATGGAACTTTAGAAAATTATCCTATTCTTGGTGGCAACTCAAAAATCTTGGACCTCAGTTTCTTTGGTGGTAATTAGCAGAAAGGTCATTTAAGAATGAATTACTTTCTTAGTTTCTTTTACTAATCTCCCTGTTGGTTGAAGTGGACATTTTTTGCTCAATGGTTTTCACTTATAATTGATCAGAACATAGCAAGATGTATGCTGTTCCTGTTTATATGTGCAACACAGATATCCCTTTTATCAAAGTACATGGTCTGTTCAAAATACTTGAGTGCTGTCTATACTTTTGGAATTGACCACTTGATTTCCATATTCCTCAAAATCGTTATTTTCTGTGTCATCTGCCTTTTTTTAGTGTTGGACACTGCTGCTGAAGTTTGGTGCGACACAAAATCAGTAGTCACAACTCCAAGGACAGGAAGATATAGTGCAGATGCAGCAGGTGGTGATGCATCTGTAGAGCTTACACGAAGATGCAGGCATGCAGCTGCTGCAGTTGGTGATTTGATATTCATTTATGGAGGTTTGCGCGGAGGTAAGGTGCTTCAGTTTTTTAGTCTCTTCGGAATCCTGACATCAAATTCTATTCTCCTGCTGTTGTGTAGCATTGCTGACTATGCCCTTCTTTCCTTTTCTTGAGAAAAGCTTAGTATCTCCTGTTTAATTTATAGTGTCATAATGCTTGCATGCCAACACTGTTGTATGTCAGCTTGGCACTGACTTGAAATAAATCTTTTGTGCCCATATTGTTTCTGGAGTTGTCCAATTAGCTTTCTTGTTACCTGCGTAATGGATGGTTACTTCTATTGCAGGCAAGAAGGTGAGCAAGGCTCCTAAGATCCAGCGTCTTGTGACTCCCCTGACCCTCCAGAGGAAGCCTGCTAGAATTGCTGAGAAGAAGAAGAGGATCGCCAAGAAGAAGTCCGAGGCTGCGGAATACCAGAAGCTGCTTGCACAAAGGCTCAAGGAGCAGAGGGAGTGCCGGAGCAAGAGCTTGGCCAAGCGGAGGTCCAAGCTTTCTGCTGCCGCCAAGGCTGCCGCTACCACCGCTTAAGATGTTGAGAACTTGATATGATTCAAATCCTTTCTAAGTTACACCCGAATAACCTCCTGCACTGTGTTGGATTAATAGGCCCGCTACTTTCAGCCTTCCCGAGTAATTGGTGCAATTTTGCATGAACATGGTACTGGCTTGTCTGGATTTTTGAGTACCGGAGATTTATTATGTTGGTTTCTAAAGCGTATCAGGGATTAGATGATTTTTAATGATAAACAGTTGCTATGTTACTTTATGCACTTGCTTGTGTAATCAACGATATAATAATAACTTTCTGTATCTTTTTTTTGTGCACATCTTACTATGCTTCATTACCAAAACATATAATACCTTTTATTTATTTGAATTGTATTACCAAATATCGCCGTAGCGTTAGCACGGGCAATATACTAGTCGAGGAAGTTGGTTGATGAGTATTAAATAAAAAATAGACTCAATATATGATTTGCCTCGGCCGAAGGTAAAATGAGCCAGATCATCAATTTTTCTCCGGATAAACATTGTTCCATAGTCGTCACTGCAGAAAAAAAATTTAGTGGAGCCGGTATATAAATCCTTTTCTATACATATTTGATATTGATTGATGCCATGTGGATACCTCTATAATCCAACGATGTTCCCAATTCCACATGGATGCAGGCCAAGGCGATGGATGCGGCTCGGCTCCCAGGCACAGCGCGCATGATGATCCCGTGAGCATTGGATTGCAGGAGTATCCACGTGGCCATTGATGGAGGCAGAAAATTTTAAAAGAGGGGGCCAATAATAAAATGAACCTCCACTAATGATTGTACAGTTATACTAGATACTAGACTACTAGGGCTTGGATTGCACATACATATTGTCGGTGTATTCTACACCAAGGTGCCCACTGCACTTTAGTAAAAGCCGCCGCTATCGGACACGTAGCATCCAGGTCACGCCACTAGCGGTCGGAGAGGTCGCCGCCCAGCGAGTAGGCGGCGGACAGGCCACGTCGCAGGCGGCTAGCGGTGATCGCCGGCGGGAAGGCAGCGACCAGGCCACGCCTTTGGCGGTCAGCTGAGTGATCGCCAGTAGGAAGGTGGCGACCAGGCCATGCCTTTGGCGGTCAACTGAGTGATCGCTAGCGGGAAGGTGGCGACCAAGCCACGCCTCTGGCGGTCAGCTCCGTGGTCGCCCAGCGGATAGGTGGCAGTCAGGCCACGCCGCTGGCGCCCAGTTCCCGAGGCCACCTAATGACCTGCGCAGCCATTCAAGAGGTCATGGACATTTAATGCGTGACGTGCGCATTAAATGGGGGTAATGAAGGCCACAGTCCGGTGGCGTGTGTTCCCAACGCGCGCCATAATGGTGGGTGACGTCAGGGTGCAATTTCCCACCCCGGTGGAGCGGGCGAAGCCGGCAGGCGCGGCGCTCAAGGACGGGGGAGAGGATGTCTGCGCCAGGGCATTAAATGTGTTGCAGGAGCCTTTAATGCCATGGAGTAGGTTAATGAGTATAGCTTGTTGTGTAAGCCTCCCATGCGCCTCGGCCAGCCCGAGTATAAAAGGGAGTTGGGGTGCATGGGAGTAGAGGTTGGATCATTTTTGCTCAGATTAGACTCTCCACTCTGGGTAGGTTGGTCTGAGCTCCTTTGGGTTGCTGTTCATCTTCCAGCTCTTTCCAAGGGCACTGAAAACACAAAAAGACAGGAGTAGGGCTATTACTCTCAGGAGGGCCCGAACCTGAGAAAACGTCTGGGTCTCCTTGCATGCTTCGCCCCTGATTCTCTCTTTCCTGAGCAATCTCCATGAAAGCCCCGGTTAGAACTTAGTATACCCTTCGCCGGAAGGGGTCTGTTGGCTCATACGACGACACATACTGTCCGTCCTGGATAGCTGGACTCCTGGCGCAGTGGTGTTGGCCGCGACCGGCGAGACGCGAGAGCGACGGATGGAGTCACGGAGGGAGCACGCCACACGCGAGGCGAGTCACGGAGGGACCGAGGGAGCACGCGAGACTATAACGCCGACGACTAGACGCGAGAAGTCGCGAGACCAGTTGGGACGCGATCGTTCGGTCTCCCGTCTGGCTGTCTCCCCACGAGTCCACGTCTTCACGAATCACAAGTCCCCACCAGGCACCAGCCCCTTGGGCTCCTGGTCCTGCTGGGCCAACGACGCCGACCGAGGCCCAAGCCCACCTAAGCTCTGGCCTTGGTTTCGCCCATGCACGTGGCATCAATCAGCGTCAGGTATTCACGAGAAGGGGTTTGCGTATCGGCTCCACTGAATTTTTTTCCCGTCTCCGCTGCCTCTTGTTTCAGTATCTATGCTACTTATGAATGAAGAGCTGCACTACTGAATAATCGGGCTAAAAATATTTGGTATTTGGCAGCCTGGCTATTAGGTGTGGATAAAGAATGGGAATGAGAGGGGTGGGGTTTATGATTTTATACTTGGTAGGAGGGGTAATTTTCTTCTAACTCTAGTGACAAAGTTAGAACTCAACACACCAAAACCATAAGAAGCTACCCAGATCGGCTTTCAGCATCTCCTAGTACAACTAGGTTGCTAGCATTTAGCTTCTGGCTGCGGAAAAGCCTGCCGTTTGGGATTAGCTTCTAGCTTCCAAAAAGAAGAAGCCAAAACTAAAGCCATCCCAAACAGAACCTTATAAATTCAAGCTAGTGTTGCTCGTCTGTAGTCTCCAAACACCTCACTCCTCTCACAAATAATTCAGGCAATAGGTGGGCCTTAAGGCGTGTTTGTGCCACCGCGCTCGACATCTTTCCCCTCTGGCACCAACCTCAAACTCACCCCTCGCTCGTGCCATCGCCCCCACCCTTCTTCCTTGCTCGTATCGCCACCCCTCGAACCCTCCTCCCTCGCTCGAGCCGCCCTCCCCCTTCCAAACCTCCTCCATCGCACGTGCAGCAGACCCCAACCCTCATCCCTCACCTGTGCCGCTACCCCCAAACCTCCTTCCAACCCCCTTCTTCTAGACACCTGATGAGGTGGTGATGCCAAATCCAATGTTGGCATCACCGATCGCTGATCTAGACACTGTCAACGCCTCATTTCCCGCCATTTCATGCAACCGCCGCGCCCCAAGTTTATCACGCTGCTAAGTGGTCTGAGGTGATGTGGAACCAATCTCTCTCGCACCTTAGAGGTGCCCATCAGACTAAATCATAGGCATTTTGGAGAGGATTTATTTAAATAATCCTTTTTTATTCATGAATTACAAAAATATACCATGATATATTTTTTTGCAGAAGTAGCCGAAAGTCACGCTGTGGCAGTGCGACGGGTCACCAATCGCTGTCACGGCACGCGATCTGTCGCCAATCACGCCACGGCAGCGCGACAGCGCCCAGTTGCGCTGTCGTGGCGCGACATCTCCCCAATCGCGCTACCGTAGCGTGACAGATTCCACAGTACCGTGGTAGCGAAACAACGCGGCAACAACGATAAAAAGGTTTGTGGCAGCGAGAAAAAGAGATTTTTTTTGAAATAATCATTTTTTATTCGTGAATTACAAAAATATACCACCATTTTTAACCAATTTTATTTTTGAATTACAAAAATATACCACCATTTTTATTCTTGAATTACAAAAATATACCACCATTTTTTATTTTTGCAAAAATGGACATTAATCGCGTAACGGTGGACGCTAATCGCGCTATCGTACCACGACAGCAGTTTTTGTCGCGTTTTCGTGCCGCGACAATCTTTGGCATGCTGTGGCAGCAGAGAGAGAGAGAGAGAAAGTGAGCGGGAGCCGAGAAAAAATAAATAAATTACACTCGATTTTTTGGGCACAAATAGCCGTCTGTCGCTCGCGCCAACTAAAATTCAGTTGCGCTGGGCTGTCGCGACTGCAATGTCACGAGTCGTGATAGCAAATTCGAGAGCCCTAATCACTGCTGCCTGCTGCGACTAAAGAAAAAAAGAGCGAAAAAAACAATCGTGATAGCAAAAAAAAGCAGCCACGATAGAAAAAAAAAGCGAAAAAATTATTTATTTTTGTCCATTTAATTGTCGGGCTGTCGTGACAGCGAATTCAATCGCGCCGGGTTGTCGTGACAACGAATTCACCGACAGGCCCAATCGCTACCGCCTGCCGTGACTGGAGAAAAAAAGAGCAAAAAAATAGCCACGACAGCAAAAAAAAAAAGAGCGAAAAAAGTAGCCACGGCAGGAAAAAGCAAAAAAATAATTTACTTTTGCCCAATTAATTCAATATTTTATATCTTTTGCTAAGAAGCTCCAAATCCAACAAAATAAATTTATAAATTTGTATTAAGCTATAAAGATTCTGATTATACAATAAAAACTAATATGTTTTTATGCAGATATAAATTGTTTGAATAAAGTTTACTTAAAGACTCTTTTGTGAATTATTAAGAAACTATGCAAACCGTGGCTCTAAAAATCATGAAATAAATATGACTTACTCCTGGGATCTTAGTCCTATTTCTGCAAAAATAGTTAGGAATGAACTCAGTCGAATAAACCAAATGACTATAACAAACCTCTCTTGCATGCAATATCAATTAGTTAAAATTTGGATCAAATGAACATGAAATTTGGTAAAACCAGTTTTATTGTGTTTCTGAGGTTACAAGGATCACAAATATACAAAAATATATAAGTTTAATCATGGTGTGAATTATTTTTTGTTTAGTCAAAGTTTCAATACTAGAATAACTCGAATAGTCGTAACTTTTGTAAACAAACTTAAAGCTTGATGGAACCAAATCCTAGGTCATTTAAAAGTGGTACCCTTCCTGTTTATGCAAAAATGTATCACATGCATGAAATGTAGAACTTAATCTATTAAATACCCTAATGCTCTTTTATATGAAAATCGTCGTGAATAAAAATGAAATATTGCGAGACCAACTTTAAAACACTCTTAGAGGTACCTCCTACCAGTGCCTAAAGAATAATTCAATAATCCTTTAAGGTGCAACCACAATCTTAGAAAGAAAACTGAGTCGTTATCACGTAAATTTCAGAAACGCTTAAGCCTTTTCGGCAGCCCATGAAATATCATTTTTAAATGTAATTTTTACTAAGAATGGACTAGATTTGCTCTTCGATATATGGACTACCATATTCTAGAAAAATATTTAATTTACACCTTGCTTTGCATCTAAATTCTTCTGGTGCAATAACCCTAAGTATTATAATCAACAACAACTCATGTTATGAATAGTTAATCCTAGGAAAACTTTAGCTAAAGTGTTTAAGTCATAAGGATCATTGTGAAAAGCATGTAGATGCATCAGTAACGTTAGTAACCAAACCCAACCTGTGTTAATTATTTCTTATGCAAATCATACTTAGGGCACATAAAATGAAAGTTCAGATGATGAAATAAGCAATAGATTATATTACAAGGGTATTACAGTAGTGAAGAAATTGCTATATAAACTAACTAAGGAAGGTGGTATTTGTCATGGTGGAACAAATGGTCATTCCGCCTACCTAGGTAGAGTGGGAATGATGTCCAACATTTTTTGGACATTACCGTTCACGTGTAAGTTTTGCGATTTATTTTTGGACACCGCTCAATCCCTCTTATGAAAGAACTCCATGGGGATGCGCAGTTCTCCCAGCTATCGCCGATTGGGTGGCCAATGCCATACGTCCCAGGGGTATAAGACCGAACTTTTTAGTCTTTATGTGGATTTCCGCCCTCCCAGATGGGCATGTCATCCCGATTCCCGGCATCCCCTATGTTAATACCACCCGGGTTCCTGGATGGTCTGTGTAACCTATCAAGGATTTATTGCGTAGTGCAGACCTCGGCCGGCTGCTTCCCCTTGTCCCTTCCTCTTCGAGAGGAGGTACCCTCTTGCACTTCTGGTGCGTTGGCCGTTGGCGGAGACTTGCCGAGATGCCTGCTCTGTTTCGGCTCATACTCCACCGTATGGTGTAGGAGGTGTGAGTTGGGCTTGTTCTTGTAC
Organism: Rhipidocladum racemiflorum; assembly: GCA_036346355.1. Classification (NCBI taxonomy): domain Eukaryota; kingdom Viridiplantae; phylum Streptophyta; class Magnoliopsida; order Poales; family Poaceae; genus Rhipidocladum; species Rhipidocladum racemiflorum. The sequence continues at coordinate 9,684,025 of CM070579.1, forward strand.
AACCGGAAGCATGCCCTGCAGTCAATGCAGTATGCCCGCTGTGGTCGTTGAATAACACTGTAGGCGTACTCAGGGTCTGGCTTTTCTGGGCGGTAGTAGCACCACGGAGACGGTTGCTCCCCCCAGTTATCCCAAGCGGGAAGGGTGAGATGTGGGTGGTACGTCTCCAGGTCCACCCAATTGAATTAGCCGCACTATTCATCCTCGGCCAAGAGGCACCGGTAAAATCTTTGGTCGGCTAGATCATCGTGGCAGGTATCAACCACTGCATGTAGGTTGTGTTCGCAAACTTTGGGGCTTTCAGGTGGCCCTTAAGGACGTTTATCCTTTGACTTGAGCAATTTCGTAAGATTCTTTTTGAAGTCCTGTATGCGACAAACTAGTTTAGAATTATTACTTTGTGAGTGAAACATGAGCATGTCGCATGAAACTCACCGATTAGTTGGTCTCTTGCCCACCGGCCCTGAACTCTGGTCGATCTAGAACGAGGACATATCTCAGTGGGGCAAAGTAGGGTAGGCGTCATGGCAGTTGTAGATAAATTCATAGTCATATCGTTCTGGCCCGTCGATCCATTGGAAGAAGCAACACCGGTCCTTGTGCTAAAAAATAAAGAACAATGCATGAAATAGTAGTGTTACCCTGTATTGTATGGACACTAGTAGGTTTAACTCGTAGCGGCAGCCACAACAGTAGTGAGCGCAGGTGGCTGTATCTCCACCGGAAGGTTTTAGTCGCATTTCGGCCGGGGCAACTGCGGCAGAACTGGGGCATCAACGCTACTGGCATCTGGGTATTTGGGGGGGGGGGTAAGTTCCGCTTGTTGAAGAGTCGACGGTAGAATAACATCGTGCCTTAATTTGTGTAGATTAGGCTAACGTATATTGTTGGTCTGGCGATAGTGGATGTGTATCCCTCGGACGGTTTTATAGAGGTGGTGAGGGGCTTCTTCATAGAACTACATCACTTGTTGCTTTATGAAAGCTGTAGGACATAGCATGTCACCCCTTTGGCAAAGCTACATGGCCTGCCACACTTTATGAAAGCTGCATGACATCGACCTGTTAAACTCTGTGAAAGCTGTACGAATTGTCACCCTTGATCAAGTCTGGTCATCCTATCACTCTTTGTGAAATTTGCATGACTTGTCATTCTATATGAAAGCTGCATGACTAGTCACCCTTTGTGAAAAGCTGCACGACTTGTCACCCATTATGAAAGCTGCATGACCTATCGCCCTCTATCAAAGCAGGTCGTCCTGTCACTTTTTATGAAAGCCACACGAGTGGTCACCGTCAATTAAAGCTGCACTACCTGTCGCCTATTGTGAATGCTGTTCGACCTGTCACCATCTATGAAAGCTGCACGACTGGTCACCCTTAACCAAAGCTGCACGACATGCGTCCTATGTCAACGATGAACGGCCTGTCACCTTAAGATTTGTCATGAAGCGTTCATACATGTGACATATGCGGGGTGGAGTAAACAAGTCAGCATGCAACAAGAAATCATATTGAATATGGAACAAGAAAATGCAGACGATATATGAGTAACAACATAACATTTCAACATAGAAATACAACGCTCAATCGGCGGCCTCCCCTCCTCTCCCTAGTGACCTCCCTGGTCGTCCTATGCATGAGGTCTGGTCCGCCTCACTGGTCAATGTGCAGCGGCAAGTCAACGTCTGGCCCTGAAGGGGTCCGCCAGTTGGGTGCGTGGCTGGTCTGGGGTCCAAGTGGCACATCTACTGCAAGAGTATGGCATGAAGAACTTGAGTCCGTAGGGTGTGCATGCGTGGGGGCACTCGGCTGCGACCCAAATAGGAAGTCTGGATGCGTTGGACCTGCATAGTCCGTGTCGAAGTCATCCGCTCATGTGTACGACAGAGTGGGGTCCTCCGGACAGTAACCTGAAAGTAGTACAACATGTTGGAATAAAGCATGTGTTTCAAAGTAAAGCTTCATGCAATGTAATTTTACAACGACCGTGCAACACACCTAGGGTCTGAACCATGATAGGAGTACCCATCCATGGCGCGCTGGTAGGGTATCTAAATGGGTAGCCTGTCATACACAAGTATTAGTTACCACGAAATAAAATGGATATATAAGTGAGCAAGTAAGTAAGTTACCTGGCCCTAAGTACGAGGGTTGATGCCATGATGAGCTCCCCGGCTGCTCCTGTAGCAGTGTCAGAGGGTACGACAAGGTGGGAGGTCTGAACGACAGGACAGTGGGGTCATCGGACGGTGGTGTTGGTGGTCATGTACTAATCCGGACCCCTCCTCTAATAGGCCTGCCGTATGCGAGGCTGCACCACCGGCGTCGAACCTATGCCGGCACAAAACGGCCTGCACAATCCTCCTCGTCTTCACGATCATCTGATCGACGAACGCCATGAACTTTTCCCTGGAGATCTCTAAACCCCCCACACAAACGGGCTCTCACGGACCTCAAGTCCTGCCCAACCTCTGTCCCCATTCACCATGAAAATGTTAACATGCCATAAGATATATGTATGTTTGCATTACATTAAAAATTTAAGTACACTATCTAGTGGACGTATCACGCATCGCCGATGCAACGTGACTGAGATATGTGTCGTCAGCACTAGCCGGTAGGATATCCTCCTGGTCAACAGCGGGCAAAAGGCGTACTCGTGTAAGTGGGAAGTACCATTGCAGGTACTCTTGGTATCCCTGTATGTCATACGTGATCCCGTGTGCAACCACATCCTATAGTGCATGACTCCACTGCTCCACCCAACGGGCCATCTTCACGGCCCAGTTAGTCCGGCGGCCCTGCACACCTTTTCTCGAATGTCTGTGGAAGTTATCAACCCGTTAGCATATGTAGTCACTTGCATTCAAAATGTAAGGAGAAGAAAAGTTATGAACATGTGTGCCTCTATGGGGATTGGCACACCGCGCAAAACAGGGACCTCTTGCTTGAGTCCGAACTGCCTTTATTACCCGGTGAACCGAGTAATCCTCAACGTAGACATCGAACACAAGCTTCCGCCGTGTGATCGAGTACGGAAGATCTCGCGCTCAAAGGATGGACAAACCGTACGGTGCACGCTCCCTGACCTCCAGTAAGGTGTAAGGCTCCCACCGGACATGCTCGGCCTGCAAAAGGTCAAACGCCTCCGTGAAGTATGCGTACACACTCTGTACCTGCAGACCAGCCCACTGTGGCTACAAAAGGTACCGACAAAAAGTTAATAGAAAAGAGGCAGGAATGTGATATTGCATAGTACAAAAAAGATTTATTTACCCATCTACAGCACCAAAGTGAGCCCACCGTAGGTCGGTCCACCTCCATGTCGCCGTAGAACTCCGGGCCATACACTTGGTCCTTAACCCATGGTCGTTTGATACGGAAGCACTCGAATGACCAGAGCATGAGCAAGAGTGGGCACCCAGAGAGGATCGAATTGAGGCAAGTCCTGAGGCACGCGTCGCATAGACCCTGGTAGGTGGCACAAAATACACCTGACCCCCAGCTGTACTGAGGTACCTCGCCGGTTGCAGCGTCAGCAATGGCTCGTGCGATCGGAATGAGCCTAGCGTCGACGCTGTCTCCATTGGTGGTGGTGAACATCACCCACCCGAACAACCACAAAAGGTAAGCCTCCAAGTGCCAGCTCACCTGGTACTCCACGACGTCCCCAGCCACCTAGTAACATGCAAGAAGAAAAGTTTGTTGGTTACACCGATAAATTAATTCACACCAATTTTGAACCACGACAACACATACCTCGAACTGGCGAAGCCGTGTGAGAGTAGGACCGTGCTTCTATCATGGGTGTAATGGGGCGTACTGCGGCTGGCCTCCATGTGTAGGGGAGAGGACTGCTGCGAACCTAGCAAAAAGGTCATCACGCCAGTCATCATCCACCTCCTCTGGCACAACCGCCTGGCCAGCGACCGGGAGACCAGTCAGCATCGAAACATCCTACAGAATCGGCGCCATCTCTCCGTAGGGCAAGTGAAAGGTATGCGTCTCCGGCCACCAGCGGTCCACGAGGGCAGTAAGGAGGGATCGGTCGAAGGGAAAGCGTCGGGATCTCTCCATGACCCTAACCTCACCATCCGGACCATCGACGATGTCCTCCTGTGTGCCATCCACCATCCGCGCAAGGGGAAATAATCCCGCCACCTCCAACCTGCAACAATAAATTACAAGTTAGGGTACAACGTGTTGCGACCTACTAAGTACGATAAAATTTGGTACGCTTACATACTTGGGTAACCAGCATCTATCAAGGCCCTAGGCACGTGCTAGACTCCGTGTTGACAATACACCAGGATCCACATCCGCTCCGACAGTACCGTGTAAGCGTCCACGATGGTGTGCATTCAAGTGGCGATCTAGAAGGCCGTACAACCAATCGCCACGATTGGCCACAGCCACCGTACCAGCGCACAATAAACAATTTAATAATTTCTATTGGTCAGATAAAAGAGAGACATTATGTTAAACTAAAAAACAAGTAATACCAAACATATGACGGAAACGGAACATATGAAAAACAAGCAATACGGTACGAGCAGTAACGAAAAAAATAAGCAATACCATTCATATGATGAAAATAGAACATACTTGTGAACGCAATTCTTCTCACAATACAATTAATCACTCTTTGAAGCATAACATACACACATGCACAACAGTTTTGACAAAATGAAATCCGACCACTCATCTAAAAACTGTAAGGACTTAACATACACACGTAAGGGAACTGTATGATTATTATATTCCATACAAAGGAAAAGAACTCCCGAACATGGCAACACACCTTAGTAGCAACACCGGATTAACGTCACAGCCGCACAGAGGACAACGGTGCTCGTGGGGGGTTGGGGATCTGCCGCCGGATGGTGAGACGATGAATGCAGGAGAGGAAACAAGAAAACAATGAGTAGTTTACCAACAAATCAAGAAGAAGCAGCCAGATCTAGAGGTCCACAGCAACTTACCAGTACCAAATCGGCCGCCGAATGCCTCGTCGGGGTTGGGGATCCGCCGGTGGCTTCTGGGGATTTCGGATCTGCCGAGGGCTTCTCGGGGGAGGGGGAGAAATGGGGAGCTCTGGCCCGAGCTTCGGATGGGCGAGCGAGCGAGTGGATGTGACGGTGGCGGAGGACGAGAGAGCAAGAGAGTGGAGGGGCGACACTCCGTGACGCGCGAATGAAAGCTTCAGTTGCGCCTCGCCGGATAGCGAGCGGAGAGAGACTCGCCAAATATAGCGATTCTCTCTACGCTCGCTAGATTTGGAGAACGGAGTAGCGAAGCTGTTGGAGGTGTTTTTTTTGCAGCCACTCGGTAATATTTAGAGATAAAGAATAGGATAGAACGGCTTTTGGAGATGCTCTAAGCTGCCGGCATTAACACGTAGAACCCACTCATCCCATGCATTACAGTCGAGATGGCCAATTTCTGATGCATCCAATCGGTTGCATTGCACTATACCACAAAGTTCAGGCAGTAAGTTACGAAACCTTTGTTTTTTCTAGCTCCCGCCATTTTTTTCTTGTGACAAATCTAACCTTCCAAATAAATTTACAATAATACTCCATCAATTTCCTGCTGATCCTCGGTATGTTTATTAATTAATCACTTTGACTAGTCACTTAATTAACCAATTTAATTATTTTTATCACTTAATTAAGTCACTACTTAAGTAAATTTACTTAATTAAGTGACTAATTAAGTCACCAATTAACATGCACGTATCTATCAAGCTAGGATTGCTTAGCAAGACCGTGCTGCCGTACTTTGCGACTTGTGACCTACAGAGTCCGAAGCTGCTCTGCCACGATGAATTGTGCTCCTATGGTATAGGAGCACTGCAGGTGACATGTATTATCTATCGTGTCTTTGGCGATTAAGGAGAAAGCCATTATTTTTGCAAATTTATACATATTTGTAAATAAAAAAAAATGCGTGAGAGGACCGAAAAAGCGATGAGGCTACTACATCCTTCAATGCGGTTGGGCCGGCATGGTGAAGCAGGCTAGTAAACTAGCAATACGAATAGCAGAGCAACGACAAGTTCCCCATACTTTCAGTCCACCCAACCCGAGCGAGGGTAGTCAGGGCTTACCCAGACTAGATCTACATCACAAGGAGCCTAGCTCAAGACAGTTGCGTATCAGTTTCCTTTCAGTCCACCAGCCTAGAGATTTCGATTGAGTGCATCCACATCAAAACGAGCCTAGCCCAAGACAGGTCCACTGCGTCTCAGTTTCCCCACATGGCCACCCAGTCTATAGTTGTGACTGGCTGACGCCTGACACGGCATCGGCATCCTTTGTGTTGTGATGGGTTGGCCGCATGAGTTCAATTTGGGTATATTTTGTTGGGACACGATAACTGATGCGTGTATGGGTTGTTTATGTTTAGATATAGCTAGATTTTGAGTTTTAGTTGTTGAAATACGTTTGAACTTTATCGTATTGCGTGTGAATTTGAATCTATCTCTTGTTGGCTTTTATTATAAATACGGTAGACCTTGTGAAAGAGAATTAATCTAATTATTTTATTGGTGCATCACAGTTGATCTAAAGGCGAGCGTCGTTGTTTCGCAACACCTTATCAGCACGAAGCTCCCAGAGACTGATCAAGATCATCTGTCTGCATCAATCTACATTGTATCGAATTCGATCAGCAACACACGATTAAATATACTATGAGCCATATGTAAGTTTGTAGCACGTAAGTTAATCGCATTTAAATAATTTTTTAATCCTGCAGATTAATTTCCCCTAATTACCTAGATTATTTCTTTAGCCTAAATAGAAATTAGGGTTTGAGATTACTATTTATCGAATAAATAAATAAATAATGATGTCTGGCATCTACTGCTCGATCGATTGTGTGTCCCACTGGTCAGTCGTCGAGCCTCACGGGGTGCTGTGTAACATCCCAAAATTTCCTCTAATATATTTAGTGTGTTTCTGGGATTATTTAGAATTTTCTGGAATTTATTTGGACTCAAGTTTATTGAACTAATCGCATTAAATAAATATCACGCATTTTTGCATAAGCATAAAATCCAAAATTTTGTTGATAATTAAGATAATTGGTAGACGAGAGTGTTCGCTTCAAATATTTTCGAAAAATATGTTATATAACGTAAGTCGTTGATTTTATAAAAATCACTTCAGGTGTCTGATTTACGAAAAGATTTTTTTACGAAAAATCTACACGTCGAAAAATCGCGAAACCAACTTCGTTAGGTTCCAAATAGTTCCTACTATTTTAGAGGAATTTTTCAGATTTTTAGAACCTCCGGTTATTTTTTTCCGCAGCGTGTTTCGAAAACATAATTGAGTATACATGTATACGTGTATACATGTGTGTGGGATATTCGCACGTTTCCTCTGGCTGTTTCCCAGGATTTGGCAACGCTTGCTCTGGCCGTTTTGCATTCTTTTTTTTCAGTTTCCGAGCACGTAGCCCTGCGACGTTCTATCTACTAGTAACTGCTCTGTGAGTATTGAATAACACCAGTAACTGGCTATTAGCAATGACGTGAATAAGCTCCATGCGCCTGCATGACTTTTTGTGTACTCTCCTGTACGTTTCCTCTCCAGCCGGTTTCTAGTCCTCCATTTCTCCAAGCCTTACAAAGCTATACCCAACATTTCTATTGCCTCATTCCAACGTTCTAGTCACCATCCCATTTCCATTGCCTCACTTCGTGCCAACCGTTGCCGTCGCCGTTGGTTGCCGTCGCCGTCGTAGTCCTTGCCACCACTGTCGTCGTCGTCTTTGTCACTGTCGCCGCATCGCCATCGCCGCTGCCGTCTCGTTGCCGCTGTGTACGTCGCCGTGGTCTACGTCGTCGCCGTAGCCGCTGTCGTCGTCGCCATTGGAATCATCGCTGCCACTGTCGCCGCTGCCATTGACGTCGTCATTGCCGCCGCCATCGTCATCGCCGCCGTTGACGCCGCCGTCTACGTTTCCACCATCGCCGTCGTCGTCGCCGCTGCCGTCTCGTCGCCGTCGCTGCCGCCGCCATTTAGAGTAGTGCAATCTAGAGTAGCGATCTAGATCAGTGCAATCTATAGTAGCGATCTACATCAGTGCAATTTAGAGTAGTGATTCTAGTTCTTTAATTTAGAGTAGCAGTTATATTTATTTAATTTACAGTGGTGAGATTAGTTTGCATATGTAAACGTTTTTAAATTTACAGTAATGAAATTTACTTATTAGCATTGTTGAAGAAATCATTAATCGGTAACTAATTGGTCGACCTAGGATTAACTGAAGTAATCGGTCAATCATTAGTCGGTAGGTCCGCAAGGGCAATATATCGATGTAATTACAAAAATATTGAAAAAGTGATTAATCCTGTTTTATCGATTGGTCGGCCACGCTTTATCACCGTAAACATAAAAAATGGAATCTTTAGGTCTTCGATCACGAGCCAATCGGCCAGTTAATCGGCTAATCGGGCCATTTTTTCGAACATTTAGCAAATAGACATATTACACATGCGCTATAATATTATAAGAATATAGTATCGATAGCGGGGTAGTTAATTAGCGTGGTTGAAATTACGGTTCTGATATTCCATTTTATTTTAAGTAGGGAAGGAAAAATTAATTATGTCTATGTCTATGTCGTCGCAGTGATGTCGGAACCAGTGAAATTCAGGGTATATTATGGCGATGGTGAAGTAAAAAATGGGCAGAATGGAGTGGATTTAAGCTGCTTTGCGGTCACCATGGCCGAGCACTTGTCCCCCGATACTGTTAGCATTCGTGATATAAAACTTTGGTTGACCCAATTTTTTTCCCTGGATCCAAGTGTTTATTCTGTTAGCATCCAAATCGTATACACGCCAGCGTAGCAAGGGTGACCGGTGTGTGGGAGTTGAAGATGAAGATCGAACACAGTTGTGGCGAGAAATGGTTAAGATGATGCAAGGGATCTAGCCTCGATTGTGTGATCTTTGGTGCAAGCTTGCCCTAGGGAAGAGGTGAGTACTACTGGTGTGAGCGAGCGACACATCGCCTCTGGTGAACAAGTTCAGCCCGGTGTCGGTTCAGCGGCGGAAATGGGGATGATCACATGGATGCAGCAAGCGCAGAAGGTCGGGCTGATGAAGGGGAGGATATCGATCAACTTGTGGATCAATTGGATTGGGTGGACCGCATGGCGACAGAAGAGGAAGCCGAAATGTTGGACCCAGTCGATACCATCGGCGAAGATGATGACCGGGAGGAAGATGATGAAATGCATGGTAGTACTCGCTCAGCGGAGGTACCCATCCCCGATGAATGGAACAGGCAGAACAAAGCGGGTATGGAAGCTTTGTGGGGACATGACTCGCATTGTGAGTATGGTACTGGTGCCATTCGGTTGAATCAAATGTTCCCGAACAATTCTGAATTGAAGTTGGCAGTGATCTTGTGGGCACTATCGCTGCAAAGAGAGTTTCAGGTTGTCCTGTCTAGCCCAGATAAGTACACAGTGAAGTGCGTAATCGATGGTTGTGAATTTAAAGTACATGCATACAAGCCGAAGTGTGAGACATATTGGATTGCATCAAGAGTGGACGAGCACACATGCAGACTAGAAAATGTTCTTATCAAACACCGTAACTTGAATGCGGTTGTAATAGCTAGCGTGATGTTTAATGAAATCATTGAGAAGCGGGATATCGAGTGTTCGTATATTCAGAAAGCAATGTTACGAACATTTAAGTATCAGATAAGCTACTCCATGGCCTGGCGTATGGCGTAAAGCATTAGAGAAGAGGTTTGGCACATACGAGGCATCGTATTGCAACCTACCTCGTGTGCTTGAAATCTTGAAAGCAAACCAATCCTGGCACATACACCGCTTTCAAAGAAAGTGAAGCGGATGCAAATGGGATCTGTACATTTAAATCGTGCTTTCTTTTCATTGGGGCCTTGCATTGCGTCATTCAGCATCGTCGTCCATTGCTTTGTGTTGATGGCACATTTTTGATGGAAAATACAAGGGGCAGATTCTAACGACCATTGCAATTGATGCGAACAACCACATACTTCCATTGGCCTTTGCTTTTGTTGAGGGTGAGAATCGGGATAGTGGCTGTGGTTTTTCGACATCTGAAGGTGGGGGTAGTTGGTGATCGGCCAAGCATGTGCATAATACAAGATCGTCACAAAGGTATCATCTCGGCAATCAAGACTCTACAGGAGGACCGAGATGAACCATTTTCGTGGCCTGGCCTGCAGAACAGGTGGTGCATGAGACATTTGGGTGCCAATTTCTTCAGGCAGTTCAAAAGCAAGAAACTGATGAATCTGTTTAAGAGGTTATGCAAGCAGAATCAGGCACGTAAGTTCAACGCGCTATTTGCCGAGTTGGATAAGCACACCAGTGCGCATATCGAAGAGATGAAGAACCAACCACCTACGCCGAACGAATGTCCACCCAAAAGGCTAACACCCCTTGGGGAGCTCGATCCTCCTAATATGAGGAGACGAACGTTAAGGAACATTAAGTGTTTCTCGCACTGGATAGAGGCTGAGCCTCTAGAGAAGTGAGCATTGCTCCATGACACCGGAGGCGCCAGGTTAGTATGGTACATTAAAATATCAAAACAGCGCTAAACAATTTGGCATGTTGTTCTAAACTGTTTTGCGTTGAACAGGTTTGGCGTGATGACAACGAACATAGCCGAGGTTTACAATTGGGTCATCCGAGGCCTCCGTCCGCTTCCGCTTGTGGCCATCCTTGAAGGCATGTTGCACGGCATCGTTAGCTACTACCAAAAAAGGCATGCGGAAGCGGTACTTCATGCCTCCACATTGCAAACGCCGTATTGTTCGCGGATGATGACCTACATGGAGGAACGAACCATGAAAGCTCAAAGAAGATATGGTGCGTAGCTACGGGTCACCGAATACCGCCGAGGTGACTCTTCGGTGCAAAAGGGGATTGGGAGCGGACACACGGTTATTACGCACGAGGTTAATCTAGGCCAAGGGCATCTGGATGGTGTGAATGAAGCCGCAATAAGCCAAGACTTCTCCATATTCCTTGCTCACATGTGATGGCCGCTTGTGGGCAAATTGGGATGAACACGCCGCAATACATGTCCCCTTTCTACTTGAAGGATCATGTTGTCCATATCTGGTCGGGTGAGTTTCGTGGTTTTCGTGCACACGGTGATTTCACCGCGATTAACAGAGATGAGGGCATCTGTTTGTCGGATCCAACCTTGCGGAGGTGTGCGGAAGAGCGATCTGGTCGATCCACGGACTAGGCGCTTCATAGCGACATGGATGAATCTGAAGTGGGTGGCCCTCTTAGGAGGTGTTCTGAGTGCGGCGAGTATGGCCACAAGGCAAACCAGTGCACGTAGGGTGTAGGTTCTGAAAGTGGTGGTGGCTATGTATCGAAATATGTTATTATATGCACGTTAGATGTCTTTTATTGTAATATTGACGCGATTGGGTGTCTTTTATTCATATATGTTGTGTCTCTCACATGTTGTGTACTTTTATTTATGTTCACCCCTTATGTCTTTTATACATATATGTATTGTAATATTGACGTGATTGGTTATCTTTTATTCATATATGTTGTGTCTTTTATTCAGATATGTTGTGTTTCTCACATGTTGTGTACCTTTATTTATGTTCAACCCTCATATCTTTTATTATTATACGTTGTGTACTTTTATTCACATATGTAGTGCTTGCCGTACGTTGTGTAGTATGATTTATGTTGAAACATTTCTATGTGCAGGGATGGAGCAGGTCGACTCACTCCTGGACCCTGTCTTGAATGCGCGGCACCGTGCGCACGTCCACACGACAAAGGCCATCCGGCAACCCCGGTGGCATTAACATAGGGGGCACCGGAAATCGGGAAGGCATGCCCATATGGGAGGGCAGGACTCCACAGAATGCACACAAACAAGTTACTTCTTACACCCCAGAGACGTATGGCATAGGCTACCCATTCGGCGACAGTTGGGAGCACTGCGCACGGCCATGGAGCTCTTTCATAAGAGAGATTGAGCGGTGTCCGAGAACAAATCGCACAAGATTGACAGGTGATGTAATATGTAGAAAATGTATGGCATCATTCCCACTCTACGAACATAGGCGGAACGATCACTTGTTCCACCATTACAATCAGTGTTATTGGCACTTCTCCTAGCAATGCCGTCCTTTGTTTAATATCCGTTGTATCCGCCGTACTAAGGTTGAGTTTGCGTACTAAGATTCTTTTTGTATCTACATGCTTTTGTTATTGTCCTTTCTCATATTATGTCTTACCATTTAATTCTATCAGCGTAAACAAAGGCGTAGATGAAAAATTTTCCCATAATATGGTACTCCATATATCAAAGAGCAAATCTGCGGTATTCGTGCCGAATAATACATTCGAACGTGACATTTCACAGGTTGCCGAAAAGGCTTAAAAGTTATGGTTGACAATAGTACTTACGTTTATTGTGGCGGTATATTTTTGCAGTGAACAAAGGCGTAGATGAAATATTTTCCCATAATATGGTACTCCATATATCAAAGAGCAAATCTGCGGTATTCGTGACGAAAAATACATTCGAACGTGACATTTCACAGGCTGCCGAAAAGGCTTAAAAGTTATTGTTGACAATAGTACTTAGGGTTATTGTGGCGGTATATTTTTGTAGTGAACAAAGGCGTAGATGAAATATTTTCCCATAATATGGTACTCCATATATCAAAGAGCAAATCTGCGGTATTCGTGCCGAAAAATACATTCGAACGAGACATTTTACAATTTGCGAAAAAGGCTTAAAAGTTATGGTTGACAATAGTACTTAGGGTTATTGTGGCGGTATATTTTTGTAGTGAACAAAGGCGTAGATGAAAAATTTTCCCATAATATGGTACTCCATATATCAAAGAGCAAATCTGTGGTATTCGTGCCGAAAAATACATTCGAACGTGACATTTCACAGGTTGCCGAAAAGGCTTAAAAGTTATGGTTGACAATAGTACTTAGGGTTATTGTGGCGGTATATTTTTGCAGTGAACAAAGGCGTAGATGAAATATTTTCCCATAATATGGTACTCCATATATCAAAGAGCGAATCTGCGGTATTCGTGCCGAAAAATACATTCGAACGTGACATTTCACAGGCTGCCGAAAAGGCTTAAAAGTTATTGTTGACAATAGTACTTAGGGTTATTGTGGCGGTATATTTTTGTAGTGAACAAAGGCGTAGATGAAATATTTTCCCATAATATGGTACTCCATATATCAAAGAGCGAATCTGCGGTATTCGTGCCAAAAAATACATTCGAACGTGACATTTCACAGGCTGCCGAAAAGGCTTAAAAGTTATTGTTGACAATGGTACTTAGGGTTATTGTGGCGGTATATTTTTGTAGTGAACAAAGGCGTAGATGAAATATTTTCCCATAATACGGTACTCCATATATCAAAGAGCAAATCTGCGGTATTCGTGCCGAAAAATACATTCGAACGTGACATTTCACAGGTTGCCGAAAAGGCTTAAAAGTTATGGTTGACAATAGTACTTACGGTTATTGTGGCGGTATATTTTTGCAGTGAACAAAGGCGTAGATGAAATATTTTCCCATAATATGGTACTCCATATATCAAAGAGCAAATCTGCGGTATTCGTGCCGAAAAATACATTCGAACGTGACATTTCATAGGTTGCCGAAAAGGCTTAAAAGTTATGGTTGACAATAGTACTTAGGGTTATTGTGGTGGTATATTTTTGCAGTGAACAAAGGCGTAGATGAAATATTTTCCCATAATATGGTACTCCATATATCAAAGAACAAATCTGCGGTATACGTGCCAAAAAATACATTCGAACGTGACATTTTACAGGCTGCCGAAAATGCTTAAAAGTTATGGTTGACAATAGTATTTAGGGTTATTGTCACAGTATATTTTTGTAGTGAACAAAGGCGTAGATGAAATATTTTTCCATAATATGGTACGATACCTACATATTTTTGCATAAATGGAACATCCAACACTATATGCATATGGTATAATTATTTTATTCCATGTTTTGTATATTTTCGCCATACGGCTTGGCGACTACCTATTTTCGCCATACGGCTTGGCGAATAATATATTTTCGCCGAACGGTGTGGTGAATACCCTATTTTCGCCACAACGTACGGCGAAAATACCCTAACCCATGGTTCTGAACAATTAATAGCGCAATTAGCCTATTTTCGCCGAACCGTGTGGCGAAAATAGGGTATTCGCCACACGGTACGGCGAAAATAGGGTGTTCGCCATACCGTTTGGCGACGTCATATTATTTTTGCAAATTTTTTATTCCGTATATTAAAAACGCAATTTGATTTAAAAAAAGTATTATTTAAAAAAAAATTCGATTGCACAGTGCCATGCATCGGATAGAAAAGGAAAGTTGTGTACATGATTTTGAACATAAATTGTGAAATTTGTCTTTTTCGCTACAAATTCATTTTAAGTCCGAATAGTATGCGACTGTCGGTGTTTCGTGCACCGGCAATACGAATTTATGGTCGGATGGGGTCGCGCGCTCCCTCTCCCCGAATGGTCGACTCAAGGAGTCAGATGATGTATACTGGTTCGGGCTGAATGTCCCTACTCCAGTTCGTTCGGTGCGGATGTATTGATCTTTGGGCGATGAACAAGGGGTGTACAAGCGAGGCGGGGAGTCGGCTGTCCGATCCCCTTCGTGCTTTGGCTAGGGAGTCGTGGCTTCCTGGAGGGCCCCTTTTTTTGTCTCTCTTCTCCCCTCTCGGGCCCCGCCTCTCCTTATATAGACGGAGGAGGCGGGTTACACGGGTGTTTAGGAAACCCTCTAGAAAGGGGGCGTGCGTGTCTCGGAGTCTGGCTCCTGTCTTGTCCGACCGTCCCTCGCCGTCCCCGAGGCAGGTTGGTGGCTCTGCGATGTGCGGTCTTGGCGCGATGATGCCGGATGACGCCTTGCGTGGTGCTCCTGTCTGCCTCGCGGCTTTAATGGCGCTTGACTTTGCCTTGGCCTCGGAGTGGCGCACTCCTCTGCGGTGTGCCAGCGATGGGGCGAGGCTTGACTCCTTCGGTGGCTTTTCGGCGAGTCTTGGGAAGGGGCCGCCTACCCGTCTGCAGGACGCCAGGGCAGCTGCGCACAAGGCGGCCGTCGACATCGGCGTGGGCCATGCCGCCCTGGCGCAGTGGAGCTTGAGGTTCAATATTAGGCGGCCGGAGCATGCCGACCGCCCGGAATCGAGTCCGCCGACCGCTCGGGTCGGCCTCGCCGCAGTCGGGGCTCGCTCCCATGCCCAAGTACCTTTTGGTGGCGCTGGCCTTCGCCATGATTGGTCGGCCCGCTCGTGCTTCCGGTGATGGGGTACCCATGGCATGGGTACTCGCCAAGAGCCTCGAGCCTGAGCGGCCTGAGAGCCGCTCGGGGGTTTAACCTGGCGGTGGTAGCTGTCGGCCCGGAGGTCGGTGATGCTAGGTCGGCGCAACTGCATGGGAGCCGCGCCAGCCTAGAAGGGGCCCGGTGAAGGCCGGCAGGTGTAGCTCCGAGCCCCGAGCGTGGAGAGCCGGCCGGGGTTTAGCCCGGCCGTGGTAGTCGTTGACCCGGCGGTTGGCGACGCTAGGTCTCAAGACGATCGCTGGGAGCCGCGCTGCCTGGAAAGAGCTCCGGTGCGCGAAGCGCACCTGGTGTTCCGAGCCCCCGAGCGGGTCGGAGAGCCGATCGGGGGTTTAGCCCGGCCGGGGTAGCCGTCGACCCGGAGGTTGGCGGCGCCTAGGTCGGGGCGACTGCTTGGGAGCCGCGCCGGCCTGGAAAGAGCCCGGGTGCGCGCGAGCGCACCCGGTGGGTGTACCCCCCGAGCCCCCGAGCGGGTCGGAGAGCCGATCGGGGGTTTAGCCCGGCCGGGGTAGCCGTCGACCCGGAGGTTGGCGGCGCCTAGGTCGGGGCGATTGCTTGGGAGCCGCGCCGGCCTGGGAAGAGCCCGGCGCTGGCATGAAAGGCATCTGGGTGTAGCCTCGAGCCCCGAGCCGGTCGGAGAGCTGGTCCGGGGTTTAGCCTTGGCCGACCTGGCAAGCCACGTCGTTCGTGGGTTTTTTCAGAGTCGGGTGAGCGAACGCACGTTTGCCTTCGTCGGCTTGAACGTCGTGCTCGTGCGAGCTACTTATTGGGTAATCCGAGTGGAACCTTGGCGATTCTCCCTCGAGGGGGATCGTTTCCAAGCGGACGTAGCTCCCGGCGTGGGCGTCCGACCCGCTTCGGGGGCGTTCCATAAAAACCTTTCCTTACTCGTCCCGTATCGGGCTGCCGGGTCGTCCGCCAACCCGGAGCGCGGCTGGCCGCCACTCATCGATGAGCTCCGCGGGAGATTGTGAGGTATGGTCTCGGACGCGGGCCACAGTGATTGGGTCGTCCGCCGACCCTAACTAGGGGCCCTCTGGGGGCTCACTGCGACCCGCCCCTCGCTCTCTCTCTTTTACGTGTTGGGGCGGCTTTCATTCCAGCTGGCTGGATTCGGCCTTCGTAACCCTCAGCACGGTGCCGGGCCTCGGGCGCGAGCCCGCAGGCCGCTTGCTTTCCCGAGGCCGGGCGGCCCAGTAGACCGTTTTCATACCTTTCTTGGCGTGGGGCGCCCCTGCCCGATGTAGCCAGCGAGGTCTGCGGTGCTGCGTGGCGTGCGGCGCGAGGCGTTCGCTCTGTCGGAGCAGTTAATGCCTAGTGGGATTTAAATGGGCTACGGGACGTTACCGGGCGAGGTGACAGGCTGATGGTTCGGCGACTGCGTCGGTTCGCGCGAGGAGGCGTTAGTTGGTTGCGGAGGCCCGCCCGTTCCCGCCAGGCGCTTATAAAGGAAGGGGAGGGCGGCGTGGGGGGAGCAAAACCTTCCGTTCGTGCCTTCTGCAAAAAAGGAAAAGAGAGAAAACGCAAGGGAAAAAAAAGCTTCCTGCTTCGTAGCGCCGTCCCCCGCTTCCCCACGCACTTTCGAGGATGTCGCTGACCCCGCACTTGGCCGCGGCGGGTCGCTACCTCGGCTTGGAGAGGAAGGAGCTCCTTCCTCCGCGGCCTCAGTCCGGCTGGCGGGTGCCGCCGGCCGGGACCGAGGTCCCCGAACTGGAAAACGGCGAGATAGTCTCGCTGGCGGCCTTCTACGAGCGGGGCTTCGGCCTCCCACTCCACCCGTTCGTCCGGGGGCTGCTTCACTACTACGGGGGGGAAGTTCACCACCTGAATCCGAATGGAGTCCTCCACATTGCGGTCTTCATGACGCTGTGCGAGGCTTTTTCGGGATCGAACCCCACCGGGACTCTGGCGCCACTTCTTCTTCGCGAGGCGCGTCGGCGCCGCCGACCTTCTTGGCGCTCTGGCGATCCAACTGCGTCCCCGCCGCAAGTCGCTTACACCGACGTAAAGCTGCCGACGTCCAACCGGGGGTGGCATAGCGAGTGGTTCTATGTCCGGAACATCGACAACAAAGGTGCCCCGACCTTGGTGGGAATCTACCGACGCCGCATCCTTGCCGGACCTGGGGTCCCGGCGCGAGGACCGGGCGAAGGTTGATGAGATTCTCGAAAAGCTCGCACTGAAGCGGCGGGTCGGCGGGCAAGGTGGTCCTCCGTGACGTTCATGGAGAGGCGCATTCAACCCCTCAAGGATCGGGCGCATCCCATGTTCGAAAGACACGGGCCGACCGACCCTGCGAGGTCGCTTCGAGCGGGAGCTTCCTCGTCGGAGGTCCTCGTGACGTGTGGCCGCAGCTTTCCATCGAGGAGATACCGAGCCACGGGCGCGGTGCTGCGCCGTTTTCGGCGCAGTAATCCGCAGAACTTGGTACGCCTGACGGCTCGCTTGCTTTTGCTTTGCTCTGCTCCTTCGCTTCTTACCTGGCGTGTTCTGTAGGGGCTCGGTGGTTCGATCTCCGCCCCTTGCTTCCGGGGAAAAAGAGGCGAGAGCGGCGCGCACGCGAAACGGAGCAGGCGTGACGCCGCCCTCCTGGCGAAGAAGGAGGCGACGAGGATCGGAAGAGAGGAAAGAGCGCTGAGCGGTCCGCGTGGCAGGAGGTCTCTGACGAGACTGAGAGTGACGGCGACGAAGAGCCGTCGTCGAGCGAGGGGGGAGCGGTTGGCGGAGGCGACTCCGGCGGCTGCGACGCGGGTTCCAGCCGCGGGGCCGGCGACCGTGGTTCCTCAGAAGAAACCTCAGGCGCAGGGTACATCCTGAAGATGCGCAGACCCCTCACGCCCCCTCGTGGGGGCCCGGCAAAAAGGGCACGCCAGGTGCCGGTTGTTCGCTCCTCTCGGTAAGTGACTTTACGTGCTCCCAGTTTGGTCCTCTCTGGTGCTTTTTTCTTCGTAACTCCTGATGGGCCGCTGCGTGCAGGGGGCACACCAGCGCTGGGAGAGCGCTGAGTCCTACCTCGGCGGTGAGGAGTCGCACCCTTCCGGTCCCATCCGCGGGGCGTGCGGCGGCGGTTGTTGGGAGCGGGGCTTCTTCGGATGCGCTCCCCGTGGCTGGGTCTGTCGGTGAGGGGACGCTGCCGGAGGGGGATGCGCAGGGAGCACTACTGGTTGCGGCGAAGAGAAGAAGCCGCCGACGTGCCGCCGTCTGCGTTGTCTGGTGAGGCCGGTGTGGTCCCGCCGCCGCCCGGGGGGGCGCTGGGACCGCCACCGCCCGCAGCATCGACGGGAGACGCTCCGCTATCCTTGCCTTTCCCCGCACCACCGACCGTGGGGGTCGGCGCGACTCTGCCGCTGGGAAATGCGGATCGCGGCGTTATGCGACACCGTCGGGCGAGTCTACCGCCGCCTTGGCCGGGCCACCGCCCGCCGGCGGTCCAAGTGTTATGGAGGGCGCGAACCGGCCGCTACAGACGCCGCGCAGCGGGGAAGTCGAGCAGGACGGCCGCCGACCGTCTTCGTCTTGGCCCGCCCCGACCGGCCGGGGCCCGCTCGCTCGACGACGAGGCGTAACAGCGTGGATTGGAACGCTTTGGAGGAGGAGATGGAGAGGGTCCACGCCGACCTCACTCGCGCCGCTGACGCCGGGCCCAGGGCGAGGAAGTCCATTGCTCAGAGTTCCGCTTGGTCGATCGGTGAGTCCGACGGGGTTTTGTCTTTTGTGCATCTTTTGACCGGAAAACGGAGGCCGACCGGGCAGGAATTTGCAGCGCTGACATCCCGGCGGTAGACAAGTCGATGTTCCTCGGCGCTTTACACCGGGGAGTGCTATAGGGGAGAGTTGCTCGACGCCGAGGGCGCTTTGTTGCCGAGCAAGGAGGCCGCCGGCCGGGTCACGGGCCGGGGAAGTCACTGAAGCCTTGCGGGAGGCTCAGCGACTTGCGGAGTCCCTGACCGCCGAGGGAGAGCGGGCCAGGTCGTCCCTGGCGGATGCTGAAGCGGCCAAGGCTTCTGCGGTCCGCGCAAAATGGGCCGCTCGGGCGGAGGCCACCCGCCTCCGAGAGGAAGACGAGTCGGCCCGCAGGGAGGCCGATCGGCTTCGCGGCGAGCGGGATCTTGCTCGGGGGGAGCTCGCGACGGCGAGGGAGCTTGCCGCTCGCGCCGCTTCCGATCGAGAGGCGCTTGCCAAGGTCGAGGAGGAACTTCGTGCCAAAGAAGCCTCCGTGGCTGGTGAGTTGTTCAATCCCTTGGGAGCCACTGCGACGGGCGTCTTCCGACATCGCTTTTTGTTCCCGCAGTTCGCAAAAAGCCTTAGCGACGCTACCGAGTCGCGAAGGGTGGCGGTGGAGAAGCAGGATGCGGCGGTCGAGTCACGTGACTCGGCCCTTGTGGACAAGCGGGTGGCGGAGAGGGACGCGGCCGAAACGACGGCCGAGCTGACGGTCCTCCACGTGGGCATCCAGGCTGTCTGCGACCGGCTGTTCGGACTTACTCCAGGCCCCAGCGCCATCCCCACCATACTCGGATGGGTCCCTGAGCGCGTTGAGGCGTCGGTGCGGGAAGCGGCGGTGCTTGGCGCTTCCTCAGCCCTGGTCAACACCGTCTCTTATTATGACGGCGTCGACCTTGAGGTGGTCGGGAGCGGTGTTGCTGCTGACCGAAGTGATGAGGAGATCGACGCATTCATGGCCCGGGTCGACCCGTGCGCCCAAGAGATTGCCCGCCGGATCTCGCCGCGAGAAATCCTCCGTCAGACGGAGGGAGATGATTAGTTTCCTTCTCTTCTTTTTCTTTGTAGTGCATGTAATGAACGTGATCGCCCCAATCGGGCCTGACGTGTCGGGCTGCTTTTGCCCGTCTACCTCGTGCTTCCTCTGTGGTTTGGGCAATCTTACGACCATAGCTATAGGGCCCGCAGGGGTGCCCTGAGAGCGTAGGCGTTGCCCCAACTCAGTCTGAAGAAATCACGGGATAGGACAAGCTACCTAGAACGCTCGCTTCGCGGAGGAGAGGTGCCTAGGTCGGACCGTCTCCTTCGCGAAGGCTCCGCTTGGTCGGCTAGAACGTTGCCCTGAGTGGGGGTGCTTCGACCGTCCCTAGCGTCTCTTGCTCGGAGGGCTTGTTTTCCCCCTACAGAGTGCCACTTCGAAGCCGTAGCCGCGGGGGCGT
The DNA here is from genome assembly GCA_036346355.1 of Rhipidocladum racemiflorum. Classification (NCBI taxonomy): domain Eukaryota; kingdom Viridiplantae; phylum Streptophyta; class Magnoliopsida; order Poales; family Poaceae; genus Rhipidocladum; species Rhipidocladum racemiflorum. The sequence continues at coordinate 9,704,592 of CM070579.1, forward strand.
AGGCCGTAGTACCTTGGTCCGGGGGAAATAGCCGCGAGGTGGATAGCTTGGTCGGTTGGGGCACGGCTCAGGGTAACGACTTGTGCGCTTTTTAACGACGACCGGGGTCGGTCTATGCTGACTGATCAAGTTGCCTTCCGCTTGGGCAACCTCCTTTTTGCGCGAGATGCTACTCGGGAGCCGTGGCCGCTGGGCTTAAATCAGAGCATTTGGTTCGAGGAGGTTGCCTCGAGGGAGTTTGTTTGATCAGTCGGCTCGCCGACCTAAATCGAGAAAGGCTCCATCCGACCGGCGCTTGGCCCTTCGCTCAAGTAGCCTCCCTTTTTGCGCAAAGTGCTACTTCGAAACCGTAGCCGCGGGGGCGTGGGCTGTAGCATTTTGGTTTTGAAGAGGTTACTATGAGAGAGGGGGGGCAGCTCGGTCGGAGCGGTTACCGAACATCGATCTAGGTCGCTGACCCCTGGGGTCGTAAGGCAGCCCCCGAGTGGTGCGTGGGGACTGAGGGGTGCAGTCGCCACGCACCGCTTGAGTTTTCACAGGTTTTTTGAAAGAGATTTATGTTTTTCCTTAGAGATAAGGGCGGATTAACTCGCCTTGGAGGTCGCGTCGTCTTTGGAACTGGGACGCTTCGGCTTCCGCTCCGCTGCGCGCTCTTGAGGCGCTTCGTCTTCCGTGCCTCCCACACTGTAGGTTATAAAAGGAGAGAACGCTGGTGCGTTCGTTATTCTGCCAAAGCTTCCACAACACTTCCTTCGCGCGCCATGGTGGACCGTTATGCTCAGCTCCACGAGGAAGTAGGCGCTCATCAGGCCTGGCTGCAGGAGGTGGCGGAGATCGAGGCCGAGGCTGTTCGCGGGGACATACGGCGAGTTGGCGTCCTTGTCGTGGGCGTTCCTCGGCTGCGGGAAGTGAGGGCGCCGCTGGTGCAGGCGCTGGTTGAGAGGCGTCGTGCGCTGTCCGGCTGGCGGGGCGCACACCAAGACAACGGCGGGCGGTTTGTTCTTGGTTGGGGTGATGCGCCTCCGTGAATGAATAAAGTGTTTCTTTTGTCCTCTGCTCCCTTCTCTTCTTCTTCTTTTTTTTTTCGAAGATTTTCCACTTTTGCGATCGCCCACGTCCGTAGTCTTTTGGGACCGCAACGGGTCCGGCGCAGGCTGTGCTTATCACCGGAATGGGTTGGTCCGACCAACCGTAGGTCGGTTATTCGTGGTCTTCGACATGGGTAGAGTACTATTTTGGGACCTCTGCTTTCGGGGCGGAGGTCATAGTACTTGTGGTAGATCAAGGGCGAGAGAGAGAGAGAGCACTCGGTCGATCTTTCGACAGTTGCGACTTCTTTTGTTTGGAAACTTATCGCGCGGTACAGAGAAGGGGCAGGCTGATTAGGGATAGAACCTTCTCAACTTCTCTATATTCCACGCGTTTGTAAGGAGATTTCCTTCGGTGTCCTTGAGACGGAAGGTGCCGGGCCGGAGGACTTCCGCGACGGCGAAAGGGCCCTCCCAAGGCGGGGAGAGCTTGTGCCTGTCCTTCGCGGATTGGACTTGACGTAGCACCAAGTCGCCGACTTCGAATGAGCGACCGCGAACTCGTCGGCTGTGGTAGCGGCGCAGCGCCTGCTGGTATTTTGCCGACCGTAAGACCGCGACGTCTCGAGCTTCGTCGAGTCGGTCGAGGTCATCTTGCTGTTCCTCGATTGCCCGTGCGGCGTTGTAGTTCTGTACCCTTGGCGCGCCGTACTCAAGGTTGGTCGGGAGGACAGCCTCTGCTCCAAACACTAAGAAGAAAGGAGTGAACCCGGTCGACCGGGTCGGCGTGGTTCGCAGACTCCAAAGCACGGGTGGTAGCTCGGCGGCCCACCGTCCCGCGAATTTCTTCAGTCGGCTGAAGATTCGCGGCTTGAGTCCTTGGAGGATCATGCCGTTGGCTCACTCGGCCTGGCCGTTGGCTCGGGGGTGTGCCACTGCCGCCCAGTCGACTCGGATATTGAAGTTGTCGCAGAACTCGAGGAACTCCTTTCCCGTGAACTGCGTCCCGTTGTCGGTGATGATGGAGTTGGGTACCCCGAACCGGTAGACAATATCGCGGAAGAAGCCTGCTGCCTGGGCCGACGTGATCTTTGTCAACGGCTTGGCTTCGATCCACTTTGTGAACTTGTCCACGGCGACAAGCAAGTGAGTGAAGCCCCCGGGCGCCTTTTTGAAGGGTCCGACCAGGTCGAGCCCTCAAACCGCGAAGGGCCACGTGATGGGGATCGTCTGGAGAGCTTGCGCAGGAAGATGCGTTTGTCTGGCAAAGAATTGGCATCCTTCGCAGGTGCGGACGATTTGGGTTGCATCTGCTACGGCGGTCGGCCAGTAGAAACCTTGTCGGAAGGCCTTTCCTACCAGGGGATCATGGCGCGGATGGTGTCCACACACCCGCCGTGGATGTCCGGCGAAGGTGCTTCCCTTGGCCTGGCCGAAACGCGCTCGAAGGATTTCGGACGGGCTCCTCTTGTAGAGGGCACCTTCGACCAGGACGAAAGACTTAGCCCGCCGGGCGAGGCGCCGAGCCTCGGTGGTATCGGCGGGGAGCGACCCGTTTGTCAATCGATCGACAAACGGTTGCCTCCAGTCGGTTTCGATGGTCAGGACGCCCAAATCTGACCTAGACGGCTGAGCATCTGGCCGAAGATCGGCGGGAGCGCCCGCCTTTGGGGGGTCGGTAGCGCCCTCAGCACTTGGGTCCATGCGGATTGATGGGCTGCTGAGGTCGGAAATGAAGATCCCTGGGGGAACCGGCCCTTTTCCGGAGGCGAGGTTGGCGAGGGAGTCGGCTTCACCGTTGTAGCGTCGGTAACTGTGATGGAGCTCGAAACCCTTGAACTTATCCTCGAGCTTGCGGACCTCCAGGCAGTAGGCGGCCATCCGAGCGTCACGGGGCTCGGTGGCTTTCATCACTTGGTCGACAACCAGCTTGGAGTCGCCGTGAACGTAGAGCCGTCGTGCGCCTAGGTCAGCGGCGATTCAAGGCCGTTGACGAGGGCTTGCAGACGGTGACATTGTTGGTGGCGTCAAAGAGTAGACGGATAGCATACCGGAGCTTGTTGCCGAGTGGGGAGATGATGACGATCCCGCGCCGCCCCATTCTTGGTGTAAGACCCATCAAAGTACATCGTCCGATTACTCGGTCTTCGACCACCGCAGAGGACTTGGCGCGGTCCACTCGGCGACGAAGTCCGCCAAGACTTGGGACTTGATCGCCGCCCTGGGGACACTGATATGTCGAGGCCATCGAGTTCAAGAGCCCACTTGGCGATTCTTCGATGGCGTCGCGGTTGCGGATGACTTCTCCGGCGGCGTGGAGGTTACCACGGAGATGGGGTGTCGATCGAAGTAATGGGCAAGCTTCCTCTTGGTGATGAGTACCGAGTAGAGTAGCCAGTATCGAGGATATCGGACCTTCGTTTGGAGAGCACCTCGGCCGACAAAGTAGACCGGTCTCTCGCACCTTGAAAACGCTGGCCTTCCTCCGCTCGCTTCCACAACAAGTGCCGCTACCGACGACTGAGTCGTGGCGGCGATGTAGAGGAGTAAGGGTTCCTGTGGCTCCGGGGCGACCAGGACCGGAGGTGAGGTCAGAAAGGCCTTTAGTCGACTAAAGGCTTCCTGAGCTTCGTGGGTCCAGGAAAAGTGGTCGGACTTCTTCATCAGTTTGTAGAGTGGCATCCCGCGTTCACCGAGGCGGGATACGAAGCGACTTAGTGCCGCGATGCACCCCATCAGCCTTTGAACTCCCTTCAGATCATTGATTGGCCCCATCCTCGCGATAGCGGAGATCTTGTCGTGGTTGGCTTCGATGCCGCGCTCGGAGACAATGAATCCCAGCAACTTGCCCTTGGGGACCCCGAAGACGCATTTCTCGGGGTTGAGCTTTATGCGAAACCGTCGGAGGTTCGCAAAAGTCTCCTCCAGGTCGGTGATGAGGTCGTCGGCCTTCCTGGTTTTGACAACGATGTCGTCGACGTAGGCTTCGATGTTACGGCCAATTTGGTCCGAAAAACACGCCTGCATACATCGCTGGTACGTGGCGCCTGCGTTTTTCAGACCAAAAGGCATCGTGACGTAACAGTACGAGCCGTACGGGGTGATGAAGGAAGTCGCAAGCTGATCGGACTCCTTCATCGCTATCTGGTGGTAGCCTGAGTAGGCATCCAAAAAAGAAAGGGACTCGCACCCGGCGGTGGAGTCTACGACCTGGTCGATGCGAGGTAATGGGAATGGATCTTTCAGACAGGCCTTGTTGAGGCTCGTGTAGTCAACACACATTCTCCATTGCCCCGACTTTTTCTTTACAAGGACGGGATTGGCGAGCCACTCGGGGTGACGCACCTCCCTTACAAAGCCGGCGGCCAAAAGTTTGGCGATTTCTTCCCCAATGGCCCGACGCTTTTCTTCGTCGAAACGGCGCAGGCGCTGGGCGACCGGTCTAGATCCCGGTCGAATGCTCAGGGAGTGCTCGGCGACCTCCTTCGGGACTCCTGGCATGTCCGAGGGTCTCCAAGCGAAGACGTCTCGGTTTGCTTGGAGGAAGTCGACGAGCGCGCCTTCCTATTTGGTGGTGAGGGCGGCCCCGATCCGCACGGTCTTGGCGGGATCTTCGGGATCAACAGCGACCTCCTTCGTGTCCTCCGCGGACTTGAAAGAGCTAGGCCCCGACTTGCTGGAGTCGGGGGCGGATCCGGAGACCTTCTCCCTGAGCTGGGCGAGCTCGGCGGAAGCGACGACCGCCGAGGCCAATTCACAGCTGCTTTGCTCGCAGTTGTAAGCGAGCTGGAAGGACGCGGCCACGGTGATGACACCTTGTGGCCCCGGCATCTTCAGCTTGAGATAGGTGTAGTTAGGGACTGCCATGAACTTCGCGTAGCAAGGCCGTCCCAGGATGGCATGGTAGGAGCCGGGAAAGTCCACAACCTCGAAAGTGAGGCTCTCGGTGCGGAAGTTGTCCGGGCTCCCAAAGGTGACGGACAGGCCGACCTGCCCGAGGGGATGGGCCTGTTGGCCTGGTACGACGCCGTGGAAGGGCGCCCTGCTCGGCCGAAGGGCGGAGCGGGGGACCCCCAGGGCATCGAGGGTCTCAACATACATGATGTTGAGGCTGCTGCCGCCGTCCATGAGCACCTTGGTCAGGCGCTTCGTCCCCACGATGGGGTCGACGACGAGCGGGTAGCGTCCCGGGTGCGGGATGTGGTCGGGGTGGTCGGTCCGATCGAAGGCGATCGGGCATTCCGACCACTTCAGGTAGGAAGGCACGGCCGGGGTCGCCGTGTGTACCTCTCGGTGGGCGAGTTTCAGCCGTCGCTTGTCGGCGTAGCACTCCGTCCCTCCGAAGATCATGAGGCAGCCGTCGAGCTGTGGGAACTCGCTTACCGGCTCATCGCCCTTTGCCCCGGCGTCGGGTGTCGGGTCGCGCTTCTTCCCCTTGCCCCGTGATGTCGTGGGGTTTCCGGAGAGGAACCGCTTCAGGACTTCGCAGTCCCGATACTTGTGTTTGACGGGATAGTCGTGGTTCGGGCACGGACTATCCATCAACTTCTCGAATCGGTCGGGCATCTGCCGAGCCTGCTGTTTGGCAGGTCGGTCGGCAGCGGCGACCATTCGGCCTTCGCGACCTGCTTCCCTTCCGCTTCCTTTTGTCGTGGCGGTCGAGGGGGCGCTCGAGGTCGGCTGTCTTGTGGGCCGTCTTCCTTTCGAAGATGGCCCCACGGCCTCGCCGAGGCGTGGTTGGTGGCGATGTCGAGGAGCTCCTTGGTGGTCCGGGGTTTCGCGACACCCCAACTTGTGGACCAGGGCCTCGTGACGTGGTGCCGTAGATGAACGCCGACGCCGGCGTCGCGGATGTCGGGAGCTCGTTACCTTTGGGAGAAGCGGCGGATGTAGTCCCGGAGGGTTTCCCCCGGCTGCTGCTTGCAGCTCTTCAAGTCCCAGGAGTTGCCAGGGCGTTTGTACGTGCCCTGGAAATTCCCGACGAAGAGGTTCGTCAGGTCGGCCCAGCTGCCGATGGTGTCCGCGGGCAGGTACTCGAGCCAGGCTCGAGCTGAGTCCGCAAGGTAGATGGGGAGGTACTGGATGATGAAGGAGTCGTCCGTCGCTCCCCCCGCTCGGCAGGCGAGCCGGTAGTCTTCTAGCCAAACACTGGGGTTGGTAGCCCCTGTGTACTTGGCTATGTTGGTCGGAGCCCGGAATCTGGTCGGGAAATCGGCGTTGCGGATGCGGCGGGTGAACGCGCGCGGCCCAGGACCGTCGAATCCTGGGTCGGGATGGTTGCGTCGCCCGCTATCGGCGACTTGCGAGGGCGCTGCTGCATCGGTAGCTCTCCTTCGCGCCTCGAGGGTGGTGCGAAGATCATACTTATCCCCCAGGCGATGGCGCACCGGGGTGTATGATGCCTGGGGGAGCTCGTGGAGCGGGGCCGTCTTGGCTGGGCTCCGTCGATCCTGCGAGGGGGAGTGGCCCAGGCGGCCCGAGGTGGCGCCCGTCCGTCGGGAGCCAGAACCTTGGGCGTCCGAACGACAAAGACGTTCTACCAGCCGGAGGTTCTCGATAGGTGGCCTTGGCCACGGCTCCGCTGGCTCAGGTAGCCTCGGAGCAAAGATCGCCGCAAGAATGTTCTCGTTGGCGTGAGGGAAGAACGGAAGGCCGTTCGTCGTCTCCTCACCAATCAGCCGATGCACTGACGCAGACGGCGAAGGCCGAGACGGGTGGTGGGTTAGGCTGACGGCGCTCCAGTTCGGCCTGGAGCTTATCGAGCTCGGCCTTTCGAGCTTCTAACTCCTCGCGCTGTCGCCGAAGGTCAGCGAAGCGTTGTAGGTGCTGTACGTCGTCTTCCCGCCGGGATTCCCCGCCGCTTCGCCGTCGCGCGGAGGAGGGTCCCGAGGGTAACGGGGTGGAGGATGGCTCCGCCGCACCGTCATGTTGCACTCGCGGAGTAGGCCCTTCGAGGGGGACACTCCTTGTCGGAGCTAGAGCCATGGCTGGAGGAATCCGTCAGTAGGTCGTGGAGGGAAGCCGGCGCGTAGCCGGCCATGGCCACGAGCTGCGAGCTCGTGGAGGGCGGCTCCGCCGCTCGCCGCAGTCCGTAGGCGATGTCGCCGGGAGCAGCGCTGGCGACGGGCCCGCTCGCCTGCGCGGGGCTCGAGGCCGAGGTTGCCGAGACGCCAAGAATCAGATTCGAGCTAGCGGAGGGCGCCCGTCCCGGACGGCAATGAATGAGAATAAGCTCCCGCGGCGGTGACGAAATCGAGGGCGCCAAAGCGGATCCAGCCCCTCGACATCGGCGAATCGTGGTGGGAGGAGGCCATCAGGGAGGAGAAATGGGAACCCGAGGATGAGGATGTCGGTGAAGACGCGCGAGTGCCCCCTACCTGGCGCGCCAACTGTCGGTGTTTCGTGCACCGGCAATACGAATTTATGGTCGGATGGGGTCGCGCGCTCCCTCTCCCCGAATGGTCGACTCAAGGAGTCAGATGATGTATACTGGTTCGGGCTGAATGTCCCTACTCCAGTTCGTTCGGTGCGGATGTATTGATCTTTGGGCGATGAACAAGGGGTGTACAAGCGAGGCGGGGAGTCGGCTGTCCGATCCCCTTCGTGCTTTGGCTAGGGAGTCGTGGCTTCCTGGAGGGCCCCTTTTTTTGTCTCTCTTCTCCCCTCTCGGGCCCCGCCTCTCCTTATATAGACGGAGGAGGCGGGTTACACGGGTGTTTAGGAAACCCTCTAGAAAGGGGGCGTGCGTGTCTCGGAGTCTGGCTCCTGTCTTGTCCGACCGTCCCCTGCTCGTCCCGAGGCAGGGTTGGTGGCTCTGCGATGTGCGGTCTTGCGCGATGATGCCCGGATGACGCCTTGCGTGGTGCTCCTGTCTGCCTCGGCGGCTTTAATGGCGCTTGACTTTGCCTTGGCCTCGGGAGTGGGCGCACTCCTCTGCGGTGTGCCAGGCGATGGGACGGGGGCTTGACTCCTTCGGTGGCTTTTCTGACAGTCTTGGGAAGGGGCCGCCTACCCCGGTACGGACGCCAGGGGACGCTGCGCACAAGGCAGCCGTCTGACACTGGCGTGGGCCATGCCGGCCCTGTGCGTAGGTGGAGCTTGAGCTTCAATATTAGGCGGCCGGAGCATGCCGACCGCCCGGAACCGGAGTCCGCCGACCGTTCAGGGTCGGCCCTGCACAGGTCGGGGCTCGCTCCCCGCGGCCCAAGTACCTTTTGGTGGCGCTGGGCCTTCGCCATGATTGGTCAGCCCGTTCGTGCTTCCGGGCTGATGGGGGTACCCATGGCATGGGTACTCGTCAGCGACTAATTTTATTAATTAGTAAATATTAAAACCTAGCTACGCTAATTTTACTGAAATTTTATAATGAAATTTATACTATTAAATTAATTGCGGAAAGTCCAAACTTACGAATTTTGCATCTCTTAAACTATACGTTCAAAAATTCCAAAATAAATTTTATAAATCTTAGAAAATGTTAAAATAATTATCTATAAATTTGTATGGGGATTATAAGCTAGTTTGATTTGTAGTATTTTTTTTCCGAATGTGTGTTTATACGTTATTCCGAGTGTTTATTTGGTTCTTTATTTGCTATGCGTAGTCATCGAGTTGTGTGACGCTGTCGGAAGTGAAGATCAGGACCAACATCAAGCTTAGGACCAAGACCAGCTATTTTTCAAAGGCAAGTTGTGCTTTGACCATATTGCTCCTAGTTTTTGAAATGTATTTTGATTTAAATTACGCATGCTATGTTGATTAAAATGAATAATTTAATTTGGGCTAAGTAGTTAGATAACCTAATTGTTAATTCCACCCTTGGTGTTAATATTTGTATACCATGTATTCCATTGTCACCTTAAGTTGGGTTAAAATAGTTGGATGATATGATTGTGCCAACACGGGAGGCTAGACCGTGAATAGTTGCTTAGCCATGCTTACGTGAAATGTGTTTCAAATGGTAAAATAATATTGACTAATGATATACGGAATGAATTTTTGAATTAGTGTAATCTTGCCACGTGATGATGTGAAGTGTAGGTACCTTTGTGGTTCTACATGGTAACTGGTATTATTGTTGGCATGTGTTGCACAATAATGGAGCAGGGGTGGGAAAAGATTTAGTCTAGGGCAAGTGGTGTGAGGCTTTAGCCAGGTGGGCTTTTATGACACAGATTTTGAAATAACAGCCTTTGCGGCAATGGGATGAGTGATGTGAGAAGATTTGGGTCAGGGACTGTGAGAAGGATGTCTTGCCCTGGACAGTTAAGGACTTCACCTTGCAAGCCTTTGAACTGGGCCTTACGTACAACCACATGACTGGAGTGGGACGGTCATAGTTTAGTAGGATTCTGAAATCTTACCTTTGATACCTCAGGGTGACAGTTACGTTGGGGTAACTATGTGGGGGAGCGTACCGGAGCTACGGCTTGGTACCCTATCCAACGGTATGTCGGTCCTATACTTCATCTCTGCTGAGAGAAGGGATAGTGTATGGCAACCGGAGAGGGTCATAGGTGGAGATCGATGTTTCCGAAAAGCTTTGTTATGATCACTCATTCGCATACTCTTGTATGGCGATTCACGGCTGACGTGGTGAGTTGATTATATCTTGTGGGAAAAGTGTACAACCTCTGCAGAGTGTGTCAAAACTATTCGAATAGCCGAGTCCACGGTACTGGACAAAGTTCGGGGATTACAGTCAAGGGTTAGATCTTTTAAAATAAAATGTGGAATGGGTGGCTGTAGGCCAGAGATAATTGCCAAGGTGACATAGGGCTTTGTGCCAAACTGTTTGAGAAGAGATTGATAACTTATTGTACAATATGATTTCATTGCTTTTGAATCTATTAAGATTATTTAATCAAAGCAAAATGCTGTTTGAGGCAAAACAACCACTTAAGCCATTCCTTTGGAACAAGCCATGCATATAGTAAAAGGATTGCACCCCTGTGCATGACTTGCTGAGTATGTTGTATACTCACCCTTGCTTCCAACAAAATCATTAGCTGAGGAGAAGACTACAACTTCAAAGGAGGAGAAGTTCCGCAAGGAGGCAGTTATCTAGGAGTTGAACCTTGTCAGTTGCCTGTGGCATACTGATGGGTGTCACCGACGTTCTTTGTTCCGCTGCTGATTATTTACTTTTGTTATTGTAAGCCCTGCGTGGCAGACTATTTGTAAGTTGACCTTAAGGTCTTGTAACCAGTTTATTTAATGTTTGAAGTACTTTATTATTAATTCCGCTGTGTATGATTGTGGTACTTCATCCCTGTTTAACTGTGTGTACTAGCGTGATCCTAGACTAATACAGAATACACAGAGGGTCCGGATTTGCAGATTCGGGTCCCGACATGCTGCACCCCCACTAGGCGTCATACGCGCCGGCAGCCGCATCCTCCATCGGGCAGCCGCCCGCGCTGGCCATTGCACTCATCAACTTAAAGTCGAGTCGGCCTAACGCCACTCGTGCTCGCCCGCCGTTCCGAACCAGTGGCCCGAAGTCGCTAGCTCTCGTCCCGCTCTCGCGGCCCCTATGCCACCGCACCGTGGCCGTGGTCCTGCCGCCGTCTCGCCCATGCCTCGTGTCGGCCACCACCGCGACCAAGCCCCGTCGGCCGCCGCAGTGCCCTCGTGTAGCCGCCGCCAGGGTTCCAAATTTCGGTTTCGAGTTTCATCTCGGACCCCACCAAAACCAAAATTTCGGCGAGATTCAGAAATTTCGGACGAAATTCAAAAAGGAGGATTCAAATCCGGGAATTTTTTCAAACGAAAAATCCGAAATCTCAGGCGAAAATGCTGAGATTTCGCCCGAGAATACCGAGATTTCAGTCAAATTCAAATGAACAAAAAATGGCTCGAACGACGTAAAAAAAATTTGAAAATTTTTTTGAATGGTCTTGACACACCACTAATGTTCCCATAAAAATTTCAGATAGTGATCAAGTATAAGGAATTTTTAAAAAATCCAGGAATGCTCGGACACTCTTAAGTTGGAGATTTATTTGCACTCTTCGGTTGGAGACTTATGCAAGCATTGAATGAATATGCACCGCCCTTTATCATGCATGAAATTTAACTCCTTAAATTTTCATGTCCCATGCTCGATTTTATCTCCTGGTCAGCAAATAAGGCATAAAACTACAAGTATTGCTTGTTCTGGTATCTTACAGGTAACACACAGAGGTTGAGTTGGTTTAAAGTATTAGGTTACAAACATGAGGTTGTGGGTTCAATTCCCACTTGAAGTACAATTTTTTTTCTATTTATTTTTCATTTTTTTACATGTACTTCTTAGAAAACGTATTTGAATGCTCACAAAAAAATTAAAGCTAAATCCGGCTCAAAATAACTTAAATCTGGCCAAAATACTGCTAATTTCAGGCAAAAATGGCGAAATCTCGGGCGAAAACAGCGAGATCTCGCCGAGATTAGCTAGATTATTGTAGCAATTCAAATTTTTTATGAATTTTTTCATCCGGCCGGTTTTTTGGATCCCGGGAGGGTCCGAAATCCGAGATTTCGCCGGTATCTCGCCGGTTTTCACCGAAATTTGGAACCCTGGCGCCGCCTCCTTGGGTCGAAGGCAACATGTGGTGGTTAGAGTTTAACCCTAGCTACCTGGTTCTAGCTGCCCTTGTGGACCATACGATCGATAGGTCAAAAGCCCACCTACACGGTCCTCGGGGAGTGTAGCCCGACGAGTTTTTTCGAAATGAAAAAAAGAAAAAGAAATAAATTTGGTATTTTACGTTTTAACCTCTCAAAATATGGTTAATTATGGATGGCTGTGGAATTTTGTTTTCAGGACCTAAAGTTCCCTATAATTCTAAAAAAGTTAATAAATTCAAAAAATCTAGTAAATCTTAGAAATTGATTTTTCTAGGCATACGTACTTCCATAAATTGTTGAACCTTAGGCATAGCACATATTGGATGCTTTGTATTTCTGGATTTATTTTTCTTAGCATCATTCCATGTTAATATATGCTAAATTTATTTTCCTTTTATTTGATAATTCTGAAAATCGCTTGATAATTAGTAGAAAATTATGAAAAATGCTAGAAAAATGTCGATGTTTAAAACCAGGGGGTCTCTAGATTGAGCTTAAAAATATAAATGGGTTACCTTGTGAAGTAATCAAAGATGGAAAAAGTAGGTGAACGGGGACTGCTTCTTTAGTAGCAATCAACGAGTTGTGTGAGGAACAATGAGGCCGATGCTCATCTTATAAACCTGTGGGGAGGCTCGATTGGATGGAAATTGACTCGGATATGGAAAGTTTAAAAATAAAAAGAACACAAAATTTTGACACCAGAATTTTGAAAGAAGGCCAGGGATGGAAAGAGAATGACTGGGGATTGATTTGGCACAATTTTGGAAAGAAATCACTGAAGGAAACACGACATTTGAAGCTTCCAAAAGCTAGCAATGGAGGGCTTCTCTGTCTGATTGAAGCTTGAAGACAACATTATGCACTAACAAGTGGGTTTCTTCTTTATTTTTTTTAATTAATTAATTACTAAGAATTAGAAGGCTTTTAGAAAATAGAAAATGCGATTCAAATTTCTAGAAAAATTATAAAAAAATACTTTAATACATTTAAATCTTACTTTAAAATTTTTAGAAATTTTTGGCCTTTAATTTTGCTACAGTAAATCTTTTTGTAAATCTAAAAAAAGGAAAATAGTTAATAAATTTTAGACAATGTATAAAATTTTTATAAAAATTATAAATAAGTAATAAAATATTATTTTAAAATTTTTGGGATGTTACATATAGTTTTTTGCATAAGTCATTGGTACATGGCCCCAGCATTTTTCAGCCCAAACGGCATCTTTTGGTAGCAATATATTCCAAACGGGGTTATGAAGTTAGTCTTCTCTTCATCTTCTCTTGCCATGCTTATTTGATGATAACCTGAGTATGCATCTAGAAAACTCATCAGTTCGCAATCCGCTGTTAAGTCAACTAACTGGTCTATTTGGGACAAAGGAAAATCATCTTTTGGGACAAGCGATATTTAAGCTGGTAAAGTCAACGCACATAAGCCACTTACCATTTGCTTTCTTTACCATGATCAGGTTCACAAGCCAATCTAGATGATCAACTTCACGAATGAAACTAGCCTGTAAGAGTTTGTCCAACTCTTGTCAAATAGCTTCGTGCTGATCAGGAGTGAATCGCCGTAGCTTCTTCTTCACTGGTCGTATTTCAGGTCATATGGCTAACTTGTGCTCTATTACTTCCCTTGGGACCCTAGGCATGTTGGATGGATTCCACGCAAACACATCTGTGTTAGCCTGAAGGAAAGCAATGAGCGCATGTTCCTATTTTGGCATCCATTCTTGTCCCTATCAGAACAGTTTTTGACTAGTCGGTGGGGTCAATCGAGACTTGCTTTATTTGCTTGTTGGGCTAAGGATTTGCCTTCAGCTTCTCTATCTTGCTAGGTTTGTTAACCTTGCAAGGCTTATCTGCTTCATTATTATCTCTTAATGGCAAGTGATCAACAATTTTAAGCAATTTTCGATCACAGTCAATGCAATAGTTTGATTACTTTGCACATTGATCACACCTTTTGGACCAGGTATGTTGAGGCATTGGTAGGTGTGATGAGTAACTGCCATAAATTTAGTGAGTGAGTGTCGACCAAAATGGTATTATATGCTGATTCAAAATCAATAATTTCATATGAAATCAATTCCATTTTGAAATTATCGGTATTTCCAAAAGTGATAGGCAACTCAATATGCCCTTTCGGAGTTACCGAAGGACCAAGGATGATTCCAAAAAATTAATTTGTCCCAAGTCGGATATGAGAATGAGGAATTTGCATTTCATCTAAGGTATGAATAAAAAGAAAATCTAGAGAACTTCCTCCATTACTAGAACTCTTCCTACTTTGTAGTTGCTGATAGTGGGAGACACTACTAATGAAAATTTGTGAGAAATAAATATACTTTTTGGGTAATAATTCTTGTTGAAGGTGATCACGATATCCGACCACCTTGTAAAATGTGGCCTCCTTGGTCGGGTGTCAATATTGTTGACCTCTCTCCAAGCGAACTTGAATTGCCTTTTCGAAGAGTATGCAAAGGATCCCCCAAAGATCATGTTAATGTGGTTGTCATCTTTTTTATAGCCCATGTCTTCGTCACCATCTGCATTTAGGACACCATTTTTTGTTACCACTGTTTGTAGTGGAACTTTTGGAACAAACTAGTAATCTTGTCGACTAGTTTTCTTCTTCTAAGGACTTTACCCCTGGAGTATGCAAGTTGTTTAAAGACGCCTGCGACCTCTTTGAGAGATCTTTTTATTATATTTCTTATTTTTACCTTTACGGTCTATAGGTGTAAAATATATATTTTTAATTTACTATCTTCAATGATCTTCAAACTTGGTTGAGGTGAATTATGGCCTTTTATTGACCAATTGATTCCAACCGACAGTTTCATACGCATCCGAATATTGATCTGCCATATCAAATAGTTTCGATATGGTGGATGAAGGATGAATGTTGGGGTCCTCCGTGAAACATTTATAGCGCACAACCTACTTAAATGTATGTATCACAGAATTATTAGATATATTATGAATTGTATTACAGACATCCACAAACCTCTTAATAAACTGATGCAAGTTTTCATCAGAGGTTTGACAAAGATGATGCAGGTCATCTGCTTTACCTATCTGTAACATCCCAATTTTTTCTTTTATTTCATTTATGGACTTATTTGAATGTTGGAATTTTTTGGGATTTATTTGGACTTATTTGGAATTAAATTGAATTAAGTATTTTGTTGGATTAATTAAATATTTGGATTTTTTTATAAAGTGTTATTGGAAATATTTTATTTGAGTTCAAAATGTCTCAAAATATTTTTCAGAGATTTTTGCTATTTTTCTTGAATTATTTGAATTACTAGAATTATTTTAAAGAAGAAAAATCAGAAAACCTCAAAACCCTAAACGGGCTGAGACTTGTTGGGGCCAGCCTAGCTGTGGCCCAAACCGACCCACACAGAACCGTAATCCCATTAGCCGAACCGTTGGATCTCAATCCAACGGCTAGGATCGAGCCACGTAGTTGCGCTTGGTGGACCGCCGGATGAAGGACGCGTGTATGTGCAGAATTTCGCCGCATCGGTTTTGTTGTGTTCAAGTCGGAGTTTGTTGGTTTCCACCTTTTCGCGTAGGGCACGCCTTCCAAGCCACCTATTTATTGCACTGACCGCACCCCGTGACTGCCACCTCGAGACGTGTGTAGTGCCCTAGCCGCCACCTACAGGAAAGCCACCATTGTTTGATGATTACTCGCCGAAGTCGTGAAGCACCACCGCAGATTTTCCCACTTCAGCCTCCGTCAGCCACCAACCGCTACCATGGAGCCCAGTTTTGGACTTGTCGCGACGAGGCAAACATAGCGCGATATCTCACTTCGCTGGAGGATGTCCCAACCGCTGTCACAATTGTCGCCTTCTCCAGCTCCAGCAGCACCTCATCACTTTGGCATCACCGGAACCCGCGAGCTCTGATGACCGTACGATCAAGATCTGAGGCTCAGGTTTGTCCACGTAGCGTGTCCCATCGATTCTTTTAGATTAGATCTGGACCGTTGAATTTGGATTGCATGGCTGGAATTGAATCACATAGCTTCTAGTTAGATTGATTCATAGTCATATGATCTAGATCGGATGAATGAGGGCGTGCCACGTAATTTATTTAACGCGATAGTTAGATCTAGTCTCAGCCGTTAGATGATGGAGGAGCGGCCTAGATGCTTGTCAGGGCCCTGAAATCAATTTCGACTCACGCGACGAACTTTGACCCTAACCAGTCTATAGCCGCATTCGAGATTGAATAGTAACTCCTGAGAGTGTCCTAAACCGTCCCTTAGTAGTGTCCAAAGCTCAACCGCAAGTTTGGAGCTTGAACACTCCAATCCGCAAATGTGTGTTTCATCCAAGTTCGGAGCCTCGTAACTTGAGATCCGGGATGATCTAGGATGTGCATGTTGCTTGGTCGCAAACTAGAAACTTTTCTCTCCGATGTGGTGGGATTTTCACCAAGATCCGACGTCTAACCCTAGTCTAAACTTGGCGCGAAAAATCGAATCATGTGCTGGAGTTTCTGGGCAATCCGGAGTATCCGGACAAAAGGTCCGGAGTGTCCGGATTGGCTTGACCGAAGGACTCAACTCGGAGTATCCGGATAAAATGTCCGGAGTATCCGGATTAGCTCGACCGAAGGCCCTAACCCGGAGTATCCGGACTAATGGTCCGGAGTGTCCGGACTGGGCATGGGTTGAGTATAAAATCCCGTTTCCTTGGCTCGTTGGTCACTTCTCTCCTACACCCGGTTGCTCCCCATTTCCGTGCGTCTCCTCCACCCCGAGCTCCTCTCCTGTGTCGGTTGAGGACCGATCCGTTGTTTGTCCCTTGATCGAGCACACTTTGTTAATCGCATGCCTGATAATGGTACGATAAGCTATTCTTTCGTTGCATACTGCCCGATGGGTCATGCCCTCATGCGGTTGGACGTGGTTGAGGGCGAGGCTTAGGCCGACCCTTGAGGGCCAAGCGAGGCTTGGGCCGCTCGAGGGGGTGCTAGGTGCTCGGACCGCATGAAGATGGCCCAACGAGTAGGTATGGATGGGAGGAGCGTTGACATGAGATTCCTTGTGGCACATGTCGTGCGATTGATGATCCCCTGCAGGGTTGAGTAAGCGATTCGAATTGCCGCGCTCTCGGATATGAGCACGCTTGGTCATCGCACACTTCAACGTAGTAATAACTTGAACTTGATGCCAGTTGGTTTTGATGGTGATACTTGTTTATGATGTCACTTGCTTTACTTTAATTGTAAAGTTTCAGATTTCACTCTAGCAATAGGTGCTGTCCATAAGTGCTATAAAAGCTGTGAATTTGAGTAGTGGAATGTAATTAAACAACAAAGTTAAGCTTTTCCGCACTTTTTACTTTAAGCTTATTCCTTGCTACATCCAAATGCATACTCTTTCGAGTCGGTCGTATAGGGACCACGGGTAAGTCTTGCGAGTACCTTTGGTACTCATGATTCTGCTTTGTGGTTTTCAGGTGAGGATCAGGACGGATGTGAGTTCTATCCGTACTGCCTCTCGGTGACCGGGCGGGGCACCGAGTAGAGGCTACTAGCGACGCTGCTTACGCCGTAAGTGTTTACGGGCAGGACACTTCCGGGGATGTCTTACTTTTGTTTTAAATTAGTAGTTGTGTGTCCCTTTTGTTGTATAGTTAGTCTTAAACTATGTCATGTCTATACTTGAGCATTTGGCTACTTTCGTTGCAAATCTTTAGTGTGCTATTGTACTTGTGTCTTGTCTTGTTTGTTCCCTTTGCTTGGTAGTTGTCGTGGTGTTATTGGTTTTGTTTGTGTCCTTTTGGTCGGGTTTTGTCTTCGTGCGTGAGTGTGTTTGTTGTTGTGCTTCCGTGTTGCGTGTCTGGTTGTGGGGGTTTTGAGTTTGTTGCCCCCTTTATGCAAATTGAGTTGATATAGCCATGAAAACCGGTATGCGGGGCGATCCTGGGCGTGCTTCGGGTTGCATACCGGGGGAATACCGGGATTGTTGTCGAGTTATTCGAAGAGTCTCACGGTTGTCTCGATTGGGCTTGGGTGCTAACATTGCGAGTGCCCTCGGTGATCCGTTGTTAGTCTCCAAATCCGATGGGGATGACTGAGTCTTCAAATAGCCCGAGGACAGTCTGGGCGGCTCCTCACAATGCTTCCATGTGGCCATCGCCAGAACTATCCATGTCGGCGGGTAATCACGGGAATTAGATTCAATCTGGCAAATATGTAGACTTAGCTAAAATCTAGAGCATCCAAGTCATGGTAAATATGTAGACTTAGCCAAAATCTAGAGCATCCAAGTCACGGAAATTTGGAAATATAGAGGTTGTACCATATGTTTTGTAGTGCTAAACTAATGTGATCACAGACGGTTTCCTGTAAGAACCGTCTGTGATAATTGTATATCACAACGGTTCTTGTCAAGAACCGTCTGTGATGTGTATTTCACAGATGGTTCGGAAACTGTCTGTGATGTGCAACGATTATCACTGACACATGGTTACAGACGGTTTGGAAAACCGTCTGTGATGACTGTTCTGAACCGTTTGTGATGACTATTCCGAACCGTCTATGTTGCCCTTTCTCTGTAGTAGTGTGAGGAAAATGAGGAAAGGTGCTTTTATGGTGGCTAGCAAATGAGGGAATATAAAGCTTTCTAAGCCAGCTTAATCAAGAAAGTTTGGTCGGCTAAGTTGGTCACTGGAATGGGATTAGGCTTCGGTGAGAGCAGTAGGGCGTGGGTTCGAATCCCATGTCCAACATTTTTTTCACTTTTTTCCCATATGTGTTGTTCATAGAAGGAATCACAATGCTCACAAAAAAAATTATACGAAATCCGGTACAAATTCAATGCTATCCGATAAACATTGTATCAAAATCCAACCAAAAAACGAGATTTTGGCGATTTTGTCGAAATTTTTGAAAACACTGTAGCAATTCGATTTTTTTTTAAAAAAAATTATTCAATCGGGATTTTGAATTTCATCCTCGGCCAAATCCGAAATCTCAGATAAAATTTTTGAAATCTCGCCAAGATTTTGATCCTTGGTGACAAGTGGTTGTTGGCTTGTCTTGTGTACGTATAAGGATGGGGGAGTGGCTACATAACGATGTTTTGTGCCAAAATGCATGAAGGACCACGTAGAGGTCCATCCATATTTGTGATAAATATTTGACTTTATTTAAGCAAGATGTGCTCAGGTTTGAGTTTGATTTGAATTGGAATTCAAAAGGAAGCAATTTGAGTTGTGTGAGCTTCAGGCGGTACTACTGACCTTATGGAGGTAGTAGTACCGACTATATGAACTATATAAGATTTTGTGATGATTATTGCATATTATTATTGGACTTTCTTGTCTTTGATGATTACAGGGCTTCAAATTGTGGTCATGGTGAGGCGAAGAATGGTAGGGACTAGGCGAGGTGCGTCGGAGGTTCGGATGGCCAGGGATCACCAGAAGATGACCGGAGATGAAGCAGGAGCAAGTCATGGAGGCAAGGGAATAGTGGAGATGCTAGCTTAACACTGCTCGGATCAAGGAGAGTTGTTGGATCGTGGGTCTAGAAGATAGAGTAGTGGTTAAGTCTAGTTTGCTTTGAGAAATATGCAAAAACCTGTTATGTTATTAGGTTTCAGGTTAGCCCAATGAGTAAGTGTGTGGGATCAAATCCTGGTCCTTGGAGGGTAGCTTAGGATAGAAGCAACTCACCCAAGGGTGGAGGATGACCCATGGACACTATAAATAGAGGGGTTGGGGTAGCCTCCTCTCTGGAAGGTTTGAGTTGCTCCTTTGAGCTTTGCCCATATGAAGTGAGACTTTGTAAACCTTCCAACCAGAAAACAAAGATTTCCTTTACATTCTTGTGAATTTAAATTCTGCATTTATATTATGTCTTTACTTTACGCAATTTAAATTCCTCATTTACTTTCATGCAAGTTGGATTTGCCTCCCCTCCTTCTACTTGTTTGTGCTTCTTCTTGCCGAAGATGAGTGATTGTATGAATCTTCTCTTAGATCAAATCCCAATTCTCTAGTCAAACTTGACTTCATCTTTGAGATAAATCGATCTTTTGGCTCTTCCATAAAGATTTCTTTTGTAGATCATGTTTGAGGTTTCTACACAGCCTCTTTTTGCTGTCTATTTTCTTTGTGCAACAGTCCTTGTTTATTTGATAGAAAATTCACATTATCTGATATCGGAGTGATTCTTATTGGAACAGTTGAGAAACTTTCATACCCATTATCCCCCTAAGAGGGCAGTTCATATGAATTACAGTTTTGGAGTTATGAGGTTTTTACCGAACCACAAATGTTCTGTCTGAATTTTTTGTGTGGTAGAGCTTGTGATTTTCATCAGATTTTTTCTATGATTGGTCTAGATCTGATTTTTTGTGGTTAGCTTCATGACTACTTTCCCTCATTAGATAAAAATTTTGAAATTCAAATGGGTAACAGATTTGGACAAATCACCTTTTGACCTAGTTACTTTTGTGATGGAAATTCTCTTTTGCTTTTCAAAAGTAACAGAGCTTGTCTTATTTATCTCTCTTTTTCTAAAGGTGATTTTGAATTGATTCTTTTTTTTGTGGACTCTCAACAACTAGTAGTACCAGATAAAAAATCCCCATGACCATATGGGCCATGAATTTTTATTCATGGCAATTTTATTAGGGGGATGTGCTGATGTTTTAAGATGATCCATGGTTGCTTTAATTCTTGAGGGTTCCTTTGCTTGGTTTGATTATTTAATTTGGTTCTTTGAGCCCGTTGTTGGAGAATGCATCAATATTGTCCAAGAGATAGGAATTTTTGGAATTGATATCATTCACCCCCCCTCTGATCGCCATCTCGATCTTTCAATGCAAAAACAAAGAAATAAAATAAAAATACCGAATCAACCGGTCGACGAGTCCAACCACTGTGGTGCCTATATGGTTAATGGCCACAGTTTGATCCCACTAATCCTACCAATTTCACTTTGATGTCATTGATATGGAAGGAATTCTTCTTACAATTGAATAGCTTATGTTTCTCTACTCCTAATAGAGTACTTTTGCATGAGTCTAGCTCTGATTTAAAACTATACAAATAATCAAGTCATCCACTTATAGTAGTCCTTCATTCTGGAAAAGTGAACTACAAAGCATCAAAGAATCCCAGAGACTTCCACAACCACTTCCATGAAAGGACACTGAGCCAAAACGCTTCCAAACCATCTAGCAGTTACCGACCTCTAAAAGTAATAAGCCCAATGTACTCACTTGAACCTCACAAAGATCAAGCAACTAGGTAGGATTGTAGGAGTGATGTACAAACTAGACATATCTACTCTCAAGCACTCAAAGGATCTTCGATCCAAGCTTTAAAGTGCTTTTCAAGGACTTCACTAGGATGACCACATAGATGGAGTCATCAACCCTTCACAAGAATCCCCATAGGATCTATATATAGCTCCACTCTTTAGAAAATAGCCGATAGACACAGATTTTCAAAATCTACTTTTGGGTCGAATCATCCGGTTTGAATGCTTTCCAAACAGTTTAAACTATAGCCATTACGTTTTTTATTTTTTATGGACTTCAAGATATGATTTTGACCATTATTTGCAACTTTATCTTATTTTATATTATAAAATTTTAATATTATGAAAGTATTTTTAACGATAAATCTAATGATATAGTTTCTATATAGCCCATCTATGTAGTGTTAAACATATTAATGATTAAACTTTAGAAAATTTGATTGCATGAATTCTAGGATGTCACTTATAAAAAGAGGCAGTACAAACAAACTACCCTTGTTGTTTTAAAAAGAACTCCAGCAGTAACAAATGCAAGATATAAAAGTAAGTGGCCTAAATGCATGGACTTTTCACAAATAAAATAGGAATAAATTTATTTTACATTCTTTAACTTTTTTAAAAGTCAATCTAACACTCTTAACTATAAAACCAGGTATTTAGCACTCTAAACTTACAAAACCGGATCAACATCGTAAGACAGTTTTGAAGAGCATTTTTGCTGATATGGATCCAACTTAGGGTGATTTATAGTTTTTGCTATGTTGGTAGCCATGTTATCGATTTTTGCTAATGTAGATCTAAATGAAAGAAGGAATGATGACAATGAGAAGAAAGAGAATGTATATAGAGAGAAAAGAAGTGATAAAGAAGTTGATGACAATACCCTTAAATTGGATCCTCATTACAAAAACTCGAAGTCGTAGCTGGCAATATGGCGAAAACCATCTTAAATAGGATCTAAATCATTAAAACTGTCTTCTAAAACCATCTTAGGGTGTAAATTAACCCGATTTTGTAGTTAAGGGTGTTGAATTGATTTTTTAGAAAGTTGAGAGATGTAAAATAGATTTATTCTAATAAAATATTATACATGTACATAAATTGGAATGGCTACGGTGTAAGGAACAGACTATAACAACTAAGGCCATGTTTGGATCCCTGGACTAATTGTTAGCTGGCTAAAAATTAGCTCTAGTCTATCCAAACAGGAAGACTAATAGGTGGGCTAATTTTTAGCCAACCCCTTAGCTAACAATTAGTCCATTAGTTGGTGGGGAGGAGCTAATTTGGGCTAATAGCATGTAACGCTACCGAAAAGTCTGAAATACCCTCGCGCTGGCCTTATCCTCATTTCCTCACCCATTATGAGGGGGCAGACATGACTTTTCTAAGAAATTAGCCCAACCATTAGTCATGTATCCAAACAGCCATGGGCTAATTTTAGATGGACTAATTATTAGCTGGCTAACAATTAGCTCTAGCCATTAGCCAACTAAGACCATCTCCAACCATGTCCCTTCCCCTCTCATTTTCCCTTCGTGAAGGGATTCCCATTCCCTTCAGCGCTCCAACGGGTTCCCTTCAGCCTGGGATCCTCTCTCTCATTCCCTCCAGCAAGGGATTCTCTCTCCTTTCCTTATACAATTCCCTTTAAAGGGAATCTGTTGGAGATAAGGGGAAATAAAGGAAATGAGAACAGGAAAAGGAATGAAATGAAGGGAATATGGTTGGAGATGGTCTAACAATTAGTTTTAGCCCATCCAAACATAGCCTAACTAGAAAGGAATTTGCCTAATGCTAGTCTGCTAGTATCAATCAAGAACGATAATGTACAAGGCATGATCTTGTTCCTGCTCTGATCAGGACAGCCACAAGCAACAAGAAGACGGTAAACACCAAAACCGCAGGGCGATGGACTTTTTATGGTTCTTGTCAGCAAACCGACAAAACAATATGATTTGTTGTTGAAATGATTGCGGTTTCACTGTTTTGTATACTGCCCGCGTGATTGATTGGTGTGACATATAGAAGATAAGAGAGATAACGTTGGATACTGAAGGAGGCACTTGGACGAGATATTGAGTGACTCAGCGCTTGGACACGAAAAGAAGTCACGCACATGATCTGCCAAGATACTCCCCTCCTATATGTCACGGCTGACTTGTAATGTAAGATTGAGACAGGTCACTAGTGGACACGGCTTGAGTTAGCATGGTGCCTATCTTAACGAAGTTAAGGTTGCCACCAGATAAGAACAAGCATATACGTCGGTACTCCAATGGAAAACTGAGGAGCTTCCTCTCATATTGCCAATGGTATCTACATGGAATGCAACAATTTCACGAGAGTTTTATTGAAATTTGGTGAGGAATGGGGCATGGTAATCCTGAGTGAAATGGTGCGTCCTAAATATGGCAGAAGAATCAATACAACGATTGCAATATACTTAGGTCCTGTTTGTTTCGATTTAGATTTTTTTAACTTTTAGCTTAAAGTTAGTTTTTTTTTTACTTAATGAGCTTTTAAGCCGTCTGCTTTTAAGTTAAGGCATATTGTTTGATATCTTAACTTATTAATGGGTTAAATGGTGTATCTTATTAATGAAACGTTTAAAATATCCTAAATGAGATGGGAGGATTCTTGGTTTATATATGATGGTATTTGGTGGGTAATTTTGGAAATTTTTAGTGGCAAATAGTTATTTCATCAAAAAAAAACTAAAAAAGTACATCTTGTCTAGCTTTTGGTTTATAGTTATATAGAGGCTTTAAGCTTTTTAAAAACTGGCTGAAAAGCCAGTCGTTTGTTTTGATTTAGGCTTTTTGGCTTTTAAACCAGTAAAAAAAATCAAAACAAACAGGGTCTTAATTCCACACCCCAACTCACAACAGCGCAAATCCCTCACTTGACACGGAAAAGAAATTTACACTCGAAGAAAAATTCCAGAGGATGGAGATGGAGAAAATTAAGGAAGTTTAGCCTCTGATTTGGCACAAGAAAAACGAGGAGGCCAAGAATTGGAGCTGTTATCTCAGTAGCAGGAAATCACATCCGTTAATTTCTAACAAAATTCACCTCATAAAGCGGAAGATTTAGAACCAGTGATTTAAATTGCGGGACGTAGCGATTTTCGCTTTTAGACGCTAAGATATAACACATTTGCACGTTATTATAGCTTTGATAGCTACAGTGGTAATAGCGGTCCGCTATAACGGTTAGCAGATAGTGGAAATAGCGGCAGAACAATTACTTATTATATTAAGACCATGTTTGGATCCTTAGGCTAATTGTTAGCTGGTTAAAAATTAGCTCTAGTCTATCCAAACATGAAGACTAATAGGTGGGCTAATTTTTAGCCAACCCCTGAGCTAACAATTAGTCCATTAGTTGGTGGAGGGGAGCTAATTTGGGATAATAGCAGGTAACACGGTGGGAAAAGTCTGAAATACCCTCGCACTGACCTTATCCTCATTTCCTCACCCGTGTGTCCGCTCCCCAGTCCGTTATAAGGGGCAAACATGATTTTTTTAAGAAATTAGCCCAACCATTAGCCATGTATCCAAACAGCCATAAGCAAATTTTAGATGGGCTAATTATTAACTGGCTAACAATTAGCTCTAGCCATTAGCCAGCTAACAATTAGCTTTAGCCCATTCAAACATGGCCTAATTGTATAGTTAGAGTTTTTAGCTAACTAAAATTAGTTTTTGACAAAGAATTGAAAGCAAGGTATTTCACACATTCGAAAAATAGTAAAAAAATTCAATGTAGCCTTTAACCAAAGAATTTCATTAGAAAAGCTATAAAAGATAATTGGATCTTGGGATCAGTTAGTTCAAATATTTGGCACTTGAATTCTAGATTAAAATTTTAAATATTTTTACATCTTATATTCTATTTGAAGAAATAAGAATTACTTTCTACTGTTCAAAAAATCAATTTATACATTGAATTCAACTTTTAAAAATTTGGAGCTTCAAAATTATTTTTATTTATGCAAATAAATCAAGTAAAATGTTTTAGTTTTTTGAAAAAAAATAATGTACATATATTTTTAGATTTCAGGTTGGACATCTCATGAAAGTGTAGTAAATTTATAACTTTCTAGTTGCACTCTGCTTGACATTCTTATTATATATTTTTTTTTCTACTCATATTGTACCCTACGTAGTATGAAAACCAATAAAACTAACATCTCTTTGATAGCACCGCCGTGATGCAGTATAGCCTCCTCCATAGCTTCCGCCATTCGCACCGCCGTGCCACGGTAATTGCGATGTAAATCATTGCGTAGAACAACAACGACGTGCTACAACACAACATGTTATCTGTCCTTGAGGGTGACCGTCCGGTGATGCGCTGATAAGATCTACGGACGGATCAGCAACGACCCGACGAATCAAGCACTTGCATGAGACAGAGATTTACCGCGGAAAAACCGCGTGCGTCTGAACTCTCTGGTGTGGCTGTTCGTATCTAGAGGTGGGCGTCGTGCCGTGCCGTGCCGGCCTGGCTCGGGTCCATCGTGCTTCGGGCCGAAACCGTGCCGTGCCACGACAGCCCATCGTGCCCACCGTGCCGGCCCGACTCACTTTTGGCGAGCTTAAGCCCGGTCCATTTGCGTTTCGTGCCGTGCCGGCCCAAGCCCGACCCATTTTTACTATTATGACGAACAAAGAAATAAAACAAATCACTACTACTAAACTACCTATTTTAATTACATAAGAGACTAATCACATCAACAAAATGTCAAACATAAATGCAATGCTTGAAGATGCCCTGAATCAACAATATCTGCCAACTTTTATGCCTTAATCCGTCATTTCGTACCCGTTCGTGCCGGCACGGGCCTGACCCAAACTGTCGTGATGTGCTGTGCCGCCCATCGTGCCTGGTTCCCGAGCCCGGCACAGCCCGTGCTACAGTTATGTGCCGGCTCGGCCTGGAACCATGCCGTGCCGTGCCGTGCTTTCCACCGTGCCATACCATCGTGTTTCGGGCCGGCCCAAAGAAGCTCGGCCCAAGTGCCCACCTCTATTCGTATCACGGCAGGAACTTTAACAGCAACCCGAGGCCGTCTTTTTCCGCGGCAAATGGTGTTGCTTTCTGCGTCTGTGAGATTCGGTCCCTGAGGGTATCTCCAATGGTGTAGTTAACTACTAGCTATAAGAAGTGTACATGTCATCTATAGATAGCTAATAGACAACCTCTCCAATGGACTAGCTATAGCATTGTCTACAAAATTAAATATGGACCCATATGTAAGAGGTGATAAATGCCTTGGAATCAGCTATAGCCTGGCTATAAGTTAGTAGTAAGTATATCTCTCTCTTCCTTTTTTCTCATCCACCTAAGCAAAATGCTGAGTTGGCACCCTTATAGCTAGCTGAAGTGGCACCATTGGAGATGCCCTGATGGGCGATGGCTAGCAGCAGCAACGCACCTTGGCTGATCCGGTCGTGCTCCTCGCCATCACCGCGCTGATCGACCGAGTCGATAAGATTTCGGAGAGACGTGAACGATCAAACCGAACGCAGCTTTGGCGTTGTCGATCGATGTGAAAGCTATCATTGGCAAACAAGCTGCTCGTGCTAGTAGCCTAGTGCACCACGCTAAGGCTTTGGTCAGGGTTTACGAACCCGTGGGAGAAACAGCACCTTATCAGTCCAAGTCCTACGCTACGCGCGTGCTTTTGTCCACTGCTCCTATCACCTTTCAAGCCCTCCAGCTGGCGACACCGATGTACTAGCGTATATATCTATCGCGGTTAGGTGTAGTGGTAGCTGGTTGCCCTCACTCCAACGAAAAGAAAAGAGAGTTCATGCATTGTGAGACAGTATCCAACCCTCGCGGTGAACAATTTTGCACTTTGCTGTGAAGTTCGTAGGTTCCACACAGGGTTAGTCCGTCTGAAATGCAGAAATTTTATTAAAAAAAGCTCGATTCCCGGAGGAATTGGAAAAAATGTCCAGAACGAAGACCATCTCCAACCGTGTCCCTTCCCATCTCCCTTTCCCTCCGCGAAGGGATTCCTATTCCCTTCAGCGCTCCAACAGATTCCCTTCAGCATTCCCTTCGTGAAGGGATTCTCTCTCCCATTCCCTCTAGCAAGGGATTCTCTCCTTTCCCTATACAATTCCCTTTAAAGGGAGTCTGTTGGAGATGAGGGCAAATAAAGGGAATGGGTCTGAGGAAAGGGAACAGAGAAGGAAATGAAATGAAGGGAATATGTTTGGAGATGGTCGTTTTAGTTATTTGTGCCCAAGGGAGCCACCGTACAAAATGGGCTCGCCAAAACCTTACAGCCCCCGGTTGCAAGCTACTCCACCTGCTAGTAGCGGATAATATAAACCGTAGTGTTACTGGATTTACCGTAAACTCTCGTGAATCGTCAAATTTGAACTGTTTTAGGGTACAGATTTCATATTGGCAGTAAAAATTAAATGAAAAAGTATCACATCAGGAACCCGAATTCCGTATCGTAACTAAAACGAATCGTGTTACTGATAACTATGATATATACTAGACACATGTTACCGCTTATCATGCTGCACGAAGCCATTTGACAAGAGGAGGGAACATCTCAAACCATGTAACATATGCTGCCACGTCAGAGTCAACCTAGAGTGGGAGTCGGAGAGAGAGACCTCGCCGATCGAGCACAACACCAAACTACCATCACCACATCACACACATTACTTCTACACTTCGTCAACTTTGCGACCTCTTCGTATCAAGTGCCTGGCTGTAGGGTCACCAGATTCAGATTTGTTCGATCAGATACCCTTGTTGAGAAACCCACAATTGCAAACAAATCGAGCTGGCGGAGCTGATCTTAGTGACAAACATGGGCTGCAACGTAAACAATAGCAATATACTGCTACATGAGAGAACTAATCTAAGGTTTGCTTGAGATCTCAAAGCTCAGAATCTCTCCTCAAGAAAACTATCAAGATCGAAGTGGCCAACCCAGATGCAGTTCCTAGCATAGAAAAAGGCCACTTGTTCAGAAGCCCATAAGTAACAAATGCAAAGATGCAGCGACCCCAGGAAACATGGGCACATGTTGCCAACCTTTTGGCAAGTGCAGGTGTTTAAAGTATTTATACGCCCACGATGAAGAGATTCCGATTAGCGGCGGCGACAAGGTAGGTTTTTGGAGAGAGACAATGGTGGTGTGCATGCAGATGAGAGAGAGATGGGCAGCAAGCAGCTGAGGCCACAAGCTTACTTGTCCGTATTTTTAGTGTTCAAAATTTGTCCCACAAATAGTGCATTTTTAGTCCGTAGGACTGTCGGACCCCATAATAACACCTCCAAAATCATCTGTGTATTCTGTACTAGTCCAAGAAATGCTAGTACACACAGTAGAAATGAAACCATAGCATATCAGTCGTTCTTTATTAAAGATAAACATTCAAAGTTACAAATGAAATGGCGCGCAGGCCAACGAATAAATAAAAGCAGCGGAATTAAAGAATAATAAATAGAGCCCAATTAATTTGCCACAGGCAATCGACTAGGGGCGCGGCCTAGTCCAACTGATCCTCACCATCGTGGTACTCTTCCTCTGAAGCAGCAAATTAAGCAAGGGTGAGTACTAGCGTACTCAGCAAACCACATCGGAAATGCAATATAAATGTACAGGTAATCAAAGGATGGCAATATGGTTTGTTTAAGCGTAAAGCAATAGTTTAATAATCATTCAAAACAATTTTAAATGGCATAGTTTATAATGAAACTCAAATCTATACATTTTCCTTTATGACTCAGGAATCTCTCCTGGAATTGGCTAAGTCTTACCCATGATGGACTCCCTCCATCCAACATCATTTCTGAAAACCAAATTTTAATTTACTAAAGTCTAATCAGAGAATGGCTTGCTCGACATGCCCATATCCGTGGGCGCGGTTAATCGATTAGTTTAACACTCTGCAGAGGTTGTACAACTTTACCCACCAGACATAATATTTCCCTGTATGTCAACACACTTCCTTTGGTGAGCGACGGAGAAAATTATGACAAGGCCCCTATATTAATTCATACATGTAGTCATGCCCGCTAAGGTTTCACCGCTGAAAGACTCCCTCTATTCAGAAGCCCCCTCTTGCGCCAGAGTGGTAGCATCTCGCTTTCACCACACCACTACCCCCATATGGCATGACTGTCCATGAAATGATTTAATAAGGATAGCCAGGTCTGTCCCATTCCAGACTCGTGGTAGTACGGTTAGGCTTTACATTCAGCGAGACTCAGACCGGTCCTTAATTGACTAGGCGAGACTGTCCACAAACCCAGAACCATGACCTCACCACTTTCCAACCAATTCTCGCCCGGTCTAAGTCATTTTCATTTTAACCATACTATCTCCACATTATTACTAACATTAATCATCATAAGTTTCCATTTGAACATGTCATCATTTTGGCATAAAATTCCCCAAAACTTCCTAAGTTCAGTTCTAAGCATATCTAAGCAATGTCTAAATATTACCATAGTCATAAATCATATTTTTCCTAAGGTTACAAGGATATCGGAATTTAAATGTCAAGGGTGGCACATCAATCATGGTCATAACTATCCTTAAAAACTAGGTCGAAAATTAATGCCTATAACAAATAAGCATGCAATAACTTTAAATACAACATACAAGTTCATAAACTGGGAGCAACATGGTCAAGGGCGTGTGACTTGCCTGGTTCGACGAGTTGTTGCTCGAAATCGTCGTTCGGGAACTTCTCGGACTCTCCGTAATCTACGCGTGAAAACAACCAAATTCAAATAAAATCCAAATGAATTCAAATAAATACAAATTGAATTTCAAACTAGCACTAAACTAAAGTTTAAGGTTTCTAATGAATTTAGGAAGAAGAACGGAGCCAAACGGAGTTCGAACGGGCGAAAACGGGCTCCCGGAAGTTTAAAACGAATAAAACGGGATTTTCTGGAATTATTTTTATAAAGAAAATCGAATTACTGCGCATTGCTGACGTCAGCGCACAAAATCCGATTTTTGAATTATTTTAAAAAGAAAAACAGCTTTATGACGTCAGCATGACATCATAAAGGATTTTTAAAAACCTTTTTTTCTTTCTAAAACCGGCTGATGGGTGGGGCCAGGCCGGTGTGTGGACCGTGTCCACGCACCCGCAAGACGCACGCTGCGCAAGCGTAGCGCTGGTCGGCGGGGCGAAGCGCTGGGCGGCATGGCGGCCGTGGCCGAGCGAGGAGGAAGCGGCGCAAGGCGGGCGGGCGGTGTGAGCCGAGAGAAGGCCAGAGGAGGCGGCGGCGAGGCAGCCGGGCGTGGCTGTGAGCCGGAGAAGACGGCGCGCGTGACCGGGAGGAGGAAGCACAGGAGAGAGAGGGAGAGGCACGGAGAAGGGAGGGGGCTCGGAGGGGGTTTTATAGGGGGGAAAGGGCGGCGCGGCGCGGCCGAACGGCCGCGTGAGATCCGCGGCGGCGGTTGCGGAGGAGGCGGCGACGCGCAGAAAGGGCGGAGGCGGTTGGCGGCGGCGCGCGCAGGGAAGGGGAGGAGCAGGGCGTTACAATGACCCAGCTGTAAGTGTATGCATGCTCATTTAAGTGCCTGTGAAAACCGAAGCACCAGCATGTATAGAGTAATGAGAGTCACATTAGTTATTTACCTTGCACACTAATCTATCTTAAAATACCTAGAAATGCACTCTTTGTGAGACGAAGGGAGTATGCATGATCTAGCAAGGGGTTGTAAGATCAAATCATTAGTAGGGTCTATCCTCATAATGACAATAACAAGGCTTGTTCGCTGGGCATTCATTGCAACAAGGGAACAGTAATGCTGTTGTAGTCCAGAACCATGTTCATGGCAATGAGACTGATGAATGGTGCAACTGACAAGTAAAATATAATAGGGTAAAACCAAAAATTGCTGCTGATCAAATCACAATTCCTCCGGCAGCATTTTAATTAATAACAGAAATAAAATGAGACCAAGAATGTAAGGGATAATGACCTAAAAGGGTCAACAAAAACGACATGTGAAAGCTACAAACAAAGGATCAATTGATGATTTGTCCTCACTGTCACTTGCATATGCTATTGATTATTTGCTATATGATGTCTCACTGACATGCGGGTCCTCATACCACATATCAATAAAACATATATAACAAATGATCAATTACACTATGAAAAAGATAGCAAATAATCAAATCTCCCACAAACAAATGGGGGACTTCACCGTAGTTGATATTGACACCATCCACAACACAAGTAGATGGTGTAATTGACATAGGCATTCCTCTGTCTGAACAGATGAATAAAACAAAAGTCACCACAGAAACCCATGGTTTGACGCTTGAAGGAAAAGAAACCATCTGAAACCTGCTAACTGGAGTCTGAGTGCAATCAGTCCTTACTCCCCCATCTATGTTGTAATATTGGGATCCCCCGAAGTTGCCAGAAAAGAATTATGATTCCCCTTTTGCCTTCAAGTGTCTCGCAGATGTTGCTCAAGAAGATACACATATAAAAAAGGTACTAAACTGCTTCAACTGCAAATGCCGCCTCGTCAACTAAAAAGGGTACTAAGCTGCTTCTTAAGAACTGCTGCTCCTGCGCTCCCCTGGATAATGTATGATTGTTCCCTGAAAAATTATGAAAACCATCCGCAGGAATAGCTCGATCTCGAACACTAGAACAAACATGATCAGCACAACTGGACAAGGGTCTACATCCAATGGCAATCGAACTCCAAAAAATAAACGATGACTACAAAAAATTCACAAATGGGGGTGCGTCATTCCTCGGCCCTGATACTGATCGATAGAGGTATAACTTATCAACATTTTCTGTCTCCTCCTCCTCATCAAGTTGGTCACTCATTACTTCAACAACCAAATTAGGCATCCGCTGAGCTACCTCTCTGCAACCCCTCTTGGTTAGCCTGCACGAATTCATCCACAGGAATCTCATGTTGTAAAAATAGTCAAGGCCTGAAAGAAATCCGCTGTCACTGAAAGGGCAATCTCTGACCTCAAGCTTCTGCAACCTAGTGCATCCCTCAAACAAATACTGAAGTGACGTGTCACTGTCTCCGGAGAAGGCAAGAGACAAAGTTTTTATTAGTTTACCATACTTCCCAATGTATGCAAATGCCTTATCAGTGAGAAGGCCAGAGACAGAAAGCCTAGTGAGTTTCTTGCAGTTCATCACTATCGCCCCGAAGCCATCATCCATGGGATCCCCGGTGATCCGATCAGGACGGTGGCGACCCATAATGCAAAGGCGGAACACCGCAAGGTCAGAGCAGTTCTTGGACATAGCAATGACTGCAGCATTTGTCATTCGTTGGCAAAAGTAAAGAATGGATTCGAGCTTCCGGCAGCCTTCAGAGATCACCTGAAGACCAACGTCTGATACCGACCCCTCAGAGTCCTCGGTGACTTCTAGAGGAAAGATTCTCAGCTCACGAAGATCTGAGCATGTCTCGGCCACAGCCCGGAGGCCTTCATCACCCACAGTATCGAGAGCCTAAAACAGATCAACAGCTCAGTTCAAATGAGAAAAGGTAATACCTAAATCACCATGGCGACACAAATAAGAGTTTGAACCTACCCAGAATGTCCGAAGTTTGTGGCATTGGCGAATGACTGGCGCGAGTTCCTCCGCAGTTAGGTTTGCGAAGCTAAAGTTAAGGGAGGTGAGATTAGCACACACAGGGTAGACTGCCGGAAGGTATTCCGGATTGACCCCCCGGAAACCAGAGAGGCAGACAAGAGACCTGGAGGTTGCAAAAGAGGCCGCAAGTTCAGACACGGACATGCCCCCATCTGGTGCAGCCTCAGTCCGGAAGGCCCCAGTGCCTAGGTGTGTAAGCTGGGGCGCCCGCGCCATGAGACGGTGGAGCTGCTCTACCGAAATGTGGTGATTCACACGCAGCCGACGAAGCGAGGGCGAGCGTGCCACAAGCTCCTCCAGAGCATCAAAGTTGAAAGGGACACCAACACAATCGAACACGAGGGACTCCAGCGATGTGTTTGACTCCGGGAATTTGGAGATCCAATCCACCAGTTCGTCCTCCTCATCCTCCACGTAATCCTCAACCAGATCCAGAACTCGCAGATGCCTACAAAGCCAGTACACATCCATGAGATACAAAACTCCAACCCTGTACAAACAGAAGGGTTTTGCTAGCCAGGTTCGTTAAAATTTTGCCATCACAAACCGCAAGATTCCATACACAAAATTAGATTTTGATTCGTCGACCGGACACAAATGCACTGCTAAGATGAGGAGCAAAATGAAGTCCATATAGATTATCATGGCGTCAAGGCTCAAACGTGTCTAAATCTGAAAACAAAACATTGCGAGAACCAGCGAAGCCAGAATCTTGACAGGGAACACTCCAAGATTCAGCCTCCGACAGCTTCGAGATGTCCGAAATCCAATCGAAACAGTTAAACTCAGACTAACAACAATGCTTCGGCAATAACCCATGACGAACCC
This sequence comes from Rhipidocladum racemiflorum, assembly GCA_036346355.1. NCBI lineage: Eukaryota > Viridiplantae > Streptophyta > Magnoliopsida > Poales > Poaceae > Rhipidocladum > Rhipidocladum racemiflorum. The sequence continues at coordinate 9,738,022 of CM070579.1, forward strand.
AGAAGAATGTGGAGCATACCTGCACCGCTCAGCGATGACAGCGAGGCCCAGGGTGCTGAAGCCATCGCAGCACACCAGTGACAGCTCCTTGAGCAGCGGGAAGGACTGCGCAACGAGCCCGAGGTCGTCGTCGGTGACGGTCATTCGCTTGAGGCAGATGCGCTCCAGTCGCGGGTAAGCGGGGCCCAGCGACGCCACCCACGGCGAGACATAGGCGCCCCAGCCGTAAGGGACGAGGTTGAAGTCCGCGAAGCGCGGCTTCCCCTTGAGCACGACGGCGCGCACGCCGCCGAAGCGCTCCACGACGCGGCGCGGCGACACGGCGTAGCAGTTGCCGATGAACAGCTCGCGCCGCGTCTGCGCCTCGGCGCGGTACCACGAGCGGCAGACCAGCGAGGCCGCGTTCCGGTCCCGTGCTGCCGTCAGGAACTCGAGCACGTTCTCCAGCACCTTGTACGACGGGGCAGACCACGCCCCGCCGCCGGAGGAGGAGGAGTTCGAGTCCTCGGACATCTGCGACGGCGGTGAATCCGCTTCCTCCGCCGCCTAGCGGAGCAGGAGGAACCGAGGACGAGGTGATGGGTGAGGTGGGATCAGAGAAGGGGCCCAGGTTACGGGAAGTGCTCAAATGAGACTGGCAAAGGATTAAATACTCTGGAAAATTATAAGGGTTTTGATAAGTTTTATCTGGATGTTTTTATTGTTGAAATCATCCAAATCTAGGACCATCGGATCATTGTTGAGATTCGGGAGTATCGATCACATCCAATCTTATGATTTGATCTAACGGCCCGGTGATATCCGGGTGGAGTATCCAACGGTCTAAAATTTGGATGATAGCTAACACAAAAATATCCGGATGATGCCTATACACTCCCAAATTATAATGCGTCGACGTATTTCAAGATACAAGGGGGTTGTTAAATTTGATGGATAACCGTGCCGTGATTCTGAAAGAAACTTAATCAACGGGTTAAAGTTCGGAACGATTCTTCTTGGATCGTTTCTTCTTTTTTCATTCTGTGGTTGAATCGGTCTCAACCCCGTTTCACGCGATTCACAGAATTTAGAACCGTTTCCGTTTCTACTAGAATCTGGAATCGTACCAAACAGGGCTTAAGTCCAACAACATATAAATTATATAACACAAAAGTAATATTATTTTATTTATATTTAAGCTTTTATAGTTATGATTTTGTAGCTATGAATAAATTATATAAAAAAGATTAACGGTTAAAGTTAAATGTTAGAGACCACAACAAGGAAAACCGTGTATTACAATTTTTTAGAGGGAGTTCTTAAAATCAGTACTTTCTTAGGCCCCGTTTGACAACTTGGAACTGGACTGTTTCTACTAGAATCTAGGAGAAACCCAGCCAAACGGGTTAAGGATCGGAACGGTTCTCCTCCAATCGTTTCTTCTTTTTCCACGTCGGGACCGAATCGCCCTTAACCCCGTTCCACCCCGATTCACAGAATCCAGACAACTAACCAAACGGTTTCCAGACAGTGATTCTGTAATACTATAGATGAAACTTAGAGAGAATGTAATATTTTAGGTGAAATTTAGAGTAAAATCTAAATTTCTGAAGGCATTTTCCTGTTTTAGGCTAGTTTTGGGCCTTTCTGGGCCTGTAGGGAGGGGGGAATCCCCTTCCCCCCAAACCCTAGGGCGCCCACCCCTCTCCCCATGCGCCTCCCCTCCCTAGCCGCCTCCTCCTCTTCCTCCTAGAAGCAGAATTCAGCAGCTCTCCCTCTCCCATGTGCCTCCTCCCCTCCCCCATGCAACTGTTCCCCTCCCTCCCTCTTTGCACCTCCACTTCTCCTCCATCAATCCCCTCCTCTAGGTGCCCTCCCATGCCCTTTATCCCCTCTCCCTCTGCCATTGGAGGGTCTTTCGCTTGCTACCCAGAGTTGATCGCAGATGGAGGGCGACGACAAGACGGATCGTCGCCGATCTCGCGTCTATGGAAAGGTACTGTTTTTGTGGCTTATTTCTTGTGGATCTAGGTTTCCGTGGGGGATTAGGTGTTGTCTAGGTGGGGAAAATTCGTGCTAAAAACGTCTAATTAGGTGCTGCTACTATATGTGTTTAAAGAGAATCTAGATTTGTCTTGCGTTCTGTTATCGGGCAGATTAGAACTTTGATTTAGGGTATGAATTTGAGAATTTTAGAGTCATTTTTTGGGGGACTAGTTGTTGCAAAAGTTGTAGATAATTGAATTATCTTTCAATGAAGACCGATATCACTAAGTTTCGTTCAGTCGTTTAAAAGTTATGATAGTTTTACCGAGCGTTGTCCAATTAATGTCGCGAATGGTAGTGTCTGTGTTTATCTGCAAATTAGAGCAACTTAGAGGCCAAATTAGATTCGATGGGAAATTTCTTGTAGATCGAGAAAATGTATTCGTTTACTTGATTTGGAGTTGTAGAACTCAAGTTATGACTGTTAGAAGGCTGCTATCCCGTTTGGGCAGATTGCTGTTTTTCAGGATTTAGGAGTGGGTCGTGGAATCAGTGTAGTTATAAATCTTGTGTTGCTTTGTTGGCATGTTTTTGAGTGGAATGCATCTATTTGCAGGTGGTGTGTCCCCGGGAGTGGCATCAACTTCTCGCCACACCGTTTCAAGAGGTTAAAGGCAAGTGTATTGCGATGTGGTTTGTTGTTAGCCCAATGATAGATTGCATTGTTATGTTTACTCGCATGGTAGAGAAGATGTGTTGCTTTATCATGTGTTTAACCTGGAATTAGATCATAGTCGGCATAAATGATGTTCTAAAGATTGTGAGCAATGATGAATGTTATGTTTATGCTTGTGGTTATGTGAATGTTAGAAGCGAATATAACTTGCATCGTGTTCATGTCTATTGCATTGTGCATTCATAATGGAAAAGGCGTCCCATACTGATGCGGGACTCTATGCTCACACGTAGTGAGCACGAAAGTCATACCTCGTAGTCCCATCCACCGATGTGAATGGGAGCGAGTCAGTAAGAGTAGGCCTCTCCACGGAATGGAAGGGAATGAGGATGCACATCGATGGGTGTGCATTCGGCAATACCGGTATATGCTAAGAAAAGAAGCATTTAATGAGCATACATGATGCATTGCATAAATGAGAATGTGAATTGAAGAAATTTTATGAATTGTTCCCCGCATGGTTTAAGTCCTGAAGTATGTATGTATGTTCAATGTTATTACCTTGTTTTCCATTGCAATACACTTTGCTGAGTGATGAACTCACGCTTGTTGTTTGTTGTTATTTTTTAGGTTCCTCGAATCCGGCGTTTGGGAAAGGGAGCTAGAATCATGACTTCACTTAGCATCACTTAATTAGATAATTTCATACCCATCCCACCATTGTGATGGTTACTTTGTTGAACTGTATTGTGGTTTACGTCGTGCTGGTTGCCATGATTAAATGTTCATTCCGTAGTTGATCTTGTGACGTTAATCCTATCTCCTTGGCTTGAATTGTTGATAAAACCCCTGTTTTCCATGTTATTGTTGACTCTTGTTATGCTATTGTGCTATAAACTTATTATTGATGCTTAAAACCTTGATAAATAGAGTACATGCTGCAGAAATTTTGTTTAGATCTTTAGCGTAGTTACTGTAATTAAACTCTAATGTTGTTATTGGGTTGTTACTATTGTCCTTTGTGGTGACATCCTGGGCACATTAGGTGCCGGGGTGTTACAGATTCTGATTCTACCTGAAACGTTTCTACCAAGAATCTGGAACCGTTTCCGTTTCTACTAGAATATGAAATTGTACCAAATAGGGCCTTAGTACGTGCGCAGCTGGGTTGTTGATAAATATTGCAAGACTGAAGGAGTAGATCAAAGAAGCGAAGCAGACGGGGGAGGAAGGAAAAAAATAGGAGGATTATCCACGATACATTATATTCAATAGTTTTTTCTTTCTAAAAAATTGTCAATTTTGAGTCGTCAAATGGAGATCCAACGTTCTAAATCCACCCTAAATCCTAAACAAACACCTAACCCTAACTCCTCCCTCTCTCCCAGTTGCCATCGCCTCTACTTTATCCTGCACAACACCCCCCACTGCCTCATTGGTGTCTCCTCTGACACCGACGATGCCCTTTGGCGAGTCCCTTCCCCATTGCTATAGCATCCTCCTTCCCTTCCGCTGTTCTATCACCGCACACCTTCATCCCTACTGCCCCACCGTCCTACATCCGTCGTGTTTTCACTGCCGTCCACCGCCTCCTAACCTGTCTCTTTCTTCTCGCCTCGCCGCCCACTGCCCTTCCTAAGCCCATGCCTTGTGGAATCACTGCCGCCACTGTTGCCCATCATCACGCTCTATCGCAGTGATTTAATTAAATAGCCTAGCTATAGCATCACAATAGTTTTTTTAAACATAAAATGCTACATGAATAAATAAAATTCCACGAACACAGCTACAACTATTATAGCCATTATATTGCCCTCTATTTCTACTATTTTAATAGTCGTGATAGCTCTACTATGCTACATGTGTCAATTCTGTTTAGGATTAATTCATCATATGCTACTGAAATTTGGGGAGAAATCCATGAATGTGTCACTGACATGTGGGGGTCAAGGATTGACCCCCATATGCAGTTATCATTATGGCATGCAAGGGATGAGGTTAACTTTCAGTGATATATAAAGAATTTCCTCTCTTTATATTTTTACATATTAATTGTGCTTTGTATATGAACTTCTTCTCTTTATTATATTTATTATACTTAAGTTGAATTAATTCAACTCATAGAAATAATAAATATTAGTTAAAATCCATCCATATCCTAAATTTACATAATTATACTAATTATGTTATGTTATATATTGTACAACTAATATATAACAATTATAACGTGCCCATTAAAATTAAATATAGTTTATTATATATAAATTACTGATACTGTATACTAAAAAATAATAAAAAATATATAATATAAGGGCCTATTTGTTTCAGCTGGGGATTGTAGAAAGCAGCTTTTAAAATTTGAAAGGTCAACAAATAGGAATTTTCAATCTAACAATCTGGAGGCCAGATTGTAGTAGTCCCACAATTCACTCTAGAAGGAGCTTTCCCCAGTTTTTTTTTTGCAAAAGACCATAATACCCATCTAACTTCAGTCGAAATTACTCACCATTGCCCCCCCACTGCTCACGCTCGAGCCCCCCTATTTTGTTCACCTCCGACCCGCCCTCACTATAATACGGGTTGCCAAACAGCCATCAGCTTTTCAACCTCCAGCTTTTAACAATCCAGCTTTTACAATCCAGATTTTAAAAGCTGCTTTATACAATCTCCAGCTGAAATAAATAGGCCCTAAGTAAATTGAGATGTGTAGCGTAGTTTTCGTGATGGTAATGTAAAGTTGGACAATACCAAGTTTCACTTTCACGATGCGCATTTATTGTCGTGAACTAACGTGTTTCACTTTATTTGGTTTCAGGGATCTATTAACACAACATATTGTTGGACAATACCAAGTTGGGCTCTAGCATTCTCATTTCTCTGGTGGTAAGTTCGATCCCAACACATCCAAGCTATCGAAGCTGCAATATTTTTTTTTTGCTAAAATAGTGGTTATAAACACCATTATAACTAAAATAGACATAACTTTAGCGAAAAACCTTGTATCGTCTTTCCAAATATAAAATTCAATATCTAAAATCCTCGCTCATACCTCACTCTTCTTCCTCGACTAATCCAATGATTGGGTACTTGAAATGATAGCGGATTTGCTCTTTTCTTGTTTTTCTCAAATCGGAACTGTGAATCATGTGATGAAAAATTGGCTTGATCATGTGATGAAAAATTGGCTTGATAATGTGCTGAAAAATTGATTAGGTTTAATCTTGCAAAATTGCTTGCATAAAGGGTCAAACATTCAAACATCCAAAAACAGAGACTTTGCATTTGCGCCAGACTAAACATCCAAAAAACAGTGAGTTTCGCATGTATGACGGACCAAAGTCTTTGGTCTGTCATAAACGTGATTTTGATGCTTTTACGCTTGTTCAAGAAATCGCGTTTTTCCCATGCATGACGGACCAAATTTTTTGGTCCGCCATACACATGCGTTTTGGCGATCTCGTTTTTCCCATGCATGACGGACCAAATTTTTTGGTCCGCCATACACATGCGTTTTGGCGATCTCGTTTTTCCCATGCATGACGGACCAAATTTTTTGGTCCGCCATACACATGCGTTTTGGCGATCTCGCTTTTCCCATGCATGACGGACCAAATTTTTTGGTCCGCCATACACATGCTTTTTGGCGATCTCGTTTTTCCCATGCATGACGGACCAAATTTTTTGGTCCGCCATACACATGCTTTTGGCGATCTGTCCGGCGTGAATGGCTTTTTGCTCGATTAGGGTTTGTGCAAATTTGGACTTTGAATTTTGATTTGTTTTTGAGATTATGAAATTTGTGAGAATTTCATGATGCTTGAAGTGGACTTTATGCAATGCTCAAGTGAGTAGTTGCATGGATTGACATTGAGTCAAGTCGTGGACTTGTGCTCGGATTTGTTTTGTGGTTTGTTCATGTGCAGGTATTGCTCGAAGACGAATGTGGTCGATGACGGGACCGGAACTAGGTTCATGGAGGAACTGAGGTTCGGGACTAAGTTCAGGAGGAACTGAGGTCTTGGTGGTCAAGGATGTCATGCGGGACGTTCGGGCTAAGAGAATGGTGCACATGAAGAATGGTTAGTCACGTGAGAATGGCAGGAGGTCATTCGCGTGCAAAGTGTTAGTCACGTGAGTATGGCAGGTGGCCATACGCGTGCAAAGTGTTAGTCACGTGAGTATGGTAGGGTTACCATACGCGTGCAAGAGTTGTACTCGGCCAGGTTGGGCCAAGTAGAGTTGTGTTGGATACGGATTGCTTCTAGGGAATAGGAATCATATTCAGAACTCTTTGTGGGTTGGTGCTTTAAATAGGTGGGGGGTCTCCTGTTGAAAGGCACCAAGCAGAGCTAAGCGCATCAAGCATTGAGCTTGGTTTTAGGGTTTGTACTCTTTTGATGGGAGTATTTTAGACAAAAGAAATAAAGATCAATTCTTCTAGTTCCCACATTGCTTCAACGTTCTCTTTTTGGTTCTTGTTTGCATGCTTGTTCTAGTTCTAGATTGGTTTTTTGTTCTTTAAGTTTTATCTTGATTTGATCCATCAAAAACTTCTCTAGGGTATTGATCTAGTGTTTCTCAAAGTCTAGTTGATCAATCTTTTGTCGTTCTTGTTTAAACTTGAAGTTTTGATTAGATTGATTCTCGTCAAGTTCTGGATTAGCAAGCTTGCGAAGCTCATAACTTTTGATCCGTAAGTCCGATCGAGCTGATTCTTTTTGGGTTAGATTCGTATTGAAATCTAGTTTCTCGTGTCCCAATTTCAGATCAATCTAACGGTTGGATCTCCGGGAATTTGCGTTTTACCGAACCTCTGTCCTTCTGTTTTTGTCGAAAACGAGGCAATTATTTGGTTCTGTTTTAGGGGTGAACTTTTAATAGGTCAAGAATTTGGTTTTAGCTTCCGCACAATCATTCACCCCCCCTCTGATTGCTATATTCGTATACTTCGATCCTACAAGTGGTATCAGAGCAAGGTTTTTCTAATCTATCTTAATCGGTGATTAGATCAATGGATCGTTATTCGACAAAACCTTGTGTGTTCGATGGTGTTGATTTTTAGTTTTGGAAGGCCAAGATGGAGGCATTCATCCAAGCACAAGGCTTCACAATTTGGGAGAAGGTGTACAAGCCATACCAAATTCCTGCAAACGACAACGTTAACGACACCAATCGCACACATGTTGAAGCAAATAGCAAGGCGCGCAACTTGATCATCCAAGGCTTGGGACGCAGCGACTTTGATCGTGTGGTTCATCTTCGATCCGCATATGAGGTATGGAAATCTCTTTGTGATTACCATGAGGGTTCTAACACTGTCAAAGAGGTTCGCCAAGATATTTACAAAAAAGAATACATGCGTTTTGAGATGAAACCTAGTGAATCTGTAGATGACTTCTTTGCACATTTCAATAAAATTCTTAGCAATCTACGTCTTTGTTGGAGTTAGCTACACGATCTTGAAAATGCTCGACAATTGCTTAGTGCTTTGGACATGTCTGTGTGGGAGATGAAAGTAACATCTATACAAGAATCTACTACCATGAGCACACTCACATTAGATGTTCTTTACTCTAAGTTGAAAACTCATGAGTTGGATGTTCTTGCCAGGAAGGGTAACATTAAATCAATTGCTTTGATCTCTAACCCTAACATGTCAAATGCAAATTCTTCTTCTAGCTTTGCCTTGTCTTCCATGTCTTCTTTAACAGATGAGCAACTTGAAGAGTTTCCTGAAGAAGATCTGGCACTACTCTCTTCTCGCTTTAACAAAGCTTTGCAGAATGTGAGAATGAGAAAGAGAGGTGGTCCTCCAAGATGCTATGAGTGTGGTGACCTCAACCATATTCGCACAAATTGTCCTAAGCTTGCAGGAAAAACATCAAAGGAAGAGAAGGACAACGACAGAAGGAATGAGAAGAAAAGGTTCTCGTCAAATGATAGGAAGAAGAAGAACTTCATCAACCGCAAGGTGGTTCACCGAGTTCTTTCCGCTCTTGAACAAGTCAATTTGAGCGATGTGGACTCAGGAAGCAGCGAAGATGATGCTACTCCAAGCAAGCATGATTTGATGGGATTGTGTCTCATGGCAAGCAGCAAGGATAGCTTCACAGGGGCGACCACGACAGCGACTTCAATGAGGTAGATCCCTCTTATGATGAATTAGCTATTCTTTGTTGCTCGTCTTGGAAAATTGCTTGACAAACGTGATAAGAAAATTAAGAAACATGATTTCATTATTGAATCATTGAATGCTGAAATTGCTAGACTTAAGACTTTGATTCCTAGTGATGATACTTGCAAATCATGTGACTTAATTTACAATGAGCTCACCTTGCTTAGGAAAGAACATGCCCTTTTGTTGCATCTAAATGAGAAAATGAGAAACATGTTGTACATGCTAGCTGTTCCACTGATGATTTGCATAGTTCAACTTCTTGTTCTAAATGCTCAACTCTTGAATTAAAATTGAAAGATGCAAATGCGAGGGTTTCTCAATTGACTGATAATCTGCTTTCACATGAAATTCTTTCATGCTCAACTTGTCGCAAGCAAAAAGGAAAAGTGGACGTTCCCTGCAATAATTGTTTAATTCTTGCTAAGAAAGTTGATTACCTGCAAAACTCTTTGGAACGATTCACTAATAGCAAGAAAAAATTGAACATGATTTTGGATCAATCTAAGGTTAGCTCAAACAAGAGAGGTTTAGGTTTTGATCTTCATGCTTCATTTGAAACTAAACCTCGCACTGTTGTTAATGCTCCTTGCAATAACAAAATTGAGATTCTTAATGAGCCTAAAAAGATTGCTTTTAAATCTGCTGGTTTTCTTTCTTCTACTATGATGAATGCAAAATGTGCTTCTACTGTTAAAGCCAAACTTCATGCTAAGTACACTTGCACTCATTGTGGTAGAGATGGACATCTAGTAGATTTTTGCTTTAGACTAGCCAGACAAAGAAAGGAAAGAAATGACTAAGGCTAGGTCTAACTTCAGAAGAGCACACTTTGCTTCTCACTATGCGCCTAGAGTGTTGAAAACACCTTACATTCCTATAAACATGGGAAAAAGAAAAGCTGATTTTGTGCATAAAAATTCTCGTGTTGTGCCTATCTTGTTGTGCGTCGTGTGTCTCAAGATTGGATTCCCAAAAATCTCATTCCTAACCCCAAGATCGAGACCTCGACATGTTTTGTTGCTATGTAGGCTTCTCGCGAGGAAGGAGAACATATGGCTAGTGGATTAGGATGCTCACGCCACATGTCCGGTGATAAGAATTGGTTCTCCTCCCTCACTCGTGCATCTCGTGCTGAAAGTGTTACTTTTGGAGATGCTTCTTCCTCTTTTGTTGTGGCAAAAGGTACAGTAAAGGTAAGTGACAAGTTTATGTTCAAAGATGTGGCTCTTGTTGAAAATTTGAAATATAACTTGCTTTCTGTCTCACAAATGCTTGATGAAGATCTTGAGATAAGCTTTAAGAAAAATGAATGCAAAGTGCTAGATGCTTCAGGTGATCTTGTGTTCAAAATTTCTCGTTTTGGAAGAGTCTTTAAAGCTGATTTTGATGCATCACCTTCTTTTAAGCATAGGTGTCTAATTGCCAATGTTTCTAAAGACTTATTCTTTTGGCATCGTAGACTTGGTCATGTTGGTTTTGATCATCTTACTCGTGTAAGTGGTTTAGATCTTATACGTGGCTTGCCTAAGCTTAAGGGTGATAGCAATCTAGTATGTTCTTCTTGTAGACATGGTAAGATGATTGCAGGTTCACATCCACCTCTTACCATAGTGATGACAAACGCTCCAGACAGCTTCTACATCTTGATCTGATTGGACCATCTCGAGTCCAATCCTTTGGAGGCAAATGGTATGTGCTTGTGATTGTTGATGATTTTTTTAGATACTCTTGGGTATACTTTATGGCATCTAAGGATGAGGCTTTTAGTCATTTTAGAAGTCTTGTTCTTAGGCTTTCTATTGATCATCCAGGAGCTCTCAAAGCTATTAGAAGTGATAATGGAACTGAATTCAAAAATGCTTCTTTTGATCACTTTTGTCTTGAAAAGGAATTGATCATCAATTTTCATCTCCTAGAGTGCCTCAACAAAATGGTGTAGTTGAAAGGAAAAATAGAACGTTGGTTGAGATGGCTAGAACCATGTTAGATGAACATCACACTCCTAGAAACTTTTGGGTGAAGCGATTTCAATCGCATGTTATGTTTCAAACCGTGTGTTTTTGAGATCAAAATTGGGTAAGACTCCATATGAGCTTCGGTTTGGGCACAGGCCTACTGTTTCTCACTTTAGGGTTTTTGGATGCAAATGCTTTGTCTTGAAATCTGGAAATCTTGATAAATTTGAAGCTAGATCAATGGATGGCTTTTTCCTTGGATATCCTGCTCATACTCGTGGCTATCGTGGTGCTTGTTTTGGAGACTAACAAAATTGTGGAAACTTGTGAAGTTACTTTTGATGAGGCTAGTCCAGGCACTAGTCCAAGTGATGCAGTCTGACGCATATGTTCAGGGGGAGAAAATCTTTGAAGATAATGATGATGTTGAAGATGAGGTCTTGACTATTTCTAATGCACAACAAGTGTAGCACCTTTGGCACCTACTACTACATCACCTACAGACTAACCATCCTCAAGCTACAACATCATCTGTACATGCTGAAAATGAAGAAGGAGAAGGAGAAGTCTCAAAAGCCAATGCTCCCTTGCACATTCGTAAAATGCATCCATCTGAACAAATGATTGGAGACCTAAATGAGAGAGTCACTCGATCCAGGTTTATTCATTCGACACTCATGCTCATTCTCGCTTTAGTTGCTTCCTTTGAACCCAAAGATATATCTCATGCATTATCTGACGAATCTTGGATCAATGCCATGCATGAAGAATTAGAGAATTTTGAACGAAATAAAGTTTGGAAACTTGTCTCACCACCTCCAGATTTTAATGTTATTGGAACTAGATGGGTTTTCAAAAATAAACAAAGTGAGGATGGTGTTGTTGTTAGAAACAAGGCTAGATTGGTTGCTCAAGGTTACACTCAAATTGAAGGCTTAGATTTTGATGAAACCTTTGCTCCTGTTGCTAGAATTGAAGCCATTAGAATCCTTTTAGCTTTTGCTGCATCCAAAGGTTTCAAATTGTATCAAATGGATGTGAAAAGTGCTTTTCTGAATGGCTACATAAATGAGGAGGTTTATGTCAAGCAACCACCTGGTTTTGAAAATCCAAAGTTTCCAAATCATGTGTTCAAACTAACAAAAGCTTTGTATGGTTTGAAACAAGCCCCTAGAGCATGGTATGATAGGCTAAAAACCTTTTTACTTGAAAAGGGCTTTTTAATGGGAAAGGTTGACAAAACTCTCTTTTTACTCAAGCAAGGCAATGATCAACTATTCGTTCATATTTATGTTGATGATATTATCTTTGGTGGTTCATCTCATGTTTTAGTGTCTGAGTTTTTAGAAACAATGAGGAAGGAGTTTGAGATGAGTATGATGGGTGAGTTGACATACTTTTTGGGATTTCAAATCAAGCAAACGAAGGATGGTACTTTTGTGCATCAAAACAAATATACAAGAGACTTGCTACATCGTTTTGGGATGGAAAACAGCAAGCCGATCATGACACCTATGGAGAGCACTTGCGCACTTGACCCTGATGAAGATGGTGAGCCGGTTGATCAAAAGGAATATAGAAGCATGATAGGTTCACTTTTGTACCTCACTGCATCAAGGCCGGATATACAATTTCTTTGTGTGCTTGTGTGCTCGTTTTCAAGCTTCCCCACGTGCTTCACATCGACAAGCTATCAAAAGGATTTTCAGGTATCTTCATGGAACTCAAGATTTTGGCATTTGGCTTTACTGCTTCCTCATGCATTAGTTTGAGATCTTTTTCGATGCTGATTTTGGAGGATGTAGAATTGATAGGAAGAGCACTTCGGTTCATGTCACTTCTTGGGAAATTCTCTCATTGCATGGTCATCTAGAAAGCAATCTTCTGTTGCACAATCAAGCTGCTGAATCTGAATATGTGGTCTTTGCTAGTTGTTGTTCTCAAATTCTTTGGATAGTAGCTACACTTAAAGATTATGGGGTTATTTTGGATAGTGTTCCTCTTCGTGTGATAACACTAGTGCAATTTGCATTGCTAAGAACCCTGTGCAACATTCAAGAACAAAATATATTGACATCGATTTCACTTTCTTAGAGATCATGTTGAAAAAGGCAACATTGTGCTTCATCATGTGGATCTTGAACATCAATTGGCAGACATTTTCACAAAACCTTTGTCTTCTTCTCGTTTTGCTTTTATTCGGGGAGAACTTGGAATTGTTCATCCAATGGGATTGTTTTGAGGGGGAGTTTCTTTGCCAAGTTCTTTCACTTGATGAGCTCACTTTATCATATTTCTTTATATACTATATAATTGAGCTAATATATGATAATCTAAATTGTCTCACTTGAACTAAAAATGACATTGTGGAATTCCCTAGACTGATTGCCTATAGCTAAATACTCTGTGATATCTTACTCTTCTAGGCTTGTTATTGAATCTTCTTGACAAATTTGGGCTATGAAGCAAGTGTGTTTTCAGCTTTATTCTTTCATAAGACCTCTTAATCACTCTTGCATGTTTTACAATCAAAGAAAAAGAAAAGAAAAGGGAATAAAAAAAGGGGTAGTTAAAAGCTAAAGCTTCGAGTTATTTGCTTCAAGCATGCTTCCCTTAAAATGGTTAAGATGTATGCTTCAAGCATGCCATTCCCTCAAAAACAAGATGTATGCTTCAAGCATGCCAATCCAAGGAAATAAAAGAAGTATGCTTCAAGCATGCCACATGCAGTTTACTATTTAAAGATTAATTTGGTCTACTAGATTGGAGTTGAAATCACTTGCTCGCCCAGAGTTGTTAGTTGTTTCAATTTTTGAGCTTTTGTTCTTCTACTGAGATCTTGCTTAGTACTTGGCTATAGTTGACTGAATTGAGGTTGAGATGCATGTCATTCCCTAACTTGTTAAAATCACTTCAAGATCATGTATTTTGCATATTATGTGATATATAAGGTTATATGATCGAATGAGCTCATCTTTTCTATTTTGGCACTCCTTTGTTTCTCATTGTGAGATCATTGCTGCAAAAAGAAAAATTTTGAACAAATTCTTTCTTTTGTACTCTTGATGACTCCATTGTCAAAGGGGGAGAAATTTGGGAATCGTTGAAAAGTTTAAGAAAAAGGGGGAGAAGAAAAAGGGGGATTTGTTTCTAGCTTTTTGTGAGAAGTTTGGAGATTTTTAGGAATTTTGGACACATTGCACATTCACACACATTTTCCTTCTCAGGGGGAGATTTTGTTTTGCATTTTGGTCAAAGGGGAATTCTGTGTTTTTCTCTTTTTGGTCCTTGATCTTTTGGATTTCAAAATCTTTTGTAAAGTGAATGCCAAATGTTCAATTCTATTTGGTGTTGCCAATGTTTTCATCAAGGGGGAGATTGTGAATCATGTGATGAAAAATTGGCTTGATCATGTGATGAAAAATTGGCTTGATAATGTGCTGAAAAATTGATTAGGTTTAATCTTGCAAAATTGCTTGCATAAAGGGCCAAACATTCAAACATCCAAAAACAGAGACTTTGCATTTGCGCCAGACCAAACATCCAAAAAACAGTGAGTTTCGCATGTATGACGGACCAAAGTCTTTGATGCATCATAAACGTGATTTTGATGCTTTTACGCTTGTTCAAGAAATCGCGTTTTTCCCATGCATGACGGACCAAATTTTTTGGTCCGCCATATACATGCGTTTTGGCGATCTCGTTTTTCCCATGCATGACGGACCAAATTTTTTGGTCCGCCATACACATGCGTTTTGGCGATCTCGCTTTTCCCATGCATGATGGACCAAATTTTTTGGTCCGCCATACACATGCTTTTTGGCGATCTCGTTTTTCCCATGCATGACGGACCAAATTTTTTGGTCCGCCATATACATGCTTTTGGCGATCTGTCCGGCGTGAATGGCTTTTTGCTCGATTAGGGTTTGTGCAAATTTGGACTTTGAATTTTGATTTGTTTTTGAGATTATGAAATTTGTGAGAATTTCATGATGCTTGAAGTGGACTTTATGCAATGCTCATGTGAGTAGTTGCATGGATTGACATTGAGTCAAGTCGTGGACTTGTGCTCGGATTTGTTTTGTGGTTTGTTCATGTGCAGGTATTGCTCGAAGACGAATGTGGTCGATGACGGGACCGGAACTAGGTTCATGGAGGAATCGAGGTTCGGGACTAAGTTCAGGAGGAACCGAGGTCTTGGTGGTCAAGGATGTCATGCGGGGCGTTCGGGCTAAGAGAATGGTGCACATGAAGAATGGTTAGTCACGTGAGAATGGCAGGAGGTCATTCGCGTGCAAAGTGTTAGTCACGTGAGTATGGCAGGTGGCCATACGCGTGCAAAGTGTTAGTCACGTGAGTATGGTAGGGTTACCATACGCGTGTAAGAGTTGTACTCGGCCAGGTTGGGCCAAGTAGAGTTGTGTTGGATACGGATTGCTTCTAGGGAATAGGAATCGTATTCAGAACTCTTTGTGGGTTGGTGCTTTAAATAGGTGGGGGGTCTCCTGTTGAAAGGCACCAAGCAGAGCTAAGCGCATCAAGCCTTGAGCTTGGTTTTAGGGTTTGTACTCTTTTGATGGGAGTATTTTAGACAAAAGAAATAAAGATCAATTCTTCTAGTTCCCACATTGCTTCAACGTTCTCTTTTTGGTTCTTGTTTGCATGCTTGTTCTAGTTCTAGATTGGTTTTTTGTTCTTTAAGTTTTATCTTGATTTGATCCATCAAAAACTTCTCTAGGGTATTGATCTAGTGTTTCTCAAAGTCTAGTTGATCAATCTTTTGTCGTTCTTGTTTAAACTTGAAGTTTTGATTAGATTGATTCTCGTCAAGTTCTGGATCAGCAAGCTTGCGAAGCTCATAACTTTTGATCCGTAAGTCCAATCGAGCTGATTCTTTTTGGTTTCGATTCGTATTGAAATCTAGTTTCTCGTGTCCAAATTTCAGATCAATCTAACGGTTGGATCTCCGGGAATTTGCATTTTACCGAACCTCTGTCCTTCTGTTTTTGTCGAAAACGAGGCAATTATTTGGTTCTGTTTTAGGGGTGAACTTTTAATAGGTCAAGAATTTGGTTTTAGCTTCCGCACAATCATTCACCCCCCCCTCTGATTGCTATATTCGTATACTTCGATCCTACAGGAACTAAATCTTCTCGATCCATAGTCGTGTTCAACAAGCTCGTTATGAAAACTTTATAATCATTTGGCAGAAGCCTACAGATGATACCAGAATAGATGTTTTTATTGCGCCATGCTAAGTTTTCTCCCCTATTGCTAGTAGGTTGATGGGTCACATGCCCGGCACATATGTTTTGGCCTTGCTTGTTCATAATGAAAGAGTGAAAGCGAGAGATGGTTTGGTGAATCACACTTATTCATTCCATGGAGAGAATACGTATATATAGTACAATGTAGGCATGCAGCGCATGCACACATGCATGGCAAGCACCGGCCAATAACGAGCCTAATTGCCGGGAGGCTAAATTAGGAAAGAGCTGATAATACAAATAATGTTTACATATTCCAATAGCCCCCCGCAGTGTCAGCCGGGAGGAGAACGGATGTTGAGACTGGACCAAAAATCGATGAAGATATCGGCATACTGCATGTTCGTCGGGACATACAAGACACGAATGTCACCAAGGGCGACTCATTCGCGAACGAAGTGGAGGTCAATCTCCACATGCTTGGTGCCTTGGTGCTGGATCGGGTTGGTGGACAAGTAAACGGCGCTGATGTTGTCGCAGTAGACGAGGGTGGCCTTCTTGGGCGGTTGATGTAGCTCAAGAATGAGTTGACGAAGCCAGCATGCTTCGGCTGCGGCATTGGCAACGCCTCGATACTTAGCTTCAACGCTAGAGCGGGACACTATATTCTATCACTTAGAGGACCAGGAGATGAGATTGTCTCCAAGGAAGAGACAATAACCAGAGGTGGAGCGACGGGTGTCCGGGCAACCAGCCCAGTTAGCATCAGAGTAGACGATGAGGTCATGGGTGGAGCCACGACCGAGGTGAAGTCCGAAACCCATAATACCTTTAAGGTATCGCAGAATCCGCTTGATCAACTGGAAATGTTGTTCTCGAGGATCATGTATGTGAAGGCAAACTTGTTGAACTGCATGGGTGATGTCCGGATGGGTAAATGTGAGACACTGCAAGGCTCTGGCTAGACTTCAATAGAGAGTGGGCTTGGAGACGGGATCACCGGTGGATGTAGATAGCTTAGACTAAGCTTCAATCGGTGTGGCACAAGGATTGCACAGTGTCATGTTGGCACATTGAAGAATTTCCGTCATGTACTTTCCTTGAGAGAGGAAAAGCCTAGCATCAGTGCAGCTAGCTGAAATGCCAAGGAAGTAATGTAAAGGCCCCAAGTCTGTCATGGCAAACTCTCGTTGGAGAAATCCAATTATTCGTTGAAGTAGTGTAGTGGTGGACGCAGTATGGATGATATCGTCCACATACAATAACAGGTAGGCGATCTCTTTGCCAGTGGTGAAGATGAACAAAGAAGGGTCGAATTTGCAGCTACTGAAGCTAATGGTCAGTGCAAAAGAGTGAAATCGACCAAACCACGCTCGAGGAGCCTACTTGAGCCCATAAAGAGACTGGTTTAGAAGGCAAACATGGTTAGGCTTGTTTGGGTTAACGAAACCAGCGGGCTGCTGACAGTATACCGTCTGAAAGAGGTTGCCATTGAGGAAGGCATTCTTGACGTCGAGCTGATGAATGGGCCAGTTGTTGTAGACAGCAATGGAGAGGACTGTACGGATGGTGGTCGGCTTGATGACGGGACTGAATGTCTTGTCGTAGTCGATACCTGGTTGTTGAGAGAATCCGCGTAGGACCCAACGAGCCTTGTATCGAGCAAGAGAACCGTCTGAGTTGTATTTGTGACGATAGATCCACTTGCCGGTGACAATGTTGGCACCGGCAGGTGCAGCTACAAGATCCCATGTATTGTTGGTGGTGAGAGCATGAAATTCATCAACCATGGCAGCTCGCCAATTGGGATCATTCAGTGCCCCATGATAGGTCTTCGGAAGAGGAGAAACCGGAACAACCGAGGTGGACGTCTGAAGATCGAAGATTTTCTTGGGCATGCGAAAACCATCTTTGCCACAAGTCATCATGGAGTAGTCATTGACGACTCGTGGAATGGGGACTATCCGTGCTTCATGTTCCGTGGTGGTGGCCGAGCTGGACTGTACACCGGAGCCAGAGTCAATAACCGAGTCTGGATCGAAGCCTGGAGCCAGCGAGCCAGGCAGCGCGTCGATTGAGCCGAGTAAAGGGTGAGCTAAGCCGTCACGTGGAAAGCCAACGCGTGGGGAGTTGGCCTGACTTGCGCGTGAGGCTAGGCCACCACGCGATGGAGAGGAGGCGCACGGGGGGACGCAGTCTGCGGAGTCAGCACTGTGTCTTGCAGGCGGGGCAACCGTGCAAGCTGGAGAGCGCAGATTTTGGGCCACGCTATCTAAAGGATGCGGTGCGCCAACTCGGATGAGATCAACTACCGATTGTGCGCCATCTTTGATGATTGCATGCGTGGGAGCACGATCTGGACAACACGTCGCATCGGCTCGAGCGCGATCCACGCCGCGGCTGCATGCAAGAGCGTCGAGGTGGCCGCAACGTCCTGGTCCATGGGGCCCGCTGTGGCATGCGGGGTTGCCATGGTCCATTGGAGGATGAACTGCACAGGCGCCGGTTCATCTGCATCAAGAAATGAATATGTGTTTGCAGAAGGAGGAGTCCTTGTCGCAAATGGAATGGTTAGTTCGTCGAACACAATGTGTCTAGAGATGATGATGCGATTTGTGGTGAGGTCCATGCACCGATATCCCTTGTGGTTGTCCGGATAACCGAGAAAGATGCATTCAGCAGAAAGCGAGGCGAGTTTGTGAGGCATGGTGGCGGAGGTGTTAGGATAGCAGCGACATCCGAAAACATGAAGATGGTCATAGGAGGGGTTGGATCCAAAGAGTGTTTGAAAGGGAGTGGAGTGGTGGAGTGTCTTGGTGGGGTGACGATTCAGGAGATAGGTGGCGGTATGAAGGGCCTCAACCCAATAGGGTGGTGGAAGAGATGCTTGGAACAGGAGGGAGCGCACGATATTGTTGGTTGTGTGGATTATTCGTTCAGCTCTACCATTTTGGGGAGAGGTGTGAGGGTAGGAGAGGCGAAGCTGAATACCGTGCGTGAGTAGGAAAGAACGGGTGGCGGAATTATCAAATTCACGATGGTTGTCGCATTGAATGTGTTTGAGTTGAGCCCCAAATTGTGTCTAAGCATAGGAACATAAGTTTTTGAGGTGGGAGAAAGTTTCGGATTTAAGTTTTAGGCGAAAGGTCCAAAGATAATGAGTGAAATCATCCAAGACCACAAGATAATACTTAAATCCAGAAATACTTAACACAGGTGATGTCCACAAATCCCAATGGATTAAGTCAAAAGGTTTATTTGCTCGTGACAACGATGGGGAAAAAGGGAGATGAACATGACGTGCCAATTGACATGCATGACATATAGACGTGCCAATGTTATTTTTGTCTAAAGGAAGGGCAGTAGATGAACATAAACGAAGAAGAGCTTGGTCGCCGATGTGTTCGAGATGACAATGCCAATTTATGGTGGAGGTGGATGAGGTGGTAAGGGCATGGGGCGACGGAGGAGGCACCGGAGAGAAGGGGTAGATGTCTCCAGAGCTATTGCACCTGTGAATCATGGTCTTGGTCCGGAGATCTTTCACATAAAATCCAAAAGGGTCAAATTCAATGGAGCAATGATTATCTGTAGTGAATTTGCGGACAGAAATAAGATTTTTGATGATGTTTGGGGAGATTAGAACATTAGAAAGAGAGAGAGATCTGGTGAGAGATGAAAGAGTCGCATGGCCGATAGCTATGACAGGAAGGACAGAGCCATTGCCAACAATGACCTGGGTGGAGGGAGTTGTGTTGGGTAGAAATGAAGAGAGATGACGAGTGTTGGAGGTGAAATGGGAGGATGCACTTGAGTCCTTATACCAAGTCTAGGCAAGCGGCTGCAGGGGACATGGCGTTCATTGCCTGGATGAGAGATGCCTGATCCTAGGACGGCGCGGTGTTGTAGGTGGCCTGGGGCATAGCTTGGGGCGCCATAGGTGGTGCCATGGCAAGATGAGCTTGTGGGGTGCCTGGGTGTGCGCCGAGAATTCTGGGAGCACCATGGTATGGTGCCCCAGAACCACCATGGTGTGGTGCTGATCCTCGCACAACTGGCCACATAGGAAATGTGCCGGTCCAAGGGTTGTAGAGAGGCGCAACGACGGTGGGTTGGCTGTAACCGTGAGAGTTGTTGCGATTCTTGTTTTTGTTCTTGTTCTTGTTCTTGTTCTTGGGCTTGTTGGACGAGGAGCCTGTGGTGGTGCCACGGGCCGACGGTTTGTTGTTGGAGGTAGGGGAGACGACGAAGGCCGATGTGGTGCCAGGCGAGGTGAGAGGGAGGTCAGCCTCTTCCAAGAGCAGCATGGAGCGCGCTTGCTGAAAAGACGGGAACGACGTTCTTGTCTTGATGATAGTGGCGATGTTGCGGTCGGTGTCATTGAGGCCACTAAGAAGAGTAAGGACAAGAGTGTCCTCATTGACCGGGCGCTGGATGTTGGCAAGGGCATCCATGTAGGTCTTCAGCTTCTGGGAGTAGGCGAGTATGGAGAGATTGCCTTGTCGCGTGTTGCGAAAATCGGCCTCAAGGGCAAGGGCACGCGAGATCTTGTTGTCGCGGAACAGGTCCTCGAGACACTGCCATATGGTGCGGGCCTGAGCATTAGATGGGATCACGATGTTGAGTATGTCCTCCGAGATGGAAGCGTAGAGGAGGGAGAGAACGGCATAGTTGGTGGTCGTCCAGGCGGCGGACGGTTGAGCAGGAGCGTCGACAAGGAGATGGTCCATCGTGTCGAACTTGCCGGCCATGACGAGGAAGAGCTCGCGCCACCTTGTGTAGTTGGGAGGGTGTAGTTCGAGCTAGATGGGGACGTGCGTGCGCACGTTAATGGTAGAGAGCGCGGAAGCAGGTGGCATGGCCGGGACGTTGGCTGTGACGTTGGCAACACCCTGAGCAGTGGCTGCATCTGCAGCGGCCTGGCGGCATTTGCATTGGCGGCCGATGCGGGCGGCGGCCGTCCGGCGAGGCGTTGTCGGCCATGGCGAAGAGGGTGGTGGGGTGAGGAGGAGGTAGGTTCGGAGATTAGTCTTATACCATGAAAGAGTGAAAGCGAGAGATGATTTGGTGAATCACACTTATTCATTCTATGGAGAGAATACGTATATATAGTACGTGGGAGTGTATAGGCATCATCCGGATGTTTTTGTCCCAAAAAACATTCAAACTTTGGACCGTACGATCAAAACACACATCCGTAAGATTAATCCACCTCGAATTCAGGGGAAGCATGCATTGATCTGAAAGCAAATCCAATGGCCAAGAATTTGGATGATGGTTGCTAAAGAAAACATCCGGATGAAACTTATCAAAACCCATAGTACAATACAGGCATGCACGCATGCATGGCAAGGACCGGCCAATAAGGAGCCCAATTGCCGGGAGGCTAAACTAGGAAAGAGCTGATAATACAAATAATGTTTACATATTCCAACACATAACTGAAAATATGTGATGTAATGGTCGCCGCCCGACTAAACATACCAATAGTCATCAAATTCATATGGGCTACTGAGATTGACAAGCATAACAGCATAGCTGCTTTATCCGCATGAAGTCGTGTAAACCAGAAATGAATTAACAAATACTCCCTCCGATTGGAAATGTAAGGGGTTTTAGGTCTCTATACTATTTGTAAAATATAAGGGGTTCTAGTATCCCAAGGCTAAATTTAGCCCATTTCTTCCAGTTTTGCCCTTGTTCCATTTATTACCCTTGTACAATTTTCCATGTCTCTTTTTTATGCGAACGTGCTCTTTAATGAACAATAACTAAGGGTATTTTAGTCTATTCACCAAGCTTCTAAATATGTGTGCACAAGGCTAAAACCCCTTACATTTCCAATCGGAGGGAGTATGAAGCAAGACCTACTCCCTCCCATCCCAGGAATAGTTGAAGAAAGTTATCTCTATCGGATTCCACCGCAGCAAAGCTATCAGAGCTGTTGTATTTCTTTTGACCATATACTCCCTATATTACATTCGGGAGAAAGGGCCGCAGGGGAGCCACCCCACGTGGTGCTCCCCACTCTCTCTCCTCGTTTTGCAAAAAAAATCCTCCAGTTTTTAAAATTACGGATAGGTTCTTTTAATTTTCGTAGAGGTTCTTCGCGATTTCCTGTGAGGGGAGAATTTTTTTCCCCGGTTCGCGTTTAGGTCCCTCGTTTGCCGTGTTACAAAAAAAACCTTCTGTTAAATATGAATCGCAGATGAACCCTTTCATAGTTTTTCAAAATAGCGAATAGGTCCAAAATTATAACAAATAGGCCCCTGCACTTTACGTTCAGGTCCTTTCTCCGTTTTTTCCGGAAAAAATGTTTTCGTGGTCCGTTTTTTCTCCGGAGCATACAAAAATATTTTCGTTGCCCGTTTCCCCTAAAAAAAATATTTTTATGGTCCGTTTTTTCTTTGGAGTATGCGGAAAATATTTTCGTTTGCCGTTTCTCCATACAAAAAATATTTTCGTTGCCCGTTTTCCCTAAAAAAAATATTTTTATGGTCCGTTTTTTCTTCGGAGTATGCGAAAAATATTTTCGTTCGCCGTTTCTCCAAAAAAAATTGTAAATTCGTTTTCCGTCCGTCGTTTTCCCGTTTTTTTTTGCGTTTTTACCTTATTTTCCCCGAAAAAAAATGTTTCCATTTGCCGTTCTTCCCCGAAAAAAACGAAAATTCATTTTTCGCCCGTCGTTTCTCCATTTGTGTCCATTTTTCCTCGCTTTTTCTCGAGAAGATTGTTTTTGTGGTCCTTTTTCCCTCGTTTCCCTCGGAAAAAAAATTCGTAGTCCGTTTGTAAATCTATTTTCCGTTCACGCGCGAAAACATTTTTCGCGGATTACGAAGACATTTTTTCTACGGGAAACGAGAAAAACGGACAGCGAAAATATTTTCCTGCGCCACGGTTTTTCTTGGGAAAATATTTTCGCTGTCCGTTTTTCTCGTTTCCCATAGAAAAAATGTCTTCGTAATCCGCGAAAAATATTTTCGTAGTCCATTTTTCCTCGTTTCCCCCGGGAAAAAATTGTTTTCTTCGTGCTGCGTTTACCCTCCAAAATTTTTTTTTCCCGTTCCCCCAAAAAAAATGCTTTCGTGGTTCATTTTCCCTTATTTTTCCCAAAAAAAAAGTTTTCGTGGTCCATTTGTTCTCCGAAAAAACAACACAATTTTTTTTCCGTTCACGTGCGCGGCGTGCGCCGCGCTCATTTTTCTAGTTATCACTATGTAGACACACATGCAGTTATGGAATGGTCCTGTAGTTATGGAGTGGTACTTGCAGTTACCATTAGCATCTACAAATGCCTTCCAGTGATGTACTTTTTTTTTGCAAGTTGCAGACTTACAGCTGCATCGATCCCAAATATTTACTTTAGTCTTTTTATGATATAGTTTCATTCATTTAACTGCTGCCTTTTCAGCCTTGCAATTATAAAACAACCGCTTTTTTGAAGTTCAATCATCAATATAAGCTGATGGTTAACTCATTTATGCCTACAAAACTAGCTGTATGCTGTTTTTAGTCTTCCTGTATGTTGTTTTGTATCCAGGCTTCTGATGACAATACAGATTTCTTTGCTAACGGCATGATCACACTGAGATTGATTCCTCACTGTTGCTTGGTGCTTGTGAAGTGTGTGTTTTCCCTTAGAAATTATAACCTTTGTAACACTAACTATCAGATTTACCTTTTGGTGGAATAAGCCATGTGAAGAGCGGTTTATTTTTTCACGTGTTGGAAGATTTCATTTGAATTACAATCTTAAAAACTGAAAAGGCAAAATTTGGTATGTTGAGAGGAAAGAGAATGTCTTACTGCAACGAAATGTCATGGTAAGGGTGATTAATTCGTAACTTGGATTTGCAGTTCTCTGAGGTGCTATATAAAACTTTGGGTTCTTGATGATCAGTGCCGTTGTTGATGTCTAGCTGAACATGATGGATTGTGTGACAGAACCCTACCTTGGCGACGCCCACGGCTGTTTTGGTGATGTCCCCGGCCAACACCTCGGTGGCGTCTTCGGCTCCAACGACTTGTCGGCATCTCCAGCGGCGAGCCAACACGAGGGCTTCAACGTCGGTATCAAGGGCATAGTTTAGGCACCTGTGATGATGACTACGGCGGCTTCCACGACAAGGCCATGGACAGCGTTGTTGGAACTAATCTTGTAATTAAGATAGAAAAGTGTCCTTGAAGTCCAAGTAGTACACGGTATGGAGTCGTGTCCGAGTTGCATGTTTTGTCCGAGTCGTGTGTGGACGCAGTAGCCTTTATAAGGCACAGTGTAGCCTAGTATTAACGTGTGCAAAGAAAAGTAATAAAGCAGAGGTTGAGCACCACAAAATTCTTTCAAGTTTGCTTTGTTCTGATGTTTTGCCAATAGTACAGAACTCGACGAGTATTGTTCTAGACATCCTGAAGTCTGAAGTATATAACAACAAGATTCAGGCTTGCAGATTCAGGGTATTGAATCCTACATTTGGTATCAGAGCTTGAAGTTTTTGCATACCCAAGATAATGGAAGGTTCGCCGGGTAGTGGAGTTACCCATCTTGGGGAGGCTTCAACAAAAACGGTGGCGAGAGAAGGCACCATAAGCCTTCAGTATCCGATGCTCACACAAGGAGTTTGGGCGGCAGTAGAGGGCAATGAGCTGGTCGATGAGCGCAAGGACTAGATGGCTCTCGCCGCCATATTCCAAGCTGTGCCTGAGGCCAAGATAATGGTCTTCGCCGAGAAGAAGACGTCCAAGGAGGCCTGGAACACCCTAGAAGAGATGCATGTCGGTTCCGATCGTGTCAAGGAGGCACGAGTACAGACCCTCACAAGAGACTTCGAGGACCTGTACATGAAGGAGACGGAGTCCATCAATGATTTTGCCATGAAGCTGACCACCATCGTCAACGAGATACGAGCACTCGGAGACAAGATGGAGGAGCATACAGTCGTGAAGAAGTTTCTCCGTGCCGTCCCTGACAGGTTCCTGCCGATCATCTCTACCCTCGAGCAGTTTGTTGATATCAAGACGATGAAGATTGCCGAAGTGGTCGGGCGTCTTAAAGCGTATGAGGAGCGCAACAAGGTTCGGCGGCGAGTCGAGGAAGGTGAGAACCTTCTACTCATCCGCAACGAGTGGGAAGCCAAAGCCAAGGAGAAGAGCGCCAATAATTTTAGCAAGAAGAACAACTATGACAAAACGAAGATGCACTGCTACAACTGCCAAGAGTACGGGCACTTTGCTAGGGAGTGCCGCGAGCAGAAGAAGGCGATAAAGACTGAGGCATTATTTGCTACATCAGATGCAGAGGATGAGCCAGTATTAGTTTGAAGCTAGGTGAGGAGGTGCTCAAATAAAGATATTTAGGTCTTAGTCGGCATATAGATAATTGCATGTAGAAGAGTCTAGGACATTGAGAAGTTATTGTCGTCAGTTCTTGTTGTGTCTGTGCACGAGAGTTTTTGTAGGCACGTCCAAGTTTCTCGTAGGGTGAGCTCTAATGCGAGTCTGCGTATCACCGTCAAGTTGGGTTACCGGTGAAAAGAAAATTAGAGCTGGGCTCCGATGCGTGTCTGCGTATCACCGTCAACTTGTGTTACCGGTGAAAAGACAATTGGAGAGGAGGCAAAAGGTCATGATCGCCGGCAAGGTGCGTCACTGGTGGTATGGCTAGCAAGAAGAAGGCGGAACTCCTTGGAGAAGCGTTCATCGTCTCTGTCGAATAAAAGTTGGACAAATCGTAGTTGTGACTGATTGCCTCAACATGTTAGAAATTAAGCGTTACAAGATTAGGGGGTGAATGTTGTAACTAATCTTGTAATCAAGATAGGAAAGTGTCCTTGAAGTCTGAGTAGTACATGGTATGGAGTTGTGTCCGAGTTGCATGTTTTGTCCGAGTCGCATGTGGAGGCAGTAGCCTTTATAAGGCACAGTATAGCCTTGTATTAACGTGTGCAAAGAAAAATAATAAAGCAGAGGTTGAGCACCACAAAATTCTTTCAAGTTTGCTTTGTTCTGATGTTTCGCCAATAGTACAGAACTCGACGAGTATTGTTCTAGACATCCTGAAATCTAAAGTATACAACAACAAGATTCAGGCTTGCAGATTCTGGGTATTGAATCCTACAAGCGCGGCGGCAAACTCTGGAATGCATCGTGAGTTGTCAACATCCTTAGACGGCGAGCGTAGTCGACGAGCCAGCATGCAGGTGTACTAAGCCTTGTATCGACCATCTCTAGTTTGAGAGATAATTTGTGATGACCTCCAGCAGCTCATGTACTGCAGCGACCTCCTCGTGTTCTAGCCAACAGCGAACTCCAAGCACGGCTGTCGACGGAGCTTTTGGTTTGCCGGCGGGCTGTTTGGAAGGAGTGACTGGCCGGTGTAGACTGTTGTAAATATTGCGATAATAAGAATAAGTATACAATACTGATTCCAAATAACAATATGAAGATTACATAATTCAAATATAGAAAAATTAACATAATAAAAAAGATAAAACATATCATAGAATTTATATCAACTATGCAAAGAATCATGTCTAATAAAACAAATTAATAAACATAAGAGTATTTCGGATTGCTCTCAGGTGCCGGGCTGCTGAAAATAAAATCTTCAGCCTCCTTGCCACTCGGTGTAGGGCTACTAGAGACTAGCTCTTACCTCCACTACACTAGATTTAGGTCCTGTTTGGGGGAGCTGTGCTTCAGCTTTGGGCCTAAAGCTCCCCCAAACAGCCCAACTGCAAAGCAGCTGCACAGCTAAGCCACAGCTGAAGCACCCCTAAAAACCACAGCTGGTAGCAAGGTGCTTTTCAGTTGTGACTTCGCTCAACCGCCTTCTTACTCGCTTTGTTTCCCTTCTCACCCCATCGTCTCCCCGCCTGATCACCTCCTCGACTCCATCCGGCTCAAGCGCCGCCTCCTCGACTCCCTCCTCACTTGGGCCCACATGGTTACCCCCCAAAAACTACAGCTGCAGCAGCCAGTTTACCAAACGACATATCAAGAAAAGCCACAGCTGTCAGCTACAGCTGTTTTACAACTCAACAAACCAAAAGCAGCTTTTCAGCCCAGCCATAGCCCCCCAAACAGGCCCTTAATTAACAATAATTGAGCTAAAAAATTAACTAAACAAATAAGGCTTTGAATCCTCACATTTCTAATCATGCACAATAAAGTATTTATATTCAATTTCACTGTTCAATTGTTCAGAATTCAGAGTATGATTAGTTCAGTCAACATATTACTTTTCAATCGAACTACTAAATCTGTGAACAGAGCATCCAACAAGTACTTGACAGTGATCAACAGTGCATCAAAGCAACATGTACAATCATCAATTGAAGATGAAAATAGGTACTGAACAATGATAAAGCTCTAAAATAGTGAATGACTACTAATACTTTCTAGCAATAACAGGAAGAACTGCTAGCAGTTCTAGGCCAGATTTACAACTTCAATTTGTTTAATTCATTAGTTGACCTAATTTGTATCATAGAGCAACAAGCAAGTGCAACAATAAGAGAGGACAATGCAAGTATACTCATAGAGGAACAGACACTTAAAGTTTGCTCAATAGACTGAGCAAGGCACAGCAAGAGTGTTGTTGTGCCAGAAATCTAGCCAATTGCCGCCGCGGTGTGGTCAGCCCGGATGACGGAGATACAATGCCCCTTTTGCAAACATGACAAACCGAATGCAAAGTCGAGCCTCGGATTGTGCTGCACAAGATCAATCCCCAACCACAACTTCCTCTAGAAGCTTGGCTCAAGAAAAATGCACACAGCTAAGCCAGAACAATACCGATATCCTCCACACAAGAGCAAGCAAAGAACCAAGCCCCTGTGCGCATGAGAGCAAGCTAAGAAGCAAGCCAAGCCTCTCTACGCAAAGCTTTAGTCCAAGAGACCCTAAGCCCGGAAGCTCACCAGCAAGCTCACCCAAAGATCACAATAGCCAGGAGGAAAATCAAAGTAGAGAGGATCCTTAAATCATAGTGTTTTTGCCTTACCTTGAAGAGGAACCACTTGGGCTAAGAAATATAGGAGGGAGGAGGACAAATCCGCTTGGGCGCCAGCCACCCCCGCACCTGCCGACTTGCCGATTACCATCAAGATCGGTGCCACCGCAACAAAAATGGGCTCTCCTACCTCCTCTTTTATTTAGCCCTAATGGGCCGGCCGAAATGCCTAAAACTAAAATAGGCCAGCCCAAATTCCACTTCCAAAATTTAGTTAAATATCAAATTTTGTAACAGTCCCCACCAAATTTGAAGTTGGAGAATTAACCTTGTTTGATATACAGATGTTTGACAATGAATACCTTTCGGGTTTGAATCCATTATCTAGTTACAAGTATTCCGTCACTGTACAGACGAAGGAGAACTTAAGCCTTGATACTACGCCTTTGTGTGAGGGACTTCACACTAGCAACACTCTGTACGAGGCAACTTTTATTTTAGCTCTCGGGTTAGGACTTTTCGGTTATATCCTAGTATCTTAATTCATGAGATATCTTCTAGAAGTATACCCATTACTTCCATTGATCAAGACCTCATGATCATACTCATATAGGTGAGTTCTCCTAGGAGTCCTATAGGACAACTCCAATTGCCACACGACATTGAACTCATCGAGAGCTTATAACTCAACCTGCCATATAGAAGAGCACTGCAGCTAATGGGACCCTTATATGTGCACTCTAGACCACACAGTTTATAACTCTAGACCACACGGGTGTCGACGATCGGGATCGTCTGACCTCAGAAATGTACAGGGGTTGATGTAGATGTGGAACCCGAGAGTGACTTTGCTCACGGAGGATGATTGCTGGTTAAAAAGACAAAGAGAGATACCAAGAATTATACTTGAAAGTACATCTAGGCCGCTAAATGAGTTTTGGTTGATTAATGACAAACGATTAAAGGGACTAATGTATTCAATAAGCTTGTGAACAGGTAAAAGTCCCAAAATGAGATCATCTACGTGCGAAGGATACTCTCAAACAGGATCACGCAAGAAACTCGGCATTGCTTATTTTCGTTTTATATTTCGAGTCATAGGAATGCCGTACTATTAAGAGGAATGCATCGTAATTGATCTAGAGTAGTCTCTATGCTCAGATGAATGTCAAGTTAATCTGCCTAGAATCTCTAAGTCACCGCACTTGCACCAGAATATGTGTTGCTTTAAGATTAAGTCGGACATTCCGATTTCATATCGGAAGTTCCGATATTACCAGATATTCCGATGTGCATGTGTGCTTGAATCCGATGCGTGTAAACTGGGTCGGACATTCCGATATCTTTAGATCGGAAGTTCCGATACAAGTTTGACACCTTTCAGGATGCCTTCTGTAAAGATCGGAAGTTCCGATTTGTTACATCGGAAGTTTCGATGCGTTCAAACCTGAAATAGGGTACTCTCTGGAAACATCGGAAGTTCCAATACTCATATCGGACAGTCCGATATGGACTTGGAAGATTTTGGCAAAGTGATTTTCTGAGAACATCGGAAGTTCCGATTTCAACATCGGAAGTTTCGATGCATCTTGTTTCGACCGTTGGAGTGCGCTTGAGTTCTGAAAGTTTGCACATATCGGACATTCCGATGTTAATATCGGAAGTTCCGATATGTGGCAAAGTGGGGGGCATAACGGCTAGTTTTTGCAAGAGTCTATAAATACCCCACTCCTCACCCTTTGAAGGGTTACACACTCTTGTTGGCAGAACTCTTGAGCACTTTCTAGCTTTGTCTTGAGCCCTCCTCTTTGATCTTAGGGATCATCTAGAGAGTGAGGACTAGGATTGAGATCTTGAGCATTAGAGTGTTTCTCCAAGATTGTTCAAACGGTGCATTTGTTACTCTTGGAGGTTGAAGGACTCCTAGACGGCTAGGTGTCGCTCACGAGCTCCCGAAGGTTGTGGGTCGCCGTGAGAAGTTTGTGAAGGCTGGTTCCGCCTCCGTAAGGAAAGGATCCAATAGTGGAACCAAGCCTCAAGTGTGACCGAGGTTTGGGAGGAAAGGGTTGGAAAAGACCCGGCTCTTTGGAGCCTCCTCAACGGAGACGTAGGATTCCCTCAAGAATCTGAACTCCAGGAACAAATCTTTGTCGCTCCACTTAATTTACTTTTGCTTATTTCCTTGTGACTATATCTATCTGAATCTTTGCTGTACTGTTCTTAATCTCTCAGATTACTCTTCAAGCTCATTGCACTTAGTAGGTAGTCATCGTTGTCAAAGTCTATCGGACATTCCGAACAAGTATCGGAAGTTCCGATTAAATCGGAAGTTCCGATATTGCACCGGAAGTTCCGATACTCTTTCTGCTGCGACGATTTCGGTTTTAATTTTAAAATTGCCTATTCACCCCCCCAGGCAACTTTCTCATCATTTCAATACTGGTTCGAGCCCCCTGTTAGGGTAATAGCTCTACTCCAATCTTGCCCAGAGGTGAAAGAATCCACTGTGTTTCCATACAAGGGAAGCTCTCGAGGCTTTCTCTCAAGTGCCTATGTGTGTGTAGTTCTGTATGCATATGCTTTGTATTTGCCTCAGGGAGGCTTTTAACCTTTTCCTGCCATTACTAGAAACGGTTGGAAGGAATATCCAGGGAAGTGGCTTCGTGTGCATTAAAGTCGGATCGTAACTGTTCTGTGATCCTCGCCCACGTCTGGCTTGACTCCTCTAATTAAGGATCTTGCTAACTGACGACGTAGACGCCTGACTGAGATCTGCCCGAGTTTGACCCCTTGGACAGGAGCTGGCCCCTAGCCCTCCAGCTCGAGGTCGAGCGGGAGCTGCCCGACCGGAGTCGTGGTCAGGGGCTCTTGGTTCGGGCTCGAGTTGAGGGGTCGTTGACCACGCTGTTGACCAGAAAAAATTTTCCAATCCCCGACAGCTAGCCCTCGAGGCTCAAGTTGTGATCTTGGTGTTCGGGATGACCTGGAGAAGTGGACGGTCTTCTGGAATTGCTCATGCTCGAGGTCGAGTCCCACAAATGCAAGATAGGTCTTGACATAGTCGTGCCCAGACCACTCAGTTATTAGCACTTCGACCGAGTTCGGAGACGCTCGAGCTCGAGGTCGAGTTCAGGCCACCCGAGGGACATGGCGTGGTTACGCTTGTGGACCCTTGGGCTTTGATATCTTGGCTCGGGCGCTGAAGAGCAGCAGAACGGCCTGTGTCCCTTCGACTTCATCGCCAATTCCTCGAGCACACCTTTTGAAGCGCACCCAGCGCGCCTTTTGAGTCGTGACAGAGTCCAGCTGTCAGTGATCGGAACTTCATAAAGCCCAAGCCATCATCTCCTTTGAAAAAAATCCCCAATTTCCTTCGTTTTTGAACCCTTGGTGATCCACCTTTCTTCACTCTCTTGTCCAAGCACCCCTTTCCCCCACCAGACACCAGCCGAAGCCCATGGCCAAGTTTGGGAAGAGCACGCTGTCCTTGGCGAAGATGAAGGAGCTCGAGGCGCTGGGGTTGTTGGACCTGGTGACATGGAGGTTGCCAGACGGAGAGACTGAGCCACAACCCCGGGAGGACAAGCTCGTCAGCGCTGAGCAGTACATGCTCTTCGGGGTCCCCATCGACGGCAAGCGCCAGACCCCTAAGGCAGACGACCTGGCGACCTACCAGGAAACCATCGCCGCCATCCACATCTGCACGATGCGGGGCCTCACCGGCCAGGCCATCGCCAACGACTTCCAGCGGAACTGGGTGTACCCTCTCTGGAAGAGGTTGCACCCATTCTTCGAGATCGCAGGACAGGACGACCTCACCCACGAGGGCAAAATCGGTAAGTCTTTTCAAATTGGAGAACACCTGAGCTCAAGCTTATATTCATCTGATTGTGGTGTCTTTCCCAGCAGCGCCGAAGGAATCCTGCTTAGGAGGCAGGAGGGTTGAGATGTTCGGGAAGGCGGCGTTCAACTACTTCACGGATGACCAGCCTCGTTCCCAAGAATGTGCTGAATCAGAGCGTTGAGGTACGCTCCTTGAATCAAGGCTTGACTCAGGAACGCTGGGCTTGTACTAATCTTTACTGGTTTCTACAGGAGAATCAAGAGCTGCACGGGACAGCAAGGAGGATGCTGCCACTGCCCGTGGTAAGGAAAGGCAAGAAGGCAAGCAAGAGACTGCCTCTAGATGCTCCGAGCGTCAGCGCCCCAAAGAAATAGCATGTCGAGTGGGGCGATCGCTTAGTGGTAAGTTACCCCCTGAACAGGCCTAGACCTGTGTAACACCCCAATTTTTTTTGCTTTTCATGAATTTAAATGAAATTTGGCACTTTGTGATTTTTTGGAATTTTCTGGGATTTATTTGGATTTATTTGGAATTAATTTGAATTTATTCCCTTTTGAAATAATTAAAGGATTTAATTTTACAAAAAAATTTTTGTTGGAAATATTTTATTTGAGTCCAAAATGTTCCAAAATATTTTCTAGAATTTTTCTGGAATTTTTCTGAGTGTTTTGCTATTTTTCTTGAATTAAATGAATTTCTGGAAATTAATCGAATTATTTAAATCGCTGGAAATCGAGTGGGTTGTACTGTTCCTCCGACTCGGACCTGACCCGAGCCCGAGTCTGACTCGAGTCCGAGTCCGACTCGAACCCGACTCAGCCCTAACCCTCTCGACCGTCCGATCAAGATCGAACGGCCGAGATTGAGCCACGTCGCCCAAGCCGTGCGCCCGAGCCCTTGCACTCAACCGTTGGATTCCGATCCAACGGCTCACGTTGCACCACGTCACCCAATCCGAATCCATTTCGGATTCCGCCGTCGCAGCTGTGTGGACCTCGGTTTCCGCGGTTTTCATGGACGCCGAGGGGCCTATTTAATGCGCTGCCACCCCCGTCGTGTAGCCCGTTTTCGTGCGCACCCGTAGCCCTAACTCACCGAGCTCAAGCCATCATGGTTGCGCCGCAATCGCTCGCCGTAGTTGGGTTAGGCTTCCACCGCGGTTCTTCATCGTTTTCGCCGCTGTCCGCCGTCCTCCGCCGCGTTGGTGCCCAGATCCGGAACCGCGAGGACAAGACGCGTCGGAGGCTACCACCCACTTCGCCGGAGCGTGCCCGCAACGCCGTCGGGCTCATCATCGTCTTCGTCTCCGGCCGGTCAGCTCTGCCGCGCGCCATCGCCGACTCACGAAGCTTCTCCGCCGTTGGATCTTCATCGCACGGCTGAGATTCGTCCATGTCATCCCCGGGTAAATTCCACATTTTAGTTTTTAGATCTGTTTCCAACCGTTGGATCTAGATCCAACGGTTTAGATCGTGCCACGTAGCCACAACCGCACCGTGCTAGATCCATTGCCAACCGTTAGATCTAGATCGTACGGCTAGGGTTAGCCGTGTTGTAGCGTTAGATCGGATCTCGACCGTCCGATCAAGATCGAACGGTCCAGATCAACCGAGTCGTTTCCAACGCGTGAGGTTGGATCTGATCTGGACCGTTGATTTTCAAATCAACGGCCTAGATCGTGCCGTGTGTCCAGTAGTTGGACCGTCGCGGTCAGCCGCGGTCGCCGCTGACGTCACGCGTGACGTCAGTGTGGGGCACGCGTGTCAGCGGCTCAGCCGAACCGCACCATGACGTCACGGTGGGGCCCGCGTGTCAGGCGTCGTTCGACCGAGCGTGATGACGTCACCGCTGACGTCATCCGAGGGGTCCCACATGTCAGTGGGACATGAACTCGTGGACCGGGTCCACGGTGGACCCAAGCCGAACCGTGGACCACGTCCATGGACCGGCTGACGCAATAATCCGATTTTTCATTAGAAAAATAATTCGGTGGAAAATCAAATTCCACGATGACGTCATGCTAACGTCATAATCGAATTTTTCAATATAAAAATAAATGGATTAATTCGGATTATTGTTTTAATTGAATTTTGAAACTTCAAACGCTTATAACTTTCGCATTCTAACTCCGATTTGGGTGATTCAAATTTCTAAATTTTTATAAAATTGAGATCTACCTAATGATGAATTTTATTAAATTTTTGGACCAATGTAGTTAGACCGATGTAGTATGCTTAGCCTTGCCCCATGACATGTTTTTGATAATTACATGATAACATTGACTTAATGAGATATGGAATCTATTTTGAGAAGTGTCATGTGTTATTGATGATGATATTGATGGCACATGGTGCATGGTAATCAACTGGGGTTTGATAAATAGTTTTCGACCAGGGCATGTGGCAGGAAATGATCGGGTGGGCCAATTGTGGCATCGGGAAGGATGGTTTGGTTCTTCGGGTAGTCTTGCCCTGGTCACCCTAAGGACTTAACCTTGCAAGCCTTTGAACTGAGTCATTCGTGCAACCACATGACCGGAGTGGGACGGTCCTAGTTGAGTAAGTTACTAATAACTTGCATGTGATACCTCGGGTGTCAACTACACCTTTTGTGTAGCTTGAATGGGGAGCGTACCAATGCTACAGCATGGTACCCGTCCAACGGTATGTCGGTCCCATACTTCACCTCTGTTAAGGGAAGGGATGGTGTATGGTAAAAACCGGAAAGGTTCACTTGTGTAGTTAGCAGTTGCCGAAAGACTTTGTTACGATCACTCACCTTCGTGGTGTTTGGCTGTATCTTGTGGGTAAAGTGCATAACCTCTGCAGAGTGTAAAACCTATTCGAATAGCCGTGTCCGCGGCATTGGACATTACTCGGGAATTACAGTCAAGGGTTAGACTTCCATGAAAATAACTTGGACTTGGAAAGTTTGGTTGGGTTAATTGATGACGTTGATGGAAATGTGGACTAGGAATGGGAAAGATGTTCATTTAACTCTTGGAAAAGTTATTGATATTATAATGTTTCTATTGCTTTCGAATCTATTAATGTTACTTGTTAGATGCTGTTACTGCAAATGAACCATGAGCTATTCCTTTGTATTAAGCCATGCATGTAGTATATTAGTTTGCATTCTGTGCATGACTTGCTGAGTACCAAGTACTCACCCTTGCCACAATACAACATCAGTTGAAGAAGAGTCTACACCAGCTTTGGAGGAGGAGCTCCAAGAGGAACTGTCTATCTAGGGAGCGAGCCCAGTCAGTTGCCTGTGGTATACTGGATGGCGCCACGAAGTTATCTTATTTTCTGCTGCTGTTATTTCTCTTTTAATAAGTTTTCGCCCTGCGTGGTGCATATTTGTAACTTGACCTTAAGGTCGAGCAACCAGCTTGGTTAACTAATTAAAGTACCTTATTATTTCGTTGAGTATGATTGTGATATTTACCAATGTTGAGACTGTGTGCACTAGCGTGTTCCTGGACTAGTGCTGAATACACAGAGGGTTCGGATTTGCAAATTCGGGTCCCGACAACCTGCTTGAGCTTGGGTTTTCAACTTTTTGCCCTTTCCTGATTCTTTCTTCCCTTCTTGCAGCAGTAAAGGGCAGCGGCCGCCACAAGCACCTCGAGTCCTCCGGCAACTTTGGGACCCCGACCGCAGGGTTCTGAGCCAGCTGCTACAGGACCTCGAAGCCCCCACGGGCTGCAAGGTCTCAAGCACAAAGCACCCAAAGAAGGAGCACCTCCTCTGCCCTAGGGCGATAATTCTCCGAACAATCCTCCTCGAGGTGAAGGCTCGCGTGCCAGGTACACACAACTTCTCCTCTTAGGTCATAGAAATTTCCTTTGCTTTGGTTAGATGACCTTCCTCGCTGTAGACTTCGGGGGCTCAATCCTTGATGATGCCTATTATCCAGGGCGAGTCCGAGTCCGAGGAGGAAAACTTCTACCAGCTGGTCCCTCGCCCCCGCCCGAGGCAGGATCAGACCCCCGCCCAAGGATGGGTTCTGGCCAGCGGGTCCGAGCAGTGACTCACCAACAAAGGTGTCGATGCGGCCCACATTGTCGCCGGAGGAGAAGAGACCGGCGACACCTTGGCCGCCGAAGTCGCAGACCCCCCGGCTAAAGCTGCTGTGGGAGACGAAGCTCAAGATGCCCTGGCCACCGGGGTCGAGGCCACCGGAGTCGTCGAGGTCGAAACCTCCCCGGCCGTCGACCCTCAGATTGCTTCGGCTGGGGCCGCCGAAGAAGATGGGGCCAAGGATGCCCTGGTCATCGAGGCCGTGGCTCCTCCAGCCGACACCACAGTGGAGGAGGAACTCAAAGGCGCCACGACCACAGAGATCGGGGTTGACCCGGTAAGAGGAGGCGAGCCTGAGCTCGAGCCAGGCTTCCAACGGTCGAGGAGGCTCAGGTGGAGGTTGCTTCCGGCGAGGCCGGGCATGCACCGGAAAGATCCCACCCAGCAGCCTCGACCTCGATGACGGTCCCCGCTGAGCTTGGAGGGCCAAGCAACAGGACCGTCGGGCCCCATCGCGCGCCGTTCGAAGGTCGACTCAGCTAGGTATGTTGCAATTTCTTTTAACTCCTTTGATTTTTGCCATCGCTCTTTGATAGCGATGAGACTTATCTTGGTTCTTGTAGTCCATGGACCGTATCGCCTAGGGGCTCCAAGGCCTTCAGGAGCACACTAACGCTCCGAAGGTTGTCTTCGACGTAGTGGAGGAGCGGGAGGTCCACATGCTCTGGCTCGAAGAGACCTTGGAGGTCGAGCAGGAGGAGGCCGAGCAAAGGATAGCAGCGCAGCCGAGCTTGCTGCTCTTCAAGGGACGCTGAGGGTACTCAAAGCTTCCCACGCTTTCGAGCTCCGCCAGGCCGTCGACCAAGAGCGTGACCATGCGTTCCAATCCGTCAAGGCCGAACACTCGAGGTCGGCCAGAGTGCTTGAGACCGAGCATTCGGAAGCCTCCAAGGTCCTGCAAGCCGAGCAGGCAAAGATGGAAAGGCTGCAAAAGCAGGTCACGGAACTGGCAGCCGCCCCAGCGAAGGCCTCCGCCGAGCTTGAGACAAAGGAGCACACTACATCTCCTGAAGCCGGGTTTACAATACCAAATCGAAACCAAAAATCGCTAGTAGCTTGGCACCGATTTTTATTGAAAATCGTTAGAAATTGAAGGAATGCTGAAGTCAAATTCTTTGAACTCGGCAGTAAAAAAATACAAAATTAACTAATTTTGACGATTTTCAAGCGATTTTCTGCGGTTTTCTTTGAAAATTGGTAAATTAAGCGACATCACTTTCCTCACTGATTTTCAACAGCTTTCATTGATTTTCAACCGGTTTTATTCGATTTTTGGCACACTCAAGGAAAATTGGAAAAAAAATGCAAAAAAACATAGCAGATCCCAATTAATCTATAAAATACCTTAGAGAAATTTAAACAATTTGAATTTATTTAGTACATCTGGAAAAATAAAAAACATCAATTAATGAAAAGGAATAAGGACATTGTCAGATTTTTATAAAAGTTTGCAACTTGATCATGATCTAAAATTTTAATGGCACCATAAATAGTTCCAAGGATCATGTAATAAACTTTTAAGAAATATTAGACTTCATCTAGTGCCCCTACAAAATCTAATACAGTAGCATTGTAGAATTTTAAAAAAATACATAGATCTGATAATCATCTAAAAATTTTACAACATCATTTGTATTGCCTCACTCGCACAAAAAATTTAACACTTTTTGATAAATTTTTTCAAATTTCCCAAATTTTTTAAATTTAAATTTGAATTATACGGGTTTACCGACCAGTTTCAAAAGTCGAACTAACCCAATACACTCGATTTTTGTCGGTTTTTGAAATCCTGCTCCTAAGTCACCCTCTTTACCATTCTCTCTCCTAGATGATGTACCCCCTCTCCCAGATCCATGAAGGTGGTTGGTGGTTTCCTATGCCTTAATTCTTATCTATGCAATACAACAGGCTACAGATTTATTTAGGAGAATTGAAGAATAAAAGGGTGTGTTCTTCCTTTCAGGTATTGCCTGGCAGGTATCTAATACATTGTGTAACATCCTCAGTTTTGCCTTTTGGAGAAAAATCTAATTTAAATAAATTAAATTCAAAAATTGGAGTTTCTGTAACACCCCAGCTTTTACTAAGCCCAGAATGTCACCAAACATAGATCATGACACATTTAATACCATAATTTAAGGTAAATTACAGCAAGTAATCATTTGGAATAATTGGAAATTTTGACAGCATCTCCTTTGTTTTTGCATGAAACTTAACAACATAGCATCATATCAATATGTAAGACAAACGAGATATCCATACGCAGCGATAAGGATAGCTAATTGTCGACGATCTGTTTCGCCGGCAATGAGATTTGTGATTCTAGGGGATTTGTGCGGGATCTGAGCTTGATGGTAACACAGGATGCGGGGGCAATCTGTTTTAGACAGGTTCGGGCTCTCTCAGAGGAGATAATACCCTAGTCCTGTGTTCTTGGATATATTGTGTGTGTCCTCTCTTTCTTGTTTCTCTCTCCTCCCCTTATATACTGGGGGAAGAATACATGATAGATGGGCGCCACCGGGCCCTGAACATGGTGGCCTGGACGACACATCCCTTGTCCTTATCCGCCTTCATGCTCTACGTCCTGGAGAGGTGGTTATGCTTTCTCCGACCCACGCCTGCCGCCTTGTCAGATTCCAGCATCCGCAGGTTCTGGCGGTGTCAGACTGCAGGCTTTGTTCCTGGCGGGTTGTTAGGGCGGGGCACGAAGCTTCCTTGAAGGATCAGGAGTTGTCTTGGGGAGCAAGTCGAAGGTCTCCTCCGGGCCCGTCGTGGTGCTTCTGGGCTTTCCATTCCGCCTGTCAGGCCCAGTCGGGTGTAGGCCCCTCCTGCGGGACCCCTGTCTCTGACATCCCACAGCAGCCCCCAAGTGCTTTAGGATCGACTTTCCGTCCCTTACCCTGTCATGAGGATTATGCGGGAGAGAGATCATAAAGAACTTGTAGTATGAAGCCACCGTGGTTGGTTAGCTCGTGGCCGAGTGGTACCCGCGCCCGATTACGGTGCACGGCAACCGGCTTGTCGCTCGGCTGACCCTCATGGGGCATACCTTGGTCTTTTTGGCTCGTGGCCGAGTGGTACCCGCGCCCGTTTACGGTGCACGGCAACCGGCTTGTCGCTCGGCTGACCCTCGTGGGGCATACCTTGGTCTTTTTGGCTCGTGGCCGAGTGGTACCCGCGCCCGTTTACGGTGCACGGCAACCGGCTTGTCGCTCGGCTGACCCTCCTGGGGCATACCTTGGTATTTTTGGCTCGTGGCCGAGTGGTACCCGCGCCCGTTCTGATTGCGGCGACAGCCGGCTTGTCGCTCGGTGACCCTCATGGGGCATACCTTGGTCTTTTGGCTCGTGGCGAGTGGTACCAGCGCCCGTTTACGGTGCCGCGACAGCCGGCTTGTCGCTCGGTGACCCTCATGGGGCATACCTTGGTATTTTTGGCTCGGGGCAGGCGGTACCAGCGCCCGTTCTGATCTTGTGACAGCCGGCTGTCGCTCGGTGACCCTCATGGGGCGTACCTTGGTCATACTGAGTAATGCCTGTGCCGCTTACGGCGCCTTGCTTTAGACCCTCATGGGCGCATTCTCAAGACCGTGTTGGTGTAGATCCTCCCGCGACACCCAATCGCATTGTGAGGCAGCGACCAGCAATTGACCCCAAATTATGGGGTGTGCCGTCGAAGGATGTTCGGAAAGTGCCCAGCCCCAAGCTTCCGTGGCGGCGGCGTTCAGGCCCGTCGTGGGCGCACTTTATCCCAAACTTTGGACCAGGTTTGACACTGGCGCGTTTTCTTGCGACGCGACTATTGGCCCGTCATGGGGCGTGCCTTGGACCTGGCCCAAAATTGAACAGGAGGGCCCTCGTTTCTTCCCACCGTAAGGTGGAAATTGGGGCCCATTTCTTATAAGTCGGAAGGACCCTCGTCGGAGCAACGGCCTCCTTGCACCTTCCCCACCACGGCTGCGAAACCTTCAAACTTCCTTTGGCGATTTAGGGTTTCTGGTTTCGCGCCCTTGGCTTGCGGCGGTTCTTCCCACCAGGTCTTCTTCTTCGCAATGTCTTCTTCCTCGTCATCGGAGGGTAGCGCCGACCCTGCGACGGCAGGGTGGGAGACTTCCATCATGACGACGTCCCGCTTGGAGGGGATGGTCGCCGCCGGCGTCCTTCCTCCGCTGGAGTTGATCTCCGCCCGTCCCGCCGCAGGTGACCCTTACCCCACACCTCTAGAGAATGAGATTGTGGTGTTTGAGTCCTTCTTCTGGCGGGGATTTAGCATTCCTGGGAGCGCCTTCTTCCAGGGGCTCCTCCACTTCTACGAAATCGAGTTGATCAATTTGAACCCCAACTCGATTCTTCACATTGCCATCTTCGTCCAGCTCTGCGAGGCGTATCTTGGGATACGTCCTCATTTGGATCTGTTCCGCTCCTTCTTCTGGCTGAAGCCTCATCCGAACCGGGCCGCTCCCAACGTCGTTGGGGGCGCCGGGCTCCAGCTGCGGGAGGGCTCGAAGAAGCAGTATTTTGTCATTCCCCTCAAGACCTCCCTCAAAGGTTGGAGGCGGGAGTGGTTCTATTGTGCCAATGTTGATCCTTTCCTCGCCCCCTTTGCCGGCCGTGCTCCTAAAGCTTCCGATCTTTGGGCGACGCCGGACGGAGGAGGTTTGGCGCAAATCCTCGAGCTTCGGCATTGATTGACGATCTGAAGAACCGAGGTGGCGGGTCCCGGGATCGCGATCGATTTGTGAAGCGCCGAGTGCAGCCCTTGAAGGAGAGAGTCCATTTGGGGTTCCAATACAACGGGCCTCTGGACCCCACGAGGAGTCGGACGTGGCCTGTCGATGGAGGCTGGCGGCACGGGTAGTTGATCTCTTCGTGCCTGGCACAATAATCACTGTGAGGCTGCCCTCATAAATTTTCGACGGCGAGGCCTCCCCTCCTGTGAGTGCACTATTCTCTCGAAAGGCTGTTCCATGATTTCTTT
Source organism: Rhipidocladum racemiflorum (assembly GCA_036346355.1). Lineage (NCBI taxonomy): Eukaryota > Viridiplantae > Streptophyta > Magnoliopsida > Poales > Poaceae > Rhipidocladum > Rhipidocladum racemiflorum. The sequence continues at coordinate 9,778,862 of CM070579.1, forward strand.
GGTCGATGTGTGATTCAAACAGGTGCGATCGTTCCTTTTTCAGAACGCGTCCTTCCTTTTCTCGACACTCCGGTTGTCGGCCTCTCTCGGTGAGACACGCCAGCGGCGAGTGGTCGACACCTCGGTCGACGAGCTGCGCCGAGAGTCGGCGGAGGAGGTCGCCGGTCTTTCGTCACCGGGCCTTCGACCTCTGGCGCACCGGATCATAAGCAGCGGGGCCATGACCTTGTCCCGAGGCAGCCCCGGCTGGGCGCTAACTTCCCTCCGAGTGGTCTTTGGGTCTCGGATGAGACACAGGATGAAATTCAAGAAATCCACAAGGTATTCTTTTGGGCGATCCTTGTCTTTTTGTTACTACCTGTGCTGAGGTGTTTCTCTTTTTGCTGATGCAGGACTCCCACTACGGACGTCCCGGCGGAGAGTCTCTGAAAGGAGCCCAGCGGAGGCTTCCCCAAGGGGAGCCTCGCGTCGGCTAGGTCACTGCCGTCGCCGCCGCCGGGCCGCCACCGGGCGCCGGCGCCAACGGTCGAACCATCCGGTGGTCCGTCGCCCGGCGAGATCGACCGGCACCGTCTCCCAGTGGAGGAAGTGCCTCGAGAGCCACCGCCGCTCGGTCCTCTGCCAAAGCCCCGAATCGGACCGTATGGTGGGAAGGGTTCAGTGAAAGGGATGGAAGAGGACGACGAGATGGAGAGCGGCTCGACAGAGCTTTATGAGCTCACCGTCAGGTGTAGCACGCTTCGTCGAGGTGAGCTTCTTGTCTTCAATCTGTTGCTCTTGACTTCTCCCGAGATTACGCCTGTTACCTAGGACATGGGGAGCGCTCGGAGCAAAGGTCGCGGTTTTTCGGAAGGTGCTCCCAAAGCTCAAGGAGCGAAGCGATGCAGGACAAGCTCAGCGAGATCAGCGCGGACAGATGGAAAGAAGTCCACGGGCTTCAGGGCGAGTGTATGACGATCCGGGAGGAGAAGACAAAGCTTGAGCATATGCTCGAAGGTGAGATTCTCCCCTGGATTCGGCTTGGATGTCTTTTTGGATGGTTGGAGAGGATGATGACACTCTCGTGTTTCAGAGCGCGACTCGACCGTTGCTGAGCTGAGGGCCCGACTGGAGGCTTCAGAGAACTCTGGCCTCGAAGCTCGAGTCAGCTTGGAAAGGATGCAGCGGGAGCTGAAGGGTAAATTTATTTGACTTGGGTTGAACATACTTGGCGTCGGGTGTGCTCTTGATGGCCGTTTGACTTTGTTGCAGAGTGCAAGGAGAAGATGGCATTGTCGAGCGGCGGGTGAGCTGCGCGTCGCCTGCGAGCCAGTCCTGCACCTTCTGCGCATTGAAGGAGTCACGCCGGGCCAGGGGGACGATGCTGTTCCACTTCTCTCGGGAGGAGCCGACAGGATCAGAGCTTACGCCAAAGAGTCCGCAGCAATGAGTGCGAACCAGGCATTGGCGGTGGTCAAGTCTCATTATCCGAGAGTTGACCTCGAAGCTGTGAAAGAAGGTTTTGCTGTGATGAAGACAAGGCCAACGCTCCTCGAAGAGGTGTCAGGTGCATCGCAGGCCTTGTTGGAGAATCTAAATTCGACTTCGATGTGGGCCTTGATGCCGAGTGCTCGCCCTCCTTGTTTGAAATATTGTGTCTTCTTACTTCAATATGATTTGCCTGTATTGTCTTCCGCTGAGTGGTCTTCAGACCTGAATATAGGCCCGTAGCCTTTTGGATCCTGTTGCGCCTTTCCGGGTGAGTTTCACTGACCGTGGTATGGCTTCCAAACGCCAGGGCGTTGGCCCGTGGCTTTCTTGCCCCAGACACGCTTTTCCGAGAGGCTGGCGTGCAGCTCTCGAGCGTCGGGACTTACGTTGTGGCCACCTGGCTGAGTGGTTGAGTCCCCAGGCTTGCATCGCTTGCTAGCTCTCCAGCCCCCGGGCTTTTGCGCTTAATTTGGTATAATTAAGCGAGAAAGCCGAACGAGCTTGAACTGCTTACGATACGTGTCTGGTGAAATTCTCCTTGATTTTGTTCAATGCGCTGATCTTCTTCGGTCTTTGCACTGCCGCTTTGTTTTTCGCGCTTCATTGATTGTGAGGTGGCGCGTTTGATTGCCTTTGAGACGCTTCGATTTCCGGGGCCGGGGTGGCTTATAAATGGGGCATCACCGCTAATGAGCGATCGCCCGTTTCTTCTTGCCTTGTCCTTCTTCTTCCTCTTCCAGTTTCCTTCCATGTCTATTACGGGGAGGTTCGTTGGTCCCTACGCGGCATTGTTTCGCCAGCGATTCTTCAGGATGTTGCACAACTGGGAGGAGGCGGAGGCTTGGGAAGACCTCGACTTTGCCACACTGGAGGCGGAGGAGGAGGAAGGAGCGGCGAGGGACGCCGCCGCCGTGGCCACCTTGTTGGAGGCTGCGCCGGGGCTCCACGAGGTGGCCGAGATCATCCTCGAGATGGTTGGTCGCGATCGCCGCGACGACCTTGCCGTCAGGGCCCTCGTCCGGCTTATACCCCCCTTGTGGGTGGTTGAGGATGAGATTCTGGCGGCTTTGGGTCGCGTGGGTCGCGTCTAACCTCAACGATCTCGCCTCCGGCCTCCCAAAGAGCCACAAGACCAAAGAAGACTAAAGACAAAGACCAAAGATCAAAGTAGAGCACCAAGAAGACTAAAGAAGATAGCGCACAAGAGCACCAAAGAAGAAGCAAGAGTTTTTTTTTTTTTTTTTTTTTTAGCGCGAGAAAAAGAAAAAGAAAGTCGATAATGTAAATTATTAACATTCACGGAATGCAATGCGAAATTTTATCGATCCGTGCCATCATGTTTAATCCGAGTTTAGTGGTTCCGCTGATCAACTTATTCTAGTCGGTTGCTCGATTACCCGACAACGGCGGCGGGCTCGAGCTTTTGACAGTTAGAAATTCGCGATCAGGCGAATCGGTTAGATTCTGGTGCTGCGAATTGCAGTCCCCGAGTGGTTAGTGCTTTGTACCCGTTCCGTTGTGCGCGCTGGTGTAAACCGGCGAGGCTTTGTGCTCATCGCGGCTTGTTATTTCCGTGCACTCTATATTGGCACGACCAGGGTTAGGCACCACACCAGTCGGGTAATGACCACTCGGGGCTAGCATTACACAGAACTTCAGAAAATAAGACGGACCACCATTTTATTTAATGTGTAAGAGTAGGATACATAACTCATGCGTAGAAGCGACGGAGTTGTTCGGCGTTCCAAGTATTCGCCAGAACCTCGCCGTCTTCTCGTCTGAGTCGATAAGCACTGGCGGATTGTCTTACGCACAATGTACGGACCTTCCCAAATTGGAGAGAGCTTGTGCTCGCTTTTGAGTTCCTCCTCGGGACGGATCTCATACGAAAAGGTTCTACTTACGGCGTTGCGAGAGTGGTAGCGCCCGAAGTCCCTGGAGGTACTTAGCCGACCGGAGGCGGCAACGTTCGAGCCTCCTCGAGTTGATCAAGCTCCACCATTCGGCTTCCCTCGGACTCGGCCGTTGTAATTCCGAACCTCGGGATTCGAATCGGCTCGGTCGGCGAGAACCGCCTCTGCGCCACTGAGACCAGGAAAAGGGGTTTGGCGGTCGCTCGGTGGGAGTGGTTACGAGTCCCAGTGCAAGCGGTAGCTCCTTCACCCATCGAGCAGCGTATGGTTTGAGGCGGTCGAAGATCCTGGCCTTGAGGCCTTGGAGGACCAGACCGTTAGCTCGCTCAACCTGCCCATTGCTTCGTGGGTGAGCCACCGAGGCGAAGCAGATCTTGATCCCGACGCCTTCGCACCATTCTTGGAATTCTTCACTCCTGAATTGGGTGCCGTAACCGTGATGATTCGGTTGGGCACTCCGAATCTGACCACAATATCCTGGAAGAACTCCTTGGCCTTAACTGCAGTGATAGTGGCGACTGGCTTGGCTTCGATCCACTTGGTGAACTTGTCAATGGCCACGAAGAGGTAAGCGAAACCGCCTTGAGCCTTCTTGAGCGGGCCCAGTAAGTCGAGCCCCCAGACTGCAAAAGGCCAAGAAATGGGTATAGTCTGTAGCTCCTGTGCCGGCAAGTGTGTCTGTCTTGCATAGAACTGGCAGCCCTCGCAGGTTCGAACTATCTCCTTGGCATCCGTTACCGCCGTTGGCCAGAAGAAGCCCTATCGGTAGGCTTTCCCAACCAAGGCGCTTGATCTTTGCGTGATGGCCACACATCCCGAATGGATTTCTTGGAGCAGCTCTCTTCCCACTTGTCCCGAAATGCACCGCTGAGGACACCCGAGGCACTTTTTCGGAAGAGCTGCCGCCCACCACCACGTAGGATTTGGCTTGTCGGAGGCGCTCTGTGAGTGGTGGCTTCCGGGAGTTTGTCCTTGAGGAGGTAATCAAGGTGCAGGGTAGTCGATCTGGATCGATGAGCAGGACCCCGGTTCCAGGACCCTCGCTTGGCTTTTGCTGTTTTGTAACGGTTGGCTCGTGAAGATCCTGTACGAAGATATCACTTGGGACATCTGCCCGAGTGGCCCCCATCTTAGCCCGGCTAAATGCGCTACCTCATTATTGCGGCGGAGGACATGAACCAGCTCCAGACCGTCAAACTTGCCTTCAATTCTCGGACTTCTTTGGCGGTATGCCGCCATGTTACGATCCACGCCGCGACCAGTCATACGTACTTGATTCACCACCAGCGGAGTCGCCTCGAACCGCCGACCATCGGATTCCGAGTGATGTGGCGTCTGAAGCCCATGGATGAGGGCCTCGTACTCGCGGCATTGTTTGAGGCGGGAAGTGAATCGAAGGACATACTTCAACTGTCGCCCTTAGGCGAGATAAGGAGGATTCCCACTCCTGCTCCCCAAGCATGAGAGATCCATCGAAGTGCATGACCCAATATTCGGCTCTTCTTCCGTGCGAGGAGTGCAGGATTCGGTCCACTCGTAGTGAAGTCGCCAAAGCACAGGACTTGGCGGTGCAGCGGCTTGAACGAGATGTCGAAAGCTCCAAGCTCGGCTGCCCACCGAAATTCTTCGGTAGCTTCCGATTACGGAGGACCTCTCCCACGGGAAAGAAGTGACTCTTGAAATCGAATGTGCTTGGAAATAATGCTTCACTTAGTAGCGAGATCAAAATGGCGTCTGCAGCCTTCGGATTTGAGGATATCTTGTCTTGGATTCGCCCGATGCCCGACAAAATAAATCGGGCGTTGCACGTGAAGCGGTGTTCAGATTCCTCCCGCTCCACAACTATCACGGCACTTACTACATGAGATGTTGCCGCTATGTAGAGCGAAGAGGTTCACCTGGCGCCGGCGAGACTAAGACTGGGGGAGTGGAGAGAAACACCTTGAGTTCTTCGAAGGCCTGCTGTGCCTCTGCCGTCCAATCAAAGCGATCTTGCTTCTTAAGGAGCTTGAAGAAAGGCATTCCCCGGACTCCCAACCGTGAGATAAATCTGCCAAGCGCTACCATGCATCCGGTGAGCTTTTGGACCTCCTTTTGGCTGGTAGGCGGGGCCATTTTCATGATGGCTCCAATTTTCTCCGGGTTCGGCTCGATCCCACGATGGGAGACGATGAACCCGAGTAGTTTCCCGGAAGAAACTCCGAAAACACATTTCTCGGGGTTTAGCCTCATCTGGAACACCCTCAGACTTGCGAACGTCTCGGCCAGGTCGGAGGTAAGGCTATCTCGTGTCTGTGTTTTAACTACCACATCATCCACATAAGCTTCCACATTGCGCCCGAGCTGATGGTGAAAACACCGCACTACGTGTAACGCTTGCCAGGCATTCTTGAGCCCGAGCGGCATGGTGATATAGCAATATGCTCGAATGGAGTGATAAGCGAAGTCTTCATGATCTTCCTCTCGAAGCCGAATTTGATGATAGCCTTTGAATAGGCGCCCGTAAAAGCGAGTAGCCGAGATCCGGCGATGGAGTCTACCACGATCAATACGAGGAGACCAAAGGGATCTTTTGGACAAGCCTTGTTGAGGTCGGTGTAATCAACACACATGCACGGCTTTTATTCTTCTTACGGGCGAGTGCAGGGTTCGCCAACGATCGGGATGATACACTTCTTTGATGAAACCTGCGGCTAGCGGCTTTGTGATCTCCTCTCGATGGCTTCTCGGCGATCTTGAGCGAACCATCGTAACCTTTGCTTGACGGGCCTGGCGGATTGGTTTACATTCGGTCGTGCTCGATCACCTCCTGGGGACCCGGGCATGTCGGACGGCTTCCAGGCAAAGACGTCTTGGTTTGCCCGAGAAAGGTGACGAGCGCCTTCCTATTCATCCTCGAGCCTTGTCCCGATCGAGGCGGCTCGCGCCGGATCGGACGGGTCGAGGAGAATCCTTTTGGTGCCTTCCTGGGCCGATCCAGGAGTTCGCGGCTTGCGGGTAGGGATATCGCCTTAGGCTTGTCGAAATCCGCCTCTTAGCGAATCCTTTCCCGACCCGCTTGGCGCCTCCAGAGACTCGGCCATTTCGCGACTCTCCCTGTCGCAAGAGAAAGATCGCTTAACATCGCCGCCTTGAGTGATAATACCACTCGGACCCGGCATTTTCAGCATCGATACGCGTAGTGGGGCACCGCCATGAACTTGGCCAGCTGGTCTCCCCAAGATTGCGTGATCTGTTGTCGCGAAGTCTGCCACCTCGAAGCTAAGGCTCGATCCGGTAGTTGTCCCTTGCGCCGAACGTGGTGGTAGAGTGATTTGTCCGAGTGGTATCGCCGACGTTCGGGTATCACTCCATGAAAAGCGGCGACCGCGTTTGAGGTCGAACCGGGATCCCCATATCATCAGTGTCTTCACGAAGAGGGCGTTGAGCCCACTCCCACCGTCAATCAACACCCTTTTGAGCTTGATGTCGCGGACAACCGGCACCAAGACCCGGTATCTGCCGGGGAATGGGGCGCGATCTGGGTGATCCGTCGCGGTCGTAAGTTATTGCGACCTCGGACCACCGAGCGTATCGGGGGTCTCGGCTCTCGCCTGAGATGTCCCGGCGGTGAGCTTTGCTTCCGCTTGGACTCATATGCGGCGAACCCCGAATATGTAGTTAAGCTCGAGGTCGACTTCACGATAGTCTTCCTCGGCCCAGGGAGAGGCGGTTTGCCGTGGCGTGACCACTCGGACCTTGTCCACCTGCCTCTTGCTCTCGTGGGCGAACCTCTTTAGGGTGAAAGCAGTCCTTGGCGGCATGCCTCCCCTTCGGATGGAAAGGGCAGGGTGAGTTCATAACCTTATCATATCCATCCTCTTTGAGAGCGCGAGGATGAGTTGGTGCGGCGGCGCCACGGCTCTTCGCCCTGCGCTTCTTTTCTTTCCGTAGGGGTTCGGCTGATCCTTCCCCTCATCACGCCCGTTCGAGAGCCTCGGAGGCTGAAGCGTAACGGTCCGCTAGAGCGAACAGCTCCCGGACCGGCGTGGGTGGCTTCGGGACATCTTCTTGATGAGGTCGGGTCGCCGACTCCTTTACGGAAGGCAGCTATCACAATCGCATCTGTGACGTCCCGAACGGTGCTTTTCCTGTTCATGAAGCGCTGACGAACTCCGGAGGGATTCGTTCCTCCTTTGGTGCAGCTGGTATAGGTCCCAAGGGTGCACAGGCGCTCGTAAGTGCCTTGGAAATTTGAGATGAGCTGCTCACACAGATCTCCCCAGGAATCTATAGAGTTCGTTGGAAGTCCGGTGAGCCATGCTTGGGCCGAGGCGAGAGGGTAACAGGCAAGTAGTTTGCCATTACTTTCTGATCCCCGGCCACATTTGCCGAGGCGTATACTTGTAGCCAAGCCTCGGGTCCCTCTCACCGTCGAACCTAGTGATGCCTTTAGGATTAAATCCATCGAGGCCAAACCACTCGGCGTAGGTGAGGGGTAGCGCCTGAACCCCTTCGATGACCCGCGATACCCCGGGAGGTGATCGACGCGGAGGGATCGCGCTTGGCGCGCCAGCGGCCTCGCGGAAGGATGCCGTGAGCGCTCATATTAAATCGGCTTGGCGGCGTTGTTCCTCCCTTTCTCGATCGCGGCGCTGGCGTCGAGGTGCGAGCAGGTCGCGGTGATCTTTGTGTCGCAAGTCGTCTCCGAGGTAGAACATGATGTGTCTGGCGGGCTTCCCGACCTGGCCATTCTGGGTGTCACGGGTCCTCGCCGGACCACGTGGCGGCTCCTTCGCCGGCTGGTCGGTTTGGGCATCTTTGGATAGCTGCCGCCGTCACCATGGCCTTTACTTGGGCCATGATCGGGGCATTGGATCATCCGCCCGACATGGGGTCGGGGTATCCAGGAGTGTCTTGGAAGCGGCGATATTCTGTGTAAGTGCGAAAAACAGCTGGTCCCCATCTTGGCTTGCAGAATGTCTTCATTGACAGCCGGCGCGGTCGGAGTCTGCGCCACAGCGTCGAGGCTCGATCACTCGGCCTCCTTCCAAATCGGCGGTGGCGAGGTGTCGAAGCCGCTGCGATCTGCCGCGAGCCTTCGATTACGCAGACTCTACAGAAATTCCAGCGACTCTCTAGGCTTTCTTCGACTCGGCCCGAGGTGGGTGAGTCCGAGAAGACAAACCTAGGCGCTCGGGGTGCCGAGTGGCTTGGCGGTGAGAACCCCACCCTTCGTGCCTCGGCGTCCTCGAGCCCGACTCGCGGTGGAGCAGGGTCTTCGGATCCCCACTCGGTACTTTAGGAGTGCGAGGCAGGGGACCTTCCGATCGGCGCGAAGTCGTGACGATGGATCGCCGGAAACCTCACCGCTGTAGCGCGGTTCCATAGAGAGAAAGGCTTCCGAGGTCGTTGGAGATGAAGGTCAGGCTTAAAGCGGAAGACCTGGCAGGAAGAAAGGCTGTGGAGACTTCGCTCGTCGCGACCATCAAGCTTGACGAAGATCTTGACACAAGCCCCTACCTGGCGCGCCAACCGCCGACGATCTGTTTCACGGCAATGAGATTTGTGATTCTAGGGGATTTGTGCGGGATCTGAGCTTGATGGTAACACAGGATGCGGGGGCAATCTGTTTTAGACAGGTTCGGGCTCTCTCAGAGGAGATAATACCCTAGTCCTGTGTTCTTGGATATATTGTGTGTGTCCTCTCTTTCTTGTTTCTCTCTCCTCCCCTTATATACTGGGGGAAGAATACATGATAGATGGGCGCCACCGGGCCCTGAACATGGTGGCCTGGACGACACGTCCCTTGTCCTTATCCGCCTTCACGCTCTACGTCCTGGAGAGGTGGTTATGCTTTCTCCGACCCACGCCTGCCGCCTTGTCAGATTCCAGCATCCGCAGTTCAGCGGTGTCGATCGCAGGCTTTGTTCCTGGCGGGTTGTTAGGGCGGGGCACGAAGCTTCCTTGAAGGATCAGGAGTTGTCTTGGGGAGCAAGTCGAAGGTCTCCTCCGGGCCCGTCGTGGTGCTTCTGGGCTCTGGGCTTTCCATTCCGCCTGTCAGGCCCAGTCGGGTGTAGGCCCCTCCTGCGGGACCCCTGTCTCTGACATCCCACACTAATCATCAACTAAAACATCAATAAGCATCGATAGCAAAATAATAAGCATCAATTTAACTCTAGGAAGTTAAAACAACTCCCTCCATAGCCCCACATGATATACATGAGGGAAACAACCAAACATACAGACCATACACTAATGATTATTGTAATACTTAATGTCGTGTCTCCAAAACAGGTGAATTAGCTAGATTATGATACTACGTGGAGGAGTGTAGCTAGATCCCTTTCCCGCACGCCGATTTCATTGTACCTAAACAAACAAACAACATAAAACACAAGCGTGAGTTCGAAAACTCAGCAAACATATTGTAATGGACAACAAGATCATTTACAAGACAATAATACCTCACGTCACATATAACATTTCAAACTTGAACACATAACAACATCCTCATCATTTAATATGTATTGTAATGCAATGCAATGCAATGCTATGCTCATATCTCCTTGGAAACTCATACCGGTATGGTTGAGTACACACCGTCGGTGTGCACCCTCTCCCCCTTCCATCCCGAAGATGGAGGGTGCCTACTCCTCGCTTCCACCACCCACGGTAGATGGAATCACGATGTAGGACTTACTCTAATGGCTCTACTGATTAGTCATAACTTTCTCACCGACCTTCCCGGATTAGTTAATGACTTTCTCACCGCCAGGGCCATGTAACATGTCATGTATGCAAGCATGCCAACAATATAAAACTCATATATTAACACATGGCATCATAACATCTTAAACATGCTCATCATATCATAGCAATCATTAAAACATGGCAAGTGGACATCATATCAATTATAACATGTAGTTCATGGCAAGACAGCATGTTATCTATCCCAAACACTATCAAGCAATTCTAGCAACACGTATAATGTTCAATCCACACAACACACTTGCCTTCAACCGCGGGCAACGGAGTGACGAGAGGTTGAGGGCACTCCCGAAGGCACACCACCTGCAAACACGTGCCACACACTTAATTCGACTCCTCAAAACAGTACCCACTACACCTAATACGCTAAATACTCCAAAACCCCGAAATCACAGATTTTGCCCCGTTCTGGACAGCGGCTTCGAAAAATCATAACTTGAGTTCTAGAACTCCAAATCGAATAAACGAGTACACCGTCGCGAAGCTTAGGAAATTTCCCAACTTTTTCTAGTTATAGGGAAAGACTGATTCGGACTCTAATGTTGTTTAATCTAACGTTGAACACGAACTGTCTCAATCTCGTCACAGATTTGACAGCGCTCGGTAAAACAGCCATAACTTCCAAACGGCTGATCGGATTTTAATTGTAAAGAGATGTGTGCTACGCTTGGGATAATAAGTTGCATGAATAATGGTTCGTCATGGTTAGTAGACCAAAAAGAAGTTGTTGATATGCGTCTTATGTTGGATTAACTGGTAAGTTAATTGTGCTGGAGTTGTGAGAACGTGGTTCTCCTTGTTGGTTGTCATACGGTAGATATGGTCTACGGTTCGTTGGTAATATAATCAATTGTGGTTATATGAACAGTGAAAAGTGATTTTATCAAGAGCAGATGTTGTAGCTTGTGTGCAACAGTGTTGGACTTCTCGGGATTTGGGTGATTATGACATTCGTTTTGGGCTAATCTGTTTAGTCTATGCTATGAGTATGGGTTAACACCCAAAGCGTTGGAGTGGGACGCTCTCTTTAGCGTTCAACTGATTTATCTTTGGTAATCCTGGAGTTAAGCGCTTAAATTGTAATTCTATCGTGACTAGAGTTGGATTGATTTGGGAAACGTGTGTGGTTTTAAGTAGCGCTTTCAAAAGGTGAATCTTATGATTGTTTCATAAGTGTTTTTGTTGGTAAAATGTTCCCTGCTGGGAATGTGTTTCCTTTCTCTTTAAGAGAATTGGTAGCGGTTATTAGGCGTAGATGTTTGATTGGAGAGTTGATGCTATCTTCTGTTATTGGCTTTGGTTAAAATGCGATGTTTTGCGCGTTTTGCGTGCAGTGGTTGTTGGGTTGTGATGAGATATGGTATTTTTCGGTTAACGCTATCGTAGTTTATGCGAATTTGAGCAACCATCGATGTTGTTGGGTGTCAATCATATGACAAGGAGAATGAAGTCTCTTGGTGAATAGTTAATGGGTATCGTGGTTACATGATGAATAAATGGTGAAAAAGATTCATGACATCGTTTTTATAAGCATAAAAGAGTTGTTGAGCCAGGACGGTGAGAAAGTCATATAGAGACATATGACTAATCCGGAGTGCTCTTGTAGAATTCGCATTCGTGTTATGAATCGAGATTTTTCATTGCTCTCTAGCATGAAAATGAATGAATGGATAAATCTTTGGTATTTTGGTTTTGTTATGCAAGGGATTTGAGTTTCCCTTTCTCTTCGAGAGTTTTTGTGGCAGTTCTCTTCCAAGATGTTGATTTTGGTTAAAGTGAAAAGTTTGGCTGTGGTGAAGGCGAGTCGAGTTGTCTTTAGTTGTTGAGAACATCTGTCAAGAGATTGTGTGGAGTCTCTATTTGTTTGAGTGCTCCCCGATGCGAATTGTATCGCGTTGATTGGAGATTTGAGTTTTCCTTTGCGGCTTGACTTAGGAAAAGCAAAAGGGTGGTCTTTCAATGTTATCGGGTTCTTTCCAAAGCGATTTGTGGCGCTTTGAGATTCGAGTTGTTGTATGTGGTCTACTTGGATTCAAAAGAATCGTACTTCTTTTGCACTATTGATAGGAGCGAGAATAAGAAGGGCCTCGGGTTATTGTTGAGTATAATCTAAGAGCTATACTCGTGGGCTTCGTTGTTTGTGTGAATTGTTTGTGAGGGCGACATCCTCTTGGGAAAAGTGCCAATTGAGATTTGGTAGTGAGTTACGGTCCTAGTTTGGGCTAGGTCTTTGGACATTAGTGGTATGAGGGTGGATGATGATGGAGGTTGTTGATGTCGTGGTTTGAATTTGGTTGAAAGTATCGTTGGGTGGAAGCAAATGTTATAGAAAGTGTGATGTAAAATGCTTTGTCGTGGACATTGTATTAGCTAGACGTCTCTGTGTGTGCGTTATGCCTGGGAGAGGATAGAATGAAAAGTGTATTGTGGTTGGCAGTCGAAAGGAAAGTATGGTTGATGTAGGCTATGAGCGAAGATGACATTAGTAAATTTTGATTCCTTTCGAAAAGGGGTCAAATAATTGGGAGAGATGGGGTTTTGCATAAATGGTCTTTTTTTTGGGGGGGTTCTAGTTTGGAACCTCGGTTGACCGTTTTAATACTAATGATGAAAAAGTGATGTGTTTCAAGGTGATTGTGTCATTCGGAGTTTATGAATCATGATAGAGATTGAAGTAAATGAGGAATCATGTCAAGTTGTGCTTAGTTAAGCTAAGCCAAGTCACTCTTGTTAATAGATGGATTTGGAGAATGGAGTTGTCATTGCTATTGTTTGAGTCTTTGCGTGGGTGTGTTGAGTTCGCAAAGAAGATGAGTCTCTAGTGGACATTGTTTTAGAGTTGACGTGTAAGATTCAAGGTCGAATCCAGTTAAGGGGGGTAGAATGTGATACTACGGAATGACGGTATGAGTCATTTTCGATCTCGGCCATAAGGTACGACTCTTGTAACATGTTTTTGCGCTGTGTCTGCAAGTGTGGGCCTTTCCGGAGGGGAATTGGGCCTTCCGGGGGAGTTCGGGCCTTGGAGGGTCCATATGGGCCGAAGGTGGGACATATTTGGGCCTTTTGGAGGTGGTCTAGGACAGCAAAACTGCTGCCCTAGCCCTACCTGTGCCCCAAACAAGTCCCCTCCCTAGCCCTAGCCCCCACTTGTTTCCCCTCCACCCCATTGCCTCCTCCTCCCTAGCCGCCACCCCTCCCTCACCCTTGCGCCTCCCCTTGCTCCACCATGTGCCCTTGCTGCGTCCCCCTCGCTGCCATGCCACGCCATGGTGCTGCCCTCGCCGGTAGGAGGATCCGCGACGAGGAGAACCGGTGGCCACGACGCGTGGGAGCGAGATCGGGCGATCGAGAGGCATTTTTCGTGTTCGTCGTTCGTCGGACTAAGGTATGTCCATGGGGAAACCTTGGGGAAGGTCTAGGTGCTGTTCTCATGGTAGATTTGGAGTTGTTAGATCAAGAGGACGTGCTGCCGAAATATCGGTTTTTAGCATATGTACCTTTGCTGGAATTTATGTTTAAATGTGGTATTTAGATGTTGTTTAGCTTATGTTTGGTAGCATTCGGGCATATTAAATGCCGGGGTGTTACAGTTTCTTTGGTGTTTATATTAACCTGGCATCCTTTCCCATCCCAAAATCGGGATTTAATTCCCCGCCGGTACCCGAAATTTCACCCGAGTCCAAAAATGCTCCAAAAATCCCAAAATCACTTCAATTATGTTCCAAATATTCCAAAATGATTTCAGGAACCATTCCCCGGATTTTTGTACCTTCGCTCCTATTTTCTCGCGCGGCTTTTGTTTAATGCCCGCAATCCGCGCCTGAATATTTAATTCCACAAATTTCATCCAAATTCCACGAAACCAATTTTATTGGGTCCCAAATATTCCAAAATGGTTCTAGGAATTTTTCCAGAATTTTTAGACCATTTTTCCTAATTTTTCTCTAGGGCGGATCATTTACGTAATTCTCGACCAATCACAAGCCGCCACGTGTCGCTGCTACAGTGTCGTCTTCCTCCTCTAGCCATGAAGAACAGAGAAGCTCTAGCAAACTCTCCAATGGCTAGGGTTTCCTTCAAATGCTCATAACTCCTCCATCTCAACTCCAAATCACGAACGGCCGGTTCCGTTGGATCCGTATCGACGCCCTCTTACCATTCCCCACCATTATTAGTCACTAATCTCGCCGGAATATGCACGAACGGTCAAAAACCGAAATGGACATTAATGCTCATAACTCGGCCGTTTCAACTCCGTTCCACGTGATTCCACTTCCATTCTCTCCGTATAAGAATCCCCGTCCCGGTGGTGTGATCCTCCTTTAGCCTCTCCCATTCGTTCATCCACTAGAGCAAGAAAACCGACGCCGGGTTATATTTTCGGTGTTCTTCGCGTTCTTGGCCATAGATCTCTCTCCGGTGGGTCATTCTTCGTGCTACTTGATTCTTTGTGACCGTGAGGGAGTCTAGAATCTAACCATTCAATCAATTTTAGGATCCCTCAAGTTTTGGAGACGAATTTCGTGTTTTTGTCGGTTCGGCCGGAGCTCCGTTCGTCGCCAAATTTGTCGTCTCCGGTGAGAATCAATCCAATTCCTTCCTCCTATGAGTCCCTAAGGATGTGATCTAGAGGATCCATGTTTTTATTTGGGTCAATTTCATGCAAAAATGGTGGAAAATTTGAATTTTTAGGGGCAAAATTGAGCTCTGTTTTTTTTTTGGGAAGCTCCATGTGCTTGCGTGCGTGTGCGCCGCCGCGCCCCGCCGCACTCGCCGCCGGCCGCCATGACAGCGTGCTCGCACCGCCAGCGCCACCGCCGACCCGCTGGCCGCCATCGCCGCCGCCGCCCCCCCCGGCCGGCCATGCGCCTCCACCCCTCCAAGCCAAGCTTCATCCATGGCTCCCATGGCATGAGCAAGGCTTGAAGACAACCCCATGAGTATGACATGTGGGGCCACCTTGCCATAGACACAAACAATTCCCAAAAATTAGAAAAAAGGAAAAAGAATATTCCAGGGAATATTCCCGGTTTTCCAATTTTTCAAAATTCAAACTTCGGACGCTCGTAACTTTTCCGTCCGAACTCCGATTGACTCCATTCAAATTTCTAAATTCATCTAAAATCAAGATCTACCTGCCAGTACTACTTTTGTAATTTTTATATTTTATTTATTTTCTTGTATTTATTTATTGCCTCAATTTGCGTGTAGCCGAGGACTCCGACGCGACCGCCGACCCCGCCGCCGGACTTTCCACATTCGACGACCTTCCCGCGATCGAAGGCAAGTCTCCTTGACGCATATTGAACCTACGTTTATAAACATGTTTTAAATGTTTTATAACTTGCATGCTATGTTTTATCGTATGTCAATTATAAGGGTATAGTTAATCTGAATTGTAATTTCCTCCCTTGTGATTGACATCCATGTTACTTGTAACCCTAGTACATTTGTTATACCATGCTTATGCTTATATGGTATCCTTTGTGACATAGTACGGTAGAATTGCTTAGGACCTTTATCGATGAAAACAACCCATGGGTGGGATTACTCAAAAAGAATGATTTCAAGTATGATTTGGAAATTATTATTATGATTTTGGTACTGTTTTTCTAAAATAAAAAGAAAAGGAAAAATGGTTTGGACTTGGGCGGATTGGATTGTCGGGTGGGTGCGGATGGAGCACTAGTTGCCTTGTGCAAGTACCGCCCCAAGTCAATTAAGGACCGACGCTTGTGACTGTCCATTCTAAGCATAACCGTACTACCACATGTCTATAATGGTATGACCTGGCCAACTAATTTGTAGAACCCTAACTTAGACTCACCAAACGGTGGAATGTGAGTGCCAGATAGAGGCAATGTCGTTTTTCTCACACGGCGCAAGAGGAGGCTTCTGTACTGGGTGGATGGAACCCTAACAGTGGTGAAACCTCAGCGGGTGGGTTGGGTTAGGTGGGTACATTGTAACGGCCTTGTCATGATCTCTCTGCCGGCACACCATAGGAAGTGTGTTAATCCGGAGGCAACAAGAGATGATCATGTCTTGTGGGTAAAGTTGTACACCTCTGCAGAGTTAAAACTATTCGAATAGCCGTGCCTACGGTCAAAGGCAAAGCAAAGAATGCTTTCATATTGGTAGACTTTGGTTTTGGTTTTCAAAACTAAAAGGTGTTTTGTTTTGGGATTCGGGAGTTGTTAGAACTCTTGGATGTTGATTGGCGGATAGAGCCAACCAGGTGGAAAGAACCTGTTTTATACTTGACGGATGGAGTCATATGATTAACCTTGATCTTTTAAAAGTTGACGGATAGAGCCTTTATATTAGTGATGGTGGATAGAACCTCACTACAATATTAAATAATTCGATTGTTAAAAAGAATTGTAAAAAGATGCTTTGTGAAATTTATTACTTAAGTATGGATTAATAAAATTTGGCTTTATGCAAATGAACCCTATTAAGCTTCCTTTGGAAAGCCCCACATAATCATACTTTCCCTGACTTGCTGAGTACTTTTGTACTCATGTGCTACATCAACTTGTCATCATCAGAGAATTATCAAGACGCAGCTGAAGAGGGTGAGTTCTACCCTGAGGAGTTCGAGGAGGATTGCCAGGATAACTAGCCGCATTTCTAGTCGTTGCCTGTAGCGTTTTGGTGTTCGCTTGTTTTTGCTTTCGTTTTCCGCTGTCGTGTCTCCGGTCTTTTGACCGAGTATTGTAATAAGCAGCCATGTGGCCCATACTTTAATATTTATGTTACAATTTTCATTATGTTCGGCAATGAAGTATCACTGTGACTGTGTGTACTAGCTACTGATCTGGGACTAGTACGGAAATACACAGGAGATTTCGGATAGCTGATCCGGGGTCTCACACATTGATTGTAGCAGTTTCTTTGGCCATTGAAAAAAAAAACGTCCACCTCAGATTTGTGAAAAGGTAATATTAGGTGCATATTTTGCACTAGCTGATGAAATGGATTAATTTTTTAGCTGCCAATTAGTACAGAAACATTGGTTCTTCCCCTATGACAATATCGTGTTTTGCGCAGGCTTATGAAAATGAATCACTTTGCTAATGTTAGTAAACTTGCTGACCTTACAGTGCAATATACTGGTTTAGTGAAATATACTGATTTTGCACCAGCTTATGAAATGGATTACTTTTTAGCTGCCAGTCAGTACCGAAACATTGGTTCTTCCCCTGTAATAATATACTGGCTTTGCGCAGGCTTATGAAAATGAATCACTTTGCTTCTGTCAGCAAACGTACTTACCTTTCATCTGTCTGGTTAGTTCGGTGTGCTTCATAAATGTCATTCTGGTGATTCATACATATTCCTTTTTCTTTTTTTAAAAAATGCTAGATGCATGAATTTGTCAGCCTACAAAAGGAATGTCGAGGAATCGTGTTACAAGATGTAGTCTAGGGTTTCTCAAACAGATCTAAAATAAAGAATAGAGAGACAATGTGGAGGAACAGAGATTGATCTATTATTTCTTTCTGATATATGTACAATGGGGGGACCCCTCCTCCTTTTATAGCCTTCTTCTAGGGTTTCGGCAAAGGGACCATAATGGGTCTTCATGGGCCAGGTGGTTTCCCAATACTCCCCCTTGGGCCTTTTGCCGCGAGATGCATATGTCTCATCATCCCAAATCCTCGAATGCACCTTTGAAAAGTAGATGCTGAGAGTGACTTAGTGAATAAATCGGCAAGGTTCTCACACGACTTAGTGTGCAGTGTCTTAATCTCGTTCATCTTATGCATTTCATAAGCATAAAAGAATTTAGGCTTGATATGCTTTATGAGGTTACTTTTCACATAGCCTATTTGCATTTGAGCAACACAAGCTACATTATCTTCATAAATGATAGTGGGGATTTGCTCAATGTTCAAACCACATAACTTCTGGATATGGTAAACCATTCTTCGAAGCCATGCACATTCACGGGAGGCTTCATAAATATGCTGAAATGTCATATTTATAAATTAGCAGTCTCGAATTGTCCACTTTTTTTGGACAGTTCGAGGATATGTGGTTCGAACAAGTTCTTGGGCTGTTGTACAACTTTAGAGAAAGTTTTGGCAGCATATCCCTAGTGCTCTCCGAATACACACCCTCTTGACCTATTGTCGAGACGTATATTTGGAGAACAGCGGGAAGATGCTGCTGAAATTTTCTCTGGAGTTGTACAACAGCTTAAGAACTTGCCCGAATCACATATCTTCGAATGGGATTAGGGCCTAACCTAGTTAGAGATTAGGAGTCATCATTGGTACATACTTAGTTGGTCAACATATAGACGTTTCTTTAAGATCACACATTAATCTTTAAGTACAATTATGTAGTATCAATTATCCCTTAATTTGTTAATTTACTATAATATGCTTTCGCGTATGTGAAAAATAATCATGTCAGATATATGAATTGCTTTCTCTCATGAAGTTTATGTTTGACATATATATATATATATATATATATGTATATTCAAAATGTCACAAAGAGAGAGCACCGGCTCAACACCAGAGAGAGAAGAAGGTGCTCCCTTCGCGCCGTCGAGTAAGGTCAGAAAGGGCCGAGGACCGAGTAAAGGGGCCACAGGGAGAACTCCATAGGTTTTCCACTTTGATTCCACGGGGGTTTGCACGGGTCCTGGCAAGTGTAAGGGGCACTGCTCCTCTTTTCTCAGCCAATTGGTGAGGGAGAGAGTGCCGATCACAGTTAAGGACTGGAGGAAGGAAGTCAGCACCGAGCAGAAGAACCTGCTGTGGGACGAAATTAAGGGGAAATGGATTATACCAGAGGAAGATGAAATTAATGCCAGACAGTACGCCTTGAAGAGAATGGGTGTGGCTTTGAGGCATTTCAGGATTATCATACATGCTGAGTACGTGTTGAAAAGCCGTACTCCCTTCCAAAGGTATCCGTTTGTTACTCCCGAGGTTTGGGAGGAGTTCACAAGGATGAGGAATATGCCTGAGGCAGAGGAGCTGAGAGAGAGGAACATCGCTATACAGAGGCATAACACACACGCGCATCACCTCGGTTCCGGCGGCTATGTCGGGAAGAAGGCAGAGTGGACGCGACAAGCTGAGGATTGGGCAAACTCTAGGACAACGATGCCTTACTTCCATATATGTGAGGAGCGGGCACGCAACTGAGTATTAGTGAGGATGAAGAAGAAGAAAACCTCCGACGGTCAGCTTGTGGTTCCAAACCCCGCGACCGCACAGATCGTCTCCACCATCATAAGACATCTAATATAGTACATTGCAGCTGACCCTTCCCATTGTATTGTGTCGAGGGACATCCTATCTTCGGCAATCGGGAAGCCTAATCAGAAGGGTTGGGTTCTTGCCGTAGGTGCAGGGCATACGAAGAGGTCCTTCTTCCAAGAGGAGAGCACTTCCAGTGCCAGATCAAGATCATAGGAAGCTCGTGAGGTGCGCCTGAGGACCCAGATGAAGGAGGAGGTGAGGCAGGAGCTGATGGAGGAGGTGATGGCACGTGAGGAGCACCTAAAGGCTGAGATGATGGCGATAATCTCCAAGAGTTAGGGTCATGTATCCTTGCCTGTGATACGCCCTAGCAGCTGCGCTTCTAGAAATGATCAGCTCGGTCCCCACCTCAAGGTAATATGTGTTTCCGACTAAAATGTACATGAATAAGCTTAACAAAGATTATGATCAAGTTGTGCACTTCTTGTAGGATCCTGCCAAGTGCCAGCTAGTCCTGATCAAAAATGGATTATGCATTAAGGCTGGACGCGGGGTTACATTTCCAAGCAAGGAGGATGACATGGTGCATGGTACACCTTTGGGGAAGGGCTACATGAGGGTGCTGGTGGACTATGTCCACGATGATTTCCTGTCTCATGCGCTGGAGTTCCCCTCGAACGAAGATACCACCACTCTCGGGCAAGCACGGATGTCATTCATCAAGTGGCCCACGACGAGTGTTGTAGTGCAGAAGGTATAAAACCCCACGTCTTGTCCATCATTTCAATACCGCAACACATCCCATTACATATGCATGTGCTTTACAGGTTACTGCTACTGCACCTGCTCCTACGCTTGCTGTTGCACCTGCTCCTACGCTTGCTCCTGCACCTGCTCCTACGCTTGCTGCTGCACCTGCTCCTGCTGCAGCACCTGCTCCTGATGCTGCACCTGCTCCTCCAGCTGCACCTACAACTTCTCCGGCTCCTAAACGGAGTGCACAGCTGGTGCGCAAAAGGACTACTATCAAGCTGACGAAAAATCCACAGGAGAGCTCGGAGAATCCCTCTGTGAAGAAGGCAAAGTTGTCAGAGGCCACCAAGCCCTCTAATGATTCTAAGTGGTTCTTACATGGAAAGCCCTTTCTCCCAAGCAATGAATTGAATGCTTTAGGCTTGTGCACTCGCTTGCTACATGGATGGTACATCGACAAGTCACATGAGGTCGAACCTCGCGTTGATTTCAATGTGAAGTATCGAGGGGTACAATTCCACCGCCAGGAGGATGTGAGTTTTGAGGATCTGCTCTTTTTGTACAGCTTGAAAACCATCGATATTTCTACTGTACGATGATGGACGCTGTGAGCATCGCACCATACTCATCCCTATGACTGTTTATTGATTTTGTATTATTTTTTTAACAATTGACATGACTTGTATGATAATGAGGTAGCGAGCCGTGATGGGTTGACACCTTGTCAGGTTTGTCAACCCCAAGATGGTGTCTACGACCATGGCTAGATTGTAATCGGAGTTCCTTGTAGGATACATCAAGCAGACATTGCATGCTAAGGCAAAAAAAGACTTCATTCTCTTCCCGTACCACCAGGAGTATGTACTACTATAAAATTCAATTACTTGTACGCACTTAAACTGTATATGAACTTATTTTCTTGAACTGTGTACCATTTAATAAGCAACCATTGAGTTCTACTTGTGGTTGTTCCGAGTGAAAAATAAAGTCTACACGTTTAACTCGCTCGAAAATAGACCGATAGACTACGCGATCCAGCCTATTTTGCAGAAGTAAGTACATTCCTCTAACCTAACACTTTACATATGTAGGATCGAAGTATACGAATACAACAATCAGAGGGGGGTGAATGATTGTGTGGAAGCTAAAACCAAATTCTTGATTTACTAAAAGTTCACCCCAAAACGGAACCAAATAATTGCCTCGTATTCGACAAAAACAGATTGATAAAGTTTCGGTAAAACACGAATTACTGGAAATCCAACCGTCGGATCAATCTGAAATTTGTACACAAGAAACTAGATTCCAATACGAATCGAACACAAAAAGAATCAACTCGATCAGACTTACGGATCAAAAGTTATGAACCTCACAAGCTTGCTATGACAAAAGATGACGAGAATCAATCTAATCAAAACTTGTAGATTAATCAAGAACAACAAAAGATTAATCAATAAAACATTGAGGAACACTAAATTGATGCCCTAGAAAGCTTTTGGATGGATCAAAACAAAGAAAAACTCAAGGAATCAAAGATCCAATCTAGAACCAGAAGATGTGCAAGAGAAGAACCCCAAAACAGAGATTACTGTAGCACGCGTGTACTGTAGCTACGCGATTACTGTAGTACACAAAGGATCTGGAAAAATTGATCTTTATTTCCTCTTGTCTAAAGTACTCCCAACAAAAGAGTACAAACCCTAAAGCTCTGCTCTATGCTTCCTTGCATAAACAGGAGGCGCCTCCCCCTATTTATATAGAGCGAACACATAGAGTCCTGAATACAATTCCTAATCCTAGAAGGAGTCCCACTCCTAATCCTAGAAAGAGTATGTATTCAACACAACTCCACTTGGCCCAAACTGGCCAAAAACAACTCTTGCACGCGTATGGCAACCCAGCCATACTCACGTGACTAACAACTCTTGCACGCGTATGGCCACCATGCCATACTCACGTGACTAACCATTCTTCATATGCACCATTCTCTTAGCCCGAACTTCCCGCATGACATCCTTGACCATCAAGACCTCAATTCCTCTTGAACCTAGTCCCGAACCTCAGTTCCTCCATGAACCTAGTTCCGGTCCCGTCATCGACCACGTTCGTCCTTGAGCAATACCTGCACATGAGCAAACAAGAAACGAATTCGAGCACAAGTCCACGACTTGAATCAAAGTCAATCCATGCAACTACTCACACGAGCATTGCATAAAGTCCACTTCAAAACAAGCATCATGAAATTCTCACAAATTTCATAATCTCAAATTCAAACCAAAATTCAATTCCAAAATTGCTCAAAACCCTAATCGAGCAAAAAAACCATTCACGCCGGACCAAACACCGGTCCGGCGCAGCTCACGGTGGACCAAATATTTGGTCCGGCGTACATGTGAAAGTCTCGGTTCAATTCAAAGCAAATATGTTCAAAAACACGTTCACGACGAACCAAATTTTTGGTCCGGCGTACATGCAGAAGCAACGCTCAAAAATGCGTTCACGTCGGACCAAGAATTTGGTCCGGCGTGCATGGTCCGACGTAACATAGAAGCTTACTGTTTTTTTTCAAAAGCTTAGTCCGGCTCAGGAACTCAAAATCACGTTCACGACGGACCAGATTTTTGGTCCGGCGTGCACGTCAAAACAAGCTTTCAAAATAATGTTAACCACGGACCAAAAAACTTGTCCGGCGCGGATGCAAAAACAAGGACTAGTTTGGTCTGGCGCCAATGCGAGTGCAACATCCAAAAACACGTTCACGGCGGACTAAAGTTTGGTCCGGCGCAATGGTCCGGCGTAAGAGTAAAATCTTACTGTTCTTGGAACTTCAGTCCGGCGCAAAGAAGGCACTACTTCTTGTCAATTTGTCAAACACATGCACAGACACATTTTTCAAATTCAATTCTTAAGCCAATTTTTCAGCACATGATTTTACAATCTCCCCCTTGATGATAATATCCTCATCACAATCGGTTCCCAACAAGAACCGATTGTGATAATATCCTCATCACAATCGATTTCTAGGGGTGAAAATGGGTCGGGTAATACCAGACTTGTATCCGGATACGACGAAAATTTTACCCAAAAATTCGGATACGGATACGAGTATTTTTTTGTTAGGTCGGATACGGGTAATTATCTAGATACTTTTGTTTTGGATATGGGTCGGATACGAGACAGCAGATACCCGGTAAATACCCGGATTTTCAGGTCGGATACGGGTACCCGAATTATTCTAAAAATCGGGTACCCGAATATGGCCCAAGCCCAACAGTTGCAGCTTGCCCGGTCCATTGGCATTAGGGAAAGAAGAAAAAACCCTAAACCCTTCTCCCTATTCACCAATTGACCACCGTGACAGGCCACAGCTGCCACAGGTCACTGCCGCCATCTGACCATCTCCATTCTCCCGAGTCTCGACACCAATCCCGCCGGCCGCCGCACCCAAACCCCAGCACCCCGCCATCGTCCACAGCCGCCATCTCCCGTTGTATCTCATCCCCCGCCCCCCGCCACAGCTCTCGCCGCCGCCACCCACAGCTCCCATTGGGCGTTGGCCGCAGCTCTTCTCCGCCTTCGAGTACTGCGACCAGTCCAGAAGGTACGTTCTCGTCGGCCGCAGTTTGTTTGGAGCGAACCCATGATTAGTAACATGTTCAGCCAACCATGTTATCTAGGAGAAGTGCTTCTATGCTTTTCCTTCTAGTACAAGTTGCACAAATCTTGAAGCAAGCAAAGGGGTATGTAATCACCATCTACCCTTCATTCGTGCTTTAATAGTTGTGCAACTTTTAAAAGGAAGAGCTTAGAAGCACCTCTCGTTATCTAGAACCTTCCTTATCCTTTGGTGTTTGCGCTTACACATACCTTCAAAATTTTATGATTTTGTGGCGGTGGAAGATCTAAGCTTGAATATTGTTGGAGTACTGGCTGTTGATTGTGTTGCATGATTTCAAATCAATACTGAAATATGAGTGCACTCGCATTAGTTTGTCCCGACTCCTGACTGCTCAGCCGCAATACTTGCGATGCTCATGCAGTTCTTTAATTATTCGTGGAGTAGTGTTTTCACTCCCATTCTGCTAAAAGCTTGATATATCTAAATCTCAGCGTGCCTAGTCAGTGACCATGGTGGTGTAATTGGTGTTATACATTTTCTCTCTCTCTCTCTCTCTCTATATATATATATATAGAACTGGTGTAACGTTGATTTGGAGCTTGTAAATTTGGCATACCTGACTGAATAACTCATATGTGATCGATGTCCTCAGTATTGCTATGTTTATCGGCAACCTTAACTTATACTATTCAAGTGCTCATGTGTTGCCATAAAATTAAATAAACTTTTTTAAGGAAGTAATCTAGTTATTTATGTTTGATTTCAAGTATAATTTGAAATTTTTGTACTGGTGCTTTCCTTTGATTTCCTTATGGAGAAAGGGATGTGTGACTTAATATGGTGGGCTACTTTTACTTGAAAAGGACTTCAATCAGTAAGACTGATATGGACAATTAAGCTTCCTTTGTTTTGAGTACTGATACTATAACTTCAATCAGTAAGTCTGCCTTCGTTATTGTATACAGATACTATTACTCATGAAAATAAAAAACATTTTAAGTACAACTTCATTTGTACTATTTGTGTTAATTGCATGTACTCTATTTGTTAGACTATTTGTGTGATTTGAACTCTATGTCACTATGTGTGTTAATTGCACCCTATTGTTAGACTATTTATGTGATTTGAACTCTATATCACTATGTGTGTTAATTGGACTTTATGTGGACTGTTTGTTTTAAGTAGACTATGTATGTTAATGGGACTATGTGTTGTATTATGTGTTATAAATAAGTTAGGCAATATGCGTACTATCCGACTAAGTACCCGATACACGTATAGTAACCGTTCGTATAGTATCCGATACCCGTTTTCTACCTGTTCCGAAATACCCGTACCTGTACCCGTATCCTACCTGATTTTTAACTACCCATACCCGTACCCGTATCCGAAAAAAATAATTAGGGTAGGATATGAGATCACCTACTATCCGACCGTATCCAACCCGTTTCACCCCTATCTGTTCCCAAAAAGAACCGATTGTGATAATAGCCTCATCACAATCGGTTCCAACAAAGAACCGATTGTGATGACTAATTATTACTATCGTTCCGGAACCAACTGTGATAAAGCTTCCTCATCCCTGTCGTTAGACTTTCTATGGCCACCAAAACCAACTTGACGATGAAAAAGAACTGATTGTGATGTATATTCTTATAGTAATGGGTGTCACGCGATGTGTCTATGCCTTTCGTGTTTTGTTGCCCATGTACGTAGATACAACCGTTGAGTACAACAGTCGATTGTCCTACATACATGCAGCGGAGTTCTTGTATCGCTCAATGAAATATCTTTGGGTGCCTAGTAATACACCTTCAACTATACCCACCAATGGAAGGCATCTTGTGCCTTTAATTACCCAGTTGTAAATCTTCGCAAGGTTCGTTGTCATTATCCCATAACGCGAACCGCCCTCATCATGCAGAAGGGACTATTTCTCCAACGGCACATGTCGTATCCAGTCGGTGAAACTCTTTATGCTTGTCCCCGGCCTACGCTGAATGTTTGGGGCGTCGGTCGGAAGCGCACACAAGGATATGGGTCCTCTCCATGCTCGCGGTAGACCATAGGGTTCCTTGATGAACTAGCAGTATCTCTTGGATTCATTGATTGCTTCTTCGTTAGTTCATCCAACGTCCTCCAAAGTGCGTCGAACTTCCTCCGCTGGTTCTGTTTGCACAGTCATTTGAACATGTTCATAAGCTCCTTGTTCCTGAACTGACAAAAAAATTGGCACCCATGTGCCTCATGCACCACCTGCTCTTCAAGTATGGCCACTTTGCTGCTCCCACAACATCGGACCCTTGTTGCATATCCACGATCGCCCTTAGCAGCCCAGCATGTTAGTCATGGATGACACAAACATCAGGACGATCCAGAATAACTACCAGCTTGACTCTTTCAACGAACCAGTACCAGCTGTCCGTGTTTTTCACCCTCCATGAAGGCCAATGCGACCGGTAGAATCTGGTTGTTAGCATCCATCGCAATTGCAATTAGAATCTGGCCCTTGTATTTCCCTGTGAGGAATGTGTCGTCCATGCAAATGACCAGGCGATAGGGTCGGAACGCATTAATGCATGCGCCGAGGGCCAAGAAGGCCCGCTGCAAGACCCACTTACCCGCGCGCACACCATTCGCGGGAAACTCCGTAAGGTCGGTGAATGTACCGGGATTCCTATGTGATATTGCCCTGAGCAAGTGTGGAATATTCTCGTAGGAAGCCTCATACGTCCCGAACCATATTTGTAAAGTTGTCCTTTTTGCTCTCCATGCCTTTCCCGTAGCTAATCTTGTACTGAAACATCTCCTCCACGGCTGTGATAAAAGATCGATGCTGCAGGTGCGAATTGTCCATGATCTGACCATAAAACACATTTGCCACCCAGGTGGACGACAGATTGCGGTGTTCCTGCTTCGCTTCCTCCAGTTCGCAGTTATGCTCCATCACTATGGAATATTTCCAGCATTCCTTCCACTTCCCCTTGTATGCATGCACCCGCCATGGGCACGAATCAACTACGCACTTCACGTCGTACTCCTTTTTGCTAGACTTCACTACCCTGAATTCCCGCCGAAGAGACATTGCCCAGTACTTCATCGCATCCATCACAACCTCCTTGTCTTTATATATGGCCCCCTGCATGAGCTCATTCTCATGATACTCCCATGCATCACTATTCCCTTCATTCATTGTTAAGTCTTTGAAATTATAATTACTTCATATACCAGGGACAGGCACCTCAGGAGTATTGTCCTCCCCGTTCGAGTTTTCGCCATCAGGGACTTCCTCATTCGCACAATCCTCCTCCATCATGTCAACTATGTCCTCCACCTCCTCCCCCTCGTCGGCCACCCCCTACACCTCCATGGCTGTCTCCTCGCCCCCTCAATCCCCTCGCCACTGCCAATCTTGTGTCCCCTGTCTCCAGGCTCCTCGCCACGTTTATCATCACATTCTTGCATATTTGTCTTCCCCTCCTCCATAATATCTACCCCGACATCACAAACTTCCGACACCGATGGAGCTACCGGGTACCATTGTACCAATAACATGAGCGACCAGCCCCGCTCTACGGCAAACCCAACATAGCTCCTCCACGATGATGTCACGTTAATAGGAATAAACTCTCCATAAAAATAGTGTTGTGCATGGCTTACTACTGCTCTAACCCGCAGCCGAACAGTCTGCACATCCAAATTGAACATTTGGAACATCCACTCCAACAAAGCCCTATATGTCCTTTCGCTCGGTCTAGATATGCCCGTACGACTCTTGAAAATGATAACAAATCCACTCCATTGGCCCCCTGTGCTATCTCCCCATCTCCATAAAATATTTGAAAATACAATTGCTCCGACATGCTACCTACAACGATGAACCGAGAAATTCATCAGTTGTCTACCTTAAAAACTGCATGTCTATAGGATATATCATACTTCCTTTAATTTCTACGTCGCTAAGTCGCTAAATCGCTGAGTCGCTAAGTCGCTGAATCACTGAGTCACTGAGTTGCTCAATCGCTGAGTCGCTACGTCGTTAAGTTGCTGAGTCGCTAAATCGCTAAGTCACTGTGTCGTAGCAGCTAACGGTAGTCACGGTAGTAATGAAAATGCTGCCACGGCAGCTCCTATCGCTAAGTCACTAAGTCGCTGAGTCGCTAAATCGCTAAGTCGCTAAGTCACTAAATCGTTAAAACGCTAAGTCGCTGAGTCACTAAAATGCTAAGTCGCTAAAACGCTAAGTCACTAATACGCTAAATAGCTAAAACGCTAAGTCGCTAATTTATCTAATCGGTGAGTCGCTAATTAAAATCACACGAACAAGAAATTTACCTACAACAGTCTTCTTCCTCTTCCTCTTCCTCTTCCTCCTCCTCCCCCTCTTCTTTCTCTCTTCTTCCCCTCTTCTTTCTTTCTTTCTTTCTTTCTTTCCTCTCCTCATCTTTGCTTTTATTTTTTGGCTTTTGGCCTGGCTAGAGCCGACGCGGGCAACTTAAAGGCAACTATTGCCCCAGCATGGGGCGATCGCCATTTTTTACGGCAATAGTGGCTGTGGCGTCTAACATCAGTAAACGGCAACAAAAAGTTATGCCACGGCTGCGAAAAATCGCCCCAATAAAGGGCGACGGGCACCCATTTTTGCTATTTTTTCCATTGATTATTTTTGAAAAAAAGATTTAAAATAAATATTAAATAAAAAAATTCATCATTGGCCAAGATGCTATAGGCCTAGTACTCCACCACTATGTCAAGTTATTGACCGACGGGAGTAACAGTCAAACCGCATTTTATATCATGTACAGCGGTACATATCAACCGTATATAAAATTATACTATAAAGAACTTTAGACGATACGAAGGAGAGAAAGTTATTATCTACTAGTTAATAGATGATCTTATAAACAACTTTATATTGTGTATTATTGTATAAATAGTCTGTTATTTGGATGAGAAATCATTACAGACAACTATATAGATGATTCATTATATGAGTTATTTTTAGTGCAATCTATAAATGATATGAAGATGTATTACAAACAATTGCCATCTATACCACTGTACATGCATGTACTAGCATAAGATTTGAAGCCTAGGTCCTACGCGCGAGCTTGTCTACTGTTCCTATCAACTTTCAAGCCCTCCTGATGGCGAGTTGGCGACACTAATGTACTAGCTAAACTTGTTAATGCTCAAACGGAGGCTATACCAGTTTGGCCTTTTGGAATAGTAAGTTCTGGTATGTAACATCCCAAATTTGTGCTTTTGTTCAATTTATTGAGTTATTTGAATTTTTAGAATTTGTTTGGATTTATTTGGACTTAATTTGAATTAAGCCCTTTATTGAATTATTTAAATATTTAAAAATTTCTAACAAAATTTTGCTGGTAATATTTTATTTGAGTCCAAAATGTCTCAAAGTATTTTTCAGAATTTTTCTAAAATTTTTCTGAGCACTTTACTATTTTCTTGATTTAGTCGAATTTCTAGAATTATTTTAATTATTAAGTCGCTGGAAAACCCTAATGGGTTGTACTGTTGGTCTGACTTGAGTCCGACTGAGCCAAACTGCGACGGACCTGAGCCTGACCCGAGCCGTTTCGACCGAACCGAACCCTATTCGCACGAACCTTTGGATCGAGATCCAACGGCCAGGATCGAGCCGGGTGTTCGCACGGTCGTGAACATTCGATCCGGGACACGCGGACGATGGGGATTGCGCCACGTAGCGCCGTCTTCGTCTCTGACTCGGATACGAACTCCGCCGCCCCGTGGGCCTAGGGTTCCGGTTTTAACGCGCACGCCAAGGCTATTTAATGCCTCGACCACGCTGTTGTGTTCCTCTGTCCCGTGCGCATCGGATGCCCTAGCCTACCGAGCTCAAGCCACATCCGTTGGCCCGTGATTTCTCGCCGAAGTTCGAGGACTGCCGCCGAGACTTTTCGCCATTTCCGTCGACGTCGGGCTGTTTCCGCCGCAGCCGAACCCGGATTCGGAACAGCACCGTTGAGGCGCTTCGGACCTAATCATCCACTTCGCCGAAACCATGTGGAAATGCCATCCCGTGTGTCGTCGTCCCCAGCCCCAGCAGCCGCCCCCATGATGCGGCAAACCCGATCGGATCTTAGCCGTCCGGTATAAATCGAACGGTCCAGATCAAACCGCGTAAATCCAAAACGTGTGAGATTGTATCTAATCGTGACCATCGGATTTCAAACTAACGGCCCAGATCATGCCACGTCGCACGAAGCCGAAGTGGCGTGGGTCAGCCCCGATCGTCGCTGACGTCACGCGTGATGTCAGCAACAGGCCCACACGTCAGCGTCTGTGCCGGGCGCATGATGACGTCATCCGTGATGTCATGCTGACGTCACGGCAGGACCCGTGTGTCAGCCGTCCCAGCCGAGCCATGCTGATGTCATGACATCATCAAGCCGGGCCCATGTGTCAGGGACCGTGTACCGTGGACCAGGTCCACGGTGGACCGAGCCCGAGAGTGGACCGAGTCCATGGACCGGATGATGCAAGCATGACACAATAAATCGATTCTCCTTTAGAAAAATAATTCAATCGAAAATGAATTGGCGCGCTGACATCATGCTGACGTCATATTTCCGTTTTTTCAATAGAAAAATAAATGAAATAATTCGGTTTATTCTTTTTAATTAATTTTTCAAACTTCAAACGGCTATAACTTTTGCGTTTTAACTCCGATTGAGGTGATTCCAGTTTCTAAATTTGTATAAAATTGTGCTATATTTAGTGGTGAATTTTATTTAATTTTTAGATATGAGTTTTTCTCTATTTTTATTTATTTATTATTTATTTATCTGATACGCGTAAACGTTGAACTGCCCGAAGGCCTCGAAGGAGAGGTTTTGACCCAAGAACAAGTTCAAGACCAGGAACAGAACCTTTTCCAAGGCAATTTATGCTTTGACCATATCGATCCCACCTTTTGAAACTATGTTTATTTAAAGTATTGCATGCTAATTTAATTAGAAATGCTTTCAATTAATTTAGGAAATTAGATAAATGACCTATTTGTTGTATGACACCTTGTCTATAATAATTGTATGCCATGAATCATTTGTCACCCTAGAACTGGGATAATAGTTGGACATTATTAACTTGCCAACATGGGTTATATAGATCGCATGTAGTGTGCTTAGCCCTGCAACGTGTCAACGACACTTGGGCAACTGGCAAGACTGTTTCTAGTCGGCCAGAAGTGGCACATGGGAGGTCGTCTTTGGTTTTACTGGGTTTTGGATACTTGTGAATTCATTTGGGTCGTCTTGCCCTGGTCACTTAAGGACTTAACCTTGCAAGAATTTGAATTGGGTCCAACATACAGCCACAAGTCTGGAATGGGACAGACCTGGCCGAGTAAACTGTTACGTCTAGATTTCGGTGCTGTCATGGTGGTGTGAGCCCCGAGTTAACGGCTAGACTCACAGGCGCAAGAGGGGGGGCCTGAGTGTGGTAACCAGTCCCTTCAGTGTTGAAACCTTAGCGGGCAGTACCGGGTCTAGAAGTAGCTTTGGAAAGGCTTTGTTACGGTCACTCGCCTTGGTGGTGTTTGACTGTATCTTGTGGGTAAAGTGTATAACCTTTGCAGAGTGTACAACCTATTCGAATAGCCGAGTCCACAGTATTGGACATTGCTCGGTGATTACAATCAAGGGTTAGACTTTATGAAAATAAACTTGGTTTATGAATACTTGGTGATGGAAATGATCAACTTGTTTAGGTTGATAAATGCTTTACTTGAGAAATTGTTTACGAAGTTATTATTGTTATTACTGTTTTACTGCTTTCCAATCTATTACTGTTATTTATGAATGTTGCCTATTGCAAAAGAACCTCTTAGCCTGTTGTTGGAATAAGCTATGCATGTAGCTATTAGCATTGCATTTCTGTGCATGACTTGTTAAGTGCTTTTAACTACTCATCCTTGCCCAACACAAACATCAGTTGAAGAAGAGTCGACGCTAGCATTGGAGGAAGAGTTCCAGGAGGAGCCGATGAACTAGGGGCGAGCCCAGTCAGTTGCCTGTGGCATATTGGTTGGCGCCACGTATTTCTTTATTTTTCGCTGCAAGTTTATTTGAATAAGACTTAAGCCCTACGAGGCGTACTTTTGTAACTTGACCATAAGGTCGAGCAACCAGTTATATTTCTCTTTCAATAAAGTACTTTACTATTTCGTTAAGTATGATTGTGGTATTTACCGATGTTGAGACTGTGTGCACTAGCGTGATCCTGGACTAGTGCTGAATACACAAAGGGTCCGGATTTGCATATTCGGGTCCCGACATGGTATCAGTTCATACCGGTGTACCATTTTGGATTTAGTATAATAATATATATTTATAAGTATACATGTATTTAATTATATGTATACCAAAGTTCACTTATAATATTACTTTAAATATACAGTAGTACTATCAAATATATATATATATACTATTCCTTATCTGCGAGTATATTAGCGTATTCTACTCGCTAGCCATCTATGCAATCTCGATCGAATCCAACACGAGCGTCTTTCCCAATGCAACCGAGCTATGTTTGGTGTGAATGGATTTATATGGGCCTGGAATGGACTATGATTCTAAAAACCCATTTAGATTGCATGATTTTAATGCCCGAGTTGTACAGTATGTGAGGAAGTTACGGGGATTACTTCTGTATTCACATAATATTTGTAGTAACTTCCATGTAATTTGCAATTTTTTTATAATTTGCTTCTACATTGTGTTTTGTAGCATGATATGTTGATTGATTTGTGACCAGTTAAAAAAATCTACTGCTCGAATGGACTTTGGACAACAGGCATAAATGTCAAAACCATGTAGTAAACATAAGTAATGTATGTAGTAATTTTATAGCTTATAAATAGTAAAAAGTGATGCATGTGTTACTATCTAGTCTACTCGATGTTAACCATCGAGTCTGCCAAGTTTTGTTACTATGTAAACGCGAGAGTACATTATGATTTACTATTGTCCATGTTACATTATACTATCCTCTCCAGTCATAAGTATCTTACTGATGATGAGAGCAACAAAATTATATAAGTCTCGCTAATAAATGACATGGTTTTGATTTTAGTAGTAAATTGATGTTCATAAAGTAGTGAATTAATGTTCATTTGGTAGTAAAATTTGATTTATGTGACGTTTATTATCGAGACTTTAATCATATTGTTCATCTTAACGTCATTTTTCTACTGGTGAAATATGTTCATCAATCGGAATAGCAAATAAAAAGTTATGGCTAAAATAAGGAGAAAAAATATTCATGTACAAACTAGGAAACACATTACCAGTTAGTTGGATACGGTTCTGATTTCCGTAGTAAAGCGTTTTAGCAGTAACTTGTTGTTCATTTGGTAGTAAAATTTGATTTTTCTGATGTTTATTAGTGAGACTTATATCATATTGTTCATCTTGTCGTCATTTTTCTATGGGTGAAATCCGTTCATCAATCGAAACATGAATAAAAAGTTATAGCTAAAATAAGGAAGAAAAAAGATTCGTGTATAAACTAGTAAACGCATTACTAGTTAGATGGCCATGGTTCTGATTTTAGTACTAACGCGTTTCAGTAGTAAATTGTTGTTTATAGAGCAGTGAATTGATGTTCATTTTGTAGTAAAATTTAAAGCACATGCGTGATTTTAACATTTACTATCTTGGATCCCAGTATCAGGCCGTAAGTGTGCACGTTTCCGGATGGGTCGTATAAGGCCAATGGGCTTGAAGGCCTACTTTCTCATATAGTATCGATGCTCAAAATTTAGTCCCACGTCGCCCGCATATGTTCATCAACACCTGTTTATATAGCAAAATTCGCATGGTTCGCTCGATCAAAGTGATACGTGTATTGTTAGCAAGGGTAGGGCTATGCCTGTGGGCCTCACTGCGCTATGTGCTGGCGTTGACGGAACCGGACACCTTACCCTTTAACATCAAGATTACTTTTGTGTTATTTTTTGCCATGTGGTACAACTGCATCGCCTTAGGCACCGGCTTCGTTTGTGTTTTAACTAGTGCACTACCTACATTTTACTACCTGTAACATTTATTGCCAGGCACTCGTTATTTTTGTTGAATATTTTACCAATGTGAATTTAATTTCTACTATAGTGTTTACATAATTTTTCCAACATGAACAATACAATATGGTTTACTATTTATGCATGTTACTATCAGATGGACAGTATAGCAACATCGTGAGTTATTTTTTATGCTAATAAAGTACATGCATGATTTTAACATTTACTGCCTTGTATCACAGTATTTCTACTCGGTGTTACTATCTAGTCTGCTCGATGTTAACCGTTGAGTCTGCCAATTTTTGTTACTATGTAAATACGGAGAGTACATTACAATTTACTATTGTCCATATTACATTATATTATCTTCTCCGGTCACAAGTAGCTTACTGATGATGAGAGCAACAAAATTATATAAGTCTCGCTAATAAATGCCACGGTTCTGATTTTAGTAGTAAATTGATGTTCAGAGAGTAGTGAATTGATATTCATTTGGTAGTAAAATTTGATTTAAGCGATGTTTATTACCGAGACTTTTATCATATTGTTTATCTTATCGTCATTTTTCTACTAGTGAAATTCGTTCGTCAGCCAGAATAGCAAATAAAAAGTTATGGCTAAAATAAGGAAAACATATTCTTATACAAATTAGGAAACACATTACTAGTTAGTTGGCTACGGTTCTGGTTTCCGTAGTAACTCGTTTTAGCAATAAATTGTTGTTCATACAATAGTGAATTGTTGTTCATTTGGGAGTAAAATTTTGATTTTTACAATGTTTATTAGCGAGACTTATATCATATTGTTCATCTTGTCGTCATTTTTGTACTGGTAAAATTTGTTTGTCAATCGGAACAGCGAACAAAAAGTTACAGCTAAAATAAGGAAAAACATATTCGTGTACAAACTAGTAAACGCATTACTAGTTAGTTGGCCACAGTTCTGATTTCCGTAGTAACGCGTTTCTACAGTAAATTGTTGTTCATATAGTAGTGAATTGTTGTTTGTTTGGTAGTAGAATTTGATTTTTACGATCTTTATTAGCGAAACTAATATCATATTGGTCGGGACCCGAATTTGCAAATCCGGACCTTCTATGTATTCAGCACTAGTTCAGGATCACGCTAGTGCACACAGTCTCAACATCGGTAAATATCACAATCATACTCAACGAAACCACAAGTACTTTATTTAAAATAACCAAACTGGTTGCTCGACCTTATGGTCAAGTAACAAAGATACGCCACGCAGGGTGAAAACTTATTAAAGGAAATAAATTGCAGCGAAATAAAAGCATCAACGTGGTGCCATCCAGTATACCATAGGCAACTGACTAGGCTCGCTCCGTAGTTAGCCGAATCTTCCTGGTGCTCCTTCTCCAACGCAGGTATAGCTTCTTCTCCAACTGATGTTGTAGTTGCAAGGGTAAGTACTTGGTACTTAACAAGTCATGCACAGAATGCAAACTAATATTCTACATGCATTGCTTAGTACAAAGGAATGTTTCATGGTTCACTTGCAGCAAAACTGCATTTAACAAGTAGCATAAGTAGATTCGAAAGCGGTAAAAGCAAATATAATATCAATAACTTTTCCAGGAGTTAAGTAAACACTTTCCCTTTCCTAATCCACATTTCCATCAACGTCATCAATAAACCCAACCAAACTTTTTAAGTCCAAGTTGTTTTCATGAAAGTCTAACCCTTGACTGTAATCCCCGAGTAGTGTCCAGTACCGCGGATTCAGCTATTCGAATAGATTTTTACACTTTGCAAAGGTTATGCACTTTACCCACAAGATACAATCAAACACCACAAAGGCGAGTGACCGCAACAAAGCCTTTCGGAAACCGCAAACTATACAAGTGAACCTCTCCGGTTTTTGCCATACACCATCGCTTCCCTCAGTGGAGGCGAAGTATGTGTGACACCACGGAGTGTCGTAATCTTATAAAATGTGAATGTTGAGGTCAAAACATTATGAAGTGTGAAATTGGATGTTGAAACCATACGTTATGCAGTTTAATCGCATTTCCGGGCCGTTTCCGGGAGTTTGGGCCTTTCCGGGGAGGTCTGGGCCTAAGGGAAAGGACCGTGGGCTTTGGTGGGAAGGTGTTTGAGTCCATGTGGGAGTAGGAGACCTGTTTGGGCTGGTGGGTGCGCCTCCCCCTGCCCTTATGCGCGCCCCACCCCTGCCCCTTGCGCCCCCCCACTTGGAAAACCCTAGCCGCCCCTTGCTCTCCTCCCGCGCGTCCCCTCCCTCCCTCACGCCTCCTCCCCCACCTTGTGCACCTCCCCTCCCCTCTCCACCACCCTTGCTTCCCTATGGAAGCCTCTCCACCTCACCACCCCGAAGATCCATCCATTGGAGCGCTCCACGATGAGGAGATCCGGTGGACTTGGAGCGAGGAAGGAGATCGCGCGAACCAGGAGGAGATCCGTTGGTTTTTCGTTCTTCGGGCGAAGGCATGGCCACGGGAATCCTTGGGGTTGGTCTAGGTACTATTCTAAGGGTTGATATCATGTTTTTAGATCAATTGGTGGTGCTGTAATTGGGTAGATTAGATGAAATCTAGAGTTTGCCACGTTCTCTGTTTCGGGCAAAATGAGCAGTCAACCTAGGGTTTGAGATTTCGCCAATTTAGAGTCGGAATTTGGTCGTCCGCCTGTTGAAGAAGTTGTATGTAATTGCAATACCTTTAATTGGACGTAAAGAATGCTTAATTCCGATCAGCCGTTTGAAAGTTATGCTCGTTTTACCGAGTATGTTCAAAACTGTGACGAGATTGGAACAGATCACGGTATTCTGTAGATTAAACCACTTTAGAGGCCGAATCAGTTTTTCCGTATAATTAGAGAAAGTTAGGAAATTTCCTAAGCTACGCGAGGATGTTCTCGTTTAATCAATTTGGAGTCTTAGAACTCAGGTTATGCTTGTTGAAAGTCTGCTGTCCCGACGGGACAGAACCTCTGTTTTTGGGTTTTGCGTGTAGTTTGCGAAGTCGGGGTAGAAGAGTGTTTGCGTACTATTTTGGGGGCACGTTTTGAGTGTGTGGTATGTATGTGCAGGTGGTGTGATCCCGGGAGTGCCCTCATCCTCTCGCCAATCCGTCGCCCGAGGTTAAGGCAAGTGTATTGGAATGTGTATCGTTTAGATTGTTGCTAGACTTGATTAGATACAACTTGCTTTATGATATGATGCTAAGATTGATGTTTTCCTATGACATGATGAACATGATTTCATATTGATTATGATTGTGTGGTATTTAATGTTTATGCTAATATTTACAAGTTTATGTCATATGTGCATTCATAATGGAAGAGGCGTCCCATGCTGATGCGGGCCTCTATGTTCATACGTAGTGAACACGAAAGACCTACCTCGTAGTCCCATCCACGGGTGTGCATGGGAGTGAGTCAGTAAGAGTAGGCACCCTCCATCTACGGGATGGAAGGGGAAGGGGGTGCACGCCGACGGGTGTGCACTCGGCAATACCGGTATGTGCTTCGTGGAGATATGAGCATTTGCATTGCATACATGATGATGATGAAATGAGCACAATGATGATGAGACATGAGAATGATATGGTATTCATGGTGTTGATCATGGTATTTAGTGATGATAACATTAAATTGTTTTTATGGTCCATTGCAACATACTTGCTGAGTGATGAACTCACGCTTGTGTTTTATGTTGTTTTTAGGTACCATGACACCGGCATGTGGGAAGGGGCAATAGCTACACATCTTCATGTAGTTCCAGCCACAATTACCTTTTTTTAGTCATGATCATAATAAGTGCCATGAACTTGGTGTATGGAATAATTTAGTGTGCTTGTGATCCTTATTTGCTTAGCTATGGATTATAGAGTGGTTGGATTTGGTTTTATTGGCTTATGATGATGCTTTATCCATTATATATTGCTGCTTTAGTTGTCCTATGTTATGATATATTTTACCATGATATTGCTATAGTTTCAGTTCATGTTAAAACAAAGGAGATGCTGCCGAAATTTCGGTTTTTAGCATTTGTGCCTTTGCTGTATTTTGTCTTTATTTATGGTATTTAGGTGATGTTTAGTCTTTGTTTGGTAGCATTCGGGCATACTAGATGCCGGGGTGTTATAGTATGGGACCGACATACCATTGGACGGGTACCATGCCATAGCCCTGGTACGCTCCCCCTTCAAGCTACACAAAAGGTGTAGTTGACACCCCGAGGTACCACATGCAAGTTATTAGTAACTTACTCAACTAGGATCGTCCCATTCCAGTCATGTGGTTGCATGTTTGACCCAGTTCAAAGGCTTGCAAGGTTAAGTCCTTAGGGTGACAAGGGCAAGACTACCCGAAGAACCAAAACGACTTTCCCGATGCCACTCATTGCCCACCCGATCATTCTTGTCACTTGCCCCGGTCTAAATCTATTTATCAGACCCAGATGATTACCATGTACCACGTGCCATCGTCAACATCACAACACATGATGCTTCTCAAAAACAGGTTCAATATCTCATTAAGTCAATATTAACATGTGATTGTCCAAAATCATCTCATGTGTACGTAGCAGGTCTAAGCAATATACTACAACGGTCTAAATACCCAGCGTTGGCAATTTAATAACGACCAACTAATATGATCCCCAACTAGGGTGACAAGGGTTAATGGCACATAATTAAATAGTCAAGGTGTCATACTGTAATTTGGCATTTACCTAATTCCCAGAAATAATTAAAACAATTTCTAATTAAACTAGCATGCAATAATTTAAATCAAAACTAATTTTTAAAAATAGGAGCAATATGATCAAAGCATTACTTGCCTTCAAAAAGTACTTATTCTTGGTCTTGAGCTGGCTCTTGGGTCAAAACTTTACCTTCGAATCCCTTGGGCACTTCAACGTCTACTCGTAACGGATAAATAAACACCAAATAAATAAAAATGGAGAAAAAAACTTATGTCCAAAAATTAAATAAAATTCACCATTAAATAGAGCTCAATTTTGTAAAAATTTAGAAATTGGAATCACTCAAATCGGAGTTAAAACGCAAAAGTTATAAGCGTTTGAAGTTTGAAAAATCAAATAAAAGAATAAACCGAATTAATTCATTTATTTTTCTATTGAAAAATCTGATTATGACATCAGCATGACGACAGCGGTGGATTTGAATTTCCACCGAATTATTTTTCTATTGAAAAATCGAATTATGATGTCAGCATGACGTCAGCCGGTCCATGGACTCGGTCCACGGCTAGGGCTAGGTCCACCGTGGACCCGGTCCACGAGTACACGTGTCGCTGACATGTTGGACCCACTCAGATGGCGTCATCGCTGACGTCATCGCGTTCGGCCGAACGGCTCTGACACGCGGGCCCCACCATGTCGTCAGCGTGATGTCACGGATGACGTCATCGCGCGGTTGGGCCAGGCACTGACATGCGGGCCCGTGCTGACGTCACGCGTGATGTCAGCGGCGACCGGCATCGCCCGCGCTGACCGCGTCGGTTCGGCTACTAGACACGTGGCTTGATCTGGGCCGTTGGTTTGAAATCCAATGGTCCAGATTGGATCTAATCTAGTTACTGTGGAAACACGTGGTTTGATCTCGACCGTTCGATTTGGATCGGACGGTCGAGATCCGATCAGGTTTATGCGTCACCGAGGGGCGATGTGGCATAACCCGGCGTGCGACACGTGGCTCGATCTACACCGTTCGATCTCGATCGAATGGCTAGGATCGCATCTAACGCTACAACGTGAGCCAATCCTAACCGTACGATCTAGATCTAACGGCTGAGATCTAACCCAGCACGGTGCGGTCAAAGGGGCTACGCGGCTGAATCTGAGGTGTTGGATCTAGATCGAATGGTTGATATTAGATCTAAAAACCGTAACGTGGATTTCGTACGGGGTGACGTGGACGAACCTGAGCCGTGCGATGAAGATCCGACGGCGAAGAGAGTTCGCGAGTTCGGCAATGTCCACGGCTGGGCTAGGTCACCGGAGCTAGGGACGATGACACGCCTAATGGTGTTTGGGTGCAAACCTGGCAAGATGAATGGTACTCCCGGATGCGTCTCATCATGACAGTTCCGGATCTGGGCACCAGCGCGGCAGAGGACGGCAGAATCGGCATGAAACGGCGAAAAACCGCGGCGGAGCACGAATCCAACTTCGGCGAGCGATTGGGGCTGGCAGCGGTGGCTGGAGCTCAAAGACCTAGGGCTACGGGTGTGCACGGAAAAGGCGGTCACGAGACGGGTTGCGGCGCTTTAAATAGCCCCCTCGACGTCCGTGAAATCCGCGGAAAACGAGGCCCACACGGGCGGGGCTGCGGAATCCGACGAGGATTCGGACAGGGCGACGTGGCCGCATCCTGGCCACACACATGTCCATGATCGATGGCCACAATCGCGTCGGGCGCGAACGGGTTCACACGGGCACGGGCTCGGGTGACGTGGCGCAATCTCGACCGTTGGATTTCGATCCAACGGTCGAGAGATTAGGGTTTAGTCGGGCTTGGGTCCGGCTCGAACACAGCTCAGTCGGACTCGAGTCAGACTCGGGTCTGGCTCGGTCGGATGAACAGTAAAACCCGTTAGGGTTTTCCAGCGATTTAATATTTAAAATATTTCCATTAAATCAAATAATTCAAGAAAAATAGCAAAATAATTAGAAAAATTTTGGAAAATACTTTTGAGACATTTTGGACTCAAATAAAATATTTTCAATAAAAATTTATTTGAAACTTTTAATTATTTAATTATCTCGAAAGGGGATAAATTCAAATTAAATCCAAATAAATTCCAAAAATTCTCAAGAGTGCAAAATATCAATTAAATTTATGAAAAGCAAAATTTGGGGTGTTACAAACCTCCCCCCTTAACATAATATTGACCCCGAGATTCAGGGCTGACTAAGGAATAGGTTCGAAAATTCCTTTCTCAAATCCTCCTCGCGCTCCCAAGTCGCTTCTCTTTTTGCATGGTTGCTCCACTGAACTCTGCAGAAGCGGGTTGACCTATTCCTGGTCTCTCGATCCATTGTGTCCAAAATCTTCACCAGGTGTTCCTTGAAAGTCAGGTCTTCCTGCAGCTCTATTGACTCTAGCGGTGTTTGTTCATCTGGCACTCGGAGACACTTCTTCAGTTGGGACACATGGAATACAACATGCACTCCCGCCAAGGACTGTGGCAACTCCAGCTGGTAAGAAACTTCGCCTCTACGGCTCAAAATCTTAAATGGCCCAACATAACGCGGTGCGAGTTTCCCTTTGGCATGGAACCTTTTAACTCCCTTGAGAGGTGTAACCCTAAGGTACACAAAGTCCTCCGGTTCAAAACTGAAGTCTCGGCGACAGTTATCCGCGTAACTTTTCTGTCTCAACTGAGCTATCTTCAGTCTTTCCTGGATTATGGCAATCTGCTCTTCGGCTTCTTGAAGAATATCTGGTCCAAAGACATGGCGTTCACCTCTTTCATTCCATTTCAACAGTGTTCGACATGGTCGACCATATAGTGCCTCAAAAGGTGACATCTGTAAACTGGCCTGATAGCTGTTATTGTAGCTGAACTCAGCATATGGCAAACTCTATCCCAAGAGGTAGCATAAGCCAATGCACAAGCTCTTAGTGACGGGTACCCATACTATGGGTACCCCCATCAGCCCGGCACCACGAACGGGCTAACCCGCCTCTACAAAGGCCCAGCACCAGTGACAGGTACACGGGCCGCAGATATGGGCCGCGCCCTGGTCGGAGCCAACCTCAGGCGGTCGACAGCCCCCGACCCCTTCCGTACGGTCAGTCCGCTCCACCGGCGCTCAAGCGAGCGGGGCCCACGCCGGTGTCAGACAACCGCCCCGTGCACATGACATCGCCCGGCGTCCACGCCAGGTTAGGTGGCGCCTTCCCGAGACTGTCAGAAGGGTCACTGAAGAAGTC
The DNA here is from genome assembly GCA_036346355.1 of Rhipidocladum racemiflorum. Classification (NCBI taxonomy): domain Eukaryota; kingdom Viridiplantae; phylum Streptophyta; class Magnoliopsida; order Poales; family Poaceae; genus Rhipidocladum; species Rhipidocladum racemiflorum. The sequence goes on from CM070579.1 coordinate 9,820,599, forward strand.
AAAGCCCCCGTCCCGTCGACTGACACACCGCAGAGGGAGGCGTCCTCCCCCGAGGTCAAGCAAAGGTCAAGCACCATTAAAACTACCGAAGCTGACAGGTACACGGAACATCACGTCATCCTGACAGACCAGCAGAAGACCGCTCACCGGAGGACTACCAACCCGACATGGGGTAGAAAGAGGTCGGACGACAAGACGGAAACCAGACTCCAAGGCAGACAGTACCCCTTCCTCTTTTTCTCCCCCGAAACTTCCATGTAAACCGGCCGTCTCCAGGTATATAAGGAGAGGCAGGAGCGGGGAGATGGAGATGGGGGAAAAAACAGCATTCTAAACCACAACTGAACAACCCACCGAGACCAGCTCTCGTTGTATTCCTGCGGTAATTGTTCGACGCTAAGAGTAATACACCTCATCGAGCGAACTGGAGTAGGGACGTTCAGCCCGAACCAGTATAAACACCAGGCTTCTTGAGTCGACCATTCGGGGAGAGGGAGCGCGCGACCCCTACGACTGTAAATTCGTGACACGGCACGAAACACCGACAGTTGGCGCGCCAGGTAGGGGGCCATCGCGCGTCATCGCCGCATCCTCCTTCGGATTCCCATCTCCCCCCCCCCGATGGCTTCTTTTTCTCGCGACGACTCGCCGACGTCGAGGGGCTGGATTCGCTTCGGTGCCCTCGACTTCGTCGTCACCACGGCAGGGGAGCTCGTTCTCGTCCCCGTCGCCCTCCGAGACCAGGCGCCCTCCACGAGCTTGGACGCAGTCGCCGATGTTCTCGGCAACCTCCGCCTCGAGACCCCGGTGCGGGCCTCGCCGGCGGACCCATCGCGCGCCAGCGTTGCCCCCGACAACGCTACGCGCGATCCACGACGGGCGATAATCTCGCCCTCCGCGAGCTCCCGGCTCATGGCCATGACTGGCTACGCGCCTACCTCTCTCCATGACCTGCTGGGGGACTCCTCCAGCCACAGCTCCAGCTCCGACAGGGAGCACCCCCCGCGCAGGATGTACTCTCGAGAGTGCAACATGGCGGGTGCGGCGGAGCCATCCTCCACCCCCGCAACCCTCGGGACCCTCCTCCTGAGCGGCGATGCGCGGCAGGAAGAGTCCCGGCGGGAAGATGGCGCGCACCATCAGCGTTGCCTCGCCAACCTCCAGCAACAGCGCGAAGAGCTGGAGTCCCGGAAGGCCGAGCTCGACAAGCTCCAGGCCGACCTGGAGCAACGTCAGCCCCAGCCGCTGGTTGCCCCCAGCGCACGCCCCTGCGCGCGCCAGGTACACCAGTAGCTGGCCGAGGGAACGAGCGATCTTCCGTTCTTCCCCCACGCCAACCAGAACATCGCCGTGGCAGCTATGTTGCTCCGCGGGTTACCCGAGCCGATGGACCCGAAAGCCAGGGCTACCTACCAGAACCTCCGGGGGCTGGTTGAGCGTGCTGCCGTGCAGCACGCCCAGGGTTCCGACTCCCGACACTCGGGTGCAACGTCGGGTCGTCTCGGCCACTCCCCCTCGCGGGGTCGTCAGAGCTTAGCCAAGACGGCCCCACTCCAGGAGCTCCCCCAGGTGTCGCGCACCCCGGTGCGCCACCGACTGGGGGACAACCGTGACCTTCGCGCCACCCTCGATGCGCGGAGGAGAGTCGCCGACGTGGCGGCATCATCTCAGGTTGCGGATAGCGGGCGACGCGACCACCCCGACCCGGGGTTCGACGGCCCCGGGCGGCATGCGTTCACCCGCGCCGTCCGCAACGCCAACTTCCCGGCCAGGTTCCGAGCTCCGACCAACATAGCCAAGTACACGGGGGCGACAAACCCCAGTGTGTGGCTAGAAGACTACCAGCTCGCCTGCCGGGCCGGGGGAGCGACGACGACTTCTTCATCATCCAGTATCTCCCCATTTATCTCGCAGACTCCGCTCGAGCCTGGCTCGAGTACCTGCCCGCAGACACCATCGGCAGCTGGGCCGACCTGACGAATCTTTTCGTCGGGAATTTCCAGGGCACGTATAAGCGCCCTGGCAACTCCTGGGACCTGAAGAGCTGCAAGCAGCAGCCGGGGGAGACCCTCTGGGACTACATCCACCGCTTCTCCCAGCAGTGCAACGAGCTCCCCGACATCCGTGACGCCGACGTCGTCGGGGCGTTCATCTACGGCACCACTTGCGAGGCTCTGGTCCACAAGTTGGGCTGCGCAAAGCCTCGGACCACCAAGGAGCTTCTCGACATCGCCACCAACCATGCCTCTGGCGAGGAAGCCGTGGGGGCCATCTTCGAGAGGAAGGTGGCCCACAAGACGTCCGGATCCGAGGCTGGCGCCCCTTCCGACCGCTCCAGCAAAAGGAAACGGAAGGGGAAGCAAGGCCGCGAAGGCCATATGGTCGCCGCCGCCGACCGCCCTGCCAAGCAGCAAGCACGGCAGACGCCCGACCGATTTGAAAGGTTGATGGATAGTCCGTGCCCGAACCACGACTACCCCGTCAAGCACAAGTATCGGGACTGCGAAGTCCTGAAACGGTTTCTCTCCGGGAACCCCACGACATCGCGGGGAAAGGGGAAGAAGCGCGACCCGGCGCCCGACACCGGGGCAAAGGGTGATGAGGCGACCGACGAGTTCCCACAGCTCGACAGTTGCCTCATGATCTTCGGAGGGGCAGAGTGCTACGCTGACAAGCGTCGGTTGAAGCTCGCTCACCGCGAGGTCCACACGGCGGCTCCCGCCGTACCCAGCTACCTGAGGTGGTCGGAGTGCCCGATCGCCTTCGATCGGACCGACCACCCCGACCACGTCCCGCACCCAGGACGCTACCCGCTCGTTGTCGACCCCATCGTGGGGACGAAGCGCCTAACCAAGGTGCTCATGGACGGCGGCAGCGGTCTCAACATCATGTATGTCGAGACCTTGGACGCCCTGGGGGTCCCCCGCGCCGCCCTTCGGCCAAGCAAGGCGCCTTTCCACGGCGTTGTTCCGGGCCAGCAGGCCCATCCGCTCGGGCAGGTCGACCTGCCCGTAACTTTCGGGAGCTCGGACAACTTCCGCACCGAGAGCCTCATCTTTGAGGTCGTGGATTTTCCCGGCTCTTACCACGCCATCTTGGGGAGGCCGTGCTACGCGAAGTTCATGGCGGTCCCCAACTACACCTACCTCAAGCTGAAGATGCCAGGGCCACAGGGTGTCATCACCGTGGCCGCGTCTTTCCAGCTTGCTTACAACTGCGAACGGAGCAGTTGTGAACTTGCCTCGGCGGTCGTCGCTTCCGCTGAGCTTGCCCGACTCCAGGAGGGGCCCCCGAATCCGCCCCGACTCCAGCAAGTCGAGGTCAAGTTCCTTCAAATCCACGGAGGACACGAAGGAGGTCGCGGTTGATCTCGAAGATCCTGCCAAGGCCGTGCGGATTGGGGTCGCCCTCACTACCAAATAGGAAAACGCGCTCGTCGACTTCCTCCGAACAAACCGAGACGTCTTCGCTTGGAGACCCTCGAACATGCCGGGAGTTCCCAAGGAAGTCGCCGAGCACTCTCTCAATATCCGACTGGGCTCCAGATCGGTCGCCCAACGCCTGCGCCGCTTCGACGAAGAGAAGCGTCGGGCCATTGGGGAAGAAATCGCCAAACTTTTGGCCGCTGGCTTTGTAAAGGAGGTGCGCCACCCTAAGTGGCTCGCCAATCTCGTTCTTGTAAGAAAAAAGTTGGGGCAATGGAGAATGTGTGTGGATTATACGAGCCTCAACAAGGCCTGTCCAAAAGACCCGTTCCCGTTGCCTCGCATCGACCAAGTCGTGGACTCCACCGCCGGGTGTGAGTCCCTTTCTTTTCTGGATGCCTACTCGGGCTACCACCAGATTGCGATGAAGGAGTCCGACCAGCTCATGACCTCCTTCATCACTCCGTACGGCTCGTACTGTTACGTCACGATGCCCTTTGGTCTGAAAAATGCGGGCGCAACATACCAGCGATGTATGCAGACGTGTTTTTCAGACCAAATTGGCCGTAACATCGAGGCCTATGTCGACGACATCGTTGTCAAGACCAGGAGGGCCGAGGACCTCGTCACCGACCTGGAGGAGACTTTTGCGAACCTTCGACGGTTTCACATAAAGCTCAACCCCGAGAAGTGCGTCTTTGGGGTTCCGAAAGGGAAGCTGCTCGGCTTCATCGTCTCCGAGCGCGGCATCGAAGCCAACCGCGACAAAATTTCCGCCATCATGAGGATGGGGCCTATCAACGATCTGAAGGGGGTTCAGAGGCTGATGGGGTGTCTCGCGGCCCTGAGCCGCTTCGTGTCCCGCCTCGGCGAATGGGGGATGCCACTCTACAAGCTGATGAAGAAATCCGACCGCTTCTGCTGGACCAAAGAAGCTCAGGAAGCCCTCAGTCGACTGAAGGCATTTCTGACTTCGCCTCCGGTGTTGGTCGCCCCGGAACCACAAGAGCCGCTCCTCCTCTACATTGCGGCCACGACCCAGGTCGTCAGCGCGGCGCTCGTCGTAGAGCGAGCGGAAGAAGGACGTATCTTCAAGGTGCAAAGGCCGGTCTACTTCGTCAGCGAAGTGCTCTCTGAAATAAAGGTTCGGTACCCCCAAGTACAGAAGCTGTTGTATTCGGTGCTCATCTCCAAGAGGAAGCTGGTCCACTACTTCGACCGGCACCCCGTCTCCGTGGTGACCTCGTCACCCCTGGGAGAGATCGTCCACAACCGCGACGCCACCGAAAGGATCTCCAAGTGGGCCCTTGAGCTCAACGGCCTCGACATATCGTACGTCCCTCGGATGGCGATCAAGTCGCAGGCCTTGGCTGACTTCGTCGCCGAGTGGACCGAAGCGCAAGACCCGCCGGTGGTCGAGGACCCCGAGTACTGGACAATGTACTTCGACGGATCTTACACCAAGAACGGAGCCGGCGAGGGGGTCGTCATCATCTCCCCACTCGGTAACAAGCTCCTGTACGCCATCCGACTGCTTTTCGACGCCACCAACAATGTCGCCGAGTACGAAGCCCTTGTCAACGGTCTTCAGATCGCCGCCGACCTCGGCGCTCGACGGCTCTACGTCCACGGCGACTCCAAGTTGGTCGTCGACCAAGTGATGAAAGCCACCGAGCCTCGCGACGCTCGGATGGCCGCCTATTGTTTGGAGGTTCGCAAGCTCGAGGAAAGGTTCAAAGGGTTCGAGCTTCACCACAGTTACCAACGTTACAATGGTGAAGCCGACTCTCTCGCCAACCTTGCCTCCGGCAAAGGGCCGGTTCCCCCCGGAGTCTTCATCTCCGACCTCCATAAACCATCCATCTGATTGGGACCAAGCGCTGAGGGCCCATCCGACCCCCTAAAAGCGGATGCTCCGGCCGACCTTCGGACGGACTCGCACCCGCCTGGGTCGGACCTTGGTGTCCTAAACGTCGAGACCGACTGGAGGCAACTCTTCATCGACCGGTTGACGGACGGGTCACTCCCCGCCGATACCACCGAGGCTCGACGCCTCGCTCGGCGGGCCAAGTCTTTTGTCCTGATCGACAATACCCTCTACAAGAGGAGCCCATCGGGAATCCTTCAGAAGTGCATCCCGACCGACCAAGGGAAGCACCTTCTGCTTGACATCCACGGCGGGGTCTGCGAGCACCATGCTGCGCCGCGGTCCCTGGTAGGAAAAGCCTTCCGACAAGGTTTTTACTGGCCGACCGCCGTGGCGGACGCAACGCAAATCGCCCGCACCTGCGAAGGATGCCAATTCTTCGCCAGGCAGACGCACCTGCCCGCACAAGCCCTGCAGACGATCCCCATCACGTGGCCCTTCGCGGTTTGGGGGCTCGATCTGGTCGGGCCCTTCAGAAAGGCGCCCGGGGGCTTCACTCACTTGCTCGTCGCTGTGGACAAGTTCACCAAGTGGATAGAAGCCAAGCCGTTGGCGACTATTACCTCGGCGCAGGCGGCAAGCTTCTTCCGCGACATTGTCTACCGCTTCGGAGTCCCAAACTCCATCATCACCGACAACGGAACACAGTTCACAGGCAAGGAGTTCCTCGAGTTCTGCGACGACTTCAACATCCGAGTCGACTGGGCGGCGGTTGCGCACCCTCGCGCCAACGATCAGGCCGAGCGGGCCAATGGCATGATCCTTCAAGGGCTCAAGCCGCGGATCTTCAGTCGGCTGAAGAAATTCGCAGGACGGTGGGCCGCCGATCTGCCCCCCGTTCTTTGGAGCATGCGCACCACGCCGACACGGTCGACCGAGTTCACACCTTTCTTCTTGGTATTCGGAGCAGAGGCCGTCCTCCCGATCGACCTCGAGTACGGCGCGCCAAGGGTACAAAACTACGACAGCGCGCGGGGGCCGGAGGCGCAGCAAGACGACCTCGACCAACTCGACGAAGCACGAGACGTCGCAATCTTGCGATTGGCCAAGTATCAGCAGACACTACGCCGGTACCACAGTCGACTGATTCGCGGCCGGTCGTTCGAAGTCGGCGACTTAGTGCTACGCCAAGTTCAGTCCACGAAGGACAGGCACAAGCTCTCTCCGCCTTGGGAGGGCCCTTTTACCATCACAGAAGTCCTCCGACCAGGCACTTTTCGTCTCAAAGACACTGAAGGAAATCTCGTTACGAACGCTTGGAACATAGAGAAGCTGAGAAGGTTCTATCCGTAGCCAGCCTCTCTCCTCTTTGTACCGCTCGAAAAATACTTGAACAAAGAAAGCCGCAGCGGTCGGACGACCGACCGAGTGGCCTCTCTCTCTCTCTCTCTCTTTTGAATCTCTCCCATTTTTGTTGACCCCAAGCACTACGACCTCCACCCCGGAAGCAGAGGTCCCGAAGTAGTACTCTACGGGTCACGCAATCCGCGAATGCGAGGGCAACCGACTAGCAGATTGGTTGGGGCATTCCATTCCGTCGCGCAAGCTCGCACTAAACGCCACCTCGAACCTACGCCTGACCCCTTGCGGTCCCTAAAGGCTGCGGTTATCGGCGAGCGCGAGGGCGAAATCTTAAAGAAGAAGAAAAATGGGGAGCAAACAGAGACATAAGAGAAACACAATCACTTTATTCATTTACGGGAGGAGCATCAGTCCCACCGGCGAAGCGTCGCCCACCGAGGTCCCTTCACTCGGCAAGTGCACGGTACTCCTCCTGGTGCGCGCCCAGCCAGCCAAACGACGCGTAACGTCGCTCAGTCAGCGCCTGGACCAGCAGCGCCCTCACCTCCCACAGGCGAGGAATGCCCGCGACAAGGACGCCAACTCGCCGTGCATCCCCGAGCACGGCTTCGGCTTCAACCTCCGCCACCACCCGCAGCCAGGCTTGCTCGTCGCCTACTTCCCCTCGGAGCTGTGTGTAGCGGTCTGCCATGGCACACAAAGGGAACTTGCTTGATGGCAGTCCTGACGGAGCAACGAGGGCACCAGCGCGTCTCCTTTTATAGCCCGTGGCACGGAAGACGAAGTGCCTCGAGTTACGCTGGGAAGCGAGAGCCGAGGCATCTGACACCAATTCCAAAATCGGCATGGTCCTCCAGGCGAGTTAATCTAGCCTTGTCCCGAAAAGTTCCTCTTCTTTCGATTTTTCGCGCGCCTGCCCCAGGCTCAAGCGGTGCGCGGAGACTGCACCTCCAGTCCCCACGCACCACTCGGGGGCTGCTTACGACCCCAGGGGTCGGTGACCTAGGTCGATAACCCAACCGACCGAGCTACCTTCCTCATAGTAACCTCTTCGACCCAAATGCTGCAGCCTACGCCCCCGCGGCTACGGCTTCAAAGTAGCACTTTGCGGAAGAGGGGAGCTACTCGAGCAAGAGGCCAAGGCCAGTCGGGACCTTTCGATTTGGGTCAGCAGACCGACCGAGCGAACGATCTACTTTAACCCAGGTCAACCCCCGACCGACCAAACAATCTTCCTCGCGGTGATTTCCTCAACCCGAACGCTATAGCCTACGCCTCCGTGGCTACGGCTCCAAAGTAGCATTTCGCGAAAAAAGGGAGTCGCCCGAGCAGAAGATAGCTTGGTCGGTCAGGGCAGTCCGACCTAGGGCACTACTAAAAGCATACAAGTCGACCGACCAAGCTATCTTCCTCGCGGCGATTTCCTCGACCCAAATGCTGCGACCTACGCCTCCATGGCTACGGCTTCAAAGCGGCATTTTGCGGGAGAAAGGAGTCCTCCGAGCGAAAGAAACCAGCGTCGGTCGAAATGCTCCGACTTAGGCCAGCGTTCCAACCGACCAAACGGGAACTTCGCGGAGGAGGCAGTTTGAACTAAGCAATTCGATGCCATTCCAAAGCGCCTCCCCTCTGCGAAGCAAGCGCTCTAAGTCGCTTGTCTCATCCCGTGTTCTCTTCAGATGTGGTTGGCACAACACCTACGCTCTCAGGGCACCCCCGCGGGTCCTGTGGCTACGGTCGTAAGATTGTCCATCGCGCAGAAGAAGCACGAGATAGGCAGGCTAAAACTCAAAGCAACCCGACAGGTCAGATTCGTTTGCGATAATTATGTTCATTACATATGCTGCAAAAGTAAAAAACGAAGAAAACTAATCGTCTCCTTCCCCCCGGTGGAGGATGTCCCACGGCGAGATCCGGTTGGCAATCTCCTGGGCACATGGGTCGACTTGGGCCATAAACGCCTCGACTTCTTCATCGCTCCGATTGGTGGCGACGCCGCTCCCGACCGCCTCAAGGTCGACACCGTCATAATAAGACACGGTGTTAACCAGGGCCGAGGAAGCGCCAAGCACCGCCGCCTCCCGCATCGACGCCTCGACGTGCTCCGGGACCCTCCCAAGTATAGCGAAGATGGCACTGGGGCCCGGAGTAAGCCCAAGCAGCCGGTCGCAGACGGCCTGGCTGGCCACCCGGAGGGTCGTCAACTCGGCCGTCGTGTCGGCCGCATCCCTCTCCGCCACCTGCTTGTCCAAAAGGGCCGAGTCTCGCGACTCGACCGCCACGTCCCACTGCTCCACCACCGCCCTTTGCGACTCCAGCATGTCGCTAAGGTCCTTCCGCAGCTCTGCGAAGACAAAACAGCGTCAGAAGACGCCCGCTACAACAACTACCGAGAGGTGGGACTACTCACCGGTCACGGAGGCCTCCTTGGCGCGAAGCTCCTCCTCGGCCTTGGCGGGCGCTTCCCGGTCGGACGCAAGATCCCCCCGAGCAAGGTCTCGCTCGCCACGCAGCTGGTCGGCCTCCCTCTGGGCCAACTCGCATTTCTCTCGGAAGAGGGCGGCCTCCGCCCGAGCGGACTCCTCTGCGCGGACCGCAGAAGTCTTGGCCCTCTCGGCCTCCGCCAGGGCCGACCTGGCCCTCTCCCCCTCGTCGGTCAACGACTCCGTAAGTCGCTGAGCCTCTCGCAAGGCTTCAGTGACTTCCCCCAGCCGCTGACCGGCCGCGGCAACCTTCCCTTGCTCGGTAACGAGCGCCCTTTGGGCGTCGCGCAGCTCTTCCTCCACGACACTCCCCTGGCTGTGCAAACGCCGGAGGAAGCTTGACTTGTCCACCGCCCGGGATATCAGACGCTGCAAGTGAATTGCCTGTCCGGTCAGTCTCCTTTTCGTTCAAAAATCTACAAAGGACGAGCCCCCGTCAGTCTTACCGATCCGGCCGGGCGGGACTCCTGAACGATGAACCTCATCGCCCTGGAGGAAGCGTCAACGGCGTGGAGAAGGTCGGTGCGGATCCTCCCCATCTCCTTCTCCACTTCCCTCTCGCACCGCTCCAGAGTGTTCCAGTCCTCGCGTTCCGCCCCATCGTCCAAGACGAATGCCGGCTCTTCGAACGGGTCGCTGCCGGGCCAGGTCAGCACGGCAGTCGACGGCCGTGCTACCCCGGCATCCCACCCTACCGGAGCGTCCACAGCCGCCGGTTGCGGGTCCTCCTGCGGCGCTCGAACCGCCCAAGCAGGCGGTCGCCCCGCCGGCGGGGGCGGCAGGACTTCACCAACTTCCCCGGTCGGCAGCGCGGGGGGGAGCGGGCCTGGCAGGACTTCTCCCACCAGTGTCACGGCCGGCAACGGCCCCGACGCTCCCCCCGCCGGTGGCATCACTTCTCCAGCAGGCTCCGCCGTGGGAAGCGCACCCGCGGGACCCTCGCCCCGATGATCGTCGCCACAGACCCCGCTGGCGGGGGCGGAAGTGTGCGACTCCTCGCTCCCGAGGTGGGGCTCAGCGCCCTCCCTACGCTGGAGTGCCCCCTGCACACGGCGGCCAGTCAGGAACCGCATAAAAGAAACACAGGCAAAGGACCGGTCGGGGGACTCACAAGGCACTTACCGTGAAGAGTGAGTGAGTAGCGCCTGACGCGCCCTTTTTGCCGGGCCCCTGCGAGGGGGTGTGCGGGATCTTCGTCTCCTCAAAATGAACCCCGCGCTTGCGGCGTCGTCCTCAGAATCGCGAGCACCGACCCCGTGGTTGGAACCCACGTCGGAGCCGCCGAAGTCGCCCCGGCGCTCGGGGCCCCCTCGCTCGACGCTGACTCCTCGTCGCCATCGCTCAGGGTCTCGTCGGAGACCTCTTCACCTCACGCGGCCCGATCCGCACGCTCCTTCCTCTTCCGCGCCTTCGCGGCCTCCTTCTCCGCCCTCCGCGCCTAGAGGGCGGCGTCGTGCTGGTCCGCGATGAGGCGCACCGCGGCTCTTGCCTCCTTTTCTCCTGGGAGCAAGGCCCGGGAGACCATACCGCTGAGCCCCTACGAAAGCGCACTCGGGTAAGTGGGCGGGGGAGCAAGAGAAGAAAGAGCCAGAAAGAAGGAACCACCCGACGTACCAGGTTCTGCGGGTTCTGCGCCAAAAACGGCGTGGGCACCTCGCCCACCGCTTCGGTATCGTCCACGCCGGCGACCGCAGTCACACGCGCGAAGACCTCCGACCCAGGGAGCTCCACCGAAGACGACCTCATGGGGTCGGACACTCCGGTGTACTCGAACATGGGGCGCAACCGATCCCTAAAGGGTTGGACGTGCCTCTCCATGAACGTGCGGACGACCACCTCGCCTGTCAGGCCTCGTCGCTTCAGATCCTCGAGCCGCTCGAGGATCACCTCCACCTTCTTCTGGTCCTTCGAGTCGGGACCCCAAGTCCAGCGGGGACTCTGCACCGGCGGGTTGTCGCTGAAGGCTGGGGCGCTGTTGCCAAGGTTCTGAACGTAGAACCACTCGCTATGCCACCCCCGGTTCGACGTCGGCAGCTTCACGTCAATGTAGTACTGCTTGCGGCCGGGACGCAGTTGGATGGCCAGGGCGCCGAGGAGACCGGCGGTGTCCGACGGCGGCCGCGCAAAGAAGAAATGACGCCAGAGCCCCCAGTGGGGTTCGATCCCTAGGAAAGCCTCGCACAGCGTGATAAAGATCGCGATGTGGAGGACCCCGTTTGGGTTCAGGTGGTGCACTTCCCCCTGGTAGAAGTGTAGCAGCCTGCGGACGAACGGGTGGAGGGGGAGGCCAAAGCCGCGCTCGTAAAAGGAGGCGAGCGTGACGATCTCCCCGTCGCCCAATGCGGAGGTTGCGGTCCCCGCCGACGGCACCCGCCACCCAGACTCGTCCCGCGGAGGGAGGAATCCCTTCCTCTCCAGGCCAATGAAACGACCGGCCGCCGACGAATGCGGAACCCACGACATCCCCGACGCAGGCGAGGAGATGAGGCGAAGTGCAAGGAAGCAGGGAGCTCTTTTCCTCTTCTTGTGGCTTTTTTCCTCTTTGCAGAAGGCACAAGCAGTTGTCTCCATCCTCGCGCCACCCTCGCCTTCCTTTATAGACAACGGGCGGGAGCGGACGCCCCTTCGCGCCAACCGATGCCTCTGCGCGCGAACCAACGCGGTCGATCGCCCGTCACTTTGCCACCTCGCTCTTTGCGCCCGATAACGCGCCGCAACCCATTTAATTCCCACCGAGCAATAACTGCTCTGACAGGGCAGACAGCCGCCTCGCGCCGCACGCCGCGCAGTACTGCGAACCACGCCGGGCGTAACGGACCGAAGCGCTCCGAAAAAAGGTACGAACGGCCCAGGCGCCGCCGGCCGACAATGACCGCCGGGCTCGCACGAGCCGGCACCGTGTTGGGGTTACGAAGGCCAAGTCCAGTCGACTGGAACTGAAGCCGCCTCGGCACGTAAAACAGAGCAAGGGGCGGGCCAGGGTGAGCTCCCAGGGAGCCTCTAGTTGGGTCGACGAACGACCCAATCACCCTGACCCGCATCCGAGACCATACCTCACACTCTCCCGCGGAACTCATCGATGAGTGGCGGCCAACCGCGCTCCGGGTCGGCGGACGACCCGGTAAGCCCGATACGGGATCGAGTAAGGAAAGGTTCTCATGGAACGCCCCACAGTGGGTCGGACGCCCACGCCGTGAGCTACGTCCGCTTGGGAACGGTCCCCCTCGAGGGAGACCGCCAAGGTTCCACTCGGATTGCCCGTTTGTAGTAAACGCGCGTTTGCTCACCCGACTCCAGGTCCCACGACCGTGGTTGACCAGGGTCTGACCGGGGTAAACCCCCGACCGGCTCTCCGATCCGCTCGGGGGCTCGGGGGCTACACCCACCGGGTGCGCTCGCGCGCACCCGGGCTCTTTGGCTAGCGTGGCTGTCAAGTGGCTGCGCCGACCAAACGTCGCCGACCCCTTGGTCGGTGGCCACCTTCGGCAGGTAAACCGGCCAGGCTCTCCGATCCGCTCGGGGCTCAAGAACTACACCCACCAGTGCGCTCGCCTGCAGAGCTCTTTGGGCGGGTGTAACTGCAAAGCTGTTGCCCCGACCAAACATCTCCGACCCCTTGGTCGGCGGCCACCTTCGACCGGGTAAACCGCCGACCGGCTCTCCGATCCGCTCGAGGGCTAGGGGGCTACACCCACCGGGTGCGCTCGCGCGCACCCGGGCTCTTTGGGCGGGCGCAACTGCCAAGCAGTTGCCCCGACCAAACGTCTCCGACCCCTCGGTCGGCGGCCACCTTCGACCGGGTAAACCCCCGACCGGCTCTCCGATCCGCTCGGGGGCTCGGGGGCTACTGACGGGTACCCATACTATGGGTACCCCCATCAGCCCGGTACCACGAACGGGCTGACCCGCCTCTACAAAGGCCCAGCACTGATGTGCAGTACGGGCGCGAGAGATGGGCCGCGCCCTGGTCGGAGCCAACCTCAGGCGGTCGACAGCCCCCGACCCCTTCCGTACGGTCAGTCTGCTCCACCGGCGCTCAAGCGAGCGGGGCCCACGCCGGTGTCAGACAACCGCCCCGTGCACATGACATCGCCCGGCGTCCGCGCTAGGTTAGGTGGCAACTTCCCGAGACTGTCAGAAGGGTCACCGAAGAAGTCAAAGCCCCTGTCCCGTCGACTGACACGCCGCAGAGGGAGGCGTCCTCCCCCGAGGTCAAGCAAAGGTCAAGCACCATTAAAACTACCGGAAGCGGTACACGAACAAAGACGTCATCCTGACAGACCAGCAGAAGACCGCTCACCGGAGGACTACCAACCCGGCGTGGGGTAGAAAGAGGTCGGACGACAAGACAGAAACCAGACTCCAAGGCAGACAGTACCCCTTCCTCTTTTTCTCCCCCGAAACTTCCGTGTAAACCGGCCGTCTCCAGGTATATAAGGAGAGGCAGGAGCGGGGAGATGGAGATGGGGAAAAACAGCATTCTAAACCACAACTGAACAACCCACCGAGACCAGCTCTCGTTGTATTCTTGCGGTAATTGTTCGACGCTAAGAGTAATACACCTCATCGAGCGAACTGGAGTAGGGACGTTCAGCCCGAACCAGTATAAACACCAGGCTTCTTGAGTCGACCATTGGGGGAGAGGGAGCGCGTGACCCCCTCCGACCAGAAATTCGTATTGCCGGTGCACGAAACACCGACACTTAGCATATCCTCTAGAATCTGGTTGACTCTTTCAGTCTGTCCATCCGTTTGCGGATGATATGCTATACTGAAGTTCAAACGGGTCCCCATGGCTTCGTGCAACTTATTCCAAAACCTTGAGGTAAATTGGGTACCTCTGTCTGACACAATCTTCTTCGGCACTCTGTGTAAATAGACAATTCTGGTCATATACAATTCTGCTAATTTATCTCCCGAGTAAGTGGTCTTTACAGGGATAAAATGAGCGACTTTAGTCAAGCGGTCCACGATGACCGATATGGAATCATATCCTCCTTGAGTCTTCGGCAAACCGGTAATGAAGTCCATACAGATTTCCTCCAACTTCCACTCAGATATCTTTAGCGGCTGTAGCAATCCTGCTGGCCTCTGATGCATTGCCTTGACTCTCTGACATATGTCGCATAACGCAACATGTTCGGTAACCTCGCGTTTCATGCTCGGCCAGCAGAATCTTTCTTTCAGGTCTTGATACATCTTAGCGCTTCCTGGATGAATGGAATACTTGGAATCATGGGCTTCTTCCAGAATCAGCTGTTTCAGCTCCTTCTTGTTCGGCACACAGATGCGATCCTTAATCCACAATGTGCCTTGCTCATCCAATCTGAAGTCTTTTGCCTTGCCTTCCTCCATCTTGGACTTAATTCTCTGAACCTTGAAATCGTCCTTCTGTCCTTCTCGAATCTGATCTTCCAGAGTAGGCTTTATTTCCAACACAGCTAAAAATCCTTCCGGTACCACCTCAATCTGCATCTTTTGAAATTCCTTGCATAACTCGACCTGACTTTCATCCATCAACATATTGACAGTGTGGCTTTTCCGGCTCAAAGCATCGCTACCACATTGGCTTTCCCGGGATAGTAATGGATTCCGACATTGTAGTCCTTGATCAACTCTAACCATCTACTTTGTCTCATGTTCAGATCCGATTAGGTGAATATGTACCTAAGACTTTTATGGTCTGTATACACTTCACATCTATTTCCAATCAGATAGTGACGCCACAACTTTAAGGCATATACTACGGCTGCTAACTCTAGATCATGCGTTAGATAGTTCTCTTCATGCGGTCTCAACTGCCTTGATGCATATGCAACGACCTTCTGATTCTTCATCAGCACGCATCCAAGTCCCTAGCGCGATGCATCACAGTATATATCGAAGCTTTGGTTAACATCCGGTAGAACCAACACCGGTGCTGACGTCAAACGCTTTTTCCGCTCTTGAAAACCCTTTTCGCACTCCGGCGTCCAGGTAAACTTCTTTTCCTTTTTGAATAATTGCGTAAGAGGTTTCGCAATCGTCGAAAATCCCTCAATAAAATGGCGGTAATAACCAGCCATCCCCAGAAAACTACGGATTTGGGTCACTGTCTTCGGCTGTTCCCAATGTAACATGGCTTCCACCTTTCTTGGATCAACTGCAACTCCTTCTGCGGTCATGACATGTGCAAGGAACTCTACCTTGTCTTTCCAGAAATCACACTTGCTGAATTTACCAAAGAGTTGATGTTCCCTCAGTTACTCCAAAACTAGCCTCAGGTGTCCTGCGTGCTCTTCTCTGGTCTTGGAGTAGACCAAAATATCATCTATGAACATGACAACAAACTTGTCCAAATATTCCATGAAAACCTTGTTCATCAGATTCATGAAATAAGCTGGCGCATTCGTCAGACCAAAGGACATAACGGTGAACTCGTAATGTCCGTATCTCGATGAGAATGCGGTCTTCGGAATATCTTCTGGCCGGATCTTCAGCTGATGATACCCCGATCTAAGATCAATCTTGGAGAAAACTCCAGCTCCTCTCAGCTGATCAAACAGGTCATCGATCCTGGGTAGTGGGTACTTGTTCTTCACGGTGACTTCATTGAGTGCACGGCAATCTATGCACATCCTGAAGCTCCCGTCCTTCTTGACGAACAGAACAGGTGCTCCCCACGGTGACGAACTAGGTCTGATGAACCCTTTTTCCATCAGCTCCTCGAGCTGCTTCTTCATCTCCACCAACTCCTCGGTTGACATCCGATAAGGTCTCTTTGCTATCGGTGCTGTACCAGGTACTAACTCAATTACAAACTCTATATCTCTATCTGGCGGCATACCAGGTAAATCTTCAGGAAAAATGTCCAGGTACTCATTCACTACTGGAACAACTTTAATGTTGACTGCTTCCATGCTGTTGACCATTAACTGTCCATCACGAACGGCAGTCGCGTGAAACTCCACTTTTCTTCCACAAGGGCTCTCAACTAATATGACTCTTCGTCCAATCTAACACGGCCTTGTGCTTGGTCAACCAGTCCATTCCCAAGATAACATCTAGAGTCTGGGTTCCCAATATTGTGAGGTTTGCTAAGAATTCTACCCCTTTTATTAATATTCTCACCCTAGAACATCCTACTTGAGATCGGAGTTCTGACCCAGGGGTTTGAACTATAAGCATGCCTTTAAGATCCACAATTCCCAAATCATTTCTAGAAAAAAAATCTCGAGAAACAAACGAATGCGAAGCTCTAGAGTCAAACAAAACTGTTGCGGATACTGAGTTGACAAGTAACTTACCCAGCACGACGTCCGTAGCATTCTGCAGTGCCTCTGCGGTGACATGGTTGACATGACCTCTCACCACTGTCTGGGTTGTGCCTCCGAGCTGTGCGGCTCCACGGTTTGTTCCTGGTGCAGGTGCTCTTGCTGGCATGGATCCCAAATTGAAGCGAACTGGGGTCACTCCCGCTGTTTTCTTGGGGCAGTTGTTGGAGAAGTGTCCTGGTTCATTGCATGTATAACAGCATTTCGCCACGCCCTGCTGACTGCTGGTTGCGGCATTCCTAGCTGGAGCTGGTGTCTGGTAGTTCTGGTTGGTAGATCTTGGTGCTGGCGACGGTGTTCTTGCAGCATTCTGCGGCTGGAATCTGAAGAATTGATTTGGTGCAACTCTCAGGCATTGCCCTCCTTGGCGTGCTCCCTGTTGTGCCATCCTGCGCTTCCGGTTGTCATCCAGTTCCTTGCGCTTGTCCTCCAGGATGAGTGCCTTGTTCACAAGCTCTTGGAAGTCAGGAAATGTGTGGGTAATCAGTCCCACCCGTAGTCCAGAATTTAGTAACTTTAAGAAGCAAGACTGCCTGGTCTTGTCTGTTGCTACGTCTTCATGTGCGTAGTGAGCTTGCTGATTAAACTTATCCAAGTAGTCAGCCACAGACTGGCTGCCTTGCTTCAGAGCTCTGAATTCCTCCTTCTTGAGGTCCGTTATTTCCTCCGGCACATGATACTGACAAAAAGGCAGTTGTAAACTCCTTCCAGGTGATCTCCTGTGGGTTTTCCTGTGTAGCACAGTAATTCTCCTACCATTCTGCTGTAGTCCCTTCTAATTGATGAGAGGCGTAAAGCACCCTCTCATTCCCCACGCACTGGGTGATGTGTAGCTTTCTTTCTATAGACCTTAGCCAATCATCTACCTCCAGTGGATTGGCATTTCCAAAGAATGTGGGTGGATGAGTCCTCATGAATTCCGAAAGCCTGGAATTCTATCGCTGTCCTTGATTGACCTGGTTGGCAGCGGCCTAAGCAGTGACCTGTTGCATTTGCTGCATCATCGCATACATCAGATGGGTTTGTGCAGCAAGAAAAGCTCCAAAGTTCTACATGTCCACTGGCGGTGCTGGTTGGGGTGCAGGCGCTCCATCATTGGGGTTTCTGGCGGGGCGAGAACCACTTCCATTGCCTCCAAGGTTTTCGTGAGTGTTCACCATCTGTTGATTGTTCCAAGGTTTAGAGACGAGAGGGAAACAAGAATAGGCAAGTAGTAGAGAAACTTATGCGGGGTGGAAGGTGTAACTCAAAATCCTAACTTTATTATTTATTCAATAATAACTTGGTATGGTTGCTTACAATGCCTAAGGGCCTTGCAACACATACCAACACTCACAAGCATGAAGCATAAAAGAATCAAAGCAAACTAGCACACCTGAGTCTAACGCCTCTAAGAGTGACTCTTTATTCTATAATGCGACTCGACGAAGGAGTCTCAACCACTAATCTGAACGCTCACTCCTCAACCCAACCTCCACTACCTCCACCTAGCGGGTGCGGCGGCATAGGCGCAAAGCAATCGCCATGCCCCACAACAACTGTAGTCGAAGAAACGGCATCCTCCTCGGGCTCAGGTGCGGGCTCTGGCTCTGGTTGTGGCTCCTCGGGATCTGGCTCATGCAGCTCCAGTATTGGCTCTGGCCCTATCCATACAATGACATTTCCAGCTCATCAATCCTTCGAAGAAGATTAGACATATACTCTCGAACCTCCTGCAGACTTCTCTTCTCTTTCTTGACCTCCTCACGGGCCTTCTGCAGCTCCTACATCGTATCATCGAGTGCATCCTCCTGCGCGACGATGAACCTCGCCAAATGTGTGACGGTGACATCCTTATCTTCTATCAGCTCCCGCTCAACCCTGTTGTCTCGACGTGGGTGATGACGAAACACTGTGCCCTCCAGCTCTCTAGAGTAGGTGCGAGCGATGTGTCGCATCGCTCGGTGCGACACCTCCTGAATCCCCATCTAGAAGGTGGACCTCCTAGCCGTGAAGTAGCATGGGCGGCTGAACTTCATCTTCTCGCGAGCATACACGGTGATCTTGACGTCCCATGCCTTGACCAATCCAGCCTGCACTACGGTGGTCCCCTGGTAAAGTGGTCTCTCAAAACCTCCAAATACCTGCAGCATACGCCATAACTCAGCGGCGTAGCCTTCCTCACGCTCGGCGTAGTTGTTGATCATCTTCATCTACCAAAATATACTCGCGTGAGAACGCAACATTTTAAAACAAAAGTGGAGACAAAAAGAATTCAGCAAGGGGTATGAACAAGAGAGAAGGGGATAAGTCGAGAATTCATTCATTATCTTGGCAACTTCTAATTTTAGAAAATAGTTTTTAACCTCACTACGACCATTCAAACTATGGGTAAGTCCTACAGTCAGTATGGCTCTGATACCACCTCTGTCGGGACCCGAATATGCAAATTAGGATCATCTGTGTATTCAGCACTAGTCCAGGATCACGCTAGTGCACACAGTCTCAACATCGGTAAATATCACAATCATACTCAACGAAACCACAAGTACTCTATTTAAAATAACCAAACTGGTTGCTCGACCATATGGTCAAGTTACAAAGATACGCCACGCAGGGCGAAAACTTATTAAAGGAAATAAGCTGCAGCGGAATAAAAGCATCAACGTGGCGCCATCCAATATAACACAGGCAACTGACTGGGCTCGCTCCCTAGTTAGCCGAATCTTCCTAGAGCTCCCCTCCAACGCAGGTATAGCTTTTTCTTCAACTGATGTTGTAGTTGCAAGGGGTGAGTACTTGGTACTCAGCAAGTCATGCACAGAATGCAAACTAATATTCTACATGCATGGCTTAGTACAAAGGAATATTTCATGGTTCACTTGCAGCAAAACAGCATTTAACAAGTAGCATAAGTAGATTCGAAAGCGGTAAAAGCAAATATAATATCAATAACTTTTCCAGGAGTTAAGTAAACACTTTCCCTTTCCTAATCCACATTTCCATCAACGTCATCAATAAACCCAACCAAACTTTTCAAGTCCAAGTTGTTTTCGTGAAAGTCTAACCCTTGACTGTAATCCCCGAGTAGTGTCCAGTGCCGCGGACTCGGCTATTCGAATAGATTTTTACACTCTGCAGAGGTTATGCACTTTACCCACAAGATACAGTCAAACACCACAAAGGCGAGTGACCGCAACAAAGCCTTTCGGAAACCGCAAACTATACAAGTGAACCTCTCCGGTTTTTGCCATACACCATCCCTTCCCTCAGTGGAGGCGAAGTATAGGACCGACATACCGTTGGATGGGTACCATGCCGTAGCCCTGGTACGCTCCCCCTTCAAGCAACACAAAAGGTGTAGTTGACACCCCGAGGTACCACATGCAAGTTATTAGTAACTTACTCAACTAGGACTTGATCCAGTTCAAAGGCTTGCAAGGTTAAGTCCTTAGGATGACCAGGGCAAGTATACTCGAAAAACCAAAACGACTTTCCCGATGCCACTCATCGCCCACCCGATCATTCTTGCCACTTGCCCCGGTCTAAATCTATTTATCAGACCCAGATGATTAGCATGCACCACGTGCCATCGTCAACATCACAACACATAATGCTTCTCAAAAACAGATTCAATATCTCATTAAGTCAATATTAACATTTGATTGTCCAAAATCATGTCATGTGTACGTAGCAGGTCTAAGCAATATACTACAACGGTCTAAATACCTAGTGTTGGCAATTTAATAACGACCAACTAATATGATCCCCAACTAGGGTGACAATGGTTCATGGTACATAATTAATTAGTGAAGGTGTCATACTGCAATTTGGCATTTACCTAATTCCCAGAAATAATTAAAACAATTTCTAAATAAACTAGCATTCAATAATTTAAATCAAACTAATTTTCAAAAATAGGAGCAATATGATCAAAGCATAACTTGCCTTCAAAAAGTACTTGTTCTTGGTCTTGAGCTGGCTCCTGGGTCAAAACTTCACCTTCGAATCCCTTGGGCACTTCAACGTCTACTCGTAAAGGATAAATAAATACCAAATAAATAAAAATGGAGAAAAAACTCATGTACAAAAATTAAATAAAATTTATCATTAAATAGAGCTCAATTTTATAAAAATTTAGAAATTGGAATCACTCAAATCGGAGTTAAAACGCAAAAGTTATAAGCGTTTGAAGTTAGAAAAATCAAATAAAAGAATAAACTGAATTAATTCATTTATTTTTCTATTGAAAAATCCGATTATAACGTCAGCATGGCGTCAGCGGCGGATTTGAATTTCCACCGAATTATTTTTCTATTGAAAAATTGAATTATGACGTCAGCATGACGTAAGCCGGTCCATAGACTCGGTCCACGGCTAGGGTTCGGTCCACCGTGGACCTGGTCCACGGGTACACATGTCGCTGACATGTGGGACCCTCTTAGATGGCGTCATCGCTGACGTCATCGCATTCGGCCGAACGGCTCTAACACGCGGGCCCCACCGTGACGTCAGCGTGACGTCACAGATAACGTCATCGCGCGGTTGGGCCAGGCACTGACATGCGGGCCCGTGCTGACCGCGTTAGTTCGGCTACTGGACTCGTGGCTTGATCTGGGCCGTTGGTTTGAAATCAAATGGTCCAGATTGGATCTAATGTAGCTACTGTGGAAACACGTGGTTTGATCTGGACCGTTCGATTTGGATCGGACGGTCGAAATCCGATCGGGTTTATGCGTCACCGAGGGGCGATGTTGCATGACCCGGCGTGCGACACGTGGCTCGATCTACACCGTTCGATATCGATCGAATAGCTGAGATCGCATCTAACGCTACAACGTGAGCCAATCCTAGCCGTACGATCTAGATCTAATGGCTGAGATCTAAGCAGCACGGTGCGGTCAAAGGGGGTACGTGGCTTAATCTGAGGTGTTGGATCTAGATCCAATGGTTGATATTAGATCTAAAAACCGTAACATGGATTTCGTACGGGGTGACGTGGACGAACCTGAGCCGTGCGATGATGATCCGACGGTGCAGAGAGTTCGCGAGTTCGGCAATGTCCACGGCGGGGCTAGGTCACTGGAGCTGGGGACGACGACACGCCCAAGTGCCCAACGGCGTTTGGCTGCGAACCCAACGAGATGAATGGTACTCCCGGATGCGTCTCGTCGTGACAGTTCCGAATCTGGGCACCAACGCGGCTGTAACACCCCGGCATTTAATATGCCCGAATGCTACCAAACATAGATTAAGCAACCTCTAAATACCACAATTACAAGTAAATTACAGCAAAGGAGCAAATGCTAATACCAAAAATTTCGGCAGCGTCTCCTTTGTTTTTCCAAGAATTGAAGCAATAGCAATTGCATAGCAATATATGGCAATATAAGAGACATCTAAAATAGCAATAAATAATGGCATGACAGCAATATAAGTCAAATTTCAAGCATTCAAAGTCTTCATGAGCCAAACGAACAATAAGGCTCTCATGACCCAAAACTAGATCATAAACCAATATGCATCACACTAAATTTATTATCAAGACTCCAAATGAATAACTGTGGGAACAAATGTGTGAAGCTACGTGTAGGAGTGTGACTAGTTCCCTTCCCCGCATGCCGGTCTCATGGTACCTAAAACAACAAGAAAGGACAAGCGTGAGTTCAACACTCAGCAAGTATATTGCAATGGTACAAAAGAACAATTTCATGGCTATAACACCTCACATCATGCCTATCATCTTATTTATGCTCACATATCATTATTCACATATCATCATCATCATATATGCAATGCGATGCGATGCACATGTCTCCTGGAAACTCATACCGGTATGGCTGAGTGCACACCCGTCGGTGTGCACCCTCTCTTCCCTTCCATCCCGAAGATGGAGGGTGCCTACTCCTCGCTTCCATTCACCACGGCGGATGGAATCACGATGTAGGACTTACTCAATGGCGCCCTGGACTAGTCATAACTTTCTCACTGACCTTACCGGACTAGTTATGACTTTCTCATCGACCCGACCATGTATCATGCCATGTATGCAAACATGCCAACATCATAGATAACTTGTACATTAACACATGGCATCACAACATAATAAACCGTATTCATCATATCAATGGCAAACATTAAAGCATGGCATGTGAACATATCATATATTCATTTTCAACTCATCAAAACTAGCAACCTACAACCCGCTACCCATTCCAATACACTTGCCTCAATGTGACACTACGGTATGGTGTGACATTATAGAATGTGAAATTAGAGAATAAAACCTTTCGGCTTGAGGTTTACTCGCGTTTTTGGGCCGTTTGAAGTGATGTGTCACCACGGAGTGTCGTAACCTTTTAAATGGTGCATGTTAAGGTCAAAAATTTTATGAAATATGGTATGGCAGGTTAAAACCATAAGGTATGGAGGTTAATAACGTTTCCGGGCCGTTTTCGGGGTTTTCGGCCTTCCCGGGGGAGTTTGGGCCTTAAGTGGGCTTTGGTGGGATGGAGTAGGTCTCCGTAACGGACTAGGATTGGGTGTGGGGGCTGGTAAAAGGGCTCCCCACCAGCCCTTGGGCGTTCACCCCTGCCCCTTGTGCGCCCTTCCCCCCCACTTGCCCTTGCCCTAGCCGCCTCCCTCCTCCCTTGGCCGTGCGCCTCCCCCTCCTTTGCCCCATTGCTCCCCACCTCTCCACCACCTCTCCTCCATCCCTTGCTGCCCTAGGGTGGTCTCCACACCTCTGTACCTTGTGGATCCATCCGTTGGAGCGAGGAGCGAGGAGCGAGGAGCGAGGAGCGTGGAGCGAGGAGCGATCCGCGAGGAGATCTATTGGAGATTCGTTCGTTGGGCAAAGGTATGATCATGGGGATCCTTGGGTTTGATCTAGGTACTGTTCTTAGGGTGTTTATGAAGTTTTTAGATCAATTGGTGGTGCTGGGTTGGAGTTCTTTGGGTTAGATCTAGACGTTGCCACGTTTCTGTTTTCGGGCAGATTGAGCAATCGGGCTAGGGTTCGAGTTTTCGTCGATTTAGAATCCGAATCTGTCCATACGGACTTAAAAGAAGTTGTAGATAATTTAATTATATTTCCGTGGACATAAAGCACGTTAAAATCCGATCAGCCGTTTCAAAGTTATGGCCGTTTTACCGAGCGTGTTAAAATCTGTGACGCGATTGGAACAGATCATAGTAATCTGTAGATTAAACAATTTTAGAGTCCGAATCAGTCTTTCCGTATAACTAGAAAAATGTAGGAAATTTCCTAAGCTTCGCGATGGTGTACTCTTTTAATCAATTTGGAGTCCCAGAACTCAAGTTATGGCCTTTGCAAGGCTGCTGTCCCGCCGGAACAGAACCTCTGTTTTTAGGTTTGCAAGTAGTGGGCAATGTCGGGTTAGATGGGGATTTGTGTACTGTTTTGTGGGCATGATTGTGAGTGTGTGATGCCTATGTTCAGGTGGTGTGACACCGGGAGTGCCCTCGACTTCCCACAAATCCGTCGCCCGCGGTTGAGGCAAGTGTGTTGTAATGTATAGCGGATTGTAGGTTGCTTGTTGATATTGGATGAAAGATTGAATACTTGCTATGATCACTTGCCTTGCTTACTGTTTTCCAATGATATATTGAGTATGATTATCATGATATGATGCTATGTGTCTATACTTATCATGATTCGATGCCATGTGTAATATTTGTCATGATGAGATGCCATATGTTTATGTACATGTGAAATATGATAATTGGCATAGTTGCATGCATGACATGAGATAGGGCGAGGGCGGTGAGAAAGTCATAACTAGTCCGGCAAGGTCGGTGAGAAAGTTATGACTAGTCCGGAACGCCATTGAGTAAGACCTACATCGTGATTCCATCCACGTGGTGAATGGAAGCGAGGAGTAGGCACCCTCCATCTTCGGGATGGAAGGGGGGAAAAGGGTGCACACCGACGGGTGTGTACTCAACCATACCGGTATGAGTTTCTAAGGAGATATGAGCATAGCATTGCATTGCATTGCAATACATATTTAATGATGATGATGTTGTTATGTGCTCAAGTATGAGATGTTATATGTGATGTAAGGTATTATTGTCTTGTAAATGATCTTGTTGTCCATTACAATATGCTTGCTGAGTTTTCGAACTCACGCTTGTGTTTTATGTTGTTTTTAGGTACTTTGAGATCGGCATGCGGGAAAAAGGGGTCTAGCTACACTTCTACACGTAGCTCCACCATCATAGTCCATAATTAATCACTTGGAGACATGATATTAAGAGTTGTGCCATAAACTTAATGTAGGGTTTAATTTAGCATGCTTGTGATTCCTTATTTGCTTGGTTATAGCTTATGAAGTGGTTGAGCATGCTTTTATTGGCGTAATTTGATGATATATCCATTTATGTTGATGTTTTATTTGTCGTGTGCTATGACATATCTTGCCATGATATTGATATTGTGTTAATTCATGTTAAAACAAAGGAGATGCTGCCGAAATCTCGGTTTTTAGCATGTGCGCCTTTGCTGGAATTTATGTTTAATTGTGGTATTTAGATGTTGTTTAGTTTATGTTTGGTAGCATTCAGGCTTATTAAATGCCGGGGTGTTACACTCAACCACGGGCGGTGGATTGGCGAGAAGTAGAGGGCACTCCCGGGGTCACACCACCTGCACATAGGTACCACACACTCAAAATCATGCCCACAAAACAATACGCAAACACTCTTCTACCCCGACTTCGCAAACTACTCGCAAAACCCAAAAACAGAGGTGTTGTCCCGTCGGGACAGCAGACTTCCAACGAGCATAACTCGGGTTCTAAGACTCCGAATCGATTAAACGAGTATATCCTCGCGTAGCTTAAGAAATTTCCTAACTTTTTATAAGTATATGGAAAAACTGATTCGGCCTCTAAAGTGGTTTAATCTACAGAATACCGTGATCTGTTCTAATGTCGTCACAGTTTTGAACACGCTCGGTAAAACGAGCATAACTTTCAAAGGGCTGATCAAAATTAAGCATTCTTTACGTAAAATTAAAGGTATTTCAATTACCTACAACTTCTTCAATAGGCGGATGACCAAATTCCGATTCTAAATTGGCGAAAACTCAAACCCTAGGTCCACTGCACAATCTGCCCGAAGCAGAGAACGTGGCAAGCTCTAGATTTCATCTAATCTACCCAATCACAGCACCACCAATTGATCTAAAAACATGATATCAACCACTAGAACAGTACCTAGACCAACCCCAAGGATTCCTGTGGCCATACCTTCGCCCGACGAATGAAGAACCAACGGATCTCCTCCCGGTTCGCGCGATCTCCTTCCTCGCTCCAAATCCACCGGATCTCCTCGTCGCGGAGCACTCCAATGGACGGGTCTGTGGGGTGGTGAGGTGGATAACTCCCCTAGGGGCAGCAAGGGTGGTGGAGAGGGGAGGGGAGGCGCACAAGGTGAGGGAGGGGGCGTGAGGGAGGGAGGAGGCGCGTGGGAGGAAGGCAAGGGGGCAGCTAGGGTTTTTCAAGGGGGGCGCAAGGGGCAGGGGCAGGGGTGGGGCGCACATAAGGGTAGGGGGAGGTGCACCAACCAGCCCAAATAGGTCTCCTACTCCCACATGGACTCGAACACCTTCCCAACAAAGCCCACAGAACTTTCCCTTAGGCCCAAACCTCTCCGGAAAGGCCCAAACTCCCGGAATCGGCCTGGAAACGCGATTAAACTTCATACCGTATGGTTTCAACCTCCGATTTCACATTTCATAATGTTATGACCTCAACATTCACATTTTATAAGATTACGACACTCCGTGGTGTCACAGCGGCGGAGGACGGCGGAATCAGCGGGAAACGGCGAAAAACCGCGGCGGAGCACGAATCCAACTTCGACGAGCGATTGCGGGCTGGCGGCGGCGGCTGGAGCTCGAAGACCTAGGGCTACGGGTGCGCACAGAAAAGGCGGTCACGACACGAGTGGCGGAGCATTAAATAGCCCCCTCGACGTCCGTGAAATCCGCAGAAAACGAGGCCCACACGGGCGCGGCGGTGAAATCCGGCGAGGATTCGGATAGGGCGACGTGGCCGCATCCTGGCCATACACGTGTCCGCGATCGACGGCCACGATCGCGTCGGGCGCGAACGGGTTCGCACGGGCACGTGCTCGGGTGACGTGGCGCAATCTCGGCCGTTGGATTTCGATCCGACGGTTGAGAGGTTAGGGTTTAGTCGGGCTCGGGTCCGCTCGAACACGGCTCGGTCGGACTCGAGTCAGACTCGGGTCTGGCTCGGTCGGATGAACAGTAAAACCCGTTAGGGTTTTCCTGCGATTTAATATTTAAAATAACTCCATTAATTTAAGAAAAATAGCAAAATAATCAGAAAAATTCTGGAAAATACTTTGAGACATTTTGGACTCAAATAAAATATTTCCAATAAAAATTTATTTGAAACTTTTAATTATTTAATTATCTCAAAAGGGAATAAATTCAAATTAAATCCAAATAAATCCCATAAAATTTCAAAAATTCTCAAGAGTGCAAAATATCAATTAAATTTATAAAAAGAAAAATTTGGGGTGCTACAATATTGTTCATCTTGTTGTCATTTTTATACTGATGAAATCTTTTCGTCAATCAGAATAGCGAATAAAAAGTTATGGCAAAAATAAAAAATATATTCGTGTACAAACTAGTAAACGCATTACTAGTTAGATGGCCATGGTTCTGATCTTATTACTAACGCGTTTCAGCAGTAAATTGTTGTTCATAGAGTAGTGAATTGATGTTCATTTTATAGTAAAATTTGAAGCACATGCATGATTGTAACGTTTGCTGCCTTGGATCCTAGTATTTGTGCTCAGTGTTACTATCTAGTCTGTTCGATGTTAACCATCGAGTATGCTGATTTTTATTACTACATTTTTCACTGATTTTATCAATGTACATGCGGATAATACATTAAGATTTACTAGTTTATCCATGTTACATTATATCATCTTCTACATTTTTTACTATCGATAATGTGGCTAACGCTAGCGCCTCATTAAATGTTGCCGCTTGTTTTTTGGGTCCAAGTTATTTTTTTGGCTGTCCGCTAGCTAACACTATTCTTTCTTCACACGTTTCGATCAGTGCATGGAAAAGTCTAATTTGCGCGTAGGCGCAGATACCGTGTGTGTGCATATATATATATATATATATATATATATATATATATATATATATATATATATAGTTCAATGCATCTGTTCGCGCAAAAAACGTGAAGAGGGGTTTTCGGCCTCGAACACACAAGATAAACGCCGGGTTTGCAGAGCGTGCCAGTCAATTTGACCTGAAATTGACAAGGTAGAGTTTGTAATTTGATCAAAGCCGATGAACAAGGATCTATCGGCTTTTCGCTAGTCGGCAAGAACCGATTAGGAGATAACTAGATCAACCGATTCTGATTGATCCGGATACAAGGTAAAATCGGCTTCGGGAAGGCGATGCACAACAAAACGAAGCAAATCAAACCTGGGTGAAATCGGCTAAAATCCAACAATCGGCGATGCGCAACTATGTTGATTCCGTCGATTTGCAGAGAGATCTATGAAGCTAAAACAATGTAAAGAAAAGTTTGTAAAAAGTAGATGTGGGTGTTGTTGGATTGATTTTTTTCTTTGCTTGACGCTCACCTCCTTTTATAACACGCCTGGCCGATCCGAGTTGTACATGGATACGGTGCATTTACCCGTATCGGCCTCTTATCTGATTTCCTTTCCTTTTTAGAAACGGTTTCCTTTTCCGAGTCGTTTACCGATTCCTTATTATACGAATACTTCTTTTCCGATTCAGACCGATTTCAATGCATGCTGAATTTTGGTGCAAACAGCATCATATTATAAATTTTATCGATATAACTGGTATTAAACGATATCGAAGCTTGTATAGGTAGTATTGATCAGTATAATCGGTATCGAAACCGATACGAAATCTAGAGCTGCTTTATACTGGTTGTGTTGAAACCCATACGTACACACTGTATTAATAACTACGGTACTAGCACCGTAGCAACGACTATAGTAGTTATTTCTTGCCCTCACAAAAAATCGCAAATGGCCTTTTTTTTAATTTGGAAGGATCTATCCGCGATTTAAAGAATTGAAGGAGTTTTTCATAAAAATGCCGAGATGATAGGTGGACATGACCCGAGACTCTCAAACCTCTCGGATGTAATTGGGTTATAATTTGCTGCAACGCCTATAGTAGTTATCCGCAAACGTACAAGATGCACTCGCAGAAACCGTAAGCTGCTTGCTTTCTACCCCACTCGCTAGAGTGGACAATCTATATACTAGAGATCCACGTTACCACTTACCATCACGAAGCCTTTTGACAGGAGCAAGCCTTTTGACAAGAGCACGTCCGAGTCAACGTCAGTAATGGAAGTCGGAAAGAGAGAGGCCTCGCCGAGCACGACACCAAACTACATCACCACATTGCCCACGTTAGGTATGTAGTGTTACAGATAATAGTTGTTTATAATGTACTTTTATATTATTTATAGATTTAAAAACAATTCATACAGTGAATTATTTATATAGTCGGCTATAATAATTTTTTATATATCTAATAGCTTGTCTATACAATAGTATAAATAGTCTAAAATTATCTATAAAATCATCTATTAAATAGCAAACAATATTTTTCTCTCTCTTCCTCTCTTCTACATTACCTAAAATCCTACTAGCATTAGCTTACAAACATCCTACTTGGCTTCATCCACCTCACTAGAACAGTTTTTGATTGCTTTATATATTTTTTTTGGCAACTTTGCGTCCAGTTCCTATCAATGACAAGTGCCTGGCTGGCTGTACGGTCAACAGATTCGTTCGATCAGATACCCTTCTTGAGCACTCCACAAGCAAACAAAGCGAGCTGGGCGAGCTGTTCTTAATTGCAAACATGGGCTGCAACATAAACAATAGCAATATACTAATATATTCCTGCATGAAAAAATTAATCTAAGGTTTGCCTGAGATCTACAAAGCTCAGAATCTCTCCTCAGAGAGCTATAAGATCAAAGCGGCCATAAATAACAAATGCAAGATGCAGCGACCCCAGGAAGCACGGCACATGTTGCCAACCTCTCGGCAAGTGCATGTGTTTAAAGTAATATTTATACGTCCACGATGAAGTGATTCCGATTAGTGGCGTCGACAAGGTAGGTTCGGGGAGAAAAGACAATGGTGATGTGCATGCAGATGACAGACCGATACAACGGAAAAGGAAAGAAGATGGGCACTAGACCGTAAAAAAAAGCTTCATCTCACGAGTTACTCGAGTTCGGTTCAGTTCAACTCAATTGAGCTTCAAACGAGTCGAACTCGAGTTCGATCTCGAGCTCACGAGCTTCATCGAGCCGAGCTCGAATAGCTCACGAGTCTACTCGAATTTGGATCGAGCTTCTTAAACCAAGCTTACTTGAGCTTGTTACTAAGCTTTCCAAACTTACCAGGTTTATTGAGCTTACTCGAGCCGAGCTCGACCTAACTCGAGTTTCAACCGACCCAAGCTCGAGTCTGAATAAGACTCGAACACAAACTCAAGCTCGGCTCGAACTTTACCGGGCTCGAGCTCGCTTACAGCCCTAATGGGCAGCAAGAAGTGCCACGAGCCTATACGTGATCTAACAAGGGGATGTAAGATCGAATTATTAGTAGGGTCTATCCACATAAATGACAATAACAAGGTACACTGAATTAGACGAGTCGAATTTTAGATTCGGATAATGCCTCACCGCCTTTAAGTGTGTTGAGTAATTTAATCAGATCACAAGAGCTGAGAGGACAAGTTCCTATGCACTTTCAATATTGCATAGCAAAGGAATTTGTGTTATCAAAAGAACTGTTAAACATATAACATCATACACTCAATGCTGTATATTCGAATATTTCATGTAATACCTCGAGGTATTTTCATTCAAGAAACCTGATACTGTTCATACAAAGATACTGCTCATGCAAAATATGAAACTGTTTGTACAAACTGATTCTCGTAACCAAATATTACAAGGCTATGTCCTAGTCAGATCAACAGTACGCAGGTGGATTTCACACGTCATTTTCCACCCTAACAATCGAACTTAAAACACTATTAGGGCTTCTATTTGAAGTTTGAACAGCTTGTCATCTTCAAGGTTCTTGCTTTCTTCTTGAAGTGGTCCACCGTTCACTCCATCCATTCCCAGTGCTTGTTAATTCATTGATGTGTCTTTGCTGCTTCTATCTTTTCTGCTCTTGGAACAATCCCGACAGGTAGTGAGTGTTTTGGAACACTGCAATGTAAAAGAAATTGATAGGAAAAAAAGAGTCAAGGCAAGTCTGTCAAGCAATGATTTTTCAGGCATCAGTGATCATGCACTTGCTAGACTTCATTATTTTTCAGGTAGAACATAGCAAATATGTCCATGTTATTTCACGACATCAGTTTCAGTAATTAACAATCATGAAACTTTACAACATTAGAATTGGACATAAAAATAAGGTGTGATACCATAAATTGCAAGATACACCAAGAAACCAGAGTTAAAGAGATCTGTTAAATAGATGCGTACTTGCCATCGAATTTCTCTGGGTGTACAACAGACGGAAAAATGAGCAGTTCAGTGTTACTGCCAACAACAGCTTTCAAGGCTGCTTCATCCTCCATAACTTCCTTCACCTCTTCAATTGGTCTGCAGGCAGCAACAAGAACATTAGAACTCTAAATTAACTGGGAGCTACTTAAAAATGAGCAAGCAGATAAACACAAAAGGTTCTGAATATTGAAGAACACATGCCATGAGGCATGTTGAAAGAACAATGCAATGCTTACAGAGCACTAACAAGATGTTCTTCAGAAACTACAATAATATCCAATAGGTAAATTACACTATCTGAGTTTAATTACATAAACTACTCACATTTGATATGTATGGACCAACATTAAAAATAACAAAGAACTCAAGTTTGCATTCTCATTTGAAAACCTCAAGAATTGGAGACAATGAATCACGCCTATACACATGCACAAGAATTATTCCAGTGTTCGCACAAATCACCAGTCGATGCTATTTATCCCGACTCATTTTCTTTCTATAGAGGCAATAAATGATCCTTGAACACATAGGTAGAAACACTAGATTAATTTACAATCATCTGATTTTAATATTAACACATGCAAATGGAAGGTACTGTACGTCCACCATTGCATAAGGCAAAATTCAAGTTCCTTTGGCCAAAAAAGATATATGCCAACTACATCCGAAAACAGGAAAGCTCAAGATCCAAGTAGATGATGAAATTGTAATATGAAGATGTTCCAATATGGCTTACCAATAGCAGTGGGTGAACAAAGGAGCAAGATCCGTTGCCATCACCGCCCCGCCTTGGACCACCGTGGACGCATTGGCGAAGTCGTCAGTGCCACCATGGACTCAACGAATCTTCCCTCTCAAAGATTGTACCATGGCTACAAGGTGTGCCGCTACCCTCAGGGAGGGGCAACATCCAGGCATGGAGCCAGCTCCCACACGTTGTGGAGCCAGGGAGAGTCAGATTTGGGGATCTAGAGTTTCCTCAAGCAAGACAGTGGCACTTGGGGTGGACGACAACGCCAGCGAGAAGGTTTTAGTAAAATGTCCTGGGCAAAGGGGGTCACGTGTAAAATGTACACCTGCGGGTTGATCACAAATGATCTGAATGCTTGGTACACGAACAAATGGCTTGGATCAAAATTCAGACTTTCAGGAAAAGAGGGATTTCTAGTGAAATGTTCCTGGGCATTCATTGCAACAATGGAACAGTAATGCTGTTGTACTCCAGAACCATGTTCAAGGCAATGAGACTGATGATGACAATTGAGTAACTGAAAAGTAAAATATAATAGGACAAAACTAAAAATTGCTGATTAAATTTCAATTCATCCAGTAGCTTTCTGACTAATAACAAAAACAAGGTGACACCAAGAATGTAAGGGATAATGGCCTTAAAAGGTCTACAAAAACATGTGAAAGCTACAAACAAAGGGGGACTTTACCATAGTTGATATTGACATCATCTACAGCACAGGAAGTAGATGATCAGCCAGTGTAATCGACATAGCCATAGGCATTCCTGTGTCTGAACAGATGAATAAAACAAACGTCACCAAAGAAACCATCTAAAACCTCCTAACTGGAGTCTGGTCGCAACCAGTCCCTACTCATCATCTGCTGTAATTTTGGGATCAGTTGAAGTGCGAGGAAATAATTCTGATCCCCCTTTGGCTTCAAGTGTCTCACAGATGTTGCTCAAGAAGATACACATATAAACAATGTACTAAACTGCTTCAACTGCACATGCCAACTCATCAACAAAGCAATTTGAGATTTTTTTTAGAGAAGAAAATCTGCTGCCCCTTGGCTCCCCTGGATGATGCATGACTGTTCCCTGTGAAATTATGAAAAACAACCGCAGGAAACTTTCGTCCACTAGCTCTGGTTAACTCGATCAGGAATCAACTAGTTCGATCAGGAACAACAGTACACACATGATCAGCACAACTGGACAAGAAAGGTCGGCTTTCAATGGCAATTCAACTCCAACAACAAAATAAACAACTACAAAATTTCCACAAATGGTGGTGCATCATTCCTTGGCCCTGCTAGTGATCGATAGAGGTACAACTTATCAACATTTTCTGTTTCCTCCTCCTCATGATCCCTAATTACTTCAACCACCAAATTAGGCATTCGCTGAGCAACCTCTCTACAACCCCTCATGGTTAGCCTGCACGAGTTCATCCACAGGAACCTCATGTTGTAAAAATAATCCAGGCCTGAAAGCAATCCCCGGTCACTGAAAGGGCTATCTCTAACCTCAAGCTTCTGCAACCTAGTGCACCCCTCGAACAAATACTGAAGTGACATGTCACTATCCGCGGAGAAGGCAAGAGACAAAGTCTTTATTAGTTTACCATATTTCCCAATGTACGCAAATGCCTTATCAGTGAGCAGGCCAGAGACAGCAAGCCTAGTGAGTTTCTTGCAGTTCATCACTATCGCCCCAAAGCCATCATCCATGGGATCCCCGGTGATCCGATCAGGACGGTGGCGACCCATAATGCAAAGGCGGAACACCACAAGGTCAGGGCAGTTCTTGGACATAGCAATGACTGCAGCATTTGTCATTCGTTGGCAAAAGTAAAGAATAGATTCGAGCTTCCGGCAGCCTTCAGAGATCGCCTGAAGACCAACATCTGATACTGACCCCTCAGAGTCCTCGGTGGCATCCAGAGGAAATACTCGCAGCTCACGAAGATCTGAGCAGGTCTCGGCCACAGCCCGGAGGCCTTCATCACTCACAGTATCAAGAACCTAAAACAGAAAGCAGATCAACAGATCAAATGAGTGAAAGTAACACCTGACTTAATATGTCGATACAAACAAGTGTATGAACCTACCCAGAATGTCCGAAGTTTGTGGCATTGGCGAATGACTGGCCTGAGTTCCTCAGCAGTTAGGTTTGCGAAGCTAAAGTTAAGGGACGTGAGATTAGCACAGACTGGGTAGATTGCCTGAAGGTACTCTGGATTGACGTCCCGGAAACCAGAGAGGCAAACAAGAGACCTGGACGCTGCAAAAGAGGCCGCAAGTTCAGAGACGGGCATGCCTCCACCTGGTGCAGCCTCAGGCCGGAAGGCTCCAGTGCCTAGGTGTGTAAGCTGGGGTGCCCGCGCCATGAGACGGCGGAGCTGCTCTACCGAAACGTGGTGATTCACACGCAGCCGACGAAGCGAGGGCGAGCGTGCCACAAGCTCCTCCAAAGCCTCAAAGTTGAAAGGGACACCAACACAGTCAAACATGAGGGACTCCAGCGATGTGTTTGACTCCGGGAATTTGGAGATCCAATCCACCAGTTCGTCCTCCTCATCCTCCACATAGTCCTCAACCAGATCCAGAACTCGCAGATGCCTACAAAGCAAGTACATCCATCCATGAGATACCAAACTCAATTACTACGCCTATTACCCACTTATGCAAAGCAAAAAAAAACACATAAGGGTACTTCCCAATTTGGACTTACCAAAGTAAGTAAGCTATAACTCGAGCGTGATAAATATAGCGAAAGATCAAATTGCCCACTACAAACAGAAGGGTTGTGCTAGCCAGAATTCGTTAAAATTTTGCCATCGCAAACCACAAAATTCCCTACTCAAGATTAGATTTTGATTCGTCGGAAGGTACAAATGTACTGCTATCACGAGGAGTAAAATGAAGTCCATATTTTTTTGACGCGATGAGTGGCATAAATCCAAAATGTGAGGACCACAATACAAATATAATTCAAATTTAGGACGCCAAGATGAGATTCTCATGGCGTCAAGACTCAAATGTGACAAAATCGGGCAGCAAAACATTGCAACAATCAGCAAAATAATGGCAAAAATGCATCAATAGAAGCCCAGCGAATCCCGAACTTGACAGGGAACACTGCAAGATTCAGCCTCCGGCATCTTCCGAGATCCAATCGAAACTGTTAAACCCAAACTAACAAAAATGCGTCGGCGAAAACTCATGACAAACCCAGAAGAATTTGAAACATACCTGCATCGCTCAGCGATGATAGCGAGGCCAAGGGTACTGAAGCCATCGCAGCACACCAGCGACAGCTCCTTGAACAGCGGGAAGGACTGCGCGACGAGCCCAAGGTCGTCGTCGGTGATGGTCATCCGCTTGAGGCAGATGCGCTCGAGACGCGGGTAGGCAGGGCCCAGCGCCGCCACCCACGGCGACACGTAGGCGCCCCAGCCGTACGGGATGAGGCTGAAGTCCGCGAAGCGCGGCTTACCCTTGAGCACGACGGCGCGCACGCCGCCGAAGCGCTCCACCGCGTGGCGCGGCGACACGGCGTAGCAGTTACCGATGAACAGCTCACGCCGCGTCTGCGCCTCGGCGCGGTACCACGAGCGGCAGACCAGCGAGGCCGCGTTCCGGTCCCGCGCCGCTGTCAGGAACTCGAGCACGCTCTCGAGCACGTTCTCAAGCACCTGTTCCGGCGGGGCCGACCTCGCCCCGCCGCCGTTGCCGCCTCGCAGATCCGGCGTCCACCTTTCGCAACCACCACCGCCAGAGGAGGAGTTCGAGTCCTCGGACATCCGAGAAGGCGGTGAATCCACGTCCTCTGCCGCCTCGCTCATGCCAGAAGTGGAGGAGGTGATGGGTGTGGTGAGATCGGAGGAGGAGGAGGAGGCGGTGGTGGCTGGGGGATCGGAGAAGGCAGAAGGGTGGAGGTGGGGGTTGAGGGGAAGTGCTTGTGTGAGACCGGAAAACGATTAAATAATGATTAGATCGGAGAAGCGCGCTGGACGGGGGCAGGAACGGAAAAAACAATTTGGGGATTGTTTTTTACGCAGAGACTAATGCTACGCTTACCAGGTAGGCAGGTACCAACGGTTGCTTCGTGAACTTTTTTTATTAAATGATTTAAAAAAAAATATTAATAACGTTTCACCATCCGTAGTGTGCCAGGCCATCAACCTTGCGACACTAAAAAATAGATTAAAACCACGAAGATAGACACTAGGTATTTAAATAAAATGAATTCATGGTGTTACAATGTTGCAACATTTGAAAAAAAGTAGTAGTAACATTTAAAGATAATTATTGCAACATTTTACAATTTCATATGCAACACAGTGGAAGAAGTGTTTGCAATAAAATATTTAGGGTACAAACGAAAATAACATACCTGCAACAAAATGCCTCTTTTATGATTCAACATATAAGATCTCGTACACAACAATCAATGATAACTACTGCAACAAATCTAAAACACGTTTGCAACAAAACTAAAAAGAGATGAAACATTTCTTCGGTGCAACAATTCAACATCTCTAATGCAGCAAAACATAATCGTTGATGCAACAAGTCAAAATACATATTGCAACAAATGCCTCTTGCGCAAACTTTGTGAAGAGATATTGCAACAAAATCAAACACTTCATGCAACAATTAGGAAAACGTGCTGCAACAATTTAGATAAATATATGCAACATGTGTACCAAAGGAGGACGTGCATGTAGTGGCGACGACGGTTGACTCGGTGCCTCATCGCCACACTCCACCCCACATTATTGCTTCATCATCAGCCCTCTGGCTGTCATCCACCACCGCACACCTCCTTCCTGCTCCTCGGCCTTGCCAGATACGGGAAGCCCTACCCGCTCCTCAGAAGGGATGGAACTTCAGTAATGGAGAGATGAATCACTCCTGGCTATAGGGATGCAAATGGGTTGACCCTACGGTCTTCTTTGACCCACTCTAGTTCATTTGTTTGCACTAAAAACTTAATTTTTAGTCCACCTTTTAAGTTTTAGTGCAAACAAATGAACTAGAGTGGGTCAAAGATGACCCTAGGGCCGGCCCATTTGCATCCCTACCTGGCTAGTAGCAGCCATCTGCTACCCCCGCCTCCTCTAGACTTAACCCCACCAAATCTGACGAGTTTTCGCCATGGATGCAGCAGATATGTTGAACTTCAACCCAATGGCTCATCGCCTGACCTCTGCTAGCCATCCACCGCGAAGCTCCCTTCAATCGACATAGGTTCGGGTGTCTTGGCGCTCCCCTCCCCATCTCCTCTAAAACCTTGTTGGTTAGCGTCTTCGCTAGTCAGAGAACGCCATGGCCAGATTTAGAGAGAGAGATATAGAGATAGAGATAGAGAGAGAGAGAGAGATGGCTTTGGTTATCGTATTACCAGGAGAGGAGGAAGATGTGGAGATGAGGTTTCGTGAGAAATGAGTAATCACTGAAGAGCACTAGGAGGAAGGCTCTAGAAGAAGCATACGTGGGCAGTTTGACCAGTGTCCAGTTTTTCCCCATTGTACGGACGTACGTGCCGTATCATTTTTTATAGTCCTGTGTACATCATTTTTTTTTTACAAATTTAGCCCCTCAACACATTCTTTTACAAAAAATGGATTTAAATTCACAAGAATGTAAAGGAAATCTTGGTATTTTCTGGTTGGAAGGTTTACAAAACCTCACTTCATGTGGGCAAAGCTCAAAGGAGCAACTCCAACCTTCAAGAGAGGAGGCTACCCCTACCCCTCTATTTATAGTGTCCATGGGTCATCCTCCACCCATGGATGAGTTGCTTCCATCCAAAGCTAACATCCAAGAGCTAGGATATGATCCCACACACTTCACATTTTGGGCTAACCCGAAACCCACTAACGACCGGGTTTTATCCAACTAGCTAACTTGATCGCTACTCTATCTCCTAAAACCCATGATCCAATGGGTTTCTTGACCCGGTAGCTTCAAACCAGCATCCACACGGTTCCCTGGCCTTTTTGACTTGCACCGGTTCATCTCCAGCCATCATCCGGTGATCACTGGCCTCTAGGACCTCCGACGCTCTTAGCCTAGTCCCGAACATCCTTTGCCTCACCATGACCTCGGATAGAAGCCCTGCAATCAACAAAGACAAGGAAACACGTTACATAGCATTGCCCAACAACAATCTACAATTAATCATACATCAGAGAAAGATTTTCATTAAATTTAGGATGCCTCGCAGTTGAAGCCAGCACTACCGCCGGTATATGGCCGGTAGTACCGCATGGCCGATACTACCGCCCATTAAATGTCGGTAGTGCCGGTGGTAGAAAAACCAGAACACACCCCTCTCTGGAAAATAGCTACCGCTATTATACGGCCGGTAGCTCCGACCAGGCCAGCATACCGCTCCCTAGAGCCGGTTGTGCTGCTCGACTGGCACTACCGCCCAATCAACGTCAGTAGTGCCGCCTGAGGCAGACTAAGACCAAATTGCTCCAAATTGAAAATTCAATTCAAATTTAAACTCAAACCAGAGCAACCCAACCTTAAATACTCATCACAAATATGGATGGACCTCCACATGGTCCTTCAATCTCTCCCTTGATGAGTATATTGACAAATCCACAAAAAGGCATAATTTGAGTTTGAAAATAAAGAAAAGTAATTTGGTCACGAAAATCATACTTGGTCCATTTGAAAGAGAAAGCAAGTTCATGGGCAAGTAGATGAAGAGAATTTTAGAGTTCATTAATGGAAAGAACAACGTTTCAACCAGAACTCTAAAATCCGTAAAAATCTCTCAAAAAGTTCAATTTGGCTCATGATCCAAATGCAAGGTCAATTGTTCAACAAGATCATGAGAAAATATATTTTAATTTCTTCCCTCTAAGATGCCTTTTCTACGTGTTCTCCCCCTGTTGGCAATATAGGCATCAAGAGAACAATTTTTGGATGAAATGCAACCTAAAAGAGCTTTGAAGATTATGCACGTGACAACTTAGAAAAAGTATGACACCAAGCTACTCAAGTTTAGATTATGTCATCCTAAGTCATATCTAATAGCATATTTCAATTTTTTGCTAACTAACTCAAAAATAAGTTATACTAATTTTGCATGATTTCAACAATAGCAACACTTAGCATAATTTCAAGACTAGAAGCAAAGCCAACCTAAAGAGCAAATGGATATACTAGAGTTCTATCTAGTCAACACTTTGAGAAGCTACAAGTCCATAAGAGAAGCATCATGCTCAATTATCTTTGGAATGCAAATTTTTGAGATTAACGCACACAAAGCGGTCTAGAGAGTTAGGTCTAGTAAAGCACATCCTCGACTAGGAGCCATCGACAAAGGCCTCCTAAGCTTCACTCTCCTCCACAAACCTTTGAGGTTGAGAGAGCTTATCCTAGAGAAACACAACCTCAACTAGGAGCCATCGACATAGGTCTCCTAGGCATCACTCTCTTCCTCTAGTTTATTTTGCATTTTTCAAGGTTATTGGCTCATGCCATATCCGACCATCTTAAGCAAGAAGGTTAAAAGAATGGTCTTGGTCATACACAATACACTTCAAATTCATCCCAAGTGTAATGAGAAGCAGTCTCGAGGATGTAGAGTGTTGAGATCAAGTTTAGGTTAAACAAGTCAATTTTTAGCATTTTAGCACTTAGATTCATGAGCATGTTGAGGATTCTGGAATGGAACAGTATAGCTAATCCAAGTTGCTCTAGGGACACTAGTAAAAACCCATTATTTCACTAAACAAGGCATAAGCATCTAGTAAAGAAATATAGAAAG
Source organism: Rhipidocladum racemiflorum (assembly GCA_036346355.1). Lineage (NCBI taxonomy): Eukaryota > Viridiplantae > Streptophyta > Magnoliopsida > Poales > Poaceae > Rhipidocladum > Rhipidocladum racemiflorum. Next base: position 9,860,173 of record CM070579.1, read on the forward strand.
TAAAAGCTAAGTTTCATCAAGTTTTCAAGAATGATCAATTCTAATTGTTGGCTAGTTTAAACATGATACACCAGATTAAATATGACCTAGACTAGCAAGAATCTTCTTGAAAATAGCTTGGTGCAACATATCTGAAGTTTATCAATTACATAAAAGACAAAGTTCAGAAAGGAAAAACAAGTCTGTATGCAATGCAAAAAAAAAATCAGTTTCAAGAACTCCCCCTCAACATGTGAGTCAATTTTACGCATAAATCTGATTCAAGTTGAGTTATTAGCAATTTTGATCCAAAAAGACACAAATAAACTCAACTAAACTTAAAAGAAGGAATGCGAAGAGGAAATCGAGAAACCAACAACTGGGTGATCTAAGAGCATAGAAAAGATGGTAGAGACATTACAACTCAGACTCGCTCTCACCTTCCCCATATGACTTACAAAGGAAAACTAGCTCTCAAACTCCAGCCAAGGAGCAAACACAGACTCTGTCTACCCAAAGGCCCAACACCTGCTAGACCTACAAGAATGTGAGTGAGCTCAACTAAGAAGGGGAAGAGAGTAGCATCCTAAAGCATAATATGAGAGATCCATGCTGAAGTATGCCAGAAGTCTAGCTGAAGTGGACTCAACAAAATGACAAATAGCCCAAAGACACCCAGAAGAGCACATAGAAAGGGAATGCCAAATATAAACATATATTACATATAATACAAACCAGCTCCCCCTCAAAATATGTCGTAAGGGCTCATAATCCCAAGCTCTCCCCTCAAGACAACAAACCTAGAGCTATCTAAAGGCTTGGTGAAAATGTCAGCCAACTGGTGGTCACTCTCCACAAACTGGAACACTATGTCACCCTTGTCCACATGGTCTCTAAGGAAGTGATATCGAATATCAATATGCTTGGTCCGAGAATGATGTATTGGGTTCTTAGCAATGTGAATAGCAGATATGTTATCACAGAAAAGTGGAACACAATCTGCAACTAACCCATAGTCCCGTAAGGTCGATCTCATAAGTCTTGAGATGGGAATAAAGCCTATTAAGAGTCAAGATCAATAAATCAGTGGAGCCCTTAATGGTGGTCACCTTCATCTCCCAAACTCTCAAATCAAGTGCTGCCAAAAAGTGCCTAGTGTTCTCCGAGTCGGAGTATGTGTAGCCAACTAATCGGAGATCGGTAAGGATCTTGGTGAAGCGAGCAAAGCACTCGTCGAGACTCTCACCAGCGTGTTGTTCAAATTTGTTGTAGTCACGCTTGTACTGGTCCAGCCTCACCGTCTTGATCTGAGCGGTACCCTCATGATAAACATCGAGAGTCACACCCAAATCTAATGAGTGGATCATAGGTGAGAGATCCGGTCATACTCACTACGGCTGAATCCCTGTATGAGGATGTTCCTAGCCTTAACGTTTGCCTCAATGTCAACGATGTTCGCGACGTTGACGTTCTCATCGGAAGGAAACTCATACGGGAGTTTCACCTTCTGCCATATTAGGAAGCCCTAGGCAGTGATGTATGACTCCATCATCGACTTCCAGAATGGATAGTCGATTCCTGTGAAGATCAGAGGCTTGGTGGTGTACTTGTTTGTCGCCATGGCTCTCGAGACCAGTCAAGATCTATAAAAGAGCAAAACCAGCTCTGATACTAATTGAAAGATTGGAATGGCAATCAGAGGGGGGTGAATGATCCCAAAATAAAAATTTTCACACCTCCTGGACAAGTACAAACCAAAACAAGACCTCACCTGAGACAATGAAACACACAGCGGTAAAATCAGGCAAACTCTGCTCAAGCCAGCACTACCGTAGGCAATTGGCCAGTAGTGCCGCTCCTCCAGTACTACCGCTCGTCTGGGGTGGTAGTGCCAGGCTTAAGAACAGAATGTAAAAATAGCACGAATTCAAGAGCAAAATTAATGCAACTTTTAATCTAAAGCTCCGAGTCACATGCAACTTGGTAGATGTGATCCTTAGGATGTCAGGAACTTTTTCCACCCATTGATTCGAAGAATCAACATCAAAGTTCTGACCTTTTTCTATGGGAAGGATAATCGCACCAAGTTGAAGCAAAAATGGAAATCTTCGATCTAGACTTGCTCGTGGGATTTTGATGATCAAGATGGACTTGGATACCTTCCCACTTGTCACAGCAAGCTAGAAAACATGAAGAACACAATCGAATTACATTCTACAACGATTTCCCAATGAAGAAGAAAAATATCGGTTTCTTTTAAAAACTCAAGTTTTGCCTAGAGGATTGGGATTTGGTCTGAGGAAAGACTCATACAATCAATCACTCATCTTCGGCAAGAAAATCCACATGCAATTAGAAGGAGGGGAGGCAAATCCAAATTGCATGAAAGTAAATTGCAAAAAAATAAATGCAGAATTTAAATTGCATAATGTAAAGACATAATGTAAATGCGAAATTTAAAATCACAAGAATGTATAGGAAATCTTGGTATTTTCTGGTTGGAAGGTTTACAAAGCCTCACTTCATGTGGGAAAAGCTCAAAGGAGCAACTCCAACCTTCAAGCGGGGAGGTTACCCCTACCCCTCTATTTATAGTGTCCATGGGTCATCCTCCACCCTTGGATGAGTCGCTTCCATCCAAAGCTAACTCCCAAGAGCTAGGATTTGACCTCACACACTTCACATTTTGGGCTAACTCGCTAACAACTGGGTTTTATCTAACTAGCTAACTTGACCATTACTCTATCTCCTAAAACCCTTGATCCAATGGGTTTCTTGAACGGGTAGCTTCAAGCCAGCATCCACATGGTTCCCTTGACTTTTTGACTTGCACCTGGTTCATCTCCAGCCATCCTCCGATGATCACCGGCCTCTAGGATTTTCGGTGCTCCTTACCGAATCCCGGTCATCCTCCGCCTCACCTTGACCTAGGATAGAAGCCCTGCAATCAACAACGACAAGGAAACACCTCACATAGCATTGCCTAACAACAATCTACAATTAATCATACATTAGAGAAAGATTTGCATTAAATTTAGGATGCCTCACAGTTGAGGCCAGCACTACCGCCAGCATATGGCCGGTAGTACCACACGGCCGGTACTACCGCCCATTAAACGTCGGTAGTGCCGGTGATAGAAAAACCCGAACACACCCCTCTCTGTAAAATAGCTACCGCTGTTATACGGTCGGTAGCTCCGACCAGGCTAGCACTACCACTCCCAAAGCCGGTTGTGTCGCTCGGCCAGCACTACCGCCCAATCAACGTCGGGAGCGCCGCTTGAGGCAGACTCAGACCAAATTGCTTCAAATTGAAAATCCAATTCAAATTCAAACTCAAACCAGGGCAACCCAAGCTCAAATACTCATCACAAACATGGATGGACCTCCATATAGTCCTTCAGAGGCAGATCAAGATCGTTTGCTTGTATCAATCTACACTACATTGATTCTTGACCACACCAATCAATCAAATCAACTGTAAGTTGTAAGTAAGTTCGAAGCACATAAGTTAATTGCATCTGAATAATTTTTAATCTTGCAGATTAATTTTCCTAATGGCCTAGATTATTTGTTTAATCTAATCGAAAAAATTAGGCTTTTGCTCTTACTTTCATCAAAAAATATTTAATTACACCAGTTGCACCTACAGCGTCGCCTCTCGGCTATGTTGCATCGGCCCTCCCCACCACACGCCCACCGCCGTGCCGCACCGCGGTTTTCCCCCACTTGTGGTCATCCCTACCGTGAAGTGTTGGTGCCACAACCCCTTCCCAAATGTCGATCTCAGGGTACCTAAAAAATATTTAAACAAACAAGCGTGAGTCCAAAACTCAGCAATTACATCATAACATGAAAACAATACATAAGAGTAAATCATGGCAATAAATATCAAACTCTGTTAACCATACATGAAAACAAATACATTAATTTAGCATTCTTTTCTCATGATTCATGCAATGCATCATGCATGCTCATATATAGCTGAGTGCACACTCGTCGGTGTGCACCCTCTCATTCCCTTCCACCCCGTGGAGGGGCCTACTCTTACTGTCTCATTCCCTACTCTTACATAGTGCACATCCTGTGGATGGGACTACGAGGTAGGACTTTCATGCTCACTACGTGTGAGCATAGAGGCCCACACGGGTTATCTCTTCCATCATGAATGCACATATGCAAATGACATGAACAAATTGCATGTCGCCTTCTTTCCAACATTAGCATCATTATAAGCATTAAGATGGGCATCCTCATAACGATAAATAAGTATAAACCACAAGGAATCGAGACATATCACCCATTTAGAATAGACAGATAGCAATAGTGATTCCAACATGGAACCACCCTAACATCATCATGTACAATGCACTTGCTTTTAACCACGAGGAGCAGAGTGGCGAGAGATTGATGCCACTCCTAAAGTCACACCACCTGAAATGAGTTGCATACATCTCAAAACAATGCAATCACAACATAGGCAATAAATAGAGTGACCTCGAACCTACATCAACCCAAACTAAACATAGTGACCTCAAACCTACACCAACCCAAACTATTAACTTTATCACTCGGCGGATAAATCCACCCCTTTGCTATTCTGGTGATCTAAAGGCTATAAGTTCTACCCCAATAGCCCATAACATAGGAACAAAGAACTTTATAAAACTACCAAAGATTACCTACAAATTTCTAGTTAACACACTTTATCAATTAAACCAACAAGCTTATTGTTTCCTGCCCTGAAAACCAATCTGTTGCCTCACTAGACAGCAACATTCAAAAAATTGTAACTAATTATATACAACTCCAAATAAAGCAAAATAGGACATTTCTAAAAAAAATAGAAAATTATCTAACTTTCTCTAGTTATTGAAAAAATTTAATTCAGCTTCTAAACAACTCTAATCTGCAAAATACCGTGACTAAATCCAGCAGCCAACAGATTCCGCACAGTCGGCTTCCATAGATCATAACTTTTGATCCACTTAACCAATTTTTGTGTTCTTGATCCCTAATGAAACTTAAGACAATAATCTATGTTTTTCACAACATCCAACCCTTCTATAACTGAACAAAAGGGCCCCAAAATGCTAGGGCTGGAAATGAGCCTAGCCGAGCCCGGCTCGATGCGGCTCGGTCCAGTGGCGAGCCGAGCCAGGCTCGGCTCGGCACTGAGGCGAGCCCAAAAAACCGGCTCGGCTCGGCTCGAGGTCAGCTCGCTAGCCGGCTCGTTGGCTCGCCGAGCCAGGACATTTTATCAGGAAATTAAACATTTATACAATAATTCATGTATTTGCAGTGAATAATATTAACTTACTAGTTACTACTAAATAATAGTAGTTGATTAGTTGCTCTCTATCACACTTGTAGGAAATAGAATTGTCTCAACATCATCTTCATCATCTTTTTCCTAAAAATATAAGCCATTAGTCATACTAAATTCCCTGCATGGGCTGGGCTGCCAAGCCAATTTGGCTCACGAGCCAGCTCGCGAGCCGAGACGAGCCGGCTCGGTGTTTTTGCGAGCCTGAAAAATAGGATCGGCTTGAGCTCGATCCGAGCCACGATCCTGTGCGAGCCGAGCCAGGCTCGGGCGAGCCCGAGCCGAGCCACGAGCAACGAGCTTATTTTCCAACCCTACAAAACGCTACCTGAATATCGGATACAGAGCTACCTGAAGTCTGCTCTTTCATCCGTGATCCAATTCTAGACAGCACACTTTAACAGATCATAACTAATGCTATATGACTCCAAATTAAGAAAATGGTGATATTTTTAGAACCTATAAGAAATTTCCCAACTTTTTCTAGGTATTGAGAAATTTTGATTCGGCTACTAACTAGCCATAAATTGCAATTTCTCGCAAGCACTGTGTAACATCCCAAATTTTTGCTTTTATTGAGTTTAATGTGCATTTGGAATTTTTGGAACTTTCTGGAATTTATTTGGATTTAATTTGAATTAAGTCCTTTATTGAATTATTTAAATATTTGAAAATTTTATATAAAGTTTTATTAAAAATATTTTATTTGAGTCCAAAATGTCTCAAAGTATTTTTCAGAATTTTTCTGACATTTTTGCTATTTTCTCGCTTTATTTGAATTACCAGAGGTATATTAAATAATAAAAAAGGAAAAATCAGAAAAACCCTAACGGGTCCGACACGTTAACCCAACCCGTTAAAATTGCGCCACTCAACCCGAACCCTAAGCCTAACCGCGCCCGCCGTTGGATCTCGATCCAACGGTTTGTGTTTGGCCACGTCGCATCGGGGGTAAATGGACCCGATCGAACCGCACTTGGGCAATCTCGGTCATTTACTGTGGACACGTGTACACGTGTGATTGTGGAACGTCGGTTGTCCGTGTCGCCGCCAGACTCCGCCACCGCCTTGCAACCAACCTCGGTTGTTGTGAGATTCGCGGACGCCGAGGCCCCTACTTAATGTCATGATATCACCACCGCTTTCTCTTTTGCCGTGCTCACTGTTTGCTCCACCTCTCATCGCTAGAGCCACCGCATTGCGACCGCGATTGCTCGTCAGAGTCGAGAGGGGAAACCGCGTCGGCTTTTGGTGGATTACGCCGTCGTTAGGACGTCTCCACCGCTCCAATGCCCAGATCCAAACTCACGAAGACGAGGCGCTTCGGAGGAGACAATTCACTTCGCCAGAACCACTCCGAAACATCGTGCCCTAGGTCTTTGTCCTCGTCTTCGACTAGCCAGCTTCGCTGCGCTGTCGTCGACGCTCGCGAGCTCTCTCCGCCATCCGATCTCAGGTGAGCCGACCAGATTGAGCCACGTAGATGCAAACAAGAGAATTAGATCAAATTAGTGTAGATCATTAGATCTAGATCGTAGCGTGTAGATTTGGCCACTTAAGTGCTTTCCAGAGCTGTAGGTCAGATCTGATCTGTGCCGTTGGATCTTGGATGAATGGTTTAGATTGATTCGCATAACCTTGGATCAGATTTATTCTTAGCCGTTCGACCTGTAGTGTGCGGTCAGGATTGGCTAGTTGTTTTGCTTTAAGATCTAGTAGTGACCATTCGATTTAGATCCGAGAGCTCAGATCAAGCCACGTGGTGTCCACGGCACTGTGACACCACGGAGTGTCGTAATCTTATAAAATGTGAATGTTGAGGTCAAAACATTATAAAATATGAAATCGGAGGTTAAAACTATACGTTGTGAGGTTTATTCGCATTTCCGGGCTGTTTTCGGGAGTTTGGGCCTCTCCAGGGGAGTTCGGGCCCAAGGGGGATGTGTCGTGGGCCTTGGTGGGAGGATTTTTGGGCCCATGAGGGAGGGGGAGGCAGGATAACCTGCCTTGGGGGTGTCCTCCCCCTGCCCACATGCGCCCCACAACCCTAGCCGCCACTCCACCTCCTCCTCCCACCACCCAAGCCGCCACCCCCACCTTTGGGCTCCTCCTCTCCCCCTTGCGCCATCCCCTCCCCTCTAAACCACCCCTTGATGCCCTAGGGAAGCCTCTCCACCTCACCACCCCGAAGATCCGTCCATTGGAGCGCTCCGCGACGAGGAGATCCGGTGGATTTGGAGCGAAGAAGGAGATCGCGCGAACCGGGAGGAGATCCGTTGGTTCTTTGTTCGTCGGGTGAAGGAATGGCCACGGGAATCCTTGGGGTTGGTCCAGGTACTGTTCTAAGGGTTGATATCATGTTTTTAGATCAATTGGTGGTGCTGTAATTGGGTAGATTAGATGAAATCTAGAGTTTGCCACGTTCTCTGTTTCGGGCAGCATGAGCAGTCGACCTAGGGTTTGGGTTTTCGCCAATTTAGATTCGGAATTTGGTCGGCCGCTTGTTGAAGAAGTAGTAGGTAATTTCAATGCCTTTCAGTGGGTATAAAGAACGTCCAATTCCGCCCAGCCGTTTGAAAGTTATGCTCATTTTACCAAACGTGTTAAAAACTGTGACGTGATTGGATCAGATCACGGTATTCTGTAGATTAAACCACTTTAGATTCCGAATCAGTTTTTCCATATACTTATAAAAAGTTAGAAAATTTCCTAAGCTACGCGAGGATGTACTCGTTTAATCGATTCGGAGTCTTAGAACCCGAGTTATGCTCGTTGCAAGTCTGCTGTCCCGACGGGACAGAACCTTTGTTTTTGGGTTGTGCGAGTAGATTGCGAAGTCAGGGTAGAAGAGCGTTTGCGTATTGTTTTGTGGGCATGATTTTGAGTGTGTGGTGCCTATGTGCAGGTGGTGTGACCCCGGGAGTGCCCTCTACTTCTCGTCAATCCGTCGCCCGTGGTTGAGGCAAGTGTATTGGAATGGGTATCGGGTTGTATGATGCTAATATTGACTAGATGCAAATGGTTTATATGTTATGATACCTTGCCATGTGCATTGATTGCCCATGATATGATGAAATTGGTTATTATGATGCCATGTTATGCTTAATTCAATTATGCGCAAGTTGTTTATGTTTATGGCATGTTTGCATACATGGCATGAGAGATGGCCCGGTCGGTGAGAAAGTCATAACTAGTCCGGTAAGGTCGGCGAGAACGTTATGACTAATCCGGAGCGCCAGTGAGTAAGACCTATATTGTGATTCCATCCACCACGGTGAGTGGAAGCGATGTGTAGGCACCCTCCATCTACGGGATGGAAGGGGGAAGAGGGTGCACGCCGACGGGTGTGCACTCAGCAATACCGGTATATACTTCCAGGAGACATGTGCATTGCATTGCATTGCATTATATGATGATCTTATATGATGATGATATATGATGATGTCAATGATATGCATACACTGTGAATATGAAATGTTTATGATGTTGTATGTGAAAAGTGGTGATGAAGGTATTGGAATGTATTTTCTTGTTCCATTGCAATATACTTGCTGAGTGATGAACTCGCGCTTGTGTTTATGTTGTTTTTCTTAGGTACCATGAAACCGGCATGCGGGAAAGGGGGCTAGTCACACGTCATCACTTAGCATCACACATTTAATCAATGACATGTTCCTTCCTTTAATTGTGATGGTTAATTCACTGAACTAAACTGTGGTTTTGATGCTTTGTTGGTTGCCATGAGTAAATGATTAGTCCATATTTGACATGAGACGGATAGGCTTATATCCTTAGCTGTATGATGGCTGAAATTCCTGTTTTCTCACGTTATTGCTATCGTTCTTTATGCTATCTTGATATGTTAAGATTGTTGTTGCTTCAATTCATGGAAAAACAAAGGAGATGTTGCCAAAATTTTCGGTATTAGCATTTGCTCCTTTGCTGTAATTTACTTGAAATTGTGGCATTTAGAGGTTGCTTAGTCTATGTTGCATTCGGGCGTATTAAATGCCGGGGTGTTACAGTTGGTATCAGAGCGGGCTGTAGGTCCCTGGAATGTGTATTTTTAGTGTCATGCAATAGGATACAACTAAAATGTGATGTGGAATAACTTAGAAACATGGCTTAGGTTTTAACTAAAATTTTGTCATAGGATAGCAACATTAAAACTTGCAAAAGTGGTATAACTAATCTAAAATTTGACACACATGGATGCACAGTAGGAAAGGGTATGGGTATCGTTTCTTTACGCTTAAATGTTGTATTTAAGCTCTGATGTTGAATGCTTCATTTGATAATGCATGTTGCTATGTCAATGAGATAAATGATTGAATTGTTCTTGTTGTTGTGATAGAGTGGGGTTGTGGTGCCGAAGGGTTTCGGTCACCTCTTTTTGTTCATAGTAAGGGTGTGGTTTGATGGTGTGGCCGGTTAGCGCCATCACCGTAGAACTATTATCCCCTGTGGGAGAAGAGTGCTTATCCTTTCTGTCAAAGACCGGGTAGTTGGCTGGAGTCGAATAGAAGAGTTCGTGGTGGATTCTTTCAGTTGCTCTTTACTGTTCTAACGGTCGGTTTGGTTGGTTTTCTTGGCTCTGGTTGATTGAAATCAAAAGAAAAGTGTTTGGAATTGGATTTTCGCGGAGTGTCCCTTCGGTGTTTCTTGGTTTTGTCTTCTTTGGGTGAAGACAAAGAAGAAGAGTTTTGTGTTGCGCGTCTTTTGGTCGCCTTTGGCTTTGACACCAGTTTTGTTGGTTGCCTTGCAAACAAAAGTATAGTTTTGGTTCTTGTGTGTCTTACTATGAGTTTAAAAGAAGTTATCGAAGCGCGTACAAAAAGTTAAGTTGTGTCGATTTATGTTTTGTGCCTTTGTCCGTAAAGGTTTACTTGATCGCTTGGTTCCTTCCTGTGGGAGTCTTTAAGATTGAAATGTGTTTTGGAGTCATGTCCCATTGCAACTTTGAGAGTCAAGCTTCTTTGTGAGTTTTGGTTGAGTATTAAAAGAAAAATGCTGCAAATAAAGTAAGTATTCGTTTGACTGAAATTACTTGTCAAAATTGAAAATTGTTGTTTAGCATGTTATGTAGTATGTAACAATATGGTTTATGGAAATGATGTACACCTTAGTTAATTTGCGAGTTGAATCAATTAAATGTAATTGTTACCTTTAGCTTGAGATTAAATGAACCTCTAGTGATGTAGAGTACCCTATAGTGGGAATGATTAAATGTGTTAATGTACATGCTTAGAATCTGTTGCTTTGCTTTAAAAGTGCTTATGACCCCCGATTATGTTTAAAGTTTTAAACCCTGATGCATAGTTAGAACATTAAGATGATGTAGACTGCTGTTATTGTTAAAGAAACTTTGTTGGTTGTTTAAAGATGTTCTAATCTAACGGGTTAATGGAGAAATTTAATCGTGTTGGTTAGTGACTTTAATTTGGAAGTTGATTAGAGTTGCTATTTATGTTGTTGCAAACCATTAGTATATTTGGAAGTATGCAGTTGTGTCTCTACAATGCTAGTATTGATATCAATTGAGAAGACATAAGACTTATTGTTAATGATGTTGTTAAGGGCAGTGTTAATGGTAGTATTCAATCTATTTTAAATAGTTGGAGTATGTTGTGTGGTGGTAATTTTGTTATAACCTATGTATAGGGTAGCTAAAAGTAATGTTGTTGGTTGATGATTATGCCGATTATTGATATTGATGACTTAGTAGTGGTGGTAATTGTGTAGATTACTTGTTGGAAACCATTGTTAAAATGGAGATTATTGTAACATGTTGTGATGGAGTGAACCTTAGATGATTAACATGATGTAGAATTTTATCCCTAATGAATGTATGTCTTAGAATCATAGTTATGAACTCTGACTTGTAGAGATAATATTTACATGTTGAAAGTCATTGATTAATTGAATCAGTTCCGATTGTCGAAAAGTTGATGAATGGATGGTATAAAAAGAGTATAGGTTGATCATGCTGAAAGATTTGTTGAAATACTATGTTTCAAACTTGGAATAAGATGTATTGTGAGTTGGTGATCCGTGGGGATCATGTCAATGTAGTCTTGGTTGGGTGCCTTTTTAATAAGCATCATAAACCTTAATTAAAGTTGTTGGGAATGGTAACTAGAGAAAGAAATTGTTATGTAAATTTTGTTAAATCCGGTTGGACTTTCTCAATGAGTAAGTAGTGAATTTTGAAGTCTTTAATGGAAAACGTAGTGGAATAATAGAGATGATTGCAATTATGCTAAGCTGGTGTTTAAAAACCTTCTGGGCTTGTTTGGTTGTTTGCTATCTTGGTTGAATGCTTTTGGTCAGAGTGTTCCTTATGTTGAGTTTCAGAGTTTTCCCTAAAACTCGTAGAAATTGGTGGCAATCTCTGGTTTTGGCGAATTTGTTTAGTTTGTGCTATGAGTATGGATTTTTACACCCAAAAGTTGTTGAGTGGATCGTGCTTCTTCGAGTTCGCACTAAATTATCTTTGGAATCATTATTTTAAAAGGAAGCAGATGGTCATAATGGGTTGTGTTGGAAACTTTTGAGTTAAGCCCTTGATGTGTAACTCTTTTTTGGCTAGAGTTGGAGTTATTTGGAAAATCTGTGTGGTGCTTGCAAGTGCATCAAAAGGTGGTTTTTGCGGATGTTTCATCGGTGATGCTGTGCAGATGTTTAACTTTGGAGCCGATGTTCTTTTCCAAAATGTTGATTGTGGTTAAAGTGCGGGGTTTTGCAAGTTTAGTTCTTCAATTGACATGGGTTCTTTTACGACGTGATGTTTCCCTGTTAATGGTGTTGCCATCATAGTTTATATGAATTTCGCAGCCATCGATGTTAATTGTGTTTCAATCATGTGGTACTGAGGAAGAAGTTTTTTTTGAGAATGACTACTTGCTATTGTTTATAGATGTTTAATGATGAAAGAGTCGATGAGTCAGGTCGGTGAGAAAGTCATATATGGATATATGACTAATCCGGAGTGCTCTTGAAAAGTTTGCATTCATGTCATGAATTGAGATTTCCATTGCTCTCTAGCATGAAAAGAAAGAGTGAATAATTTCTACCATTTGGCTATGCTGTAAGAGGATTGGGTTTCCTTGTCTCCTTGAGAGTTATTACAGCGGTTGTGGATTCTTTCGATTGATTGAGAATCGGTTTTCTCTTCCACAATATTGTTTTGGTTCAAATGGGATGTTTGGCTGTGGTGAAAGGGAGTCGAGTTGTCATTGATTGTTGAGAACTTCTGTCAAGGAATTGTGTGGGGTCTCTCTGTTGGTTTGAGTGCTTCCCGATGCGAAATGTATCGCATTGATTTGAGATTTGAGTTTTTCCTTTGCGGCTTGACTTAGGAAAAAGAAAAGAAAAAAGGGAGTGGTCTTTGGATGTTGTCGAATCTTTGTTCCAAAGTGATTCATAGCGCTTTGGATTCAAGTTGATGAATGTGGTTCATCCGGCTAAAAGGGAGTTGCTTCTTGTTGGCATTCTCGTTTGACATATGAATAGAAAGGCTTATGAAATTGTTGAGTAAATGGAAGATTATTGCTCATGGGCTTGGTAGTTTTTGAGTGAGGAAATGTGAGGGCAAGACCCTCATAAAAAAAAGGAAGAATCAGTTGTGGTTGATAAGAATCTACAACCCTAGCTTGGTCTAGGCGTAGAAGATTGGTTGTGATTCAAAAGGTGGTTATGATGGAAGCTTGTGATGTTAGTTCAAGTTTTGTTGAGATTAATGAGATGTGGTAGACAAGTTGAGGAGTGAAATTAAGGTTTGTGAATGAAGTTGAAAAGAGAAGTTGTACTCATTTCATCAGGTTGGTTGTGATAGTAGTATGAAGGGTTTGACGTGAGGGTTTGGGCATATGTAGTATTTTCAATTGAGCCCTTTAATGGGTGAAATCGAGGAATTCGATTGGGGAATTGGAAGTAAAGGTGGAATCGTGAGAGGATTGCACTCTGTTGAGCTAAAATCAACATTTTCTCGCCAAGTGTTGGTTTTGAGAACTCGCTTGTCTTTTGTTCTGGTTTAAGTCTTTGTGTGAATGTTTTGGTGTTGCAAAGAAGTCTTTTGTCCCTTGGGGACTTTGTTGTTGATTTTAGCGTTCTTCGGATTTGAGGTCGAATCCTGTTTAAGGGGGGGAGAATGTGACACCACGGAGTGTCGTAATCTTATACAATGTGAATGTTGAGGTCAAAACATTATAAAATATGAAATCGGAGGTTAAAACTACATGCTGTGAGGTTTATTCACATTTCCGGGCTGTTTTCGGGAGTTTGGGCCTCTCCGGGGAAGTTCGGGCCCAAGGGGGATGTGTCGTGGGGCTTGGTGGGAGGATTTTTGGGCCCATGAGGGAGGGGGAGGCAGGATAACCTGCCTTGGGGGTGTCCTCCCACTGCCCACATGCGCCCCACAACCCTAGCCGCCATTCCACCTCCTCCCACCACCCAAGCCGCCACCCCCCACTTTGGGTGCCTCCTCTCCCCCTTGCGCCATCCCCTCCCCTCTAAACCACCCCTTGCTGCCCTAGGGAAGCCTCTCCACCTCACCACCCCGAAGATCCGTCCATTGGAGCGCTCCGCGACGAGGAGATCCGGTGGATTTGGAGCGAGGAAGGAGATCGCGCGAACCGGGAGGAGATCCGTTGGTTCTTTGTTCGTCGGGCGAAGGTATGGCCACGAGAATCCTTGGGGTTGGTCTAGGTACTGTTCTAAGGGTTGATATCATGTTTTTAGATCAATTGGTGGTGCTGTAATTGGGTAGATTAGATGAAATCTAGAGTTTGCCACGTTCTCTGTTTCGGGCAGCATGAGCAGTCGACCTAGGGTTTGGGTTTTCGCCAATTTAGAGTCGGAATTTGGTTGGCCTCTTGTTGAAGAAGTTGTAGGTAGATTCAATACCTTTCAATGGGTATAAATAACGTCCAATTCCGCCCAGCCGTTTGAAAGTTTTGCTCGTTTTACCAAACGTGTTAAAAATTGTGACGTGATTGGATCAGATCACGGTATTCTGTAGATTAAACCACTTTAGATTCTGAATTAGTTTTTCCATTAGTAAAAGTTAGGAAATTTCCTAAGCTACGCAAGGATGTACTCGTTTAATCGATTCGGAGTCTTAGAACCCGAGTTATGCTCGTTGCAAATCTGCTGTCCCGACGAGACAAAACCTTTGTTTTTGGGTTGTGCGAGTAGATTGCGAAGTCGGGGTAGAAGAGTGTTTGCGTATTGTTTTGTGGGCATAATTTTGAGTGTGTGGTGCCTATGTGCAGGTGGTGTGACCCCGGGAGTGCCCTCTACTTCTCGTCAATTAAATGCAGTGGTTGAGGCAAGTGTATTGGAATGGGTATCGGGTTGTATGATGCTAATATTGACTAGATGCAAATGGTTTATATGTTATGATACCTTGCCATGTGCATTGATTGCCCATGATATGATGAAATTGGTTATTATGATGCCATGTTATGCTTAATTCAGTTATGCGCAAGTTGTTTATGTTTATGGCATGTTTGCATACATGGCATGAGAGATGGCCCGGTCGGTGAGAAAGTCATAACTAGTCCGGTAAGGTCGGTGGGAATGTTATGACTAATCCGGAGCGCCAGTGAGTAAGACCTACATCGTGATTCCATCCACCGCGGTGAGTGGAAGCGATACGTAGGCACCCTCCATCTACGGGATGGAAGGGGGAAGAGGGTGCACGCCGATGGGTGTGCACTCAGCAATACCGGTATATGCTTCCAGGAGACATGTGCATTGCATTGCATTGCATTATATGATGATGTTATATGATGATGATATATGATGATGTCAATGAGATGCATACACTGTGAATATGAAATGTTTATGATGTTGTATGTGAAAAGTGGTGATGAAGGTATTGGAATGTATTTTCTTGTGTGCTGACGTCAGCAGTGACATCATCAGTGGGGCCCATGTGTCAGCGTGATAGAACCGTGTGGACCGGGTCCACCGTGGACCAGAGCCGATCGTGGATCCAGTCCATGCACCGACTGACGCAAGCATGATGTCATTAATTGGTTTTCCTTTAGAAAAATAATTTGGCCGAAAAAGAAAATAGTGTTGACGTCACGCTGATGTCATTATTTCGAATTTCCAGTAGAAAAATAATTTCTTTAATTCGATTTATTCTTTTATTTGAATGTTCATACTTCAAATCACTATAACGTTTGCGTTTGAACTCCGATTGAGGTGATTCCAATTTCTACAAATTTGTAAAATTGAGATCTATTTAATGGTGCATTTTATTTAATTTTTGGAGTTGAATTGCTCTCTATTTTGGATATTTATTGTTTATTTATTTGTTACGCATAGACGTTGAATTGCCTGAAGGCTTCGAGGGAGAGGTGTTCACTCAAGAAGAAGGTCCAGAACCTAATCAAGATCTTTTTCAAGGCAGGTTGTGCTTTGACCATATTGATCCTACATTTAAAATTTATGTTGTTTTAAAGTACTGCATGCTAGTTTTAATTAAAATGCTTTCAATTAATTTGGGAATAGCTACACACCCCCCTTGAATTATGTCACCTTGTTAATTATCATATGCCCTAATTCATTTGTAACCCTGGATTGTGAATTAATAGTTGGATATTATTAAATTGCCAATAGGTGTTAATGAGACCAACAGTAATTGTTTAGCCATGCTTCGTGCTATTGACATAATTTTTGGAATGCAAACATAACATTGAATAATGGTTTATGGAATGTATTTTGAGTTAGAGTAAAGATGCCACATGATAATATTGATATGTAGAAGCCTGTGTGGGTCTACATAGATGTTGAGTTATTATTGGCATGTGTTGCACAATAATCAACTGGGGTGGGAAACGATTTAGACGGGGGCAAATGGCATGGGAATGGTGGGCCTGTGTGGCAATGGGTGATGAGTGAATGAGAGGGCTGTGTGCCATTTGAGTGTTGGAAGTCTTGCCTCGGTCATCTAAGGACTTAACCTTGCAAAAATTTGAACTGAGTCTAACATACAACCACATGTCTGGAATGGGACAGACCTAGTTGAGTAAGTTACTAATAACTTGCATGTGGTACCTCAGGGTGATAGCTATGCAGGGGTGTAGTTGTATAGGGGAGCATACCTGTGCTGCAGCTTGGTACCCATCCAACGGTATGTGTCGGTCCTATACTTTAGCTCTGTGTGAGGGGAGTGATAGTGAAGGCAGTACTGAGGAGGTTCACTTGTTAAGTTAGACATTTCCGAAAGACTTTGTTACGGTTAATCGCCTGTGTGGTGAGCAACTGTATCTTTTGGGTAAAGTGTATAACCTCTGCAGAGTGTCAAAACTATTCAAATAGACGAGTCCGCGGTATTGGACAATACTCGGGGATTATAGTCAAGGGTTAGACTTTCATAAAAAAAACCTTGGGATAGTGGACACTTGGTATGCAAATGTTGAAATTGATCCAGGTGAATAAATGCTTTACTTGAAAATGAATTGTGCAAGTTACTATTATTATTATTGTTTTACTGCTTTCCAATTTACTATTGTTATTTGTGAATATTGGTTATTGTAAAAGAACTGCTTCAACCTGTCATTTGGAATAAGCCGTGCATGTAGTTATTAGACCTGCATTTTGTACATGACTTGCTGAGTGCTTTAAGTATTCACCCCTTGCAACAACACAAACATCAGCTGAGGAGAAGTCAATGCCAGCACTGGAGGAGGAGTACCCGGAGGAGCCTACGAACTGAGGAGCGAGCCTAGTCAGTTGCCTGTGGCATATTGGTTGGCGCGACGAGTTTATTTATTTTCTGCTGCAAGTTTAATTACTTGAGACTTAGCCCTGCGAGGCGTATCTTGTTGGTTGACTATAAGGTTAACTCAACAAGTTATATCTTAAATAAAGTCTTTATTTCTTATTTCACTGTGTATGATTGTGATACTTCATCTATGTTGAGACTGTGTGCACTAGCGTGATCCTGAACTAGTGCTAAACACACAGAGGGTCCGGATTTGCATATTCGGGTCCCAACACACTGTCAGCAGCGATAAAATGCTGGATAGCAGGCAATTAAACAGCCATAACTTTTAATCCACCCAACCAAAATTCATGATCTTGGTCTCTAATTAAAGTTAAGACGACGATCTACAACTTTTTCCACAGCCAATCCTACTGGAACTGATCACAGGTAGCCCAAAACTCGGTTTGAATGTTAGATCCAGATCTGTCCGAATTCTGATTTTACCACAAAACAATTCAGTGATCAATCCAAATGACAAATACCAGGAGAAACTACCAAAGCAACACCCAAATACAAAACCCAAATGAAGGACCATGCGGAGGTCCATCAATGTTTGTGATGAGTATTTGATATTATTTGAGTAAGGTGTGCTTAGGTTTGAGTTTGATTTGAATTGGAATTCAAAAGGAAGCAATTTGGGTTGTGTTAGCTTCTTGCGGTACTACCGGCCTATGGCTGACGGTAGTACCAACATGATGAATAAGACATGATTAATTGTGAGCAATTGAATTATTATTGCATATTATTGTTGAACAATGCTATGTGAGGTGGTTCCTTGTCTTTGTTGGTTGCAGGGCTTCGTTCCGTGGTCATGGTGAGGCGAAGGATGGCCGAGACTAGGCGAGGTGTGCCAGAGGTCCGAAAGGCCGATGATCGCCGGAATGAAGCGGGTGCAAGTCAAAAGGTTAAGGGAATCTTGTGGATGCTGGCTTGAAGCTACCGTGTCAAGAAACCCATTGGGTCATAGTTTTAGGAGTTAGAGTAGCGGTAAAGTTAACTGATGGATAAAACCCAGTTGTTAGTGGATTTCGGGTTAGCCCAATAGAGAAGTATATGGGATCAAATCATGGCTCTTGGAGGTTGTCTTAGGATTGAAGCAACCCATCCAATGGTGGACTTATCTTAGCACCATTAAATAGATTTCAATTTTACAAATTTTTAGAAACTGGAATCACCTCAATCGGAGTTAAAACGCAAAAGTTATAGCGATTTGAAGTTTGAAAATACATTTAAAAGAATAAACCGAATTACTTCATTTATTTTTCTATTGAAAAATCAGAAATATGATGTCATGCTTGCGTCAACGCCGAATTTCTTTTTCAACCCAATTATTTTTCTAAAGGAAAATTGATTTATTGCACAACGCTTGCATCATCCGGTGCATGGACCAGGTCCACGGCTCGGCTCTGGTCCACCATGGACCCGGTCCATGAAACAGTTCAGAGACTAACTCGTGGGCCCGCCTTGCTGACATCATTGCTGACGTCACCTACGCACGGTTCAGCCCGACTAATAGCTAGGTCCCATAGATGACACCATCATGATGTCATCGCTGATGTCACTCGCGCGGGAACAGCCGCTGACGTGTGGGCCTAATGCTGACGTCAGCGACGATCAAGCGGCTCGGCAGCGGCACTTCGGATTCTGCGCATGACGTGGCACGCTCGAATTAGCTCAGGCGCGGCGGTCCTTGCAGTGGTATTAATAGCGCCTAGGCGGGCATGTCCAAGCCGAAAATCATGAAGAAGCCGTTGCGATGGCGGTATTAATAGAACCTAGGCATGGGCAACGTGGCCACATCTTGCCCGTCCACACGATGCAGATCCAACGCACCGCAATTCGCGCATGACGTGGCTCTCCCCCAGCCGTTGGATCTCGATCCAACGGTGGCTGGATTATGGTTAGGGTTTAGCGGGTCAGGCTGGGCTTCACGGGTCTGGTCTAGGTCCAATGGGCCCGACCCAATTAGGGTTTGGTGATTTTTCAACGGTTTTATTAATTAAAATAATCCCAATAATTCAAATAAATCAAGAAAAATAGCAAAATACTCAGAAAAATCCCAGAAAAATTTTGGGAAATACTTTGAGACATTTTGGACTCAATTGAAATATTTAGAACAAAATTTTATATGAAAATTTTAAATATTTAATTAATTCAATAAAGGACTTAATTTAAATTAAATCCAAATAAATTCTAGAAAATTCCAAAAATTCAAATAACTCAATAAATTCAGTAAACGCAAAAATTGGGATGTTACAAATCTCCCCCCTTAACGGAATCTCGACCTTGAGATTCAGGGCTAACTAAGGAATAGGTCAGGAAACTCTTTCTTCAGGTCCTCTTCGTGCTCCCAAGTTGCCTCATTTTCCGAATGGTTGCTCCACTGGACTCTGCAGAAGCGGGTTGACTTGTTTCTTGTCTCTCGATCCATTGTGTCCAAAATCTTCACTAAATGCTCCTTGTACATCAGATCTTCTTGTAGCTCGATCGACTCTAATGGAGTTTGCACATCTGGCACTCGGAGACATTTCTTCAATTGTGACACATGGAACACGTCATGCACTCCTGCCAACGACTGCGGCAACTCCAACTGGTAAGGGACTTCACCTCTGCGGCTCAAGATCTTGAATGGACCAATATATCGCGGTGCGAGTTTCCCTTTGTCATGGAATCTTTTAACTCCCTTGAGAGGCGTAGCTCTAAGGTATACAAAATCTTCGAGTTCAAAGCTCAACTCTCGGCGACGATTGTCGGCATAAATCTTTTGTCTTGATTGAGCGATCTTCAATCTCTCCCTAATCATGGCAATCTGCTCTTCAGCGTCTTGGAGAATATCTGGTCCAAAGACATGGTGCTCTCCAGTCTCACTCCAATTCAATGGCGTTCGACAGGGTCGACTATACAACGCTTCAAATGGTGACATTTGCAAACTCGCCTGGTAACTATTATTGTAACTGAACTCGGCATACGGTAGAAATTTGCCCATGAGGTAGCATAAGCTAGAGTGCAAGCTCTTAACATGTCCTCCAAAATCTGATTGACTCTTTTTGTCTGACCATCCGTCTGCGAATGATACGATGTGCTAAAGTTCAAACGGGTCCCCATGGCTTCATGTAACTTATTCCAAAACATGGAGGTAAATTGGGTACCTCTATCCGACATAATTTTCTTTGGTACTCCATGCAAACAGACAATTCTTGACATGTATAGCTCTGCTAAGAGATCTCCTGAATAAGTGGTCTTCACAGGTATAAAGTGAGCGGCCTTGGTCAAACGATCCACTATAACCCATATGGAATCGTATCTACTCTGAGTCCTCAGCAAACCGGTAATGAAGTCCATACTATGGAGAACATAGCTACCGGGTATGCTCACAAGAGTTTAAGAAGACCTGGTAAGAAGAGACAATTGGGACCAGGCAAGCGTCCTCAGCGCCATGCAAATCACCCCGCCGTGAACCGCAAGGAGTAACAGAAGGAGATCATCCCCTTGTAAAATATGATTGTAACCGAAAAGGATACTGTCCCCGATAAGGAAGGACACGATCTGCAGATTTGTAACCAACTCGGATTCCCCCCGTTGTAACCGAGTCGGACTCTACTATCTCTCCCTTTATATAAGAGATATAGGGACAACAACAAGAAAACCGACAGACAATCCCAGAACACAGGACTAGGGTTTTACCTCCACCGCAGAGGGCCCGAACCTATCTAAACCTTTGTCTTGTATTACCATCAAGTTCCCGATCTAGCTCCTAACCCCACAAATACACCCTCCCACATTCATTGCCGATACTAAACGTCGACACATACCAATTTCCTCACACTTCCATTCAGGTATCTTTAGTGGCTGTAGCAATCCCGTTGGCCTCTAATGCATTGCTTTGACTCTTTGGCATATGTCGCATAACGCAACATACTCGGCAACTTCACGCTTCATACTTGGCCACAAGAATCTCTCTTTTAGGTTTTGATACATCTTGGCACATCCCGGATGAATCAAGTACTTGGAATCATGAGCTTCTTCCAGAATCAACTGCTTCAGCCCCTTCTTGTTCGGCGCACAAATCTGTCCTTCCATCCATAGGGTACCTTTTTCATCCAAGTTGAAATCCTTAGCTCTGCCTTCCTCCATCTTGGACTTGATCCTCTTTATCTTATCATCATCCTTTTGTCCTTCTTCGATCTAGTCTTTTAAAGTAGGCTTCACTTCCAAAGCTGCCAAAAATCCATCGGATACCATTTCCAGCTTCATTTTCTGAAAATCCCTACATAGCTCAGCCTAACTCTCCTTTATTAGCATATTCACGGTATGGCTCTTCCGACTCAAAGCATCGGCCACCACATTGGCCTTGCCGGGATGGTAATGGATTCCGACATTATAGTCCTTGATTAACTCCAACCATATCCTCTGCCTCATATTCAGGTCTGACTGAATGAAGATATACTTAAGGCTCTTATGGTCCGTATAAACTTCGCATCTATTTCCAATGAGGTAATGATGCCATTAGTTCAAAGCATGCACTACAGCAGCTAATTCTAGGTCGTGCGTCGGGTAATTCTCTTCATGCAGCCTTAATTGCCTGGATGCATAAGCAACTACCTTTCTATTTTGCATCAACACGCATCCAAGCCTCTGATGATGCATCAATATAAATATCGAAGCTTTGGTGAATATCCGGTAAGACTAGCACTGGTGCTGATGTCAACCGTTTCTTCAACTCTTGAAAGCTCTTTTCGCACTCCAGCGTCCATACAAACTTCTTCTCCTTCTTCAACAATTGTGTAAGGGGTCTAGCAATCGTTCAGAATCCTTCAATGAATCGATGGTAGTATCCCGCCATTCCAAGGAAACTGCGGATCTGAGTAACCATTTTTGGTTGCTCCCAATGCAATACTGCTTCCATTTTGCTCGGATCGACTGCAACTCCCTCGGCAGTCATCACGTGTCAAAGAAATTTCACTTTACTCTTCCAAAATCACACTTGCTAAACTTGGCAAATAAATGTTGTTCTCTTAACTTCTCTAGAACTAGCCTCAGATGTTCGGCATATTCTTCTCTTGTCTTGGAGTAGACAAGAATGTCATCTATAAACACGACGACAAACTTATCCAGGTATTCCATGAAAACTTTATTCATCATATTCATGAAATATGCTGGCGCATTCGTCAGACCAAAAGACATA
Source organism: Rhipidocladum racemiflorum (assembly GCA_036346355.1). NCBI lineage: Eukaryota > Viridiplantae > Streptophyta > Magnoliopsida > Poales > Poaceae > Rhipidocladum > Rhipidocladum racemiflorum. The sequence goes on from CM070579.1 coordinate 9,882,442, forward strand.
ACGGTGAACTCGTAATGTCCGTATGTTGACGAGAATGCAGTCTTCGGTATGTCTTCGGATCGAATCTTCAGTTGATGATATCCCAATCAAAGATCAATCTTGGAGAAAACTCCAGCTCCTCTTAACTAATCAAACAAGTCATCTATCCTGGATAGCGGATATTTATTCTTTATCGCCACATCCTTGAGTGCACGATAATCAATACACATCCTGAAACTGCCATCCTTTTTCTTAACGAACAGAATTGGTGCTCCCCACGGCGACGAACTGGGTCTTATGAAACATTTCTCCATCAACTCCTGAATCTGCTTCTTCATTTCAGCTAACTCATCGGTAGACATCCGATAAGGTATCTTGGCTATTGGGGCTGTACCAGGTACTAGCTCGATCATGAACTCAATATCCCTATCCGACGGCATACCGGGTAGATCTTTTAGAAAAACATCCGGGTACTCCCTGACCACTGGTACATCTTCTATGCTAACTGTTTTCATGCTGTTGACCATCAGATGTCCATCTCGAATGGTGGTTGCTTGAAACTAAACTTTTGTACCATTTGGGCTTTCGACTGATACGACTCTTTGTCCATAGTCTAACACAGCCTTGTGCTTTGCCAACTAATCCATTCCCAATATAACATCTAGGGTCTAGGTATCCAATATAATAAGCTTTGCTAAGAACTCTACCCCATTTATTAGTAACTTTACCCCAGAATATCCTATCTCAGATCGGAGTTCTGATCCAAGGGATTGGACTAGCAACACATGTCTAAGGTTCACCATTCTTAACCCATTTCCAACAGCAAAATTTCGAGATATAAAAGAATGCGAAGCTCCAGAATTAAACAAAATTGTTGTAGGTACTAAGTTAACTAGGAACTAAGCCAGTACGACGTCCGTTGCATTCTGGACTGCATCAGCGGTGATGTGGTTGACTCGACCTCTCGTCGTGGCTTGGGGTGTGGCTCTATCTTGAGCAGCTCCACGGTTCGTCTCTGGTGCAGGTGTCCTTGCTGGCGTGGTTTCAAGGTTGAAGCGGACAGGCGTCACACCTCCTCCTCTCTTGGGACATTGATTGGCGAACTGCCCGGTTCATTGCAGCTGTAGCAACATCTCACAGTTGCTTGCTGACTTCCAGTGATTGCGTTGTTGGCTAGTGCTGGTGTCTGGTAACTCTGACCGGCAGGTCTTGGTGCTGGCAACGGTGTCTTGGTCACATTCCTGGGCTGAAACCTAAAGAACTGGTTGGGTGTAACCCTCATCCTCTGGGTTCCTGGGCGAGCTCCCTGTTGTCCCATCCTATGCTTCCGGTTGTCGTCCAGCTCCTTGCGCTTGTCCTCCAGTATAAGAGCCTTATTCACCAGCTCTTGGAAATCAGGAAAAGTGTGGGTAATCAATCCCACTTGTAGTCCTGAGTTCAATCCCTTCATAAAGCGAGACTGTCTAGCCTTGTCTGTCACCACGTCTTCAGGTGCATAGCGAGCTAATTGAGTGAACTTATTCAGGTAATCAGCTACTGACTGGCTGCCTTGCTTCAGCGCCCTAAATTCCTCCTTTTTCAGCTCCATTATTCCTTCGGACACATGGTACCGACGGAAAGCAGTAGTGAACTCCCAAGTGATCTCCTGTGGGTTTTCATGCGAAGTGTAGAAATTCTCCCACCATTCAACTGTAGTTCCTTCCAGCTGATGAGAGGCATAAAGTACTCTCTCATTTCCAGTGCACTGGGTTATATGCAGCTTCCTCTCAATGGACCTTAGCAAGTCATCTGCCTCTAGTGGATTGGCATTTCCAGAAAAGGTCGGCGGACGGGCCCTCATGAATTCTAACAATCTTGAGTACGGACGTTGTCCCTGATTGGCTTGATTGTTCTGATTAGCGATGGCTTGGGTGGTGACTTGTTGCATTTGCTGTAGCATGCATCAGCTGCGTCTACGCGGCAAGGAAAGCTCCAAAATTCTGCATGTCCACCGAGGTGTAGGTTGGGGCGTAGGTCTCTCATCGTTGGGGTTCCCACTGGGACGAGAACCACTTCCACTTGCACCATTATTGCCACGGGTGTTCATCATCTGTTGATTACTCCAAGGTTTGGAGGTAAGAGGGAAACAAGAGTAGACAAGTAATAGAGAAACTTATGCGGGGTGAAAGGTGTAACTCAAATCCAAACTTTATTATTTATTCAATAATAACTTAGTATGGTTGCTCACAATACCTAGGGGCTTTGGAACACATACCGCACACTCAGCAAGCATGAAAAATCCAAATTAAACTAACACACTAGAGTCTAATGCCTAAAGTGCGACTCTTATTATTCTAAGACGTGACTCAACACTCGAGTCTCAACCATTAAGCCTAACACTCACTCATCAATCCAACTAGGATGGGGACCTCCTGGCGGGTACACTGGTGGGTGTGGCGGCATCGGCGTGAACCGATCGCCATGCCCCTGAATTGCAGTGGTCGACGAAGCTGCATCCTCAGCCTCAGGCGCCTATTGCTGCTTCAGCTCGGGCTCCGGCTCTGGCTACACCTCCTGTGGATCCTCCTCGTCGAGCTCCAATTGTGCCTCTGGCTCCTAGCCATACAACGCCTCCTCCAGCTCCCTAATCCTCTGTGCTGCCTAGACATTTGTACCCTGCAGACTCTTCTTGGCGGCCTTCAAAGCAGTATAGGCGGCGTCCAACTCCTGCACAGTCTGGCCCATCACCGCATCCTGCGTAGCAGTGAACCTGGCCAAGTGCACCACAGCAGCATCGCTCTCCAGGTCTATTGAAGCACTAGTGTCTCCTCCTCCGTGAGGGTGAATACAAAAAATAGACTCCTGCAACTCGTCACCGTAGGTGGCGGATATCTCCTCAAAGCAAGCCGTGCTATCTCCTGAATGCTGACTTCAAAAGTAGCCCTCCGAACTGTGATGCTGATGGGGTGACTCACCATTGTCTTCTCCTGGACATACACCGTGATCTTAGTGACCATGTCTCGGGCCTTCCCGTTCACGATCCAAGAGATGGCCCTGTAGATCGGCCGCTCAAAGCCTCCCAATACCTAAAGCATCCTCCACAGCTCTGCGGCGTACGTAGCCTCCCTCACAATCACCATAGGTGTGAATCCTCTTCATCTGCCAACAGACACTCTCGTAAGAACGCAACATTTTAAAACACGATAAAAACAATAAGGATTCAGCAAAGGTATGAAACAAGAGAAATGGGATAAGTCAAGAGTTAATTCTTAATCTTGGCAAATTTTTAACTTTAGAAAATAGTTTTATCCTCTCTAGCAATCATTCTATCTAAGGGTAAGTCCTACAGTCAGTATGGTTCTGATACCACCTCTGTCAGGACTCGAATGTGCAAATCTGGATCCTCTGTGTTTTTCGCACTAGTCCAGGATCATGCTAGTGCACACAGTCTCAACATCGATGAATATCATAATCATACACAGCGGAATAACAAATAAAGTCTTTATTATAACAAAAGCAGTTGAGTCAACCTTATGGTTAACTTACAAAGATACGTCTCGTAGGGCTAAGTCTTAATCAAATAAACTGCAATGAAAATAAATAACCTCGTGGCGCCAACCAATATGCCACAGGCAACTGACTAGGCTCGCTCCCTAGTTCGTAGGTTCCTCCTGGTACTCCTCCTCCAAAGCTGGTGTTGATTCTTCCCCAGCTGGTGTTTGTATTGTGGCAAGGGTGAGTACTTAAAGCACTCAGCATGTCATGCACAGAAATGCAATTCTAATAGCTACATGCATGGCTTAATCCAAATGATGAGCTGAGGTGGTTCTTTTGCAATAAAGCAACATTCACAAGTAACAATAGTAGTTTGGAAAGCAGTAAAACAATAATAACAGTAATAACTTTCACAATTACTTTCTCAAGTAAAGCATTTCTCACTCCTAAACAAATTCATCATTTCCAAACCATGATATCCACCAACCCAACTTCATTTTATGAAAGTCTAACCCTTGACTGTAATCCCGGAGCAATGTCCAATATCGTGGACCCAGCTATTTGAATAGGTTGTACTCTCTGCAGAGGTTATACACTTTACCCACAAGATACAATCAAACACCACCATGGTGACACTACTACAAAACTGCAAATAGGAGACGCCCTATTAGTGGCGGTTTGTTTGGAACCGCCACTAATAGGAGTATCAGTGGCGGTTCTTGAGTGCAAACCGGTGCCAGGATCATTAGTGACGGTTTTTGTTCCGAACCGCCACAGATAGTGGCCTATCAGTGGCGGTTTGTGGTTATAACCGCCACAAATACTGCGACAACTATAAGTGGCGGTTTTAACCCTAAACCGCCACTGATAGTCCACTATCTGTGGCGGTTCGGAACAAAAACCGCCACTGATAGGTAGGTATTATAAGTGGCGGTTGGAGGACAAAACAGTCACTGATAATTAGCTTATTTGTGGCGTATCTAAAAAAAACACGCAACAAAAACAGATATCTGTGGAGGGTTTTGTTTCGAACCGCCACAAATAAAACCCCTATATATACTAGTCGCTACAAAGACTCTACAGAGCTCATGGTCATCTTCCTCCCGAGAAGAAAAGCAAAATTTCAGATCTGAGATTTTGTTTGCAAAGAAACTTGAGTTTTTACTGTAGGGTTGTTCCAAGGTGAGTAATTTGTTCTCCTCTCTTCATTTGTGGTGATGTAGTTGCAATTTAATGGCTAGATCTAGTTTATTTAAGATTTTGCTTTCTTGAATGGCAAAGCTTAGATTCAATTTTTATTTACCTAGCATTTTTAGATTAATTTATATCTAGATGATGAATTTATTACCTTGCTCCATTAGATTATTTGTTATCTACCTTTTAGATGACAAAATATGGCAAGCATATATTAAATTTATTTAATTAAGATTGTTGGATATTAATACACATTAAATTTAATGTATATGGTATATAGGTGATCATGAAGTTGCCTTGCATTTTGAGATGATGAATTATGTACCTCTTTGAGAGGATAAATTTAATTTTGGCTATGCATAGTACTTAAGATTTGTTTCTAATTACCATTAATTTTCTTACCGTTAGTGAGATGATGAATTTACTACCTTGCTCTATTAGATTAAGTTGTCTACCTTTTTTGGATGATAAATTATGATTGAGCATATATTAAATTTATTTAATTAAGGTTATTGGATAGTAACAAATAATGGATTAATGATTTATGTAATTAAGATTATTGCATATTATTAATTGTTACATTAATTAATTGTAGATGGACCAGGAGATGGATGTACAATGCGAACTGCTATAGAGAATACATCGACGGCAGATTCGCTTTTCTACGAGCAAATGAGGAGAACAGATTGCAAAAGAAGACGGAGTACATACAGTGTCCATGCATTGATTGCAAGAATGAGAAGATGTTTTCGGACAAAGACCAAATCCACTTGCACCTGATTCGGAGGGGCTTTGTACCTAGCTATACTGTTGGACAAGGCACGGTGAAGAGGAGATCATACTTCAATGTGATAATGTCGACGACGACGAAGCCGCCAATATGGCGGTGACATCGGGTATGGAACCGATGAGGATAGGTTGGTCGTTGACTATGACAATAATCTGGCTCAAATATTGCGCGATGAGAAGGAAACTACAGAGTGAGAGAGAGAGTTTAATCAGTTCAAGGGTTTGATAGAGGACTCGGAGAAACCTTTGTTCCGGGTTGCAAGGAGGAATACACAAAGTTGCACACTGTGCTTTCACTACTGAAATTGAAGGCAAGCAATGGTTGGTCCGACAAGAGTTTCACGGAGTTGCTACGTCTCTTAGCGGACATGCTTCAGAGGGCAACTTTGTTGCCTAAGACCACGTATTTTGCCAAGAAGGTTGTATGTCCCTTGGGATTGGAGGTAGAAAGAATACACGCGTGTCCAAACGACTGTATACTCTATCGCAAAGACTATGCAGACACGCATGTATGTCCGGTGTGCAAAGCATCGCGATACAAGCGTAAGGGCGAGGAAAACGAAGGCATAGAAGTGAAGAATGGAGCTCCCGCTAAAGTGGTGTGGTATTTGCCAGTAATACCTCGTCTAAAGCGTTTATTTGCAAATAAAAAGCATGCCAAGCTGATGCGATGGCACTCAGAAGAGCGAAAGAGGGATGGAAAGTCGAGGCACCTGCTGATTACGCGATGGAGAACCATCGATAGGCTCTTTAGGGAGAACTTCGGAAATGAGCCAAGGAATATAAGGTTTGGGTTGAGTACGGATGGAATGAATCCTTTCGGTAACATGAGCAGTATTCATAGCACTTGGCCCGTGACTCTCTGTATCTACAACCTTCCTCCTTGGCTGTGTATGAAGCGAAAATACATTATGATGTCGCTGCTTATCCAAGGGCCGAGACAACCTGGAAACGATATTGATGTATACCTACAACCATTGGTGGAAGATCTTGTGCTCTTGTGGAATGAAGGTGTACGATTATGGGATGAGTACAAGCGGGAGTACTTCACTCTACGCCGCAATGTTGTTCTGCACCATCAATGATTTACCACCCTAGGTAACCTGTCCTACGTACTATAAAAGGAGCTAAAGCTTGCCCCCAATGCCTGGATGAAACTAGTAGCGTGTGGCTTAACAACTCGAGGAAAACAGTCTACATGCGTCACCTTCGGTTCCTTCGAAAGAATCATCCGTAACGTAATATGAAAAACAATTTGACGGTACAAAGGAGGACGGTTCAGCTCCAAGGCCTCTTCTTGCGAAGAGGTATATGATATGGTTAAGGATATTAATGTTGTACTTGGAAAGGGGATACCTCGAGGTCCCGTCATCGAGAAAACCACGTGGAAGAAGAGATCCTTATTTTGGGATTTGCCCTATTGGAAGGACTTAGAAGTTCGACATTGCATCGACGTCATGCATGTAGAAAATAATGTATGTGACAGCGTGCTTGGTCTTTTCTTGAATATTCCTAGCAAAACAAAGGATGGATCAAGGCACGAAGGACCTGGAAGATATGAAGATCGAGCCGAGCTACATCCTCAAGACACCGAAAGGCCGACTTTACCTTCCCCGCCTTGCCATACTGGCCCAAGAAAGAGAAAGCAGACCTCTGCAAGTGCTTGCGTAGTGTGAAAGTTCCGTCCGGTTACTCGCAAACATCAAGAAACCGGTATCGATGAAAGATTTGAAGTTAATCGGTATGAAGTCTCATGATTGTCATGTGATGATGACACAAATGCTCCCTATTGCAATTAGAGGTATTTTGCCCGACAAGGTTCGAGAGGCAATCATGAGGTTGTGTTTCTTCTTTAACGCGATTTCACGAAGGTCATCGATCCCGTTGGACTTTATGAATCGCAGTCGATGTGGTCAACACTCTGTGTCGACTAGAGATGTATTTTCCTCCATCATTTTTCGATATCATGGTTCATCTCATTGTTCACCTTGTGAATGAGATAAATATTTGTGGGCCAAGATTCTGCATCGATGTATCCGCTCGAAAGGTACATGGGTGTTACGAAGAAATATGTACGTAATCGATCGCGACCGGAAGGTTCCATTGTAGAAGGTTATGCAAGCGAGGAGGTTATTGAGTTCTGCGTCGATTACATGGACGAGGTTGAACCGGTAGGAGTGCCTCAGATCACGCCATGAGGGGAGGCTAGGCGGCAAAGGAGTAATCGGAAAGAAATCCACAAATTCTTACGATCATTTTTTGTTCGAACAAGCTCATTTCACGCAGTCTTGCAGCTGATCCAATGAGGTATCCCCGCTTATGGACATGCACAAGGAAAAGCTACAGAGGGAAAATCGTGGACGATCGTGAGGTTTGGATAACAAAAGAGCACAATCGTGTGTTCAATCATTGGTTCAAGGAGCACATGTCCGGTGAAGAAACGAGTGTTACGTTGAGGTGGTTGGCAAAAGGGCCATCAGTACAATCGTGACATGGCAAGGATACGACATAAATGGATATACATTTTACACGAGCTCAGGATAGCAAAAGTACTTACCAAAACAGTGGTGTCCGTATAGATGCCTACGACAATACAGCAAGAAGAAGAGCAGCTTCTATGGGTTTATAGAGGAGATTTGGGAGCTCGACTACTGCATTTTCAAGATCCCGATGTTTCGGTGTCGTTGGGTCCAACTCCCAAAGGGTGTCAAGGTGGACAAATATGGTTTCACTACTGTGGACATCGAGCAAGTCGGATATAGAGACGAACCATTCGTACTTGCGAAGCAAGTTGCACAGGTCTTCTATGTAATCGACCCGGCAGATAAGAAGCGTCATGTAGTTCTTCAAGGAAAACAAAGGATCGTCGGAGTTGAGAATGTCGTGGATGAGGAAGAGTACAACCAGTTTGATGAGTTGCCTCCTTTCGTAGATGGCAGCATCAGGCTCGAGGAAGCAACCACTCAGGAAGCCACCTACCATCGTGATGATCATGAAGAAGGCCAAATTGTGAAAGAAAATAATTAGCTACGAGTAATGGCAAAATGTGTGTATTTATGTGGGGTAATGGAAATGTAATGTCAGAAATATGCATTTATGTGGAGTAATGGCATTTTTTTGTTAAAAAATATGCTTTATATTAATTCATGGCTTTATATTAATATATATGATAGGTACGTTAATATATAGTGTTATAAATGCATTTATGTGGACTAATGGAAAAATATGCTTTATATTAATTTATATTAATCAGGGATTCAAATTTATAAGAATATAAATTTATATATCATAGATAAATTAATTATGAATAATTAGTAGTTAATATATATGATAGGTTCACTAATACATTAATTCATATCTTTATAATAGAAGGAAATCTGAAAAATATGCTTTATATTAATCAGGGATTCAAATTTCATAAGAATATAAATTTATATATCATAGATAAATTAATTATGAATAATTAGTAGTTAATATATATGATAGGTTCACTAATACATTAATTCATATCTTTATAATAGAAGGAAATCTGAAAAATAGTATTAGTGGCGGTTGTTAATTAAAACCGCCACAGATAAGGTTTATCAGTGGCGGTTTTTTAATTACAACCGCCACTGATAAGGTTTATCAGTGGCGGTTTTTTAATTACAACCGCCACTGATAAGGTTTATCTGTGGCGGTTTTTAATTACAACCGCCACTGATATGTGCCCCAATATAAACCACGCCACAGTGGTCAGTCCTCACCACTAGCTTTGAACCCTACCCCGCCGCCTCCTCGCGCCGGCGACATCGTCCGCCCGCCTCGCCGCCTCCCTCCCGCGCGGCGACCCCGCCGCCCCTCCCGCGCCCGGGCGACCTCGCCCAGCCTGGCCCCCGCCGCCTCCCTCCCGCGCCGGCGACATCGTCCGGCCCCTCCCCGCCGCCTCCCTCCCGCGCCCGGCGACCCCGCCGCCTCCCTCCCGCGCCCGGCGACCTCGTTTGGCCCGTCCCCGCCTGGTATCTGTGTTGTTTCTAGTTCATTCTAGTTATTGAAAGCACACTGTGCAAGAAAATGGTCTCATTTTTCTTTGCTTGTTGCGTGGTGACTAGAATAATATGCCAATTTTGGAACATTTGCTTAACTCGTATGCTCTGGATGAATTGTTGGTACTGTGGGTAATTCTCTGTGAGGAGTCGGCTTAAATGAGACAAGGTTGTGACAGTATAAGTAAAGTCTGAAATTAGTTAACTTGTTATTACTATTTTGTCAAATTCCTTTACTGGTTGTTGTGTTGATTACTTAGTTCGATTCATACATTACTTATCTAGTTCGTTACTTTTGTCGGTTTGTGAATAGGCTTTGATCTTTCTGTTAAAGCTGTGCATGATATAGTTTGATTGTGTATGTCCTAAGCAACTCAATAACAGGAGGTAAACTGTGTTGACAAAGCGAGAACTAATTTCAAATTTTGCTAGAAATCTTGTCACAACTAAGTCTATGATCTAGTTGCCTTTGTGGCGAGGAAGGCTAATCTTTTGATTAAGCAACCCGACATCTGAGAGAAATACTAAAATCAAATCTTCTTAAGGTCTTTACCTAGTTGATTAATTATGGTTGAACATTTGATTTCATTGAGTAGCCTGTTTAATTTTGGTTACAAAATGCTCAATTTAATCATTGCTCTCAATGTGCTATTTGCCATGTTATCTTGTTTATCTAATTTGGTAGATGATCAATCTTTTGTAGTATTGTTCATTCTGTTAAACACTACATATGGCTGTCACTTTGTTCTCTTTATATTGAGAATTAAGTTAATGAATATTTTGCTAATACCGCATTTACTTCTCTTTATATTCTCTCCCGTGGGACTATAATCAACCCAACGCTTCGGACACTAGGGTTTTTATTGTTCTCTTATTTGCATCTTATGGTGTTCATGTTCTTCAAGAGCAATAGGTGCGACTCGAGGCGCCAGAGACCTCGAGGAGTTCTTGGTGCTTCGGACACCAAGATTCTTGTTTCTTACGTCATTGCTTAAGAACTTGGCCATAAGACCTAATTATTACAAGACTTCTTCTCTTTTAATCAAATTGCTGTTCTTAAGGATGTACCTATTCTCGGTCTTAGCCGCTTTGCTTTTAACTACATATTTTTATCCGATGCAACGCAACGTGTAAACCTACCTAGTCCGGTCTTAGTTGCCTTCTATAGCTGCCAGAGTAGTTTTACCTGGCTTGCTAGGATTTCTCAACATTATTTATCACATCGGTTGATCTCTCTACACAATAAGACCTCTTGTTGACATTATCTTGAAATGACTATGTTTACTTTGAAATGTAGTTCTTATGGAGCTCGAGGCCCACTGGGTTGGAGGATGCTTCCAACCCGCCCCGAACTCAAGCCCGAGCAGATACTGTTGGACCATCCAACCACCGAAGGTGCCGAGGCCTCCATCGCTGCCGAGGAGATGCCGATGCTCCCGTTGCAAGACGTCGAGGCCGAGGAAAACTAAGAAGCTCAAGGCCAGATACCATCTCAGAGGTCTCAGATGCCGGAGTCCCGTTAAACCGCAAAAACAAAGAAGAAAATATAGGTCAACATGCGGGTACATCGCAAGGGATAAAGTGCCAATCACCTATTTGGATTGGCACAAAGTGCCCGACGCCATCAAAATGGATCTATGGACAGAGTGAAAGAAACTTTCGAATTCCCTGAAGGAGTGAAGAGCTCGTAAGGCCGCAATGCATTGATGTCAATGGATGTCGATGGAGGAACTTCAAGTCCAAGCTGAATACGCAATATGTGATGAAAAATCGGTCGACCATCAGAGATTATCATAAAGTAGAGCCATATTGGGATGAATTTATTGCGATGAAGCAAGACGGCAGAAGCAATAAAATCCGGTGAGGACCACCGCCAGATCGCAAGGATGAACACTCACCCCACAGACTAGGCACGAGTGGGTACGCGGGTAAGATTCCTCACCGGGAGAGGCAAGAATTGGATGCAATCCGATCGGGTGGCACAAGTCCCTTGGCGGACTACGGACCGAGTTAAGCATTATGTGCTAGCAAGGGCATCTGTCATGCCTAGTGGGGGCTTATCATTCAAAAGCAACGATGATGAAGCAATCTCCCAACGAATTCAGGAGCCGCACGCCGAGTCCACCCAAGGAAATTTTCACGCAGATAGGGAGAAGGACGAACTAACAGCTGACCTTTGGGAAATAAAGAGCATCCTGGTCGGACACGAGGCGTAGGGGTCAAGGTTCCTGGAAGATTGGTTTCCCGAGCACGGAGACTCAGACAGGAGTCGCAAGAGAGCGAAAGAAGAGCGTATGAACGGGCTATGGAGGAGATGAAGCAAAAGATGCTTCAAGAATTACAAAGCACCATAGAACAACAAGTTCAACAAAAAGTACAAGAAGCCATGAGCGATCGCAAGGACACAACACTGTTTCTCGCCAAATTTCTACGAATCGCCGTAGCGATTGCGCTGGCCCAAACCATTGGTACAACCGGATAACACGCATTATCCTGTGGACGACATACAAGACCCCACACCCTGCCAGCTCAATGTGCCTGTCATGAACATATTTTTACAGGCTGCTACAGGGATAGCTTATCCATACCAACAAGGGGATGTTTTGCACAACTCTCAGATAGCTCTAGGTTATGCAAAGGTCCAGGTGGACACGGTGCTTCCACAGTTTGTTGAGGTTGGACTGGAAATGCCTTGCAATGATGAGGTCACAACTCTAGGAAGTGCCGTTCACACTTTCATCCAGTGGCGTAAGCGTGACATCATCTTGGATCATGAACCGCCAGCCTCTCCTGCAGTACAACCGCCAGCCTCTCCTCGCAAAGACAACTCGCCCATTCATCACCAACACTGAGGCCAAATGGCTAGTGCGCCCACTATAAAGGAGCCTGCTCTAGGAGCCCATTCGTCACCAGCGCCTCAACATCAAAAGCTTAGTGTGACCACTTCAAAAGACGAAGGTACAACACCTGATCCGAAGAAATGGCCCGTTAGACAAGCCATATCGCTTAGATCAGCGGCTGCGATGCAGTATGATGTCATCAGAGGAAAAGGAAAGGGCAAAGCGAAATCTCAAGTACAAGATAATCACGAAAGGCTAAAATACGAGCTTGGAAAGCCATTAGTCACCGAATCGAAGTTGAAGAGCCTAACACTCATGATGCAGCGATTACATGACTGGTACATGATGCGATCCAATCAACATATACTCCCGAAGGTGATCAACGCCATTTACGGAGAGGAACATTTTCACCATGAGGGGGCTGGCTACTTCATGATAGAATTCGATAACTTGCACAACTTGTTCTGTCACGACGCCCTCAACGTGTCTTTTTGCGATCTTTGGACAACTTTGTAAGTGTCTACTATATAAATCATGGTTTACATTCACGTAATACCGATAAATGTCTTGTCTAACTTTTTCCTTATCTAGATACGAGACTATTGAATTGAGAAGAACCAAGGGCCCAGTGGGATTCCTCGACTCCAGAACGGTGTGCGGATCGAAATCTTAAGAGCACCAAATGAGGTTGAGGAATACATATACAGTATGCGTTGCTAAAACTACAAGACAAGGAATTCATACTTGTTCCATACAATTTTAAGTAAGTTTCTCCTTTGGCTAGTTAAATCACTTGTTGAATTCGCTCATTTCTCTTATCCTAGGGCTAATGACTATAGCATCATACATGTATATGTAGGTTCCATCGATTCTTGTAGTAATCGACTTTAAAAGAGCAAGTTCTTTGGTCATGGATTCGATGGACAAAGATAAAAAGACTACGAAGAGCTGCTAAGTGTAATGAATGCGGCGTTCAAAAGATATTGTACAAAGAGCTTGAGATACCGCCCATTCCGTAAATCCCTTTCAGTCCGAACTAAATTTCCAGACGCACGCAAGAAATATTCTTATATCGCATTTCATAGTAAATAACTCCTTCCATGACATTTTAGTTTATTCAATTTCGTAGTGTCACAAGCAAATGCAAGGCACAAATTTATGTGGGTACTTCGTGTGCCAATACATGCGCGAAATCTTATCTTCTACAATAATAGACAATGACGTAGAGGTTTGTCATGCTAACATTACACATTTATTCGCACCACTCAATTTCTATATATACTCTTAGATTTATTTTTCGTACTTGTAGCGCCTCAAATTGCCTACGACAGGACTACATCCTCTTGACATCCAAGCCATTCAGGGACAGCTCGCTTACTTCATCATGAAGGAAGTCATCAACAAAAAGGGCGAGTTTTATGATGAAGACAACAATGATCAATCGCTCCATGTTGTTAAACGTCATTCGCCTCCAAAGAACCCTAAAGGCTCAGAGGCTTAAGATTGTGTGACAAGATACTAGGTCTTGGATGTGGACTTGTAAATTGTAAACTAGAGCATGACAAACTTTAGAAACGAGAAGATACTCTCTTGGTCAATATGACTAATCTTATTTATTATCGATCTATTACAATGTGTGTGATATAATAGTTTTGCTTGTGATATAATTATCGATCTATGACAGGAATGTTGTAATGCTGATTGGTCTTGGATCTTTGCATTGTTTATTTCCATTTTTGTGTGTTCTCTGCAATGTAGAATAAATGTAGAATAAATTTGTTCAATATTCCTGCAAAAAGGATTAATGATGTATATGTAACAGCTGAGTACTTCAATCTTCAGGGTGTGAGGATGGAAACTATAACTGCGGTTCCACCTTATTGTGGTTCCAATTATATGATGATAGCGGTGTCAGCAGTTTGTTCTTCACTGACATGTTCACAAACTCTGCAGACTGTTCGGATTTGGCAAGGGAGTGAGGATGGAAACTATAACTGCATCCATATATTGAAAGATCATACTGCTGAGGTTAGTATTTAGGTGGATCTTGATATGCAAAATAGATTGTTACATTCTTGAGGCTACAATTTCCTGTATGGGTTGCATGGATAGTTGGTACTCTCCGCATGCATAGATTCATCATTCCTCTCTATGACATGTAGATTGCCATTATAGTAAAGTTGACATGTAGATTGCTATGATGGAGGTAAGGAAATTGCATTGTATAGCATGTGGCATCTTGCCTGGACAAATATTTATTAATTGAAAATATATTTTGTAAGACATACTATCACAAATTTAGAAAAAAGTCAAGCAACACCTACATGTAGTTTGCTAATGAATACATTTAGGTTTTTATCCATGTCATATACCAGCTGTTTTTTTAATCATATTTGAATCTTGTCGATTCTTATGCCATTCCAACCATCGGATTTATACCTGTGTCCTGCCTTGAATATATTGAACTTTTGCTTCACCTATACCTAATCGATATAATTGATTGATGTAAATTCTTGATTGAACAAGTGTTGGAGTTCCTATTCGGTAGGCGGTGCTTGATCTTCATATGATGGGGCCTCCAGATTTTTGTGGTCTCGTAATGTAGTGGTTTTAGATCTCTATTTCGCCAAGTTGGGTTGAGATATAGAAAACGGTTCTATTGACACCAAATGTGAAGCCTGTTGCTGCTTGTTTTACTTTCAACTCTAGTTTGGAGATATGAACTCATGCATGTTTCATTTAAAAATATGGAAGAATCACAAGAAAATAAAGACATTCGTGCATATGATTTTTAACTCATTAGTGGTTCAACGTTGCACATGATCATATCTATTTTTGTTATCCTTTTGGTTCAAAATCTAGTATTATACTCTTATTGCTGAGTGCACATTGGAGTCATTAATGTAGACATACCCGAGCTGCCTTCTTGCTACGATCCGGTTTCCTCTTGCTAGGTGGAGGAGAGAAGGTGGAGGAAAGAATCGCCTTCTTCAACCCAAAGGTTGCAAGTATGTTCAACTCTACTATTTGCTTGATCGATCTTGTTTATCACCAAGAATAGACATGCCCGGGTATATGATGAATGATTAACATAGTTTTCAATATATGATGAATGATTTGCAATATATGATGAATGATTTGTAGTATATGATGAATGATTAATATAGTTTTCTTATGCACCTAGCTATTGATTAATATAGTTTTCTTATCATTAATGATGAATGATTAATGATTTGCCTGGGTTAAAGATGGCAAGGTCTTTGTAAACAGATCTGCAAATTTTTCACTTGTTTGGGTATTCAAGATTTCTATATTCCTATTCTCCTACCTGATTTGTATCTGTTAGTGCCATTTCAGCATATTGATATTCGTTCATTGGAAGACTGAAGTTATTTGATTTTGATTTGTTTTGCAATAAACTGGTTTGAGGAGTTTAAGTGAACTACGCTTTATGGTTAAGGCTCAAGTAATGAGTGTAATAGGATGAATGTTGGTTTATCAAGATTGTTTTGCAAATATAGATAATTCCATTGTGATAACATGCTCATGACAAAAAAGATTGGTACTTATATTTCTAATTTCAATTTCTCAAAATAAATTAGATTGTACTTATATTTCTAATTTCAGTTTACGATCGTTTGATTTAAAATAGCATATTTCAGTTTCAAATACCAAGTATAGATTGGTATTGTATAGATCTTATATTCGCTCTACTTAATCGAATCACTAGTACGTATTGCAACTAGAAGGGATCAAATGGGCACTAGAAAGGAGCTCATTAGGTCATCCTAATTTCATTCAGTCATTTAATTACTTGATTGTTTCCTTTTGTAGACTGGATTGAGGTACGCTATGAGGTCATCCTGATGGTTGGTAAGGAGCATCAGAGTTTAATTTCTTCTATTATGCAAAATTACCTTACCTGCATTAAAGTTTAATTTCTAAAGATGGATAATAGATCAATGAACTTCCTTTTTTTACCTTGGAAGAGATAGTATATATACCAGTCATGTCATGTTACATATGTTTAGATCTTCGTGATATATATTGAGCCCACCCCACAATATTCGTCCTGCTATATCATCTCGCTTTTTATTTGTGTGCTGTTTTAGAGGGCATGGCTAGCACTTTCCTGAGGCTAGCCAGAAATGCACCGGTTTTTTTATTGTCGGACGGGGTTATTAGTGGCGGTTCCAAATAACAAACCGCCACTGATAATGGTAATACCAGTGGCGGTTCCAATTAAAAACCGCCACGGATATTATCATTATCAGTGGCGGTTTTTTATTGGAACCGCCACTGGTTTGAAATTATCAGTGGTGGTTTGTTATTTGGAACCGCCACTGATATTATCATTATCAGTGGCGGTTTTTCTCTCCAACCGCCACTAATGAGTATTTTCAGTGGCGGTTTTCCAACCGCCACTGAAAATCACCGATTATCAGTGGCGCTTAATCTGTGGCGGTTCAAAAACCGCCACTGAAGTCTCATCCGAACCGCCACTGATGTCCGTCTCCATAGTAGTGCAAAGCCTTTACAGTGCTCCTTCTAGACCCAGTACTGCCTGCTAAGGTTTCAACACTAAAGGGAATGGTTACCACACTCAGAGCCCCCCTCTTGAGCCATGTAAGTCCACCCGTACCGCGGCGCTTCGGATTCTGCAATTGACAAGGCATGCTCGGATTGGCTCAGGCACAGCGTGATCTCACCTGTTAATTCAAAATCTAACGGTCCGGATTGGACCCGATCTGCATAGATTAGGTGCTACGTGGCTAGTCTCGGTCGCTAACACGTGGGTGCGTTTGGACCGAGCGATTTGGATCGGGCGGGTAGGAATGGTCTAAAGCAATAACACTTAGGCAAATCTAAATTTTTCAATCCAAAATCTACGAACGAGATTGAACCTGATCGACCGAGATTTGGGGTGATGTGGATTGTCCCGGCGTGAGACACGTGGGTGCATCTCAACCCTAGGTTCAAGATCGAACGCCCACGATTGAATCTAATTCCTAAATTACAAAACTACATGGATCAATCTAAATCGTACAACTACGATCCAACGGCCTAGATTGATTTGATCTACGGCACTAGATAACAACTATGTGGCTAAATCTAGGTCACTCAATTTAGATCCTACGGTCTAGATCTAATCCGATTGACATGATTGGATGGCACACGTGGACTCACCTGGGACGTCTGATCTCGATCGGACGGTCAAAGTTGATCTTGAAGTTCTGGCGAGGCACAGCGAGGGCTAGTAAATGGAGCCGAGAAAGACGACACATGACCTGGCGTTCCTGCGCGAATCCGGCGGAGTGAAATATCCCTTCGAGTTCGCCTTGCAATGGGGATTCCAGACCAGGGTCCAACCATGACGGAGGGCGATGGAGCACGGCACAAACTCGCAAAAACCGATACGGTGACTACCCAACTACAGCGAGCAATCTAGCGTAGATGGCGGCGGCTTGGGCGTCTAAACCTAGGGCAAAACGAAGAGCTCGAGGCGGCGGTCCTGGCGGCGATATTAATAGCGCCTAGGCGAGCGTGTCCCGCCTGGAAACGCGGTGAAGTCATTGCGGAGGCGGATTTCGACTACAACATGGCATGGGCGACGTGGCCGCATCCTGCTCGTCCACGCGACGCAGATCCAACGCATAGCAATTCGTGCATGACGTGGTTGTCCCCTAGCCGTTGGACCTCGATCCAACAACGGCTGGATTAGGGTTAGGGTTTAGCAGATCGGGCTGGGCTTCGTGCGTTGGGTCCAGGTCCAATGAGCCTGGCCCAATTAGGGTTTGGCGATTTTTCAGTGATTCTATTAATTAAAATAATCCCAGTAATTCAAATAAATCAAGAAAAATAGTAAAATGCTCAAAAAATCCCAAAAAATTCTGGAAAAATACTTTGAGACATTTTGGACACAATTAAAATATTTCCAACAAAATTTTATATGAAACTTTTAAATATTTAATTAATTCAATAAAGGACTTAATTCAAATTATATCCAAATAAATTCTAGAAAATTCCAAAAATCCAAATAACTCAATACATTCAGTAAAGGCAAAAAATTGGGATGTTACACAAAATATCCAAGTCCAATTGCCTAATTATCAATTCAACCAGTTGCTTCCTGGTTATAGAGAATGTTGCCTAAAGAAAATAATGAGGGTACTGTCATGGCTATTAATAGGGCATAAAGTAGTTTTTGAACCTAAGGGTATCTCTCCTTTGGTCTATGTAAAACTTCACTTATGTAGTATGCAGGTTTTTGAATCTTATCTTGTTCAATGACCAGGACAACACTAACTACATTATTTATTGCTGGTAGATAGAGCAACAATAATTCATCTGGATTAGGTGATACTAGGGGTGAAAACGGATCAGATACGGTCGGATATTGCTGTTCCCGTATCCTAACCCATATTTTTTTTCGGATTCGGAATCGGATACGGTAAGACCGAATACGGATACGAATATGGATATTTCGGAGTTTCGGATATGGTAATGTCGGAGCGGATACATACCGGATTCGGTTCGGAAACGGATAATACAAACGGATACATACTTGTTGAAACATTTGACCAGCAATAAATTCATATATATTACATAAATTTGACAACTCACACAACACAAGTATAACAAGGTATCAAATTCATACATAACTTGAACAACTAAGTCCCGCTCGCCCAACAGGCCAACACACTGAATTCATGCGGCGGCGGCGGCGGAGGCTCAAGCACTAGGGTTAGTTTTCGGGTTGGGGAATCGAATGGGGAGGCTAAGACTGAGGCTTGCGGGAATCGAATGGGAAGCCCTTGACTCTTGAGTCTTGACTTGAGTACGGAGTACCCTTGTTTTGTTGATTCGGATATCCGGTCGGATAATATCCGGTTACCATATACCGCAGCTATTCGGTCGGATATCCCGTCTACTGTATCCGTTACCGTATCCGGTACCGTATCCGAATCCGGCCGGATACGGAATTTTTTTCCCGGATACGGTTTTTAATGGATTCGGTACCGCATCGGTCAGGATTAAGCCGTACCATTTTCACCCCTAGGTGATACCAATATTGGTGGGCTTGGCAGACAATGTTTAATGTCTTGTAAAGCCATTTCTGCTTCATCCGACCAGTGAAATTTGTCATATTTTCTTACTACCTTAAAGAAGGGCAATCCATGTTCAATTGATTTGGATATAAAGCGACTGAGAGAAACCATCCTACCAGTTAGTCCTTGAACTTCCTTCACAGAAGAAGAAGATTTTAAGGATTCAATGGCACGAATCTTCTTAGGATTAGTTTCAATTCCACATGAACAAACAAGGAATCCTAGCAACTTGCCAGAAGAAACTCCGAAAATACACTATTGGGGATTTAATTTTATTCAAAAAAATTTAAGTTACTGAATGTCTCATTCAAATTCAACAAATGGTTAGAACTTTTCTTGCTCTTGACAACGAGATCATCAACATAAGTTTCTAAATTTCTTCCTTTCTAACTTATAAATGTTTTCTGCATGAGGTGCTGGTACATGACTCCAGTATTTTCAGCCCAAATGGCATCTTTTGATAGCAGTACATTCCAAAAGGGGTTATTAAGGAAGTCTTATATTCATCTTCTCTTGCCAAGCTTATTTGATGATAACCTGAGTATGCATCCAGGAAACTCATGAGTTCACAACCCGTAGTGAAGTCAACCAATTGGTCTATTCGGGCAAAGAAAAATCATCTTTTGGACAAGCGGTATTTAGGCTAGTGAAATCAACGCACATTCGCCACTTACCGTTTGCCTTCTTGACCATAACCAGATTTGCATGCCAATCTGGATGATCAACTTCATAAATGAAGCCAGCTTCCAAGAGTTTGTCCAACTATTGTCGGATAGCCTCTTGCCAATCAGGAGTGAATCATTGTTGCTTCTAATTTACTCGTCGTATTTTAGGTCGGATAACTAATCTGTGCTTGATCACCTCCCTTGGGACTCTAGGCATGTAGAATGGTTTCCACACAAACGCATCTGTGTTAGCCTGGAGGAAGGCAAACTTGAACTGCCGTTTTGAGGTATATGCAGATGATCCACCGAAGATCATGTTAACGTGAAAATCTAGTTTTTGATAACCCATGTCTTCATCACCATCTGTATCCTTCATTTTTTGTCCTTCTGGCAAGGTCAACATAGGACCTTTACCAGAGTAGAATTCATCCAAGCGCCTCATGTTCAGTAATTACACAAGTCGTGTCCTTGTGTATTATGCAGAGGACACCATCTTTCATTCCCACTATTTGAAGTGGAAATTTTAGGGTTAGGCTGGTCATTTGTCCGACCGGGCTTCTTCTTCCAAGGTATTTTATCCTTGGAATAAGTAGGTCGTTCACAGACGCCTACAACCTCTCTTTGAGAGATATTTTTACCATTTTTCTTATTTTTACCTTTACGGTCTTCAAGTATAAAAGATTTTTTATGTTTATTACCTTCAGAAATCTTCAAACCTGGTTGAGGTGGTGTATGGCCCTTATTGATCATACGGTTCCATTCAACTTCTTCATGTGCATCAGAATACCGATCTGCCATGTCGAAAAGTTCTGATATGGTAGATGGCGGGTGAATGTTGAGGTCCTCCATGAAACACTTGTAGCGTACAGCCTGCTTAAATGCATTAATCACAAAATCATCAGATATGTTGTGAATGGTATTACAAACCTCTTAATAAACTAACGCCAATTCTTGTCAGAGGTTTGGCAAAGACGATGCAAGTCAATTTCTTTACTAGGTTTTGCATAACAACATATAAAGTTATTTAATATGGCATGGCATAAATTTTTCCAACTGAAAATAGATCCTTCTAGTTAATTAAATAGCCAAGTTTTTACAAATCCTTTGAGAATAGTGGGAAGATAATTTGCCATTACCTTCTCATCGCCACCAGCAACTTGGATGATGGTGGTATAAATTTGGATAAATTTTGATGAATTTTGAGTTCCATAGTAGCTTTCGGAGGACCTGGCTTGAATTTTTTTAGGCCAAATGATATTTTTGAGCCCTGGTGAAAAGGCTTTGCATCCTGTATACAACCCCAAATGTTTCCGTAAGTTAGATACTTGTTCTGTATAATCAGGAGAACGAGGTCATTGCTCACCACGGCTAATATTTTCACATGGGCCAATCCTGTCAAAAGAACTCCTCCTTCATAGATTGCTCCTCTATTGGTGGTCGGTGCTTTGTTGACGTCGACCAGACGAGGAATGATCCATGCGAGAATCAGTCAAAGATCTCATGGAAGGAGACACACTCTGTACTTTTACATCAGCTTCTTACAGATCTGCAGCTAGGGATCTTATAAGCAGCACATTATCTCCGTCCATGGGTTGATTTAAAATTGCATTAGTGCTAATACAAACTTTATCCATAGGAGTTCCTTCTTATGGACTGTTAGAAAGCATATATATATATCTCTCTTAACACCAACCTAGGAACTTGTGGCGTGATCAAAAAGATAGATCAGAGATGACTTCCCGACGAATCCAGCCTACGCAAGGTTCATGGCTGGCTGTCGTGGTAAAGACGTCTCGCTTCTTTCACAGCCTTTTATTTGGCAGTCGCGAGACTCTTGCGTTGCTCTTGTGTGTCCTTTTCTTGAGCTTCACGCTGTTCACATTCCATTCTTTATGCCTCTGTCTCCTCTGTAACTACGTAAATGAGAAATCCAAAATTGATAGAAGGGGTGAGCACTCTCTCATCGGAGGATGATGATGGGGTATAATCGAGTTTAAAACTTCGAAAAAAATCTTTTGAAGTGAACTCTCATGGAAGTCATTGTCGTTCTTGTGAGTTTGTACATTGTCGACTTCCATAGGGCATGCATCCTGATCCTACGCCTCTGAGATAAGGGCAGGTACGGAGTCACTCTGTTTTCTTGATTTTTTTGTTCAGCAAATAGTGCTCCTGACATGGCCTAATCCGATTTGAATGAAGTTGCCAATTGGGACGACTCTGCCTTAGTAACAAACTCGGAGTAGAAGTCACACCTACCTTCTTCTTTCTCCACGAAGTCATCAGTGGTAAGGTAAGCGTAGTCGATGATATCGAATGAATTTTCTTTATACATGGCTTCTGGCAACAACAAATTATCTCTTTCAATCTTGAATTATGACGTAGGCCCTCCTTCTAGCGCCAACTTTCAATGTTCGAGACCCGGGGGTTCCTAGATTGACCTTATGAATGTAATTATGGTTGCCTTTGTCTATAAAACAAGATGAAAGGAGTAGAAAAGGAATGTGAATTGTATTAGGTGTTCTTTACATAATACAGACTATTCAACTCTTTATCTATTCAAGCGCTATTATCTACGCACACTTCTTCACTCTTGGAATCCTTGCGGGTGTATCGTATTTATAGCATCGAAGGAATGGCAGTTGTCATCTTCGGATGGGTGTTTTCCCATCAAAAGGTGTCTTTTAGTCAAAAGGCATCTTCTCACAGAAGATGTGTCTTTTCGTCAGGGAGGCGTCTCTTCGTAGGGAATAACTTCCAAACAGCCATCTGTATCTATCAGAGAAAGTATCTTCCGCACGTTTATCCCTGCGCAGAGATTCCTTACCAACCTAAATCAGGTCGGGGCGAGAATTATCCTTTACCCTATCTTGTCTAGGTCAGTGCTATAAAGGGCATTATGTCCGACCTACAAAGGTTTATAGGTCGGACCATTCTCGACCAGATAAAGGCTTATATCACAAGTATAAGGTACGTTTTTGTTCGACCTGTATTGCACATCAGGGAGTTGTTTATCGTGGTCAACTGTAACTTTCACCGAATAATCATGAGATATTTAATGTATCTTCATTTTATGGGCCGCATTTATGAGGATGCAACTAGCTTCTAAAAACCTGTAACCATTTATGGGCCTAAGACAGATTAATCGTCATCAAACTTTTTTGTTTAAGCAGCATATGAGAAGTGAGAGTATGTACTCCCATGAGTACGGAGCCATTAGATACATACATACATAAATACACACACACACACACACACACACACACACACACACATATATATATATATATATATATACACGGTAGCACTATTCTATTGTGCGCTCCAGGCGGAGAAGCACATGCAAACCATCCCACGTACGCTTGTGTGTTGACTAAACACAGTTACTAGTAGTCAATAATCAGTTACGTGGCTAACTACTAGTAAATGCATTTTCTAGTCCGTACATGAATCTTTTTTTTCTTTGTTTTAACTATAAATTTTAATGGCAGATTCATTAGATTGGTCGGCTGCATGGCGCACGGGGTCGTGGGTGCGACTGACGGGGCGGCACAAAGAGCCACGAGCACGGCGAATGTGCACGCAACTTGAGCATGCATGGCTTCGGGCCAACGCTAACAGGGCACGTGGCGACAGGCACGAAGACCGGCAGTGGCATCTACCGTGGGTGCGAACAGGGTTAACAAAACCGAAACCGAAAAAACCGATGGAAAACCGAAATTGGAAATTCGAAAATATCGAGCCAAAAACCGCTCGAAAATCGTTAGAAACTGAAGAGTTTCAAAACCGAGCATTTGAACAAAAAACATTCAAAACAAAATTTAAAAAAACGAAAACCATTCGGTTTTCTCGAAAACCCATCGGTTTTCTCGAAAAACCGGTCGGTTTTCTCGAAAAACCGGTCGGTTTTCTCGAAAAACCGATCGGCGAGTTGAACATTTTAGGCGATCGGTTTTTGGAGCGATTTTCGTCGGTTTTTTCGAAAAATCGCTCGGTTTTCACCGGTTTTCGATCGGTTTACATCGCATAAATTTTTTCAAATTTTTTGATTTTTTTGAATTATTTTTTTAATTGAATCGGTTTACCGACCGGTTTAGGATTTCGAACCGGCTCGATACGGTCGAAAACCGCGATTTCCGAGCGGTTTTCGTCGGTTTTGTGAACCCTGGGTGCGAAGAGCGCTGACCGCGGTCTCCTCCTGCTCCACTTTATCTTCTTTTTTAGTTGATGAACAGTACATTGAAGGACCCTAATTTCCTTATTTAACCTGGGACGACTAAACTAAGTAATTAGAGAAAATAATCTGCAAAATTCAAGACTGTTCTGGTGCGATTAACTTACATAGTTTGAACTTACATATGGCTTGTAGTTGATTTAATTACGTTGTCAGTCGAGATCGACGCAATGTAGATTGATGCAGGTAGACGATCTTGATCGGCCTCGGTAAAACTTCGTGCTGATAACGTGTTGTAAAATGATGATGCCCACCTTGGTTCAACTACGATGCACCAATAGAATAGCAAGCGTGAACAGAGAGCACATACAATTTATGGAGGCAAAACTGTCTCTTTTTATTATATTAATTCTCCTGTATAAGAGGATATCATATTTATAATAAAAATCAACAAAAAATATATTTGAATTTGTCCACAACAAAAAAAATCTAAATGTATGTAAACAATTAGAAATCGTAGTCTAATTATATCTCAACAGTTTCTCCGCTATCCTGCGCTGCAGGAAATGCTAGGCCCACGCGACGCGCCAGCTCGGGGACGGATGGTGCTGACTCCTCCCGAAAGTGGACCCACATCGTCATGTTGGCATCAGATATTTGGGTACCATCCTCTCAGAAATTGAGTGAGATAAATTCGAAGTACAATGTAATAAATAAGTTGGTGTCTTCATAATTGGTAAGGAAAATAATATTTTTTTCTACTATCACTGCATTGGTTTCTTTTGGAAAAGATGGGTTGTTCCAGATGTATTACTATCGTTATCACATAACGTCTGATATTATCGGTATTATCAATGAACTACCAGTAAATCAAGTGTCCACCTACTAGCAATATACGTTTACAAAGACGAACCAAGCCCACCAAATCGCAGTATTATCTTTTATTTCCCTCTCTACATTTCAAATTCCAACCAACATGTTAGAATTAGCATGGAAATATGTTCACATGTCATTCAAGAATCAAGATGCATCTAATAGTGCGTATCGGTGGACACGAAAATGTGCATTCCACCAAAGCAATATGCAGGGATGGAGCCAGGAATTTAGATTGCGGGGACCAAATATGTAAATGTAATCGGTGTGGATGCGGACAACGGGGAAGAGCTCCTGGCTCTCATGGCACCGAGAGTTTTCAGAATTTGACACACTTTAAAATTCGCATTTCGAAATTTGACACTCTGGTCCACTGTCATACACACAGACGGTCCCAAATGTCATCCAAATAAGCTAAAAAACTTGCGAATTGAGTGTCAAATTCTGAAATAACTCCATGGCACCAGCGCCAACGTTGTGCGGCTGAACGCGGCGAAGTTGAATTGCGCGACAATGTAGCAGATCTCACGTCCCACCGGCCTCCTCCTATAAAATATTGTGTTTGGCATAGTGATGTCGTCGGCGATGCAGCAACCGGTTTGCTGCTGTTGGCGGCGTCACTGGAAGAAGAAGAGGAATGCAAAGGGATCAAGGGAACGGTGGTCGAAGAGAGGAGGTAATCGCATCAGCCACGTGAGTTTATTCAGCTACAGTAAATATTTTCATAAAACAAAAAATAGAAAACAATTTTTTAAATTCTAGAAAAATTTCCAAGAATTTTTTAAAACATTTTGAACTCAAATAAATGTTTTAAAATATAATTTATTTAAACTTAGCATAAATTTAAATATTATTTTCAATAGGGTTAATTTAAAACCCAAATAAAGTCCAAAAAATTAGAAAAATCTCAAAAATTCACAAATGAATAATAAATATAAAATTCAAAATTTTGAGGTGTTACAGTACGTCACTGGTAGCACAATCCCAAGGTAGCTCTTGAATCTCTATTTTGTTTAATCGCTTCTCAAGATCTGTCTTTAAACTTTTGTGAATCACCAGCATTTGAAAACTATATTAGGACTGCTCATGATCCTACGTTTTCTACGGTTTCTAGACAAACAAAATCTAGAAATCTGATTAAATACTATAACAATTATCGTTATTTATTACCTGTACTTTTTCTGTGTCTGTGACATCAGACATACGGTGTGGCAGGGCTAGAGAAGATTACCTTAGTGTAGTTACTCATTATGTGAGCAATGACTGGCAACTAGAGAAGAGAATTATAGGATTCAAATTAATTAACATAGTACATATTAGTGAGAATATTGTTGATTATATTTTAAAAGTTGTGAAGGATTTTGGATTCACAGATAAAATTTTTGCAATAACATCAGATAATGCTACAGCAAACACTTCTACAATGAACATTCTCACTCCGCTTTTTAATACCTATGCTGAATTTTTCTTGTTACATCAACATTGTGCTTGCCATATTATTAATCTTATAGTTAAATATGGTTTAAAGAGGTTAAACCCATATATCGAACCTTTTCACACTACAATATCTTTCTTAAATAATTATAATCAACGAGTACCAGCATATAGGAAGTATTGTGTTGCAATAGATGTACTTCCACATAAGTTTTGTTTGGATATGCCAGTTAGATGGAACTTTACTTACTTAATGCTTAAGTCACTCCTACCCTATAAGAACACATTTTCTGTTTTTATTAGTACACACTATCGTCCTCATGATGGTCAACTGCTACTGACAGAGCAACATTGGTATGTTGCTAATTACTTGCTGTTATTTTTGGAACTTTTTTATGATTCCACTGTTGCTTTATCTAGAATTTATTACTCAATGTCTCCTTTAATTGTGCATCATATTCTAAAAATTGCTACTCACTTAAGGAATTATGAAAATCATAGTATTTTGCGTGAAACTGTTTGTGCTATTAAAACTAAAATTTTGAAATATTAGAAAGAAATTTCTATGTTATATGCATTCGCATTTATTTTAGATCTTAGAGCTAAAGTTCGAGGATTTGGTAATATTTTCTCACTTCTAAGTGATGCATTAGGCACTGATTATTCTAGTTATTTTTCAAATGTTTGTGCTAACTTATCTAAAGTTTATGCTAAGTATGATTAGAAGTTTGGTGGAATTCGCATGTAGCGACCTCCACTACACCCACAACAGGTAAGAAGAAAACTGCATCGGGGGAAGATATGTGATGAAGGTGGTTCTACCCCAAGGAGTTCGAGTACAACAATGTCAAGTGCAGACACAATAACAAGTGGTGGAGAGCTTGCTGCCTATCTCAATAGCGACACTGTCAACTACCAGGAGCAGCAAGAGAGGACTTAAGAATTTTGTAGTGGTGGCATTAGCATAAGATAACATATCCTGTGTTTTCCATATTAGCATAGGATGTGTTAATAGTTTATGTCTCCACGGTTTCTTCAGAGTCTGCCTTTAGTCTATCTGGAAGAATAATTGAGGAAAGAAGAACCAATCTTACAAGTGAGATGATGAAAATACTTCTCACTGTGAAAGATTGGGAATAAGTTGATCAACGAGCCCAACACACTATAGAAAATGTCGAGCTGGCGGAGATGTTTAAAATATTTATTTAGATAATCAGGAAGAATAATTGTTTTTTTCTTTGTCAAGGTCTTCTTATATTGAGTTGTTACATGGTAAAGTTTTTAATGAGGCAGCCAAGCATTAATAAAGATCTTTATTTCATTCTAATTATTTGCCTCATTTTAGAATTTTATTTCATATTTATAGATTTGTCCTAATTTGCATATACTTTTAAAAAGTTTTTCTACATTCCTTTGAGTTTTTCTAATTATTCTAGATTTGTTTTCAATTTTTTTTTTTTGTATTTTTCAAACTTTTTATGATTTTTCAAGTTTTCTTATTTTTTTGAATTTTTTTGGAGCCAAACAAGTCGGCCTCGGCCCGGCACGGTCCGTCAGCCCACGAGGACCCCTGTTGGCACACCACGGCCCGTGGGGCCACCGGGTCATGCTTGGGCTGGGGACCCGGCACATGGGCTTGCACGACATGGCCCATTTACTAGCCAGGCTTGAACGAGCAGTGCCTAAACGGGCCGTGCTGCGCGAGCAATGCCAGGCCGCTTGTTTGGCCACCACTAGCTTGGCCGTACAACCAAACACGCCTAATGTGATGAGAAATGTAAAACTACTACAAGCACTATCTCCACTATTCAATACGCTTAGATTCATGCCACGATGTGATAAGGAAGGAAGAGAGAGAAGGTGAAGAGATCCACACGATTCTCATAGCAAAATCAATGGTGATGATAATGATTGTAGCTATGGGTGAGTCTGGTTATGGTACCTGTATGGTATAAGTGGATGCAACATGTATCTTTCACTCGCTTGTTTGGTTTCATGTATATATATCCAGTCAGTCTTGGCCCAGTGCATGCAAATTGTACCCACCGTCCCCCTGTTGGCCTCAGGAAACATTGAGATCGGGCTTCTCTCCGATGCAAGCCCACACGATGCATCACAAGTGCTCGTCCTGCACCCCCTCTGGCTTGCTCACTCACGCTAGGGTTACCACTTGACACCTCAATTGCGAAGCTCGCCACACTCCTTTCCTCTCTGACACTCTCGTTCTCTCATTCCTCTCTCTGGTGATTAACCCACTTCTCCATATCTCTCCGACGAGAACCGCGGTAAGTCCGACGGGCTTGGTGTTCAGCAGGTACTCAAGACTGCAAGATACTTCCCCTCTTCCCGTGCTCCATTTGTGGTTTGTTCTTCCCCTTCTCCCCCATTCTTTGGTCCTTGCCCCTCTCCCCTCCTGAGCTTCAATTTGGTTTGGTTTAGGTCACAAATGCCTAGATGTGGTGTATTTGAGTGAGCTTTCTCTTTGTTTTGTCTAAATGTAGTGTTTTTTCCTTTGCCTTTGCAATCTTCTTCAATGATTGGTGCAAATGATGTGAAAAAAAAATACTTTGATCGTGTTAATTTCTTGCTTCTGGCAAAGGACCATGATGGTAGGCAACTAATTCCTAATCTTGTTCATTTCTTGTGAATATAGCTGATGCACCCTCTCATGTTTTATTTTTTGAATTTTGCCAAGTTTGAAACAGCTTAAGACTAAAACAGCCAATTCTCCTGTTTCACTTCTGCTACAAAAAGCATATCAAACAGAAGAGAAGAGCCATGCTACAAAGCCAAAATTTGTCTATCGTTGCTCGTGTAGGGATGTTGTAATTGTTCTCCGTAAATAATTGTTTAGTTATGTCTTAAAAAAATAAATGTGTAACTCGTGAGCTTGCATGGAACGAAATTAATAGTTGTATGTTCTTCTTATCTGTACAAATTGTTTTATTGAATCAATTAAACTGATTTCAAGATGGATTATTGCACAGAGCTATTCATTAGTAATCATTTGGTTGTATTGATCTTGGAAATACATGAAAAAAATGCCAATTGTAGTCGTAAAAGCTCGATTATACAAAGTAGCAGATGTTGATTACATGCACAATACACTGTCGGTTGAGTTAACAAATTTTATATATTTGCAACAGCGTATCGTAATATATTTTTAGTGATACAAACAATACATATTCTGCCGACAAGTTGGAATGAAGCACAAGCGTTCATAAGGACTTGGCCATATTCTCACAACCACTCTTACCTTCTTTTAAGAGGGTATCTTCTGCGTCTAGAAGAGGCGAGCAAATTCAAGCTAGATACAACTATTTCAAATATCATCTCTTGTATCTGGATATTTATCATGCTTCTAATATAATCAGCCAAACATTTTCTCAGTACAGTCAAACTTAACATAAATAGACAACCAAACAACAACTCAACTTACATTCACTCAGCCAAATCAGGACTAGCCAAAATGACTCGTACAAGATAGACTAGTGTGGTGCAGCAACCAAACACACCCTACACGTGCTCGTAGAAAAACTGCACTGAAATATGATCATCTAAGGGCCAGCTCTCCATGTCTAGCAGGGCGGGTAGGGGACGATAGAAGTGTTTAACACGACGGTTTGGGCCCTCGCGCTCGGCCAGCCAGCGATCGTGCGCGCGCGGCACACCCGGCCTCTCGGCCCGGGCCCCGTGCCTCTTACGTCGCACCGCGGGCGGCTCACGGGACGGCTGGGTGGCAACGACCCAACAGGGCAACACCTGTGTGGCGCAGAGGTGACGGCCGTCAGCTCACGCTCGCCCGTTCCCGTGCCCTGTCGGACCCCAAAGTCCAACCGCACGTTTAACTAGCTCCTTCCGACTGGCCCCAACTTGTCCTCCTGATCCACTGATCCAAGTCACCCCTGCCCAATGCGGGTCGCCGTTCTCAGCACCGAAATTGGTCAGAGACGAGCCAGTCCATGGCCAGGCGGCCGATCGACGCGTAGCATTCCGGCTAAAATGACGGTTCCAATACACACTTTCTAGTCTGGTCAGGATCCGAAGGGCTTGATCTACAGAAAATCAGAATGGAGAGCAGCTACCTAGCCTAGCTCACTGTAGAAGAACTCTAGGGTGATGACCGGTGAACGATTTTAAAGTTTCGTGGCGGTATTAGGCTGTGCAGCCGAAAGCGACGCCGCCTTTGCGTACAGGTGTGGCGCCTGCGCCACTTGGCCGAGATGTCTCCGATTTCACGTACGACCACGCTAGTTGCGGTTGCACAGTGCGCGCGCGGACGCCCCCCGCCGGGTGGTAATAATTTACGTGGCGCTCCGCGTTTATTTAAACATATCTCACGCCGACCACCGGGGAAGAGAGCAACAGACCACGAGCGCTGTCGGGGCTGCCCGGCCGAGTCGATCCACATGCTCGCCGGATAGAACACCCTGCATATCTAGTCTTTTATATATATATATATTTTTTTTCAAATATATTTTCCTCATACGTGCGAATCTGTAAAAAACAGTTCTCTCTTCCATCACAACTTAAAGCGCGAGGCTAACCGTAGGAACAAACCTCCTTCTATGCTACACAGATGCGATGAGGTCCTTCCACGCTACTCGAGCGTGGAGGAGACCTCCTGCGCTCCATGCCTGCACGCATGGCCCCCGCTCGCGTCACCACCTGCCTTCGCTCGCACGAGCGCTCTCATGTCTACCCGTTGTCCGTACGCACTGCTGCGTTTGCTGGAGCTGCCACAGGCTGGTTTTTTCGCTCCTCAGGTGCTCTGCCAATCTGCCATACCTTTCGCGGTAGAGGAGGGGATTATTTTTGTAAATTTGTGTTAATTTGATGTATTGAGTGCTAGATATGCACAGTATTCCACCGGATACGCGGGCGCACCTACGCGCGTGCGACTGTGCAGACCTTCTATCGTACGTACGTGAAGGTGTTGGCGACTGATGGTGCTCAGCTAAAGCTTTTTCCAGCCTCCAAGTTGCGGATCACCTGCGCCACTAACTGCTCGATCGGTTGGCGCCCTTGTGTGGCGATTTGCAGAGGGAATAAGACTGATTATATGCCTGCTTGCTTGTCCTTTGCCTTTCTTTTTCTCCCTGTCCTTTGGCGAATCCTGATGCCGTAGGGACGACGGGAATTAAGGGGAGGCTGCAATTTACGGGTCAGAGATATCGCCCGTACGGCGCTCCCGGCCCCGATAAGGATTTGGACTTGTTTCGACGCGTGGTCGCAGATGAATGAACGAATGCTTCTGCATTATGAAAAGACACATGTTTTGGGTGCGTTCCGTTTCCTGGTGAGACCATGGGATGGATCGGACACGATCTCAGACCATCCACCGGCCGGCGTCGTTGCAAGATGTTGAAAAGACGTAGGATTGCGCTGAAAACACACGTTTCTTTCCCCCTAGTCGGCCCGGAGCAGCCCAAGTCGGCAAATCGAAGGGGAAACATCATTTGGGCGTTTCTTTTTTCTTTTTTTTTGGGAGCTTGGGAAGGACGCACATTTTACTCGGGTCATACATATGCGTTTTTTCACTGAATACACATGCATGTATAAGACGTGTTAACAATAGAAAATGAGACCGGGTGTGTCGAAATCAACGCCCCTCGCTCCCATCCTGAACATCCTTGGGCGTTTCGTTTGGCAAGTAGGAATTGCCAGCGTGTTTCTCTGGACAGTGGTGATGGCTCCAGAGGAGGCTCCTGGTCGATCTATTGATAAATGGAGCAAGTGCAACAGACATGATCATGCGGCCAGTTTCCATAACCAATTTGGAGACTCAGCTGGCCTATTTTTGCATAGGACTATCTATTAAAGGCTTGTTTGGATCCATACAGCTAATAGTTAGCTGCTAAAATAGGCCAGCTAACTATTAAGGGTTTGTTTGAAGTGGATCCAAACACTCCCAGCTATCTATTAGCTGGGCACCCATCTAATGGTTATCTCATTAGCTAGCCAAACCAGCTAATAGCAGCTAATAGGTGACATTTAACCAAAATACCCTTCGCGTCTACCACCATAGCATTTAATAGTCTGGATATTCTGAACAATAGCATCTATTAGCCACATATTAGCTGGTGGATCCAAACACCCTCCAACTAATAGTTAGTTAGCTAATAGTAGATAGGAACTATTAGCTAGCTAACTATTAGCTGCTAATGGATCCAAGCAGACTACATGTTACTGATATGTACTGTATGTAATATCCTATAAGTGAAAAGGGCAAACAAAATTAAAAGTTACGACCACGACAACCAGGCATAGGTGCTCGGTTCCTAGCTGCATAGCAACGGCATCTCCTACTCTTCATCCTCAGATTTTAGCCGAGGCCTCGGAGGTGAGGTTGTGTCTCCACCATGCATTCTTCTAAGTGGTTGTGTGAATGTGCGAGTGTCCGAAGACTTCCTTGTCTGTTACGTGTAGAAGATTAGCCAGAGACCAGAGAGAAGATCGAATACGCCAGAGCTAGCGCTTGTTCCTTAACTCCTTAGGCCTTACCGAAAGCCCAACGAGTTGTAGTAATCCTTGGCCCTCACAAAAATCTAATGGGCAGGCCCGTCAGACAATCAACCCTAGTGGCATTGACTTAACCAATGACACAATTAGCGGGCTATAGCGCCGCTATAGCGGTTTTGGGACACAAGTACATCGCGCTAACACAGCTACGGCCATATTTTGATCTATTGATCTAACCTATGTGGCCTTATTTACCAATATGCACATTCATCGTGTAGAGAAATACGTAACAAAATTTCTAAATAACAACATAATCCTAGTTGTTTCTCTCTTGATCTCCTCCTGATGTATGTAGAGTTTTTGTATCGAGATTGTTACTATCACATTCATGCATCAACGCCGGTGGTAGTCTAGGCTGCTACCGTACAATTGTTTTGCCTTTGGTCTTTAATGTGTATCTTGCCTGTTGTGGTTGTGGATATTGAAAAGTGAGAACAGATCTTTGATTTCTAATTTATCCCTTCTCTCTTATCGAGTGGTTTGCTAGGGCACTAGTTAGTAAGTAGTGACTAGTCAATACTAGCGAAATAGTAGCTCTCTTTGATTTTTTATCTGACCTAGCATTGTATAGTTGAGTAGTTAGATACTAACTAATTAGTCACTATTAACTAGTAGGTAGTGATTGGTGAAAATATTTTCTTCGGGTTGTGACATAGATAGAACTGCAAGGCAATGTCCTAAGCAAAAAAAATCAGCTTGGCAGCATATAGAATCTATCATGATAATAATAAAAAAATATCATATTATTTTGACTTGTGAAATGTTTCTCACAATTTATAGTATTACTAGTTACATGCCCGTGCATTGCTACGAAAAACAAAATTGATAACGAAAAATAAAGATTAAAAAATAAAAAAATTATTTCACAAGATCAAACATCTATCTTTAACGCTTCGTTTCTTGTGAAAGCTGGTTAATTAAAGCAACGCTTCGTTTTTTGCGTAGGGTAATTAAGCAGGGCAATTAAGTAGGGCAATTAAGCAGGGCAATTAATAACGTGGGTAGAACTCACCACTACCACCAACTGCTGTTTTATAATAGTAGAGATATACATTACTTAAAACTATAGAAACCAATATTTTATACAGGACCGTGATGTAGGATAGCTTCTACGATAACCTCCGCAATACGCAATGGTTTTTAGCTAGCAGCATCTTAAAAATCGTTATTTAAAACACTGGTTTAACTGATAAAAAATAGAGTTTACCTTCACGTAGCGGAATGATCGTCTCAAATATACGAAAAAAAAAAACCAACCGTGTGCACACGCCGATGCGTGGGGCAGAGAAACCCCTGTTTCTCATTCCTCAACCGCTCCATCAATCTCACGATCTCATCCCCCACTTCACCCACTATCCAATGAAGCCATCGCATTTCTAGCCCCTAAAAATTTGTTTTTGAAAAATTTAGCTCTATTTTATTCGAATTTGCGAAACTAGCCTCCCTTGATGAGCTCAAAAGGTACAATAGACGACACAAGTCCCTTGCCGTACCAGGGCAACTCCAGGAATGATGGCTACATACCGAGCCCCCTTGGCTCGGAAGGACATGCTAATCAAGAGATTAAATAAGAAATTTAATTAATTAGTGATTTAATTAAGTAGTATGATGATTAATTAGTGGATTTGATTTCTATTGAGGAAAGGGAGCTCATTAGGAATTTTCACGTGGAAGCCAACTTGTCGAGCTCCACGAGCGCGAAACATGACTTGTGGGGACTAAATCTGCGAATGATTTTACAGGGAACTATATTTGAAAAAACATTTAAACTAGATAAAAAAATTATTTAAAAAATAAGCAAAAAAAATTCCAATCTGATTCAAAGGAAAGATGCCAAAAAGTGCCTCCCTATCCATCTCCAGCGCCACCGCACTACTCTCCTGTTCACCGTGCACCAAGCTCCACCACCCACTGCCTCAACCATGGCCAAATCGATGATGACCCTGACACTGACGAGCTCCCATGGAGCCGCCACCGAAAGGATTCACTACCTCAACGACGCTGGTGACCTCTACCTCTGCTCCAACATCTTCTTCCCCGTCCCCAACTATTTTTGCGCTGCTTCAACACCGGAGACCACATATTCACTGACAGCTTCTTCCTCTACTCCGACATCCTCCACCGTCAAGATTCTTCAGACGTTGCGTTCCCTTCTGTCGAATCGCCATAGTTGCTACGCCACCTCTCTCACCTCTGATGTTTCTTCATCATCATCGTCGCTTACGCCACACCTCCAGCGCTACCACTAACGAATAACGATCCACCAAGAGTTTCCGTGGTACCTGCCCCATCAAAGTTTTCTATGTGTTTGGGAATTATTTAGATGGGTTTGTGGGAGATGTGCTTTTACATGAAGGTGAATGGGCCTTCCTCTCCCGCTCTGCAATCTCCACGGTGGCAGCGATGGGCTGGCTCCAGTGATCATAGTCAACTTTGCCGTGTATCCCGTGCGGATTATCCATGTTATGAATATGCCTCAATATCCTAACTTTCCTAAATATCTAGGACTTCTTCCTTATCTAGGAGTCCTTCCTTATCTTCAATTGGTGGTTATATAAAGCCAACCCCTGTGTACATGTACATTGAACCAAATAGTGCATCTTTGTCTCCCGTGGTTTTTTCCCGCAATGGTTTTCGACGTAAATCTTGTGTTCCACTTTTTGTGTTTGTGCATGTGCGATCCAACCCTAAACCTAACAAGTGGTATTAGAGCGTACATGGGTTCTCGATCGCGTTGCCGTCGCCCTTGATCTCCATGCTGCCGCTCGTCGCCTCCCACCAGGCTACTCCGCTCGGTAGCGCTACCTCGAATCTCCTTCGCAGCCTCTGTGACACCCCACTGCCACTGACTCCTCGTTTTTTGTGCGACCTCCTTCCGTGCACTGTGTTCGCCTGGATGCGAGCCATCGTCGACTTCTCAAATTTTGCACCGTGTTGTTTCGGCTTCTGTCGTCGCCCACCATCGGCGTCGACCACCACCGATGAGCGACTTCGTCTTCTTCGCCGACCACCACCGGCGTCCACTCCATCGCCAACGCAGCGCACATCCGAGTCACACGGCCACCGCCTAGAGCCATCCCCGTGCCTTGGCCGGTGCCTACCTCCGCACTCCGACACAGCCTCACTGCCTCACCGGCCACCGACCGATGCATCGGCCCGCGCTCCCGCCAGGTGCGTCGCCTCCCATCAGGCTCCGCCTCGACGTCCTCTCCGCACTGTTCAGCGGCACCGCCACCCCTCTAGACCTTCGGCCTGCATCGACTCACGCTCGAGCCTGCCGCCTCCAGCCTGACTGCACCTCGGCCTGCATCACTCCCGAGCTAGGATCTTGTCTTATCCAAGCCACCTATGAAGCACGAATCAAGTTTAAGCCGGCTGGACTTGAACCAAATCCAAAAGCCAGATTGAATTCTTTTTTTGAGTTTCGCACCTGCTCCAACTTCAAAGTGGCTTCCGATTTTGTGAGCTCCTCGGCTTCGGCTTCTCCAGAAGTACAGCCGCTCTGAATTCTCATTAGCAATTTGCTTCACGCACCCGAAGCATACCAGAACATGTAGTAAATTTGCTTCGCGCACCCAGAGCGCACCAGCAAGTTTTTTAGAATTTATCATATTATTTGATCTATAATTTTATTCTCTATTATGTTAACCACTAAATTTGACATCGAGAAGTTTGATGGCAAGGTTAGTTTTTCGATCTGGTAGGTTCAAATGAAAGCTAATCTTAAATAGGTGGGTGTCAAAAAAGTATTGTCAGCTAAACCCACGATAATGATAGATGAACAATGAGAGGAACTTGACCAAAAAACCCTTTCTGCTATACAATTCAACTTGTCTACAGACATTCTGCATGAAGTTATTCACGATAATGCCACACAATTGTAATTTTTTTTTTGAAGATTTGTACATGAAGAAAATTCTCGCCAACAAGTTGTGCCTCAAAGAACATCTGTACACAATTCGCATGGCAGAAGCTACCTCTATTCAGTTTGATCTTAATGAGTTTAATTCACTCATCATTGATATTGATAAATTAGAGGTAAAAATTAATGGTGAAGATAAGGCTATTCTGTTGGTCATCTCTTTGCCGGCTATCTTTAAACATTTCAAGAAAATTATGCTTTGTGGCAATCATGATACCCTTAGTTTTGATAATGTTAAATCAAATTTATTTTCCAAGAACAAATTTGATATCGATTCTCGTTCTGAAGTTAAAGCTGAGGGATTAATTGTTAAAGGTGGATCACAATATAAAGGAAACACTAATAGATCAAAGTCTACATCTAAGTCAAGAGGACGTAAATTCAATAATTTTTGCCATTATTGCAAGACTTCTGGTCAGGATATTTCCAATTGTTTCAAGTTGAAAAATAAGACAGACAAAGATAAAAGGATACAATCAGATAAACCTACCGAAACTAGTCTTGTTGAAAATGAATATGATGGTGAGGCTCTTATTATCACTTCCAACTTGAAGAATCGAATTGCATGGATTATTGATTCAGCTTGCACTTTTCATATATGTCCATTTAAAGAGTCGTTCTCTACTTATGATTCTGTTGGTAGTGGTGATGTTGAAATTGTTGATGAGTCTCCACAAGAAATTATTGGTATCGGTTCTATTCAAATTGAAACTCATGATGGCACTGTTAGAACCCTTACAAATGTTCGTCATGTTCCTAGAATGAAAAGAAATCTTATTTTTTTAGGCACAATTGAATCTTTGGGTTATAAGTACACCCCGGCACCTAGTATGCCGCGAATGTCACCCAAACGATAATAGAAGCAACCAAAAACACATATTTAACATTAAATTACAGCAAGTACGCTAATTGCTTAACCAAAATTTTCGGCAGCAAATCCTTTGTTTTTCCATGGTTTCAAGCATCAACAATATTAACATATCAAGATAGCATAATGGACGACAACTATAACATGGCAATCTAAGTTTTCAGCAATTAATCAAGTCTCAAGCACAATTTAACCATCTCATAATCAATTAGGAATAACGATAAAACCAAGCACACGATATAACATGGTCCAAGCTTAGCGCAATAAAGTAAAACATCACAACTACGAATGAGGGTGTGTAGTTGTCTAGATGAGTGCAACTAGGTGGAGACGTGACGCTAGCTCCCTTTCTCGTATGCCGAACTCATGGTACCTAAAAACAACATCAACAACAAGCGTGAGTTCATCACTCAGCAAATTGTATTGCAATGGAATAAAACAATAACAATACTCATTAACAACATCATTAACATCTCATAATACATCATCACAAGCATCTCATAAACATGAATGCACACCGGATTGGTTATGACTTTCTCACCGACCTGGCCTATTCTCATGCCATGAATGCACACATTCCATAAACATGAATAAACTTGTATATGCACTCAATTCAACAATTGCATAGCCATAATTAGATACATAATCATCCTCACATCCATAACATACCATTTCATAATCATCTAATCAATTGCAAGAACAATTCATAGTAAAGCAACACATCATAAAGTTGAATCGCAACTATATCAATTCATATGGCCACCAAGCCATATTCACCACAATACACTTGCCTTCAACTGCGTGCGACGGAGTGGCGAGATGTGGAAGGCACTCCCGGGGTCACACCACCTACACATAGGTATAATACACTCAACAACATGCCCACAAAATAACACAAGAACAATCGGCTACTTCGACTTCGCAACCCACTCCTAAAACCCGAAAAACAGAGAATCTGTCCAACGGGACAGCAGGCTTCCAACAAACATATCTTGAGTTCTAAAACTCCAAATTAGGTAAATGAGTACATTTTCTCGAACCTTAGGAAATTTCCTACCTTTTTATAAGTATACGCTAAAACTGATTCGGCCTCTAAAATCCTCTAATCTACAGTTGAACACAATCTATCCTAATCACGTCGTAGATTGGACCGCGCTCGGTAAAAAAAGCCATAACGTTTAAACGGCTGAACAGAATTTAACGTTTTTGGTGTGCAATTAAAGGTAATTGAATTACCTACAACTTTTGTAATAGTCGGCCAACCATATCATGACTCTAAAATCCTCAAAAACGCGTTCGAATGCCGGCTGTCAAACCTGGCCGAGAGCCACTCGCGAGACAGATCTAGAATCAACTTATCCCATCTAATCACAGCACCTAAAAGAGAGTTATAGGCATGGATCCTCCCATCTAACAGCACCTAGAACACCACACAAGAACCGCAATACGTTACCTCTTCTTGATGAACCACACGAACGAAGAACTTCGCCTCCTCCCGGCCCGATCTCCCTCTACTCGCCGGAGTCACCGGAATCGCCGGATCGCCTCGGATGGATGGCTCCCAAACGGAGAGATCGGGGGAAGGGAATGGCACTAGGGCCGGCTAAGGGGTGGTGGGAGGCGCAAGGTGGGGGAGGGGAAAGGGGCGACGCAAGGGGAGAGAGGGGGCGCATGGGGGGTGGCGGCTTAGGGGGAGGGAAGGAGTGGGGGCACTTAGGGTTCTTGGGGGGCGTATGGGCAGGCTTGCTACCCCCTTTCCTCCCCCACATGGGCCAGGAACCTCCACCTACGGCCCAATTAGGTCCCCCAAGGCCCAAACTCCTCCGAAAAGGCCCAAACTCATCCAGAAATGCCCAAACATCCGGAAACGGCCCAAAACACGATATAAATTCGTACCGTAATGCCACATTCTATAATGTCATGTAGGCATCAACCCATAAACTTCTATTAGGTTACACTTTGTCGTGTGATGAAACTTGGGTCTGTATTGGTACTTTTGAATGCTTGTAATATATAAATCGGTTATTAGTTGATTTTATTCTCTCTTAAATGCTTGCTATGATGTTATTGATTTTGTTCTAAGGACGATACATTCCATCGGCCATTTGCACCAGAATTGACTACGAGTTAATTAGTTTGTTTGTTTTAATCGACTATCAAAATTTTTATGACTGCAACGAGTCAATTTTTAAAACCTTTAGCTGATTAAGACCCAAACAAAATATTTGAGTAATATTTCTTCAAGTACTTCCCATTTATCGCCTTAGTAAACTGTACTCCATCCAGAGTTTCCAAAATGTAGGAATTTCCGTGAACTAGCCGATTAACTTTATACGACCCTTCCCACTTTGGAGACCACTTTCTATATCGGCTATCCTTTGAGTCGACAGGCAAAATAGTTTTCCATACCAAGTTGTTTTCATCAAATGATTTGGGCACAACCCTCTTATTATAAGCTCTTGCGGTCCTAGCCTTAATTTTTCGAATTCGCTCCAACGTTTACAACCTTAATTCCGTCAAATCATTTAAATTATCAGTTATCAAATCTTTATAATCTTGAGCCAATAAATCATCCTGTCTAGCAATCCTTAGTGAACTTATACCAATTTCTATATGCAACACTGCTTCCTACCCATACACTAGCTAATAAGGTGACAACTTGGTATGCATCGACTAACATGATATGCAAACTCTTCGGCTTATCATCAATTTTCCTCTTAATCAGCTTACTTAATGTTTTATTTGATGATTCAGCTTGACCATTAGCTTGAGCATAACAAGGTGATGAATTTAGTAACTTAATTCCAAACCCTTCGGCAAAACTCCAAAATTCATTAGACATAAACACAGTACCTTGGTCGGTCGTAATCATCTGAGGGATCCCAAACCGATAGATAATGTGCTCCTTGACAAATGCAATCGCCTCAACACTGGTCACCTTTTTCAGGGGAATAGCTTCAAGCCATTTAGAAAAATAGTCGGTCGTAGCTAATATGTACTTATGTCTTTTAAAAGATGCGTGATATATCTAACCGATTATATCTATACCCTAACCTCTAAATGGCCAAGGCTTTATGATCGGGTGTAGGACCACGCAGATGCTAATTGTATATTCCCAAATTTTTGGCAATCCTGGCACCCCTTGTAATATTTGAAACAATCTTTCAACATCGGCGGCTAAAAGTAACCAGTACATCTCAATAACCATTTCATCTTATGAGCTGTCTAATGTGTTCCACAAATTCCTTCATGCACTTCCCCCATTGCCGATTTTGCCTCTTCTGTTCCAAGATACCTTGGCAACAAACCTTCTAAAGTTTGATAATAAAGTATATTATTGAGCATGACATACTTTAAAGCTTGTCGTCTAACCTTTTTATAGGTTAACTTTGATGGATCCAACAAATAATCTGATATATTCGACCGCTAATCGGCTATGTCTGTACACATTATCATTCTTTCAATCAGCTCACAATCAACTAATCGGTCAAAAACCTTGTACCCCAAAGCTTGTTGTGCTAATGAATTAGCTATGGTATTTTGTTCACGAGGGATATGGCTAATTGAGAAAGAATTAAACAAGCCGATTATCGCCTGACACTATTCCAAGTACTTAGTTAAGATATCGCCATAACAATTGTATTCCCCTCTTACTTGTTGCACTACAAGCTAAGAATCACTATAAGCTTCAACAGAGTCGACACCAAGATTATCGAGCATATGTAGTCCCCTAACTAACGCTTCATACTTAGCTTGATTATTTAAACATCAGCAGTTAAGCCTAAATGCAAATTGAAAACTACACCCCTTTGGGGATATTACCACTATGCCAACTCTGTCGCCTTCTCTGTAGACCGATCCATCAAAATACGATCGCCAGGGGACAACAATCACTATTCTACAATTGGTTCTATGTTCTATTATAAAATCGGCTATCACCTGCCCCAAAGTCGCTTTAGCCGACTCAAACGTTAGGTCAAACTCAGTAAGCCTATAATCCCATTTTCCAAGTCGACCTTTCAGAATTGGAGTAGAAAGCATATACTTAATTATATTGTCTTTACATATAACTTTACACGCCAAAGCTAATACTTAATGTTTTAACTTGGTGCAAGCAAAATATAAAAACAAATAAAGCTTTTCAATGAGAGGATATCTTGTTTCGGCATCAATTAGTCATTGGCTTAAATAAAAGATTACATGTTCCCTACCATTGATCTCTTGCACCAGAACTGCTCTAATTGTAAATTCTTCAGCTGATATGTACAAACTAAATGGTACACCATTTTGTGGCACAGCTAACTTCGGAGGTTTAGACAAATAATCCTTAATATTTTCAAAAGATTTCTATTGATCGCTCCCCACACAAACTCTTGATTTTTTTCTTAACCTCAGTAGTGGAGTAAAAGCATCAATCTGACTAGATAGATTTGATATAAATCGCCTCAAGTAATTTATCTCACTGGTGAACTTTTGATGATCCTTTTTGCACCTTGGGGGTTGCATATCAGCGATAGCCTTGACACGTTCTTGATTAACTTCAATCCCTCTCTCGTGCACCATAAAGCCAAGAAACTACCCAGCTAACACTCCAAAAGTACATTTGTAAGGATTCATCTTAAAGTTTTGCACCCTGGTTTTCTTGAACACTTTTTCTAGATCGGCCAGATGTTGATAATCGCTTATAGATTTTGCAATAACATCATCGATATAAATTTTCACAATATGGCCAATCAATTCTTGAAAAATCAAGTTCATAGCCCTCTAATATGTAGCACCAGCACTCTTCAAACCAAATGTCATCACGACCCATTCAAACAACCTCAATGCCCCAGGACATCAGAAGGTTGTTTTGTGAACATCAGCTTCGGCCATGAATATTTGGTTGTATCTAGCATTTCCATCAAGTAAACTAATAATTTTATTCCCAGACATGGCATCGATAAGCATATCGGCTATAGGCATCGGGTATTCATCCTTAGGTTGTGACACCCCAGCACTTAGTATGCCGCGAATGTCACCACAAACGATACTAGCAACGACCAAATCCCATAGTTAACATTAAATTACAGCAACTACGCTAGTAACTTAAAGGAAAATTCGGCAGCATAACCTTTGTTTTTCCATGATTTGAAGCAATAACAATATCAATATAACATGATAGCATGATAGAGGACATCTAAAATAGGTATTCAACAACAGTTCAAGCCAAGAATATAAACTTAAGCGTCTCATGAACCAATAGGGGTGAACAATTAATCATGGCCAACAATACAACATATACCAAGTCTAGATTAGTAAAGGAAACCATCACAACTATAGAACGGTATGAATTGTCTGTTCGAGTGATGCCAAGTGAAGGCGTGTATCTAACTCCCTTTCCCATAAGCCGCATTCAATGTACCTAAAAAACATTAAACAACAAGCGTGAGTTCATCACTCAGCAAAGTGTATCGCAATGGAATAAAACAATAACAATTCACATTTATACGTCATACCGATCACCAATCATGGCAAATAATTCTTGAAGACTTCTTTGTTCACAATCTCATATACTTTCTCATTCACATTTTCATATGCTTTCTCATTCACATTCTCATATGCTTCCTCATTCACATTCTCATTCATGCAATGCAATGCAATGCACCATGTCTCTTTGTTTAGCACATACCGGTATTGCCGAGTGCACACACGTCGGTGTGCACCCTCTTTCCCATTCCATCCCGTAGATGGAGGGTGCCCACTCTTACTGACTCGCTCCCATACACAACCGTGGATGGGACTACGAGGTAGGTCTTTCGTGTTCACTACGTGGAACACAGAGGCCCGCATCAGAATGGGTCGCCTCTTCTATTATGAATGCACATATGCAAATTTAACATGAATAAATCACACAATGCACTCTTTTCCAACATGCACATCTCCACCAATCATGAACATAAAACACATTCACAATATCATTTGCATCATCACGACATACTCACAATTTACCATTACGATTAACATAAACATAATTGTAAAGGTTAACAAGAAATCGACATCCTATCAGTCATACTAGTGGATACGCTTGCATACATACTCAATTTAACAACTGCATAGCCATTTAATCATTCATAATCATCATATCGCTTGCCCAAGCAAACATGACAATCCAACATCTATCCATCTTATAACATGAAAGAATCAAACATGGCAATTCAACATCTATCCATCATATAACATGCAGGAATCAAACATGGCAATTCAACATAGCACATGGACACAACCATCCCAATACACTTGCCTTCAACAGTGAGCGACGGAGTGGC
Source organism: Rhipidocladum racemiflorum (assembly GCA_036346355.1). NCBI lineage: Eukaryota > Viridiplantae > Streptophyta > Magnoliopsida > Poales > Poaceae > Rhipidocladum > Rhipidocladum racemiflorum. The sequence continues at coordinate 9,926,615 of CM070579.1, forward strand.
GAGAGGTTGAGGGCACTCCCGGGGTCACACCACCTGCACATAGGTACAACACACTCAAAACTTGCCCACAAAACAGTGCAAGAACGCTCATCTACCCCGACTTCGCAAACTACTCCCAAAACCCGAAAATAGGAAATCTGTCCCGTCGGGACAGCGGGCTTCCAACTAGCATAACTTGAGTTCTAAGACTCCAAATCAAGTAAATTAGACATTTTCTCTAAGCTTAGGAAATTTCCTAGCTGTTTCTAAGTGTTCGCGAAGACTGAATCGGCCTCTAAAATTGTCTAATCTACAGATGAACACGATATGTCCCAATCACGTCATAGTTTTCACAACGCTCGGTAAAACAGCCATAACGTTTAAACGGCTGGTCGGAATTTTACGTTCTTGGTGTCCACTGAAAGGTAATTAAATTATCTACAACTTCCCTAACAGCCGGCAGATCAGAAAATGCCTCTAAAATTGCCAAAACTCAAACCCTAGGTCGGGGTGCAAATCTGCCCGAGGACAGAACGTGGGAAAGCAATGTAAAAATCCTATTCTCATCTAGGGACAGCACCTAAACATGGATCTAAGGCATGAAATCCCCCTTCTAACCATCATCAAAACCCTATCAAAGGATCTACCAATTCTTACCTCCCTCGAAGAACCGTTCGAACGACGAAATCTTCTCCTCCCGGTCCCCTGATCTCCTTCCTCGCGCCAAATCCGCCGGATGCTCTCATCGCGGAGCTTCGCAACGGTGAGGGAATGGAATGGAGGGGTGTGGCAGCAAGGGGGGAGATGGATCTCTCCTAGGGTCGGCTAGGGAAGATGGGGAGGTGGAGGAGCAAGGGGAGGTGGTGGAGGCGCAAGGGAAGGAGGGGGCTAGGGCGGCTAGGGTTGGAGGGAGGCGAGTGGGGCGCATGGGGCAAGGGAAGCAGGGTTTGCTGCCCAAAACCCCCTCAACATGGGCCAATTTGTCCCCCACCTTCGGCCCACAATGGTCCCCCAAAGCCCGAACTCCCCCGGAAGGCCCAATTCCCCTCCGGAAAGGCCCAAACTCCGAAAAACGGCCCAAAAACATGATACAAAAGTCATACCTTAATGCTAAAATCAAAAATATCTCATACCGTCATTCCGTAGTGTCACATAGGTGTTGCTTTGTTCAAGTCTTAGAAATCGACACATACCCAAGTTTACCATTTTTCTTCATCACAAGAACGATGTTAGAAACCCACTTAGAATATCGACAAGGCTTGGTACACTTAGCTTCTAATAATTGCTCTATTGTTTCTTTTATTTTATCATACATAGACGAATTAAATCGTCTAGGGGATTGTTTAAATGATTGATAGCTTGGTTTTATTGGTACCCGATGTTCAACTAGGTGTCAGCTTAAGCCAATCATCTCATGATACTTTCTGGAAAAACAATCTTTATAATTTCTCAGTAAATTGACCAACTTTTCCTTGTATTCGATAGTTAATTTTGAACTAATAAAAGTTGGCCTCCTTTGTAAGTTCAACCTCTGTTGGTTTTGATGATTGGTTTATAATTAATGCTTAATCATTGTTTATGACAAATCCAATCTCTAATGAGACTAACATATTTATTGAGCTTATGTTTAGTAGCCTCATATTTGGATGGAAAATGGAAAACCCAAGGTATGCATTGTATCAATGTTCATTATTTTATTTCATGCTTAGGATTTAAGTTGAAGTATGAATTTCTCCACTGCTTTAACCACAAAGTGTGTATCATGTTTCCCAATCCATATATTACATAGATGCACACATTTAGGGGGAGTTCACACTCTAACTTAATGTTTCATTGTATTGATCTATTTCTCATTACCATATATAAAGGATCAAGACATTGAAACTAGATCTTTGAGTATACATTTAACATGCATAGTTGTAGTATACTCATGGTATCATAGGATATGCTCCAAAGCAATAAAATTGAATATGTGCATATTGATTCAAGGTCAATTATATGTATGCACATATCTTTGTGGAGTTTATTCTATAGTTGATGGCTTAGAGTAACGATCATTTCCATATATTCCACATATTATGGATCATTACTTTCCATCAACATGAGTATATGAAAACCTGTGTATTTATTATATACTCATATCAATTTAAATGAACATTTAAATTGAGGTCGTTTATCTCTTAATCATCAAAGACCATTTCATCATGTTTTGATGGTATTCTTGTGATCGATTAAGGATAATCGATAGCTCTTGAGTATAACAAAGCATTAGTTGCATCAATATACTTAAGACACAAATACAGTTATTCATTAAATTGATTTAGGTTGTTCTCAATCGTTAATGCATCCATTATGTGTTAATGGAGTGCAAGGATGATTGAGACAACCATTCATCTTGGACTAACTACTTTCATAAGCGATGATTGAGCTAGGTTAGGTCCAAAGATGGTTGAGATAATGAAAACGGGACAAGGACGACATCATGAGGTGATGGGCATCAAGAAGAGATCCCAAAGATAAGGTCCATCAAGAGTGGATGAACAAGACAAGAGTGAGCCAAGTGAAGACCCCAAAGGGGATTGCTTGGGTGTGATGGCTCAAGGTTGAGCAAAGATGGTAGAGGTGATGGAAACAGGACAAGAACGCCGTCGAGTAAAGATGGGCATCGAAGAAGTGTTCCTAAAGATATTGGTTATCATGAGTTGATGAACAAGAAGAAAATAAGGGTGACAATCCCAGGGAAAAGAGGTATGATTGAAGATCATAAATACCCCAAAGGGGATTGATCGCATGCGGCGTCAAAGGTAATTAGATAGTGTCGTAGGTTCGGAAACAGGACACAGAAATGAGAGCGGACGCCGGCCGTTTCACGGGCCGTCGTCCACGAGAGTAAATGTGACACGAGGATTTATACAGGTTCGGGCGCTTAAGAAAGACACCCTACTCCTGTCGGTGTGCTCCCCAGGGGGGTAGAGGGATGTGCCCTTGTCCAGACTCCCCGAGGGACACTCCAGTTGTTTGGTTTTGCATTCAATGAGAGCTCTCTCCACATGAGGGGGTTACATTGGGTATTTATAGGCACCCAGTCTGTTACATAAAAGTACCATTATACCCCTACTAGACTAGCCTAAGTAGGGGCATTTTAGTCATTCTGGCGGGGAGGTAGTGGGTCCCACGGGATCGTCTCGAGGGAGTGGACTGGCCGACATTCGGGCCCCACAGGGGATTTGGTGACATCACTCAAGTCTCCCATGAGGAGACTTTCCGCGGGGTATACCCCCGGGGAGATGTAGACCCGCGGGGTATGCCTCCGGGGAGACGTAGACCTCCCGCGGAACATGATGAGAGCCTCCTGCGGGGTATGTCCCGAGGAGACGTAGACCTCCCGCGGGACATGAGAGCCTCCTGTGGGGTATGCCCCGGGGAGACGTAGACCTCCCGCGGGACATGGTGAGAGCCTCCGGCGGGGTATGCCCCGGGGAGACGTAGACCTCCCGCGGGACATGAGAGCCTCCTGCGGGGTATGCCCCGGGGAGACGTAGACCTCCCGCGGGACATGAGGACCCCCCGCGGGCTACGGGATCTCTCGTAGCAGTCTCACGGAGCATGAAAGGACATCCCGTAGCATCTCGGTGACGAACCCTGATGACCCGCTATGGAGCATGAAGCCTCCCTCTTCCGGAGTTGATGGGTTTTCCTCCAACACCAGCCCCCTTGGCCCTTGAGCAATTTAGGAAGTGCCCTAGGGTCAAGAGGATTGTTAGTTTCCTTGTGGTTGAACTGAATGTCCATGCGGATGTTGTTGTTTCGTGATCCAAATTTAAAACTCAGGCCAAACTTCTGCCGGAGCGAAGCGGAGGCCCGTCGCCGGTAGGCTTGGGCCGGAGCGAAGCGGAGGCTGAAGTTGGCCCATCAAGTCGCTAACTCCTCATGGGTGCCCCACGTTCACGGGGTCGGCGTTGAAGCCACTGCCTAGGTCCTGTCAGGCGTTTTGGCTATCGCCCAATAATCCGTGGGCGGTTCGTGCACTTCCCGTGTTGGCTTCGGACCGTCTGGACAAGGGCGTTATTGGCTATGCCCGCGACTTCGTTGCGCACGAAATAGGCCCTTAGCCATCTCCATCTTTTTGACGGTACTCGGGCTCTTTGGGCGAACGCTCGAGGCTGGGCCTCGTTGGACGCTTAGACAAATGCCCTTGGGAGCAGCGGGCATTACAGGGAAAGCCTCCTTCACTCCGACTGCGAATGAACAGGCTTCGAGCTCCACGGCTTGAGGACAACTCGGCTGAGCCGGGTGTGGGCATCTTCCACAGGGGCGCAGACACGTCGCTGGGCAGGCAATCTCGCAAGTGACGCCACTCAAGGGGCACAGGCATCCCTCCCGCAGCGCTGAGGCGTAGGGCGCCCTCCCACGTGAGTGCGTGGCTAAGTGGGTGCAGGTGCAGGGCGCTCCTCTCCTGGGCGCCCCTTGAAGGAATACGAGCATCCGCAGCTTAGGAAACTGATGTCCCCGCCCAAGATTGGGGGCTCACATGAGCATTAGCTAGCTCCCCAAACTGCCTGCTCAGCTGACTCGGCCATCGATTAAGTCTGGGGGGCTCACGGGCGTTCGACTAGCACCCCGAACTCCCTGTTCGGTTGGCTCTGCCGTTGCCTAAGTCTGAGCCTCACGGGCGTTTGGCTAGCGCCCCAATGGGTGAACTTAGCACCTGAGCGCACACCTCGGCGCTTTTCCTCACTCGGTCCTAACTTGGACCGAGCGTTCACGTTAACGCCCAAGCGCCTCTAGCACTGGACCAAACGGGCGCTTGTGCCAACGCCCCAGACTTTCTCGGTAGAGTGTTCACGTGAACACCAAACGCTTCCAACGCTAGACAAGACGGGCGTTTGTGCCAACGCGCCAGTTCCAAACCAATCGGGCACTTGCCAGTGCCCAATCCGTCCTCGGTAGAAGCGTGCATCTGGGAGCTCTCGTGGGCGAGCTCGTAAACGGGGCAGCAGGCACCGCCGACCTCGATCTTCCTCGCTTCTCCTCGAGCCGACCGGAGGAGAAGCGCCGTAGCCGCGTGGGCCAAGGGGGGGCGCGCCGATGCGCGGACCGCGGGAGTGCTGCCGCCGGATCGGTTGAGGGGCGCCGTTGCCAAGCAAGCTAGGGACGCGGATCGCGAGTGGGCTCGGCGCGGCGGCGGCGCTGCGGCGCGGGACCAGCTTGGAAGGGAGGCGTCACCGCCAAGCAGGTCGGCGAGGCGCCGTTGCTGTGCGGCGGGGGGGTTGGTGCCGCCCCACAACCGGCGGGGGAACGTCACTGTCACCGGGCCGAGGGAGCCCCATCGTTACCGTCGCCGTCAGGCCGAGGGGCCGCCGCCATCGGGCTGCGGGAGCCCGGCCGCCAGGCCAAGGGGCCTCCGCCGTCACTGGGTTGCGGGGAGCCCCGGCTTCGCCAGGCCAAGGGGCCGCCGCCGTCGCTGGGCCGAGGTGCGGCTGCCGCCGCTGGTGAGGTAGACCTTGCGAGCTTTTTTAGCTCTCCCCCCTCTTTGGCAGGTATAAATCCCCCCTACCTGGACGCTGGACACAGACGCTTGCGGGTGGAAACGGTGGCAGAGGACTTGGCACAGGCGTGGCCAGAAACAGGGAGGCCGACTCTGTTTTCCGGAGGCTTTGTGCAGGCATCGGTAAGCATTGGGCACCTCTCCCTTTCTTTTTGGGTTGGACCAACGGTGCTCGCCCATGCCGTTTCATGCCCTGGGGCACTGCCTCGGGTGCTTGAGCGAGGAAGGGGTGCCAAGGAGAGGGCGTTTGTTAGAGTGCACAAAACCGACCCTTTGCTGGGGGGCTCTCCTTGTTAACACCTCTTCCCTTCAAGTGACCACGTTCAGAGCGTTGCTATGCGCGAGGCAACCGGGACCTCACGTCCCGCGCCCAAAGGCACAATGACATGCTTCACAAGCCAACCATTGGGGCTTTTATCGACTTCTAATTCTTTGCTTGACTCAGCAGGCTCTGGGAGCACTTCGTCCTTGCACTTGCGAATTGCACTCTGCCCTTATTTGATGGGTATGTTCATTGATTTGATAATATCCCGTGATCTTTCTTCACGGCCCACGGCTTGATTGTGTTACGGTGACTATTATTGCTTGTAGGTGATCGCCCTCGTGATGCTCTCGGGAAGGGCAAAGGCAAGGTGGATGAAGCGGCTCCCGCGGAGGGCAAGGGAAAAGGCAAGCCCCTCCGTGGAGGGGACTCACGCACGGGAAATGTGAACATGATGGCATCCATCAATTTCGTTGCCTTCATGGAGGTGACCGAGGATGATGGTGATGCCCCCGAGTAGGCGAGGGTGGACCCTGGACACTCGGAGCTCAACGACGGGGAGAAGCTCTCTCTCATTCGGCGAGGGAGTCGCCTCTCTCCTTGGGACGTGGAGTTCCTGGAGCCTGGGGAGAGTCCCGATCCGCCCCCGGGGTTCGTGGTGGCGCTCAAGCCTTGGGTGGATGCTGGGTTTGGGCTTCCCATGCACCCTTTCATCAAGAGGTATACTCAAGCGTTCGGAGTGGAGCTCTCCCACCTTAGCCCGAACTTCTTTGTTCGGCTGAGGATTTTCTTGTGGCTGTGTGAGACGGTCATTCCGGGGACGGACGTGGAGCCGACCATTTCCCTCTTCGACTATTACTTCCGCTCCCAGCGAGGGGACGCAAAGAGGGGGCCCCTGGGGTCCATTTTCTCCATTTTGAGGCATGATGATGAGTTCCCCGTTCACACCACAAAGGACTCTTGGCCCTCCGCCACCAGGAAGTGGTTTTACTTGAAGGCGGGGAGTGACTTCGTCTACACCGGGATGCATCCAACTTTGACATCACGGACATACCCCAAGATTGGTCGTCTCTCCAATGAGGACTAGAGGCTACGTAGTGCGCAAAGGGCTCGGGTGCCTTTGCGATTATGCCCGCCCAAGAAGGCTTGCCGTAGGACTGGGCGACTTCACGGGGGCATGATTGTGCCTTGGCTCCCAGAAATGGGCCAAGACACGGGCGCCCACCCGGAGGGTTTTTTTTGGTCGCTTCCCCCCAAGGGGGAGAGCTTGTTTTGTATCATGCTATGTACGAAGGGGGCATGTCCCCTAGGTTTATAGGAAGCGAGAGAGCACGTACTTCCTCCCACAGCGGAGAGGAAGGTTGACCCCGGTGTGGCAATGACAACCTTGCCTTCGTTGAATTGCTTAGGTTCGGCGCATGGGGCCTTACTCTGAGGAGTTGGGCGTTTAGTTCGGGGCGCGGCCCCAGGAGGTTGTTGCGCCCCTTGTAATAGACTCGTGCTTACCGGGACGGGGATGTCTCCTGGGTTAGAACTCACAATGTAACGAGAATGTTTTCCGCGATGTTGCGGGGTTGACCCGGAGGTCGTTCGGCTTATCGCCAGGGGACCATGGGGGATTAGTCCACGGTGCACCCAATGACTTAGGCAACATGCCTTTTAAGTCGTCGCCTGCTCCCTGGGTCCAATAGGGAGGAGGCCGCCCAAGGGGGACTAGAGATGTCCTGACCGCTCGGGGCTTTTTAGGGGTAAGCCTCGGAGGCTATGCACCCTGAGGAGTGTTGCGCGGGCTGCGCGACTCCATGATGTTCCCTAACAGCAACGGGTTAGGGGTTGACCCGGAGGTCGTTCGGCTTATCGCCAGGGGACCATGGGGGACTAGTCCACGGTGCACCCAATGACTTGGGCAACATGCCTTTTAAGTCGTCGCCTGCTCCCTGGGTCCAACAGGGAGGAGGCCACCCAAGGGGGACTAGAGATGTCCTGACCGCTCGGGGCTTTTTAGGGGTAAGCCTCGGAGGCTATGCGCCCTGAGGAGTGTTGCGCGGGCTGCGCGACTCCATGACGTTCCCTAACAGCAACGTGTTAGGGGTTGACCCGGAGGTCGTTCGGCTTATCGCCAGGGGACCATGGGGGACTAGTCCACGGTGCACCCGATGACTTAGGCAACATGCCTTTTAAGTCGTCGCCTGCTCCCTGGGTCCAATAGGGAGGAGGCCGCCCAAGGGGGACTAGAGATGTCCTGACCGCTCGGGGCTTTTTAGGGGTAAGCCTCGGAGGCTATGCGCCCTGAGGAGTGTTGCGCGGGCTGCGCGACTCCATGACGTTCCCTAACAGCAACGTGTTAGGGGCAGTCATAAGTGAAGCATGGCACGACATGTAGGGCTCAAAATCGTGACTTCATTGATCACCTCGGAAGGGTTTACATCATTACAAGCCAGGTGTTGTCACGGCTTACAAAAGAGCTTTAAATGTAAAACTTCAGCTTGTCAACATTCCATGCATGCTTGAACAGCTTGTCTTCCATGGTGGAGAGGCGGTAGGCGCCCGAGCCCAAGACCGCAGAGATGCGGTAGGGTCCTTCCCATTTGGGGTATATCCTCCCCGCGGGGTATGCCCCGGAGAGGCCTAGACCGCCCGCGGGACACAAGGACTCCCCGCGGGGTGTGCCCCCGGGGAGGCGTAGACCTCCCGCGGGACATGAGGATTGATGCCAACGGCTCCGCCTCAACCCACTTGGTGAAGTAATCCACCGCCACCGCATACTTGTAGCCCCCCTTGGCCGGCGGGAAAGGACCGAGCAGGTACATGCCCCACCGGTCTAAAGGCCATGTGACGGGAATTTGGTGTAGAGGTGCGGCGGGGGAGTTGTGAGCCGGGGTCATCATTTGGCACCCTTCATAGGTTCCTAGCGTAGCGATGGTGTCTTGCACCATAGTAGGCCAGTAGAAGCCTTGTCTTAATGCCTTGATCGCCGTTGCTCTAGGTGCAACGTGTGAGCCGTAGAGTCCTTCATGTACCTCTCGAAGGAGGGCAATACCCTCCTCCCTCGAGAGGCATTTGAGCAGAGCGAAGGATCCTTTCTTGTACAGGTTTCCCTCGAGGATGAGGTAGGGCTTGGATGTGTGGAATAGTCTTCGGGCCTCAATACTGTCCTCCGCCTCGACCTCTCCTTGAATGTGTTTTATGATTGGTGTCCAGGCAAAGGCGTCCGCATTAGTCCTCAGGAACTCAAGGAGTTCCTCTCTCGCCAACTCTGAGAGTTGAACCCCGACCCGGACGAAGCGTTCATCGTTCGGGCCGAGGAGACGCGTATCACTTAGCCCTCCTTCGGGACGAGGCTTCGGGGAGCACTTCGGCCGAGGGGGCTCATCTCTCGTGACCTCCCCTTGAGGTAAGGGGGACGCAGTCTCTTCTGAACCTCCCACTTCGAGGAGATTGACTTCATCAAAGTGAGTGGTCTCCTTGTGATAGAGGCGTCGCGCCAAGTCTTGGTCGCCCCTCACGGTGATAACTCCACGAGGCCCCGGTATCTTGAGGCATAGGTAATTTTGATGGACTGCTGCACATAAGCGATTGAGAGTCACCCTTCCCATGATGACGTTGAACGGTGACTCGACGTCGACGACGTCGAACCTGACCGCCTCCGTCGCGATGGTTTTCCGTGACCGAAGGTCACGAGGAGCTCGATCCTCCCAGGGGTTGGATAGATTTTCCTAATGAAGCCCGTGAGGGGCGGTCCGACGGAGCAGGATGCCAGGGTGGTAGCCCCCCCGTGACTCCCATAACTCCTTGAGCACTCGAAGATAAAGTATGTCCGCGGAACTTCCCCCATCAACGAGTATGCGAGAGACTTCGTAATTGGATATCGTGGCGGACACCAGGAGGGCATCATCATGGGGGAACCTCACGTCCTTCGCCCCTACCGTGAAGCTCAAAGGGATGTTAGCCCACTTGGGTGGGACGCTTCGGGTGGCCACCCCCACCACGTTGACTTCCCGCGCATATTCCTTTCTTTACCGCTTAGATTCATGCCCGTAGGCCGAGCCCCCCATTACGACCTTCACCTGTCGTTGTGGAGCTTGGAAGGGAAGCTCCCGTTCACCACCCTGCAGGGGCCCTCCCGGGGGAGGTCCATCAGGGGGCAACGCGGGCGCGGGATGATTTGCTTGAAGAGGCATGGCATCCGCGGCGCAGCCGGCGGTGATCTCGCGGTGTGGCTCGTGCCCCTTTCAAGGAGTTTCGCCACCTCGGCGGCGTATTGACGGCACTCGTTTGTATCGTGCCCGCCCATTTTGTGGTAGGCGCACCAACGACCTTCCCCTTGGTCTTGGTGGCCCTTCTTCTCACTGGGACCCCTGTCGCGAGCACGAGGATCCTTGGGTTTGGGACCCTCCTTTGGTCCTTTGGAAGAACCATCCCCTCGTGATGGGGCGTCAGCCACAGCGAGGACTTTGGAGTCGCGGCCCCCGTTGGAGCGATCCCTCCGGTCTTCGCTCCTCCCGAAAGACCCTTTCGGTCCCCTAACAGGGGAGTTGCCTCCAGCTTGTGGAAAGAGACCTTTTTTGGCTAGGTCATCCTCCTCCCCTCGGGCATACTTCTCCATGATCTCAAAGAGTTGTTGGGTCGTTCTTGGGGGATCTCTCCCAAGCGCCCGATTCAGCTCTCCCGGGAGTAGCCCTTCTTTGCACGCATTGATGACCGTGGAGTCTGGGGCGTCTGCCACCTGGCTCCGCACTCGGGAGAAGCGCTTGAGAAAGTCCCGAGTGGACTCGTCTTTCCGCTGCTTGACGGTGAAGAGTTGGTTGGGAAGCAAGGGACGTTTGTAACTTCCTTGAAAATTTGCATTGAACTCTTCGCGTAGTTGAGCCCAAGAGTGGATAGAGCCCCTTTTTTGGTTGAAGAACCATGACCGGGCAGTCCCCGAGAGGAAGAGCGGGAGGCAATTGCACATCTCAGCCTTCCCGCCCCCCCGGCGTGGATAGCTGTGGCGTAGACCTCGATGAATTGCATGGGATCGGAATCCCCGTCGTATGGGCCAATGTTGGGCTGACGAAACTTGTGTCGGAACGGCGTTTCGGATATGCCTCGAGCGAGAGGGTTTCCGGTCCCGAGGTCACTTCCGTGACCACGCCCACGAGGGGAAGGCGTTCTTGCATGGCGGTGGTGGTGACGATAGGAAGTTTCAGAACTGGAGGAGCCAGAGTCCCGAGGGCGTTGACGGTGTCTGCGTTCAGGAGAAGGGGAGTATCCTCGTCGATACGCGGTCCGGGCAGGCCGGGAATCCCGGGACTCCGCCCCCGACCCCCTGACCGCATGACTACGGTGGCCATGAAAGGAGAGGGCGTACCCAGTGTAAGCAGAGTGAATACTCCTTCCTCCGACCTGGCTTCGCTGGGCCGGGCGAGGGTCCCTCGGGACTTGTGGTCGCCCGGGAGCAGCTGTGGGTAGGCCTCTCTGCTCGCCCGGGTGTGCCACTTGGGGTGCGGTTACCTTCGGCCTGGTAGGGTCTCCTTCCGCCATGGGCCACGTTGCCCCTCGAGGCTGCGAGTCCGCCCTGGCCGATGGGAGCCAATTCACCATCTCCGGGTGCATGCGCATCTGCCCGGGAGGAGGATCTTGAATGGGAGGTCCCGGGACCTCCGTACTCGACGGGCGAAGCGGCCAGAAAGGGGCCCCACTTGAGACCGCCGCGTGGGCGAGAGGGGGGAGGTTGAAAGGGTTCCCCATATGCTCGCTTCCGTAAGCGAAGGGTGCACCTCCACGTGCCCTCGGGTCAGTGGCCACTTGGACCGAGGGAGGTGGCGGAAGCGGAGATGGAAGCAGTGGCCCCCCGAGAGGACGGTAAGAGGACATCATGTAATCCACCGTCTGCCTCGCGATGGCCTCCACCAAGGCTTGCCACTGCCTGCTGTCCAACGCCTCTGGAACGAGGGTTGGCTCTGGAGCTCCCGACCCCGCAGCTGCAAGGGTGCCCCGAGCTTCCGGTCCTTGGACCATAGCTGCCAGCGCCCAGGAAGATGAGGAGCCTTCAGGCCCTGAGACTTGTAGGACGTTCTCTCCGTGGTGGATGGCACCGACCCCAGAGGACGGTGTGTGCCGGGGGTTCCGTCGGGGAGGATGATCATCTTCGTGCTCCTTGCGCTTCAGAGCCGGAGGCTTGCGTTGAGTTTTCTTGGGAGGAGCCATAGCCTTGTTCGAGTTAGCTACGGTCCCCACGGACGGCGCCAAGTGTCGTAGGTTCGGAAACAGGACACAGAAATGAGAGCGGACGCCGGCCGTTTCACGGGCCGTCGTCCACGAGAGTAAATGTGACACGAGGATTTATACAGGTTCGGGCGCTTAAGAAAGACACCCTACTCCTGTCGGTGTGCTCCCCGGGGGGGTAGAGGGATGTGCCCTTGTCCAGACTCCCCGAGGGACACTCCAGTTGTTTGGTTTTGCATTCAATGAGAGCTCTCTCCACATGAGGGGGTTACATTGGGTATTTATAGGCACCCAGCCTGTTACATAAAAGTACCATTATACCCCTACTAGACTAGCCTAAGTAGGGGCATTTTAGTCATTCTGGCGGGGAGGTAGTGGGTCCCACGGGATCGTCTCGAGGGAGTGGACCGCTGACATTCGGGCCCCACAGGGGATTTGGTGACATCACTCAAGTCTCCCGTGAGGAGACTTTCCGCGGGGTATACCCCCGGGGAGATGTAGACCCGCGGGGTATGCCTCCGGGGAGACGTAGACCTCCCGCGGAACATGATGAGAGCCTCCTGCGGGGTATGTCCCGAGGAGACGTAGACCTCCCGCGGGACATGAGAGCCTCCTGTGGGGTATGCCCCGGGGAGACGTAGACCTCCCGCGGGACATGGTGAGAGCCTCCGGCGGGGTATGCCCCGGGGAGACGTAGACCTCCCGCGGGACATGAGAGCCTCCTGCGGGGTATGCCCCGGGGAGACGTAGACCTCCCGCGGGACATGAGGACCCCCCGCGGGCTACGGGATCTCTCGTAGCAGTCTCACGGAGCATGAAAGGACATCCCGTAGCATCTCGGTGACGAACCCTGATGACCCGCTATGGAGCATGAAGCCTCCCTCTTCCGGAGTTGATGGGTTTTCCTCCAACAGATAGAGTATCTAATTATAGGGTTGTCGTACTATTAAGAGGGATGCAACGTAGATGATTTAGAAATGTCTATGTGCTCAAGTGTTATCTATCCTTAAATAGATGTGAGACACAAAACGCATCACGTACACCGAGTTGTTTGTCTTTGTCAGGATCAGATGTTTCGATCAGTGGATTGGATGTTCCGATCCATCGGTTAGTCCGGTGGTGTGTTGGTGAGAGTCTAGGACCTCTCTGGATTGATCGGAAGTTCTGATCAGGGGATCGTAAGATCCGATCCATCGTAAGGTCCGATGCTAAGTTGTCTAAGTCTCATGTGCTCCTCTGTGAGGATCGGAAGTTCCGATCGGTGTGATCGGATAGTTCGATCAGGACTTAGAAACTTTTCGAGCTGGTTCTAGTAAGAGTGCCTCTCTGTGAGGATCAGATGTTCTGATCTTTGGATCGGATGTTCTAATCTGTGTTAAACTCAAAAAGGGTGCTCTCTGGACAAATCGGAAGTTCCAATCGTGAAAATCGGAAGTTCTGATCAGTGTTTTTAGTTTGCAAGTGTGCTGAAATTTTTGTCTGATCGGAAGTTCCGATCCAAGTTCCGATCCATCGGAAGTTCCGATCTTAGTTCTAATGTGTATATTGGATTGAGTTTGTTCTAGAATTTTTGCCTAATCGAAAGTTCCGATTTGTGTAAAACGGCTAGTTTTCTTGCTCCAACGGCTAGTTTTTGGGTATAGGGTATAAATACCCCCCTTAGCTGGTTGGGAGAAGGTGTTGACGTTATTTTTGAAGTGTTGAGCAAGAGGTTGAGCTAGTTGAGTAGAGAGAACACCTTGGGATGCATTTGTTGCTCCTTGGTCATCTCTTTAGCTAGAGAGAGCTCTAATCACATGTGTTGTGAATAGGAGTGGATTGAGTGTTCATCTTGTATCCCTCCCTTTTGATCTTTGTGATCCCTTTCTTGAGAGAGGTGTGGGAAGTGAGATTGAGTGCTAAGAGTGTTAGATTGAGATATATCTTGAGCACTACAGTTCATTTCCAAGATCATCCATTCATTGGATTTGTTACTCTTGGAGTTTGAAGTCTCCTAGACGGCTAGGCGTCGCTCACGAGCAACCAACGATTGTGGTGTGACGTGAGAAAGTTTGTGAAGGTCCGATTTCGCCTCCGAAAGGGAAGAAATCAAGAAGTGAAGTCAAGTCTCAAGTGTGACCAAGATTGGCGAGGAATAGGGTTGGAAAAGACCCGGCTCAAGTGTGACCGAGCCTCCTCAACGAAGACGTAGGAACCTCCTTGGTGGAAGTTCGAACTTCGGTAAACAAATTATCGTGTCAATTCTTTATATGTGCTTATTGGTTTACTTTGCTATCTTGTATTGAATTGATCTATCTAGGGTTGATTATTTCTCTAGCTAGCTTTACTATAAGTTGCTAATATTTGCTTATGCTAGCTTTGAGTAGAAATTAATTTGTGTTTAGGCGTAATTCGTTTTGCTTTTCTCTAGTCTATGTTCTAATCGGATAATCCGACCTCGTATCGGATAGTCCAATTGGAAGTCGGAACCTCCGACCCTCGTATCAGAAGTTCCGATCTATTTTCTGCTGCGTTGTTTTAGCAAATTGTAAATCGCCTATTTACCCCCCTCTAGGCGTCCATCCTCGATCCTTCATCCTTTTATTACCATCGCCTATATCAATTTCTTCTAATGGATCTGAAGACGCGAAACCTTGACCAAACCTTTCAACATGTTCAATGTCCTCGATGGCCTCATAGCTATTTGTTGTTTGTCGATAGCTTCGCATTTTATCTTGCAACACTTCTACTACCATTTTAGACTCCATCAACGTACAATCTCATTTGTCCGGTCAAGTGTACTTGACCTCACGCTGATCGGACTCACACTTGCTTGGCCGATGCATATGAAATCACAGTCTTGAAGTATTTTGCCCGATATACACTCGGCCCCTTCATGTTGCCAATTGGCCTCTGTACTAGCCATGGCTATATGAGCCGAAGTGCCACTTCGGCTTCCACCACCTCAACTTTATTGCCATTCCATTATATTAGCTTTTGATGCATAGTTGATGAAATGCAGCGGTTGGCATGTATCCAGTCCCTACACAGCAACACATTGTAGCTTCCTTTAGCATCGACTAGAAAGAAAGCTGTCGGCAAGGTCTTGCTACCGACTGTGAGCTCAGTCACTATGACACCTCTAGCCTCCATGGGATCCCCAATGAATTCGTTCAACACCATATTTGTTTTAATGAGATCCTCATCAGACTTTCCCAACTTTTTACAAGTCAAGTTAGGCATCAGATTAACAATCGCCCCACCATCCACAAGCATCCTCGATATCGGCTTACCGTTAATATGACCTTTTAAATATGACGATTTAAGATGCCGATAGTCATCCTCTGGCATTTCAAAAATAGCGTCCTGTGAAACAAGACACAATTGAGCAAATGATTCCTCAGTCAATGGCCTGGATACCTTGAACTTTGCAGGCAAGGTGAACACTATATTGATGTCCATCGGTGGTGGCGAGCCATTACGAACAATGAGGGAATCCATATCGTCGATCGAATCTAATTCTTCCCGGACGATTTCTTTCTTCCTCCACTCCTTTTTTACGTTCTTTATCGAATGAAGCTCATTCAAGTCTTCGTCCCTCTTCCTTTCATGATCGGATTCCCTCAACTCCTGAGTTCTCAAACGCTGAAACCAACGCCTTTGTGATTTGCTCAACCCCGGAGGACACCACCGCAGCATAGGCTCAATCAGCTTTCATATATTGTCGATCAAATCCGTATTGCTCGCTTCCTCATGACCTTGATCAGGTTATCGCTGTTCCTAGGACAGTGCAGAGATTCTTTCATGAACTGGCCTCCGATGACTCCCCTCGTGTCGGCTTGGCACTGATTCAAATACTCTGGTCTTAGACGACCTTATGTGTTCTTGAACCTGCCCAAGGTAATGTTTCATCAGGCAAATGTAGGGCGATGGCAACGCCAATCCCCTTGTCCAGCAAAATTGCCAAAAGGGGCACCATTCATTTGCCCTCTCAGCAGCAATTGACCAATAAACATTCTTTGGCTGACAAGGAGGACTTTGTTGAGGCCTTTGACCTCTCCTCTCATATTTAGCCAACAATTACGAGAATGTTGGTTTGTGCTTTTGTATCGGCTTCCGTGGTGGTACCAATTTCTCATCTTTGTACCACTTGCCGACTTTGAGTTCACCTCTTGGCTTGATCATGCTAGATTGTTTGCCTTGATGGTCAGTCTCAACTTGAATAGAATCAACCGTGATCTTGACTGTCTTTTCACCGTTTGCGGTTTCTATATCGGCCTGTCGAACTATTTGAGCCAGCGCAGATAACGAACAGATATCATCTTGTGCCAACTCTTTCCCTTAGATGAACAGCTAGTCATATTGACTGGAAAAGGGTTGGCTTCTAGCTACATTGCTGGTTCCTCGACGAACTTTAATTGACCATCTTCATTAGTCGACTGGATTTGTAGATGAAAGATATTACAATCATTAGTATTATGTGAAAAAGAATGATGCAACTTGTAATACATTCGTTTCTTAATTTCATCAACCGGTGCTATGGTGTGACCTTCAGGCCATCATATAACCTTTTCTTGCAGTAATAAATCAAAAATACGATCACACTTGATCACATTAAAAGCATATTTGACTTCTGACTTAGCCTTAGTTGGCTTGAGCCAAGAACAGACCAAAGATTTTTTTACTCCCCTTAACCCATTCGGTTATCTTCACTTCAACTTCTCCCTTGTTAGATGAACTACTAGAATCATACTTGACGAGATTCACCTTAGGCTTATCTTTGTCCTTGTTATTTTTGAACCTATCTTTAAATCCTTTATTTTCAGAGAATTTGTTTTCCTGAGTCGATACCTTATGCAGCAAGTGGCTTAAATCAATAAACTCTTGGCCACCAAACTTCTCTTTCAAGGGTGAAATTAATCCATAAAAAGCTAAATCGGCTAGCTGATTGTCGGGTAGCGTGACGCCAAAGCATCGATTTCTAACTTCCTTGAACCTTTTGATATAATCCATTACCGATTCCCTAATTTTTTGTCGGACAGAGCTTAGATCTAATATCCTCAATTCTAAGATTTCACAAAAAATACTCATAGAATCAGTTTTCCAAATCGGCCCAAGTATTGACCGAATTTGGAGGCAGTGTCGTGAACCAGGTAAAAGCTGCTCCATACAAAGATATTGAGAATAGTTTTACTTTTAGCCCATCAGACTGTGCTGCTTCGCCTTATTGCGCAACAAAGCGTCCTATGTGCTCCAACATTGTTGTGGAGTTATCTCTTGAAAATTTAGCAAAGTCGGGAACCCTATAATGATTAGGATATGGGATCTGATCAATGTAATCAAGATACAACTTTCTATAACCAATGGTTCGTCCCTTTTGCTAGATGCCAACTTGGTCGCACAAGATAGTGCTAATAGCTTTGGCCCAGTTAGTTTCTTTAGCCAACGCTACTCGTACTTGAGGTGCCTACTAACTAGGGACAAATTTAATATGCTGCCCCCCGAGTGTCTCAAGTTGGCATTGCAATGAGGGTTGCATCGGTGCAAGTGACTGCTCATAGCCGACATTCTGCAGTCTCAATGTTGGTTCAGGAAGCGGAATGAATGGCTCTGAATATGACATAATCCTATAAGGGGCCAAATCCATTGAAGGAATCGACTCAACGTACTGCAGATGTATATGGGTCTTCATTGGCTGAGCGGCCGATCTAGGATAGATGTAAAACAGAGCGAACGGAGGTAAACCAGGTCGGTTGCCTAATTTGGAGCAATCTATGTAAGCCTGGTAATGAGTAATTCCGCTCGCAGCAGGATCTCGTGGCAAGACCACCGTCGGCTGTGTTGGTGCCAAAATTGGGATAGTAGTCAACGATTTTGGATCGACCACGGGTTTAACATTTTGGACATTCTAGGCGACCGAATAGACTGGATACGTCGGTAGAGTTTACATGGGGTCAAGCAAAGTACCAGCCAACACCAGTTCTTACACGACTTCTTTGATAATGTTGGCTATCATCGGCCAAAGGGTGGTTACGAGAGCACAATGTATAGATTGATTAATCATATACAATAACTCCGTTTGGATGGGCAAATATCAACTTGCCTGTGCTCTTTCGACAGCATCTGGATCCCTTGCCACCGAGGCTGACCGTCGGCAATGCGGACTTCTACGTGATGCCGTGTTGGGTCTTCTGATAGCAATTGAGCATCATCTGCTCAAACGCAACCTTTTGATCTTCAATTTCCTTACGCTGCTCTGGCATCAAATCGTCCATTGTAGGGACGATTATCGCCTCAGAGTTGATGTCAGACGGAGAAATTGATTTTCCAGTAAGACATTGTGATTCGATCAGGTCCCACCAGGTATGCCAAAAGTGTGTTAACGCCAAAAAACGTGACGAAAGGGTTGATCGGCATCAACACACGCAAACATTGGATTTAACTTTGGTTGAAGGTGTGCCAGCCGATTTGATCCTGCAATTGGCAAGAGGATAATATGTAATTTAATCGGTCGTTAAGCCAATCTAATCTTTCAATGATAATCGATATAATCAACTTTGTTTAAGACTATTGACATCAAAGCAATCGATAGATATAATCAACCTGATCGAGTTGATTAGATGAGGGTAAATATTGTTTTTCCAAAAGAAGACAATGCGTAGCAAAATCGGAGAAAAAGGGAACCTGGATTGGTGTAAGTTGACGAAATCAATGATCGGCGATGCACAACTTTATTGATTAAGCAAATTACAAAGGAAAGATTTCAAAGCTAAAAAAAACTACTCCTTGTCGATGAAAAGTAAAGTAAAAAGTAGAGCGAATTGTTTGAATTGTTGGTTGTCCCTTTCCGATGTTGCCCATCGCCTCCTTTTATAGCATCTGGTCTGATCGTGTCCTCCTTGATCTCTTCACGAAACTGTCCGTATCGGTGTCAGCTTTCCCCATGATATTTTCCCTTTGAGATCAACATCGGTTACAATCCGATAAACCCATATCGACTTATAACTTTTCAAACCAGATGCTTTCCTTAATAAACCAACCATACCAAATCTGTTTTTGCTATACTTGTCCTAATAATAGCTTTGCACTAGTACCTCTATTTTTATCCTGCATACGCCAGTGGCTATTGATCCAATACTTTAGTGGTGGCTAGAATCAAAGATCGACTAAATGTGGAAGAAGAATCAAAATAAGTCGTTTATCAAAAGAATTGAAGAAGAGAACTTTAAGTGGTTGTTTCTTTTTACTTGAATTCATGGATACATGATTTACAGATCATGCATGCATCTTCACTGCTCCATAACTCGCAGCAGCTCACATGAGATGGGTCGTTTGTAAAAAATCTTAAGGATACTTTCGTATTTTCTTTTGAAATGTGTGATTGGGACAATGTTTGTATGGTTAACATTCAGCAGCAACCAACATGGATGTTTTTATCCATTCTTCCAGGTAATTGTCGGTTAATTTAGGCAAAGTGATTCGTCTATCTGTACAATAGTGTTTTGACCCCATGGGAAATGGAAATGGTACGAATGATAGAGCATCGCTGTATTGTTGTATACTAGTAAGATGCTCGTGCATTGCAACGGAATTTCAAAAGAGAATAATACATAATTATAATGCAGGATCATAAACCATACAATAAATCAATTTTCTGTAACACACATATTAAGCAAAACATATCTTTGTAAGCTAATAAATAAATCAAATCATCTATATTGAGTTGTCCTGTAGATTTACAACTATAGGTTAGCAAAGCAATAGTTACTCATCTACTGGGCCTTGGCTCCCTACTGTTCTAGCCCAAGAACGGCCTGACAGACTCACCATTACCACCAACTCATTCTTATAATAGTTAAGATGTTAGAATGAAGTTTTATGCTATGATTACCGCAGCATGTCGTACTTGATAGACCCGGATATTAAATAAAAAAAAAATTCACGTGAATAGACCCGGATATTTCCAGTCACTATCGCCGTCTCCTCTCCCAATTTCGTCAAGTGTCCGACGCACCGCGGTCATCTCTTCTTTGCCGAAAATGTGCCTGCCATTCTCGCTCGGTCTGGCCCGACGATGCTCCGCTGGCTTCCTGGAACCACACTGTTTGTTTCCACTTCCATTCGAAGCTGAGGCGAGCCGAATCGAATCGAATCGCACTTGCCCGTTGCAATTGCAGCGTCGCGTGCGACCTACGACTTCCCGACGAGAAAAGGTTTGACCCCCAAACACCAGTAACCACCACTAACCAGCCAAAGCCAAGCCCCCCGCACTCCCCGTTTCTCCGTTTCCTTCCTGTCTCTCGGTATCGGTGCCCGACCCAGATGCAGCCGGCCGCCGCCTCCTCCGCCGCGCCCGAATCCGACGGCCCGCAGGCGCCTGTCTCCGATCCCTCCCCGCCCCCGCCTCCCCCGCAGCCCGCGACGGCGCCGGAGGCGGCCGATCCGCCTGCACCCGATCCGGCGCAGGCGCAGAAGACCGTCACGTGGAGCGAGCAGCTGACGTCGGAGTCGCCCACCCACGTGCCGGCCGCCGCCGCCGCGGAGTCCAGCCAGTACGTCTCCCGCGGGCCCGCCTCCTCGTCGTCCAAGGGTAACCCGCCGATTCGACGCGCTGGATTCACTTCGTTGTTGTGGTAGGAGTAGGCTTTGATCTTGATTTTGTTTCGGGGGGCCGCAGGCGCCGTGGAGGCGATGAAGGAGACGCTGTCGAGGTGGGGGAAGTCGGTGGGGGAGACGACCAAGATGGTCGAGAGCCTCAGCCGCGACACGTGGCAGCACTGTGAGATCTCAGCACCCCAATCCCCTGCGTTTCTTAGGGAACCTTTATTTCTTTCTTTGTTCGTAAGATTCATTTTTTGTGGGGCACGGATTGCGTACCATGGGCCAAGGTTAGGCCTTTAGCTTTCTAAGGATCAAGGAAAAGAATATGGAGTACTAGATAAAAGTGTAAAGTAAAACCTTAGGTTATATTTCTTCAACAATTTTGTCGGGATTGGAAGAGCTGGGGCAGCAGGATGAGTATCTTTGGCCCGATAAAAGAAGTGCTTGAACATTTGGTCTATCTTTCCATGCTTATTTTAAGGCCTGACATGTTTTTTTTAAAAGTTTACTAGTGTTTAAAACTTTAATCTTGTGCCCAGAGCCCCAGATACCCGAAAACTTATAATTCTATTGATGACCTTCATCTTTCTCAAATAATTAAATTTCCATAGTAAATATTCAGTATGTAGTATGCTGTATGCCTAATTATTCATGGGGAGGAAGAAGCTAGTTTTTGTGTTTCTTCTGTTTAACCACTCCGCCTCGTTTTCTAATTTTGTGATGTTTCTACTGATGGAATGGGCATGACAGCATTAAATATTAGAGATTTGACCACCCAATTCACGTATGCAAACCAACAAATGCATGTGTAGACTGCTGTTCGCTTGCAATTATAGTTAGGTAAAATGGTAAGTATCGTTTTGGGAGAAATCTGATGACATTAGATTTGCTCTTATGTTTTAGGTAGTACCAACCCTTTGACTTGGGTCTTAGGGATAAATACCTAGCTTCATAGAATCAACAATACATTTTGATGCCAATTTGTCAGCAATAGGGATCAGCGATACATTTTAGGTAGTACCAACCCTTTTGACTTGGGGCTTAGGGATAAATACCTAGCTTCATAGAATCAGTGATACATTTTGATGCCAGTTTGTCATATAACCAGCAAACCTTCTAGCATCAACTGTACTTCTAGTAGAATTCAAAAAATCAATACATTTGGGTGCACATTTGTCATAGAAGCCGCAAACCTTCTAGACAACCAATTGTTCTTCCAAGCAAAGATCCTGATCTGTGCCCTGTTAATAACCTTCCAAATTTAGTTACTTCAGATCATTTAGCCTGATCCATTGAAATGATGAGTCAGGCACTCTGCAGATAATTCATTATTCTTATGCAAAATTGAGAGCCCCAAGGTCATCAGTATAAATTATATATCTATTGCCTTCTGTACATGGCCAACCCAATGTTATGCAGGATCTTGTATTAACCTAGAATTTTGCGCAGCTGTCGAAAAGGCAGAACATACTAAACAATGGGAGAAGTTTAATATCATCTAGGTCACTTTTAACATGGTTTCCTTGATTTCTGAGAATGCACCTTTTTTCCTTAATAGTCAAGACAGGACCTAGTTTTACTGAAGCTGCCATGGGACGGCTTGCTCAAGGAACTAAAGTCCTAGCTGAAGGTGGCTATGAAAGAATATTTAAGCAGACTTTCGAGGTTCTTCCGGATGAGCAGCTGAAAATATGTTATGCTTGCTATCTATCAACATCTGCTGGTCCTGTGATGGGAGTTTTGTACATTTCTACAGCTAAAATTGCATTCTGCAGTGACAATCCTCTTTCCTACAAAGCTGGAAATAAAACTGAATGGAGTTACTACAAGGTAAGGGTTGTTCACTTCCTTGTAGCATCTATCTACTGCTTATGAAGTCATTCCTCTTCCTTTTGCACTTCACTTTATCATGTTTTTTATTGGTTCCTGACTATAAGCCAAGTCTCAGGATTGTTGTTGTTTGTATTCCTGTATTTTGTGAAGTGTAACTTACTGCAGGAATTTGGTTCTTCTATTAGAAAGGAGCCAAAATGCCACTGGTTTAGAGGATAAGAATAGTGAGCAACCTTTAACTTTATGCTGTGGAAAGATAAAACAAAAGTAGATAATCAAATTCCGATTACTTTCCAAGCCTGACACATTTATGAACAATTTTTATTCTGAACCATAACAATGATGCCTAGAGCCTAGATAACTACAACTTGAATTGAATCTGGTGTGTTTATTATATGACTTATATTGCCATTCCTCTATTTAGGAGATGATGTTTGTTAGCTTCTAATATCTACTTTATAGCTTTTGCCAGTTGCCACAGTGGCAGTTTGATCTAGGTTTCTCTTTGTTTACTAGTAGATGGTTTGAAAGACAATCCATTGTATTAAAAGGTTTCTCTCCCTTTTCAAAAAAAGGTGGTCATTCCTCTGCATCAGCTAAGATCAGCTAATCCTTCAGTCAGCAAAGTAAATCCTGCTGAAAAGTATATCCAGGTTGTTTCGGTTGAAGGTCACGAATTCTGGTTCATGGGTTTTCTGATGTATGACAAAGCCGTATCTAGTCTTCATGAAGCCATGGATAGTGCCCGTGAGCTGCAACCGTAGATATTAAACCGGAAGTTTCAGTTACATGGACCTCTTTTAACATCCTGGGGCAACCATCGGTTCTCGACTCGATTTCTTCGCTTCTGAGTGGCTCATGTTTCAGATCCTTTGCGCTGTGTGCATTGGGGCCTTTTGATACAGATGCACTCACTAGCTTGCATACGTGTTCGAAATGTTTGTTCTTTTGTTTTTGCCTTCCCTGTGTTGTAACGATGAGATATATGGGAAATATACTGGAGCTGTACATTTTGGATGCTTTTATTATCAACATTTAAATGTGACAGTATCTGATGCTTACTGTTGGACACCCAGGGGCTGGCAAACTTGGGTTGAACTGAAGAGCAGTTTTCACAGTGGCGTATCTAGGATTTTGAGTATGGGTGGTCCAATTTGGTATAATTTTTTTAAGTACCGTGCAAGTGTAGACTGTAGTTAGCAGCACTTCACATAATTTGCGAAGCACAATTAAAACTCAGATTTTTAACTCTGAAATTAGAGTACTTGCCTTTCATAAAGAGCTAGAAAATTACTAGTCGAGAGTAGCAGAAATAGAAGCTACACGTCTAATTTTCTCATGACAAAAGATGCTCAAAGCAATCAATTAATTAGTAGATGCCTACTGCTGCAAACTAAAAAAATGGCTTAATGTCAACAGTAAGCAACATAGCTATTATTTCAAAAGATTAACAGAACAGCAGCCCAATCGATAGATAATCTAACATTCCGACCAACTAGCAATTTATAAACTAGTATAAGAACGACAACATCTAACACATGTAGGTCACGAATGGGAACATAACTACTGAACTACTTTATACTAGTTTAGGTGTCATTAGGCCTTAGACTGAGGATTTTTTGAGTAGGCCGTGGCCCACCGGGACCGGATACGCCATTGAGTTTTCAAGATATTTGCAACGAGTGATTGGCATTTTTCACAATGTGTTTTGCTTTGCACAATTGAACTAGTATTTTTAGCCTGGGCAACCAGGATTTCAAATTTATTTCTGTGCAAGTTAGGTTCATTTGGGATATTATACGGTAATCTGAATCCACCACTCGCACCGGAGCGGATTGGCAGCACGGCACGTCGGGTGTCACATCGCGTGTGTACCAACACCAATCTGGCTCTCGGCCTATCCTATCCGTCCACCGATCGAGGTCCGCGCAGGCTGAGTTGCCCATACGCCGTGGAGGCGCTCGGTTGGCCAAGGTTAGCAACGAAAACTGTCGATTTTTGCGAAAATCGTAGTATCTGTCATGATATGGTTAGAGTCCGTGTTTGTATAGTAAGACTCTATCCATTGGTGGATGAATCTGAATTAATCTTCAGGGGTCCTTCACTATATGTATATATATGTATATATATGTATATATATATATATATAGGGGAGATATCTAGTGCAAACCCCCTTTACCGTGAAAACTCCGTGAAACCCACGTGTAAAAGTTTTGAAAAATTCTCAAAAAATTATCATATGTAGGGGAGATGAGGTTCTACAACCCTGTAAAATTTGAAAACCAAACTCAATGGCATTTGAAAGATATAAAAAAGATAAATTCAGTATGAATAGTGATTTTTCACTATTTAGCACTATTCATTTTGCAATTTGTCTTTTTCATATCTTTCAAATGCGATTGAGTTTGATCTTCAAATTTCACAGGGTTGTAGAACCTCACCTCCTCTACGTATGGAAATTTTTTGAGAATTTTTTAAAACTTTTATACGTGGGTTTCACGAAGTTTTCACGGTAAGAAGGGTTTTCACTGGATATGTTGCCATATATATATATATATATATATATATATATATATATATATGTATGTATGTATATGTATAGGGCATTGCCTTGTACAGAAACGATGAATCTAATAAAAAGAGAAGTTTTTCCCTTGTATGGTGTGCTTCTCTTTCTTTTGTTCGTGTGCTTGCATTGGTGTGTCATTGATTACGTAGGTGAACAATCTAGTTTCACAACACGTTATCAGCACGAGTCTCTACCACAAGAAGCGGAGAATCGTCGACTACGACGAACGACTACTACCGGCGATTGATCGCCCGATCCGATCTGCAATCAACTCGCCATCAAGCTGGCATCCATTCGGATCGCCAAAAAAGTCCTACGCGACTCTATCCTACGTGACTCTATCCTATACGATAGTCAACACATCTGGCATAAAAAACGTAAGTAATCGTGCATGATCAAAATCTTGCAGATTGTCTCATTGGATGTATTGATCTAATGTACTGTTAGAGATCGTTCTTGATCTGTTACTGTTATTGTGTCATTGGATGTATTGGAAGCCCCATACCCTGGGTTTATTTTCTAGCTTTTGTCGTGTTTAATATGTGGTAAATTGACTTTTCTGTTACATAAGTAATTCTGAAAATTTCTCAAATATTAACGGAGAATAGCAAAATTTGCTAGAAAATTTTGATGACATGAGTAGTTGGGATTTGATTTCAGTAATGAAGGAACAGATGCAAGACAATTGGTGTCTAGAAAAACACACATGAGGCTTGGTTCTTTAATTGGCATCCGAAAACGGGAAGTGCTCCCTCTCTCATGTGAGCCCTAGGGGCGGGTTGACCTGGCCATGAGTCGAGCTGACGGAGACATTCATTACCTGTTTTCACTCCCAGCCAACAAGAGTTACATAAGATGTAATTAGCACTATGCCGCGTTTAATTGATGTTGGGATTTTTTCTGTTATTAAGTGATGTTGGAAAATTGCTGTATAATTAACAGAAAATTGCTAAATGCTGGGAAAATTCTGGGAGAATTGTGATAATTATCTACTAAATAGATATAGACCAAAACTTTATTGATTTAATGAGGATGTATGCAAAATAATATTTTACCAGTAGTAAAATTTCGTATTGCTTGCATATAGGATATGTCTAACATCGCAAAAAGGGAATTTGTTGTGCTTGCCTTGGATGGCAGCAATTATCTCACTTGGGCAATGGATGCCAAAATCAACCTAACAGCTAGAGCACTTAGAGCTGCTATTGCCCAGCTTGAAGCTGGTGCACCTGATGTGCCCGAACCCGCAAAATACGCTGCTTTACATTTCCTAAGGCACCATCTTCATCCGGACCTGAAGGCCGAATACTTGATGGAGGACCCGCTGATATTATGAAATTCCCTGCAGGAACGCTATAACCAGCAAAGATCTGTGTTGTTGCCAGAAGCACAATGCGAATAGACCCTCCAACACTTTCAGGATTTTAAATCTGTGGCAACATATAATTCTGCAATGCACAAACTTGTCGCTAAATTAACGTTTTGTAACCAGAAAGTTACTGATGCTGAAATGATCGACAAAACCTTGTGCACCTTCCATCCCAACATTACGATACTACAGCAACAGTATCGTCATGCAAAGTACAAGAAGTACTCTGAGCTTATTAGTGTTCTGCTACAAGCAGAAAAACATGATGAACTTCTGTTAAAGAATCATTATGCAAATGCTAATGGAAATCAAGCATTGCCCGAAGCACATGCTACCGCTCAACAGGCTAGTAATAGCCATGGTCGCGAAAAAGGTCAAATGCATAAGGGGAATAAATGGAAGAATAGCAGAAACCAAAAGAGAAAGGGCAAATCCCAAGGGAAAGGTATTGAAACCTTCCAAAAGCAAGGTCCAGTCAATAAGGCACCTAAGCCTCCTCAGTCGTGCTTTAGGTGTGGGTGCGTTGGCCATTGGTCACGTACATGTCGCACCCCAAAGCACCTGGTGGAACTTTACATGAAATCTACTGGGAGATTCCAGAAGAATCAAGAAAAAAAGGTTGAGGCACACTTCATTAAACAACAAGGTGGGAAGAAGGACGACAACGTCACCGACCCTACGGTCGAGTTCAAAGAAAGCCTTCTCGGATATGGTGACTCGCCCATGGAGGAAGATGACCTTCTTGATACTGAACTTATGGAAATCCAGAAGAATGCTGATGTTCCCCAGGAGGAGGAACATGACTTATATAGAGACTTGCAATAGTTTCCTTGTACCCCTTTTTGTTTTATGTCGCATTTCCATTAGTTGAGTCTCCTTAAGAGCCTCATATTATCAGTTTGAATATTTATGTTCCTGCATGAACATTTGGTCTATGCTCCTGTTGATCAATTATCAATAATAATAAAATAAGGTGTTTTTCCATAATATTTGCTCATTCTTGTGCTATGCTTGTCCTATATTCTACAATTTTTTTCTGATGCAATAATTGTTTGAATGTTAAGTCATACCTTTAATATAGAACAAAGTATAATCCAGCGAAGGAGGAATAATTTTATCTAGAAGACAGCTATATCACACTAAGTGATTTGAAAAGTATGACTATTGCCAGAAGCGATGATTTTATAGTTGGCACTGGAAGAATGTCATATTATACCCTAAGTCCAGTTGTACTCATTTATATCTTAAAGACATTGGTCCGAATGATACTATATGCAGACATAGAAAGAGGATGGTACTGTATACCTACTCATGACTAAGTTTAATGGGTGCAATAAATGTGTGGTTGAAAAATTTCCTCCCTTCTTCTCTGGGTTATACTACGCATATATAAAACCTGAAGTTTGTGTTGCGATAAAAACCAAGAGATATTTAAAGATCTTGTAGATCAACTGGGTAATCTTGAGTTGAATATTATGATAAAATAATTAGTAATTCTGCTGGCCATAGCATAAAAACTTTCCTAGACCTAAAGATTTTTATGCCCTGCTTGTACTATAGGAAAACTTACAGTTAGATCTTCTAACTTTTAGAGGAATCATCGAATTTCCTGGAGAAAATTCAAAGTGATATATGTGGATATTTTCAGCTCCTGTTGGGCCCTTTCAAATATTTTATGTCTCTTATCTACTAGGAACCATGCTTCTGCCAAAAATTAATTGCCCAAAATTTTTAAGAGCCTCCTTTCTAGAAGAAAGAATCAAGTCTATTCAAATAGACAATGCTAACGAGTTTAACCTCAAAAGCATTTAATGATTATTATGTGGCCCTGGGAATTAATGCAGAACTTTTAGTACCTCATATCCACACATTAGAATGGCCTTGTAGAGTCATTATTAAAGGAATAAAATTTATTGCTTAGCCACTTTTGCAGAATAGTAGGTACCCACCAGTTGATGGGCCCACGCAGTGCTGCACACCGCGATATTAATTCAACTCAAATCAACTGCATATTATGGAATTTCCCCGTTGCAGATAGTGCATGGAAGAGAATTAAGTATTTCCCATCTGCGAAAATTTTGGTTGTGTTGTATACATGCCAATCTCTCCACCACAGCGTACTACCATGGGACTTCACCAGAAGTTGGAGATCTGTACACGGCTCGATACACTGATTGTACTAAGCACTTTTCCGGCATTAGGGGGAGATAAGTACCACAATAAAGAATACCAAGTCCTTAGATCCACGCACTAAAGAGACTGAACTTGAAGTTCAGAAAGTAATAAATCTGCAACAAATAAGCTAATAATCTGCCAAATGCCTTCACTAATCATAAGGTAGTGGAAAGATCTCATATACATGCAGTATATGCACATGAAAGAATGGAAATATCCTAGAAGGATATTGAACCCACTCTTGACCCTCATGATAAAATGAGGGGGAGGCCTCCAGGTGCACGGGACTCAATTTCGCGGAGACGTCCGCAGAAATAGAGAACCAAACAATTGAGAACACTACCCATGACAGTGGAAGAAGCTCAACCTGATGTTGAGAAAATCCCTGAAGTGAGCCATCTAGAAGATGGTAACATCCCTGAAGTGATCAATCCTGAAGATGATAACCCCAGCATATATTTGTGCGCACAATCCAACGCTGGGAAGTTGGAACACCCAGACTTCATCGTTGTGGGAAATCACAAGGAGCTGGAATAAATTAATAAAGAGATATCCCTGGAGTGATGCAGGAGAATTATATATAAAGAAAGACTACAATTGTCGACATATTTTGCCTCTAAAAATTGCTAAAATCTGAATTCAGAACCAAAGTCCATGGCAGAGTGCTAGGAGCGCTCATATAGGGTTAAATGAAATAGCAATTGAAGCAGCACTCGCTTAATAAGATAAAAAGTTCTTCATCCTGTTGACTAAACATTTCCTGAAATATTCCCTGTAGGATCAAATGGATTTTTCATCTTGAAGAGATATGAAAATATCTAAGTGGTGAGATATAAAGCGAGGCTTGTAGCTCAAGGGTTTTAGCAGAGACCTATCATCAATTACGATGAAACTTGTTCTCCTGTAATGAGTGAAATAATGTTCCGAAATTTAATATTGATGGCAGCAAGCTTAAACTTATCAATACAGTTGATAGATGTAGTGACCGCATATTTATATGGGTCACTAAATACGGATTAAAATAGTCGGTAAGGATATGGTACAACCGACTTAGTAAATTCCTCTTGAAGAAGGGATATTCAAATAATGATGATTGTCCCTGTGTGTTCGTAAAGAAATTCCAGAATGGATTTTGTATCATCTCGGTATATGTTGATGATCTGAATATCATCGGAACCATAGAGGAAATAAAGGAAGCAAATGCTTACCTCAAGACGGAGTTTGAGATGAAGGATTTGAGTAAAACCAAATTTTGCTTAGGCCTGCAGCTTAAGAATTTCCTAGAAGGAATTTTAGTACACCAGTCTACCTATACCAAGAAGGTATTGGAAAGATTTAACATGGATAAATCTCATCATTTGAAAAACCCCATGGTAGTAAGATCCCTTGAAGTGGATAAAGACCCATTTAGACCAAGGAATGAAAAATGAGAAAGTCTTTTGGACCTGGAGTCCCATACTTATGTATGTTGTGAATTGCACAAGGTCTGATATTACATTCGCAATAAATTTGCTAGCATGAAATAGTATAGTTCCAACTAGAAGATATTGGGCTAATATCAAGACTTTACCCATATACCTCTAAGGTACTTAAGATCTTGGATTGTTTTTCCTGAAGAACCAAGACTTAACCATTGGGGAAAGTATGGATGTTGGCTATCTGTCTAATCCCCATAGTGCCAAAAGTAAGACTGGTTTTGTATTTCTCTGCGGTGGTACATTTATTTCTTGGCGGTCTTTTAAACAGACTTTGGTAGCCACTTCTACCAACCATTCAGAGATTATATCTTTGTATGAAGCCTCATGGGAAAGCGTTTGGCTAAGACGTGTAATTAACAACGTCCAGAAGTCGTGTGGTATGAATACCGTCGATACCCCTACTATTATCTATGAAGATAATGCTGCTTGTGTTGCATAAATGCAAATGGGTTATGTAAAGAGCAATATCACGAAGCATATTGCTCTTAAGTTATTCTATCCTCACGAACTCAAGAAGAATGGTGAGGTAAAAATAATGCAAACTAAGTCATGTGAAAATCTAACAGATTTATTCACAAAATTTTTGCCAAAGTCTACCTTCCAAAGGTACGTCAATGGCATTGGAATGAGGCGACTTAAAGATTTGCAGAGTTCATGGGGAGTAAATCCTGAACCATAATCCCTTTTGCTCGATCCTAAAGATCATAGTTTATATGTTGAAGATTATAAAGTTGTGCTCTTTTTCCCTTAAGTGAGTTTTCTTGAAGTTTCTCACATCAAGATTTTTAATAAGGCAACTAGTGTAACATGGAGTGCGAGTGCAATGTACTCTTTTCTCCATCCCTTTTTTCCCACTAGGGTTTTGGGAGGAGTTTTTAATGAGACATGTGCATTACGCGGTATTCGCCCAAGGGGGAGTGTTATCATATGGTTAGAGTCCGTGTCCCTGTATGGTAGGACTCTATCCATTGGTGGGCGAATCCGAATTAATCTCCAGGGGTCCTCCACTATATATATAGGGCATTGCCTTGTACAGGAACGATGAATCTAATAAAGAGAGAAGTTTTCCCCTTGTATGGTGTGCTTCTCTTTCTTCTATTCATGTGTTTGCATTGGTGTGTCGTTGATTGCGTGGGTGAACAATCTAGTTTCACAATAGTATCAAGCTGATTCGAAACTCTAAACCAATCTAATTTTTTTAAAAATAAAAATTTTGAAAAAAATTATGTGACAAATAGATCGAAAATCGATGAAAATCGCGCTCGCCTAAAAAGTTCAACTCGTTCGTTTTTTTGAATTTTTTCAAATGCTCGGTTTCGAAACTCTTCGATTATTAACTATTTTTGCGATAAATAGGTACCACCAAGATCTCATTTTTTAACCCTAGGTTGGACGGCTGGCGCACCAATTGACTCGGTGGCACTGCCTGGCATGCCGCGTGCGGCACGGACCGATAGTGTGGGGAATGGATCAGTCGGTCGGTTTAGGCGCGCGGGACGAGCCAGTCAGCCCCTGGAAATCTTGCATTCCACCATGTCGGGAAATGTTCAGTGTAGTAGCCTTGGTGACAAAATATTTAGCGAAAATAGCCTCGGGACGACATAATTAGCAAAAATAGCCCCATGCGTGAGCCCAGGCTATGCGGCTTGCGGCGGACGGACAGAGGCGCAGCGCTTGCTTGCCTCGATCCACTTTAAACCATTTTTCTTTTTTCTTTATGCTTTCAGTTTTTTTTTGTTTTTTAAAGTTTGCAGTGCATCCACTCCACTGCAATTTGTTTTTATTTTTTTTCTTTTTGCTTTTGGTTATTCTTTGTTTTATTTTTTGATTTTTAAAAAAAGTAGGGGAAAATACAGCGAATATTTTTTTATAATTTTTTAAAAAAATAAGGAAAAAATAGAGCGAAACAAAAGTAAATATAGCTACTTGGACATGTTATGGCATATCAAGATCTGGTTTGCAATTTTGCACACCATATGCTTGCAATTTTGCACACCATATGTAAACGAGAAACTTTCACCTGAGATAAACATGCAAATGGCAATGCAACAGGAGTTTTACATAACAACGCAAAACGGAAAAAATCACACAACACAGTAAGTAACCCTTTCCTCCTAGTGAAAAGCGTACAACAAATTTTAGTTAAACAAACTCAAATTGTTTGGAGGTCGATGCTATAGTTCTTTTTTCTCTCCAGCGGGCATAGCTTCGTTTAGTGGTCGATGCGTGAACGAACTCAATCCTTCCGCTTAAACAAACTTAAATCGTCACCCGTGCTGGATTGTTTTTGAATAGTGGATTCCTTGTTTGCTTGTAAGTAGTGGTTCCCTCATTTACATTGGATTAATGCAAGTTGCATCGGATGCTCGGTGACAAACCAAAATTGGTTGTGCGCTTTTCACTAGGAGGAAAGAGTTACTTCACTGTGTTGTGTGTTTTTTTTGTTTTGCATTATTACGTAAAACTCCTGTTGCACTGCCATTTATATGCTTATCTCAGGTGAAAGTTTCTCGTTTACATATGGTGTACAAGGTTGTAATTAAGCCAGATCTTAATATGACATGACAGGTCCAATCAACTATATTCGCTTTTGGTTTCACTCTATTTTTCTCTTACTTTTTTTAAAAAATTATAAAAATATTCACTCTATATTCCCCTACTTTTTTTAAAAAAAGAAACAAAAGAAAAAAAGCTTGCGGTGGAGTGGATGCACTGCAAGCTTTAAAAAATAAAAAAAATAGAAAAACAACCGAAAGTAAAAAGAAAAAAAGAAAAATAGTTTGCAGTGGAGTAGAGGCACTGCAAGCCGCTTGCAGCGTCTTTCGTCCGCTACAAGCCGGCTGCAGCGCTCTAGGTGCACTGTGTGGGATTATTTTTGCTAATTCTATCGTTTTGAGAGTATTTTCATTAAATATTTTATTAGCAAGGCTATTACAGTGAATATTTCTCTTGCCAGTGCACGCTACGGCTAAGGCAGACGAAGCGAGCCGCCGCGGCCTCGGCTATTTAGTGCGGCACGTGGGATAAACCCGGGGTGCGGCAGTGTTGGGCGGGGCCGAGTCTAATCAATCGTGGGCGGGGCCGACGTTAACTGGCCAACCGGGCCACTAGAGGAAGTCGCTGAGTGGGTGGCTGGGTGCCGGCTATTAGGCCCCGTTTGACAACTTGGAACCGAGCTGTTTCTACTAGAATCTGGGAGAAACCCAGCCAAACGGGCTAAAATTCGGAACGATTCTCCTCGAAATATTTCTTCTTTTTTCACGTCGTGGTTGAATCACCCTCGACCCCGTTTCTACCAGTTTCTACTAGAATCTGGAACCGTACCAAACGATTTTCAGATAGTGATTCTGATTCTACCAAACGCTTTATCGAATACAGAACCGCTCGCTTTACTAGAATCCTGAACCGCACTCAAACGGTTTCCGCAAATGATTCTGATTCCACCTGAAACATTTCTACCCAGAATCTAAAATCATTTCCGTTTCCGAATCGGGCCTAAATTGCTGACACCGTGCGCGTGCTGTTTTGACTTCAGTGTATGGGATCTGGGGGGAGAAGCGGGCGGTGGGCACCACCGTCCACCGGTCAAGGGCTCATGACGTGACGGTCGAACGTTTGCTCGAATTAATGGTCGAGGTCCTCCTCGAACGACTCGGCCATCAGGGTTGGATCGAGATCGAACCTCATGCGCCTCACCCAATAATCCGAGTACCTACGTGTCTACTCTTTTTTTTTTTTGAAAAATATGTGCCCACGTCTCGTAAGATATACTCCCTCCGTTTCTTTTTATAAGGCGTATTTGGTTTCGTTAGGACAAAGCTTTGACCAACGATTACTCTATTAGCATATAATTTTTATGACACAAAATTGATATTAGCAGATTTGTATTCAAAAGTACTTATATATAATTATGATTTTGTATTGCATAAATGATATATTAATGAAGTAATCGTTGATCAAAGTCTTGTCCTAACGAAACCAAATACGCCTTATAAAAAGAAACGGAGGGAGTAGTGCCGAAAAAAAACGTACACGCGTATGGCATTGTATGTGATTGGAGGTGTGCTGTGTGGCTATCTTATAGTCTTGAAAAGATCAAGTGGCTTTTGTTTAAATATTATCGTGTGGGCATGTGTTGTGTATTTTAGAATATAAGACGTTTATATATAAATGTTTAAAGAGAGAGAATATAAACACATTATCAAACGTCTAGATAAAAATTATTTCGTCCGACGCAAACATCTATGGTTAGATGTTAATCTATATATTAATCATATATAATTATACACATAAACACTTAGTAAGCATCGGCGTTTAATTAAGAATCGATGCTTTAAAATAAACATCTTATCTGCTCTGTGTGGAAAGGAAAATTAATTTGTAGTACTAAACACCTGGACCTGCATTGTAAGTAGCCTTGAAACATGTCGGCCGTTTGCGCTGCGCGTGTTGTTACCGCATGACCCGAGGTTTTAGTCACTGTAACCTCGTACCAGTCGCGCCCAAAGTTTGGCCGCATGTGATCAGGCGATTGGGGAATGCGATGATGGCGAGGAGGAAAGGAGGCCCACATGGCGTCAGGCATGTGTGGTACAGGAAGGGAGACAGTAGAGGTGGATTAGGTGAGCAATGGGAAGCTGGGTTCTGGCCAACGTCACTACTACAAAATTGGGCATCACAACCGGTTTATTAGAAACGGTTTGGTGCGAACCGGTTGTAATGCTCGCACCAGAAGCGGTTCGTGGCAACAGGCCAGAGGGGATCTCTAGAAGCGGTTCGTGGAACGAACCCCTTCTAAAGCCTCACCTTTAGAAGCGGTTCGTGACACGAACCCCTTCTAAAGATCTTTACAAGCGGTTCGTAACACGAACCGCTTCTAAAGACCCCCTTCAGAAGGGGTTCGTGTCACGAACCGCTTGTAGAAGCCCAATTTTAGAAATAATAAAAGGAATGCGTGCCCTACTCTATCAGAGAGCACGCGTGGGTGGGTTGGCTAAATGGATGAGGTGAGTCACGAGGATGGAGTGCTGGTCGTGGGTTCGAATCCCGTTCCCACTATATTATTAATGCCTTTTATCGCTTGGTATCGCACCACCACAAGCGGTTACTAGAACCACTTGTGATACCTGTAGTAGTTGATCAACAATTGATTGAGTTAGAAAATCGATTTAGTTCTCAAGCAACCGAGTTTCTATCCCTCTATGCCTCTTTGGATCCAAGAATCGAGTCATTCGACATGACAAAGGTATGCTGTCTAGTGAAAAAATACTATCCTGCTGATTTCTCAAGTCAAGAAAGGGCTTAACTGGAGTGTCAACTACCACATTTGCAACTTGATGTATGCAATTATCCAGGCCTAAAAATATTGTCAGCACTTGCTGACCTAACGAGTGGACTAGTTAGCTGGGTAAAGATTCTTCTTATCCAATGGTGGACAGGTTGTTAAGATTAGTCCTAACTCTTCCAGTTTCAACTGCAACCACCGAGAGAGCCTTTCAGCAATGAAACTTGTCAAGACGCGTCTTCGGAATAAAATGGGAGATGCCTTTATACGAAATGCTGCTGCTGCTGCTGTTGTTGTTGTTGTTGTTGTTGTTGTTATTCTTATTATTATTATTATTATTATTATTATTATTATTATATATATATATATATATATATATATACATGTGTGGGTGTGGGTGTGGGTGTGGGTGTGTGTTATAAAAAATATCGATATGATGTACTTTTCTCTGATTGTTATCAATATTGACGCCTCCCCCTATATCCAAATTCTGGCATCGCCCCTGCCTCGACAGACCACTCAGGTTGGATACTCATCCAGGACTTGTACTGCCTGTATGCACACCAAAGCTATACTGCAGAATATAGAACATCTCTACTCCCATTTCATGTGCCCAGCAAATAGTTACTAGGGCAAATATCACGGGGAAAACAACCAAGTATTGAAAACCCATGAAAACCAAACGTGAAAGTTTTCCCAAAACTCAACATGTGCTCCCTGCAAACTTTCAGTGTTCACGGGCGTTCAATTCTTTTGACACGATTGGGCCCTTCAGAAAAGTACCGACGTGGTAAAGGACATGAATCTACAACAAGAACATTAAATTCCACTCAAATCTAACCGAACACAGGGGTAGAAATGTTGGAGTATTTGGGCTTGATCCAAACAAATATTTCCATAAATCATAAAAGCCTATTTATATATGATAGGAGGTGGAAAGTTTAGTACAATATTGCTAGTATAGGTGGGATGATACCAACATATAAAGAATATTGGTCTTACCTAGTTGAAGCATGACATAGAGGTGAAATGCAATACACACACACGCGTGCATGCACATGCACATGTACGCGTTTTGCGTATTTATCGTGTGACTTGTGACGACACACGATCGTCACATGGCGTGCCATGTGTACTTTCCTTTTTGCCATGTGTGTTAATATTGACACGTCATCACTGCCACGTGTCGCCACAAACTAGGAGATGCACGTTCGCATACGATTAGTTTGTTGGCGCACGTTGAGAGAATCTAAGACGGTTTCTTGGAGATAATGCAATTTGAATGTGTCACGTTCTTATCTTGAAAATTTCTCATCCTATATAAATCGATTAAGGAGACGTCCTTAAGAGATGAGTTTAGAACGTGAAGAGAGAACGAAAAGTTGGACCTGTTCCTTGACGTTGCGCAGCTAGGCTTCTCCATCCCTTCAACAGCGTGCATTAACGTAGGGAAAGCAGTGTCTCCGGAACCCTCATCCTCAAGATCCTGTGTGGGTTGGGGCGAATCAGGTTTTTAGGAAGCGTTCGCGCGACTGCTCATGTCTTCCACGACCAATCTGCTACTTACTACGGACTTCACCAAACTCTACATCAACCTTCACAGGAGTAATATACTGTGAGTCAAGGTGAAATCTTCTGGAATACCTTGTAGTAGCGATGCTTTTTACATCTGCTAAAAGTATTCCTAAGTTTGTAATCAATCTAGTAGGACCTATGTATGAGATAGGTATATTATCGTTCATAATCATGTTTCTGTTAATTGCTTCCAATATGCCTAGTATGATTGCAATGATGTCTGTTTTAGAAATTAAAATAATCATAAAAGTGGGCAATTTCCTAACAAGAAAAAGATCAGTGTGGCGATCCGCATAATTCGCACAGGGTAATGACAGGAACCACTACCATCATTTTGAGATAATTATACTGATCTCGGCATACTAACCAATCAAAACATCGAGCGCACCCAACGTTTTATCAGTTAATACAACATGTTTAGAGTGTTGCAACAAAATAATAATTTGAGACTGAAATGAAAACTTATTACAATCCATTGCCATGCATGGTTAAAAATCCAACCAAAAATATAATACAAACGTACTACATATCTCGTAGATCGACGAAAACGGTGTATGATCCACCCAACAATCCAGCCCTCCTGGTAATCATCATCGTAGTAACCCTGATTTTGCAGGTAATCCTCACCCCAGACATCACCTGTGCTAAGTTTTAAGCAGAGGGAGAAATAGCAAGAGTGAGTACAGATATACTCAGCAAGCATTAATAGCAATATGCAATAATGAGACAATAACTCCGCCTTTAGCAAAACATCACTTCCTCCTTAAACTTTTTCTAAAAATAGATTTTAATAAATTGAAAATATTGCAAGTTTTAATTTCAAAAGAAATACTACTAACACTCGTAGATGAGACAATTAGCTTCCGCAGTCTCTAGTCCAGGAGATAAGCATGAATTCATGATTTTTAACCATGCGCAGGTTTGTACCACTTTACCTATAGTTGCTCTGATTACTCAAAGCCCAAAGTGTTTATTCTAGTCA
This sequence comes from Rhipidocladum racemiflorum, assembly GCA_036346355.1. Classification (NCBI taxonomy): domain Eukaryota; kingdom Viridiplantae; phylum Streptophyta; class Magnoliopsida; order Poales; family Poaceae; genus Rhipidocladum; species Rhipidocladum racemiflorum. The sequence continues at coordinate 9,964,456 of CM070579.1, forward strand.
AATAGCAATATCTCCAACCCTGCTAACTACTAGCCGTGGCCCGTGGACACCTTTTCGAGGCTGTCCCCGCCGACTCGTAGCTTGAAAGTTCAATCATCATTAGCTTGGTTTTGGTGGTTAATGACAAATGTATTTATGAGACTAACTTCTTTGTTAATCTTGATAGCAATTAGTCTCATACGGATGAAAATGAAAAACTTCAAGGTATGTATCAAATATCACAGTGTTATCCTATCTTATTGCATTCCTTGGAAATAATATACATTATTCTTAATTAATGACAAATCTTTATATGAGATTAACTCTTTTATTGAGTACAATTTTGATTAGTCTCTTCTCAATGAAAAATGGAAATATCAAATGTATGCATCCTATTGTTATATCTCATTGCATGCCTTGTATTTAAAGTATAGGGTGAACTCCAAAATGATCTAACTTGAAGTTGTGCATATTCTTATTGTTTCCATCTATATATGCACACACCTAGGGAGAGTTCATTTTTTATATTTTGAATGAAAGCTCAAGTTTCATTCATTCGACCTTGTTAGCTAATGATAAATCGAATTGTGAGACTAGCTCATTAGTCAAAGTTCAATATTTATTAGTCTCAGTTGAATGAAGAATGGAACTCTCAAAAAGGGATACAAATGTCACTGAAAACCGACGAAATCTCGGTCGGGTAAAAAAATTTGAAAAAAATTCAAAATGCTACAGTGTAAATTGAGATCTCATCGATTTCGGCCGAAATCACTGAGATTTCAGTCGAAATTTCAAATTGTTTTGCCGGATTTTTATTTTTTTTGGGCGGATATGATTGGATTTAGGTTGAAGATCATCCATAAAAACTTTCATATTTTTTTGACGTGTTTTGACCATTTTTTGGTCGATTCAAAATGTACCGAAATCTCAGAAATTTCGACAGAAATCTCAGTGATTTTGGTCGAAATTTCGGATTTCTTGGTAGAAAAAAACCGCATTAGAAATTTGAATTTTATATTTCGATCGGATTTATTTGAATTTCCAAAATCTCACCGAGATTTCGGATTTCGGGCATCTCCGAGATTTAGTTCAAAACGAGATTTGTATCCTTTCTCTCAAAGGTATGCATCCTTCCTTTGATGTAGGATGAACTCCATAATAATTTCTATGTAGAAATGTGCATATTAATCTCTATTTCACACATATGTGTATGCACACTCTTGATGGAAGTTCATCCGACATCTTGATACTTCATTAGTATTGATCCCTTTTCTCATTCACATATAATGAGGATCTTTACTTCTAAACATATTTTGTTGAGTATTTGAAGCTTGTGTAGTCGTAGTATACTCATATTGATTTAAATTAAATTAGTTTGAATTTGGATTGTCATCAATCACCAAAGAAATAGATTGAAAGATCTAAGACCTCCATTATGTGTTAATGGTGTGTCTTAGTGATTAGTGACAACTGAATGTATTATATCAAGGATCTTTTTTTTCTTTAAACACATTCTTTGAGTATATGAAGCTTTAATAGTTGATATATACTCAAAACAAATTTAAATTCAATTAAGTGAAATTTAGGTTGTCGCCAATCATCAAAGAAGTAGATCAAAGGATTTAGGGCATCCATTATGTGTTAATACAGTGCTTTAATGATTAGGGACAACCAAGTTTATTGGACTAACATTTTCAATGAGCTTGTGAAATAGGTTGAGTCCCATGATTACGGAGACTTGGGATGACATCATATGTTGATGGTCATCAAGTCAAGATTTGGAAAAAAGGATATCATCATGTGTTGATGCGCATCAAGGGAAAATTTCGAAGTGAAGAAAGTTCATCATGCGTTGATGAAAAAAACGAGGATCCAACTTGGAGAGAGGATGATTGTCATCAAGTTAAAGCTCCAAGTGGATGCGCAAGGCAAAGGTATAACTAATATAGGCTAAAAATATGTTCCTAGTCTTTTATAGATCTCGATGTTTGGTTGGGAGACTGGATTGCTAGTATAGGTTGCCGTACTATTAAGAGTGAAGGATCGAGATGGCGATCGGAAGGGGGGGGTGAATGATCCCAAATAAAATTCCTCCCCACTCAAAGTACTCTAAACAATCCAGCAACAAAAATCTGAAACACCCAAAGATTTTCGTTCAAACCGGTGCTCGTTAGATTTGCAAACCCTCCAAAACCCAAACAACTAGACAACTATGTGTACCCCTAGCTTGCATGGATGAGAACCATGAATCATGTGAGGGATTTTTAAATCACAATCCTGGTTGTCAAGTGTCCAAACAAAGAGGAATCAATTCAAATACTTCTTCTCTAAAATAGATCAAGCCAAATCACAAAAGTTTCTTTTAGAAAAGCAAAAGCAGATTTTTCAGGAATTATCCTCACTTGGAGTAGGTGGTTGGTGGACTTATGTTGCTCTAAAATTTTTGGAAATTTTGCAATCTATGAGCAGATGAGTCATGAAACACTCCACCAAAAATCACCTCAAAAAGCCTTGTAGAAAAATAAGGAAAAATCAAGGACTACAGATAGTTAGGAACTTCGATCAAAAAGTTTGGGCTCGCTTTTCACCTCATAGCTCCCAAACAGTACAACCAGTGGACTCCAAAATTTTTACACTGATGGATATATGAGTCACGCACCTTCTCCAATAAGAATCACTCAAAAACAATTTTTCTAGATTTTTCTAAAAATCGAAGACTGACTGCTGCGCGAAGAACATGTTCAGGACACATTTGCAATCTTGATATAAACTTGATCTCTAGTCTATCGTAGGGTGCAACAGAGATGTAAATGTTAGTATTATGCCCTTGAGGCAGTTATATAGATGATTGTAACATGACTATGTTTATGAATAATAATATGATTCTTAGTCCAATGAATGTATATCATTATATTGACTAGCATGTATGTGACTTGCTTATGAAACTCTCTACTCATTGATATAATTCTGTAAGTATCTCTGATCGGATATCATCGTATAGGACAACGATGAATAGATCAGTGCATGTATTGATCGATGATCATGTTTTATAGATCATGGGATATAGAGATATCATCAATACATTGTGAACGCATGATGAAGAACATGGGTTAGATAGACCCGCAATGGGACACTGCAAGAATGTTACATTCTTATGTGTCATCAGTGCATCTCATACATATTGGATGCATGATCCTTAGATCTGAGATTGTCACATTCCTTACATGTGTAATAGTTTACCTTGGGCCACCAAACGCTATTTCCTAACCTGATAGTTATAAAGGTAGCTTTCATGTTTACTATGAAACTTGCAGAGGGAAGTAAGCAGTTGAGATGGAATTTGCCACTCTAGTGTAACGGAGATATATGTCTAGGCCACTCATGTGATATGATTAAGGAAGTGCATGGCCATGTCATGATTGAGAAGTCAATCACAACTTATTAATATATCACGGATACGAGAGATGGATTGAACTGTCAAAGGATGACATGTTTCTCGCCTTGAGTTCGATATTTATATAGTTTGGCAAAGGGATTATTACATGAGTACTTTGATCATATGCGTTTGGGAGTTGGCATACCCTGCAAGGAGCCGCTACCGACTATTGGATTAGAAAAGGGTCTTCTGAATATATGTCTAAATGCACATGAACCAACAAGGTCATACACTTAACGGGCTAGGACGCATTAATTCGGATTGGATCCGTAATTAATGGACATCGTGGGCTTAACGCGCTGATGGGCCCTGGCTTAGGGATTCTTCACGTGGCTATATAAGGAGAGGAGAAGGGTGGGCATGAGACAGATTTTTTGTCCAGAACCCTAGCCTCCACCTCTCGTTGCCCCTACCGAGCGACACGGTGCTTGCACGCCGACGCATGACGTTCCATCCCTGGACGTGTCGACTACTGTGGTGATGTTGCTGCTACTACGGCGTGGAGAATACGATCCATGGTGAGGACGATCCACGGTGAGGACGATCCATGCCGAGAACGATCCACTACATCAACGCGCGAAGGATTCCGCAACTGCGCGTCTAGTGGTATTCTAATCTGTGATCCACTTCTTGTGAATAGCTTTCTGGTTATGCGGTAAAATTTTTCATTTGCGCTAGAGTAGCATACCGCGTTCCTCTTCAGTAAAACTAAATGAGCAACCTCAAGACTTCCTTGATCACCAGCATTTAGAAGGAGGGGAGGCAAATCTAAATTGCAAGAAAGTAAATTACGGGAATTTAAATGCGGGAAAGTAAATGCTGAATTTAAATTGCGTAAAGTAAAGACATAATATAAATGCGCAATTTAACTTCACAAGAATACAAAAGAAAATCTTTGAATTTTCTGGTTGAAAGCTTTACAAAGCCTCACTTCATATGGGCAAACCTCAAAGGAGCAACTTAAACCTTCAAGTGAGGGAGGGCACCTCTCCCCCTCTATTTATACTACTCTTGGGCCTCCTACCACCCTTGGATGAGTTCCTCAACCCTAGAGCACTCCACCAAGGGCTAGGATTAACCCACTCATACAACTATGCAAGGGCAACCCAAAACCCTGCACACATAATGGGTTTTCTTGCACGGCTTTCAAAGCATACTACCTAGACCTGCTAACCTATCAAGTAGACCACGATCCAACGGCCCTCATTGATCCTCGCGACATCTAGCTAGTATCATCTCCTTTTCTTGTCTTCTTGACTTGCCCAGACTCCGTCTCTGATCATCTTCCGGCGATCTTCGATCGTCTGGACCTTCGACGCACCTCGCTTAGTCCCAGTCATCCGCCGCGTCACTATGACCTAGCACCGTCGTCCTACAACCATCAAAGACAAGGAAAACCCATCACATAGCATTGTCCAATAATCATATGCAATAATCATTGATCAGTCGGTTCTACCGCCAGCCATAGGCCGGTATTACCACAAGAAGCTAACATAACTCAAATTACTTTCTTTTGAATTTCAATTCAAATCAAACTCAAACATGAGCACACCTTGCTCAAATAAAGTCAAATACTCATCACAAATATGGATGGACCTCCACATGATCCTTCAATCTCCGCCTTGATGAGTATATTGACAAACCACACAAAAGACATAATTTGAGTTTGAAAATAAAAAAAGAAAATCAATTTGATTGCAAAAATCATATTTGGTCCAATTAAAAAAGAAAGCAAGCTCATGACCAAATAGATGAGAAGATTTTAAGAGCTCAATACAAGAAAGAACAATTAAAAGAGAAAGCAAGCTCATGACCAAATAGATGAGAAGATTTTCAGAGCTCAACACAAGAAAGAATAATTTTTCGACAAGAGCTCTAAAAAACAAGAAATCTCTCAAAAAGCTCAATATTACTGATGATCCAAATGCAAGGATAATTGTTCAACATGATCATGAGAAAGCATTTTTTAATTCTCTAAGATGTCTTTTCTACGTTTCCTTCCCCTTTTGGCAATATAAGCATCAAGAGAGCAATTTTTGCATGAAATGCAACCTAGAAGAGCTCTGAGATTATGCAAGTGATGCAACCTACAATAGCAACACTTAACATAATTTCAAGACTAGAAGCAAAGCCAACCTAACAAGCAAATGGATATACTAGAGTTCAACCTAGTCAACACTTTGGGAAGCTACAAGACCATTAGAGAACCCTCATGCTCAAACATCTCTTTAAATGCAAATTTTTAGATTAATGCTCACAAAGCGATTCGAAGAGTTAGGCCTAGTAGAGCACATCCTCGACTAGGAGCCATCGACAAAGGCTTCCTAAGCTTCACTCTTCTCTGCAAACCTTTGAGGTGTAGAGAGTTTATCCTAGTGAAACACAACCTCGACTAGGAGCCATCGACAAAGGTCTCCTAGGCGTCACTCTCTTCCTCTAGTCTATTTTGCATTTTTTTTCAATTTTATTGACTCAAGCCATATTCAACCATCTCAAGCAAGAAACTTAAAAGAGTGGTTTTGGTCATATACAATTCATTCCAAGTTCATCCCAAGTGCAATGGGAAGCAATATCAAGAATGTAAAGTGTTGAGTTCAGTTTTAGCACAAATAAGTCAATTTTTATCATTTTAGCACTTAGATTCATGAGCATGTTGAGGATTCCAGAACGAAACAGTATAGCTAACTCAAGTTGCTTTATGGACTCTAGTAGAAATCCACTATTTCACAAAACATGGCATAAGCATCTAGTAAAGAAATATAGCAAGTAAAAGCCAAGTTTCATCAAGTTTTTAAGAATGATCAATTTTAAATGTTGGCTAGTTTAAACATGGTACACCAGATTAGATATGACCTAGACTAGCAAGGATCTTGGCATAAGCATCTAGTAAAGAAATATAGCAAGTAAAAGCCAAGTTTCATCAAGTTTTTAAGAATGATCAATTTTAAATGTTGGCTAGTTTAAACATGGTACACCAGATTAGATATGACCTAGACTAGCAAGGATCTTCATGAAAGTAGCTAGGTGCAACATATCACAGTTTTATCATTTGCATAAAAGACAAAGCTTGGAAATGGAAACAAGTCTATATGCAATGCAAGAAGGTCAGTTCCAAACTCCCCCTCAACAAGTGAGTCAATTTTAAGCACAAATCTGATTCAAGCTAAGTTATTAGCAATGCTGAATTCCAAGAAAAAGAATTGAACTCAACTAAAACCAGAAACTAAAATGAGAAGAGGAAAAGGAGAAACTAGCAACTTGGTGATCTACAAGCATAGAAAAGATGGTAGAGACCACTAAGCTCAGACTCACTCTCACCTTCCCCATATGACTTACATAGGAAAACTAGTTCTCAATCTCTAGCCCAAGAGCAAACATAGACCATGTCTACCCAAGGGGCCCAACACCTGCTAGACCTACAAGACTGTGAGTGAGCTCAACCGAGAAGAAGAGAATAGCATCCTAAAGCATAAGATGAGAGGTTCATGCCGAAGCAAGCCAGAAGTCTAGGTGAAGTGGACTCAACAAAATAAAAAAACAGCCCAACGATACCTAGAAGAAACAGAAAGGAAATGTTGAATATGCACATATAAACATATAATACACATCAGCTCCCCCTCAAGATATGCCATATGGGCTCATAATCCCAAGCTCCCCTCTCAAGACAACAAACCTAGAGATATCCAAAGACTTGGTGAAAATGTCAGCCAACTGGTGGTCACTCTCCACAAACCGGAGCACTATGTCACCCTTCTCCACATGGTCTCTATTGAAGTGGTATTGAATATCAATGTGCTTGGTCCGAGAATGTTGCACTGGGTTTTTAGCAATGTGAATGGTAGATGTGTTATCACAGAAAAGTGGAACATAATCTGCTACTAACCCAAAATCCTGGAAGGTCGATCTCATCCAGATAATCTGGCTGCAGCAACATATTCGGCCTCAGCGGTGGATTGTGCAACACCAGACTGCTTCTAAGAGGACCAAGAAACAAGAGGTGCCAATGAATTGGCAAGTGACAGATGTGCTCTTCCTATCTATCCTACAGCCAGCAAAGTCTGCATCAGAAAAAGCTCGAAGGGGTAGATAGGAGGAGGAAGAGTACCAGATACCATAATCAATGGTAGCTCGAAGGTACCTGAAGATGCGCTTCACCACCTGGCGGTGAGAGGCACGAGGAGAAGCCTGAAATTGAGCACAAATATATACAGAGAAATGTATGTTAGGTCTCGAGGCAGTGAGATACAAGAGGGAGTCGATCATGCTCCGGAACTCCTTCAGATCAACTGGCTCACCATCCTCGTCAGGCTCGAGGACAACAGTAGTGGCCATAGGAGTCATAACTGGTTTCCCATCAGACATGTCAAAGCACTTCAGGAGGTCTCGAGTGTACTTGCCTTGATGCAAGAATGTACCCTCCCGAGTCTGTTTGATCTGGAAGCCAAGGAAGTAGCTTAACTCGCCTATCATGCTCATCTCGAACTAAGTACTCATCACATCTGAGAACTGAGTAACAAGCAAATGCGAGGAACCAACGAAACTGACGTCATCGACATAGATCTGTACTAGCAGAAAATCCGAATCGGAATGTCTGATGAATAGAGTCTTGTCCACTTGACCCATATGAAAACCATAACTCAAGAGGTAGGACTTAAGCCTCTCACACCAATCTCGTGGAGCTTGCTTAAGTCCATACAAAGCTTTGAAAAGCTTGAATACATGGTTAAGGTACTTAGGGTTCTCAAATCCTGGAGGCTGTCTACCATACACCTCTTCCTCAATAAAGCCATTGAGGAATGCACTCTTGACATCCATCTGATAAAGCTTGAAGCTCTTGTATGCCGCGAATGCGAGCAGGATCCTGATGGCCTCTAGTCTAACTACAGGGCAAAAGTCTCCTCAAAGTCAAGACCCTCGACCTGAGTGAAACCCTGAGTGACTAGCCTAGCCTTGTTTCAAACTATAACCCCATCCTCACTCTGCTTGTTTTTGAACACCCATTTGGTCCCAATGATGTTGTGACTAGAAGGGGGCTCAACAAGCTTCCAAACTTTGTTCCTCTCGAAGTTTTTAAGTTCTTCATGCATAACATTAATCCAAGATTCATCAGATAATGCATGAGAAACATCCTTTGGCTCAAAAGAGGCAACTAAAGCAGAGTGAAGGCAGAAAGTGGATAGACCTAACTTAGAGCGATTAACTCGCTCAAATAGATCTCCAATGATCTGGTTAGGTGGATGAGCCTGCTGAATGTGGCGAGGAGGTCGAGAAGCAGAATTCACCTCTACTCCTTGCGTGGGAGAAGTAGTAACAGAGTCACTAACTGCCGAAGAGTCTGAGGGTAAGGGCTAATCTCCTTGAGATGCAGAGATGGAAACTGGAGGCACCTTGGGAGTAGGAATTGAGAATGGATCCGGCAAAATGCCTTGATCTCTGTCATCATCATCCTCTGTGAAAATAGACTGCTAAAGAGGATAAGAGCCTGAAATGTCTGGTCTAGCACCGGGACTAGCCTCATCAAAGGTCACCTCACAGGTCTCTATCATCCTACCCAAGTCTATAGCCCAAATCCTATAGCTACGGGAAGAAGTCGAGTAACCCAGAAAGATCCCATCCGCAGACGTGACTCGAACTTATCTAGGTTCCCAGACTTTAAGAAGAAGCACTTGCAACCGAAAACACAAAAATGAAAAACACTAGGCTTTCGCCCATATCTCAACTCATAAGAAGTGCGGTATAAATGTGCTCTAAGAAAAACTCTGTTGGCAATATGGCATGCCGTAACTACAGCCTCAGCCCAAAACTTCCTAGGAGTATTGTACTCATCTAGCATCGTCCTGGCCATCTCAACCAAGGTCAAGTTCTTCCTCTCCACTATGCCATTCTGCTGAGGAACGTATGGAGAAGAGAACTGATGTTCTATGCCTAACTCCTTACAGAAGCTGCTAAAGTAGGAGTTCTTGAACTCCGTGCCATTGTTACTGTGAATCGCTCATAAGGCACCGGGGAGCTCAATGGACAACCTACGGATCAAACCCCTAAAGTGATAAAACGATTCATCCTTTGAGGCCATGAAGAACACCCCTAAGAATACCTCGAGTAATCATCGACTATGACAAGAATGTAGCACTTCCCTCCTACTGACTGCACTCGAGCTGGACCAATAGTGTGCATATGCAAAAGCTGCCCTGGTGCATTAGTCATCACTCGGGTGATTGGAGGATGAGAAGCAGCAACCATCTTGCCATGCAGACAGGAGAACATACAATATCCTTGACCATCTTGAGTTTGGGCAAACTACGAATGAGACCATGGCCGCTAACTCAGGTCAACTGATCAAAGCCAATGTGATCAAGTCTCCTATGCCAAAAGGAGAGATCACGGGACTCGAAATCTATAAGGCAACGGAGAGAGTCTCCAGAAGAGGAGGAAAAATCAGCATGAAAGACTCTCCCAAAACGAGAAATCCCGCAAATGAACTCCCCAGAAGAATTGATGATCCTACAAGTGCTGCTCTTAAAGCTTATCTCGAAATTGTCATCGATAAGCTGAGAAACAAAAAGCAGATTGTATTGCAGTTTACTGACTAAGGCAACGCCCTTAAGTATGAAATGATCATTAATGCAAACGGTACCTTTAGCGATGACTCTACCTGACGAAGCATCCCTAAAAGTGATCACCTCATCACTGGGAGCTCGAACTAGGGAAGAGAACCAACAGGAAACTCCGGCCATGTGAAGGGAACAACCAGAGTCTACGATCCAAACCTCTCCCTTCCCTGTCCTACGGACCTGAATCAAAGAGAGCGAGATGCAGATGACTCAATACCAGGATAGATCAAAGCAGATTTAGGAACCCAAAACTGAGTCACCCGAGAAGAACCAACCATAGAAGCAGATGGATGCAATGTAGCGCCTCTCCGTGACTCTACTCTCATTAAGTCAGAAATCATTCCTGTCGGACGTCTGGGAATAGGTATTGGGTTGGTCCGCCGACGTGCAAAGGCCGGACCATCCCAGTGCTGCTGCCCAAACCTCCTGCTGGGGGAAGCAAACTCGCACCGCTGATATCCACCTCAATGGGAAGAACGAGGAATATCAAGGGGACGGCGGAAGGGCTGACTCCGGACAACTCTGGGGCGAAAACCAGAGGTAGAAGCCTGAAAACCAAGCCCCATACACTGTCCAAAAACAGGGAACTCTAACTTGTCTAGAAGCAGTTGGTGCCTTAGGAGCACTCAGAATCTGGGGATGACCCTGAATACCCCTAAGGGCATGAACACACTCACGCCGAGTGATCTTGGCGCGTCTAAAGCAGAAATCAGCAAGGTGTCCATCCTTCTGACAGAAGGAGCAAGTATACTTCACCTTAAAGGCTGAAGTAGCACGTGATGTCACCTTCTTGTCAAAGATCCCGTGGACCATTCCAGCTGACCTAAACACAGTGGTGCTCATCTGTGGAGCAACCACGATCTCTCCACTCTTGGAGGCACGCACAACAGTAGGCGGATGCGCCCGTGCATGCTCCAAGTGATCAAACCCTAGACCTTGATTAAATCAGCTAATCTTGGACTGGTCTAGGATGAGATTGAGCTTCTTCTTATCTCTAATAAACTTCTCGAGAGTGCTCATAAGATACTGACACTCCCGAAAAAGTGAGGCACAAGAAGAGCAAGGGGGAGTAGAAGAAGAGCCAGAAGAACAGGATCGAATAGCACGTGCATATCTCACCCTATACACTACTGCCTCAATTTTAAGAGACTCACAGGAAACATAAGGAGCATCTATAATTCTACCAACCTGGGCCTTTAGCTTCTTGCTAAGCTCTATGTGGATTTGGTTCACATCCTCCCCTACCCCAACACACAGCATGCAACCATTTAGTGATTTAGCTAGTAGATCCTTAGCAAATTTAGAATTCTCAAGCACCAAATCATCATAGTGATTTTTTAGTTGCATATAGCCCTCACCTGAGCTAACTGGTCCTTAGAAGCATGCAATTCAATTTCAGCATTTCTAACAGAAATCTTCCTAAGGTGATTGCTCATGGCATCAATTTTAGCTAGCAACTTAGGGCAATTTTCACATGAAGCAGTAGTATGAGCATGAAGAAAACTAGCATCAATAGGAATGACATCAGAAGGAACAATACTAGTAATCTTCGACTTAAGACTCAAAGTACTCCAAACAATCCAGCAACAAAAATCTGAAACACCCAAAAAAATTTGTTCAAATCGTTGCCACTCATATTTGCAAACCCTCCAAAACCCGAAGAACTAGACAACTATGTGTACCCCTAGCCTGCATGGATGAGAACTATGCATCATGTGAGGGATTTTTAAATCACAATCTTGGTTATCAAGTGTACAAAAAAAGAGGAATCAATTCAAATACTTCTTTTCTAAAAGAGATCAAGCCAAATCACAAAAGTCTCTTTTAGAAAGGAAAAGCAGATTTTTTTTTTTAGAAATTATGCTCACTTGGAGCAGGTGGTTGGTGGACTTCTATTGCTCTAATTTTTTTTTTGAGAATTTTGCATCTTGTGAGCAGATGATTCGTGAAACACTCCACCAAAAACCACCTCAAAAAAACCTTGTAGAAAAATCAGAAAAAAATCAAGGACTACAGATAGTCAGGAATTTCGATCAGAAAATTTGGGGCTCGGTTTTCACCTCATAGCTCCCAAACGATGCAGCCAGTGGACTCCAAAATTTTTTCACATATGTATATATGAGTCGCGCACCTTCTCCAATAAGACTCACTCAAAAAAGATTTTTCTAGATTTTTCTAAAAATCAAAGACCGACTGCTGCGCGAAGAACAAGTTCAGGACAAATTTGCAATCTTGATATAAACTTGATCTCTAGTCTATCCTAGGGTGCAAGAGCGATGTAAAACGAAATGAGCACCCTCAAGACATCATTGATCAATAGCATTTAGAAAGAGCAAATGTTGGATTTAAATTGCGTAAAGTAAAGATATAATGTAAATGCGCAGTTTAACTTCACAAGAATAGAAAAAAAATCTTTGTATTTTCTGGTTGAAAGGTTTACAAGGCCTCACTTCATGTGGACAAAACTCAAAAGAGCAACTCAAACCTTCAAGTGAGGGAGGGCACCCCTCCCCCTCTATTTATATTACTCTTGGGCTACCTACCACCCTTGGATGAGTCCCTCAACCCTAGGACACTCCACCAAGGGCTAGGATTAACCTACTCACACAACCATGCAAGGCAACCCAAAACCCTACATACATAATGGGTTTTCTTGCACGGTTTTCAAAGCATACTACTTAGACCCGCTAACCTATCAACTAGACCACGATCCAACGGCCCTCATCGATCCTAGCAGCATTTAGCTAGTATCATCGCCTTTCCTTGTTTTCTTGACTTGTCCGAACTCCGTCTCCGATCATCTTCCGTTGATCTTCGACCGTCTGGACCTCCGATGCACATCGTCTAGTCCCGATCATCCTCCGCCTCACCATGACCTAGCACCGTTGTCTTGCAACCATCAAAGACAAGGAAAACCCATCACATAGTATTGTCCAATAATCATATGCAATAATCATTCATAAGTCAGTTCTACCGCCAGCCATAGGCCGGTAGTACCACAAGAAGTTAATACAACTCAAATTGCTTCCTTTTGAATTTCAATTCAAATCAAACTCAAACATGAGCACACCTTGCTCAAATAAAGTTAAATACTCATCACAAATATGGATGGACCTCCACATGATCCTTTAAAGAGGGGTCATGTCTTATTGCTTGAGGCTCATCATGTGTTGATACCTCAATCTTGCTTGCCCTAGCTCAAACTTGATTGGTTTGTATTCTTTGCACGGAGCTATTATTTGCGAATATATTTTGCAAATAATCAAAGCTCATGCATTTGCATTTTGGAGCATGTGACTAGAAGTTTGCAAATGTGTTTTGCAAATTGCTATTGATCATGGGTTGATCATCACATAGCTCAAATATGTGTTCTTAATTGCTCTTAGTTGCATGTTGGTATTTGCAAATGTGTTTTGCAAATTGAGAAGCTCATGCGTTTGCTTCTCTGTGCATTGAGCTATTATTTGCGAATATGTTTTGCAAATAGTCGAAGCTCATGCACTTGGTTTTCTTAACATGTTACTAGAGGTTGCAAATGTGTTTTGCAAGTTGCTAGAGATCATGAGTTGATCATAACATGGCTATTTAAGAAGTTCCTATTCTTTATTGGTTGCTTCTTTGCATAAGACAAATATTTGCAAATTGTTAAAGCTCATGCATTTGCTTTTGTTAGTGTGAGGCTAAAGCTTGCAAATGTGTTTTGCAAAGCATTTAAGTTCATGTTAGCTCTTAGTTGCTTTTTGTTGCATGGTGCTAATATTTGCGAATGTGTTTTGCAAATAGTTGAAACTCATCACCTACTTTTCTTAGCATGTGACTAAAGTTTGCAAATATATTTTGTAAATTGTTGAAGTTCATGCCTTGATCATTTCTAGACTCTTGCTAGCTTGTAGTCATGCTCTTGATCAAGTCTATGTGAAGGATTTCGAGAAAATCAATTTTTATATTTGAGTGACTATATTAGAGTTTTAGTGTTACTTGGAAATATATATGATTGCTTAAATCTTGAATAAGGGTGAAAATTGTAACCCTCTAGATAAGCTTTCCATAGAGTCTAAGAGCACCCAAATCGGACTTTAGAGTAAAAAGTATGGTGTTTTTAAGATTGCTGAAAAAATTGGCATTGTCAGAGCTGGTAGTACCGCCCAATCGGCACTATCACCCCTGGACACCAGTAGTGCCACCCCAACGGTAGTACCACTCCAAAAGGTCAGTAGCTATTTTCCATAGCCATGTTTTTTTAGTGTTTTGGGGTAACAAATGTTGGCACTACCGGGGTTTACATGCCGCTAGTGCTGGGAGTACTGTAGCAATGGCTAGTTTCAATATATTTAATTCCCCCAAACGGCTAATTGTTTTGAGGGACTTTATAAAAGGTCGAATGGGGAGGTCTTTTGCTGCCACTCTAGCACCCATATGAGGTATACACTTGAAAGCAAAGCCCCTTGAGCTCATTGAGCCATGTTTGAGAGATTTGAGTAGCATTTGAGCTAAAATTTTCATGTGTTGATTCTTTGGCATTTGACTTTGTGAAATCATATGATGAAAAATTGGCTTGATTTTGTGCTGAAAAATTGGTTAGGATTAATCTTGCAAAATTGCTTGCATGAAGGACCAAATATTCAAACATCCAAAAACAGAGACTTTACATTTGCGCCAGACCAAACATCCAAAAACAGTGAGTTTCGCGTGTATGACGGACCAAACTTTTTGGTCTGTCATAAACGTGATTTTGATGCATTTACGCTTGTTCAAGAAATCTCGTTTTTCCCATGTATGACAAACCAAATTTTTTGGTCTGTCATACACATGCTTTTGGCGACCTCGTTTTTCCTTGTATGACAAACCAAATTTTTGGTGCATCATACACATGCTTTGGCGACCTCGTTTTTCCCTTGTATGACAAACCAAATTTTTGGTACTCATACACATGTTTTTTGGCGACCTCGTTTTTCCATGTATGACAAACCAAATTTTTGGTTTGTCATAAACATGTTTTTGGCAACCTCGTTTTCCCATATGCAGCCAGACTCCATTTTTTGGTATGTCGTAATTGTGCTCTGAAGGTTTTGCGCAGGACCAAGTTCTTAAAAACAATAAGTTTTACATGTCTGGCGGACCAAATTTTTGGTCCGTCGTGAATGGTTTTTGAGTGACTTTTTCATGTGTACGCGGACCATATTTTTTGGTCCGTCGTGAATGCGTTTTTGCTCGATTAGAGTTTTGAGCAAAATTGGAATTGTGTTTGATCTGTTTTTGAGATTATGAAATTTGTGAGAATTTCATGATGCTTGAAGTGGACTTTATGCAATGCTCGTGTGAGTATTTGCATGGATTGATGTGAGTCAAGTCGTGGACTTGTGCTCGGAATTGTTTTGTGGTTTGTTCATGTGCAGTATTGCTCGAAGACGAACGTGGTCGATGACGGACCGGAACTAGGTTCATGGAGGAGCCGAGGTTCGGGACTAGGTTCGGGGAGGAACTGAGGTCTTGGTGGTCAAGGATGTCATGCGGGACGTTCGGGCTAAGAGAATGGTGCACATGAAGAATGGTTAGTCACGTGAGAATGGCAGGAGGTCATTCGCGTGCAAAGTGTTAGTCACGTGAGTATGGCAGGTGGCCATACGCGTGCAAAGTGTTAGTCACGTGAGTATGGTAGGGTTGCCATACGCGTGCAAGAGTTGTACTCGGCCAGGTTGGGCCAAGAGGAGTTGTATACATACTCCTTCTAGATTAGGAATTGTATTCAGAACTCCTTGTGTTTTGCTCCTTTAAATAGGAGGGGTGTCTCCTGTTGAAGGGCATCAATTGAATCAATCGGAGCTGAGCGCATTGAGAGCCTCAAGCTCAGTTTTAGGGTTTGTACTCTTTTGATGAGAGTACTTTAGACAAAAGAAATAAAGATCAATTCTTCTAGATCCTTGCGTGCTACAGTAACCGCGTTGCTATAGTATTTTCTGTTTTGGTTCTTGTTTGCATGCTTGTTCTTTTCTAGATTGGTTTTTGTTCTTTGAGTTTTATCTTGATTTGATCCATCAAAACCTTTCTAGAGAATTGACTTAGGGTTTCTCTAAGTTTAGTTGATTAAACTTTTGTCGTTTCTGTTAAACCTTCAAGTTTACGTTAGATCAATTCTCGTCATCTTCTATCACAGCAGGCTTGCGAGGTTCATAACTTTTGATCCGTAAGTCCGATCGAGCTGATTCTTTTTTGGTTCGATTCGTATTGGAATCTAGTTTCTCGTGTCCAAATTTCAGATCAATCTAACGGTTGGATCTCTGGGAATTCTCGTTTTACCGAACCTCTGTCATTCTGTTTTTGTCGAATACGAGGCAATTATTTGGTTCTATTTTGGGGTGAACTTTTAGTAGATCAATAATTTGGTTTTAGCTTCCGCACAATCATTCACCCCCCTCTGATTGCTATATTCATGTCTTTCGATCCTACAGATTTGCATTCTCTCGAGCTAATGAAAGCCTCTCCTTTCAATTGTGCATATGTTGCATCTTATGAGCAAGGAGAGAAGGTCTCTAGTTGCATGTGTTGCATCTAGAGAAGGATTGAGTATCCTTGTGCATGTGTTGCACTTGGTGATGATCAAGCAAGGTGTTTGTCCTATTACTCTTGGTGTTTAGTGACACCTAGACTATGTGGAGGCGTCGTTGGTTTAGTGACCTTCTTAAAAAAGATTATGAGAAGGCATGGCAAGTTGTGAAGGTTGGAGCTCACCTACCCAGAAGGGGAAAGAGCTACTGCTAGTGGATTCGAGGTGTTTGCTTAATTCGTGGAGCCAGTTCTATTCGTTTGAGCTTACTTTAATGTGGATTAGGGGAAACTGGCAAGTCTTTTAACACCACGATAAAATGATTGTGTGTCAATCTTTGGTTTGCTTCCTATTGCTTATTTATATTCTTGCAATTTACATTCCTAGAATTAAATTGCTTACTTGTCAACCTAGGATTGCAAACCTTGATCATAGACTTAGCTTGCTGGTGCACATAGTTGGGACAAGTTGATTTAGGCTTTAATTGGACACAACCGTTTCGATTTACGCTTCGGCATATAAATTAGGTTTTGGCCAAAGTAATGTTAAGAGATAATTTTTAAAAATTCCTATTCACCCCACTCTAGTTGGCATCCTCAATCTTACACGGCTAACAATTGTACCATGCTACGCTGCAGTCATGATACTCTTATTGTGGCGTTTAAATATAGTGCTTCTGAGCTTAACACTTTTGCTCTATGGGTCTTAACGCTTTTGCCACATGGGCTTTTACGCTTTAGCCAGTTTCCCTGGTCTTATCAATTTTGCCTCAACAAGTCTTACCGGTAGTACCAATTTAGTTTTACTCGTATACCTTAGCAGGTCCATACCGGTCTTACCACCCTAGTTATCTATTACATACCCATTGTGGAGATACAACGTCTTTCATATAACAACATTCTCAGGGGGAGGGGGGAATCGTATTTAGTACAAGTTTTAACTCGTATTTACAAGATAATACAACAGTTTCGCGTATTTACAAAAAAATTAGTCATCTCCGGTTTTTGGTGTACCAGAAATGCATGTCCTGTTCACTAGAAACCGGCCAAGCCATGACCGGCTCCCCGTGAACCGGCCAAGCCATGTGCGGTTCACCAGGAACCAGTCATGGCAAAAATGTTTTTTTTGCTTTTTTCTGATTTTTGAAACCGAGTTGATTCAAATGCAAATAACTTTCGCTATACAACTCCAAATTCAATGAGACAACTTTCTTTTTGTGTAAAATTATTCAGATTATGAGTATGCAAAAATATTTTAGTTTTGATTATTGTGCAGCAAACGATGTCCATGTCACGGTCACGAAGCGCAGTTTACGGGAAACAAATTACTTGGATGCCGTCATATCAGCACATGCATGCACTGAAAGTTTTTTTTGCCATGAGGATTAATTAAGATCAATTAAGCGCAGTACACATATAACAAATTATAATTAAGATCTACTAAGCGCAGTTTATGGGAAACAAATTACCTGGATGCCGTAACATCACCACATGCATGCACCGAAAGTTTTTTTGGCTGCATTGTAATATCTTTATTTATTTGTCCATCGACAATGAAACCGATGGACCGATTGTATTCAGGCTCTGCTCTGGTAGTACTCTTGTTATTTTATGATGATCCTTTTGAACATGATCTCCTAATTAGTGCTACTTCGTAAATTAGTAGGCACTTGGCATGAGAACTAGCCATGATTTAACCCACTCACGTCATGAGATAGACTAATCAAATTGTAAAAAACACGAAGAAAATGACCCACTCAAATACATACAAAGAACATGATATTCCAATATGTAGATGGACAAGGATCCGGAGCAGCTCAGTAAAGGCTTAGCCTGGACAATCAAAGAAATAGATAGCATCGCATCTGACCTTAATAAAATTGCAAAAGACAACTTTAGTCCTAGCACATGTTCATGTGCCAATGAAATCAACAGCTTTGTGATTGACATCGAAGCTGTAGCTAGTAGCCTCGAACAGGTTGCCATACAGTCTAATGAATTACTGCAGTCAAACGAATTACAGCCTAAACAAGAGGACCTTCAAGTTGTAGCTCGCAACTGTGAGCGGGTTGCCATAGAAGATGACATCGAAGCCATAGACCCTGATTTGTGTCTTCCGTAAGACTACCAGAGCGATGAGGAGGGCAAATGTGACATCTGGCAGTATTGCGAAGATGAGGGTATTGATATTGAAAGTGATGATTCGGGATCATTCTAATGTTGTATCGCTAGTGTCAAGAGTTGTTAAAATTTTATATATTAATGATGTACCCGTGATACGTTGTTAAGACTTGTTAAATTTTATGTATTAGTGATGTACCCGTTATGTACCTTGTTGAAATTAATCAAATTGCTTCCCCCAAATGACTTGTAGACACAGTTGCAGTGTTTTGCGTTTGTTCAGACTGGTGGATATATAATTGCAAATTATGTTTGGGATCTTCAGAAAAACCGCAATATCGCCTCCTTCACTTCATGCTGTTGACGCATACTACAAGGGTTTGAAGGTAGCCTTCAATTTTGTAATCCTGTGATTGAGCATATTTTCTTGACATATACGGTAAGTCCAATGGCTGGTTCTTGACATATATTTTCTTGATATATACGGTAAGTCTAATGACTCTGTGAGGAAGTTCTCTGTTTCGAACATTTCCTGAAAGTAGACGACACGTTTTAAATCTTAATGCAGGCATGGCATATTTCGTTGAATTAGTCTTTTTCGCCACATCGCGTATAAAGGGAATCGAACCCAACTCTTCCACGAACCCCCCCCCCCGAATGGTCCTCCCTTAACTCAATGAACTATGAGAATTCCTTTGCCTAGTTTTTTTCTTTTCAGTTCTCATAAGTCCTTGATATACTAGCAGAAACTCAATACTTGACTGACTACGTCACAGTGCTCAGGTAAAGTGGCAGTGGTTGAAAGCGAGCGGAAACGTCAGTGTTTTTTGTGCGTCTCACGGAGTCGTTAGACTTACCGTATATGTCAAGAAAATATATGTCAAGAACCAGCCATTGGACTTACTGTACATGTCAAGAAAATATGCTCAATCATAGGATTACAAAATTGAAAGCTGCCTTTAAACCTTTGTAGTGTGCTTCAATAGCATGAAGTGGAGGCGATATTACGGTTTTGCTGGAGATTCCAGACATAATTTGCAATTGTATGTCCACCAGTCTGAACAAACCCAGAACACTGCAACTGTGTATACAAGTCATTTGGGGGAAGCAATTTGATTAATTTCAACAAGGTACATAACGGGTACAACACTAATACATAAAATTTAACAAGTCTTAACAACTTACATAACGAGTACATCACTAATACATAAAATTTTAACAACTCTTAACACTAGCGATACATCATTAGAATGATCCCGAATCATCACTATCAATATCAATACCCTCATCTTCGCAATACTGCCAGAGGTCACGTTTGCCATCCTCATCGCTCTGGTAGTCTTACGGAAGACACAAATCAGGGTCTATAGCTTTGATGTCATCTTCTATGGCAACCTGCTCACGGTTACGAGCTACAACTTCAAGGTCCTCTTGTTCTGGCTGTACTTCGTCTGATTGTAGTAATTCATTAGACTGTATGGCAACCTGTTCGAGGCTACTAGTTACAGCTTCGATGTCAATCACAAAGCTATTTACTTCATTGGCACATGAACATGTGCCAGGACTAAAGTTGTCTTTTGCAATTTTATTAAGGTCAGATGTGATGCCATCTATTTCTTTGATTGTCCAGGCCAAGCCTTTACTGAGCTGCTCCGGATCCTTGTCCATCTACACATTGGAAAATCATGTTCTTTGTATGTATTTGAGTGGGTCATTTCCTTCATATTTTTTGCAATTTGATTAGTCTATCTCATGCCGTGAGTGGGTTAAATCATGGCTAGTTCTCATGCCAAGTGTCTACTAATTTACGAAGTAGCACTAATTAGAAGATCGTGTTCAAAAGGATCATCATAAAATAACAAGAGCAATGTTCAAGAAGGCGCTAGGCGCTAGGCGGGCGGCGAGCCATAGCCTAGCGCCTAGGCGGATTAGGCGGGGATTAATCGAAATTAGGCGGCAAGTCCTAGGCGGAACAGTGTATCATATAAATGGCATTAGGAAAAATCAATCACTTGCAATTCTAATAAAGAGAGAGAGGGGGGAGACAGAGAGTGGGGGGATAGAGAGAGATCGAGAGAGGGGAGAGAGAGGGATCGAGAGAGACAGAGAAAGATCGAGAGGAGAGACAGAGAGGGAGTGAGAGAGAGGAGACAGAGAGGGAGTGAGAGAGAGGAGACAGAGAGGGGGCGAGAGAGATAGAGAGAGATCGAGAGAGGGGAGACAGAGAGAGACCGGAGGAAGAGGCGGGGCCGCAGGGGAGGGAGAGCCGCCGCAGGGGAGGGGGAGGCGGCGTCGCAGGGGAGGGGGCGGCGCACAAGGGCGGAGGGGCGAGCAGGAGGGGGAGGCAGGGAGGGAGAGGCGAGCAATGAGGGGAAGCGGCGGATCAGGCGGCGGCCGGGCGGCATTTAACTTCGGCGACGATGAGCAACGGCCGAAGGTCAGTTCACCTCCTTTGCTCCGCTCTTTGGTTCTCGCTGCCTCGCGATCCATCAAGAAGTCGGCCGCCTAATGCCGACTTTCGCCGCCGTCGCCGTTTTCCGCCGCGCCTAATCTCGCTGCCGCTTTGTGACCGCTGCGACCGCCTAGGCGGTTCCCCCGCCTAGCGGCCCGCCGAGGCCTAAGTCGCGGCGGCCGGTGACCGCGGAGCGCCTAGGCGCCGCCTAATGCTGACTTTTTGAACAGGGAACAAGAGTACTACCAGAGCAGAGCCTGAATATAATCGGTCCATCGGTTTCACTGTCGATGGATAAATAAATAAAGATATCACAATGCAGCCAAAAAAAAACTTACGGTGCATGCATGTGGTGATGTTATGGCATCCACGTAATTTGTTTCCCATAAACTGCGCTTAGTAGATCTTAATTATAATTTGTTATATGTGTATTGCGCTTAGTTGATCTTAATTAAGCATCATGGCAAAAAAAAAAACTTTCAGTGCATGCATGTGCTGATGTGACGGCATCCAAGTAATTTGTTTTCTGTAAACTTCGCTTCGTGATCGTGACATGGACATCGTTTGCTGCACAATAATCAAAACTAAATTATTTTTGCATACACATAATCTAAATGATTTTACATGAATTTAGAAAGTTGTCTCATTGAATTTGGAGTTGTATAGCGAAAGTTATTTGCATTTGAATCAACTCGGTTTCAAAAATAAAATAAAAAAGCAAAAAAAAAACATTTTTGCCATGACCGGTTCCTGGTGAACCGCACATGGCTTGGCCGGTTCATGGGGAACCGGTCATGGCTTGGCCGTTTCACGGGGAACCGGTCATGGCTTTGGCCGGTTTCTGATGAACGGGACATGCATTTCTGGTACACCAGAAACCGGAGATGACTAGTTTTTTTGTAAATACGCAAAACTGTTGTATCATCTTATAAATATGAGTTAAAACTTGTACTAAATACGATTTTTTCCCATTCTCGGGTGGTCATCCAAACAATGGTTGATACTCATTATACAGCCCATTGCTCAAGTGTTAGCTTGTTTAGCCTTATATTCTATCATATATAGAGGGCCCCAATTGTAACTCACACATTCACACTCCGCGGGCACCCTCTACCCACCATAGTAATACAAATGCAAGCCAACTGCTCCTTCAGCTGGACTTGCCATTTCTTACATCATTCCGTTAAATCCTCACTTTCTCCTTTTTTTAATTTATAAATAAGTTTTTGATATGTAAGTAGTGATCATAGTAAATTTAACATCGAATTTTCATAAAACCCAGATTCAACACTACAATCAAGGAAACTTGCCTGAAATTGTGTAAAAATAATCGTCCTCACTCAGATTTCTAAAAACGGTCTCCTGTCAGATTTGATTCACTTCCTGAAATTATATAATATTATATTTCATATGGTTACCAAATTATTATGTGTTTTATAGTGTCCAACCTTCCTCAGATTTATTGTAAGAATTTCACATGCATGTGGTAGATTTTAATTTGGCGTATTCTACTTGGACGTATTGCAATTTGGTGTATTTTAATTTGGCGCATCGGCCTAGGTATGGCTTTTAAATTTTTAATCATTATGGTGTTTATTGATAGTATTTAATTTTTCTAATTAATCACCTACTTATGTTAGTCTTTATTTTGACATTATCATTATTATTAGAGTGATGTGTTATTTATACTTTTGTACATATATTTTTGCCTCTTTGTTTTTATATTCTTACCGTGCATGTGAATATGGATTAGCTTTGGAAGAGAATATCTTTAGTTATTGATTTTCATCTGAATAGAATTTTATTTGGAGAGATCTTTTTATATTATCCTTTTTTATAAAAGATTTTAATTGATAATTTTGGCCATTTGTGTAAGATAATATGTAGTTTTAATTTTTTGGATTAGATTTATTTGGAGGTCAATGAGTTGACAATTTATTTCCAAAAGATTTTCGAAAAGGGCTCAATGAGACGTATTTAATCAAATTCCAAGTAAAATTAATTAATACGTCTGCTTTTTTTATTTAAAATTATTCCCTAGAATTTAAAAGTTAATTAAAATTTTCTTTTCTTTTTACTTTCTCCTCCTCTTTTCCTTTTTCTTCTTCTCTTTTCCTCTGGAAAATTTCGTATTTAGTACAATTTTTGACTCGTATTTACAAAACGATACAACAGTTTCGTGTATTTATAAAAAAAAACAGTGATCTCCGGAATCTGAAAAACCGAACATGCATTTTCGGATCACCAAAAACCGAACATGGCATATTTGGATCCCCAAAAACCAGATATAGATTATTTGCGAATATTAAATTGCTTCGTGTATTTACAAAACGATACAACAGTTTCGTGTATTTACAAAAAAAAACAGAGATCTCCGGAACCTGAAAAAACGAACATGCATATTCGGATCACCAAACACCGGACATGGCAAAAACCAGACATGGAGTATTTGGATCCCAAAAATCGGACATAGAGTATTTGCGAATATTAAATTGCTTGTCCGGTACATGGGAAACCGCACAAGCTATGTTCGATTTGTGGTAAACCGACCAAGCCTTGTCTGGTTTACCAAAAATCAGACAATGTTTTTTTTTGCTTTTATTTTATTTTTTAACCCGAGCTGAGTCAAATGTAAATAACTTTCGCTATACAACTCCAAATTCAATGAGACAACTTTCTAAATTTATGTAAAATCATTTAGATTATGGATATGCAAAAATATTTTAATTTTGATTATTGTGCAGCAAACGATATCGAAGTCACAGTAAATTCGAATTTTTCATAACCGGTTATTGCATATTCGGATTTTCAAAAACCGATTATTGCGTATTTACGAAATTAAAATTTCATACCTGGTTTGGTTATTTGGTTATATTCTATCGCTAAAATAGCAAATGATGTGTCTTTAGGGTACCGCTCCATATCGTATGATGAAATTTTCTATTTTAATGTACGTGTGATAATCATAAAGTTGCACAATAAAAAAAAAGTAAACATAAAAAAACGTACATGCTAACGATGTTGAAGTTACGATAAATTCGGATTTTCATAAAATTGGGCTTGCTTGTGGATAATTGTAACAAGTTAACAAACAACATCCATCAACATTACAATAATTGCAATAAGTCTTAACAAGGTACATCACTAATACATAAAAATTTAACAAGTCTTAACAAGGTATATCACGAGTACATCACTAATACATAAAATTTTAACAACTCTTGACACTAGCGATACAGCATTAGAACGATCCCGAATCATCACTATCAATATCAATACCCTCATCTTTGCAATACTGCCAAAGGTCACGTTTGCCCTCATCATCGCTCTGGTAGTCATACAGAAGACACAAATCAGGGTCTACAGCTTCGATGTCATCTTCTATAGCAACCTGCTCAAGGTTGCGAGCTACAGCTTCAATGTCATCTTATTCAGGTTGTACTCCGTCTGTTTACAGTAATTAATTTAACGTTAGTATGTTAAGTTTCTATTCGAGGTACATCCTCTGCTCTACCCCGGGTAGCATCATGTCTGGTACTATAGTACTAGGATGCTCCATCAATGTATTCAGGCTGTCTGCCCACTGAAAATATTGGCATCCTGTAGACTACACGACGGTGTGAACATGCTTATATTAGTACCAAGAAAGAAGATTTCACAAGAAAGACAACTCGAGCAGGGGAATAATCATCAAAACCTGAAGAAATCGAAATACATTTTGACTTACAAAGAAATTAGGACATTTATAAAACACCCGATCATTATTTGATGGAGTGGTGGAGTAGAGCACATTAGCTTCCACATGGCAGTTAGGGCAATTGATCCGCCTTGCATTGGCAAGCGCAAGGGCCCCCGATTCACTGAGCTTGATGTTTGAGACATGACCTTCACAGAAGTGACGAACGCTGAAGTGGGATAAGGAAGAAGAGGTTATGAGCAAGAGGAGGAAGAGGATATGAAGTGGGATAAGGAAGAAGACATGTCCAACGCTGCCACCGAAAATTTTCTATAAATACGGAGTCACCCAGCACATACATTCCACACTTAAACGTTGAGCATTTCATATCATTTTCCTCCCCTTGCTCATAACCTCTTCTTCCTTATCCCACTTCAGCGTTCGTCACTTCTATGAAGGTCATGTCTCAAACGTCAAGCTCAGCGAATCGAAGGGCCCTTGCGCTTGCCAATGCAAGGCGGGTCAATTGCCCTAACTGCCATGTGGAAGCTAATGTGCTCTACTCCACCACTCCGGTAAATAATGGTCGGGTGTTTTATAAATGTCATAATTTCTCTGTAAGTCAAAATGAATTTCGATTTCTTCAGGTTTTGATGATTATTCTCTTGCTTGAGTTGTCTATTACTTGTGAAATATTCTTTCTTGCTACTAATATAAGCATGTTCACACCGTCGTATAGTCTACAGGATGCCAATATTTTCAGTGGGCAGACAGCCTGAATACATCGAGGGAGCATCCTAGTACTATAGTACCAGACATGATGCTACCCGAGGTAGAGCAGAGGATGGACCTCGAATAGAAACTTTACATGCTAACGTTAAATGAATTACTGTAAACAGACGGAGTACAGCCTGGACAAGATAACCTTAAAGTTGTAGCTCGCAACCTTGAGCAGGTTGCCATAGAAGATGACATCGAAGCTGTAGACCCTGATTTGTGTCTTCCGTATGACTACCAAAGCGATGATGAGGGCAAACGTGACCTTTGGCAGTATTGCAAAGATGAGGGTATTGATATTGATAATGATGATTTGGGATCGTTCTAATGCTGTATCGCTAGTGTCAAGAGTTGTTAAAATTTTATGTATTAGTGATGTACTCGTGATGTACATTGCCAAGACTTGTTAAATTTTTATGTATTAGTGATGTACCTTGTTCAGACTTGTTGTAATTATTGTAATATTGATGGATATTGTTTGTTAACTTCTTGCAATTATCCACAGGCAATCCTAATTTTATGAAAATCCGAATTTACCGTAACTATCGTTAGCATGTACGTTTTTTATGTTTACTTCTTTTCTTTTTCTTTTTCTTTATCGTGCAACTTTATGATCATCACACGTACATTAAAATAGAAAATTTTATCATGCGATATGAAGCGGTACGCATAAAAACAAACATCATTTGCTATTTTAGCAAAAGAATATAACCAAAATAACCAAATCGGGTATAAAATTTTAATTTCATAAATACGCAATAACCGGTTTTTGAAAATCCGAATACGCAATAACCAGTTATAGAAAATCTGAATTTACCACGACTTGGACATCATTTGCTGCACATCAGTCGAAACTAAAATATTTTTGTATATTCATAATCTAAATGATTTTACACAAATTTAGAAATTTGTCTCGTTGAATTTGAAGTTATATAGCGAAAGTTATTTACATTTGAATCAGCTTAGGTTGAAAAATAAAATAAAAAAGCAAAAAAAAAACCTTGTCCAGTTTGTGGTAAACCGGAGAAGGCTTCGTCGGTTTACCACAAATCGAACATAGCTTGTGCGGTTTCCCATGTATCAAAAAAGCAATTTAATATTCGCAAATACTCTATGTCCAGTTTTTTGAGATCCAAATACGCCATGTCCGGTTTTTGGTGATCCAAATATGCATGTTCGATTTTTCAGATTCCAAAGATACTGGCTTTTTTGTAAATACACAAAACTATTATATCATTTTATAAATACGAGTCAAAAAATATACTAAATACGAAATCTTCCCTTTTCCGCTCCTCTTCTTTTTTTTTCCTTCTTCCCTCTTTCTTTTTCCTCCCCCTACCTAGAGATGGCAACGGGGATCCGAAACCCGAAACCCGACAGGTATTTACTCTATTAGGGACTGGGTATGAATCGTTTTTCATACCCGTGGGTATATTAACGAGCAAAAACTATTACCCAGCGGGTAGAACAGGTATGGGTCCGTACTACTGTTGCTACCCGCGGGTCGCCGTTACATATGGGTGGCTAATATGGAATATGTCATGTATATATATAGGTGTGAACAAGAGTGAAAAAGTTGCTAGGTGCTGTTTGTCTAACTAGACAGTAGATCGATGAAATGTTTTTTTGGAGACTGGGATCTCTACGGCCCATTTGTCAAGCATTTGATGTTAACCAATGGGCTAATGCTGCTAAATTTGTTAGGTACCTTTGTTCTACATGATCACATACCATCAATTAATACAGTAACTAAGTGGCATAAACGAAAGCATACACAACTTTGTCTTAGTACAGTCAATATGATAGCATACGATCTTACCGGGCTCAGCATATTATATATTGTATACAATCATATTGTGTAACCCTTCGAAATATGAGTACTACATGCAAACAAAATAGAACTTTTATTATGAAACCTAAGTTCTGACTTTCGGGTGCGGGTTACCTGGATACGGGTAAATTTTGTACCTGTATGCGGGTATGGGTATTGTAACGGGTAGATTTTACTACCACGAGTACGAGTACGGGGTTATGATACCCGCCGGATATATACCGTTGCCATTCCTACCCCTACCAGGTGCTTGTCCTTTCCTTCCTCTCTTCTTCTCCACTCTCTCTCTCCCTCTCCGGCCAATCCCCCGCTGCCGCAGGCCCCTCCGGCATCCGGCCTCTGGCCCCTCTCGTGCGTCTCTGGCCGCTGGCCGCTGGCCTCCTGCTCACGCACATGCATGCACGTCCAATCCCCGTCCTCGGGCTGCCCTCTGCATCGGACCACCCAGCCGCCTATGCACCGGGCCCCCAGGCCGCTGATCTACCCCGCCGAGTCGCCTACCCTCGGCCCAGCCCTGGGCCTCCTAGCGCCGTGGATCGGTCACCGGCTGCTCCTCCCTCGGCCCCACCGGCCCGCCGCCGGTCTCTCCTTCCTCAGCCCCATGCTGCCACCGAGCTAGGCTCGGTCACGCACGGGCCGCCTCGTCCCTCCTTCCTCTTCGGTCTGTGCCAGAGCCAATGCTTGGTGATGTCCCCCCATCTCTTCTCTTCTTCCCCATTTCCTTTTTCCTACTGCTCTTGGTATATGATATTGTCGATTCAGTATGTTGTGTGCTGCGATTTGGTTGACGATGAGTATTGGGTTGATTGCTTGGGGTTTGGCGGTGTCATGTCGACACCCATGACATCCCATACGCCGGGAGTATGAGGGGGTTTGTCGGGCATGCATGGCGCCGCCCTCTATTGCAATCGCCTACTGAAACCGCGGTACTCACTAGTTCAACTCATGGCTCCTTCATGCCTAGCACTATCTATCTACTGTCTACCTTTTCTCTATTACCTTGAGTATGGTTGATTTCTAAAGTTAGCAAAAATATTGATTGAATGCACCTGATGATGTTGGTCTGAGGGGTTGGGGTTGTGTTGAGATGGGTGGATGGTGATGCTTGTTGGTGCCCCTTGATCTACCCCTTGCCGAGATGCCTAGGCTTCTTGGCTTGGTTGGTTGGGGATGGATGGTGGCCAACCTCCTACGCCTGGCCCTATTGCTCTTGGCATCCTCCTTGCTCCTGGTCTTCTTGGCCTTCTTGCTCCCTTGGTCTTGGGTTGGCTTGAGCCTGCTGGTCTCCTGGTTGTGGAAATGGCTTTGGTGTTGGGGGAATGAATGGGGATGGAATGCTTGATGCTTGGCTTTGGTGGCTTGGTTGGAAATGACTTTCATTGGAGGGGGTATTCAGTTGGGGCAGGTTCTTATCCTCGTAACCAGTGGTGCTTTTTACTCTTTACCATGGAAGTTTTTACCTTCTTACTATGAGATATTTGTGTACTATACAAGCAATGCTATGGTTACCCCACAATTACAGATTTGTTTATTGCCGGATAATGAAACCCTAATTTGTGATAGGTGCCGACTAGCCCCGGACGATCTGGTATCTCAATGAACATGATCTAATCACAATTGGATCTAACAGCAGTTTAAATTTGTAACCTTGTAATCTGCTTATAACTATATATACTTGCATTGGTTGTTACTGTACATCCATTTGTTGTAATTGATATTTATGTACATTGAAATGAATAGCTGTATGACCTAAATATTAGTGAATGAAGATAATGATTATTCTTTGTTATAATTGATATTTGTATAAATTGTAATGTATGAATATACTGCATTCAACTTCATGTAATTAATGCTTTTGATCAAGAAAAGAGATTGATTTGTATTATTTGTGACTTCCTATTCGTTTATTACTATTACACTTTTAATTCTCTGAGTGTTAGATTTGATTTATGAAGGGGCGACGATTCAATATATGCAATGTATATTGGTTTCAATTTATTTGGTGAGGTTTACTTTTGAATAACTTTGATCGCTAATTCTTGAAATCCGCATCATCTTATCTTAATTCTTCGTTTGCACACGGGTCCTTTCAATCACTTTTGGCTGCATGTAACTATTCTCATTGTTAAGCATCCATATTACACTGGTATAAGAAAAGCCAGCACAAAACTAGGCAATTTGTTGAAGAATCACAAAACAAAACTGCAGTCTTTGTAATTTGACTGTGATAGAAGTCGAAAATCATTTGATATGAATCATCATCTTCATCGGAACCAGCAGTCTTCTGCCTTTTGCCTCCAGAATTGTGAATTCCCTATGGTAAAAAGAACCATGACCAAGTACTTACGTCCTGTTAGGTCAATCTTCAGAGAATTTATTTATACTGCTTGATGTCAACCCACATTCCCAACGAAGTGCAGCTTTGAAGCCTCAGCTCACAGCCTTGCTCAGTATGAAGTGAATCAGTACGAGGAAGCCAAGCCCGAGCATGAAAGTTTGGCCTGTCAAATTCTCAACAACGAGCTCCCACCTGTAAGTATCAACCAGTAGATAGCTGCTGGTAAAGCCTGTTTAGAATTTCATCCTTATTACTACCAGATGATGCAAGCTAATACAGAACAACAAAGGTCAGCAGTGAATGTTGTACAGCAGATGAAACTTTGCTTGTATACTAGGCCTACCAAGCTATTAAGGGCCAGAATAAGGTAAAGTCACACACTGATCCATACATTGACGTTCGTAAAGCACATGCATGTTTCAAACCATGTCGTGTGGGTCTGTGGTTCCCATGATGGCAAAAGAGAGTTGAAATAATGGTGAGGGGGTTGCTTACCAGTTTCCTGCTGCAGAAGAATTATGTTCTTTCGTGGCTTCCTCTACTGCAAATTCCTCCAACAGTGCACGCTGACGTTCGTTAACCGTACTGCACATCAGAATTGGGCTTGTCATAAATCAAACTGAAGTGTGAAGTACTGATGACTTATGCTTTAGCATAAAAATACTAAGCAGAAAAGCAAAGGACTAGTGCAAGTCCCTTTGGATGAACCAAACTGAAAACAAAAGTACTGATGACTAATGTTCGAGCATAGACAAAACAGAAAAGCAAAAAAAGTAAAACTAAGGCCCTAGAATGACTGAAAGTGTGCTTAGCACAAACCAAATCAGACTCTGAAGTGCTGATGAATGTTGTTCATAGTAAGTCTACATTACAATATTGTGTCTAGCTCATAGTTACCCAATTCGCCATAAACCCCCTCGAATCGCAAACCAGATTCGTCGAACCTGAACCGGTTTAGAGCATGGGGCTTGTGTTTGCAGCGGAAATAAGAAAAAAAAAAAGTGGCGAACCACGAACTGAATCCTGTACCGTGACTCGGACGAACTGCATTTATGGTAACTCTAGCTCAATAACCACAGTGGAGTGCCTATCCTATAACAAAGCTAAGAATTTGCAGTGGATGAATACTAACTAGCATAACAAGTTCAAACATTATTTAGTGAAAACTAGTTACTGAACCCCTCTCGTCCTTCAAGTTCCTCCTTGGGCTAGGCCCCTAGAACCAGCGAGCCAGGGTTCAAGTTCTAACGTCCCTCCAATTTCTAGAGTTTCATACACGTCTACCAAAAGTTTATGCTGTTGGGAAAATATGAACAATCTACTCATACCTCAATAGTCAATACCTCCCCTCATGGGGAGATGTGAACAATCTACTCAAGTACTCATACTTTTGCTTCCCCTCATGTCTGGTCCACTTCCTTGGAGGCAGGGACTCTCTTCGTCTAAAACTCAGGACCTCTAGGCTCTATACCTATTGAGTTTCACATACCAAATAGTTAACCCAAAGGCTGAAGTTGTTGAGGAAATGTGAGTAATCCACTCATACTTCACCATGTGAATGTATATACCATGATGTATAAGGATTGTCTCACTTTTCATTTTTCCCCCGGTACCCCCTATCCTAGCATTTTATATGTATATATAAACCCGTTAAATGTACAGTAATGTTATTGATGACTCTGCCAAAACCTAACACCATTAACAGTCTGAAGAGGTGGTAATGGGTCAAACTCAGTTAAAACCTAACACGATTAACTATTTAAAGATGCAATTACAGGTCAAACTCAGTGATAGCAAAGTCCAACTGGCCAGTTTAACCCGCTCTCTTAGAATGGCTTGATTTCAAATTGCACAAACCTGTTCTGTGGAATATCTACTGCACCCATAACATTTTTGGCCCTCTTCCCCTCTTTCACCATTTGTACCCAATATTCATTAAAGCAGGTGAAAGTTTGGTAGTAAAGCATTAGCAAGACCCTTTTCACGAAATGCAAGCTAAAAGGGAGCCAGACAGCACCGCTTTACTTCAAAGACAAGCACATGATCAAAGGAAAGGGAACACCAGAACCACTAGATCAAATGGAATACCACATATCAAACAGCTTTATAGAGGACACATGTACTATGTTGCAAAAAAGGCATCAAGAAAATTACAAGCAACTTACGAGGGAAAATGTATTCGGAATCGGACATATTGGTCCCCGAAGTATCCTGCTTGGTTTGGCAATCCTGATAACAACGCTATCCTTAGCACTTCATTAGGAGGAAACTCTGGTCTTATTATTTAATCGAACAATTTACCTTTCCCCCTTAAAACTAAAACTTGCCCTGGTTGAACTCCTTTGGGTATCTGCACAAAATTCCACCAGATGACAACTATGCAAAAACAATAAATTGAGGGACAAGAGATATCCTCTAGTACTTTCCAACCTGCCTGCCCAACAAGTACATGGTTACATACAACATGCTTCCCTAAAGTAAGGTCAAGCTATTTTACCAGGCATTTTAACTAGAAAAGGGGTCCACTCCAGTAAGCATTGAAACAATGTTAGCCACCCAGCTAAGCTCTTAAAAGATACTATAATGACAAGTGTGTCGTATTTTTGTTAGTAGTAGTAATACATGCATGTCCTTTTCCACCAAGTTTCGTTACCTTCACTTCTGTCTTCCCATCTAAAGTAGGCACTTCAACTTGGCCACCAAGGATTGCCTGTAGGATTGATAAAAGGAAAAAGATCAGCAACAGGTCCATCACAAGCACCAATTAAATGCCATCCTTAGACATATCATCAAATACAAATTGCTAGAAGAGTGCCAGCTTTAAAACTTTTGACAGTCAATAGTTACGATAATGATGTCCTAAATCTTAACACAAACTATCGTTTCTGAATACACCACCTCTCTAAGCTCATCCATGCCAGCATTCCTCAAAGGTTGCACTCTTTTGTAAGCGTTGCAAACTCTACAGGTAAAAATTTATAGTGGAACCAAAAACAAAATCAAGAATTTGTTTTGCTGAATGGACCAGATTTATCATTTATCTTGAATTAGAAATTAGAATGATTATAAGAACCAGTCTTGGCATAATCTATGTGCTGCATAAAGGGAAGGAAATTAATAATGAAGCAGTAGGAAAAATTTCCTGAGAAATGATAATTTCTTCAAATACTTACTCCACAAGGGAGCAAAATAGTAGGACAGCAGAGGCTAGATCAGGAAAAAAAATGCTACTACCTGTGTGAAACTTATCTTTTTGTCCACATGAATATCAGCACCATCTCGAACAAACACCGGATCACTCGCTACCTATGATATACATGGTTGATGGAAGAATCAAAAGCTGGATTGCTTGAGATAATAGAGCTGATAATGCAGTAAAGTTATATAAGTTTTATGACAGTTGAGGCTAATAGCCTCTTGTCCAAACACCAGGCATCACTGCAGCATACTACGAATAGTGTTAATTTATCGGTACGTACACCTATGTTATCACAGCATCGCTTAGGCAATGCCTAGTCGACGCCTAGCCATCCCGGCGGCTGGAGGGGGACGCCTGGGCCGGCCGCCTCGACTGGAAGGAGTTAGGCGGCCACCTAGTCATCTGGGTGTTGCAGAGGACGACTGGGCGTTGCGGCGGAAGCGATGAGGCAGGCGCCGAGCATGATGGCTGATGAGGATAAGTGAGAAGCTTCCGAACCTAAGGCTCCTTGGCGTCTCTCGGCCGTCCACGCCTTGTCGCCTGCTCTAGCTCGTCCGTAGCCCATGTCGTCATGCTGCTAACCAGTCTTCCACGACACATCGGCTTCCCCACCTTCAGTGGATGTCTTGGTGGCAACGGGTAGCACCAAATCCAGCGAGAATCCGCCAGATTTGACGAAAGAGCCGACTGGAGGGTTACCAGATCCGGTGACATTTGGGCGATACCGGCATGGGGAGAGAAGGGAAGGAGAGGGTGAGCTAGAGAAGGTGCCGGCGCGAGGAGGGAGAGGAGAGTTGATGGCGGCGCAGAGAGGGGGGAGGCGAGGAGCTTGGTGGCGGCGTGGAGAGGGAGAGGCGATGCTCGGCGTGGAGAGAGGTGGAGGCAGCCGGAATGGGGAGAGAAATGATCGGCGTGGAGAGGGAGCCGCCAGGCGGTTGGAATGGGGAGAGAGAGACGAGGAGGAGAGGGTTAGGAAAAAAGTGCTGACCAATGGCCCGACCAAGTGGGTTGAGGAGTGGGCCAAGGAGTGTGAAGATGAAGTTCAAGTTCATCTCTAATTTTCTTTCATATAAGGTATATTTTAAGTAATTTCATGTCATATGAGATATTATTTATTATTTTCATCATCTAATCACTGCCTAAGCAGCCGCCTAGGCGTCCAGACGGTCCGAGCTCGCCTCCAAACCAAACAACTAGGTAAATAACAGTGTATTGGTTGTGATCTCAACCCTACGTTGTTGTGTGAATCAAACCACCCCTTATAGAGCGAAATATCAAGTCCTGTGGCATCAAACATGCATAAAGACGAATAATCCGACAGCACAATGAGGGGGTGTTTGGCAGAGCTCCACCTCCACCAA
Organism: Rhipidocladum racemiflorum; assembly: GCA_036346355.1. NCBI lineage: Eukaryota > Viridiplantae > Streptophyta > Magnoliopsida > Poales > Poaceae > Rhipidocladum > Rhipidocladum racemiflorum. The sequence continues at coordinate 9,998,780 of CM070579.1, forward strand.
AATCGTGACAAACCCTGTAAAAGTGGTCATATAGAAACGCAAGACTTATATACCTATGGATCATTTGAGCTAATACATAACTTTCTGATTGCTACAGGCACATTATTGGGGAAATATTGTGCCTTGTTGTCACATTAAAAGAAAAAAGGTGGTATAAGTACACCTCACAAGCACAATCAATCAAATTGGCAAGGTTCAAAAAAGCGGAATTAAGCGCCGCCTAGGCGGCGACTAGGCGGTCAGCGGCGAGCTTCCGCCTCGCCTAGGCACTTAAGCGTGCTCTAGGCGGAGCTGACGCCTAGGCGGAGCCGACGCCTAGGCGGCGCTCGGCGGACGCCCAGGCGGGCGGAGGCGACGCTAAGCGGCGTCTGGCGAGGAGGCGGCGCCTAGGCGGTCGGTTGGAGAAGAAAAGGAAACGGAAGAGAGGAGCTAGGGTTACTTGAGAGGAGAAAAGAAGCGCGGCGCCGCGTCCGTCCCCACGCCGCCCACGCTGCGTCCTTGTTGCTCGCGCCTCCTCTCCCGCGTTGCTCGCGCCTCCTCACTCCGCGCTGGTCGGCGAGGCGCTTCGGCCGCCGAGACACGCCTCCCCGTGGCTGTCGAGACGTCTGAGAGCCCGCCGCTAGGAGAGGAGGGTTCGAGAGAGGGATAGTGGAGCCTGCGGCGACTCAGGGAACATGGATTGAGGGGATGAGGCCAGGGACCCAGGGTTTGAGGATTGAGGGGATGTGGGTGGGCCAGCGCAGCACATGGCCACATGGGCTTTGTTGTTGTGGACTGGTGGCATGTAAACCCTGGGCCTTTTCTATCTTATAACTATATTATATGTTTTGTGACTATATTATGTATGGAAATTGATATTTTGGGCTATATTTTGCCGCTTTTGCGATTTCCGCCTAGGCGGGCTAGGCGCTAGGCAGTGGACCTCCGCCCGCCTAGCGCTTTTTTGAACCTTGTAAATCGGTTGATATGTTTTGTTCTAATAGACCCAATTAAGTCAAATATCATGAGAAGATTTCATACGAAAATGCATTGCTTTTATAACGCCTGATTTTTTTTTCAATCCTTCCTGATTGGCACTATAAAACAGATAAGACAGACATATCTCCGATAACAACTAAGTTTTGGATACGTGTGAATCTCAATATTCACTTAACACATAAGTTGGTGCCATATATACATATGTGTATGTATATATATACATACATACGCACGTATGTATGT